>CANTUZ010000022.1:2012449-4412449 GCA_947846985.1 Fratercula arctica | reverse complement strand
CCTCTCCTTCCTCGCCCTGTCCGGGGCAGAGGGAACGGGATGGGGGATGCAGGAGCGGTCAGACACCTTCTCTCCTTCCCTCCCTCCCCGCAGCCGTGCAGCGGGGCCGGATCCCCCCCACCCACTCCAGCACCAGCCCCAACACCATGCCCAGCGGGGAATACTTCAACGGGCAGCCAGTGTCGGAGCTCATCTCGCAACTGCTGCGGGCTGAGCCGTACCCTGCCGCCCGCTACGGCTCCCAGTACGCCCAGCAGGGCAGCGTCATGGGCATCGACAACATCTGCGAGCTGGCCGCCCGCCTCCTCTTCAGCACGGTGGAATGGGCCCGGAATATCCCCTTCTTCCCCGAGCTGCCCGTCTCCGACCAAGTCGCCCTGCTGCGGCTCAGCTGGAGCGAGCTCTTCGTCCTCAACGCGGCGCAGTCGGCGCTGCCGCTGCACATGGCCCCGCTGCTGGCCGCCGCCGGCTTCCACGCCTCCCCCATGTCGGCCGACCGCGTCGTCTCCTTCATGGACCAGATCCGCATCTTCCAGGATCAGGTGGAGAAGCTCAACCGGCTCCAGGTGGACTCGGCCGAGTACAGCTGCCTCAAAGCCATTGCGCTCTTCACGCCGGGTAGGTCGGTGCCGCCACCGGGCCCCATCCTCATCCCCGTCCCATGGAGCTGGGAGCCCCCAGGGAGCGCCTGGCCCCTGTTTCCCACCTTCCCCCCCGTTTCCCTCAGAGTTCAGGGTCTGGAGAGCATCGTGTGGCTCTGGGAGGGTTGGAAAAGGGTCCTCATGCCCCGGCGCTTCTCCACCGTGGTTTGCAGCATCCCAACCTGTCCGCCTGGCCACGGGGCTGCGCTTCCCCGGGATGATGGGAATGAGACCTGCAGTAACACAAATACCCCTCTGTGCGCCGGGGGGGGTCTTGGGGAGCCCCATCCCTTGGTCCATCCGTGCTTATCTCACGCTGCAGAGGTGCCGGGTCCTTCTTAGCAGGGAGGAGCAGCAGCAGCAGTCCCAGCCGGGGGTCTCACGCCGTGCTGCAGCCACCCGCATCCCTCATTCCGCATGGAGAGCGGCCGGGTGGGAGCGTGGCCATGGCATAGAGGGGCTGGGGCAGGGAGGGGCTTGCTGGGGATATTGGTGGGGGGGGGGTGGGTTTCCAACCGCTGACCCCTCTCCATCCCATCCCTCCCGCAGACGCCTGCGGCCTCTCGGACCCGGCGCACGTGGAGAGCTTGCAGGAGAAGGCGCAGGTGGCCCTGACGGAGTACGTGCGGTCGCAGTACCCCTCGCAGCCCCAGCGCTTCGGCCGGCTCCTGCTGCGGCTACCGGCTCTCCGGGCCGTGCCGGCCGCCCTCATCTCCCAACTCTTCTTCATGAGGCTGGTGGGGAAGACGCCCATCGAAACACTAATCAGGGACATGCTGCTGTCCGGGAGCACCTTCAACTGGCCCTACGGCACGGGGCAGTAGGGGACAGAGCCTCTTCCCTCCCCCCTGACCCTGGGGACACCTTGGGGACACCCAGCAGCCGGACCCGCGTTCCCTCCAGCGCCCTGAGACGGTGCCATCCCTGGGGAACCCCGAACTGTGCCGCACCTCCCCCCCAAGCCCCACAGTGCTCTCGGAGCTTTGTCCGGCCGCCGCTGCTTCCCCCCCCTGCCCCCCCCAGCCTCCCGAAAGCGGCGGGGTGGCGGCGGCGTCCTCAACCCTAAGGTACGGGCTGTGCCACCGCTGTCGGACACCCAACTCTTCTGTACCCCGGGGAAGCGGAGCTGCCTGGACCCCCCCGCCAGCCCCCCAGCACCCCCCAGGGACCTTGGAGCATCCCCTGGGGCTGGTCCCTTGTTCTGCGCCCCCCCTCATCGGAGCCGGGCTGGAGCCCTAGAGGGGGGGGATGCCATCCTCCGGTTGCCCCTCCAAATCTGAATTTCAGATGGCCGGAGGCTCGGACAAGAGGAATGGGACCAAGTGGGACGGGGGGGAGCTGTGCAGAGCCATCCTCTGGGGTGTCCTGCTGCGGGACCCCCTGCCTTTGCCCCCCCCCCAGCCCCCGCCAAGTCCTGGCAATGGTGGAAAAAGGGTCATTTTAAAGCCTTTTTTTGCCCTGCCCAGGGGCTGCCGCGGCCGGGCTGTATCCAGCCTCCAGGACTGAAGTGCTGAGCTCGGAGCAGCCCCTTTTTTTGGGGATTGGGCTCCTCCATGCCCGGTCCCAGCTCCCCCCCCCCCCCAGGCCCCGCACCTTCCACTGAAGCATCGCCACTGTTGGGGCAAGGGGTGTGGGGGGGGACGCAGGACGGGATGGGGGGGACACAGGAGGAGATGGGGGGGACACCAGGGCCGTGCACCGTGTGGGGTGCAAACCAAACGGTCCTTTTTTTTGGGTGCAGCGCAGCACCCAGCCCCTCCCCGCTGCCTCGCTTGGTGCTTTGACACCCCCTCCCCCCCACCCCCAGGGGCTGGATCCAGCACCCCCCATGGGGGGAAGTGGGTGCCAGCACCCCCCCCCCACCCGCCCATGCTTGCCATGTTCCTGTGCCTCATGATTATGTTTTTTTAAGCCAGATTTTGGGGGGAGAGGATGAATTTTTGCCGGGGGGGGGGGGGGGAGGGTGACACACACACACCAAAATCTGGCTGCAAAGGGGGTGATGCTGCTGGGGGGGGGAGGGGGGGGGGGTGTCCTTGTCCCCAGGGCTGAGCTGTGCTGGATGAAGGGACATATTGGGGGGG
Source organism: Fratercula arctica (assembly GCA_947846985.1). Lineage (NCBI taxonomy): Eukaryota > Metazoa > Chordata > Aves > Charadriiformes > Alcidae > Fratercula > Fratercula arctica. The sequence continues at coordinate 4,409,724 of CANTUZ010000022.1, read as the reverse complement.
GGAACGACACACCCTGTGGTCTCTGATCCCGTGATGATGGTCCTGCCGGTGTGGGATGGGGGTGGCGGGTGTGGGGGGGGGGGGGGGGGGTGTTAGGGTGTCATCCCCCCCCAACCCACCCCAGGACTCTGCTTCTCAGGGGTATCCCCCGCGCAAACAGGCGGCAGCAGGATGAAGGCGGGGAATTTGTCGTTTAGATTGATTCGCTGGAAAAAAAGAAAAATATAATCCTTGTTCAATGCTACTCAACGAATTAACGGGGAAGTCAATAAAAAAGATGTTTCTTACAAGGCCGGGGGAGCTGCTGGCGGGGGCTGGGGGGGGGGGCAAGGGGCTTATCCTGCAGCGATGCTGGAGCCCACCCCAGGGTGAAAGGGGAGGATGAAGCAGAGTGGGCGATATGGTATCCCCCCCCCCCTAAAAAATTAAGCCCCCCCCCCCCCCCCATAAGGCACCTAAAATTGGATGTTTTTTGGAAATCCTGGGTATTTTGGAGGGGGTGTGTGTGTGTGCGCATCTGGGAGTCCCTAGGGAATAAATCCCGTGGTCCGGGGCGGGGGGAAGGACTGGATCAGCAGCCTGGAGGGGAGCAGAGAGGTTTGTACCCGCTCTTTGGGGAGAAACCGGGGGGTTTGGGGTTCCCCTCCAAGATGAGGGGTTGGGAGGTCCCCGTCCCATGTGTCCCGGCCCCCCCCCCCCCCCCCATAGTGGGATTTTTGGGGTGCTGCCCACGGCGAAGGGAGCGGGGTGCTGGGTTTGCCCTGGGTGGGGGGGATTGGGGGGAGTGTTGGTGGGGCTGGGCAGCAGCGGTGGCGATCCCACGGCTGGGGGGTGGATGGGGGGGGGGGGGGGGGTGGTTCCCAGTGCAGGGTCCGGGCTGTGGGGGCTGCTATGGGGGGGAGGGGGTGGGGGGGCACAGCCGTTTCCCACAGCACACGCAGGGCTGGGCACGCAGGATCCATGTGGGACCACCGGGATTCCGGCTCTGCAGGGACCGGGACGCGCGGTGGCCGTGCCAGGGTGGGAATATGGGGACACCCCCATGGCCAGCCTGGGCCACCCTCCTGCTTTGGGGGAGGGGGGGGTACCACTGCCACACAGGGCCCCTTTCACACCGACACCGATTTAAAATCAATAGATACAGTTTATTTAAAAAAAAAAGAAAAACAATTACACAGTTTCAGCCAGTTCCTTATAAAATATCACCCCTGCCCAGGGCTGCTCCCCAAAGGGCAGCCCCGGGGGCGTGGGGGGGGTGGGAGGGTGGGGGGTATGTGGGGCTTTGTGTCCCCCCCCCCACCCCAGTGCCCGGCCGAGGGATGCTCTGCCCCATCCGGCACATCCCTGCCGGCACTGGGCTGCGGATGCGGTTTGGTACCGGGATCACGGTGCCGGCGGGGGGCTGCAGCCCCTCCCCAAATATATTTACAGCAGTGGGAGGGGACGCGCAGCCCCCGGGATACAGGATGGGAAGGCACAGAGGGGGGGTCACACACCGGGGGGGTTGGGGGGGGGGGTGTCTTGCTCCAGCAGCCCCCTCCAGCCCCACGCCCTTGGCACCGACATCGTGGGGTGGGCTTGAATCGTGGGTTTCTTTTTTTCTTTTTTATACAAACAAAGGTCCAAAACGCACCAAAGTCTTTGGCGGGGGGGGGGGGGGGGGGGTTGGGGGGGGCCCTTGTGCCCATCCTGCCGTGGTGGTGGGGAGTGGGGGGGCCACGGGCTACCCCCGCACCTTGTCGTAGTCGCTCACCATCCGCTTGATGTGGAAGAGTTTGTTGCGCAGGGTTTTGGTCTCCAGCTTCTTCGTCTGGTAGTCGGGGCTCTGAAAGGCACCACGGGACCCGCCTCAGCCGTGGGGAGGGGGTGATGGTTTCCATCCCCCCCCCTTACCCCCCCCCCCCCCAGATGCATGGCACGAGCCCAGCCCCGCGGCAGCTGGAAAGGGAGACGCCGCACACTCACCCGCTTGAGGTCCTTCAGCCTGTTGTACTCCTCTGCCACATCCTGCCAAGGGAGCGGGGGGTGGGTGTCACAACGGGGGCCATGGGGGCGGGTATCCCATGGGGACGAGCAGTGACCAGCACCCCTGGTGCCCTGCAGCATCCCTTGTGCCCCGCAACAGCCATCCCCGATGCCCCGCAGTGTCCCCAACACCCTGCAGCATCCGTCCCCGATGCCCTGCAGCATCCCTGATGCCCCCCAGCATCCATCCCAGATGCTCCACAGCATCCCAGTGCCCCGCACCATCCATCCCAGATGCTCCACAGCATCCCAGTGCCCCGCAGCATCCCAATGCCCCACAGCATCCCTGATGCCCTGCAGTGTCCCCAGTGCCCTGCAGCATCCATCCCTGATGCTCAACAGCATCCATCCCAGATGCTCCACAGCGTCCCAATGCCCCACAGCACCCTAGATGCTCCACAGCATCCATTCCCGATGCCCAACTGCAGCCCTGATGCCCCACAACAGCCATCCCTGATGCCCTGTAGTGTCCATGGTACCCCACAGCATCCCTGATGCCCTGCAGTGTCCCCAGTGCCCTGCAGCATCCCTATGCCCTGCAGTATCCACCCCTGACGCTCGATAGCATCCATCCCAGATGCTCCACAGCATCCATCCCCCCGATGCCCCGCAGTGTCCCGGTGGCCTCACAGCGTCCCTGATGCCTCACAGCATCCATCCCAGATGCTCCACAGCATCCCAGTGCCCTGCAGTATCCATCCCTGATGCCTCACAACAGCCACCCCCGATGTCCTGTAGTGTCCGTGGTACCCCACAGCATCCCTGACGCCCTGCAGTGTCCCCCAAAACCTGCAGCATCTGTCCCTGATCCTCCACAGCATCCATCCCCGATGCCCCACAGCATCCCAGTGCCCTGCAGCATCCATCCCAGATGTCCCACATCATCCCCAGTGCTCCACAGCATCCATCCCAGATACCCCACAGCATCCCAGTGCCCCGCAACATCCATCCCAGATGCTCCCCAGCATCCCAGTGCCCTGCAGCATCCATCCCAGATGCCCCACAACAGCCACCCCTGATGTCCTGCAGTGTCCCCAACGCCCTGCAGCACCCCTATGCCCCGCAGCATCCATCCCAGATGCCCCACAGCATCCCAGTGCCCCGCAGCATCCATCCCAGATGCCCCACAGCATCCCAGTGCCCTGCAGCATCCATCCCAGATGCCCCACGACAGCCACCCCTGATGTCCTGTAGTGTCCCCAATGCCCTGCAGCACACCTATGCCCCACAGCATCCATCCCAGATGCCCCACAGCATCCCGATGCCCCGTAGCATCCATCCCAGATGCCCCACAGCACCCCGATGCCCCGTAGCATCCATCCCAATGCCCCCACAGCATCTACCCCCCCACCCGATGTCCCGCAGTGTCCCGGTGGCCCCCCAGCATCCCCGCGGTCCCCGGAGAGCCCTGACCTGGTACTGGGGACTGTCCTCGGAGATGCTGTCGAGCTGTTTGCTGAGCTGGTTGAGGCGGTCGTTGACGCCGTCCATCTCAGCGCAGAGCTGCTTGTAGCGCTTCAGGTCCGTGTCGAACTCCTGCTTGTACTTCTGGCGGCTGCCATCTGAGGTGATGGGGGGATAGAGGCTGCGGGAGAGGGGCAGGGTCACAGAATCACAGGATCACAGAATGGTCGGGGTTGGCAGGGACCTCTGGAGATCATCTCCTCCAGAGCAGGGTCACCCGGAGCAGGGGGCACAGGAACGCGTCCAGGCGGGGTTGGAATGTCTCCAGAGACGGAGACTCCCCCACCTCTCTGGGCAGCCTGTGTCAGGGCTCTGCCACCCTCACAGCAAAGAAGTTCCTCCTCATGTTGAGATGGAACTTCCCATGGTCAAGTTTGTGCCCGTTCCCCCTTGTCCTGTCGCCGGGCACCACTGAGAAGAGCCTGGCCCCATCCTCCTGACACCCCCCTTTCAGTATTTATCAGTGTTGATAAGATCCCCCCTCAGTCGTCTTGTTTCCAGTCTGAAGAGACCCAAATCCCTCAGCCTTTCTCCATCAGAGAGGTGTTCCCGTCCCCTCTGGGGTCAGACCCCAAAGGGGTGGCTCTGGGTGCAGGGGGGGTGTCTCCCAGGGGTTTTCCCCCCCTCCTCACCTGGCCCACTGGTCCTGGTCCCGCTCGTCGCCGGACTCCACGGCCGTGGTGTAGTCGGTCTCGTACTGCGACTCGTCCAGCTCGGGGTTACGGCGGCGCCGGCGGCCGCGGCGAGCGGGGGGTTTGGTGGGCTGCTCCCGCACCTTCTCCTCCGCCGGGCTGGGGGTGACCCCCCGGTCGGGCTGGTCGCTGCAAGGGACACGGGGACATCAGCCAGCTCGGCACGGGGTGGGACGGCTGCCCAGGGTCCCCTCCCGGCCACTCACCCCCGGCTGCTGTAGGTCCCGGAGGGGTAGTAGCCGTTCGGGGGGGGGTAGCTGTAGGAGGGGGGGCTGTAGGGCGGCGCGGCGATGGGGCTCGTCGGCTTCTCCGAGTAGGCGAGCGTGGCCGTCTCGTCCTGCACGCTGGTCCCGTCCGCCACGTTCTTCACCTGGAGGGGGGGTTGGGGAGGGAAGAGACGCTCAGCCATGTGCCGGGGACGGTGGGGACACTCGCCCACCCTCGAGCGGGACACAGCCCGTGGCCCCAGGAATACAGGAACACTGGTCTCCATCCCATGGGGACGGAAAAATCCCGGAGCAGCCTGGGAGTCGCGTCAGGGGATGGGCAGGGATGGGGACAGGTGGGGGGATGAGCCCTGGCAGAGCTGCAGTGGGTTTAGGGAGGGCCGGGGGGGGGATGCGAGGGATGGGGGAGCCCCCATGGGTGGCCAGAGCAGCGTTTGGGGAGGGGGATCCCGTCAGGAGACCGGCACAGACGGACACACAGCTTGGGGGGTGGGTCGTGGCACCCCACTCTGCACCCCCAGGGTGACACCCCCCAGGCTTTGCTGGGGGCTGCAGCATCCCCCCCCCCCTGCCCCCCGAGGACCCCCGCTGCTGCCCTGGCCCGGCCAGGGCTCCTCAAGGAGGACGTGGGGCCGGAGGGACAGACGTCCATCCGTCCGTCCCTCCCTCCCTCCCCCTTCCTTCCTGGCCTTTGTGGGCTGTTTGTGCGGAAGCCGGTCCCTGCCGGGGATGGTGGCCCTGGGGACGGCAGCTGCGAGCTCCAGCTGGGAAAGCCACTTCCTCGGGAGCATTTCCCCCCTCCCCAGCTAACGAAGACGTCGTTAACTGGGGGCTCCTCTGCCTGCCGGGGCCACCAGGTGAGACGGCCAGCGGCGGCCACCAGCGTGGGGACAGCCACGTCCCCGTGTGCCGCACCGGGAGGGTGGCAGCGGCTCCCGCCCGCTCGAAGGTCACCCCTTTATCTCGGTCCCGACCATAAACAGGGAACGAGACGTCCCCAGGGAGAGTCTCACACCCCCGGTACCTCCCCACCGAGTGGGGATGTGTCACCGGTGGGTGCAGGGGACGGTGACACCCCCCCAAAGGGGCAGGTGAGGGGCAGCCCAGGAGCGTGGGGCTCCCCCCCGCCCCCCGCCCTCGTCCAGGAAATGCTTTACAAGGGAGGGACTTTTACCAAAAATAAATAAACCAGAACAAAGGTATTTCTGCAAAATGAAAAATAAATATTAGACCTGCAGACAGAGGGAGGCGTGGGGACGCCGGCACGGCCCGGAGCCGAGCTTTCCGGGGCTCGAGGGCGACTGTTGTGCCCGACTCCGGCTTCGCATGGAAGGGTTGAGATAAACGCGATAAACGTCCTCGCTCCGGTGGGGAGCCCAGTGTCCGACCACCCCTGGGGTGCCCCGGTCACACCGGGATGGGGACGAGGATGGGATGGGGATGGGGACAGGGATGCAGCCCCTGCCCACGCAGCGGTCCATGGCTGCCCACTGTCCCAGCTCCTCGGCAGGGGCACGGCAGCACCCCCAGAGCCATGGGGCAGGGGTGGATTTTATCCCCATGGGATGCCTCAGACTCCCCACACCTTCCCCAGGCACCGGCTCCTGCGGAGAATCCGGCTCAGGGAGCTGCAGAGCCAGGACAGGACGGGGCACGTCCCTGCAGGCAGTGGGGCCAGGCTGGGACCGGGGGCCACGGGGGCTGAGCCGATGCGTCCCCACCATCCCCCACCAAGGGACAACTCTCCTTCGAAGCCCAAACGGCGCCCGTTCGGTTGCTGCACCCCACAGCAGTGGGGTGGCACGGCCCCACGCAGCCGAGTTAATCATTGCCCAAACCGAAACCACACGCGGCGTCGACGGGCAGCGTCCCATGGCCGGCGTCCCTGGGCGCGGGGCGAGCAAAGGGGAGAGGACCCGGAGCTTCGCCGTTGCGCTCCTGGCGCCCGGCCCATCAGATCCCACCCTTGTTTGTCTTTCAGGGAGTCCGGGACCAGCTCGCCCGCCTTGGCACCGCGCTACCGGGGAACGGTACCCGGCTGGGAAAAGCCACGGCGCCCTAAACGGGGTGACGGGGAGGGGACGCGGGTGAGCGCCGGGCACCACGGCGCGCGGGCGGCGATAACACCGCACCCCGGCAGCGTGCAAACACGCCGGGACCAGGCACCGGGGTGGCACAAAGGGGGCAAAAAGAGGCTCGTGGCACGAAGCCCCGGCCAGGTTGGGCACAGCCCCGGTGCCAGCAGGAGGCCGGGGGTCTCCACGCAGCCCCTGTGCTCACCCTGGCACATCCCGACCCAGCGCTGCCCCCGGCATGTCCACCCCACTGATGAAGGGCAAGCAGGGAGGATGCTCAGGGTGGGGGAAATTTCTCACCCCGTCCCCCCCTCCCCGGTACCCACCGGCACCCCCTGGCCCACGGTCCCACTCACCCACTCCTCCACGTTGGGACCCTCCTGGACCACCGGCACCTTGTCCCAGTAGATGTTGGGTTTCCCGTACTTCCAGATCTTGCTCCGCGTCTTGTGAGCGAAGAAGCAGATGAGGCAGAGGAGGATGACGATGAGGAACCCGCAGACGATGGCCACGGCCTGGAGGGACGGAGGGAGGTGGGGAGGGGGGGGGGTGTCAGCCTCAGGGTAGGGGGTCCCGCAGGGCTGCGCAGACCCTGTCCTGGGGGTCCAGGTACCCCTCAACTCCCTGGGCTGAGCAGGAATTGCTCCCCCATCCCCAAATTATCCCAATGTTGGACACCCCCGCCATGGTGGGGGGAGAGGAGCAGGACACATCCCCCCCCCCCGCACCTGGGTAGTCCATGAGGGGTTCGAGAGCTTTTGGGGCCAGCTCAAGCAATTTGGGGAGGGGGGGGGTGATTTTCAGTGATTTTCCCATGGGAACAGGACAAATGTGGGGCTCGGGGAGCAGCAGGGAGCTGGCACCTTCCGGCACCTCCGTGCGGCACCCTGACCCCTGGCTTGGCCGCGGGCCACCTCCCGCACCCCGGATGGTTTCCCACCAGCCAGAACCTCCGCCGCCGCACCGAAATCGGGGGCCGGGGGAGGACGGATTAGGCCAGGCTCGGAGTGGGGAGCAGCGCGGGTGCCGCGGCTCCCCCCGCGCAGGGCGCAGGAATGCGGCACGGCCGGCACAGCCGGATGGGAACCGGCAGCACCAGTCCCAGCCCTTGTGCCACAGCAGGATCCCCCGCCGGCCCCAGCCGAAACCGGGGCTGAGGGACCTTGTTTTGAAGGATCTGGCTGCCCCACCGACACCTTGGGGTCCCCCAGCCCGGCCGGGGTGCTCAGGGGGGGGCTGGCACCCAGCTGGCACCCTGACCCCCGCGCCCGTCCCCAAGTCACAGCCCGCCCCTGCCCCAACCTTGTTCAAACACCTTTTACGACTGGGGAGATCAAAGTACCAGATACCGGGTCTTGCGCCGGGACGGCAACCCCGAACCCCTCCCTGAAACTCTCCGGCGCTGGCAGCTGGCTCGTCCCGGTTCCTCCCGCACCCCGGCAAAGAGCCAGGCTGGGATCCCGCACCAGGAGCCACCCCCCGCCCTCCGCGGCCATGGAACAACCACCAGAAACATTAAAGATGGAGGGGAAAACACCGTCCGGCTGCAAACCCATCCCAAGGGCAGGACACGGGTCACCAACGCTCTCCCTCCCGTGCTCAGCATCACGTTTGAAGGGGGTTTGGGCAAAAAAAAGGAGGGGTTCTGGCCAGAGCTGGGGTGCACCCTCACCTCCTGGGGGTCCACGGTGCAGTAGTGGTAGAGGTACTGGTTCATGTAGGTGCTGCCGCTGTACACCTGGCTGCACATGGTCAGCAAGGGGTTGTAGTAGTAGCTGCCCGTCATCTGTGCCTGGGGGTTGACCCCCACGATGTAGACGATGGAGGCGATGAGCATGACGAAGGCCAGCACGGCGCAGACCACGATGACCACCAGGTAGAAGCGCCGGGAGCGGGAGCTGCTGGATTTACTGAGGCTGGCGACGAAGAGCCCCAGCTGGGTCAGGAAGCAGAGCACGGCCATGGCGATCATGAAGCCGTTGGCCGCCCGCGGGTTGGTGACCCCGCCGTAGTAGCTCCCGTAACCGTAGCCGTAGTTCAACCCACTGCCGTAGTAGCCGGAGCCGTAGAAGCCCCCCAACCCGTTGCCGTAAAGCCCCCCGAAGCCGTAGCCGTACTCCCAGGCCAGGGTGGAGGCCACGCAAGCGAAGATGGCGATGCAGAGGAGGATGACTATGGCCTCCAGGATCCTCACCACGCCGGGCGGCGAGGTCCACTTGTAGAAGTGCTGCGGCACGTCCTCGATGTAGTAGGAGCCCGGTGGGGGCGAGCGGGCGCCATAGTCGTAGCCGTAATCGCCTGTCGGGGGGCCGTAGCCCGCGGGGGGCCCATAGCTTGTGGGGGGCCCGTAGCCCGTGGGGGGGCCATCGTAGGACTTCTTGCTGAACATGGGGTCCAGCGGGGGTGGGCGGCGATGGAGAGCCTGGCAGGGAGATGGAGGGAGCCGTCGGTGCACCGGGAGGTGCCAGCACCGGCGCTGCGGCTGTGCGAGGCGGCACGGCCGGTTTTCCACGTCTCCGCACGCCCGGTGGGGACTTTGGTCCCCCCGTCACCAGCCCAACGGCACCGTCAACAACTGCCCGCCCGTGCCCAGCACCACGCCACCGCCGCTCATGGGGAAACTGAGGCACACGGAGGGAGGAGAAGTGACTCACCGGCATCTCCCGGCAAAAGCCGCCAGGTCGCGTCCCAGCTCTGCCCCACGCACGAGGCCCTGCCAGGCCGGCCCCGGCCACCGCCCCCCCCCCGGCCCCCCGACCGCGGCCGCCAGACACCGCCTGAATGAATTAGATTGTTTAAATTCTAATTAAAACAGAAAACCTCTTACCCGAGGCTAGCGCTAACCCCGAGGGTTCCTCCGTAAGCAGATCTGGCTGGATTAGAAAAATAATAATAATAAATAATAATAACACAGGGCATGTTAACACCCCCCAGTGAAAACTTGCAAAGCGGTTTTCAAAAATTTGGGTTTTTCAAAAAAAAAAAAAAAAAAAAAAAAAAAAATCGATGCAGAGACACCACCCCCCCCCGCGACATGAAGACCCCACAGTGGGGAGCAGCGTGGGGGAAACCTGAACCCTCCCAGGAAACCCAACCCGGCAGCAACGGGGCTCAGCGGGCAGGATCGGACCCCTGGGGGGGGTGGGGGGGGGTTGACACCCCTTGACCTGCAGGAAGGGTGGGCACTAGGTCCTGGGGGTCCCCAGAGGCCTGGGGTGGCACCTCTCTGGGGTGCCCAAGCCAATCCCCCCCCCATTTCTGGGGGTCCCGACCTCCCCCCATAATTCTCCAGACACAGTGGGATTAACCCCCACGGTCTGACCCCCCCACCCCACTGGAGACCCCCACCCGAGTGGCCACCAGGACACGGCAGCGCTGGGGACTCCTCCCCGAGCGGAGCTAGGGGGTCTCAGGCTCCCAGAGCCGTAACCCGGGGTGCAGCGACCCGGAGCCCCCCGGTGCCGGCGGGGAGGACATGGGACCGGGGGGCTGCGGGGGTCCCTTCCCCGCTGCGGGGGCACCGGGCGGGCAGAGCGACCCCCGGCCCCGCTCCCCCGGGAGGAGCCGCCGCCTCTCGCCTTCCACCTGCCGGGGCTGCGGCTCCAGGAGCCCCCGGTGCCAGTGGGGATCCCGGTGGGGCTCCCGGTGGGGTCCCGATGCCGCTGGAGACACCAGTGAGGACGCCGGTACCGTTGGGGACCCCGGTGGGGATCCTGGTGCCGGTGCCGCTGGGGACCCCGGTGCCCGTGGGGACCCTGGTGGGGGTCCTGGTATCGGTGGATACCCCGGTGGGGACCCCGGTGCAGGTGAGAATCCCGGTGCCGCTGGGGGACCCTGCAGGGGACCCCGGTGCCGGTGGGGATCCCGGTGCTGGTGGGGATACCGGTGGGGACCTCGGTAGGGACCCCGGGAACCGGTGGGAATCCGGGTGCCGGTGCCGCTGGGGATCCCGGTGGGGACCCCGGTACCGGTGGAGACCCTGGTGGGGACCCTGGTGCCGGTAGGGACCCCGGTGCCGCCGAGGATCCCGGTGGGGACCTGGTGGGGACCCTGGTGCCGGTGGGGACCCCGGTGCCGCCGAGGATCCCGGTGGGGACCCCGGTACCGGTGGAGACCCCCGTGGTGAACCCGGTGCCAGTGGGGACCCCGGTACCGGTGGGGACCTCGGTAGGGACCCGGTGCCGGTGGGGACACCGGCGGGGATGCCGGTACCGGTGGGGACGCCGGTGCGCGCAGGGGGGGCGGGGAAGGACGGACTCCCCCGGTACGCGGTGGGGAGCGGGGACCCCCCGGTGCGCCCTCCCGTACCGGGAGCCCGCTCGCCCCCCGGTGCCGGTGCCGGTGCCGGTACCGGGGAGGGTCCCGTCCGCCGCGGAGCCACTCACCTGCCGGCGCCTCCGCCTCTTTGTTCACCTTAAAATGGCAGCCGGGCTCGGCGGCTCAGCGGCGGCCGAGCGCTGCTGGAGACCGGCCCCGGCCCGGCCCCGGTTTCCGCCTCCGGGGAGGGGTGGGAAGCCCCGGGGGCCGCCCCCGCCGTCGGTTCGCAGCCCCGCAGCCCGGGCGGCCCCGTCCCGGCGCCTCCGGAGGGGGCTCGGTTACATCGGACGGGGTGAAATCAAGGGGAGCCCGGAGCGGAGGGGGGGGGGGACACACACGACACCCCCGGGGTCCCTCAGGGGGCTTTGGGGTGGGGGCTCTGCTTGGGGACGGGAGTGTCCCATGGGTGCTGGGGTGGGGCACGTCTCCCGGCTGCCTCCCTGTCGCTGCGGGTGCCCCCGGCTGCGCATGAAGACACCCTCCCCCCCCCCCCAAAAAAAAAAAACAACACCAAACATCACCGTGTTTTATTAAAACCAGTTCTGGCCACTTCTGCAGCTGCACCCGCTGCCCTGGCGGGGGGCTGGTCCCCAGTTGGCACAGGGTGAAGTGGGGGCAAAGGCAGGGCCTGGCCCCCACACGGGGATCCTGGGGCGGCTCCCAGGGGACCCTGAGGCCAGGAGACCCCCCCCCGGGGCAGGGAGCACCCAGGGAACCCTGACACCAGCAGCACGAGGAGCCTGCGGGTTTGCTCTCCGTGCGATGGCTGGGTGGGCATCGGACGCATCCCTGCAGCATCGCCACCCCCCCACCCGGTCCCCAGCACCCAGCCCCTGGGGTCCCCCCTGGGGGTCCCCGTCCCCCGGCGTCGGGGCCGGCCGCTGCGCAGGCTCAGAAGTAGACGGCGCTGTCGCGGGCGTCGCGGTCGTACTCCTGGATCCGCGCCTTGATGTGCGTCAGCTTCTGCTTCAGGTATTGGCAGCGCTGCTGCTTCTCCAGGAAGGCCGAATCCTGCCGGCCGCACCGCGCTCAGCCGCGGAGGAACCTTGGGGACCCCCCCCCAAGCACGGGGGAGGCCGTGGGCTGGCAGCCCCCCCGGCTCCCCAGCATAGGGAACAGGCCCTGAGCCCTTCCCCTGCTCACCCTCTTCTTCCTCACATACTTGCGCTAGAGGTGGGCCACCCTGCTCCCACCCTGCGGGGCAGAAAGATGCTCAGCAGGGCCCTAATGAGGCAGCCGGAGCTAACGAGCCCGGGGGGGGCTCAGGGGCAGCCAGGTTTCCCGCAGTGAAAACCTCACCCAGGGCGTAGCCGAGAAATGCCGCCGCTCGCTCATTTTCCAGCAGCTGCCGGCTGCCTTCGAGCCCACACCTCTCAGCCGCAGGAGCCTGGGTGGCCGCACGTCCCCTCCTGTCCCCAACACCCACTGCAGCCCCTCCCCGGGCTCATCCCCAGTCCCCGCAGAGACCGGCCAACTCATCACACCCAACGTTGCTCGCTAAACACACGCTGCCCTCAGCCAGCACCCACCGAGGGACCCACCGTCCTGCCTATGGCATGGTCCCCAACACCCGCTGCAGCCCCCCTGGGCTCATCCCCAGTCCCCGCAGAGACCAGCCAACTCATCACACCCAACGTTGCTCGCTAAACACGCACTGCCCGCAGCCAGTGCCCACCGAGGGACCCACCGTCCTGCCCGTGGCGTGTCGGGGCTGCCGGCCCATCGCCGCCTCCGGCTCCCGGAGCCCCCGCCGTGCCGCACGGACCTCCCCGAGCAGCTCCGTGTATTCCGCCAGCTGGTCCTGGAAGACGCCCTTGTAGCCCTCCCGCTGCCGGGGGCTCCGGATGGCCGGGTACTTTCTGCACCGCCGCGAAGCCACGAGGCTCAGGGTGCGGGAGGGAGAGCCCCGGTGCCCCCCATGCAGCCAGGACCCTCTCGGTTGGGTGCTGTGGGTCCCCGGGGCTCCGTGACACCCATCCCGTGGCCATCCCCATCCCTGTGGGAGTCACTTACACCATGTAGTCCGGGACAGGGCATGGCTGGGGTGCCAGCCTGGGAGGGACGGACCTGGCCCCCAGTTTCTTCCCTTCCTTGGTGGGGGGGACCCTCCTCGGGGGTCTCCCCGATGGCACCACCTCATCCTCAAAGACGACGTGCTTGGCTCGGGCTGGCAGAGCCTTCGGGATGCAAGGGAGAGGCGTGAGGCTGCACGACCACCGTACGGGGGGGCCTGGGGGGGGGGGCACTTGGGCAGGGGGGAGACCACCTGGGGCTGTCCCCGCTCCCGGTGATGGCGGGACTCCCGGCAACCTCCCGGTGTTTCTGGGCCACCTCGCGCCTCCACATCTGGAGGGACGGGTGAGGAAGAGGAAGATGGCCAGGAGGCCGATGCCAGTGAGGCAGGGGCCATGGCACAGCCCCGGGGGGACAGCAGTGAGCAGCCAGGCCAGGCCGGCCACCCCCAGCCCCCCTGACCCCCTCGGCCAGGACTTCATGGGGGCAAAGTGGGGCCAAGTGCCCCCAGCCCAGCCAGGGGGCTCAGCACCCCTGCGCCCTGCTCCGTACCCGGCAGCCCTGGCTCTCCAATGGGACGGGGGGGCTCGGCCAGCGGCTCCCGGCGGCTTTGGGGTGACGGGGGTCCCTTGGGTGCATCTGGCAGCTGTTCCGCTTCCCCGCCTCCGGGCCGAGCCCCGCTGGAGGAGAAGCCCCGAGATGAGCGGGGACGAGGGCAAAGCCCCCCCCCCAGCAAGATGACTCAGGTGGGGGCGTTACCAGCCCTCTCCGCGTGCCTCAGTTTCCCCCGCAGGGCACACTCGCAGCCTGGCCCCGAGCCACCATCCCTCCCCGGGGATTTACAGGTGGCCACTGAGACGGGGACCCAGCGGCGAGCTCCGACTGTGCCCCGGGGGTGTCACCTCCCCTGCTGTCAGCTCCTGCTGCATGAACCGGGGCTGCCACCCCGTCCTCGTCCCCCACAGCCTGGGCTGGAAATGCCCGTGGGTGACTGGGAGAGCTCCCAGTGCCCAGCTGGGCAGGAGCAGGGACCTGCTGGAGCCCCTCCGGGCAGGAGGAGGGGAAGGGTCCCCGCGGCATCGCTCCCGGCTGTCCCCCCCCCCCCTCCACCGCCACCACCAAGGACCCCGCGGGCGCTGCCGGACTGGTGTCAAGCGGACCAGCCCCGCTGTGCCACCCCTGGGCCCTGCGTCCCCTGTGTCCCCGTGCCAGCGTCCCCAAGCCCCCGCTACCGGCGTTACCTGCCCGTCTCATGGCGGGAGGTGGCCCTGGGGCTCACCGCGATGTCCCTCGGCCACTGCCCGCCACCGCTGCCGGCCACCGCCAGGCACCAGCGGTTAAACATTAACAGCAACGCGCCGCCCCGACGCGCAGCATGGGGCCCTGCGTGGGCAGGATCCATCCCCTGCCCCCCCCCCGGGGGGTCCCACACAGCCCCCCCACCACCCGGTGCCCACCGACGGCCGCATCCTGCACTGGGCCCCGGTTTGGGCTTCACGAAGGGCTGGGGCTGAGCAGCACCAACATCCCGGGGCTGCGGTACCTGGGTAACCCCGACACGGCCAGGGATGCTCCGAGGCCCCCCCCCATCACCCCCCCCGCCATCCCCTGCACCCCCCAAACCTGCCCCAGTGCCAGCAAGCGGGGGGGGGGGGGGGGGGCGCTGCAAGCTCCCAGCCCTCCCCAGTGCACCCCCTTGGGGGGGGTTTGGAGCCCCCACACCAGCCTCGTCCTCCCCCTGCAAGGTCCCCAGGGCGGGGGGAGCCTCCACAGCCAGGGGAGCTGCAAAGACCCCCCCCCCGAGCATCCCCCCCCACCCCGCACACCCCCCCCAGGGACCCCATCCCACTGCCGTGAGCAGAGAGCGACGCATCCAGTTCAGCCTCCTTTAATGTGCGCCTCAGCCCCCCCCCCCCCCGAAACACACACACACACACCCCCCACAACGCTGAGGGTCCCAGCTGGGGAGCAGGATCGGTCCCCGGGGGATCCAGAGCTGCGGGGGTCCCGGCAGAGGGTCCTTGTCCGTGTCCCCCCCCCCCCTCCCGGTGGCAGGGGGCTGGGCTGAATATTGCATCCAGGAATCTCACAGCACTTTACAACGGTCAGTACCGTGATGTGTCCCCCCCACCCCCCTCCCTCCCTCCCTCCCTCCCCCCCCCCCATTTTACAGATGGGGGAAACTGAGGCACAGAGAGGTGACGTGACTTCGCCAAGGTCACTTCGTGGCAGAGCCAGGAACAGAGCCCCCCAACCCCCCCCCCCCCAAAAAAAATCCTCAACCCCTGGGGCTCAGCCCTGCTCTCGCCACCGGGGGGGGGCTGCCCCCCCCCCCGCCACCTCCGCACCCTCCAGGTAAGACCCCAGGCGTCCCCCAACCCTGTCCCCAACCTCCACCCCCCCCACAGCCTGGGGGACAGCCCCAAGACACCCCCCCCACCACCCCAGACGCTCAGGGCTCCTGGTTTCTCCCCCTTCTCCCTTCCCTCCCCTTCCCCCCCAGCTCCTACCCCCCCCCCCGGGGCAGGTCCATCTCCCTCCAGGCTGCTCCATCTCCCCCCAGGGCAGCTCCTTTCCCCCCCCCAGGGTTGCTCCATCCCCTCTGGTGCAGCAGCTGCTGCATCCCCACCCCCCCACCTCCTAAAAAAAGCCCTCCTGGAGGCCGGGGCTCACCTTCCACCTGGCCGGGGTGGAGGGTGGGGGGGCACAGGAGGTCCCGGGGGGGGTGGGGGGGGGGTCTCCAGCCTCAGGCCAGCACAGTGAACGCAGGAAATTTATACAGGGCTTTACAGAACAAAGCTACTGAAATCAGCCACACGATGGCCAGACATATGAGGGGCCCCCCCCCACAACCCCCCCGCCCCCCCCCCCCCCCCCCCCCCAAAAATAAAAATAAAACCCACCACCACCATCACCCGCTGTCCGAGGAGGTGGGGGGGGCGGTGGAAGGGGAGCTGGGGGGGCGGGGGGGGGTGCAGAGGCGGGGGGTCCAGCTCCCCAGGAGCTCGCGCTGCTGCTGGCCCAGGGCTTGGCTGACCAGCCCCGGCAGCGCCAGCAGGCTCAGCCCCAGCGCCTCCATCTTGCTCTCCAAGGCCCCCAACCGCTTCTCCAGGTCCTCGTTACGTTCCTGCAGCTCCGAGACCATGTCGTACATGATGTTCTGGGTCTGCCGGGATAGGGGGGGGGGGCGACACCCACGGTAGGGTCTCAGCGCTGGGAGGCCCCCCCCCCCCCCCCGGTGGTGGTGGGGTCCCCCCCGGATGCCAGCCCGGCATGGCTCACCTTCGCCAGGTCCACCAGCGTGTTGGCCTGGTCGTTCAGCTTCCGCTGCTCCATCTTCACGCTCCTCAACCTGGGGAGACACGGGGGAGCAGGGTCAAGGTCAGCGACCCCCCCAACCCCCCCCCCCCCCCCACACACACACACTTTCCACAGCACCCCAGCATCATGCAGCTCCCCCCTCCCCGACTCCGCAAGCGCAGCCTCTGCCCCTCCATCTTCACCCCCAGACAGCCCTGGGGGAGGGGGGGGGGCTGCACCACCATGTGTGTGTGTCCCCGTCCCCCCCCCCAGTTTTGCAGCGAGGAGCCCATGCAAACGGGAGCAGCCGGAGGAGAGGAGCAGCCCCAGGGGGGCGACTTACTTCTGAGCTCTGCAGGGAGGGGGGGGCAGAACAGAGACAAAACACAACAGCAGGTTTAATACCACCACGAAGGGTGCGGGGAAGACGACAGCAGCCGCAGCACGGTGTGTGTCCCCCCCCCCCCCATCGGCGCCCACCCCCCCCTCCCCCAAAGCCAGGCACCCCTTGTTTTCCACCCCCCCACCCCGCAAAGCGGGAGGCGTCTCCGGGGGGGGGGGGGTTCGCAGCCCCCAGCCCTGCTCCCCGATGGGGATGGCGGACCCCGTCACATCAAACCTCATCCATTGGGGTCACCCCAGCATCAGCGGGGTCCCCACCCGCCGGGAAAGCCCCTAACCCCCGCAGCAGGGGACGGGGACAGAGACCACCTGGCTCCCAAGCCGGGGGGGGGATGGGGGGTGCAGAAGGGGAGAGAGTGCCCGGTTCTCCTTCCGGAGCCACGATGGGAAAAAAAACCTCCTGGTAGGAAGCAGGTAAAGGTTTGGCACTTACTGATGGATGGCTTGGAGGAACTTACGCTGGTGTTTCCGAACTTTGGCATGGTCGATCTTCTTCACCAGCTTGGTGTGTTTGTAGATGAGCCACGTTTCCCTGAGTACGTTGGCAGCAGCATTTTTCACCTGGGAGGAAGCGAGCAGCCGGGGGGGGGGGCACGAGGGATGGAGGCGGCTGGTCCTGCACCCAGCGACGTCCGATGGGACACAAGGAGGAGGGGGTTGGGGGGGGGGGGGGGGGTGTCTTACCCGCTTCGTTAGCTGCGTGTCCATCATGAAGTTGTGCACGTGTTTCTCCGCTTTGGTGAGCTCTAGCTTTCTGGCAACGACGGCGACGACCAGAGCGGTGCAACCGGCACCCTGAGGGGCAGAGAGCCCCGCGGTGAGGGCAGCGGCAGGAGCCGGGGGGGGGGGTACAGGAGTCATCCAGGTGTGTCCCGTGTCATCCCCCCCCCACCCCCCCGCCACCCCCCGGCACTCACCATGATGCCGGTGAGCAGACACACGCCCTTCCCGCAGTAGGTGTGCGGCACCATGTCCCCGTAGCCGATGGAGAGGAAGGTGATGGAGATCAGCCACATGGCCCCCAAGAAGTTGCTGGTCACCTCCTGCTTGTCATGGTACCTGCCCGGGGTCGAGCGCAGCCACCGTCACCACACGGTCATGGGTCCCGCCACGTGCCCCTCGTGGCTTTGCCACGCCGTTTTTAACTGCTTTCCCCATCCGGTGGCTGCATCCCGGAGAGTCCCCCAGCTCCCAGCTGTGCCGGTGGCACACAGGCCCCCAGAGAAGCTAGGGACACCTTGGGGACACTTTGGGGACACCAAGCATGGCCACTCCGGACACGGGCACCACGGAGGAGGTAAGGGCACCCGGAGGTGGCTGTGACCGGGGCTGGCTCGGGGGGGCTGCTGGATGCAGATAATGAGGTGATGGGTGCGGAGCAACAGCCCCCCCCTCCAGGGATGGCAGCGACCTCCATCCTCCCAAAGCTCCCTCAGGGATCTCAAAGCACAGGACGCGGGTGTCACCGCCAGACACCCCCCCTGGGGAGGGGACACCCCGTCACTGCAGAGCGGGGGACGGCTGCAAGGTTGGAGCAACGCACCCCTCGCCCCGCGAGCTGCCCGCCCACCCCGAGCAAGCCCAGGGCTACAAAGGGCCCCGAGGCCACCGCGGGTGTCACTGCAGGGGAGAGCGGGGGCCACTGTGCTTTGAGATTTCGTGGCCAGCGCCCACGCCACGAATGCAGATGGCTGTGCCCCCCGCCCCCTTCCCGAGGGACCCCCGGACACGGTCCCCGCCACCGGCCGGGACGAGGAGCAGCGGGGCCGGGCGCTGGGTACGGCCAAGCTGGGCAGCGGGACGGGGGCATGCGGGGAGCAGCGGGGAGCCGGGAAAACCGGGTGCTGGGGGTGAGAGAAGGGAGGGGAGGAGACGGGAGCGAGCCGGGATGGACTCAAGCGTGCGGCGAGGAATTTAGGATTGCTGCCTTACCCCCCCCACCACCACCACCCAGCCCCCCTGGCACAGCCGCACCGGGAACTCAGCTTGGAACCTCAACCGGCATCGAGGGATGGGGCAGCGCGATGCTGGGGGGCACCACGCAGCCAGGGAGGGGACACCCGCAGCCCGGGGTGGGCTGGCAGCGAAGGGCTGAGCCCGTCCCCAAAGGGACATCAGCCCGAGGGTGTCACCCTGTGGCGATGCTCCCCGGGACAGCGGGGGCTGCGGGGCTCCCTGCTCCCCCCATCCTCCCGAGGAGCCCCCAGGACTCCTTCAACGCAGCCGGACTGTGCCCAGAGGGGAAACGCCGAGCAACGGAACCGCCGGAGCTGAGCAAAAACCCTTCGGAGATTCCGCCGAAGGCTCCAGCGGCTCCTTCCCAGCGGCTCCAGTTCAGCTCCGCTCCTCGCCGGGGGTTTCTCCCTCCGCCCCGGGACCCACAGCGATTCCTGCAGCAAGCCCACCCCTCCGAGAGCACCCCGAGAGCTGGGACCCCCCCCCCGGCTTGTGCCCGTGGCCAGGCTGGACACCGCGGCCACCCCGGTGGGGGGACACAGCGGGGACAGAAAGCAGCCACTGAGGTTCCAAGTGGAAAAGGGCTCCGGCCCCTTTCCGTGTCCATGGCCTCTTTGCTCTGGCCTGGGCAGCCCCCCCCCGGCCTTAACACCCCCCCACCCGCCGGCTGCAGCTAATCCTAAATTCTGGGTAGCACAAGCCTGGGGCTGGGGGGGACGTCCCGTGCAGGACGCGCTGTCGGTCCCTGGGGTGACTCACAGTTTGTCCCTGCGAGCAGCAGAGCGGTCAGGGAGGGAAAACAAGAGCAGTTAATGCACGTCCCGGGGTGGGGGGGGGGGGGGAATGGCCAAGAAGGGGTGAGCACGGGCAGGGCATGGGCATCCCGGCCCCCCCATCCCGGCATCCCAGCGGGCGCAGCTGAGGAGCACGGGCCACATCCTGCCCAAGGGCTCGGGTCTCCTCCGCCAGACCCCCAGCTCCTCCCGGACAGACCCACCAGCAGAAAGGGGGGTCCTGCAGCATCCCAGGGCAGGGGGGGAGGCGGGCACAGAGGGTCTTGGGAGAGGTCTGGGGACAGCCTGGGGGTCTGGCCGCCCCCACCTCGCCTTGGCAAAGTGGTTTTGGTTTGGCAAAACCATCGTGGCCACCACCTTGGGCATGAAGGTCCCACCAGGGAAGGTCTGCATGGAGAGCGGGGGCCTCTTCTCCAAGGGGCCTCTTCTCCAAGGGGCCTCTTCTCTCCCCCCACCCCCCCTGGGGTCTGCACCGTGCGTCCTCAGCTGCACCCCAGCCCCACTTTCCCCCCCCCCTGCCCCCGCCAAGAGCCCCGCTGGGCAGTGCCCCCCATACCTCTCGCAGACGCGGACCGTCCAGGCAGCGATGATCCAGGAGGAGATGCTGAAGACCAGGAGGACGGTGCCGGGGCAGATGGTCATGAGGGTCTTCATGACGAAGCGGGTGTTGAAGTTGATCTTGTTGAGGGCGCCGATGCTGCGGGAGGAGGCGTCGGTGAAGAGCTTGCTGTGCAGCAGCATGACGCGCCCGATCAGGTACAGCCGCAGGAACATGGGGATGGAGAGGATGATGTCCACGTCGGCGTCAGCCACCGAGGCGGCGTAGGTGAAGGCCAACCGGGCCGTCCAGGTGAAGAGGTACTGGCCGGGGATGGGGTGGATGGCGCAGACGATCAGCTCCAGGGCGATGAAGAAGATGCGCTCGTAGGTCATGGCGATGCGCCAGTCGTCGGCGCCGTTATCCACCATGAAGAGCTGCGGAGGGAGAAGGAGGGGGGTGGGGGGGGGGGTCGGTGGGTGGGCGGTGG
Organism: Fratercula arctica; assembly: GCA_947846985.1. NCBI lineage: Eukaryota > Metazoa > Chordata > Aves > Charadriiformes > Alcidae > Fratercula > Fratercula arctica. The sequence continues at coordinate 4,389,431 of CANTUZ010000022.1, read as the reverse complement.
GACCCCCGGGGGCCCTGATGAGCACCCACTGGTGGGTGCCCCTCACCTGGATCTCCCTGGCGTGGTACATGACGATGAGCCCCAGGAGGATGACGGTCGAGAGGCTGATAAGGCATTTCAGTGCAAACGAATACGATGACTCCTGCGAGGGGAACGGGCAGTGTGAGCCTGGTCGGACCCCCCCCAGGCCCCCTACCCACCCACCGCAACCCCTACCTTGGTGTAGACCCCCCAGGACAGCTCCGTCTCCGTGACCATGACCACGATGCCGAACATCCCAAAGATGAGGGCGTAATCGCTGAGCCGCTTCCGCTTCTCGAAGAGGGCTCGCCGGTGTCCCAGCTTGTACCCGATGTTCTGGTTCCTCCGCGGTCCCCGTCCTCGCTCCTCGGCTGCATTCTGCCCCGCCGCTGCCACTGCCGGGCCGGCATCGGGACCCCCGGGCTGCTCCGGCTGTGAGACCACCACCTCCAGGCCGGGGGGATGGCGTGGCCGCAGTGGCTGGGTCTCACCCTCCAGCGGGTGCAGGGTGTGGGCGGAGGAGCTCAGGGGTCCCCGTGGCCGTGCCACCCCCCCATTGTACCGGCAGCCACTCATGGCTCTGGCGGGGAGGGGGCCGGGCGATCCCGCATGGCTCAGCGGCGCGGGGGCGACCTGCGGGAGAAGGGACGGTGTCGGGTGGGGTGGGGGGGTCTCCGGGGCGGGGGGGGGGGGGGGGTGTCCCCGGGGGAGCAGCAACATCACCCCACCCGCCACCGGGCGACGTCTGACGGGGCACATGGCACCCATGTGCCGGCCTCGACGGCGGCGGGGATGTGTCCTGCCGGCGGGGGACGTACCCCCCCTCCCGGGGATCGGTGCCGCCGCAGGCCCGGCCGCCCCCTCTGCAGGCCCCCCCCTCGGTAGGTCAGCGAGCGCAGGAAGATTCCGGCCCCACGCTGCCCCCGGCGCTGGGATCTACCCGCGGACCCCGGGACGGCTCCGGTAACCAGCTGCAGCTGCGCATCCCCGCCGCCCCCCGACTGTCCCCGCCGTGCCCGGAGCCCCCGGTACCCCGACTCGGCTCAACCCCAGCCCCAGCCCCAGCCGGGCCCTGCCCGCTACCTGCCGCCGGGCCGCCGCGCCGCCGCCGCCGCCGCCGCCGCTGCAGCCCGGCTGGGTCCCGGGGGCGCGCGGCGGCGGGACCGGAGCGCCCGGGGGCGGGGCGGAGGCGGGGCCGGAGCTTCTGATTGGAGAAGAGCGACCACGCCCCCGTGACGACCCGCCGCGCCACGCCTTTCGCCACGCCCACCCCGCCGCTGGCCACGCCCCCCCCCGCCGCGGGCCGCCCCCCCCCGCGTCCCCAGACCCCTCTGCTGCCCACGCACCTCCGCACAGACCCCGGCCCCCCACGGCCCACGCAGCCCCCACACGGCCGGCACCCCCCCGGCAACCCCGGCCAAGCCCTCCCCGGGAACCCCCTTGCACCCCAAAACACCCCCATGCACCCCCTTGCGCCCCAAAACACCCTCTTGCATCTCTCGTGCACCCCCTTGCACCCCAAAACACCCCCCATGCACCCTCTTGAGCCCCCCATGCACCCCAAAACACCCCCATGCACCCCCTTGCACCCCCCATGCACCCCAAAACACACCCATGCACCTTCTTGAACCCCCCGTGCAACCCCCCATGCACCCCAAAACACCCCCTGTGCACTCCCTTGCACCCCCTCCCTGCCAAGCCCCCCCATCACACCCCTGTGCACCCCCCAACGACACCCTCAATGCCCCCCATGCACGCCCCCCACCCTCACTGCACCCCAAACCCCATCCTCCGCCATGCCCCCCCCCCCCAGTGCACCCCCTCCACTCTCCACATGCTGCCACCAGCACCCCCTGCATGCCCCCAGTACATCCCCTCCATTACCCCCAGTGCAACCCCCCCCAGCACCCCAACACCCCCCCAGGTACCCCCAACACACCCCCCCAGCACCCCCGTGACCCCCCCCAGCACTGCAGTGGCACCCTCAGCCCTGCCACCCCGGCCCCCTGCACCCCCCCTACCTGCTCGGGATCCCTGGGACCGGCCGGGGGGGCCCTTGGGGCGTTAGGGGCTGTGGGGCCGGGGCTTGGTGTGGGGGGGGTCCGGGGGGCCGGGTGCCATGGGCTTCCCTCCACGCCTGGCCAGAGAGGACACATGGCATTAGGGAGGGGTGGTCCCCAAATGCCCCCAGAGCCACCACACCCGGCCGAAGTCACTGCCACCCAGGGGGGGTCACCCTGTCCCACGTCCCTGTGTGCGCCCCCCACCTCGGGGTGCTGTTGGTTCCGCACCGACCCCCCCCCGCAGCAGCCAGCGGCCTGGCAAGCAGAGCCACGATTTTTGGCCATGGGTTTGTCACCAGGCCATGGGGTGAGGGGGGGCACAAGGCAGGGCCGGGGCAACACCGGGGGGGTCGGTGGGACAGCCCCAGCGGCCGCACAGGTGGCCCCACAGAGATAGCGCAGCCCCCCCTTCGGCATGAGCAGCCCTGATGCACTGGGGGGGGGGGGGGGGGTCCCACGGCAGCGAGCACAGACCCCACTGCAGCAACAGCCCCACTGCAGCCAGCACAGACCCCCAGCACGGACCCCCCCAGCACGGACCCCCAGCAATGACCCCCAGCACAGACACAGACCCCCCAGCACAGACCCCCAGCATGGACCCCCAGCACAGACACTCAGTGCGGACCCCCAGCACAGACCCCCCAGCACAGACCCCCCAGCACGGACCCCCAGCACAGACCCCCCAGCACAGACACCCAGTGCGGACCCCCAGCACAGACCCCCCAGCACGGACCCCCAGCACAGACCCCCCAGCACAGACCCCCCCCCAGAACAGACCCCCCAGCACGGACCCCCAGCACGGACCCCCAGCACGGACCCCCCAGCACGGACCCCCCCCCAGCTCAGACCCGCAGTACAGACCCCCAGCACACAGACCCCCAGCTCAGACCCCCCAGCACAGACACAGACCCTCATCATGGACCCCCCAGCACGGACCCCCTGCACCAACACCCCCCCACCCCCGCACAACAGGCCCCAAAATCCCGGCGCCGCAGCCCACGGTGCCGATGGCACCGCCATTGCCGTCCCGGTGGCAGGGCCAGGCTGGGGCTCCTTGCTCGGGGGAACCGGGGGGTCCCCGCAGCCTCTCCCCCAGCCCCCATGGCGGGGGGGCATCTCCCCGCATTTCGGGCCTCCCAGCGCCACGTCCTGCTGCAGCCCAGCCCCACGCAACCCCCCCCCCCCCCCCCAACAACCGCCATGGGTGCCCCCGCTGCGACCGCCACCACCGGGCGTCCCTCCCATCAGCAGCACCCCCCTATCCATGGCGGGGGGTGGCAGGGCTTGGGGACCCCCTCTCCCGTCCCCCGAGGGACGCACCGGAGCCAGGGAAGCCGTTTCCCTGCTCCCTGCGGGCGCGGAGGCTGCACTGCACGGCGGGGCTCCAGCGCCCCGGCTCTGCTCCCCGGTGTGGATCCGGGGCCGTTGGCTCCCCTCCAGAGCCGGATCATTTTCTCTCCATTCTGCCAAATTTATGGCAGGAAAACGGAAAACGGGCTCCGATTTCTTTTTAATACTTCGGTCGGGGGAGAAAAATACGCAGACGGGCAGGGAAGGGAAGGAGGGGAAGCCATTGGTTTCCCAGGGCCCCTCTCATGGCGGAGCTGCCGGGGGATACCAGAGCCGTGCCGGGGGCCTGGCAAAGTTTTTGGCAACCTGGGATGGGGTGGATGAAGCCGCCCCCGGAGCCCTCCCGGATGGGTGACAGTAAATATTTTATTAAGCATTGCTCCATGGTCGTTTCGCTAATAGCTTCTATCGATGGCGACATAAATGGGCCTTATTAAATCTTCCCCCTGTCAGGACATCGATGGGGACGTCTCCGGCAGGATTCAGCACCCGGAGGGTTGATTAAAGCCGGGAAGCACCAAGGGGTTCCTGTCCCCATGGGGATGCAGTGGCCGGTGGCTGCATCCCCAGGGATGCTCGGGCGGGATGCGCAGAGGCACCGAGCGCGGTCCCCCATGACCCCATCATGGGGACGGGGACACGGCAGGTCCCCCCAGCTTGTGCTGCTGGCGGTGGCCACCGTATGTCCTTGAGCGATGGCCCCGAGCGTCCCCGCGCCCGGCAGCTCCCGCGCCGGGAAGGTGGGGGCGATGCGGCAGCAGGACGCCCACCGCCGCAGCCAGGGTGTCTCGGCGGTGTCCCACCCCCCTGTGTCGCGGTGGGGCTGCGGGGTGCTCCCGCCACCCCCCGCCACAACGCTCGGGGCCGGGACACAGGCACCCCCGGGGGGGTCTCATCCCTGGGGAGAGGTGAGGGGGGCTGCCCTGAGGGGGGGGCACGGGATGTCATCGAGGGAAGGACCCTCGGCTGGGGATGAGGGGATGGTGGGCGAAGGGGGACCCCGGCCGGGGCAGCACCTCCTCGCCCTGCACGGAGCAGGGGAGGGGGGGGGGCATGGTTTAACCCCCGCAGGGCTGCGCTGCTGCCACCCCCGGTGCCCTAGGGGTGGTTGGGGGGGGGTGGTGGTGGTGGTGGGACCCCCCCTACCCCGTGCCACGGGAGCAGCGGCGCTGCCTGGGAGCAACTGCAGAGAAGGAGGGGGCAGCTAAAAATAGAGGCGGGCGGCCCAAAGGCTCCCTCCCGGCTGCTGATTTATTTATTACCTAATTCCTGCCTGGGAATCGCGGGCCTGGGGAGGAATTTTGGGGGGGGGGGGGGAGAGAGCAGCGGTTGCCACCAGGGCCATGCCCCCCATGCCCCCCATGCCAGCAGCCAGGCGGCACGGCCACGGTCCCACTGCTGTAGCGGCGGGGAGGGAAGGAGCTGGGGAACCAGGGACACACACCCCCCCCCCCGGTGTGGGGCAGGGGATGGGGGTGCTTGCGGCACCCACGCCGTTCCCCCCCACCCCGGGTCACAGGGGCTCCCCACCAGCCAGTGCGGGGGTTTGGGGTTTGCTGGGTGCACGGATTGCGTCAGACCCCTCACAGCCACCCCCCCCCCCCCCCCAAACCTCCGTCCCCCCAAATCCTCCGCAGTGGCCCCGGTTCCTCGGGTGGCCGCAGCTCCCGCTGCCACCAAGCCCCGGCCATATGTCCCAGGCTGGAGAGCATCTGTCGGTGCCAGCAGGAGCCCCCGGCCCCCGCAACTGCCAGCACAGGGTTGGATGGGGGGGGTGCCACCACCGCTGCCCCCCGAGGGCAGGGCAAGGGGGGCTGAGTGGGATTTGGGGGGGGCACGGGACCACCTGAGCCCCCTGGGGCTGGCAGAGTCACCGGCGCGATGCCACCGGGCTCCCAAAAAGCACCAGGACGCCTCAGCCAAGCCCTGCCACCATGGGACCCCCGGTGATGCCAGGCCCCCGGCCCCCCCGTGCCCACCCCACGTGTCAGGGGCAATGCAGAGGGGCAGAGCCCGGCCCCCGGGGTGATTTGCCTCATGCAGGATCCGGCCCATTCCCACCCGTGGGGCTGTGGGGTGTCTGTGGGCCCCACGGCGCTGGGCTGGGGCTGGGGGGGGAAGCACACGGGGCTGGCACATGCACAGGGACACACGGGGACACGCGGGGACACCGAACACCCCCCCCCCCCAGCCCCTGCTGCGACACAGGGGATTCCCCGGCTTGTCCCAGGGTCTCCCCGAGAAAAACCCTCCCCTGAGCCCCACCGGGACTCCCCGGGGCCGGGGCTGGATCGGGCCCCCGAGGGGTGGGGGGGGCAGCACCGGCTTCCCCAGGGCTGGCAGAGGCAGCCAGGGTCCCCCCAGACCCCCCCAGCCCAAGGGGGACCCTGTCCCCAGCCCTCCCCCCTTAGGAGGGGACACTCAGTCGGGGATGCCCTACCTTCCTGGGGCCGAGGGGGTGCCCGGGGCTGGGGTGGGGGGTGCTGGGGGTTTGGGCAGGGGGGGATTTAGGCTCCCCACATCCCCCCTCCGCCGTCACCGCGCCGCCATCCCCAGACAAAGCCTCTGCGCCGGGTTCTCCCGCCGCCTCCCCCACGCAGCTCGGCTCAGGCGAAGGACAAAGCCGCTCCGCCTGGCTGCCCCCACCGGGGCGCGATGGACCCCCGCCCGGGGCTGGCCGGGGGGGGACACGGGTGTCCCCGCTGCCCTTGGGACTGCCACAAGCCTCTCCGGGAGGGGGGAATCCCCCAAACCTCCCAAACACCTTCGGAGAGCCCCGTCCCCACACTGCGGGGCGGTGGTCCCCGCCGCCATGGCACTGTCACCGCAGCCACCGCGGTCCCCCAGCCCAAGGTCACAGGGAAGGTCGGGAGGGGCAAGGGGGCGCTCCCCCCCCCCGCAGTGCACAACCCCAGCCTCGACGGCTGCGCCATGGCATGCCGGGCACTCCCCGCCACGTCGAGGCCACCAGCACCGTGCGGTGCCGGAACCCGCCGGGAGCCCCCGGTACCGACCCCGGACTTTGCACCCGCAGCACCGCACGCAACCCTGGCATGGGGTCCCGCCAGCCCCGGTGTGTCACCGCCCGCGCCACACCACCATGGCCGGCCACCAGCGTCACACCGGGGGCTGTTGGCGGCATGGGGTCCCTCTGGTTTCAGTGGGTGCCAAGGCAGAGGCAGAGCGGGGCTGGTTGCCCCAGCCAGAGCCACCCCAGCACCGCGTCCCCAGGGCGGTGGTGGCAGCTGGGCAGCACCGAGGTCCCTTAGCCCCCTCAAACCGCTTGGCCGTGTCACCTTTCACCACCTCGCGGCTTCGGGCCCCGCCGCCACGCCGTCCCCGAGCACAAACAACCCCGCGGTCCCCTAACTCCGGCAGCTGGGGATTGCTCCGAGCACCCACCGCCGGCACAGTGTCCCCAACGTCCCATGTGTCCCCCCCACCACGGCTGGGGGAAAGCCATACCTGGGGTCCCCATTGCTGCCATCCACCGGGGTCCCCACTGCCACCACCACCACCCCCTGCGCGCCCCCTCACCTGCCACGGCCCCGCGCGACGGGGAGCGTCGGGAGGAGCCGGGGTGCCCGGGGGGGCGGCGGGGGCATGTGCCGGGGCGCGGGGGCCGCGGCCGCTGGCAGCTCTGCGTGGCGGAGCAGCGGTGACGACGCCGGCCGTGCCCGGGCGCATGTGGGAGCCGCGACGCAACGAGGCGAAAGGGGGGGTGGGGGGGGATGTCGGGGGGGGGGGGGGGGGGGGGGGGCTTCCCCGCCCCACACCCCCGCGTTCCCCCCCCCCCACGGCGGGCAGTGACCTTGAGGCCGCGGCGCTGGCAGGGGACGGGGGAGGCGGATATTTTTAGCCGGGCAGCGTCGCTCCCAGCGCGTCCTCATTGTCACCGCCGTGGGCTGCCTCCCGCTGCCCCCCCCCGGCTCACCGGGGGCTGTGGGGTGCGCAGCGAGTGGGAACAAAGGGGGGGGGGCGAATGGGCCCTGGACCCCCAGCTCCTCGGGGTGCCCCCGGGGCTGCCCCCCCTGTGGCGTCCCCTCCCCAAAGAGCCGCGCTCCTGCCCCCGGTGGGGGGCCGCCCAAAGAGCCCCCCCGCCACTGCCCCGCTCCATCCCCGCTCCCCCCGCCGGGGGGGTCCCCACAAGCCGGGGGGGGTCCCCAAGAGCTGGGGGATCCCCAGGAGCCGGGGGAATCCCTAGGAGCCGGCGGGGGGGTTCCCCAGCAATAGAAGGTCCCCAGGAGCCGGGGGGGGGGGAGGTGGTTCCCAGCCCAAAGTCCCCGCCCCCCCCCCAAATTAACCCACCTGCAGGCAGACCCCGGCCTCCGCTCCCCTCGAGCGCTGCCGCCGGTGACCATGGCCCGGTGCCGGCACGTGCCGGCGCGGCGGTGAGCCCGGGCTGCCGGGATGCTCCGCCGGCCGAGCTGGGGGACCGGGGGCGGTCGAGCCCCCCAGCCGCGACCTCGCGGTCCCGCCGGGTCTCCCCCCCCCGCCGCCGCCGCCGCCGCCGCCGCCGCCCCGTGCCTCGGTTTCCCCAGCGCGGCGGCGGAGGCCGCGGGGCTGCCGGGGCGGCGATGCGGCGGCGTTGCGATTCCGCTCACACGCGCAGCCGCGCACCACCCGGTTCCCCCCCCGGCCGCCGCCACCGCCGCTATTGTCTGCCGCTAAATTTAGCCGCCACAACCGGCTTCCCCCCCCCAGCCCTCCCCCCCACCGTATTTTAATTGCCACATCTGCGGGGCCTGTGGGCCGGTACCCCCCCCCACCCCCCCCCACCCCGAGCACCCACGCCGCCCCTTCGCCCTCCCCCCGTGCCCACCACAAGCCCACCCGTGGCAAACGGGAGCCGCCGTGGCTCTGACCCGGCCGCGGTGCCCCCCCCCCCCCCCTCCCCCCGGTAGCCCCCGGTGGCACCGAAAGCAGCCCCGTGGCCTCTTCACGGGGGCGTGAGCGGGACCCAGCGCCCAGGGTGACACGGGGACCGCGGGGTCGCCCCCAGCGGGGTGCGATTGTGTGTCCCCACCCCTCCGCCAGACCCGGGGGGGGGGACACACACACATCGGGTTGTCCCCCCTGCGCAGCACCACCCCCCCCCCCCCGGGGTTGTCGTGCGTCGCATCCGCGCTGGGCCGGCTGCGGGGGGGGGGGGGGCTGGGGTGGGTGTGGGTGCTGCCCACCCCCCTGCAGCATCCCCCCCCCCGCCCCCCCCCCCCGCTCCCTTTGTCAGGCCAGAGGCTGCGGGAACACGCGTGTGCGGGGGGGGGGGCGTGCGAGGGTGCACAGCGGCCTCTGCGCGGGGGTCGCGCTCGGGGGGGGGGGTGCGGGGATGGAGGTGTGCGTGGAACAAAGGGCGGGGGGGGGGCGGCACGACAGGGGGGGTGCACAGGGCGGGGGGGGTGCAGGGCGGCGTGGGTGCAGGGCACGGCTGTAGGGGCTGCAGCGTGTAGGGGTGCGCGCCCGCGGGGGGTGTCTGTGGTGTGCAGGGGGTGAACACGCGGTTGTGAGTGTGTGTGTGTGTGTGTGTGTGAGGGTGTCACACCAGGCTCTGTGTGTGTGTGTGTGTGTGTGTGTGTGTGTGTGAGGGTGTCACACCAGGCTCTGTGTGTGTGTGTGTGTGTGTGAGGGTGTCACACCAGGCTCTGGGTGTGTGTTTGTGAGGGTGTCACACCAGGCTCTGGGTGTATGTGTGTGTGTGTGTGAGGGTGTCACACCAGGCTCTGTGTGTGTGTGTGTGTGAGGGTGTGAGGGTGTCACACCAGGCTGTGTGTGTGTGTGTGTGAGGGTGTCACACCAGGCTCTGGGTGTGTGTGTGTGTGAGGGTGTGAGGGTGTCACACCAGGCTCTGGGTGTGTGTGTGTGTGTGTGAGGGTGTGAGGGTGTCACACCAGGCTGTGTGTGTGTGTGTGTGTGTGTGTGAGGGTGTGAGGGTGTCACACCAGGCTCTGTGTGTGTGTGTGTGTGTGTGTGTGTGTGTGTGTGTGTGTGAGGGTGTCACACCAGGCTCTGTGCGTGTGTGTGTGTGTGTGTGTGTGTGTGTGTGTGTGAGGGTGTCACACCAGGCTCTGTGTGTGTGTGTGTGTGTGTGTGTGTGAGGGTGTGAGGGTGTCACACCAGGCTCTGTGTGTGTGTGTGAGGGTGTGAGGGTGTCACACCAGGCTCTGTGTATGTGCACACATGGGTGTCACACTGTGTGTGGGGGGGTGTGCACACGGGTGTCACACAGGGCTGTGTGTGTGCAAGGGGTTACGTGTGTGTGTGTGTGTGTGTGTGTGTGTGTGTGTGTGTGGTGCAGGGGCGGTGCGTGGTGCGGGGGGACACACACACACACACACACGAAGGGAGGGGGGGGGCTGCGTGGTGCAGGGGGTGTGCACAGTGCGGGGGGGGGGGCATGGTGCAGAGCGTGCGTTCTGCAGAGGGTGTGCATTGTGCGGGGGGGGGTGGGTGTTGCGAGGGGGGGGGATGCCCGGTGAGGGGGGGGGCGGGGAGGATTCCCGGGGCAGGGAGGGGATGCCCGGGGGGGGGGGGGGGTGTCCGCGGGGGGGGGGATGCCCGGTGCAGGGGGGGGAAAACCCGATGCGGGGGGGGAATGCCCGGTGCGGGGGCGCTGGGATGCCCGCTGCGGGGGGGGGGGGCGCGGGGGGGGATGCCCGGTCCAAGCCCTGCGCCTGCGCGGGCGCTGCGAGGATCCCGAGGCCGCGTGACCGCCCCCCCCCCCCCCCCCCCGCGGGTTCCCCCGCCCCCGCAGCGGAGCAGCCCGTTCCCATGGCAACGTCGCCCCCCCCCCCATATCGGGTTGCGCAGGGCCCCCCCCGCACCGAGGAGGGGAGGGGGGGCGGAATGGAGAGGGAGGGGGAATCCCCGGGGGGGCGGGGCGGGGAATCCCTCCCCTCTCCGCCGAGCTCCGCCCCCCCCCCGGTGGCGGGGAACCCCCCCCGCGGCGGGCACCGACCCCCCCGGTACCGCTTGGAACTTGGGGGGGGACACACCGGGACCCCCCCGCCCTGCAGTGGAGGGGGGGTGTGTGTGTGTGTTCCCCCGTTAACCCTTTTCGTGCCCCGGGGGGGGCCTTCCCGAGCCGCGGGATTCCCCCGCACCCGCCTTTGCGATGGGGAGGGCCCTCCCTGCCCCGGGGGGGGGGGGTCATCTATTAACCCCGGACTTGCGGTGGGGGGGTCCCGATCCCCCCCGCCGAGGGATTCCCCCTATTAATCCCTTCTTTGCCGCTGGGGAACCCCCACCCTGCGCCGGGGGGGGTTCCCCCAATAACCCCCCCTGCACTGGGGGATCCCTTCCCTGAACTGGGGGGGGGGGAAGCCCCCATTAGCCCCTTCCACCCACCCCCCCCCCCACCCTGAGCATAGCAGGGAGGGGGGGACCCTGCACCATGGGGGATCCCCCTCCCCTGGGGCTGACACAGGGGCTCAACCCCCCCCCCCAAGGAAGAGGGGGGGCACTGCACGCCACAGCCCCCCCCAGCCTGGCTGGGTCCCCTTGGCGTGTCCCCCCCCCCGGCGGGGGGACAGCAGGGCATTGCCGCAGTGCCGAGGAGGAGGAGGAGGAGGAGGAGGAGGGTGGGCTCCGCTGCACAAAGCCAGGGCTGTGCAGAGCCTCTGCGCCATGGAGGGGGGGCGGGGGGGGCACTCCCGGCACCCCAGGGATGGGGGGACACACACACACACAGATCTGTGGTCTGGGGGTCGCGGGGACAGGAGGGCTCAATGTGGGGATGTGGGGAGAGGAACACCCACTCGTTATTTCAGCATCATGGAGGGACGGGAGGGTGGGTGGGGGACACGGGGGGGGGGGCGCAGGGGGGGGTTCGCCAGCATCAGTCGCAGGCAGGGGCAGGGCAGCTGCCTGCAGCCTCCTCCTCCTCCTCCGCTGAGCCACAGACACCCCACAACCCACTGGGGGGAGGCACAAAGGGAAGCCCTCCCCGCCCCCCCCCCCCCCCCCCCCCCGCCAAGAGATCCCCAATCCAGGCAGGAACCGTGGAAGATTCCAGCAGGATTTTCAGCCGCCATTTCTGGGGAGGAAACCCCCCCCCCCCCCAGCAAGCCAGGAAAACTGTGCCATGGTGTCGTGTCCCGTCCCCCCCCCGGGCCCTTTATTCCTTCAAGTTAACAGGGGTTGGTTTTTTTTTTTTCATTTTTAATTGGGTTCAAACACAACAAACTTCTCACAGAAATGGGGTGGGGGGGGTGGGGGGGGGCACCGGGTACATTCCTCCCTGTCCCTACCGGCCATCTGGGGTTGGGGGGGGGGGGACAGGGGACGACAGTGGCAGGGACCTTCAGCCTGGAGGTGGCAGAGGGTCGTGGAGAGCCCCAAAACGGCCGCAGGGTCTGGGGTTCAGCATCGCCTCCTCAAAGCCCTTCACCCCCAAAGTGCAATCGCCCGCCCCAGGCTGGAGGCGTCCTGCAGCCCCCCCCCCCCCCCCCCGCTGGCAGGTGACCCTCGGTGGGGACAGAGGCCACCCCCGCTGCCCCTCTGTTTAGCGCCATCAGAAGGACACCCCAGCAGGACGAGGAGCCAGCTCTGGGTTTAACCGGCGGCCCCAGTTAAACGCACAAATAAGCACCAACATCAACGGAGCTGCTGCTGCGGGGGGGGGAAGGCGGGGGTAGTTTAGAGCTCAGGAAAAGAGTTTCATCCCCAAAAGAGCCGGGAAAGGGGAGCGGGAGAGAGGAAAAGTCGGTCCCTGGTGCAGGCGAGGGGCAGGACTTGGGCTGAGCCCTTCCAGCCCTGCGCGGGCACCGCCACCGCTCTCCCACGGGAGCTCACCCATTTCTTCTTGCCTGGGCCAGCAGAGCGAGCCCGGGGCCGCGGCCAAGGCAGGGCACAGCCAGGTTAGTGGCCCAGCGGCGGGTGAAGCTGCCGAGGTGACAGTCCCACATCCACAGCCCCACGGGGCACGTTCTTGCCCCAGGCTGGGAGCGGGCAGGGGAAGAAGCGGAGGGAGAAGCAGCAGGTTCCCTTCTGGGGGTAGCTCTCGGGCAGCGCGGGGTTCGCAGCCCCTCCAGGAACCCTCCAGTCCCACCAGCAGCGTGTGAGGCTCTGGTCAAGGCCACCAGGGAAGTGACAGAGAGAAGCGTGGCGCCAGCGTCCTGCGCGGAGAAGGCAGGAACCACGCCGCGCTGTGTTATTTCTCCCGTTCCCCCTCCAAGATGGAAGCTCATTTTCTCTCATCTCCGCACCACCGCACTGAGCTTCTTCTCCCACGGCGGTTCCTCCTCCCCATCCGAGACCAAGAGGAGAGAGGTGGCAGTCTGGAATCTCTTCGGGGACACCCCAGGACCGAGGAGGGGTGATGTCCCTTCCTCCCGACGGCTTCAAAAATTCACCCCGCGGAGCAGGAGGGTAGAGACGGGGCTGAAGGCGGTTGGGCTCCGGTCCAGGCTGCGAGCGGGTGAACGCAGGGCGCTGAGCCAGCACGGGGGGGTGTCCCCGCCTCGGCAGGATGCGCCCCACAAGCTGCTGAAGGTCTGGAAGCGAGTTAATAGTTTGTGGTTTTGGGTTTTTTTGTTTTTTTTTTTTTTTTAAGACAACAACCGAATTTGGAAGCATGAAGGTAGTGTTAGTCTGTCCAGGTCACTCTGTGGAGGGGTGAGCATGTCACGGTGGGGGGGGGGGGACGACGACAGGGCATCAGTGAGGACGCTGCAGGGTCCCAACGCCACGCGAGCGGTGGCCTCGTGCTTATCTTAAATCCAAGAAGAGAGAAAGACAAAAAGTGGGGGTGGGAAAGGGAAACAAAAGGCGAGGAAGTTCCTTGTGTCTCCTGTTTTCATCCGAGCAGAGCCCGGAGCTGGGGGGGGTCTGGGGGGTCTCCAGCCCACTGTCCGGGGGGGCGGGGGGGGGGGGACGATCAGCTCTAGTTCTACTTTTGGCTGTTGTACGCTTTGTGCCTCTGGTTCATGGGGTTTTCCGGAGACTTCATCCACTCCTTCTTGAGGAGCTGCTTGAGCTGGGACAGCCGCATGTTGGGGTTCTCTTGTTTCAGGCGCGGCAGATTGACCTCTTCAAAAGCTGTGAAGGCAGCTTTCATCCGGCGCTCGGGATGCCGGTCCGGATCATTGCCAACGCTGCCGGGGAGGGGGGGGGGAGGAATTCAGAGAGAGACACGGATCAGAGACACCTCCCTGCAGGCACCGGCCAGCGTCCCGCTCTCATCCCCTGTCAGCGCAACCATGTGCCTACAGAATAACTCAGGCGACAAAGCAGAAAACCCCGTGGCGCTTCCCCTACCCCGCTTCAAATCCTCTCCACGGAACAACAGGGCAGGGAACGTGTCCTGTTCTCGCCGTCGAGATAGAAAGTCACAGGCAAAGCGTAAAAAGCAGCCAGTTCTGGGGGAGGGAGGGAGCATCTGCAAGAATTTCTCGTAAGGAAAGCGACGCCTTCAAAGGAGAGTACCGCTACGATCCGGCCACGTACCTGAGGACAGCAATGGCATCTTCAATCGTCCTGGCCTCCACCGATCCTTCCTCCAGCACCCTTCTGTTGATGTTCTCTTCCAAGGGAACCTCCAAGTGAGTCTTCTCCTTCTCCACTGCCCAGGGGAAAGGGAAAACCATTAAGGTCAAATCCAGCCTGCGCAAAAACCCTCAGAAGAGGCAGGGTCTTCTCCAAAGCACTCCGAAGACTCAGTCGGAGTTCAGCCCCGGTGCTGGGAGATAAAAGCACCCGCTCTGCAGCTCTATTTCTCCACCTCAAGGTGACAGGAGGTTTCTTTTCCCCCCCATTTGGGTCTTAGACACAGCAAAGGACGCAGCACACAATAGCTGCAGGCAGCTCTCGCTTTCCCAACACCTCGTCCTTCAGCGACTGTAGGTGAAAAAGGAACAGCCCCCCCCCTCCTTCCCACCCCCCACGGCTCTCGGGGCCTTTCTGTGGTACCACCGAACCTGTATCTGCATTCTCCTTCTGCTGCTGGTCTTTTCTGATCGTCTCCTCGATCTGGGCCCTGGTGACTTTGCCCGGAGTGACCTGCTTGGGCGACTTCCCTTTCAGCTTCGAGTCTTCCTCCTCCAGCAGGCGCTGCAGCTCCTTCTTGCGCTCCAACTGCTCCAGCCGCCGCTTCTCCCTCTCCTCCTGGAAGGGAGAAAGGACGGGGTCACCTCCACCCTTACGCCTTCCATCACCCTCCGCAGCAGGAGAGGGATCAAACTACCCCTTAGAGAAGCCGGGAACCCCGCTTGAACAGCGACAAGCACCTCGCTTCTGCAGGTAACAGAGCGCCGACCTCACCTTATCAGAAATGTTGGCAGGATCCCCCCGGCCTCCAGTGAGACAGCGAGCGCCCGTCCCGTCCCTCCAGAATAATAATTTCCCCCGTCCCCACCCGCACTGGCTACCCTGGGACGTCAGTACCGCGAAACACAACCCTGCCGTTGACAAGGAGCGGGAGGCACCAGCCAGGACTGCCGACAATCAGCTTAAGTTTTCCACTTTTAATTTTAATAAGTGGTCGGAGGTTGAAAGTTCAGCAGTTGTTCGAGACGAGCCAGGCAAAGAGGCTGAATCCGTCCTCAGGCCTGGCTCAGGCTCTTCCTAAGAGCCAGGGCAGGCGGTTAGACCGAATCCAACAAGCCGTGCAGCTCTTGCGGTAATTTTAAAGTGCTTCTCAAGGAGTTTAAGAGCCACTCTGCCCTCCAAGGCCCAGGGAAGAGGGTGACAAGACCATGCAACAAGTCCCTAGGGGCTTTCAGCTCTTCAGCTTCGGGGTTTTTTATTTTTTCCTCCTCTCCCAGAACCCGTAAGGTCTGGCTAAAAGAAAGAAACAAGTGAACATCTCTCTGGGGCAGCATCACACGCTGCGGAGCACTTTGTATTTAGGTTAGTTACACGGACACTTAATTACGGCTCTCATCCATTATTCACAGGGAGGGCACGACGAGCTGATCGAGCGTTAACGGAATGGGTTTGCTCAAAGGCAGCTGCCCAGCAAAACCACCCCGGCAGTAACGCAACCTGCTGTCTTCATCGGTGTTTAAGGAGCAGAAGAGTTACACCCGTTGGGGTAAGGCCCTTTTCAGAGACAGTAGAGCAGGGCTGGGGTTTGAGACTCTATTCAACAAAAAAAAAAAACCCAACAAAACCAACCCCGTAAGTCGCTCCACGGCTTAAGAGTTTAAAGAAAAACCCATCAAAACACAGAATCAAAGCTCACAACCACTGAATCAAAACATGCCCTGGGGCTGCCGCTGCTTCCGTCAAGCGGAGCAAGGACCAGGCCTTTCAACCCGGCTGGGAAGGGAAGGGAATGGAAGGAAAACCTCGCCTCCCTCCACTCCGAGCAGCTGGGGCCAAGGATGGGAAAAAAGCCATTAGAGGGACGAAGCCTTTATTACAACTGGCAGCCTTCAAATTCTTGGTCATTAAGTGCTTAGTGCCAGTGCCTTGAGACACAATGCCCCGGCAACTGGACCGTGCACGATTTCAAAGTGCAAACTCATTTATTTAAGACATCGGCTTTCCCTGCCCGCTGTTTTCCTGTCAAGCCTCTCCCTCTTCTAGTAAAGGTTGAGTAAACAAACGTACTCGGTCGCCCAGATCAGGAGGGATTTTGGCCACTCCCGGAACAGGCAGGGTGTCACGAGAGGAGGGGGAAGACTGTCTTACCCCCTTAAAAATTTATATACAGGGATATGGCTGGGCAAGAGCAGCCACGGTGCTTTGTCCGCCCTCACTCGGCACAGCTCCAGGTGGGATCTCCGGCTCGGCCACCAGCTTCTGCTTGAGCGTCGGGCAGTTTTGAGGAAGAATATGGCAGAAACCCCCCCGAACTGAAGAGATTAACGCACCAAAACAGAAGGAAGGCCGCAGAAATCACGGAAAGTCCAGCAGTCAGGGAGAGTAAGCCATTTAATTAGATGTAAAGCGCGTGCAAGAGAAGCAGCGCTGCGTGTTGGGGATACCGGTACCGTGCCTAGAACATGGGGTTAGCGCAAAGAAATCGTCCCCCGGCCGCTCCTCCCGACTCCCGAAGCTCAGGGGTGGCTGAACAAGGTAACGCAGAGAAGGTGCTGGCGCACCCCAGCAGGCATGGCTGGGGCTTGAATAATTCAGGAGACAGGGAAGGAGTGGATACGCAAGTGCTAATGACCTCAGGAAAGGGAGCGCGACATTTCAGAACAGAAATGTTATTTATAGGCAGAGAAGATTATCTTTTACCCCTGCTCATTACAGAAAGGGAAGCGTCCTGCGAGGCAGCTAGCTCAGCGGCCTGTCTCACATCACGCCGCCCAGCTGGGACGCCGACACGTCCGGCGGAGCAGAAATTCAAGGATAATGCTCTGCTGCCCATAGCTCCTTTCAAACAAAGCTCTCCAAAAAGGACGCATCCACTTAACGAAGGGGAAGGAGAGGCGCAAGCAGGGTGCAGGGCCTTCCTCCTGCCCTGCGAGCTGCAAGGGGACCTCCAGTTACCGCTCTCCCCCAGCTGCTGCTCCCTGCTCTCTGGCATTTACAATCGAGTTTCTATTTGCGGAAAGTAAATAAGCTGGCACCGTTACTAATTTGTCACAAGATCTGTAAAATCGACACCCTCAGGTTTCCCCAGCGGCCCGTCACGTCCAGGTCTGCTCCGCACCTTCCGCGGTGCTCAGAAGCTGCTCCCGAAGCCCGAGGGGCCTGAAGCTGTCATTCCTTTGAAGGCTTTTCTCGGGTCGGGCCAAACCAAACTAATCCCTTTATGAATCAGCGTAAATGTCCTGATGAAAGAGATGTGGAATTTGTCTAAGTGAAGTGTACCGCAAAGCTATTAGAAAACTGGAAAGGAAATTAATGATTTTTCTCCCTCAACGTCGCCGCGCTCCGCAGGGCACCGGGAGGAGCAAGGGGTGAGACTTCTTTAGCTGGACACTTCTGTTCCCCAAGGATTTGTGTGTTAAAATGCCAGTTTCCAGCCTTGCCCGAGCAAGGAACAATTCATCAGCTTTCAGAACAGCTTCCCACCTGCTAGCCAGGAGGAGAACGAGGTCCCGCGCACACGGCTTTGAGAGCAAGCGGTCAACTGAAGCGGCAGCGCTCCCAATCAACCTCTCAGCGTGAGGCCCCGAGGAAGGCAGGAGAGCGTGGTGCTGGCCTGGCGAAGCACGCCCGCTTCTCGCCCTGGCAGAAGGGCAAAAGCAATGCAAAAAATGACGCAGTCAGAAGGCAAGCGGGGCAGAACTGACCCGGAGTACGTCTAAGCGCTCACTGGGCTCTCTGAGGTACGCCAGAGCTTCGAGATGGGATCAAACACGCCCCTTCCATTGCCCGCAGGCAGTCAAAGCAAGCGTCAAAGGGATACCAGAGCCTGAGGAAGATGGTTCTGGGGTCTGAAGCCCAGCCTGGTGTCGTTGGGTATTTCTCCATGACATCTCTGTCCCCTGCATTGCTCCTTCAAGCCATTAGATTTCAGTATTGTGTACCCGGTACCCCGCAGACGTCCTCCAAAGAGGGAAGAACAGTCATTTGACCTGTCTCGCGCTTTAACTGAAGAAGGGCTGGTGCTCACAGCTGAGTAATTCTGCACTGAATCAGAGGAGAGGGGGGAGAGAAAGTCACCGCTCGCCTGCCCACGATGCCACTGCAGCGGGGACCTGTCGGTACCCGACCCTGCCAGCCCACACCCCGTGACTGAGGCGAACGGGAACGAGAAAGGCATAAAGGAAGAGCCACGGCTCCCTCGTGCGCTATCTGCACTCTCCTAGCACAAGTACTCGCCCTGCATTTAACTTGAATTTTTCCCCAGATGCTTTTGTACACAAGTACAAAGCGTCTCCTCGCTCCCACATCATCCGCATGCTCTCCCTTCGCCATTCCCACCGAGGGCACCGAGCAGAGCCGCGGGAGAGACCTCCGCAGGACGGTGCTGCCAACGCCACGCCGGGCAGAGGGAGGGTGCCAAGGGGCTTTGAGCTGCCGCTGAACAAGGAGGAACTGCTTTCCTGGCAATACGGGCACTCAGCAAACAGAGCCCTGGCAAAATACAGCCCGAATGGGGAAAAGGGCTTGTCCTCCCTTGGCCAGACAGCCCTGGCGGGAGTGTGTGAAGGAGACTGGGAATTCGGCTGCATCCTTCCAGCCGACACCTCGGCTCCAGCAGCAGCCCCAGCCAACGAGATCTTCCTGCGTGTACTCGCAGGGCACAGAGTGGCCAAACCCACGGTCACCAGAGAGAAGAAAGTCTGACTCCGGCTGCGAGACCTCTGCCCTTGACAGACACTCCACCAGTCCTTTTCTTCCCGTAATGTTCCAGCTGATTTAATGGTTTGTCACCCTTCCAAGCCTGCCCGCAGCTTCACCCGGGACACACACGCGTCTGCGGCTGTTCCACCACCAGAGACACTTTAGCTAATTGCATGGAGAAAAACCACGCTGTCATCAGGCTGATGAGGAGTGTCACACTCTGAGCTGCAGTCTAACTTCACAGAGGAATAGCGGGAAGGGACAGAAAGGATGAAAACACCCAAATGTTACAGGAAAAACAGTTACCTAGGTAAAACCCTGAGTCTTCCAGCAAGAAGGATGGAGATTTTGGGCTTTCCAGCCAGAGCTCTCCAGAGAAGGTAACAAGCTGTGACTTGTGCTGAAGTGCCAGAGGAGGAATACACACATTGCAGGCTGGTGACATTAGCTCAGATGTTCCTTTATGCATCACAGAGCCACCAAACAAGTGTCATCCTTTGTTAGCAGAGGACGGTTGCTCAGAGAGCAGGTGGGGGTGGCATTTAAAGAAACCCCAGAACACAGCAAAAGCAAACAACAGGACAGTCATCTGGTGACAGCGAATCTCACGACAGCAGACGCGGCATTTTGAACGTTCAGCTTCCCTACGCTCAAGTATTAACTTTGATGCGCATCACTGCCCCGTCAGCGAGGCCACCAGACTGCCAGGCAGAGCCACCAAACCCCGGAACAGAAACAGAGCTCTGCGCTTACCCTTGTTTCACTGAGGCTCCAGTGGTCCTCTGCAGGGAAAAAGGGATTAAAGGGGAGCATGGGGTTTGGTCTCAGCACGTCCCAAAGGCTTTCAGCCGCTCCTGCCTGCTGGTGGTGCAGGAATTCAGAGGTGCTGCACGGGTGCGCTGCGGTGCCGTTAACGTGTTACTGCCATCGCCCGGAGAGCGGGGGAAGAGCCGGAAGAGCTGCTCGGCGCTGGGTGCGAGGTGCTGAGAGCATCCTCCTACACACAGCGCCATCCCCTCCTCCGGGTGCTGCAGCTGGGAGTGACACGAGTCCCTCCTGCAGCATATGGCCGTGGCCAGCAGCATTATTTCCATGCCAGCACCAACTCCGGGGAAGTTTGACTCCTGCGAACCATTTCGTTTCTGTCCTCTCTAGGATGAGGATGGAAAATAATTTACAATCTGAGTCACACATCCCTTCCCCACCGGGATTGCGATGGGGCACAGGCAGCTTCTTCCATTCTCCGTGGGGCTATTCCAGTCTGATGGCACCGGAGAAGCAGATGAGGAAGGTTTCACTCATTTATTTTGCCCCAGCAACCCACTCATTCCTGTCTGCTGGCCATTTGCTCCCCCTCACAAAGTCCCAGCCTTTGCTTCGGTTGTGGCAGCATCTGCGTGGGACTCCAGCAGCAGAAGGGCCCCCATGCAAGTACAGTGAAACTCCGAGCCTTTCTGGCAGGACAGTCCCCATCAGAGCAGAGAATTCTGCTGCTGTGAGCTGCAAGGTCCCCAGGCGGGTTCGTAGGAGGCAACCGCACTAAAACATGGCATTCGGGTAAAATTCAGACCTAGAGAGGGGACCAGAGAGAGGGGCTGGCTGAGGGATCAAGTGGAAAGCGCCTCACTGGTTTCATAAATCCCAGTCTGAGGCTCTGGGATGGACCCTGCTTTTCCAGTTCGCAATTGCATCTCACGACACGGCTCCCCTCTCCAGACTCCCATGCCCCTTGCCTGCGGGAGGCTGTTTTGGAAGCCCAGTCAAATAGGTCACTGTTGGCAAAAACTTAAGTAGAGTAATAATAAGTCCTTGTTCCAGGAAGTAATTAGGCAGCATTACAGGATTGCGTGGGGGAACAGCACACAGGACTCCAAATTCCAAACGTCAAGACACATATTAGGGGTGAACTCACGCAGACGTACACAGCACGCAGCTATCAAGGTCACGGGGACGCGCTGGCTTCCTGCCTGCCTGGCCAGCATGCTCGAGTACCGACACACAAAGTTCACTAAGCACCGAATTCACAGAGCGGCACAAACCCAGTAACCCCATCAATCCCATTTATGTCACCAATAGAAGCCCTGTCTGCTTAGCACGAGGACAGAGACATCATTTCAGAAGAGGCAGCTAAGTTAACACCAACAATTGTTTCTAGAAAAATCCACAAAACCAGAAGGTAGATTTGTCTAGCGCCGATGCAGGACAACATCAAAAACCAAATCACCCAGAAATGAGCACTAAAACGCTCTGTTTATTGAACACCAAGGCAAATGTGCACCCAAGGCGGAGCAAGCTGGGAAGAGCAAACCAGAGAGAATCTTTTGAGAGACACGTCCTGATGCGTGGCACACCAAGTCAGGGAGGAAAAAAAAACCAAACCAAAACTTTGTAATCCTTAATCCTGCTGATTTCTTTTTCCTTCTACCAAAAAAAAAAAAATCAAAGAAAAGTTAAGAAAGGACAAGAAAGAAAAAACAGCTAACAAACTGCTTGTCAAAAATCAAGCCCTGCAGCAGAGTTCCTGATCTTTTACTTAATTCAATTTTAAATGATTCCAACAATAAAGCTTTTACTGCCTCCCTTGGGAAGTCAGCTCTAAGCTCCACCAGATTTCAGAATTACACATCAAAGCTTACACTTCCTCCCACACTCAGCTTCTTTTAGCTCCCAGAGAAGCCACTAGTTCCAGCTCTTCTGCCTGAAACTAAGCGCAGGACAGGACAACGTGTGGAGGGACGGCTACAGCTGGGGACAGAGAAGGAGAAGCAACCCTTTCTGAGCAAGCCTGGATCTCACAGGCTCAGCAAAGGACCAGCGAGAAGACACCCTTCTACCTGACTAGTCATTCACCTTCCTTTGTTCCTTCCTCATCACGTGTTTGTCTTCATCCTTCCAGTAGGCATCTTCCAGCTCCTGCTGACGCTTGGCATCGGCTGCTGCCTTTGCCTCAGCTTTCCTCGCGCGGGCAGCAGCCGACTTGGTATTTTCACCTTGGAACTTCTTGGGCATCACTCAAGGTGCTCTGCGGAAAAGAAAAGAGGTTCAGATCCTCGCCCTGGACAGGATCTCGGGTTCGCCATCACCCCCAGGAAGCAGGAGCCCACACCAGGAAAACCCCCTTTTCTTATTGCCTCATACTATTTCGAGATCCTGGGCAGAACAGATCTAGTAATCTCCCAGCTCACCCAGGAGGAATTCCGCTCACTCCACCCCAGATCCTCAGCAGGAGACAGTCCCTCCCACCTATTTACTGTGCTGCAATGACATGAGAAATCGAGCTGCTGGGTTCCTGGTACGGGGTCAAAAGCATCCCTGTCCTGCAAACCAACATGCTCTCTGCTGCTGAGTCAAAACGAAGGCGGGTGCTTTCGTTCCGCACTGGCAGGCTCCGAGGGGAATTCACTGCTGCTGGCAGCGCAGGATGAAGCAGCACAAATGCTGTTATCACACCCTCTGACTATCTGTACAGAAATGCAGCTCCATGGCCCCATTTAACTTGGATAAACGACCACGCAGGTGTGCTGTATTAATTTCCCCTATGTCATCAGGGTAGGAAAAGTCCTAAAGCCAGGCGCAACAGGAGCCAGAAAATTAACTGGGCAGCAAGAAAGGCCCTTGTTCTCAGCATGCCCCCATGCAGACACCACGTTCTGGATCTTAAATCTTTACTTTTAATGGCAGGTAACTATTTGCTAAATAAGAAACAACAGAGAAGGGCTGCTGTTTAGGGCTGGTGCTCAAGCCTCGAGCTTTTCAAAGCCCAGGCTGGATTAAATCCCTTCTGCTCCCTAATATGTGCTCTGACCCTTCCTGAAGGCCGCAATCTGTGCAGGGCCCCAGGACAGCACAAGGTGGAGGACGGCGAGGGACATCCCCCCACTCCAGGGGCTGCTCCAGGGGCTGCTCCAGAGCCAGCCTGCCCCGAGCTGCCCCCACCCAGGGAGTGGCTGTCACCTGCCCAGGCCAGACCCCTGCTCTGTGCCAGGGTCCCCAGCACCCCGCATTGCCCTGGGGCCCGATGGAGTACACCCCTCCCATGACAGAGCCACCCCCCACCTCCCACGACAAGGTGTCATCTCCGCCCTCCCACGACAGACCCCCCTTCCCTCATCCCACGGCAGAGCCGCCCCCCCCCCCCCCTTCCCCGACAGGGTGTCTATGTGTCATGTCGTCCCTCCCCCAAGACGGAGCCTCCCCGGCTGCCCATTCCCCGTTAGCTCAGGACAGGGCCAGCTTTCCCCTGCCACCCCCTCCCCAGCCCCCCAGCCTCTCCCCCCCCAGGGCCCAGGCCTCAGGCCTAAACCCCCCACAACCATCACCCCTCCGCGGCCTCCTCCCCCCACCTCCCGCCGGCCCAGGCCTGCCCCTCGCATCCCTTCCCCTCTCCCCCGGTTCCCTTCCGCCTCCCCGGCCCGGCCTCTCCCTTCAGGCCGCCCCACGGCCCAGACCCGCCGCCCGGGCCCGCTCCTACCCGGTCCCCACCGCTCCGGCCGTCGCGCACGTTGTGCGTCACCGGGGCGCGCCGTCGCTCCCGCGGGAGGGGCGGGGCCAGAGGCGACGGCGGCGCGTCAGCGCGCGGGTGCCGCCGCCGCCGCCATCTTTGCTAAGGGCACGGCCCTCTCTAAGGCCTCTCACAGCTCCCCAGGCCGCGGCGGCGGGACCGGCGAGGAGCGACGGGGAGCGGCGGGCCGGCCGTCAGCCCCCGCCCGCGGCAGCGCCCGGTGCGCGGCGGGAAGGCCGGGGGAGAGCCCGCACTCCGCCCGCCGCCTCTCCTTCCCTGCCCGGCACAAAGATGGCGGCGCCACCCAAGATGGCGGCGCGGCCGAGCGGCGCCAGTTGCACCTGGGTGGGCGGGGCCTGGCAGGGTGTGGCCCATTGTTAGCAGGGCGGGGCGGAGCTTCACAGGGCGGGGCCCGTTGTCACCTGGGTGGGGCTGGGTTGAGCAGGGTGGGGTCCGTTGTCACGTGGGTGGGGCTCAGCGGGGCGGGGCCCATTGTTATCGGGGTGGGGTGGAGCTCAGCAGGGTGGGGCCCATTGTCCCTAGGGTGGGCGGGGTTTATGGAGCAGGCCCCGCCCCCATTCCCCCCCAGCACTTGTCCCCCATGTCCCCATCCCAGTTTGACACCCACCCCCCACCCCGTACCAGCCCCTGTGTCACCGCCCACCCCACGCCCCGCTGCCCCCCCCCCCCGCCAAGGACAGGCTCCTCCCAGGGGACATCTCCTTTATTGGGGACCCCAGGACAGGGGGGCGCCCCCCCCCCCCCCCCCCAGTCCCACCGAAGCCACAGCCTGTCCCCCCACGTCCCCTCCCCCAGCACCCTACACGTGGGTCTCCTGCAGCAGCAGGTCGGTGGCAGCACTGGGCTCAGGGGGGGCTCGGGGGGGGCCGCCGTCCCCATCCTGCCTCGCTGGCAGCGCCCGGGGGGCTTCAGCCTCGCCTGGGGGCTCTTCCCCGGGGGTCTTGGTGGCTGTGGGGGACAGCGAGGACCTCTGCTTCGCGATGTCCCACCACAGCACGCCCGGGGGTGGCCGTGTCTGCTTGGTCGACCCTGCCGGAAAGGGGGTGCCATGGGGAGGGGCTCGGGGGGGGACACACCTGGGACGTGTCCCCACCTGGAGCCCAGCCTCACCTGGCAGGGAGCTGAGCAGGACCCCCGCCACCACCGTGGTGAGGGTCCCCAGCGCCCCGTAGTACAGGTAGGAGATGGCGTAGAAGTCACCCACGATGGCCGGCCTGCGAGGGGAGGGACCCACGGAGACCGCGGTGTGACGTCACAGTGGACAGGGAAAGTCGGTGTGACGTCACAAGGAAAAGGGAAAGTGGTGTGACGTCAAAAGGAACAAGAAAAGTGCTGTGACATCACAGCGAACAAGGAAAGTGGTGTGATGTCACAAGGAATAAGGAAAGTGCTATGACGTCACAAGGGACAGAGGTGTGGCGTTACAGGGAAGAGGGAAAGTGGTGTGACGTCACGAGCAAAGACAGCGCTGTGACATCACAGCGAATAGGGACAGTGGTGTGACGTCACAAGGAACAGGGACAGTGCTGTGACATCACAGCGAATAGGGAAAGTGGTGTGATGTCACAGGGAACAGGGAAAGTGGTGTGACGTCACAAGGAACAGGGACAGTGCTGTGACATCACAGTGACTAGGGACAGTGGTGTGACGTCACAGGGAACAGGGACAGTGCTGTGACATCACAAGGAACAGGGACAGTGGTGTGACGTCACAGGGAACAGGGACAGTGCTGTGACATCACAAGGAACAGGGACAGTGGTGTGACGTCACAGGGAACAGGGACAGTGCTGTGACATCACAAGGAACAGGGACAGTGGTGTGACGTTACAGGAAACCGGGAAAGTGATGTGATGTCACAGTGAATAGGGAAAGCGCTGTGACATCACAAGGAAAGCGGTGTGATGTCACAAGGAACAGGGAAAATGATGTGCCATCACAGTGACTAGGGACAGTGCTGTGACATCACACCAAGCCACCTGTGCCTCCAGGCCCCCCCCCCCCCCCCCAGTTGCTGCCCCCCCCCTCCCCAGCCCCAGCCGTGCCCCCCCTCACCGTGGCGGGGCGGGGGGCTGCTGGCGGGGGGGCAGGGGTCCCAGCAGGACGGTGCGGTTGGTGCCAGCGGTGCGGTTGTAGAGCGGGCAGAGGGCTCCGGCGGCGGGCAGCACCCCCATGGTGGCGGCGCTGGGGGGGTAGAGGGTGCCCCCCACGGCCACCCAGAAGGAGAGGGCGAAGCCGGCCCCCAGGCCCCCCAGCACACCCTGCGGCAGAGGAGAGGGGTCCGCGCAGCCCCAGGGAGCGGGCTGCGGCGGGACCCCCCCCCAACCCTTGGGACCCCCCCCAGAACCCCCCCGCAGGACTCACGGCCGTGCTGCACATCGGCAGGAACATTCCCAGGATGAAGGCCCCCAGCAGCGGGCCGCTGATCACCCCCATGACAGTGAAGGAGCCCTGGAGGGGGGACGGAGAGCTTGGGGGGCTGCGGGGGCGAGGAGGAGGAGGAGGAGGAGGAGGAGGAGGAGGAGGAAGAAGGCACTTGGCTCTGCCCCAGACCCCCCCTGGCCACCACAGCCCAGCCGCCTTGAGGGCTCTCGGGCAGCCAGCGGCGTGTGGCCGGGTCCCGCTTGGCCGGGCAGAGCCAGTGGGCAAAGGGGGGGACGGGGGCAGCGGGGGGAGCCCAGCCCCGCGCCGGGGCTCACCTGCAGCACGCCACCGCCCAGCAGCGAGGCCAGGGCCGCCACCGTGATGCACGAGGTGCCGTAGATGAGCGCTGCGGGGAGACGGGGATGGCTCAGCAGGGCACGGCACGGCACGGTGCAGCACAGCATGGCATGGCACGGTGCAGTGCAGAATGGCACGGCATGGCATGGCATTGCATGGCACAGCATGGCACAACATGGCACAGTGCAGTGCAGAATGGCATGGCATGGCATGGCATGGCATGGCACAGTGCAGTGCAGAATGGCACGGCATGGCATGGCATGGCACAGGATGGCATGGGGCAGTGCAGAATAGTATGGCATGGCATGGCACAGGATGGCATGGGGCAGTGTGGCATGGCACAGTGTGGCACAGCATGGCACAACATGGCATGGTGCAGTGTAGGATGGCATGGCATGGCACAGCATGGCATGGCATGGCATGGCATGGTGTGGTGCGGCATGGCATGGCACAGCATGACACAACATGGCACGGTGCAGTGCAGGATGGCATGGCATGGCACAGGATGGCATGGGGCAGTGTGGCATGGCACAGTGTGGCACAGCATGGCACAACATGGCACGGTGCAGTGTAGGATGGCATGGCATGGCACAGCATGGCATGGCATGGCATGGTGTGGTGCAGCACGGCATGGCATGGCACAGCATGGCACAGTGCAGTGTACAATGGTACGGCATGGCATGGCACGGTGCAGTGCAGAATGGCATGGCATGGCATGGCATGGCACAGCATGGCACAGGGAGTGCAGGATGGCATGGCATGGCACAGGATGGCATGGGGCAGTGCGGCATGGCATGGCACAGCATGACACAACATGGCACGGTGCAGTGCAGGATGGCATGGCATGGCACAGGATGGCATGGGGCAGTGCGGCATGGCATGGCACGGTGCAGTGCAGAATGACATGGCATGGCATGGCACAGCATGGCACAGCATGGCACAACATGGCACGGTGCAGTGCAGAATGGCATGGCATGGCACAGGACAGTGCAGAATGACATGGCATGGCATGACATGGCGTGGCACAGCATGGTACGGGGAGTGCAGGATGGCATGGCATGGCACAGGATGGCATGGGGCAGTGCGGCATGGCATGGCATGGCACAGCATGGCACAACGTGGCACGGTGCAGTGCAGGATGGCATGACATGGCACAGGATGGCACGGTGCAGTGCAGGGTGGCATGGCATGGCATTGCATGGGATGAGGTAGCGTGGCATGGCACCACACTGGCCACCATGGCATGGCACAAAGCAGTGCAGTACAGGATGGGGGAGCATGGCACGGCACGACGTGGCATGGCATGGCATGGCATGGCATGGCACAGCATGGCATGGCATGGCACGGCCCGGCACAGCTCCCATGCCCACTCACACAGCCCCTTGGAGATGAGGGTCAGTCTCCGCGGTGACAGCGCAGGCAGCCTGGGCTTGATGAGGTCCTCGACGGTGACGGCCGCCATGGCGTTGATGCTGGTGGAGGCCGTGCTGGGGCGCGGGCAGGCGGCAGCGCTCAGCCCCGACGCCGGCAGCCTGAGGGGTGGCGGGGGGGGGGGCAAAGCCCCCTTCTGCAGGGAGCTGTGGGGTACCCTTGGGGCGAGGGGGGCCCCGTCCTCACCTGAGGGTCCCGCTGTAGGCACAGGCCAGGAACAGCCCCGGCACCCCCGGGGATGCCTCGAAGATGTCAAGGACCAGGTAGGGCATGTACTGCGGGGGGAGACGGCTGCATGGGGGGGGGGGACAGGACCCCGGGGGACCCCAGCCACTGCAGTGGGGCTGAGATGGGGACCCAGGGGTCTGTCCCCCTCCGACCCTCTCTCCCTTCCGCCTCGCTGCCCTCAGTTTGCCGCTCGAGAGGGCAGAGGCGGTACCTGATCCGGGGCCGAGATGTAGCCGGCGAGGAGGGGATCGCAGTCCTTGTAGAGCGCAAACATCACAAGGCCACAGGCCACCGCGCTGGAGACGATGCAGAAGAGCCCCACTTGATTCACCAGCAGCGCCCTGCGAGCACAGGGCAGGGGGGAGCCCCCCCGGTGAGCGGGGACACAGCGGCCGCGCAAGGGCCGTGCAAGGGTGCAGGGGCCGTGCAAGGGTGCAGCATCTGTGCAGGGGCCATGCAAGGGTGCAGGGTCCATGTAGGATCTTCACAGGGTCTGTGAGAGGTCCATGGAGGCATGCAGGGTCCGTGCAAGGGTGCAGGGTCCATGCAGGGTCTGCGCAGTGGTGCAGGGGCCATGCAGGGTTTGTGCAAGGGGGCAGGGTCCATGTAAAGGTGCAGGGCCCGTGCAAGGTCCATGCAAGGGTGCAGGGCCCATACAGGGTTGGCACACGGGTGTAGGGTCCATGCAGGGTCTGCAGGGTCCGTGCAGGGATGCAGGGTCCGTGCAAGGGTGCAGGGTCCATGCAGGGGTGCAGAGTCCGTGTAAGGTCCATGCAGGGGTGCGGGGTTTGTGCAAGGGGGCAAGGTCTGTGCAAAGGTGCAGGGTCTGTGCAGGGGGGGTAGGGTCCGTGCAGGGTCTCCACGGAGTCCGTGCAGGGTCCATGCAGTGTCTGCACACGGGTGCAGGGTCCACACAGGGTCTTTGCAGGGTCTGTGCAAGGGTGCAGGGCCCATGCAGGGTCTGTGCAAGGGTGCAGGGTCTGCACAGGGGTGAAGGGTCCATGCAGGGGTGCAGAGTCCATGCAAGGTCCACGCAGGGGTGCGGGGTTTGTGCAAGGGGGCAAGGTCTGTGCAAAGGTGCAGGGTCTGTGCAGGGGGGGTAGGGTCCATGCAGGGTCTCCACAGAGTCCGTGCAGGGTCCATGCAGTGCCTGCACAAGGGTGCAGGGTCCACACAGGGTCTTTGCAGGGTCCATGCAGGGTCCGCACAGGGGTGTAGGGTCCATGCAGGGGTGAAGAGTCTGTGCAAGGTCCATGCAGGGCTGCAGGGTCCATGCAGGGTCCGTGCAAGGTCCATGCAGGGGTGCAGCCCCTTGCCCCCGTGCAGTGTCCCACGCTGAGCGGGCTCCAGATGATCCCCGGGGACTCACATCCTGGCCTCCCTCTCGGTCCTGCAGGCCACGTAGCGCTGGACCTGGGCCTGGTTGACGCCATACATGGAGAGCCAGACCAACGTGCCACCCAGCAGGAAGGTCCAGACCGTGTACCGGCTCCGTGGGTCCGGGTTGAAGCTGGGCACACCGGGACATGACCGGTGCCGGGGGGGTGAGCCAGGGCTGGCACTGGCCCCCCAGCACCCCGGAGCAGGGGGAGCAGGGACAGGACACAGCGGGGAGGGGGGGGGGGGACTCACTCGCCAAAGTTCACCCTGGAGCCGTTGGCGGCGATGCCCAGCACCCTGGCAGGACCCCCCACCAACAGCACCCCCCTGATGATGATGGCGATGAAGCCGGAGAGCATCACCACGACCTGGAAGACGTCCGTCCAGATGACAGCCTTCATCCCACCCTGCACAAAACAGAGCCACGGGTGAGCACAGGGACCCCCAGGTCATCCCCCCTCCCCGGCTCCCACACTCACTATGGTGGTGTAGAAGGTGCAGATGACCCCGGTGGAGAGCAGGGACGCCCAGATGTCCAGACCGGTCACTGAAGGAGACGAGAAGGTGCTGAGCAGAGCCCCAGGGTGGGACAGGGCTGAGATATCCCCAACGCAGGGATGGGGACGCGATGGGGAGCAGCCCCCACCTCCCCACCGCACCTTGGTTGAGGATCAGGGCCGGGGCGTAGATGACAATCCCCGTGTACAGCATCTGTGGGAAGAGGGGGGGTCAGCGCCCCGTCCCACCGGCACCGGGCTGGTGACAGCTGCACCGGCGGGGACGCGGGTGAAGGGTGACGGTGCCGCCCAGGCACGGCGTGTAAGCCCTGGCAAAACACTGGGGTTTTCATTCAAAACAGGGCTCCCGCTGGGCGCTATTTGCTTTGAGCCGCGGAAAACACGAGCACGGGAATGAGGACGCTTCCCGGGGGCTCAGGGCAGCGCCAGCACGGCCGGACCCAAGCCCCTGCCGTGTGTCACCTCCCCACTGTCCCCATTCCCACCTGTGCACTGCAGACACGCACCGTGGCCACCACGTACTGCAGGGTCCCACACAGCCGGACGCTCCTGCTGAACCGTCGCTCCAGGTACTGGGGACAAGGACAAGGGAGGACATTGGGATCATCCCAGCATCGGGGCCACCCCGGGGGCTGCTCCAGGGCAGGATAAGTGTCCCGTCCCCGCCACCCAGTGCCCACCTCATAGGTGCTGGTGAGCCCCAGGCGGTAGAAGACGGGGAGGAAGAGCTGGGCGGTGAGCAGGGTGTTGAGCAGCTGCCCCACACACATCCAGAGGAATTTGGCTCCGTAGCGATAAGCCTCCGCCGGCACCCCCAGCACCTGCACAGCCGACATGAAGCTGGCCGAGAGCGAGAGCCCCACGGGCAGCGCCGACATCTGTCGTCCCCCCGTGAAAAAATCCTCCGAGGTTTTCTGGCCGCCTTTGGCGAGGCCGTGGAAGAGCCCGATGCCGGTGGAGATCAGCAGCATCAGCCCGAAGACGCCGTAGTCCCAGAGGCTGAAGGTGAGCCGCGCCGGCACCCACACCTCCAGGCTCCCCGGCGCGGCCAGCGTGGCGGCTGCAGTGGGGGGAAGGCCCTGGCTGGGCATCTGCAGGTGGATGGGGACGTGGCACGGGGACACGGCACGTGTGGCTAGGCCAGGGCACGGTGGCACCGGCGCATCTGAGGGTGGCAAAACTGGAGGGGGAGAAAACTCTGTGCAGTTATCGACTGACATTCAAGTGAGCGCAGAGCGGAGAGCGTAGCTGCCTGCCTGTCCCATACTGTCCCGTCCCATCCCTGTCTTCTCCCTCTCCTGTCCGATGCCATCCCATACCTGTCCCTGTCCCCATCCCTGTCCTGTCCCATCGTGTCCCTGTCCCATCTCTCTCCCATCCCATCCCGTCCCGGTCCCATCCCTGACCCATTCCTGTCCCATCTCTCTCCCATCCCATCCCATCCCGGTCCCATCCCTGACCCATTCCTGTCCCATCTCTCTCCCATCCCATCCTGTCCCGGTCCCATCCCTGATCCATTCCTGTCCCATCCCATCCCATCCCATCCCATCCCATCCCTTCCTGTCCTGTCCCTGTCCCGATACTGTCCCATCTGTCCCTATCGCATCCCTGTCCCATCCCGTCCCTATCTCATCCTTGTCCCTGTCTCTGTCCCATCCCGGGACAGGTCAGTGCCCAGCGTTCGGCTGCGCAGGGACAAGCCCGCGTTCCAAGAGGGACAGCCCGAGCTCAGCAAGAAAATTCCCCCCGGTACCTGCCGGCTGGGGGCTCGCAGGCAGAGCAGAGCGGCAGCGCCCGGTCCCGCAGCCCCGCAGCGCCCCGGGCACCGGCTCCGGGGACGCGGCGGCACCCGAAGGACGCGGCCGGGAGGGAGCGACCCCCCCCTCACCAAGCCTCGGCCAGCCCGAACAGGGAGGAGCAGAGCCGCCGCCGGAGCCCAATTTATCTCCAGCCGAGGGGACAAAACAAACCCAAACTAAACTTTTACCCAGAAAAAAATAAAATAAAAAAAAAGCGGCTGTTTTTGCAGGCAGCCGCCCGCAGCCCGGCGAGGACGCGGTGCTGGAGGCGGAGAGCGGGGCAGCGCACCGGGGATGGAGCGGGGGAGGGTCCCGGGGGGGGGGTGGTCCGTGGGGAGCCCGGCGGTGCTGCGACGTCCTCGGTGGAGGCGGCGGAGGGGGAGAGGGGCCGGCCGTGCCTCGGGCTCCTCCAGCCCCCGGGGCGGGACCCTCAGGGGGGAGGACGGAGCCGTCGGGGGCCGCATCCATAACCCCTTCCCTCCCGCACGCCACGGCGGACCCGGGGCCACCCCGAGCGGCGGCAAAGCTGTGTGTGTCCCCCCTCCCCGTACCCCGGGGACGGGACCCCAGGGACGGTGGGACGGCTCCAGCCGTGGGGATACGTGGCACCCAGGTATGGGGCCGGCGCGGCTTCCTCATTCCCCCGCACAAACGCGGCTTTGTCTCGCCCGCCCGGCCCCCAGACAGGTTTGTCCCACGGGGAATTCTTCAGCCCTGAACCCCGGGGACCAGCCTGGGGTTGGGAGCGGGGACAAGCCCCGACGACGTGGGGACAGAGCCGCCACAGGGGGGCACCGTCCCCACCGAGGGGCGGAGGAGGGTCCCTGGTCCCCGGGGTCTGGCTCCAGCCCTGGTGACCTTGTCCCCAACACCCGTCCCAGAGGGCAGAACCTCCCTTCCCTGCCTCGCCCCCAGCTTTGCCTCCACAAGGGGAAGAACAACTGCCGGCGGCCGCTGGGCCCGGCCACATCCGCCAACAGGTGCGTGTGACACCGCACGGCACCGGGGCCAGGCACGGTGGCCCCATAGGCACGACAGCACCGGCAGCACCCAGCCCCTCGCCCCACACGGTGGGGTGGGACAGGACGGGGCTGGGATGCCCTGGCAGAGCATCGCCCATCCCTGCGGTACCCACAGCACCAGGACCACCAAGGTGCCCCTGTCCTTTGGGGTGCCCAGCACTAAGTGGGATGCCCGGGGCTCCCTGCCCCCTCACCCCCCGGCTGGTCCCTGCCCCCTGGGGTGGCTCCTCTCTGCCCCCCACCCCGTGCCCCCTCCCTTGCCAGGAAGCCACCCGCCGCGGAGGCTGCGGGCAGGAAGGAAGTCACTCAGGGTTTTTTTTTGTGACTCTCTCCTATGCTCACAGGCTCCGAGCAGCCGCCTACGCAGCCCAGGAACCCCGACCCAGTGGCACAGCCCTACCCGGGACCCACTCCCCGGGGTCAGAGCACACGGGCACTGGCACGGCAGCAGGTACCGCACGAGCATGGGGGGGGGTTCGCAGAGTCCAGCCAGCCCAGGTGGTCACAGGGGTGGAACTGAGTCCGCTGGGCCCAGGCCTGGGAGCGATGCAGGGCATGGGCAGACGGCCCTGGGCTGGCTGGTGGGGAGAAACGGCCGTGGGATGGGCTGGGGAGGGTGGGTGCATCCGCATGCCTGGAGAAAGGGCTGTGTGCCTCAGTTTCCCCTTCATCCTTCCCAGGACAGGCTGACCCC
The DNA here is from genome assembly GCA_947846985.1 of Fratercula arctica. Lineage (NCBI taxonomy): Eukaryota > Metazoa > Chordata > Aves > Charadriiformes > Alcidae > Fratercula > Fratercula arctica. The sequence goes on along the minus strand of CANTUZ010000022.1, from coordinate 4,356,502 downwards.
AGGCCCAGAGATGCCACAGGTTTGGCTGCGGGGTTTTACCCTGGGGAGGGGATGATGCCAAGGGAAGTGCGTGGGAAAAGGCATGTGTGGGGCAAGGTCCTTGACATGGCGGGGGCTCACACTGAGGGGGACAGTGCCACCAGCAGCCCGGTGCTGAGCCCTCGCATCCTTGCAGCGCTCGCCATGGCCCCCCTGGGCGAGGACACCCCGCTGATCGGGGAGCGCTCCTGCAGCCTCTCCTCCACCGAGACCGGCACCCTCCAGGTGTTCCTGTACCACCAGGCCCCGAACCCCTGCGGCCCCCCCGGCACCGCCGCCGGCTTCCTCACCTTCAACTTCGGCGAGTACACGGCCGAGGAGCTGTGCGTCCACGCTGCCAAAGCCTGCGGTGAGCATCGTCCCCCGGCACCGGTGGGCACCGGCCATGGGCTCCGGGGTACCAGCTGTCCCCGTCCTCGGCGTGGGGAGGGGGGGGTCACTGCACCGTTCTCCGTCCCCAGGCGTGCTGCCCGTCTGCCACCCGCTCTTTGCCCTGGCCACCGAGGATCTCAGCTGCTGGTTCCCCCCCAACCACCTCTTCACCGTCGATGAGTCCCGCAGCCAGGTCGTGGTGTACAGGATCAGGTACAGCCCGCGGGGACGCGCCCAGCCCCAGCCCCAGCCCCAGCCCGGCTCCCTGGGGAGTCTCTGAGGGCTGATAGGGGCTGTGCGCTATGGGGGACGCAGCGCTGAGCCCCCTCCGCTCTCCCCATCAGGTTCTTCTTCCCCAACTGGTGCGGGCTGGGACAATCCCACCGCTTCCAGCTGCTGAACGACCGGGCCAGCCCTGTCCTGGACTACCCCGTCATCGATTACCTTTTTGCCCAGGTGAGCCCTGCCAGGCTGGCATCTCTGTCCCCAACACAGGGGGCCGCAGGTGGGGGTCCCGTGTGGCTTCTCGGGTGTGTGGTACATGTTAACCTCAGTGCAGCAATGCCCTTCACCGCCCTGGGCCGTGCCGCCCTCCTCCTCCTCCTCCAGCACCCCCTGGCCCCTGGCCACGATGCCTGTGGGGTGTGGGTCCTGCTGCCCAGCTTGGCTGGAGCTGCCCATGGGCATCCCATGCTGGGCATGGGGCACCCCAAGTTGCTGAGATGGGGGTCACCATGTCCCCTGGGTGATGCATGCCCCACAGATGGAGCTGGCTCCGCTGCCCCCCAGGCAGCAGCAGGAAACCAGCACCCGGGGCAGGATGTGACTCTGGTGACTGTGGGCACTGGGGCAGGGGCTGGGGCTGGAGCCACCCCACCACCCCACAGCCAGCCCAGTGTGATGGGGGGGGGTCAGCAGGGGCCACCCTAGAAGCTCCATTTAGCTGGGAGGTGCATGGACCAGGGGTCTTGGGGGTGCATCGGGTCTCCTGGTTGCAGCATCCCTGGGCAGGAGATGCACCCGGTGCGGGGAGTGGGGGGCTGGCATAGAGACACCCCCCCCAGCCAGCGCCTGCACCCTCCCCAGTCCCGCAGCGATTTCATCGGGGGGCGCGTGGCGGTGGCGCTGAGCCTGCCCACGCAGGAGGAGTGCCTGAGCCTGGCCGTGCTGGACATGCTGCGCATCGCCAAGGAGAAGCGGCAGAGCCCGGACGAAGTCTTCAGCCATGTCAGGTGAGCTGGGGGCCGCGGGGGCTGCCTGGCACCCAGGGGGACAGCCCATCACCCACCTCTGCCTCACCTCTCCCTCCCCGTCAGCTACAAATCCTGCATCCCCGAGCCGCTGCGGTGCCAGATCCAGCAGCACAGCTTCCTCACCCGCAAGCGCATCCGCCGCCGCTTCAGCAAATCCCTGCGGAAGATCGGGGGCTGCCAGACGGACGGACGCTACCTGAAGCTCAAGTACCTGCTGGACCTGGAGCGGCTGCAGCGGCGCTGGGCGGAGGAGAGCTTCCATGTGCGCTCGCCGGGCTCCGCCGCCACCATCGCCATCCATGTGGCCGGCGAGAGCGGCATCTCCTGGAGCTGCGTCGGCTCCGAGGTGAGGGCAGGCGGCTGCATCGAGGTGGGGGGGGGGGCGTCCCATGGCGTGGGGAGGAGGGTGACGTGTCCCAGTCGTGTCCCCTCGCAGAGCCGCCAGCACTTCTGCGACTTCCCCGACATCGCCGACATCAGCATCAAGCAGGCGAGCCGGGAGGGCAGCCCCGTGGAGAACCGCGTCGTCACCCTCACCAAGACGGACAACAGGGTGCTGGTGAGGCAGGGGGGGCTTGGGGGGAGCCCCGGCGGGGCTGGAGGGGTCCATGTGGGGCTGACCCCCCTCCCTGCCTGGCCGCAGGAGGTAGAGTTCCCCACGCTGTGGGAAGCCCGCTCCTTCGTGGCTCTCATCGACGGCTACTACCGCCTGACGGCAGATGCCCACCATTACTTCTGCAAGGAGGTGGCCCCCCCCCGGCTCCTGGAGGACGTGGAGAACCAGTGCCACGGGCCCATCAGGTGGGTGCTGGGACACCCCCCCACCCCCGCCCCACCTTGCCACCACCAACCCACGGGTGATGGGGGAAGAAACCACTCGGGTGGGGGGCACAAGAGCGGCGGGCACCGGTCCCCACCCTGCTCGCTGGGCAGGTGATGCCCCGGCCACCCCAGTGCCCGCTGGGTGTGGGGACACCGTGGCGGAGGGGTGAGCAACAGGGGTCCCTGGTGGGGGGGGAGGGGGTCTTCCCAGGGGTGGGGGGGACCGCGCTGTGCCCTACCCCAGCCCTGCCCTTCACAGCTCCGAGTTTGCGGTGAACAAGCTGAAGGTGGCGGGGAGCCGGCCAGGGCTGTACCTGCTGCGCCGCAGCCCGCAGGACTTCGACAGCTACCTGCTGACCGTCTGCGCCGAGGTGAGACTGCCACCGCCACCGCCACCGCCGCCACGGGACCGGGGTGCCAGCACCCTGCAGCACCCCGCAAGCTCCCGTCCTGGGTGCCGCGGGTGTCACCGGGAGCGGGGAGGGAAACGCGGGGCTGAGACCTGCTGCTCGCAGGGACGGTGCCACTGGTGATGGCCCTTTGGGATGGGCACGGCACCGGGGCTGCCACAGGAGACACGCGGGGCAGGAGGGACTCAGGGCCCGGGGGGGGGGGGGGACACGACCCCGTGCTGCTGAGCCCGGCTCTCGCCCCCGCAGACCCGCTCCGGCCAGGACTACAAGCGCTGCCTGATCCGCAGGGATGAGGACGGGAACTTCTGGCTCTCGGGGGTGGCCCGGCGGTTCTGCAGCCTGCGGGAGCTGCTGGGCACCTACGGGCGCCGCGGGCTGCAGGCAGAGGGTGCCCGCATGCGCCTGGCTGCCTGCTGCCCGCCCCTGCCCAAAGGTGACGCCGCCGCGGCGGGGGACGGGGGATGGGGGACGGGGCAGGGCTGCGCGCACCCGCGGCGGCGTGACGTCAGAGAGCGGGCGGCGTGACGTCACGGAGCCAGGCTATGTCATCGTAGTGTGGGCTGCGTGACGGCGTAGAGGGGGCTGTGTGAGGTCACAGAGCCAGGCTATGTCGCCACGGAGGGGGCTGTGTGACATCACAAGGCGGGCTGTGTGAGGTCACGGAGCAGGTCGCGTGAGGTCACAGAGCTGGCTGTGTGACATCATAGAGCGGGCTGTGCAGCGCCACAGAGCGGGCTGTGCTGTGTCATAAAATGAGCTATGTGACATCACAGAGTGGGCTGCGTGACATCACAGAGAGGGCTGTGTGAGGTCACAGAGCCAGGCTATGTCATCATAGCGTGGGCTGTGTGACATCACAGAGTGGGCTGCGTGACATCACAGAGAGGGCTGTGTGAGGTCACAGAGCCAGGCTATGTCATCATAGCGTGGGCTGCGTGACATCATGGAGCGGGTCACGTGATGTCACAAAATGAGCTGTGTAAGGTCACGGAGTGGGTTGCGTGGCGTCACGGAGCAGTCTGTGACATCACAGCGCACGCTGTGTGACATCACCGAGCTGGCTGCATGCGTGTGATGTCAGAAAATGAGCTGCGTGACATCACGGAGAGGGCTGTGACATCACGGAGCGGGCTGTGCGAGGTCACAGCGCGCTCCGGCCGCCCCTCACGGCCACTTCCCCCCCCCCCCCCCAGATAAGTCCAACCTGCTGATCGTGCGGAGCGGCTGCCCCCGGCCCCCTGGCTCCCCCGCTGCCCCCCGCCGCAGCCTCAACCAGATGATGTTCCACAAGATCGACCCCCAGAGCCTCACGCGGGTACAGGGAGGGGGGTCTGGGGGGCATCTGGGGGCCACGGGCAGGGCCCCCACCCCCCCACCCACAAGCATCCCCCCTCCCACGGCAGGGCGAGAGCCTGGGCCAGGGCTCCTTCACCCAGATCTACAGGGGCATCAAGCGGGACCAGGAGGAGGACGGGTACTACCAGACCGAGGTGGTGCTCAAGGTCATGGACGGCAGCCACCGCAACTGCTCCGAGGTGAGGTGGGAGCAGCCCCCCCCCCCGCAACCCGGCACTGAAGAGGGGGGGTGTCCCCCCACTGCTTTTCCCCCCCTCCCTGAGCCGGACTCTCCCCGCTCCCAGTCCTTCCTGGAGGCAGCCAGCATCATGAGCCAGCTCTCCCACAAGCACCTGGTCCTGCTGCACGGTGTCAGCCTTGGGAAGGACAGTGAGTGACCGTCCCCATTTGGGGCACCGCCATGGCACGGCCGCGCTGCTGGGAGGGCACACGCCGGACCTGCCCCCACTGTGTGTGTCCCCCCCCCGCCCCCCCGGCAGGTATCATGGTGCAGGAGTACGTCAGGTACGGGCCCCTGGACCTCTACCTGAAGAAGAACCAAGGCGAGGGCAAGGTGACCACAAGCTGGAAGCTGCAGGTGGCCAAGCAGCTGGCGTACGCCCTCAACTACCTGGTGAGTCGGCTGCTGGTGCGGCACCGAGCACGGGTGTCCCATCGTCCATGTGTCCTGCAGCTCCTCTGTGCCAGCATCCCACGGCATCCGCGTCCTGCAGCTCCAATGCATCCATGGGCCATGATTCTTGTGCATCTGCATCCTTCAGCACCTCTGCATCTATGCCCCATGGCTCCCACGCATCCCTGTCCCATGGCTCCCACATGTCCATGTCCCACGGCCCCAACGCGTCACAGTCCCATGGCTCCCACGCGTCCATGTCCCACGGCTCCCACGCATCCCTGTCCCATGGCTCCCACGCATCCATGTCCCATGGCTCCCACGCATCCATGTCCCATGGCTCCCACGCATCCCAGTCCCATGGCCCCTATGCATCCGTGTCCCATGGCTCCCACGCGTCCATGTCCCATGGCTCCCACACGTCCCAGTCCCACAGCCCCCACACATCCCAGTCCCATAGCCCCCATGCATCCCAGTCCCATGGCTCCCACGCATCCCAGTCCCATGGCTCCCACGCATCCCAGTCCCATGGTTCCCACGTGTCCATGGCCCACAGCTCCCACACATCCACATCCCCGTGGTTCCCACGCATCCCTGCCCCATGGCTCCCATGTCTCCATGTCCCACAGCCCCGGAGCACCAGCCCAGCCCCCTGCATGGAGCTGCCCCACGGGTCGGGGCTGCGCTGAGGGTGCTGGTCCCTCTCCCCTCCCCAGGAAGACAAGAAAATCACCCACGGCAACGTCTCCGCTAAGAAGGTGCTGCTGACCCGGGAGGGGGACGCAGCCAGCGGCAGCCCCCCCTTCATCAAGCTCAACGACCCCGGAGTCAGCATCTCCGTCCTGGCCAAGGAGAGTAAGTGCCAGGGCTGACCCAGGGTGTCAGGGTGGGGGTGTCAGTGCCCCCCCCGGGTGGGTGCTGAGAGGGGCCCTCCCTGTCTCCCCAGTGCTGGTGGAGCGCATCCCCTGGGTGGCCCCTGAGTGCCTCAGTGACCCCAAGAGCCTGGCGCTGCCGGCCGACAAGTGGAGCTTCGGAGCAACCCTGTGGGAGATCTTCAGTGGTGGCAACATGCCCGTCAGCCTGCTGGAGCCCCAGAAGGTGAGGCTGCCCCGGCCCGCTGCATCCCGACCCTCCTGTCCCATCCCACTGCATCCCGACCCTCCTGACCCATCCCACTGCATCCTGACCCTCCTGCCCTCTCCAGCCTGCTGCATCCCACTGCATCCCAACCCTCCTGCTCTCTCCCACCACATCCCAACCCTCCTGCCCTCTCCATCCTGCCCCACCCCACCGCATCCCAACCCTCCTGCCCTCTCCATCCTGCCCCATCCCGCTGCCCCTGGGCTCTGCTCACTCACCCACTGCCCGGAGAAGACCATGTGCCGCTCATCCCACCCTGGGATTTCTCTGCTGGCCAGAGGCTCTGGTGACCCAGGTCATGCTGGAAAAGTGACATCACCGGGGGGAGATGGGCACCCATGGCACCCCGAGATGGGGGTCTCGCAGGGCTCCGGAGCCCCCCAGCCTCGGTGTGCGGCAGCGGTGGCTGCCGGGTCCAGCAATAGCCAACCCCCCCAGTTTATCCTCCTGCAGCCTTTGGGCGATGCTCAGGGCTGGTGAGGAGCGTGGGGGCTGTTCGGGGGCTGCTTGGGGTGGGGGGTGTGACACAGAGCTGGGCACCCCGCAGCCAGCCCCAGCACCCTCTCCCACCCTGGCAGAAGCTGGATTTCTACCGGAGCAGCCTCCAGCTCCCTGCGCCCAAGTGGACGGAGCTGGCCACGCTCATCGCGCAGTGCATGGACTACCAGCCCGGCCGCCGGCCCTGCTTCCGTGCCCTCATCCGGGACCTCAACAGCCTCATCACCTCGGGTGAGCCCCGGGATTGGGGTGGGGGGGGTGGGGGGAAACAGGCTCCGGACCACCCCCCCCCCCGCCCCTGGTGCCCTCACGGCCCACCTTCCCCAGATTACGAGCTGCTCTCGGACCTGTCACCCACCGACGTGACGCTGCGGAACAGTTTCTGGGGGTACGAGCCCCTCGCCACGTGCCAGGACCCCGCGCACTTCGAGGAGCGGCACCTCAAGTACATCTCGCTGCTGGGCAAGGTGAGGGGGGGGGGGGTGGGAAACAGACAGAGGGGGCCCCATCCCATGCACGACTCGGTACACGAGTTTCTTGCAACGCCCCCTCCTTACCCCCGTTTGGGGCATGAAACATCCCCTATTCACGGGGGGATGCTTTGCTCCATAAAGCTGAGAAACGCTGGGGTTGTCCGGGGGGATCCGGGGGAGGACCAGGTGTGCGGAACATGGTGGGGGTCTCTGGGCCCCCCCACAAAGCACCCCATCACCCTGCATCCCCTCCCGCCTCTCCCCACCCAGGGCAATTTTGGGAGCGTGGAGCTGTGCCGCTACGACCCGCTGGGCGACAGCACGGGGGAGCTGGTGGCGGTGAAGAAGCTGCAGCAGGATTCGGCCAAGGAGCTGCAGGATTTCGAGAGGGAGATCCACATCCTGCACTCGCTCCAGCACGATTTCATCGTCCAGTACCGGGGCGTGTGTTACAGCCGGGGTGAGCATGGCGTGGGGCAGGGAGCGGGAAGGGAGGCTCTGCCTGCATCCCGGCCGGCGGGTGACAGATGCGTGTGCAGGGCGGCGTGGGCTACGGCTGGTGATGGAGTACTTGCCCAATGGCTGCCTGCGGGACTACCTGCAGAAGAACCAGCCCCGCCTGGACCACAGGACCCTGCTCCTCTACGCCTGGCAGATCTGCAAGGTGGGATGGCGGGGGAAGGTGGCAAACGGGGTCCTGTTCTCCTCTGGTGAGGGGACGGATGGGGACGGAGCGATGCCATGGCTCACCCAGGGGGTCGCGGTCCGGGGAGGGGTGAGCCCCAGGGATGCTGCTGGATCCCGGCCTCAGCGAGCGGCTGTATCCTGCGCAGGGCATGGAGTACCTGGGGTCGCAGCGCTGCGTGCACCGGGACCTGGCCAGCAGGAACATCCTGGTGGAGAGCGAGACCCACGTCAAAATCGGAGATTTCGGGCTGGCCAAGCTGCTGCCGCAGGACAAGGACTATTACGTGGTGCGGGAACCCGGCCAGAGCCCCGTCTTCTGGTGAGGATGGGACGGGGATGGGGGGGTGACATAGGGCTGCTGGCCCGGCTGGATGTGGTGCTCAGCACCCTCCCGCCGGCAGGTATGCACCTGAGTCCCTGGCAGACAACGTCTTCTCCCGGGCATCCGACGTCTGGAGCTTCGGGGTCCTCCTCTACGAGCTCTTCACCTACAGCAACAAGAGCAAGAGCCCCTCGGAAGTGAGACACCACCCCCCCCCCGCCCCCATCATTCCCAGGGCTGGGGTCCCGCTGCCCCCACTCTGAACCCATTACCTTCAGGATGAGCCCCCCCCCTCCATTCGGCCACGGTGGTCCCGTGCTGATGGCCGTCCCCGTGCCCGCAGGAGTTCCTCCGCATGATGGGCGCTGAGAAGACGGCGCAGATCATCTGCCACTTGCTGGAGCTCCTGAAGGACAATCGGCGTCTCCCGGCACCATACGGCTGTCCCATGGAGGTGAGAGCAGGGGTCTCGGGCGCGGGGGGAGGGGGTGTGTGGTGTCCTGGGGGCCACCCTGTTCCCCTGACGGCCCTGTCCCTTGTCCCCAGGTCTACATGCTGATGCTGAGCTGCTGGGTTTTCACCCCCGGTGCCAGACCCACTTTTGAGGAGCTGGCCCCCAAGATCGAGGCGCTGCGGGACAGCCGGAGCAAAGCCCGTGGGTAGCCCCCCCCCACAGCAGGGACCCCCAGCACCCCCCCTCCCTCCCCGGCACCAGACGGTGACGGAGGGACACATGGCCGTGGCGATGCTTCAACGTGCTTTAACAGCTGCAGGGCCAGCGGAGGGGTCCCCATCACCGCCCCCCCCCGTGCCGGGCAGCTCTGCTTCCCCCCCTCCCTGCAGCAGGCAGACCCCCCCACACCCTGCCACTGATCTTTCCCCCCTCCCTTTCTGCCTGTTGTTGCCCCCACCACAGCAGGATTTGGCAGGTTTCTAGTAAAATTTGGTAAATTTGCCATCAGGGCTGAGGCAAGAGGGGGGGGACACAGGGAGGGGGGGACACAGGGAGGAGGGGGGGACACGGGGGGGGGGGGACGACACAGCTGGGGGGGGACGACACAGGGATCGGGTCACTGTGGAGCTGCCGGGGGGGGGGAGGGTTCCCACAGGACATCCCAGGGCGGGGGTCCTGGGCTTGACACTGACCGCAGCCTTTCCCGGGGGGGTGGCTCCAGGGGGTGCCCCCACCCGAGAGTGCGGATGAACCCGTGTGCCCGTATGGCTGCCCCCGAGGGCTACCAGCACCCAGCATGGCACCCTGAGGCTTGGGGGGGGGGGGGGAGGGTGGCACCTGTGGCCATGGCCCCGTCGCAGTGGGTTTTGCTCCTCGCCCACTGCGTACGTCCCCCTCCCACGGCCCCGAGCCTGGCACACGCCTGTGACACCGTCCCTTCCCAGCACCGAGCATCCCACCGGGGTCAGGGCTGCCTCCGCCGAAGGTCATCGCCGACCTCGCCGAGACCAGCGCGGCCCGGCCCGGCTCCCCCCCAGCCCCAGCCCACTCGGGGACCTCGAGGGCTCTGCAGAGGGACCCCCGGGGCAGGACTCTCACTGGGGGCAAACACCCACCCCTTGCTCCCCCCGCCATCCCTGCACCCCGTCCCCCAGGAAGGCTTCAGACCCCACGTCCTCATTAACAACACAGGTTCATTTATTCTCCCCGTCCAAGTGCTTCAGGGCTCCCCTGGATTCGGGGCAAAAAACAGGCAAAAAGGGGCCGGGGGCAGGATGGGTGTGTGGTGACTCTCTGTGGTCCCCGGGTGGGAGCCAGGGCTCAACACGGCGCTGCCCTCGTGGCAGATCAGCGGCGGGGATGGGGCTCAGCCCCGGGGTCTCCAGGGACCCTCGCGGCGCGGCAGCAGCATCTACCGGGGCTCCGGGGAGAGCCACAGCCCTGGGGGGGTGCACGGATGCTTTGCCCCGGCTCTCGGTCCTCCTCGGCCGCGCTAGGAGATGCTCACCTTCTTGCTGCAGTTGAGGTGGGGCTCGTGGATGGCCTGCCACATCGCCGCCGTCTCGTAGGGCACGAAGCGATGCACCAGCAGCAGCTCCCGGTAGTAGCAGGGATTGAAGGGGTCGGTGTTGGCCGGCACCCCCACGCCTATGGTCCGGATGGCGGTGTGGGAAGCGGGCAGGAGCCCGGCCTTCTGCAAGCACATGCCCAGGTAGACGTCATCAATGGGGAAGAGCTTGACGTCCCGCGATTCCCGGGCGATGACGCGGGCGGTGAAGCCGGACATGAGCATCCCGCCGCCGCCGCAGTAGGGGGGGTAGTGGTTGGAGGCCATGAGCTGGGTGGGCACGAAGTACTTGCTGCGCTGTAAACGGACGGGCCTGTTATTGATGAAGAGCTGCCCCACCATGAGATGCTGCTCCTCGCTGCTGCCCTGGGTGGCCATCGCAAAGCGGATGACGTTGTCCGTGTTGACGAAGACGTCGTCGTCCCCGTTGAAGATGAAGCGGACGCCGGGGCAGTGCTCCTCCAGCCAGGAGTGGAAGAGAACCTGCTTCAGCGTCAGGTTGAAGAAGGTGTCCTTGAAGTCCCACTGCAGCACGTCCCCGTGCTCCTCCTGCTCCAGCCGCAGCAGCCAGTTGAGCTTCTTGGCATTCGGGGTGATAGTGGTCACCCCCACGAGGAAAACTCGGCGGATTAAGGCTCCTTCGAAGGTCCTCTCCTGCCCCCAGGTCCTGCGGATCACCTCCCGTCGCTCGTAGTTCATCGGCGATGACTTGATGGCCAAGAGGAGGAAGATGTTGGGGGACCCATCGGGCCCCCCGCACTTGTTGGGGACGCCCAGCAGCTCCGGGAAGAACCGGCAGTGCTGGTACCGCATGAAGTCCTGCACGTGGCCGGGCAGTTTGGCGAAGCCGTCGATCTCGTACGTCGAGGTGTTGGCCACGCAGGGGGCAGGGGTTGGCGGGGGGAGCCTGGGGGCTGCCTGGGGGTTGGGGGGGGTGCTACGCTTGGGGGTCATGCTGAGCCACAGCCCACCATCGTGGTAGAACAGGTAGAGCCCCAGGAGCCCCACGGTTACCAGACCCCACAGCTCCAGCTTGTAGCACCGCAGGGACGTGCTCTGCAAGAGATGGGGAGAGGGATGCGGCACCGGCCACCCCCGCAACCCCCGGGCATCCGCACCCGGAGAGATGCCCCTGGCAAGAGCACAACATCCGTCCCTGCGGAGATGGACCACGGAGCTGCTGGCACGGGAAGGGGAGCAGGAAGATTTCCCGGTGCCAGAGGGTCACACCGTGCCACAGGCACCCAGAAAGGTGTCTGCTGCCACGCAGGGACAGCCCAGGCTGGGCAGGGCACCCGTGGGTGCAGGGCAGAGCCCGAGTCCTCCAGCTGAGCTGGGAAACGTGCAGCAGATCCAAAGAGGGCAAAAAACCCCTAGTTCTGGGATGGGGCTGTTCTCCTTTGGGAAAGCAAACACTGGGTGCAGCCCCGAAACCTGGGGGAGGGCCAGCAAGGGCGCGCAGCCCCCCAGGACCCGCTGGCACGGGGAGCTAAAGCCGGCTCAAGGCGTAGGGAGGAGGTGACGGGGTGGTCCCGGGTGCCAGGAGCCCACCCGGGTTTGCCACCATCAGCCTTCGCCTTCAAAGAGAAAGCTCCGGGACAGGGCTTCCCCCGGGGACCTCGGCAAGAGGCCGGTTGCCGCTTGCCCACAGGCACCGCACAGAGCCCGGCCAGCCGGGGGTGGATCCGGCCAGCCCCTGCCCGAGGTGGTGGCCCCATCCTGGAGCACCAGCTCAGACCCCGTTGTACCACGAAGAGCCATGAGACCCCCACCCTGCACCCCCCGGTACCTTGTCGCAGAGCCAGCTCGGGGCCATCCTCACGCCACACTTGTCCCCTTGCCAGGAGCGCTGCGGCCCCAGTGGCACGCACAGGATTCTCCTTCGGGGGGGGTCCTCCCTCGGCCCAGTGTCCCCACGCCACCCTTTGCCTGCCCACCCGTCCCCACGGGCGCAGGGAAAGGGCTCAGCCAAGCGCTGCCGGCTCCCTGCCTCAGTTTCCCCCCAGCCTCGCAACGCCGCAGCTCCCCAGGGAGCCACGGCACAGCAGCCAAGCCCCGTTTCCAAGGAGCAGCGTGGAGGCCCCGGGGATGGGCATCGCAGAAGGAAGCAGGCGGGAGCCGGCGGGGGGGTTATTAGAAAATAAAGTGTTTAATAAAAGAGCAGCTCCTGCTCCCTTCACAGAACAGGGGAAGGCGGAGGGGACCGACCGCCGGGCAGCAGGAGACGACGCGGTGACAACCACGGAGCGAGGGGCCAGAGGGAGAGGAAGAGGAGGAGGAGGAGGAAGAGGGGGTCCCCACCCTGCAGCACCCCCTCCCCGGCCAGCCTCCATCCAGTGTTTCAAGTTCACACAACCAAGGGGGAAGCCCGGGGGGCTCGGAGGGTCCGGCGGGAGGTGGCTCAGGACCCCGCCAGGTAGATCCCTGCGAAGGAAAAGCGGTGAGGAGGGGCTGTGAGGGTGGGGGGGCACATGCCCGCTGCGAGGATGGTCACTGCTGAGGGGCCAAGGCTTGATGCCGGCCTTGAACTGGGCTACCAGCACCCTCCCCAGGCCGGGCATCACCGTGGGGCATCACCTGGTGAGGGGGCAATGGAGCTTGGGGTGGTAGGGAGGGGACCCCCTGCCCCCCAGGGCCATGGGGGGCAGGGAAGGGACCCTGTGCACTGCAGGGAGAGGGGAAAGGACCCCAGGTACCCTGGGGAAGGGTCTCCATGCGCCCCGTGGCAGGGACCCCATACACCCTAGGGCCATGGGGACAGGGAGGGGACCCCGTGCACCCCAGGACAGGGACCTTATAGACCCCGTGACCATGGAGAGGAAGGAATGGACCCCATGCACCCCACGGAGCAGGGAAAGGACCCCATGTACCCTGGGGAAGGGACCCCCTGCACCCCAGGACAGGGACCTCATGCACCCCATGGCCATGGGGAGCAGGGAGGTGACTCCGTCCACCCCAGGACGGGGACCTCATACACCCCATGGCCACAGGGAGCAGGGAAGGGACCCCATGCACCCTGGGGAAGGGACCCTGTGCACCCCAGGACAGGGATCTCACGTACCCCATGGCCGTGGGGAGCGGGGAATGGACCCCAAGCACCCCAGGGAGCAGGGAAAGGACCCCATGTACCCTGGTGAAGGGACACTGTGCACCCCAGGACAGGGATCTCACGCACGCCATGGCCACAGGGAGCAGGGAAGGGACCCCGCGCACCCTGGGGAGCAGGGAAAGGACCCCATGTACCCTGGGGAAGGGACCCTGTGCACCCCGGGACAGGGACCTCACACACCCCATGGCCATAGGGAGCAGGGAGGGGACTCCATGCACCCCGTGACAGGGACCTCATAGGTCCCATGGCTATGGGGAGCAGGGAGGGGACCCCGTGCACCCCAGGGAGCAGGGAAAGGACCCCATGTACCCTGGGGAAGGGACCCTGTGCACCCTGGGACAGGGACCTCACACACCTCCTGGCCATGGGGAGCAGGGAGGGGACCCCGTGCACCCTGGGGAAGGGACCCTGTGCACTCTGGGACAGGGACCTCACACACCCCATGGCCATGGGGAGCAGGGAGGGGACCCTGTGCACCCCAAGGAGCGGGGAAGGGACCCTGTCCACCCTGGGAACGCCACCTCCTGGCACCCAGGGAAGGGAACCCTGGGCACCCCAAATAAGGGACCTCATGCACCCCACGGCCACAGGGGATGGGGAGAGGACCCCGCATCCCCCAGGGCCCCACCAGCCCTACCTGTAGCAAACCTCTTCTTGACCAGCGACATGCGGTACCCGGCGCTCGCCAGCTCCACCTCGACGCCCGACAGCGTGCTGCCCTCGCTGCTGAACTGGGCTGCCACGGGGCTGGGCTTGCTGGGACCGCAGAGGGGCTCCCAGCTGGCCGAGAGCCGGCCGCAGCCTGGAGAGGGTGGGGGAGACAGTGGAGAGGGTGGGGGGTGTGCAGGGTCCAGGGCCAGCCCCTGCTCCCCTGCCCCGTGAGCGGGGCGGGCGCAGCCTCACCTCCCTGCCCTGGGGCACCGGGGATGTCCAGCAGCCTCCAGAGCAGCCTCTTCTCCTCCACGTTCCTGCGGGGACACGGGTAGGTCCCCAAACCCCCAGACCCCTAAAATCCCCCCACCTTGCTCCACTCCACCCCTCCCTGCTCCCACCTCCCTCCCTGCCTTCCTCACCCCATCACCACCCCATGTTTCCCAGACCAGGGTTCCTATTTCCCAGACCAGGGTCCCCGTTTCCCAGACCAGGATGCCCACTTCCCCACCCACCGTCCCCGTTTCCCAGACCAGGATACCTGTTTCCCAGTCCAGAGTCCCCCTTTCCCAGCCCAGGATGCCTATTTCCCAGACCAGGGTCCCTGTTTCCCCACCCACTGTCCCCGTTTCCCAGACCAGGATGCCCGTTTCCCAGTCCACCATCCTCATTTCCTAGACTAGGATGCCCATTTCCCAGACCAGGATGCCCATTTCCCAGCCCACTGTCCCCATTTCCCATCCCACAGTCCCCACTTCCCAGCCCAGGATGCCCATTTCCCAGACCAGGGCCCCCGTTTCCCAGCCCACCGTCCCTGTTTCCCAGACCAGGATGCCCATTTCCCAGACCAGGGTCCCCGTTTCCCCACCCACTGTCCCCGTTTCCCAGACCAGGGCCCCCGTTTCCCAGCCCAGGATGCCCATTTCCCAGTCCACCATCCTCGTTTCCTAGACTAGGATGCCCATTTCCCAGACCAGGATGCCCATTTCCCAGCCCACTGTCCCCGTTTCCCATCCCACAGTCCCCACTTCCCAGCCCAGGATGCCCATTTCCCAGACCAGGGCCCCCGTTTCCCAGCCCACCGTCCCTGTTTCCCAGACCAGGATGCCCATTTCCCAGACCAGGATACCCATTTCCCAGCCCACAGTCCCCACTTCCCAGCCCACCGTCCCCATTTCCCAGCCCACCGTCCCCACTTCCCAGCCTGGAGTCCTCACTTCCCTGCCCAGGGTCCCCCTTTCCCAGCCCGGAGTCCCTGTTTCCCACCCTGAGGTGGGGGAATTTGGGACCCCCTGGTCCTCTGCGTCCCCCCGTCCCAACCCTTACCAGCTGGCCGCGGGCTGCAGGCGCAGGTTGGCCACGGGCTCGTCGACGGGCAGCAGGACGTGGACGTTGGCGAGGGGCACGGGCAGGGCCAGGGCGCCGGCGTTGTAGCCGTACTCCACGCTGACCCGCGTGGCGCCCGGCGAGCAGTCCCAGCGCACGCAGAGCCGCAGCGGCGCCGAGCCGGGGCCCAGCCGCGAGAACTTTGGGGGTCAGGGAGGTTTTGGCGGGGCGGGGAGGGGGGAGACGGACACCGACACCCTCCCGTCCCCAAGAGCTGGGTTGGGGACCTGAGGGGTTGCAGGTTTCCCCCCGTCCCGCGCTCACCTGGTACTTGAGCAGCGCCACGTTGTAGTAGGAGGCGGCGGGGCTCTGCTCCGCTTGTTTCTGCAGGTGCCCGGTCAGCGCTGCCATGTTCAGCCAGAAGTCCTTGGTGCTGGGGTCGCTCTGGGACGGGTCACTGCGGGGACGGGGTCAGGGCGGCAAAAGTGCCAGGGCACCCCAGGAAAGCCAGCACCCCAATACCCAGCTCCCCATCGCATCACCACACCCACCGGCTCCCGAGGGTGCCCAGGCTTCCTGGGAACACCAGGAACGCCAGGTACCCCAATACTCAGCTCCCTGTTGCTGCGTTCACCAGCTCCCAGGACGCTCAGGCCCCCTTAGAACCCCGTGTACCCCAATATACAGCTCCCCATCACTGCATGCACCACCTCCAGGGTGCCTGTGCCCCCCCAGCACCCTGATACCAGCTCCCCATCACCACATCTACCACCGCCCAGGGTACCCCTGCCCCCCTGGCATCCCCTGTACCCCAATACCAGCTCCCCATCACCGCATCCACCACCTCCCCGGGTGCCTGTGCCCCCCTGGGAACTCCCTGTACCCCAATATCAGCTCCCCATCACCGCATCCACCACCTCCCAGGGTCTCTGCATCCCCCCAGGCATCCCCTGTACCCCAATACCAGCCCCCCATCACTGTACCCACCACCTCTCCATGAGCCTGTGACCCCCCCAGCACCCCCTGTACCACAATACCAGCTCCCCATCACTGTATCCACCACTTCCAGGATGTCTGTGCCCCCCTGGGAACTCCCTGTACCCCAATACCAGCTCCCCATCACTGCACCCACCACCTCCCAGGGTACTCCTGCCCCCCAGCATCCCCTGTATCCCAATACCAGCTCCCCATCACTGTATCCATCACCTCCCAGGGTCTCTCATCCCCCCAGACATCCCCTGTACCCCAATACCAGCCCCCCATCACTGTACCCACCACCTTCCAGGGTACCCCTGCCCCCCAGACACCCACTATACCCCAATATCAGCTCCCCATCACTGTATCCACCACCTCCCAGGATGGCTGTGCCCCCCCGGCACCCCCTGTATCCCAATATCAGCTCCCCATCACTGTATCCATCACCTCCCAGGATGTCTGTGCACCCCCATATCAGCTCCCCATCACTGCACCCACCACCTACCCGTGTGCCTGTGCCCCCCCAGACACCCCCTGTACCCCAATACCAGCTCCCCATCACTGTGTCCATCACCTCCCAGGATGTCTGTGCCCCCCCCGGCACCCCCTGTACCCCAATACCAGCTCCCCATCACCGCATCCCCCCTGCCCAGGTGTCCCCATGCAGCCAGTGCCATGGAGCCATCATGTCCCCACACCTGTAGAGCAGCTCGGCGTTGGGCAGGAACTGCTCGATGGCTGCGGCATTGAGCAGGCGGAAGCTGAGCACGGGGGGGGCCATGCTGCCGCTGAAGACGCGGACGATGCCAGCGGGGAAGGACATGGTGAGCTCCCCCGTCACCTTCACCAGGCAGCTGCCGGGGACAGGCCGGGGGTCAGTGGATGCCCCAGGCAGGACATCGCGGCTAGGGAGGGGGACACTGACACCCCGCCCCGGGGACCCCCATACCTGTCGGCATCGTGCCCCTTGAAGTACGCGTGGACGTACTCGGTGAAGGCGGTGGCCACGGGGAGCGTGTCCTGCGAGCCCAGCACCACGGGGCTGGGACCCCGCGACAGCCCTGGGGGCAGGGGGGGCAGACGGGGTCAGAGCCTGGATGGGGGACCCCCCCCCCAAATCACCCCAAGGACCCACCGAGTGCCGGCTGGGAGACGGCGAAGAAGCCCCGCTCGCCCAGGCTGGCTGGTGCTGAGTGCGAGGGGCCGCAGCTCCAGGAGGGCGAGGGGCTCAGCGAGCGCGACTGCAAGGCAAGACGGCGTCGGGAAAGGTACCCGGGGGGGGGGGGGGGGGGGGGGGAGGGGGGGGGGGGAGCACTGTCTGGGTCTGGCCCCCACCATGGGGGTCCCACAGCCCTGCCCCGCTCCCCCCAGCCCCGGCCACGCACCAGGTCGGTGTTGCTGCCCGCAGCCAGGCTGGCCACCGGCCTCTTCGTGCGGCAGCGGCGAGGGGGGGCCACCAGTGGGACCTCCCGGGGGGCCGCGCTGGGCCGGGCAGGGAGAGCATCTAGAGGGGAGGGCACAAGTCTGGGGTAAGGAAAGATCTGCCATGGCAGGACCCCCCCCCCCCCCTCCTCAAGGGGCTCCAGCAGGGTCTCATCAGTGCCACGAGCTTGGCAGGTCTCAGCCCCATTCTCAGCTGAGCCGGGGGTGGGTGAGATCCTGCGCCCAGCTTGGGGGGGGTGGGGGGCAGAGTTAAGGGTAAGGGGGGGGCAGAGTTAAGGGTAACGGGGGCAATTCCTGCACCCCTGCAACTCACCCGGCTCTGGCTGCAGCAGGGGAGCCGCCGTCGTGCCGCCCTCGGTCAGCCTCGTCCCCAACCCTTGGCAGGTCCACGGAGAGGGGCTGGAGGACTCCCCCCCGCTTTGGGGGGCCGGGGAGGAGGAGGAGGAGGAAGCCGAGTTGGAGGAAGGACGGGGCAGCGGCGGCTGGTCCCCACCTGGGCTGCGGGGTCTGACCCATGGCAGGGGCTCCCCGAAAGGGTCAGGCGAAGGGGCTTCGCGGGGCACGGGGCCGCTGGGGCAGTGGCTGCGTCCGCGGGGCACCGTCCCCACATCCTCCCACAGCCCCTCGGCCCCGGGGCCGCTGAAGACGGCGAAGCCGGGGGGCTCGGGGAGGCGGCCAGCGGGGCTGCGGGGCCGCGGCACCCAGGCGCCGGGGTCCCGGGTGGCGGGCGGTGGCGGCGGGGGGTCCGGCGGGCCACCCCGTTTGGGGAGGGGGCTCTGCGGCGTTCCCGGCTGCGGGGTCCAGGGTCTGGAGTCTGGGAAGGGTCCGGGCGCGGGGTGCGAGGGCGAGTCCAACCCCGAATCCTCCACGTTCTCCGGGGAGGAAGAGGAGAAGGGGGAGGAGGAGGAGGTGAGGACGTAGGCGCGGGGGGCTGCAGGGAGACCCCCGTGTCAGAGCACTGACCCATGGTGGGGCGGAGGGGGAGGGCCATGGCGCACCAAACGCCGGGGTCCCCCATCCCTCACCCCCCCTCCCTAACCCTCCCCCCCCCCCAAAAATCCTCACCCGGGAAATCCTCCGCTTCGAAAGCCGATTCCAGCGGGGGCCCGAAGAGAGCGGCGGGGGGCACCGCGTCCAGAGGGGCTTTGCCGGGGCCACTGCAGCGGGGACAGAGAGTGCGCCTCAGTGTCCCCCGGGACCCCCAGGGGAGGGGGCTGGGGGGCAGCAGTGTGGAGTGCACTGCCCCACGGCGCCCCGCTCCTTCCCTACCCCGTACCTGTTCACCTGCGCCGCCGGGCACCCCCTCCCTGCACCATCACCTGCGGGGAGAGGGGACACGCGGGGGGTTGCGGAGCCACCGCACCCCAGGACCCACCCCCCCGAGGCATCCCCGGGACCCCCCCCCCACCCCGCATCCCCAGGACACCCCCTGCAGTCTCACCCGCCACCAGCGTCCCCTCGGGGTCCGCGTCGCTTGAGGCCGGGGTCAGAGATGCCACGTGCCCTGCGGAGGGACAGACAGCGTTAGGGGACACAGAGCCCGGGGGACCCTCGAGTCACGCCGAGCCCCCGCGGTGGCACTTACGGGACGACTGGCGCTTGACGGTGCCCTGCAAGAGAAGGGGGACAGGGGGTCAAGTTGGCCCTGGCACAGTCCCTGGGGACCCCATGCCCCCCCCCCCCCGAGGCTCACCCCAAAGCTGGGGGGCAGGATGAGGTTCCCCACGGTGGCCTTGAGCTGCTCCATGGTGGCCTCGGCGCTGCCGGCCGCCTCCCGGGGCTGCACCGGCTTGATGTGGACGTAAAACTTGCGGGGCTCATCCTCGTCGTAGTCGGAGTCGCTGGAGGGGCAGACGTGGTTCTCCGCCTCGGCTGAGCCCCCGTCAAGGCAACACCCAATGCTCGGGACCCCCCCCCCGGCCCCGGACACCCCAAAAATCACATACACACACACACACCCACACACACACACCCCCTGGCACAAGGATACTGTGGGCGATGTCGGGGCGCACGGTGAAACCATCCTCATCCACCTCCGGGCAGCCCTGCGGGGAGACGCTCGGAGAGGCGCTCGCTCCCCAGTCCTCCCAGTAGGGAAAAAACCCGACCCCAGGGCTGGCAGTGGGATACTCACCACCTCGGCATCCGGGGATTCCCTGGGGAATGGCAAGGGCAGCGTTAGATCCCAAAGCAGGGAAGGGATGTGGGATGCAGGACATGGGGATGCAGGGCCACGGGACATGGGCATGCAGGGATACAGGGACATGGAACACGGGGATACAGGGATGCAGAACATGAGGATGCAGGGATAAAGGGATGCAGGACACGGGACATGGGCATGCATGGATACAGGGACGCAGAACATGAGGACGCGGGGATAAAGGGATGCAGGACACAGGGATGCAGGGACACGGGACATGGGCATGCAGGGATACAGGGATGCAGAACATGAGGATGCAGGGATAAAGGGATGCAGGACACAGGGATGCAGGGACACAGGACATGGGCATGCAGGGATACAGGGATGCAAGGATGCAGGACATGGGGATGCAGGGGTACGGAACACGAGGATGCAGGGATACAGGGATGCAGAACACGGCAATGCAAGGATACAGGGATGCAGCGAAATGGGACATGGGGATGCAGGGGGTGCAGGGATACAGGACACAGGGATGCATGGATACAGGGGTGCGGAACATGGGGATACAGGAATGCGGGGACATGGGGATGCAGGGATACAGGGATGCAGAACGTGGCGATACAAGGATTCAGGGACACGGGCATGCAGGGATACAGGGACATGGAACACGGGGATACAGGGATACAGGGATGCAGGAATGCGGACCACGGGGATACAGGGATGCAGGGACACAGAACACAGGGATGCAGGGATACAGGATACAGGGATGTACAACACGGGGATGCAGGGATACAGGAATGCGGAACGCAGGGATACAGGGATGCAGGACATGGGTATGCAGGGATACAGGGACGTGGAACACGGGGATACAGGGATGTGGGGATACAGGGATGCAGGAATGCGGAACACAGGGATACAGGGATGTGGGGACACAGAACACAGGGATAGAGGGATGTGGGGATGTGGGATAGAGGGATGCGGGCACACAGAACAGGGATACAGGGATGCAGGGATACACAACACGGGGATGCAGGGATACAGGGATGTGGAACATGGGGATACAGGGATGCGGGGATACAGGACACAGGCATGCAGGGATACAAGGATGTGGAACACAGGGATACAGGGATGCAGGGATACACAGATACAGGGGTGCGGAACACGGGGATACAGGGATGCAGGGACACAGAACACAGGGATACGGGGACACAGAGAGGGGGATCTTACACAGCATCACGATCCCTCTCCTTACGGCTCAACCCAGGGATACGGAAAGCTTTACTCCGGCTCCTCTTGGGTCCTGGGGAAGTGGGGCACAGAGCGGTGAGCAGCCCCCTCCCCCCCCCGCCCAAAAAATCCCCGGCGTGGGGCTGCTGGCTGCAGACGTACTTGCCTTCCAGCGCTGGGGCCAGCCGGTACTCGTCGAAATCCAACACTCCTGCCACCGAGAGCGGGATCAGCCCGGCACCCACGGTTCCGTCCTCGCACGAGGGCTCAGCCTCGTGCAAATGGTCAGGGGAAGGGGGGGGGGTTTGGGGTGGGGGGGAGCCCACCAGGATGCTGCCCACAAACCTCACCTGGTCGCTCTCGCCCCGTGCCCTTGCTCTCGGCAAACCTCCGCAGCAGCATCTCAGTGCCGATGTTCTCCACGTTTTGCTTGAATTCCTCGTGCACCTGGGAAAAAGAAAAAAAAAAAAAAAAAAAACTGGGGGATGGCGGGGGGAGGGATGGGGACGACACGACACACATCATATGGTGTTGTCCCCATCCTGTCACCCCTCCCTGGGCACTCACCTGCCCGATCTGGACATGGGTGTCCTCCACGGAGTGGGAGTAGGAACCGATGAGACCCTTCATGTGGCGTAGATGGGCTTCTTCCACCTCCTGGAAGCGCTGGGTGGGGGGACAGAGCCGGGGGGGGGGTGGTTTAGCCAGGGTGGCATGTCCCCAGGACAGTCAGTGTGAGGACAAGGAGGGGGGGGCTCACGAAGGGTGGCATGTCCCCAGGACAGTCAGTGTGAGGACAAGGAGGGGGGGGCTCACGAAGGGTGGCACGTCCCCAAGGGTTGGTATGTCCAGGCAGTGGGGGTTCAGCCAGGGTGGCACATACCCAAGGGACAGCATCCCCAGGGAGGGGTGCTCAGCCAGGGTGGCATGTCCCTGGGGGCTGGCAGCAAAATGAAGGGGGGGCTGAGAAAGGCTGGCATGGCCCCAGGCTCCAACATCGCCAGGGAATGGGGCTCAGCCAGGGTGGCATATCCCCAAGGACCAGCATCCCCAGGGAGGGGTATCCCCAGAGTTTGGCATCCCCAAGGAGCCAGGGTGGAATGTCCCCAGGGAGGGGAGCTCAACCAGGGTGGCATGTCCCCATGGGTTGGCAGCACCATGGAGGGGGTCTCAGCCAGGCTGGCATGTCCCCAAGGACCAGCATCCCCAGGGAGGGGTATCCCCAGAGTCTGGCATCCCCAAGGAGCGGGGCTCAGCCAGGGTGGAATGTCCCCAAGGAGCAGGGCTCAGCCAGGGTGGCGCGTCCCCAGGGGTCAGCACCCCCAGGAAACGGGGCTCATCCAAGCTGGCACATC
Organism: Fratercula arctica; assembly: GCA_947846985.1. NCBI lineage: Eukaryota > Metazoa > Chordata > Aves > Charadriiformes > Alcidae > Fratercula > Fratercula arctica. Next base: position 4,334,267 of record CANTUZ010000022.1, on the reverse strand, counting down.
CATAGGGAATGGGGCTCAGCCAGGGTGACACATTCCCATGGGTTGGTGTCACCACGGAGGGGGTTCTCAGGCTGGCATGTCCCCAAGAAGCAGCATCCCCAGGGAGAGGTATCCCCAGGATTTGGCATCCCCGAGGAGCAGGGCTCAGCCAGGGTGGCATGTCCCCAAGGACCAGCATCCCCAGGGAGGGGTATCCCCAGATACCCCAAGGATTTTGGGGTACGGCATCCCCAAGGAGCAGAGCTCAGCCAGGGTGGCACATCCCCACGGACCAGCCTGCCCTGTGCCACCACAGCCGCGAGCCCCGCTCCTGCCAGCCCCCCCCCCACCGCCCCCCCCCCGGGGGCTGCCCACCGCGGCCGAATCCAGCATCCTCTGCTCGAAGTCGGCCCGGGCAGCGTTGTACTTCTCCACCGCCCGCCGCAGCGCCTCGCCCGCCTTCTTGGACTTGAGCTCTGCCTGCGGGACCAAGCGGTGGCCATCAGCCGGAGGGGGACAGGGACCATCAGGGTAGGGAGGAAAGGACCGTCAGAGGGGACAAGGATCATTATGGGGGGGGGGGGGACATATCGGGTCTCACCTTATCGATCTCCTTCTGGCTGGTGCCCTCCTTGCGGAGCCGCTCGTACTCCTGGCACTTGCTGTGGTAGCTCTCCTTGGACTTGGGCAGCAGCTGGGCCACCCCGTGCAGCAGCTGGACGGCCTCCAGCGTCCCCGACACCTCCTCCTTGGACTTTGAAGGGAGGGGGACAGACGGATGACGGGACACGGGAGGGGTGGGCAAGGGGGTTTTGGGTGTGTAGAGGGGCGGGGGGAGGAGGATGGGGATGCGGTACCTTCTTGTGGACCCGGCCTTGCTCCTCGCCGTAGCGCGAGATCTCCTTGATGAGGTCGTGCAGCTTCTTCATCAGCTCCAGGTGGCACAGGGCCAGCTTGTCCGAGGAGATGCGGAAAACCTCCCAGAGCGGCGCAAAAGTCCTGGCGGGGGCACGGGAACGGACGGACGGACAACACATGGGCAAGGATGAGCGGGGTCCCCCTCGCCTCAGGGTGCTCTGGACACACACCCCCCCCCCCCCAGAGCCATTCTTACCCCAGTTGCGTCCCGTTGGTGGCCATCTTAGACAGCTTCACCATGGCCTTGGCGTAGTTCTCCTCGATGGCAGCCCTGGGGATGGTGGGGACGGAGCTCGGTGGTGCCACGGACAATCCCCCCCCGCCCCCCAGCCATCCTGCGTGTCGTCCCGTCGTCCCCCCCAACACCACCACCACCAGTACCTCTCGCGGACAAAGTCAGCCAGCTCCTTGGTGGAGATCTGCCCGTGCTTCATGTTGTGGTAGAGCACGTCGAAGCCGTGGTTCTTCTCGCCCTGCCGGGGGACCACCCACCCTCAGCCCCCCAAAACCCACCCAGCACCCCACGGCATAGGGACCCCTCCCCCCAGTTCCCCCTCCCTCGGCATGGTGCCACCACCACGACCACCATTTGGGCTGAAAACACCCCAAACAGGGCACGGTAGCCCAGACCCCCCCCCCCCCCCCGGGTGCACAGGGGGGTGCGGAGCCCCCCACCCCTGCCAGAGGCAGTGCCGGCCAGAGCGGGGTGGGGGGAGTCCCCAATGCCTGGCTTCCCCTGGGGTTCCCGGGGCAGGAAGGGGGGCGCTGAGCCCTGATACCGGGTGCTATTTTGGGTGCTGCCCATTCCCCACCCTCAGCAGGCTGGGGGGGGGGGGGGGCTTTCCCCCACCCCCCCTCCCCAGCAGCATGGCCCCACCTGGGGAAACTGAGGCAGGGGGAAGGGGAAGATGGAGGCAGCTGCCAGACGAACCAGGAAGCACCGGCCGCGCTCTGCGCCCCCGCGGCACAACCAACTTCCCCCCCCACCCCCCTGCGGCGCCGGGACCGGGGTCCCCGTGGGGACAATGGGGACAGGGTTGGCGCTGTGGCCGGGGGACCCCCCTGGGGACCCGTACCCATCGTTCCCCCCACCCCTCAGCAATTAATTCACACCATTAACGGAAGCATCGTGCCTTGCAAAATTACTGGTGGCAATGAGCCCCCCCCCCTCAAGGCTGGGGACCCCCCCTGCAGCAAGCCCCGGAGCGTGCGGGGCACCCATGGGTGGGGGTCCTGCTTACCCAGAAGTGCTCGGTGAAGTAGGACATCTTGGAGGTGGGGGGGACACGGCGGCGCGGGGACCCACAGCTCAGCTCCCGGTGCCCTGGGGACACACCTGGCCCTTACCCGGGGGGGGGGAGTTCAGTGGGGACCCCCCCACACCACGCCTGCACCCGCCGATATTTATCCTTTTTGCCGGGAAAGCACAGCTCCGTGGCCATGGAAACTGCAGGCTCCCCCGTGCCCCCCCCCACGCGGCCACCACCACCGCAGCCCCCTCCCCACGGTGTGCAGCACCCCAGGGGGACCGGGGGGGGGGGGAGGCCGGGGGGGGGCTGCCGGGGCGGCGCTTGGGCCCGACACCAGATACGCAGCTAAATAATAAATGAGCGGTTGCTGCGCGGCGGCTGCTCCCGTGCCCCCCCCCCCCCCCCCCAGCCCCCCCAAAATGACCCCCCCACACACCCCCGGCGCCCTCCCTGTTCAGGGGAGCCCCTTCCCCCCCAAAAATGGGGATCCAGGTATCCGGGGACACCCCCCCGACCCTGCCCAAATGCATCCAGCCATGCTGGGGGTCACCCACTGGAGGAGTCCCCCCCAGCACTCGGCAGGGGGGACCCCCAGGCTGTGCCCCCCCCCCCCGGTCTGTGCGAACACCCCGCCCCGCCCCGGAGAAAAACAGGAAACCAAAAAATCGTGCATGGCGGGGGCGGGGGGCACTCACCCTGGGCTGCTGGGGGGCTCGCGGGGCCCCCCTGATCATCCTCGGAGCGCCGGGGGTCTGGGGATGGAAGAGAGAGGGGTTAGTGCACGCCGCAGCCCCCCCGAAACCCGCTCCGTGTTTCCCCCCCCCCCCCCGGCTCCGGCCGTTCCTCCGCACAGGCTCAGCCACCTGTGTCATGAGCGGGGCGGGCTCAGCGCGGCCTCCCCAGCTTCCCCCTGGGGGGCTGGAGGGGAAGCGGAGCTGGGGAGGCGGGGGGGGGGGGCACCGGGGGAGGGTGTAAGGGCCCCGCCGGACCCCGACCCGCCGCCGGTCACAAGCACCGCGAACCCGCCACCGGCCAAAGTCCCCGGAGGTGGCAGCGGCCACCGAGTCCCCGAGCGGGACGGGGAGGGGGGGGAAAACAAGCGAGGGGGGGCGCAGCATCCCGCCGGGCTGCGGCAGGGACCCCCCTGCCCCCTCCCATCGGCACCGGCCACCCGCAGCGGTGACCTTCACCGGCGGGGGGTGCGGGGAACGCGGGCGGCCCCCCGAGGGGTGCAGGGGGGGGGGAACAACACGGGACCGGGGGAGGGGGGGGTCCGGATCCCGCCCGGCTCCGGGAAGGGCTGCACCTGCCCGAGGGATGCTCAGTGAGGGTGGGGGGCGCAGGGGGTGGGCTGTGCACCCCTACACCCCCCCTCCCCCCGTGCAGCGGGGCCGGTGCAGGGAGAAGGGGGGTCGGGGCGTGCATGGGGGTGCAGATGTTTCTCCCACCCCCCCAAAAAAAAGGAGGGAAAATGCCGAGGACCTGCAGCGGGGGGGGGGGGGGGTGTCTCAGCGGGGCGGGGGGGGCGCTGCCCGCAGCACCGGGAGCGGCGCTTTGGGGAGGGGGCGGCTGCAACGTACACGGAGTGCGTTTATTGAGGGGGGGGGCACCGAGGAGCCATGCACGGGGCGGGGGGGGGGGGGGGAGCTGCACCCCAGTCCCGGCGAGGAGGACGCTGGAGCAGGGGGGCTGCACCCACGCACCGGGTGGGGGGGCTGCATGGAGGCGGGGGGGGGGCTGCACCCTGCTCCCGGTAGGTGGGGGCTGGGGGTCGCTCCCTGCTGCGTGTCCGTCCCCCCCCCCCCCGGGAGGAGGGACCCGATCCCCGGTTCCCGGTCCCGGCGGGGCCGCACTCACCTGCGGGGCCGCCCCCGCCCCGCTCGGCTCCGCCGCCGCCCCGGGCCGCGCGCTCCGCGCCGGGACCGCGCCGGGGGCGGGGGGAGGGGGGAACGCTCAGGCCACGCCCCCTCCCCGCCGCGCCGCCTCGCTATTGGCCGCCGCGCCCGGCAGCGGTTACCGCAGCCAGCGGCCGTCGCCTCTCATTGGCCAGGAGGCCGCCGCGCCGCGCGCGGGGAGGGGAGTGATTTGCATTTTTAAAGCGGCCGCCGCCCCTCTCCGTAGAGTGATGCGGGGAGGGGGGACAGCGTCCGGAGCCGCCCGCACCGGCACACCGGGGCTGCCACCATCCCCGGGGCTGCCACACCCCTCCCCGGGGCTGCCACTCCTCGGGGCTCTCGGTGCCGCTAACGGTGCAACCGCGACCCCCCCTCCCCGCCGCCTCCCGCCGCGACACCCCCCCCCCCCCCCCCCCCCCACGACGGCTGCAACGGCACCCCCGGTGCAGCCGGTGCCACCCGGTGCCTCGCACCCCGCTGAGCTCATGCCCCGGCTCCGGCTGACACAGAGGGCGGCCGCGGCGCAGCTGCGGGGCGGGGAGCGGGCACGGAGGATGCTCGGCGGCGGGGGGGGGGGGGTGGCGGGGGCTGTCAACCACCATCACCCCCCCCCAGAGATGGGGACCCGGGGGTGTCACAGCCAACGGCGGCAGAGCTGGGACGGACGGTGGCGGAGCGTCACGCAGCGGCTTCGCTTCGGTCCCGCTCCCTTTTGTCCCCTCGACGCCCCCCCGCCCCCGTCGCTGGGACCGTGCGGCTGCGCCAGGCTGAGCCCCCCCCCCCCCCCCCCCCCGCCTCCTTCGGTGCCACCGCACCGGGCCCGGTGGGGACACGGTGCTGGGGACCGAGGGGGTGGCGGGGCGGGCAGCCCGATCCCGGCCCCACGGTGCTGCCACCGCCGCTCCCCGGCACCTCCGTGACCCCCGGCGGGGCAGCGATGCCGGAGAAGCCCCCGGTGCCCCCTCCCCACGGCCACGGGCCCCCCCTCCGCCTCGGCTCACGCAGCCCAGAGCTCATCGGGGGCCGCTCACCGCGCCCGCAAAACGCCTCGTCCCGCGGCGGGGGCCGGTGGGACGGTGACAGCGGCAGCGCCGGGATCACCCCCGGCCCCCCCCCAGTCTCGGCACTGGGGGTCACAACCGGCCCCCCGGTGAGTGGACCCCACCACAGCAGCACCCGAGGACAGCCCCCCCCCCCCCCCCGGAGCAAAGGGGCTGGCAAGGTCCTGGTGACAGGGAGGGTTTGGGGACAGAGAGATTTGGGGGGGGGGGGAGGCTGGAGGGCCTTGGGGGGGGTTTCGGGGGGGGGGTGGTTCAGCTCCCACGCTCGGGCTCACCACGCAGTGGGGGGGCTCAGCCCCCCAGCCGGGGCACAGGGACATGGGACACCCACCCCACCAACACCGAGGAGGCTCCAACACCCCCCAACCCCCCCCGGGTCCGTCCCCCCCCCCCCCGCTCCGTGAACAAGCGTGCGGGGGCAGAGCACAGCAGCCCCCTCCTCTGCGGGCCGGGGGCGGCGGGGATGGGGATGCAGTTGTCATGGCAACCCCGCATCCATCCTCAGCCGCGCTGATGCACCAGCCCCGCAGCGCAGCCGCCCCCCCCAGTCCCTCTCCACCCCCCCACCCCCCCCCCAAGCGATGCCATGGCTGTGTCTCCCCCCCCCGCCAGCCCCCCCTCCCACCACAGGGTGCAGCCCCAGAGCACCCCACGCACCCCAGGGCTGAGCCCCACCGTGCCCCCCGCCCCCCCAGCACCCACAAACAGCCCTGCAGCATCCCGGAATCCCACGGTGGCACCCAGCCCGACCCCCCCACACACACTGTAAGGACCTGGGGAACCCCCCAGATCCTTCCCCCCCCCCCAAAACACAGGAGGCAGAGAGCAGCCGGGAGCTATCCTCTCTTTAATGCTCATTTTCAACACATTTGCCAAACGGGAACGTGGCGTGCAAGACAGGGAGCGTGCCGGCGTCCACGGGCAGGGGCTGGGGGGGTTAGGGGGGGGGCCAGACACCCCCTACATTCCCCCCCCCCCCAGCCAACCTTCAAACCAGCTTCCAGCTAAGAAAAAAATATATAAAGCACTAAAGGTGAAACATTCAGTCCCCCCTCCCCAAACACGTAGGACGATACAATCCAAAGTAAAAGCCCCCCCTCCCCGGCCCCCAGACGGTGCCTGAAGTGGGGGGGGCACAGATAAATAACCTCCCGCCAGACCAGGTTTGGTTTGTTCAGTTTTCACTTTTTTGTTTGTTTGTTTTCTTTCTTTTTTTTTTTTTTTCCTTTTTTTTCTTAAAAAGTCATTACAAAAAGAGCCAGCGAGGAGCCTCCTACAAAACGGGTTAGTGTTTGCCCCAGCCGGGGGATGCGGGTGGGGGGGCCCAGATCCTGCCCCCCACCCCCAACCCTCTCGGCCCAGCCCCCCCCCCTCTCTCCGCTCACAAAAACCCCTTAAAAATTGCACGTGACATTTGGTTTCTTAACAGCCTTCCGGCAACTCCAGGGCTATGGGGTGGATGGGGGGGGCGGGAGGGGGGGGCTGCTTTCCCCAGTCGTTCTCCCCCCCCCCCCAGCAGGGGTGCAGAGTCAGGCCCCACGGCCCCTGCTGCTGGGGAGGGAAGAGCCATCAGTGCAGCGAGCTGCCAGGTCTCAGCCTGGCAGAGAGGAAAGCCCCCCCCCCAGCTGCTGCATGTGATGGGACACACACACACACACACCCCCCCGCTCTTGGCGGCCACAGGGTCCTACCGGGGGGGGGCACGGTGCCGGGGACAAAGCCCGTGGCTGTAGTGCCGGAGGAGCAGCTGCCGCAGCCCCCAGTCCCTGCCCCACGGGGACAGGACCCCCCCCAGGAAGGGGATCTGGCCCCCCCCGAGGGTTGGGGCTGCAGGTACCCGAGGTGGGGCAGTAGTGGCTTGTCCGGGGGCGGTGGGGGGGGGGGTAGGAACAGCAAAGAACAAAATTTACCCTGTTAAATCGATCACGGCCGGGGCTCGCTGCCCGCCGGGAAACAGCTCAGCACCGCTGCTGGATGGGGGGGGACACACACACACATACACGGATCCTGCCCCCCCTCACAGGCAGGGTCACCCCGATCCCAGCTGGTCCCTCACCCCCCCCACCCCCCACCCCGGGACGGCGGCGGGTGCAGAGCGAGGAGTGCACGGCTCCGGCGTGGGCATGCGGGAACCACGCAGCGTGTGAGGGTGCAGCGTGTGGGTGCTGTGGGCTCGGCGGGGGTCCTGGGTGGTGTTGCAGGGGGGGACACAGATGAGCCCATCTCCCCCCAACAGAATCCCCCCTCTCCCTCCCCTCCGAGCCACAGCAGGTGGGAGCTGGCGCAGCCCCGAGTCACCGGGTGCGGAGGGAGGGAGAGGGAGGGGGGGGCGCTCACGGAGGAGGAGGAAGGTGGGGACGAAGCCCACGCTGCGCCCCCCCTCCCCCCCCTCAGAACTCCACCTTGCAGGCGGGGAAGGTCTCATCCTGCATGGCCACCGTGCTGTTGCTGCCCAGCACCGTGATGCCCAGCTCCTGCTGCCGGTCGTGGGTCTCCTGGTACCACTCGTGCATCACCAGCGAGTCGAAGGTGGGGATCAAGGTCACCTGCAGAGACACCCACCGCCCCGTGTCACCACCCCGTGACACCCCCCCACCACCCTCCAGCACCGGGAGGGGGCTGATCCCACCCCTCCGGGTACCCGGGGTGGGGGGCTCACCTGGATGTCGGTGCCCCACTGGTGCTTGCCGGCGAGCAGAGCGTCGAGGAGGGACCGCAGGACGCCCTCCTTCAGGTGGTCGTCGCCGCTGACCACGTAGCAGAGGGAACGCACGCGCCGGAAAAACTCCTCGTCCACCGTCCGGGCGCTCCAGGAGCCGGGAAGATACGCCAGGTCCACGTAGATGGGGGGGCCGGGGGGAGCCGCAGCCCGTGTGCCTGCTGGGATAGGGGTACGGCACTGTGAGCAGCAGCCCCCAAAGCCCCCCACGCCATTGCACGGCACCGGTGGTGCCTCCGAGCTGCTCCGGTATGGGGACAGCAAAGCTGGCAGCACCCATGTTGTCCCCCCCCCAGCCCCGTACCTGCCGGTGACGCCCTGCCAGCTCCCGCTGGCAGCCGGGCTCCAGCGCTGCGGGTGGTCCCTGGGGCGCGGGTGTCCCCAACGGAAGGGCCCTTCTTGTCCCCAGGGGGCAACCTGGCCTTGTCGCCTGCGTCACGGGCCGAGCTGGCGGGACCCCTGGCCTTGGGGGCCAAGGTGGGGTGCCGGGGGGGGTCGGCCCTTGCGGTGGTGGGTGCTGAGCCCACGCGGGATGGGGTCCTCTTCACCTTGCCGGGGGGTTCCTTCTTCCCAGCGCGGGTCTGCTCGGCCGGCAGCGCCTCGGGGTCCACCATGCAGATGCCGGGTTGGGCAGGGATGGGGTGGGGGTCCTTCATGGGGGCCGGCAGCGGGTCACGGGCCCTGGCCACGCCGCGGGTGGGTTGCTCCGAGTCCTCGTCCGACTCCAGCCCGTCGGCCAGGATGGAGGGACAGTCCTCGGTGGCCGGAGGGACGTCGGAGTCGGAGAGGGTGGGCAGTGACTCGCTGACGGAGGTGGGGGGTGTCTCGCCCGCCGGCTGGCGGGGCCGGCCCCGGCGCTGCACCAGCTCCTGCGACGGGTCACTGTCCGACAGCTCCCGGGGGCTGGCGGCGGCCGAGGGCGACCGCTCCGATTTGGGATGCTCGAACTCGCAGGGCGACACCAAGCAGAGGTCCACGTCGTGGGGCGAGTCGGAGCGGCGGCCATGCCGCGGCACCGCGTCACCGTCAGCCCGCGGAGGGTGGTGGCACGGCCGCAGCGGCAGTGACAACCCACCCTTGGTGGCCTCCGGCTCCGGCGTCCCCCCGGTCCCCCGGGACCGCCTGCCTTCCTCCGGTGGGGACTCGCTGACGGGTGGCAGCACCTGCTCGAAGGAGACAGAGAGCGACTCGTCCACCTCGGTGGAGTGCGGGGAGCCCACCTCGGCCGGCAGCGAGGGGGTGGTGATGGTGGGGGACACATCGGGGACGTCATCCTTGAAGGGGCTGAGGGAGAGGCAGCCCGCCTGCTTCTCCTGCGAGGAGCTGGAGCCATCCTGCGAGGCTTTGCCCCCGGCTGGCGGCCAGGGGTTGGGCTGCCGGTTGGTGCCGGTGCCCGGCTCCTCCATGCCATCGTCCACCGGCGACTGGTGGAAGGGAGTGTGCCCGGCGCTGGCCGGCCCCGAGCTGGCCGGAGACATCATCTCCAGGGTCTTCTCCTCGGAGCTGCCGCAGGCGTCCTCGCCGCCCTCGGGGCCGTGGTTGAGCATCCCGGTGGGCGTCAGGTCGAAGTTGACGCTGCGGTCGCTCTTGGGGGTCTTGGCCAGGGGCGAGGGGGGGCAGACGGCTCTCAAAGGGCTGCTCTCCAGGTAGCGGAAACGCTGGGGGCTGTCGGGGTCCTCCAGGCCGTTCTCCAGGCAGGATGAGTCCCCCGCTCCCCCAGCCCTGCCGTTCTCCAGCGGCGAGGGTTCCAGCTCGCTCTCGGCCGTGGTGATGCCCTCATCCGTCGATTCCTCCTTCCTCCTCCTCCCGCCAGCCCCCGGCGAGGCGGCTCCCCGGCCCCGCTCAGCCTCCGGCAGCATGTCCTCGGGGGAGGAGGACTTGGAGCCGTCCGACGTCCCCGGCTCCTTCCTGCCCCCTGCCTCCCGGGGGGCTTTGGCCTTGGGTTTCTCCGGCTCCTTCTTGAGGGGGGGTTTCTTGATGCTGCCAGCCTTGGCCAGGGGTTTGCGGGGCTCTGGGACCGGCGTTTTCCGGGCCAGGGTCTTGGCAGGAGCCTTGGCCTCAGCCTTGCTCTCCTTCGCGTCCTTCCGCAGTGTCTCAGCCTTCACCTCCTTCTTCACCACCTTCACCTCCTTCTTGGCCTCCCCCTTGGCCTCGGCCCCCTCGTCCTTCTTCAGCAGCTTCTTCTCCTCTTTCCGGGGGACAGGCTCCTTCTTGGCCACCACCTTCTCCTTGCTCAGCTTCGGCTTCGCATCCACCTTCAGCTTCTCCATCGAAGAGTCCAGCTTGGCCCGAGCATCCTTGGCTTTCTCCTCTTCCGACCCCACTCTGGCTGTCTCCCCCAGGGGTTTTGGCTTCTCCTTGGTCCCTGCCTTCACCTCCTTCCTCTCCACTTTTGATGGAGCCTTCTCCTTCGGTGCCGGTGCCCCACTGTCCACCAAGCTGAGCTTGGAACCTGACTTCAGGCTCTCCTTGCTCTCTGCCCTCCTCTGCTTCAGCAGCTTCTCGGGTTGGGGCACCGACGGCCCCTTCAAGTCATTCTTGGTGACCACGGGATGCTTGAGGAACTCCAGGTGCTTCACCTTCTCCAACCCCTCTAGGATGCGGCCCTGGGGGGTGCAGCCGGGGAAGAGGACCCGGATGATCTTCTCGGAGGGGCTGACGGGGTGCCAGACGAGCAGGGCGCAGATGGAGGTCAGGCACTGCAGGGGCAGGTCCTGCTCCTTGGGGTAGCTGTTGCCCGACCATTGCTGCAGGAGAAACTCCAGCTCCTTGGTGCCCTTCACGGGGTTCAGGATGTACATGTCCAACCGGCCCACTCCCATCTTCTGGAAGAGGACAGTGGGCTCTGCGCGGGGTCCGCTATCCCGGGCCAGCGGGTTGGGACGGATGCCCAGCTTCTCCAGGTAGTGCAGGGTGAGGGCGGCCTCGTCGCAGCTCTTCAGCACCCGGGAGTTACCCTCGATGCCCTTCAGCTTCTCGGAGACGTTGAGGAAGACGACGCCCAGCTCCGGGGAGATGAGGTTCTTCGCCCAGTCCCCGTTGCCCTGCGAGCTCTGGGATGGATCCTCCTCCAGCTCGGCCAGCTTCCTCTGCAGCAGGCTGTTGACGCCGGGCAGGCTGTCCGTGCCTGCGTGTGTCACCAGGATGGAGTCGATGCGATCCAGGTGCCGGACCAGCTTCCAGAAGGACGACTTGGGGTTGGAGCCTCCGTTCACCAAGACGTTGAAACCGTTGACGGCAAAGAAAGCCGAGTCCCCTCTCCCACCCGGGAAGATATAGCAGCAGGGTTTGGAGAGCTTGAGGAAGCCGACCATGGTGGGGGGCTCGAGGAGGTCAAAGGGGGACTGGGGCTCCAGCGACTCCGAGAGGTACTCCATGAACTCCTCCAGCCCCTCCATCTCGGGCAGGATGCAGCCCGGGTTGTAGCGCAGCTCGATGAAATCCTGAAGGTTGTGATGGTCCAAACCCGAGTCCTTCCACTCCCCAAAGTCGGGGCAGCTGATGGTCAGCCTGGCCTTGGCCGAGGGGTCCGCGGAGCTCAGGATCTCCCCCACCTGCCAGGAGACGGGGACAGCCAGCGCTTGAGGCGGGATGGGGCACCCAGGGCCGGAGATCTGGCAGCCCCGGGGGTGCCTCAGTCCCCCCCTCCCTCGACAAGCACAGGGCACCCCTTCCCCGGGGGCTCCCGCAGCCCCATCCCGCCTCCCATATCCAGTCACACGATGACACGATGCTTGGGGCGGGGGGGGGGGGGGTTGAGGGGACAGTCCTCCATTCACACCCACCCCCAGCTGCCAGGATCGCTCCCCCTGCCCCCCCCCCCAGCCCCGCGGCGGGAGGGACATGTCGGCATGGCTGCCTGCACAGCAGACGGCTGGGCCGGCCTCCCGCTCGCGCCGCCTCCATGCCCGGCTCCCCGCCGAGACGCCGGAGAACGTGAGCAGACAGTCGCTCCGGCAGCACCGGCCCACAGCCCCCCCCAACCCCGCGCACCGGGAGGAGCAGGCAGCTCCTCCCCGGGGGGTCCCCCAGCCGAGCTCCCCCCATTCCCCGGGAACCGCACCTCCTTGTCCGTGAAGATCTGGATGAAATCCCGCAGGGAGAAGCAGCCCGTCTGCAGCATCAGCTCCCCCGTCTCCTCCACGCAGGGCCCCGCAAACACCAGCAGCTTGTGCTGCGACACGTCCGTGATGAGGTTCCGCAGCTGAGGACGGAGGGGGCACGAGGACGGAGGGGACGTGAGGATGCCACCGGGCTCAATCCGGCGGCACCCCCCTCCCCCCCCCAAACCCCTGCCAGCAGCTCCGAAGGTGCCACGGGCTCACCTCGTCGCACAGGGACTTGTCGGAAGGGTTGAGCAGCACCAGGGTCTCCAGCACATCTCCCCGGTGGTGGAGGGTCCGCTGACCTGCGGGGAGCCAGGGCTGACACCCACCCTCCCCAAAACGCTGGGGCTGCCCCCCAGTTTGGCCTCGTCCCGTGGGGATGGGATGGGATGGGATGGGACACATGGTGGCAGGGCCAGCGCCTGCCCACTTCCCCCACGGAAAAGGGACAGTCACCGTCCCGCTCCCGGACACCGGGGGGGGGGGGGGGGCCAGTGGATCCGCCGAGCCAAAGGACGCGTTTCCCATGTCCTTCCTGCCGCAGGGAGGGGAGGAGAAGGGGGGGGACAGCCTGAAGGGGGGGGGCAGGAGAAGGGGAGCCCCTTCTGCACCCCCCCCAAGCACCACAGCAAGCCCTGGGTGCTCCCAAGGGGGGGGTCTCAGAGCTGCACCCCCCCTTCCTAGGTACGCAGGCACCCACTGGAGACCCGACCACCTCCAACAGCCCCCTCTCCGCTGTCAGGGGGTGACCCACCGGTGCGACAAGGGGACACGGTGGGGACAGAGACACCGGAAGGGCTCCGGTATTCCCGGATCCATCTTTTGTTTTCCCTTCTTTCTGCGGGAAATCGCATCCCGCCCCGGGATGGGCCAAGGAAGCGGTTTCTCACGTGGGGGAGCACGGGGCTTAGCCGTGGACAGCGGGGGCGGGGGGGGGCACAAAACAAAGACTGTTCCCAAAACAGCCGGGGGGGCGGCAGGGAGGGGGGGATGGTGGGCATTGTCCACCGTCCCCCCCTCCCCGCCGCCCCCCCGGTTGGATTAGGGGGGGGGGTGTCCCCCCTTTTTTTACCTTTCACGATGCTGGAGAAAGTGGCCGAGTGACGGGACACAAAGAGCTTCAGCTGCTCGTCCAGGTTGCAGGAGGAGAGATCGATGTCCCAAGAGCGGATTCCTTTTTTTTGGGGGGGGACACACCAAAAAGTAGGAGGGGGGGTGGGGTGGGGGTGTTTCATCCCCGTTAGCACCCACCGGCACCGTGTCCCCACACCGCAGCACCCATACGGTTTATGCGAGAAGCAGCAGGGTGGGGACTGTCCCCCCCCCCAAACCCCTGTCCTACCTCGCCCTGAGACACGGCCACGCCATGGTGGCTTTGGGGACACCCCGGTGGGTCCCCAAGCCCAGCCGGCCGCCCCTATCCGGCACGTGGCTGATGCACCCAGCGGTTGCCCGGCGGCCAAAAGCACCTTGCGCCGGTGACTCACGGCAGCACGGGCTCTGCCAACCCAAAAAAACCCGTGCCCCCGGGGCGACGGGCGCACCTTTGCCGGCACCTCTTCAAAAGGTGCTAATTAAAAGAATTAACGGTGCCGGAGGATTCGGCGCACGCGGTTTTTACCGCCTGCACCGGTGTGGGTGCTCCCGGAGCGGGGTGAGGAACGCCAGGACGCAGCCCCAAAAGACCCACACAACCCCTCCGGGACCTCGCAAAGGGGGATTTGTGGGTGGCTACCAACCCCCCCCCCACACCCCCACCGTGGTGGCCAACTGGCATGGCCACAACCGCTGGTGGCTAACGGCCCGGCAAACCGGTGGGCGATGGCGTAACCCGGCCGGGCCTCGACGCAAGGCGGCTGCGGGGGGTGGGGAGGGGGTTGCACAAATTTTGCACAAATTTTTGCACAAGGTGCTGGGCGAGGGCTGGGGCTGGTTTTGGGGTGGTTTCGCTGCTTGGGTTCAGTCCCACGGGGAGGGGGGGGGGGGGCGACAACACAGGGGAGTCCTGGCAACACGTGTCCCCACCCCCATGATTTGGGGGACCTGTTCCCCGCGGGAGTGGTGCCATGGGCTGAGACACCAACCCCCCCCAGCTCAGGGGGGGCTGGGAGATGGGGCTGAAGGGGTGTCTCTGCAGCACGGTCCCCCCCCCGGCTGAGCCCAGCATCCCCCCCCCCCAGCCCAGCATCTGCCCCCCGCAGCTGCAGGGCACCAGGTCCCAGGGGGTGACCAGGAGAGGGGACAGGTCACAGGGGTCCACCCGCAGCCCCAGAGCCTGGGGACAGACCCCAGGGGGAGAGGGGGGGGCAGATCGCCAGGGTTGGGAGGGGCAGGTCGCGGGGACAAGAAGGAGGGGGACAGATTCTGAGGGTCTGGGGCAGGAGAGGGGACACATCCTGGGGGTTTAGAGGGGGCAGATCCTGGGGGCTTGGCGGGGGCAGATCTTGGGGACCCTGGGGCAGGAGAAGGGGCAGATGCTGGGGACCCCGTGGGGGGCAGATCCTTGGGGGTCTGGGTCAGGAGAAGGGGCAGATCCTGGGGCTTGGGGGGGCACAGATCCTGAGGACCCTGGGGCAGGAGGGGGGGCACGTCCTGGGGACTCTGGGGGGGCAGATCCTAAGGATCCTAGGGCAAGAGGGGGACAGATCCTGGGGGTTTAGGGGGGGCAGACCCTGGGGGGGGCAGATCCTGAGGACCCTGGGGCAGGAGCGGGGCAGATCCTGGGGGTTTACGGGGGGGCAGATCCTGAGGACCCTGGGGCAGGAGGGGGGGCAGATCCTGTGGGTTTAGGGGGGGGCAGACCCTGGGGACCCGGGGAAGGGGCAGATCCTTGGGGGTCTGGGGCGGGAGGGGAAGGGCAGATCCTGGAGACCTTGGGGCGGGGGGCAGATGCTGGGGGTCAGGAGGGGGCGCAGAGCTTGAGGGGTCCAGATCCTGGAGACCCGCGGCAGGAGGAGGCGGACCGGGAGGGTCCCGGGGGGGCGGGAATAGACCCCAGGGAGCGGATCAGACCCCGGGGTAGCGGATCCGGTGGGGGATGGAGGGGTGGGGGGGGAGCAGAGCCCGGTGCACGATGCGCGGGGGAGGGCCGGGCCCACGGGCCCGCCCCGGGGGCAGCGCCGGGCCCACGGCGGCCACCGCCGCCCCGGGCTCACCTCGCTCCAGCTGCTGCAGCGCGGCGGCCAGCAGGCCGGGCCGGTGGCAGCCGCCGCCCACGATGGCCAGCAGCGAGTAGCGGCGCGGCCCCGCGGCGGGGCCGGCAGGAGGAACCGGAGCCGCCGGAGCCGCCGCCATCTTCGGCCGCCCCCCGCCCGCCCGCGCCGCGCCGCGCCGCGCCGCGCCGGGCCACGCCCCCCGCGCCGCGTCACCGCCGCCCAGCCCCGCCCAGCCCCGCCCACTGATGTCACCGCCCGCCAATGGGGAACGGCGGCGGGGAAAAGCAGCGGCGGGAGGGCGGGGAGATCTTAAAGGGGCAATGGCAGGGTGGGGCCGCCCCGGGTGGGGTCCGCCCGCCCTCGCCGTGCAGTGCAGTGCAGTGCAGTGCATGCAGCGCAGCGCAAGGGGTCCGCAAGCCAGCGAGGAGCTGGGGGTGGGCGTTGCAGGGCGAGGCAGCGTGGGGATGGGGCTGTGCAGTGCCGTGCGGAGCCGGGGGCGTGCAGTGTAGCGTGGTGCTGTGCCAGGATGGGGCTGTGCAGTGCAACGCGGAGCCGGGGGCGTGCAGTGTAGCGTGGTGCTGTGCCAGGATGGGGCTGTGCGGTGCAACGCGGAGCTGGGGGTGTGCAGCGCAGTAGGGTGCAGTGCAAGGATGGGGGGCTGGGTGGCACAGTGTGGTGCGGGGGGGTTGGCACAGTGCAGGGGCGAGGCTGCGCAGTGCAGTACTATGTCATGCAGGGGTCGCACAGTGCAGTGGGGCGCAGCGCGGGGGTGGTGCAGTGCAGGGCCTGGGTGATGCCATACAGTGCAGGATGAGGCTGGGCTGGGCAGCATTACCCCCTCGCACCCCCCCGTCCTCGGCCTCCGTACCCAAACTGCTTCTCCACCCACCAGCAGACCAGAAATAACCAGTGCTGTGACCATAAGACCCCCCCACCAGGCCCAGCCCGCAGCCCCCAGCCCACCCTGGCAGCATCCCCCCTCCTGCTCCCCCTCCACACATCCCACCCCAGCCCCAGGTGTTCCACACGGACCCACAGCAGGATGGGACCCACCCAGCACCCCAGAACCCGCTCCCAGCCTGGGGCCAGCGTCAGGGGGTGCTGGCACCCCAGATCCCCCCCAAAGAGCAGGCGTCAGGCATGAATCCAAGTGGTTTAATGCGTCCCTGGACACCCACAGCCCCAGGGGCCGGGGCACCCCAGGGTGCTGTGCAGGCACCTCCAGTGCGGGGAGAGGGCTGGGGGCCCACGGCTCCCCCTCCGCTGCATGGGGCACAGCCTGGGCCTGCAGCATCCCGACGGGTGGCAGCATCCCCTGTGTCCCCGATGTCCCCGGTCCCTCAGGAGCACTTGAGGATGAACAAGTTGCAGGCGGTGCCGCGGGGGCAGCTGCAGAGCTTCCCGATGCGTGCCCCTTTCCGCACCGCACACGGCTCCCCGGGCTCGCACTGCGGGATGGCCACTGTCAGCCCCGGGGTTCAGCCACCCCAGCTCCCCCCGCCGGGACTGGACCCCTGCAACCAGCACCCACTGCCCCGCGGCCCAGCCGTACCAATGGCACCCAGCTCAGCCTCTTCTCCACCGCCGGCAGCTCCCGGCTCCCCAGCTTCTCCAGCACCTCCTGCAGCGCCTCGACCTGCCGCAGACAGCACCCTGTCACCCCGAGCCCCCCGCAACACCCAGGGGCTGCGGATCAGCATCACTCCAAGTCACCCAGGATGCCGGTGCCAGATCCTGTCCCAGCCACGAGCAGCACCCATCCCCATAGGTTGCACCCTGGGGTGTAATCACCGCTCCTTATGCCTGGTCAGTCCCTGCTGGAGGGGAATCAGAGCTGTGGCAGGATTGGGGGGGGCTCGGGGTACATCCCACCCCTTGGGTGCAGCCCCGCATCCCCTCCCCAGCACCCACCACCACCCAGCACAGCATCTCCCCTCACTGCACCAGAGCCAGAGCAGCCCATCAGGGCAGGACAGGGAGGGAAAAACAGGTAAAAGCTGCAAATTCCCATGTGCTGGGGGGTCCCCGGTGCCCTGCGAGGGACCCCTCGGTGCCTGTGACCAGTAGCAGAAAAACACTGGCAAGGTCTTGGTGTCCCCCCTCCCCAACAGCCTGGGGACACCCCAGCACAGCCAGAACCAGCCCCTAAAATGGGGCAGCGGGAGCACCCTGAGGTGCCCCACAGCCACACGGGGGTCTGGGGGCCCCGTCCCCCGCTGGCATTGCTCCCCCAGCCCCTTACCAGCTCCGTCTCCTCCTGGCTCTGCCCAGGCAGGCTCTCGGATGCCTGGAGCTCCGGTACTGGCTCCGCGGTGCCCGGCAGGACCAGGCTGGAGCCGGCCAGGCAGAGCAGGCAGAGCCAAGCGCTTCCCATGCTCCCGGTGCCGGCTGCGTCCCTGGATGCTCAGGGACGTGCCCGGTTCAGCCGGCTTTATACCCCCCACTTCCGCCACCCCCCCTGCAGCCACCAAGGGGCACCGGCCTGGGCAAACACCCGCTGACGCAGGCGGGCGCCCAGTGGCTGCTTGTGTGTCCCCAAACCTTGACGTTGTCACCAGGCTGGACGGGGGGGGACACGTCCGCAGGAGATGCATCCCCTGGGACACACGTGCCCCGAGCCGGCGGGACCAACGTCAGCGCCACGTCCAGCTGGAGCAGCCCGAGAGGCGGTGGGCACAGAGGGTCCCCCCCCGAGGCTGAGCCCCCCCCCTGCCAGCGAGGCAGAGGCCACTCTGCCAATTCCCTGAGCAAACAACACGGCTGCGGCTCATTCCGGCGCGTCCCGCTCGCCGCTGGCATTGCCGAGGGTCCCTCCGGGGAGGGCGCAGACAGGTTGGCACACAGCTCTCACAAACAGCTTTATTCCAAAGGCAGGGGGGGGGACAGAAAGGGGGGAAAAAAGGGGGTGCTGCAGCTCCCCCCCCCAGCCAGGGCTCTGATGCAGAGCCGGCCGGGGTGGAGGAAGGCTGCTCCCCCCCATCCTTGCAGCCAGAACCCCCGGGGGGGGACCCTCCACAAGCGAGGGGAGAGCAGGAACGTGGTGCTGCCCCATGGCTGCCCCTCCGGCGGGGCACGGGGGGCCGGATCCAGCTGCAGGGGAGCAGATAGGGGTGAGTGGCAGGGAAGGGGCAACAGGGTATCCCAGCCCCGCCTTCCCCATGTCCCACAGCCACACCAGGGCCCCCCATGGGGTCCCCCAGCATCCCTGTGGGGGTCCCTTCATGTCCCACAGCCCTGCCAGATCCCCCTGTGTCCCCATGGGGTCCCCCAGACCCCCAGCATCCCCCCAAACCCCCAGCATCCTTGTGGGGGTCCCCCCCTGTCCTGCAGCCCTCCCAGGTCCCCCTGTGTCCCCAGGGGGTCCCCTAGCCCTACAGCATCCTTGTGGGGTCCCTTCATGTCCCACAACCCTCTCAGGTCCCCCCATGTCCCCAGGGCATCCCCCAGCCCCGCAGCATCCTTATGGGATCCCTTCACATCCCACAACCCTCCCAGGTCCTCTTACGTCCCCAGGGGGTCCCCCAGCCCCGTAGCATCCCTGGGGGGTCTCCCCCTCTCCCACAGCCCTCCCAGGTCCCCCCATTTCTCCTCCCCCCCAGCAGGGTGGTGATGTGAGAGCAGGGCCCCACCGGGGAGCACAGGGAGGGGGATCCGGCCCCAAAGCACCCCCAAACCCACCTGCCCTCCTAACTGCGCGGGGGCTTCTTTTGCCTGCGGCCCAGCCTTGGGGGGGGCTCGGCAGCCTCCCCCCGGCCTTCCTGGAGGCCCTGGGGTACAGAGGAATGGGAGGTCATGGGGGGGGGACCCTCTCCTCCCTGCCCCCCCCCCTCCCCATTCACCCCTTGGACCCCTCTGTACCACGTAGAAGCCGGTGTGGTACCCGCTCATGTACCAGGCCATCAGCATCGCGGTCAAGGCCTCCTCCTCCTCCTCTTCCTCCCGCATGGCGCGCAGCAGGGCCGGGGGCCATGGCGGGGGCATCACCTGCCAGCAGCACTCACAGCCCCTTAGGGAGAGACCGGGAAGGGGGGGGGAGCCCCAAAGCCGAGGAGGGGATGGTGGGCACTCACCTCAGGGGGTTGGGGGGAGCTGGGTGGTCGTTCGCCCTTCCTCCTCCTCGTGCCTGGGGGTGGCTCCCACGACGAGGGGGGTCTCTCGCCCCCCAGGGTGTCACTCGCCCCCCAGGTCATGGGGTGGGGGGGCAGGAGATCGGCCAGCGCCCGCTCCTCGGTGTCGCCGTAGCCGTCAAACTGCACCAGGCAGGTGCCGGTGCCGGGGTCCAGCGCCCGCAGCCGGGCCGGGTAGAGCCGCCCGTCCCCGGGCCAGGCGGTGCGACACGCATCGCCCACCCGCCACTGCAGGGACACGGCGGGGGTCACGGGGGAACAGCATGGAGCCCAAATCCCACGGGGTTTGGGGATGTTGCTTGCTCACCTGGTGGCCTTCCTCCTCCTCCTCCTCCGTGGGGGTCACGCTCGAGGTGGGGGTCTCGGAGCCGCCGTCCAAGCCGTCGCCCGGAGCATCCCGGGGCAGGGGGGAGCGGGGCCCTGCAGCAGAGCTGGAGCCGTTGTGACCCTGTGGGTGGCAAAGGCAATGTCACGGGGTGGGACGGGAACATGGGCACCCACAGAGCATCCTGGGCCTCCAGCTGGAGCGGGGCATGGAGATCCCCTCCCACCACTCGTCCGGTCCCCCCCGAGCCGGGCCAGTCCAGACCCTCCAGCCCTAGTCCCGTCACCCCCAGCCTGCTCGGCTCCCAGCTTGGTGGCCCCCAGCCCTAGTCTGGTCCTGGTTTGGTGGCCCCCGACCCCAGTCTTGTCGCCCCCAGACCGGCCCCGGTTTGGTGGCCCTGAGCCCTGGTCTGGTCGCCCCCAAGTCCAGTCCGTTCCCAGCCCCGGTTCGGTAGCCCCCAGCCCCGGTGCAGTCCCGGTTTGGTGGCTCCCAGCACACACCGGTCCTGATCCCATCACCCCCGGCCCCGGTTTGGTGGCCCCTAGCCCACTCCGGTCCTGGTCCCAGTCCCATCACCCCCGGCCCGCTCCGGTCCCGGTCCCGGTCCCGGTCCCGGTCCCGGTCCCGATCCCTGTCCCCGTCCCGCCGCTCCCAGCCCCACTCCAGTCCCGGTCTCAGTCCTCTTCCCGCCGCCCAGGCCCCGGTCCGGTCGCCCCCGGCCCGCTCCTGTCCCGGTCCCGCCGCCCACCGGCCCCGCCCTAGCTCAGGCCCGGCTCCCCCAGCCCGGTCGCCCCCCCGGTCCCGTCCCGGTGCCCACCCGCGGCCCCGGGGTGCTCTCGGCCATTGCCCGGCGCGGGCGGCACCACCCCCGCGCCTGCACGTGGCCCCACGCCCCGCCCACTCCTCCCCGGCCCCGCCCACTCCGCCCGCGCGGCGCCCTCTGGGTAATGTAGTCCCCACCCGCCCCAGCGGCGCAGGCAGGGCGGGGCAGGGCGAGCCGCGACTACACTTCCCAGAGGGCATTGCGCGGGGGGCAGCGAGCGGACGGGCAGAGCGCCGCCACCGCCTCTCGCGCCCCCTGCTGGCCGGGCGGGGCGCGAACCGGGCAGCGCGGCCACCGATGCAACGAGCTGCGGCGGTGCTCGTCGGCGGGGGGACGGGGACACCGCGGGGTTACAGGGGACAGTGGGGGCCGAGGAGGGACACAAGGCGCAAAGCCCTGGGGGGGGGGGGACGGCACCACCGTGAAGAGGCGGCGGGAGCACCGGCAGCACCCCGGGAGTGCGGGGGCGGGGGAAGCCCGAGCCGCTCGTCCCCGTCAGGTGGCAGCCGCCGCCCGCCCCAGCCCCGGAGCACCGGCCGCCCGCCCCCGCTCCGCTGCACGGGGGTCGCCCCCCGTGTTCTCGTTCCCCCGGCTTTGAGCGCACCGACCCCCCCCCGTTACAAGTCCCGGTGCACGGAGCGAGCCTCCCCCGCGCCCCCATGCGCGAATTGCGTTCCCCCGGTGCACAGACCTACCCCCGGTGCACGCACCGACACCCCCCCCCAGTGCTGCCCCCGGTACACGGTCGGATCCCCCGGTGCCGTCTCCGGTCACCGGGCAGACACACCCTTACAGGCCCCGGTGCACGGACCGCCCCCCCCCGGTGCACGGACAGACCCCCCCCGGTGTCGCCTCCCGTGCACGGTCGGACCCCCCCCGGTGCAGCCCCCCGTGCGACCCCCGGTGCATGGGCAGATACCTCGGTCCTTGCACCGACCCCCCGGTGCACAGACCCCCCCCCCCCCCCCGGTGCAGCCCTCGGTGCGCGGACCCCTCCCGGTGCACGGACACCCCTCCCCGGTGCATGGACCGACGCCCCCCCCGGTGCTGCCCCTGGTTCAAGGACAGACCCCCCCGGACCTTGGACCGACGCCTCCGGTGCACTGTCCCCCCCGCGGTGCACGGATCCCCCCGGTGCAGCCCCCAGTCCTTGGACCGACCCCTCCAGTGCACTGTCTACCTACGGTGCACGGACCCCCCCGGTGCACGGACCCCCCGGGTGCACGGACGCCCCCCCGGTGCCCGGACCACCCACCCGGTGCCCCTCCCGGTGCAGCCCCAGTGCACAGACACCCCCCCCCCCAGCTACGGTGCACGGATTCCCCCCCGGTGCACGGACAGAACCCCCCCCCCGGTGCAGCTCCAGGTGCACGGACAGACCCCCCGGTCCTTGGACGTACCCCCCCGTGTACGGACACCCCCCCCCCGGTGCACGGACCCCCCTCCCCCGGTGCAGTCGCCGGTGCACGGATTCTATCCCCCCGGTGCAGCCCCCGGTACGTGGACAGACCCCCCGGTCTTTGGACGTACCCCTCGGTATACGGACAGATCCCCCGTGCACGGACACCCCCCCGCGGTGCACGGATTCCCCCCCCCCGGTGCACGGACCCCCCTCCCCCGGTTCAGCCCCCGGTGCACGGATTCTATCCCCCCGGTGCAGCCCCCGGTACGTGGACAGACCCCCCGGTCCTTGGACTACGGACAGACCCCCGGTGCACGGACACCCCCCTCGGTGCACGGATTCCCCCCCTCCGGTGCAGCCCCCGGTGCACGGACAGAACACCCCCCCCCCCCCCCCGGTACATGCACAGACCCCCGGGTCCTTGGACGTACTCCTCAGTGTAGGGACAGACCCCCGGTGCCCGGACCCCCCCGGTGTCCGTCCCCCCCCCCCCCCGGTTCGGCCCCTCCCGCGTGGCCCCGGGGCAGTTTCTGGGCGGGGGTTTCCCCACGCGGCCCCCCCCCCGCCCCGCCTCGTCCCCACGTGGGACCTGCCGGCGGCGTCCAATCCCCGCGGCGCTGGCCCGCCGCCTTGTGCCGGGCCAGCCAATGGGCGAAGCGGGGGCGCCGCGCGACGCCCCGCCCCGCGGCGGGAGCCTATAAAAGGCGTCGCCGGGCGCGGCGGTCGCTGAGAAGCGATCGTGCTGCGGCGGCGAGCGGGGCGGACGGAGAGTCGCGACAGCATCGCGACAGCACCGCGACCACTCTTGGGATTATCGCTTTTGGGATTTGCTTTCCCTTTGCCGCACCCGGATTACAATCGCACCATGACCTTGGAGGAGCTGGTCCCCTGCGATAGCAGCAAGTAAGTGCGGCGGAGCCGGTGCTGAGAAGGGTGTCCGGGGGGGGGGGATGTCTGTCGTTGTTGTCGCCGTCGCCGCTCACCGGGTCCCTTGTCCCGTTTCCACCCCCCCGCAGGATGCAGGCGGTGAGCGAGGCGGTAGAGCGGGTGCTGGTGGCGGCGCAGCGGCAGGACCGGCTGACGGTGGGGGTCTACGAGTCCGCCAAGCTGATGAATGTGTGAGTATCCCGGGGGGGGTGCAGGGGTGGGGGGAGCCGGGTGGGGGGGGGGGTGCAGAGCTGGTGCAAGTGGAGACAGAGCGTGTATATCTGGGAAATGCAGGGGGGGGCTGCAAGGGGATGGGGGTCCGGCAGCACCAGTGCACTTTGCGTGGTGGGGGGGGGGGTCACCCAGGACCGGAGTTCGCTCAGGGCTGGCTCTTTGCAAAGGGTTTGTGCAGTGGGGGCTGCAGTGCTGGGGGGGGGGGGGGGGGGGGGGGATGTCCCCCATTTCTCCCCTGCAAGCTGTGGTGACATGGGGTGACAGCGCCGGGGTGGGGAGTTGCACCATCTAGGGCTGGCATTGTGTGCGTGTCCCCCCCCCTCCCACTAACGCCATGTGCGCCTGCAGGGACCCCGACAGCGTGGTGCTGTGCGTGCTAGCCACCGATGAGGAGGACGAAGGTGACATCGCCCTGCAGATCCACTTCACCCTCATCCAGGCTTTTTGCTGTGACAATGACATCCACATCCTGCGCGTCTCGGGCATGCAGCGCTTGGCCACCATCCTGGGCGAGCCCGAGCCCGGCGCAGAGCCCCGCGACCTCCACTGCCTCTTAGTCACGGTGAGTGGGATGGTGATGCACCGCCACGGCCCCGTGATTCACCCTGGGCGTCGCGCCAAGGGTGGCGGAGGTTGGGGGGGGGGGGGGATGGCACAGACTCAGGGCCATGTGTCACGGCGCTGGTGGCACTAACCCTCGTGTTTTTGCCCCCCCAGAACCCGCACAAAGATGCCTGGAAGAGCCAAGGGTTGGCGGAGGTGGCCAGTTACTGCGCTGAGAGCCGGGACAGGAACCAGTGGGTGCCGTACGTCTGTCTGCAGGAACGCTGAGCCCGGCCCATCCCGCCTCTGTTCCTGAAGGAGAAGGAGGAAAAATAATAAAACGTCAGGAAAAAGAAAGAGAAAACGGCCAGTTAAAAAAAAAAAACAAAACAAAACAAAAAAAAACAAACCACAAAACCAACAACCCACAAACCTGAACACCCACCGAATTTTATTTTTCTTTTTAACCGGAGAGGAGGAAGGAGCCGCCCGGGCGCAGCGGTGGGCATGGGAAGGAGAGGAGCCGTGGCCGTGCCGTGGCCGGTGGGACGCTGGCCGGAGCATGCCGGAGCCGTGCTGAGGAGCCGTGCTTGGACTGTGGGGACGAGGAGCCCCGGGGAGGAGATTTGGAGACTGCTTTGGTTTTTCTTTTTGGCATCTGTGACTCGAGGACTGCAGAGAGACAGAGCTTTACAAACAAACTGCCTTTTTTTTTTTTTTTTTTTTCTAAGGGATTAATTAATGCCCGCGGTGATGGACCTGCAGCACCGGTTTTTGCACTCGAACCGCTTGGAAGAGACCCTGAACTGAACCGATTCCAGAGTCTATTCTTATATTGATTGAAGAGAAATAATTATTTGCAATAAAATGGCTGCGGTCATGGGTGTCTGCCTCCCTCTGCGCTGCCCCAGCCCTTCCCATGGGGAGCGGGATCGGCTGTTCCCGGCCGGGTTTCGGGGTGGGGAGAAGCCCCATTTTCCCCCCCCCCCCAACTTTTGCTCGACCGCCCTTGGCACTGGCCCAGCTCCCCACCTGCCCCTAGGGCTCTGCAGCCAAAAAAACGGGGGGGGGGGGGATTTCCCACCCCTGTGTGGCCCCCCCCATGCTGCCTGAGGAAGGAGAACATCCTCCCCTCCCTTCTCCAAAAAAGGGGGTTTTCTGCAAAACCCACCCTGGGACCCCCATGCACAACCCTGGGGGCTGTGGGAAACTGAGGCACCCACACCCCCAATCCCCGGCGGGTGGGGGTGACCCAGGGTTTTGGGATCCACCACCCCCCCGCAGAAACCGCAGCTCCCTCCGGCCGTGGGAACTGGGACCGCCCACCCACCCGTGGGCTGAGCCCCCCCCCGCGGCCAGGAAACCCCCGCCCCCAGCCGCCGCCATGCGGGAATCCCTCCCCACCGCCCCCCGGGAGCGGGACTCACCCGGTGCTCGGCGCTGCAGAAACCCATAGCCCGGGGCGGCCCGCTCCGACCCACCCCTTCCTCCTACAGCGCGGGGGGGTATGGGTGACCCCCCCCCCGCCGCACAGATAAATCCTCCCTGCCCCCGCCCCCAGCAAACCGCGGGCACCTGCGTCCTTAAAGGACCCCCTCACCCCGGAGATGGGTGCCCGGACTCCTGGGTTGTTCTCCCACAGACCCACCCCCGCCCCGAGGTGGGTGCCAGGACGTGGGGACACGGGGATGATGAAGCTCAGGGGAAACTGAGGCAGTGACTGGGGGGGGGGGGAGGGTGTGCGGTGGCCGCTGTCCCCGTGCCACCATCCCAGGATGGCGGGGTGTGGGGTCCCCCCTCTGTGGGCAGCGGGGGCTCCCCAGCCCCCCCCCCCCCCGGGGCAGGAGCCTGGACACGTGTGTGTGTGTGTGTGTGTGTGTGTGCACACGCGTGTGCGTGCCGGTGCCCAGCGCTGCCAGCCCCACTCGGAGCATCCCGGCATTGGCGCGTCGGAGCAGGCCCTGACCTGAGCTCACGCGCGCTCGCCCCCGCCCCGCTTCACACGCATGCACACGCACGCACACGCATGCAGACACACGCATGCACATGTGACATCCCCGAGCACCGCGCTGTGTATCAGGCCAGGGTGACGGTCCCGGCTCTGGCCTGGCCCAACCTCGTGGCCGGGGACACCGGGGACGTGCCGAGGGCCGGGACGGGTGCCAGCGCCGAGGCCGGCACCAGCCTGCTGGGACGGAGCTGGGAGAGTGATCCTGCCCGGCTGGGACACCGTGTCCCGCCTGCCTGGGGACACAGTGACCATCCCATCTAGCTGGGGGCACGGTGGCAGTCCCAAGGTGCCACACGCCTTGGGGATGTGCCCTGCGCCCTCCCTTTGGGCCTTGACTGCAGGGGGAAACTGAGGCACGGAGGGATGGTGGTGTGTGACACCCCCGGCTGAGGCCACCGAGGCAGCCGAGGACACGGGGACATGTCCCAGCCCTCCTCCCACCCGCAGCACCACAGGCTGGAGCCGCCCCTGGGGCCTTGGGGGTGGGTACCCCCCCCCCGATGTTGCCCGGGGGTCCCATGGGACTGGGCAGGCCCTCGGTGGGGGCAATGCCTCCCCCCACCCCCCCCAATGCACATGGGGTTGGGCTGGGTGCCCCAAACCACAGCCCCCCACCCTGCACCCGGGGGGGGAAACACGGCAAAGGACCACCCAGCCTGGCCCACCGGGTCGGCCCAGCCACACCTGCAACGAGCTGGCAGGTCTCAGCTCAGAGCCGGGGGTTGCGGGGGGCAATGGGGGTGGTTCAGCAAGGACAGGATGGGGACCCAGCCCCCGGGGGGGGACGGGGGACGACACGACAAGCTGCCTGGGGGGGAGGGTGATTTCTGCCTGCAGCCATCAGCTCCCCAGGGCTGCACCCACCAAAGTGGGGGGACACGGGGCGGGGGGACATGGCCAGTGGCACCCTGGGGTGAGTCACAGCCCTGAGCCTCCCTCACCTGACCGCGTTCCTGGCGGCATGATCCTCCTGTGCCTCAGTTTCCCCATCTGCCCAAGGGCCGAGCCGCCCCTCCCATGGCGCAATTCGGGAAAGCGAGAGCCTGAGCCCCGAGTCTGGCTCCGGAGGGGGGAGGTTTGGCCGGGGGGGGACGGGGACCCCCCTGTGCATCCCCAGCGGGGAACGGCGTGAGGTGTTCCGGGTGAAGCCCGGGGGCAGCAGCGAGGGACACGGCTGCAGCTCACCCTGTGCCTTCAGGCGGCTGGCAAGGGGCATGGCACGGTGCGGCATGGCGTGGCACGGCACGGCCTGGGCAGTGCTGGCTCAGGGGCACCCATGGGTGCTGGTCCCTGCGAGCACCCAGGGAAAACCGCGAGGGAAAGGGGCCTGAGGGCAGGCTGAGGCTCCCTGAAACTCATTTCACTGGTGAGGCAGCAGGTCACAAGGCCCCAGTGACCCCGGCCTGGCATCGGCGCTGCCATTCCTGCTGCCGGTGTCACCGGGGAGGACGCGCTGTGCCTGCGCCGCGCAGCCACTCGTGTGATGAGTGTGTCGGGCCGGGCTGAGTCACAGCCCTGGGGCAGTGGGGGGGGTGGGATGGGTGACAGACCCCCCCGGACCCCCATCCCTGCAGCCCCCAGCGCCCTGCACCCCCCACCCCGGCCCGGCGGGACACCCACGGTGCAGCCCCAACCGCAGCCCACCCCGGAGCGCACACGGAACCGCCCACACGTGTGCAGCATCACGCACACGCACGCACATGCCACCCACCCCCCACATTGTCCCTGCCCCCTCCCCCCTGCCCCCCCCCCACCGTGGACACCGAGACCCCCTGGGCCCCCCCAGATGGCAGCGAGTTGCACCCCCAAGGGCCCGATCCTGCACAGGCAGGAGAGGACACCACCCCCCCCCCAGCACTGCCCAGACCCCCCATGGACCCCACACACCCCACAGCCAGAGGGGGGCAATGGGATCCCACAGGCAGCGGGGGGCAATGGGACTCCCCCCCCCGCTTCTTGTAGCCACAGCCCCCCAGCCGGGGCTCCCCGGCCCCCCCCCAGCCGCAGTGTCCCCGGTCCGGCCTGAGTCACCGCGGTCCCGGCCGGGCGCGGGGGCGACGGGGATCCCGGCTGGACGTTGAGCTGCACTTTCCACCCGGACGGAGACACCGAGGGCGGCTGCGGGGTCTTGGGTGGGTGCGGGAGGGGCCTGATTCAGCGCTGGTGGGGGCCACGTACAGCCGGACCCCCACCCTGACACCCCACCAGCACCAGGATGGCAGGGAAAGGGGTCCCGGGGCTGGAAATGGGGGGTTCGGGCTGGTGAGAGCCATGGCCCCCCCGCCACCGTGACCCCTAGTCACCGTGGCCACTGGCATCCTCACCGTGGCCACCCCGGCGGCGGGGCCGGTGGCCACACACCTTTCCCTGCCACAAGGTCCCAGTGTTCCAGGGCCAGCCCGACGCCGGCAGCATTAACGCCGGGCGATAATTAGACCCTGGGTGACAATTAGACCTCGGTGGGGGTCTGGCAGCAGGAGGGGGGGGGGGCGCATCCAGGCTATAGGTGCTGGGCATGTACCCCCAGCAAGACGCCAGTCCGTCCCCCCCCCGTCAAAACCCCCTGGATCTGGGAATGGTGGTTCCTGGAAGAGGAGGGGAAGCGGCTGCATTTGTGGGACCCAGGGGGGGAGGGGGCGCGGATGCAACCCCTGAATGGGCCCATTCGGGCCCCCAGGGGTCGCATCCGTCCCCCCCCCCCCCCCGGGGTCTCCAGGACCTTGCACACGCATGCATGGGGGGGGGTTATGCGTGTACATGCGTGTGCACATGTACATCCATGGAGGAGCTCAGGGATGGGGGTGTTTTGGATCAGGGGGGGTCACACCGAGCCCCTTCTTGGCTCTGGGGTGTCTGGGGGGGGGGTGGGTTGGATCCTGCGTGTGGGGGGGGTGGCCACAAGGGCTGATTTATGAGTCTGGGCTGGGTGGCTGCTGGCCCTGTCCCCAGCCACCCCTGTGTCCCCCAGGGAGAGATATTGGGGAGCCCCCAGGGGCTCCCGGCAGGGGATCGGGGGGGGGATGACATCACCCACCCCAACCCCACGGGACCCCCCCGGCTCCTTGCCCCATCCCCATCTCCGGCTGGGAACAAACAGCCTCATGCTGCAGGTGGGGAAACTGAGGCACGGAGCTGGCAGGAGAGGTCCCCGGTGGCTGATGGGCTGCGGGGTCCCTGCTCCTGTCCCACCATGAGGGCCCGTGTCATGGCGCATGGGGGGGGCCGGATGCCGGAGCAGGAAGCCACCCCATGGCGTCACCGTTGCCGTCCCAGTGCGTCGCGGGTGTCCCGGTGTCCCCGCGTCACACTGGGGAGAGGAACAGCCTGGGATCCCCCACGGCGGCGGGGGCGGCTGGGGGACACGCAGGGATTCCCCGCGGTGGCCGCGAGCCCCCGCATCCCTGCGGTTGGAATGGGGGGGTCCCCAGGGATGGCGGGATGTGCTGGGGGGGGGGATGATGCCCCCACCCCGGTGCCACCCGGCTGCCGCCACGTCAGCCTTGGTGGCACCGTTGGGACCCGCGTCCATCCCCGGGGCCACCCCGGTCACGTCCCCGCAGCCCCGTCCCGCGGTGCCAGCAGCTTCCCCAGCCCCGACGCCAAGGGCAGATAATTATAGCTGCGGAGAAGCTAAAAATAGCCCAGCCGAGGAGGAGGATGGGTTATTTTTAGCCGCGCTCCCAGCCCTGTGCCACCAGCCGTCCATCCCCGGCCCACGCCGGAGCCCGCGGCTCCACGCTGGCAACGGGCTCCGGTGGCCTTTCATGGGCTGCCAGGCTCCGGCGCCGGCGGGTTGGCTCGGAAGCGAGTTTGCAGGACGGAGGGAGCAGCTCCCGGTCCCCCACCGGTACCTCCCCGCCTTTGAAGTGAATTTGGGGGAGTTTGAGCTCCTATCGCGGGTGCGGGGACCTCGTGGGACACCCGCGAGAGGGGACGGGGCTGGCACTGGTGGCTCCAGCCGGGTCACGTCTCCCCAAGATGGTGCTGGCGCGTGGGGGTACCGCGTCCCCTCTGCTCCCCTGCGGCTGCCGGGGCTCTGTGGGGCGCAGGCGTCACCCCACACCCCGGGGATGGGGGCCAGACCCCCGAGACCCCTCCGTGCAGGCGGGTCCCCCCCGTGCAGGGCGATGGGGCTCGGCCCCAGGGCCATGGCTCCGACCTTCGGCACCAGCTGCCGGCAGAGCCAGGCAGGCGCTTTGCGGCCAGGGCTGCCTGTCCCACTCCCATCCCGCTTCCATCCCACTCCCATTCTGCTCCCGTCCCACTCCCGTCCTGCTCCTGTCCAGTTCCCATCCCGTTCCCGTCCTGCTCCCGTCCCGTTCCTGTTCTGCTCCCATCCCGCTCCTGTCCCATTCCCATCCTGCTCCCATCCTGTTCCTATCCCACTCCCATCCTGTTCCTGACCTGCTCCCATCCTGCTCCCATCCTGCTCCTGTCCCATTCCCATCCCGCTCCCATCCCATTCCCATCCTGCTCCCATCCCACTCCCATCCCGCTCCCATCCCACTCCTGTCCCATTCCCATCCTGCTCCCATCCTGTTCCCATTCTGCTCCCATCCCACTCCCATCCTGTTCCCATCCTGCTCCTGTCCCATTCCCATCCCATCCCCATCCCACTCCCATCCCGTTCCCATCCTGCTCCCATCCCACTCCCATCCTGTTCCCATCCTGCTCCTGTCCCATTCCCATCCCGCTCTTGTCCCGCTCCCATCCCACTCCCATCCCGCTCCTGTCCTGCTCCCGTCCCGTTCCCATCCCGCTCCCATCCCACTGCCCATCCCAGCTCGGCATTTTCGGGTCAGACACTGAAAAATCCCAGCAATTCCAGGCACGCGGAGGAAGCGTGGCTCCAGACTGCCCGTAGCAGCAGCACATTCCTGCCGGGCCTCTCCCCGCGGCCGCCGGCATGGAGGCCGGCGCCTTCCAGGAAAGCAGCTCCCGTGGCACACGCTGCTCCGGCACCGGAGCCCGGCGCTGGGTGGGAGCTGCCGGGAAGCCGAGCGGGGAGACAGGGCAGCTGCCAGGAGATCCCGGCCTTTTCTCCAAAAAGGGAAGAAACGCTGCTCGCTGTTTCGTTTTGCCGTGGTTCCGTGGGACAGGTTCCCAGCGCTCCCCAGGAAGCGGGAGATGCTGAAGGGGCAAATCTGGTGCTTCCCGGGAAGCGGGCAATGCCGCTCCCATCCTGCTCCCGTCCCATTCCCATCCTTCTGTCCCCCTCCCATCCTGCTCCTGTCCCGCTCCCATCCTTCTCCCATCCCACTCCTGTCCTGTTCCCATCCTGCTCCTGTCCCATTCCCATCCCATTCCTGTCCCACTCCTGTCCTGCTCCCGTCCTCTTCCCATCCTTCTCCCGTCCCACTCCTGTCCTGCTCCCGTCCCGCTCCTGTCCCATTCCCATCCCATTCCTGTCCCACTCCTGTCCTGCTCCCGTCCTCTTCCCATCCTTCTCCCGTCCCACTCCTGTCCTGCTCCCGTCCCGCTCCCATCCTGCTCCCATCGCATTCCCATCCCGCTCCCATCCTGCTCCCGTCCTGCTCCCATCCTGTTCCCATCCTGCTCCCATCCCGCTCCCATCCCACTCCTGTCCCATTCCCATCCCACTCCTATCCTGCTCCCATCCCACTCCCATCCCGCTCCTGTCCCATTCCCATCCCACTCCTATCCTGCTCCCATCCCACTCCCATCCCGCTCCTGTCCCATTCCCATCCTGCTCCCATCCCGCACCCATGCCAACTTGCCGTTGCCAGATCCGGAGCCGACGAGGCCGGGCAGGATCTGCCGGGGATGGGGAGCACCAGGGTGGGGTGAGCAGCCCCCCGGGGTGGGAGAAGGGGGTCCCCGAGGGGCTTCGGAGGGAGAGCGGGGCGATCCCGCCCCATCCTGCTCGGGATGTCGGAGCATCCTCAGGCTGGAGGGTGTGGGGGGGGGCATCCAAACCCTTCCCAGGAGGGGGGTCTTTGGTGAACCCAGCTCCGGAGAAGGCGCTGGAAGGGTCCGTCATTCCCCATCCCTGATGATGTCCCCTCCCCAGCCACCGTGTCCCCAGGCCCCAGCAGCACCGAGACCCTCGTGTCCCCCCCCCTCCGCCGCCATCGCAGCAGCAGGCGCAGGAGAGGCCGGGCGGGAGACCTGGCAAAATGAAAAGTGAGTCTTTTTATTGTGTTATCAGTTCACTTCTTAACAACGAGTCCACAAAATATTAAACACTGTGCAAGAAATTGGGTCTATGGCACACCAGAAATCAAAATCCGAGATCCGAAGATGCGGACGTTATGAGGAGCCTACGTTACAGACACCGATTACTTCCTAAGTACAGTCTTTACAAACCTTGATTGGCGTTTGGCAACAAGATCAGAGTTTGGCAAATAATAATTAATAATAATAATAATAATAATAATTAATAATAGACCAGAGAGAAAAAAAATCAAGAGCGCAAAGT
Source organism: Fratercula arctica (assembly GCA_947846985.1). Taxonomy (NCBI): domain Eukaryota; kingdom Metazoa; phylum Chordata; class Aves; order Charadriiformes; family Alcidae; genus Fratercula; species Fratercula arctica. The sequence continues at coordinate 4,302,353 of CANTUZ010000022.1, read as the reverse complement.
TATCAAGACGCGTGGCTTCTGTTCGATGAAGTAAATGCATTATTTTTACTTTGTTAAATAAAGTTGACTTTTTAAGTACTTGGAGGAAGGGGGATTTGACGGGCTGCGGGTTCCGGAGGTTCCGGCACCGTCACCGTCACCATCACCGGGACCGATCCTCCGGACCCCGCCAGCCCCGTGGGTGTCTCCTGGCTCCGGGACGGTCCCCGAGACAGGGAGGGGAAGACAAGGAAAAAAGGATCAAAAAAAATTAAATAGAAGCAACGTTTCCTCTCTCCCTTTTCTTTTTTTTTTCAGTCTCTCTCCTTTCTATTTTTGGCTTCACCACACGCTGAAAAGAAACGCCGGGCAGATTTGGGCATGTCTTTACGGCCAGAAAAAGGCCTTTGTGGAGCTGGGGCTGTCGGCAGCTCCCGCCCCCCCCCCCCCCCCCCCCCCCCCACTCCGTGAGCTGCAGCACTTAAAAAGTCCTGAAAAGTGTCTCTTTTTTTTTTTTTTTTTTGGGCATTTTTTCCCCCTTTTTTTTTCTTTTTTTTTTTTTTTTTGAAATTTTTTTTTTTTTTTGGCAAATGCACTAACAAAGTACAAGCGACTACTGTAATTTGCACTTATATTTATGCCATACAAAAACATCTACAGTATGATCACCGATTTACTCAGACGAGGAAAAAAATAAAAATAATAATAATAATAATAATAAAAAAATTAAAATAAAAGGTTCGAGGATTTTTTCCACCTAACGAATCACCCACTGAGAGACACCAGCACCCGCCGGCAGGCCCCTGCCCGCCCCGCCGGCCCCCCCCCGCACCGGGAGCCCCCGTCCCCACGCTCCCAGGGGACCCCAAGGAGATGCTTCCCGGTCCCCTTCTCCCGGTCCCCTTCTCCCGGTCCCCTTCTCCCGGCTCCAGCCGCACGCTGAACCTAAACCCGCCGCCTGGCCCCTTGCCGGCCATCCCGGCACCGCGCGGGCAAGACACCGGGGATGAGCGCGGCCCACGGGGGCGGAAGGACGAGGGGGGAGGCAGAGTGACCCCGCTCTGCTGGAGCGTGGCGTGCCCGGCTGGCTTTGCCGGCAGAGCATCCCGCGGGGTTTGCCGGGAGAGCAGAGCATCCTGTGGCATTCACCGGCACAGCATCCCATTGTATTTGCCGGCACAGCATCCCATGGTGTTCGCTGGCAAAGCATCCCGCGGAGTTTGCCGGCAAAGCATCCCATGGCATTCACCATCAGAGCATCCCATGGTATTTTCCGGCAGAGCATCCCACGGTGTTTGCCGGGAGAGCATCCCGTGGCATTCACCAGCACAGCATCCCATCGTATTTGCTGGCAGAGCATCCCAATGTGTTTGCCGGCAAAGCATCCCGTGGCACCCACCGGCAGAGCATCCCGCGGAGTTTGCCAGCAAAGCATCCCACGGTGGTTTGCCGGGAGAGCATCCCGTGGCAGTCACCGGCACAGCATCCCATTGTATTTGCTGGTAGAGCATCCCACGGTGTTTGCTGGCAAAGCATCCTGCGGTGTTTGCCGGGAGAGCATCCCATGGCATTTTCCGGCAGAGCATCCCGCGGTGTTTGCCAGCAGAGCATCCCAACACGAGCCGCCCGGCACCGGGGGTCCAAGCCCCCCACCCGTCTGATCCTGGGGGATGCCGAGGGCTGGCGCCCGCCTGGCCGAGGGTGTTGGGGAGCCCCCTCGGGCAGCCGGTGACGGGGTGGGGGGACACAGCCCCTGGCCGGGTGCCGAGCGGAGGAGCGGTGACCGGCTCCTGCCGTCACCTCGGCCGCTCGCTCGCCGCCACGCAGAGCGAGGGTTTCTCTGGCTGACCTGCACCCGGGTCACCGGCTATAGCACCATGCACTGGTCTCTAACATAGAGGAAGAATCAGCAATCTGGAGTAGAAAAATAAGGCTGGAACTGTACTAGATTAAGGACAGAGGAAAATTCCCTCGTGGAGAAGAGAAAAGCCCCGCTGCGGCAAAACCCCGGCGCACCTCAGGACTCTCCGCTCGCTTCCCCGCTACAGACGGCGGCGTCCGAGAGCTTGAAGTTATGTCGGATGAAAGATTTAAAAAAAAAAGAAAAACAAACAACAAAAAGGCGTCGCCTGCTGCTGCGGGGGGCGGGGGGGGGCTGCCGGCCGATGCCCGGTGCAGGGCCAGGCCCGGGGGGGGGGGGGCAGGGCTGGGGACACGCTCGGCCACAGAGGGAGATAAATGAGATAAACCCACTTCCCTCCGCTCCGTCTCCCCCGGCGCCCACGTCGGGACGGGGTGAAATCCCGGGAGTCACCAACAAAGCCGGCACAAGGCTGGTGCCGGGACAGGACCCACGGCACAGCGGGGGCAGAGGGGGTGTTTAAACCACCACGGGACCCCCGGGGGAAAGCATCCGCGAAGACGCCCACGGGGGGCGCCGGCCTTTGCGTTAGTGTTAAAAACGTGGGTTGGTCTGTGGGTTTTTATGCCCAACTTCGTTTAAAAAGGCAAGTGATGGCGGACTTAAAAAAAAGCGATGGCAAGACACCTGCAACCCAGAAGTGTGAATGGAGCGTCTCTGCTGGAGAGGGGCCCGACACCCCGTGGCCCGCGAGGAAGACCCTCCAAGCTGCCCTTCCTCCTGGAAGATGCCAACCTGCCCTCCCCAGCTACCAGCCCGGCGGCCGCGGGCTCTGCTCCTCTCCCTGCCTTCCAGCCGGCCTCCGGCATCGCCCCGCGCAGCTCCCCGGGCTCCGGGAGCATCGTCAACCTCTGAAACGCAACCAGTAAAGCCTCCCAGTGCCCTGCCGGGACAAGCGACTCCCACCAGTCTAAGCACACGCAGCGTCCAGTGCGGGCCGCAAGGGTTCCTCCCTCCGGCTGGACCCCGACGGAGCGGGTTCAGCCCTGTCCCCGAAATCCCAGCCCCAGGGTCTCCCCTCTCCGGGCGCAGCCGGCAGCCGCGGCCGTGGAAACGCTCCCTGTCCCACGACGGGATCGCCCGCCCGCGGTTCCCACCCCAGCGGGAAGTCGTGGCATTTCAAACCAAATCCAAAGCACTGGGGGAACGGGAAAATTTCCCAGAATTTCACATCAGGTGTTGTGTGGTTTTTTTTTTGTTTGTTTGTTTTTTTGTTTTTTCTTTTCCCCCTTTTCCTCCCCAAACTGAAACCTGCATTCAGACACCAGCACGGTGTTGAGGATAACCGGGAATGGCGTGCTGGTCGGGGAACCCAACGTGCCTCTGCCCACCGTGGGGAGCGTTCGCCGTCCCCCCAGGAGCCGCCGAACCCCAGGCTCTGCCTTGCGGACGCAGACGGGGCTCGGCGGCTTGAACCCAGCGCCGGGGGACCCGTCCTATCCCCGACAGACGCCGGTGGGCGATGCCGCGGCTCAGGCGGCCGCAGGGCGCCGGGGATGGCGAGGGGAGACACGGTGGGACGTCCCTGAGCTCTGATCTTTCTCCCGAGCGTCCGCCCGCCCCGGCACGGAGAAGCCGAGCTCCATGGCCACCATCGCTGCGCAGGGCTGGGTGGCGGGAGGAAGGCTCACCCGCTTCTCCCCTCTTCCTCGCCGGCTGCTCTGCGCCGGGTTATCCCCGGCCCCGCGGCGCCTGCGTCTGACGCCGGTGAACAAAGCGCTCCCCGCTTAAATCGCATCTCAAGAATTCCAAGGGAAGGGAAGCCAACTATTTCTTCTCCAGCTTTCCCATCATCTCCCCGAACGAACTGGGTTTTAGCGGAAGGACTCCCACTCGCCGCTCTCGGTGAGGAAAAGGGAGATGGGAAATGCTGGTAAATCTACCAGTTGTAGTGTTTTGGACCCAGACTCTCCAAAAGACCAATTTTAAAAGATTTCTCATGTGATACTGCACAACGTAAAGCCCCTTCCCTCCCTCCCCCCTCCCCGGTACGGTCCCGTTTGGGAAAAATCAGCGGTAACAAGATGGAGAAACCCCAGGAGGGATCAGAGGGGTTTGCCCCCGGCCTCGCAGCCCCGCTGGCAGAAACCCCCTCTCCCGATGGATGCGACGGAGAGCGTTTCCCCGCAGTGCCGTCCTCTCCTGCGAGCGGAGCAGGACCCCCCCGGCCCCCGCCTTCCTCCTCCCCCCCAGCCTCATTTTATCCATCTGCAACTGCAATTTTTCGAGCCTGTGTTTTGGTTGGGTTATGGTTTGTTTTTTTTTTTTTTTTTTTTTTTGTACTAGTTTTCTACAAAATAGCTCCCCACCTGGGCGCTTCTGCCTTGCGCCCTCTCAAGAAACAGAGCAAATTCCTGCAACTAATGCGCTAATTGGAAACTAATTGGATCGGCCCCACTCGAGAGCTTTGTTCCACGCGAGGCGCCCGCACTCGGGTCTTGCATCCCATTGGCAAACGCAATAAAAACCCCCCGCTGCCTCCACCGCCCCGGTACCAATTTCGAATATCGCGATTAAAAACACTCCCCCCACCCCTCAACCCTGTTGTTTTTTTTTAGTTTTGTTTTGTTTTGTTTTGTTTTTTACTTTTTTCTGTTTTTAAATTTTGACCCCTCTCAATGTGCGGCACCTTCCCAGGAGCAGACACCCTTCCCTAAACCGCTTGCAATTATATATATATATATATATATATATAATTTTTTTTTTTTTTCGGGGGTGAGATTTTAAGTTCTATTCGAATCCAACATTTAGTGTTTACCCCTCGGCGCAGTTGTACGTTTGTCGCTTGGTTTCAGTCGATGGAGAACGGTGCCCTGCCTGAGAGATCGCACGCGCCGGAGCCGGGAAAGCTATAGGATGATACAAGGCTTTTTGTCCTTAAAAGGATTCTCCGAAGCGGGCACTCCAACCAGCAGCGGGTCGTTCCTGGCATGTTGCTCGCAGTAATTCATGAGCTCCGAAGACGCTTTCGAGACCTAAAGGTTGCCAGAAAGCAGAAGGTTAATGAGAATATTGGGGCGGAGGTGCAGAGTTCGGCACCATCGGCTCCGCGGGGAGGAAGAAAACCGGCTTTTCCTAACAGAAATTTGACGGAGACGGCGACAAATGAAAAGGGGAAATGGGACACGAAAAAAGTTTGGAAGGTCTGACATAAACAAAGGGATGAGTACGGGAAAAATACTCCCAGCCAACAGCAAGAGATTTAAAAGAAGATATTATTGTCCTCATTTTTAAGGGCTTTGGGATAAAAAAGAAAGGGAAAAAATGCCTGCTTGAGAGCGGCCACCCTCTGATGTTAAAAATGGAGGTTTGGAAACTGTTAGAAACTATTACTTAAGGCTCTGCTTATTTTAGTTCAAAGACGTTTTCTGGGAAGCGGGAGCCCGGAGCAGGCGGCGGAGGGGCCGGTGGTGGTGGGCGAGCAGCGGCCGCAGCGAGGAGGGCGGGAGGCACCGGGGGATCCGGGCAGGGAGACCGACAGCAGCCCCTTTTTTTAAAATTAACTTAATAACTGGTTGAACATAAGGCAAACACAAAACATAGATGCGACCAGACCACATCTGGAAGGCCCAGATGTGACCCGTTGGAGCTGCAGAGCGGTTCCCGTCCCGGCATCCCCACGGCTGCTGGGCACCGGGACCACTCACCCCCCTCAGCCGAGCCCGGATGCGATTTACGGGGAGGAAAAGCACCTCCACGCTCTCGCTGTGGCAGTGCCGGGGCTCACCGCGCTCCGCAGCCACAGAGCGGGGATCCCTGCGGAGCGACGCAGCCCGTCCAGCAGGAACGGGCAGTTCTCCGTCACCATTATTAAACCTTCCAGCAGCAACCGAGAGGGCGCAGCCAGGAGGAGAAACGGCGCCCGCGACAAAACCCCCTGTTCTCTGCAGTTTTGGGCGAGCCGCTTCAGCTGGGCTTCCACCCCGCAGGGTGGGTTTCCTCCTCCTTTCCCCCTGGAGAGAGGCAGGTCCAGAGACTGCAGGAGACGAGGCGCTTTTGCGGGCGGCTCTAAGTATTATTGCAATATTAAGTATGAAAGTCCTTAACCAGTAATGACCACTTCTAATGAACGCCCGACTGCTGCTGGCTTGCACTTAAAACATATTTCGCATAGACTTTGGGATCCAACAGCAACACTGCTCTGCAGGGACAAGGTCAAGGCCCTCCCTTAACCCCATTACTCACGTAAAACTGTAATTACCGCTAATCTCCCAGCAAAGCAAGGGAACAGAGATTAGCTCGCCGAGAGCGTGGCTGAACCTGTTACGAGAGCAAGTGGCCCCGAAACCTCCGCGCTCCTCTTAAAGCTCCAGCTGGGCGAAGGAAGGGAAGGATGAGCCCGACGCGGTGGCTGGGAAAAGCCCGGCCCTTCTCTGGCCAAGGTACGGAGGGGCTGAGGAGGAGGAAAACGGCAGCGCGGTGGCACGGCTCGGCTCGACTGCGGCGTGGGGTGCTCCGGCAGGGAGGAACCGGAGGGTATTCCCCCCGCCGTGCACCAACAGCTCGCGGGGCAGCCCGTTCCCTCCTCTCAGCAGCGTTATCAGCTCATTTATCCGCGGGCAAACGCGTGTCTCGGCGAGCTGGAGGAGTGAGCACTGGGTTGACGCCGTGCTTAGGAGCCGGCCGGCTTGGCACGCTTGCCCGAGAGCGGGGTTTGCGGGTCAGGGCTTTATTGAAAGCTCGCCCAGACAGCACGTCTTCTCCGCTCAGCCGAAATAGCAGCGTGCTGCGGTCCCACCGCTGTTGTTTTTTTTTTCCCAGCAAAGCATTTAAGATAGTCGCAGCTACAAAGGTCGGTAAGTGTACACACACCCTGCCTCCTCCTCGGCGCGCGCTGCTGGGGATCCTGGAGCTGAGACACGGTAATTCTTAGGAGCGTGTTGGGGGAAGACCTGTAATTTATTTTGTCTACCCTAAAATAGCCTCGCTGCCGGGTGCATCACTGGAGTCTGGAAAGCGGTGGCCCTAAAAAACAGCTACAAAACCTCACGGCTTTAAAAAGAAAAAAAAGAAAAAAAAAAGAAAAAAAAAAAGAAGATATTGAAAGCAGCAGCAGCTCCTGCACATCAAAACCGGAGATGACGAAGGAGCCGCTGCTGCGGAAGTGGCAGGGACTGAAAGTCAGAGAAAACATTCTTTGACCAGGAAACTAAACTAAAAACTATCCAGTGGATTTCACACCTCTGTGTTTTACAGTATTTCAGTTTCGCTCTGCCTTTCACCCCCATGCACGGGGCTTTCCTTTGCGTGATTTACTGACAAGTGGCTTTCCACGAACAGTTCTCATCTCTCCCCTCTTTCCTCCTCTCCCGGGGGAGTTTCTCGGCAGGACGGGCAGCGGAGCAGCCTGACCACCCCCTGCCCGACGCCCCCCCTGCCCACCGAGGCGGGCAGAGCCGGGCGACCAGCTGGGTTCCTCCGTGGCCCGTGGTTTCCTGCTCACAGAGCTGGGACTCGCTGCCCACATGCTAATATTTGCCTCCGGCAAAGGCTGCTCTCCAGAGCTCACGTGGCCGGAGGAGCCCCGGTACCGCAATGGCCAAGCCGGTTCCCGGAATAGAGTGAAAGCTCCTGGGGGACCCGGTCTCCGACTCTCAGGGGACGCTGTGGGTGTGAGCACGTTACCTGCTCCGTCCCCCCAGTGCCAAAGGGAGCTCTGTTTCTGGGGCTCCTTTGCTGCCCCAGCAGATTGCTGGTGAGCCAGCAGGCAGCTGAGAATAGACACCGGTTTGCTTCCCTGGACAACTGCAGCACAAAATTAACCTTCCCTAGTGCTACCATAAAACGTGCCTCCAACCAGCGCCAAGGCGTGCCGCCATCCTTTCTCGTTTGCAAGAATGCGGCGGCTGAGAAAGAACCGTAGGCAGCGACTTTCTGAGAGAAACTGCACGTGGATAGTGAAGCCATCCTGCGGAAAAACGGAGCAACGAGAGCGGAGCGCGTGTGAACGTGCCCGGCAGAGCTTTGCTGGGTCCAGCCCCTGCAGCTTCAGTGTCTTCACGGCTCGTGTGTGCCCAGCTGAGCTCCAGGAACTCACTACAGTGACCGGTCTGTCCTCGGATCGTGCGGTCACCCCTAACACCTGGGAGAAGCTGCTCAGGTGAAATCTTACCTCCCGGAACAAGCAGTGCCTGTAGAAAGGGGTCTCGTATAGAAACGCTGCACTATCTGAGCTGGAGACACCGCAACAGCACGCAGGTCCTCAAGGAAAACCCGGGAACCCTTCCCGCTCCGTCCCTGCCCTCCCTAGACGTGGCCCGTGTCGCGCCGCTCCAGCTCCTGCGCTCACCTTGATCCTCTCGATGCCGGCTTCGATGCGGAGCTGCTCCACCAGCTTCCGGGCCTGCGCTATGTTGTTAGTTGTTGACATTGTCTGCCATCGGCTCCAGGCCCCAGCAAGCGAGAATCCTGCAAAACAAGGAGCGGGGGGAGAGGGGGGGTTGGCATCGTGCACGAAGCCGCCGCGCCACCGGCCACCACCTCGGAAAGGGCCGTGCAGTGTGTCCTCATGGACGGCCACGTGCAAAGGGCTTCCAGGAGCCCTAAACTGATGACACCGACTTCCCGTTTCCTGATTTTTGCTTCAAGTTCTCCTTTCCTTTAAACAGCACTCTGGGTGCACTCTCTTCAGGCTTTTCTTTTGATTAAAAAAAAAACCAAAACAACAAAAACCAAACCAAACAGAAACTTGCCGACGAGAGGGGAAAAATGAAACTTTTTCGGCAGGAGGCCCTGCCAGATGCATTCAACTGACCGACTGGAAAAGCGAACAGAAATTTTCCAGCCGGGGGAAGGCGGACGGGGACACGGCTCGGCCGTGACCACCCACAGCTCTGGGATGTTCCCCCTCAAACCTCATCCACTCATGGCACCGCTGCCTTCGTCCCGCCCCGGCTCCTGCCCCAGGGTTTCCTCTGCACAGACTCCGACCTACACTATTTCTCCATCATTTTGCAAATCGATGCCCCTGAAAAAAGCAAAGTAAGAAAGTAAGAGCCACAGACGGTCCTGGGCTGGGTGGGAGGTGGCAAGTCAGGGCTCAGGCAAGGGGCAGAGGTTTCTCAGATGCCAAAGGAGGCACGGGCACAGACATGGGGGTATATCGAAGCATGAGAGGCACCGATAGCTCACGTCTCCAATGAACTTTCCACAAAAAAAGGTCCCAGCTGAACACGGAAAGGAGGAGCACACCGCAGGGCGAGCCGGAGCGGAGCAGGAGCAGAGCTTTGCCCGAGCACCAAACTCTCTGAGGGTCTCGGGGACCCCAACCGGCTGCTGAACGCTGTGCCCATGCCCGGCTGTGCCGATCCTGGGGCTTTAACGTACCCGTCACCCGGCCAGGCACAACCTGCACGTGGGGCCGTGTCCCTGCGACCGCCACGCTGTAGCCGGGCGCGCCGGCAGGGAGAAGGCAGGTTAAACAGCCTTCCTCGAAACGTAAAAGCAGCAACTGCAGAAATTTGTCTGTGAGACCGACATAATCCATCACTGTCCCTGGGGCAGCGGCCAGGGCTGCGGCACGCGGAGGGCAGCTCCGGCCACGCTGTCCCAGCCGGATTCCTTTGGCCAGACACCGCTCTCAGGTTGCTTCTTTATCATCGTCAAGGCGGGGGTGATGCAGAGGTGTCAGGAAAAGTCACTTCCCTGCCCTGCCCGGCAGTGACTCAGCCCTGAGCGTTCACCAAGGGGCAATACGGGGAGGGGGCTGCAGCGAGAGCTGCCTCCCGCCGCCGGACACACCATGAGATGATGCTGGGAGGAGGAAGGAGCCAAAGCAAACACGGGGTCGGATACCAGCGGCGCTCCCCGCGCCCCAGCCAGCCGCCCACTGCAGCCCTTCTCTGCTAACTTTAATTAGGGACTCCTTCAGTCTTCTCCCCAGGACCGGCAGCTTCAAAGCAGATGCTGAACTGCTGCCTTTACTGGGGGGGAAAAAAAGGGGGAGCGTCTGCCCCATCTAAAATCCTCGCAGACTCGAGCTGTCTCGTCTAGGTTTAGACATTAAAGGATTTTATTCCAGACCACAACGGCACTCTCGGGGATTATTTAGCTTGGCAGCAGCACGTAACGCGGGTTGAATTTTTCAATCCCTGAACGGCACCGGGCTCCCTTTGCAACACCCAACGCTGCGGGAGAAAACAAGCGGTGCTTCAGCCAGCAATACCGACTCCGCCACGGGACGATTCCCTGAATTACCAGGGTTATTCGGAAATCTCCGCCTCCCATGTTCTGGAAGACGTTAGTCAGGACAACACGGAAAGCCACGCTGTTGAAATAAAGTCTGGTACGGCAGAAATGGGGAGAAGGAAGCAGGCTGGTCCCCGGGGAAGGATCCTCCTCTCCTGCCCCGATTTTCTAAGCCGCGATGCTGCAAGAGAGAGACTCGGCTGGTTGGCAGCAAAGCAGGACATCCTCGCGATGGCAATGCTGGTGTCACACCTGAGCTCTGACCTGGGTGACACGCCACCGCGGCTTTAACCAAAGGGTCTGGAGTCCTGCAACGAGCCGGATCAGCACCCAAAGTCCCACATCAGGGTGCCAAACCCCACACAACGAGCCACCTCTCCTGGCATGGCGGGCAGCCGCCGGTCCAGTCTCTCGATACGACACCGGGAATGCGCTGCTCCGGTCTCTTTTCCATGAAAAAGCAGCAGTTCCAGGGGGGAATGCTTTATCTCAGGAGACAGTTTGCTCCTTCAGCATCAAGTGCTATTTAGACCCCAGCCCTGCGAGTTCTTTGGGATTTCAGAGCAGCAGCTTGTGTTCAACCCTGCTGCGATTCCCTGCGTGGGCTCAGCAAGAGCTGGACACCAGCTGCACCAGTGCTACTGTCAATTTTTATGTCGTTAATCCTGCAAAAAAAGCAGGAAAATTTTGCCTGTTAGGCAGCCGGTGCGCAGGCAGCTCTGATCACCTGCATTTCCAAAGAAATCCCTGCTCAGAGCACCCGCTCTGGCGAGCGCAGTTATCCTGAAGCACCGGGGAACAGCCCCCATCTCAAAGCCAAGCTCTTTCTAAACCTGCGCCGTGAACTTGAAAGACCTCCCCACTGCAAACACTTCAGTCCTCATTGACAAAACAATCCTTCACCTGGAGAAAGAGTTAGGAGGCAGCTGGAGGAAACAAAAAAAAAAAAAAAAAAGAAAAGAAAATACAAGCAATCAGATATAATTTATGTTTTCAGCAGCGCAAGATCACCTGCTTGTACTTTCCCAGCTTCCTGTTTATGGAACGAGGCGGATGAATCAGTCGAGGGCGAGCTCCTTAAGGGAACTTCTGCTTCTGCCGCGGGGCTGGAGACGCGCAGCCCCCATGTCCCCATCCCCGCAGCATCCCGCGGCTCGTGTGGCACGGGGACACCAGCCTGGATGAAGGAAGGATGAGTTTTCCTCAGTGCCGCAAGGAGAGAGTCCTGCTGCGTGGCGGGAATCACCAAACTAGTGTTTTAAAGTCCTCGGCATGGGGGAGAAGCTTTACTCCTTACTCTCCCTGCAGCCTGGTTTCACGGAGTCTTTGCAAAGCGAAAGCAACCCTTATAAATCAGAAATGCTGCTTTTCTTGGGTCATTATGGGTCATCACCTGCCCCTGTGCTCACAACCGCTCTCCAGCTCACCACCATCATGCACCACCCAGCAAGCCCCCGCCTTGCCCGCGGCAGCAGCGCACTTTGCGTCTCCCGAGCGTGAAGAGCAGCATCATTCACCACCGAGCACAGGGCGAGCGGTTTTACAGCAACACCATCTGCAGCAGCAGCAGCTTCTAGTTCCTCCTCAGCCGCTGGCACCCAGCAGCGACGGCGCTGGGCTCCCTGGGGGGAACCAGGCGAGCGGCTCCCCGCACGCCCCAGTTCCTCTTTTGAATTTCCAAGTAGAAATTTCAGCGGCCGAGCACTCAGAAAGGTCAAGGGGAGTTTCACAGAATCATAGAATTACAGAATGGTTTGGGTTGAAGGGAACTTAAAGGCCACCCAGTGCCACCCCCTGCCCTGGGCAGGGACACCTCCCACCAGCCCAGGTTGCTCCAAGCCCCGTCCAACCTGGCCTTGAACCCCTCCAGGGATGGGGCAGCCACAGCTTCTCTGGGCAACCTGGGCCAGGGGCTCACCCCCCTCACAGCAAACAATTTCTGCCTCAGATCTCATCTAAATCTCCCCTTTTTCAGTTTGAAGCCATTACCCCGCATCCTATCATTATGTCCTTGTAAAAAGTCCCTCTCCAGCTTTCCTGTAGGTTTCACTGGGTGTAAAATCCTCCTCCAGCTGCAGCCCTCAGCGGCTGCTCATCCCGTGCATCCCGAAGGCTCCTTGGTGGCTCTCGGAGCCGGGGCGGCTGTTGGCCCAGGCTGGGCACCGGCACCGTCAGCCGTGTGGTCCCCGGCTCTGCAGAGCCGCAGCGGGACCCACATTGCATCCGAGCCCGGCACGGGTCGGGTAACCCGGCTACCGCCGCCGGCCACGCTCCAGGACCACTCTGCCTGGTGGGGGTTTAAAACCGGCTTCTGTTACCTTGGTGAATAATTAACTAAGCGCGTCATTAGCAACTGGAGACCATCGATAGGAAAGATCCAGCGGGTTGCGGCGGTGGCACACGAAGGGCGTCCTCGGGATTTTTGAAAAGCCAAAATAAACTTTAAAGATGTCATTCGGCAGGCTTACAGGGGTGTGTGAATAACTCGTGAGGTAAAGGTATTTGGAAAAAAGCCATGCAGAAGCACGCGGGGTGAAGCATGTGTGATGCAAATCGGGATGACATGCGGGACACAGCTACGTCGTCCCTTCCCCAATCTTTGTGTTTTAAAGAAATCAGCATTTGGAAAAGGACGGGGAGGCGACGTCTGCAGGCAGCCGGGCCTGGGGAGGGAGCGCAGGACGGTCAGGACACCCGCGTCTCCTCCAGCCTCCGCTCTGTCATCCGAGCGCGGAGAATCACCCATGCGGCCGGGCTTCCTCGGTGCTTGGCCACGGCCGGTGCCTGGCCAGGGATGACTTCTCCTTTCCTGGTATCTACTGGTGACTCTGCAGAAGGACTACAGCACTCGCCCTTTGCTGAGTCACGAATGGACCTCGTTCAGCGGGAAATAAATCTTCCCCGCATCTTTGCCAGAGCAGCCTCTGCCCTCCCGGCTAATCCATCTCCCGCTCCTCCCCGGCAGCATTCCCGGGAAGGGCAGCGCTGCCTGCAGAACACAGCCCCATTTTCGGAAACGATTCCTATTGCGTTAACGCAACCTTCGCTCGGCGTGCGTTTTTCACGCCGTCCTGTAAGCAGTTCCAGGAGGGCTGAAGTCGTCAGGCTTTGCAAGGCTCTGGGCTGCCGGCCCCGCTCCTCCAGCAGAGCCCAGGGCTCGGGCTGCAGCGAGATTTCACTTATGTGGTTGTAGGACGGCGTCTGAAAAACAGTGCTGCAGTAAGTTAAACACAGAAAATTACTAAAAATTAAGAGAACACAAGAACACGGGCTATGAGCTATTATCCAGTGGCGTTTCGAGGTCGGTGCCAACAAAAGCAGCAGCGATGGAGGGTTGTGAAACCTTGCGGGGAGTAAGGAGGGAGCCAGGAGCGCAGGCGAGGGGCAGAGCGGCCCCGAGGATGAAGCAAACAAGTCCCGAGTTACGGTTTGGCTGCAGCGCAAACATCCCGGGAACACTTCTGCCTCTTCTAGGGAAAGCACCGGAGGACAGCGGCCCGAGAGTCAAGTTAGGATAAATTCTGCAACGCTCAGGATTTGTTGCTTTAAACTGGCTTGTATATTTTGAACCAAAAGCGGGTCCGCATGCTCCTAACTGTGTCCTGCATCAGCTCAGTCTTTGACTCAAGAACAACCACAAACGCCTTCCTCTACATCAGGTTTTATCATTAAACAAAAGAATTTAAAGGATCGCAATAAGTGCTAAAAAAGCAGATTTCCCGTATTCACATACATATATTTCTTGCGTTCTTCACAGATCTTCAGCAAAAAAAGGTTTTTCAGTGTTTACGGAGCACCCTGCTTCAGGCAGCACGTTACTATGAGTGCTCCGGCGTTTTCCATTGAGGCAAAGCATGAAAAGGGCATTTACCGGGGACTGTTCGTACTTCCCGCACCCCGCATCTGCTCTGCGCAGCCCTGACATCAAAGCAAGGCTGGCTGACGGCTGCCGAGCCGAACCTCCTCTTCTCCCTCAGGTTTTCTTTTGCATAAAGCTAACTCTTTGTGTACCGGCTAGATTGCAAAGGTAACGATTTGGGCTACTTTGAGTAGGAATAAAAACAACCCGAACCAGCGCAGCTCTTGAGTCAGCCGCGTGCAGCGCCGGCGGTGACAGCAGCGCTGGCTCTGACGAGCCGTGACTCAGCACGGGCTCCGTGTGGAAGCAGACGCCGCCTCCGTCGAGCATCTCGAAGCTGGTTCCCAGCAGGACTTTGCCCCTTCAGTCCTTTCATCCATTTCCCAACCCTGCCCCCCTGGTGCTTCCCGGCTCCGCAGCCCCCGAGGTCGCTGCGGGACGAGGCTCGGCATCCCCGCTCCGTCCCACCGAACACACGGAGGGACCTTTTGTGGTTCCCCCCGCTCCTCCCAGGGCCTGCCCACCCAACGGCACCCTGCCCTGGGCGCCGCACCGAAACGGGATCCAGGTCACGAGGATGAAACTGCCACCCTCGGCGTGCCGAGAGATCGGGCTTGCCGGAGCACGCCTCTGATCCGCACCGCGCCAGACGGCCGGCGCTGAGCACCCGAAGCGGTTCATCGTTGACTCGCCACAAAACCCTTTCTCTTTCATGCGACGGGTGCCACCCGCACGCGCCCACCCGCAGCCTCTCCGGCCGGCCGGCAGGAAGCGTTACGCCAGGAAAGAAATATGCACTGATCCCTCTCGTTTCTGAATTCTTCCCATACTTCTCATAGCTGGAAGCGGCCACTCCCAGCAGGCTAAATAAACAAGCGAACATCTGAGTTAACTGCCAGAGTTATGCTGCTTTTGTCTTCCCCCCTCAAAGATAAAAAAAAAAACCAAACCCCGTAGGATCGGTGCTGAGGGATGCCCGTGCGCTGGAGCTGCCCCATGGGAAGCACCGGGAGAGCGATATCAGCTCCCGCAGCCCGGAGCATCATCTCCGCCATCCTCCCGCCGGGGTAGCGGGGCACACCGTGCTGCTGCAGGGATGTGGGGAGACGGTCGGGGTCGGGGATGCGCTCCTGCATCTCAGCCTTAACCAAACTTCACCAAACTTAACCAAACTGAAGAGCCGCCCGGCCGCCGGCAGCGTTTCTCCGCGGCACGGCACTTCCGCAGTCACTGGAGGGTGACACGTCCCACACCACCAGGATGGCACCAACTCCGGAGCCACAGAGGTGCATAAAACCATCTCCTGTGGGATGACCGGAGGTTCCGGAGCAGCTCCCTCCCTGGAGAACGCCTGCAGCCCCTCGGCCGAGGCCCTGGAGTGGGGCCAGGCGCCCATGGCAGCCCCGGCACGGCAGCGGGGCACCTCGCACCGCGCTGGAGCCATCCCGCGCCGAGCCCCACGCCGGGCCAGTGCCAGGAAAAGGGAGGGGGGGACACGAAGGGGGAGCCTGAGACTGGTAACCCAGTGTAAACCCGCTCGGTGGTTACTGCTTTTAAAGATGACCTCATGCTTTTTTGGAACAGAAAAAGGCTGTTAGGGCAATGGCATTTACTCCTTGTCTGGGCAGAACAAAGCAGGCTCCATTTTTCTTTTACACTTCCTGCACCAGTAGCTTAACAGCTGAATGAGCTATTGAATTTTTTCCTGAGTGCAGCAATTTTTTCCCTTTCCCCCCCCCCCCCTCCTTTAAGACCTCCAGATTTCTATGGCGTGAGACAATACTCGGGGAGAAGGCGGCCGAGCAGCCATCCCGGGATGGAGAAACGCAGCGGTGGGAAGCACCGGGCCGTGCTCTGCCTCTCGCTCCGGCCGGGGCTTTATCCACATCGCAGTGGTGAAACCATCCAGGCTTATTTTCCGCACCTTCTTCTTCATCACCTGCACGAGGAGCACGGCAGGGACACCAAAGCGTCCCACTTTAGCAGTAAACAAGTTACCGAAGTGCCCATAAGCTGCTTTAGATTTGCAAAACGTCCCCTCACGCTGTTCCTCCCCAGATAAATTACAGCCTCCTCGCAACAGGTTGTAACTGGGACACGTATTTTAAGATACTTCGTGTCCCTCCTGCAGCCACCAGCAGCTCCAGCCCGGCAGTGACAGACCCTTCGGAGCTGCTGAGGCCAAGCCCGGCACTCCAGCCCACTTTTAATACATTAGAAGCTTAAAAACACATTATTACTAGACGAAGAAAAGTCCTACCCTCAATTTCAGGTCCATACCGAGAGCAATTTGGTTTTGGGGATTTATTCTTCCCCCAGCTCCAGTATCTCGGTGTGTTTCCAGTTGGAAACCACCCAAGCCAACGTGTCGGAGCTTTGGGGTTTTTTAGACCCAGAGAAGTAAATTTGCTTTTTGCACCCTGGGGCGGGGGGGCGGGGGGGGGGGAGGAAGGCAGCGTGTTTGCTTTTCTGTGCGCGTTGCGGCACAGACACCCCTGAGCTCGGAGCGGAGCCTCCGGGGTTTTCCCAAGGGAAGGGGGCTCTCCTATGG
The DNA here is from genome assembly GCA_947846985.1 of Fratercula arctica. Taxonomy (NCBI): domain Eukaryota; kingdom Metazoa; phylum Chordata; class Aves; order Charadriiformes; family Alcidae; genus Fratercula; species Fratercula arctica. The sequence continues at coordinate 4,285,856 of CANTUZ010000022.1, read as the reverse complement.
CAAGGGATGTCCCCAGCGAAAACAGGACGAAGCCACGCAGTGGTGTGCGCTGGGCTCAGCGGCCACCGGCCAAGGTGACACTGGGGACCAGCCCTGACCGAGTTTCTGCCCAAATTTCGGAGGAGGCTTTACAAGGCTGTTGGAAGCGGAGGCGGCACGGCTGCTCGCCGCTCGTCCTGGCTATCCATGTCACACGTTAGCGGCACGTCGTCCACAGGGCCGTACAGCTGCAGGAGAGAGGGCACGTGTCTCAGACGCAGCTCTCTCTTTACCAGAAGATCCACTAATTGCTTAAAGTGTTTTGTCTCTTGAACTGCTCTAGTTTCAAACCGGCCAAGGGTTCTGGAAGGAGAGAGCATCCCTGGAGACGTGGAGCTCCATTTCCTTCCCATTAAAGGAAGCGATTACCTGGCTGAGAGAGCGTGAAATCCTGCAGGATGCATCTGCCAGCCAAGCTGCACAACGTCCACCAGACCTGAAACCCCCCCCCGTTAACTCCCGCTGTTGTATGAGGTCTGGCTTTGACCCCCACCCCCCCACACCTTCTCTCCAGCGTATCTGCGGCAGCTTTGGTGCCAGCTGGGTGGAGAGCTCTGGCAGGACCCACTGCCGCTGCCACGGCGATTACACACCATCACCGCCCCGCTGCTGCAGACCGTGTACCCTGAGTCACCACAGCACATTCCAACCTTATTTTTAGACCACGCATTTTAAAAAAAAAAAAAAAAAAAAAAAAAAGGCAGAGCGCAAAGGTATTTACATCAGTTGTTACCCGCAGCTGTCACCCAGGGGCTGCAACACAACCAGCCGGGCTCTGGGTGCGACATGCAAAGCCCAGATGCATTTTCAGGTTTTCCCGTGGCTGGCGTGTGTGGAAGCTGCAGGTGCATTCGTGGTGCAGGAGAGAACGCGAGCAGCGGGTTCCCCGGGGGGGGTCTGGCCACCCTCCTGAAGGTCTGGAGCCACTGCCAGGCTCAGGCATTAGCCCAGGCTACAACACAGATGGCCAGATACATAATAAACGTTCCACCATGTAATTTAAACTGGGAACCAACGCTGGGCTGTAGTCAAGGTGCTTGAGGGCTGTTATGGGTTGAGGACAGCAAATAAATCCGAACTTGCACTGCGCTCATCCTTCCTGCATTTCTGGTCAGTGCAGTGGCAGGTGAGGCAGGCAGAGGGGAAAAGCAGCTCCCGGCACGCTTGCAGCGAGCGCCGGCGGCTTCCACAGCAGCCCCGATACGGGAATTAGGCCACGAAACACTCACGGCAGCTGCTTCGGAGCAGCCGTGGAAGCCGGAGCCCTCGGCCAGCAGGTCCCTAGGACGGGAGGAGGAGCAGAGCAGCAGAACAAGCTCCGACAGTAGCTTCAGTCACCTGTGACAGGGCGATCCCTGCACCAGCAGCTCCAGAACCCACCACCGCTTCCGCAGGGGGAACACGGCAGCTCCGGCAGGAGCGGGGGCTGCACCCCAAAACCTCTCACCCCCAGCCCAGCGTCACCGGCTCTCGCTTTCCATCTCCTTTCCAGTCACCTGCAGTTTCCTCTCCTCCTCTCCCGCCTCCTCCTCCTCCTCGCCCGACATGACCAAGCTGTATAAATGCCATCCCTCCGCTTGCAGAAACCATGGCAAGAACTCACGAGCCCCCCGACACCCCAAATCTCCCCCCAGCACGGACGCTGCCTCTTCAGACACGCGGGAAGGAGAACCCCCTCCTTGCTCTTCCCTGCGAACTCCTGTCCTTCAAGCACCGTTTAAACTCTGCCGCTCCACAACTGTCTCAGCACAATGTTAATCACTTCTGGGAAGATTTTTAAGCTTGAGGACATTTATGATCTTTTAAAGTAAACACACGCTCTCCAAATATCTTCACGAAACGCCAGCTAACAGATTTTGTGATCTCACCCAAAGAAAAGGGATGGAAGACTGAGCGTTTCACACCAAAACGAAGGCTGGGTTTGTGTCTGCCTCGTTGAAAACTGCCCCCTGTCAAGTCCTGGACTCTTTGTGCTTTGCTTAAGCCACGCTCAAGCGCGGGTGGTGGCACGGACAAACCCCCACCCAGGCACCCACGCTTTCATTCCTGTGAGGAGTAACGCCGATGTTTGAAAAAAAACACTCCGGGTTAGTATATGTCTTAATAATAACAAAACTTTAAGTACATTGATCTGTCCTTGCAGCCCCACGCAGCTTTGCTCTCCCCCCCCCCCAGCAGCCGGCACACCAAACCCCGCTAAAGGCGATAAGAAGGATGAGTCCTTCTCATTGAGTTGTTACTTTCATATGCAATCATTTCGGAAGCGATTAGGGATATGTTTTTGGGTCTTTGGGTGCAGAGATTGCCCTGGCTATAAACACAATTCCAGCTCAGGCTTGTGTCTTTAATTACGGCCTGAAAAGAGGTACCGATTTACCGATTGAGAACTAAATCTGTATATCCTGGCCAGACGGCTGCGGAGCGTGTCCTTGTCTGGGAGGGCTTGATAGCAGCTCCCCGTTCAGCAGCAGGGTACGAAGACTAAGCAGGAAGCCGGGCCGCAGCGTGGCACAGGCGTATTAACTTATAGAAGGAGATAAAAGAAAGGGAAGTTTAGGCTGGATTATCACGAAGCTTCCTGAGAGTTTCCCACAGCTCCCGAGATCTGAGCTGGGAAACGCAGCGAGCATCACCCCCCCCGAGCCATTGAAAGCAGGCGGGGGGAAGTTTTAACACGGTAGAGGGTTTCATTCCCCTCTTTACTGACTGTATAAAGGCTCTTCCAGCTGCACCACGCGATTTTATCGGCCTCACGTGCACAAGTCACTTGATGGCGGGAGCAGCCGATTTTGCGGCACCGGCCGTGACGCAGCCGGGTGCGCAGGTCCCTCTGCTGTGACACAGCCACCCCCACCCCCCCCACGGCTGCCGAGGGGGCGGCAAGGTTTTGAAATGACTTCGGAGTTTTCTCCCGATAAGCAAATGCCCGAAGAGGGAGAACCCTCTGACTAAGGCAGCCGCATTCCTCCGCCCCCGAAGGCCGAGCGCAGCACCCAGCGTTAAACACCACGCGGATGCCACGCCGCATCCGCCGCTGCGAGCCGAGAACAGGCGGACGTCCCTGCACCCGAACGCCAAAAACTTGGGACAGTGCAAGGGAAGAATGTCCGCCAGCCACCCAAAAATCAGCGCTGACAAAAAATACCCACCTTTTGTTTTAAAGCAAAGGCCCTTCGGTCACTAGTATTTGCATCCACACAACCTCCTCCTTCAGACGCCCCCTCCATGGCTGCCCAATTTCAAGCTTTTCAGCAGAGTTTATCAGCAAACCTCCGCTTTCTACCTGGGCTACGTTGGAAACGGTAAAAGGAGCCGCCAAACTCTTTTACAAGGGAAAAGGAAAGAAACCGGAGACGAGGGGACGGGTCTGGCAGAGCTGCTGCCTTTTGGTGGAGAAAGCAGCAGAGAATTTCCCCTCCAGTGATGCACGGCTATTAAAAGAAAACGAGTCCCCGCCGTATCTAGGCAAGTCACCGTAATGCCCCGATAAAATTCCGTCCTTTAAAAATTATCTTATCACAGGGATAAGGCTCTTTGCCGAGACTCCTCAGCAGCCGGCATTTTCCCGTGCCATGCGAGCATCCAGCTGAACTCAAAGCCACCTCGCTGCTGTGTGGGAGCGGGATCCTTTGGCTTATTCTTCTCTCAAAACTTCTTTTGCCTCTCCCCAAAATAGCATTACAGGCTTAGCAAGACCGTTAGCCACACGGAATGTAAGGAAGATTACAAGCAAAGCCTAAAATAAGAATTTGAGGCAAATGCTGTGAGGACTAGCCCTTATTAGGAGCATTGTGCCGATTATAGTCTCTATTGACTGGGAGATAGTGGGAGTTTTTGACTGTTTATTGGACTTCACACGGCTCTGCGGCCGGGGGATGGAAAGGGCAAGGAGCTGGGTTTCGAGTAACTTCAAGTTTTCATTGTGGAAAGAGCGTTTGGTGGGAATTACATCAGAACCGCAAGCTACAATATATTCATTGTACGGCTCGGCGCGGCGCGGCTCGCTCGACGCTTCTCGAGAAGACCGGGAACTGGGAAATAATCGGGGTAACAGCCGTTCCGAAGCCTCCCAGCACAATGTGCCCCTCAGCTCCCTTTTTTTGGTGTTATGGAAAAAAGAAACAGGGTTTGTTCGTTCCATTGACTGCAGCTATTATACCTACGCGCGTTCAAATCGCATTTCAAAGTGGCTAAAAATAGCCTTCCAACCACTGTTAAAGCAAACAGCGGTTTTACCCCCGGTTCATTGTTTTCGGCCAGTCTGCAGTGACATTTTCATCCCGGTCTCCTGCCCCAGCAGGATCCAGCTCAGATCTCCAGATGAGCAAACCCTTGGAGCTGCCACGGAGGCTGTTTTTTCCCTGGAACCGGCGCTGACCCAGCGACAGTCAGCGGGGAGGTGGCACGTCCAGACCAGCCATCTGATCCCACACACGTGTGAATAAGCCTGGAAGAAGAATTCACTGTAATTTAACCTTTTATGACTTCTAGACACACACACAGAGACCTTCCGTTGCTCCTCAGCGGCCAAACTGGAGGCAGCATGGTCCGACGCCGTTCCGATTGCTCCGGTGTCACCGCAGAGATGGTCATCTGGAGGCTTCGGTGAGGTCACCTGCGGCTCCAGGAGGAGATATCCCACCCCAGGGACTTGGGCCATCTGCTCCAGCGTCACTCGGTGACCTTCAGACCAGAATTCAAGGCTGATTTATTTCCTCCCAGGCTTTTGCCCCCACCGAAGGTGAGGAGTTGAGGGTGAAGTCTCCCCCTTCAGCCCACTTTCTGCAACGTCCGAAATCCCAGCAATAAGCAGGATGGGTGCCCGGAATGAACCCCCCCACCTATGGTGGGAGGTGTGCTAACCACCCCTCGATTTTTCTGTGTTTCATAGAACCACAGAATCTTCAAGGTTGGAAAGGACCTTTGAGATCATCGAGTCCAAATACATTTCTGTATTTTCACTCCACTGCCTGCACAAGGGGAGTATTCGCAACCATCAAGCTTGGGAAAAAAAAAGAAAAACAAACCACCCAAACCTGAGGTCACGGCAAAAATGATTTACTCCAAAATTAATTACCTTCTGCTCAAGCGCAAGGGAGATAAGCGGTCCTCTTTGTATGGCTGTTCTCTAGAGGAGCCTCACGCTGCTGGGAAGCGGCGCTCAGCTGACGCTGAGCAAACAAGAAAAATGCTGAGTAGCTGGTTGATGCGCCCTGGTGCGGCGCGGGGCCGGGAAGAAACCGCTGTTAGGAACGGGAGCCAAAAGCATTTCAGCCTCTTGTGTGCGACCGAAGAGGCCGATACAGGCTTGGCCAGAGCACACCTACACCAGCTTCCAAAGAAAGCACATAAATCACAGGATATTTTGGGCTGTCGGAGCACTGCTTTGCACTTTGTATACTCAGAAAGCCCTTCTGAAGGCACATTATCAAACCCAGGGCACGGGCCATACCTGGCTGCTGCCGACGGCGTTCGCCAGGCTCGGCGGTGACTAAAGCTCGGCCCTAAGGGCCAGATGGTGTTTGCGTAATCACGGCACGTTGAACGTTTTGCTTTTTTGTTTTCAGCCTGCCCCACGTCAAAACACCCCGCTATCCGTGCCTTAAGTGAAAAGAAGAGTGGTCTAAATGATAATACGAGGAACCGCTAGCTCTGTTCTGCAAAGCCAGGGGAAGAGGCGACTACCCGGCCAATTAACACAGAATTACATAGTTCTGTGCTAGTTCCTCTATCAGCTGGGTATCTCACAGAACCCAGCCAAAAATCTCCTAGAGGCCTTTAAAATACATTTCTTAGCAGAATTTTTAGCACATTTCAACGAGCAGAGCATGAAACACCGACTGGCATTTGCTTCACTCCGGCGAAAACAAAGAAAAGCTGGTTTTCCAGGTTCATAGATGAGATCTTTAGCGTGAGCTGCTCGTGAGAATGTTTTCCTTTGCTTTAAACCGCAGTTATTGCCAAGGAACAGCCAGATGGAAACCTCTTTACTCGCTGCATCTGCTCTGGACGCATCTGGGTCACACCTGCTGCTTTACCACCAAAGTTTTTCTGCTGTTGGTTTTGCAAACGCTTTCTACTCCTGTAGCGAAGAGTCTCCAAAGCTGCGGGTGAGGTTACTCATTGCAAACACTCCGAGGGGTGAGGATGTGAGCAGCAAAATAAGCACCAGATAGTTTTTAAGGTCCGGAATTGAGTTTATAGCGGTTGCGTCTTGAGTCAGCAAAGAAATGGGATGCGCCCGTCTCTGCAGCGAGAGCTTGCAACGCCTTTCCGAGCCACGTGAAACTCAAGCACGAAACGCTCGCTCGCCGCTTTTCCTACAGGCTCATCTGAAAGATGCAAACAAACTCGTAAAGAGCGCTGGAGCGGAGCAAGAGGGGCTGTAAGGGAAAAGACCCAGAGCGAAAAATCTCTCTAGACATAATGGTGCCATCAATGAATCAAGGCAACCGTGCCCTGACAAACACAGCGCCTAGACAGACTGTTGCTAAAGAAAGTTCAATATTGCAACACGGATTAAGTAAGGCATTGACTCGACAGCCACGGGCAATATGTCCAGACACCGACTGCAGACCTCAAGCAGGGAGAAAAGAGCAGTTTCCACTGACCTAACCCCGAGAGTCCTTCACTGACCTTGAATCCAAACAAACATCATCCCAGTTCGCGTTAGTATCTCGCAGGCAGACAGAGCTACTCACAGCCGTGAGCAAGGAGGAAAGCGATTCGGCATGGAATTAAGCAATATCTAGGATGGTGTTAAGGCCGGGAATGGGCACATCCCCGTGGCACACGTGGAGGATGCATCGAGTCCGGCATCGCTGCGTTATCCCAGCACCGGACAGCAAAGCACAACATCACAACCTCTGCCCAGCACCACGCCAGGGTTTGGGCTGGTCACCTCTGGGCACGTGCTACACCAAATACATACCTTTTTAGTTAATACAACCCCCAAATCCTCTGACCCCACCCAGTAATTAGCACCCTATTGCTAACCAAGCCTCAAAAACCCAAAGTGAGAATTTTTCTCATAAGGCAGGAACCTCTTTTACAGCGGGGAAATTCAGACCCATAATTCTACCCTGGTACTGCTGCAAAAAAAATCACACCCTATAGCTCGGTGTTACACAAAAACTCGGATTCTCAACTGCATACTTCAGAAATAATTTAACAGCTCGAGGTATCCTGAAGCTGGCCGGGCTGGTGTGACACCTGCCTGAGCTGAACTGCTCAGGGACGATTATCCACTGCCAGCTACTGGCTGCAGAAGGGACTAATTTCCATTTGGGGGCCAGAGTCTCCTAATTTCATAAGAAAAGTGAGTGACCTTTTGCAGCAGAGACATCACATGAGCACAAATACTACTGCTTTCTTCATACACCCATAAAACACACTGATACGAGAGCAGTCCTGTGACTTTCTCCAGTCATCTTGTTTTTGTGGCTACAGAGGGCAAAAATGATGCTCTGGAGAAACTCTGAATAGATCAGCAGAGCTGGGGGGGGGGGGTGGTCGGTCTCCCTCCCCCTCAGTCAGCTGCAGGCAAGCAAAACCCAAGAGGTTTGCCTCCAAATGGGATGAGGACACGGTTTCATCAGCCCGATGACTACTTCTGCACTTGTTTCAACCACCAAAGTCATTACCCTCAAAGAAAAGGCCAGTATCTCCATGTGACTGCAGCGTCTGTGCAGGCTGTTTTCATGCAAACCCGGCTCTTTTGGTAAATACTGATGACTGCAACATCATGTGAGGCTTTGCAACAAGGAGCGACTCCCTCCATCGGGGCTGGAATCCGCTGGGCAGACTGGGGAGAGGAAGCAGAAGGTCGTTTTCTTTTGTCTCTCTTACAGGAAGAGAAGTCACGTTGGGCTGGCAGCGGTTCAGCTCTGAGCTCAGGGCTGGGAACTGCCGGGGAAAGGCTGGGGCTGGAAATCGGGCAGAGAGGCTAAAAAAAGGAACTTACCCACTGTGTGAAAGGGCCGTAGCAGAAAGCACGTGAGGGATCTGCCTTCAGGTGATGGGCAACCTTTGGCTCGCTGACTCTTTTCCTTGGGCTGCTGCTTATATTCAGAAAATCATCTACTGCAGGTTGGTAAGAACAGAGTGAAACATTCGGCTTCCCCGAATTCACGGCGCGAAGCCATTGCTGTTGCGCAGGTGCCATCCTCCTCTGCCTCCCCTGTACATACCCGAGCATCGCAGCACCCATCACCTGCACCTCCGACTCCCGCAGCCGACCCTCGACCGAAGTTCCGAGAATCACCCGATGGCACTTTTTGCCCCCAGTTTTTATTCCCACACTGCACGAGGAACGCAGTTCTGCAGTTGCTTTGCCTCCCCTCTCCCCCCCCCCCCCATCTCTGTGTGAACTCGCTGGCCAAATGAAAAATTATTTATGCGCCCGGCTGCTAACTTGAAACCGAAAGAAAGCGAAGGGCGAAAGCTTTTCTTCTGCACAACGGCAAGGCGAATACTGACGTCTGGAGAAGGGCCGGTACCAGCAGCCTCTGCTCAGTGGCAGAGGTGGGAGATACAGTGCAACGTCACGGACCGCGGGGCCCGAAACTGCTCGTTATCACAGAAATACAGGTATTTCCTTCCACTTGCGCGTCTAAACAGGAAAACGCAGGACACTAAGAATATTTTTAATAACTTGTCAACATGAGTCTTTAAGCCAGGTGGTCTGCTTCAACTTACAGCGTAAGATTTTGAGGCAAAGCATGCCATTGAATAAAAAATCTCTGGTCCGATAAAAGTCTGATTTAAGAAGCAGATTTCCGTGCACGCTTGGCCAAAGCAGGACAAGCCTCCTGCCTCTCCCGGGAAGCAGGAGCCTCTCCAGTCACACATGCCGGGCCCTGGGGATGCCAGAGCAGGCACTGACGGTGTCTTGGCATTGAGCTGCCGGCCGGAGTGGGAGCATCGGCCCCAGGGCTCCCGGAGCCAGGGAACAAACCTGGCACCAAGGACCATCCATCCCCAGCTCCAGCAGCTCTTGTCCATGCACAGACTCATGCTAAAGAGCCCTCAGGTGCATCCATTTTTAATCCTGAGCAAAAATCACTTTGTTCCTCTTTGCTTAATCCACATTCCTGTTTGTGATGGTCAAAATATCTTGCAGACAGAGCAAAAACGGTTAAAAACTACCTTCTCTACCCGTTTGGGCCTCCTTGCTTTTATTTCTTTTTAAATTCTTAGACGGTTTAGATGGTAATTGCTCCTAAAACATTTCCACGTAAAATTAGACCAGATGAGCCTAAAGAGTCGGTGAGAGATCGACACCCCCCTTAACGCTAAAAGCGACTCGGGGATCTCACACCCTCAAGGCGGACTGTTCATTTGCGGGAGTGACGACTGACAGCGAACGGAGCAGTCAGCCCCGTCTTCCCATGTAAATCTAGAACAAAATGCCCCGCTACAACCGGGTTTAGTTAAAACCCCTGCAGAAACCCTGTCGCAGAGCGGGAGGAGCTGCAGAGGGGGCTGCACCGGTCGGGTACCAGCCTGTGTCGGGCACCACACACCCCTCGGCAGCGGCTTCTCGAGCAGACGAGACGCGGGGCTCTGCCTGCCCACCCTGAGCCGCGCCAGACAACTACATCACGCTCCCTTTAAAGAAAAGTTTACATAACAGGGACCAAAAAGCTTTTAAACGTGGTCCAAAAAACCGCGTACGCTGAGAAGATATTAAGAGAGGCAGCGAACTTAGATCCTGCCTTGCCTAGCAAGTGAAGAGCCTGAACAAACTTAATTATCCCAGTAAAAGAGGAATAAAAAAAATCAAGCCTTCTTTACTTGTGGTGCGATCATTCCGAGTTGGAATAAACGCCAACGCAGCGGCTTGTCCCCCAGCTCACGGCGTCACCCCCTCCGTCTCGCTGGCGGTGCTGGGGCTGTGCAGCCGGACCAGCTCCCCCGGGTTCCGAAGGGATTCATTCGAACCGGTAGGTGATGAACCCGAAGCTCAATTCGACTCCGGAGAGCAGAGACCGCCTCAGGCTGGAAGAGCGCAAGTCGCCAAAGCCGCTCTTCGTGGACAAGCGTGTCAAGAAATTAAAGCCTAATCCAATATCACTTATTGATTTTTCCAAGAAAAAACGGCCTCGAATGGCCACAGCACATACATACTGTTTTCCACTACTCCTGGAAAATTCCTGGGGAAAACAGAAGAAAGAATAAACATAAATATTCAACCCAAAGTGATGGGAAAAGTCCCGTTTAACACCTTCACAATGATGAAACCAAGAAATCTCCCAGTCTGTGATACCGGACAGGGCGAGGGTTACACCACACAGTGACCTCCGTGGCTGGCGGCTGCGTTGCCCGCTCAGCGTGCCCATGGGCAACCGGCGGCACTGGGAATGGCTGGGGAAACTGGGGAACCCCCCGCGAGCCCCACGTTCCTCCAAAGGCGGTCAGGCTGGTGCAGATCGGAGCTGACAGTCGCGATGGTGAACGCTGAGGGCAGCGGTGGTTGTGCAGCGAGCGGAGCCGGTGGTCGCGGCATGGGCAGCAGGTGAGGGAGAGCGGCCACCGCGCTGCCGGACGGGGCGTTTCTCACATCCCCAGGGAGGCCATCGCTGCAGGAACCCCTTCTCTCGGTTAATAAAAACACGTAAAAGGGAGAAAGAACGAACCAAGGTTATTCAGCCACAACAGCGAGTACAATCCCTAACTCGCTCCGCGGCCTCGTGCGCTGTTTAGAAGACTCTGGGTGCGATTGTATGGGATTTTTTAAGGTTAAAAAAGGCATCGCACAAACATCTGCTCATCGGCACCCTGCCCTCCCCACACCTCAGCACGCTGTGCCAATGACTAAGAAATATAGTCATATAGTCAATATGTCAATATAGTTTATATCACGCTCATAAATTTTACAATGACCTGTTGATAAGCTGCCTCTCTAAATACCCAAAACAGAGTTGAAAGCTAGAGGAAAACTGGAAAACCGTAACCTCTGTAGCGGCAACTTATCCCAAACTGGAACAAATGACAGGCACCGATACAGGAACCAGCGTGATTTTCTGGCTGCCCATTTTCTGGCAACAGGAAATTCGTATCCCACGATAAGCTCGCTTACAGAGGGATTAGTGGAATTTTACCAGTTTTCTAAGTCATTGACACCGAGACACGAGTCCCCACGCTGGCATTGCGTGTCCAACGTCGCACCGCACATCGGCGGCGGTACAAGGGAGCTGCAGACTCCAGGCCTTAACCCCAGGGGGTTTACGGCTTGGTTTTTGACCTTAATTTATAATAAACAAAGCAGAGCACGCCCTTGCATCCATGGCTGGCATCCCCCACTAAAGAGGCAAGGAATTTTGATGTCTTTAAGGAAGCTTAATGACCGCTGATATTAAAAGTCTCACGGAAAGCCTCTTCTGACCTTCACATTCACAAAAACCCCTTTTACCTTTAAAATGTCTCAGAAGCCAAGCCCAGCCCAGCTGCGCGCCCTTAAATCCCAATTTGCGTTCCTGCAATTTAACGCTAATTGCATTTTGACAGAAAATGGACAAACAATATTTCTATTCTGCTCGAAGGACACGTGCCACCCGCCCGGCTGCGCTGCCGCGGACAAACTACCGACGGCCACTTTGTCACCGAAACACTGCCTTTTGGTGACCAAACCTGGGTAAAGAGGACAGAAGAGACTCACCCGAGGCGCGCACACCTGGCAGCGTAACGCACAAAGCACAGTTGTTAATCTCTGGCTAATTAACATCTTCTTTCAGCAGCTGAAGTTATGAAGTTACACATGACATTTAGAAGCACGCCATCAGCGCCGCACACCGTCAGCTTCCACAGCTGGTCCCATTTCCCCTCCTTCTTGCCCATTCCAATAACGTTTAGTCCAGTATTTCTTGCTCAGGGACTAGACGTTAATTTTCAAAATACAACCTGATTCATTTTATTCTATTTGTCATCTTAAACCCCACGCTATAAGGATACACTCAAGCTGCTTAAAAACCTCTGGACTTTATTTAAGTCCCCAAATTAAAACTCCAGGCTGCGCCGTCACCTCGCAGCTTGCCGACAGCCAGACGTCGAACAAGACGAGGATAAAATACTGGGCAACCTAGAAAGAAAAACGCAAACCCAGCCATCTAAAGGCAAGTTTTATTTCTTGAAAATCTATTTGCAAGTCCTGTTTGCAGCAGCTGTGGGGCCGGGGCAGCTCCACCAGCAACACGAGCTCCAGTCTCCAGAGGACTATTGTCAAGCTTCTGAAAGAAAGGGGTGAAATAAAACAAAAATATTTGTAAAACGTAATGGGATTTTATTATTTTTTTTTTTTTTCCACCACCGCTGGAGAATGTTTGTCAGGCAGTTAGCCAGCACCACTTCAAAGAGAGAGAGAAAAAAAAAAAAGCAAAAAAAAAAAAAAAAAGCATGTGGTTTTTGCACAGCTTTGTACTTGAATATTAAACACACAAGAGAAAAAAGCCGGGCTGAGGGAGGGAGGCAGCCGGGCAACCGTCACTTTGATGCAGGAGAAAGTACGTCAATGGGCTGCATCACCGCAGCGGGCACCGGGGTCGGGGAACCCTCCTACAGCATCTCCCTGCCCACGCCGGCTCGGCGAGGAGGGGGAGGAAGGCAAAAACCCCCCAGCCCCGACCACACCACCACCACCCCAGACATCGCTTTTCCCTCCCGCAAAAGGACAAAGCTGAGTCAGAGGCTAACTCACGCTGCGGAGGTAACGGCTCCCGTCCCACGGCGGGGGGCACACGCCACCTGTGCCCAGGGATGTCCCTGCGAGAGCCCGGAACGGGGATGCCAACGATCCCACCCCCACAGCTCTCTCAAAGATGCTCAGGAAAAGGTGGTCCTGGCACGGCAATTCCCCCCGCTCCCCCCCTCAGGCATCGTTAAAAAGAGAACGGGAATACGCTGACGGCAGTCGGCGGCTGCGCTGCAACACACCGGCCTTTCACGCAATTTCGTTTTAATACAGGACCATTAACTACACGTTACGGGCTTGTTTCGGCTCCTGCCTGTCTGCACAACTCCATTTAGACGTATGAAAAAAGACAGGTCTTAACTAAGCAAGAAGTGCAATTTCTAGCAGCCCTGTGTGGCCGTGAAAGCTAATTGTCGATTCCTCACGTTCCAAGTCGTTAAAAACCGGACTTCGGCCCCACTTCCCACTAGATACCCTCTTCCAGCCTGGCACTGACCCAGCCCTAAACCTTATTGCGCTCTGGCTCTTCCATCCCATTCCTGCTGTTTTCCGAGCGGGTTTTTGACGCCCCCACAGCAGGTCCCCATGGGCAGAGCGGGACACGGAGCTTCCCAAGCCACAAACTGTCCCCTAATGCCACCGGCACCTTGGCACAGGGGGAACCCAACGCCACCCTGCAGGTACCGCTAAAAGCCTGATGTTATCGCCCAAAAGGTTGATTTATGCCCCCGGCTCATCTCAGAAAAGGCAAGAGAAAACCCCGACGATTTTCCCAGTCCTTGTTGCACCGCAGACAGCATCGCGCACAACGTTCCCCAAGGATTTAGGGCAAAAAGCGGGAATTATGAAATATGAAGCACGGGCTGCCTCGCCGGTGGCAGGCAGAGGTTATTCTTAGCAGCTCGCTGAATAATACGGTTTATTTAAAAAAGGGAAAGTCCTCCCGCTATACGAGAACCTCAAATGACTGCTGCTATTTGCTGAAAGTTTCTCATTGCCACTAAGATTAATTAGACAGTGCTGCACCTACCTGCTGTCTCCCACGCTAAAAATAAAGGGGAAAAAAAGGCAGGATTTAGTATCTTGTGAAAAACGCCTATTTGGGTTTGCCCGGGCGGCCCAAGAGCTGCTTTGGTATCGATTGCTGCTATTGCTAAAAAAAGCCCGCTAGGCAGAGCGAGTGTAGTCCTTGGCATCGCGCGTCTCTTCCTCCTCCTCCGGCGGGTGGCCAGGATCCAGCCCCGGCACGCAGCCGCCCCGGTGCCGTGCCCGCGCTTCACCCCTCGGCATCTGAAGCCGGGGAATCGCGCTGCCACCTCCTCCAACCCTGACGAACCCAGATCGTGTGCGCGAGGTCCCCTCCCCGCCGCACGCAGGCTGGTTGTGAGGTTTTGGTGTGAAAAGGGCAAGAAAAATCCCCCCCCTCCGCCATCTGACTGCAGCATGGGACGGGGCGACCGAGAAGTACCTTTCATGGGACTTTTGCTTCTAAATCCACAAGGTACTCCTCCTAAGCGATGGAATGGTTTTAAATAGGATCGTTCCGGCCGCTCTAAGATATTCCTTCATTCCTTCCTGGGAATTTAGTGTTCTGGGAACTGCCAAAGGTACAGCAGAGAGTGCCAGGGACACGCTGCAACAGGGACCAGTGGAATGCTCGGCGCTCCCTCGGCTCCCACTGCAGTCGCTACAGAAACCCAGAACCTGCTCTGCCACTCAAACCCCCCACGTTCATCCGACCATCGTCAAACAGTCTAGAATAAAGTTCAAAACAGGGGGAGAAAGTTCACTTTACCCTGGCACCTATTCATTTTGCAAGAACTGCGCTTCCCCTGACAGAGCTTTTACCAGGCGAGAGCAGGACTGTTCGCCAGGGCGCAATTTTTTGGTGAAATTTCAGAATTACTCAGAAAAGCGTCTTGCACATCATCGTGACAGAGCCGGAGTTCAGTGTACAAGCTCTCGCTGCCAGCCAAGGCAGGAGGATGTTTTAGCAATAGCGTGGGGAAAGAGGAAGAGCTGCCACCCAATTTAGTAACTGAACTATGACCTGCAAGTCGACGAGGGGGTAATTGATGGAGGAAAGGCAACGTGCCCGCTCCAGAGCGCCGATATTTCCTATTAAGTAGGAAACGCTTGGAGAAGAAAAGGTAAAAGCAACTGGAGAATATGACAATGAGAAGCCAGGTGGGTTAGTCACTGAAGAGCTAATAGCACCAACGAATCCAGCGTGTGCATTCATTCATCCCCTCCTCCGAGGGCTTCGGGATGCTGCAGGCGTTTCACGCAGAATGGCTCGATATTAAATGTGAAATGAGGTAAATCCGACTCCGGCAGGGAGAAGGCCAGCGAGCGCTCTGACAGCATGTAGATCCCGTGGAGCGGAGCTGGAAATGCCAAGGGAAATGACTGGGTCACTAGAAAGTGAATTCAACACCACCACAGAAGACGGCGACAGACTTTCAGCGAGCTCCTTCCCAGGCTGTCGATCTGGGGCAACGGCTAGAGTCATGCAAAGGAAAGATTGGCTTGGTTTTACTTATTAAAGTGGAAGGAAATGCTTCCATAAATAGGAACTACAGGAATCGGTACTGATGACATTCGCTCTGACCTCACTCATCCTCAGGAGATGTAAACACCGAGTTTCACTCTTAGACTGATGGACAAAACAAGCCCTGAAAATCCCTCGGAGTTGTAGGGGAAGGAAAAGTAGTCGCGTGGTTTTGGGTTCCTTTTAAACTACAACAGAAAGAGGAAAACCGACCAAATTCCTGAAAAAAAAAAAAAAAAAAATGAACATTCACCTAGAAAAGTCTGGTTGTAAACACCGGTTTGAGCCCAGCCTGCTTTCCCATCGCCCGCTCACCTCCCCAACGCCCCCGAGGTCCCGGGTGCAGGAACTGCCCTCACAGCGGCAGCGGGTCAGGGATCACGGGCAAGAGCAGCCTCTCGCTAACTTTCTCCTACTCTCCAGCTACAGCGTCCCACACTCCAGCTCCGGCTTGCTTCCGAGTGAGCCAAAAAAAGGGCGGGGGGGAGGGGAAAATCCAAACTCAAGACAGTTTGGAGCAGGCTGGGGGCAGGAGAAGTTGCTTATCCTGAAGACCACCAGGGGTTAAGCTGCACCTCTATGGCTCAAGCACTCTCCATTAGCAAAACTTTTAAAATAACACAAAGTGGTCTAGCAGTAAAATCCCACAATTATCGCTAGCTTGCATGCCCAGAGCTGGTGTTTTTACCAGCCGTGGCTTCGACCTGACAGTTTTACGTGTCTGACAGCAGCAGATCTGCTGGTTGCAAACAGCCCTCAGCTCTGACCGCTCTGCATTCATTTACAGATTTTAAAAAAGGGACTAGTTCCACATGTCTCTGCAGTCAGAAGCAGGTACGAAGCAGCCCAGCCGCAGCACGACCCGCCTGGGCACAGCAGAACAAAGGCAACAACTGCAGGACAACAGGGAGAAGAAAGCGGAGAACACTCATTAAACCACTCGGAGCCTCATGACACATCTCATGCTGCCGCCCACACTAGAGGCAAACAAAATAAAACAAACTATTAATGAAAAAGAACAGCTGATACTATAGTGACCTGACCACAGCTTGCAGGGGACAGAGAAGCTGAGTGTTCACAGTGCCAGCCGGTGGCCGTGGCACCTCCAGCTCTTCCACCAGTTCCATCCCCAAAGCTTTGAGCTGTCAGACTGGGCTGTAAACTCAATCTGTTCTACAGATTATCCCCAGTCATAGAATCATAGACTGGTTTGGGTTGGAAAGGACCTTAAAGATCATCTCGTTCCAACCCCCCTGCCCTGGGCAGGGACACCTCCCACCAGCCCAGGCTGCTCCAAGCCCCGTCCAACCTGGCCTTGAACCCCTCCAGGGATGGGGCAGCCACAGCTTCTCTGGGCAGCCTGGGCCAGGGGCTCACCCCCCTCACAGCCAAGAATTTCTTCCCCAGATCTCATCTAAATCTCCCTCTTTCAGTGTAAAACCCTTCCCCCTCGTCCCACGGCTCCCCTCCCTGATCCAGAGTCCCTCCCCAGCTTTCCTGGAGCCCCTTGAGGGACTGGCAGGGGCTGGAAGGTCTCCCCGGAGCCTTCTCTTCTCCAGGCTGAACCCCCCCAGCTCTCTCAGCCTGTCCCCACAGCAGAGGGGCTCCAGCCCTCCCAGCATCTCCGGGGCCTCCTCTGGCCCCGCTCCAACAGCTCCGTGTCCTTCCTGTGCTGGGGACTCCAGAGCTGGAGGCAGCGCTGCAGGGGGGTCTCACCGGAGCGGAGCAGAGGGGCAGAATCCCCCCCCCTCGTCCTGCTGCCCACGCTTCTTTTGATGCCGCCCAGGCTGCGGTTGGCTTTCTGGGCTGCAAGTGCGAGTCGAGCCTTGGAAGCGCGCGCGCACACACACACACACGCGCGTCCTTTGAAGATAAACACTGCTCCTACCCCGTGAATCAGCGTAAGTCAGCCCAGTTCCCAGCACTCCGGTGGAACGGAATCTCATTTTCCCAAATGTCAGAGTAGGAGTCTGCAGCTCGTTAGTGCCAGCTCCGGCGCTGAAGGATGCCGTGTGGTAACGTGCCTTGAGGAATTAAGTAAGGTCAGCCCCAAATTTAGGGATTGGCTGAATATTCTGCTAATGTGTCTTAAATGCAGCTTGTTAAAAATAAAAGGGTTTATTTTGATACGGCATACGGCACATTGCATCATCTGGAGTGTGCGGCGAGACAGATGGTGAGAGTAAGGCAGAGCCTTCCCTTCACGGCGTTTGCTACCATCTTAGGAGCCTCTTCCAACGGCTGCCTGTAATAACTTTTCCAGGGGCTGTTTGAGGCAGGAGAAATTGAGGGGCAGAAATTGAGAAGAAAAGCAGAAAGAGAAACTGAGGAGCAGGTCAGCGCTCCAGGAACTGACGTTTCAAAGGAGCTGAAAGCGCTAAGAGCAGCCACGCCGGGACGAGAAATCCACTACCAGCCTTACAGCAGTTTTGAATTATTGTTGTCAATATTAGATGGGTTGCCAACCAGTCGCTGATGTTTAGGATGGGGCAGCAGGTCCCTGGCTTTGCGGGAATCCCAGAAGTCTCCTATTGCCCCCCCAATTGCCAACTTCATCAACACCAGCCCGAACTGCTCCTCAAAGTCAGTGCAACGCGGGGAACAACATCTTAAAAGCCACTTTGAACCAACGTTACACGCCTCTAACGTCAAATGGCTCCGTCCTCAAAGAGCATCACTGAAGAGCAGCATACCACCGCCTCACTCCCACCAGTATCACGTTCAGATCTGGCTGCCAACCCAAAACTGCTGGCAATTTTACGGCAGCAACAAGAAGACAAAACGCCTGCTCAAATCCACGAGCGACGGCCGAGCACGGTGACATTTGGCTCAGAAATAAGAGTAGAGAAACTGCAACACATTACGCGGCAAAGCCAGCCGGCTTCTAGCTAATATTCTCCCGGAGTAAATAAACCCAAGTCAGTAGACTTACAGAAAGTGAAGAAATGTATTGGAAGGCAACATCATCACCCCAAAGTTACACGCAATAAACAGCTAAAGCTGCGTGTGAGCCTCTTGGCTCCTGTATAGCCTGGAGCTCCAGATAGAGCGTTGGAGATAATTAGGAAAAGCTCGACTTTGCCGCAGGAGCCAGGCAGAGCTCGGCGTGCCGCACGGCTTCCCACTGGGGCTCCGGCTCGCCAACAACGACGGTGGCCCGTAAAAGCCATCGGAGCGTCCTGCCGAGCCGTCCCCACCACCCGGGGGAAGGTCTGCGAAGACACAATCGCCGCTTGCCGTCGCTGGGGCCGAACATTTGCAGCACGAAGGCAATAAAAGGCCCTGCAACGCACTCTCCCTCTAACAGGTTCCCCTCCAAATTAACAAATGGCGTTTAGTGCCAGGGAAGAAGCATCATCAGATTGCGGCAGAGCCAGTTCTGCGTGTACAGAATGCAAAAATCACAGTTCCTTCAAGATAGCTGGGAAGTGCTGGAGGAGCGCAGAGAGGCTGCGTTAATTGCTTTAACCCACTGCTGCAATATCTCCACAGCAGACGCTACTTTCTAAGGGTTTAAATCTGAGCCGCAGTAGCTGCCCAAAGCTCTAAGTTTGTTGTAAACAAGTCCTGCTTCTCAGGCCTCTGCTCCAAGCAAGATAAACAGCGGGGCAATTAAGGTACAACTTCTGTGGCAAAACAAGAGAAACCGACTTTCTACTGAAGTTCTGCAGAACTATCCCCAACTCCTGGGCGAGCGGCCGGGGGCTGCAGGGTGCGACAGCCCTCGCCTCCACTCACGCTTCCAGCCCTCAGCAAAACCGGGACGGGGAGCGGGGGGGATGTCTTTGGAATTTGGGACTCGAGCACACACGGGGACAGCTGCAGAACAGCGGTCGCTCTCCGTCTCTCCATCCCGCAACACCCCATGGGTGCGTTGCTGGTGTCTTCTCCAGTGAGGACTGGCGAGAAAAGCTTGGGAGCAGCAGTAAGTGCACGGCTACCAGGAAAGCAGAACTTAAACTAAATCTCCGCTGTAGCTTCGCATGGGAAAAGGCAACTACATGGTGTATTCATTTATACGTGGCACCCAGGCTGCTGGGAGAGTGACTCATCTTTTGCAGGGAAGGCGTTTGTCCAGCGAACTCGTCGGGTGTTTGGAGGACACGGGCGGTTCACGTTCGGCTCCCATCCGCCCTGCACGGGAGTCAGCTGCCGAGGCTGCCACCCATCTCCATCCTCCACCGGACCTTCCCGGAGCATCCGACAACCTGAATTCAAACGCGCTGCTGCACTCGAGCAAATATTTCATCCCTGAACCCAAAATGAGTGACAGTTCCAGGCACCTCGGACCGTTAAGACTGGCTGAAGTTATGGATGGCTTAAGACTAGAGGAAACCTGGAGTAATTTAACATGTTCCAAAAGGGTCCTGCTGTGTTTACAATTAAAATACCACAGGAAAAAAAAACCAAAACCCACTGTCCTCAGAAAGGGGAAGAGATTTGTGATTGTTTCGTATGCCTTGAACCCCTCCTGGCCTTGAATCCTTCAGCCAGACCCTGCATTCAATAGGTTAACGAGCTGGAGAGCTGATCAAAGAGCAGATGTTTATTCCCTCTTTAACTTCTGTCCAAGTCACAAATGCTCACAAATATTTATCTACAGAAGTCATAGCACTAATCCCATCTCCTTCCTAGCTTTTAAGTTTAGTGATCAAAGTTGTACAATTTCTTGAAGACAGTATTTCAATTTCGGTTCGTGGTCTCTCTAAAAGAATAATTAAAAAAGTACATTTCATCGGGGAAATGAAGAGAAGACGGTATGTTCTAGTGAAAATGAAAAGAAACATCAAAGTGAAACTCGGCAGCTTAATTTCACACCATCTATTCCTAAAAAGGATGACTGTAGGCAATCCCCTTTCAACAAATGCCAGAATTAGGACTTCACTTTCCCAGAAAGGCATTTCGGAGGAGAACCTCCATCCTCCGCCCATCCGGATAGCCCCGGCTTCCCGGCGGAACATGGGTTTGCGCGGAAGCTCCTCTACCCGAAAGCATCTCAAGAGCAAATCCCACCCCTCGGTGGCCCAAGGGAAGGGGCGGCTGTGACAACCTCTCAGAAGGTGGCCCTGGGAAAGGGCTTTGTTTTGCTTTCCCCTGCCCACAGCGGGGGACACGCAGCTTTGCAGGCCCCACTCGGTCATCGGAGCTGACTCGCTAAATTGCATTTCACTCTTAATTACGCGAACCCTACACGGGACAAGCACATCGCTGAAATTTCACCTGATAAACGAGGTTAAAATCCGGCGTGCGGCGTGGTAAACATTTCCTAACTATTCTTAGCCAAAGGAAAGAGTGTGACTGAGCTCCTTGACCAGTCAACACTGGCTGTTCCCACCCGCCCCGGTGCCAGGGGACACGCGGTGCCTTCGTTGGGCAGCTGCACCGGGATGACAGGCCACTGCTGTCATGGAGCAGATTCAGATCCAGCGCCGTGAGTCAGAGGAGCATGTGCAGGGTGTCTTCGACAACAAACCGCCCCCGGGTGCTGCAAGCCTGCAGAGACGTTTTGGGCACCGGACCCAAGGCATTAGAGGTGGCGCTGGGGGCTCGACCCTCCGCCAGGAACTGAGAAGCCGCACAACCTTCCAGTCCATTTGTCAGAGGCACTCGTTTTCCCCCCCTCTGCTTCCGAAGAAGTCGAAATCAGATTTCTTCAGAAGCAAAAGGCCAAACTTCCCCACATGAGGGCAGTAATTAGGACGTTATTAGAAACGCCTTCGGAGACGACCGCTCTCTCCTTCCCCCTCTCGATGCAGGCTGATCCCGGGGAGTTGTTTGTCTCCGCTCTCCATTTGTCATCCTCACTCAAAGAGCACATGAGTCAGACCGTGCACCACAGATGCTGCTGATAAAAGCACACTCCATTTGGGAATATTAGCAACCCTGCAGAACAAAGCTTAAAAAAAAAAAATTAAATAAATAAATCCCCATCCACTGACTCCCAATCAACTATGCCAGTAAGTGCCTGGTAAATGTCACTGGCTTTACGCTTTGTATAAACATCAGTCTTTGGATGGTCCAGATTAACTCCTCGGCTCCTGCAGGGTTGGAAGCCCCCACCTTATGGAAGGGCAACAACCGGGTGCTCCTTCAGCCTGGAACCACCAGCGCCTGTCCCAGGGGTGCTCGCTGTCGTTCTGCCCCCACAAATACCACAAAGAGGGAGGGGAAAAGGAGAGATGTCACTTATTTTTGCACAGCAGCATTGCATAGGCTGGATTTTTGCCGTGGATAATTTTCCAGAGCAGCAAAAGTGAAGCAATTAATATTCCCGTGGCAGAACAGAGAGCTCGAGCCCTGGCCAGCTGGAAGCTCGATCCCGGAGACCAGCAGCTTTGCTTTGGAAAAGGGATCCCAGGAGCTTAAGTAAAACGGC
This sequence comes from Fratercula arctica, assembly GCA_947846985.1. Lineage (NCBI taxonomy): Eukaryota > Metazoa > Chordata > Aves > Charadriiformes > Alcidae > Fratercula > Fratercula arctica. The sequence continues at coordinate 4,264,202 of CANTUZ010000022.1, read as the reverse complement.
AGCGACTGTAGGTGCTTTCACCACTGCTTTGGAGTCAGTTTACCATAACAGAATTAAAGTAGATAAAAGGAAACACTTCAGTGCATGTAAATCATCCCACTAAATAAAACTATGCACGATTAAGAAGCCGTCAGCCTCGGTGCTGATAAACCCCGACTGCACGGTGGCCGTCTCACCGCAGCTCTCGGCAGATCTTAATGCTCCTTTCAGCACATCTGGAGAACTAGCCTATTATCTATTTAAAAAAAAACAAAAAACACAAAAACAAAAACTAAAACAAAAACAAAACCAAAAAACCAACAAAACCCTCCGGAAAAACCACAGTGACCCAGTTCAAAGTGTACAACCTGTCTATTTTTGATGGAGCAGCGCAGACTGTCCTGACCGGAGGCAGAACAGGAGCCCTCCTCCGTCGGCACACAGCGCCCAGCTCCGGGCAACAAACTGCTCCTTCTGCATCAGCCTGTTCTGCTCCTGCCCGACTGTTCCTCGTAACGCTCACAAACTGGTTCTGCAGAATCCTACAATTAGAACAGCACCACCTATACAAACGCCGCAGATTAAGGATCAAGAGCTCCTCTGCTCATACCAGCTTTTTTATTTATTTATTTTTTAAAATCTTCCAGGTTCAGACTGATTTGTACGTAGCGCGCGTTTTGAAGCCGTGAACTTCAACGAAGGAGGAGTTTCCGACAAAAATGCTCAGCCTCCATCCATCCAGTCTCGTAGTGCTTGGGCTGCATCAGCCTAAAGATCCGTGTGATCCATCCTGGAGAGCAGCCAGCAGGAGAGGAAGGAAAATACGCAAGAAACCCGGCAACCCAGCTGGGCTGCAGCTACTGTTTTGATGATTTTTAAAGCTCCAGGACTTAAAAATGATGGGAGGCTCTTCCCTAATCACCACTGCATCTCATCTGTTCCTTCCAGCACCAGTTGTGGAGCACTCGCTGTGCGTAACAGCTGGAAAATGCTCATCTGGAATATGGTCTTAAATTAGAGCCGGGCAGGTTTAGATCAGACATGAGGAAGAAGTTCTTTACGCTGAGGGTGGTGAGACACTGGCCCAGGTTGCCCAGAGAGGGGGTGGAGGCCCCATCCCTGGAGACATCCAAGGCCAGGCTGGATGAGGCTCTGAGCAACCTGATCTAGTTAAAGCTGTCCCTGCTCACTGCAGGGGGGTGGGACTGGATGGTCTTTAGAGGTCCCTTCCGACCCAACACATTCCATGATTCTATGACCCTGCACCGGGGGGCTGAGAGTGCCGAAAAGGCCAAGGTAACCGAGAAACTGCTGAAAGACTCCAGAGGCAGCACAGCCACAGAAGAGCAGATCTTCCTTTACCCACCTGCACTCCCAGCGACTGCCATCCCTCCCCGGCTGCTGCGGCATCTCCTCGGTCACCAGCTCTGTGAGCGACAGGAGCTGCCGCTGCTGCCATCGGGGGCATCGACGGCACCCGAAATCAGGGCTCGTGCTGCCTCCAAAGCGTCATGTCAGGGGAGCCCAGGCAGTGGGTCCTCCGCAGACCAGACCTGCCGCTGTCCTCCTGCCCGGAGAAAAGGAAGGAAAGGGGCAGGAGAAAAGCGGAAAGATGCATTCTCAAGGAATGCTTTAGGAACGTAAAGGAAATTAGGAAGAAATTGTTTGCTGTGAGGGGGGTGAGCCCCTGGCCCAGGCTGCCCAGAGAAGCTGTGGCTGCCCAATCCCTGGAGGGGTTCAAGGCCAGGTTGGACGGGGCTTGGAGCAACCTGGGCTGGTGGGAAGTGTCCCTGCCCAGGGCAGGGGGGTTGGAACGAGATGATCTTTAAGGTCCCTTCCAACCCAAACCATTCCATGATTCTATGATTCTATGAAAGCTTTTCTAATGAACAAAAACTTGCCAGCAAATCTCACAAGTTTGACACACAATCTCTCTCCATCAGCATCTAAACAAAATATTTCTCCTACTGACATTTAATTTCACCAGTGTAAAGGGCTTGAAATCAACTGGCACTTTCTAAATCTCCTGCAGTTCCAGGTCAACGGAGGCGGAGGCAGCCAGGCCAGGCATCATTAGATGTGTCAGGCACGCAGTGCTGCCGTATAAAGATAATATAGTCTGTTCAAAGGGGAATGTCCGGTACCTCCAGGTAACCGGCAGAATCACAGAATATCAGGGTTGGAAGGGACCTCTGGAGATCATCTCCTCCAACCCCCGGCCACAGCAGGGTCACCCAGAGCAGGTGGCACAGGAACGCGTCCAGGCGGGGTTGGAATGTCTCCAGAGACGGAGACTCCCCCACCTCTCTGGGCAGCCTGTGCCAGGGCTCTGCCACCCTCACAGCAAAGAAGTTCCTCCTCCTGTTGAGATGGAACTTCCCATGGTCAAGTTTGTGCCCGTTCCCCCTTGTCCTGTCGCTGGGCACCACTGAGAAGAGCCTGGCCCCATCCTCCTGACACCCCCCTTTCAGGATTTATAAGCGCTGATAAGATCCCCCCTCAGTCGTCTTGTTTCCAGCCTGAAGAGACCCAAATCCCTCAGCCTTTCTCCATCAGAGAGGTGTTCCATCCCCTCAGCATCTCGGCAGCCCTTTGCTGTCCCCTCTCCAGCAGTTCCCTGTCCTTCTGGAACCGGGGAGCCCCAGAAGCATCTCTGCTGCATCCAGACGCCCTTCACGCAGGCAGCAGCCTTGGGTTCTCTGCAGCCCCCACATCAACCTCCACAACAACTGCCGAAACACAAGCACTGGCCTGCTAAAAGGTATTAAAAGCTTATCTTTTAGACATAACATGATTAATTGTTCTTAAGATTTAGGTATACTGGAAAAGGAATGATGGATAAAAGAGACATAAACTCGTCTTTAAGTGATTTAAGGCTTAAACATACAGAAGAGGATGAAAACATCTTCCTTTAGAGATTTACAGCAGTAGCTCTGGAAAAGGCTGTCATATTTCAGGAAGCGTCAAGTGTTTGATCAGAAATGGCATCTGATTCAGGGTCCAGGTATACTGGGATGGAGCCTCTTCTGCCCTGCCCTGAAGTACCTGGAGCTCACTCCCGCTGCTCCCCACCGCTGCTCTTGCCAAAGAGAACGTTTGCAAGACATCGCAGATCTCTGCGCTTTCCTGGACGCCTGGAAATCAGCGTTTCAGTTTTGGCATCTTAACTGTCTAGAAGGAACAAGCACAATACCTGGCTATTTAAACTAAGGTGCATAAACCAAGCACACGACCTGGACTTTGGCTCACTGTGCCAGCAGGGGCAATGCAGTCTGTTATTTCCTCGGGCACAGCCCAACGCTGCCACCGAGCAGCTCCTGCCCAACAAACGGCCCTGCGGGCACCCGGACGAACGACAGAAACTCCCGTGGTCATCACCATGCGCTGCCGTCGCTGTCACAGCACTGGCATAAGGCTCTGTGGCTTTTATTCAGGGAAAACCAGCACTACCTGGGAATCAGCATCAGCCCTAAGGCAGATTCAATAGCAGCAGGTACAGCAAAAAAAAAAAACCCAAATCAAATAGGTTTTTTTCAAAGGCAAGCTGAATTTGGTAGAGCCCAGTGTAGCGACAGCTTCCCCAAGTAAATATTGAAGGTTAGTACACGGCAGGTCTGCACCGAGAACGTGTTCGTTATCTCCCCAGGTCTATTACAGCCCTTGGAAGGTGAGATACGCTAAACGTATCCACAACTTGAGCAGAACAAACTCACCATCTTGGTCTTTGCTGTGCCGCAACTTTGTCCTGTAGGGACAAAACGCAACCAGTTGGGCTCACTGGCCATGTGGAGGACAGCTTGTATCCACCCTCCGGCTATTTGCACCCTGTATTGATGAACACAAACAACTCTTAATTAAAAGCACCGGGGTTAAGTCTTCGTCACGTTTTAAAAGAGGCGACACCAGGAATGTAGCACGCTTGAGTCACAAAGCAGGTTGTACAGCATCGTACCACCAGAAGTAACCCCGCAGTTTTCCTTTCCAAATAATTAATAATTAGAAATGTATCAGCTGCTTTGGGCTTGTTTGGTTCGCTGGACCCTTGGTTGAAGATTAGGTGGAACACACGGGGGCCCTGCGGTTACTTTCCCCTCACCTCAAGCTGGGTACTACTCCTGTGCCTGCGTACGTTGGGCACCCTTTCTTGCACAACAGCTTCGAGTCTCGAGAATTCGAGTTCTGCTGGATGTTTGTGGATCCCACCGCCAGCCGTCACCTCTTCGGGAACGCAAAACCAACTCACAACAAATTTGCAGTTAGAGAACAAGTCTTTAAACCAGACGCTTGCAAAAGCAGAGCTACGATCCTGCAAAAAAAATGTTAGAAGTGGGCTCTCACCGGCAAAATCGTTATAAATTTATCTTAATTAATCTTAGCACAATCATCCCAACAACTCCTTTTGCAAAGACGAAGGGCCCCAGGCCTGCTGAACTCACAGCAACACACCGCTGCTTTTGTATATTCTGGCAACAACATAAGTCTCTTTAGAGAGACTTAAAGATACTTCTGGACCGTGGAAAAGGGAGCTCCCCATCTAATTTATGGCCTCGCTAACAATGTGGGAAACTCATTACAAGAAACAAACAACCGAGGTGTTGCTGGTCACCTCCCACCCATCCCAACCAGCCCCGTCTTCCAACTCCTTCCCGACCGTTTCTCTCCTCTGGGAAGGTAAAGAGCCCGACAGGCTGATCCCACACCCTCCTTCCCGCGGACCCCAGTGGAATATCGCACCGTGTCCCAGCTCAGCCGGCCCCAACGCACGTGACAGGCGCAAGACGGAGCCTGCAAACCCAAAATGCAACTTCCAGATGCAGCGGCTTGTAGAGTAAACACAACGCAGAGCGGTTTGCACAGGCTCTTCAAGTCATTACATTCCCATTTTTTGCAAAATGACCCACAGACATCATGATAACTTTAAAAGGGCACATAAGTTGGATCAGTACTGGTTTCTGAAAAGCTACTTAAGAGTTCTTCATACTTAAGAACATACTTTTATCAGCTCCAGAGGAGGAAAAAGCTGCCTGAGATGCAACTAACTCATCAGCTTTCCACCTGAAATCATCCACATAAGCAGCCTGAGTATGAAAAACATCTGAAGGCAGAACTCAAATATCAATTTGTTGAATTAAGCTGCCCGCTCACATTGCCCTTGCGAGTTAGAGCAGGACCGGAGCACTCTGTGAACCGTGCTGCGTTCCCCTTTGCACCCCAGCGGGAGCCGCGGGCTCCACGGCGGGGCAGTAAGAGCGAGACACAGCCACAGCAAAAAGCTGTTTCTCAGGCCCTTTTCTGGAACTCCATCAAACCCAGCTGCCTGTTGATTTAGCCGCTGGTGCGAAGTCGAGGGGAGCCAACGCCGACAGCCCTGGCGCTGAACCCAGCTTCAGCAACGGCTGCACTTTGGAGTATTATTTTTTTTCTTTTTTCTTTTTTTTTTTTTTGCTCTGCTTGGAACCACGTAAATAGCATTTCTGTTTGCCGTTAATCCTTTCATGCTTGCGCTTCCCGGAGTAACCACTGCTGGGAAGAGACTTGTGTGTCTTCAGATGCCCAGGGCTTCCCCGCTCGCCGCCTGCCAGCCCTGCAGGATGCAGCAAAGCCACCCGAAAACCAGGGGTGGCGGCAGCGGCAGGACAAGGGGCAGAGCGGAGGGATGGAGGTTACGCTGGGGAACACGGGAAATTGCTGCAGAAAACAGGAGCAAGATGCCAACGTCTGGAGGTGGATGATCCTTCCTACAAACAGAACTTTGTCGCATCCGTTCGTAAGCCAACGACCATCAAGAAATTCAACAGGCTTTTCTGTGAAGTCTCCGTAAAGCAGAGATGCTCAGGGACAGGAGTTTCACTTGGGATTTCAGCCAGAGGAGGTGGCATGCTGCAGGCAGAAACTAATATATTCATCACTAAAATTCTACAGTAGGCGCAGAAATAGCTGGAAACATTAAGGAATATTGTTCTTCTAACGCAATCTTCTGCTTTGCTACTCCCTCCAACCATTTTAATTGCCAGGTGAAGTATTAAGGAAAGTACACTCAGAACAGTAGCATCTACACCTCTATTAATTCGGTCGAATATTAAGAAGGAGCAGTGGTGTGAAGGAGCCAAATTATTACAGTCCCCGAACATCCAAGACCGGAGCAAGCCCCGACAGCAATAAGAAGGAAGGGGCGAGGATCAACAGAGACCATTAGTGGCACATCACCTGCGGTTTGTTAGAGGGAGGAAAACCAAAGCAGTGGGATGTTACAGGAGAAAAAAAAAAAAAAAAACCAACAAAAAAAATCGCAACGCAGCCGTGTTCTCTGAAGTGCAAGTTTCATACTTGGGAGTTCTGGAAAAGGATGCGGGAACAGCCCCCAGGCAAAAGCTGTTGGAACAAAGAGGGTGTTTAGAGTAGGGTGGAGGGACACTGCAGACTTGAAGGAAACACTTCTTACCACCGGGCTGGGGATCAAACAGGGTAAATTCAGCTTTGAAAAACCGACAGCCAAAGGAACTGCTTGGAACAGTTTTCATGGACAACTGTATATTCACAGGCATCCCTAAGGATGAGCAGGAGCTGGTCTCTGAAGCAAAGTGTAGAGGCTCGAGGTGGCACAGCCACAGCAGGGACGGCTGCCGCCACGTGCCAACGAGGTACTAGCCACCAGCAGGTTTTAGGGTGCTCGGGCCAGACCAGTTAGTGACACACGAGAAGCATTAGTAACACAACTGAGTACTGACTGAGTCACCCAACCACAGGAAACTCACTGAGTTCACCGCATCTTCTCCCCGTCCCCTCCCTCCCGCGCTGGGAATGGCAGGGGAGGCGTTGGGGTGAGCCGGGCCAGCAGCCAGACGAGCCACCGAGCCAGGGAGCTCTGCAACACCATTCACGCAGCCCCGGCCGCGCCAATGGCCCGAGACCACATCAACCGCTCTTCCCCATCCCAGAGGCAACACTGGATATAAGCCATTTTATTTCTCTTGGGGAGGCTCCCAGCCTTGTTTTGGCACAAAAGCAGCCGTTCCCATTCTCCAGCTCCATTTACTCCAACTCATCCCAAGCTCTCAGCTCTCCCACCACCCTGCCACCTTTCAGGGTCCCCTTGAGGGACCAACACTACCCTTTTTGCTCAAGGTCCAAGCTCTCCAAAACCAACTGGGCTCCTTAAACTGGACTCCCTGGGCCTGTGAACCCTATTTCATGCCATTCTTACCCAGCAATGCGTTTCCCAGATGTGATGCTGGAATGGCAACTGGCTGGAAACCTGTTCTGGGGAAGGCAGCTGTGAAATCCACCACCTGACTGTGGGAAAGCAGAGGTCATTTCCCCAAAGCCAGTGAAAACAAAAGAGGTGTCGACTCATTTGAAGAAGGAATAGCAACATCCACACCAAGAAAGACAGACCAAAGGAAGCAGCGGATCTGAGAGCAACGGGAAGACAAGAGATCCCACCAGCAAAAAAAAATAAATAATACACTGTGCGTATCCCCACACGATGCACGCAGCTACTCCTCCTCTGCAGTTGCATCTCAAGTATTTCACATCCATCTCAAGTATTTTACACTACTTCAAGCCGTAGTAATAGAACAGATTTTTGGTGTTGATGGCACTCTCACAGCCCCGCACTCGTTCAAGCTAACCACAGGAGATGAGGGTAGGCAGCCCTTATTGTTGCCTTGTTGCATCACTTCTCCCCTCTCCTTTTTCCATGATTCAGCCGAATAGCAAGATATCCCTTGATTGCCATGCCAGTTTTGAGACAGTGAGAAGAGCAGGTGCCATTAACGGGCATAACGTACTCAGTGCTCCCGGGGGGCACCCTCTCCACCCCTCTGGTCTCCCAGAAGTCTGGGACTGTCCACCTCAGAGGGCTGCATGCATCGCTTCGGGGTACTCAAAAACTTATGGTCCTACAAAGGCCTCCAGGTCCCGAGGCACAGACTTTCACAGACTGGTTTGGGTTGGAAAGGACCTTCAAGATCATCTTGTTCCAACCCCCCTGCCCTGGGCAGGGACACCTCCCACCAGCCCAGGTTGCTCCAAGCCCCGTCCAACCTGGCCTTGAACCCCTCCAGGGATGGGGCAGCCACAGCTTCTCTGGGCAACCTGGGCCAGGGGCTCACCCCCCTCACAGCAAACAATTTCTTCCTAAGATTTAACCTAAATCTCCTTTCTTTCAGTTTAAAACCATTACCCCTTGTGTTATCGCTGCCCTCCCTGATCCAGAGTCCCTCTCCATCCTTCCTGGAGCCCTTTTAGGGACTGGAAGGGGCTCAAAGGTCTCCCCGGAGCCCCTTTAGGGACTAGAAGGGGCTCAAAGGTCTCCCCGGAGCCCCTTTAGGGGCTGGAAGGGGCTCAAAGGTCTCCCCGGAGCCCCTTTAGGGACTGGAAGGGGCTCGAAGGTCTCCCCGGAGCCCCTTTAGGGACTGGAAGGGGCTCAAAGGTCTCCCCAGAGCCCCTTTAGGGACTGGAAGGGGCTCGAAGGTCTCCCCAGAGCCCCTTTAGGGCCTGGCAGGGGCTGGAAGGTCTCCCTGGAGCCTTCTCTTCTCCGGGCTGAACCCCCCCAGCTCTCTCAGCCCGTCCCCACAGCAGAGGGGCTCCAGCCCTCCCAGCATCCTCATGGCCCTCCTCCAACCTGCTGTGTAAGCAGAGGGATGGTATCGTGTCAAGCCGACCCCAGAGCAGTGGAAGGGATGGGGACACAAACAGGCTGGTCTGTAAAGCGACAAGAGACGGCCGGAGGGCAGTCGGGAGCAGAGAACTGGAGAATGCGTTCGGACGAGACCGACACCGTAGATAAGCTGGCTGGAAAAGAATGTTTTAGGGGCGACTCGTGATTGTGGCAGAAGATACCAAATAGTTGTTTGGTGTCTGTCTATAAAGCAAATCTGTTCTGCTGAACGTAAACAGCCAACTAGGCAAACCCTTACTCTGAAGTTTTGAGGCAAAGTGTTCCACGTTGGAGTCTCACAGTGTCTCCTCTGTGCACAGAGAAAAATTCCCAGTCAGGCTGCAGTTCATGGAAAACTGACAGAAGGTGTGTTTCATAATGCCAAATTTTACTCCGATACAAACCTAACACTGAAGGTGTCAAGTGGTACAAGGAAAGGAGAAAACTGGGGAAAAAAAAAAACCCCAGGTTACAAACAATCACAGCATCTCAAGGCACCTCTTCGGAGACTGAAATCTGAACAAGGCGACTGGGGAGAGAGAATCGGGATGATGCCCCAGATCTTTTTTTTGACATGTTAAACTGGGATTATCTCAATTATACTAAAAAAGTCATACACAGAGGCTGCCACGATCTCAGATTTTCCCTTGCTTTTCTGCACACTGCTGATTGTGTCTGATTAGAAACGCAGAGGACTTTTGCACATGCTGCAGAAATTAAATTCTTAGAAAAGCGTTTCATGCACATCGGAGGGAAGGAAAGCTGGTTTCTAAGTTCGCGTGTAGAAGAGGTGAAGAGAAGGGACATCAAAGAGTGGTCATCAGCGACAAATTACAGACTGCAGGGGAAAAATGTGATAACTCAGCTGGCAGGCAGGGACATGAGAGGGACCTTCTGAAAAAATCAGCTGTCATTAAAGTGGCGCTGGATGAGCGTGTAAGAAAATGCTTTGAGCACCTTGTTGAGCTCAAATGAGAAGCGGAGAACTGTAAGTCCCGTCCTGTTTCAAATGCAGTTCAACTTGAGCAAAGGGCTGGTGCGTTTAGAAGTGGGTTTTTTATAAAAAAAAATAGGAGCACTAAGAGACAGGGCACAAATTCAGCTTGACTCCATGAGCAGCAATGCCGGGAAGGCAGCAGAGCAGCCTGATTTTGTCCGGGCTTCTTCCAAGATTACGGCGTTCCCCAGCAAAGGTGGCTTTAATACCTGCCTTGGAGAACGCTTAGTCACGGCTGGTTCTGCAGAGACACACACCATAGTTTAAAAAATAAGTGGGTTTTCTGAGTAAGTCACTCTCACCCTCCGTTTCGGAGGCGCACGGCGAGCGATGAGCAAGGAGAGCCTGGAGGGGAAACCACAGCCCCGGCGGCTGCAGCCCGGGCTCCTACACCAGCTCGGCCCCACTTTTCCTGCAGGACCTGGGGAAAACAACTGCCCTTCTCTTCCTGCGAGGCTCCTGCAAATTTTAACAAAGCACTTAAGACACAGACAGAAAACAGCATTTGTCACAGAGGAGACAGGATTCTTGTCCATGCTGATAAAGCTGCAAATGTGCTTGCACAACGCCCAGCCGCTAACCGAAAGGAATCCTTTGCACAATGCAAAAGTTAACTATTACTCCTCTGCGGATCACCTGTTGCAAGATCTCACATGACGCTCCAAAAAGTGCTGAGATAATTCCAAAGCATTAAAAAAAAAAACAACAAAAAAAAAAACAACAACAAAACAAAACCCACCAAATATTTTGCGAGACACATTCATCCTTAGCAGGGAGGTAACTAACACAGAAACCTGCTCGAGACAACCTGAAGGTCTGAATTACAGCTCATCTCAAGCGCCCGCGTAACGCGTTTGCAGACGGAATAACCGTTTTTGCTGAACGCAAGGTTTTGCTACCCCAGATGAACAATTTTCACTCCACGGCTTCAGCCACGGCCCAAAAGCCCCCAGCCCTGCGTCAGAGCCAGCTCCCCCCAGCCAAGGACAGGGACATCAGCTGCAGACGATGGAACCCTGGAGGGTACGAGCCCAAAAACTGAATTTCTGCCTTCTGCGCTAATCTGCTTTTTAAAAGGAACCAGGCTTCTCGGGGACAGCCCCAAAATACTTATTTCCTTGTGCCAAAGGTTTGGTCATTCTGGACAGATCTGAGCTTCCCAAAGCCAACCCCACCAGCTCCACCACAGCACCATTAAGAGCCTGTCGGGATAAAGGCTTTCAACCAATTTTTGTGTGTATTAACTCAAGTGCAATAGTTCAGAGGAAAGAAAAAGGGTTCTTATAGAGCTTGAAGAACTGTTTGGACGTTTAGCTGCTGTCCCACAAAAAAACGAGCAGTTAATTTGTTTTTTAACCACTTTCCTTGAAGAGCAAAAGAAAAATAGGACTGGTTTGCAGAGGCAGACTCGTACGAGCGGTTTACGTGACTCATGCATTTGTTTTTTTTTCCACACTGAAAGCAATGAGAAGGGGCAGCGAGCGTTGCTCAGCACGCTAAGGAATCAGTTCCTTTTGTTTCAGGGGCTGGCTGCAGCAGGATTAAAACCGGCGGTACGTGCCCTTGACAACTGTTGTGCAGAACCACCCTCTCCTCAGCTCCGGTTTCAAAGTCAAGGCTCAAAAATCCGTGTATCGCGGCTCTTCAGTGAGCTCCACATCGCTGGCGGGGCGGTGGGTGCGACGCTGGCAGAGGCACCGTCTTTACTGCAACGGGGAGAGGAAAAGGAGAGAAATTCCTGGCAGCGCAGGCCACTCCTGTTGGCAGCGCTCCACAGCCGGAGCAGCGCTTTATAAGGAAATTTCTTGGACGAAACCGCCTATCCTCATGTTACTAAGGGTTTGGGGTTTTTTTTGTATTCCGCTGCAGATGCTCTACAAAGTTATTCTTAGCGGGTATTTCGTACAGAACCAACGCTGTCCCCAGGCTGGGGAATATCTGCAGAAACACCAAAACAGATTTGAGATCTGCTGAGGAAATAAAGCTGAAGCCCAGGCCAGAGGAGCAAAGACAAGTCCCAGGAGATTCAGGTTGAAGCAGCTCCTGGTACAGATGATGTCAGACACTTAAATCAGGCTTTGTCCAACCTTTGGCCATTAACGGTCAGAGACCTGCTGGGAGGCTTCCAGCCGCTGAGAATCGATTCCGTTTCATCATCGGGCTACCGTAATATTCAAATGGGAGGTTTCCAGGGAAAGTTCAAGTTCTTCATTTCTTTGTACTGGGGGTGCCCGTTTCTTCCCGGATCAATGATTTACTGCCCTGGCGCAGCGCTGGCCACGTCCCCACGGCTACGCAGAAACTCCAGATTAATAAAAACCTACTTAGGCCTAGTTTTTTTAAAAAAAAAAAAAAGATAAAGAATTCCAACACTGCTGTCTTGGTGCCTCCAGCCTGGGTTCGAGTTGAACTAAGTCCAGAATTCTGTCAAAGGCACCGAGGAACAGGATAAATTGTCGGTATTTTGGGGCTGGTTTGTTCTTCCCCCAGGCAAAGGTTGGTCCGACCCAGGGCACGTGGACTGTCCATTTCCATCAAATAATTCCCCATAATAAATCAAGCCGAGGAAAGCAATAGGTAGAAAGCAGAGATGCACTTCAGGTTTAGGAGCACCCAAACCAATCGCTGACTAATTTGGCTCTTACTAGACGCTTTCGCACCACTAACGCTGTGAGTCTTTCTGGGTTGGACTAGCAGAAAAGCTGAATTCTAAGGAAAAAACAGCTCATGCGTGAGCTTCCGTGTACAGGGAGCAGAGAAGGAGAAACCCAAAACAGAGGAGATTTCTCCAGGCCAAGCTGCCATCAAGACTTGAAAAAAGCAACTTTCCGATTTTTAACTGAAATAGCCTAGCGCCTAATAAGCAAACTGCAACCGCCTTTACTCAATCAAATGGCATTTGAGGATTCCAGATTAATTCCGGTGAACTACAGCAACAAGCAACTGAAAGCTGCCAATATCCATTTTGTCTTAATAAGTACGAACAGGATTTAAAATACCAGAGGGCTGTACGTACAACTAATAAAGGTGTCTGGGAGCTTGAGCGATCTGGAGACAGTTCTGGGATTCAAAATTTAAACAAATACTAAACAAATGAGCTGGTGCAGGGGAGCAGAGGAATGCTGGCCTCAGGGCTGAGGAATGCAACCCGTCCCGACGGCAGCGAGAGCAGCTGTATCTGCACCCTGCGCTGGGAAACCAGCTGGAAATATGTGAAGTTACTGCTGTTTAGGCACTTTTACATATATCTATTCTTAGAAAAAAACCTAGATAAAGAACAAGCAAACCCGTTTAATGACAATATGCCTATGCAACTCTGTTCCGCAACTTTGAAAGTGCCAATTCAACGAGATTCAGAGAAGAGATTGAGGGGTTTCGCACTAGAAAGTTACAAATCAATTACAGACTCAATTGACAGTTGGATTATTCACCTAAATCCCCTGCACCCTCTCAGCGATTTGCATTTCAAACAGACCGAATTTCCCAGCAGGACAGATCCGTTTCCCCATCTTGTCTACAAGTTCACACAGGACTGAACTGCTCTTCCAGTTCGTCTGCAACCAGGGCTTCCTATCTCACCAGAAAATAAAAGGTTTAGTTTAAAAATCACAGTAAGCATTTTTGCACATCGATAGAAAAGTGCTTAGGCAGCTCTAAACTTCAAAGAATTTATTACAAGCCAGATGAACCTGGTTTAGCACAGGCCAGCTCCGGGGCTCCCTGACTGCGTGCGACACCGCGAGCGGTGCTACACCACCACGGTTTTCTAAGAAACAATACCGAACCTGATATTTATGTGACCTGCAGCACAGATGCCACCATCCCGTCTCATTGAAGGGCCATGGGGAACGCTCTTGCATGTCCGTCGGCATCTCAACGCACCAAAACAAAACGTGGGGTTTGCCGCGTGTGACTAACTCGGTCAGGCGGGCCAGCATGGCACACCGCCGGCGTGCATGCAATACCGTCAGACAACGCAACCTCAGCTCTGCAGCTGCAGCGACCGTAAGGATATATTCGTGTTTACCCAGAGTTTAGGTGTTTCAAAGGAAAGGCTGATTTAATTATCCTGGCTGTTCGCCACTTTGGCACAGGCGGGACCGAGCAGCGGCTTGCCCAAACTTCAGGGACCCCCTTTTTTCCTTCCCAGATCTCCCGCGCTCCCCAACCACGGCTCTTCCAAAACAAATTAAATTGTTATCCCAGGCCAAGGAGCCGGAGAATAGGAAAGCCGGCTCTGTTTACCGCTAGCTGCTCGGAGGAAAGCCCACGGGGGCTGAAGGTTAGCTGGGTGCGCAGGTGGAGCGTGTGGGAGGGCAGGAAGGACAAAAACCAGAGCCAGTAAGAACTGACTCAGCAACGCTCAGCCCCCTTTCATTATCTCAGATCTGAGCGCAGAAATGTTAAAATACACTTTCAAAATGAGAAAGCCAGCCGAGGACGGTTTATATAATGCTGCCGGATTTAACTCCTGCAGGTTACCAAGAGCACAGATGCATTGGGATGCTGCCGATGGCAGACGGTATCGCGACTCCCTGACAGTAACTGGGGGCTGCAGAGCACATTTCGGGGCTTGGCAGAGGCTGAAGGACGGCATTCCCACGGGATCACGGCCCACATGACGGGAAGGGAGAGTCCGGGCAGCAGAGGACAAAGTCTTACTCCTGGCTGTCAACATCAGCCAGAACACTGCAGCTTTGCAGCCACCACAGGGTACAGCGTGTTATTGTTTCCCCTGAAAACAGCTAAATAAATTATTTAAAGAATTAACTGTGCCCCAAAACAAATAGTACTCAGTAAAACAGGAGTAACGTTGCAATTTTAAAAAATACAGACTTTTTTTTTTTTTTTCCTCTCTTAGGTAAGGAATAGAAGCATCGTCAAAGCTGGTGGCTGCTGGCATAGAGAGGCCACCAGGGCCGGCTGAAGGGCCACCACGAAGCAAACTGACAGAACCCCCGCTGTACTTGTTTTTCCATTATCTAATATTAGTGCATGTAGGTATTTATGAACCATTCTGCGGCGCATTCAAGCTAATTCCCAGAAAATCACGTGCCCGCGCAGAGAATTCAAGATTAGGAAGCCTTCCAATGTTTTCTCGAGCAGAGCTGTGATCACCGGTGCAGTACTAACAGCAATTTGAAAATCTGCCTTGTTGGTTGGCTGCCAGATACTGACCCAACGAGCATCTCATTAAGCCTCCAGTCATCTCTTCCCAGCTATTTGTGTCAAACCCAGCGCTTTGAGGCCTGATGAGTCTAAAGCGCCTTCAGACTGGGGGCAGAAGGACAGACAGTAGTTACAGAACCGCATTATAAAACGTTTGAAGAAACAGAAGCGCTCAGAAATTCGCGCTCCTATAACAAGTACATGACAAGAGCCTCTCTGGTCTACAGCCGCAAGAGCAAGTCAGTGGTCATCAGGTCTGAAAGGCTTGTTTAAGTTCTCAAAAAAAAAAAAAAGAATAAAAATGCCAGAGACATTTCCAGCTGCTCTGGACAATCAGTCACGATCGATTCCCACCTCCTTCAGCCTCGGACACGAGTCACACGAGCCACCGAGCAGGGCAACACCTCTGCCCACATCTGCCAGCCCGACAAGGCACGGGGTGGCCGTACCCTCCAACCCTTCTCTTCCCTGGGATGAACATTGACAGTGCCCAGAAACCAAAAAAATGCCTGTTGAGTCTGTGTAATTACGTTAGATTTATGAGAATCCACGTAGATGCCTGTATGGACAGCCCTGCAGAGACAGGGACAAGAGCTACCGGCCGTTAAGTTTTTTATTTGAACAATATTAGCTCTTTATGCAGCCTGCCTCTTCCTACTGCTCCACATCTGGACAGCTGCTGAGGGCAGAAAGCACTCAGGCCGTGCTCACGAGCTACCTTCAAGGGGGGGAAAAAAAAAAAATCATGCCTAGAGGGCAAGACGGCTGAAAGCTGCCCAAAAGTCTTGCTGCAAATTTTTGTATGAAACAGCACCTTATTTAGACAATTTGAAAAAATGTTACAGAGGGACACTATGGCTGGGAATTTGCATAATGGGCGTCTACATCTTGCTTACCTAACGGGGGAAGAATCCTGTCTGTCAGTAAGTCTAGACTGTGGTGTTGAATCCAGGGGACCGTGGAATCTCCCCGGCCAGAAATAACACCCGGCGCAGGGCAGGGTGCTGCCATCTGCCGTCACCCACCGCTGGGACGGCAGCAACCTCGCTTTTTGGAGGTATCTCTGGCCCGGGGCCGCTCTGCAGAGCTGGGCTCAGTGCTGAGAGCAGTGAGAGAAGCCATCCTCCTCCTCCTCCTCCTCCTCCTCGCAAAACCTGGCTGACTCCTCCAAGTGCTGCAGGGAGCTGCGAGGACCGGTGTCCCCTACGTGCCTTGCTCCGCTGTGCTGCCGGACCGCGCTCTTAGCTGTAGCTGCAATTAAAGCAATGGCAGCCTGACAGTCTATTCTATTAAAATATATATACATTACTTAATGTGAAAAGGCCTTGGCCTAACAACAGCTTTCACATTTAAAATATTCCAAAGGCTTAAGTAGTTTAACAGAGACCTCTGCAGTCCACACCGGCTCACTGCAGGCAGTCACTCCAGGTGCAGTTTTCCCCACTGAACTGGGTTTTAGAAGACAAAACACCCAAAATACGCAAAGGTGTGCATTTAGCCACCATTTCCACCTCCAAAAGCCCCGCTGCGACACACGTGGAGCCACTGATTTTGGAATGATACAGATCTAAACTCCCCCGAGCGCCTGCAGCCCAACAGCGACCGTTCCCCACCTGTCCCAAAGCAGCACCAGCCCGACCCGCTTCTCCCCAAACCCCGGGGAGGGACGTCAAACGCCTCCCAAGAACAGGGAGGTTTGAAACACACTCAGCCTCCTGCCCCTCCAAGTCCAACGCATACACTAATAGAAGCAAGCAACGCTCCTTCTCTTCTTTGAAATACAGCACCCTTGATCTAAAGATAATCCATCTCTAGGACAACAGCAGTATGTGAGCAAGATACTCTATTCTCGGCCATGGGTTTGTCATCTCACCAAGCTTCAGTTCCTTTACCTTGCTGGTATTTCACACGTGGGACAGGAAATATAAGCTTTCACAAAAGGACTGCTGATGCACGAAGGGACTTTTGAGGCTCCACGGAAAACACTCGTGCCAAATATTACACTACGAAGACGGAGGTGACCAGAGAAAGGCGACACCAACACTCACGTACTGCAGTCCGTACCCTGCTGTGAGATTTTCAGCTATTGAGTGTTCCAAGCAGCAATAGATATCATTTCTTTAAAGCCTCCAAAAAGATTTCTAAGTATTTCATATCAGCAGCTGCACTTAAGAGTCAGCATCTGGTGACCAGCGGGGCAATGATGGACAAATGGGATGTGGCCAGACCCAACGGCATCGCAGGGTGCCACAGCACTGCCGTCCGCACGGCAGACGAGATGTGAGATCGCGGAAGAAGCAGATAGGTGAAGACAAGGTTGTGCGAAAAACCGCAGAAACTATTTTGGAAAAGGAAGCAGTGGAAACACGCTGGTGGAGTGCTAGAAGTCGGAGGAGACCGAATCCGTCACTTCCTCCAAGCACACTAAAGTTTACCTGTCCAACGTGGCCCATCTCCTTTAGGCAGCGAGGCCGGCGAGGTTTACTAGGTGGTGAACTACAGCTACAGGCATCATTCCAGATTAAATCAAATTCAAATATCGTATTCGGGGGCACACAGGGAAAACATCAACAAAACGGACAAAGTGGTGTAAAGCTTTTAGAACAACGCTACTGATTTGTTCTGTGCTCTGAGATGACACAAAGCTGTAGGGTAATTTAAAACAACACAACTGATATTTGACTGACTTCTTCTGTAGAAAAGTCATGAGGCTTTAATCACCACGCTGCTTCATTAACTGGAGATTACTAACACCAGGATTTGTTAGTCAGCACTACCAGACAATGTTTTAGTGTTGATTGTTTGTATAGGGAAGATTGGAACCGATGATTTAATAATTTTAATGGAATACAAGGTGATTTGCAAGGGCTGTCCTCAGCAGAATGGACAGAAATCATTACGGTTTTGCTTTGTCACATATTTCCAGAAAGTAACAGCTTCAGTGGGATCAACGCGAAGGCAAAGATGGGTGAGAACAGCACCGGACAAGTGAGGGACGCACCTTAAATCACACATCGAATCTCCTGCCTCTACCTTGACCATCCTGCTTAGAGGGCAGGGAGAAGACCAGGCCTTTGCAGCACCTAATATTCCAGCACAGAGCAAACCCGCTGTTATACAGAATGAAAAAGCCATCATTTGCTGTACCTCCTCTTCATGTGCTCCTGGTGAACGCGTTCCAGCAAAGGCTGGATAAAAAAGGAAACTGAACTCCATCATCCAGCTCGAGCAGTTAAAGCTGCTGCTTCCCCTGGCTCCCAACACGAACAAAGGCTCCCACACACCCCTCACGCCTTCTGACTAAGAGGGACATGTCGTCTTTGGAATCTAGAGATCTTCTTCCCTAATTAAGGAGGTGGATTACTGTTACATAACGAGCAGAACGTCGCTCCACGTGGGCAGCGAGTAATCGCCAGCCTTTGTCTCGGACCGGCACCAAGAGTCAAATCAGAGGAGCAGCTCGGAACAGCCACCGCAGCTGGGCAAACACCACCGCGGTGGCACCCGCTGCCACGCTTCCCCACCGCAGCAAGTCAAACTTAACCATCAATGGAAAATAAATTAACGACGAAACAATACGGCAAGTTTCATGAGTATGGAGTTCTTCTTGCTCACCTTCTTACTGCAGCGGAGCAGTTTGGTCTTCCGTCTCGTAGGGCGCGCCTGCTGCCAGGGATCCCAGTTCTGAGTCCTTCTGGAAAGGAAAAGGGAATTCAGGAGATCCATCACTGATATACTAAACAGATGGTGCATTAATAATGAAGTTATAATTTAGAATAATATATTTTACTCCATTGACTGCAATTTTATCATCACGATATTTACTTCAATAATGAGGAATAATAAGGAAGGCACTGCCTTCACGGCAGTTGTTTTGCTGATACCAATTTTCCAAAGAACTCAAGTGTCCCAGGCACGTTTTGAAATTCACATTGATTTGTTTGAATTTTACAGTGATTCCAAGCATGTCTTTATTTTGTTGCATTAACCAGGTTGACGGGGAACCCATTCTCATTTGCTTTTATAAATAACACACACGACCTGGCGGTCACACCGTGTATTTCAGACACTGAATCTGAACGCGTGGCATCGGAAACTGGAGAGAACTAAAGCTTCAAGTGAGAGTTCATGTAAATATTCTGCTCTAGTTTTCACCCCAGTCTAACTTCTGGATTACAGTCAATAGATGCTGAACCTAAGTCCCCCACGGTGGGAGAGGGAGAGGTGTTTTTGGGGGGAAATGTTGTATAGCAGTGTTTTAGCAAAGGAGCCAGCAGAGTCTGGCTAAACGCAAACATCCTGGCAAGCTCAGGTTTCAAGAAACAAACACCAAAAAAAAATGGTCTAGGAATGAGCTGGCCTTAAGAAAGCCTTAAAAACACCCTGAGAAAAACCAAGTTGTGTTGAGCTTTCTCGCATGTCGGATGCTCCGGCCGCAGGACGTTGCGGGCTCCCAGGACGGTTCCCAGTACGGCATTGCTCAACCCTCCTCCGTCAGCCCAGTCCCCACACGCGGCTCAGTCAGCTCTCGCGAGCCAGAGGGAGGGATCCATTCCAAGAATCCATCAGAGCTGAAATCCAACCCTGCTTGTTTTCTCCACTTACTGTCTGAACACAAACAACTTTTTTTTTTTTTTTACGGAGTAAAACCTACGTCATTTACTCTCCACTGGGTTTTAGACCATGGCTTGCCTTTGCCCCTTTCACCTCCGTCTTCCTCAGATTTCAGTAAATCAAAGGGTGAGGAAGAGCCCTCTCGCCAAAACAATCATTTAAAAAAAAAAATAAAAATCAATTTTTTTTTTTTTTTTTTTTTTTGAGAATAGCAATTCTCATAAATACCATATTAAATACCTCCTCCATATGAAGAGAGCAGGCGGAGGAGCCCAAGCCTTCCTCCCGGCCCCAAATAGCAAATGCCAAAGCTGGGGCCTCGCTCATTGCGATCATTCCTGATAACGCTGCGTGTCCCGTCCCCCCTCCCCGATCCCCCTTCTGAATTCAGGAATAAACTCAAAGGGACAGAAATTCAGGGGATTTTGTCGACCAAGAGGCAAAATCCTCCCAAAATACAGCATGGAGGGACAGGCAAGGAGCACGCACGGGACTGCAGAGCTGGGAAACAAGTGCAGCAGCACCCCAAAGGTCCTGCGGGTAAGCAAGGCCACCAGGAACATGGGAAAGGAACGAGGACTACTTTCCCAATATCCTGCTAATTGCTGAAAAAGATGAACTTGCCCCCATAAATCAGGGGCTGCACTGAGCCAGCCTTCGGCTGCAATCCCCACTCCATTGCCTCCCAACTCTTCCGGCTATACGTGATTTCATAGCATGAAAAAAATAATTACGGCTTCTAAATTGCAAGCAGATTTAAATAGCAAATCGCTTGGCCCCGTGAAGTATGTGCAGTTGTTTAAGTGCCTCTGGTGCTCTGTAAGAGCTGATAAATGCCAAGCTGCTACAGGGCTCAGCCACCACCTCCAAGCTGCAGGAGAGCGCTCGACGCCTCAATCACAGAGAAGCCACCCAAAATCAATCCCACCTTTTGACTAAATGAAGTCTTGAAGCTGTAACTGAAGTGAAAAATTGAAATGACAACACACATTCTTTATTTTTATTTGTATTGTCCTTCCTTGAACTTTGTCAGTGTCTTTTTCTTTCCTGTGATTTTAAAAGCAACACAGGGACTTCTGGACTGGCAATTTGAATATTTTTTTTCAAATTGGCCACCATCTTAAGAGCTGTTTAGGTTTTCTGCAGGCACTACTATTCGAAGACTACTCCAGAAGCACAGCAGAAGTCTGTGCAGGTGAAGGCAGTCCCCGAGCAGCTCCCACGCAGCAGTGGGGGATAATGCCACCAGGAGCATCACCCTCCCTGCCACATACCTACAATTTTGAGTAGGACACTTAAGACCTCACCTTCCCAGCCAGCCCGGCTCTGCAGTACTGGTTTATGGCCTCTACAAAGTAAATCAGGCAGGACATGTGCCAGTAGGTGGGCCCTTTGCTAGAAAGCTACCTGTCAGGCTGGAGCCCAGCTTGGCGAGAGCAGCCTCTTGCCCCAGCTCCTCCAGCATTCCCCTTCTCCAGTTCCCCATCAGCGCCAGCCCTGCAGAGCCCCCAGACTGTGCCCGATGAACAGCAGCAGCATTTCTCCTGCACAGCCTTTTGAACTGGAAGTTAATACACAAGGAACAGTTTGCAGCAGGGGGGAAAAAAAAAAAAACAAAAAAAACCAACCCACAACCAACCCAAGGACTTTCCAGATGAACACAATACCATCTTTGGCTTTCCGCAGAAACCAGCCTTTTGTTTACGGGCTTGCAGGATCCGACTCCAGGGGCTGGTCTGTTCTTGCTCAGAGAGGGAAAACAAGCCTGACCTCAGCGTGCTGCAATAAACTCTGCCCCCTCCTTCCTTCCACGCTTCTCCCAGTGCAAAGGTAAAGAACATGATATCCAGCAGCGTGACCGGGCTCGCCGAGCAAAGCGTGACTGCACACACTCCTCTTTACTGACATCGAAAACAAGGAGGTAAACTAACTGGACGTGCTCCTGCTGCCAGTCATCAGGCAACGCTGGCCGGCGCTTCCCAGCTGGCGAAAGGTCTCCAGTAAATCAGCCAGCTCCCGGTACGTTAAGTATAGCATTCACTATTTAGCACATACCTCTCCAGGCAGGGACAGCCAGGCTCCCGGCAGACACTGCCCTATCTCCCACTTGTACCGTTTCCTACAGGGCTGATAAACAGCCTGCAATTTCCTCCAGGCGGATATTGCACACCAGCACTTGTCGGCAACAAAGCCTGAGCAAAGGACCTAAACGTCAGCGTGCAAGGCTCAGAGTGGCACTACCATTCTCGTTAGAAACGGCTACTTGTCATGGGAATGTGTCACACACACAGGTTTGGGAAAAAACCCTTCTATTTGGCCCTTCTTCACCTATGTCCCGTTTATGGTGTGGGCCAGAAGCCCTTGCTCAATCCCGCTCTGCGAACATGCAAGCGGCCAGCAATGAAAGTACCAGCACTTTAAGAGATACCTTGAAGTGAGCGTGGGCAGCAAGGAGGGGAATTCCTTTCCAAACTAACTGGAAGAAGCAACAGTTGGTAATGCAAAGCATCTCCCGGGGCCGGAGCCTGCAGCTGCCAACGTTCCCTCAAAGTCAGGGCAAGGCTCGAAGGAAGCCAGATCATCCATTCCAGCCCACCAGAAAACCCGCGGTGCCAGGAACTCCATGGGAGGCCGTCTCTGCAAAGAACCTTTCCACCGGGATCATCCAGCTCACCGGCAGGAGGAACTTGCTTTGCTTCCCTCGGACTCTCCAAGATCCGGCAGATCGCGGAGCGGGCAGGCGGCCGATGCCATCAACTATTCCGACTGCGATTAATAAAAAGTTCTATGAAAAGACCAGAGAGAATTTACGAATACAGGATTCAAAACCTCATCCTTCTGTAGTGTGCGGCTGCTGGTGGCGTCACTAGTCCTTAGGATTTTTAAAGAATGCTTGAATACACAGCAAAGCGTAAAAGTCAAAGACATTGCATTTATACGGCGAACGAGACACCGAGCCCATCACCTTTGCAGAGGAAGGTCGATGCCCAATGGCCTCGACAATCCAACTTGGGGTTTTAAAGTGTGAACTAGGAAAAAAAAATGCATCGCGCAGGCTCTAAGGACTAGCTCCAGCCTGCAGTCTGCTCATTTTGCTATCAGAGCTGAAAGATTTCGAGCACTTTAGATGAAACACAGCCAGGCAGCATAGTCTTCATGCAGACCAGCCTTGGCATTCCCATTCCAGATGGGAGCCCTGCTCCGTAAGAGCCAGGTGACACAGCCCAGCGCAGGACTGGTATGAAGCTCTGGCTTCCCAATGCGACCTCGTCCAGCGCCGTTAGGTAACACAGAACAGCTCATGGAAAATGACGCTGTCAAATAGCAAAAGCCCCTTTTAAGATGCCTGATGGATCCCCTAATCAAGGAACATGGGAACTGTTACATGCCGTACCACAGGGCTACATTAAAGCATTACCGGCAGGTACTGCTGACCAGCAGATAACGAACACACACCGCCATGCATCAGCACGAGACCGTGATTCAGAGCAGGGCTGCAATTACACGAGGTAACGACCCGCCGCGGTAACGACCTGCTGCGCAGCACGGTGCATCGTCTCGCTGCGGGGTGAGTAGGGCGCAGACCCACGCCAGAGGTTCAGGTTCCCCCAGCGCCCAGGCGTTAGTGAAGTTAAAGGGAGAGAAATGCACGGCTGAAGGTGAAGTCACTCAGATCACACTCAAAATTAAATAACCTTAATGGGATAACCAACGGCAGGTTTGATTCTGCTACTTAGTACTCTAATAATAGGCAAAAGATCTTGGTCCAGTGGTAGACTTCGTCATGTCTCTAAAAATATACACCTATAAGTAGTAATTCATTATCAAACAATTGCATCTGGACAACCAATGCAAAATATCCACGTAAAGAGAGAGGGCTTGAAAAGTTTAACTTTTCCCCATTAACTCCTCCAAGGGATGAGCAGATTGTTTTTCCCTTGTCCACACAACTCCTGCCGTTTTCCAGCACATAGCCCAGGATTTTTGCTAAGTAACAGCTGCCGCAGCCAGCGCACATTTGCTTTCGGAAGCAAATCGCTAATTGTGAAGTTGCTAGGAAGTCTGTTCTGGCAACTCGCTCTGGAACATTTTTTAAGTCCTAAAAAGGGAAGGCTTGGAGGAGAGGCAAGCGAAAAGGGCCTTCCCTGTGTCCTGCAGCACCTCACACCTCAAGGGATCTACGCTTCAAGCTGGAAAGCCGCAGAAACCATTTGACAGGACCCGTGCTGTTACACTTGTCACTTTGAAGTCCCTCCAAAGGCAAAGCCTGGGCAGCAGCTGGCTCCTGTGAAGCTCGGCTCCTTCGGGGTGTGTGAGCAGAGCTGTGGGAAGCATTGTTGGGGGACAGACAGCAGCCCAGCACCCCGGCTCCGTGCACAAAGGGTGCCCAGCACCCCGGCGCCGCGCACAAAGGCACCTAGGAGTGAACTGCTTCACATGGGGGAAGGTGCAACTCTAGATCACCCAGCCCTGTGAAAAAAAGAATAATTTGTAACTGAAGTTTTAGTGTGAAATCATGGAATGTGTTGGGTTGGAAGGGACCTCTAAAGGCCATCCAGTCCCACCCCCCTGCAGTGAGCAGGGACAGCTTTAACTAGATCAGGTTGCTCAGAGCCTCATCCAGCCTGGCCTTGGATGTCTCCAGGGATGGGGCCTCCACCCCCTCTCTGGGCAACCTGGGCTAGTGTCTCACCACCCTCAGCGTAAAGAACTTCTTCCTCATGTCTGACCTAAACCTGCCCT
The DNA here is from genome assembly GCA_947846985.1 of Fratercula arctica. Lineage (NCBI taxonomy): Eukaryota > Metazoa > Chordata > Aves > Charadriiformes > Alcidae > Fratercula > Fratercula arctica. The sequence continues at coordinate 4,240,038 of CANTUZ010000022.1, read as the reverse complement.
GCTCTAGTTTAAACCCGTTCCCCCTCGTCCCATGGCTCCCCTCCCTGATCCAGAGTCCCTCCCCAGCTTTCCTGGAGCCCCTTTAGGGACTGGCAGGGGCTGGAAGGTCTCCCCGGAGCCTTCTCTTCTCCAGGCTGAACCCCCCCAGCTCTCTCAGCCTGTCTTCGTAGGAGAGGTGCTCCAGCCCTCGGAGCATCCTCATGGCCCTCCTCTAATGCCTTAAACACTCATCGATGGAAGGAAAAGGAGCAGAGGTGGATGAGGCCAGCCTGGAGCAGCAAGGGACGCCGGCACCGTATTTCCCTCCCCGGCCATCCCACAGGCGGAGCAGCCTCCATGCAGGCTGGGGGTTCAGAAGGACAGGTACCGCACAACCACACATTCCTACCCAGGCTTTGGTTTTCCTCCGAGCAAAAGAGGAAAAAGTTTAAAATAAGCCTTGCAGACAGCAGCATTCCGTTTGCAAGAGCTCACTCTTGAAAGAAACGGGACAAACTAATTCCTCAGTAAATATTTGGGGTTACAACTCCGCTTTGCAGTTATCTCGTTAAACACTTCCAAGGTTTTAGAGAGCCAGGAATACACTCAGGACAGCGGTCCATGGAAATAACAGGACTTATTTCTGCAGCAACAGAGCTATTTTTAAAAATTTTACTTACGGGATGCCAGTTTCCTGAAGCTGTTTGGAAAATTAAATTTAAAAATGTACAAACACTAATGGAACAAAAATGTGCTATAGCAACAGCCTGCTTTTGCTAGGAGATACCCTAGAGATGTTTCTGGACTTTCCAACTTACTTCCATCCGCAAAATCACCTTTTCCTCCTTTCAGGGGAAAGATTAAAGAATAGCAACAAAAAAACCCTGTATGTTTGCAGCAAAAAATATTTGCTTGTAGAAAAATTTTATTCCTAAAAAAAAAAAAAAAAACTTCCAGTTTTAGCAAATGCCTCCAGCTGTTATAAACAGATGAAACCAGGGACAATACACTTCTTTACTGCAGGGATGCTTAGGTTTAACATAATTAGATTAGCTCAATGCCTCTGCCAGGCAAATAAGCTCACAAGAAGTTCTTTTATGTCACTGGCAACCTCCTAAAAATTGGAGGAATTTTAAAATGGACACCAACTTAACAACTGCTTGAAACAGGAAGAGGAGGTGAAAGAGTATCCAGCTGAAGCAGCAAGGGAGAATTCATTACACTGTAAATACCAGAGTGAAACACAGATGGGACGCTGAGGTTTATCATTCTTAAAGTGCCATTATAAAAGCGCGCAGGCATTTGCTTTTAAATATTATGACAAGCAGCTGAACGGCGTAAAGTTAAAGCCTATTTTCACAGGCGGCACCAACAACTCAGGAGCTGTTCCAGTAAAACAAATACTGAGCATCAACAGGTTGTTGACTTCGAATCGCTAAAAACACCACACGCAAACACAAAAAATAATGGCAAACCAGCATTTCTTCCAAGCTAGCACTAAAGCACTCCCCAGGGAGGGGATCTTTTCCCCCTTTCCTACCAGACGGGTAAAGTTCACCTCGTTCTGCCATCACAGAAAGCAAGAAGGGAAAGAAGAAAAACGTCCTGGGGAAGGATTTAGAAACAAGGTTAATAATTTTAAAGGTGGATGTTTCTCCCGGGATACGTTTTTACCTCAAAGCAACTTTGGAGGTTATTTCAATGTGCTTTCACGTTATACAAGCGCCCTATCTTCTAGGGGCAGTTTTATACAGTCAATTAGTAAAAAAAAAACTAAACGCCTTAAAGAACCCTGGGAAAGAGGGTGCTCTTGATATATCAGGGATTACTAGGCCAGGGCAGCAGCGTTTCTGCAGGATTTAAGTCACCAATAAAGGTGCCTTCATGTAACTTTAGGAACTGGGCAATTAAAAACTGTTTCCTAAATAACAGAGAGGTGTGTGAGAGCCCCGACCGGCAGCAGAGAACTGGTTATTCAGTTCAAATGAAAGGGTTCACAAACGGGTCCTGAAAACAGAAGCCAAACTCAGCAGCGACAACTCCTTCACAGGCCCCGCTGCAGAAACAGCTTAAAAAGGGAAAAAAAAAAGCACCCTGGGCTAGGGAGAGATGTGTGCTTTCCCACTTCAATAAAAATCTGCCTCTTTAGTCAACAAAGATTTGCTTTTGAGATGGAGACTGGCATAAACATGGCCTGTTTGGAGCCCTAAGGCAAAATATTACAATATAACAACCACCATTAGTTTTCCTCTTTTTTTTTTTTTTTTTTTTTGTTTTTCTCCCCAGTTCCTTATGTTTTGAATTAAGTCTACAGTTGACTCTGACTCACAGCAAAGCTCTACGCTGATCCCACGAACATCGCTCCCCTCTTGGAGGAGACACCAAGTGCAAGAAGTAGGGCAAAATGACGCAAGTGGGACAGACCGGGGACATTCTTTAGGAAAGTGAGGCAAGAGGAAGCGCTGCCGTATCCCTGCCACAGCCTGGGGAAAAGACCAGCAGTCACATGATGAGACACAGCTCCAAAGACATTTGCTAATGAGCCTGCCAGTCAATTAGTCATTTCAAATGGTTTCAAGGACTTGCGCTCTCAGCGTTCTGGAGACGATGCTGTTTCTCCGAATCTGCTGCCCGGTGCCGCTGCCAGGGACACACTGCCCTCTCTTGGGGACTCCCGAGCCAGCCCCACCGCAGGACGCCGAACACCAACATGCTGTCAGCATCTCTTAAAAAAATAATTTCTGCCCAAGAGGCAAGTCGGAGGCGAAAAGCAACTCTGCTAACGCTCCCCTGCCTGACATATTGCTTTGAGGAAGGAAGCGTGAGCGCCTTTTGGAAGAGCTGCTCTTAAGGTAGGTCGGTTTTAACTAATAACCTTGAAGGTACCTTTATATCAGCCTATCAAAACTGAAATCTTTTCACCTGGAATTGTAGGGTGGATAATGCATGGCACAACTGTGTCTACCCCGGAGAATATTATAACAGCTAAGGAGCGGTGATGCTGTGACACGGTAACAGTCGTCACAGAAAAAGAACGTAATTCAGAATCAGCATTCCAACTCATAGGCAACAGCCACATGTTGGATTTCTGTGGGACCTCGGGGTAATTTTAGATGCTTACCTTGGTCAAACTGTCTCTGAGGGGACTCTGCCAGCACAGATCACACTACTCACCTCCTAAGATATCCCCCCGGTTTGGGGAATCAAGGATACAAAGCTGTGGGAAATGAACTGTGAGGCGGGAGAGATGGCCTGGGGGGCCGTGAGGTGTCCTGCTGCAGACACGTACCTGGTCAGAGCCTTCGCACCACCTCCTCCAGCACAAAGGCAGACGCGCTCGCTGGCTTGAAAAAGAACAGCTCTCCTGAAAAAGGAAATGGAGAGAGTTTTCAGCAATTAAAACGTTCCTGCAGGGAATCCCTGCTACCAGGCTTTGATCCAACCAGCTGAAGCACCTCACACCTTTTTTTTTTTTCTGATTTAACCAAGGCAGACATAGTAGCCATATGGCTACAAAGACCCTTTTTACACTGCCAGACACAGGCCCTATCTTCTCCCTGCTTGAAACCAGGCTAGACTTGGCTATTACAGCACTGAAGTCACCCAATAAATATGAGGGACACGTCACAGGGATTCAGTGATTCTGTGACAGTCGGACGGTGTTACGGCTGACTCCTGCCACGGAGGCAGAGCACCTGCAGTCACTGCAATTTCATATCTGAGTCTGAAGATGGCTCCATCGGCACGAGAGATGCCCTCCACCCATGCCTCCCTATGCATAGGAAAAAAAAAAAAAAATCATCTCATTAGGCACACAAAGAATGAAGAAATATTCAGAATGCTTAGTCAGCCATCAATCACACGTTATTTGTCATATGCTGACAACAACGATGCCGCGAAGGCAAGGAAGCAGGCACATACACGCGTTATATATTTCTAAAGATGTAAGACCGCGATGTAGAAGCTACAACAAAAGAAACCAGAGAAAAATAGCTTGAGCAGCTCATGGAAGTCAAAGAGAATAGGAATGACAAAGACAGATTTAACTAAAGAAAGGGAAGAGGAAGGCATATCTGCAGCGCTTCATTTTTTGTTCCTCCCCACAAGGATCAAATTAAAAAGCCCACACACTTAATTTAAGTACAAGTTAAAGGGGAGCTGGAAATACAGTCATTCAGAATCACTATTTAGGTTAGGAAAATTGCTGCATTATATTCCTTTGTCAAGTGGCAGATAATGAAATCTGCAAAAGACAATGCGGAGTTTGGACCCATCGCACAAGAACCAGAAGGGAACTGGGGAAATCTTAGGTACGGGTTTCCCACGCAGGACCTAAGGAGCTCCGGCCCCATAAACACCACTCCAGGAGTGACGATGACAGGACACAAAAGTGGCCATGCAGAGATCCCAAAGCCTTTCCCCCATGTCCCCATCACAGCTACAGCCACAGCGACACCCTCACACACAGACACACAAATTTTAAACCCCAACAGGTTTTTTTTTTTTGGTTTGGTTTCTTTTTAACCACCACATAAAGAACAGAACTTGGGGCGAGCGTGTGCCCAGGGCCCAGTTACAGCGCTGTGATTTACTAACAAACCTTTCATCAGGAACCTTCATGACGTTTAATTTGTACCTTTGAAAAACGCCTCTGATAAAACCCCAGCTCCACCAACGTCAGGCAAGATTTGTCATTGACTTAAGGGTAAATATCCTCGTCACATTTCTGTTTACATTGCATTGTGTCCGAAGCTCCAGATATGGCTTTAGTATTTAATTCATGATGACGGGCAGTCATCTCAGCTTCCCCAACAGCCATCCAGCCCCCAAACAGAAGAGCCCCCCCTCCCAGGGCTGGACCCGAGATGAAACCCTCCCTAGTTGCTAGAAGAGAAACATCCAATTCACGCTAGAACATTTCACGGAAGAAAGCACAAAGGGAATGGAGAATATGAACGTCATTATATTAGGTGAAGCTTTTGTATGTTTGGGGTTTCCTTTAAGGTGTGATAAAAACACATCGGGTGACCCCGGCTGGGGCTGGAAGGGGCCACCAGGCGATAACGGGGCTGTGGCGGGTGCTCGTCCTGTTTTCATGGCAACAGCACCGAAACAGATGCTGCAAGCTCTGCGAGGGCAAGGAGCTGCAGAGCTTGTTTCTAGAGGGAACTGTTTAATGTCTAATCATTAACAGTAAAAAACACCCTAGATAAAAGTCAGCTAGCGATAGACCAAAGCAGTGATGCATTTCAAGTCAGCAGAGTCATTACAGTCACCAGGAAGCGCGGGATGTTTGCTTGTTCCTGTTATGGCTCTACCGTGTTTCCCCTGCAGAGGGGACAGCTTCGCAGGAAACAATATAAATCAGAATTAGGAACAGTCATCTATTTGTTCTTCCAACCTCCCTCTCATCCAAAACAGCGAGAGCAGTCGCTCCGGTGCGCTGAAGGCAGCGAGATCAGAGGCGGTCACGCACATCAGGGCATTTTAAGCCGCTGCTGCCATTAAAGATGAGAAGCGGCGGCGGCGTGAGCTTGCTGCCACAGGGACTGCAGAGTTACGTAGGTGCAAAATTAAAACGTGCCAACCCCACGGCTTGCCTGCTAAGGTTGTGAGGGCAAACCAACCCCAACGTCCACCTGCAGGACCCTCTTCTGTGTTAGAGCAGCACAGTGGGGAGTTCCCTGAGAGCCTGAGATGGGGACGGAGGTGCGCTAGCCGCCTGCTGGCTGTGTGGTACGTCTGCCCTGTGGAAGCGGTGGCAGATGTCCCATGCCACACGCCTGGTGGGGATGGACGGGCTCCAGGCATGGTCATGGCACAGGCATCGGCTGGCCCGGCACCTGTGTCCTACCTGCAGCTCCTGAGCATCATCAGCATCTACGGCTCGGACCTGGCTGTCAGACAAAGCCTTCACCAGGCACTGAGACGACGACATGCGAAACATCAACTTCTCTCACCCTTCCAAGAAATGTGCTGCATTAAGACACCCGCGAGACTCACTCCAGTCCAGCCCGTGAGGCATCAACATCGACCAGCCTGTGTACTGGAACAGGGAGGCGTTTGTTCCCTTTCCTATCAACCCTACTCTCTGGGCTAAAATCTGGAGAAAAAGGCTGAAAGCAGAACCCCTCAAGCTGCCCAAGAGGCAGGAGGGTCCCAGACCCTCTGTCCAGGAGGGGTGTCTGCCTCCAGCCCCGCCTCGAGAAAGCCCCCAAAGCTGGGGCTGTGAGCAAGCACAGGGCAGGTTGCTGCAGCCGGAGCATGACGAGATAACACGTGAAATAAAACAGAACTAAGCCAGACCGTTCTGAAGTTGATATAAACGGTTCTTTTTCTTCGCTACCAGAGGTACGTAGACTCCACGGATGAGCACGAAGAAAGTCTGCATCACCCTCACTAAACCTTTCCTTTTGAGTAGAATCATAGAACCATAGAATTGCCCAGGTTGGAAGGGACCTTTCAGATCATCTAGTCCAACCATCAACCTAACTCTGACAAAAACCATCACTAAACCATAACTCTAAGCACTATGTCTACCCGTCTTTTAAATACCTCCAGGATACCTTGAGCAAAGAGTACCTGTATCACTTCACCCCTCACCCAAAAAAACCCTGTTGAATTAGACCTAGCATTCAAAGATGGGTTCTGGACAAATTTTAATGTAAAAAAATGTCAAAAAGACCATGAAAAAGGCAGCAGCACGTCAGCAACCATCTCTGTCTTCATTTCCTGAAGCCAAAACATGGCCCTGTCCGTCACGCAGTAACCCCAGGCCCTGCACCCAGCCGCACGCGCGGTGCTCCCTGCCCGGAGCTGCCTCCGCAGAAGCCGGCATCCCCCGCAGGACTCGCCGTCTTTCCATGAACACAAGGACAAAAGCCTGTGCGACACCGTGCCGCTCCATCCTGAGCCACAGCAGCGGACAACACAACAGCAACGCTGTCAACACGCAGCTTCACACTCTGGAATATTAAATAAAATTACTTAGGATTACGAGACGGCACCACAGAACAAAATGTGTGTTGGTTTTTAACAGAGCCATTTACCATTCGTTCTTAATCCCCAGACCCTGTTTTTATAGCAGAACTACTCACATAATAAAGCTTTGCTGTGCTTGAAAGCATCACAGAAATAGGCCTTTTTTAAAAAAAGAAAAAAAAATATTGAGAAAGAGGTATCTGAATAATACTTTGCCCTTTTTTGGTATCTTTTATCAAAAGCTTCTTAAGCAGCAATAGTTTGCTTTCCAACTAACCTGGTGTTGAAAAAAGTCTCAACTGTCTTGTTATAATCCTGTTGATGCTCCTAAAAACCTGCAATAGGGATTTGGGAAGTTCTTGAACTCTGTCATCCCAGAAACAGAGCATCACTACTGCTCTGCCTCTGCACCCACCGGGAATATCACCCCCTTCACCCACAGCCACGACACAAAGCCAGAACCATAGCGGTATATATTTGCATTTCACAGCAAATTGTTGCCCCGTCACTGGGATTAACAAAGATCATCTGAACCTGCGTCCCCCACGATGGACCGACTTTGGCAGGAGCTCAGAGTGATGCTCCTTCCACCGTTGAAACGCCAAGTATGGTTCACACCACACAGAAGACGACAGCAGGAGTCCACAGCATCTCCAGAGCCAAGCTGAACTTCTGGCAACACGATTCCAACCCTCCTCTCAGCACCTACGTGCAGTAGCACCATCATCCAAACACAGACCTGCTCATGGAATCTCCACGGCAAGAACAAACTTCGTAAGATCAGAGCAGCGACCACCGTTGGTAGAAAACTCAAGAAGCCTTCAAACGCCACAGAAAGCCCGCTCCTAATGAGATCTGTTTCAGTGTCACATAAACCAGGAAAGCAAACCAATAATATTTACAGAAATGGATTAGAGCTGAATCTTCTGTAAATCTGGTCATGCAAAGAAACGCGCAAACTCCCATCCACGGAGAGGTACTCGCCAGCTCTTGGTGCAAGGGTGAAAGAGGTCACGAATTTATGAGCTCTCACTTACGAATCCATTCTTTTCCAGCACATTTATACAGCTCGCAAAACCTTGACAGGAGCACTCGGCGGCAAGGCTGCCAGCAAGCTCCCTGCTCCCTGAATTCTTTATGCTGCTCGTTTCCTACGGTCTGAGGGAAACAGACACAGCCTTTAGGGACAAGTATTTGATCACGTAACAGCTTCACCTGCTCCGTAACTTTCTACGCCAACAACTAGTTCCACAACCACCCTTTAAATTCGGATGCTAATTAGGATAACGCTGTTATCCTGGGAGGAAGGTATCAGAATCAAGAGCAAGAGCGCTGTCAACTTTCATCATCCTCTATTTTTCTTAGAGAAAATTAAACACTGCTAGTGAAAATGGCTTTTTACTTTGATAATCTCACTTAAGTTTGATCTACATAACTATGCCGGCTCCAGGGTGAAGTACCTAGTATTTTAAAATGTGAAAAAAAAAAAAAGTTTTAAGAAGTCTACAATTTATGATTCCCAGTGCTACCAGCACTTGGAAGAGGAAATACTTTTGGTCAGACGCAACCTGCAGGCAAGCTCAAGTATCAGCCAACATTAAGCAGAACAAATATAGAAGATGTGGACAAAAACCTCTCAAATACTGTTACAGGATTAAATGGAAAGCGTCCAAGACTATCCTTCTTCCCACTCAGCCGCTATATTTTATTTTTAATCAGCATAAGGCTACAGGTTAAGCTAGCAGCTCCCTCGTTTCTTGGGTTTGAAGGAATGGGAATTAACAGTGCAATTCCATTCCCAGCGAGCAAGTGGCCAACAAGATGGAGAAACACAGCGCCAACTTAGAGCCCTTTTGCAGTAATTAAAAAGAAACACTGCATTTGATGATTTTTTACCTTGTATGCACTTAAAAAAAAAAAAATATTCAAGTAGCACTTGGACACCTTCTCAACAGGAGGCCGCCGCATTGCTCTGCCGGGCGCTCCAAATCCCAATCCACAGGCACCGGGGCTAGCTCCATACCATCAGTCCCGCAGGAATTTGAAACCCTAATTACAGCGTATCACAGCAGTCTGCACATGGAAAATATGAAGGAGGAAGGCTTTATTTATGCAGGGAACAACGGTTTCAAGGGTGACATGATTAAATCAAGGAAAAATGGTTAAATGCAGAAAGCTAGCGGATTCAGGAAGCTCCTAAAAGAAAGCCAGCTGCACCGGAGACCCTTTGGCTTCTCAAACTAGAGGGAAAACGCCTGCGCAGGGGAGAACTTTGAACTTGAAATGCCTCAGGAGCACTCACCAGGATCCCCACGGTTAAAAATTCAGAAAGGCAATGAAATTTATTCCCTCCAGCAGCAGCAGCCCTCCTGCCAGCCTGCGGCCCCTCCCTCGGCTCAGGGTGTTAACGAATTTCCTACCCCACCAGCAGTCAGCTTTGTTAAGCCTGAAACAAGATTTCCTGCCCCTCCGCCAGCCTTCTCCCAGTGCTCTTCCTGACCCTGGAGACATTCCCATCTCCCCTAGGCTCCCAGAACTGCCCTCCCAAAATCAGGGAGCAGCACGCTTTTTCATCAGGGTGTTTTGCCTGCAGGCAGATTGTATTTCACCTACAAAATAACAGCATACACAGTTATTAGCCAAACAACCTCTCGCAGACGTTATTTACTGAAGAGAGTAGGAAGTGGTGACTCTCTCAAGCTACAGCTAAACCACAGCAACTTTTAATTTATTTATTTTTTTTTCTTCTTCGCTCAACGTAGTGCGAAGGGAGCGCAGTAACAGCGCACCAAAGAGATGCACACAATACATCTCCTCTGTTAGTTGACAACCCTCTTCTATTTCGGGAATGCTCATCTGCAGGTGGAATTGGATTTATGTTCCCATGACTGACAACACAACTCGCTCGACTCCGCTCCATCCCGGCCTATGGCAGCTGCTGCTATTTTGAGCACTCTGCCTCTCCAGCACTGCCGAACAGTATTATTCCAAAGGTGAGAACTATTTCCAGATAACACAAGAACAGCGTTTTGCACACTTTTTAAGAAAAAAAAACAAAAATCATGGATTTTTTTTTTTTTTTTTTTAAAGTTTTGCAAGAGGGTGAAGAAGCCTCTCCAGCAAAGCCAGGGCCTCCTTGCATTAATGGGCTTTTCTTAAACATAACACGGAGTCGTTGAAACTATTATAATGAAATTAAAGTCACCGCCCTGTAGCCCACTCATTGCCCTGCTGGAATGGGCAAAAATAGTCTTACCCGGGCTATTGCAAAGCTATTCTTCACCAGCAAGTGGGAAAGCATCTATACCCTCTATCCTGACAAGACCCTTGCCTTCTGGCAACAGACGCATTGTAGTCCTTCAGAAGTCACAGCTACAGCCAGTCTATGCTGGAATTGTCCCCAGAAATATTCATAAGCCAAAAGAAACAGAAAAACATGATGTAACAACAAGGTTGAGTCAATGTCATACGTACTCCTAGCAAAAAACGTGAAAAGTAGAGCACATAATTTTCTTTTTCACACACATGCGCTACAAATACTTTTCACAAACACACACCAGAAGAGCAGGTTGGTTTTAGACTACTTCAGAAATGTAAGAGTTAACTGCTCCTTAGAAGTGTCAACCTAGATCCCCAGAAAGAAAAGCTGAGGGTGGGATAATAAGGCAAAGAATGTTAACCGTCTAATTAGCAATCAGAGAAAGAAGAATTTTGTGATCAGTCAGAAGCGCTGACTTCTTCAACCTTCACATTGACCCGGTGCAAGCACCGCGGTTCAGCGAGGGCTGTTCTCAGAGGCTCACCCCGAGGTCCCTCACACACAGAAACGCTAATTGCTACAAGCAGCTCTGCAAGATGAAGGGCGAAGCTGGCCCATCGACCAGAAATTGGAGTTTAGCTTCTTCCCTGCACCAGTTGAAAGGCTGCCCACCGCAGCTCGCGTGATCCCACTTCCATCGCAATTAGCCACAAAAGCTCTAGCAGGTCAGCAATTGTTTCAGCCTTCAGAAGCTCGTGTCTTCCACGACGCCTGTAACGAACAATGCCTGGACAAATTAAATTCTAGTCAAGTCGTCACCAGCTGCAGCTCATATGCACACAATTTTTTAACTAACATTCTGGAGCAAGCCCTTCCTTGTCCTCCATAAGCTGAATTGCTTGTGCCCCACAGGGCTGTTAGAAAATAATTACTTCTCTAAACCCACAGGCTACTCTTCCAAAGTAGGTGTGCCCCATGACTAATATCTGGCAACCAACCAGTCCCATCTGCATTGGTATGCTGCGAGCACAGAGCCGCTGCTGTCACTTCCAAGAGCTCCTGGTAGATCTACGCTAACAAATGTTAAATCCTTCTTTTTCACCCCAGCGTCCTCTGTTAAAAACGCTGCATGTATTTCTGTCCATGTCTTCACGAAGTGTATCTGCTATTTATCATGTGCACTAGTAGATCGGTCTTTAAAGCAAACACCTCTAAAGGTTGACAAGTTTCTACAAGGGACCACAGCACCATACATTTGAGCACTGACAAATGAATTTGGCATTGCACCTCTGCAGTGTAAATCATCGGAAAACACAGGATTTTGTTGCCTTGCTCAGAAAGATGTTTGCAGCAAGCCCCTTCAGGGCACAAGGTGGGATTTACGCAAGGAAGAGTCTGCGGACTCACCAAAACGGAATTAGAGAAACCCACCCGTAGCTCCTCCTGGGGACACGGTTTCTACAGCTCGCTTCCCAGCACAGGAACCTGGTCCCATCACGGCACCAGGAAACACGAATTCATTCCAACGGGCAGGGAACGCGCAGTACGGCCTGAAGCAGCTCTTTCAGATGGGTGCGGGAGCGCGAGGAGCCAAACTCTGCTTAGTCAAACAGGCTGCGGGGGAAACTCGAGAGATAGGAAGTTACCCGTGTTCACACCGCTGACTGTGCCCGAATGCGTCCTCAGTATGTTCGAATCGTGTTTGTACCCCAAAAAAAAAGGCAACGCGATGTTAAAGACACCCCATCCAAACTAGCGGACATACAGGTCTAACGGACAGACACCTGTATTCCCAAAAACAAACGGTGCTGGAAACCTTTGTGGGGAAAGCGGCACAGGGTTATAAATTGGAAGAAAAAGACAGGATGAGAGGTTAGTTTATTTCCAAGTACTTTTACATTCCTCTGAGAGCTCTTCTTATACTCACATTCACCTGAAAACATTCTCCAGGTCCCATTCGTAATAAAAAACCCAGAAAATCATTGTACTGACCAGCACTTAACCCCATCCGACCTGCCGTTATCCCCACCTGACTCAAGACGGCGACCAGAGCAGAAGGGTGCTCTCCATTTATCCATTTCTGTGTTCCTTCTTTACCAACAAACACCCAAGAAACCAACAAACCAAACCAACAAAGTTAGGCTTAGTGATTCCCTGCCCACATGAAAAACTACGGTTTAAGGACCATCAACACTTGAATTTCCAGTCTTGCACAGTTTCATCTTCAAATTTTGTTCCATTCTTAGCCTTACAGGACACCAACCCGCTCTCCGCTGCTAGATAATATTTCATTATTTTAGTACATTCTTCTCATCCTTCCCTGCTTTTCAAAACCGATACCTTCAAAAATCTCACATAAAGACTATGAATTACTGCATATTTATTTCCTCATTTCTAAGCTGCAGTTCCGGTACTCAAGCAGAAAACGTGCTGGTACCAGGAGCCGTGTTCCACTTCCATTATTAGCTCTAACACGTACTTTGCAAAAACTCACTGTATATCCTTCCAGATGATCAGCACCACTTTTGTTTCACGATTTACCAGTCAGTATCTTACGAGGATGGAAGCCAACGGGTCAAGATCAACAGCGTAACTCCACACACCATTCAACGGCGGGATGACGACAAGGTTTAATCGGGATTAGCTGCAATTAAACCCGCCTGACAACGGTGTAACACATGCTTTCCGACGGAGCCACCGCAGGCGCTCACGACACTCGGGGGTTGCAGGGGGGAAAAAAAAAAAAAACGTTTCCCAACACTTTGCTCCAGACATGACGAGTGCGATGCTCCTTGGAAATGATGCCAGTTCCTTTTGATCATCGGAAACGCGTTACCTGGAGTGATCTGCTCGGACAGACGCGCTCCAATCTCACACCAGCCAGAAGAGCGTCCACTAAGATTACACTTATCAACGTAATTCCAAAGTTAGAAGCAAAAAAGTCACATATTTTTGTCTTAACTAAGGATCTTTCTTTAAAAAAAGAAAAAGAGCTTCTCGGGCCTTTTTTTCTTTTTTTTTTTTTCCCCAATAGAAAAGTCACATTAAAACATTAAATTCACTACATTCGCATTTGGGAATTGTACCATAATTCATAGCGAGTAACCGAAAAGAGAAGCCATGACATGTCACGATTTATTGAGCATAAACACTGATCCCCTGCCAGCAAAAAAAAGTAGTTACCCTTAGACTGGGGGAAATGAGAATAACCATGACGACAGCAGGAATAACCTCCTAAAAGCAGTATGTACACAGAGAAACTCTTCTGTACTTCCAGAACTGCAGTGGTAAAATCCGAGGACGAGCTGCAAAGGGTTAAACCGTGAGGAACATTTAGACTTCGTCCATTTTTCTAAGAGCAGATGAGGCAGAAATGGACAAAAAGCCTTCAGGGCTCAAAAAAACCCCCAAACTACTCCATATATTTAAAAATAGATTTATTTTTTCTGAAGGGGATAAGTTGGGGGCGGGGGGGGAAAGGCAGCTTTTGCAGAGCGTTAGCAGAATGTCAATCTTGGTGGCTGGGTGCTCCCCGGAGCCATGCGAGGGGGTGTCATCTCCCCGCTGCCACATGAGCGGCACCGGGGGGGTGTCAGGAGGAGGAAAATCCTCCCACCGCCCCCGGACCCACAGCCCCAAGGGTGCCGTCGGCCCAGAGCCCCCTCTGCCACCCGTACAGTCGCATCAGCGGCGAGATATTTTTAAAAATCACTCTTACACGGTCCATTTTCTAGCTTCTTTTTTTTTTTTAAAACCTTCCCTCTTTCTGTCAAATGAAAATAAAACAAAGCGGGAGTTACTGAGGCTTCTCAGCTTTTACAGCTTCTTAAAAGCCCATTAAAAAAAAAAAAAAAAAATCTCTCTTTAACTGCAAATTCCGAAACGCTTTCAGTTATACAAAGCCAACACGGGCTGGAGTACTTTCAAACTTTTTCTTGCCTGTTAGAAGGAAGGGGGAAAAACATACAATAAATCACAAAAAAGCATAATCCTTAACTAAATTTCCTGTTTTGTGTCTCAGCATTAACAGTGTGTCCGAATTTCCTCCTTTTTCTTTTTTTTTTTTTTAAACGTCACAGCCAATCCCTACCCACCCGTTTAACAAAAACCTAATCCGAAACTACTGGAGATTTCAAGCATGTTTGAGTTGGAAATATCGGCTGGATTCATAACTCATTCCCAGGAAAAACCCAGCTCCTATGCCCCTTAAAGCAAAGATTAAACATTCTTCAGCTGAAGAACCACTCGCACTGAACACCACCGGCATCACGAATTAACCCTGGATCACCATATTCAGCCTTTTCATACAAATTTCATGTCCTGACCACTTTTAGTTGGTTTTTAGATCAGTTTGTGGCTTTTCAGGTATTTTGGAGGAGCAGCAGGAAGGCCGAAAGCAGCACAATTGCACAATATTTTAAAGTGTTTATCAAATTGAGGGGTTCGTGGGAGAGAAAATTTACATACGAGAAACTTGAGACAGTGGTGAGCGACTTTCACTTTCAGAAATAGCATTTAAAATGAAAACATGGTTGCGTTGCACAATGGCCTATTTGTTCCGGTATTTTAATAAAGGGCCTTTTAGCAGAAGGGAGCAGAAGATAACAGGGGACTCTCAGACGTGACGGCAGTGGCATCTGTGCGGCCGGAGCCAGCGCCAAGGGATGGAGCAGAGTCGTCTGGAGCAAAACTGCCCATCGCTGACACACGCACAAGGACACCGAAGCCAGATGCTTCCAGCTGGTACCCAAAAGCAAGGTCTGGCTCTTCCAGTTCTCTGTAAGTTCCAGCAATTTATTTTTAAATCCAAACTAAGTGGGTAAATCTAAGGCAAATTAATTTCCTTTAAAAAAAAAAAAAAAAAAGCGCTCTCCAGCTTTGCTAGTTTGTCCTGATGGTCAGACCACACAGCAGGGGGAACCCGATTTACATTTTCTTTTAGTTTTGTTCCTTTCCCAATTTAATTTCTTCTGACATTCTGCACATCAAAGCAAGGAAACCCATATGAGAGAAAGATAATATACCACCTTATCTGGCAACAGGTGAGAACTAACCGACACACGCACTGTCCAACGAAGTCAGAGACGCTCCAACTGGGAAATTCTGAAACTTGCTATATGCACTGGATCCCACTGAAAGATTTCTGGTCCATGGCTAAACCAATTAAACAATTTGAGTGATATTTGAACAATTACAGAGAGCTTTCCACCTCAAAGTTCCACTATTACACCTTGGCATCTCAGTTCCTCTGGCTTCTCGTTAAGACGGGGAAACCAGCACTAGATCCACCAGCCACCCTAGGGCAAGAAAGTGATTTTTTATTTTTTTTTTTTATGCAACAGCTCAAGTTCTGCCATTCATCACCTCCTCCCAAAGACGTCAACAAAAAACTTTCCCCAGCCGCTGGCGAATGGACAAGCGGCTACTTCAAGCCCTACACAAACCAGACCGTTCTGCGGGCGATGAGTTAGGCACTGGCCCGTGGCTCCGCAGACCCACTGCTGCACTAGCAGGACGACCTCTGGCAGCCACGACACCGACAGCGACAACTTCTACTGCCGTACTTGCACACCAAGAAGCAGAGAGCGGCAGTTACCAGCAATAAAGGGATTTTCCCACGGGCAGAGTGTCCGGTTCCTCTGGAGCCAAGTCCAGGGACAAGCAGCAGGACCGTGGGTCTGGGAGCCGGGCACTCGCCTCGTTACGCTAATGAACTTCAGGGCACGACAACCTCCCAGCGCACGAGGTACGGCAGAGCAGTTATGTCCATTTTGCAGATAAGGAAATAAGGCAGGAAAGCAGAAGTTGGGCAGGCCACAGGGGAAATGTCATGAGCAGAGGACAAACCTACGTCTCCCGAGTCACACGCTCCTCTCCCGGCCACCGAATTACTCTTCTTGCCTGCTCAAACCAAGAGAAGTCAGTCTCCCAGTGTGCTGCTATCCCCCTACCTTCAAAGAGGGATAATGCCTTCCTAAGACAACTCTCGATGTCAAAAAGCACTAATTACCTTAAGTAACACCAGTTAAATACTATATCCAGGGATAAGATGGATACAGAAGAAAAACTGCTAAGTACGTTGAAATGTGCCTCCTGCATAAATCATTAAAATCCACAACAATAGTCCAGCCACGCAGAAGAGCTATTTCCATTTGTTTCACAGCTACAGATGGCACAAGAAAACCTCTCAGACAATAACCTCTATTTAAACATATTGATCCAGCTTTTTTGGTGCGTTTCCCCCCCCCGTACTGGCTACAACCAGAATATGATAAATGGTGCTACGTAGTCACGGAGCTGCCGTGCGTTTGCTTTATGATCGTGCAGCTGACTTGGAACCCAACCCAGCAGCAATCGGCTCATCTGCCTGCACACAACGGGATGTCCCACACAGCAGAAAGCTGAAGACACACAAAACCTCCGAAGGGTGAAGCTGTGACTTCAGTACTACGTGCTCGAGAAGCGAGTAGTCTCTGAAAAGCAGCGTGTTAAGAAAACCAAGCAATTACCTAAAAGGTCTCAAGTTTACTTACAGACTCAAGACTAAATATCAAGTTACTGACTTCTGTGGTCTACCACAAGTCAGCTTTTCTCCTGGTAGTAATCACCGCAGTTGTACTCATCCGGGTCAGTTTTACAAGAAGCCCACAGCTATAAACAAACCTGAAGGTTGTCGGTTTTCCAAAAAAAAAAACCAAACCCCATAACCCATTAAAGATAATTCAGCACCTTAAAAGCCACAATAACTTCTTGCCTCATTTACAAGCAGTAACAGAGAACATGTCTTAGAGCAGAACGCAGCTCTATCACACTCCATTTGGGTTTTATTTAAGGCCACACCTGATGGCAATGGCCCAGGATGGAGGTAAATCCCAGTCACCTGCTCCAGCACTGTTGAAGAACATGAGCTGCACGGAGCAGGTACCCAGCTCCAGCTCCCCAACCAGGCACCGTGACACCTTCCAGTCCCTGCTTACCTACGCAGCACGCCCTTCCCTTCCTTAACCTCCTAAAGGACACCCGCCAGTATCCGGCTTTTCATTCCGCACTTCTATTTGGAAATGAGGAGAAGACGGAGACAGATCCCTCTCTTTGTCTGCGGCACCCACTTACCTCCTCTACTTCGCTCTCCCTCAATAATAGAGAAAATCCATATACTGCAGCCACCCCTCCTTTATGTAACCCGTGCGCTACAATTCACTAATGCCTCTAAAGTACTGCCCAGAATGGGCAGGCTACCATTACTATCGCTCACCAGCCATCAACTCCACCAGCTATTTTCCCCTTCTCTCCACAACCTCTCCATACCAACCCACCGTTAACTCTCGCACAGAAAAAAAAAACCAAACCACAAGTAGATTATGTGATATTAGACCTTCTGATGAGCTTCCCAACCTCCTTTTATACCCCCGAAAGAGGGTCTAGACCCATTCCCCATTAAGTCACCCAACTTCCAAAGCCAGCTGGCCCTGAACTGAGTCTCTCATGGATTACGGCTGCTCCCTCTCTCGCCTCACCCACCCAAAAACCCAAGTCCCCCCTCGCCATCCCAGCTCCTGCCCCACTGCCCACCTTCCCCAACACGACAGCCCCTTCCACCCAACGACCTCCCCCCCAATACAGCACAGCCCCTCCCTGCGTCCCCCCAAACACCCCCCCAGATCGCCTCCTCACACAGAAATTACACCCCCCCCAACCCACCAGCTCCCTGTGATCCCATCAGACACCTTTCCAGCTTCTCTTCCCTACCCTCCACCCCTCTACCACAAGCTCCAGCACCCCCAGGGCCCTCCTTGCCCCCCCCAGGGCCTCTTAAACCCTAGACCACCCCCTGCCCCCACCCTCCCCCTCCGACCTGCCATGGGGGTCCCCTTCTCCCAGCCCTGCACCCCAGAACCCTCACACCCTCCTGACGCCGTCACTCCAGCCCCACTCACCCCTCGCACCCCACGGGACCCCCAGCGCCTCCCAACCCCTCCAGTCCCACCTCCAGCCCCATCCCGAGCCCCAGCACCCCCCTCTGCCTGCCCAGGCCCCCCTCACCGCCAGCCCCACACCGCCAAGGCCCCAGCACCCCCCTCACCCGATCACCTCCGCCCCCTGCCCCTCTTGGGCCCCGCGGCCCTGGGACCCCCCCACCTCCAGCCCCAGCACCCCCCCGGCCCCTCAGGGCCCTCACCCCCATACCCACCCCCTTTCTTCGCCCCACCGCCCCCCCTCACCCTGCCCAGGGTCCCCTCACCATCCCGCCCGGGTCCCGCCGCCCGGGCCGCAGCGGGCCGCGAGGGGCCCCGGGCAGGGCCGGGCCGGGCCGAGCCGAGCCGGACCGGACCGGACCGGGGGCTCCTGCCAGGCCGCGGCCTGCACCGCCCGTTCCCTCCCCGAACCAGCGGCCGCCCCCCCGCGCCCGCCCCATCCCGTCCCCGCGGCGCGGGCGGCTCCTCACCGGTCTCGGCGGGGCCGGGGCACCGGGCGGGCGGGGGGGGAGGCGAAGGAGCGGAGCCACCGCCTCAGACACCAGCGCCGCCGCGCAACGCACCCTGCTGCCCAGCCCCGGCCGGGCGCGGGCAGGGCTAGCCCCGCCCCCGCCGCCCGACTGGCAGCGCCGTCCGCCAATGGGCGTTGGCGGCCCGGGGTGAAGGCGGGACTGGGTGCGGCCGCCAGGTTCGGTTGCGACGGCGGCGCGGAGGGAGGACGGTGAAAGGGCGGGGCGGGCTGCGGAGCGGCGGCGGAGGGGGGCGACAGCCAATCAGCGCGCGGGACGAGGGGAAAAGGGCGGTCGCATGTAAAATAGATCATTAATATTAATGAAGGGCCGCAGCGGGGAGGGGGCGCGCTGCGGCGGCACGTGGCGCCGGGGGCGCGAGGCACCGGGACCCGCCGCAGCCCCGGGGCAGCGGAATGGGACCCCCCCGGGACCCCCCAGATCCCCCGAACGTCCCTGGGATCCTCCCGACTCCCCGGGACCCCCCAGACCCTCCGGGATCCCCCGGATCCCCCTGGACTCCACCAGAACCCCCGGGATCCCTCGACACCCCCCCAGACTTCCCCATATCCCCCGAACCCCACCGGGACCCCCCGGACACCCCAGGATTCCCCAGGACCGCCAGACTCCCCCAGGACCCTCCGGACATCCCAGGACCCCCTGGACACACCTGGGACCCCTGAACCCCATCAGATGCCCCAGGATCCCCTGGGACCCCCCCAGGATCCCCAGGATCCTATGGATCCCCCAGCACCCCCTGCCAGGGCCCCTGGAATCCCCTGGGACACCCCAGACCCCCTGGTCTACTCCCCCCTCCAGGGCCCCCCTGGGTGCAGCCTGGCCATGCCCCTGTGAGACCCCGGGCACCCTCAGAGACTCAGGGGGCTGCGCTGTCCCCGCGGCCCCACCCGGCCCCGGGGGGGTGGGACACACACTCCACAGGGACCCCCAGGCGCTCCCGGCCCGCAGCACGGATGGCCGGGTGGGCTGCAGCGGGCCCATGGTGGGGGGCATGTCCCTGGGTCCCCTCCTGCCACCACCTCCTGTGCCCACCTAGGACCCCCGATGGCAGCGTGGCCACCAGGGAGAGGGGTGTCTGCAGGACACCAAGATTCAGACTAATCTTTCTCTGAGTCACCCCTTGCTTTAACCCCTCTTCCTTTTCCAGCACGGGGGGGGCAGAGCCTGGAACCCCCCTCCGCGACCCTGCTGTAGGACTTGGGGCACCCAAAACCCCCCCAGTCCCCCAGGCAGAGCCCGTCCAGGGGCTGTGGTGCCCAACAGCGGGGTCGGGGCGAGAGGATGGGCCCATGCCCCGGGGCAGAGCCCCCACCCCACTGTCCCCCCCACCCCGGGTCCCCCTGCTGTCCCGACCCCGGGTGCAGCCGCCCCGGAGGAGCTTGTGCCGGGAGGGGACGGGCTCTGCCCAGCCCTGGGTGCCGGGGGATCGTGGCCTTGGGTGGCCTCGGGTGGCCTTTGGTGTCCCCCAACCCTGGCAGAGTCACTGTCCCTGTGCAACGAGGGCAAAATCCAGGGGGGCGAATGAGAGCGGGCGGGAGTCACTCTGGGGGAGCGGGAAATCCCACTTGCCCCCCCCCGGCCCAGCCGTGAATCGAGGCTTTGATTCCCCCCAGCTGCTGCCGGCGCGGGGCAGCCGGGGCCCGGTGGTGCCTGGCTCCCAGCTGTGGTGCCAGCGGGGTGAGAGGGCCCCGGTGTCCCCCACCGGAGTCACCGCGGGGAGACGGAGCCACGTCCCTGGGGGAGAGGATGCTGCAGCCATCGCTCCCCAGCACATCCCAGCGGCTGGGCCACACCAGTATGCACCAGTTGCGGCTCCAATCCCAGCGTGAAATGAGATGGAGAAACGCTGTCCCCGGGGGGGGGGTCGTGGCCCCGCTGCCGGGCACGCGCCAGCCCTCGCCAGTTGGGCTGAAAACCCCATAATCCTGTTACTGGGAAGAAGGCTGATTTTCCCCCTAATCCAGTTTGCTCCCATATGCCTTCGCCCGCCGTGTTATAAGCCGCTTTGGCTGCAGTTGTGGCTGCACCGGGCACATGCCAGGGGCACAGGGGGACCCCCCCTGGCTTCGAGCCGGCGCCTTGAGGGCTGCAAGAGCCGGGAGCGCCACCGGGAGCCTCCCCCCGCCACCTTCCCTGGGGGGGACATGCGGGACAGCATCCCACACAGCCACCACGCGGCGTGACGCACGGTGCCGGGAGCTGGTTTGGGTCCCCAACGCTGGATTTGTGCTTTTAAGCATTTTTATGGCCGCGGGCTGCAGCGACGGCTCCTCATTGGCTGCGGGGGGGCAACATCTCGTCCCTAATTAAGGCTGAGGAACGGCATGTTTGAACCCTGGGCCCGGAGAAGCGCCGGAGAGGGATTGTCCATCCGGATCCTGCGTTGCTGTCCTGCCGGGCTCCCGGCTGCAGGTTTTGGTGGGGCTCAGGGTGCCCCCAGCCCCGTTGTTCTCATGGCTGCTGGGTGCCAGGCTTGGGCACGGGGGGTGGCAGTGGCCAGAGCCACCCCAACCCTCCTGGGAGCAAGTGGCCTTCTCTGGGAGCAAGCCCGCCAAGGGACATCCCCATGGACACCCCAAGGAGCACCTTGAGGGACATCCCTCAGAGCATCCCAAGGGACACCCCATGGTCCCCGAAGAGCCTCTCCTGCTCACGGGTCCCCACCTGCACTGGCTAGGGTGGGGGGGCAGCGGGGGGACAGGAGAGGGGACAGAGATGGGGGACAGGAGACCTCGGAATGGGGGGGAGGGGGGGCAGAGGTTTTCTGTCCCCAAGCCAAAGGCGTTGCAGAGCTGCTGGAAGCACTGGGGGGGCCTGGCACAGGAGTCCCGAGTTTTGGTGTGACAGTGCCCTGGGGGCCACCCCCCCAAATCCCTCTGAGCCCCCCACCCTTGCCTGGGCCTCTCTGGCCCCAGGGGATCCTGGGGAGTCCCAGCAGGTCCTGGGGGGGGGGGTCCCAGCAGGTGGGGACCAGCACCAAGTGTCCCTGTGCCCACGTGTGCCCGTCCCACTCTCCTGCCCTGGCACCCACAGAAGGTCTCATCCCCCCCCAGCCCACGGGAGGGACACAGGGACGGGAAGGACACGGGGACAGCAGCTCCCATGGCCAGTGCCCGGGAGCCGTGACATCCCTGAGGAGCTGTGACTACCCCCATGGATCTCTGAGCGTCCCCACGGACCTGCGACCATCCTGGCAAGAGCCGTGACCAGCCCACGGAGCCGTGATTGTCCCCAGGGACCTGTGGCCATCCCTGTGGAGCCACGGCCATCCCCACGGAGCTGTGACTGTCCCCACGGAGCCAAGATGTCCCCACGGAGCCACGGCCATCCCCACGGAGCTGTGACTGTCCCCACGGAGCTGTGATGTCCCCACGGAGCCACGGCCATCCCCACGGAGCCGTGACTGTCCCCACGGAGCTGTGATGTCCCCACGGAGCCACGGCCATCCCCACGGAGCCGTGACTGTCCCCACGGAGCTGTGATGTCCCCACGGAGCCACGGCCATCCCCACGGAGCCGTGACTGTCCCCACGGAGCTGTGATGTCCCCACGGAGCCATGGCCATCCCCGCAGAGCTGTGACAGTCCCCACTGAGCTGTGACCATCCCCACGGAGCCGTGACTGTCCCCATGGAGCCATGACTGTCCCCACAGAGCCATGATGTCCCCACGGAGCCATGACAGTCCCCACGGAGCCGTGATGTCCCCACAGAGACACGACCATCCCCACGGAGCTGTGATGTCCCCATGGAGCCGTGATGTCCCCACGAAGCCACGACCATCCCCACGGAGCTGTGATGTCCCCATGGAGCTGTGATGTCCCCACGAAGCCACGACCATCCCCACGGAGCCGTGCCCTTGCCAAGGCCCTTGCAGCCGGCAGCAGCCCCGCTCCCCCCGCTGCCCCCCCCCCCGCCCGCGCCCGCGTGCCCACGCGGCTCCCGCGCCCGGGGAGCAGATGGTTTCCATGGCAACAGGCATGATGACGCACGCGCCACGCTCCCACCCCCTCCCCACGGGGACGCCAGCCCGCGCTGGCAGCGAGGGGCGGGGGGCACCCAGCGGTGGCGGGGGGCTGCTGGGGGGGGGCGCGGGCATGCAGGCACACACGTGTGCGCGCGCGGTGCGGCACGTGTGTGCGCACACGTGTGTGCGTGCACGTGCGCGTGTGCACGGGCGGGGATGCCGGTACACGCGTGTGCGCCCCTTGCACGCGCGGGGTGCGCACGCACCTGTGCCTGCACGCCGTCCTGCATGCACACGCGTGCACAAAGCTGCACACGCATGCACACACACGTGCACGTGGATGCCCCCCCCCCATCCCCGTCCCTCCTCTTGCCCCTCCAGGCCCCCCCCCCCCTCCCAGCCTGGCCCCGAGCCCCCGGCCCCCGTGCTGCTCCAGGGGGACGCAGGAGCATTTCTCACCTCTTTATTGAAGGAAGACTATTTCTAGAATAAAGGCTACATCGTAATGTCACCTTGTCCCCTGGGCGCTCGGGTCGTGTTGTAAAAAGCCGGGGGTGCGGGGAGCTGGGCGCAGCGCTGGGGCCCAGCCTGCCCGGGGACACCCCCTCGGGGACACCCCCCTTGGGGACACTCCCTCGGGCCGCGGCGGAGGGTGAGCGGGGCCGGAGCAAGGGGACAAACCCCGCTGGGACGAGGGGCTGGTGACATCGCAGGGACCCCGCTCCGGCCATGGGGGAACAAGCAGGGCTGTACCAGAGCTGGGGGGGGTGAAGGGGGGGGTGTCGGGGGTCCCCGGGGTGTGGGGCCAGGCCATCCCGCAGCAGGGACTCTGCGGGAGCGGGGGGACACTGACCGCCGATGGGGCACCGTGGCAGGGAGTGGCAGCACCCATCACCGTGGCATCGCGGCCCAGCGGGGCTCATCCTGTGTGGGAAGGGGGCAGCGGGGGGGGGGCGGCGGCCGGCTGCGGGGCCAGGGGGTCTCCCACCGGAGCTCACCAGGATTGTGCTGGGTCAGGACCTCCCTCGGACCCGATGCTTTGTGCTTGGGCTGGCGGCTCCGGCTGCGGCACCGGGACGGCGCTGGGGGCTCGGGGGCATGGGGGGGGGCCACGGTGCCAGCACGGGGCTGGGGGCTTGGGGGTAGCGGGGACCGTGCGGGGGCTGCTCCCGCCCCGGGGTCTCTGCCTGCAGGAGCAGAGCGCTATGGCGTGGGGACAGGGGCGCGGGGAGGGCCTGGGTCACGTGTGACTGTCCCCAAGGGTGACACCGACACCCCCACATTGCACCGCCCTTCCCACCCACGAGGACCGACATGTGGTCCCCCGCCGGGAGGGGACGGGAACCGGCCGGTGCCGCTGGTTGTGCTGCAGAGTGTGGGTGGGTGGGTGGGTGTGCGTGTCCCTGGGCTTCCCGGCGGTGCCCGGCCGCGTGTCCCCGGTCCCGCTGTGCCGAGCGCGGGGCGGTCGTGCACCCCTGGGCTCGGCGGGACGCCCCGTCTTCGCCCCCAGACCTGGGGCGAGCGCAGCCCGCGCCGACGGCGTGCCGCGGCGTCCCCGCATAGTCACAGTGATGGCACGGGAGGACAAGGGGACGGCCCCGCTGCGATGCCACGTCCAGTCGTGGGAGGGGGAGAGGGGGGGACCGGGGAGGGGGGTGCGGGCCAGTCCGGGGCTCTACATGATGCTGCACTTCCCCTTGATTTTGTCTGTCCTCTTCTGCTTGCTGGAGCGCTTCCCGTCGATGGTGAGGCTGACGTTCCTCCTCTTCTCCAGGTTCAGCAGCTCCTGGAAGAGCTCCTTGACGTTGTAGTTCATCTTGGCCGAGGTCTCCATGAAGGCGCATTTCCACTCCTTGGCCATGGCCTCCCCCTCCCTGCTCTCCACCTCCCGCTGGGTCTCGTCGCACTTGTTGCCCACCAGCATGATGGGGATGCTCTCCACGCTGCCCTTGATCTGCACGATCTGCTGGTAGATGGGCTTCAGCTCCTCCAGGGACTGCTTGCTGGTGACGGAGAAGACCAGGATGAAGGCATGGCCCTTGGAGATGGAGAGGCGCTGCATGGCCGGGAACTGGTGGCTGCCCGTGGTGTCGGTGATCTGCAGGGTGCAGACGCTCTTGTCGCAGCTGATGACCTGGCGGTAGGTGTCCTCGATGGTGGGGATGTAGGTGTCCCGGAAGGTCCCCTTCACGAAGCGCAGCACCAGCGAGCTCTTGCCCACGCCGCCGGCGCCGAACACCACCACCCGGTAGTCGTTGCTCTGCTCCGGCATCTTGCCCCAGAGATGCTGCCGCCGCTGGAAGGGACAGGGCAGAGCGAAGCGTCAGGCTGGGCGCAGGGACCTTGGGACGGACCCCACCGGCACCACTCCGCGGGGAGAATGGGGCAGCCCCCCCGACCTCAGCTCATCCGTTTGACATGCAGCCCCCTTCGGCTCTGACCGGGCCACCGCAACCGGGGGGTGTCAGCCCCCCCTGTGCCCTTGAGACGCCCTTGCCGGGTGGCCGGGGACAGGACGGCACTCGCCGCCCGCCTGGGGTGCAGCAGCATTCGCTATTTTTACCAGCCGCCCGCTGTGGCCATATGGCCGAGCCGCGGCCACCGGCACAGCAGCTGTGGCCGAGGCTGCCGGAGCAGTGTGCTGGGAGGGGGCGGGGGGCACCCACGGGACCCCCGGAGCACCCAGAGCAGCCCTGAGGGGCAGCCGCCAGCCCAGCAAGGACCCGGTGGCACACAGACTGTCCCCTCCGGCTCTCCCACAGGCGGCTGCTGCGGCTGCCGAGCACGGAGGTGCCATTTCACGCACAGACCTCGGCGCCTGCCACGCTGCCCTGCCACCCCCTGCCACCCCCCCACCCCGTGCCCTGCCACCCTGTCCCACCCCGTGCCATCCCTCCGCTCCCACCCCGGGGATGCAGCAGAGAGCCGTGGGCAGCGGGGCAGAGCGTGGCATGGCCGCAGGCTCGTGGCCTGCAGGCTCAGAGCCCCTGTGGCCACGCTGGCACTGCCAAACCTCGGTGCCCGCTCGCAGGGGATGCACGGGCCCGGGCAGGGGCCCCCCCTTGTGCCTCACCTGAGAGATGCAGCCCTGGGGTGTGAAACCAGGGGGCACAAAGAGCTGCCGATGCCGAGCCCCAGGTTGAGCATCGCCTCGGCCAGGCCCTGCCTCAGTTTCCCTCCTGCAGCATCAGCTCAGCCCCATGAGGTGTCCCCAGCACATGTGGGGACGTTAAACCCGCCATGGGCCAGGGGTTCCGGAGGTGCCAGTGGTGACGAGTAGGGTGGGAGGGGAGGGAAGGGGGTTCGGGCAGATGCTGGAGGGGGTCAGGTCTGTCCCCAGCCAGCTCCACTCCTGTCACCTCAATTCAGGGACCAACACGTCTGGGAGGGGGGACAGCAAAGCACCTGCGGCAGCCCCGTGCTGGTGGCACCTGGGCACCTCCAGGGGAACCAGCCCCTTCCCGCGGCCACTGCGTCCCCACCCCATGGCACTGGCAGGGCCGGATCCCACAGGCAGCCCCAATACCCCGGCATGTCCCCAAACAGCCGGGCAGGGGCTGGTGCCAGGTGAGCAAGGGGTTGGGAGCTGGGGAAGGAGCCCATCACCACGGCCTCGGGCACCCAAGGAGCTGCTCCCATCGCAGGGTCCCCGGCCATGGGGGTAGAAAAACACCCCTTGGATCCCACCACGTCAGAAGTGTCACTGGCACACGGTGCACAGGGATGGAGCAGGGGCCGAGGCAACATCAAACACTGGCTGGGGCTGGTGACAGTCCTGCCTGTCCCACCTGCCCGTGGCACAGCCAAAAGTGCCCCCGGCCTCGTGGCCACCCAAGGGTGCTCAAAAGGCCCCGTGACCTGTGCCCAGCAGCACCCCAGCCCCAAACCCCAGCCCCTCTGTGCCTGCGGGTCCAGACCACAGCCTCCCCTCGGCTCCCAGGGATGGGGCCACCCACCAGCCGGGCACAGAGCCCGGGTCTGATCCTGCCGGTGGGCTCTGCACCCTCCCCCCCCCCTCCCCCCCAGCATCCTCCCAATCAGACCCCCAGCACTAGGGGAGACAAACAGCCGGTGGGGAGTCTGGGGGTTGGGATGGAGGGCAGGGGCAGGGCAGGGGCAGGATGGAGATGGAGGGGCAAGAGAAGGGGCAGGATGGGGAAGGAGGGCAGGAAAGGGGCAGGATGGAGATGGAGGGGCAGGAGAAGGGGCAGGATGGGGAAGAAGGGCAGGAAAGGGGCAGGATGGAGATGGAGGAGCAGGAGAAGGAGCAGGATGGAGATGGAGGAGCAGGAGAAGAGGCAGGATGGAGATGGAGGGGCAGGAAAGGGGCAGGATGGAGATGGAGGGACAGGAGAAGGTGCAGGATGGAGATGGAGGAGCAGGAAAAGAGGCGGGATGGAGGGATGGAGGGGCAGGGGTAGGATGGAGGTGGTGGGGCAGGAGAAGTGGCCGGGAAGGGGCCGGATGGAGGGGCAGAGGCAGGATGGAGGGACGGAGGCGCAGGAGAAGGAGCAGGATGGAGATAAAGGGGCAGGAGAAGGAGCAGGATGGAGATGGAGAGGCAGGAGAAGGGGGCAGGATGGAGGGATGGAGGGGCAGGGGCAGGATGGCGGGCAGGGGCAGGCACCAGGGTCCCACCGCCCCAGCCCGGGGTCCCGGCCCCGCTCCCCGGCCGTGCCCTGCCCTTGCCGGGGGCACCCCCCGTTCCCCCCCGCCCCGTCCCCGCTTCCCCCGGCTCCCCGCCGCGCCGGTCGCATTGCGGTGCCCGCCGCTCACCGTGTCCTGCCCGGGATCCGCCCTTGGCTGCGGGCTGCGCGGCGGCCTCAGCGCATGGCCCGGCCCGGGGCGGCCCCGGCGCGGCGGCTCTGGTCCGCCCGGCGCGGCGGGGCTCGGCTCGGCTCGGCTCGGCTCGGCTCGGCTCGGCTCGGCCGGGCCCGGCGCGGTGCGGTGCGGCGGGGCTCGGCTCGGCACGGCTCGGTGCGGTGCGGCCGCCGCAGAGCCGATCCCGCCCCGCCGCCGGCCCCGCCCGCCGCGCCCGCCCCGCCCGGGGCCGCCGGACCCCCGGGCCCAGCCCCGAGCGGCCCCGGACCGTGCGGGACGGGACAGACGGGATGGGAACGCACGGACAGGGGTGGGGACATACGGGCTTGGGGACAGGGACACACGGACAGGGACAGACGGGATGGAAATGCACGGTCAGGGATGGGGACGGGGACACACGGACAGGGACAGACAGGAGGGGGATGCCCAGACAGGGATGGGGATAGGGACACACGGACAGGGACGGGGACACACGGGGATGGGGACAGAGACACACGGACAGGGATGGGGATGGGGACACACAGACAGGGACAGATGGGATGGGGACACACGGACAGGGATGGGGACAGGGACACACGGACAGGGATGGGGACAGGGACACACGGACAGGGACAGAGGGGATGGGGATGCACAGACAGGGATGGGGACGGGGATGCACAGACAGGAATGGGGACAGGGACACACAGACAGGGACAGAGGGGATAGGGATGCACGGACAGCGATGGCGACAGCGACGCACAGACAGGGATGGGGACGGGGACACACGGACAGGGACAGACGGGACGGGGATGCACAGACAGGGATGGGGACAGGGACACACGGACAGGGACAGACGGGATGGAAATGCACGGTCAGGGATGGGGACAGGGACACACGGACAGGGACAGACAGGAGGGGGATGCCCAGACAGGGATGGGGATAGGGACACACGGACAGGGACGGGGACACACGGGGATGGGGACAGAGACACACGGACAGGGATGGGGATGGGGACACACAGACAGGGACAGATGGGATGGGGACACACGGACAGGGATGGGGACAGGGACACACAGACAGGGATGGGGACAGGGACACACGGACAGGGACAGACGGGACGGGGATGCACAGACAGGGATGGGGACGGGGATGCACAGACAGGGATGGGGACAGGGACACATGGACAGGGACAGAGGGGATGGGGATGCACGGACAGGGATGGGGACACATGGGGATAGGGACGGGGACACACGGACAGGGACGGGGACACACGGGGATGGGGACAGGGACACAGACAGGGACAGACGGGATGGGGATGCACAGACAGGAATGGGGACAGGGACACACGGACAGGGACAGACGGGATGGGGATACAAGGACAGGAACACAGAGAGGGATGGAGACACATGGACAGGGACACACAGAGAGAGATGGGGACAGAGGGACAGACAGGGATGGGGATGCACAGACAGGGACGCATGGACAGGGATGCAGGGGGATGAGGACACACAGGCACGTGGACACACGGACAGGGACTGCACAGGGACATAGGCATAGGTGAGGACACAGGTGGGACACAGACACACATGAAGAGGAACACGGATACACAGACAGGGGTGTAGAGCCCAGGGACACATGGATGGGGACAGAGACCCAAAGATGGTGACAGGGGACACAAGGACACACAGACAGGACAGACGGACACTGACCCCTTGAGCTGGCAGGGTGCAGGCAGTGGCAGGGTGTCAGAAGCCCCCATGACAGTTGGGGGTGGCCTGGGCAGCAGGGTCGGGCTTTGCGGACACATCTGCCAGCGCTGCCACCGGGCCAGCACAGGACCAGGTGCACGGTGCCACCGCAGGGTCTCTGTCACCAACTGCAGCGTCCCCTCCCTGGGCACCGCGGCAGAGCGGGGTCAGGAGCCCCAAAACCCTGGAGTGTCTGTGGCCGGGGGCAGAGTTGCTCCTTGCGGCAGCACCCAAGCCACAATGCCCCCTTGAGGGGACACGGTGGGTGACACCTCAGGTGGCGGGGGGCCATGGGACCCCCAGCTCACCTCCCCAGTGCCGGCTGAGCAGGACTGGGGCCTGAGCAGCTTAGTGGTACGGGCTCAAGGGCTGACTGTCCCTGGAGAGGGGGACGGCTCCTGCTCCAAGTGTCCTGCAGCCCCTGAGAGCCAGAGGAAAGCTGGGGACAGGGGGGCCAGAGCTTGAGGTGACCACGGGCCCCGGGAGCCCAAAGGTCCCGGCCAAGGCCAGGGGCTGGTGGCCGGCGGAGGGGCTGCCAGGCCGGTCTGCGTGACTCACGCTCACTCCTGAGCAACAGCAATTAAAATCCGCAGCTGCTATTAATAGCTGCCGGCGGAGGAGCGGGGCCATGGCGGCACCCACGCCGCTGTCAACACGCATCCCATTGAGAAGCGCTGCCGGGCCCAGCGGGAGCGGGGGGGCTGTGGCCACCTCTCCCCAGGCCCCCATGGGGGCCACCAGCCTTCCCCTTGGGGACAGGGCCTGGGCCGGCAGCCACAGCCCCCTCCCGATGAAAAGCCACCCCGCCGGGCAGCCCCCCATCCCCGCAGCGTTATTAGCTGGACGGATACTACTCGTTAGAGGAAATGAATGAGTTTCCTTGATCATTTTCACTGCGGCTCCTCCTCCGTTTCATTCAGTCCCCAGCTCCCTGCCAAGCCTTACGCAACGGGGAGGCTGCACACACAGGGCTGAATCACGCCGATGCCGAGCGGGCTGCGAGAAGGGGGGGAATGGGAGGGTCCTGCCCCCATGTCCCCCCCTCTCCGAGCTCAGCGCAGCTCCGCGGGGGTCCGGCCCGCAGCCCCCCACCCTGTCCCCTCGGTGGGGTTTGTCTCCCGGGCTGCGCACGTGCGGCCGCCGCGTGAGCCGGGCACCGAGCAGGCAGCAGAGCGACAGGGCACTTCAAATAAACAAGTGACACAAAGGGGAGAAGGCCAGAGCCTTTATTGGGAGCAGCAGACGGGGCTCATCCTTCTCTGCTCCTAAACCAGCCCAACAGCGCTGGACTCTGCCGCTTGCCAGTGAATGAGCCCCCCCAGGCATGGGGGAGCCCCCCCAGAGCAGCGGGAAGAGGGGTGAGAGCTCAGCATCTCCCTGCTCCCCCGACCAGCCCCGCTCCCGAACTCCACCAGAAGAAGAAAGGGGGTAAAATGGAGGCTCCAGCTTGTCCCCCCGCTGTCACACCAGCCCCAGGCATTGGGGGAGCCCCGATCCTGGCTGACGTTAGCGGATCCCTGCTGATCTTTTGGGCGCCGATTAAGAAATTTCCTTCCATCAACAGCTTGTCTGGGCTTTAGTATGTCAGCCCCTGGATTGCAGATGGGGCCAGGCGGGAGGAAGGATGAGGAAGATGAGGATACAGCCCGACCTCGGGGCCCTGCCTTCACCGACACTCTGGGAGATGCTCACGTTTGCCCAGATATGGGGGGGGCAGGGAAAACCTACAAGAAAAGCATTAGCTGCAGAAACAAACAGGCAGGAGGGCAGGGGCTGTGCCTGAGAAGGGACACTGGGTGCTGTGCTCCCCACCACAGCGTCACACCTCACCTCATCCCTCACCTCATCCCCCCTGTCCGGGATAACCACCAGCGTCGAGAAACACCCAATGGGAGCGATGCTGCCCCACACGAGCTGCCTGCGAGAAGTGAAATAACACACAGAGGTTTGCCACGTCGAGGTAAATTACGCTCTCATCAGGCCCTGCTAATTTGTGTCATCTGAGGCCTAAAATAACCCTCCCTCCCCCCTTCCACTCCAGGTTTTTCAAAGCAAGATTAATTGACTTTGCTATGTTGCAGCAATTAAAATACTGAGCACCAGGAACTGTCAGATGATCCTCATCAGCCTCCATATGCTGCAGCTGTGCCAACCACTGGCTCCAAGATGCTGCTTCACAGTCTCACCCATCCTTCTCACCGCTTTGGGTCGCGCTAACAGGGACTGCGCCACGGCTATGCCCGCTCCACATCGTTATAATTCCATCAATGCCTCCAAAAAGCTCCGCTCTGCCTGTGGAAGCCGCTGCAGAAGTGAAGGCTACATCTAATTAAAATGCATCCCCCGCAAGAGGCCGGTGAGGAGCAGGGCGGCGGGAGCCTGTGGAGCAGGAGCCGCTCTCCGGTGTCAAAGCCGCAGCAGGGAGTGGGGAGGGCAAGTTCCTGGCTCCAGCCTCTGATCCCAGCTCCTCACCCAGGAGGACAAATCCCAAGGATCCTGACGGGATCCCGCAGCAGGCTGAGCTCCCCTGGGAACCACGCTCTGGAGGCACGGAAAGATCTGCTCGCGCACAGTCAGATTGCAAGCGCCTCTAATCAGCCCTTCCACAACCTCACAACCCCCCAGGGAAGAGATTTCTCTCCTCCGAAAACACCAACAAACCGCCCTGCAGAGCCTCCGGAGCGCAGTGCTCGCTCGCACGTCGGCACCGCCACGTGAGCCTGCTGACAGCGAAAGCAGAGGCTGCGGGAGCAGCCCTGAAGACGTGTTTGATGGCGACTGCTAAACCCATTTCACTGCAGACCATTTAAACGCAAGCACTTGCCCTAAATTATTAATGCTGGAAACTGCTGCTGCCCGTTTCTTACAAATGGATCCTGGGCTCCGCGAGTGCTGCTCAGACAGGGACCTGAGGATTTTCAAACACTACATTAACAGGCTGCTGGAGGTTTTCTTTAGGGAATGCTCAACGTATGGATGAGAAGCAGAGAAGGAAGCACGCGACAGGGGCACGGCCTGGCCTCGTTTCTTCCTTTAATCACTGAGAAACAAGAGCTCCCAGAGCCACTTGTGGGTTAAAATGGAAGCTCTGCTCGGGGGAGCTGTGGCACCAGGCACATCGAGGCGCCCCTGAAGGGATGTTATTTTTGGCAGCTATTACAACCAGGTTTTGCTCAAAACTAAGCCAGCAAAAACAGCTTAGTGCAGCTGTGCAAGCCGTGATCCCACCTGCTTTCAACTTCATTTCTGTTATTGTTTCTCACCTTCTCAGAGCCTGAGAGCGAAGGCAGCAGACTCCCAGCCACGGTTTCTGCAATGGGGCCGAGGGGAAGGAGGGAAGGGGCCGGGTACGCAGATTAACAGGACACACCACATGCTCGATGAGCTCTTTGCAGGCAGCCTTAGAACCAGATTCTTAACATTTGCGTCGACTAATCTCCGCACAAGCTGCTGCACCCGCAGATCCAACGGGCAGGGACAATAACTTGGGACACCTACACTGGGAAACGCCTCACTTTTTATCTCCCTCTGAGCACCCAGGAAGAAATTCTCCTCCTTCAGGTCAATACTGAAATACCACCTGGAGCAAATCCCACTTGGCCCTTGAGCTCCAGTGTCCCCCTTGGCTGAAGGGGAGGCTCATCTCTGCTGCTGTTTGCAAGGGAAGGAGGTGAGATTCACTTCCCATCGCTCCCATGTTCACCACTTGAAGAAGACCAGCCCAGCCAGAGCCGTGTAGCCCAGCACCAGGAAGAGAACCTTCAAGAGACGGTCGTTCTTGTCTTCCAACTCTTTCGCAAGGATCTCAAAGAAGGTGATGAACAAGAAAGTGCCCCCCGCAACGCCTTGCAGGAGCAGGGAAGTAATGTTGCTGGCCGCATTTTGGGTGCTCTCAATCCCCATCCCAATGCTAATGCCCAGAGGAATCATCAGGCTCACCGCCACAGCCATCTTCACAGCATTCTTCATGGGCAACGCAGTCTTGGCCATGCTGATGCCCAATGCCACCGCTACCAGCGTCTCGTGAATGGCAACTCCTAGGAACAAGCTCATGAGTTTGCCGCCCTCCTCCTGCAAGCCCAGGGCCAGTCCCTCGAAGATGGAGTGCGTACACAAAGCAAACACCAGCCCAATGAGCCGTAAGGGGCTGGAGCGGGAGAGCTCCTGGATATTCAGGCCATGGGAGTGGTGACCGTGTTCACTGTACAACGTGCGCCCTTGGGAAGACGCGATGAAGGGACTCTCGTATTCAGAGTCGCTCCCGACATCTGAACCGGCATTGAAGGTCTCTAAGTCAATGAAGGAAGGTTTCTCCTTCTGGAAGGTCAAGATGAGCTGCTCCACAAAGACCGTCACAAAGAAGCCAACCATCATGATGGTCTCAGCCACTGGGTAGTCCGTGGTCACGTTCCCCTGCCTGAGAACTTCATCGAGCTGGAAGGAAGGAAACAATCCACAGTGAACCAATCACCTTTGTCCCTCTAAAGAGAAATATTCCTATTGTGTTCAGGCAACTCTAAATGGACACTAAATCAATCCGTGATACTTTAATGCTCCTGTACACAGGCCTCAGCCTAAGAGACAGGGAACCTATTTGTCTTCCAGTGGAAGGTTAGTGGCTGGCTGAAAGTGTTTTAAACGCACATTAAATGGTAGGAGTTTGAGACTCACATCCCAGGTGATGCTTGGCCTTTTTCTGCATCAAAAAAATCTCCAGTTACTCCACCCAGACAGTCAGCAGTAGCCCAATGGGAGGTGGGCGCAGTTCACCCTCCTGATCTGAAACACCAGGCTCAGCACAGCCGTTTCTGAGGAGGCTTCATGGGCCGCTCTGGCAAGACATAGACCCATCAACTCCACTTCCACAGGGGCAGAGGTCTGGTGGCCTGGGCTCCTGCAGGCCAGGAGAGGGGAGGGTGGTCCCCCACGCACAGGGCTCCCTAACACACTCAGTGGCACAAGTTCATTAAAATTGCTCGTAAGCAAGAGGCTCGTGAGCAGTTACCTTTTCTCTCACAGCAGGCAGCAAGGCATTGAAGCAGGTGGCCAGGAAGACCCCTCCTCCAAAAGAGTTGCAGAGGGCAAGAACCTTCTTGGAGCGATGAGCTTTCTCATAATCGGCCTCAATTATCTTGACAGGGAGAAGGGACCCGGCCAGCATGAGGACACAGATGCCCAGCAGACACAGCACTTTGGCGACCACGATCTTCATGGTGCTTCCTGGTGAACGCTCCCTGCCAAGGGCCCTGTGGACGGCAGCTGGCGGGGGTCCCTCCAGACACTGTTAGAGCAGGTACATCAGTAGGAGATGCACAGAGAGATCTCAAGGGAAAGGTGCTCCTGGGCTCAGTACCTGTGGACAGGAGTAAAACAAGAGAGATTTTCCTATAAACTATGCAGAACAGCACCTTGCATCCCAAAGTGCACGCCAGCTGCTGTATAGCAATCACCCTAACTTCCCAGAGGCAACGGGTGGAGATGACAGCGGGGGCAGAGGAACAGGCAAAGAAGAGAAAATTTAACCACAGCAGCCAGTAACGTAAAAACCTTGTAAGAATTGTACTGACTGCCAGGTTCTCTGTTGTCCATAGGGTGTAACAAAATAGAAAGCAGAGGTTGTTTCATACAAGAGAAAAATGCAAGATCCGAGTTGCCTAGGTCACAAAAATTGACTTAATTTGAAATGTAAAAGCGTTTCCGTGCAGGTTACGTGCAGTGGCAGTGAAACCTGTTTTCCTAAAATCATTTTACAAAATAATAATGTTAAGTCTATTTAGGAAAATACATAAACATGAACAGGTCCCTCTACTCGTTCTTGCAGCAGCACAGACAGCACCTCGGGGAATTTCACTTCCCACTTGCACCAAATCGACTTGTGAAGCCAAACCAACGGCACCTCAAGAAGGTTCTCTTGCAGGTCACCCAGGTAAGAGCTGCCAGACAGCCCCAAGCACTGATGACACGCTGCAGCGTGTATCGGGGTAACGACCTAACACAGAACACTTCCAGCCACCCTGACACCCACACCCACGATGGACGAGGTAAATAATTGGATACCTGCTTGTTGGAGCGGCAAATTAATTTTAATACAAAAGATTCCTCAGGCTAAAGTCTCCCTTGAGGGCTGACAGCATTAATCACTATCACCATTTCTACGCAGTGGACTGCATAAACAGTGCTTTTATTAAAAGGAAAGTGGGAGACTGAACAACTCTGTACTTGGTAAGGGAGTTTAAAGCCTTTTTCCGAGTTTGCAGTTCAAGCAGGAGTGAACAGAGAGGTCATGGCAGTCAGGCCATCTGCGGCAGGTCTGGTTCTCAGCCGGGTATCCACGGGAAGCGATGTTCATCAGCAGAAAACCCTGCTCAGATGACACTGATTGACTCACTCCCTGGTGAATCCAGCAGAGGAGCCAGGTCTGAACAAGTCCAGAGCCTGAAATCTCACTGTATGTTGACAGGGCTTCCGCAGCAGGCAGCCTGTCACTGCAGCTGACAGGCTCCCTCTCCAGAGACGTCGACTCCAGGACTGCCAACGCTCGTCAGCGCTGTGCTGACACAGCTAACGAGTCACCCTGCCTTTGTAAAGCACGCGCTGCTGTTTCAGCGTCAATAGAACGACAAGGATTTCACCTCACACGGCAACGGTGTGCTGTTATGCTAAGCTTCTCAAATGAACTCTCGCAGAAAAACGACGTTGGCAACGCCTCGGGATCACAGATCACGACAGCTTGTGACTGCACCCGCTGGGTGCGAAGGCAACACCCACACCTCCCGCGTTAGGCAGCCAGACAGCTCCCAGGCCAGAGGAGGGGAGGAAAAAAAACTCCTTTTCGAGAATTCACACCTCCTCTGGAACACACCTGGCTTCCACTCCGAAATTCAGAAACCCCCAAGCCTTTTTCTTTTTCTTCCTCTTTCTTTCTTTTCTTTTTTTAACCCAGCAGCAGCCCTAAACAAAGCATAAAGCCTCAAGCTGCCAGCAGCAGGCAGAGCAGCCGCCCTTCAGTGCCCCCGACCCGGGGCGGAAAGCGGCTTAGTGAAAAACGAAGCGCTAAGTATGAGAAATACCTTGTGTTTCTCCTCGCCCACTCCTTCCGACAGGCCAGTGATCAGGAGCCAGCGCTGCCAACGTCCGACTGTTCCACCAGCCTAAAAACTTCCATAAGAAAGAATTAATTCAGGATGGGTACCGCTTGGCTTAGTGGCCCATAATGAAACATTTAAGCAATTAAAAATATTATATAAAGCTGGACAGCCCTCTGGGGAAAGGAAAAAAGGGTGCGTGTGATGCTTTAAATCTCCGGTTTTCTGTTAAAACCCACACTCAGGATGCCCCCAGCACACATGCTGAAACTAGGCTGGATTCCCCCGGAGACACAATTGTCCCCCCTCCAGGACCTCCCCCACACCCGAAGCCACTCGACATCGTCCTGGTCACCCCGCAGAAGGGGGTGCTGAGGCGGGGGCTCCTCCCAGGCCGCCAGAGCAGGCCGAAACCCACTTGAACCCCCCAAAAGGGTGCAGAGATGGGGGGGGGACACGCTACAAGGGTCGCTGGGAGAGGGGGGAGCGGGGTGTCCCTCACAGTGGGGACGGGGCCCAGCATGGAGCCCCCCACCCCTGTCACCCCGGGTCCTTGTCACCCCCACACCCGCCCCCGCTCCCCCAGCCCCCCGTTACCTCAGCCACAGCCCCCCCAGCCCCGCTGTCACCCCCGTAACGCCTTCCGCCCCCCCCCCCAGCCCCGCCATTACCCCACCGAACCGCCCCCGGCCCCCCTCACCCCAACCACCACCCCCGGTTACCACGGCAACGGCCCCCTCCCCTCGGCCCCCCCTCACTCACGCGCCGGCCCCCGCTCGCGCCCCGTCCAGGCAGCCCCCCGCAACGACGCCCGCCCACGACGACCTCCCATTGGCCGCGGCGGGAAAACACGGCTGCCCATTGGTCGCGAGGGCCACCCGTCGGGCAGCCGCCGAACGGCTCCGGGAGAAAACGCGGACCCCAGCCGAAGGTCCGGGGCAGCGGCGGGTTCCGCGGGCAGCGGCTGCCCGGCAGTTGGGTCCGGGGATGGCGGCGGGGCCCCGGCGACCACAGCCGGGAAAAAGCACCCTCCACCACCCCCTCCCTGCCTCCTGCAGGTCTCTGGCTGCTCCAATTTAAAAAAAAAACAAAAAAACCAACAGGTGAATTCGGTTAAAATAGCCCAAACTGCCAGCTGCAGAAGGGCTCAGGGAGGGCAAAAGTGAATCCAAAAAATCAAATTTTTTTTTTTTGTCTTCAGCGTGCTACGCAGGGGAGGTAAGAAATAGGGGGGTCTGGAAGGAACAGTGCTCCGCTGAAAGCCTGTAGCTCAGCCCCAGCGGGGCGGGGGGAACCCAGAGCCCCCCATCACCGCAAGCGGACCAGCAGCGCTTCCCCAGGAGAAGTACAGCAAGA
Source organism: Fratercula arctica (assembly GCA_947846985.1). Lineage (NCBI taxonomy): Eukaryota > Metazoa > Chordata > Aves > Charadriiformes > Alcidae > Fratercula > Fratercula arctica. The sequence goes on along the minus strand of CANTUZ010000022.1, from coordinate 4,202,360 downwards.
AGAAAAACCATCAAGAGACACAAAGAAATAGATCCCCAGCTACAAAAAGAACCAAGCAGGGTCAGGCAAGGAAACAGCACTAAAGTTATCTGAAAAGGGAGGAAAAAAAATCCCCGCAGTTTCCTTCTTTTGGACAATTTTTTAAGTTTTCACGCTGTCCTACAGTCTCCTTGCGCGAGGTTACAAAAAGGAGCAGGGGAGAACTTAAAGGGAGGAAGGTAAGCAGAACTGGAAAGAAAAGATTTCCTATTTGTGCGCTGCAGAAATACGTGGGCACAGCATTTTGGCAGAAAAAGAACAAAACCCTGGAAAAAGCAGATGACCCCGGCTGTGGCGGTGCCTCGCAGGGCCCTGACCCCGTGTCTCGCTTTGGCCATGGGGGCAAGAGGGGTAACAAAGAAAGTGTCCAAATATTTTATTCTTCACAAGTTACATTAACCACATATTACTTTATGGAGCATTTACAAATCATTTTTGTTTTTTGTTTTTTTTTTTTCTTGATATTAATCTTCAGCTATACCTGCTCACTCACACCAGGTCTCCTGAACGGGTGTTTTCCGTCTCACACCCACCCACCTTCAGAGCAGATCCTTTTCATCTTCCCCACCACGATCGAGTAACTACTTTAAAAACAATTCCGAGGTCGATATAAAAGTCTCCGGCCTCAACTAGCGACTTCTAGGGGAACTGGCCAGAGCTTTCTGCCGGCCCAAGGAAGGACAGGGGTGACTCTGCGGAGGTGGAAAGCTGCGGGGCGCTTGAGTTGGCTACAGGAGCTTTTCCCCCTCATCTCACACACTCTGCGCTGAGGAATAACCGCTCCTCGCCGACCCCCACCCTGAACCAGCAGCCACTTGATTTCCGACTATCCAAGCAGCATTTTTATTCCTTCTGCTCTCTACTCAGGCACCCTCTGTTCCTACCATAGCACAGGCAACCAGGTTGATTACTTACATGCATAAAAGACAGATTAAAAAAGCAGGAAAAAAAAAAAAAGAAAACTTTTAAACACCAAAAACATCATATCTTTCTTACTGTCCACCTGACTAGTTCACAGATTGGATCATTCCCACAACATAGCCATAATTACTAAACACTAGACAAATTTTGTCAGGACTGGGAAAGAAGCCCAAGAAGCGTCCCAGGAAAACACTCGCCGAAGGAGCAGTCGCACGTGGGCACGTTCTACCCAGCCAGTCCCAACTCCAACACGTTTACACTAACCTTTGAGAGGCGACCACCAAACCCCCGTGGATTAACAACGCTGGCAACGTTGCTACAGACCTGAATGAGAAACGCAGTGAATCTAATCAACAGAAACCCTGTTCCTGGAGGCGAGAAGATCCCGTGATCTCCAGTGTTCAAATGCTACTGTCTCGTTACTGGCAGGAAGATTAAACAGGGCAGGAGGGGGGTTAGGTAGGACTCGAACACTTCTTTGAAGTGGCACGTGGGCAGGAAAAGTGAAGACGTCCTGTAGTGAAGAGTGCATCGTTCTTCAAAAACGGGTTAAAAAATTCCCATGTAGCAAATAACATAGAAATGTAACAGTGTAGTTAATATTCTGAGTTTCTTTAGAAAGACTGTGGATGCTGGTTTGTGTTCAGCTTGCTGGATCTTCCAGAAGAAAAAAAGACTAATGGAAAGGCTGAGGGGGAGGAGCAGGGACGAAGACTAGGGAAAGAAAGCGTGAATCTGTCTTTAACATGCAGGTCATATAAAGTATTTTGTTTTTCCATTATTTTTTTTTCCCCCTCTTGGACACTTCCAACTCAAGAAATGGCAACACGCACATGGCTTCCAGTTTTTAAAGCAAAGAACATAGTTCCCATGGACTGCGCTGCAGAGACAGGAAGACAAGACATTTGCAAATTCAATCTTTCAGAAAATAAAGCGTCCCTGTAACCACCGTGAACACCAGATAATGGAACTCATTTGTCAGCCACACAACGCGTGAGGGAAGTTCTTATTCACCGTTCCTCAGGGCTCAGCCTTGCATCTGAGGCTCAGCGCTAGCAGTACTGATGCACAGAACCCAGTCTGTATGTAGGGGACACGCACCAAATTGCTAAATTAAGGCACAAGACAGATATTGCAGGCAAAGACATGAATTCCCGACTCAGCTGCCACTGTAGGGCAGCACTCCCGGCTACAGCCTCACCTGGAGCGCTCATTCCTGCTGATCTTCGTTACTGGCACTTGGAGTTCGACTCCTAATCTGGCTTCGTAGCTGCTCTATTAGTTCAGGATTCTGCTGCTGCATCTGCTGAGCGAACTGCTGGCCCCTGAGGGAGAGCAAGCAACAACCCTGTTAGTGTTCTCACACACACACTAACATGGTCTACTGCTAGGAAATTCTTTTTAGCTATTTGTTAGAGGGGAGTTTTGACCATCAGCTGTAAACTGGTAGAGGCAGTACGTCACCCAACACTGAAACCTTCCTCAACTGTTAAATTAAGGTTCGACTTCTGGTCAGAAAAACCCCAAATCCATTTGCTGACCGAGGCAGCGGGAAAGACCCAGCTCTACTCACGCTTGTATGAGGCTGGCGAGATCATTCGTGGAGGGGCTGGTGCCTGCTGCGCCCATGGCGTTGTGGCCACCAGAAATCATCCCGGACATGCTGCGGAAAGAACAGTCATTGCTCAGAGCAGGAAAAAAACACACAGAAATTGTTTGGTTTACGCTGGGAGAGGAGTGTCAGCATAAGAAGGGCACCTTCCCACAGAGATTATGAAGTTAGCTGCAAAGGAATCTTCTGCAACAACTTTTCGTTCATTAACTACAGAAGAGTAACTGTAACATTAAGTTACACAATATGTAGAAATATTGATAATAGTCTCAGTTACTGTATTCCCAGAGATTCCCCCTTTTGCGTGCAAGCCCCGTGTCACGTTTACTTCATTAAAACACCACCCTTGTGTTATGTTTATTTAATTAAAACACTGCCCTTCCTCATACAAGCTATTTGCTTGCTCTGCATCAAAAGAGATCTTCTGACAGGGCAGCCTAAACACCGATCCTCTCGTGGTGAACAGCCCAGAGCACACGGCCCCTTCCTCTGAAGCCCTTGGGCTGCATCTCGTGCGGAACCTCAGCTGGCAACAGCCACGGAAGGAGCCAAATTATCTCATATGGTAATCAAAGGATGAGCTCCAGAAGGTCTCCATGTCACCGCCTACCTGTGCTCCGAGAGGATGGTCAGAAGAGGCACGTGCCTTATTAGTTTTATGACTTGCTATTATCTAAGCGTCTCACAGACATCGTGAATTGAGCCTCATAACCCCGTAGCACGAAGAATGGAAATATTCTCATTTTAACTGAGCTGGAGCTGTGAAATCCTGGCTCCAGGTCACACAAACACTGCGCAGCAGAGCCAAACTGACCCCAAGCTTCCCAAACCCAATTCCACTGCCCCGATCTATCCTGCCTCCCTTCCACAAACGTTTATACTAAGATCCCTCTACAGCACAGTCCAAAGCATTCAAAATATGCACTGGTTCAGGCAATTGGACTGCTTTAAAGGCGGCTCTCCATAATTCTGGCCCAAGTACCCCTCCCCTCCCACCAGTTCAGACCTACTGCAAATGCCAAGCACACACACAGAGCCTCAAATGAGCGATTCAAAGAGGAAATACAAGATGGGATCAAACTTACAGCTGTTGTACTTGCGGATTGTTCATTAGGTTAGATGCCTATTTAAAGAGAGGAGAAAAAAAAAATGACACCCTATTTAGTCAGAAATGACTGGGTAGATATGCAGATGATGTGCCATTCAACTACAAACAAAGTGAAGGCAGAAATACTTGGAAACAGATCAATAGGACAAAAATAGCAAAGAGAAGCACAGTGCAACATAGAAGACAAGGCTGGTAATACAGAACAGGCACCCTTTCCCCATCCAGCCTATCGCAATATGTCACCGGCTTTTAATTGACCTTAATGAAATACAAGCACAGTTTCCTCACGGCAACACTGAAACCAAGAAATGAAAACAAATCTGCTAAAGAGACACAGGAGGTCCCCACGCCATGTACCACTACATTTCATCCTGAACAGACCAACGCACAGACCAGAGAGAGCCTGGCTGTGATCTGTGTCCACATTTACCATGCTCATGAAGCCAGGGTTGTTCAGCAAGCCAGCTAAATCGAATCCTCCTGGGCCTCCGGTCTGTAAGAATAAAGAAGCCACACACAGATGATGTCATCCTCTCGCTTCCTGATGCACATTACGATGAACTTTAATATTTTACTCCCAGTGTTATCAGAATCCGGCCTTTAAACCACGACAAAGGGAAGAGGCTGTGTCCATACCCTTTCTGTACCTCGCAGCCAGCCCCAGGGATCAGGCTCACTAAGGGAGTCAAAGGGCAGATTCTGAATTACATGACTTATTAATCACTCCTCTCCCCAGCTGAGCCACATTAGCGATGTACAGCTGTAACCCATTACAACCGCCAAGTTAAACACATCCACTCCATCACCTTTGCACTGGAGAAGCCCTTAGAAAATTAAAATCCCCTTCAAAATGATAAAGTAACATGTTCCTGCATGGAGCATGTCAGCAGTGCAGTCACCAGCTTTCTCACTAGGAAACCTCCAGGTTTCTTTAGAAAAAAAAGTCTTTGTAAGAAGAAAAAAAAAAAAAGCAGCCCTTTGGTATTGCTAACGGGTCACTAGAAAGGGAAAAAAAAAAAAAAAAGCTGTATTTTAGGAGTAGTGATTTTAATTAAGAAAGGTGCTTGAGGCAAAACTGCTGTTTCAAAACACTCCTTTTTAATGAGTCTCATTTTCCAGCTCTTTCAAATAAGCCCAAGGTGACTGTGCTCAAGCGGTGGAGAGAAGTTACCCTCTCTGGATTTTAGTGGAAATGTTCGCAGCAGGACTCATTAACTATCTCCCCTCTGTCTGCATGCAAGACCTGCATTCTAAACACAAGCCAGGTCACCAAGGCTCTGCCAGACAGCGCCCGGTAGCACTTACAGTCAAGAAGCCTTCTTCTAATCTTACCCACGTACAGGAAGCATCGGTTTCAGAACTTACTGGACTAGGAGTCTCCTTCATTTTCTGTTCTGCTATTTTAAGGTTTGATTTGTACGTGTCATTGTCTGGATCCAGCTCCAGGGCTTTTTTGTAGTAAACGACGGCTTCTGTGTGTTTATTTAAACTGGAGAGGGCCAAGCTATTAAAGTGGAAATAAAAGTTAGAGTTAGATAAGCACTTGCAGTCTTCCTCCACCCCCAGCGGAGGTGAAACACTAGGATTTTTGCACACCATTCCAGGGCAGAACACCACCGATAGCATCACTGCCATTAGGCATTGTGAGATTCAAATTTTAGCAGAAAAAAACCCTTGCTCTTACTTACCCCATTCTGCCATAAGCTTTGCTGTAGTTTGGATCGATGCCTATAGCTCTTTCACAGTCTCTCACTGCTCCAGCATAATTTCCTAGTTTACTGTATGCAGCAGCTCTGGAGGGAATGGAGAAAGATGTGCAGAAAACACTTAACAGCTTAAATGTGCTCATCAAGGTCACCCCTGTTCCCTCTCTGTAAGTCTCCTGTTGTACGAGGCAAAGTCAAGTGTGAACTTGACATAAATCCAGGCCATATCTAGGTGAGCAGGCTCCTATCCAAACACCCAGCTCCACGTTCTGCTCCTACTGCAAATAAATCCAGGCTCTTGCTTCTCCTTACGGACTTTCCAAGAGGAGCCTGGGCTCCGGGGAGGCACACAGGTATCCCACTTGCTAGCTCAGACAATCTCTCAGCTCCCCTTATGCCTCGATTTCTTAGCCATAATGACTGTCCCATCCCATTTCCCCACACACTCCACATAAGAGGGAACGCTGGTTTTGAAGCCATAACCCGCTCATTCAACTCTCAATCTCACAACTCTTATCGAGGGGCACTCCCCCAAAACCTCACGGGACTGACCCTCAGGCAGCTAAAGCAAAGCTTCACTAAAAGCACCAGCTGAAGTTCCGTGCCCCAAGAAGCACCTCACCATAATTAGCATGTGTGCAGACACGTTGTTCACGTTGCTAGCTGTACGTACGTACTCACAATAAGCAGATAACTAAAACAAATCTGGATTCGAAGTCTGTTTTATTCAGCAGTTCTCTTCCCACCAACTTTCAAACATTTTTGCTTAGAACTGAAAAATAGGAAGTTGGCTTGCATACCCAATTTTGCACACACATCAGTTCTCAATAACGAGCCTTCATCTTGTCTCCTTTCACTCCTTTGTTTTTATTATCAACACAGCCTCTCAAACCTGGGCTCTCTAGCCCACTTAGAGTTAATTGCGTGAAAGCAGGCAGCATTTCTTGGCATCCTTATATCTCCTCAAATGCCTAATAGAGTTTGTTTCCACACCCACATCCTATCTAGAGATGCCAGGGCACAGAGCTGGCAGGAGGCACAGGAAAGCGTGTCACTGAGCTAAAAAAAAAAAAAAAACAAAAAAACACACAAAGAGCAAGCAAAAGAGAACAAGCAGCCTATAGAATCGTAAAAAAAAGGGAGTCTGACCTTTCAAGAGTCTTAGATCCAAGTAATAAGAACAAAAACGCAGGTGTACAAGGGTGGAGAAAGAGATAATCAGTACCTGTTGCAGAAATACACAGCATTGGATGGATTTAAGTCAATTGCTTTTCCATAGAAAGACACAGCAGCTTCAAAGTTCTCCGCCTTCATTTGTTCATTTCCTAAAAGGATGGCGGAAAGACTCATTAACAAGTGAAAAACGAGGACAAACAAAAGCAACAGGCCTGGATCTGTGATCTACTTAAGGAAACAGAACAAGAGAAACCAACCACTTGCAACTTTTGCTGTTTGCAAGTGGTGCATGTTCAGCAGCGAGGCAGGGGACCTGCGTCTCGGCAATTCCAGCTTGCCTGATCCTGCAAGCGCCCTAAACACCCCCAGCTGCCCTCTCACCTCACGCACACCCGCGGCCTCCCCAAAGCAGCACCGCATCCCAAGCGGTGTGTTAGCTCAGAGAAAGCTCTCCACTGTACTTCAGCACTAATCCCGCTCTCTTGCGTGGCGGAGAAAAGGCAACACGCAGAGGAGAGCTCAACAGGAAAGATGCCCTGTTCTACACAGCACGGGCTTCTTAGGACGCAGAAGAAAAGTGCTGACCCAGCTGTCTATCTAGACTTTGTGGCAGCTAAATTATGCCAGCCTACACACGCTCTGGAGCGCAAGCAGAGAAACAAGCAGAAATGGAAAGGTTGTTCCCATTTGCTTTTTCCCTCCCTATTCCAAGCATTCCCCAGGTGCCGAGTGAATTAAACCTCCCTCCCCATTACCATCTAAACCTCATTATACACCAGCTCCAGAGGAGGTTACCTTCAGTCTTGAGTCTTTCAGCTTCGGCTATATCATCTTCAGAGGGGGTGATGGGCTCCGAATTCGTTCGGATGTGCTCAGGCTCCTTAGAAGGAAAGGGAGAAGGCTGCGATAAGGACTCCCACCGAGATGTACTTCACCTCCCCCTTCCCAAGTGCTGCCTTGTCAAGCCCAAAACATTTCCCTCCTACACACCTCCAAGGGGGCAGCATCGCCACAGAAATCAAGCAGAGCTCATTGCTTTGGCCACTTAAATGGAAACTCAGCAAACATTTGAGGGCACTCGCTCACCTTTCCTGCAGCAGCTTCAAATATTTCAGGAAGAGTCTGGGACACAGCTAGGCCTTGGTCTTCCATTGAGACCCCAAATGCTGTCTCCAGGCACTGGATGGCCACTGGACAAGAAAAGTCAAGTAATTAGCATTCCCCACTCCATCTACTCAGCCTCCCCCCACAGCACCTGAATCTCTTACTGTTGAACATACTAGGAAAAAGAAACCCCACCCTAAACCACACAATTCCACACACCAGACTTGATATTTGGGCCATATCCTCAAGTTTTGCCAAAACCTCAGAGCTTGGCAAATCTTAGCTCTGGAGAGGAAGCTCCTGGATTGAGTCAGTTGCAACTACCACCCCTCAGGTGACTCCAGAGCAGGTGCTGGGGGTAGAAGTTAATCAAACTGGGGCTTTACCAGTCTTCCCACAGCTGGGGGTGGCAAAGAGCAAGTCTGAATGTTTCAGAAAGCCACCACTTGTCAGAGGGTGGCTGCTCTGTGAAGAGCTGTGGCCATGCAGAGGTGCATGGACACCAAAGAGCGGGTCCTGCAGCTTCCCCCACCTCCTCCCTCATCCAGCACCTGGTCAGAAAGCTGCTCCCAGGACGGAGGGGAACCCCAGCGACAGAACAGAGCTCAGTTTTACAAAACTCTCATGCCATGTTTTACAGATCAAAAAGCACCAGGAATAAATCCCTCCTTCCACCCAACGCCCTTCTCCTGCCCTCTCTCAGGAATGTACCCACCACTCTGCAGACGTGCCTGGGCTCTTTCAGTGGGACAAACGTACAAGCCAAAGGCTAAAGCGTAAGCTCCTTAAGTAGATCTTTTAAGATTGGTGTACTCTCCTTACCAGTGAAGCCCTCTGAAAACCCCTATACAAACACTCCAGGGCATGCTGGAGAAAAGCATTTTGATAGCTGAGCGGGAAAAGCACTCTGCAAGCATAAAACACTTCCACACAACAACAAAGTTCTCATTTTACGTTACACTAGGAGCCTCCTGACTCTACCTCATTTAAGATAAAACTCATAAGTCTCAAACCCAGCGTCAGAGAGGCTTTTGATCCCAGGTATATCCCTTCCTCAAGCTAATCTGCTTTTGAAAGAGATAACAAGAAATCACACAGGCAATCAGCATCCCTAATGCCCTGGATACATCCTCAAGACGAAAAATTCATTTCAAATCTCGAACAAGGTTTGATGTTAGGAAGAGCCCAGCCAAGTGAGAGGCAAAAGAGAGTAACAGCGTCCAAATTTCCCTGAGTGTGGGGCTGACAGACCTAGACAAGTGAACAGGGAAGCGCATACAACCACCCACCTTCCAAACTCTCCTGAGCATCTGGAGACAGACCCCCATTCTGTAGCTGGTCATGTAGAAACTGGATGATGGAGTAGGCAAGGCGCTTCTGGTCTGCCATTCTGGGAGGCTGGGAGCAGCTTGTTACAACTTCTTGTAACTTTTAAAAAAAATCTGTAGAGAAAGAAGTTATATCACTTGATGGACAAGAAGTCATGAGCTTTCCTGCTGTTCTCCCCCGGTATGAATGGGGAGGATAAGGGAGTTGTTCAGGACTGGCCAAGGCCTCCAGAGCCTTTATTCAACTCTGCTGTAACCACGACCCCCTTTAAATCAATTCTCTGGGCCTCAGTTCATCCTCTCCGGCGTGAGCCACACAGCACAGTCCTGCCCCACAAGGCTCCTGACAAGGGAAATATGTCAAAGATGTTGCAGGTACTTAAGCTACTGAAACGCCTTTGACTGACAAACTGAGCACTGAGGAGTTCACCTCTAAAGCACAGTCTCCTGCTTCCAGAGCACAATTTGATTCTGAAACAAAAACAAAAACTGAAGCAATTTGCCACTCTAAGCAGAGCTGGGGTTCTGGGCTGCCGGTCCTCTGCACTACTTGCCAGCCTGACCTGCCAGGTGAAGGGGAGTGAGGACCCAAAGCAGAGCGACCCCCACAAGCCCATCCCAAGGCTGGGGCTTCCCAGAGATCCCGACATGGGTCCTGTCGGCACGACAGATACGGCTCCTTGATGGCACCGCTGCTGAGCCGAAGCGCTTTGCCTCTCTGGAACGCTTAACTGGGTTTGTAGTGCAGAAAACCATCCAGGGGGACTTAATAAAGTAAATCGTTTAAATCCAAACTCTGTGAGAGCCCAACAGAGCTCGGCTGGCCCCAACCCCCCAAAAGCCACCACCAATTCCCCCGGTCCCAGTCACAGACAGGCACCGCAGTGTGTGCTTTGGGCAAGGGTCTGTGCCTGGCTCCCAGCCCCGGTGACAAGCGGGACCAGAGAGCCCACAGACCCCCCCCCCCCGGGCCAGGCAGAGAGGGGGGGAGGCACCTCTGCCCGCAGCTCCCACCGGTGCCCCCGGAAAGGACGCCCGAGGGGCGCGGCGGGCCGCGAGACCTCGCCTCACTGGCACACCGCTCCGTGAGGAGACGGCAGCGCCGGCAGCGCTCTCCTTCCCGTCAGGAGAACGGGCCTGAGCTGGGGGGGGGGGGGCGGACACCCCACCACAGCCCCGGGCCCGGCCCACACCGGACCCTGGGCGAGGGAAGCGCCAGGCCCCGCCGCGACGCCCCAGCCCCGCCGCGACCCCCCACCAGTCCCCGAGGCGAGCAGGCTCCCGGCGGGGAGCACAGCCCCAGGCCCAATTCCCAGCCCCGCCGCCAGCCCCGCCCCGCTCACCGGGCGCCCCGACACTCGCCTGGGCCGGGGCCGGGGCGGGCTCAGCACTGCGCATGCGCCCCACCCACCGCGCCTGCGCACGGCCCGCGCCTGCGCGGCCGCCAAGCACCGCCCACCTCGCCCTTATATGGAGAGGCGGGGCAGGGCGCATGCGCAGTCCTCGCCCCCTCGGGGGCGGGGCTGGAGGCCGGAAGCGCCTCTGTCGCTCCGCCCTGATTTCTACCATCGAGAGGGGGCGTTGCCATGGGAACGGGCGGGTCCGGGTGCTGCTCCCGGCGGGGCTCCGCTCCCCGTCCCGGTCTCCGGGGCGCTGCCCCGCCGAGGCCGAGGGCCGGGGCAGGGATGGGGTTCCGCGTGTGCGGGCGGACGGGCCGCTGCCCCCGGCCCGGCTGGAGCGAAGGGAAAGGGGAGAGCGGCCCCAGTCCTCCACTCTCCCAGAATCCCTCGGCGCGGCCGCTCTCTCTCAGCTCTCCTCTGTGGTTGGGGCACATGCTCCGTGCGTGGGGCCGGCGCGGTCTCCTCCCGGCCTCGTCAGCAGAGCGGGGCCTCCCGCCGCCCCCGGCACCCCCGGCATGGCTCCCCCGACAGGTACCGGGCGGAGGTGGGGGGGGGCAGCGAGGGGGAGCACATGGAGGGGGGGTGAGGGCAAGGGCGAGGGGGTGGCGTGGCAGGGGCGAGATGTGAGGGGGCAGGAGGAGGGAACCGGGGCCAGGCCCATAAGGGCTGTGCAGGGGGGGTCGTGGCCTCCTGCCGTCCCCCCATGTCACTTCTCTGCCTCACAGCTCCCGTCCCGGGCAGGGGACACCCCCCCCCATCATTGGGCAGAGGAATGGCGGGGAGAGACGGGGAGGGAGTCGGGTTTCCCTGAAGGGTTTCTTACGGGTAAACAGTGCCCGGAAAATCATCCGGCTGCTGATCGCCACCAGTGCCCCGCTTCCTCCAGATCCCGGTTGCCCATCAGCAGGCGTTTTTTTGCTGGGCCTCTCCATTAAGTGCTTTTATCGAGCTTTTAACTGCGATCTGGATTTTCTTTCAAGCCCGTGTGGGACTGTATCTCACAGCGTGTTTCCTCTCCAGGTAATGTTGTGGATACCCAGTCCCCCAGGCTGTTGGCAAATCAGCTGAGATGGGACCTGACAGCCGAACAGATAGAAAACATGGCTGCAGAGCTCACAGAGAGAACCAAGCTCGTGTACGACCGGGTGGGCTCCCAGGAGCAAGGCGAGGTGTCCTACGAAAACACTCTCAAGGCACTGGCAGATGTGGAAGTGGAATATACAGGTACGTAATATGAGTGGAATACACGAGTACAGGCTTTCTGGAAATCAATGTGTTGTTATTAAGACTTTGTCGGTGGTTTTTTTTGCTCTGTACTGTCATCTCCATTTTTTTTTCTTCCCTTGGCTCCCTCAGCAGCACGATGGGTTTTTTTTCCACTTAAATGTTTATACAGCTAGATATAAGTACAAAGAATAGAGTAGATCTGGAACGGAAGAGCGAGTCTAAACCAAGGACGGCGCTTTGGTGGCGCCGCTACTTTGGCAGCGGGATGGTCTGCGGGAGCAGTAGCCAGGTTTTCAAGGTTGTCTGCAGCTTTTATGTGTCAAGGTGCATTAGTGGGTACAAGTGATGCATCGGCAGAAATAGTTCAAACGATCTAAGAAACCTTCAACTCTTTTCTAACTTCCCTAAGGCAGCAGATAAATGTCTGTACATGTGTCTTGTTTAAACACTACTGTTGTTTTAGGGATTAATGTGTAAAGTAACATGACATGATGGCATCGTGCTGGCAGGTGATGCAGGTGTCGATGTATCTCCGGCTAATCATTTACAGCAGTAGAGAGCCAAAGTCACGCAGCCCCCCTCCTGCCTCACGACAGCTGTTAGCTGTCCTGACCACCCGTGTGGCGAGGTGTCAGGTCTGTATGAAGCAGAAGCCAGCCTGCAAACCTCTTCTTTCTCCTGTCTGGTTTCTTTTTCCTAAAATAAGGAGGAAAAGCCCTTACTAAGCAGGGGTAATGTTAACTTCAGCAAAACTGTCAGCACTTTCCCTGGGCCACAGAGAGTAGCTGCCCGCTCACCTTCTGCTGGGTGGAGAGTTCTCATACCCGGAGAGCAGTGCTTTCCTGCTGGAGTTGTATTATTTGAGGTTTTGCAGAGATGGTGGCAGGGAATGTTCTCCCTGTTTCACTTCTAAAATGGAAGTGCATCAGGACAGAGCACACCTGGGAGGTGTTGGCTTTTGAGGAGCGTCTGCAGTAAAGGCATGTCACTTCTAGCCTGGTCCTCTGAGGAGAGGAGTCACGCAGCGACGCTGCCTATGTGTCTGCCAGCGTAGAAGTCCTGTGATTCTCGAAACTGTTGATACCAGCTACAGCTGGGGCGAAGGCCTTGAGATCTCACAGGCATGAAATTTGTGTGAGTTTTGTGAGAAAGATGGATTGTAGTGGGAAATCAGTGGACAGATGTGCTTGGCAGCGAGGAAGGGGTGAACGGGCGCTGCTCCGAGAGGACAGCTCTGGTTTGTCTGACGGCAGCAGCTTGCCTTGCTCTTCCTTTGTGTGGGCGGGCAGGTCAGGCTCTGGGGCCGTCAAACTGGCTCCCAATTAACACAGGCTCTCTGTGTGCACTCCCACTCACGAGCAGTGCTGGGACATGAAGCCATTGCCTTCACTGTCATCCCTCTTCTGTCTTTCCAGTCCATCGGAACATGCTGGACTTCCCCCAGCACGTCTCTCCTTGCAAAGACATCCGTGCAGCGAGCACCGAGGCTGACAAGAAGCTCTCGGAGTTCGACGTGGAGATGAGCATGAGGCAGGACGTGTACCAGAGGATTGTCTGGCTCCAGGTGTGTGCTCGGGAGGATGTGTTGTCAGCGATGCACCCGAGTGGGGCAGTGAAACCTCCTGGAATTACAACAAACCCTTTTCCCTTGTCCCAGAACTTAGAAGTGAATGATACCGAGTCAGGTCAGGAACTGAATCGCTGTGTGATCATGGCAGAATGGTCCAGCTGTTAGTGAGAGTTGAGGATTTGGGGTTTGAGGGCTCTGTGCCCCCTCAGGGCCTCAATTACCCCTTTGGTAAGATGACATTGGTAAACCCAGCCTGCCTCACGTGGGGAAGGGGCTGGGTAATGCTCTAAAAAGTGCTGTGCTATGGCATAAAGGTGACATGTTTAAAGCAATCTGGTAATAAGTGACGCACCAAACCAAAGCCATCTGGGGTGTTCCCATCTACTTGTGGGTCACTGGTGTTACAATAGCCCATAACTCCTCCTAGGAACCAACTTTCTGCAACTCCTGATCCTGCGGTTCCCTGTGCTCATGGATTTTATTTTACAGGAGAAAGCAGAGAGCGCTTCACTGAAGCCTGAGGCAAAGAGATATCTAGAGAGGCTGATCAAATTGGGCAAAAGAAACGGTCTCCATCTCCCTGAGGAAACACAGGAGGTGAGATCACACAGCTTAAAGTAAGCACATGTAGAGGAGGTGTGCAGGGCTAATGGGACAGTGTAGGGTTAGAGCAGAGGACTGAGGCTCAGACTCTTGAATTTTGCCCCTGATTTGTGTGACCTTGAGCATGTTGAGTGATGTCTCTGTGCCCCTCTTTTTCCTCCCCGTTAGAGTGGCTCAGGGAAGGAGCTGGAAGCCGGGTTAAAAATAGAAGAGAAGGTGAAATGAAATAAGGGTAGGGGAGGTTGTTGCTTAAACACCTGCAGCTCCTGAGCTGGCAGGAGGCAGTTGGAACCTTGCTGAGGTGGCTGCTTTCCTACCAGGTGTGATCAAAGGGAGCCTGTTTTAGGTTGAGAGCTCAGCGCCTGCATGCAATTAATTCTGCTGCGTTGCGTTTGAATAAAAGCCAAGTGCAGACTGCTGGGTAGCTCGGCAGGCAGGCTGCTAGCTGGAGATGGTGAACGGTGCTGTTTGACTTCCCCCTTTGGACTGACTTTTCTCTGTTCTTCTGTATTTTGAAGAAAATCAAAGCTATTAAGAAAAAGCTGAGTGTCCTTTGCATAGACTTCAACAAGAATCTCAACGAAGACACCACCTACTTGCCCTTCTCAAAGGAGGAACTAGGTATGGAGTGCTCAGGCTTATTTCTCTGCTGCTGTGGCCGAGTGTCTGGATTCCTCTGGCTAAGGAGCAAGAGCCTGTTCCTGTGCTCAGTCCCAGGGCTGGTGTTTCTGGAGACGCCTGGGCTCTCCATCACTCTTGTCTGCTCTTTTCTCAGGGGGGCTCCCTGAGGACTTCCTGAACTCCCTGGAGAAGACAGAGGATGGCAAGCTGAAAGTCACCTTGAAATACCCGCACTATTTCCCTCTCCTGAAGAAGTGCTACGTGCCCGAGACAAGGAGGAAGGTGGAGGAAATGTTCAACTCCAGGTGCAAAGAGGTAGGTGGGCCTTGCTCCTTGGCAGCAGGGCCAGACGGGATGCCAGGTCAGGTCCAGGCAGTGAAGGGGTCTTGTCTGAGGTTTGTGCTTCTTTCTGCACTGGGCCTTTCTCGCCTGCGTAACCCACTTCACTCTTTGACTCTATCTTGCAGGAGAATTGCTTGATCCTCAAGGAGCTGGTGGACTTGCGGGCTCAGAAAGCCAGTCTGCTGGGCTTCAACACGCACGCGGACTTTGTGCTGGAGATGAACATGGCTAAAAGCAGCAAGACAGTGGCTACTTTCCTGGGTACAGAATGTGGCTGCGGAGGGGAACAGCAGGGGCATGCTGGGCTGGGTGTGCTGCTCTCAGCCCTGGGCACTAACCCTGCCTGCCTTGGTTTTCGTAGATGAGCTGGCCCAGAAGCTGAAACCTCTTGGGGAGAAGGAGCGGGCTGTGATTCTGGACCTGAAAAAGAAAGAGTGCGAGAAGCGTGGCCTGGAGTTTGATAACCGTATCAATGCCTGGGACATGCGCTATTACATGAACCAGGTGGAGGAGACCAAGTACAGCGTGGACCAGAATCTGCTGAAGGAGTACTTCCCCATGCAGGTGGTCACCACAGGCCTGCTGGCCATTTACCAGGAGCTGCTGGGGCTCACCTTCCATCTGGAAGAGAAGGCTCAGGTCTGGCACGAGGACGTCCAGCTCTACACGGTGAAGGACACCTCCTCCGGGGAGACCATTGGGAAATTCTACCTGGACCTGTACCCACGGTGAGGCCTTGGGAAGGGTGAAGCGAGGGAGGGGGGCTGGGGCAGCGGGAGCAGTGCCTGCCACGCTTTTTGGGGAAGGGGAGAGGCTGTCCCACTCCCAGACGTGTGTCTGTGTGGAGGGAGCGGTGTGTGCTCGGGCAGGGCTATCCCAAGAGCATGGGGCTGGTGTGAATCTCAGTGTCACCAGGAGCAGAGCTCTGAGCAGGACCACAGTGCCCTGCGTGGTGGCTCCTGGCTGGCCATGGCGAAGGATCTGTGTAACAGTCTCCTTTTCTTGGCCTAGGGAAGGGAAATACGGGCACGCAGCCTGCTTCGGCCTGCAGCCAGGCTGCCTCTTGCCAGACTCCAGCCGGCAGATCTCGGTGGCTGCCATGGTGGCCAATTTCACCAAGCCCACACCGGATGCACCTTCCTTGCTGCAGCACGATGAGGTGGAAACCTACTTCCACGAATTCGGGCATGTTATGCACCAGTTGTGCTCTCAGGTGAGGCCTGGCTGGGCTGGCAGAGGGTTGGTTTGTTACTTTTCCCCTGTTGTGCTCCCCTGTGGGGTTAAATGATGCCCCGCTCTGAGCTTGCTGTGTCTCCTAGGCGGAGTTTGCCATGTTCAGTGGGACGCATGTGGAGAGGGACTTTGTCGAGGCACCGTCACAGATGCTGGAGAACTGGGTGTGGGAGAAGGAGCCGCTGCTGCGCATGTCCAGGCACTACAAAACTGGAAGCCCCATCCCTGATGAGCTGTTGGAGAAGCTCATTAAATCCCGACAGGCAAACACAGGTGGGTCCCTGCAGAGGGAAGTGGGAGCCAGCGAAGAGGGGCTGGAGGGGAAGGAGGGCTGTGTGCTGTCCCCAGCCAGGGCAGAGCCTCGCCGTGGTGTCCCCTGTGCCTGGGGAAGGGGACCCTTAATGACGAGCGAGGGTGGTGTGACAGGCGGTGCAGCGGGCTGGGTGGTGTCACCGTGAGAAGGGGTGCTGGGGAAGGCAGAGATTATCTGCAGGCAGGGAGTGCGGCTTAGGCCTGAGTGGGTGCTGCTGAACGGGTCTGTTTGGGGAAGCAGGTCAGAAGTTGGGTGTGGGGAGAACTGTGGGAGCCCCCCCCAGCCTCAGAGACGCTCCTGCCTGCAGGCAGGAACTCAGTTTGCCTCTTCCTTCTGGGAACAGGGCTCTTCAACCTGCGTCAGATCGTCCTGGCCAAGGTAGACCAGGCGCTGCACACCCAGACGAAGGCCGACCCCGTGGAGGTGTTTGCCCGGCTGTGTGAAGAGGTGCTGGGTGTCCCTGCCACCCCAGGTACGCAGGGACTCGGGGTCCCGCTCTCGCTGCCTCTCTGGGCCTGGCCTGCAAGCTTGGCTCAGTGGGTTCTTTTCAAGGCTGGGGCTTCAGACTGGCTCAATGGGGACAGTTTTTGCTGGCTCCGGGAAAAGCAGGGCTGAAACCATACAAAAATAACCGGAAAGTTCTTCCCTATTTCCCCTGGGTTTGTGAACAAGCTGACCCAGTGCCTGCTCTGACATATTTACAGCTCAGAGGGGTTTTTCTGTGCTTCGTGCGGTTCCAGCTGCCTTTCCCATTAACGCCCCTTTCCTTCCTTTGCCGCAAAGGTACAAACATGCCCGCTACGTTTGGCCACTTGGCTGGAGGCTACGATGCCCAGTATTACGGCTACCTCTGGAGCGAAGTGTACTCCATGGATATGTTCCACACGCGCTTCAAGCAGGAGGGGATCATGAACTGTAAGGTAGGGAGGGCGTCCTGTGCCGCCGGGCTCTCGGCGCGTGGCAGGAGCTGCCTCCCCTGCCGGAGGCGGCAGGAGATGTCAGCAGGAGGGCAGGTGCCCTACGTGTACCCCCACCTCTCTCCCCTCACAGGTGGGCATGGATTACAGGAATTGCATCCTGCATCCTGGAGGTTCTCTGGATGCTTGCGACATGTTGAGGAGGTTCCTGGGCCGCGAGCCCAAGCAGGACGCCTTCCTGGCCAGCAAAGGACTGAAGGTAGAGAGTAACTCGCTGCCTTCGGCCTGCTGAGAAACTGCTCCAGCCCGTTTGAGTCAAGCCAGCTCCTTTGTCTACGCACCAGTCCTCTCAGGCCAAGCAATACCCGGTACTTCTGTCACCAGACGCATCCTGGGCCAGCCCCTGCCTGGAGCTGCTCCTCCAGGATCCTGCTCCGAGCTCGCCCTGGGCTTCAGGAGCCGGGTTCAGCCCTGGGCCAGGGCTCTGCGGTGACAGCTCTGCAAAGGGAGTTGAATTGCCTTTGTCACCCCCCTCCCCCCCCGCCCCCCCCAGAAGGGGATGGGGCTGTCGGTAGCCCACACAAATTGGCTGAACTTTGAACCTGGTTTCTGCACGAGGGTGAGTTTCGGCCTCATTTATAGCTGGGGAGGGGGGTGAGAGGAGTTACCAAACTTGAATCATTGTTTTAAAATCCCTTCTTTTTAAGAAATGAGACTTCCCACCGGGCTTGGCTTGTTTTGTGCCCCGGGGCAGGCTTAACTGCTCGGAGCATGAAACAAGCGGCCTGAGAAGCTGCGCTGGGAGTCGTGCTCTCCCTCTCTTTGGGCAGCTGACGGCTGTGGAATAAAGATGGGGAGATCCCAGAGCTTAAAAACTATTGGATTTACTGGAACGTCCTGCCCTGAGCCCCTCAGACATTCCTGCCGGGGCAGCAGGCCTGGAAGGGGGGCAGAGATGGCCGGTACAGATATTCCCAGAACAGGGGGGCTGGAGAGCGTGGCCTGGCCCCCCCACGCTGCCAGGCATCCTCGGGAGGTCGTACCGTCCCCCGGGCTGTATCGGAGCTGCTGGGACCCCACGCCCGGGGCCATCTTAGGGCAGCTGATGCCTTTTGGGCTGAGGTCATGACAGCAGAGGGTGTGTTGCTATTGCTGTCACCTCTAAGCCAGGGTGGGACAGGGGAGGGCTGTGGAAAAAAAAAAAAAAAAAAAAAAAGGCGATAGCTTCAAAACAACACGGATGCCGGGGATAAAAATATCAAGTGGGCTTTGTGCCAGGCCTTGAGCGTCCGGGCTCTGGGTGCGGCGCCGAGCCGGGGGACGTCAGCCAGGCCTTTGCCCAGCCTTGGGAGCAGCCGGGCTGTGCCACCTGCCCCCCCAGCTGTCCCCCTGTCCCCAAGAACCCTAAAACTGGTGCCCGCGTGGCGTGGTGTGCCTCCCTCTGCTCTCTGCAGTGCTGTTCCTCCTGGCACGGCTGTGCCCAAGCGGGCAGGAGGGCAGCTCTGCCGAGGGGTTCAGGGCTGTGGGTTGGAGCTGCTGGGGGAGAGCGCTGACCCCAAGGCCAAAGGCTGATTTCTGGTTTCGCTCACGTAGGAATCGCGCATGGCCTGGGAAAGGTTTTAAGCAGACAGTGTGTGGGGCAGGCGGAAGGTTGGCCGCTTCCCCGGTAGCGGAGGGGAGCCGAGGGCCTCGGAGGGGAGCCATGAGCTCCCGCCAGCGTGAGGGATTTGTGGCAACGGGGTAACTGAGAGCAGATCTCCTTTTCTTGTGTCCCACCTCCAGCCTTGGGTCGCTGTGTGACACCATTTGAGGGCTGTGGGATTGGTCCCCGCAGCTCTTCTGCGGTCTGGGCACACGGAGGGTGCCGGTGAGAGGCCGAGGGGCTGCGCTCGCGCCCACCCTCCCGGCCAGGGCTGCGCGTGGGAGCTGCCGTCCCTCCCCGGGGGCTCCCTCCGCAGCTCCCTCCCCGCCTGGGCTCTTCCCTTTGCTTCTCCTCTCGTCTGGGCTGCGTCAGCCCAGCGGCTCTGGCTTCCTTCCCCGCAGCCGCTGATGGGAGCGTTGGAAGAAAGCTCGCCCCAAGTGCAGACAAAGTCATTGCTGTCACCTCCCTCCCCCAGACCCCCCTGGTGACACGGGAAGGCCGGTGACACCCTCCCTCTCCAGTCCCCTCTTGCGCTGACATGTGGACGGGTCCGTAAGCAGCGAAGTGGCTCCTTGGTGCTTGCTGGGGCCACGTTGAGCATCTTGTCTTTGTCCCCACGCTCTGTTTTAGGCATAGACGAGTGTCTGGGTGCCGGGCGCTCTCGAGTTGACGCTGTGGGTGTTTTAAGTGTCATGTTTTACTGAGCTTTCAGCGTTTTCTTTCAGACCTCTCCCCTCGAGGGAGAGAACTGAAGCTGAACAGGGAAATCGCGCACTTTCCTCCCTCCTTCCCAGGCCACAAATAACCCTGTCCCTCTCCCGTAACCCCTGCTGCTGGCGGTGCAGTGAGCGGTGCTACCCAAGGTGGGGGGGACACGGACCTAACGCCTCTCCCAGTCCACGGGTGATCCCCAGGAGCAACACCGGGCACCGGCACCTTCTCCCCCAGCTCCTCGTCCCCATCCCGTCCCAGGCTGGTGGGGAAGAGAGGTCCCTTTCAGGTTTAGGGTTTGGTTTTTTATTTCTGTTAACCTTTTCCTAAGGGCAAACTGGTGTGTGTGTGCCGTTCGTAATGGTCACGTCCCACCCTGCTTGTTTCAATGACTGGATTTTAGACGGTTCCTAGCACTAATAAAAGTTTTCCTAAGCGGATGTTTGCGTGGCTCAGGTCCTGCTGAGGAAGCTGTTCCTTTGCCGAGGCCGGGGGGGAGATGGCTGCCCTCTGGGGTGGCAGGGTGCTGAGTCCCGGTGCTCCCGGCACGGCCACCCCCTCACCAGCGCCGCGGCAGCCCCCCGCAGCAGTCTGCACAGTGGATCCTGTCCCACGAAGATGGGTACGGAGCGGCAGGCGCGGGGCGGCAGCCTGTCAGGCGTGAAGCCCTGGGGAGCGAGAGGCAGTGACACCCTGTGTCCCCCCGTGTCCCTGTGGGCTGTCCGCCCCCCCCCCACCGGCCCCACACCTCCGTGAAGAAGCCGTGGTCCAGCATGTCCCGCAGGCTGGGCCGTGCTGTGGGCTCGGGGGCCAGCAGGCGGGCGATGAGAGCCCGGGCGCGGGGCGAGAGGTGGGGGGACAGCGGGTACCGCGCCGCCCGGATGCGCTGGTACAGCTCCTGCCGCTGAGCCGCCTCGAAGGGGGGGCTGCCCGTCAGCGCCGTGTACCTGGTGGGGGGGTCCGGCTGCTCAGCAGGGCCGGGAGCACCCCCCGCCCTCCTTCCCTCCCTCCAGGTCCCTGCTTACATGGTGCAGCCAAGAGCCCAGATGTCTGAGGGCACCCCGTGGCCCTTACGGTCCAACACCTCCGGGGCCAGGTAGCTGGGGGTCCCGCAGAGTGCCCTAGGGAGACTGGCAGGGTGACCCCCAGCCCCACAGCCCCCCCGGGCAGCGCTGCAACTCCAACTCACCCCCAGCGCCGTCTGGCCGGAGCCTCCTGCCGTGCCAGCCCCAGGTCCCCGATCTTCACCTGCATCTCCTCGGTCACCAAGAAGTTACCTGTGGAGGGAGATGAGCCGGAGCGGGGCCGGCGTGGTGACCTCGCCCTCCCGCCTCCCTGGCTCTGCCCCACGCACTCGGTTTGAGGTCCCGGTGGACGATGCCCTGTCCGTGGAGGTAGCGCAGCCCTGAGATGATCTGCCGCAGGTAGTACCGCACCTCCGGCTCCGTCAGCCTCCCCCGCGCCCGCAGGATGTCGGCGAGGGACTGGGGATGGAGCGAGGCACCAGCTCGGGGCCCGGCGAAGCCCCGGCAGCGGGGTGCTCCGTTTTGCGGTGCCGGCGCTCACTCACCCTCCGGCTGCAGTACTCCAGCAGCAGGTAGACGTGGCTGCGGTCGGCGAAGTGCCCGTGGAGGCGGACGATGTGCCGGTGGCGCAGGCGGCCGTGCAGCTCCTTCTCCCGCTCCACCTGTGTTGGCATGAGCCCAGCAACCCCCCACCCCCCACCCCCGGGGAACTCCCTGGATCCGGGGACCCCCAGCACGTACTCTTGGGGAGTCGGGGATGGGAACCCACCCAGCGACCCGGGAAGGAGGGAGAAGGGACAAGGGCTGTGGGGCTCTGTGGGGTCCCTGTGGGCATCACCCCCCGCCTCCCTGGGGACTTTCTGTGCATCCCCCAGACTCACCCTCTCCCTGATGCCCACTGCGGCCAGCCAGGCTCGGGGGATGGCCTTCGCCGCGTAGACCCTGCTGCTGGCCACCTCCATCACCTGGTAGCAGCGTGCGAAGGCACCCTGCGAGGACGGTTCCACAGCAATGAGCAGCATGGCACCCCGGGGCGAGAGGCCACCGCAGAAGGGGGTCCCGGGTGTCGGGGTGCCTGGCCACGTGCCCTTCCCAGGGGCTCAGGGGACCCGGCTGGCACTGGCCCCAGCGCCAGCTCTGCTCTGGCTTGGTCCCAACATCTCCCCGCTGCCTCAGTTTCCCCTTCCCCAGAGGCGATGTGGTGGGTACCCCTTGCAGTAGGACACCTCGGGGACCCCCTGCAGCCCCGTGGGGTGTGGGTGTGTGATGCTGCCAGGGTGCCCCGCGGGGAGGGGGTGCTGGCTGGGGTGAGGGGCTGCCTGGGGGTGCAGGGATGGGGGCGATGGGGGATTTACCTCTCCCAGGAGCCGTCCCCGCTTGTAGAGCATCCCGCTGCCCGCATCCTCGATGTACCATCCGGGGAGCTCGTCCCTTGCGCCCCCCCGGGCCATCCTCCCGCCTCTGCTCCTCGGAGGGGACACCCCAAGGGACACCCCCACACTGTAACCCCTTCATCTCCGGGCTGGGGGTGCCCGGGGCTGCCCTGTGGGGGGACCTAAAGGTGCTGGGTGTGAGGGGCACAGCCCGGGGGGGGGGCACCCTAAGCTCCCCCCAGCACATTCCACTGCATCTACTGATCACTGAGCGGGGACCCCCACTGCGACCCCCCCCATGGGATGCCCAGCAGCAGGGGGGACCGTGAGGGTCCTGGATCAGGATGAGTTGGGGTGGGGGGGTTCTGTTTGCTCTTTCCCCTGTACAGCTGGGGCTGGTGGGGTCCGCGGGGGGGCGCAGATGCTGCGGAGCAGCATCTGCGCCCCCCCCGGACCCCACCAGCCCCCCTCGACTGCCGGAGCTCCGGGCCCCGAAGGGTTAACGGGCGGCCGGGGAGGGCTGGGCGCACCTTTGGGGCTGGATATTAATATCGCGGCGGGGAGGGACGGGAGGCAAGCGGGAGGGGTGGGGTGGGGGAACCTCGCCCGGCCCCCCCGGAGCTGCGCAGGCGATGCCCGATCGTCCCGGGTCCCCCCTTCCCGCCGACACCGGGACTCTGGGCCGGGACTGAGCCGCCGGGACTCCCCGGACGAGGGGCGGCATGGCCGGCTGGGGGTGTCGAGGCGGCCCGGTCCCCCGCGGGGGACCCCACGGTACCGGGTAAGGTCCCGATTTCTGCTTAACCCCTCGCGGACCCCCAAGACACCCCCCTCTACACCCCGCCGGGGGTCAGCTCCGCTCCTGCGGGGAAATTGAGGCACGGGGAGCCCCCCCCCCCAGGCCGCCAGCGGGGTTTGGGCATCACCCCACCATCGCCGGGCTCCGGATCCCCCTCCGCAGGGCGGCACCGCGACCCTTCCCCCCGCTCCCCCGCCATCCCCTGCCCCTCCGGGGGAACCGAAGCGTCCGGGGCTGCGGGCGGCCACTCGCGACCCCTCCGGTCCCCGCGGGAGAGGCGCGGCGGGAGGAAACCGGGATTCCCCGACGCGGGGCTGGGACCCCGGCACCCCCCTGCACCCCCGGGCTGGGGGCGTTGGGGTGCTCCAGGGTCAGGCGCTTTGGGGCACCCCCACCCCCCCCCCCCCCCCGCCCCTCTGCCCCCCATCCTGCTCGCCCCATGGTGGGGCCGGATCCGGCGGAGGGAACGACACGGCGTCCCGGCCCCGCCGCGCAGGTCTGATCCTGTCCCGGCAGGCAGCGAGCCCGGCCCGGCTCCCCGCCGCGGGGCCCGGGGACGGGGGGGGGGGGGGGGGCGCGGCGGGGCCCGGGGTGGGGGGGCCAAGGGGGGGACGGCAGGACCGTCCCCCGTGCCCGCAGCCGCCCGGGCACATGTGCGGGACGCGGCGTCGCCCGCTCGCCTGCACCCACCCGCACCGGACCCCGCATCCCCGGCGGTGGCGGGGACCCTTGTCTTGTCCCCGGCTCCCCTCCTTCCCCCTCGCTGGGGTCCCCGTGGGGTGCACATGCTGGGATGTGGGGCACCCCACTGCCAGCCTCCTCCCCCCTCCCCGGTCCCTCAAGGGCTCTCTGCTCCCGCAGGCACCGGTGGCGGCTGCTGCTCCTGGCCTGGCTCAGCCTGGGCTGCGGCGTCGGCACGGCGCAGGTGAGGGGTTTCGGGGTACGTGGGGGGAACCCCTGGGCTGCTCCAGCCCGGCCCCCGGCGCTGACTGTCACCTTCCTCCACGCAGGACCCAGCCCTGGGGACGCCTGTGTGGGTCCCCGAGCCCCCAGCCCCTGCTCGGCCTCGCCGGCAGCCGGCCCGGGGAGCCTGGGGGCCCTGGGGACCCTGGAGCTCCTGCTCCAGCTCCTGCGGGGATGGTGTCGCCCTTCGCACCCGGAGGTGCCTGCGGTGAGTGGGGGACAGGGCAGCATGGCCCCCCTGGGGCATCCCCGCTCCCCTACAGCCCCCGCAGCACCCACAGCCAGCGTGGCACCCAAATCCCGTGTCACGGCTCTGCCACCGCCCCCCCATGTGTCCCCGCAGGCCCTCGGCACTGCGTGATGCCCTGGCCAAATTTCAGCCTGATTTTGGAGGGGGGGACAGGGGGAGACGGACCTTGCTGCCCCCATCCTGGGGTGCAGCTCCGGCAGGATGCAGCCCCACGTGGGACATCGTGGTCCCCCATCCTGCTCCCCCATGGGGGTGCATTGCTCCCAGCCCAGCTTCAGCTCGGTGGCTCGGTGTCCCAGCCCCGAGGATGGGGCAGGTCCCTGTGGGGGACACGGGGTGCAGGTGGGGGTGCTTGGGGGGGCTGTGCCCCGGCCTCCCCGTGCTGACGCTGTGGCCGTAGGTCCACTGAGGAGGACTCGTGCACGGGCGAGCCGCGGCAGTACCGGCTCTGCCAGCTCCAGGTGAGCATGCGAGGGCCATGGCATGGCCGATCCCGGTCCCCGTCCCGCAGGGTTCCATCTTCCTGCTCCCCTGGGCTCCATCCTGCCGCTCCCGCAGGGCTGCCCCAGCGGCTCGGTGCCCTTCCGTGCCATGCAGTGCTCCCTCTACGACAACAAGCCCGTCCTGGGCACGCCGGCGCGGTACCGCTGGGTGCCCTTCCATGGAGGTGAGTCCTGGGGTGGCAGGCGGCATCACTGGGGGCTGACCGGGGGCCATCGCTGCCACCGGCGTCACCCCCTTCCCTTCCTGCTGGGCTCTGGCAGCCCCCAACGTCTGTGACCTCAACTGCCTGGCCAAGGGGCACAACTTCTACTACACCTTCGGCCGGGTGCTGGACGGCACCCGCTGCGGCCCCGGCTCCCCAGACCTCTGCATCGGCGGGCGCTGCCTGGTGGGTGCACGTGGGGCTGGGACCCCCAGGACCCCCAGTTCTGAGCCCCCCCCCCACCTGAGGCCGCGTCTCGGCTCCCCGCAGAGCGTGGGCTGCGACGGGATCCTGGGCTCGGGTGCGCGGCCCGACGCCTGCGGCCAGTGCGGCGGCGGCCACGACACGTGTCTCTTCGTGCACCGGCTCTTCCAGGGCGCGGACCCCTCCTCCGGTGAATGAACCATTGCCCCGGCCCCCTCCATGGGTGAATGCTTTGGCTCTTGGCTCCCCTGTCCTCCCGTCCCCCGTCTGTGTCCCCAAGGCATTGCTTGGGTCCCCTGTCACCCTCTCCCCTCTCCATCTGCCCCATCGCCGCAGGGGCATCATCCCTGATCCCCAACACGTGGGGACAGGGACAGTGAGATTGGAGGGGACCCCCCACTGAGGATATTTTGCCTTGTTGCAGAGGGTATCGCTCCTCTGGGGGCTGGGTGGGGGGGTCGCTGGGGCACCCATGGGGTCCCCAGGGGTGTTCAGGGGTCTCTGGGGGCACCCAGGGTCCTTGTGTGCATATCCAGTGTCCGTGGGGCTGTGCTAGGGGGACGATGATGCCCATGAGGGCAGACAGCCCCGCATGGCACCCCAGGACCCCCCAGGGCCATCACTGGGTGCCCTGGATGTCCCAGCGCATGGGAGCCGGCTGGGTTAATGCTGCTGGTGCCTGGGACGGGGCTGGGGCTGCCCCAGACCCAGAGCTCCTCTGTGCCCGGTCCCCTCCTGCCCCAGCCCCGTCCCCCCCATCCCTGGGCTGTCCCCTCGGGCTGTGCCCCAGCTCTGCCCTGACTCTGCCCCCCCAGCAGGTTATTTTGGGTACATGAACGTGACCAAGATCCCGGCTGGGGCCACCCAGATCAAGGTGACGGACAAGAGCCGCAACTACCTCGGTAGGACGCGTCCTGTCTCCGTCCCAGTCAGTCCCAGTCCATTCCAGTCCATCCTGGTTGGTGCCACCCGTGGGTGCAGGCAGGGCAGGGGGTGGCCGTGCCGTGCCGTGCTGATTCCCCGGCTCGGATGCTCTTTCGAGCATCGCGGGTTCAGTGAACTCTCGGGCGCTCGGGGCATTTTTCCAGAGGCCACGGCCGTGGGTTTTGGGAAGGGCTGAGCTGGAGCGGGGCCAGCCCAGCCACCGCGGGACCAGGACCGGGACCCCAGTCTCCAAACGGCCCCCTCCCCCAGTCCCCCTCCTGGTGCGCTCGGGGCCCTGTTCCCCACTGGGACCGGGGCTCGGGGCGGGGGGGTGTGGGGGGGGTTTGCACGCCAGGGTTTGGCGCCGGCTTGGGACCGAAGCCAAGTTCTTACAAGAAACCAGATTTCTCCCGAGCCCCGACCAGCAGCTCTCCCAGCCCACGCTGCCCTCCCCGCTCGGGGAGAGGCCTCCGGTGGGGACCCAGGCATCTGGGGCTGCCCCCCACCCCCAGCCCAGCCTGACACGGAGGGTCCCGGGGGACCATGGGGTGCTTGGCCCCTGGACATGCTCCTTCCTGCAGCCCTGATGACGAATGATGGGCGCTACGTGCTCAATGGGGACTGGTCCATCGCCTGGCCGGGGCCGTACGAGGTGGCCGGCACCCGGCTGCAATATTCCCGGGCTCCCGACGGCACCGAGAGCCTGGAGGCGCCCGGACCCACAGACGAGGATCTGCACGTCATGGTGAGGGTGGGGACGGTGCGGGGATGGGGGGAGTCGGCCCCCGGTCCCCATCGCTCCCCTTAGCTCTGCCCCTGCTCGCGCAGGTCCTGCTGCAGGAGCCCAACCCCAGCATCGAGTACGAGTTCTGGCTGCCCCGCAGGCACCCCCAGCCCAGCCGCAGCGATACCAGTCCCCTGCGGCAGCCCCAGCCCCGGGGGGCTGGCAACCCCCCACCCCAGGAGCTCCTGGTCACCCCGGTTCCTGCGCCGCCATCCCAGCCCAGGGGCTCCGCCGCGGAGCCACCACCGAGGAGCCCCCCTGGCCGGAGCGGGGCCGGGGCTGCCGCAGGTGCCTGCTCCCCCGTGGGGGTCCTCACAGCCCCCCACCCCCCGGCATCTTTGTTGTGGGGAGGGTCCTGGGGAACCCCAGGGCTTCTCTGTGAGATGGGGACCCTAAAAAAAGTTCCCCCTGACTTAACCCTCCCCAGGACCCTCATGAGCTCAGTGTGTCCCCTCTCTCCTTATGGGGTGCAGACCCCCAATGAACCCTCCCACCACTGCAGGAGGGGGTTTTGGGGGTGCCGTGTCCCCTCTCCCCCCTAAACTGCTGCAGTTTTGCCCCCGCAGGACGATGCGGGAGGTGCCGCCCGGCCAAGGGACGCTCCCAGCGCATCCAGCACTTCTGCCAGAGCGACTTCGGTGAGCGCCGGGGGTGGGAAGGGGCTCGGGGCGATGCCGGGGGACGTGCCCGGCTCAGGACGCCCCGTGTTCTCTCCACAGTCTTCCAGGGCCGGATCCTGGCACGGCGCTTTCTGGGGCAGGAGACGCGCTACGAGGTGGAGGTGAAAACGCCATACCGGCACCGCTTCCCGCTGGTGGCCCGGGAGTACCTGTGGGTGCCCAACACCTGCGGCTGCCCCCCGCTCCGGGAGGGCGGCGAGTACCTGCTCATGGCGCAGCGACACGTCAACTACGAGCACACGCTCAACCGCATCCTGCTGCAGGACGACGGCTACGCCCGGCCATGGACGCCCCGCGAGGATCGCCTGGTGCGGGAGGCAGCCCGGCATTGCCCCCAGCCCCAGCCACCCTGAGCCCCCCTGGCTCCATCGCCTGGGGAAGGGGCAGCCGGCGGGACTCCGAGGGCTGGAAACACTCCTGCCGTGCACCGAGCCCTTTCCATGGCCGTGGAGGGACCGGGGTCCCCAGGGACCCCCATCCTGCCCTCCGCCATATCGGGCATGTCGCCGTCCTTGGGGTTGATTTGGCTGCAGGGAGTCGGGGGGGGGGGGGGAGGGGCGTGGAGGAAGGAGGTAATTTATTTTTTTGCAGAAAATAAACCCATATATCACCTCGCTCGCTGTGTGCCCCTTCCCTTCTTGGCCCTCCCCACCCTGGGGTGCCTGTGTGGGGGTCCCCTCCCGCGTCCCCATGCTGAGCCCCTGGAGCAACGCCCCCGCCCAGCAGCGTGTCCCTGTCCCCGAGATGGACACCCGCCAGCCGCTGCCTTTCGAGGTCGGGGACCCGCCGCTTATCTCTCTTCCGGCGGAGGCGAGCGGGTCCCTCCCTGTGCCGGAGCCCCCTCGCCCGTAACCCAAGCCGCGGGCTGGTGGGCACAACCATGGGGCCCGTGTGGGGAGGGGACATGCCCGGGGGTGCTGTGGGGATGGCCACCCCGGGAACACTGCGCTGGGCACCCCGGGGTGGGTCACCTGCTCTGGGCTCCCGGGGTGGGTCACCTGCTCTGGGCTCCTGGGGTGGTCTCGCACCCATACGGGGGTGGGTTTGGAGATGGTGCTGGGGAAGGGCTGAGCTCTCCCAGCTCGTGTCACTGGTGACTGCTCCCAAACTGGGCACGGGACTGGGGCTGCAGGTGGGGGGTATCTGGGGTGGGGGCCCTGCGGTGCCCCGAGTGGCAGCTGCCAGCCCAGGAGGGTCCTTAGCACATCGGGTAATTAATCAGCAGGAGCCAGAGATGAGCCCTGGGGGCAGCTGGGGCTCTGCACTGGGCTCCCCAGCTGGTCCCAGTAAAGCCTGGGTGATGCCGGGTGCTCTGGAGCATGGGCGGAGGCTCCTTGGGGTGATTAGGGCTGGGAAGGTGTCTCCGTCCTATAAAAGTGCCCCTTCCCACCCCATATGGCTGGTTGGGGGCTGCTGGGGGGTTGTCCCTGGGTGGGGTGGGTGTCCTGCTGCTGTCCCTGTGGGTCCCTGGGGTGGGGGCAGCACCCCTGGCTCCAGCAGCTCTTTTGGAGTGAGTGATTCCCGGCAGCCCCAGGGCTGGGGGTCTGCGCTGTCTCCTTCGGGCATCCTGTGCTTGAGGCATCCCTGTCTGGCTGTCCCAGCCATGGCTGGTTTGGGGACAGTCACGCCACGTGCGAAGAGACCCCGTAGGGAGAGCAGCAGGGACCTGGGGCTCTCGGCTACTAAGGCTGGGGCTCGCCGGCAGGCCAGGAGCCGGCAGAGAGAGGGGGATCAGGGGGAGCATTGCCCACTGCAGGGCTGGGACCCCTGGGAGCGTGTCCCATGTCCCCCCTTGGTGCCCATCACCCCTGGGAAGGGCCGGCTGGCGAAGCTGCGTCTTGAAGGAGAGTGTTGCCGACCGGCATCGGCTCCCCCTTGCCCTGGGGATTGGGGTGAGTGTCCCCTCCTCCCCCCCCCCCCCCCGCCAAGGGCAATCCCTGCCTGGGGATGGGGGGCTGCCCCAGGCTGGACTGATGGGGACCCCTCTGTCCCCCAGAGCCTGCCAGCCCCCCGCTGCAGCCCTGCTATAAGGGTGCCTACTTCTCAGGGCTCCCCACGGATGAGTGCCAGGACCCCGCTGCCCCCAGCCTGTGAGTATGTAGGAGGGGGTCCCTGTGTGTGTCCCCCCCCCAGCCCTGCAGCATCACTGACCCTCTGCCTTCCTCTGGCCAGGCTGGTCCCTGCGGTCCCGACGCCTGGCAGGGATGGTCCCCGGAAGACCCGCAGCACACCGGAGCGTACCCTTGTCCTGGAGCTGGTGAGCTGGTGGGGCCGGGGCGGGGGGGCTGCGGCCCCAGGGCTGGGGTCTGACTCTGCTCCCTGCCTGCAGGAGGGAGTCCTGGTCTGCTCCTCCATGCTGGCCGGGTGGCAGCAGGGTGCCGCGGCCACCTTCAGCACGGTCTTCCAGGGAGACTCCTACGAGGTGGGTGCCCGCATGGGGACAGTGGGGTGCTGGGTCCCCAGGGTGGGTACGGAGGGCTGTGACGAGCCACAGTGTCCATGTGGCCCCTGTGCCTGTGTCCTCCCCTTGTAACCGGAGAGGAAGGGGGATCTGGGGGCTGAAATCCCAGGGCAGGGGGTGGCTGAAGGGTCCCCAAGATCCTGCTTGAGGTGCTGGACACCCTCTTGGGGGGCACTTTGGTGTCAGGACGTGGGTGCTGGTGTTTTTTGGGGCTGCCTGGAGATGCTGCTCCCTTCCAGGTCCACGTGAAGCTGCGTCCCCATGTGCAGCAGTTCCTGGAGAGCCTTTCCAAGACGTACGAGGTACCTGGAGCCCCCGCATTCCCCCAGGGTCTGCCGGGAGCCGTCGGGGTGTTACTGCATGGGGGTGGGGAGGACTTGGGCAGCCTGTGCAGGGACCTTCGCCTGCTCCCCCAGATCTGCATCTTCACAACCGCGAAGCAGGACTATGCCAAGAAGGTCTTGGATGTGCTGGACCCCAAGAAGAAGCTGATCAGGTGATGGCCTTGGTGAAACTCTGCTGGGGATATTCTGTGTGGCAGGGACTGGTCCCCACGGGCTCTGTCTCTCCCTCCAGGCTCTGCCTCTCCCAGCAGGACTGTCTCTGCGCCCACGGCTGCTACTGGAAGGACCTGACCCACCTGGGCAGGGACCTGGCCAAGACGGTGGCCCTGGACCACACCATCCAGGGCTTCCCCGCCCAGGTACTGGCAACGCTGGCTCTCATGGTGGGATGTGTGTGTCGGCCCCCCCAGCTCCTCCATGGCCAGCGTTTGCCCTCTCTCCCCAGGCTGACAACTGGATCTCGGTGCCAAGGTGGTGGGGGGACCCTCGGGACGAGGAACTGCTGCATCTCGCCCCGCTGCTGGGACAGCTCGGCCAGGCGGTGAGGACCAGGGAGATGGGGATGGGGAGGGGATGGGTGCTCAGGAATCCTGGGACAGGGCAGAGCGAGCTGCCTCGGACCCCGCTCCGGGCAGAGCCCTCCCCTATCCCCATCTCTCCCCGTGCAGGACAACGTGCGAGCCGAGATCCAGCGGCAGTTCCCGCACCGCAGGCTGCCCGCCGAGGATTAGGCCAGTGCAGATGGAGGGCAGCGGGATGGAGAAAACCCCCATGGCTGGAAGCACGAGGGACTCTGCTTCCCCACTGGCCTCGGAGTAGCCGGTGGGGCTCACCCCACTGAGGGGGAAGCCGTCCTCCTGTGCATCCAGGCTCTAACTCAACCCGTGGTGCTGGGCTGGTTGGTTTTTCGGCAAAGCTGTTGTCCCCAGGTCCCTCCCTTGGTGTCTGCGGCCGCACTCCCAGCGGGCTGCGAGCCACGGATCCCCCCCAGCCTGTCCCTGGGGCTGGGGGTCCCGCTGGGGACTCTGCTCTCAGCTGCCGCTTGTGGAAAAGCTCCGTCCCGGCTCCCTCCTGTCTGTGCTCTGTAAGGTCCGGCCAAGGGCTTTTTCATGGGTGATTACACGCTTGGACAAAGGTCTCGCTCTCCTCTGTAACTCCTCAGCGGTGCAAACACGCTGCCTTCGGGGATGGCCCAGCCGGTGGAGGAGGGGGGGAACAAACCGCCCCCACCCTGCCATGCCACGGCGGCCGTATCCTGGGGCAGCCGGGGTGCTGCAGTGGGGTGGCCGAGCCCTGCGCGGTGCCAGTGCCCCTGGGAGGGCCCCAGCTGGCAGCTCTCCCTGTGCCCGTCCCAGCCCTGCCTGGTGCCGCGCTGCGTGCCGGGGCGCAGCTGCCGCTGTGCCACTGCCAGCCCCAATGGCACAGCGAGGGCCCCGGGCGTTCGTACCCACCGCGGGGGGAGAGCAGGGCAGCTGTGGGGTGCAGCGACCTCCAGGACCCCCTTTTTTTTTAAGGCCTAAAGGCTGGGGGTAAGCAAGAGCTGGGGATTGCAGCGTGTCCTGTGCTGTGCAGCAGCAGCGTGGGTCCCGGCTGTCGTCCCCGAGCCACGGATCAGAGTCTGGCTGCTTCTCCCGGGCTAAAAGCTGCGTGAGGTCGTGGCTGGGCTCGTGCTGGAGGAGCTGGCTGCGGTCACTTGGGTGCAGCTGTTTGGAGAGAAGTCACATCATCTCCTCCTCCTCGTGGCCCTCCACCCCTGGGAAAGGACACAGGGTTCCCGGTCCCTCTGGAAATAGCTCTCTTGCAGCAGCGTGACAAGCCAGGTCCCCCAGCACAGCTGGGGATGTGGGGGGACAAGCCAGGCGGGGAGGGAAGCCACCACCCATGTCCCTGCCAATGCACAGAGCTGGACATGGGGTGGGATCAGCCCTGACGCTGCTGGGAAGGGACGTCACCCTTTGGAGAGGGTGGTCCAGAAAGGCAACAAGCAATTTATTTTGGAAGCCGGGTGAGGGCAGCTCTGTCCCAGGCTGGGATCCAGCAGCCTGCGTGCCTGTGCAGCCCAGGCTGGTGTCACACTGTCCTCCCATCTTGGGGGCAGCAGGAGCTACCTTTCACGATGCAAAAGACCACACGGTATGTGATCCAGAGGAGGGCTGAGAAGAAGATCAGGATCCCGCAGAGGAGGAGAGGGAGAAGCTCCTTCTGCAGCCCCGTCTTGCCAGGGAAGCCCTGCAGAGGGGAGCAGGAATGGGTCGGCTTATCAAAGGTGCGAGTGGGGGGACAGGCCGTGCAGTTGTTGGCCAAAGCGCCCTGGCACGTGTAGCAGGAGGGGTGGCAGCTGGCACAGACGCGGACCGCATTCCTGGTGGCGCTGGCTCTCTGGGTACAGCCATAGTAGTGCGGAGGGCAGTAGGACAGGCAGGAGCGCTGGTGGGCGTACAAAGAGCCGCTGCACTCTGTGGAGGGATGGCGGCATGAGCCAGGCTGTGGGGCCACCTGGGGTCGAGAGCATCGTCCCCTCCTGCCCCAAGGCTCACCCTCGCACGCTCCCTGCGCATCCCGCCTGATGCACTCGTCCACGGCAGAGGCTGCGAAGCGCCTGGCCGTCATGTCCTCGTCTGTGCCGTGGAGGTGCAGGGTGACGCTGGTCAGCAGACCTGGGGGCAGGAGGGACAGGACTCGGTGATGATGGCAGCCACGTTCCCACCCTCTGGGGCTTGGCAGGTGCAGAGCTTTGGGACTGTGTGGAGGAGAGCAAGCCATGTCCCCTTACTGGCCGTGTGCTGGCCAGGGAGACCCTCAAAACAAACAAATGTGGTCCTGCAGAAAAAAGAGACCTCACCTGCCCGGGAGGAGCAGGAAGAGGACAAGCCAACAAGCTGCTAATCAAAGTGGGCGAAGGAAAACGAATGAATGACCAGGCACTGGGTGACCCCCATGAATGGGGTTCGCTCGCTGCCCTGGGCACCCACCTGTGTTACAGGCATCGCCCTTGTTCTCTAGATGGAGCGTCCAGGTCCCGTTGGGGTTCTCGTCCCAGAAGTGTGTGGACATGAAGGTCCAGTCCTTGTAGCCCTGCTGGCTGGTGTCGAACGGGCTGGAGGAGAGGAGAGCAGGGAGTGACTGCCCAGGGGCTGGAGGGGAGGGATGCAGCCCTAGAGGCACCCTGTGCTTGGTACAATGAGGCATTGCCAAGACGTGGCAGGATCCCAGAGGAGGTTTGGGTACGGTGAGTCCATTCCCTGTGGGGACCAGGAGTTTCTTCAACCCCAGGAGAGGCTGTGAGAGGAGACCCCTCTGCCCCCCAGCAGCTGCTAAGTCTCACTGCAACGTGCTCCCTGCGAGCTCACAGAGTGCCCTTACCGCACGGTCACCAGCGTCGACGTGGTCCCCATGGGGCTGGTCAGAGCGATCACCAGGTCCCCCCTGCGGCTGTAGCTCAGAGAGAGCTGGACCTGGACGTGCTCCAGCGAGCGGATGCACTTGGTCCTCCCCGAGCAGGAGGAGACATCCATAGAGATGGTGAGCTTGGAGCCGATGTTCCTACCAGGTACAAGATGAAGGTAAGGGCATCTTTTCCCCCTCCATGGGCATCCTGCCCCTCCCCCTTCCCCCCCATGACCTCTGAGCACAGCCCTGTGGTTACAGCAGAAGCTGTGCAGCACAGACCGCTTTCTGGGAAGCATCGCTTGCTCCTGCAGTGGGCACAGCACCGCTTTGTCACAAGGAAGTCCCCATGTGAGCTCTCACGATGTCACACCCAGGGGATATCGTCCCTTACCGGGGAGCATGAAGAGCCTTGACCGAACACCTCTGCTGAGGCCGGGTTCCTGCCCACGCCTTGGCCATCTCCACCAGCAGACCAGCATCCAGGAGCCCATAGCCATAGTGGTGGCTCACTGAAAAGCAGATGCCACCCAAGAGAGGACATGCGAGCCCCTCCGCTCTGAGAGGGCACCGGGGGCTCCTGCCCCAGCTCTGCTGGCAGGAGTTTGGGGGGCAGCAGCCCCCCCCCGCCCCCACAGCCAGGGGAGGGAAGCAGGAGCGGGCAGGGCAGGCAGCAGCTGAGCCCTGAACTCACCCTTGCGTCCGACGCCGTTCACAGCCCAGTCTTCTGCCTGCAGGTGAGCGGGCTTGGAGGTCCTGACGACGAGATGCTGCAGGTCACGCCACGTCAGTGCCGGGCTGGAAGCAAGGAGGACTTGGGGACAGAGGTCTCTGCTTTGGGTTAGCTTTGGAGGGGTGAGATTTGGCTCTTCTAGCTCCTGATGTGGGCAAGCCAGCTGTCTGGGTCCAAGCTGGTCCCCCCACAATGTCCTTCACTGCTGAAATGGGAGCAACAGAGACCTCCAGAGGACAACTCTCCTCCTGCCTCTGCCTGCTCTCCTGCAGTGTCCTGCCCCACCAGAGCCTGGGGAGACCTCAGCTCCGCTCCCCCAAACATCCCTGCTAGCAAAGTCCCCCTTCCTTGTCCCAGCAGGGTCCTGAGGAGGCACCAGGCTCTCTCTGGGGACTGTCCCCTGCTGCAGGG
Source organism: Fratercula arctica (assembly GCA_947846985.1). Lineage (NCBI taxonomy): Eukaryota > Metazoa > Chordata > Aves > Charadriiformes > Alcidae > Fratercula > Fratercula arctica. The sequence goes on along the minus strand of CANTUZ010000022.1, from coordinate 4,167,743 downwards.
CACCTACTTGGCCTCCAGTGCGAGGGCGATCATTCCCGCGGCCAGCGGGGCCGAGGCGGAGGTGCCCGTGTGCTTGTCGGTGCAGCGGTGGCGCAGGTCGGTGGTCACCTGGGGGGGAGAGAGGAGTCTCGGCACTGGTGCCTGCTGCTGGAGCAGAGGGCAGGGCTGGCTGGAGTTGGGTAACTTCAGTAAATGCTCCCTGTGGGTTCCTTCATGCTTTTTGGGGTCTAACACAGAGGCTTTAATAAAGCCTCCATCTCTCTCCCCAGGTAAGGAGGGCTCGGATGAGCCCGCTCTGTGCTGGGAACTGGTGTCCCCCTGAGGGTCACTGCTCCATCAGAGCTGTCACGGCACTCACGATCTGTATTTCGCTCGTGGTCCTGCTGCTGTAGGTGGTGGTGAGGATGGCGGAGCAGCTCTCGCTGTACCAGGGCTTCTGGCCGCCTGCCAGAACGCTGCCCACCGACAGGGTGTAGATGCTGTTAGCGTACCCATCGCAGTTGCAGTTGTCGTAGTTGATCCCACCATTGCCAGAGGCCCAGATGAAGATGGAGCCAAGGCCACCCCGTCCCTGTCAAGGGGAGGTAGAGGGGGATGAGCAGGGGATCCTCACACCAGGGAGGTCCCCGGGGCAAGAACTGAGCTTACTTTGGTGACCCCTCTGTAGAATGCCTCTGCGGCCAGCGTGCCTGGCCCATCCACGGTCTTCCCGTTATCCTGGGGGCCCCAGCTGGCGCTGTAGATGTGGATGTGCTGGGGACGCAGGCTGAGGGACTGAGCCTCCACCATGTCTGTGATGAGACCATCCAGCATCCGCACACCTGCAGGGTCGGGACGAGGAGCGGGCGGTGTCCAAGAGGCGGCAGCACTCAGGAGGCCACGGCAGCTCCGGGTGGATGTTAACATAAGGGCTGAGCAGCCTCTCACCCCACTTCCCCCCCCTCACCCCCAAAGTTGCCTTGAGCACCTCTCATGCAATGCTGCCCTAAGGAGATCAGGCTCATGCAGGTCTGTGCAGCTGCTGCCATGAGCTGGTTCCTAAAGCTCCTTATTAAGCCCTTTGCAATTAAGCCCAGCGAGTTCTCCCAGCTTTTAACCCCATTTGCCACACTCACTTCTGCAGGGGAGCCTGACCCTGCATGGTGCTGGTGCTGCCTGTGGACCCCCACGTCATGGTGGGCGTTAAACCCCCAGGGAGCACCAAGCCCTGCACCATGTCCGGGTGTGTGGTAACATCGCAGCACCCTCTCCTCCCCTGGAAACTCCTGTCCGCCCCCAGAGCAGCCCTACCTGGGGCTGCGTGTGTCCCCCCCGGGGTGCCGGAGCTGGTTGGTGACACCCATCCCACCACCACGCCGGAGCAATGGCTCACCTCCGACTTTGGCGTTGTATGCAACGCCTGCTCCGCAGATTCGGTTGTTGGCTGCAGCCGCCACTTCTCCCGCACAGCGTGTCCCGTGCCTGCGGGGCAGTTAGCCCGTGAGCCGTCCTCCGCAGGGGGCCAAGGGGCCTGGGACAGCCTCAGCCCCCAGGAGATAAAACACCCAGCTCAGGGTGCTGGGCAAAACTCACCGGTTCTCATCCCCGGCGGTGTACCTGGGCTGGGGGTCAGGGTCGTCGCTGTTGAAGTCATAACTTGCCTGGGGGTCCTATTGTGAAAAGAGGCATTGTCATGAGCAAACCGCCTTTCGGCGTGGGTTGTGACAGCTCAACACAGGCTCCTGGCGCTTCACCCGCTGTCTGGCAGTGTGGGTCGCCCTGCCTTGCCCCCGAGCTCACTGCCTGCCCAGCCTGGAGAGGGCAGGGGGGGCCCCTTCACACTCGGAAACTGCGCTGGGTTAACCTGGAGTTGTTGGAAATTGGGTTTCACTAAAGGAGTGTTAACTTTGCACGTCGCTGTACTGCTTCATCGTGCTCGCGTTTGGTGACAAAGCCCAGCATGGCGAGTCACCTGAGGGTGAGCCTCACCATCCGAAAGTTAGGAGCGAGGAATTACAAACCAGTGAAACGACGTTGTTACAAACAACAACTAAGGTTTACCTATCCTTTCCTTTCCTCTCAGAGCACGTGACAGTTTACCAGCTTTACTGGCTTTGCAGCTTGCTGTAATTACACCTATTATGGGGGCTTGAGCGTATACAAGTTCTAACATTTTCTTGATGTGAGAATTCACTGCAGGAGACACCAAACCTTTTGATCCAGCCACGGAGAGGCTGAGTTCCCACTGCCAAAGTCCCACAGGTGGGATGAAGGCACCGGCTCCCACCCTCCCCTGGAGACAACTCGCTGCGCCGCTCAGCCCCTCGTAGTTACGTAGTTGGCAGACAGGTCAGGATGGTCCTTCTCGATCCCATCGTCCAGGATGGTCAGCACGACCCCCAGCCCGGTGTACCCTTTGCTCCACGCGGTGAGGACGTTTAGGTCGGGATTGATGTCATTGTTCTGGAAAAAGGAATTAAGTTTGGTCAGCCCCCGGGCAGCGGGCTGCGGGTGACCTTCAAGGACTCTTCTGCTGCCTCACCACTGCCAGCATTAGTCCTGTTTATGCGTCAGGGAGGTGATTTGCTCGAGGATTAGAAGAGAGAGCGGCGAAATCTCACCATGTACCACTGCTTGTGGAACCAGGGATCTGTTGGCACCACGCCGACGCTTCTCTTCGTGCGCCTCTTTACGGTTTGCTGCTCAAACCAGAGGACCTGGGCGGGAAGCAGCGTTGCTGGTGGCAGGCAGAGCCAGTGGCTGGTAGCCTCGGTGGCTGGTAGCCTCCATCCCTGCAACCGCCTCCTCCCTACCTTGGGCTCTTTTGTCAGGCGCATGTGCCAGCCCCAGTGCCTGCTTAAGGCTTTCTGCCTGGTGCCGCGGTGTTTGAAGTGATAATAAGGCTCTCCCTCCATCACCTGCAGGCCAAAGAGCTGCTATGAGAAATCTTTTTGGGCTGGAATGCGCGTGCCAGCTCTCCGTGGGGCCACAGAGATGAGGGAAAAGAAGCATTTAATAGGAGTTGTAGGTGCCAGGATAAGCAGAGAGCAGTGCTCAGAGACGGGGCAGGCTCCCGGGGAAGGTTTGTGTGCTCCTTTCGGGTTTCCTCGCCCCCCCGTGCACACACGGGGGCCGTGAGCAACCTGCACCCCTGCTGCACGGGTGCTTTCACGGAATCACAGAATCACGGAATTTTCAGAGTTGGAAGGGACCTCTAGAAATCATCTAGTCCCACTCCCCTGCTAGAGCAGGATTGCCCAGAGCACATCACTCAGGACTGCATCCAGGCGGGTCTTGAGTCTCCAGAGAAGGGACTCCACACCCTCCCTGGGCAGCCTGTGCCAGGGCTCTGTCACCCTCGCCGTAAAGAAGTTTTTTCTCATATTTGATGGGAACTTCCTATGTTCCAGCTTGTGCCCGTTACCTCTTGTCCTGTCACTGGGAACCACCGAAAAGAGTCTGGCTCCATCCCCCTTAAACCCACCCTTTAGATACTTGTCAACGTTAATACGGTCTCCCCTCAGGCCTTCTCTCCTCCAGGCTGAAGAGTCCCAGCTCTCTCAGCCTTTCCTCATAAGGGAGACGCTCCAATCCCTCAATCGTCTTTGTTGCCCTCCGCTGGACTCTCTCCAGTAGCTCCCTGTCTCTCTTGAACTGGGGAGCCCAGAGCTGGACACAGTATTCCAGTTGTGGCCTCACCAGTGCAGAGGAGAGGGGGAGAATGACCTCCCTTGACCTGCTGGCCACGCTCTTCCCTGTGCAGCCCAGAATTCCCTTGGCCTTCTTGGTGACAAGGGCTCGTTGCTGGCTCAGGGATAATTTGCTGTCTACCGTGACCCCCCAGATCCTTTTCTTCAGCGCTGCTTTCTGGCAGGTCCACCCCTAACCTCTACTGGTGCCTGGCACCCGTGCCCCCCGTGCTTCAAAACCACTGGAGGCAATAACTGAACGCTCTGTTTTAAAATTAAACCAGCGTTGCGCTCTGGGACGCGTGGTGGGGACGAGCGAAGCAGCACGCGGGAGGTGCCGGGCTGGCCCGCCATAGCCCCCCCCCCCAGCCCCGAGCGGGCCGCACCTGGCCCAGGCAGAGCAGGCCGTGCCGCCGGGCCACCCCCGCGGCCTCCCGCGGCCCCGCCGCCGCCACCCGCACGGCCCAGCTGCTCAGGTAGACGCGGGGCTCGGCGGGGCCCGGCGGGGGAGCGACGGCGGCGGTGGCAGCGGCGACCACCATCCCCAAGAGCAGCCCCGGGCCCGGGCCGGGCCTCGCCGCCATGCGGGCCCCGGCGGCGGTTGAGCGGGCGTTGCCGTGGCGACGGCGTTGCCACGGCGACCGCGTCGCCCCGCCCCCGGACACCCCGCCCCGCCGCCGCATTGGCCCGGGCCGGCGGGAGGCGGTGGAGGCACCGGCGGGATCGCGCCGGGAATCGGGGACCGTGCCGGGATCGGGGCCACCGCCGCAACCATGGGCACGGTGCAGCAACGCCTGCAGCGCTTCCTCGATCGCCCCGGGCCGCTCGGCGACCTGCTGGGCCGGCTGGAGGCCCGCACCGGCGTCCGGCGGCTCTACCTGGCCACAGGTGCGACCGGCAACCCCGCTTTCCCCGGGACCCCCGGGACCCTCCTTCCTGCCCCTCCCGTTTGGGGGGGTCTCCGAGGGTCTCCCCTCTTTCCTGCGGCCCCTCACGGTGCCTCTGGGCTCTGCGAGCCCCCGTTTGGGGGGTGCGAGGTGCTCTCACGGATCGGGGCCGCGCTGGGGTGGGGGGCGATGGGGGGGTGGCTGCACCGTCCGTCCTCACTTGAACCCCCGCACCCCGACCCGATGGGAGGAGGACCCCAAAACCCACAGGGTCTGTATGTTGGAGGTCTCGGATTCTCCAGACCCCCGAGAAGCCTGGCCCCGATGGCGGGGGGTCTCCATTCCCTGGCAGGTGAACACACACACACACACACCCCCCCCCCCCAAAACGTGTCGGCTCAGATTGTGCACTGAGGACAGGAGCACACGTCTGAGGGCAGAGGTCCGGCTGTTAACGAGATCCTGTTTGCTCATTAATGAGAAACCAGCCGGCATCTCCCTGGGGAGCGGCCTCCTGGCATGACAGGAGCCCTCTCTCCTCGCTGTGGCGCTGACCCTCGGCCCTGTGCCGCACTCTGCCAATTTACAATTTGCCCATCCGCCTTCTCCAATTCGGTATTTTAGCTAAAACCTCCCAGGAGGGACTCGAGGTTTCCCAGTTGCCTGCGTCCTGCCGGGCCCTTCCCCTGCCTTCCACCTCCTGCTGCCGTTTCCCACTCCATTTCCCACTCCGAGGGGGAAAGGGGTCCATGAACGGGCACATGGCGCTGCGAGCGGGTTGTTTTTGGGTGCGGCGTGTGGCGGTCGGGCTTCTTCCGAGCAAAACGGGGGCTTTCGTGGTGCTCAGGTGTGATGGACTTTTGGGGGCAGGGGCAGAGCGGAGGCACCGCTTCCACTGAAGAGTGATGGTCCCGCATTCTCGGCCCCTGTCCTGGAAAGGAGAAGCTGCTGCTAAACTGAAAATAGGCGATTTCTCCTTCCCCCGGCTCTGGAGCAATTCCTCATTTGTGTTTGACCCCAGTAGCGACCCACAGGCTGCAGTTTGGAGCCCATCTTGCCTGGCCTCTGGGCAGCCCAGCCAGGTCAGCCATGTGGTGGCTTTGGCTGGGTAAAAATCACCCTGGAGGAGGACGGTGTCCCCTTCCCGAGGCACAGGGCCAGCCGGGCTGGCTGTCACACCGGCTGCTCGCCCTCCTTGCCGGGACAGGCACCGCGGGATGGCTCTGGCTGCCCCCCTCAGCAGCAATTCTTTGTAAGTGAAGCCTTTCACTCCTTTTTTTTTTTGCTGTTACATAAATTTCTCTGGGGGATAAACTTAGCCCATGAAATCCCTTCTCAGGCTCCCGGGGGAGTGACACCCAGCGCTGCCCGAACCTGCCCGTTAGTTTTCCTTGAAGGAAGGTTTGTGATTGCTCCAAAGCCATGTTGCTCCCACCTGTCTCCCAGGAAAGACTCCCTTGGTGCCCAGAGCCGCGGCTGCCCGGAACCAGGGGCCAGAGCAAGGGGCAGAAATGCTGCAGTGAGCAGAGTGGGGATAATCCGTCTTCTGAGCCCAAGCAAGGGCTTTCCTCTAATTCACCCGCGCAGACAGGTCACATCCCGGCTCTCCCGCCTGCCGCAGGGCAAGGCACTGACGGTGATGGAGGAGTTTGTACACAGGGCAGGGGAGACACTGCTGGCACGTGATGCTAAATGCCCTTGATTCCAGCTCTGCATGTCCCCAGGCTGCTTTCCTGCCCTCTGCCCCTTGGGGGTCTGTGTTTCGGCTGCCTCAGGCAGGTTGGGAGGGAGCTGCTGGGTGCCGGCACCCCGGCCCTTCTGAGCCTCCATGGGAGTGAGGGCTCTTCGCTGTGGCCGGGATTTTGGCAGAAGGGGCTCCTTGCCCCGGCTTCCCCCATCTGCCAGCACTCCCAGCGCCGCTGACCCTGCCTCCTGCAAGCGTCTGAGTGCTGGGCAGGCTCCAAATGACCGAAGCCTCAGCTTACATTTAATTTTAATGATCTCATTTAATAACAGGCAAGTAGGATTGGATTTCTGGTTCTCAGGGGACTGAATCTGTAATGAACAGTGGCTGCACGTGCAGGAGCTGTGTACAAGGAGCAGAAAGGAGACGTGGACTCTGGCAAAAAGGCTGCTCCTGGGTGCTTGGCTCCAGTAGCAAGGCTTGTCCTTGAACGGTCATTATTGAAATGCCAAGTGGCTCCACGCACGGAGAAGCTCAGTGCCTTGACTTTGGACTGTAGGTGTGTGTTAAAGTCAGTGCTTCCAACGTCTCTGCAGCCTTAGCCCGGGTCCAGGCTGGTGACAGGTCAAAAGTGCTGCGAATTTGTTGTGGTAAATCCCTTCCAGGCCAGGGAGGGGACAAACGGTGACGAGACCAGATCGTGGCTCCCTTGGGGATAAGCGAGCGCCTGCACCCCACGACAGACTCTCCACGTGCCGTGGCTTATAGTGTGGCTGCACCAGTAGCTTGTTGAGCACCTCAGTGGTCTGGTGTGCAGAGGGTCGTACTGGAATTAATAGGGGGTGGTCATTATTCCCAACTGGAGGGTCCCGGCATGCGCCTCTTCTCACTACGGGTATGAGCAACCTGCTCGGCAGACTGAGACGGGGTCTCTCCTTGCCGTCTCGGTGTTGGTAGGTATGTCACCCTCTTCTCTGGCCCCCCCTGGCAGGTTCTGTGGCCTTCCTGGGGCTGTACCTCATGTTTGGCTATGGCGCCTCGCTGATCTGCAACCTCATCGGCTTCACCTACCCCGCATATGTCTCGTAAGTACCAGTGTCCCAGCCCAGCCTCTCTGCAGCGCCTGGAGAGCGTTCCCTGCCCTTAGCTGAGGGTCTCCCCGGTAAATAAACAGGCAGTTATGGTTGGGAAGCTCTTGAGACCTTCCTGAAAATGCTGGGACCTGGCACGGTCCCAGCTTGGGGCCGCAGCACCCGGTAGGCAGGTTTGCTCCAGGGTTTGGAGGACTTGGGAAGGAGGTGCCCGCCCCAGCAGCAGGACTGCAGGCAGCAGCGCCCTTCCCCTCTCCTGCTGCAGCATCAAAGCCATCGAGAGCTCCAACAAGGAGGATGACACCACGTGGCTGACGTACTGGGTGGTGTACGGCGTCTTCAGCATAGCCGAGTTCTTCTCTGACATCTTCCTCTACTGGTTCCCCTTCTACTACGCTGGGAAGGTAACTGGGAACTGCTGGGGCCAGACTCCTCTCCCCTGACGGCTGAACTTGGAGGAACCAAGTGTGGTGGGCCATTAGCAGGGCAGTGGTGGTGGCCGTGGAGGGGCCACACTCCATCGCGGAGCTCCCCGCAGCCAGCCGAGGTCCTGGTACCTCCAGCAAGCTCCAGGCTTGGGAAGTTACCTTTGGGCCAGGCTGAGGGGGACTGAAGGAGCTCAGCTGCTGCCCTGTCACTGTGCCCTTCTGGGGGCTGCCTCACTCAGCCCCTGCCCTGCCCTGCTGCCATCTGCCAGCTCTGGAGCATCTCTCCTCCCCGCAGTGCCTGTTCCTGGTGTGGTGCATGGCCCCCGTGTCCTGGAACGGGTCGCAGGTGCTCTACCAGAACATCATCCGGCCCTGCTTCCTCAGGCACCACCAGACTGTGGACAACGTGCTGGGCAACCTCAGCACCAAAGCCCTGGACGCGGCTTCCAGCGTCACCCGAGAAGGTAACACGGGTCCCCTAGTCCCCGCCATCCTGCTCCATGTCCGGGACAGGTGGTTTTCCCCGGAGCACAGCTGGGACGTGGGCGACTCTCATGTTAATTACCGTCAAGCGCCCTTCTCTCGGTGACTGTGGGCTGTGCTCTCACAGCCACAGCCCTGTCCCCCTGCAGTGGCCGGAGCCGAGCCGGGGGTGGGGGTTCACTCTCCCCCCCTCTTTAATTCTCTCTCTTCTCTTTGCGCCTCGCGCTCCAGTCCTGCACACTCTGGTCAGCAGCAGAGCTCGGCTGGCGGCCGAGGTGGCACCGCAGCTCAGCCTGTCTGTATGTAAGAGCCGCGGTTCCCGCTGCCGCTGAAGGGAGAAGGGGCCCATTCCTGCGTGAAATCGCCCCACCGCTACCACCAGCTGCTCGGCCGCGCCATGTGGACGGCCACGGCCACCTTAGTGCCGGTTGCGGATGGCCAATGGCCACCGTGGTGGTGGCCAAAATGAGCTCCTTGCTCTTGCAGATGCCGGCGCAGCTCACGTGCGATGGTCCCTTTCTCCCTTGGCGTGGGTAGAGCAGGCGCTTTCTCTCCTCCTTCTCCGTAGCCAGATCCCCCAAATTGTGTGTCCTCCTTCGACCTCGCCGTATCTGTGTGTTCCTCAGCGCTTGGGGGCTCCCGCTTGAAGTCCCCCCAGCCCGGTTGAAGGCCTCCCAGCTCCCCCGCCCCTGGGGGAGGGCAGGAGCTGGTTCTTCCTGGGCGGCCATTGCTCCAGGGACCGGAGCCTTAACGCCATCCTTGTGTCTCCCTCAGCCTCCAGAACAGCCATGAAACTGGAAGAAGAAACAGAGAAGAGCAAGTGAGAGGGGTCTCCGGTGTCTCCGGTACTGGCACCGCTGGCCTAGGCCTGGGCCTGGGCCTGGGCCCCGCTCGGCCGGTCCCCGGCCGAGCGGGGCCCAGGCCCAGCCCCAGGCCCCACCGTTCCTGCCCCCAGTAAACCCCCAGTGCTCCCCAAACCGTCTCTCCCGTGTGGCACCGCTGGCCCAGGCCTGGGCCTGGGCCTGGGCCCCGCTCGGCCGGTCCCCGGCCGAGCGGGGCCCAGGCCCAGCCCCAGGCCCCACCGTTCCTGCCCCCAGTAAACCCCCAGTGCTCCCCAAACCGTCTCTCCCGTGTGTTCCTTGTGGGCGGCGGCTCCTTTAAGAGCGGGGGGGGGGGGGGGGGGGGGAATGTGTAGGGAAGCGCGGCGCCTTTAAGGGAGAGGGCGTGGCTCCGGGTGGGGGCGCGGCGGGATGACGTAGTTCCGGGGGGGGGGGGCGCGGCGGAAGTGGGGTTATGGGGAGGGCGCGTGGCGGGTGAGGAGAGTGGCGGGGGGGTGGCGGTCTGTCCCGGTGACCGTCCCGGGGGTGGCGGGGGGGGGGGGGCTCTGTCTGTCCTTGAGGCTGAGGCTGAGGCTGAGGCGGGGGGGGGGGGGGGGGGGGGGGCGGCGTCTGTCTGTTCGTCCATTCTGGGGGAGACGGAGACGGCGGGGCGGGGGGGGGGGGGGGGGTGGTGTCTGTCTGTCCATCCTGGGGGGGTGGGGGTGGTATTTGTCTGTTCCGGAGGAGGGGGGGCTCTGTCCTGGGGGTGTGTGTGTGTGTTGGGGGGGTGGTATCTGTCTGTCTGTCCTGGGGGGGTGGGGGTGGTATTTGTCTGTTCCGGAGGAGGGGGGGCTCTGTCCTGGGTGGGGGTGTGTGTTGGGGGGGTGGTATCTGTCTGTCTGTCCTGGGGGGGGGGGGGTGGGGGTGGTATTTGTCTGTCTGTTCCGGGGGAGGTGGGGCTCTGTCTGTCTGTCCTGGCGTAGACAAGGGGGGGGCTCTGTCTGTCTTTCCTGAGGCCGGAGGGGTGTCTGTCTGTCCATCTTGGGGGGTGGGGTGGGGGGTGTGTGTGTGGTATTTGCCTGTCTGTTTCAGGGGAGGGGGAGCTCTGTCTGTCTGTCCTAGAGGGGTGGAGAAGGGGGGTGTGTTGTGTCTGTCTGTCCGGGGGTGCAGTATGGGGGGGTCTGTCTGTCTGTCTGGGAGACACAAGGAGGGGGAGGTCTGTATGTCTGTTGGGGGGGGAGGGGGGGCGCTGTCCGTCTGTCTGGTAGCCTCCTCATCCTGCCCCCCCTCTTCCAGCCCCTGCACGTGAGGCCGCTCCGTGATGAGCTCCAAGACCAAGCGGGTGCTGCCCACCCGCCCTGAGCCCCCCAACCTGGAGCAGATCCTGGCCGATGTGCGGAGCACCCACCCGGCCGACCCCATCTTTCTCCTCCTCGCCGAGCCCCACCCGGACCACGACCCCTCCCCAGGTAAGTCCCGGGGTGGAGGGAAAGTGGGGGGGGGGCTCTTCCTGCCCCACTGACACCCCCTGCTCTGCCCCCCACCAGGCTCCCCTGGCTCCAGCAGGCAGGAGGCCGCCGCCGAGGAGAGGGAACGGCTGTACCGGCAGAGCCGGTCCTATGTGGAGATGAACCAGCGGCTGCAGGCATCCCGGGAGCGGCTGCAGCAGCAGCGCGAGGAGCTGCGGCAGGCAGGAGAGGCGCTGCAGCATGGCATCGCTGAAATGAGGCAGAAAGCGTGCTGAGGCTGGCCGTGTCAGTGCTGGGGACTTCTCCCCGTGGCCACCCTGGACTACCGCGGTTGCAGTTTCACCTGCCCAAACTGGGGGTAGAGCCGATTACATTTGATTTGCCAGGGGATCTGGTGTTGCCGTGGCTTGCCAGCACCTCTCTGGCGTGCCAGGGGGCTGGGGCTGTGCCGCCTCGGCAGCCTGACCTTTCCCTGGGGAGTGGCGGGACCTGCTCCCTGTGCCGGGGAGGGGCCGTCCGGGCGCGGCAGCAGGTTCCTGGTGCGGGAGGAAAGGCTCAGTCCCCATGTTTGGTCCCTGCTGTCTGTGAACTCGATGCCCTTGTCCCTGGTGGGTGGCATGTCGTCTGCGCCCTCGCGCCGCGGCTTCACCTATGACTTCTCCATCTGGTACTGCCCCGAGGATGACCACATCGCTTCCCGCATCTCGGAGCGCTTCAAGAAGGAGGGGTTTCGGGGCTACGCAGAGCACCAGGACCAAGTGGCCGGGATGAGTGTCATCCAAACTGCCGTCGAGGTCATCGAGGCCAGCCGGGTGGCCATCCTCCTCCTCTCCACCAAGTCCCTGGGCGACCCCTGGTGCCAGCGCGTTTCCCAGTGGAACCTGTATCACATCATCCACAGCCATGGGACCAAGATGATCCCTGTCTACGTCGGTGTGAAGAAAGCCGAGGTGCCTCCCTTCCTGCAGCACCTCATCGAGCTGGAGTACCAGACCGAGTTCTTCTTCGACAGGCTGATGAACAGCCTGAGACCGCCCCACTCGGCAGCGCGCAAAGCCGGGTCTGCCTCATCTTCCAAAGCCAAGAGCTGAGGGACCCTGGGGGGCTGGGCTCTGGTTTTGTAGCCTGTGTTGAGGGCTGATGGCCCCATAGCCGTGGTGGCGGGAGCGGAGTTATCCTGTACTGCTAATAAAGGTGGTGGCAATGGGTCACTCCAGCGTTGGGGATTCTCACACATCTCATTAAAAACCCTTCTCGGAGAACTGAAGATGTGGCTTTCTGTCCGCACGCTGCCACGTCACTTGCTGAGCAGGAGGTGAGATAAAAGTCAAACCGCAGCGAGCATCCGCATCGCTGTGGGTGGTTTTGCACCCCTTGAGGTGTTCATTCAGCCTCGCAGGTGCCTCTTCCCCTTCCTGTCCCCCTTAGCAGGGGTCTGTGCCCCGCTGACGCCTGCCACCGCTGTCACACGTGATGTGGGACCTCTGCCGCTGCACCCGCTCAGTGTGGAGCACGGCAGCATCATGTCACCCCCGCAGAGGGACGTGGAGCCAGCAGGGACTGCCACCCAGCGAGGGATGGGGATGAGAGGCCACCTGGGGCTGCTGCTACTGCTGACTCTCCTTTCATGTGGGCCGGGTGAGGGCTGGGGTGGCCAGCGGGGTCTTGGTGTTGCTGGCCAAGGGGGGTGGCAGCCGGCTTGCAGGGATGGGGTTGCTGGATGCACTGTGGGGACAGGGAGTGGTGGCTGGGGACCCCCAGCCTCTCCCTCTCGGTGGGACAGCCGGCTGGTGGCAGGACGGGGACGGGCTCTCCTCTTCCCGGCAGCCAGGAGCTGGCTCCAGCCATCGGTCATCGGGGGGCACGAGGCCAAACCCCACTCCAGGCCCTACATGGTGCACATCAGCTTTGCGGGGGCTGGCACCTGCGGGGGAGCACTGCTGGACAAGCGCTGGGTGCTGACGGCTGCCCACTGTGTCCCTTGGGGGTGAGTCCAGAGCGGCCGCATCCATCCCGGTGCGGGGATGGGGGTCTCGGTGGGGCTCCACATGGCTGGCACCGTGCTCCCGCCAACGCTAGCTCCCGCTGTGGGGCAGGACGAAGCCTGTGGGGAAGGTGAGGGTCGGGCTGCACAGACTGCAGGATCGCGGGGTGGCCACGGAGACCTTCCTCATCCGGGCAGCCTGTCCCCATCCCGGCTACAATGACCAGACATTCGAAAACGACCTGCTCCTGCTCCAGGTGGGGCTTGCGCTGGCCGGGGAAGGGTTGACCATGGGGCTGGAGGAGCCTTGGTGGTGCGGGGATGTGCTGCCGGCATCGGGGCTGAGCAGGTTCACACCGTGCTCGTAGCCAGGGCGAGGGGGCTGGGTGACATTTCCTCTAATCGCCTCCGAGCGTTTTCACACCTCGGTGACATCTCCCCGCTCCCGCCGGCTCGGTTCTCCCCTTTGGCCGCCCACTCGCTGCTGGGGTGGCGGGGTGCTCCTTCCCAGCCCCGCTCTGGGCCGTGGCGGGGTCTGATGCTGCCCGCCACCCTGTCCGCAGCTGAACGGGACGGTGACGAAGAGCAGGACGCGGCAGCCCATCGGGCTGCTGGGGCGGGAGCCGGCGGCGGGGACGGCGTGCAGCCTGGCGGGCTGGGGGGCAGGCGGGCACGGGGGTCCCTCGCCCACGCTGCAGGAGATGGAGGTCGAGGTGCTGGACACGCGGATGTGCAACAACAGCCGCTTCTGGAATGGCAAAATCCGCCCCACCATGATCTGCTTCCAGGGACGCCACAGGGGATCGGCACCCACCAAGGTGAGGAGCCGGGGGGGGGGGCCCAAGGGCTTTGCAGCGGGACCAGGCAGCCACAAAGCTCTGCTCCCCGTGAGCCACCGTTCCTGGGCATGGGGGACGCTGGGGAGGATGCTCAACCCCAGCAGAGAGGTGAGATGCCCCTCGCGGCCATGGGGTGGGTCCCTGGACCCTGGTCAGGGTCCGCTCCCCACTGTCACCTTCCACCCAGGGTGACTCCGGGAGCCCCTTGGTGTGTGGGAAGCGGGCGGCGGTGGCCGGTGTCGTGTCCTTCAGCAGCAAAAACGCCACCGACCCTTTCAAGCCTCCGGTCGCCACCTCGGCCGTGAAACACAAGAAATGGATCCAGAAAACGCTGCGGAGGGGCTGCAGCTCCCCCCAGCCCGGGCGCGCGGGACAGAGAGACCACCCCCTCCTATTTACACAGGTTGTTTTTTAATTCTTAATACTGTCCAGAGTCCCGGTAAAATAACATCCTTAGTACATACATACAGCGATGGGGGGAGCAGGGCACGGCGGAACCCGGCGGAATTGTCCTCGGAGGAGGGCTGAAGCCGGCGGGCACGCGTGGAGCAGAGACGGGCGACAGCGGGGCTGGCTTGAACCCGGGGCCACGGCCGAGCCTGTGGGGAGATGCTGGCCCTGCTGGCACGTCCTACGCTCGGTTACGACACTCAGGAGTGAGGACACAGGCTGCCCCCAGGGACTTTGCCCCCTTTTCTTCAGCCCCCGCCCTGGGTCCCGCTGTGCTGGCTGCAGCAGCCTCCCAGCCCTGCCGGAGCCAAGGTCCCCGGCGGGCACCGGGGTGTGCACGTCCCCTGGGACCCCCAAGCATGTCCCCCCAGGCCTGGTATCTCCCTGACCTCTGTGGGTACCCCTATGTCCCCACGGCCCTGGTGCAACTCCCCAGAGCCCCTTGCTGTGTCCCTACAGCCCTCTGTGTGTGTCCCCTGCACATGTCCCCATAGCCCGTCCTGTCCCTGCAGCCCCCCCCCCCATGGCACTGGTATGTGGGGGGCTCACAGGTCACCCCATCCACAGCGGGCAGCGAGCCATAGGGTCGGAGGACCGGGAGATACCCAAGGGGTTGGGGAGCACCCGGGGGGGGGGTCGGGGAGCACCCGCATCAGGGGGTCCCTCCACAGCCTGTCCCACTCCCCAGGGCCAAGGCGCTTCCCCCACACCCCAGTCTCGGCGCAGGGACCCCGCTGGCAGCAGGAGCTGGGGCATCCCCAGTGCTTTGGGGCCAGAAGCCCCCGTGTTCGTGGGCGTAATCCAGTTCTGGATGGACTCGTGTCCACGGCTCACGGGGGTGCGCCAAGGTCCTGGCTGCGAGCTGGGATGGGGGGGGGGGGGTCTTCCACCCCGGGGGAGGGAGGTTGGGGGGCTGCGGATGGGGGTGAGGGGCCCCAGACCCTTCTCCAGGGGTTGGGCACCCTGGTGCCAGCTCAGCACCCTGTCCCCTCCCAGGGCAGCTCCCCAGCCCCGTGACACGACCCTGCGAACACCCCCTGGGACAAGCCCATCTGGACCCCGACCGCCCACTGGCCAGCCCCTGCCCGGCTCCTTCCGCGTCTTTTCCACCCAAAACCGCCTTGAACCAGTGCAGGTTACCCATTAGTAATCAGCTACGCACCTTAATTAAGAGCCTCCAGCAGCACAAATGGGGAGTCCCAGCCCTGTCTCCCCATGGCCACGCGCTCTCCCCCCACGAAGCCTCTCCCTGCCTTGATCCAGCCGTATGTTTCCTTCCCCCCTCCCCGCTAATAAAGGCGCTGCGAGCACTGGCAGAGCCGGGTGGCGGTGCCGAGACAAGCTGAAGCATGCGGTGGAGACCCGGCATCGTGGCACGGCGTGCAGGATCAGGCCCTGGTCCAGCCTCTGCCCCGGGCGGGTCAGCGGGATGGGGGGACATGGGGACATGGCCCCCTCCTCGGCTTGTCCCAGGATGGCCGTCAGCGGGAGGAGGGGGCCGCCAAGGCTCACCCCAGGTTGGGGCATCAGCCCCGGCCCCAGCTCCCCGTGGGTCCCCCAGCTCTGCCCAGTCCTCGGCACTGGGAACCGCGATGCTCTGGTACAGCAAGACCCCCGCCGGGGCAGGCAGTGGGTTGGGGTGACACGCCGGTCCCCAGCCGTCCTGTGTCACTGTCCCCCCGCAGCACAGTCCTGGCCAGCTCCGGTGGGGCGGGGCGGGGGGGGGGGGGGGTCACAGGACCCTCGCTGGGGCTTCATGGGTGGCAGCTGCTCAAGCCTGGATTTTCTCCACCGCCTTTTCAGCCACCGCCGTCACCACCATGGGGCTGGGGACGTAGTTGAAGGGGGTGACGCGGGCGGCTCTGCTCGGGGAGCCGTGCCGGCTGGCGGGGAAGGTCCCAGCCGGTGCCTCGTGGCTGAAGATGGGGAGGGCAGCCTTGGCGGGGGCCAGGGCTTCGCCATCGCAGGCGGCGCGGGCGTGCGGGGGCCCCTGGTGGGTCTCCAGCGTGGGAGAGGTGCTGGAGTTGGTCTTGGCGGTGGAGAAGTCCTCGGTCTGCACCACGGCGTCGCTGGTCTTCCTGGGGCCGGGGGTGCCGGGGCGCTCCTCCTCGCCGGTGCCCGCCAGCGGCAGGGCGGAGGAGGGCAAGGTGCTCTTGAGGATGTGGGGGATGTCTTCGTCCCGGATCCTCCGCCACGTGCCCTTCATCATCACCACCGGTGGCTTAGCCGGCTGCCCGCTGGGCACCGCCTCGGTCTGCCGCCGCCGCGCCGAAGCCTCGGAGCGGGCGGAGAGGACGGAGGACGGGCTGCCCGTCCTCCGCCCCACGCTGATGTTGGGCGAGGACGAGTACCTCTTGAAGGGCTCGGGTGCAGGGATGCTGGTCTTCACCGGCAGCCGGGACGGGCTCTCCGAGCTGGTCCTCCGTGGCGGTTTGGCCCCGGCGGTGACTTTGCCACCGGGCTGAGCCCTGGGGACGAGGGACCGCGGGCTGGGGGCTGCCGGCTTGGCTGCCTTGAGCTCCTCGCAGCGGGAGGAGCAGAGGAAGACGGCCGGGAGGGTGGCGCGGCTGCGCTGGGGGGAGGCGCGGCGAGGCAGCGTGGCCGCCGGCTGCGCCGGGGAGAGCTCGGCGCGGTGCCGCAGCAGCAGGCTGGAGGATTCCTTGATGAAGGTGAGCTGACGCAGGAAGCCGGAGCGATCCGAGTCGCTCCCGCTGGAACGGGTGGAGGACATCCGCACCAGGTTGAGCCGGCTGCCCCCCGGTCCCCCCGTCCTGCCGCCCCGCGTCTTGCCGCCATCCACCTGTTCCTCCAGCACCGGCATGGCCCCCCGGCCCGGCAGCACCTTCCTGCTGGGTTTCTGCATGAAGGGGATGCGGACGGGTGACTTCTGTGTCTTGGACTGCTTGGGGGCCGGAGACTTGGGGGCCGGGGCTCTGGCTGGGGGTCCCGGTGGGGAGGGCGAGCCGCCCGCCTTGCCTGCGGCTGGGGGACCCTGCTTGGCGAGCTGGGAGGGCGACAGCAGCTTCTTGGGTGCGTGCTGGGAGGGGGTGGAGGTGCGGGAGGAGCCCGAGGAGGGGGGTCCCTTGCCAATGCGGGCGGGCGGCGTCGTGCTCCTCTTGGGCAGCGCCAGGTCCCCGGTTTCGGGGGGTTTGCCCAGCCGGTGCAGGCTCCGCGAGCGCTGCTGGCTCAGGGAGAGGTTCTTGGCCGGCGGAGCCTCCGGCTTCGCGGCAGGGCTTTTCTTCGGGGTGGCCCGTGGGCTGGGGGCATCCTTGGCCATGCTGGGCATGTAGATGACAGTCCTGCCACGGAAGACCACGGGCAGGTTGGGCACCGGCTTGGTGGGTGCTGGGCTCCGCTCCGCCCTGGCGTTTCCGCGGCCGGCGGGACGGGCACCCGGCGCATCTTTCCTCTCCGGGCGGCTCTTGCTGTGCTCCCTTCTCGCCGCATCCCTGCCGGCCACGCTGCTGGCCCGCTTCTTCTCCTGCCTGCCCAAGGAGAGCTGCAGGGTGGACCCGACCGAGAGCCCCGATACGAAGGAGAGGATGGAGTCGGACTCGGAGGAAGGCTCCCGCGAGAGGGAGGCGGCAGCTTGGTGCAGCCAGGTGACGATGGAGTTGGCACCCTCCTGGATGGCTTGCCACTCCACGCTGTCCAGGTCGGAGCCCCGGTCGGAGCCGGCATCCTCGGCAGGGTGATGCCTCACCTCCGCCTTCCGATCCCTCCCGATGGTGCCCGGCGGATTCTGCTTGCGCTCCGCCGTCCTCCGGCGAGCCGAGGGCCGCCGGCGCTTGGGCATGGCCGAGCCGATGCACTTCTGCAGCAGGTCGTCCTCCGAGTTGAGGCTGGGGGAGCTGGGGGAGCCCCCCTGTGCCTGCCCCGCCGCCGTGGCTGACCGTGGCCGGGGGGGTTTTCCGCAGGGCTGGCCCCGCTCCTCGCCATCAGAGAGGTTGGCATCGCTCAGGGAGCTCATGGAGGAGCTGAGGGAGTAGCACGGCGGCGTCTCGTCGGCGATGAGGTTGTTCTGTGGTTTTGCCTTCGCCGGTAGGGGACCGGGCTCGGGATCGCTCCGGGGGACGGAGCCACCCCAGCGCTCCCTTCTGGGTGCCCGGCTGGGCTGGGCTCTGCTGCCAGCCCCCTCCCTGCCCGCCTCGGGCAGCTCGTCCGAGTCCTGCTCGTAGAAGCAGTAGACGGCTTCCTCTGTCGGCGTGGTGTGGCACAGCGACTGGAAGGCCACCCCGTCCTCCTGGGGAGCATCCTTCCTCCCGGGGGGACCACTGCTCCTCCCCACCTCCAGCTCCAGGCTGGGGCCGCTCTTCGGGGGGGGCTGGCCCCGCTTTCCCTCCCCACCTTGGCCACGGCTGGACCCCGCTTTCCCTTTGCAGGCTGAGCTCAGGCGGGCGGGCGCTGAGCTGCCGGAGGCGGCTCTCCTGGCCGGGATGGCGCCGGCGCTGCCCACCTCGCGGTGTTCCTCGGGCAGGACCCCCGCCGGGCGCCCCGTCCCTGGGCCGCGGGGGTGCTCAGCCTCCTCGCCGGCTGGGTAGCGCAGGGTCTCGTCACTCAGTGAGGCGGCGCTGGAGAAGTTGACAGGGGTCCCGTCGGCCGAGTCGGTGAAGGAGTCGTCATCCTTGAAGAGGTCGCGGGCGGTGGCACGCAGGTGCTTGGGGACGCCGGGATGCGCGTGGGCTGGCACCAGCATGTAGACAGGGACGTGCACCGGCTTCTTCGTCTGGGGGTGCAGGACCTGGCCGGAGAGCAGGGAGGTCTTCACCTTGCGGAAGCGGGAGGGCATGGCGGAGCTGATGCACTCCTTCAGGATCTCGATGTCGTCATCGGAGGGGGGCTCAGGGCGGTCGGCCCGTCGCCGGCTGTCCAGGTACCGCTCCTCCCGCCGCTCCTCCCGCTTCTCATGAGCCACGAAATTCAGGCTGTTCTTCTCTGGGAAGGTGGGCATCAGCTTGAGCTCCACGTCCTTCTGGACGTAGTGCTCGTGGAGGGGCAGGGCGCTCAGGCTGGAGGCGCAGGAGAAGTTCTCGTTGGGTTTCTCCACCGTGAAGTACACCATGGAGTCCAGGTCCTGGGGCAGCTGGAAGCGCTCCTTGAAGTCAGTGATCTCCATGAACTTCTTGACGTTGTTCTCCCACTGGATGTTGAACTGGCTGGTCTCCTTCTCCGGTTGGCAGCCCAGCTCGAAGAGGGGTGTCTTGCTGCGGCTGGGCGGCATGGTCTGCCCGGGGCTGTCGGGCAGCTCGCTGGGACTGATGGTGCCGCTGATCATCTCACTGCAAGGGTCGCTCTGGATGGAGCTGGCGATGGAGGGGCTCTCGAAGCTGCCCAGGGAGCTGACGGAGCTGCAGCGGCTCATCACCAGTGGCGTCTCCTGGATGTAGTTCTCCGAGGAGCTCGAGGGTGTGAGGTCCTCCTGGCGTGACGGTGATGTCTCCCTCAGGAAGACCTTGTCGCGCTTTGGGAAGGGGATGGTGATGGGCTGGGAAATCCCCACCGGCGTGGCCAGACCCGGATCCGCCGCCTTCTCCTTCTCCTGCCTCCCATCCTCACCTTCCCCGTCCCCTTCCTCCATCTCCAGGATCTCCAGGGACGAGTCACTGTCCAGGTCGTTCTCGCTGTGGCTCTGCCCGTCCAGCACGTTGTCAGCCGAGGAGAGGGAGGAGAGGGAGCTGCACCGGGAGAAGCAGATGGGGGTGTCCTCCACCGAGTACTTCTGCACCGACTCCTGCTCCGCCGTGGCTGGTGGGTGGGCAGGCAGCTTCTCGGGGATCTTGCTCAGGGTCTCAGCTGTCTGCAGCAGCGTGGGGGGCAGCCAGGCTTGCTTTCTGCCCGGGAGCGAGGGGTGGTGGCCAGTGCCGGCGGCCGCACCGCTCTTGGCCAGGCTTTCAAGCAGGGGGACATGCTGGTAGGACGGGGAGAGCTTGATGGTGCGGACCTGGGGGTCGGGGGAGATCTTGCTGCCCGCCTCCTTCTTCCACTCGGGCTCCTTCTCCAGTGACTTGGGGCTGGGGAAAGTCACCGTCTTCTTGGCCCGTTCGGGCACGTCTCGCTGCTCCGGCTTGTCCGGCTCGGCCGGGTCTCTGCCCTTGAGCACGGGGGGTTCGACCCGCTCCGGCTTCCCACCCAGGATGCTCTTGAGGTCGAGCCGGCTCGGCCGCTTCTGGTACCGCTGCAGCTCGTCCCGGTAGTCGAGGAAGGCGGCCCTGGTGCAGGGCTTCATGTGCTCCTTGGTGCAGTAGCCGTCGCTGGTGCTGCCGCTGTTGAGGCTGTCGTTGGACAGGCTAGTGTAGGCGGTCTTCAGCCGCAGCAGCGTGTGCGCCCGGCTCAGGCTCTCCCGCTTGGCGAAGCCGCCGGCGTCTGAGAGGCGGCATGGCGAGCAGGACTGGGCCCGCGCCTCGTGCACCTCCTCGGGGCCGTACTGCCAGTCCAGGCAGTGGTCCTCCGAGCTGAGGCTGAAGCTGTCATCCGAGGACGTGTGCATGGTGGAGATGTCCTCCACCAGCTTGTCGATCTTGGCCACCGTGCTGGAGATCTTGTTGGCCAACTTCTCGGCGGCCAGTGAGACGTCATCCTCCGGCAGCGGTGGTTTCTTGGGCTCGGCCGGCTTGCCGCTGCCGTCCTTCTCTGGCTCTGGGCATCGCCTCTGTGCCAGCGCCCGGGGCAGCGCCTGCCCCTGGAGGAAGGAGGAGTTGAGGAACATGGAGAGGACAGAGGCGCTGGCCGTCTCCACGCCAGTGGAAATGTTGGGCACCTCGTCATCGTCAAAGCAGCCGGAGTCGGAGGCGTAGTCCTTCACCAGGCTCTCCATGTGCCGCGTCGGCTTCTTGGCGCTCTGGCTCTTCAGGCTCTGCTTCTCCATGGTGTCGAAGGTCTCGGCCAAGTGCTTGGCGTCCAGCTCGGCCTCCAGCGCCTTCTGCTTGCGCATGTAGAGCGAGGGCATGCAGGAGCCCGGCGAGACGACGGCGGTGTCCTTGTACTTGGGGGGCCGGTTGGTGAGGAGGTTGCGGAGAGCGGCCGCGCTGCCCATGGCGATCATCTTGTGCTTGGAGTGGATGAGGTTGCGCAGCATGCTGACCGCCCCCAGGTCCCAGAGCAGCTCCTGGTCGCGGGGGCTGCGAGCGGACAGGTTCCAGAGGGTGCCGCAGGCGTTGCTGACGATGGTGAGGCTGTGCGAGCGCAGGTGCTGCAGCAGCGTCTGCAGGCAGTTGTGGTCCCGGAGCACCTGCCTGCGGGACAGGGGGGACCCCCGGCCGTCAGCACCATCCCTGACCCCCTCCCCGGCGCCGTCCCCTCCGCCACCCCCTGGTCACCTCACCTATAGTCCTCCCGCGTGGCGACGAGGCTGGAGACGTTCCTGAGGATGCCGCCGCCGCTCTCGATGATGGCCAGTGAGTTGCTCTGGCACTTGTAGGTGAGGGTGCTCACCAGGAAGCCCAGGGCTCCTTCCACCCCGCAGATGGCGGCTTTGTTCTCCGTGCTGTGCGCCGACAGGTTCCACAGCGCGCTCAGGACGCTCTTCAGTGTGGACTCCTGTCCCGGGGCGAGGGGACACGCAGCCGTCAGCCCCCGTCTGGCCGCCCCGGTGCCCGTTCCCCCACCACCAGCCCCGGCACTCACCTTGCCGGCGTGCAGCGCGCACCGCGTCAGCCCGGTCACGCTGCCCACCTCCCGCAGCACCTTCTTGCTGTTGATGTCGGCCCTCCAGGAGAGGTTCCTCAGGATGCTGGAGACCACCTGGGAGGGCAGAGCGGGGAGGATGGGTGCTGGGGCCGTCCCCCTCCCCGTGGCAGCCCCCCGCGCTGCCAGCACCCACCTGGTGCAGCTCCTCGCTGTCGGAGCCCAGCTGAGCCACGATGGCCTCCATGCAGCCCCGGCGGGAGCACAGCGTCGCCTGCGGGGAGGATGAAGGTGGTGAAGGCAACACCATGGCCCCCCCCAGCCCTGCTCCCCACCCTGCAAGCCCCCCTCCCTCACTCCCCCCCGCCCCGGTTCCCCCCGACCTTGTTGACCACGTCGCCGAAGGTGAGGTTGGTGAGAGCCATCCCTGCGTAGCGCCGCAGCGCCAGGTTCAGGGGGTCGTTCGTCATCTTGTGCATCTCGTAGTCCACCTGCAGCAGCTCAGCCACCGCCTGCAGCCCACCTGGGGGGTGGGACGGGGGGTGATTCGGGCAAGGGACACCCCCCAGCCCCCCGGCACCCCCTCCCCAGTGCTGCTGCCGTGGCACTGGGGAGGAAGGTGGGCAGGGATGGACGGAGCCCCCTCCCCGCGCCCACCCTGTGCTCACCCAGCTCGTTCATGGCCCGCCGGTACTCCTCGTCAAAGGAGAGCTTCATGATGGCGCAGGTGGCCTGGCAGATCTGGGGCTCGATGGGCACCGGCACTGCGGGGAGAAGGGGGGTGTCAGCCCTGGGGCCTGAGACCAATGACACACACACACACGCACACCCCCCCCACCATCGCCCACCACCTCCAGCACACACGGATGCTCCCAGCCCTGTGCATCACCACGCACGTGTGTACATGCATGGCATCCCGCTCGCCCCCCCCTACCCGCACTGCCCTCGGGGCCTCTGCCCCCGTCCCTGCTCTGCATCTGCAGCCAGTCCCAGCAGGTCTCCGAGTAGGAGCGGATCTGCTCCAGCACGTGCAGCACCCGCATCTCCTTCTTGGCCTGGCCCTCGTCGGGCTGGGAGAAGACGATGTTGTGGAGGGCGGCGTTGGCACGCATGCGGGCGTCCTTGGCGCCGGTGGGGCTCTCGGGGGGGCCCGGCTCGCCGTCCGAGTCGTGCAGGATCTGGATGAGCAGGGGCAGGCAGCCCGACTTGCGCATGGCCAGGCAGCTCTCCTGCGAGCTGGACATGGCCAGCAGCGTGCGGGACATGTCGTCCTTGTCCCTGGTGGCCAGCATGGACAGGAGCCAGAAGACCACCTCCACCTGCGGGAGGGGGACTGGGGGTTACGCATGGCTGTCCCCCCCCCCAGCACAGCCCACCCCAGCCGGGCTCCGGCGCGGCTGCCCCTCACCTTGCTGCTGCCCAGGCTGCTGCCCCCCTCCTCGGGGTGGGTCGGGGGGTCCAGGCTGCCATCCCCCTCCGTGCCCGGCACCTTCCCGCAGAGCTACAAGGAGGGGGAAGATGGTGAGGGGGCGGTTGCAATGCGCTGCCCTCACGCCCCCACCCCCCCCGCCCGGCCCCTCCCTGCTTTCCAGCAACCCACTGGTGCCATTAAATTCGGTAGCGTTTCCCAGTCGTTGCAATTGTTGCTTTCGTCAATGCCAGGGTTGTATTTTAAGACAGAATCGGGGCTGATGGAGGGGGGGGGGGGTGGGGGTGGGGGGGGCTGCCACAGCAGCAGGCTCGGGAAAGGAAGAGCGTGGGCGAGGCGAGGGGGGCGGGCAGCGTGGATGGTGCCAGGGCTGAGCCCACAGTGCTGCTCGTGTGGGCTGGCGATGGAGGGGCTCTGCGGGATGTGGGGTGGGGCTGGGGCGATGGAGGGGCTGGGGGTGGTGGTGGGGCCGTGTTGGTGGAGGGGCAAGGGGTGATGGAGGGGACATCGGTGATGGAGGGGCTGCAGGTGATGGAGGGGCTGGGGTGATGGTGGGGACATGGGTGATGGTGTGGCTGTGGGTGATGGAGGGGCTGCGGGTGGTGGTGGGGACATGGGTGACGGAGGGGACATGAGTAATGGAGGGGCTGTGGGTGATGGAGGGGGCAGAGATGACGGTGGGGTCATGGCAATGGCAGGGATGGGGACAATGGTGGGGCTGGGGGCAATGGCGGGATGGGGACGATGACAGGGCTGTGGCGATGGCAGGACTGTAGCGATGGCGGGACTGTGGGTGATGGCGGGGCTGGGGACAATGATGGGGCTGGGGGCAATGGTGGGCTGTGGGTGATGGAGGGACCATGGCAATGGTGGGACTGTGGCTGATGGCGAGGTGGGGGCGATGGGGGAGCGGGGGCGATGGCAGGGCGGAGGCGATGGCAGGGCTGTGGGTGATGGCGTGGCCATGGCGATGGCAGGGCGGAGGCGATGGCAGGGCTGTGGGTGATGGCGGGACCGTGGTGATGGCTGGGCAGGGGCAATGGCAGGACCATGGGTGATGGCGGGGGAAGACGATGGCAGGGTGATGGCAGGGTAGGGGTGGTGGCGGGGTTGTGGGTGATGGCAGGACCATGGCGATGGCGGCACAGAGGCATTGGGGGAGCGGGGACGATGGCAGGGTGGGGGTGGTGGCGGGGCTGTGGGTGATGGCGGGGCCGTGGCAATGGCGGGGGGGGGTGACGATGGCGGGGTGATGGCGAGGTGCCCGCCCTGGCGTCTCCGGCGGCAGATGCTGCGGGAGCCACCGCACCCGCCCACCGCGCGCCATGGCCTACTTCTCGTCTCCATGGCAACTGCCCATTTCACGGTGCCCGAGCCACACAAAGCCCTGGCTGTGCCGGCGCCAGCGGGCAACGGGGACAGGATGGGGACAATGGCGGGGAGGGGGGGGGTGGGCTGTGCCTGGACCCCTCCTCCACCCTCCCTGGGCTCCATCGCCCTGTGGGGACCAGGGATGGGTCCCAGTGGTGGCCCCTGGTCCCGCTACCTGCGGCTCCGGCTGCTGCACCTTGTCCTGCGCCTCCATGAGCTCCTTGTCGATCTGCTCCAGTCGGGACGCCCGGATCTGAAGGGGCAGAGGGGGTGTCAGAGAGGGCTGGGACACACACACCCCCCCACACCCCCCCGCCAAGACCCCCGGGACCCCAAAGCCAAGCGTGGGGGTGCAAAGGTGCGCAGGGACGGTGCAAAGGTGCGCAGGGACGGTGCGAAGGCGCACGGCGCTGGTGCAAGGGGGCGAGGGGCTGCGTTTGAGGGTGCAAAGAGCTGGTGCGAGGGCGTGAGGGTGCACGGCGACGGGTGCGAGGGTGCACGGGGCTGGGTTTGGGGAGGGGGGGTGTGTGTGTGCACAGGGCTGGAGGTGGCAAGATGGGGTGGGAAAGCAGCTGGAGCCCCCCCCCCCCCCCACACACACCTCTCGACCCAGTGTGGGAGGTGTGAGGACAGGAGTTGGGGGGGGGGGGGGCCGGGGGGTGTCCCTGCCCTGACCTGCGCCCGCTGCACCATCTCGTCGGCCGTCCCGAAGCGCTCCTCCATCAGCGAGCGGATGTGCTGGGCCTCGAACTCCAGCTGCTGCCGGATCAGATCCATCTGCATGGAGAACTTGGGGAGGTGGGGGGGGAGGGGGACAGAACACGGCAGTGTGAGGGGGACAGGGTCCTGCCGGCGTCCCGGGGCTGGGGGGGATGGAGGTGGGGGGGGGTGGCCGGGATGTCCCCGCTCACCGTCTCCACGTGGGGCAGCTCGTCCAGGCGGGTGGCCAGGCTCTGCAGCTGGGCGTAATACCACACCTTCTCCTTCTCCTCCTTCTCGATCTCGCCCAGCAGAAAACACCTGGGGAGGGACGGGACCCCCCATCAGCCCAGTCTGCAGCCCCCCCCATCAGCCCAATCTGCAGCCCCCCCCATCCCCCCCCGCCCCGGTCCCCTGCATCCCCCTCCCAGGCCATCACCTCTCCCGGTCGAGCTCCTCCAGCATCCGGAAGGTGGCTCTGCCCAGGTCCCCGCTGACATCCCGGTGGGGCGCGGGTGGCTGCGGGCTGTCCTCGGCGCTGCGCCCGGCTCCGGCCACCTCTGGGGCGAACTTGAGGTTGTAGAGGCTGGTGATGTCCATCTGCAGGGCTGGGGACGGGGACAGCGGCGTGAGGGGGGGGGGGTTCAGCGGGGACACCCCCCTCCCCCTGCTCCTCACCCTGCCTGGGCACCCACCTTTCAGCTGGTCCAGGACCTCCGTCTGCCCCGAGGACACCATGACCCGCGCCTCCTGCTCCAGCTTGCCCTGGAGGTGCTTCAGAACCTCCTAAAATAGGGATGGAGATGTCGGGGGTGGGGGGGGGACATTGGACTGGTGGGAGGTGTCCCTGCCCAGGGCAGGGGGCTTGGAACTAGATGATATTTAATGTCCCTTCCAACCCCAACCATTCCATGATTCTGTGACCTTGGGAAACCCCCGTGTGCCCTTCCCTGCAGCCCCAGCGTAGGGTCCGTGTGTCGTGTGTGTTTCCCCCCCCCCCCCGCCCCCCACCCCCCCCCAGGGGCTTGTCCTCACCTTCATGTCCGAGGTCTCATTCTCCAGCTTGGAGAGGTGGTTGGAGTTGTCCTCCAGCTCCCGCCGGAGATGGCTGTTCTCCTTCTTCAGCGCCTCCACCTGCCGCACCAGCTGGTCGTACGAGGCGATGGAGCCGGACATCTTCACCTCCTCCAGCGCCTGCGGGGGGGGGGGGGGCGGGGAAGGGGGGGCAGAGATGGGCAGCACCCCGGGGTGCTCCCTGCAGCCTGCCGCCAGCACCCTCGCTGCCCCCCAGCACCCCAACACCCCCCTGGGACCACACCACACACACCCCCCCCCCCAGGGAGGGGGCAAACTGCCCCGGAAAGAGCAGGTGCCCCCCCAAAGCCTCCCAAAAGGGACATCCCCAGCACAGGGTGGGTGTTCGGCCTCGGCCCACCCCCCAAAACAGGCAGCCCCGGCCCCCCCCAAGCCCCCGCCATCCCCTGCCTGATTTCCATCCTCCGCAGCAGCTCAGCCCTCCGCTCCCTTCCCCCTTTGTCTCGCTTTTGTCTTTCTCCTTCCCTCAACCATCTCTCGCTTCGCTCCTTCCCGCAGCAGGGCCAGACCCGGCCCCCCCCCCGCCAGCGCCCCCGGCCCCGCTTTGCCCCCCCCCGACCCCATTGTGTCCCCCCCTCAAGCTGTCCCCGGCCCCCTCCAAACCTCCTCCTTGCCACAGCACCCACAGCCGCCCCTTGCACCTGCCGGGGGGACGCACGGCACCGGGACGCGCGGACATGGGGGGGGGGGTCAGGGACGGGGACAGGGACCCCTCGTCACCGCCCCAGCGGGTCAGGCTGGCGGCCGCCAGCGCGATGGCCCTGCGCCGCCTTCGTCAGCGCCACGTGTGAGCACGAGTGTGCGTGCAATGGGTGTGCACTGATGGGGGGGGTGCACAGCAGAGCTGGGGGGGGGCTGCCCTTCTCCCCCCACCCCACCCCACTGCATCCCCCCATCTCAGTGTCAGCAGGTGCCCGTGGGCTCATCCCTCCCCATCTCCCCCGCAGCGCAGGGGCAGGATCGGGCCCATGTCCCTCCCCTGCCGCCGCAGCGGGGTCAGGGACAGCGGCTGCCCGGGGCATGGATCAATCCCCCATGTCCCTGCGCACCCAAAGCTGCCCCGTGGCCGCTCCCGAACGCCCTGAGCTCCCTCTGCCTCCCTCTGGGGGGGCTCCGGCACCCCCCCAGCCAGTACAGAGGCCCCTCTGAGCAGCTGCGGGACCCCCGCACCCTCCCCAAGTCCCCGCCGATGTCCTTCCCACCCCAGGAGCCATCCCAGCCCCCACTCCAAACCTCTCCCGCCACCCTGCACCCCACGATGGCTGGGAGCCCCCCATCCTGCCCCCACCCGGGCTCTGCTGTGGGGTACCCCCCCCCCCCCCCCCCCCCCCCACTGCCCAGCTCTGCCCACGCCGCGCTGGGGCCAGCCACACTCCTGGAGAAAGACAAAGACCCCCCGGTGCAAATGCCGCCCCCCCCCCCCCGCTGCTCAGGCGGCAAATAAACCCCCCAGGAGAGAAATAATCCCCGGGGGGGGCGCTGGGCATGGGGCGGTGGGGAGGGTGTGGGGTGGAGGAGCAAAGGGTGGGGGGGGTGGCGGAGGGAGAGGAGGTGTGGGATGGGGGATGCGGGATGGGGGATGCGGGATGAGGGATGCAGGACACAGGCTGCAGGACAGACAATGATGGACGCAGGAGGGAGGGTACAGGATGAGGGATGCGGGAAGAGGGATGAAGGATGCAGGATGAGGGATGCGGGAAGAGGGATGAAGGATGAGGGATGCAGGAAGAGGGATGAAGGATGCGGGATGAGGGATGCAGGGTGCGGGATGAGGGATGAAGGATGCAGGATGTGGATGAGGGGTGGGGGATGAGGGATGCAGGGTGCGGGATGAAGGAAGAGGGATGAAGGATGCGGGATGAGGGATGCAGGATGTGGGATGCGGGATGAAGAATGCGGGATGCGGGATGAAGGATGCGGGATGCGGGCTCGGCGGGGCCTCCCGTTGCTACGGCGACAGTGGATGGGGGCAGCGCAGGCAGGTCCATGGCCCTTCCCGAGCACCCCCCAGACACGGGGGGTTCAGCACAGTGGGGAGGATGAAAGCCGGGGGGGGGGCCCTGCACCTGCAGGGCAGCACGTCCCCCTCCACCCCCCGACCCCCCCAAACCTCTCCGTGCCGATGGAACTGCTCAGAGCCAGGACTCTCCCCCGCTCGGGTGGGGGTGGGTGCTGCTGGAGCTCCCCCCCGCCTGCCCAAGGCTGCTCTTGGGGTGCCCCCGCCCTGTGTGGTGCCGGGGTGCTCCGGCCACCCCCCCCCCACGGTGCTGTGTCATGCTGCAGGACGGGCTGGGACATGCGGCTGCTGGACACCCCAGGCACCAGCCCCATTGCACTGTGGGGGGGGAAACTGAGACACGGAGATGTCCGTTCCCCCCCACCCCGCAACCCCCCATCCCCACGGCTCTGCGGTGACAGCTTTGGTTTGCGGGGGGGGGGGTGGGTGGGGGGGGCTGCTGCTGGGAGAGACAGCGGCTGGAAGGGTCCGGGGGGCTCCTGCAGCCCCTCAGTGGGGCGGTGGCCAGACTGTGGGACCCCCCCGCAGCCCTGGGAGGGGGGGGCTGTCAGTGCAGCCGCAGGGTTGGGGTACCACCAGCCCCCCCACCAGGTCCTGTCCCCTCCTGCCCTGGACAGGGGAGCCCGGTGGGGGGGGGGTGCTGGGGGGGGGGGTTGATGTCTGTGCGGGGGGGGTGTGTCTGAGCTCTGCACCCCCGTGTCCCCTGGCAGGGACGGGCGAGCGCGGGGGATCTGCAGCCTGCGGGGAGGGGCTGGCGCGGCCGCACCTGCATTTGCGAAGCGTCTAGACACAACGGGGAAAGGGGGGGGCCGGGGCTGCGGGAAAGCTGGGGGGGGGGGGGGGCAGGGCTGCAGCTCCGCTCCCGCAGCCCACGCTCCGGCACTGCGGCGGTCACTGTCCCATGGGACCCGGTGTCCCCCCACGGGCTGCCGGGGGCTCTATGGTGGGTACCAGGCAGGGCCATGGGCACATCCCGAGGGGATGCGATGGCTCCGGGCCTTGGGGACCCGTCTCTCTCGACACCCAGCAGCCGCCCCTCTCTGCTTTAGGGCACCCCGCGACCAGCCGAGGCCACTGGCAGGGCCTGGATCTGACCGGGAAGGTCCTGGCTGGGCAGATGCTGCAGCAAATGGGTGGGTGGAGAAACGGCAGCTGAGCTGCCACCGCACCCGCTGCCCACCGCGCTGCCCACCGCACCCACCGTGCTCCGCTGCGCTGCCCCCTGCACCCCACTGCACCCACTGCACTCCTCCTCACTGCCCACTGAACCCCACTGCACCCCTCTGCGGTGCCCCCTGCACCCCACTGCACCCACTGCACTCCTCCTCACTGCCCACTGCACCCCTCTGCGGTGCCCCCTGCACCCCACTGCACCCACTGCACTCCTCCTCACTACCCACTGCACCCCACTGCACCCACTGCAGTCCTCCTCACTGCCCACTGCACCCACTGCACCCCTCTGCGGTGCCCCCTGCACCCACTGTGCTGCCCACGGCACCCCACTGCACTCCTCCTCGCTGCCCCCTGCACCCCACTGCACTCCTCTGTGCTGCCCACTGCACCCACTGCACCCCCCTGTGCTGCCCCCTGCACCCCACGCCCACCGCCCTGCCCTGTCCTCCCCTGCATCAGGCCTTCGCACGGCGCTGCCCACTGCACCACACTGTGCCGCCTCGGCCCGGGCAGAGCAGGGCAGGGCTGGGGGAGCCGTGTACCCCACATACCCCCTGCCCCCCACACCCCCCCCGGCTCCCTCCAGCCTGGCGGCAGCAGCGGGGATGGGGATGGGGATGGGGATGAGGATGGGGCCGGGGACCACAGTCAGCCCCAGCACTTGCAGCATCAGCCGAGCGCAGCCACCTCGGGCAGAAGCCACATCTGAGCCCCCCGACCGGCTGCGGCTGCCAGAGCCCCCGGGGACGTTAAACAAACAGCGTGTTGTCACCAGCTCCCGCTGATCGACCCGGTCGCGTGCGGTGGCCCTGGGGACCCCCAACCACAGCAAACCCGCCCCAGGGAGCATCAGGCCCAGCCCTGTGCATGCAGCCCCCCCCCCCCCACCGCACAGCTGCTGGGCACACACAGGGCACACCTGGGGGCACACGCAGGGACATGGGCACACGGCACCCGCGCCCTCCGCATGCAGCGTCGCCCCCCCCTGCAGCACCCACATCCCTCCCACACCCCCCCACAGCGGCTGCTCCCACACAGGCGTGCACACAACACACGTATGCTGCATGCACACGCGTGCACACGCACATCGTGGCCTTTGGACAAGCGTGGAGCCCTGGCAGGGCCCCGGGGGGGGGGGGGGGGGGCGAGCACTGGGGTCCCCCCACATCCCCAGCAGAGACACCCCCATGCAGGGACCCCCAGGGCCACCCCCCCCTGCCCGCCCCATGCCCGGGCCCAGGGGCAGGGTGGCTGTGGGCGGCCGTGGGAAGCGGAGCCGGAGGGCAGGAACGCCGCCAGCCTGTGCCCAGGGCAGCACCCCCCCCGCACCCCACACCCGGGGCGGGGGGCTGGGGACACCCCTGCCCAGGGACACGGCCCTGGGACCCCCTAGAATCCCGCACCCGCAGGGATGTGGGGCAGGTTGGGGGGTTTCAGGATTGGGGGGCTGGTTTGGAGGCCGAGGTTTGTGAGGGGCAGGTTGGGGTTGGGGAGGGGGGGCGGATTTGGGGTGCGGGTTTGGGGGTGCGGGGCTCAGCCCCAGCCGCCCGG
Source organism: Fratercula arctica (assembly GCA_947846985.1). Lineage (NCBI taxonomy): Eukaryota > Metazoa > Chordata > Aves > Charadriiformes > Alcidae > Fratercula > Fratercula arctica. The sequence goes on along the minus strand of CANTUZ010000022.1, from coordinate 4,136,984 downwards.
TTCAGCCCAGGAGCATCGGGGGGGGTCCGCGGGGGGGTGAGCCCGCATCGGGGCGGGGGGAGACGCTGCCGCCCCAACGGGGACACCCCCCTCAAACCGCGGCCCCCGCTGCCCCCCACCCCCTGTCCGCAGGATGGGGATGAGGATGAGGATGGGGATGAGGATGGGGACGGTCGGTGCTGCCCCCCCACCCCGCCCGGCGGCGCCCGGGCATTGTCCGCCCTTTGTCCCCGCAGCCGGGGATGCGGGACGCGGGGGCTAAATGCTGCCCGACACCCCCCCCCCACCCCGGACCCCCCGATCCCCCCAGATCCCCTGATTCCCCCCCCCCTTCCCGATCCCTCCCCGATCCCCCGGGATGGAGCCGCGCCCGCCGCATGACGGCAGATTCAGCGCAGCCAGGGCCGGGGGCACCCTCCGCCGCGGGGGGGGGGGGGGGCACAGATCGGGGTCCTCCCGCACGCATCCGACCCCCCCCGCAACCCGGCACCGCACCCCGACCCCCCCCCCCCCCGGCCCGGCCCGGCGGACCCCCCCCCTGCCCCCGCCGCGCAGCCCCCCCCGGACCCCCTCATCCCCGGTGTCTGCAGCGGCCGGAGCCGCCGGGACCCCCCAGGGTGTCGGGGGGGTTCGGGGGGTGCGGGGGGTACCAGGGGGTGCGGGGGGGCAGGTGCGGCCGTACCTCATCCCCGGCGGCGGCGGCGGCGTTGCGGAGCTGGGCGCGGAGCCGGCGCGGCCCCGAACAGCCGCATCCCGCCCCCGCCCCCCCCCCCGCCCCACCCCCCCCCCCCCGCCGCTCCCGGTCGGGATTTTCCAGCGGCGCCGCTGGAGGGGGCTCCCCGCGCCACCCCCCCGGGCTTGTGGCGGGGCAGGGGGGGGGACGAGGGGCCCCCCCGCTGCCCGTGGTGGTCTCCATCCCCCCCTCTTTCCCCCCCCCCCGCCTCTTTTCTAAGCCCCCCCAAACCGGGGGGGGTTGCAGCACCTGCCCGTTGCCCCTGTGCTGGGGCAAATCTGCCCCCCCCCGCGCCGATGGGGCTGTCACCGTGCCCGGGGGGGGGGTCACTCTGCCCAGTGCAGGGCTAATCCCAGCAGCCCCCCCGGGGCGAGCAGGACCCCTGGCCGATGAGCCCCCGCGGCCGCCCCCCCCCCTCAGCCCCCAGCGGAGCCCGGCTGGACCCAACCGGGGCCATATCCAGCCCCCAGCCTCATCCTGCCGCCAATGTCACCCGTGCCATGTCCCACGCACGCCCAGGCCACCGTCACCCACCTCCTGGCTGGGGCGTCCCCGAGCCTGGGGTGGGCTCAGGGAGAGGAGCCGGGCTGAGGGTGCACCCACAGCCCCGGCCAGGCACAGGGACCCCCACCCTGCCCCCCCCCCCACCAGTGGGGGCTGCTTCAGGACGGTCACAGTCACAGTCATGTTGCTTGGACAAAAGGGACACGGAGATATGTGACATGAGACATTCCCTAAAGGACAAACGGCCCCCCGGCCGTGCTGCGGCACCACCAGGGACGAGGATGGGGCTGGCGTGTGTTTAAATGACCCAAAGGGCAGGTGCCAGGCCCCGAGAGACGCCGTAACACACTCAGGGATGAGCCAAAACTGTCCCCTGAGCCTGGCCTGTCCCCAGGGCCCCACGCAGGGCCCCCGCTGCCAACCCTCCCCTTGTCCGATATGACCAGAGCCCGGGGCCAGTGCCGAGGCCTCGTGGGGCAGAAACGCAGTCCCTGCATCCTGGTAAAACTGGGATGAGACCAGAGAATCATCGAATTTAGGTTGGAAGGGACCTCTGACATCACCAAGTCCAACCACCAGCTCGTTTGCCACCATCTCCGGCAGCGGGACCTCTGCCCGCCTGAAGATCACGAGGTTTCCCCGGCGCAGGTTGTGCCAACGCCGCAGAGGTGCCGGGGCAGGGTGGCGGTGCCGGTGCCAGTGCCGGCACAGCAGTCACGATGATGGCAGGGAGCAAAGCCCCAGTGCCCGGCCGGACCCTCCGCCACGTCCTGAGGAGCACCTTCTCCCCCATCACCACCACAGGAAACCTTCCTCCCACCCAGCCCAGGCTGCCATCCACCAGCTCAACCACCCCGCCCACGCCAAAACCCCTTGGGAATCCCAATTTTAAGATGAGAAAATCACTGTTTGGGATCTCGGCATCCCACAATGGGGCCACGGCAGCTTCCCCCCAGGAGAGGGGCCGGTTCCGCAGCCCTGGGCACCCACCCAGCCCTCCGTTGGCTTTGCCCCCCAGCTGAGCCCACGCAGCCCTTGGCCACATTCCGGGGTGATCAGAGCCGTGTTGGAAACGCCAGAGATGAAGTTCAGTAGATGGAAGTGCCGCTCACAACTTCCCAGCAAAGCACAAGGAATTTCATTAATCTAATAAACCCACTTGAAGAGAAGTGTTTGCTGCCTGCGTTTACCGAAAGGTGTGCCAAAAAAAAAAAAAAAAAAAGGAAAACCTTCAGGAAAACATCAAACCATGACAACAAAGACGGAAGAGTTCTGCTTGCCCCAGCCCACACCCCACCCCGCCACGAGCCCCCAGGAACCGCGAGGCCGGGAGAGAGACAGCGGGCAGAAATTTCTTTATTTACAGGTAGAAAAGGCTCCCCGCAGCGCTTTACTTCAGAGGGATGAACCTGGAGGAGTGGGTGGCACCGATGCCAGGCCGGCCGTGCTTCACCGGCTTGTACGTGATGGAGAATTCCCCCAGGTAGTGGCCGATCATCTCGGGCTGGAAGAGAAAGGAGAGATCCGTGTTGGACCTACGCAGAGCAGGCACTGCCAGCGCCTGTGCGCAACGGGCGCTGCCGGCTCTGCATGGAGCCAGAGGGGTTCTGCAGGACGAGGGGCTCCCTCTGCCCCCCCAGCCAGCGCCGTGCCCCCCAACAGAGGGGACATCAGAGGGGACACAGAGCTTTCGGTGCACTTTCAGGTTGGATTTAATGCCAGGTACGAGCAGAAAACACCATTTAATCCCACCACCGGTATCAGGTCACACCACTTCCCAGGTTATTCCACTCCCAGGAAACCTCAGGGATCTGTTTCATCAGAAACTGGCGCTGGCGGAGAGCTGAGTGCAGTGAGGGCATGGCCCCGGTGCCCCTGATGAAACAGCACCTGCACGCTCACGCCAGCCATGGTATTTGGTTACTCCCAAGCTGCACTGAAGCCTCTTGAGGCCTTGAGACCCCGCTGCGAGCAGGGATGGACGCTTCTGGGGTCCCCCGGGGCCAGGTTTGCTCCAAGCAGGAGCCCTGACCTCCCCCTCAGCCCCAGGGCAGGAACTGGATTACACCAAGTGTTAAAAATCGAACGCAGACGCAGTCAGGGTGCTCAGCTCGGGCCAGGACCCAGCTATGGGATGCTGCCGTGACGCCTCACCTTGATCTCCACCTGGTTGAAGGTCTTGCCGTTGTACACGCCAACCATGCTGCCCACCATCTCGGGGAGGATGATCATGTCCCGCAGGTGGGTCTTCACCACCTCCGGCTTTTCCATGGGCGGCGCCTCCTTCTTGGCCTTGCGCAGGCGCTTGAGCAGGGAGTGCTGCTTGCGGCGCAGCCCCCGGTTGAGACGCCGGCGCTGCCGGGCGCTGTACAGCTGCATCAGCTGCTCGCTGGAAGGGATGGAGAGACTGAGCCTGCAGCTCCCCGGGGACCCCGCACCGTCAGCGTCACCCACTCAGGGACTCAGAATCACAGAATGATTTAGGTTGGAAGGGGCCTTAAAGCCCACCCAGTGCCACCCCCTGCCCTGGGCAGGGACACCTCCCACCAGCCCAGGTTGCTCCAAGCCCCGTCCAACCTGGCCTTGAACCCCTCCAGGGATGGGGCAGCCACAGCTTCTCTGGGCAACCTGGGCCAGGGGCTCACCCCCCTCACAGCCAAGAATTTCTGCCTCAGATCTCATCTCAATCTCCCCTCTGTCAGTGTAAAACCCTTCCCCCTCGTCCCATGGCTCCCCTCCCTGCTCCAGAGTCCCTCCCCAGCTTTCCTGGAGCCCCTTTAGGGACTGGCAGGGGCTGGAAGGTCTCCCCGGAGCCTTCTCTTCTCCAGGCTGAACCCCCCCAGCTCTCTCAGCCTGTCCCCACAGCAGAGGGGCTCCAGCCCTCCCAGCATCAATGGCCCCGCTCCCACAGGTCATGTCGGGGGCCCCACTTCAAAGAGGTGGAGGGGCTGCAGAACCCCCCAAACACGGGTTATTACGGTTGTTTTAACGCCGCCCGAGCAGAGGGTGGCAGCCCCAGCCCCCAGCCCGGCTCTTACTAGGACATATCGAGGAGCTGGTCCAGGTCCACCCCTCTGTAGGTGAATTTCCGGAAGGTTCGTTTCTTCTTCTGCTCCACCTCCGCCTGCAGCGGCAGCGCCAGAGAGGGAGGGAAGGACAGAGGGGGCGTCAGGGCCGCCGGGCCCCGTCTCCACCCCCCCCGGCACCGGGCACCGAGCTCCGCCGGCCGCCCCCCCGCTCCCCACCGCCGGGCCCACCCGGGTTCCCGCCGCACTGAGGCCTAGCGCGGCCCAGGCAGGGTCCGGGAGCCGCCACCCTTCCGCCCCCCGGGGAGGAACCGACGCCGCCCCCGCCGGCAGCGGCGCCCCCGGCCCCGCGCGGCCGCCACCGCGGCGGATGGAGCCCGATGAGCGCCGCCGGCGCCGCCGCCCGCACCCACCATCTTGGCCGGGTATCCGCGGAAAGGGCCGCGCCGGGGCCGGAAGCGGCGGATCTCGCGAGAGAGGCCGCGGGGCGGAAGCGGTGAGAAGCCACGCCCCAGCCGCAGCTTCCGGCGGCGCTTCCGCCCTCACCCCCTTAAAGGGGCCGCACCCCCTTAAAGGGGCCGCACCCCCTTAAAGGGGCCGCACCCCCGCGGGCACGGGCAGGGCACCGGAGGGGACGACCCCCCCCCGGCCCGACGGAGCAGGCTGGTGGTGAGGGGGGTTGGGCACGGCCGAGCTACTCCTTCCCGCGGCCCAGGGGACAGCAGCAGTGAGGGATCAAAGTCACCTTCACCATCAACGTCACCGACCTGGTGCTGCAGCCACACGCCGCCCTCGCCGCCACACGGGGATGGCTCCCAGTGTCCATGACCCTGCTCGGGCCAAGAGGCGCTCGTCGTGTGGGAAGGCAGCAGCCTTCATCTTCCAGCAACGGCCGTTCCATTTTCGGGCAATAGACCTTCGCTCTTCTGGTGAGGGACCATCATCTTCCACTGATGGATCTTCCACCTTCCTGCGATGGACTTCCATCTTCCACCACCTTCCTGCCTCCCACAGGAGCCAGGCAGCTTTTCCAGCTCAGGTGCCGAGCAGCAGTTTGAAGCAAGGACAGACATTGCAGACATGGCCGGAGACCAGGACGGATGACAAGATCACCCCGTGGTGGCACTCGGACGTTATCCAAGGTGCCTCCTCTGTCCCGTCCCAAGGACATCACCCTCAGCCAGGCCCCGACACTCCTGCTCCCAGCCTGGCCCGGCCGGTGCCCAGGGGCAGCAGAGAAGCTCCAGCTCCTCTCGGCTCATCCCTGGGCAGGGAGGAGTTCCAGGTGGATGTAACAGCTGGATGAGCTGGTTCTGCGCAGGAGGTGTCCATCTCCAAAACCTTTTCTCCAAGAAGAGCGTGAAAGGCGGCAGAGCAGGGATGACTTTAGGTCTCCCTCCGTTCTGCACGCCGCTGAAGCGCCGCGGTTCTGCGTGGTACCATTTCCCGCAGTGTATTTCACACAGCGGCAGCTCCACCACTCCAGGGCAGAGCAGGGAGGCACCGGAGCTCAGGGAATGGGAGAGGAGCTCTGTCAAGGAAGCTCCATGCGCTTCGTCCTTCTGGAATTAACAGAGCAAGGAGCAGAGCCACGACGATTCCAAGCGAGCGGAACCAGTACCATGCAAACCACGAAAAAACCCTCCGAACTGATCGAAGTCCTTCCAAGAGGAACCCAGCGACCTCCACGGACACATCCCAGCACATCCCGAACGTTGCGTTGTGCTCAGCAACGCCGTGTCCGTGCCTGCACAAAGGCGTTTAAACCTGCAGCAGCTTGCTATCTGCTCCTGTGAAGTTAAACCCCATTAATAGCGATTAACGAGAGCAGAGGACTAACGAGCACAGACGCACCCCCGCAGTACACACCCCCAGGAGAAGGTTCCTTGGACGAGGTGTGGTGTTGACCCAGCTGCTCGCCTTTAAAGGAGAGAAACCATCGTCCTAGAAGCCCGCGGTTGAACAGTTATGGACACTAATCTACACAGTAAGACGCTCGTAAATCCGTGTTTTACCCGTTTCATGCTGCTCTCTAGCAGTCACAGAGAAACCCCCCCAAACAAGGAGGTACACAGTGACTAGATCAGAGAGCACGCTTTCTGCACCAGGAGAGGAGTCGGGAAGGTGACCCCCGAGTAAGCACTAGATCATGTCACCGGCCAGGTCACCTCTGGATTTCAGAAGTGGGGAAAGAGCGACACGGGGCACCCTCCTGGAGCTGTACAAACCCGCGAGGTATCTACACGTACCCATCATAGCACGAACACACTTTTCACAGCGCCCTGAAGCCTCAAGGCCAGACGAGGAGCAGCACTCAGCCCCCCCATCACTGCCACCAACACGCAGGTGACCGAACGCAGACCCCCCCCCCCGCAGCTGCGGGTGCGAGAGCCCTTCACCACGTCAAATCCCACCTGGGCCAGAGCCAAGAGCAGCAGCGACGGCTCCTCAGCCTCTACCAAAGCGAAGGCGACAGTGCCACCAGCCCAGAGCCCTCCCCGGCACGGCCGCTCTCCCCCGAGGAGGGCAGGAGTTGAGTGGGCATGAGGAACTGCTGACTCAATTCCACCGCTCGCAGTTTAACGGTCCACTGAGGCACAGCGTAAGCCTGTACGCTGATGTTAAGACGTGATTTTCAAGGCTGCCAATTGATTTCTCATGAAAACACAAATTCGCAAGAAACTTTTTTGTCAAAAGAAAAAAATAAAAAAAAAAAAAAATGGAGACAGGCTTGTGTTTCTAATCCAAATGTACTTCTCTTTATTCAAACCAGGGGTAATCACTGGTTAGTGCAAAATGCACCTAAACCTTTTGCCTGAGGGAAATCTACATCTTAACAAGGCCTCCGTTAACCCCTAACGAAATCCACAGAGGATTTGAAAGCGTTTGAAGCCCAGATCTAACGCTGCGCTTCGTAAGTGACTCTGTGCGTCAACAAGTCTGCACCTGCCTTGTTACCAGTTCTACACCAGCAGGTAACAACAGCAAAATACACTCAGTAGATTTCTTTTAACTCCCAGAGTTTCTGAACCATCCACCCCACCACTAATGTCAGGAGTAAGGGGGTTTTGCAGCTTACCCTCACTTCCAACAGTGCTAACGGAAACCCTGTTTTAAATTAAAAAATAAACCAGCATACATAGTAGAAAATTTCTCTTAAAAATTTCACAATCTGTAAATGTATATATTTTTTTTTCTTTTAAACATAAAAGTTTACAATATACGGTAAAACAAAGGCTCAGGAAAAATAATTTCAAAAAAAAGAAACCTGAAGTTTTGAATTAAAGCTGAAGACATTTTTAAAACCCTGTAGTTTGAACCAGTGACATTTTCTTTATTTGTGCTGATGGGTTAAAGAAAGGAAAATATTTAAAAACTGCAGTCCAAACACCCACAGCTTTGCCTTCAGAAGCCATCTTCACCCACCCACCCCCCCGAAAAAAAAAAAAAAAAATGGTTGTTAGGTTTTTCTTCCATCAAGTATGTGATTGTCACAAGTTCAGAAGTCTGGGATCCCTGGGTTCAGCTGGTACCAGACATCCCTGTGTGGACAGAATTCCCTGATTGCCAGCCCACGCTAGCGCCTGTAGGGGTGAAATCCTTGCACGTTATGGTTCTGTCCTCGTCCAAAACCACTTCCTCCAGCAGGTGGGCCACTGGATGGTTGCACCGAGGGGCCTCCGTAGGGAGGGGGTTGCTGGCTGGGATCAGAGAAACCTTGTCCGAAACCGCTCAAGTCTTGTCCATACCCTGGGGAGAAGGGGAGAAGGGCAGCGTCAGCTTCCAGAGTCACCCGCACGCACGGCAGAGGCGTCAATTCAAAACCTGATGCCGCTCCCTCCCCCCCATGCACGGCCCAGGAACAAACACCTTGGTCTACCACGTTACAATAAGCAGCTGCTTTCCGTTCTTGCAATTATTTACCTTCTTATACAGCAGAAATAGGCAAAAAGCAGAACTGAACAGGTACACTTTTTTCTTTCACTTTTGCGGTAATCCTACCCAGGCTGGAGTTAAACTATCCTACTACGGCTGTTCAGAAGCTTCAAACTGGCTTGTAGGTTTGCTGTCAGCTCATTTTGAATATAATTTTTTTTTTTTTTTGTTTGGGTTGGGCAATTTATTGGCTAGAAACTAGTACTGTCAGGTTCAGCAGAGATACAGATATCACAAGGAAGTTTTTCCTGAAATCTCACAGCTCAGACTGACTGCGCGGTTACTCGACTCGGGCTTTGTAGAGTCAGCTTCACAGTCTTCCCTGGACAGTGAAAAACTTCCTTCGCTGAAAAGACGCACTAAAGAAGACAATCTTAAACTCCCTTTCAAAAAAAAAAAACAAAACCAAAAACAAGTACTGGTGCCTGAATATGTATTCTAATTAACTAATCAGCCTCTCTTTCAAGGAATACTCAATTAAAAAAAAAAATGTAAAATGAAACATAAAGGGGCAAAGTTGGCAAAGCGGAATCCAGAAGGTTGCGACTACTGCACCCATTATGAACTTTATAATGGAACCCTTCATCCAAAGTAGCCCTTAGGATGCCTAACATCCTTCCCTGGAAACTCACCGCACAGGCAGGCTGAAGTGTATTTGTTTCAAGTTCAAAAAAAAAATGGGAGTTCAAGCCCCATTTCAAAGCCCGAGACCCCAGTGGTACTGCAGAGGGTGGGGAGCGCTGCTAACCCGCTGTGGAGAAGCACGGGCAGAAACCAACTCTAACGCCCTTCTCCCACGGCCCCGCACCACCCACTGCAGCCGAGTTCAGCCAGGGTAAAGCCCGAGCGGGTCCTGTGTCGCAACCGAAGTTGACGTTAATGCACGCTGCAAGTTAACATTTATCTTGTTCTTCCTCAGTCTGAGGAATTAAACGCTTCTCTCCTGCCACACTGTCCCGCAACGAAAGCTGTGCCAAAGACCAGGTTCACGGCAGGTTTAGAGTCAGGAGAATTTGGGAACAGGGAGAAAGGGCAAAGAAAAAAAAAAAAAAAAAAAAAAAAGACTTGCTGGAATTCCTGCTGCCAATATGGAAGACAACTAAATGTAAATTCCGAACACTGAGAAATTTAATAAAAGCTCCCATAATTTAAAAACGACTCTTAATCATAACAGTGGCATCAGTGCAAGCCTCTGCTATGAAAGATGGTATTAAGAATCCTAATTGCTAAGTACATTTCTGCAGTTGTGCTTCTCCCTGTGCAGGCTTAAAGCAGGTTTAACTCTCTTAATCCAAAACAAAGTCTTTTAGCACGTCTTCAGTATTTCAATTTCAAGCTCTGCCTGTCTCTCAGGACTTGCTACCACTAATGAGCCTTAAAACACATCTATCACAGGCTTCTATTAGCTCAAAATGCTAATCCAGTCATTTTTTTCAGACAGAGATAAGCAGGCAACCAAAAATACAGTTTAATTGTTTGCCAAGGGGTGAGGCTCAGAGTGGGGGAAAAAAAAAATCAAGTTATTCTCACTGTACACTGCAGTGTTACAGCTTTAAGTGGTGGAAACCACAGTTCTCAATTTGTCTATCAAAAAGGAAACCTACAGCATAAACCTGAACAGCCAGACATTTAAGTACACATTGTCTTCCCCCTGCTTTCTTAATTCCTGCTGCAGCTCTCGGCTTGCACCAGCACCTCTGCTCCCCGAGTGAGCCGTGCCAACCACAATGGTTTTACTGGCTTGCTCAAGAACCTGAGCTCGGTTCGATGACACGGGACAAAGCCTTGCCAGCACAGAGGCTTGGGAAGCGAACAGCAGCATCATTCATACTTCAGTCGTCAGTTTTCACTTCAGGCAGCTAACGAACAGAAAGAACTGCATTGCCCTTACTCACAAAAGCAAACATTTGAGCCACATTGTTCCCCCCCACCCTCTTAAAAGAGGCCCTGCAAGAAACACAAGTTAATTTCCCAAAGGCAGATACATCAAGAGCATTGGTTGTAAATAGGCACCACCTACCTAAGGCTTCTCACTGCTCAGCCTGACCATAAGAGTGTAAACAAAGTATTGGCGCGTAGCCTGAAGGGTCTTGAGAATAGGTACCCAGCCCTAGTAAGAAATGAGGAGACCAGGGTGACGAACCCCCAGAGAGCCCTGTACAGAGATAATTTTTCAGGGTGAGGGAGACACACCCATGTTAGTGTTTAATTCACTAGTGCTTACATTCATCCTAGCTGTAAACATAGCAGCATTTAAGATGCTGTCAAGCCAGGACAAATCTTAAAATGCCATAATGATTAGATAACTCAGTGCCTCTTGAAAGCCCATAAGCTTTATGCATTTATGTAAATACATGCAGATCAGCTAGACTGCCTATTGCACAGCAATGCTGCTAACTAATTTGCGATCACATGAAGTGCTGAAGCTCTTTAAAAAAAAAAAGTTTAAAAGATTTTACACATAGCTTTATGAACAGGTGGATGATTCTGCGGTACTGCAGCATTAAACACCTCTATCCCTCTTAGCACTTGTACTCAGAACAGCTTTCAGGCTAGAAAAGCACTCGAGGTGAGAGACTAACTGCAGTTGTGGTTTAAACAACTAACCTTCTGAGCCTTCTTCCTCAAAATGCAGTACTACACTCCTCTTCCTCCCTCCCTACCCAGCACTCTTAAGAGACTAACTAAGAACACCTGAACTATTTCACTGGTATAGAGGCTTCCCAGTATACACAAGAGGCAAGTGGTACTACACACACCAAATACTGGAACTGCCCCTCCCCAGTTTTTCACAATGTTGGAAAACAAGATTCTTCCTGAACTTCCAACACATCTCAAATATTGGCGCCCCACTGAATGTAAGTGATTGTGCATGGATTTATCCTGCTTCAGTAGGGGCCACCCCCCTTCAAAAAGAGTCTGCAAAGAGACAAGCTCTGGCAAGACAAGAAAAACTTCCTCTTGAGTCACAAGGGCAAAGCTCTCCATGAAAGCAACTGTGTTTATAACAAACAAATTGAAACACATTTCAAATTCATCAGCATGAGAACATATGCTTGCTTTATAAACACATCTGAAAGGCTAATCTTCCTTCAGAGTCTGCTTTACATTTTTGGAACTTCGAATAGCATCTATTTAAATAACTTTACCAAGCGCTCATTTCATTAACAGTTTCTGCAGGCGCTTTAAATGAAGCCGGCAGGCGCTAACACACATGGAGAACTTGGTCAAGTGGGGAACAGCCTTAATCCATGGGCCTATCGCATGCAGAAAGTTCAGTTCAGAAGTGAAAAAATGACCAATTACAATTCCTTAAAAAAAAAAAAAAAAAGCACTGTGCCACAAACAGCTCTTTGGGCAATACTGCTCAAAAATCGGGCCCAGAGGAAGAGCAAGATGAGAAACTCCCTCTCAGCTTCCACAGGGAGGAGTAGGAATTTTACTCGGCACAAGCACCTGTATAGCAATTTATTAATTTTTTTTTTGTAGTACTGTCTGCCTGCCTTAAAACTTGCTACACCAATGTTTTCTATCAGCTATCTGAAACAGTTATCTATACAGCACAATTGAGCATTACACAATTCAGGCAGAACTATAACTTGAGATAGCGAGGAAAGGAGCGGGGGGAAGGGAGGAAAAGGCCCGCAGCTTGGATTCTTACACCCTGCACTGCTCGCCTCTCAATGCTGTTCTTATCCTTCAAGGCTATTTATTCTCCAATCTGATCAAAGTCAGTTACACAAAAAAGCTGGCTACAAGCTCCATCGTGAAGCTCTTGGAGAAAAAAAAAAAAAAAGTTTTAAATACAGATTCAGGGAGAGTGCAAATCAGTTGCTTCTCCTACCAGTGCCCAAGTCTCTGACTATTTCACAGCATACAGGCAATGTTTCATAGTTGATTAAGAAAATACCCTCTGGCTAGAATACTGTATGATTTAAGGATCGCTTGAGAGCTGGTGGCTGGCATTCCATTCCTGGAGGGAAGAGCCTTCAGCGCTAGCAAACTGTTTCTGAGCACTGACTTTCTACCCAAGTATAAGGGAAAAGCAGGAAGGGGAGAAAGATGAAGCCGAGTTTATTTTATATGCAGATACTTACCAAACTGACTATAAGGGAATTCTGGCTGAGCAGTTGGGGGTTTGCTCATGTCCTGAGTTGCCTGAGATGGTGGTGGTGGTGGAGGAAAAGCTAGTGGTGCTGCCCCTGGAGTGGCAGGTGGAGGGGGTACTCCAGGTGGGGCAAACTGGTCAGGTGGAGGAGGTGGAGCACCATAACCAAAACCTGAAACAGGAGGAAAGCACAATACATGTGAAAAGACATGGCTAAAGACCACCCTGACTTCTTGCTTGGCTTTAGAGTATGATAAACTTTTTAAAAAATACTTGTAAGTCTATTAAAACCAAAGTGTTTGTTACCGACAGCTGGCCATACAGTAATGCACTCCTACATTCTGGCAACCACTGTGGCTAAAAGACCCCAACAACAAACCTTCCATCGTGAAAAATCTCACCCCAAAGGAAGACTGCAGCCACATCAGCAGAGAGGAAGTGATGAAGTAGAACTGGGGACCAAACTCTCTGCGCTCACATGTGCACGTAAGAGAAATGAAGATGAGTACGCAAGATATTAAGAGGGAAAAAAAAGATATCCCAAACAAATGATGTCTTTATAGCAGAACAAGCAACTCCAGATAACTGGGTAGTGGTTTCCACCTTCTTTTTTGAACCAGGTTTGTGACTAGACTTTTCAAAAGGTGGCCTGAGGGGGCAGGTGCTGAAATCCTATTATATTTCCAATGCCAGTTGTGACCTTAATTCTTTAAGCTTCTCCGAAAATCCCAGCCTGTGTCTAGCCCAGGTCCCCACACAGTAATCTCTAACTTTTCTCTCAGATGTCTTAATAGGCACACACAACAAAATCGGAATTCTTTTAGCAACACAGATTTGGACTAGAAAACAAATGATTACTCCAGCCAAGAAAAAGGTAACCTCACTGACAAAGATACTTATATAGTGAATTATAGCTCAGAATATACAAGCTAGGATAAAGACTAAGGATAGCTGAAACGTAGGGAGGGGAAAAAAAAAAATCCAAGTCCAGAGGAAGATGAGCAAAAGCTGAAAACTGAATTTGGAGATGGACTGCACTCAAAGTCCTGTAGGTCACTTACTAAATGGTGGAGGGGTGCCATAGCCCTGTGGAAATCCTTGTGGAGGCGGGAATCCTCCAGGAGGTGTAGAGACTATGTATGAGGTAAATGGTGGTGGTGGTGGAGGAGCTCCTCTTCCTGGAGGAGGTGGTCCATATCCACCTAGAAAATTAAGAGAAACCAAGAACTAAAGCAGCTTAATAATGAGCAGTTGCTGCTTAAATCAGCATCCTCTAGATGGGGTAAAGCTGATAGATTTCAGACGCAGTCTCAGCCTTCTATGAATTCTTACTTTGGGAATTATTTGTCCTCCAAGTATCCCTACTGTAAATAATTGCAGCTTAGAACGTAATTCCTTGATAACAAATTAGTGCGGTTGGCAACAGCAGGATGTATGTCAGCTCCCATTACTGAGTTGTTAAGAATACACTGTCTTCTCCTGTGTTCTTTCAGGACAAATTCAATCAAGCTTTTAAATGTAGGTTAAATACTACAGAAATCCACAAATTGCTGTGAATTCTTAAAGAAACTGCACCCTCGCTCAGTAGAATTTCTCGTTTAAAATTGGTCCCAAGTAACATACTTACCAATTGCCTGTCCAGCTGGCACCCACATCCCTAAAACAGAAGCAAAAAAAAGCAATTTATACATGCATTGAAGCCATATACTATGGAACAGGAATGATTTAAATTAAAGTTATCTTGCTCTGGGCTCTGGAATAGACCAAGTATCCTCCCAGTGTCCCTTACAGATCTATTTTTATGGTCCGAGAAATAGTCTTGGACTATTTCTGAATATGCAATTCTGAAAATACTCTGAATCATTCAGCAAATAACGCACAGAAGACACAGCAGTCCCCAAACTCAGATCAAATGGAGCGTTCAAGAACCGCGAGCGTACCAAGTGCAAGAAACTATACTAGCGTGAAGAACAAAAATACTGAGAATCAGACTATATAGCCAAAGCATTTTTAATATACTACCAGGTTTATCATAGTTATTTTTGAAGTTTTTGAACCATAAAAACATGATCTTCCGCATTTGTTGCGGCATTAAGATTGAAGATTTGTTTTACATTAGTCTTTCCAGTAGATCAGATATTATTTTCTCTACAAATAACCACATCGAAAATAATCTAGTTTCTCAATTTGCGCAGTTGCAGATTAGCACATCTGTGCAGAATGTCAAAGCCTCAGCTGCAGCTTTCAAGTTAATAAGCACCATGGGGAAACAAGCAATCCCACCACTGAGGTATCATCTATTGTAGCAATAGATGAAGCAGTGACACTCCGTTTAGCCCCCCAGGTGAAGATTTCTCATATACCAGAGCAAGCAAGTTCTGTTCTGTCAAACGCAACTCAATTATACCACCGTATTCCTCCATAAGTTATCAAAACCGTCTTTGGATGAACTCAGCATATTTATCCTGTCTTCAAAATCTTGTGGGGGTTTATAGTCATCAAACCCAAAACACACGGCTGCTCCTTTCAGCCCTGAAGGGTTCAAGCTAAATCAAGAAAATTATATGCATTAAGTGCTCCCCAGCACCACTGCCAGCCCCATAGCTGCTTGTTATTTTTCCAGGCTACATTAAGCAATAAAATCGACAGACAAGACCATCTGTTTTTCTCTCATCCCTTTCAAATTTTACTCATAGCTTCCTTTGAAACCGCCTCATCCTTGAAAACCCATATTTCAACAAAATTTTTCATTAGGGTCTCACGCAGGCCGCAACCCCACTGCTGGAGTCACAACTTGGGTGGTTGAGCTTTCTCAACGCCTCCCCCGCGTTACCGAAAACCATGCGATTCTATGTGGGGAGAGGCAGAACCAAAGACAAGAGGCGACATGCTACACCCAGCACAACCCACTGATTCCCACCCTACAAAACAAAGGCTTTTGGGAAAAGAAGTGAAGGAACGATCTCAGCAGCCTTGGGAAGGACTGATACGTGGGATTTTAGTTCCGCTATCAGTAATCCAGCAGAGCAATAGCCTTGATAAACCTGGGAGTACTGTCATTTGCCAGTAAAACCAAATTCCAGCAAGCTGCAAAGGGCAAGACTCTTGCACCCGTGACTTTGAGCCGACTAAAGCGGTACCTTGAGGGCCGTATCCCTGTTGCCAGGTCGGAGGGGGCTGACCTGCCCAGCCATTGGCAGCGCTCGGCATGATCCTGCTTCCCCACTGACTGGCACCGGGCGGCCCTGGAGTTTGGCTTTTGCTGTCACGAGGTTCCGCGCGTTTCACCTCCACCTAAACAAACAGAGTTGCCATTTAGGAGAGATGGTGCAGGTCAATACACCCCCCTTCCCTTCACACGCACCCTTAATTACACTTAAGACTACACTTAGCATCTTATGACTTACGTCTAAATACTTAATTATTAAAACTTAAGGCCAGTAATTTAAAATGTTTCTCAGGTACAATATATATGATGGTAAGACGTTACAAGTCCTACTATTGAGGTATTTCAAGTAAAACACATCCTACAAATCACTTATGTTTCATCATAGTACAGTATTCATTGGCTTTAATCTTAAAACAGCAGTACCCTCTTACAACGGCTCTTCACTTAAAAAAAGCATAATCTTTTAAAGTATTTATGTACTAATTTAACATTTAAAGCAGGAGTTACAAAGATAAGGTTTTCGGTAAAAAAAAGAACTTTGAGTAAAGAGTACGCTCTGAAAAAGGGTACTAATGCTTTAACCATTCAAACATGTTTGGGGTTCATTTGAAAGTTACAGTTTAACCCACCCCATCTAACTACAATTTCAGCTCTGCTCATACCTGAGAAACACACAGTTGTTTGTTTTGGTTTTTTGTTTGTTTGTTTTTAAACTTAGATTTTTATTTAAATGTCTAATGGAAGATAAAGACTTACCTTCCCCAGGCTAACGCTTAAAGAATCTCAATTAACTCAAACAATGTCAGAGGGAATGGATGTGATAAGAGAATCTTACATTACATCTAACAAAAAAGTAAACAAACATGCAAGTAATAAAAATGGACAGTTGAGTCAATAAGAAGCAAATCTTCATACTGTGTTAAGTCAGTGACAAAAGCCCTCCTGTTTTTAAAATTAGTAAGCCACAGTGCTTAACTTATTTTATTCAAAGATAAAATGTCCTAGTGTTCCAAGCCATCGAATAAGTGCATTTGACCTACTTAAAATAAGCTGCACATTCAATATAAACCTCTCTCTCAAAAAAAAAAAAATCCAGTTTCTGATTTAATGAAACACTCTCAGCACTCATGCATGCTGAATTAAAGTCTTTTTTATTTTATGATTAATTTTAATGGGTGCCAGAGTACAAAGAAAATAAATCTCAATCATCAATGGGCCTGAGTAGTATGGAAAATAAAGTATTCAGAATTCTTCCTGCCATGTCTTAAAAACCATTCATGTCAGAGAACAAACAGGAAACAGGCACAAGGCAAGGACAAAGCCCCCCGCCCCCAGCCCGCTGCAGATGCCCCAAGGACATTAGACATGACAGTAACCAAATCTCTGTCAGCTGAAGGCCCTTCCAGAGAGGAACCAAGGGAATTTTTCAAAGGACTCAAATTAATGAGTCTTAACACATTTGCCTTGAGGGAATTCAGTTATTGCTTACAAAAGCAGAGTCCTTCTTGCAATTTTAATTTTTTTTTTTTCCTTTCAACAACATATGGATTCATTTCAGCAATACCTTTTTAATTACCAAAGAGATACCATTTTTAAAGTAGGCATTATTAGTCAATGAAGAGAGCAGAGTATCTGGAGTTCATTAATCTATGTGGAAGAATCCCATTAATTTTTCAGCACACATTTGGAAGCGGTGAACTGCCAAACTGAGGGCTGAAAAATCCCTGTGCAATATTCCTAGCAGCGAGGTTAAAATTCGACACCTGCCTGAAAGCCCAGTTTACACCACGAAATGAGGCACCTCCATTCCTCAGAGCTGAAAAAAAAAAACCTTGCGTACTTCTGCTTTTTAGGTCATTGAAAGGGGGGAAAAAAAATAAAGCCAAAAATAAATTATTTCTTTTTGGTGCTGAGATTTTTTGGGGGGAAAGAACGGAGAACTCTGAATTTGCGCTGATGTATTCTGGAAACCGGCAGCATAAGAGGTGACGTTTCCAAGGCTCACACAGGGCTCTCCATTCTTTCCCAGAACCACAACAGCAGATGCACTCTCCTTTGTTCCCGTTTATACCCTAACACGCTGCTTTGTGATATGACCTCTCATTTCAGTGGTTCGTGTAAGTTTAAGGCAATTCCAAGGAAAGATCAGAGGGTGTACATAGGATACAAGTAATTCACACACATACCAATGTAAATTTACTGCTGTCAGTGCATCTGCTCACAAACGGGAGAGCTCAACTGCTCACGGGAGGAAAATACTAGTAATCAACTACCTACGCTGACGTTCTTGATTGCACAAGCACATCTCTTCGTTTGCTTCATTGCCATTATTAGGAAATCAGCCCACCCTTCACCCCCAAAACAAGTTCATGGGAATAAAAAGCATTATATACTGCATAACTGACCAAAATTCCACTGATATGCAAGTATATATCCCCTGCTAGCTAAAGAAATACTTATGAAATATCAGCACATAGAGAGACTTTAAGAGACAATGCAAAATTATACAACACAATAATTTAAGGAAAGTGACAGAGTTCTTGTGTTTCCTTGAAAGCTGTTCACTCTGAAGTGAGCAGTTGTAACGCTTACTTTAAAAATTGTGGACATACTGTGAAGCTGCAAGGACTTTAAATTTACCAGAATTTCCTGTGGTTAATTTTTCTTTAAGTTGTTATTATTTTCTCTGTATAAAACCTGGGTGCCCTGTAACAGTTTACTTTACTTTTAGCTGTTTGGTTTTTTTTTTCCACAGGTACCAGCATGTTCCTTGCTGAGTAACATCAAAGCAAGCCTACAAAATTCCTCCCTATCAAACACCCATTTGCTGACAACACAGTATGAAGATGAAACAACCAGAGGTCACTTAACTGCATTGTGGTTAAATACTATATAGAGTACGTGGGTTTGTATCAAAGTTTCACAGTAAGTGACCCAATTTTTTAAAAAACCAATCCTTCATGATGTTTTTTTTTCTTTTTTTTTCTTTTTAAGTTTAAGATTATATAAAGCAGATTGTCTCGCACCACCTCAAAATTTGAGTTATCAAATACACATCTGAAGGAGTGGTATCTTAAACCAAGCCTTGAACAACTCAGATTTCATTGGGATTCCGATCATCTGGAAATGACTAACTTCTACCCTTGCACCTAAGCAGTGCTCAAAACAAGGTGGCCACCAGCAGCCCAGTGTCCCGTAAGCGGTGCCCAGCCCCAGCGGCCCCCCAGGTCTGTCAGCACAAGGCCTTACCCAAACCAGAGCAGCCCCCAGCCCACGTTCTCAGCATTTCCAGAGCTCTCTCCTCCACGGGCCAAGCCCCACACAAACCACCCCTCTCGCCTGTTCAAGCAAACTCCGAAGGCTTTCCCCACCTTCATGGATAAAGCCTCGAATTTGGACAGACGTGCTCTCCCGCCTAACTGAGTCAATAACTTTTATTCACCAGTGAAATTGCTAGTTGCCCAAGACTTGGTTCTTTCTTAAGGTAAAATAAAACTACAACTACACACTTTTTTGCCCATGATGTCGTGAAAATGCATGTTGACAGCCTGGTCCACTGATTGTTCGTCCTCGAAAGTAATAAATCCAAAACCTAGCCAACGACGAAGAGTGAATCAAGGTAGCAGGGTGTTGTGACACAAAACAGGATGATGAACAGTATTAGGGGCGGACCAAGGGTTCAAGCAGGGGTTTCAGATAACCGAGACTTGTGTTAAATTTTCAAAAAAAAGTCAATCTGAGAAAATTGCAATGGATACTTCCTGTAATTAGGCAATTAATGCCTCCTCTTGGTTTCACACATGCAACTTACAAACTGAGCTTGTTAACCATCTTTTAATTTGATTTTATGCCTAACCCACCTACCAGGAAATGGAAAAAAAGTGCTAATATAGTCATAACTGTAACTGTGCCACATGATTAAAAACAAAATACTTGCGGGACAGCAGATTAAAGTCAAGAAACTTTGCTGCTCCTATCTGTGATTCAGACTAGGTTCCCAAGCTACTGCGTCCCTGTTCCCCAAAGCTGCAAAGCAACTTCCTCCCATCCCTTATCCCATCTTCCAATTAGGGAGCATTTTCCGTGGAAAATAAGAAAGTTGTCTTTGAAATGTAGCTGTTAAAGCATGAAAAATTTTACCACTCCATGGATGAATGAGAAGCTTCAGAAACTAGCAACCTAGATCAGAGGTTCTCAAGTTTTCCACACCTTAGAAAAAGCCCATAATAGATACTACTCCTTCCACACAGCAACCCCTGGCAACTAAACAAGTGTTGCTTAAACAGAATGCGATACTCACCATCACATCCCTTAATCTATTTTATTTCTTATATTTCCTGCTGCTTTTCTCTTGAAAATCTACGCAATACTTCCCAGTCCCTCTTTTTGCCCCAAGACGTTCCTGACTGCTCCAGACCTCCCCCCCTCCCCGAGTGGCTCATTCCCTTTCATCTGGCCACAGCCCTCGATGAGGGCAGCTCAGCTGAACCCAGCAGCTTTTTAAAAGGCAGCAGGTGAGCGTCTGATGCCTGTAGAAGACACTGGAAAAGAGGCAAAGCCCCGGGACTAAATCACTTTTTGAGGTGACACTTTGAGAACCCCTGCACTTAGGTTGTAGCTGCTGCTACTGCCGAGAGAGTGGCAAAATAGTGGTTAATTTCACAGAACACAGAGGCTGGTTCATGCCATCAACCACTCGTCGCTGGTGTAACCACCGGACCCAGGAAAGGGAGAACACATGCAGTACACAAATTGTGCCATTCTTTAGATTAGCTAAGGGGAGAGCAATAAAAATTAGAAAGAAAAACGAGGTGCGGCATCAAAAGCATATGGAACATGGATGCATTTCTGCTTTTCTGAAACCCAAGATTTCCCCCTTGGTTTGCATTTTGCTTTGCAGCTAGTGCTGACAGCAGCCATATATTGCTCTAAAGCGTTAAACAGAAATACAGTATCTATAACAGTTAGTGTCTCTCTAAGCTTATCCAACTCGGTTGGGTAAGCCCAAAGAGGCCTATTGTAGAGAAAGTTTATATATAAAAAAAATACACAAAGATACAGGCCAAAATAGATTCCAGCAGGTCAAATTCTGCTGTCAGCAACAAGAGCAAAAGACATCACTAAAATAAACTTAAAATAAAAAGGAAAAAAATTAGCATTTCCCACACACAAGAGACTGGCAGTATAAACGAAGTTTTGTTGACCTGTGATGAAAGCAGCCTCGAAACTGAGAGCAGCATTTCATCACAATATATTTGTCTGAGGTTAACTAGAAATCTAAGCATTAGAGCCAAAAGAAAAGTATTTGTATTTAAGTCACACATTTAGTATTGCAGCCTTTATCTAAAAAGGCATGGAAAAGAAAAATGATGGATACCATCTACATATGAAGGTTGCTCGTTTAACTTGATTCCAAGACGACTGAAGAAGGGGAATATATTGTGGGATGGGGATGGGGTTTTGAGGAGGAGTAGGAAGGAGAATAAGAGGTCATCGAGGAAGCCAGTAAAGAAAATAAAATAAAAAAGGATTTAAAAGGGCCAAACACCACAAGATAAGGAACAGTGAAGAAATCAGAGTACAATACACAGCAAAATTCCAACAACGTGAAATTTTAAACAGTAAAAGTGACAAAGTCTATCATCCAGCAGGTTTATTTTTTGAAGGACAGGACTTTATTGAAGACCTGAGAAACTAATTGCATTTAGCAGGAATCCAAGTGGACTACTGACCGGAGCAATGCCGCTGGTTTGCAGCCAAGGGGAGGAAAAGAACGAACACAGCAAGAACCTGTAAATTACTTCACAGTTGTTGGCTCAGCCAAGAATAGAAAGCCCGAGAAGCAGAGACTGCAACAAAAGCACTGTTCCTTTTAAGATGTAACGAGGCTGGCTGCGCCTAGACTTGGGAGTGAAAAGGATTTTGATGAAAGTGCTGCTTGCAGGAGAGCTAACAGGAGCAGGTAGGGACTGCGAGTCAGCAAAGACGACTCGGATGCTTGAAGACACAGAGCCGGCTCCCCAAGGGCATCGCTGCAGCTCTGACACGAATGGAGGGTCTGGTTCCCAGTGTTCTCAGGAGAAGCGGAAGGTAAATGAATGCTACAGGGATTAGTAACGGGGATAATTCTTCCCTCCTCCTACCAGCAAACTAGTAAAATGACATGCAGTAAGGGATCTGTTCAAAACACAAGGATGGTAAAGTTAATGGAAGAAGGTAAAATTCAGAATGGAACAATCATTTAAATTTTATAACTATATAGTCATTTAGGTACCGTGTTAAAAGGACAAGTGAGTAGACCGAGTAGCACTCTACGCAACAGAATGCAGATCAGAAAGAGAAGGCAAGAGAAAAATGTGTTCTGGGCTGCATGACCAGGAGTGCCGAATGCAAACTATGAGGAATTTTTCCTAGTATAACCCCAGGGACTAACAGGGCCATTTTTGGAGATGACAGTTAGTTACCACACTCATAAAAGAATGCAACAGAACAAAAATGAAAGCCAGAGCAACAGGGTTCAAGAACAGTGCTTAAGAAGTCAGACGAATGAAGGAGACAGTATTCCGCAGTACATCTGCACATCGGGTGGAGACAGACGGGTTCCCAAACCTGTGCACATCTGTCACTTCTGCTCTAAGCTACCACCTAGGAAGTGGACCCAAAGCCCTGTATTTTTCTTTTTTTTTTTTTTTTTTTTTTTTTAGTATAGCTTTAAGCAGAGAAGTTATTGAGACAAGGATTAATCCAGACCAGGCACGATGCTTTAGTACCTTTTGCTCAGAGGCTGCAAGGCTGGCATTAAATATTGCAGAGATATAGATGATACAACAATTGTTGAAATATTTCAGAACTTCAGCCACAAATTATATTCAGATGCCCGTTTCTCTGTCTCCACTGCCTCCTCTATTTAAAATCAGAAGCTCTAGAGCATTTAAATAGATGAATTTATGTTCTGCTTAAATAAAGGGTATCTGTTGAAAGAAGATTAAGATAGCTAAAGCAAGAAAACAAAAAAAAAAAAACAAATATATTGAAACTTCGTTTACACTCCAATAAAAGACAAAGCCCGTCCCTCCTCTGACTGTGGAACTGGCCTGTACCTCTGTGATAAATTATCACCTAGAGAGAAGAAATCTAAAGAGATATCGTTAATCACAGTCAAACAATTCACAGAGAGAAAAAAAAAAAAAAGAACTTACTTAACATTACCATACTTTACTATGAAACACTTAAATATGTCACTAAGGATGTATGTCTAAATTAAAAATAAAACTAAGACTTAACAGCTTAATAAATATGAAGTGAAGAATATATTGCTTAATAATGAGGCAGAAGAGAAATGAAAGTTCAGATGGCAAACTATTCTCTAGCATGTAGAACATGCTACAAGGTGGGCAGTGCAACTAAGCTTCACGAATTTAAAATATTGCCTCTTAATTGTCAAACAGATGACAGATGCAATGGAAAGTGGATGACATGAAACTTGCTTCATATTTTGACCAAAGGTTACCAACCTGATTAAACAGTCTAGTGAAATTTCCAAGTTTGGGGGCTTGTTGTTTGTTTGTTTTCTTAAAAGAAAAAGCAGTCTAGCATACAGGGATTATACGTCCCAATCAAAAAAATATATGTATTTCAGACTTATTTTGTGTAGTTTAAGAAATGTTTTTCGTTAAGTGAAGCCATTTAACCAAAACAAAAAGCATATAATGGATGGATTCTGTTCTGATCTCATGTTCAGAAGTACTCTGAACTGGAGTATCCCCCCCATGCAATTACAGACATCCATGTACCTTTCGTGGGGAACAGGAGGAAAGTCTGCTCATTTTTTTTTTCCCCCCCCAACAGTACCTTAAGCCACAGGAGCGGCTTGAGAATCAAATTTCATTCAACTAAAAAAACTAGCAAAAAAACCATAAATGAACATGAAACACCTGACTTTAAAGGCAGAGATACCAACTAAAGCTGTAGATGAAGAGTCTAGACTTGAAGTGATATTTTCCCAGTGAATTATTCTTTTTCCTGAGGCAACGTAGGAAAAAAAAAGTAGTCTACCTTTTCTGATGGTGTGAAATAGTTTGCCATCTGACTATAGGAGAGTATGAAGAAATTTCAAGGACAAACTAGATCAGCCTTTACCTCGGGGCCTCTGTTTCTCTGCGTCATAGATCATTACAACTTCAGTGACCTGGAAGAGAGAAGGGAAATTCTACTAACGGTGCTACCAGGGGAGTGTTATAAACAGTTACTACAGGCTGGTTCTCCGCACTCTATCCACAAAGCACAATTAAATGCTCGATGTAGCCATCAATACCAGGCTGGCCTAGCGCAGTGCAAACAAATTGGGAATATTGCTCTTTATGGGAGTTTAAGAAAAGCCTGAGTTCATCTGTTCTGAAAAGCTGCTATGCTGTGGCTTTTTAAGGTCTCATCACACTTAAGATTTTAATCTAGCATTAAGGTCGCTACGCTGTTTATATCCACACTATAGCCTATAAAAAAAAAAACCCAAAGGTTTATGATTTTCAACATAATATTCATCAGTGTAGCTTCTTAAAAGATTACTTTTTCCATTTTTAAACATTTTCACTCTCAACATGAAAAGCAGCTATCACTCCAAACACATTTAAGAATTTGCACGGCTTCTCTGAATTAATGACTTGAATATTGGTGTGGCACAGAGTACCAGTTATAAATTGATGCTTTAAATAGCATTACAAAAAACCTCTAAAGTTATGGATGATCAGTATCAGTGTGATTTTAGCTTTAAAAAACAAAAAAACAAAAACAAAAAAAGGAAAATGCAAGCTGCCTGAAGGTTTCGAGGTTGGGTTTTTTTTTCAGAATAAGCACCACTGTGAGCTACAATTTAAACAAAGCCAGAGGTGTAACGTTTTTGTCAAAGGCAACATTAAAACAGCTGACAGGAATTGCCTTTACATTTCTCAGATGCAGAAAAGTGGTCACAAAACATGTGTGGTCTCATGGAATCACATCTTCGCCTTCAAGTCAATCTTAGGTATTTTTTTACTAGAATCCTGTGAACTAGCTTAAAATCTGAAGCAAATTCACCTTTTACTTGCAGTTAGAAAACATACTTTTCAAGTTATTATACCATATACACTCACTTGAATATAGCCTACTGGATACATCTCCCCCATGTGGGGATTACACCATGTGACAGTGACAGATTTTTTTTTCCCCCACTGGTCCATTTGGATCCTCCTCTTCACACTGGTCTTATTTACCAAGCAATTGCCACATCTAAGAATCAGTGCCTGCTTTTGTCTCTTCACTCTGTGGCCACAAAACATATACAAGAGCCTCGACTTCTCCAAAGATAACTCATTAAGAACGCTACACTGGCTCCCCAATTTCTATACTACCGTTAAAGTTCTACTACTTACTTTTAAGAGGCACTTACACTTAATGGCTGTTGCCTTCTATATTTGGTGGAACATAACCCTGTATCTCCCAAGCCATCCAGAGGTCAGAATTGGAAAGCCAAAAGTCTGTGAGGAAGAGCCTTTAGAAATTATGCTCCACAGTTGTGGAACATGCTCCCTCATTTTTATTTACAAGTCTACTGCAGCCTTTCAAACTAAAGAAACAGTTGTTAGCCATTGCCTTTTACATTTATTTTTTTTAAATTATCTTAATCAAATATTAAATACAGTACTGTTGATAAACTTAGCCGCTTGAGAAAGAATCAACAAATCCTTTGCTGCCAGTAACAAGAGATCTTAGAGAAAGGCGATTAAAAAAAAAAAAGGTATCAAAAGAACACACTAAATGCCACTCAAAGATGGCAAGTTCACCTCCACTGGCACAGTCTTGAATTTAACTTAGGCAATCTTTAACTTTCTCAAAGATAATCACAGCTAAATTTAGTAATTTAGTTCAATAGTTTACCATCTTACAGGGGAAATGATAATTGCGATAAATGGGAATTAAAACTAAATAGAAAAGAATCCCCCAAGTCAGATGGCAAGAATAATTTCAGTCAGAGGTTACAAACTGAATTCAAACCAGGTACAGAACATGAATAGTGTCTCTAGAATGGAGGTTCTAGGGACAGCAGAACTCAGCTGATTCCAGACGATGATTTAAAAGCAACTACTGTTACTAAAATAACAGCAGGAGACTGCAAAATTTAACCTATCTGTACAGAGAGTCAAAGACGAGGATCTTGGACATCAGCTCCCTGTTCCCAAAACAAATATATACTCAACAAAAATTTTTAAATCACTGAGCTGTAAGTAATCAATCGAAAAGAGAAAATAATCGAAGAGAAATAAATACTCTTAAGCCAACTCAGCTCAGGAGTTTTTGCAAGACGGGAACAGAATAATGCATCAGGTAGACAAGAGGAGACAGAGGCAGCAAAGTTACATATCAGAGCAACAGATTTTGACAAACAGCAAGATATATTTCAGGATGATGAACATTTACTACAGTTTATCACAAAACGCTTCTGTATGTCCCTACAGCAGTTTGTCTAAATTAACCCAAAATTTGACAGCTTGACGAAATCTGAGGAAAGGCAGCAGGGGGGAAAGCATCTTGCAACGGACTGATAACTGCCATCATGCTGAATGACTCACCACTCCGAACTTCTTGAAGTATTCCCTGAGCTCTGTCTCGCCACAGTTATGAGGAATCCCACCAACAAAAATTTTATTTGATTTATTGTTATCGCTCCTGGATCCTTTCTGCTAAATCAAGGAGGAAAAAATTCAGTCAGAAGGACAATAAAGTTGGCTACTTCCATCATTTTACACTTAAACATGAACAATGGCCTCTTGCAGGTTGGAGGGGAGCCATCTCCAGGCTTGAAGTTTCCTAGTCATTGAAGTGAAGCAACTGCACACTCGGAGCTCAGCAGTTTCGTGTTCACAGTTAGAACACAGCCTCTGTTCTTTAGAAGATCAGAGAACTACAGACAGAGTTCTGGGGCCATTTACTCATTTTCTAATGAAATCATATTAACCTGCGGGGCATGAAGTTGGCTGGAAGAGAGTATCAGTCCTGCGAGTGCACTTCCAGACACTTGTTTCAAGATCTGAAGAACTCAACTAAAAGCCTGGCTAAGAGTTTAAGAAAACATCACACCCACAAACTGAGTTTAATGCAAACAAAGAACGTTTGTTAACACTGTATAGTACTTGGAGTCTTACCATGGAAATCTAAATAGAAGACATTTTTCGGAAAAAAATTTACACCCAAGGCCTGCATACTGACTCCTGATTTAAAAACATGGATATAATCCAAGTGAATTCAATGAAACTGCTAGCAGGTAAGCCCAAACCTGGAAAACAGGCAGGATACACCAAGTATCTTTCCTTACCCATCCTTCCTTCGGTCGTGTCCTTTCTGGTTGCATCCCCCTAGGTGTACATGGCTTTGGATCAATCTGGAAGAAGTTCCAATTTGGTCAGATCTCAGCACGCAGAATATTGTTCTAGAAGTTATGTTTACGGCAGCTGAACACAGCACTGCTGAAATCGGCACTGCTGAAATCCAGCTCCTCAGATCAAAGCTATCGTCAATACATCGCTTCTACAAAGTGACACAAATCATTTGAGTTAAAGCTGTCTTACAATAAATAATTAAAACCAACAACCAGGTAACTTTTACACTATCCAGTCTGCAAATAAGAAGCCAGAATGTAAAACAGATCTTTGAAGCAGCCTGGAACAGAAAAAAACAAAACACAAAAGCAACTTACATTTCGGCCATCTAACGTATGAGGTCTACTGGCCAGTACTGTTCCTACACAGTTGGGATCTTTAAATTTGACAAATCCAAATCCTCGAGACTGGTTTGTTGTTTTGTCTTTCATTATTACACAGTCTACAACTTCCCCATACTGAGAGAAGTAGCTACGAAGGGTTTCTGTTAAAAAAAAGCATATATTAAACAGAACCAGATATTAACGTTATGAGGCTGTGTTTGTAATTATGAGACAAAAGATATGCAAACAGCTAAACAAGTTCAAACTCATCTTTTGAAAATGACTGAATTTTACTTCCTCTCAACAAATACTGCATACTGCTTTATTTCCAGTCATGCAATAGAAAAGTAGTGTCGTAGTAAAGCAATGACAAAAAATTGTCGCCTTCTGAGTTGACAAAAAAACTTCAATACCAAACACTAAGAGAAAATATAAAACCAAAAGTGATTAACTTATATTTGAACTCTCTCTACAGAAAATTATATTCATTTAACAGAACAGAGCAGTAGAAGGTCATCCAATTTTTCCAACCACAGTACTGTCTGTTAAAAAGCTATGTATCTGTACATTGTTTTGCTGTTCACAAAGGCCTGGCTCAACGACTGTAGAATACATAGCTTACCTTGTGTTGTGCTCCAGTCCAAGCCACCCACAAACAGTTTTCTGCAAATGAAGCACACAGCAGTTTTAGGACGCTACACGACAGATACTTCATCTTATTTAACGCCAAATTCAGCTATTCTGAAGAGGTCTGGTGGCACTGAGGCCTCCACAATACACTACGAAGCCTGTTCTTCACTAGAATTCACTATTCTTTGGAACAACTACCTCCCGTTTCATGCATATTCACATAAAACCAAAGCATCCGTTTTGTGTGCCATAAGCACGAACAGACATTGCAAGCTTAAAGGAATGCATTTTATTCTGTTATGCAAAGAGAAGACAAAAATATGAGAAAAGCTCAAGTTCCTCCAAACTCCAGGTATTTGAGAAGGCAGTGTTGCTTCGAGAAATCATTACAATTGCCAGAAGTAAAAAAAAAAAAAAAAAAAAAAAAAAAAACGAACAACAAAAAAAACCATAAAAAAACCCCCACACAACATAGAACATGACACAAAGTAAATTTGCTTTCTCTTTTGGGCCAGAAAGGAGTTCCAGCATCAAACACTTCATAGTTCAGAAAAAACATGAATAAAAGCATCACTGAAATTTGAACAGTGACCCAAGAATGCTGTTATAAAGTCATTCTACCTGGTTAACCCCCATCCCCAATTAAAATGGGATGTTTGGATTCCTGTCAAGGTCTGGATCCTTGGCTCTAAGTTACTTACAGAACTTCTCTTAGCAGCAGAAGAAAACAGCTGCAGGGTCCATGCAGTTCCAATTTAATATTAAAAACAAAATCCCAAACTTCTGAGATAAAGCAAACTGACAGAAAACCAGACATTCTAGTTTAAATACACAACTCTGCCCCATTTACTGCTTTAATCCCCGGTTAAGGATCAGGAGGTGTGCACAGTTTTGCATTAGGCCTCCAAAATCAAGTCCGAAGAACAGTTGAGCCCTCCTACATCCGTTTGCTACCTAACGCCAGGGCAGTCACCAGAAAGATAACTGACAGGTGAAATAGGTTAAAAAAAAATATTCTACAAAAACACACTAGCAACACAGCTGCTGCAGCCCTTTATAACAGATATTGTAGCAAAAATAACACCAGACTCTGATGTTACCATCTCCTACGTTTAAGGGCATCACCGTATGAAAAATAATGCCAGTGGCTGAAGTCATTTAATACCAACATACAAGTAACAAGCAATGTAAGTGCATCTGCCCGGGGATGATGCGGACAGCTTCCACGTGCCAGAAGGTCAAAGCCCAACGGGAATTGCAGCTAAAAGACTCCACAGGAAGGAATGCTAAACTAGATGCAATGGTCAGACCCGGGCATCACCTGAAATTTCTATACTTGGGTAAAACAGAAAGCATACGTGTTTTTTCCATCCACAGATCAAAAAAAGCTGAAGTCAGCCCTCAGGCTTCCTTGCCCCTGTATTCTCAAAGTACTGCCCCGGTAGAGTCCTTAAACTGCTGATTAAAACAAACCAACTTCATCTATTCCTTTTATGTGCTACTCCCTTGCTCACCAAGAAAGACCAGTCAGAATCACTTTTGCCTACCATTATCTTCTAGTTAAATGAAAGCAAAAGTAGAACTACCAAGTTCAAGTCTAACAGACAGCAAACTTGTGAGGCAAGTACTACTAAATAACAGAGTAGCACTAATTCAGCAATTAGCTGTGAAACCATTTTACAATCCAGTTTAGTGGTATCTCCAAATAGATGAGAAAGTCATGGCTAAAACCCAAACTAAGCCCCACACCTGAAACTTAAGACAGATCTGAATCAACTCGTCTTCCAAAAAGTGCATCCGAATCTGCACCATTTCGTGTCGGAGCACGCCGAAGTACTTGGGCAAGTGCAGAGAGAGGAGCAGCGCCATGCCAGCCTGCCTGCTTTGCAACTCTTTATCAACCTTAGGGTGTGACAAAACTTCCATGCAAAGCATTTTACCCCATAATTAAAGGTTAGCTCAAAGACACCTCAACACTTGGCCCTTTCCAGTAAGAAGCACCAACTCAAAAGCTCTTCTGCTAGTAGTTTCATGGGTCTGCACAGACAAGTGCTGGGACAGTTTATCTTTGCAGGATGCCCTCTGTTTTTCTTATCAGTCCTCAAAGAGAGGAACCATATTCTGCTTTGTCTTCTACTCGCCCTCAGATATATGCCAGTATAGCTGCAGCTCAGCTGAGAATTACTGCACCTTCACTTACATGGGGAAAGTTGAAGTTCCCCTAACAACAACAAAAAAAAAAAAAAAAAAAAAAAAAATTAAACTTTCTCTCACTTGTTTTTTTTTGGCAGCAAGCAACCAGCCACCCCCCAGCCAGAGAGCTGCTGGTGCACAGGGGGCATCAGTGAAGTGGAAGCCTTCCACCTGGAAGGTCCTGCATAGCAGGGTGGCTTGCAGTCGAAAGCAGCAGCCCCTTCTTGCTTTGATTCATTTCTCTGTGATACGGCATCATGTCAGGACCCTCACACAACAGCCAACAGTGACTAAATTCAGTATTACTTGGTACCCACAAGTCTTGTTCCATTGACACCGATTTTATTTCTAAGGCACTAGTTGAGAGGGACCGACTGTTAAGCGCAGGCCAAAGCACCTTCTCAAGCAGGGCAGAAAATAACTGTGCTGGTGACAGGCAAAGCTCAGGCTTCGCAGCGTTGCAGGAAACAGTGGCTGCATCTGCTCCTGCGTCGCCATGACACATCCGACAACAGCACGAGCAGGACACTGCGTCCAGTACCAACCCCCTCTGAAAGCCGGGCTGTTCTCCACTGGCACGTTCCAGGATGACAAAGTTCTTCTCGAGGACAGGAAAACTCCCCCCACCTCCCTCTACTGGCAGAGCTGGCTCCTGGCGTCACTTCATAGAGCTGCTTCAACACCAGCCAGTTCCCAGCAACAGGTCATCATCATCTGGGAAGAACCCAACTTCACCCAAGAGTCATCACCACACGCAGAACCCCTGGGAGCTTCAACTGTCCCTTTACCAGCTTTTCCTCTCCACACACAGCACCCACGCACAAACCCGTGTGCTCTTTTTGTGCCGTTATTTTCAGGGAAACTAAGTTCTACAAGGAAAGTTTATTTCCTAATAGCAAAGAAAAAAATAACCAATCTAATGGTATATTCAGATTGAAGTTTTGATGTAGCCTATGACTATGTGGTACTTACATTTTGTGATTTTTTTATTATTTTTTTTAACAAAACCAAATTTGATAGCTTGGTATATAAGACCAATCTATATAAGGTCAATCTAAAAGTACCAGCTGCATTCCGACAGAACATCAAGCTGTCTGCAGGGAAGGAGAACTCCCCGCAGTTAGTGGTCATTGAAACCTTCCAGTCCCATTATTAATTATTTGTAGTCACCCTACATACATTTAAACAAACAAAAAAGCAGGGTTGCCTAAGGTCAACTGCAGCAGCTGTATGTAAATACATGGCTTCTATTTATACGCACACCATAGAATGCCAAAAGCCAGGACTACCCCGGCCTTTGATTCCCCAATGGATCAGTTTGAAGCCGCAGAGCAAACGCAAGAGTTCACTAATCCCTACCCAACACAAAACCCAGACGCGATACCGCAAATACCGCACACGACAGCGGTATGGAGTAACACCAGGTGAGCGTTGGTTTCCCTGCGCTCAGCTCACATCACCAGCCCGTTCACAAGGTCCTATGCACACTGCCTCCAAGCCTCCTATAAAACTTGGTATACAGTTTATGGGCTGGTAGTTATTAAAATTATGCCATCAGTTTGAGCCTGCTGACATCACTGTCCTCATACCTATTTACACCACCCTCAAAAATGCACACCTCTATAAAGCTATGTATTTATAGACCGCAGCATTCAGAGGATGCTGCAGTCCATCCCCAACAGAACGTAAAGCAGTTCCCCAGCAGGAGCCTGATGAGAACACAAGATGCCAGCCAGTTCTTTGGGCAGCTCTCTCTCTCTGCCATGAAGAGTCTGACGGTGTGCACC
Organism: Fratercula arctica; assembly: GCA_947846985.1. Taxonomy (NCBI): domain Eukaryota; kingdom Metazoa; phylum Chordata; class Aves; order Charadriiformes; family Alcidae; genus Fratercula; species Fratercula arctica. The sequence goes on along the minus strand of CANTUZ010000022.1, from coordinate 4,105,164 downwards.
GTACCCCGCTAAGTGCAGGACACCAACAGACACAGCGCACCTGAAGTGGCAGCATTCCTCAGTTCCGGATCAAGAAGCACAATAAGGACTCTCCAGAAGTTACGGTACACACAGTAAGTTTTAACTAAGTTTCATGAACCCACGTGTTCCGCTTCAACTATTTCCTGACAAAATTTTACTTGCTAATTTATTCTTTTCTACCATAAATGTATCTGTCACTGAAACAGCTAATCCCAGAATTCATAAGAAAGCACACACGGGTATTTTAAAAGTGCCAAAACTCGACAAAAGCACAAATTCTTTGCCTATGTAAAATAATCTGGCAGGTTGATTAACATCTATCGTTTCTCTAAGCGCGGTCCAATGAGCTACATCCTGTAGGACAGAGGATCTCAAGATCAGCACTTTTCTTTCAGCTAAAATAGTCCCAAGCACTAATTACAAGGAATAATGCTCACAAGGCCCAACCTACTCATATCAACGTGATCACAGGGCCTACAGCCTTCCTAAGTATTATTTTTTCTTAACTTAAAATCTCCGTCTAGAAAAGCGATTAAACTTGCAACTTCCTATTAAGACTTACATCTCACAACAGCTTTCAAAATAGAACTTCCTTCACACAACTACAGGCAGCTGACTAAAACTGCAGTTTGTTCTACGCTTTCACCTTTCCGTTTGAGCGCTTTTGGGGCAGGAAAAAAAAAAAACCAAACAACAAAACCAACACAATTACCACCTCTGATTAAAATCCAATCCTTTCAAATCTGATTACAACTCAGAAGGATGAAAATCTAAGCAGTCTGCAACTGGGAACGAGCTCTGCGACGGCCAGGCCTGGTCGGAATGAAAGTTGACAATATTTCACAGAGTAACTCACAGTCTGCGCTCACCGACAGACACAGCAGTCTGCTCAGCGGGTCTCTCCTAAGGCACTCAACAGTGATTAAGGCCCAAGACCAAATAAAAATACTATCAGAGCAAAACCTACGTATTTAGAGGTGCCTCATGCAATATACGATGTTTGTAGCAACATGTTACACACAAACCAGTTACCCTGCCCCTCGTATTTTTAAGACTGTGCAAATTAAGAACGTGCACAGTAAATAAGCAGCTTACAGGAGAGAACACGAGAAGGGAAGACGGCACTGTGTCCACTCTAGTCTTAAAGAAGGTGACCAGTTATGACGCGCATATGCTGTGCCAAAACTTGCAGTGAACGCTAAGTCTACCGGTTTTTTTTTTATTATTTTATTTTTGCTATTTTCAGTTCTAACGTGCCTATAGCCTCATAATGTAACAGGCTTTAGAGCAGAGCGCTGCAGCAGACTGACACAGCCGCAGCTCGGAGGGCAGCCACTGCCGGGCTGTCAGCCTGGAGCAGCCAACAAACCTCCACGAGGCCTCGGAGGCAGAACCGGCGTTTCTCCGCCCGGAGCCCAGCTGGCCCCGAAGGAGGGCGAGCGGGAGGCGGGGGGGGGGGGGGGGGGGGGGGGGGGCAGCGCGGCCGGGCCTGCCCTGCGGCAGCAAGGGTTGGGGGGGGACTACCGGCCGCCGCCTTTGTCCGGCCGCTCCCCCGGTGCGGAGCCCCGGTGCCGGCCGGGGACGGGAAGAGAAAGCCCTGATGAGTCACGGGAACGCAGCCACCGGCGGGTTTTACCCCCTCGCTCCCCTCGCTGAGGATGGAGAAGGGGGGAAACAAACCGCCCCCCACACACCCCGGCGGTGACCTTGGCCGCGCGCACCTGCCGCCGCAGCCCGCCGCGGGCCGGTCACGTGGGGGGGGGGGGGGAACCACCCTCCCGGTCCGCAGGGGCCCAGCATGGCGGAAGGGCCCAGCGGCGGGACGGCAGCGGGGCTCCCCCCACACCGCCCCGCCGGCGGCGGCCCTCACCCCGCAGCCGGTAAAGGGGGTCCCAGACCCCCGCCCCGCCTCCCCCCCACCTTCCCTCCTCACCCGATCTCGTCGGCGCCTCCCACGCTGTTCATGGCGGCGGCTCCTCGGCGGGATCCGGGGCCGCGCCCGGCTCGTCCCTCCGGTGGCGGCGGCGGCAGGTCGCGGGCTGCGGGCGGGCGCTCCTCGCCGTGTTCCGTCCTTTCCCCCCCCCCCCCCCCCCCCCGGCGCTCCCCGAGCTGCGCAACGGCCGCCCCCGGCCCGGCCCGGCCCCCCCCGCGCCGCGCGCTCGCGCTCCCTCAGCGCCACCAACCGCCGCTGCGCGCGCACCTGCCCTCGCTACGGGGTCTCCGGGGCCGCGCCCAGGGAGGGGCGGGCGCGGGGCGGGGCGGCGCGCGGGGCACGACGGGAAGGGCAGTCCGCCCGCACCACGTGCAAGGGGCCGGGGGGGGGGGGGTCGGATCCGACGGGACCCCCCCGGGACCCCCGGGACCCCGCCCGCAGCCCCCCAGCACCGCCCCGGCGTCCTCCCGGCGGAGCTCAGCGTGGCGCCGCCGTGGGGCTGCGGGATCCCGCTCGGCACCGGGCACGGAGGAACGTGGGGGCACGGCACCGGGCCTGGCCCCACGGTGGGGCACGGCCCTGGAGCACGGCCCGGCCCCGGTGGACAGCCCCAAAACATGGCACGGCCCCGGTGCACAGCCCCAGAACATGGCACAGCCCCACAGCGTGGGGCACAGCCCCGGTGCGCAGCCCCACAGCACGGGGCAGGGCCCTGGGCACGTCCCCAGAGCGTGGCACAGCCCCACTGTGCGTCCGTGGAGCGTGGCACGGCGTGAGGCACAGCACCGTGCAGACCCTGGTGCGCAGCCCTGGTGCATGGCACAGCCACGGTGTGTAGCCCCAGAGCGTGGCACAGTGTGGGGCAGAGCCCTGTGCACAGCCCTGGAACACAGCGCAGCTCCGGTGCGTGACCCCACAGCGTGGCACAGCACGGAGCGTGGCACCGTGCGCAGCTCGGAAGAGACGCAGCACCGCGCGCAGCCCTGGTGCATGGCACAGCATGGGCCAGAACCCCGTGCATGGCCCTTGGAGCACGGCACAAGCACCGCGCACAGCCCCGGAGCGTGGCACAGCCCCACTGTGTAGCCCCAGAGCGTGGCACAGTGTGTGGCACGGCACCGTGCAGACCTTGGAGGGAGACACAGCACCATGCGCAGCCCCAGTGCATTGGCAAAGTGTGGGGCAGAGCCCCGTGCGTGGCTCCAGAGCACGGCACAGCCTCGGTGCACAGCCCCAGAGCGTGGCACAGCCCCACTGTGTAGCCCCAAAGCGCGGCACAGTGTGGGGCACGGCACCGTGCAGACCTTGGAGGGAGACACAGCACCATGCGCAGCCCCGGTGCATTGGCAAAGTGTGGGGCAGGGCCCTGGGCACGTCCCCAGAGCGTGGCACAGCCCCACTGTGCATCCCTGGAGCGTGGCACGGCATGAGGCACAGCACCGTGCAGACCCTGGTGCGCAGCCCTGGTGCATGGCACAGCATGGGCCAGAACCCCGTGCGTGGCCCTGGAGCATGGCACAGCCTCGGTGCACAGCCCCAGAGCGTGGCACAGCCCCACTGTGTAGCCCCAGAGCGCGGCACAGTGTGTGGCACGGCACCGTGCAGACCTCGGAGGGAGACACAGCACCATGCGCAGCCCCGGTGCATTGGCAAAGTGTGGGGCAGAGCCCTGTGCATGGCCGCAGAGGGTGGCACAGTGCGGGGCATGGCACCGTGCACAGCCCCGGTGGGTGGCACAACCTGGGTGGGTAACCCCGGAGCGTGGCACAGGGTCCTGGGCATGGCCCCGGTGCATGGCACAGCGTGGAGCGTGGCACTATGCAGAGCCCAGAGCGGGGCACAGCCCTGGTGCATGGCACAGTGTGGGGCAGAGGCTCGTGTGGCACAGCGTGGCCCCACTGTGTAGCCCCAGAGCGTGGCACCGCATGGGGCAGAGCCCCGTGCACAGCCCCGGAGCACGGCACAGTCCCAGTGTGTGGCCCCAGAGCACGGCACAGCTCCGGTGCATGGCCCCAGAGCGTGGCACAGTCCCAGTGTGTGTCCCCAGAGTGTGGCACCATATGGGGCAGAGCCCCCTGCACGTCCCCACTGGGTGGCACAGCCCCTGGGGACAAGCCCTTCTTCCATGTCCCCCCCGGCTGCACTGACCCGTCCCCACTCCGACACGCAGCGCTGCCACTCGGTCCTGCTCCAGCCACGCATGGCGGGGTGCCCGGTGCCACCGGGAACGTGTCCTGTCCCCTGCGCCCCCCCCAGCCCCGCTCTGACATGGGGCACCGGTCGCTCCTGCCCGGCCGTGACAGTGCAGGCGGCCAGTAGCCAACATGCTGGTGCAGGTGGCCACCCCCTGCCTGCCCCCCCCCGCCGCGTCCCCCCCGCCCCAGCGCCCGATAAGGGATCCCTTTCACCCCGCGGGGCCCCAGCCCTCATTGCGCACTCAGCATTTTTCCCAGCCCCGGCTATTTAAAGCCGGCCAAGACCCCGGGGGTGGCCCCTTCCCTCCCCCAGCGCCCTCGACCGGACCCGCTGGACTTTCCTCCCGGCAGCGGGGCGGCCATGAGCGCCTGGGCGGCGGCGGGGCCCATCTTCGCGGAGGGCGAGGATTGCCGGGCGGCATGGCGGGAGGCAGCGGCCGGCTACGATGCGCCCGACGCCCACCTGGAGATCCTGGGGAAGCCGGTGATGGAGCGCTGGGAGACCCCCTACATGCACTCGCTGGCGACTGTGGCCGCCTCGAGGGGTAATGGCCCCCCCCCGAGGGCTCGGGGCCGTGGGGTGCAGCTGGGGCGTGGGGAGCGGGCAGCGTTCCCCACGAGCAAAAAATGGGGGGGGGGGGGGCCCTGCTGCATGCACCCTGCTCACCGCCGGTGCTCCCCAGGCAGCCACGGTGGGCGCGGGGGCTGCGGTGGCACTTGTGCTCTCGTCTCAGGGTGACACGTTCCCGAAAGGGGTTGGGGACGGGGCGGGGGGCAGGGGGGTGCAGCCGCTTGCAGGGGCAGAGCACGGCATGGCCGGGACCTGCCGCTTTTTGGGCTGCATTCCCCGCACGCCGGCACAGGGAGGGTTTCGGCGAGCGGTTGCTTGTCCCCGCTGCAGCCACCGCGGGGGGGGTTCGATGGGGGCAGATGGCTGTTGCGGAGCACGGCTGGTGACAGGGCCACGGGGCTGCTCCCGGTTTCCCCCCCCCCAGCGCCGGCAGCACCCCGCTTTCCCAAACCGTCCCCAAAACAACCCAATTCATGGGAGACGTTTGGGGCTGGGGGGGGCTCCGAGTTGGGGGAAAAGCAGAGCTCTGCGTCCGCTGGGCTGGCAGAGGGGAAGGCACCGTGTGTGTCCCCCCCACCCCAGCCGCCCTCTCATCCCCAGGCGGCCGCGTGCTGGAGGTGGGCTTCGGCATGGCCATCGCCGCCAGCAAGGTGGAGGAGTTCGCCATCGAGGAGCACTGGATCATCGAGTGCAACGAGGGGGTTTTCCGGCGGCTGGAGGAGTGGGCCAGGGCGCAGCCCCACAAGGTCCGGGGTGGGCTCTGCCGGGGGGTGCCGGGGGGGTGCCGATGACCGGGGCTCACCCCTCTGCCCTCCCGCAGGTCGTGCCCCTGAAGGGGCTGTGGGAGGACGTGGTGCCAACGCTGCCGGACGGGCATTTCAGCGGTGAGGCAGCCGGTGGGAGTGGGGAGGGGGGCGGCGGGGTGGGGGTCCCCAGGGCAGAGCTGGGGGTGCAGGCGAGCGGCCGGCCCCGCTGCCCCCCGCGGTGGTGGGGACGGGCTGCAGCCGGTGTCCCCCCTGAGCGGCACCTTGCCCTGGGGAACAGCCTTCTGCGGGGCGGGGGGGGGGTGTGTGTGTGTGCAAATTTAAATGGGAAAAAATTAGTAAGAGGCCGTGAAGGGGGATCTTCCCCCCCCACCCCCCGGCACTGGAGCCCCCGCCGGCGCCTCGGTGGTCGTTGACGGGGGGTCTCCGTTCCCGGGCAGGGATCCTGTACGACACCTACCCGCTCTCGGAGGAGACCTGGCACACGCACCAGTTCGCCTTCATCAAGGTAACGCGGTGGGTGCAGCGCCCGCAGCCCGGCCCCGCAGCACCCACACCTCCCTCCTGGGGAGGGGGGGGGTGGGGTTGGGGGAGATGGGGGCACATGGGGCAGGGAGGAGAATTCCGGAGCTCAGGAGCCAAAGCCAGAGCCAGGTGTTGGGTCTGTCCCCGCGCCCTCCCTGTCCCCAGGACTTAGTGCCCCCTCTGGAAAACCCCGATGTCCCCGTGATGTCCCCAGCACGGCGGTGGCATCGGCAGCACTTTTGGTCCCCGTGGTGGCAGCCGGCTGGGGGGGAGCAGCGGGAGGGCACAGAGGGCTGGGGCCAATGTCTGGCTCTGCTGGGAGACGCAGGGGCTTGGAGGGGGGTACGGCGGGGTCCGGCGGGGTCCGGGTGCCAAGCGGGGGGTGCTGAGCCTGTTGTTCCCCCCCGCCATTCCCGTCGCAGGACCATGCCTTCCGCTTGCTGCAGCCCGGCGGGGTCCTCACCTACTGCAACCTGACCTCCTGGGGGGAGCTGCTGAAGACCAAGTACACCGACATCGAGAAGATGTTTGAGGTGAGCGTCGAGGGCCGCGCTGGGGAGAGCCCAGCCCAACCCGGCGTCCCCGACACTCCGGCCATGGAGAAGCACGAGCCAGAGCACTCCGTGGCCATTTGACTCCTCCGTCATGGCCGGGGCTCAGTGGGGAATATTTGAGGGAAGGTTGGAGGGTTTTTGCCCGCGGCAGCCCGAGATGGGGGTCCCCTGCACCCAGCTCCTCGTGCTGTCCCGCGTCCTCACGGGGCTCAGCAGCATCTCTGCTCCCATCCGACCGTGGCTGCCCCTTCCCGCCCCTCCTCTCCCGCAGGAGACCCAGGTGCGGCACCTGGTGGAGGCCGGGTTCAAGAAGGAGAACATCAGCACGAAGGTGATGGACCTGGTCCCCCCCAAGGACTGCAGGTACTACTCCTTCCACAAGATGATCACACCCACCATCATCAAGCACTGAGGGCGCCCAGCACCATCCCTCCCCGGAGCCGCGGGAAGCGAACCCTAACGAGGAGAGACCGATTATGTGCGCTGCCAGGAGGAGAAAAGCTCTTCTCTCCTTTGATGCTAATGAGAGAAGATCGAAGCCCATTTATCCGGAGGCAGGAGAAGGCTGGAGGCTTGGGATGGAAGTCCTGGGTCTTCGGGGGACCTCCTGGACAAAAGGACTCCCTGCCCCATCAGGGTTGTCACCAGGTTGTCACCTGCTCCACGCAGCCCCCTGCGTGGGAGGGGTCCCAGAGGCTCCTCTCAAGACGCCAAATATCAATTAAGCTGCAATTCAAGAGCGTTGCCCCGAGCCTTCAGCCAAAGGGGTGGGAAGACGAGATGTTTCCTCTAAAAACTGCATCATTTTTAGAAATCGAGGGGTCCAAAAAGCCAAATAATCTAAAACCAGGCGGGAGAAACGGGGAGGACAGGGCAGGTGGAGGCGTTTTGTTGGAAGGGGATTTTGGCTGCTCCCGCAGCCACTCCCCGGTAAAGTTTCCCGATCCCTTCGGCTAAAGCCCAGCGTGGCAAGTTCCGATTCCGACGACCTCCTTGCAGTTCCATGGCACATAAATGATGTTTTCTCGTTCTATCCAGAAGATCTAAAATCCATTAAAAAGGAATAAAATACATAGCTTCTGTTTCAGAGCAATTTATTTGTCTTTCAAAAGCGCACACGTGTGTGCAGCACTCATTTTTATTAGTCATATTCTGATTTTAAGCATTAATATTTTACTTGATTTTTGATTTTAATTAATTTCTGGGTGCTGTGCACACAGATACAAAGGATTTTTTAGATCCTTTGTAGGAATTACAAACACAAAGCAGGTGGCGAGCACGAGACGAGCTCGGGGAGACCTCGGGGTTCCCCTGGATGTGCGTCAGTCTCAACATTTCCCAACAAAGCCAAAGTCCCGGGTTTCTGGCAAAAGCATTTATGTCACGACAGGGAACTTCAAACATTCTCCTTCCCTCCCGCGCCGTTCAGACCAGAAACCACCACACAACGTCATCACCTTCAACTCCCGCTTTTTAATTCCGCTATTAAATGAATTAAAAACGTCAGATAAGAGGGATAGATTAAAGACAGAGGAGTATCTTAACCAGGTAGAGTTTTATTGAAGGCTCGTGAGAAGACGGTTTTCTTGTGCGTACGAATGCAAGCGGGTGCCCGGGCGGGCGGTGAGTGGGGAGGTCATAAATAAGAGGCTATTTCCTGTACCAGATCTGAATCTTCTTCTCCCGTTTGATTTTCTTCTGGAGCTGCAGGATTCCGTACAGCAAAGCTTCAGCAGTAGGTGGGCAACCTGAGAGAGAAAAAGGAAGCCCACGGGGCTGCCAGCTGCGCTGACGCGTAGCCAGAAGGAGAAGCCACAAGCCACGGGCTTTGCCCCAAAGCAGGCTGTGATTTCCCTCCGGCCTCGTGGATGTCACAGGCCGCAGAGTTCAGAAAAGCAAGAGAGATTCTTTAAAGAAACTAAAAGTTTAGTCCGAAGTTTAGTTTCTTTAGTTTAAAGAAACTGAGGTGATGGTGTTTTTCAAAAAGGTCTTTACAAAAACGTAGAAACGCTTTGCTTTTAAGCAAGGTGGTATCTCACAGGAGAGTACGTGGTTGACTGAACTACAGCCCACACGTTACGCAACAGTTACTGGCGAGGAACATCACCAGAAGAACTCCGCTCGCTTACTGGAAACCCCGGGCGGATCTTACTGAAGCATCTGCAGCTTTAGCAACACCGTTTGAAACAGAAAGGTCTTTAAAAGCTACACCAAGCACCACCAAAACGTACAAAATTAACTTCAGTCCCGTCCTGCCGCAGGTTAGTGCCGCGGCGGGCAGAGCCCTCTCTCCTACCTGGCACGTAGATGTCCACTGGCACGATGCGGTCGCAGCCCCTCACCACGGAGTAGGAGTAGTGGTAGTAACCCCCGCCGTTGGCACAGCTGCGAGAGACGGGCGGGTGTCAGCGCCTCGGTAAAGGCGGCTCCGCAGCCCGCGGGGAAGATGAGCAGGAGGCAAAAGAGAAGGGGAACCCGGCACCCGAGCACTGCGAGGCAGGAGCCGCCGGGCAGACTTTACAGCGAGGGACGGAGCGGGTGCCAAGGCTCACGCCATGGCCGTTCAGCCTCCTCACAAGCCCTGGCTGGAAGGCAGCGACCACACCGAACCGTTTTCATTACTCTTACAAAGCAGATATTCAGAGGGTCCTTCCTCTCTGCTGCAAAACCTGTTTTATTTTGCCACATTGGCACAGAGCGTTTCTAGAACTTGTCCTGTCCCCTCCAGGCCCTGGTGAAATGGCCACCCTCGGCCCCAGTGGCACCACAAGCCCAACAAATTACCAGTTCCAGCACACCAGAGCTCCACAGAGCTCACATTTCACGCTGCACAGTAAAAGCATTTTGAAAGCTTTCATCTAAATGCAAATTCTGAGATTCTGGACATATACAACCCCCCAGACTCCGGCAGCTGCGAAACCCCCAGAATCTTTCACTGGGGAGACTTTGCAGTTCCCGGGGACTTGACAGACATCATTCTCCTCACTCCAGTCAAAGGCAGCCTTTATGTCTCACTTGCAACAAGGCCTCTTTATATAATTTAAGGGGTTGGAAATACAATTGAGAAATGGGTTCCCTTCCCTTTGTCTCCCCACCCGAATGGGGACACCAGACTCCTCCCGTGCGGTACAAGGTGACAAGGACATCCCGGCATTTACCTCCCCATGGAGACCACGTAACGAGGCTCCGGCATCTGGTCGTAGACCTGCAGAACACAGACATTTCAGATCATTTTCCACCTACGTCCCGCACACGCAGCCGTGCATGAGGCATCCAGCCCAGTCTGTACCTTCCGAAGTGCCGGGGCCATTTTGTTCGTCAGGGTGCCGGCCACGATCATGACATCAGCTTGCCGGGGACTAGCTCGAAAGACCACCCCGAAGCGGTCCATGTCATAGCGAGGAGCCGCCATGTGCATCATCTCCACGGCGCAGCACGCCAGGCCAAACGTCATCGGCCATAAGGAGCTCTGCAGCAGGAGAGACGCAGGTTATGGGTGAGAACGCTGAAAGCGGGAGCGGAGACCCCTGTGCGGGTGACTCCAAGAACAAAGAGTTGATCAGACAGAAAAGGAAACAGGACAAGAAAAGTTTCAAGGTCTGTTCAGTCAGAGCATCATAAACAAAAACGGTGTTAGCCATTATACGGGAGAGCAAAGCCCACAGCTCCGGGGAAACGGATGCGTAGAGATCTGTGCATTTGCAGCCTCAGAGAAGCTGAATGCACCCAGAGCCGCAGACGCTCCCCTGCGCATCTCACGCCGCAAAAACAGCCACCTCCGAAGCCCCGCACAAGGGCAGCGGCGGCTGGAGAGGGCAAAACTCAGGAAGCCAGAGCGCACTGGATTCGGGGGAGTGACACTTGTGCAGCCTTCTCCGTGGCACAGAGCAGCTGCGCATTACAAGCACTACGCAAACCAGAGAGTGCCTTTTCCTCGGGACTGAAGGAGAGCTCTGTTCAGCCAAGCAGCCGGCGCTGCTTTGTGCCACTCTCACGTTAAACGTCTCTCCCGCTCTGACACAGTATCCCAAATGTCAACCTCTGGCCAAGAAACTTGGCTATTTCCCTAAGGAGAATTTTGAACCTATTTTTATCCTGAGGAGGAGACAGCTCAAATCCATTTCCCACCAGCACCTCAAAGCATTCGATACCATTTCTCCCGAGTGAGCACGACAGTTCCAGTGGACTCACCCTTCGCGCCCAGTTGATCAGGTCATCGAGTTTGGTGACAACATATTCACCCTTGCTAGTGGGGACGTAGGATTTTTTCTGGACAACAGCTGAACTCTTTGGCTGGACTTGGACAGAGCTGAAGACAAACGGCGCAGTAGTATCAGTCTCCAATTAATAAGCGTAACTGCAGAATACAATCATTAGCCTCAAGGAGCTGTGATCCCATAAAGAATCCGTGGTGTATTGTTTATGGACAACCTCACCCCCTCTGCTACCGCTGGAGACTGTGTTTATAACAGGGGGGTTTTTCCCTGGCCGTGGGGAGAGCTGTGGAGTGTCTTGCTCAGGCAGAGCCCCTCTGTTCGCTGTGCCCAAACTACGGAGGGTGCCTGGCGGGCTCACCTCCGCCTGCCCGGTAATCCCAGCTTTTAAGAAGAGAGGAAAGAGACTGTCACGTGAATGTAGACAGCAGGTTTCCTCCCCTGTACTGCTGGGGATCCCCCACCCGCAGGGGAAAGGATGCAGCCGAGGAACCTGTCCCCGAGCACTGGCGTTACCTGTCGGCGTGTTCAGCCGCCGGCGTCTGATGGAGCAGCCGAGTGTGAGCTGATGCCACGGCACCGGGCCTGGCAAAAAGAGAAGCCATTACACCTCAGTGTGTCATGGTCACACAAACCTCCAGAGCACACACCGCTGCTCTCCCTCCCCAGGGACAGAGAAAGCTCTGATCAAACCCTGCCGGGGAGGAGACCCCCCCACCCTGGACAACCCCCCACCGACCCAGCTCACTCGGGGCTCCCCGGCACGGGGGAAGCTGCTCTGGGGGGGCCCCGAGTCTCCCCACACCGACACCCAGCACCCTCCATCCCCGTCCCTCACCGCCAGGCCAGCGTGCCGCACCGGGGGAGGCGAAGACCTGCAACGAGAGAGCGCGGGAGAGCTCAGCTCTGGCTGGACCCGGCACCGAGGGGCAGGAACGGCCCGGACCGGGGGGAGAGCTCAGCGTGGGACTCCCCCGGGGATGAGCCCCGGGCTGCACGGAGGGGACGGGGATGGGGACACCCCATGGCCCCCCGTCCTCTCCCCGGGCCTCCAGCCCCGCCGACGAGGGTCGCCCCCGAGGACAGCCACGGTCCCTGCCTCACCCTTGGACCCGTCCCGGTGCCCCCTCCGAGCCCCGGGGCCCGACCCAGCCTCCCGCTCAGGGCCCCGGGGAATGGCCTGGTCGCCCCCTCATGGTTCCGAGGCTCGGCCCGGTCGCATTCTTAGAGCCCCCGGGCCTCCAGCCCGGCCCGATCCCCCCTCAGACACCCGGGACCTCCAGCCTGGTCCCCCCTCAGAGCCCCTGGGCCCGGCCCAGTGTCCCCACAGGGCTCTCTCCCGGCTCGGTCCCTCCGCAGCAGGCCGAGGCCTTCACCCGGTCCCGGTCCCAGCTCCCGCCCCGGCCCCGGCCCCGCTCACAGCCCAGCGCCGCCATCTCGCCCGCAGCCCTTCAGGCAACCTCTGGGCGCGGTGCACCCGCTACAGCGGCCCGGCGCGGGCCCGGTGCGTCGCCACAGCGCGCCGGCGGGGAACGCGGGGCGGCGCGGGGGGTTCCGCAAGCCCCCGCCGGGCCCTGGCCCTGGCCTGCGGCAAAACAGGGAGGGACGGGGGCGGTGGAGAAGGGAAAGGCAGCCAGGGGTGTCCCGGTGCGGCCGGGCCCCGGAGGGGCCGCGGCGCAGAAAAAACGTGCGTCCGTCCCTGGGTGGGCTCGAACCACCAACCTTTCGGTTAACAGCCGAACGCGCTAACCGATTGCGCCACAGAGACCGCGCTGCCGCCGCCGCTGCCGCACCCGCCGCTGTGGCCACCGGCAGCGCACCGGTGGTCGCCCACCCCGCCCCGCCCCGCGGTCTGTCCCCTGTCCGTGCCTGTGTCCGTGTCCCCCCGCTGGGTCCCCCAGTGCTCGGCGCCCACCCCCGCTGGGCCCGGTCCCACCGGGGGGGGTCTCGGGAAGAGGGGGGGCCGAGGCGCTCTCACGCAGCCGAAATAGCTCAGTTGGGAGAGCGTTAGACTGAAGATCTAAAGGTCCCTGGTTCGATCCCGGGTTTCGGCAGCGGTTGTTATTTTTCCTTCGCTGGCTCGGGCTGCGAATTCGCCCACTGGTCCGAAAATCCTCCAAAACACGCCAAAAGCGCCGCCCGGGCCCCAGTAGATGCACCCCACCCGCTCCGAACCCTTTTATATCATATAAACAAACGCAAGCAGTAGCAGAGGCAGGGGCACGACCCCGCTTAGGGAAAGAGGCATCTCAAGAAACATGCACCAACTAAAATTGGACAAGCTCAGTTGTAGCAGGGATGATGCCTGCACGTATTCCTTTTAATTAAAGCACAATAACAGAAAACAGTAAGTTTGCTTTCTTGTACCCACCCCTATGTTTAGTAACACATATCTAAAATAATCTTTGCCTCATGTAAAATTTGGGTGGAAGAGCCTGTGCCTGTGGGCACCAGCGACCACAGCTTAAAACCAGCATTCGAAATAAATGAGCCCATTCACACAAAAGCCAGGACAAGCCTTTGGTGGTTCACTTCATTCAACTTTAATTGAATTAAGATCACATAATTCCGTACATCACCAGGCTGAACTCAGTCTCGAGGCGGAGTTCTGTCACCACCCTCTGATGCCTGGGGCAGGAGCTGGGAGTGTTTTTTAGGGATGCGAACATTCTGGAGCGCCTTCACCCAACGCTTGGCTGAAAGGCAGGAAAAGTGAGGACCGAGCTAAAGTGAAGACGAGGGGGCTCTGCTCCAGCACCGGGGGCTGAAGGAGGAGCCGGACGGTCCTTTTGCTGGTTTTGTGCGGCACCATGGATCACGGTAACCCAGAAGTGCACAAGAAGAGTCCAAGTCAACGCCTGTTATCCTTGTGATTGATGTGTTTGTGAATGTCCCTTTAGTAACACCAGTAAGGATTCTAAATGCTCCATGATGGGTTTCAATATGCAATCAAGCATGTGATTAAAACATACTCAGAGAATTACTCTAGCCAGAATACGCGCCTGTATCCCAATTTACATGGAAACTTCTTCCTTAAATTCCAAATCATCCCAGTTCCTATTGGACAAGCAAGTAGATCACATTGGCATTATAATATAGAAAAATACTAAATCATTGGGCTTTTATCATTAGATAGTTCTCAATAACACTGCAAGTCTGTCAAAGGCAATTTGCGATATGTTACACCTTCACAGCAAAAGCCACAGGAGGAACTAGGCATGATTAAATTTGATATTTAAATCAGATAGAAAAAGACAAAAGTGTCCCTAAAATCATGGCCTCAAAGAAGACCATTAAAGCAGCATTCAAAACGGTTTCACTTTTAAATGTGAGTGGTTTTTGTTCTTTAAGCAAACATTGGATTCCTTTTCCACTGGATTTTACAGTTGTCCTATCAACAAAACCAAAGCCTTTGTTATTCGGATTGCATCACTAGCTACCAATTTTATTTCCTGCACTTTGAGACACATGAAGCAAAAACAACCAACCTGCTGGGAGCATTTGCAGACAGGGACCCTGCCTACATCCACTAACATCACCGGGCAACACACGGCTACGTAATTCATCAGCACGTGCCTTCCTGAGGACACCAGCTCTCCCTTTGTCAGATATTTGGCCAAAATAACTCCTACAAAGCTTAGTGTTACAGCAAGCAGCTCTCAAACCCCTTGCGGTTTCTGCGGGTTCCACGTGAAGCGCCCCGAGGGGGTGAGAGGCGGCACCCACAGGGGCTGCTCCAGGCAGCTCCCCACTGCACAGCCCAGGGAAGCGGCGCCAGCACCCGGAATGGAGAGGGAAGCTGAAGACACAACTGTATCTGACAGCAGTACAGCATTACAGTGACTACAGCTCTGAAGATATGCTTTAAAAAGTAAGAATTACACATTTTATACAAAGAACCACGTCTCTTATTACACACGCGCAGTGCCAGGGCAACTTGGGAAAGTTTGTACCACCGCTCAGGCGCTGTCTGCAGATGCGCGTTTGGTCTTCCTCTTTTTCCTTCCTATAATTGCTTCATCAAATATTTCTCTCTCCCTGGAAAGAAAGACATTGACATTCTGTATTAAAAATAATCTTCACATATTAAACAGTTCGCAGCATGTTATAACTCAGCAAGAACATTGCCGTGTTTAATCATTCTGTCAGACAATGAGGAAGCTTGCCTGACAGAAGGGAGGGTACCGAGCTCTTCTACCCTTATACTCACTAGTAAGAAAAAAAAAAAACCCAGATTACTAAAAATAAGAAGATACCTTTTGCTCACGGATGGTCCTTTTATGTATTTCTCTTCTGCCTTCTTGTAATCTATGTCATCCACAGCAGAAATCGCATAAATGATGGCCTATAAAAGTATTTGATTCATTTATACTCGTGAAACAAAAGTTAAATTACAACCAGCGATTTGAAACTATCCCAACAGATGAGCACATTTTTAGAATAAGGTTCCTCAATCACTTTGGAAACCGGGATGACACTGCTTGTTGGGTACTTGTTCTTAAACAAATAATTCAAACTTGTCCTTTAGCATTCCCAAACTTTTTATCGACTTTAGGGTGTGGCAAAGCTTCCATGCAGAGTATACTACACAGGAAATAAGGGGTGGGGCTAAATTCAGGATTACTCGGTACCCACAAGTCTTGTTCCATCGACGCCAATTTTATTTCTAAGGCACTAGTTGAGAGGGACCGACTGTTAAGCACAGGCCAAAGCACCTTCTCAAGCAGGGCAGAAAATAACTGTGCTGGTCACAGGCAAAGCTCAGGCTTCGCAGCGTTGCAGGAAACAGTGGCTGCATCTGCTCCTGCATCGCCATGACACATCCGACAACAGCACGAGCAGGACACTGCGTCCAGTACCAACCCCCTCTGAAAGCCAGGCTGTTCTCCACTGGCACGGTCCAGGATGACAAAGTTCTTCTCGAGGACAGGAAAACTCCCCCCACCTCCCTTCTACTGTATTTAACATTCCCAGGGGAGTATTTTTATAACCAGATTAAGCTATTCTTCATAGTAATTTTGTTTCTACAGAAGTTACTATGTCCTCCCAGGAAAGCTCCTAGGAAGAACAGTAAGTATCTAAACATTTAACTGTAAAAACAACAACCCACCCCCCAACACACACAAAGAACCCAAGAAAACCCAGAAGAGTCGGGGTTGTTTTGCCAGATTAAAAAATAAACAAGCCCAAAGCTTTGAAGAGTTTCAGAAGTAATCAAAATACACCAAAAGCAATCATTCTGCCTTTAAAAACATCATACTATGTAAAGCTTCCCCATTCTGTGCTAACGGCTTAAAAAGCAACATTTAGAATGACACTGGTTCCCATCTCACCCACAACCCTGCCAGCCTCCTAACATCAACACCCTCAGGAAGCGCGTAGTGATTAACACGCCTGCTTTATTTATTTGCTTTCTCCAACGTGAACATGATTACCAGCCCCTGAACATGGTTTAAGAACCTCCTGCCCTGATTTTAATATTCTTCACTCATCATATATTGAAACCACGCAGTTTTATGCCCTTTGAGCTGAAGGGACTGTGACCCAAGCTGGCAAACAGACTTCAATGGATCTGCCAGCTCCCGGGGAACACTCCCCCAGCCATTAAACTCTAATCACGTAACACTAGCATTATTTACTTACTTGAACATTTACTTCTCTCATGTTTACTTACTTCAGGCAAAAGGACATCCGAAATAAATTTTATTGCGTCTCCGTTAATTTGATGCGGATTTTTAGCACCTATCTCACAATACACCTCCTTCAAGTAGTTCACCACAAGGTCTAATTGTTCTTCATCCTCTAAATACGTCTCAACGCAGTTCATGTACTGACTTGAATTCAGGAATTCCTTCAGCCACCGCGACTGTTTTCTGCTTTTCAAAATAGCCAAAAGATGCTCTTCGGCCCCCTTGGTCTTCACTATAAACTCCACTATCTTTTTATTCGCTTTGTCTCTAGCGGCTCTCGTTCTGTCAGGGAGAAGTTTCTTGGAGGGCTTCTGAGGTGAAGTTTCTGATGAAGACTCTTCAACATCTTCCTCTGCCGTGTTTGGAAAGGTCATTGGGACTAAACCTTGATAACCTTCCTTCCTAACTGGGTAGCCTGAAAGAAAAGCCACAATCATTCTTAGTTAAATATAAAAAACAAGCGGCTTTTTCACACACATACTTACATATACAAATATAAAGTAAGGAACTTTCTTGATAAGAGAGAATTTTTACTTTCTCCTCTACCAAAGAAGGTAAAAAAAGCCACCAACAACAAAATCTTAATTTTGCTTAAAAAAAAAGAAAAGATTAGGGAGCTGAAACTCTGGCAGGAGCTCTGAAATGAACTCCCTATAATGTGAAGCCACCAGTTACCGGAGCATCTTTAACAGCCAATATTTATTTAACTGTTGTTGCGGGACTGAAAAACCTTAGAGTGCAGCAACGGTGTGCAGTAATTTTAACAGTCCCTCACTGGGTCTGATGCCTAACTCACACACATTGGTAAATATTAGAGCTAAACTTACCTACTAAGAGAAGAATACAAAAGATAACGAATTCACTTACTGATATCAGCAGCAAAATATTCCAAGAAGGAGCCCGTAAAAGAATGACAACCTAAAAAGCCCAAAACAGGATTATTTATCAGTTCAACGAAGCCTATGAAACAAAGCTGACAGTTTTGGTGTTTTTTTCTGATGTAAATCAGAATGGATGACATCATCCGACTCATCTGCTTACCTACTCTAATTCGATAGTCAGAAATCAATCGAATACACCACT
The DNA here is from genome assembly GCA_947846985.1 of Fratercula arctica. Taxonomy (NCBI): domain Eukaryota; kingdom Metazoa; phylum Chordata; class Aves; order Charadriiformes; family Alcidae; genus Fratercula; species Fratercula arctica. The sequence goes on along the minus strand of CANTUZ010000022.1, from coordinate 4,087,614 downwards.
CAATTTCTTGGCGATAATCTTCTTTGGCTCGTTCCTACAAAACAAGAGCCATTTACAGTTCTAAAAAGAGTAGCCTGTTGCAGCTTTGAGGTCTAGGCCACTAACCAGGTGACAGAAATGGCTAGTGATAATGAATCAAAATTTACTTGAAATCTTCTGCATTCTCCTGAAATTCAGCTTCTGCCATCGCTTTGCCATGCAGTGCGAGAGTGGCTTTGTTGTAGGTAGAAAACCCACAAGTGAAAACACAGTAAGAGCCTCACTGAGACAGAAAAAGGTGTCAGGGGATCCCATTCCCATATTATTCTCCATGTTGTGGAGCACGAATTAAGTTTAATTACTTTGCTGAATAGAGGGAAAGTGAACAGAGAACCATGAACCAAGCCAACCCGCAGGCTGAGTTATACATTGTATACACAACTTTACTTTTCCCAACACATGTATACGCTCATGGTTACATGTTACTTGGTAGTACTTACGATGAGGTCCTGCTTTTCTTCACAATCAAAGTGCTTCAGACTCTTAAGAGATACCGAGAAACTTGATGAAACAAAGAAACACGGTTAGGGGAAAAGAGGCAGGTGAGTTGTATCTCTATTTACTGCAATTCTACTCCTCCCTGAAAATCAGATTTCATAAGGAATTCAGGAATGCAGGTTTTACTAGTTTTGGTTTTCATAATAAGCTAAAACTATGGAATCTTTTAACAAATGAGAAATACCTGGTTTCAAAAAAAAAAAATAAAGGCAGGCCTGCATTTCCAGAAAGTTTGGGCACCATATGTACAAAAAAAAAAAAAAGAAAAGAACAAACCAATAGCTAGGTCCCCAGCCCTTTTTTTTATTCCTCAGGCATCAGCTGCTCACATAAATGCCAGCCAGGCTGAGCTGGCAGCAGGATAAGGCACACAGCCCACACCTGCGAATCCTCCCTTTCCCTGGTCCCTCCCTCCGAGATCAACCTCAGCTTCACCTGACAGCGTAATTGCCCTGTACCAGGAACAGAGTACAGGACGCTGCCCAGAGAAACCGAAAGTTCAGATCATCACAATCCACAACATTTACCCTTTTTTCTTGTCATTTGTATTCTCTTCTATAAACAGCACACACGCCTTTCTGAGTTTCCGCTTCACATTTTTTACCTGTTTAAAGGATAAAGTCTCATTAGCATCCTAAAATACCCTTACAAAGCAGGAACATTTTCCATTGACATTATATAGCACACCCCATACTTAAAGTAAGTTACACAAATACCAAAAATTAAGTTTAAAGTGGCAAGAATAGCAAGTTACCCAAATGGAGCATTTTTTCTTAGTGCACAAGGACCCATCCTGTTTCTTTTGTTAGCTGGGTACAGCACCCCTAATTCACAGTACAAGCTATAAAGGCACAGTAGTAACCCTCTGCTCCAAGAGAATCATACGGGAATCAACCACATCTATTTTTTACATGGTTTTGTCATATGTAAATTTACTGTTATCTTTGGAACACTTCTGCTGGAAGATCTTTACCACTTCCAGCTCTACCCAAGCCAAGAAGGGCCAAAGCCACTCAAGAACTCATTAAGCTGCTCCTCATCAGACCCCCTGCAATAGCACTCTAAGAAGGCAGCGAGCTGTTCTTACCACTGCTGGCCAATAAGGATACCTTCGCAATTTGCACCAGACCAAGATTCCTTCTTCAATTGATTGTGGTTCTGTGATGAAAAATAAAGTAATATTTATTTAAAAAGAAAAAAGAGACAAGACAGTTCACTCACCCTTCTATAAGCTTCCTTTCAGGAGTTTCACTTCAATGCTTTTACAGGTTTTGATTAAGGTGACAAGACATCCACCCACACCTCCCTAAACACAGCATGGGTAGTTCTGAACACAGGAGCTCAGACAGTTCACTCCTTGGCCCTTGCCCATTTTCCAGAGATTTGCATCTCAATTCTGGTTCAAAAGGCCTTTCTGGGGCATCCAAGAAACACATTTTATTCCAAGCTTGAACAAAGCTGGATTCACTTTCTAGAAAGGTTTTCATTACCACAGCTTGTCAGCAATCTAGAAGGACACATACCCTAAAAGAGCACACTGAGGTTGGGTGAAGAAGTCTTATAGGGGTACACTATGTCTCACCTTGATGTGATAAAATACTAGGAAGCTCTTCATCCTCCTCCTCCTCGTCTACCAGAGCTGAGAGGCGAGACAGACTCTCTGAGGAAACTATCTTTGGAGACAGGTCAGACGATTCCAGTCCTGCCAACAGGAGCAAGCACTGGTGTTTGTAAACAAGGAATAGTGACTAAAAAAAAGTATCAGCTCCAGCCCAGGTGAAACACAGAGCTGGGTAAGTGACCCCACAGCAGCAGGAGTCACCATAACACAAGGATCTGTCACACCACACATGCTCTCAATTCTCTGCTTAGGTCAAGGCCTAATAATATGAATAAAAGATGAAAAAAGGAAAGGGACAAGAACAGGCTGATTTCAGTACTCTGCACGAGCCTGTTCCTTTACACATCGTCATTTCAGCTCAACACTAACTAGATAGCGGAAAAGAAAAAAACTAAGTGTGACATTAGCAAGTCCTCTAGCGAATTACTGCCAAGTACAGTTTTTCAATGCAAAATCCGAAACAACTCCAGACAACCTAAATGCCACACTAGTTTTTAGCCAATACTAAAGCGACTGCGCTTTGTGCTTCTCCAAAACTTTAAAACGAAAGGAATTAAAATCAGTAATTTAAGAACCTAATTCACAAAAGCAATGCAACATCCCAACATGATTAACAGTGCTCGACAATCAAATGGGATGAAGTGTTCCCGTCCCCAAGCGCCATGCCCACCTTCATCTTCCTCAAAGTCAGGCAGCTGAAACGGCTTTACTTTACTCATAATCACATGTGAAGTATTCTTATTTTCCTCCTCTTCACACTGAGAGGGGACGCCATCAGAAAGTCTCTCATGGTTAGAAGGCCCAGATGAAGATTCAGGGCAGTTCCTGCATTTCCTTTTTCCGTATGAGGACAGAGTCGCATCAATCTCTTGTTCTCCGTTAACCTGTTTTAAACTCACTGGCTGTTTTCTTGCACCTAATTGCTTTGCTAGACTTTCACTCTCACTACTGATGCTTTTTTCCAAGTCATCCGAGGCGCTTTTACTAGACGAATCCAGTAATGTCCTTTTAGGCTGACTCCTGGTGTTGGCCCTTCTGACAGGTCCCTCCATGCCAGCCTCACAGGGGACAGGCAGTGGAGACTCTTCCTCAGCAAGGGGCTGGGCTGGATCTGTAGGGAAATGGTTGATATGCAACACAGGTGATCCTGCACCTCTTCGTCTTTTTCTTCCTTGCTCACTTTTTTTCTTAAGGGAGACTTTATTTCCTATTTGTGACTCTGTCAACAGTCCGGGCTTGATTTTTTTCTGTCTTGGTAGTGGACTTGATTCTGGTGTTTTGCAGTTCTGACTGCCTGAGTTTGATGTGTTATTCAAGTCCACAGTACTACACGTGGAAGGGTTTGTTCCTCTTTCATGCGCTTTAGCGCTCTCCTCCAAAAGAAAGGAAGCTGTTTGGGTTTTTGTATCAGTCTTCAGGCTGGGGTTATTTTTTTGTTCTCTTTTCTTCCTGGAAATCTGAGGCTCCAACTTTTCCTTAGAGTGACAGAGCGATCGACATCTACGTAAGGGGGTAGATGAGAGAGATCCTGCATTGTTCTCCTGGGGTAACTGAGTATTTGGTGGCACTTCTCTGGGGGAGACATTTTGATTCAAAATATCCAGAGCAATTTTAAGAGAACGGCGATATTTCAGTTCTTCCACAGCCTCACTCGAATTATTCCTTTGAACTGATGAAGAAGAATATGCAATAAATGCAATAAGCTTTCTTTCCATATAAGAAATAAGAAATTCTATTTATAGCGTATCTTGTGTTTAAGATGCAAGTTAACACTTAAATTATCCATGAATATTAAGGCAAAGTATATAGGGACACACAAAGTGCGAGCTTCCAATGCCCTATTTTGATGCAAGTACACAGAAGCTTCTTCATCATTCCTTCCAATACACCGCATGAGGGAAGAGCAAAAGTAGCTGTGATAATGTTTAGTCTATTTTCAAACTTTACAGATAGAATGGGAAAGAGGGGAAAAGAAATGCAAAAACAACTCCCTCATTAAATACATAGTGAAATATATAACTACTGTCCCCCAGGTTAAGTTTTTGTGTATGTTTTACATCCAAAATACAAACAAAGCAGCAAATGTTTTAACATCTCCTCACCTAAGCTAGACGCGATGTTTTCTATACATTCTTCCTTCAGTGGTACAGCATCCACACACTTCACACTAATCCTGAAAATCACAATAAATCGATGAACACAACAAAGCTGACTCAAAACAGCACAGCATTAAACATTACTAACAGCATGACGCTGCTTTCATCTGGCAATGAACTTGCAGTACTTTTTTCCCCAAAAAGCTACACTTGCTAGCAGAAGTTAAGGAAAACAAAACCCATGAGGAATGCCTGAGCTAGCAGTCTGTTGTTTATGGATGTTCCATGAGACAACCAGACAGCCAGCTCTGAAAAGGCACCAGGTTTTGGGTTAGTCATGTAATCAACGACCTCATTTCACAGATATCCTCAGATAAAGGGATTACTGCTACTTTTTTTGTTCATGTCTAAGAGTGCAAACATACAACAGAAACAAGGATACTCAACTGTTCTTTCAAGCCAAGTATTTCAACTTTAAAAGATGCCTCCTCTGCGTTATTAACAGATGTTTTCCCACCAACTCCAGTTTTGTACAAAACCTACATTAAAGAGAAAACATGCGTTTAAAATCCTTGACAAGGTCCGTTAGACTAGAGGACAGATCTGACATCAAGATATTTTTAATATAAACAGCACAAGATGGACTGATATTCCATGCCATCTGGTCGCAATATTTGGATCTCTACAGATTAGTTCTTCTTTAAGGTGTTTACTTGGAGCTCTTACTTACTACCCCATTTCATCCATTCCTAAGTTATATACACAAATCTTTCCTCATTTGTACATCTGCTTTACCTTTGCTGGCCATAAACGCTTCTTCCATGTGCAAAGAACATACTCTTGATCTGTCATGACTGTGGTTCACGTAGAAAAGGAAAATTCCAGCGTGCTCTGAAGAAAAAGGGAATAAAAGTTACCCAACATTGGTCCATTTTTTCCCTTTTTTTTTTTAAAGAAATACAGGACTCAAATAGAACATGTATTATTACAATTATGTATCATTTTACCTTTGAGATCACTGGACTGTAAAGGAATATGGAGTATTAGTGGTTCAACTTAAATAAAATTAATCCCTTAGAGTTAGTTACTTAGTGTTAGGCCACAATGGCATACTACTTGCATAGAACTTGTTTAGGATTAATTTTATTTAAACCGAGCCACTAGTATTCCACGTACCTTTACAGGACTAATATTTGCATGCATTCTCCAAAATTAAGCTCCAATAATGTATGGTTCTATAGCTGTGCGACATAAGGAGGTCTTAGCGAATGTGTAAGTGTAGAAAACACCGTCACAAATAGATAAGAAAATGCTGCCACGGGCCTGCACATTCTGCAACTCCCTGCCACCAAACCCCAATAATGGAGGCCACGTGTCACATCCTGAAAATTACACCACGCTGTGAGAATTTTTGTATGTAGTTTACGGTTATAATCTGAGGGAACCGGCTACAGAGTCCTCCCGTTTCCTAAAGACCGGAAAGGCTTTAAGAAAGACCCACGAAGAAGAAGAAAACCCTCCAGTACTTACAAAACCGAAGACTACGGTTTCCCCGGCAGGCTGGAGGGCGGTCCTGCCACCGAGGGACAGCAAGAAGCGGACGTTATTACGGCACCGAACGGCCGACCCCGTCGAGCCGGGGTCCGGGACGCGAAGCCCGTTCCCGGGACACGGTTCGAGAGAACTACCAAGCTCTAACGGCCCCGACTCGGCCGTCGGACCCTGCCCCGGCTTCCCCCCTACACCGCTGGGGCCCGCCGTGATGTAACGACCGGGCCCTGAGGGGGACAGGCCCGGTGCCCCCGGGCAGCGGGGCTTCCCGCCGCGCTGAGGGGACCGGCCGCCCCTCCGAGATCCCCGCGAGGGGTCCGGCCGCCCTCCCCTGCCCTCCCGGTGCCGGTGCGAGGCCGCGGGCCGCCCACCCCACCCCACCCCGCCCCGCCGCCGCCGCGCTCCCCTCAGGGCCCCGGAGGGACTCGTTACCGATCGTGAGGCGGACGCGCGCGCCGCGCCCCTGCCCTCCATATGAGGCCGGCCGCTCCCCGCGCGTGCGCTGCCCGCCTCCCCGGCAACGCGGCAGCCAATGGGCGAGCCCCGCTGGCGCAGTTTGCCCCGCCTACCCGCCGCCAAAACACAAAGGCTCCGGCCAATCAGAGCGCCCGCTCCTCCAGAGCTCCGCCCCCGAGCCCTCCTTCCATTGGAGGGTTGGGGACACGCCCCGCCCCCGCTGCGGAAGCGTCCTTGTGGATGGCGTCACTTCCTCCTTCTGCCGCCGGAGCGGTGGCGGCAGGGCTAGGGATGGCTGGGGATGGTGTTATTGACGTTAATTATAAATATAAATATAAATCTGTTTATATTTCAGCCCTCGGGTTTCCTTGTTTTTTCCTCGAGTCCCGGGTGTCGGGGGAGTGTCATCGGGTGGCAGAATAAATGGACAGTGGATTATTGGACATATGGACAATTGGACGATAATTGGACAGAACAATAAGGACAGTGAGTTGTTGCGGGTTCCCCAAACCCCCACAGACGCAACCGGGGATTTGCCTTTATTTTGGTTAAATTACTGCGCAGGCCCGGGCGTGCTCGTGTAGCGCAGGCCCTGCCCAAAAAGGCTGGTTCGTATTTACGCTGAGGGAAAGCAAGTGGAAGATGAGGGAATGGTTTGGGATAGAATTTGGGTGGGAAGGGACCTTAAATTTGGGTGGGAAGGGACCTTAAAGATCATCGTGTTCCCACCCCCTGCCCTGGGCAGGGACACCTCCCACCAGCCCAGGCTGCTCCAAGCCCCGTCCAACCTGGCCTTGAACCCCTCCAGGGATGGGGCAGCCACAGCTTCTCTGGGCAACCTGGGCCAGGGGCTCACCCCCCTCACAGCAAACAATTTCTGCCTCACATCTCACCTAAATCTCCCCTCTTTCAGTTTAACACCATTCCCCCTTGTCCCATGGCTCCCGTCCCCGACCCAGAGTCCCAGAATGATAAAGGCAATTTCAGTGCCTGTTTAATTGGCAGAGGAATATGGTCTGCATGGCGGTGTTTGTGTCGGGGAAATGGAAGACAGGTGTTTCTGTTCTTGGATCTGCTACCCGTCTATCTAAGTCAATTCCTGTCCTACTCCTTGTTTCTCGATAGTAATTTCTTTGAGGGGCGTGTTCATAGAATCACAGACCGGTTTGGGTTGGAAGGGACCTTAAAGCCCACCCAGTGCCACCCCCTGCCCTGGGCAGGGACACCTCCCACCAGCCCAGGTTGCTCCAAGCCCCGTCCAACCTGGCCTTGAACCCCTCCAGGGACGGGGCAGCCACAGCTTCTCTGTGTGTTACCAAAGCCAGGCTTCTGCTGTGTTTATAACTCTGTGCTGACTTAAATGTGGTTTGTTTCCTACTAACCTTACTGTGGGGAAAAATAGCTAATTATTGACCTTCTTCCTGGGTGAGAAAATGGTTAGTCACTGGGCTGATGTTACAGATAGTGATAATAAGGAGACAGCCAGAAGTAGCTCATCACCAGGGATGGGATAACAAGAAGTAGTTAATGACTTCAAGGTTCTGTTACCAATTGGGACAGAGCTGTGGCTACTTCAAGGAACATCTTTATCATCCTCAAGAAGTTGGCAAACTTACAGTAAACTTTTACTGTCCTGAGATGACTCAGTACCTTAAAAGGATAATGTCAGGAAGAGTCTTCTTACCCAAACGAGCACCGAGACGCTCACGCTTGCGCAGAAGTGCTTTGCCGATGCAGCAAAATTTGATACGCATGTGCAAAAAGACTGTTCGGTTAGCCTAATGAATATGTAAGCCTAGGTGGAGTTAGGTATTATGTAGGCGGAATTATGAGAATCTATTGTGTATAAACAATGGGATATTCATCCCCAGTAAGGGGTACTAGATTTGTGGGTTTTCCCCCTAGCACCGACGTTGAATAAAGCAATATCTCCTTTCTAAACCACTTTTGGTTTTGAGAGATTTGATTTCGGATAACAGGGGCAACTTGGGCCAGGGGCTCATTACCTCACAGCAAAGAATTTCTTCCCAATATCTCATCTCAATCTCCCCTCTTTCAGTTTAAACCCGTTCCCCCTCGTCCCATGGCTCCCCTCCCTGATCCAGAGTCCCTCCCCAGCTTTCCTGGAGCCCCTTGAGGGCCTGGCAGGGGCTGGAAGGTCTCCCCGGAGCCTTCTCTTCTCCAGGCTGAACCCTCCCAGCTCTCTCAGCCTGTCCCCACAGTGGAGTGAGTGTTTAGTTGTCCTGAGCCTGAAAATAAATTGTCATCTGAAAACGGGTTAAAAAATCAGGAAAAAAAAAAAGCGCCCTTCAGCCCTGTCAATTTTTAGCCCTTCTATTCGGAGAATAACAGTGAAAACGGAGCCCACGTCATGACGTTTGATACTTTATTAGCTGTCTATACTTCTTTATAAATACCTGCAATATCAGAAATGTCACCGCTATACTGAAGTAATAAGTTATTAAAACACAACCTGAAAACACCATACAGACCAAAATGGCACCTCCTATTAGCTTGACTCCCAGGAGGACATTATTTTCTTATTTTTTTTCTACCTTTAAGTACTGATATTTGTGGAATAATACTTTGCTGACATAACATAAGAGGCAAACTCCTTTTCCTCCTTACAGTTTTCCCTCGGGTGCCTTCCGTCGCAGAAGACACTCTGTTACTCGCTGTTACCTAATTAATACCTTATTTCCCATTATCCGGCAGGACCGGGAGCGGTCTGCGGACAGGGCAACATTATTCAGCGTTTCCCAACGTCGGTCCCTGCTCCACAGGCTCCGGGTGTGCTGAGCTCTCTGGCCCGGTCCTGCAAGGCGTTTAAATAAGTATTTCATGTCAAAGGATATAAAATAGTCTTTTAAGACCCGTGTTAGTTAAGAACATGGTCGAAGGTGGAGTTCTGGCCCCGCTGGAATACGTGGGGACGCATCACGGACTCTGAAGGACAGAGAGCATCACCCTGAGCATGGGATAAAGACCGGAGTTCAGCACACTGCAAGGTTCAGCCCTCTATATTAAAAAAAAAAAAAAAAAAAAAAAAAAAAAAAAAAAAAAAAAAAAAAGGAGAGAAAACAACTGCCCCCCCACAAAACACAAAGAGAAAGAAATAATTTTCCCCTTGCCGAAGCATTTTCCCGTGTTATCAGCGTTTGCTTTCTCCAAAGCGATACCTTGCTGTGCATCTGCTTCCCCATTGAAGGTACGACCGTTAGTTTTTTAAAAAAAAAAAAAAAAAAAAAAAAAAAAAAAAGCGTATTTCTGGTCCAGACCTAATATTTTTCCAATTAAAAAACCCTCTTTAACATCCGATCTCTCCTCTGCATTCGGCTTTACAAGCACCCTGAACATCAGTGAGCTTCCTGCGGTATGGATCAGCCCTTACACGGAGTCTTTACGATTTCCACGTGAAAGTCGTCGTGGTGCGTTTGCCTTCCTGCGGCTCGGCACTGCTGACCCCCCCCGCCCTGCGCCGAGCCGCGTGTCCGTAGCGGCAGCTTTCGGCTTCGGCACAATTTTAATTTTGATTTGCAGCTGGGTTGTACGTCCCCATCCTGGAAAAAAATGAGCCTCCGGTACAAATTTTGTTCTTCTCCAGTGGAGATTTTTTTTTTTTTTTTTTTTTTTTTTTTTTTTTTGGCCCAAACACATTCTTACGCGTGTACGGCCCAAACTGCGAGGGGTGCGGGTACCGCGGCGCCGCTGCCCGGCTTTCTCTAATCCCCCACGTGTAATATGGCTTTTCCTGTCTAAACACTTGCTCTGTATTGAAATCTGCAAATGCTTATCCTGTGGCTCGGTAAATAACTGCCTAAAAAATTTCTTTTCAAGAAGTTTGTCAACTGATGTCATTTAGTCTTAAAAAACAAAACAGAACAAAAAAAACCCCAAAAAAACCAAAAAAAAACCCAAAAAACCCAAATAGGTATAAACTCATTGTCCTCACTCAGGGAACGACAGCATCGTTACACGTTACAAAGGCCGCAACGCGCCGTAGAAAGAGTTGCGTCGCTCCTCGGTAAAACTTCGTCGTGTTAATTGTAACCTGGAATGCCGACGCGGAGGCGGCATTCCCGGCTCCTGACAATCCTACCACCGTCACGGATCCACAGCAAGACTGAACGTGGGAACAAAAGAAACTGGGGTGGAACCAAAGCACAAATCAAGCGGAGGTTGGCTACCGTCTAGCGATAATAAAAGGAACCACTGGCAAACACTTTTTCTCCGGATAGGATCAAACAGCTGGGTTCAAAGGCTCCTACAAACCTTGTCTAACGCAGCAGCAAACCTACGGCTGGGGCTCGTCGCAGCGACGGCAGATGTAGCGTCGACGGGCAGCGATAATCCAGACGCACCCTCTCCCCTACACTAATAAACCCTTCGGGACTACGGACAGGCAACGTACAAAACTCCCTCACAGGGACAGCTTACTGCCTTCGTAAGGGAGGGGAAGGAAATCCGTTTTCTGCAGTTTGCTCCTCATTTTTAAGCCACTTGGGATCTTTTCGTGCCGCAGAGGCTGAAATTTTTCGGAAGACCGAGTCACCAGCCTTGTTTCCTCAGTCGGGTCCGTACAGACACACACTCACAGCGACCAGGTACGACTGCACTGGCAACAGGACACTAAATAAGGATGCTCCACACGACAGACCACGGGCCCTCGACGCACACCGACCCTCGGGGCGCTCCTGTCCCCCCCCTCCCGGCTCCCCCCGCCTCTCTCGGTGCCAGCGTCCGACGGTCAGTGGGGTGTTGCTTGTGGAAGCCGCGGCGAGCCGTTAGCTCTTGCAGCCGGCGCCGTTCATGGGAACCTTGGACACAGCGGGATGGTCGCTCCGGAAAGCGTCGAGGTCCTCGGTGGCGGTGGCTTCGGGGCCGGCGGTCCCCGTCCCCTGGGGCAGGCAGGCGTCCCGGGGCCCCCCCTGGCTGCGCCCGCTGCGGGAGCAGTCGTGGTGCCCGTGGTTGCCCAAGCGGCTGGAAGCCACCACGGCTTTCATGGCAGCCTGTTGCAGAGGCACAAGGGTTATTAGCGTGTCTTCGGCAGATGTCGCCCCTCCGATGCCGCCCGAGCCCCCGGAGCGTGCAGAAGGGGAGATGGCGCCCGCTCCTTCGGCCACGCTGAGCTGGGAAGCGCAGCCCTTCCCCTCGGGCAAGGCTTCTCCCAGCAGTGGCTACCACCATTGTCAATCTGGCCACTGCTCCCCAGGGGATGCAGCTGCAAGGACCCGCTCCATCAACCTTCACCCCCCTCCCCCAAACCAGCCCCCCCCCCCCTCCCTGAGCTGCCACGTGTCGCTGAACGTTCATCTGCTCGGGAGCCTTAAAACCCAGCGGCGGCAGCTCTCGGCGGCCCCAGCCGTTTGCAGGAGGGGACGCGAACACGAGCCACCCCCCGGGTTAATGGGGCACCTTCGCTTTTTCACCTTTACCTTCAGTTTCCGCCTGGCGTTAAATTCCTGCAGTTTCTTCTGCGTGCTGTCCATGTGAGCGAATTTAGCGGCTTTCCCGGTGACCCAGGGGTGCTCCAGAGCCTGGTAGACGGTCAGTCTCTTCTGGGGGTCCAGGACGATCAGTTTTCTGACCTGCAACCAACAAAAAGGCTTGATTTGTCAAAAGCCCCTAATTTTTTTTATTTCCCAAGCCTTGATCTCAAGCCTCCGTAGTGGGCAGCCCCGAGCCCTGGCCCTGCCTCGCTCACCAGGTCCTTGGCGTTGAGGGAAACCTCGTCCCACCACGGCGACACGAACTCGTAGTCGCAGGTGAGGATGCGGCTGTACATGTACTGGTCCCCGCGGGGGTCGAAGAAGGGCTCGAAGCCGCAGAGCCTGCGACGAGCAGGGGAGAGAGGAGCTACACGCGGCCGCCCCGTGGCACAGCCCCACCGGCGTCTGCCGGCTGCTGGCGGTGGGGCTGAGGGGGAGCAAACAGTCCCACCGCCGCGGTTTCACCGCCCGCGGGGCCCCGGCAGCGTTACTCACAGTATGTAAGTGATGACGCCCACGGACCACATATCCACTTCAGGGCCGTACGGGCACCCGTGGAGGATTTCGGGGGCTGGAAGTACAGTTTGGGGTTCAAATGCATGAGTACGGGGAGCTCCCAGCAGAGGAAACACCCCCCGGGCACCGGCATCATCTCCCGAGCCCGGTGCAGCTGTCGGCCATCCCTGCACCGAGTTGTGCGTGACCTCAGCCTCCCCCCCTCCCCCAACTCTTCCCTCCCGCTCACCGCAGTACCCCGGCGTCCCGCAGACGGTTTTCATGGTGTCCTGTTCATCCACGATCTTGGAGAGCCCGAAGTCACCTTGGAGGGACACGGAGGGGAGAGGCCATCAGGGAGAGGCACCATTAACCCCTGCCTCATGCCACGAACCCCTCCGGGGGTGCCCCTGCAAACCCACCGATTTTAAGGGGAGCGTCAGGGGACAGGTCTGCGTAGAGCAGGTTCTCTGGCTTCAAGTCGCGGTGGACGACTCCGTTTTCATGCAAATACTACAGAAAGAGAAGTGGGGATGCGGGAAGGAAGGGAAGGGCAGGGGAGCCCCATCTGCCTCAAACAGAATTCGGGAGGAGGCAGCAGCAATCTGGGATCTGGGACCAACTCGCCCGACCATTCCTTTGGAAACACCCGACACCTGCGTTGCCGGAGCTGCCGGCATGGCCGCAGGGGCACGGGAAGGATGTTTTCCATTGTGAACTTCCATTTTTAAACCCTCCCGTTGCCATAGAAACCCCATCTCCAGCCGACCTGCGATGCAGAGCTCCGCTGACCTTCCTCCCTCCTCTCCTTCATCCCTCCAAACGCGGATGGGAAGAGGCGCCTCTGCCAAGGGCGAGCAGGCAAACGCCTTTCCCCAGGGATATTTGGGATGGGTGGAGCTCTGGGTGTCTCTCCGCAGGGATATTTGGGATGGGTGCAGCTCTGAGTGTCTCTCCCCAGGGATATTTGGGATGGTGGAGCTCTGGGTGTCTCTCCCCAGGGATATTTGGGATGGTGCAGGTCTCGATGCCTCTCCCCAGGGATATTTGGGATGGTGCAGCTCCCGATGCCTCTCCCCAGGGATATTTGGGATGGGTGCAGCCCTGGGTGTCTCTCCCCAGGGATATTTGGGATGGGTGGAGCTCTGGGTGTCTCTCCCCAAGGGTATTTGGGATCATGCAGCCCCGGGCTCCTCTCCCCAGGGATATTTAGGATGGGTGCACCTCCCAGTGCCTCTTCCCAGGGATATTTGGGATGGTGCAGCTCCCGATGCCTCTCCCCAGGGGTATTTGGGATGGTGCAGCTCCCGATGCCTCTCCCCAGGGATATTTGGGATGGGTGCAGCTCCCAGTGCCTCTTCCCAGGGATATTTGGGATGGTGCAGCTCCCGATGCCTCTCCCCAGGGGTATTTGGGATGGTGCAGCTCCCGATGCCTCTCCCCAGGGATATTTGGGATGAGTGCAGCTCCCAATGCCTCTTCCCAGGGATATTTGGGATGGGTGCAGCTCCCGATGCCTCTCCCCAGGGATATTTGGGATGGGTGCAGCCCTGGGTGTCTCTCCCCACGGATATTTGGGATGGGTACAGCTCTGGGTGTCTCTCCCCAGGGATATTTGGGATGGGTGGAGCTCTGGGTGTCTCTCCCCAAGGGTATTTGGGATCATGCAGCCCTGGGCTCCTCTCCCCAGGGATATTTAGGATGGGTGCAGCTCCCAGTGCCTCTTCCCAGGGATATTTGGGATGGTGCAGCTCCCGATGCCTCTCCCCAGGGGTATTTGGGATGGTGCAGCTCCCGATGCCTCTCCCCAGGGATATTTGGGATGGGTGCAGCCCTGGGTGTCTCTCCCCAGGGATATTTGGGATGGTGCAGCTCCCGATGCCTCTCCCCAGGGATATTTGGGATGGGTGCAGCTCTGGGTGTCTCCCCAGGGGTATCTGGGAGGGTGCAGCCCCCACAGCAACACCCCGAATCACGCGCGGGACCTCTTCCCTGGGCCGTCCCCAGGGTCTGCGAGGGTGGGGGGGGGGACACGTTACCGAAACGGCTTCCAGGATCTGCTTGACGACGTGGGCCGCATCCCGCTCGCTGTAGAAACCCCTCTCCACGATCCTGAGGGCACAGAGGGTCAGCACAGCAGTGCCCTGCCTCACACAGACCCCCCTCCTCCTTGCTCCCCACCCCCCCCCACCTCCAACCACGGTGTGCGTCAGCCCCCTCCATCCTCATCCTCCCCCTGCCGTTCAGGCGAGATTTCTGCCCCTCGTCAGGAGCCAGGATGGGGACCCGCGTACCTGTCGAAGAGCTCTCCTCCCGTCACCAGCTCCAGGACGAGCGCGATCTCGGAGGGCGTCTCGAAGATCTCCTTCAGCTTGATCTGCAAGGGGCGACAGGAGGGATGCGGGATGCGGACGCGGGATGCGGATGCTGGCTGTGCCGGGAGGAGCACGCGACCACCACACCGCAGCGTGTACGGGGTTTCCCTCCTTGCCCTTTTATTGGTTTGAAGGGGATTTTTTTTTTTTTTTTTTCTTTTTAAAACCATTTGGAACAGCCCTGCTCACTTGTTACGCATTAAAGACGATGCTGGGAATGGGAAGAGGTGGACACTCCGCGCCTTTATCCTCTTCTTTTCTCCAAGCTTGTTAGCTGGAAGAGGAGCTCACCAAAAAGCTTTTTAATTTCGCAGCTTCCTCGGCCGTGCTGGCACCTCAGAAACCTCCATCCAGCCCCATGGCACGGGGCTGACCCCCGGCAAAGCCCTGCCCTCGTCCCTCCGGGGACGGACCCTGCGCATCTGCACTCACAGGGACGCGGGAGGGACCCACGGAGCCCCGAGAGGCCAAAGCCACCTCCGGGACCGGGGGCCTGGGACCCCGCGGGTCCTTTTGGAAACATCCCTCGGACCATTCTGCGGGGGCGGCACTAAAGAAACAGCGGTTTTTCTCCTGATTTTTGGTTTGTTTTTTTCTTTTTAGCTCCCACGCAAGGTGAGATTGTCTGTGCAAGACCTTTGTGCCACTGCAGCAAATCTGGAATTAACAGGTCTCTCTTAAAAAAATATATCAAAATGCAATTTTTTTTTTTTTTTAAATGGAAAACAGAGAATTTCATGCTTCTTAAGACTTTTGTGACACTGCGAATTTCATGGGGCTTTAATCATTACCTTCATAGGCTGGGTGACAAGCCGTGATACCCCGCGGGGTGAGAGACACTATGTGGCAGCTTATGGCATTATAATAATACACGGAAGCACTATAATTTTCCTATTAACTTCAAAAGTTTACAATCCTATTATCATCCGCTGTTGAGGTTGGTGCTTGAACGATAGCGAGCGCGTAGGCAGCGCCGGCGTAAACCATGAAACGGAGCATCTCTCCTTCGGAGAAAAAAAAATTACATCACTTGAACTTGGGAGCGAGCAGAACCCTACGGAAAACTTGGTGATTTAAATATTAAAAATGTCCAGCTGGTTCCTCCTCCGCGTCTTGGCGGAGAGTAAAGGAGGAGGGAGGGAAGAAATGGAATTTTCTGTGGCATTTCTGATAACACATCAGAGAGGAGCCTCTCCCCGTCCGCGGCCGGTATCAGCCGAGCATCCTCCCAGGCTGCTCCGAGCGGGTGATCCCCATCCTGGCCGTTATCCCCGCGTTTCCCCAAATGTCCTGGGGTTGGGGAAGCGTCTCCATGGAAAAGGCTGAAGCACCCGATTGCCCCAAAACCCTGAAACACTCCAATGCCCATTCCTAGCTCTCCGAGCCGCGGCTCCAGCCTGTTTGTCCCGTCATCCTCATTTTTGGACTTCCTTTGGCTTCGTCTCTTGTGTCACAGTTTTGGAGGTGGCGGGTGGGCACGACGTCCCCGCGGGGGCTCCTCCAGAGACCAAAGCCTTCTTGCTCCAGGGCTGGTTGACCCAGGTTGGGCTGGAAGCAGCCATGCCGGGAGGTTTTGAACCACACTGCAAAAATACGGCAGCGTGGGCGGCAGCGACGAGGGGATGTCCCGGTGATGTCCCGGCGATGTCCCGGCAATGTCCTGGCCACAAAATCACTTGGAGCAGGGTCTGTCGCTCCCCTCCCCAGAGCCAGTGCCCAGCACCACAGCAGCTTCCAGGTGGTTTTTTTGTGTGATTTCTTTCCCTCAGGTCATCCCCAAGATGCTTTGGCAATTTGCCGGTGGAACTAAGCCTTTTTGGCAGGTGGAGGGACCGGAGGAGGGGGGGGCCACGGAGCCCCCCTGCCATTGCGGAGGGGCCGACACGCCGTCCCCGGCTCTGCTGACACCAGGGGTGATTCGATCCGCTCCCGGGCGTTGTGAATCATTCCAGCCGAGCTGCCGTTATCCCCCCCCCCGAGCACTGAGCAAAGAGGGAACGGCGCCTGGCCGCGCCAGGGCTCGGCACCCAGCACCCGCGGCCCCGGCCTCCCCTTTTATCTCCCCTTGCAGGATTCATGACAGGCGGGCAATTTCCTGGGGCATTCATTTGATCTCCTCGATGGAAATTGCTTACCAAATGGAAATCTCAGGCCAGGGGATATGGGAGGCAGGGGAGGGGGGGGCGAGCCCTGGCCCTCGATATCGGAGCCGGGAAGCTCAAAGGCGCTGCAAGGAGCAGGGGTTTCATCCGGCAGCGAGGGGGGAGGCACCGTGGCACGGCGGGGACCGGGCACCCACAGCCCCTCTGCAGGGCAGGGAGGGGACATGGGGGGCAAGCAGGGCTTCCCGGGGTGGGGGGTGTCGTACTCACGATATTGGGGTGCGAGAGCCGCAGCAGGACCCCGATCTCCGTCCTCACGATCTTTTTGTCGATCTGGAAAGCAGAGCCCGCGTGGAGGCGGCGTTACCTCTGCTGTCGGCTCTGGGTCCGGCCCCCCCGCCATGCAGAGACCCCCTGTCATGCCCCCAGTCTCCCGTCCTCCCCCAGCCTGCTGCACCCCCAGCCCAAAACCCGGCATTTTTCTCCGTCTGGGACCCCCAGACCGCAGGAGTGATGCCCGGCCGACAGCCCCATGCCCGTCCTGGTGCCCCACCGGTGCCAAGGTGCTTTGGGATCAGAGCAGAGACCTCCCCCCCGACCCTGCCCCCCCCCGGCCCCCCCAAGACTCACCGTCTTCTTCAGTATCTTGGCGGCGTACGGGGTGCCCGTGCCCTTCTCCTCGCAGCTGTACACCACCGAGGTGGCTCCCCTGCGGGAGGACAAAGGGTGATGAGGTGGCCTGGATGCGGCCGGGGGGGTCCCGCTCACCCCACGCCCCCCACCATCACCTTTGCCAGCACCAGCCCCTGGTGCATCTTCCCCCCGCTCCGCGCATCCCCCTCCCCGCATCAGTTCCAGCTTTCCCGGATAAAGCCATTTTAATTAAAACCGAGTCCTACAGGGGGTTTAAAGCCTTAAGCGGCTTTCACGACGGGACGGAGCCTCCCTCTCCCTGCTCACGACCTCACCGCGGGGACAGGGCGAGGGTCCCCGTCCCAGCTGTGTCCCTGGCAAGGCCACGGCACGCGGGGCCATCCCGCACCGCCGCAAAACCTCCCTGCCAGGCTAAACCGCTCCAAGTGACAAGGGGGATCGTCCCCCTGACACCCCCCGGCCATGCCCCTCTGCTGACAGCGATTTCCACGTCGAGTTAATAACGTTTTCTAACCACTGGACGGTGAAATCAACCCATTGCTGCAGGCCATTACGGGGCTCGTTTGCAATTTCATCTTCGCTGCCTGGCTCCTCGGAGCAGATTAATTCTCGCCCCCGAGGAATCGGCCACGGTTTATTGCTCTTTGGCTTCGGGGTCTTCTGGGACCGAGTTTGGGCTCTGCCTCGAGGCACACGGCATCCCTGCCTGCCCAGGGAAGCACCGAAAGTCCAGCCCCGTGTGTCCAGGGAGCATTTTTTGCACCAAAATCCCACCCCCCCAGACCCAGACCAACCCATCGCGCGGCTGCAAGGGACCCTTTGCTGCAGCCCCACGCGCTGAACGTCCCACCGCCGCCGCCGGCGACCCCCAGGGTGCTCTCATGAAAGAGAGATTTGCTTTAGAAAACGAGAGCGGCTTTTGCAACTCATCCGGCTGAACTTGGGAATCGCGTTCCCATGGCAACGGCAGAGCCGGGTACCACCGAGCGAGCCGGGGGGATGCTGCGGGGCCGGGGGGATGCTGTGGGGCGAGCAAAACCCAGCAATTCTAGACCTTGGCCATTTTTGAAATGTTTTCTTCCTTTTGCTCGACATATTCTATGAAATTTTATTTCGCGAATAAAAAGCATCTTTGGAAACAAATTGCTCAGGCTCGGCGGGGAGGGGTGGCCGTCACCACCTTCTTCTCCAGCTCAGGAAAATAAGCGGAAGGCTTCCATTTCAACCCAAAATGGCATCGCTGCTGCTGCGACTGCAACAAGAACGCGCTTCCAACAGGAGAAAAAGCCCTGAGCACCTCTCCTGGCTGTGGCATCCTGATTTCCCAGCCGGCACGGGGGCAGGACCCGGCATCACCCCCTTCCCCTTCCCCCCCCCATCCTCCCACCCCTTTGCCATGGCTGAATCCCAGCCCGGACCCAGCGAGAATTTTTCCGCACGGATAATTTGCAGCCTGATTCCTGCCACTAACAGGATCGTTTAGCAGCCCTCGGCTGGGCGTTTAGGAGGTGCTGGGGTCACTCCTCGGGGGCGGCACAGCCCGCTGTGCCCGTGGCATGGCACTGGCTGCCCCTCGCGCCTTCCCAATTACGGATTTGTGCCGGCATTTGCTACACCCCCGGCCCCTCGCCCCGCCGGCCCCGGCAGCCACCGCTTGCCGTTGCTTAAGGCCTCAAATAAATATCCGCAATCAACCTTGACTGCAACAGGAGATAATTGCATTTGCTTTACAGATGAACTGGAAAATGTCGAACAATGGGATTTGCCGAGGGAGCCTGGACCAGCGGCGGGGGCACGTGCCACTTGCCAAGCGCCGGGGCCAGCCCGTGGGGAGGATGGGGTGAGCCCACGGTCAACCTGGCACCCGGCTGGATGCTGCCGCCCACGGCCACGCTGCGACAGCTGAGCGCAGCCCCCAGACTGCTCCAAGTCACCCCCAGGGCAGGTCAGGCTGGGTCCTCCCTGCTGGCATGGCAGCATGGCCAGTGGGATGGCCACCCCGTGCCCCCTCCATCCATCCCCTGCTCCCGCTGGCTTCTAAGGTCGGGGCAGGATCCCACGCCGCGGTCCGGCACGGCGGCTCGGGCAGCATCGGCGCATCGCGGCAGAGAGGTACCAAACAAAAGCCACATGCGGCGAGTGGGCTCCCACCGCCCCCCATCACACCACGCGCCCAGAGCAGCCGCGAGCAGAGCAAGACTGAGACCAGTTGGATTTAAACCTGGATGCTGAAACCGCATGGATGGATGGATGGATGGACGGACGGATGGACGGGTGGACGGTTGAAAGGGGGTCCCAGGGCTCAGAGCATGTCCCTCTGTCTCACACCCGGCTGTGCAGGGCTCTGTGCTGCCGAGCCCTGGGCTGGCACTGGCCGAACCTCAATAAACCACCTCAAATACCTGCTTTTACCAAAGCTGCTGTTTTTCAGGCTAAAAGCCTCCTCGGCCGATGGAAACCCCGCAGACGGCTGGGGCTGGCCCAGCCCGAACCACCACGGCCAAAACCATCCCCTGCAGCGCAGGCCTTGGCGGGCGGCACTGCCTCCTCGCTGCCGGCACAGCCCGGAGCCCCCTCGGACGGGGCTGGCAGACTTTCCGCACATGGGCTCCCAGCACCCCCTTGCACCCCCCTGCCCTGGGGGCACCGCCACACCAGCTGCCCCTTGTCACCTGCCCTCGGGTTGGGAGCAATCCCAGCGTGGGAACTCCTCAGTGCCAGCGCTGCCGCTCTCCTCCACGGGACGCAGGAGCTGGTCCTGGGTATCCCCAGGATGCGTCACGGCCCCTGGAGCACTTGGGTTCCTCCCGGCGCTGCATCCCGAGGGGCCCCACGAGGGCTGGGACAGGGACGAGCTGCCGCAGGGGATGGCAGTGCCGGAGCAGGACGTGCCAACGGTGAGGGCAAACCTGCTGGGGAAGCAGGGATGGGCACTGCCTTCGGGCAGGTTTAAAACACGTGCGTCCTGGCAGCCCCGGGAAGCGGCACACAGCACCTGGCAGGACCGGGCAGGCCAGCCCTGGTGTTCCCTGTCCATAGGGATTTACAGTAGGACCTCTAATAAATACATCACGAGAGTCTCCACCGAACAGACGGTGTCTGCCAAGGCAGCTCCTGTCGGTGCCACAGCACACCCCATGGCTGCGGGGACACAGCTGGTACCCTCGGTGAGGCTTTCCAACCCAGGGGGACAAATCCAGATGTGGGGGTAAATCTCCCCCCCCCTCCGCCCCAGGGCCATGATCCTTCGCTGGGGCTGGCACTGCCCGGGGGGCTGTGGCAGGAGGGACCCACTGCGGTCCCACACCGTGCCAGGGTCATCCCCCACCGCCCCAAAGCCTTGGGCTGCTCAGAGGGGAGACGGGTCATGCCACGAGCCCCCTCCCCACCACAGCGGGGAGAAATGTACTGCTCCACATGCACGGGGAACACAGGCCCCATCCTCCAGACCTTCCATGGGTGCTCCTGAAAGCACTGCTGCAGCGTCACCACAGATCCCAAGCCCCAGCTTCCATCTGAGGACATGCTCTCCCCCCATTCCATCCCCCATCTACCCCTTCATCCACACCTGCATCCCTTCCTGCATCCCTCCATCCACCCTTCCATCCCTTCATCCATCCCTCTATCCCTTCCTGCACACCTTCATCCCTCCATCCATGCCTCCATCCCTTCATCCACCCCTCCAACCATGCCTCCATCCCTTCCTGCATCCCTACATCCCTTCATCCACCCCTCCAACCATGCCTCCATCCCTTCATCCACCCCTCCAACCATGCCTCCATCCCTTCCTGCATCCCTCCATCCCTTCATCCACCCCTCCATCCCTTCATCCACCCCTCCAACCATGCCTCCATCCCTTCATCCACCCCTTCTTCCATGCCTCCATGCCTCCATCCCTTCATCCACCCCTCCATCCATGCCTCCATCCCTTCATCCACCCCTTCTTCCATGCCTCCATGCCTCCATCCCTTCATCCACCCCTCCATCCATGCCTCCATCCCTTCATCCACCCCTCCATCCATGCCTCCATCCCTCCATCCCTTCATCCACCCCTCCATCCCTTCCTGCACCCCTCCATCCATGCCTCCATTCCTCCATCCCTTCATCTGCCCCTCCATCCATGCCTCCATCCCTTCATCCACCCCTCCATCCATGCCTCCATTCCTCCATCCCTTCATCTGCCCCTCCATCCATTCCTCCATCCCTTCATCCACCCCTCCATCCATGCCTCCATTCCTCCATCCCTTCATCCACCCCTCCATCCATGCCTCCATCCCTGCCTCCATCCCTCCATCCCTTTCTCTCCCCACCAGGCCAGTCCCTGTCCCAATCAGGACACACTCCCGTGCAAGGAGAGCTCCTGTCCCCCCCCCCAGCCAGCCCCTGCCAACCCCCCCTCCACCAGCCGGTACCGTCCCAGCTCGGGGCCCACGACGTAGAAATCTTCCAGAGCCGTCTCGCGGTGGGACCCGTCGATCCAGTACTCGCTGCCGGTCTTGGAGGAGGGCATGGTGGGCTGGGGGCGGCGAGCTCCCGCCAGCTGCTCAGGAGAGGGGAGCCAGCCATCAGCACGGCCCCCCCGCCGCTGCCCCCACGCGTGCGGGCGCCCAGATGGCCCAGCCAAAAGCAGCGCTCGGGATTATCCAGCGCGATGAAGTCGCAGCCACAAATCTCCTTCCCACCAGGCACGTACGCTGCCTTTTTGGAGATAATACCCCCACACACCCATATTGTGTCCCCCCCACCCCCAGCTTTTCACACCAGCCCCCCACACTGTCCCCATTTCCCACCCCTTTCCTACCTTTCTGGGGCTACCTTGACTTTTCGGAGCCGGGCAGGCCGGATCCTGCACCCAGAGCCCAGGTTGTGCCCCAGGAACTGGCAAGTTGGGGGATTTGCACCCTATTCTTGCAGTCACCCCCAAAACCACCCCAACATCAAGCACGCCCAGGGAGTGTCCGTCCCCCCCCCCCCCAGCACAGGGACCCACAGCCCCTTACTCTTTACAACCCCATTAATATTCGTGTGGGATTTGGGGACCCGGCACGTACCGTTAGCTGCGGCGTCGCTGCGCGGCAGGGCCGTGTCCCCCTCGACGCTGCCTCATCCCCGGCGCGGGGCGGCTGTGCGGAGGGTGGGCGCCGGGTGCGGGGGCCGCTCAGCCCCCGCACGCCTCGGGGCTGGCGCTGCGCCCGGCTGCAGCCCCCCGGGCCCGTGCTGCCAACAGGCGGGCAGGACCCCCACGCCGCTCCCCCACCGCGGGGGTGTCAGGGCTCAGCTCCTCGGCGGTGCTGAGCGGCGCTGGGATGGAGGGATGCGGGGATGGATGGAGGGATGGATGGAGGGATGGAGGGAGGGATGGAGGGAGGGGTGCAGGGATGTGGGGATGGATGGAAGGATGCAGGGAGGGAGGGATGCAGGGATGGAGGGAGGGATGGAGAGATGAATGGAGGGATGCAGGGATGGATGGAGGGATAGAGAGATGGATGGAGGGATGCAGGGATGAATGGAGGGATAGAGAGATGGATGGAGGGATGCAGGGATGAATGGAGGGATGCAAGGATGGAGGGAGGGATGGAGAGATGGATGGAGGGATGCAGGGGTGGATGGAGGGATGGCGGATGTGCGATCGCGGGAAGGCAGGGATGCCGGGAAGCAAGGATGCCGGGAAGCGGGAAGGCAGGGATGCGGGGAAAGAGGAAGGTGGGGATGCGGGGACGGAGCTGCGGTGCCCGGGGACCCTCCCAGGCAGCAGCACCGCCCGGCGCTGCTCTCCCGGCTGGCTCGGCCGTGCCACCCCACGGCCCGACGCCGCCACTGCACCGCGCCCCGCCGCCCCCCGGGGGACCCGGGCTGAGCTCGGCGGGCTGGGGGTTGGGGGCGGGGGGGCGAAGGGCGGCCCCGGGCCCCCGCCCTACGCCGCAGCTGCTCCCCATCACTCGAAACCCAGCGCCGGGGCCATGCTGGGGGGGCACCTCGCCGGATTGGGCTCCCCCCACCTCCCCGGGGAGCACCCGGCACCCCATGGAGGGTGGAGGGACGGATCCTGCCCCACATCCCCAGCCCTGCACCCACCCCGGGGGCCGGAGCCCGCCCTGCCCCGGGGGGCACCCAGCGGTCGGCGTCCCCCCACCCTCCACCCCACCTCGGGTCCCGGGGGGCCGGATCCTGCCCTGCCCTGCCCCGGGGAGGGCGCGGGCGCTGCCGGGCGCGGCCGCACGGTGACGCCGTCGCCCGACGGATGGGAACGGGGTAGGGGGGGGCGGCGGGGGGGGGGTGAAATAGGGGCGGGAGGGGGAGGGGGCAGGGCGGGGCTGAGATTGGGATTGGGGCGGGATTGGGTTGAGGGGATGGGGGGGGGTGGGGGGATTGAGGGGGATGGGAAGGGTGGGGGGGGCGGGCCAAGGATGGGATGGGGTTGGGGTGGGATTGGGAATGGGGTGGGGTGGGCTGGGGCCAGGAATAAGGTGGGAATGGAGGTAGGATTGGGGGGGGGGGATTGGAGGTGGGGTTCAAATGGGGCCAGGGATGGGTTGGAAATGGGAATAGTATTGGGATGGACTGGGGATGGGGTTGGGATGAGGCCAGGGATGGGATGGGATGGGAATGGGGATAGGGATGGGGTGGGACTGGGAAGGGAATGGGGATGCGGATAGGAGTGGGGTGGGACCGGGAATGGGTTAGGAATGGGGATAGTATTGGGATGGACTGGGGATGGAGTTGGGATGAGGCCAGGGATGGGATGGGAATGGGGATAGGCCCGGGGTGGGACTGGGAATGGGGCCAGGGATGGAATGGGAGTGGGGCCAGGGCCGGGGTGCAGTTGTCCCCGTGGCTGGGGCCGCCCGCACTGTCGAGGAGCCCCGCAGGGTTTTGTGTCCCCTGCAGCAAAGGGACCCGAGCAGGAGGTTTCTCCTGCACCTACGATGGGAGAAAACGAACCCCAGGCGAGCCCGTGGCCGTGGGTCGCACCACGCCAGCCGTGCCAGCTCTATCCCAACATGCCGGGGGTGTGGGGGTGGGGGGGTTCGGCTCCATTCCCCCTCCTTGTCACTGGGGCTGCCCTCATCGAGAGGAGCTCCTTTTCAAGCCCTGCTCCCCAAAGCTGTGAGCCAGGAGCAGATTTTTATGCTTTGCTCTTCAAATTGGAAAGAGGGAGAGCATCCCGTGGGGCAGCGACCCTCCGCATGGGACCGGTGGGTGGTGGGGCCTCGGGGACGCTGCATGGCCCCCCCCCTCATCGCTGCAGCTCGGATGGGAGACCCGGGTGAAAGGCCCCACCGCGAAGGTCTCGCCGGCACAAAACATTCTCCTCTTAATGGGCTTCCCAAGTATTTATTAGAATATTTTATCATATCTGAGGGAGGCGAATCCGGCCCTGCTTGATCTACTCTAGTTGCAGCTCTCTTTTGAAAGGGATGTTCTTAAAGAGAGTGACCCGCTCAGTGAATAAATTGACTCTGCCTCTGTTTCTCCCCGTCCTGGAATGTTGTGGAGATAAGGGTGGGCTGGAAGAGGCTGGTTTCGCATAATTAATATTTATGACTTCACCCAGAACAAGCACAATCCCCCTGCTTACCCCAAAAAGGGCTGGGCGGGGGGGCTGCGTTTGAAGAGCAGAGGTAGCCCCTTTCCCTTCGGAAAGCCGATAATTCGCCTCCTGGCGAGGGGGCTGCCATCCTGCCCGCGGTGCCTGCAGACACCCCCCTCTGCCACCCACGGGTGGGCGCTGGATGGAGCGTGGGGCCAGACCCAGCCCGGGCAGTGGGAGACGGGATCGGGGCGGTGATGGTGGCCATGGCTGGGAGCCGCAGTCCCCTGCACACCCCTACAAAGGGGGCTGCCCTTTGCAGCCCCCTGTTCCCAGCCAGGACGCCCTTCCTGGGGTGCAGACCCAGCCCCCCCACCAGGATCGGGTCCTGGCACCGGGTGAGCTGCCCCAGGAACCGGCCCATCCTCCCAACGGCTCAGTGGGAAGATGGGGCTGGAGGAAAGCCTCCAGCCTTTTGTCTGCAGGAGAGGAATTAATTATTTTGTTCTCTCATTACACTGGAATAAAATCCATTTTCGAGCAGCATAAATTTAGGTGCCTGAAGTCGCTTTTTTTAACATCCCGGGAAACATTTCTCTCCCCCTCTCGCCCTTTTCCAAATCGTTTCTGTCTCCATGTGCAGCCGCCGCCGCCGTTCCGGATGAAGCACAAGATGGAGGGGCATTAACCGAAGGGCGGCAAAGGGGCTGCACGGGGCATGGGTCTGTCCCGGGATGGCGAGGCCAGAGCGGGGACCCCCGAGGTCCCCCCCGAACCCCACCATCCACTGGTGCTGGCTGAGGGTCACCGGCAAAGCGCAGCCCGGGCAGAGCTGGGGACGGTACCCACGGAGGGACCGGCTGCCTCCCGCCGCCCTGCGACGCTCAATTGTTTGGAACATAAAATGGAAATTAATACATACGGTTAAACTCCCCCCCCACACACACACACACACACGCCTCCCCAGCGCCGCTCGCCTTGTTAATTGAACGGCACGAAGCAAATGAGGTCAGAGCTCACTTAAGCCAGACAAGGACACAGAAACATCGCGCCGCCTGACAGCGAGACAGGTCTGTCTACCTAGTGATGTTTAGCATTCCTGCCAGGAACCGCTCATTAAAAACCTAAAAGATGGCTTAAGCATCCCATTAGAGACTCCGGCGGTCTGCAGCCCCTTGCCTCGCAGATTCGGTGTCGGGGAGAGGCCGGCGGGCGCAGGGAGCGGGAGCGGAGCCGGGCGGTGGGATGGAAAGATGGAGGGATGGAGCAGGGACAGGGTTTCACACCCGCTGCGGGGCCGCGTCCTTCCCCATCATCAGCAGCTCTGGCCCGTGGAGGGACCCCGCGCCTCCATGGGGGCCTTTGGGATGCAGGGACAATGTGGGGGGGTCCCTGGGGCACCCAGAGCAGGGTCTGTTGCGACAGGGTGAGGGGTAATGGCTTTAAACTGAAAGAGGGGAGATTCAGGCCAGATAGAAGGAAGAAATGTTTTTCAGTGAGGGGGGGTGAGAGCCCAGCCCAGGTTGCCCAGGGAGGTGGGGGATTCCCCATCCCTGGAAACATCCAGACCCAGGTTGGATGGAGCTCGGAGCAACCTGGTCTGGTCGGAGATGTCCCTGCTCATGGCAGGGGGTTGGGCTTTAATGGTCCCTTCCCACCCAAACCGTTCTGCGAGGGCAGGAGAGATGCCGCCAGCTGGGATGCCACCGGAACAGAGCGAGCCCCATGCCCAGGACAGGGGGCTGAGGACCCAGGACCCCCTGCCCCATCGCCTTCCTCGTGCTCTTGCCACAGAGATCCCCCCATCCGGGTTGCGGGAGCATTTCCCATGCCATGCCTCAGTTTCCCCAGTTCGGGCAGGGCGGCACAGCTCACCCTTGCCAAGGACCATGGCCGCTCAACCTCTCCATTTTCAGGGCAGCTCTCGGAGCCACCCTGGGGCTGCTTGATGCCCCGGCCATGAGCACCCGCATCCCGAGGCCTCGCTCAGGCAGGATCACCTTGTGCCGCCACCTCGGGGCTTCGGCCGCCCCGTCCTTTCCCCGTGAGCACCCGGTGCCAGGGCGGAGCCCACCCGGCATCTCCCCTCTCCCAGAGGGGGCTCAGGCATCCCACGTTTCCCCCTTTCAACAAAGGCAGCATCTCCCTGCGCCACCGCTCGTCCTCCTCCTCCGCTTCCTCTTTCTCTCCTTTCTCCCCTCTCTTCCTTTTCTTTTCCTTTTTTTTTTTTTTTTTTTTCTCTCTTAAAACAAGAAATGAGTTGTCTTCCCGCAGATGTGACTAAAAGCACTCTGGAAATGTCAGCCACTGCTGGAAAGGGACCCAGATAACATTTAGCTTTAGGTAAGAGAGTAGATTTTCTCTGCGCTAATTCATATTTATAAGCTCTCCTGTTCCCGGGGAGAGCGCGGCACTGATAGCACTTGCTGATTGCTAGCGAGCGGAGCAGGGAATTGTTTTCATATCTGAGATTAAAGAGTGGTTTCTGCTCCCAGTGGCACCTGTGTATTTACGCTGGTCATTCTCAATTCAGTCTTATAAGATTAAGACTGGAAATGGGAAATGGTTATATAGTGCCGAGCCCAGGAGAGGCCGGGGGCTGCGAGGGAATGGGGCTCGGTGGTCCCGGCACATGGAAGCCCAAGGCGGGGACAGCCCGGTCCTTCGCCAGGGACAGGGACTCCTGGGGGAAACGCTTTGCCGGGATGGAAACTCCTCAGCCAGATCCCGTGGGATGGTCCCTCCCCGGCAGGGATGGATGGACAGAGCGGAGCAGGACAGCCCCAAGCGTGCGCTAGATTGGGTGAAAGATTTAATTCTATCATTATTTTTCAACACATCCCAGGGTTTGCGTCAGCTGATTAAAAGCAAACAAGTAAAACCCTTCTTCTCCACGACGGATCAAGGATTTGGGAACTTTTAGAGCTTTATTTAGTTGGGTTTTTTTCCTTTTTTTTTTTTTTTTTTTAAATCATGTTTGCGAAGTGGCTGAGCAGCTCCAGAGAGAGTCAGAGCGCAAACACGGGGGGAAAAGAGAAATCTGGGTTGTGTTCGGGATCGTAGGGCCTGGAATTAGGGGGAGGAAGGGGGGGGGGGGGGGGAAAGGGGGGCGGGGAGGAGGCGGGGGGGGGAGGCGGGAGGGGTTCGGGGTGGAAAGGGAAAAAGGCGAAAGGAGAAACAAGACAATGGCAGAAGGCACCCCGGGGACTTCCTGAGAGGTTTTAGAAATTCAAAATACGCCTTAGAGCCTCAAAGCTGTGTCAGTCACAGCCCCGGCGCAGGGATCACTAAGGCTGCGGCCAAACAATACCAGATTGTCTGAGGAAGGTGGGAAAATAGGGGGTCTCAGCGGCTCCCGCTCACACCAGCGGTTCCGCTCGTCAAGCACGCGTTCCACATGAATCAATTCTGGACAGAGCCTCGGCATAATCCCCGCCAGCCTTGCTATGACAACTTGAAGGAGAATTCGGCGGCTGAGTGACAGCAGATGGAGAACTGACAAGGCAAAAGACTGCAGGACTTTCCTTTCCTTTCCCCCCCCCCCCCTTTTTTTTTTCTTCCCCCCAGTAACTTTTTTTTGGGTGGCTTCTCCAGGCACGCACGCGTCCGCACGCTTGTGCGCTCACGCCTGCGTGCTCCCGCCCCGCCGGAGGGGGCAGAGGGGTTTCTCCCTCCCTTTGCAGCCCTTGAACCCTCTGACCTTGCCCTGCTCCAGGGGACACCCCCCCCCAGGGGTGCTCAGGGGTCTGGCCGCCCCTCCCGCCCCATTGCTGCCCCTGAGGCCGAGCTGCCCCTGAGTTTTGGGGAAGGCGAAAGGGGGAAGAGCAGCGATCGGGGGGGGGGAGGGGGGGGGCAGGGGGTGCTGGGAGGGGGGGAGGGGGTGCCCACACCATGTCTACCCAGCCGGGAATGATGGCAGCAACCTCCATCCAGGGCTTTGGTGCAGGAGGACACGCGGTGCCGGCACCTCACCTGCGCGCTTCCCACGAGCATCACCCAAGGCTTTACTGGGGCTTCAGTGCAGCCCCTCGGGGGGGGGTTGGGGGGGTCACAGGGTGGCTGCAGGACACCCCACCCCCCCCGGAGCTGGGGGCTCACAGCATCCCCTGCAAGGCTGCGGGCAGGGTGGGAGCCCAGCAGAGCAGGAGCACCCTCTGCCAATCAGCCATTAAGGCTTTAATAACCCCGGGCTCGTTATCAGGGGGGCGTGATGGGAAGCGCGGCTCAATTAGTCCTTTACTGGTATCAGCCATGTGTGTTTGCAGCTTCGAGGGGCTCCCCACACCTTCTTCCCCCCCCTCCCCACACCTTCTTCCCCCTTCTGCCCTCCCCACCACCAAGCAGAACTGGGACCAGTAGCCCCTAGCCACACCAGGGCTGGTCTGGGGGCCTGGGGAGGCATTTGTGGGGCGGCGAGGAGCCGCTATGAGAGAATATTTAAAGATAGAGATGATTTGAGATGCTTTTCCAGCCCCGCAACTAAAGGATGCGCTAATCACAC
This sequence comes from Fratercula arctica, assembly GCA_947846985.1. NCBI lineage: Eukaryota > Metazoa > Chordata > Aves > Charadriiformes > Alcidae > Fratercula > Fratercula arctica. The sequence goes on along the minus strand of CANTUZ010000022.1, from coordinate 4,058,206 downwards.
CCCCACCCCCCCATAAGCCTGCTGCCGCCTGTCCCTGCGCTCCTGCCTCGTTAGGTGAACGGCGTGGGGTATTAATAATTATATCAAGAATAAAAAGTTCTTTTGTCACCTCTGGATCCGGCTCCTTTTCGGGCTCCCCTGTTCCGGTTCCACACGCCTGCTCGGGGAGGCAAGAGGTATAAAGGAAACTAATTAAAAATTGCCAGTGTCTTATGTTGGAGCATTTGGGCGCGTTCAGTAGTGAAAGACAAGCGTCTTGTTGCAAGAAAATCAATTTTACAGTTACAGGAGCAGAATAAATAGAGGTGGTGCGTTAAAGCAAGAGGATGAGCAGGGGCTGGGGGGGGGGGGCCCGCTTGGCGCCTGCCGCAGGGATGCGGAACCAGGGGGCCCGGGGGTGCTCGGGGTCCCCCCCATTCCACACCCCGAGGGGGGGGGGTGTCTCTCTCTGACCCGGCAGCGGGTTTTGCTCAAACCGTGGGGTTTTCACCCAAAGCAGCCGCAGCCCAGGCTGACCCGGCCCCTATGGAACGGTTTCCAGAAAAAACAGGTTTTGTCCCCCAAAAAGCCACCCCGAGCATCGTCCCGTCCCTGCTGAGGCTGGGAACCCGTTACCCGCCCCCCCCCCCCGCCCCAGCTCGGGTCCCCGTTTGTGTTTTATTTCTGTCGCCTCTCTCTGCGGGCGTGTGGCTAAAACCTGTGGGTTTCGTGCACGATTTCATTGTCTTTTTTGGGTCAGGAAAATAGTAAACAAGCCAATTATCCTTGGCGGGGGCGGGGGGAGGAATTAACCGCTCCTCGCCCCGCACAGCTCGCCGGTGCCTTTCCCTGATGCTCAGGACAGTTATCAACCGCCGGGAAATGGGGGGGGGGGGGGAACGGGGAGGGGGGGGGGGACACGACCAAACCCAAATGACTTTTATGCTAAACTGGATGCCGGAGGGCAGGGGGAAACCGCGGGGGTCCGCTCCGGGACATCTCCCCCCCCCAGCCCCGTGCCAGCCCCGGGGTCTCCTGGAGCCGCGGTGACCCCCCCCCCCACCACCCCCCGCCCCCCCTCTTCCCCCCTCCCCAGGTTTTGCTTTTCTTTGCCCGTCACACCAGGACAGCGCCGATCCCTAATCCTCAAATCGTCCCTTGTCTGTTTTACACACATCTCTAAGCTCCTCATAATAGATTTATTAAAAAAAAAATATATATAATAATAATAAAAAGAAAAAAGAGAAGAAGGAAATAAAAACCCCTCCATGAGCTATTAAAGGATATTTTGGTTTTAATTGAAAACTACCCCGAGCGCAGAGGGCCGGATCCTGGCTGGCGTAACCCAGGGTAGCCAAGCACAGCCCGGAGGGATGAGATCACATTCTGCTGGGGCAGGATCGGGCCCCCCCTGCCAGACACACACACCCCCCCCCCCCCCCCCCACCGCGGCTGCTCCAGGAGCATCCTCCGACCCAGCTGGGGAGCGCAGCAGCCCCGAGAACCGGATTGAGCACGGCTGGGGGAATGAGGGACCCCCGGTGTCCCCCCACCCTGGTGAAACGACCCCCGGGGCAGCCCCCTCGCACCCACCGGCCCCCGGCCCGCGGGCGGGAAGGGAGAGGCTGAGGGTGCCCAGGCAGGGAGGGGGGTGAAGGCACCCCCAGCCCCCTTCTCCCGCACCCCCCCGAGCCCCCCCCCGGCCCAGGGCAGCCCTTGGTTGGCGGGCTGAGTTTTGGGGTGAGCCGGGATTGTCTTGTTTCTCTGCACCTGAGTGAAAATCGATAGGGGAGAAAACGGAAAAACGCCTCTTTGGGGTGGCAGGGAGAGGGACGGAGACCCCGGGAAAAGCCGGGGCCGTTGTACCGGCCTTCGCACAGCCGGCGGGTGGGCGAACCCTCACCGGGACTGTGCCAGGCGGCAGGAATTCCCTGGAAAAGAGGAGGCCGGAGCAAAGGGCAGGATGGTGGGAAGCAGGATGAGTGCTAGCGAGATGCTTTCCCTGCCTTAGCATCCATGGCGCTCATTTCCTTCATAACCCGCTCCGGAAGCACTTCCAGCCCCGCTGGAGGCAGGAGCTGGGTTGGGGGCTCTGCTCTTTCCCCAGGCACCCCCCCGGGCACCCCCCGGGTGGCTTGGGGCTGGGGTCCCCGCCTGGGGAACCGAGGGGCGGCCGCTCCCCGCAGCGCGACGGCTGCGACCCCCGCGGTAAATGGGGGCCATGACTCTGGCGCGGTGGCCAAGGGCCTGCCCGGCCTTGCCCACCCCCTCGGGCACCTTGAGGGAGGGTCGTGTGTGTGCGGGGAGGGGGGGAGTACAGTGATGCCACCGTGCTGGCACACGCGTGTGTGCTGCGACACATGTGTGTGTGTGCGCACGTGTGCTGTGATGTCTGTGTGCACCGGTGCATGCTGCGACGTGTGTATGTGCGTGCTGCGACGTGTGTATGTGCGTGCTGCGATGTGTGTGTGTGCGTGTGTTGCATGCTGCGACGTGTGTGCGTGTGCGCGCACCAGTGCATGCTGCAACGGGTGTGTTGCATGCTGTGATGTGTGCGTGTTGCATGCTGCGACACGTGTGTGTGTTGCATGCTGTGATATGTGTGTGTGTTGCATGCTGCGACACGTGTGTGTGTTGCATGCTGTGATGTGTGTGTGCTGTGATGTGTGTGTGTGTGTGTGTTGCATGCTGCGACACGTGTGTGTGTTGCATGCTGTGATATGTGTGCGTGTTGCATGCTGCGACACGTGTGTGTGTTGCATGCTGTGATGTGTGCGTGTTGCATGCTGCGACACGTGTGTGTGTTGCATGCTGTGATATGTGTGCGTGTTGCATGCTGCGACACGTGTGTGTTGCATGCTGTGATATGTGTGCGTGTTGCATGCTGCGACACGTGTGTGTGTTGCATGGTGTGATGTGTGTGTGTTGCATGCTGCGACACGTGTGTGTGTTGCATGCTGTGATGTGTGCGTGTTGCATGCTGCGACACGTGTGTGTGTTGCATGCTGTGATATGTGTGTGTGTTGCATGCTGCGACACGTGTGTGTGTTGCATGCTGTGATGTGTGTGTGTGTTGCATGCTGCGACACGTGTGTGTGTTGCATGCTGTGATGTGTGTGTGTTGCATGCTGCGACACGTGTGTGTGTTGCATGCTGTGACGTGTGCCTGTGCACGCACCAGTGCATGCTGCGACATGTGTATGTGTGTGCACCAGTGCATGCTGTGATGTGTGTGTGTGCTGTGATGTGTGTGTGTGTTGCATGCTGCGACACGTGTGTGTGTTGCATGCTGTGATGTGTGCGTGTTGCATGCTGCGACACGTGTGTGTGTTGCATGCTGTGACGTGTGCCTGTGCACGCACCAGTGCATGCTGCGACATGTGTATGTGTGTGCACCAGTGCATGCTGTGATGTGTGTGTGCGCTGTGATGTGTGTGTGTGTGTTGCATGCTGTGACATGTGTGTGTGCACCAGTGCATGCCGTGATGCGTGTTGCATGCTATGGGGGGGGGGGTGTGTGCACCAATGCATGCTGCGACACGTGTATGTGCGTGCTGCGATGTGTGTGTGTGTATGTGTGTGTGGCATGCTGGGATGTGTGTGTGCGCACCAGTGCATGCTGCAACGTGTGTGCTGCATGCTGCGACATGTGTATGTGTGCAACAGTGCATGCTGTGACATGTGTATGTACATGCTGCAACATGTATGTACACGCTGTGGGGTGTGTGTGTGCGCACCAGTGCATGCTGCAATGTGTGTGTGTGCGCGTGCTGTGACGTGTTGCATGCTGCGACGTGTGTGTGCGTGCGTGCTGACATGTGTGTGTGTGCATGTGCTGCGATGTGTTGCATGCTGCGATGCGTGTGCACCAGTGCATGCTGCAACGTGTGTGTGCGTGCTGCAACGTGTGTTGCATGCTGCAATGTGTGTCTGTGTGCACCAGTGCATGCTGCAACGTGTGTTGCATGCTGTGAGGTGTGCATGCATGTTGCGACGTGTGCATGCATGTTGCGACGTGTGTGTGCGCGCACCAGTGCATGCTGCAACGTGTGTGTGCGTGTGTGCTGACATGTGTGTGTGTGCATGTGCTGCGATGTGTTGCATGCTGCGACGCGTGTGCACCAGTGCATGCTGCAACGTGTGTGTGCGTGTGTGCTGCAACGTGTGTTGCATGCTGCAACGTGTGTCTGTGTGCACCAGTGCATGCTGCAACGTGTGTTGCATGCTGTGAGGTGTGCATGCATGTTGCGACGTGTGCATGCATGTTGTGACGTGTGTGTGCGCGCACCAGTGCATGCTGCGACGTGTGTGTGCGCGCGTGCTGCGACGTGGTGCATGCTGCAACGTGTGTGTGCGTGCTGACATGTGTGTGTGTGCATGTGCTGCGATGTGTTGCATGCTGCGATGCGTGGGCACCCGTGCATGCTGCAACGTGTGTGTGCGTGCTGCAACGTGTGTTGCATGCTGCAATGTGTGTCTGTGTGCACCAGTGCATGCTGCAACGTGTGTTGCATGCTGTGACGTGTGCATGCATGTTGCGACGTGTGTGTGCGCGCACCAGTGCATGCTGCGACGTGTGTGTGCGCGCACCAGTGCATGCTGCGACGTGTGTGCGCGCGCGTGCTGCGACGTGGTGCATGCTGCGACGTGTGTGTGCGCACCAGTGCGTGCCCCAACGTGTGTTTGTGCATGCTGCGATGTGTGTTTGTGTGTGCTGTGATGTGTGTATGTGCATGCTGCGACACGCGCATGCACCGGTGCGCGCTACGACGCGCGTGCGCATACTGCGACGTGTGTGTCGTTGCTCACAACTGCATGCCGCAACAGCTCCGCGTGTTCACAACGCGTGTACGCTGCAACGCGTGGGCACCCGTGCGTGCTGCGACGCGCGTGTACGTGTTGCCACGTGTTTGTGCGTGCACGAACCGTTCCATGCAGCAACACGTGTGCGCACGTGCCACTTCAGGCTGCGACAGGCGTGTGCGCGCATCAGTTCACGCCGGGACATGTGTGTCCCTGCCGGGGCATCGCCGGTGCCCGGCGGAGGGGACGTGCTCCATCGCTACACAAACTCCATCGGGTTGCGGAGATGGTTTCGCGGAGTTTGCTCGGCCGGGATTTATTTCTTTTTTTTTTTATTTTTTTTTTAAAGAAGTTGCCTCGAATCCCGGGTTCTGTGGGGGCCTGGGGAGAGAGGAAGGTCTCCGGGTGAATTAGCATTTATATAGCTGTGCCTTGCATTTCAAAACCCCCTTTATCTCTATTAGCACCTAATAAAGACAGAGCTTTGTTCTAATTCATAATTATAGCGCTGGATGGAAATATTTGTGTTTCTATTCCCCAGGAGTTGGCCTCCAAGCCCCGCAGACAATTCGGAGTGAAAGATGGCCGGGTCTCCCCCCCCCCAGCCCCGCGCTGGGGGTCACCCTAACCCCGGGTCAGAACAGAGGTCACCCAAAACCTGGGGGTCACCAAAACCCAGGGGGCAGAGCCGAGATGACCCAAAACATGGGAGTCACCAAAACCCAGGGGCAGAGCCAGGTTTCACCCAAAACCTGGGGGTCACCCACATCCCAGGGGCAGAGCCAGGGTCACCCAAAACCTGGGGGTCACCCAAAATCTGAGCCAGAGCCAAGGGTCACCCAAATCCCAGGGACAGAGCCAAGGGTCACCCAAATCCCGGGGGCAGAGCAAGGGTCACCCAAAACCTGGGAGTCACCCAAATCCCAGGGACAGAGACAAGGGTCACCCAAATCCCGGGGGCAGAGCAAGGGTCACCCAAAACCTGGGAGTCACCCAAATCCCAGGGACAGAGCCAGGGTCACCCAAAACCCAGGGGCAGAGCTGGGGGTCACCCAAAACCTGGGGTCACCCAAATCCCAAGGACAGAGCCAGGGTCACCCAAAATCCCGGGGGCAGAGCAAGGGTCACCCAAAACCTGGGGGTCACCCACATCCCAGGGGCAGAACCAGGATCACCCAAAACCCAGGGGTCACCCAAAACCTGGGGGGGTCACCCAAAACCTGAGCCAGAGCCAGGGTCACCCAAAACCTGAGGTCACCCAAATCCCAGGGACAGAGCCAAGGGTCACCGAAAACCCGGGGGCAGAGCCAGGGTCACCCAAAACCCGGGGGCCACAACCGTTTGCACAAGGGCTCAAGGGCTGCTTGCACAAGGGCTTGGCCACCCGCAGAAGGGCCAGCAGTGGCCCCAGGACAGGCAGCGTGGGCAATTCCTGCCCATCCGGTCACAGGGGACACAGCGATGCACCCAAGCCCCTTCCCATCCCGGCCCCCCTTGGAGTCCAGGAGTCCCGGGGTTCAAAGGGCCACTGTCCCCTCGCTGGCTGTGGCCACCCAGGGCTGGATTTGGCCAGCAGGCGTGCGGGTGGTTGCCAGGCCGGCACCCAGCGGGCTCTGCCTGAGCCCTGCGAGGAGCTCGTTGTGGATTCACGGCACTCCCCGGCACAAATGGGTTTAAACTACCTTAAGTGTTTCAGCAGGGAAGTGGCGCTGGCGGTGTAACACTGTATTACCGCAGCATTAGGAGTGAAGTATTGATCCTAATCCTCTGGTTCAAAAATAGGATTATCAAAAGGGGAGGGGAAGTGGGGGGGGGGGGGTGGGGGGGTGCGGGAGAGATGCCCTGTCCCCGCCAGCCCCGGTCCCCCCGGCGCAGGAAGGGACCACGGTGGCACCTGATGCCCTCACCCGGAGGTGGCTGCGGCCCCCGGGGGTGGCAGCGGCCCCTCGCCACCCCAGGGGGATTCGGGCGCCCCGGGCTCGGGTGGGTGAGGGTCGTCGGAGGGTTTCTCCTCCTGCAGATCGGGTCGGCGGCTCCTCGGAGCAGCGGCGGCGACATCAGCGGCTCCGTTTGCCCATCTCCAGATGCAGATTTCCCATTTCCCGGCCCCCGAAAAAACCATCTTTCCCCCGATCGATACCTGCACCTTTACTCCTGATTGATTGATTGACCGATAGAGCAAACCACCGCCGGCTCAGCCCCCGCTTCCCCGGGGGTGGGGGGGGGGCTTTGCTGGTTTTCTGCTACATTTTCCTCTTGCTTTTACACTTTTCTTTTACCCTTCGCTGCTGCCCGGCGAGGGGGAAGCAGCCCCTGCCCCTTCCTACGGCGGTTTGGCTGCCGTGGGCTGCGTGAGGATGGGGCTGGGGGGGCGGGGGGGGCTGCAAAACCCCTGAGAAACGGGGTTGCACCGAGGAGCGGGTTGCACCAGGGAGCTGCCACCGTGCCCCCACCCCCCGGACCCCCCCGAGGTGATAGCAATGGTTAGTCACTCATGAAAGGGGGAAATGGATTCACTGGAGTCCTCCGGTGTGCATCTTACTGCCTGTGACACCGCCTGGATGGCTGCTTATTATTATAGATTAATGCATGTGATTGAGGCTGGGGGCTGATTGGGGGCTCTTCTGTGCTGGAAAAGAAGAGGGGGGGTGTCTCCGAACCCCCCCCCTCCCCCCCTACCCCAGCCCCGGGGCTTTCTCCCCCCGGCCCGGCCCCCGCCGCCGGGCTGAGCCCCCGCGGACGGCCGTCCCCTCCTCGGCTATTTGCTTCTCCCTGCCTGGCTGCCTCTGAATACGGTTCGCATTTCACTCCTAATCTCCTCTCTTTAGTTTTTAATCCCCTCTCTCCTCCCGGGCTGCTTTTTCCTTCTCCTCCCTCGCCTCCTCTCCTTCCCTCTCCTCCCTTCGCCCTCCCCCTCCCCGCAAGACAAATTACCCTTAATGATATGCTGAAGGCCATGACACCCATGTTGTCTCTTTGTCATCCTTCGCGGTGCAGCGTGAAAAGATAATACAAAATGCGGCACTTATCTACAATTGAGCGCCAAGACAACTTGCTAATCCCTTAATAACGCGGCGGCCGGGGCCCCATCGGCTGCTGCTCCCGTCGCCGCCTGCCAAAGCGCCCCCCCCCCCCCACCTCGTCCCCGCTGCGGGGCCGGTTGCCGGGGCCGCGGCTCCCCCCGGCTGCCGGTGGGGAGGTGGCGGTGGCGGGTGGGTCCGCGGGGAAGGGCGGGGGGGAGGAAACTTCCCCCCCCACACACAATAAATGGACCCAATGGGAGCGTTGAGTGGCAGCGTGGAGAGGGGGGACGCCGGCCCCAAGGTTAAAAGGGCCGCATCCCCGCGGGCCTGATCCTGACGCCGCTGGTGCCCCCCATCCCTGAGGGCTACGCTCAGTCCAGCCCCCCTGGGGAGGGGAGCGGGGCACGGACCCCCCCGGGCACCAACCTATTGAACAACCCATTGGGCGTCCCAGAGGGGTCCACATCCCGTGCCCACCCACCCCCCCCCCGCCTGGGTACGAGCATCCCCGCATCCCGAGCATCTCCTTGCGGGATGGGGACACCGGCACCCCCAAATCCCCCCCCGACAGAAATTGCCACTTAATTTCCGGCTTCCTTTCCCCTTCCCACCCCCGCCGTGATTTACCTCTCCCCAGAGGAGCCCAAAAGCTGTAAACACACTTTTATTTGTCAGTTGTATCCCTGCAGCCGGCGAGGCTGTTGAAAAGGTAATATATGATTTCAGTCCTCTTTGCTTGATGATGTCGGGATTAGGAGCCCTACATATTTTATAGAAACCTCTACATGATCTTCCTTTATAAATCATTTAAATAGGAGTGTCTTTTCTTGGTGTGTGATATAAAATATTTACTGGAGTGGATGAAGGCTATTCATCCGTGTTTACCCTCCCGCTTTCCAGACCGGTTGCATTTACAAACAGCTCAGCCCTTCCCAGCTTCGGCGGCGATCGGGCATGGAACCGGGCTTGGGGGGGGCGAGAAGCCAGGACGGGCTCCCCAAGGCCGGGAGATCCCGCCAAGGGGAATCCTGGGGGGGCAACACCACGTTTTGCTGTAAAAAGAAGGGATTTTGGTACAGACAGAGCATCCTCCCCCGTGGCACACCCCCCCCCCCCCGTGCTGGTTGCCGCACAGCCGCCCCCAGCCCCCAAAACCGGGGTCCCCCAGGAGCTCCCACCAGCACTGGACCCCCCCGGCCCTGGCCCCCCACCCCAGCCCCAGCATTCTCCGCAGCAGCCCCATTAGCATTCATTGCAATTCTTTTCATTTGTTACCTGGCAGGGGAACGAAAACACGTTGTTCCCCCCAGCAGCGGGTTTCCTATGGCGAGCCCCAACTTTTCAATCATTTCTTGGCACCGTCGTGGCAGAGAGCGGTGCCCCCCCCGGGCAGGAGCCATCGCTATTAAAAGGCTCACCCAGGGGCATGTATTTTCCATAAGACGCCGTGTACATGCTGTGCAACATTCAGGAGGATCATGCTGGAGCAATCGGGCTGGATATAATGCCGCTTACCTTGTGGGAGAGGAGCTCGCCGAGGGGGGATGGATGCTCACTCGATGTCTGGGGGAGAAATCACCCCCCCCACCCCCAGCAAAGCCCCAGGGGGGCTGAGACAGGGATGCTCAGTGCCTACTTCCCCTCTCCCACCAGCCGGACCACGCTGGGATGGGAGGAAAAGGGTCAGGGAAGGCGCCCTGGGTGCAGGCAAGGAGCAGTGACCCCCCCCTCCAAGGTCAACTCACCCATCGCTCCCTACGGCTGCGGCAGCCCCCCCCCCCCTTCCTCTCCCCGGGGGAATTAACAGCTGAAGAAAAACTGAATGTCTAGTGGCCTGAAAAGTTTCATTTCCTGCGAGCAGGGCCCCGCCGAACGGCATGTAAAGGAGCTGCCATCGCTGCACGCAATTACACACCCGGCTGCCTTGTTCCGTGGAAATCGATGGCCGCGGAGGGACAGCGTGGGGGCTCCAGGCACAACCCCCCCCCCCCCCCCACCACCACCACCACCGCCAGGCACGGCCCCGCATCCCGATCGGCCAGAGCAAAGGTGTGGGTGCTGCTCGGGGTGCGGCGATGGGCGCCGGCATCCCGCACCCTCTGCGCGGCCAATTCCCCGCTCGCATCTCACGCTATTTTCATAAATCACCCCCCCCCCCCCCCCGATCTGTTCCTTTCCTGGGGGCTCAGCACCTGGCAGCTTGGGACACGGACATTTCTGGTCATGTCGCTTGTACCCATCAGGAGATAAGGCCGGGGAGGGGGTGGCAGGAGGGACAGGAGCACAGATGTGACAGCCAGGCAGCAGAAAACAGCAGAGGGGACAGCGGGTCCCCCCCACGCCGCTTTCCCACCGCGGAGGGAGCTGGGTGGCACTGCGTGACCTCAGTGGCCACCCTGCAAACCTTGGTGGCCACCAGGAGCCTGAGCTCTGCAGCATCCACAAGGCACGGCACAAGGCTGGGGGGACGCAGGGTGGCGAGGGGGCAGCCCGGCCTCGGGGAATTCATTTCAAGGCAGCAAATTGAAGGCAGATGCTGGGGGGGGGATAAGGGGCAGCTCACAGGGAGGAACCCCGGAGCATTTGGGCAGGTGGGCTGGCCGGAGCGGGGGTCACAGCTCCAGGAAGGTTGGGAAATCCAGCAGCCTTTGCAGAAAGGATCATTTTTAGCTCAGGGTGCCCTGAGCACCCCCAGGGAGAGCTCATGGTGAACATTTCCCTCGGCACACGGGCTCCGGGGTTGCCCCCAGCGCTGCAGGGGGAGCCAGGGGGCATCCCCCCCCCCGAGTAGGGACCAGGCTGGGCCCCTCGGCAGCACAAATTGGGAAAACCCCGCTGCAAAGCACTGCAGGATGGGACCTGCCCAGCTGAGCATCCCTCCTCCGGCTGCGTTTCGCCCACGTGCTTCTGGATCCGGAGCAAGGAGAAGAGGAGGGAAGCCAGAGAGGTGCTGGGGGAACTGGTGAGCTGCTGGCTGGATCCTGAGCCCCACTGAGGTGTAAATCTGGATATCATGGGGGCTGGGGAGCTACACCCTCCTGAGCAAGCTGCGGATCGGGCTCCTGTGCTGTCTGTGGCTGTAACTTGGTGCCAGGCGGGATATTCCACGGGCCAGTGGAGCACGGTGCGCCCGCTGCCTTCACAGGATTAAAAGGAAAAAAAAACCCAAAAAACTATTAACACCGAAATGCTGAAACGGAGCAAGGAGCAGCGTGTGGCAGAGCTGCTGGCCTCCGAGAGGTGCCCACTGTGACCGAGCGGCTGCCGCTGTGGGGACTCGTGACCCCCAAAATGCCCCGGGGCCTTTGCACCTGAGCGGGTCGGGAGCACCAGGACACCTCAGGGTCACAGCCACAGCGCTGTCACCTCCCAAACCTGCCCCTGGGGGTGACCCAACCCTGCCCGTGGCCACCAGCACCCCCCCCGGCATCGCAGGGGGCAGCTCGTGCATCTGCCTCTGCAGCCAGATGTGGGTCCAGCAGCTGGTTGGGGGGAGATGGAGCCAAACGCGGGCTGGGCTGGGAGGAGGAGGAGGGGGAAGAAGGTGTCCTGGAGCAGGGCCATGCCAGGAGAGCCCCCCCTTCACCCCGCAGCGGGTGAATCATAGTTCATGGGGAAGCTGGGGTCCATGGGCTGCCCCACAACTGAACATCTGGAAGGAGGGTCCAGCCCTGGCCCCCCCCCCCCCGCACCCAGCCCTGGGGTCCCAATGGAGGTGAAGCCATATCCCCGGCAACCCCGAACCCCCACCACAGTGTAAAATTGGTGCTAGAGGAGACTCAGGCCCGTAAAAACCCATTTCAGGCACCGCCAGCCATACGTGACACCCCACCCCCCCCTGCAGGGCCAGCAGCGCTGGGGAGCATCGCCCCAGCCGCAGTGTCCCGTCTCCCCCCCCCCAGCCCAACAGCAGCCCAGAGCTTGGGGGGGTCCCAGGGGTGCCCAATCCCACGTTTCAGCAATGGGTCCCCCGCTGCCTTGGGGGGGGGGTGGGTGGGTGGGCAGCCCCCCCCGTTGCCAGCAAAACCCGGATTGTAGCTGGGACCGAGGATATTCGGGGGGGGTCACAGGGCTGGGGGGAAGTTCCTACCAGCGGGGAGCTTCCCCGGGGCTGGGGGGGGGGGGGGGCGTTTCTTCCCCTTCCTTCGCATGTGCCGTCACAGAGGAGCGGAGATTTAAGAGGTGATTCATTTCCCGGGGCAGCGCACAGGGGAATTCTTTGTTTTCCAGCAGCGCCAGACACCTCAAAATCCGGAAAGAGACGGGAAAACCTTTCCTTTTTCTCACCCCCCCCCCGCTCCCGTTATTCGCGGGGATCGCGGTTCCGCCGCTCGATACCGGGACGTGGCAGCAGCCGGGACGGGACCGATCCCGGCAGCGGGACCCCGAGCTGCCCCCGACTCCCCCCTGGCTGTTTCCAACCCCAATTAGCGGCTGCGTTAATGACCCGGCTCCAATCACCCGCGTGTCCCCGCGTCCCCTCTCCCCTTTGCAGGGGGCTGGCGAGACCCCCGACCACGGGACACCCCCCCCACCCCGTGCCCGGGGCAGGAGAAGGGGGGGCCGCATGACCCCCAGCCCCAGGTTCAAGGTAATCAAGGGCCGAAGGGTGGGGGATACCTGGGGGTGTCCGGAGCGGGGGGATGTGGTGGGGGGAGCGACTCCCCATCACCTCGGGTCCCTCCATCAAACCCCACCAACAGCCGGTACCACCAGATCTAAATCATCCCTTTCAGGCCTTAAAAATCCACGGCTCTTATTAATTAATTACCTAACGATGATCAGTCTCAGCCTCGCGCCTGCCACTTTGCTATTTTTAACTCCCTATTTCCAACCTACCCCCCCGCCCCCCCCCCCCCCCCCCCCCAGTGTTAAAAAAATCATGAGTCAGGGCCTCAAAAAACCATCCTGACCGGGGCTAAAAATAAAATTTAAAAAAAAAATAAAAATAAAAAATCGCATTTTTTTTTGGGGGGGGGGGTAAAAAGGACCCCGCCGGGCTCTTTCCCCGGCACTTTTTGCTGCCGGAGCCCATCGCTGGCAGAGTCGCCCCTGCTGGTATTTCCCCCCCCCCCCGCCCCCCCAGCTCCTGGCACACAGATGGCCCTGATTAAAAAGCAAAATTAGTCTTTCACCCTCTCGTGGCAAACTTCAGAGCCTCGGATCAGCTGTACGAGCCGGAATTAATTAACAGCGGATTGCTCCTATTCTGCTAATTCCGCTGGAATAAACGCCGGGAACGAACACGGGCCGCACAAAAAAAGTTATTTCGTATTTAAAGAAAAAAAAAAAAAAAAAAAAAGAGCAAGCGAGGGGTGTCCTCCCCCCGCCCCGGCTGGGCCTGCTCTGCCAAGGGGTGGGGGTTGTGATGGGGATGGCAAAGGGGGCTTTGTGATGCCACCTACAAGCAGCCTGGCCCGGCTTTGGTGGCCCCCCCCGGGATGTCACCTCTTGGTGGCCCAACACTGTCCCAGCACGGGGGAAACTGAGGCAGAGGCAGGTGAGCAGCTGGGGGAGACGCCAGAACATCCCAGCCCCGAGCGCCCACCCGCCAGGCTGCATCGCCTCCAATAATTAAGTACTATCAACAATTGCATATTAATTAATTTAATATCCATTATTATTCATTAACGCGGTAATTAAATCCTTCCCGTAATTAACACACCACCCAGCAGAGCGGTCTGGCTTCACAGCCCCGTTACACCGGGGGAGAGGGGATGGAGCCCAGTGTGGGCCCCCCCCCCCAGTGCTGGCATTGCCCCCCACCCCGGCCAGTGGCTTCCCGGTGCCCAGGGGGGACCGGACCCCTGCCCTCGGGGACACGGGGCGGCTCAGCCCGAATGGCCACCGCAGCGGGAGGGAAAGTCATTTCTCAAAAGCAAGGGCCTCACACGACATTTATTTTTATTTTATTATAAAAAAATACAGAATCCAAACGGGGCGGGGAGGGGGGGGGGGGGGGCCGGGGGGGGGGTGGGGGGTGATCCGGTACCATCAGCACGACGGGGAGGACGAAAAGCGGCGTGGTGGCGAAGGACGAAGCGGGGCGGAAGGGAGACCAAGGCGCAGAACCAGCGCCCGCCGTGGGGCTGCACACCCCCAATCCCCCCCCCCCCGCCTCTACACTCACGGGGAGGTGGGGGGGACAGCCCGGCCACAGCGAAGCCCCCCCCTCAAACCCTACCCCCCCCCCACTGCCAGCCACGCTGCCGCCTCCACTTTGTCGCTCTCCCACAGTCGCTGTACACAATATAGATATTTATATATATAATCTATATATATATAAAACACAGACCAAAAGCCAGGTTTTGCCACCGCCACTCGCCCCCCCCGCCTCCCCACCCCCCCCAAAGCTGGCACCGTGGCGGGTGGGGGCTGCTGGAGCCCGGTGGGTGCTCAGCGCCTGGCTGGATGGGTGCCCTCCCTCATCCCCCCCCCTCCCCCAGTGCTTTCACTCGCCTTTTGACAACCACAACCTGGTCTGGGCACACGGGGACAGGGACGGGCCAGCAGGGAATGCGATTTTTTTTTTATTATTTTTTTTTATTGTGGGTTTTGTTTTTGTTTTTTTATTATTTTTTTTATTTTTTTTTTGGATGGTCGAGATGAGCTTTATTGCGAGATTTCAGCTTCCTAGTCTAGAAAATAAAAAATAAAATAAAAATAAAATAAACCCTTCCGTAAAATTCATTCTCGACAATACATAAAAAAAAAAAACCAACCGCTCACAGTATAGCGCTCTATGTACAGGGACGGGGCCCCCCCCCCCCGGCTCCCCACCCCACCAAAGGGTCTGGGGTGGGTTTGGGAAAGGCGCCCGCAGGAGGGGCTTTGGCTGGGTCTGAGCCCATCGCCCTCGTCCCCCCGGGACCACCGACCCCCCCAAGTGTAGGGGGCGGCTCTGCGGGATGGGCAGGGGACCCCCCCCGGGGTGGGACAGCCCCAGATTTAAGGCGAGGAGGGGTCAGGCCCCGGGGGCTGCGGGGGGGAACCCCTCCCTGGGGACCTGCCACCCCCTGGGGTCAGGGCCAACCTCGCCCTGGGGGGGTTTTGGGTGGGTTTTTCTTATTGATGCAAAGAAGGAAAAGGAGAAAATCCCCAAGCCCAGCCCCGGGGACGCCAGCAGCAGCCGGGGAGGGCGAAGGGGCGACCATGGGGAGCACTGCGATGGTCCCGCACGCGGCTCTTGGACACACCCCCGCCTCGGGAGGGGGGTCTCGCACCCCCGCGGTGTCGGGGGGGGGAACGACGCGGTGCAGAACTGCGTGTGGAAGGAGGAAAACCTGCCCATGGCGGGCCAGCACCGTGCTCCTGCCCCGGAGACATCAGCCCTGCAGGGATGGGGGCTCCGGTCCCAGCTCCGGCCAAGCGCCCTTGGAGCCATCCCGGCTGCTGGGCGAGCCCGGCCTGCCGGCTCCCAGCGCCCGGCGGTGCTCCCTGTGCCACCAGCTGTCCCCGGTGCTCCGTGTGCCAGCCATCCATCGTCCCTGCTGCTCTCCGTGCCCTCCATCATCCCCGCTGCTCCCCTCAGCTGCGTCCAGTTTGCTTTGCTGCTCGCGGAGCCACCCATGGGGACAGCGGTGACATCCACGGCACGAGCAGTGGGGACGGGGTCACCTCACCGGGGGCTCGTGTCCGTCCTGGCCCCCCAGCCCTGTGGCGGGGGGTGGCAGGGGCAGTGCGGCAGGGCTGGCACCGCGACGTCCTGCTGCCGGAGCCACGGCCGGGCTGGGAAGGAGTCTGTGACAAAGGAGCCGTGGGCACCATGGCGGGTATCCCGTCCGTCTGTCCCGGCGTCCTCTCCATCTGTCCCGGCATCGGCAGGGTGCCACGGCCGCCCCGGCTGGGGGCTCGGTGGGAGGGGGCTGTGCCCAGCCCCGCGCCGGGTCAGTCTGCCACGGGGAAGCCCGGACTGAAACAACCCGACAAATAAAAATAAAAATCTTTTTTTTTTTTTAAAAAAAAAAAAAAAAAAAAAAAAAGAAAAAGCCAAACGAGGAACTCTATATTTGGTCTAGAAATGTAAAAAGCGACATCCGAGAGGGAGGGCCGGAGCCCAGCGAGCCGCAGTGCAGTGCCGGGAGATGTCGGTGTACGCAGCCAGGATCCGTCCCGTGGGGCAGCCCCTCACCCTTCCCGGCGCGGGTGGCCATGTGGGGACAAGGACTTCACGCGGTGGCAGGATCCGGGCGAGCTTCTCCCCAGTAGCACCAACCCTCCGCGCCGGCGACCTCCCCGGGCAGCGCAGTAGCCAGGGCTGGATGGCAATTCGGGGTGGCCGGGACTCGGCCCCCGGCTGCTCCTTCACCCCCACCCCGGAGCTGCTCCCCGGCACGTCGCCCTCGGTGCTACGAGGCCAGCAGCGTCCAGACGACCGGCACCACCACCAGCACGGCGGGGGGGACCCTGAGGCTGCAGCAGGAGTTGTTGCTGGTGAAAATGGGCTCCGGGGACTCGTAGAGGGAATCGTCTGCGGAAGGGGAGGGAGAGAGAGAAGGAGGCGTGAGCTGGCGGCAAAGGGGGGGGATGCTCAGCACCCCGGGGGTTGGGGTCTGATCCCACCCTGGCAGAGGGGGGGGATGCTCAGCACCCCAGGGATTGGGGTCTGATCCCACCCTGGCAGAGGGGGGGGGATGCTCAGCACCCCGGGGGTTGGGGTCCCATCCTGCCTTGGCAGAGGGGGGGGATGCTCAGCACCCCGGGGGTTGGGGTCCCATCCTGCCCTGGCAGAGAGGGGGGATGCTCAGCACCCCGGGGGTTGGGGTCTGATCCCACCCTGGCAGGGGGGGGGATGCTCGGCACCCCGGGGGTTGGGGTCCGATCCCACCCTGGCAGAGGGGGGGGATGCTCGGCACCCCGGGGGTTGGGGTCTGATCCCACCCTGGCAGAGGGGGGGGATGCTCAGCACCATGGGGGCTGGGGTTTGGATGCTGCTGATGTAGCAGCATCCTCCCCCATGGTGCGGAGCTGGGTACCGATCCCCCCCCAAATCCCTCCAGTCCCTGCCCTCTCCCTGGGATCAGGCAGCGTTTCACTCCGTCCCCTCCGAACCCCCCCGACAGCCCCCCTTGCCCGAGGTGGGTGCCCTTGTGCCAGGGGCATCAGCTGCGGTGGCCAGTGGGGGGGGACTCAGCCATGGCCAGGGACAGACCAGCCCACCGTGGCCAACAGCCCAGTGGTCCCACAGCCAAACCCCGACTGGTGGGAGCCCCGAGCGCCCCGGGGACCACGTTAAGCGATGGCTAAAGCCGTCAACAGGCTCCCGGGGCTCGGCTCGCTCCCGTTTGTTACCGGATTAAGGATTTTTATGGACTCAGAGCCAGGAAAAGCAGAGCCTGGTCCTGTCTGAGGATGCTCCATCCCCCTGTGTCCCCCCCCCACTCTCCTGGAGGGTCCCTGTGTGGGGTCACCCGAGACCAGGGTCCCCCCCCCACTCCGTGGCGGGTGCTTGTAAATGAGGTTTCAGGGATTTGTCACAGGGCTGGACCCAGTCGAGGGGTGCCCAGCGTGGGGCGGCCCTCGGGGAGCCCCCCCCCCAGCCCCCGGGGCAAAGCCCCTCGCCCTTGGCAGCGCAAAGGCGGCCCTTCCTCTCTGCAAGTCATCGGCATAATAAAATCCTGATATTATTAAAATCCTAAAAAAAAAAAAATAAAAAAAATATCGGGAGAAGATTTCCCCCCATCATTATGCCCTAGTCCTGAACAAAACAGAATGATTTTTTACAGATGGTTTCATTATATCGGGTTTTATTTTAAAGCCATGCAAATAAAAAAAAAAAAAAATAAAAAAAGAAAAAAAAAAAAAGACAGACATCCTTTTAAATGGTGACATTTCGCAGGCACTCAGCCCTTCCCCAGGGAGAGCTGCTGCCATTTGCTAATTACACGTTAACAGGAGAAGAAAATTATTAATTTGTTTTTTTAAATGGCTGAGTTATTTGATTCTGAAAAGTAGCCACTGTGCAGAGATTATTATTTTTTTTTTTCTCCCCCCCCAGCACAGCCTCCTATCTGAAACCCAGCGGTAAATGTCCCCCACGCAGGCGACGCGCCCGCCGTGGTCCGGACACCGTCCCCCTCCCCATCAGGGTGTCACCCAGCGGGGACCTGGGCCCCCCCTCCATGGTGCCCACTTGCCCATGGCCACCGAGAGCATCACCCTCGCCCCGTGGGGCAGGACGGACCCCCCCCGCCCCCGGGCTCCCCCCGGCTCACTCACTTGTCGGCCGAACATAAACCTTCAGCTTCAGGCAGGATTTGTCCACTGTGTTCGGGGAGGACGCGGCTGCAGAGAAGCAAAGGGGAGAGAAAGAGGGGGGTTAGGGGGGGTTTTGGGGGGGGGCAGCGGCTCAGCCCCCACCATGGGGACAGAGCAGGGACCCCTCAAAAGGTCCACGCACACCGTGACCCCCTACAGCATCACCGGGATGCCCGGGGCTGGGTGGTCGCATCCAGCCCCACTGCACGGGGCCGGTGATGGGGGGGTCCACGCAGGGAGGGGTACAGTCCCCACATGGTGACACCAACCATAAAAGCCACCACGGGGGGCTGCCCTCCCCCGGCATGGGCAAACCCTGCCCGCCGAGCCCCCGCCACGGCTGATACGGCAGCGCGGAACATCCCGCAGGGACCCCTCAATGGATGCCGTAAGGATCCACCACCGAGGGTCCCCCGGGCATCACCTCAGGGGTCCCAGCAGCCACTCACTCTGTGGACAGCCCCCCCCCCGAGCCGGGGGGGGCCACATCCAGTGACTGAACTGCCCCACAGCACCCCCAGCACAGCAGAACCCTCACACACCCCCCCCACCCCACCTGCCCCAATTTATAGTGGGTGGGAGCCTGGGGCTGCCCCGTCCCAGGTGAGACCAGTAAAGGGTCCCTGGTGGTCCCAGCACAGCTGGGGCTTCCCTCTGGGGACAGGGGACATGGTCCCTGTGGCTTTTGTCCCCATCGCGGAGGGCTGCCCGGCTCTCCCGGAACAGGCAAAATGAGGATAAAGGCAGAGAATAAAAATCATACTCCTTGGGAGAGAGAAAGGGAGTAATTGCGATAATTACCTTGGTGAAAGTCCCCTCTCAATATGAGAAAATGTGATTTTTATATATATGTTTTTAAAGGAATTTAATTTTCTTTTCTCTCTCCTTTTTTTTTTTTTTTTTTTTTTTTTTTTTTTTTGAATTAAAGAAGGGGAAGAGAGCATTATTCGCAATAAAGTTTAATTGCAGCTGGAAGAAGGGGGAATCGGGATGCCGCTCGCAGGAGAGCCGGCAGCGAGAGCCGGGCACCCCCGGTCCCCTCCAGTGGCACTGGGCCACCACCGTCCCCCCCCTCCGGTGCTTAGGGGGGGACACAGCGGGGTTCGGGGGGAGGATGGTGACACGGGGGACACCCCCCTGCAGCTCCACAGGACCCCTTCCATTTATTTTTACCAAATAAAGGCACGGAGCAGGCGCAGAGGGGCCGCCAGGTCAGTTGTGTCCCGGTCACCCCTGTCCCGTCACCCCTGTCCCCCCCCGTCCTGCACGCTGCCACCCCCGGCGATGGGGACTGTGCACCCCCACACCCCTCGGTGGTCGCATCCTGCACCGGCGGCACCACCTCGTCCATGCCATCAGCACAGCCCCGGTACAGCCATGGCATAGCAATGGCACAGTCCCGGCACAGTCCTGGCACAGCCCCGGCACAGTCCTGGCACAGCCCTGGCACAGCCCCGGTACAGCCATGGCACAGTCCTGGGACAGTCCTGGCACAACCCTGGTACAGTCATGGCATAGCAATGGCACAGCCCTGGCACAGTCCTGGCACAGCCCCGGTACAGCCATGGCACAGTCTTGGGACAGTCCTGGCACAGCCCTGGCACAGTCCTGGCACAGCCCTGGCACAGTCCTGGTACAGTCCTGGGACAGTCCTGGGACAGCCCTGGTACAGTCATGGCATAGCAATGGCACAGGCCTGGCACAGCCCATGCACAGCCCTGGCACAGGCCTGGCACAGCCCTGGTACAGCCCTGGTACAGCCCTGGCACAGGCCTGGTACAGCCCTGGCACAGCCCAGGCACAGCCCTGGCACAGCCCTGGTACAGCCCTGGCACAGTCCCAGCACAGCCCAGGCACAGCCCTGGCACAGCCCTGGTACAGCCCAGGCACAGTCCCGGCACAGCTCAGGCACAGCCCTGGTACAGCCCAGGCACAGCCCAGGCACAGCCCTGGCACAGCCGCTTTGGGGCGCGGCCGGGGACGCTGCGGAGCCTCCCTGGGGGTGTGTTTTTTTCACCCTTCCCTTTTCTTTTCCTCCCTGGCACTGAACCCCACGCGGGGAGGGAGAAGGTGATGTGAGCTGCGCCCGGTGCCTGCCATGCCATGCCGTGCCATGCCGAGCTGTGCCGTGCCATGCAGTGCCATTCCATGCCATGCCACGCCACGCTGTGCCGTGCCATTCTTTGCCATGCCGAGTCATGCCAAGCTGAGCCATGCCATGCCGTGCCATCCTGTGCCATGCCATGCCAAGCCATGCTATCCTATGCCATGCTATGCCAAGCCATGCCATGCTATGCCATGCCATGCTGTGCCATGCTGAGCCATGCTGTGCCACCCCGTGCCCTGCCATGCCGAGCCATGCCATTCCGTGCCAAGCTGTGCCGTGCCATGCCAAGCCATGCTATGCCATGCCATGCTGAGTGATGCCATTCTGTGGCATGCCGTGCCATGCCATGCTGAGCCATGCCATGCCAGGCCATGCTGTCTCACGCCATGCCATGCTATGCCATGCCATGTCATTTCATGCTATGTCATGCCATCCCGTGCCATGACATGCCACGCCGAGCCATGCCGTGCCACCCTGTGACCTGCCATGCTGTGCCATGCCATGCCATACCAAACCAAGCCATGCCATGCTGTGCCATGCTGAGCCATGCCATGCCGAGTTATGCCATGCCATGCCATACCATTCTATGCCATGCCATGCCGTGCCATGCTATGCCGTGCCAAGCCGTGCCATGCTGAGCCATGCCGTGCTGTCCTGTGCCATGCCAGGCCATACCATGCCATGCTATGCCATGCTGAGCCATGCCGTGCCACCCTGTGCCCTGCCATGCCGAGCTGTGCTATTCTGTGCCATGCTGTGCCATGCTATTCCATGCCATGCTGAGCCATGCCATGCCGAGCCATGCCATGCCGAGCCATGCCATACCATGCCATACCATTCTATGCCATGCCATGCCGTGCTATGCTACGCCATGTCGAGCCGTGCCACGCTGAGCCATGCCGTGCCGTCCTGTGCCATGCCATGCCAAGCCATGCCAAGCCGAGCCATGCCATTCTGTGCCATGCCATGCCATGCCATGCTGTGCCATACTGAGCCGTGCCACGCTGAGCCATGCCGTGCCGTCCTGTGCCATGCCACGTCATACCATGCCACGCTATGCCATGCCGAGCCATGCCGTGCCACCCTGTGCCCTGCCATGCCGCGCCATGCCATTCCGTGCCATGCTGTGCCATACCATGCTGTGCCATGCCATGTCAAGCCGTGCCACGCTGAGCCATGCCGTGCTGTCCTGTGCCATGCTGTGCCATGCCATGCCATGCCATGCTGTGCCATGCCATGCCAAGCCATGCCGTGCCACCCTGTGCCCTGCCATGCTGAGCCATGCCATTCTGTGCCATGCTGTGCCGTGCCATGCTGTGCCATGCCATGCCATTCTGTGCCATGCTGTGCCATGCCATGCCATTGCCATGCTGTGCCATGCTGAGCCGTGCCACGCTGAGCCATGCCGTGCCGTCCTGTGCCATGCCACACCATACCACGCTATGCCATGCCAAGCCATGCCATGCCACCCTGTGCCCTGCCATGCCGAGCCATGCCATTCTGTGCCATGCTGTGCCATGCCATGCCATGCCATTCTGTGCCATGCTGTGCCATACCATGCTGTGCCATGCCATGTCAAGCCGTGCCACGCTGAGCCATGCCGTGCTGTCCTGTGCCATGCCATGCCATGCCATGCCAAGCCATGCCGTGCCACCCTGTGCCCTGCCATGCCGAGCCATGCCATTCTGTGCCATGCTGTGCCATGCCATGCCGTGCCATGCCATGCCATGCTGTGCCATGCTGAGCCGTGCCACGCTGAGCCATGCCGTGCCGTCCTGTGCCATGCCACACCATACCACGCTATGCCATGCCAAGCCATGCCATGCCACCCTGTGCCCTGCCATGCCGAGCCATGCCATTCTGTGCCATGCTGTGCCATGCCATGCTGTGCCATGCCATTCTGTGCCATGCTGTGCCGTGCCATGCTGTGCCATGCCATGTCATTCTGTGCCATGCTGTGCCATGCCATGCCATGCCATGCCATGCCGTGCCATGCTGAGCCGTGCCACGCTGAGCCATGCCGTGCCACCCTGTGCCCTGCCATGCCGAGCCGTGCCGAGCGGCATCGCGGACATCCCGCAGCAGCTCCGTCCGCCGGCTCCATCCCCAGGGCCAGCCCGTGCCCTTGACCCGTCACCGGGAGCACGCGCGCGTCCCCGTGCCCGCGAGGTTAATGGCGTTCCAATCTGCGAGCTCGAGGAGGAGGTAATTTCTTTTCTTTCATGTCTGCTAAATACGGTTCCTCAAAGAGGCGTAATTTCTAATGTTCCGCATGACATGAATTCTAACCGGTTTAGCAATGATCAGCTTCACCATTTACTTCTGTGTAATCTCTCCCTAACGACATTAAAAATAAAAAAAAAAATTAAAAAAAAAAACAAAAAACAGGGGAAGGCAAAGAGAGAGTTGTAGACGCAGTTATTCGGCGAGTGACATTTTACCGGGGAAGAGGGAGAATGGAGGGGGGGGGGGGCGGAAATGGTAATTTAATACAGATAAAAGGAACAAATTAAGTGGGCCGAAAACAGATGCTTTAGGAAAAAGGGGGAGAAATAATACGGAGATAAGCGTGCCGGCTGGCTCCCGCGCGGGAAGAGGCGTCCCTGTCCCCCCGTGACACCGTCGAGTGCTTGGGGGTCCCGCTTTCCCTTTTATTTTTATTTTTATTTTCCCCTCTATTGATTGCCGGACTCCCAGCGCCTCATCCCAGCCCCATTGGCTTATTTTTCCCTGGCTCCGGCGGGGTCCCGAGGAAGCCGATCCGGCTCCTCTCCCCCTCCTCTGTCCTGGCCCCCCCCGTGCACGGATGCTCCGGAGGTGGAAATCCAAGGAGGGACCTGATCCGCGCTGTGCCAGGGGACCCAATCCCGCTGGCAGCGCCTGGCACCTTGTGGAGGAGTTTTCCCGGGAGCGGGTCGGCCAGTTTGGGCTTCATCCGCTGGGCAAGAGAGCGGAGCGCAGCCCCGAGAGAACCGGAATGCATGGGAGCGTGCCGGAATACATGGGAGTGTGCGGGAATACATGGGAATGCACAGGAGCGTGCCGAAATATATGGGAGTGTGCAGGAATACATGGGAATACAGAGGAGCGTGTGGGAATACATGGGAGTGTGCGGGAATACATGGGAGCATGTGGGAGAGCATGGGAATACAGGGGAGCGTGCGGGAGAGTGCAGGAATACATGGGAGTGTGTGGGAATACATGGGAGTGTGTGGGAGAGCATGGGAATATACGGACAGGAGCATGCCAGAATACATGGGAGCATGAGGGAATACACGGGAATACAGAGGAGCATGCGGGAATACACAGGGGTGTGCGGGAATACATGGGAACACACAGGAGCGTGCAGGAATACATGGGAGTGTGCGGGAATACATGGGAGCATGGGGGAGAACACAGGAATACATGGGAATACATGGAAGCCTGCAGGAATACACAACAGTGTGCGGGAATACATGGGAGCATGTGGGAGAGCATGGGAATACAGGGGAGCATGTGGGAGAGTGCAGGAATACAGGGGAGTGTGCAGGAATACACGGGAGTGTGTGGGAGAGCATGGGAATATATGGACAGGAGCGTGCCGGAATACATGGGAGTGTGCAGGAATACACGGGAATGCATGGGAGCGTGCCGGAATACATGGGAGTGTGCAGGAATATACGGGAATACAGAAGAGCACGCGAGAATACACGGGGTGTGCGGGAATACATGGGAACACACAGGAGCGTGCGGGAATACATGGGAGTGTGCGGGAATACATGGGAGCGTGCGGGAGAGTGCAGGAATACATGTGAGTGTGCGGGAATACACGGGAGTGTGTGGGAGAGCATGGGAATACATGGACAGGAGCATGCTGGAATACATGTGAGTGTGCGGGAATACACAGGAGCACGCAGGAATACATGGGAGCATGTGGGAGAGTGCGGGAATACACAGGAGCATGTGGGAATACATGGGAATACACGGGAGCGTGTGTGAGAGCACAGGAATACACGGGAGCGTGCGGGAATACATGGGAGCATGGGGAATACACAGGAATACACGGGAGCGTGCGGGAATACATGGGAGCATGGGGAGTACACGGGAATACACAGGAGCATGTGGGAATACATGGGAGCATGGGGAACACACGGGAGCGTGCCGGGCCACTGCCTGGGGCCATCAGGGATGTGCCTCTGCTCCGGCGCAGCACCTTTACTGGTGCCCGGTGAGGGCTCCTGTGGGGATGAGACCACATCCCCAGCATCCCGTGGTCCCTGGAAAAGCCCTGGTTGCTCCGGTGGCCACCCCGTGCCCATGACTCAGCCCCGTCAAAGGCTTTCGGCACCCAGCGTGCGCTGGTTGGGATCTCTGCCGTGAGCCGGAGACGCCGGGTCCGGTCTGCGCCGCGGGGAGATGCCGGGGACATTCCCGGGATGTGCTCCCCAGACCCCCAGTCACCCCCCCCTCCTCTCCCCGCCGTCCCCCACTCACAGATGTAGTAGTACTCGTGGCCGGGTCTGAACTCGAAGCCCAGCGAGAAAGGGGTGAAGAGCTGGAATTTCTCCGAGAACTTGAGGGGTCCGTTGGGGGAGTTGGGCCGGTTGCACTCCCAGCGCTTGAAGCCCTTCTGGCGGTGGTCGCAGGACGCGTGCCCCTCGTAGTTGACCATGTAGAGGATGTAGCGCTCCATGCGCTCGGGCAGCGGCTCCTCGTAGTGGGGGCAGTAGATGTCCAGGTAGTCGTTGATGCTCACCTCCACCGTGTAGTCCCCCCGCTGAAACCTGCGGGAGAAGCCGGCGGCGTCAGCGGGAGCCGCCGCGTTTCACCCCATCCCAACCCACGGGGATGCCGGCGCCCCCGGCAACGCCAAAAACCTTACTTTGACCATGACCCATCCAGCCCAATCTCACACCGCTCTCCCCACCCCCCACCCCCCCCCCATTACCCCACCAGTTTAACCCTCTTTGTTTTCCGCCCGATAAACTGGCACCACTTGGTCGTAAATCACAAAGGGGGGGGGGGGGAATAAAAAAAAAAATCATTATTCACGGCGACGCCGTGTCGCGCGTTGGCATCGCCGCAGCTGTGCGCTGCCATCCCAGTGTAATTTGCGTTTCTGGCACTGATTATCTGAGAGATTAAGGGATTAGCGGCACTGGAGAACGCCGTGGTGCACGCTGGCAGCCGCCCCCCCCTCCCCCCCCCAGCTCCTCGGGGCGACCCCTGCGACCCCCTCCTCTCCCCAAACTGCTGCCCGTGGGGGGACGCGGCAAAGCCCTGGCGCTACCGGCGTGGCAGCCGGTGAAGCTCCGCTGGCCAAACTCCCCGGCTCCCCCAGGAGCCAACCTGGCAGCTTGGCTTCTGTCCCCCCCCCCCCCCGCCCCCGGCCATGTCGAGCGCGTTTTCTTTGCTAATTAATTGGAGGCTCCCGCGGCGCGGCTCTCCCACCAGCAGAAAGCCACCCCCCCCTGTCCCCCGGCTTTGGCACAACCAGGGACGCCCCACGGCTCCAGGGCCAGCACTCCCGGACCCCGAGGAGCAGCCCTATGTGCACCCCTGCGGCTCGGTCCTGGGGCAGTCAGTGGCCGGAGGGGTCAGCACGGGCCTGAGTGGGATGGGGGACGGTGGCCACAACCCCCCCCCGGCCACCCCAAAGCAGCCTCAGGGCTCCCCGACACCCCCTGAGTCTCCAGCAGCTGCGAGCAGGGCTGAGACTGGCTCAAACTCATCACACAGGACGCCCCAAGCGCGCGATGGGGAGGGTGGGGATGGGAGCAAACGGCCGGCAGTGGCAGAGGGTGACCCAAAAGGCACCCAGCACCCCAAAATGGGAAGGGGGGACCAAAGATGGGAGGCTGGAGGCGGCGGGGGGGGGAGAAACTGGTCCTCCAGCCTCGCCGGAGCAGCCGAGCGGCGGTGTCCAGCCCCCATCCAGCTCATTACCTGCTTCATAAGCACTCTCATCACACAGGGAAATACGCTAATTAAGGAGAAGGGTTTTTTTCTCTCTCTCTCTCTCTCTCCTTCTCTCTCCTTTCCCGAGTCAGTTGTGCCAACCCTGCCCCTGGCAAGGTAACATTTTAAAATGTAAAATTAATACAAAGGGCCGGGATTTACTGGGAAACAATTTTCAAACGCACACAAAACAATACCCAAAAAATTTTTTCAAAAAAAAAAAAAACCCCAATCCTCTTCTCTCTGCCTTTTATTTAAAAAAAAAATAAAATAAAAAAAAAAAAATTACTTATTTTTATGATTGTTATTAGAGTCCAAGCAAAGGCGATTGTAACAGGAGGGCCTGTGCTTATCAGGGGAATAATAACAATAATTATATTTTTTGAAAAAAAACAAAAAAACAAAAAAACAAAAACCAAAAACCAAAAACCAAACCCCAAATGAACGAACTCCAAGGGCCGTCTCTGGACTGACAAATTGCCGAATTAAAGCTGATTCGCTGTGATAAACGGCACAGACGGAGACGGGCGCTGGCGGGGGCTGCGGGGAGGGGTCACCCTGTGCTGGGGGGGACACACAGGGTGGGTGCTGGGGAGCCGTGGGGACCCCCGGCACCGCGCACCCCAACCTGCGGTGAGTCCTGGGCTCCCCCCGGCCCCACTGAATGTGGGAGAACCCCCCTGCCCCCCCAGCCCCTCGGTGTCCCCGTTCCCCCCCCCCCCGCCTCGCCCAGCGCCGCGTGTTTGGGGTCGCAAGGGACAAAGTGGGGATTAAAGCTAAGAACAGGTTTTGGGGGGATGGGTGTGGGGTGGGGGGGCTCCAGCCTTGGAGGGGCCCGCAGCCCCCCCCGGCCGGCTGTCCCCCAGCAGGGCTGGCTGAGGGATGGTGGCAGCCGCCACACCGGGCTGCAGGGGCTGTGCCTTGTCCCCGTCCTCATCCCTGTCCCTGTCTCCATCCCATTCCCTTCCCCATCCTCATCCCTGCCGCCATCCCTCTCCCCATCCCTGTCCCCATCCCCATCCCATCCCATCCCATTTCTGTCCCTGTCACCATCCCTGTCCCCATTCCCATCCCATCCCATCCCATTCCTGTCCCTGTCCCCATCCCCATCCCATCCCAACCCATCCCTGTCCCTCTCCCCATCCCTGTCCCCATCCCCATCCCATCCCATTTCCGTCCCTGTCACCATCCCTGTCCTCATCCCCATCCCATCCCATTCCTGTCCGTGTCCCCATTCCTGTCCCCGTCCCCATTCCTGTCCCCGTCCCCATCCCATTCCTGTCCCCATCCCTGTCCCTGTCCCCATTCCATTCCATTCCTGTTCCCATCCCCATTCCTGTCCCTGTCCCCATCCCATCCCATCCCATCCCATCCCATTCCTGTCCCCATCCCCATCCCCATCCCTGTCCCCATCCCATCCCATCCCATCCCATCCCTGTTCCCACCCCCATTCCTGTCCCCATTCCCATTCCTGTCCCCATTCCCATCCCTGTCCCCATCCCATCCCATCCATACCCATCCCATTCCTGTTCCCACCCATTCCTGTCCCCATCCCATCCCATCCCATCCCATCCCTGTCCCCAGGGACGGGAGAGGCAGCAGACGTCCCTGTCTGCCACCGCGGGACACCCACACCGCAGCCCGGATCCTCCTCCGTCCCCTCAAGTGCCGGGGGGGCACCGGGGCTGCCACCCCCGGGGCTGCGTGTCCCCAGGCAGCGGGTGACTGTGTCAGCTCTGTCCTGGCTTTTCCTTGCTGGTGAATATGTCTCCATTTCCCCCTGCCGATTCAGCCCCTCCTATAAATATTACATTCCTGCCTGATCAAATATTCCCCCCCGGCAGCTCTGCGACACGTGTGACCTGGGGGCCCGAAGCAGCCGCTGGGGGGGAGCATGGCTGTGCCGTGACACCGCGCACCGCTGCGGGGCTAAGGGGGACGCGGGGATGGGGGGGTCCGTGCCACTGCGCCGGGCACGGGGCACCCCACGGCCAGGCAGAGCCCCCGGTGCCGGCCATCGGCTCATGGAGCTGCTCTGTCCTTGCCCTGTCCCATCCCGGGCACCGGCCATCGGAGCCACCACCGACCTCCGCTCGCTGTGGGACCGGAGCTGCCACCGCCTCGTCCCGGCTGGCGTTGGCTTTACGTCCCTCCGGCACCACCGGGCGGATAACCGCACCGCCAGCCCGCATCTGGGGGTTACTGGGATGTGCCGGCGTAATGGGGTGCCCACACCGAGCCCCGTCTCTCTGGCAGTAACTGCTCGCACCCAACTCCGGCTCCGCGGTGCCGCCGGGACCCAGCACCGGAGCAGCAGGATCGGATCCAGCACTTTCCACCTCCCCAAAAGCTGTCCCCAAGGAGTGTCACCGCGCCAAGACCCCAGCACACCGCACGGGGAGCGGCGCCAGGACCCAGCACCGGAGCAGCAGGATTGGATCCAGCGCTTTCCACCTCCCCAAAAGCTGTCCCCAAGGAGTGTCACTGTGCCTAGGCCCCCGCACACCACACGGGGAGCAGCACCAGGACCCAGCACCGGAGCAGCAGGATTGGATCCAGTGCATCCCCCCTCCCCAAAAGCTGTCCCCAAGGAGTGTCACCGTGCCGAGACCCCAGCACACCGCATGGGGAGCGGCTCCGGGACCCAGCACTGGAGCAGCAGGGTCAGATCCAGCACTTTCCACCTCCCCAAAAACCGTCCCCAAGGAGTGTCACCGCGCCGAGACCCCACGCACTGCAACAGGGAGTGGCGCCAGGACCCAGCACCGGAGCAACAGGATTGGATCCAGCGCATCCCCCCTCCCCAAAAGCTGTCCCCAAGGATTGTCACCGTGCCTAGCCCCCGCACACCGCAACAGGGAGCAGCACCAGGACCCAGCACCGGAGCAGCAGGATCGGATCCAGTGCTTTCCACCCCCCCAAAAGCTGTCCCCAAGGAGTGTCACCGCGCCAAGACCCCAGCACACCGCACGGGGAGCGGCGCCAGGACCCAGCACTGGAGCAGCAGGATTGGATCCAGTGCTTTCCACCTCCCCAAAAACCGTCCCCAAGGAGTGTCACCACGCCGAGACCCCAGCACACCGCAGGGGGAGCGGCGCTGGCGCTCGGACACGCTCAGATAACCGAATTTGCTCACAGAGGCGCGCGGCGGAGGCTCACGCCGAGCCAGCCCCGCGCGCACGCACGCACACACGCAGGCACGCAGCCGTCTGTTAATTTGTTATCGTTTAAGTCATTCAGTTCGCAAAATGTCAACAGCATTTTAAAAACCCGCCACCTGGAAAGCGCGCTGTCGCCCCGTGTAATACCCGCAGCAGGGCTGCCAGGCCGCGCTAATTAAAATGAGTGGGATTTGAACCGTCTAAACGAGGCACCTCGCTAATTCGTCTGCTTCGAAATGGAAAAAAAATGAAAATACGCCTTTCAGCGGGGCAGGGAAGGGCGAGCGGCCGGGGCCAAGCTGGGTGCCAGCGGCCCCTCGCCGCCTCCCCGGGGTCCGGCGCGCTCCCGGCGAGCAGCGGTGAGCTTGCAGGAGCCGTGGCTTTGCCAAAGCACGGCCAGGGGACGCCGGGAGCGGCAGAGCCCTGTGCCCGGCACACACCGCTGCGGGGTGGCACACACCGAGGTGCCCGCACCCCCGTCTCGGACACGCGCGTGGTTTCCGCTCCCGACGTGTGCCAGCCCGGGGCGAGTGGGACAAGGAGCCCTGTCCCCGTCTCCATTGAGCCCTTGAGACACGGGGACACCGGCTCAGGGCAAATCCCCATCTCTTTGATCCACCGGGAATTGCAGGAAGCGAGGAGAGTCCCCCCCCTACTTTGGCACACCAATTCACGTTTTCAAGCCAAATGAAAAGCTCAGTTTCGAGGAAATCCAGGTTTCTGTTATTCCGATGGGAAATGAGGAGAGTGCCAGGGTGCACAGGGATGGGGGGTGCCCGGGGGTCACCCCAGTATTGGGTGCAGGGCAGCCCCCACCCCTCCAGGACAGACAGTGGGTCGATGCCATGGCCAGGGTGATGCACACCATGGGACGGGGCTGATGCCATCACCGGGGTCGATGCCAGGGGATGAGGATGGTGCCTCCATGGGGATGATGCCATGGGACGGGGTTGATGCCATCACCGGGGCTGATGCCATGAGATGAGGATGGTGCCTCCATGGGGATGATGCCATGGGACGGGGCTGATGCCATCA
Source organism: Fratercula arctica (assembly GCA_947846985.1). Taxonomy (NCBI): domain Eukaryota; kingdom Metazoa; phylum Chordata; class Aves; order Charadriiformes; family Alcidae; genus Fratercula; species Fratercula arctica. The sequence goes on along the minus strand of CANTUZ010000022.1, from coordinate 4,027,904 downwards.
CCGGGGCCGATGCCATGGGATGGGACCAATGTCATGGGATGGGGCTGATGCCATCACAGGGGACAATGCCATGGGATGAGGGTGATGCCACCATGGGGGTGATGCCACGGGACAGGGATGATGCCATCACTGGGGCCTATGTCCTGGACCAGGGCTGATGCCATCACCAGGGCCAATACCATGGGATGGGCTGATGCCATCACCAGGGCCAGTGCCATGGGATGGGACCAATGCCATGGGATGGGTCTGATGCCATCACCGGGGCCGATGCCATGGGATGAGGATGATGCCACCAGGGGGCTGATGCCATGGCACAGGGCTGATGCCATCACTGGGGATGATGTCCTGGACCAGAGCTGATGCCATGGGACAGGGATGACGCCATCACTGGGGCCGATGCCATCACCAGGGCTGATGCCATGGGACGGGGCCGATGCCACCACCGGGGCCAACGCCACCGTCCCCCGCCGGCGGGCACCGCGCTCGCCCACCGCCAAAAGGGGTTAACGCGGGAGCTTTGTTTTTCCCTGACAGAGACGGATGGCGCAGCCTCCCCGCCTCACCCCGCCGGGATGTTACACTTGACAATTGACTACTCGCAGCTTTCAGCTCTGTCAGCTCCCATTAAGGCCGGGATCCTGGCTAATTGGGTGCTTCATTAGGGGCATTCGTTACCGTTAGCGCTGCCTGACAGCCGGGGCCTGCTCTGTCGGCAGGGCAGGGGACAGGCGGGATGCTCGCTGGGCTCCCGGCCCCTCCGCTGCCCCCCATCCGGCATGGAGGAACCCCCCCCCCCACCCCGGGACACCCCATGGCCTCACCAGTGTACCCCATCCCCCCCCCCCCCCTCCCCGGGACAGCCACGGCTCCCCCCGCACGGCAGCGCCGCAGAGCTGGGGGCAGCTGTGCCATGCTCCCACCCCCCAGCACCCGGGGGTCCCGGTACCCACCGAGCCCGGTGCTGCTGGCACCCACCCCGCTCCCCCCGCCGCCGGCTCCATCTCGGTCTGCATTTAATTGATAATTTTCCCCCGCTGGCGTCACGTGCCGCCTGCCCCTTTGCATGGCCAGAGCGGGAATCCATTGGAGTGAAATTGCCCGGAATAAAATATCAGAGCTCACGAAGCGGCTCCGTCGCCCTCCCCCCTCCTCCGCCCGCTCCGCGGTGGCACCCAAACCCTGCCCGTGCCCCCGCGCCGCCATGGCACCCAAAGGGTGGCATCTCCGTGCCGGGAGCCCGTTGGCTTCCAAAGTTTTCACCTCTTGGATATTCACCCTGGATGGGGAAACCCCTCCCGAGAGCCCGTCCCGCAAACCCGCCCCCCGGAGTCATCCTCGCCCCGAGACCCCCGGCCCCGGGGGGCAGAGCAAACCCTGCCCGTGCCCAAACCCCCCCCCCCGGCTCTCCCCACCCCGGGTGTCCCGAAACCCCGACCTTGGTCCTGGTCCCCACCATCATGGTCGATGCCTCAGTTTCCCCTCCGGGTAGCAGCAGGATTCCCCCCCCCCCCCCCCAAATCTCCCGAACAAGGGCAGCGACCCAGAGCCGAAATAAAGCGTATTTATCTCCGGGACTTGCTACACCCCGCAAGACCAGCCAGTGTCCCAAGGGTTAAATAATTCAGATTTTTCTTTCCTGAACAGCTTGAAAAGAGATATGATTGCGCTCGCTGAAATATACGGGGCCGGGGGGGGGGGGGGGGGGGGGGGGGGGGCGCGGGGGGAGAGATATTACGGATGGAAAAGAGCTATTTAAGCTGAAGAACAGTGTTGGCACATAAACAAATGGGTATAAACTGGCCACGAATAAATCGAGGCTGGAAATTAGGAGGTTTGTAACCATCGGAGGAGCGAGGGGCTGGAAGGGGGCTCCGGGGGGGGGGACAGTGAGGTGGGGAAGGGTGTGGGGCAGGGTGCTGCCGGCGGGGACCCCGGGGGTCCCGCGGTGGGGGGGTCCCCCGCCTCCAAGGGCACCCGTCCTTGCCGGGGCCAGGCGCTGAGATACTTAAAACCCCTCCCTTACGCTTTCATCTCCTGAAATCTCCTTCATTCAAATAGTCACAGCGTGATCGGGAGTAATAAGCCTATTACAGAGCGAAATAAAACGCAGCAGCAACCCCCCCCCCCGCCCCAATTCTCCCTCCTACCTCCCCCCCCCTCCTCATTCCACACACACACACACACACACCCCCCTCCCCAGCCCAAAACCAGCCCCCAACCTCGCCCGTCGCCCTCTCGCTGCTTTTGAAACGCAACCTGATGAAAATTCAGTGGCCACCGCCAGCCCCCCCGCCAGCCCCCGTCCTGGGGGGGTGTGTGTGTGTGTGTGTGTGTGTGTGTGTGTGTCCCCTCCCCAGGCACAGGGAAATAGGCACAAAGCGGCTCCCGGGAGCTGGGGGGGGGGGGGGGGGGCGGTGGGGAATGGCCCCCGCGGGAGGAGGCGTCCACCCGGCTCCATTTAAGCTTTTTTTCTCCATTAATCCCATCGCTCGGCTGGTTCCCGGCCTGTCCGTAGCCGGCAACGGGCTCCACGCCGGGAAGGTTTAAGCTGGTTTTTCCCATGGGTTTCCCGTCTCCTCGGCCGGGCGGCACCGCGAGCCCCGCGCCAGGGCAATTTTGGCCACAGCTTGGTCACACAACCATTTTCCCCGCTCAAGAGCAGTCGCGGCGCTCGGGCAAAAGAGGCAAAACCCACTCGCGGCGTCCGGGAGGGGATGGAGACGGATGCGCCTGGACACCTAGGTCCATCCAGCATCGGTCTAACGGGGTCAGACACCCCCCCTCCAGCCTTGTCCCACCACCCCGCCGGTGCCAAGGTGTATTTTAACCATGTCGGTAAAATATTTTGCGTGGCCGGAGAGTGAGCACGGTCACCCCCCGGCACACGCCGCCTCCCAAACCTGCGCCGGGCTGTGCCGGGGGGATCCCGGCATCCCAACCCAGCCGAGTCCCGGTGCTCGTGGGAGCGAAATGATGCTCGGAGTCACGGCAGGAGCTGCCCCGTCTCTCCTCGCCCCGCAGAACGGAGGCGGTTGCTGAGCCCCGGTCCCGGCGGGGCCGTGCAGCGCCGTGCACGCTCCGGCAGCATCCCCAGCGCGGCGGCGGCGGGGCAGAGCTGGGAAAGCGCGTCTCGGGCTCGCAGCTCACGGAACGCCTGTAATGCCGGTCCTGAGGGACCCGCCGTACACACACCGCCTAAATTATTTAATTTCTCCAAACTGCTGCACCTTTATAAATCATTAAAAGCTCCTTTTGATCTGTGTTAATGAGGTTTCCTGAGTGCGGTGGTTGGAAACGCACTTTGGTGCCAGATAGCGACTCGGCTAATTAAAAAAATAAAGAAGGAGCGAGCGGGAGCGCGGCAGGGCGGGAGGAGGGATGGGCACCGGCGCGGGGCGGCAGGCGCAGGGCGATGGGCAGGAGGCTCCCCCAGCCCCGGCCGGGCGGTGGCGGTTTAGGGATGCCCATTACGATTTTCTCCTTTTCTTTCCTTTTCCCCAGGGACAGGAGAGCGGGCGGCGGGTGAGCAGCCGGCCCGGCAGAGCGGGAAAAGCAGCGTCAGGCAAAATCCGGCAGGATCAAACCCAAAAGCGGGAACGGTGGCGGTGGAATTACATTTACTTTTGGATTTCCCAAATGTTTGAGCCCCCGTGCCCACCGGTCGCGCCTCTGCTGGGCCAGCCGGGCTGCGGGTGCCACCCCAGGGGCTGCAGCACCCACCAAGGGACCCTTTTTTTCCCTAAGCATAAACCCACGAGCTCTTCCAAGGAACTTTCCAGCCAGGAGCACCGGTCCCAGCTGCAACGGCATCACCTGGAAATGATGGTGCTGGCCAAAACTGGAGCAGGGCAGGGGTTGCTGGTCCTGACGGCGGCTGCGGGGCGTATGGGGGTCCCCGAGCCCCCAGGGTCGGGGCAGGTGTGGAGAGAGGGACATGGGGACCTTTTCGGTTGGGGACCTCGGAGGCTGAGAGCCCACAGTCGTCCCTTTCCTTCAGCGCTGAAGCAAAGCCCAGCCGGTGCTCCGGGAAACGCTCCCCTCTCTTTGGGATGGGGTGAACCCCCCCCGGTGCCGCTGGCGGGAGCCAGGGCCGTACAGAGCCGTGGCCGGCGGGAGCCCACGGGTCAGGCGGCGAGACACCGGCAGAGCGGGTGTCAGCGTCACTTCGCCAGCCCTGACAGCTTTAATATCAATATTTATCTCAACTACAAAACTCCGAGCCCAGCTACATATTCAGCAGCTCGATTACAGTTATCTGGAATGACGGTGACGGCTCCCACGGACGGGAGGTTCGTTTGGGCTTAATGTCGTTTGACAGCCCCCGCACAGCCATGGCCGGCGGCGGGGACGGGGACAGGGACGGGAATGGGGACGGGGATGGGGATAGGGATAGGGACAGGGATGGGGATGGGGACAGGGATGGGGATGGGGATGGGGATAGGGACAGGGATGGGGACAGGGATGGGGACGGGGATGGGGAAAGGGATGGGGATGGGGACAGGAATGGGGACACGGACAGGAATGGGATGGGATGGGGATGAGGACAGGGATGGTGACAGGGACAGAAATGGGATGGGATGGGGATGGGGACAGGGATGAGGAGAGGGAGAGGGACAGGGATGGGGACAGGGATGGGGACGGGGATGGGGAAAGGGATGGGGACGGGGACGGGGATGGGGACAGGGATGGGGATGGGGATAGGGAGAGGGACAGGGATGGGGACAGGGATGGGGACGGGGACGGGGATGGGGACAGGGATGGGGACGGGGATGGGGATGGGGACAGGGATGGGGATGGGGATAGGGAGAGGGACAGGGATGGGGACGGGGATGGGGACAGGAATGGGGACAGGGATGAGGATGAGGACAGGGATGGAGATGGGAACAGGGATGGGGATGGGGATGGGGATGGGGACAGGTACGGGGACGAGGACAGGGACGGGGACAGGGTTGGGGATGGGGATGGGGACAGGGATGGGCAGCACCACCTGTCCCTATCACCTGAACCAGAGAAACCGAACTGTGCCGAGAGCTGCTGGGACCGGCAAGCGGCGTAGCACGGCGTGAGCACCAAGGGCCCCCCCGGCAGCCCCCCGCACCCCCTCAGCACCCGTCCTCCCCAGCGGCACCAGCACCGGGCATCGTGCACAGGCTGCCTGACCCTGCCTGCTCCGACATGCCCTCGCCGGCCTCTCCCGACACACACGCTCCCCTCCCGAGTCACCGGGGCCGTCCCGGCATGCCCCGGCGCGGCTCCGGCATCAGCCTGCCCAAGTCACCCCCAGCCACAGCCCCCGGGGCACGGCGCGCTGCCGCGTCAGCACATCTTCAACCGACTCATCGTTTTTCCCACCCAGCACCCAGAGGACGCACAACCTGGCGAGGAAGGACCCTGAGAACCGGGTCTCTCACGCTATTTTTTTTCTCATCCTTCAAAATTTGGCAACTATATGGCCGGGCGCCGGTTTTGCGGCGGTTTTTGCGGCGCAGGCGTTTCCCCGGCAGGCACCGTGCCCACGGCGCGGGGCCAGGGCCAAACTCACTCCTTCCAAAAACTGCTTTTTCCCAACCTTCTTTGGGTGCGGCAAAGGCCACCGGGCGGTTTTGGCGAGCCAGAGCACACGGCGGCAGGACGAGCCGGCACATGCAGGCCCTGCCCCGGCGGGCTGGGGAGGGCAGGGGCTGTGGGTAATGTATGCAAATTCCTATGCAGAACCCGCCGCTCGCCGCCCGGCCAGCGCTTTCCGCAGTCCCGGCATCCCTCCAGCCGGCACCAGCGATGCCGCTGGCCAAGGACCGGTGCTGGCCCAGCCAGGACCAGGGAGCTCCATCCCCGCGGGCCGCCCCTCCCGAGGCTCACTCCTTCATTTATGGATATTTTCCTTTCCCTGCTTTTAACGTAAAAGACAAAGAAACCTGCGATGAGACGCGGGAGGGCAGGGATAACCTCGTCCCGGCTCGGCCGCGCTCCCACAGGAGACAGCGGCTCCTGTTACCTGGGGCAACGGCGGGGAAATTACGGCTGGCATCTAAATTGCCATCATTATGCTCCAGAGCCAACACTCCCCATTTACACTTTATTGTCATCTTTTGCTTTAGGGAGATGCTGAGATATTACAGGACCGGGTGACAGAGTGGGATGAGATGGGATGCAGGACGAGATAGACACGGAGATAAATGGGTACACCCCGAGCTATTATTTCAGCCTGTTTGCAGATCTAGAAAAAGCAGCAATCCCCGCTCCCCCGGGCTAAGGGGAGGCTTTATAACAGAGAAGAAAAACAAAATTTGTTTAAATGCAAGCGCCAGCCTGCCAAACCGGCAGCGAAGCGCCGGCACCACATCCCGCAGGACACAGGGCACGCCGGAGAGGTTTCCCACCAAACCGGTGCCGAAAATGCAGGCGAAGCAGCCCCCGGTTGGGTCCGGCTGCGGCGAGCGGCCCTGCGGCACAGCCTGCCCGCTGCCAGGCGCGTCCCATCGCCGTCTGGCGAGGGAGCACTCGGCCACCGTCCCCTCTCTGTTGCCAGATGCCATTTCTCTCACAAGATGTGCCCTCATCAGATTAATTTGGGGGCAGAACCACGCCGGCCGGCTGCGGGCGCACCAGGCAAGTGACGGTGACCTGGATGGGACGACTCTTCCCGTGGGATTTTGTGCCCGCATCGCTGCTCGCCGGCACCGGGCTGGGGCTGGTACCCCACTGCGAGGCCCCCCCTAAAGGTACCCACAGGCCCCCCAAAGCAAAACCGCTCTCGATCCTTGAAAGACCGAGTTTTTTTCTCCCCTCTATTTTTTTTTGCGAAGTTACACACGGAAACGGAAAAGCCGGTGGGAAAAGCCAAATTCGAGCATCGCTCCTCCTGCACCGTAACAGGGCCGGGGTGGGGGGGGGGGGGGGGGGGGGGGGGGGGGGGGGGGGGGGGCAGAGAAAGGGAGACCTGGTGGGAAAAGGGGAAAGAAACTTGGGCTTTCAAGTATTTTCAAGGAGAAAAAACAGTAGAAAAAACCAAAAGAGTTCAAAAAATGAGCAGCTTTTCAGGAAAGAGCCAGGGCTGCTTCGCTCGCTGGCCCCGTACCGGGCTCCAGGTTGCGATTCTGATTGGGAACCTGCCGCGGAATTTTGCTTTTTGCCTTGGAAATCCCTTCCCGTCCGCACGCCTCCCACGGAGGGCAGACGGAGCTTTTCCCAGCGCGCGCGTTTGGGGCCAGCCGTGCCCGCAGGAGGCAGAGCTTTTAACACCAGCATCCGGTAAAAAACGCAGATATCCATCGGAAATCTGTATTTTTAGCACAGGAATATTCTATTTTCCATGTGCCAGAGCGTATCCGGGAAGGATGAACCCGCTCCCTGGCCAAGCGAAGCCAGTCCTCGCAGGGCAGCCCCTTTTTGGGGTGCTCTACCGTCACACACACCCCCCCCCGCCCCGATCGAAGCTCCCTGGAACCGCACCAGCTGCTGCTGCGATTCACACCACTCGTCGCTCATTAATGCGGCTGCTCGTTAGCCCAGCACTGAGACTAATCAATACTGCCATTAACGGACTACCCTGAATTAATGCGTTTTAACCTGGCAGGCCTTAGGATATTGGTCATTTTTCCACTTAACCTGGCAGGAGGAGTTTTTCTCCTTGCTGGTGCCCCGGGAGCGTGACAGCGGCTCGGGGAGGGACCGTTTATCCCAACCAGACCCGTCCCCCCCGAGATGCTGCCGAAGGGGAGCAGGACCAGGAGCTCCGGAGGGGACGGAGGCAACCGCACTGGGAGCCCCATTTCCCCAGGGACCGCCACTGAAGGCAGCGCTTTGCCACCAGCTTTTGGCTTCGCCACCAGCTTTTGGTCCGCCCATAGTCGCCGGATGCTCCGGGACTTTGGGGAGCATCATCCAGGGGATGGGAAGGGCAAAGGAAGGGCAGCCTCTGCCCCATGGCCGTGGGGCTGGGGACCCCCTGAGAGGGTTCTACAGCCTCCACCCCAGCATGGGGAACACCAGGGTCCCCAACCCTTTGGTCCTTTGGTGTCACCGCATCCCTGCAGCCTGCCCGTCACCGCTCCATGGCTGCCGGTCCAGCCCCGCTGCCACAGGTGATGGTCCCCGCGTCCCCGTCCCCACCAGTCCGGACCCTGCGCCCTCCCCAGACCCCGGGGCAGCGGCAGCCGGGCTGTTCTCCCCCCCTGCCCCCCCAGGCACCCCAGAGCCACCCTCCCCTGCTGCTCCCGCCTGCCTCCCAGTGCCTCTGGCTAAACAGAGATCAGAAATGTTAGATCTTTCTTAACATCTCCTGCCAGCGCTGTCAGTGGCCCTCTCCAGAGTACCGGGGCCCTCTGTTATGTAAACACAGCACATTCTCTGTCAAAGATTAAAAAAAAAAAAGGCTCATTTGCACATAAAAGCAGCCTCTGCACTAGTTACGGGCACTGTGGCATGTAAGGAAGGCTGTAGGTTAAACTCGGTAATAAAGCCAGGCACCCAGAGGTCCCCGCTCCAGCTCCCCCTCCTGCAGTCCAGCCTCTGCGGCCACCCAGCGCCGCCGGCCACGAGTCCACGGGCTGAGGACCGGTGAGATCCTGAGGGGCAAGACGCAGGTGAACGGTCCCGATGCCCCTCGCTTGGCCAAGCCTGGGACCCTCACCCCCGACCTCCCTGCCCTGACACCCCTTGGTGCCACCCTCGTGCCAGCCACTCGCCCACGGCACCCCCAGACCCCGCTGGATCCGCAGCCCAGCACCGGCCCCGTCCTCTCCGCTTGGCATCCCGCTCATGCTTGGCCCCTTCCCCGCATGCTTTTGGCAGCATCGTGTGTGCCCGCAGGGCCGTGGCCGTGAGCGGGGCTGGCCATTGCCCTCATGCCCCGGCACCAGCATCGCCGCAAGAACAATTCCCGGCTCCCATGGCCCAAGGAGCCGCTCGCCTCTGGAATCCTGAATGCAACAGCATCTCTCGCTGCCAGCCCTCAGTGCCCGCTCCGCTCCTCTCCGGTGGGACAGCACTGGCGGGGGGTGTCTCCGGCTGCGGCTGCCCCTCGCCCTCCCAGGGGAGTGCCCGTGCCCGCCCGGCTCCAGGGATGGCGGCAGACAGCCGTGCACGCAGCCGGGCTCCGCGCAAATTTAATCAGATCAGAAATTCATTGTCGGAGAGAGAGAGAGAGAGAGACGGCGGCTGGAAAGTGTAACAGTAATTGTGTTAGTGCCGGCAGTCCTGCGGCCACGGCTCGCCACGCTGCTCCTGGAGAGACGCGGGGGCACGGCGGGACGGGCACGGCGGGATGGGCATGGCAGGAGGGATACAGCGGGATGGGCATGGCGGGATGGACACAGCAGGACAGGGACAGAGGGATGGGGATGGCGGGATGGGCATGGCAGGATGGACACAGCGGGACTGGGACAGAGGGATGGTCACCGTGGGATGGGGACAGTGGGATGGGCATGGCAGAGTTGGCATGGCAGGATGGATACAGTGGGATGGGCACGGAGGGATGGACATGGCAGGTCGGACATGGCAGGATGGATACAGCGGGATGGGCACGGCAGGATGGGCATGGCAGAGTTGGCATGGCAGGATGGATACAGCGGGATGGGCACGGCAGGATGGGCATGGCAGAGTTGGCATGGCAGGATGGATACAGTGGGATGGGCACGGTGGGATGGACACGGCAGGACGGACACGGCGGAACGGTCACGGCGGGATGGGCACAGCAGGATGGGCATGGCGGGATGGACACGGTAGGACGGTCACGGCAGGATGGACATGGCAGTGCCAGGGCAGGGGTCTCGCTGGGGGCCCAGAGCCCCCCCAGTGCCAGCAGGGAGCAGGCAGAGGGGCTGAGGGTCCTGGAGGGAGCAGGGAGAGGGCGAGGGGAGGGCGAGCGGAGCTGTGCAAAAGCAGGCGGCCAGATGGCTCCGGAGAGGGCAGAGCCGGCGGCAGAAGGTGTTTACGGTGGCGGCTGACAGCAAAGGTGAGAGGGGCACCGGGATCCAGCGGGGAGGCGATGGGAGAGGAGGGGAGGCCGCCCGCACTCTCCACATCACAGCCTGCAACGGTCCGGTGTGTGCGCACCCCTGCACACCCTGCCCGACACGCGTGTGTCCATGCACACCCTGCCCGACACGCGTGCGTCCATGTACACCCTGCCCGACACGCCTGTGTCCATGCACACCCTGCCCGACACGCGTGCGTCCATGCACACCCTGTCCGACACGTGTGCGTCCATGCACACCCTGCCCCATGCACACCCTGCCTGACACATGTGCATCCATGCACACCCGTCCCAGCATGTCACCCGTGCACACCCTGCCCAGCACATGTGCATCCATGCACACTCTGCCCCAGGCACACCCAGCCTGACACGCGTGCGTCCATGCACACCTGCCTGACACATGTGTATCCCTGAACACCCTGCCCGACATGTGTGCACCCATGCACACCCTGTCCTGTGCACACCCTGCCCGACACATGTACACCCATGCACACCCTGCCCAACACGTGTGCGTCCATGTACACCCTGCCCAACATGTGTGTGCACCCCTGCACACCCTGTCCTGTGCACACCCTGCCCAACACACGTGCATCCATGCACACCCCACCCCATGCACACCCCGCCCAACACATGTGCATCCATGAACACCCGTCCCAGCATGTCACCCGGGCACACCCTGCCCAACACACGTGCATCCATGCACACCCTGCCCGATGCATGTACATCCATGAACACCCGTCCCAGCACGTCACCTGGGCACACTCTGCCCAACACACGTGTGTCCACGCGTGCCCTGCCCAACACGGCTGCATCCATGCACGCCCTGTCCCGCAGACCCCCACCCCGACACAGATGTCCCCCCAGACACGCCGGAGCTCCCGCAGCCATCGGGCCCGACACGTCTCTCCCAGCCGGACGCCAGACACGTGCCAGCCCGTGCACGAGGCCACGCGTGCTCATACGTGCTCCGGCTGCTCACGCTGAGCGCCCTAATTAACACGTCTGGCGACGCGGGCGGGCGCTGATAACGGGCGCGGGACAGGAGCCGCTGGGGGTTATCTGCCGGCGACAGCCGGGCCCCCCGCCGCCCGCGCCGGCTCTGCGCCGCAGCCCGCCGGGACAGCCAGATCAAGGCGCCCGTTCGGGGGTCTCCCGCAGGGGGACGGGGTAAACAGCCCCCGGGGCTGACCTCGTTAGCACTGCCGAGCCCCGACACTCGTTAAGGCAGAGTCCCCAGCACCGCGGCCATCGGCGCTCGGCCCCGCGGCATGGTGCCAGCCTCTCGTCCCACCCGCTGTCACCTCCCTGCCATGGCAGCGCCATCGCAGGGGCGAGGGACAGTCCCTCCTTGGGTCCCCACCCTCCCTGCTGGAGGGAGATGCTCAGAGTGGCCCGTCGGTCCCTGCCGGGTGACAGCCACCACCTCGCTCTTCCCCAAAGGCCACCGCTGCCGTCACCTGCAGGTCCCTTGAGCCCGTACTCAGCGTGGGGCGCACACCCCGGCCCAGTGCGGTGGCAGGATGGGTGGCAGCACCCCGAGCCCCCCGGCTGCAAAGGGCATCCGAGGGTCTCTGAGCCGAACCACCCTGGTGCTCCCTGGATCCGTTGGTCTCACCCCGGAGCCACAACCAGGACATGGCACAGACCTGCCGCGACGCTGGTGCAGCAGCTGCTGCCGCCATGCCTCAGTTTCCCCATCCCAGGGCTGGACCATCCCGCGCGGTGCAGGTCCGGCAGCGACCCAGGAGAGCCCTCCTCGTCCCACTTTAAGACACACAAACGAATACGGATGAACACATACTACCGCATTATTTCAGTCGTCGGCCACTTTATTTTCTGGCAGCGTCTCGGTCCCAGGCGGTGGCCGGGGGGGGCGACGGGGCTCACGGGTGACTCTTTAACCTTGCAACACTTTAATTCGCAGGAAATTTCACGCCAGCGGCGGGAGCGATTGCCGAGCGCGTTCGCCGGCCAGCGCGGCCGCGGTAATTTGATCGGCGGGAGCCGGGGCGAGCGCTGGCCCCGCAATCACCGCGAAAACGCCGACGAGGTGGAAATTGGCCGCCCGACGCGTCGCTGGCACCCGGCAGGACACCACGGCGGGCGCTCGGGGTTGGACGGAGGGACATGGCTTGGAAGGACGGACGCGGCGGGCAGAAGCGTGGCACGGGGCAGGGACCTGCCCGCTCGCCCCCCAGTCCCTCGCCCGCCCTGGGTCACCCCGGCGTCCCCGGGGGATGCCAGGCGGGAGCCAGACCCGCGGTGACCCCCCATTGAAAGGACACGGCGGGATGTTTCCCCCCAGCCCTGACGGTGATGGGCTGTGGAGCCGGCGGAGCTGTAATTTATCACGCCAGCCCCTGACAGCTCCCTTTGACGGGGTCCCCGGGGGGGGGCCGAGCGATGCCTTTTGTCTGCCCAACAATTAATTATTTCCTGGCTAATGATGAACTCTGACTTGCAAAGCAGGTAGCGGCTGTGTGCGGGAATGAGAGCCCTTCGCTCCGCTCCTCTTCCTCTCCCCGCTGTCCCCCCTCCCCACCATGGGACCCCCCCCATGGCGGGCTGGGACGGGGGGATGCTGGAGGTAAGGCTGAGCTTTGGAACCCCCCCTGTGTCCCACCATCCTTCCCCTGGGCACGTTGTCCCCCAAAAAGGGCACCCCGAAGCCAGATGGCCCCATAAGCAGGAGGGAAGGTGCCCGTCGTGGGGCCGGGGAGGGGGCGCCGGCGGAGCGGGAAGGGCGGGATGGAGCCCACCTCGGGGGGTGCCGGCGGGGGGGTGCTGCGCTGCGGCAGCAGATGTCGGCCGCGCCGGTGGAGAGCACGTTAAGTGCCAGCCGCTGCCACCGCAGCCCCAGAGCGCTCCGCGCCGAGGAGCTGCTAACTGGATGATGGGTCTGCGTTAATGGAGAAAATCCATTTAGGTTCACTCGATACTCTCCCACAGGCTTTCATTACACCTCAGGGGTCCGCGGTGCGCGGGGCCCTGATACGGCACAAGCTGCGAGCCCAGATCACATCTCTGCCGTTGATCTGCCTGGCGGCGGAGGCGCTGGCGGGACGCGGGGAGGGATGTGAGGAGGGATGCGAGGAGGGATGCGGGGAAGGATGCGAGGAGAGATGCGAGGAGGGATGCAGGGAAGGATGAAAGGAGGGATGTGATGAGGGATACAAGGAGGCATGTGAGGAGGGATGCAAGGAGGGATGCGAGGAGGGATGTGAGGAGGGATGCAGGGAAGGATGCAAGGAGGGATGCAAGGAGGGATGTAAGGAGAGATGTAAGGAGGGATGCAGGGAGGGGTGCAGGGAAGGATGCAAGGAGGGGTGCCGGGAGGGATGTGAGGAGGGATGCAGGGAGGGATGCAGGAAGGGACACAGGAAGGGACACAGGGATAGATATGGGGAGGGATGCAGGAAGGGATGTAAGGAGGGATGCAGGGAAGGATGCAGGGAGCAATGCGAGGAGGGATCCACACATGGGGAGGGATGTGAGGAGCGATGCACATGTGGGGAGGGATGCGGGGAGAGATATAGGGAGGGATGCGGGGAGGGATGCGAGGAGGGATGTGAGGAGAGATCCACACCTGGGGAGGGATGCAAGGAAGGGATGCACACGTGGAGAGGGATGCGAGGAGGGATGCACACGTGGAGAGGGATGCGAGGAGGGATATGAGGAGGGGTATGGGAAGGGATGTAAGAAGGGATGCAGGGATAGATATGGGAAGGGATGCAAGAAGGGATGCAGGGATAGATATGGGGAGGGATGCGGGAAGGGATGCAAGGAGCGTTGCACAAATGGGGAGGGATGCGGGGAGGGATGCAAGGAGCGTTGCACACATGGGGAGGGATGCGGGGAGGGATGCAAGGAGCGTTGCACACATGGGGAGGGATGCGGGGAGGGATGCGGGGAGGGATGCAAGGAGCGTTGCACAAATGGGGAGGGATGCGGGGAGGGATGCAAGGAGCGTTGCACACATGGGGAGGGATGCGGGGAGGGATGCGGGGAGGGATGCAAGGAGCGTTGCACAAATGGGGAGGGATGCGGGGAGGGATGCAAGGAGCGTTGCACACATGGGGAGGGATGCGTCCACGAGGGCTTCAGCCCCGAGCTCGTGGCCACAGGTGGCGAGAGCATCACCAGCACCCTGCTGCCCGCCGCCCTGCGAGGGACAGGTGGCAGCGGGCAGGGGCAAACCCCGGGGGTGCAACGGGGACCCTGCCCCGCAGTGGCGCCGGGGAGCCCAGCCCGGCTGGACGCGGGCAGCACAGTGGGTGTGGGCAGGCGCAGGGACCCCCGGCAGCGGGGAGGCACGCATGGGCCGGCCCCCCGCAACGGAAAAAAAGCGACGGAGCCGTGAAAAGAAGTCAAATAATTATCGGGAGCTCCCAGCTCGGCCTCCCCGCCTGGTGCTTTCTGTTTAAGGCTAGTTAATAGCTAGTGTTCTCTGGTTAGGCCTGAATGACATTTCCAGAGTTATAATAACTGAGCTATTACTTGCCGTATTGATGCATTCCCCCTGCCGGCAGCCGGCTCATCCCGCGCCGCGCCGCCCGGCCGCCGAAAGCTCCTTTAGTCAATAGCACTTCTATTTTTCATTACTCCCTGGAAATGTGGCTCTTGGAAGCTCATCCGTCATTCAATTACGCCCTGGTTCAGTCCTATCATACACGTGTCATAAAGTTCCTCAGATCTGAACTGCTGTTAATTTTCTGCGCCATCCCAAGGGGATGCCCGGGACGTGCCTGGAAAGCAACCAGGCAGCCGAGGGCATGCCGGGTACGGGCGCACCGGGGAGCGGGGGCTGCGGCAGTGCCGACGGGTGCCCGGGCACGGCGGGGACACACACACACACACACATGTGACTCTTTGCCGGCCACCTCACCGAGGAGCCCGGACACTGTCCCCTCCCCGCGCGGCGGCAGCGGGACCGGCAGCGCACGACCTTGGCAGCGCAGGCAATTTATTCCTCCGGCTGGTTTATTCTTTTATCAGGTGTTGGTTTAACAGGGTGAGTTCCCCCCCTTCCCCTTCCCCTTTAATCCTATCGGCATCTGTGTTCGGCACGTCCGTACACAGAATAATCACCTGCCTGGCAGATTTGTCACTTCACCAGATGTAATCGGGCAACTTTTTTTCTTTTTTTTTCTTTTTTTCTTTTCTGAAACCCTCCTTATTTTCTGTTTCTTAGAAGCTGCAGCTCCCGGGGGCAGGCGGCTGGCACAGGTGGTACCCGCTCCGGGTCATTCCTCCCCAATCCCGAGGGTTTGCCGTGTTCGCCTTCGCTCTCCAGCCATGTTTTGGCCGAAGGAGGCGGGGAGGGTGGCGGGACAGCGGCTCGAAGGGTGGATGTCACACGCTGTGCCACGCTGGGTGCCAAACGCCATGCCACGCTGCTCCCTCCATCCCCTCCTGCGCTCCTGGCCGGGCACAAACCCGCGAGTCGGACGGGGGGAAATGGATGAGACCAGGGGTTCCTGGGCCTGGGGGATGGCGGGGACTGAGGGTCTCGGTCCAGACAACCCCCAGGTCCCCTCTGGTCCCCAGGGTCACTGCTCGGCCAGCTGCTGGAGACGGGATGGGCACTGGGATGTGCCAGCGCTGCCCTCGGGACACCGCGGCCACCAGGCACCCCATGGGCACCAGGGGACACACACACCGACGCGGGGGCACTCGCCGTCTCTGGAGGGGGTTGCAGAGGTCGCTCAAACGCAGAGGAACCGCGGGCAGCGCTGCCCGACGTGTCCCCACACGGATGACAAGGACCTGAGGGTTCTTCAGGGGCTTAAAAATCCAAGCCCCGAGAGACACCTTCGTCCCGCTCCCCTCCACGACCCCCCAGAGCATCGCTCCTCCCCTTCCCCACGCTCCCGCACCCCGGGGTGCCCATGATCATCCCCAGGCCGGGGCTCCCCATCTCCCCGTCCCCCAGCCAGGGCTCCCCATCTCCCCGTCCCCAGCCAGGGGTCCCGTCCAGCCCCCACGCGGCCACCTGGGTGGCCCGGGCCACGCGGCGCTGCCCGGCGTCCCTCCCGGCAGAGGGACAATGACTTCGCCAAGGTCCCGGTCCCCGCGGGGGTCTCCCACGGGCTGTTTTCCCTAAGCTGGGACGGACACACGCCCGGGGGCCCGCAAACGCTGCGCGTGCCACTTGTCATCTCCCGGGACGCCCCCATGGTGTCCCCGGCCACGCTCCTTCCCGGCCCCTTCCCACTCCCCGGCCCAGCTCTGGTCACCCCAACGGCCTCCAAAGCGCTTTGAAAACAAACTTTCCCCCTCAGGGGGATGCTGCTGCCGTGCAGCCGCGGTCAACCCCGGCCGTGGGGCTGCCACAAGGCTCTCGCAGCCCCCCCAGGACCACCGCCAGACCCTCACTCCCGCCGGGTAGAGCCTCTGAGCTGGGAAACTGAGGCACAGAGGGCTCCGCGCGTGCTGGGGGTGCAATGCCAGGTGCTCGGCAGCTCCCGAAGCCTCGGCGTGCCGGGATGTCCCCAACCGGGGGACCCCCTCCAGCGGCTCCAGCCCCACTGGGGGCAGTGGCGGTGGTGGGTGGGCACCTCCTCCCAGCCAGGCGTTCCCCCCACTCCCCCTTCCAGCTCACCAGCGAGGCTCAGGCTTCGTTCGCTCTGGGGCACGGCTAATGACTGGCCTAATTGATCTGTGACGAGGCTCTGCTCTCTCTGGCGGGAGAGATCGATGCTGGAACCCGCTCAAGGCTCTGCGAAAAGCCATTTCTCCCTGCCTGCCTGCCCGCCCGGCCGGGCAGCACCGCCCCGCGCCCGCGGGGAAGCGCCCATCGATCGGGGACGAGGATCAATAGGATGGAGAAGAGGATGGAGGGGAGGGCGGCCACTCCCGCGGAGGGGACCAGGGTGGGGGGAGCAGACCCCCGGCCAGGCTTTGCTCCCACTTTTCCAGCCCCGAGGCACCTCGGGTGAAATCGGTGACCGTGCCCGGGGCTGGGTGACCCTCCCGGCCATGCCGATGGCATCTCCGTGTCTTCCCAACCCTCCTCCCACACAAGGAGCTGCTTGTGCCGCTGCCGACCAGCACGGCTCTGCGAGCCCGTGGCACACACCGACGGCCGCAACCGCCCGTCCTGCAACACACCACGCTTTGGTTGCCGGGTTTGCCTGTCGGGGCTCCATCGTCTCCCCCCCCGCCAAAAATAAATCCATCCCAGAATCAGCCCCGCTGTGCGTTGCCGGAGGAAAACGTCATCCACACCACAACCCATCCGGAGGTGCCGCCACTCACCGGCACGGCAGTGCCTGAGCCACGCTCACCGGGCCAGGGGCTGCCACTGCCCCCCCACCCCAGCTCGGTGGCACCCGGTGGGTCCCAGACGGGGGACACAGGGAAGAAGCCCCTCACCCCATCCAAGGTGACCGTGGGGCGCAGGGGACAGTGAGGGGGGGGCTCCTCCCCGGCCCCTCCGCCACTGTGCGAGGATGGGGGGCAGCGGGGACCCCGACCCCCGGGCAGGGGAGGGGGTGAGCAGCCGTGGCGGGGGGGGTCAGGGGTCGCCTTCACCAACCTGGGGGGGGTCACAGATCCAATAGAGCCACACATATTTCTTCGCCTGGCTCTTTTCCCTCCCTTATTCCTTCCCCTCGCATTCCCCTGGCCGAATTTGACCTAATTTGGCGAGATGGGCCGGGGTCTCCACTTCCCAGGGCACAGCGGTTGTTCCCCCCCCCGCCCCTCCCCGCTCCTTTCACTGGGGTTTAAGCCTTTTCGCTTTGTCCATTCACTCCAAGACTAATCAGATTAAAGCCTTGACCGGGGTGTGGTGGGGGGGGAAGTGTTCCCCCCTCTCGTCCCCTCGGCGGGTTTTGGCGGCTGACGTCGAGGTCCGGGCACTGCCATGCCAGGGGCCGGCGGTGGCACCGGGCCACCGAGGTGCCCGCGGGAAAGGGCACAGGGTGGGGTGGGGGCTGGGGGAGGGAGACGGGGTGACGAGGGGGCAGCAGGATGGGGGTGAAGGCAGCTCTCCCCCCCGAAGCCATCCTGCTTTTCGGGGAATCCCTCCCCCTTCTCAGCCGTGCCTCCCACGTCAAGCCAGGCTAAAGGAGCACCTAAGAATGGGAGAAATTTAGAAAAAAAAAGGCTATTTTTTGCTTTTTTCACCCAGGAGCCGTGTGCGCCAGCACCGAGGACCGGGGAGCGCGATGGGCCCCTCCATGCGGGCAGCGACGGACGAAGCCGGACCCCCGACCGCGGTCACCCCTTGCCAGCCTGGCTCCATCCCCAGAGCCCCCCCGGACGCACACGAGACCTGGAGCCGGTGCCCAAGCACTGGGGACAGCCAACAGCACCCGCGTCACCCCCTGGGACCCCCCCCCGGGACCCCGGCAGCACCCACAGCCCAGCCTCGCCACCTGGCAGCTCCGGGAAGAGAATAATTCCCCAGCAGAAACTTTCCGGCTCCGTCCCACTTGTCTACCCACGTGCTCCAGCGCCCCCCCCTCCCAGCCCCAAAATCACCCAATTCTCCCCCCAAAACCTTAAAAATTGATTTCAATTCACTTTGGCCCAGCTCTGCACAAAAATGCATTCGACACGGGCACTCTCCCCCGGCCAGGATTGTATGCAAAGGCAGTTAGGGGTCA
The DNA here is from genome assembly GCA_947846985.1 of Fratercula arctica. Taxonomy (NCBI): domain Eukaryota; kingdom Metazoa; phylum Chordata; class Aves; order Charadriiformes; family Alcidae; genus Fratercula; species Fratercula arctica. The sequence continues at coordinate 4,009,316 of CANTUZ010000022.1, read as the reverse complement.
ATGAATAATTCATACTCCGCTGTCTTTCAGAATTATACTGTGGAAAAATAAATCTGAGACTATATAAAAAAAAAAAAAGAGAGAGAGAAAGAAAAAAAAAAAGAGGCTGGGGGGGGCCCGCGGGGGAGGCAGCTCTCGCCCCTTCGCCCCCTCGGCCGAAGGCGGCTGCGGGGATGAAAGCGGCGGCGGCTCCTCTTCCATTGAGCAACTCCACATTCAGGTCTGTGCGGAAACCACCTCAAATCCTTCCTGTGCTTTGTTCTGCCGCCTTTTCACCCGTGTCTTACCGAGATGGGGAGAGGGCGGCGGGGAGGATGGGGGGACGACGACGAGAGGGCTTGGGTTGGGGGGCGGCGGGCGGGGGGGGGGGTTTGTCCCTTTGAAGAAACCCACTCATCCGTTTGGCTGGTTGAGTTCAAGGGGCGGCGTGCTGGGGGGCTGGGGGGGGGGGCTGTCCCGGCTGTGGGGCCACCGTCCTGGCCGTGGGGCCACCATCCCGGCCATGGGGCCACCGTCCCGGCCGTGGGGCCACCATGCCCCTGCCCCAGCTCAGCCAGGACCCCCCCAGCACCCCCTCGAGGGCCACCTCTGCCTCCTGCCAATGGATTTGCAAGCCCAGGGAAGAGGAAGGGGGGCTCTGCCCCATCCCGGAGGCGTCCCGGGCTGGATTTTGGGATGCCCGCACCCCCCCATGCCCATAGCGCCAGTGCCCGGCGTGGCACCAACCGGCGGCAGCCCCATCGGCCGCATCTCCCCACCTCAACCCCCGGCTGGCGGGGGCCACGTGCTCGCCGCACGATGCGCTAACGGGGAGGAAAGGAAGCGGGAATCACTTTAATTTGGCTATTTAAAAATAAAGAAATAACACAGGCTTTGAAAGCCCGGAGGGGTCCCAGCGGAGAGACCTCCATCTCCCCCTTCAAAGGCCGCCTCCGCTTTCTTCCCCCCGTCAGCAGTGCACAAAGGTGCACGAGCACTTTCGTCTCTGTGGAAAGACCTTTTTAATTGGTTCCAGGCAGAAGGTTAAAATCTTCTCCCCTTCCCCACGCGCTTTCCTAAGAGGGGAAAGGGGGAAAAAAAAAAAAACCAAACCAAAAAACCCCAGAAGAGGCAGAGGGGAGGAGGCGGGAGGAGGGTTTGTATCAAGGCAAAGGCAGCTCTGCCCGGTGCGGGGACACCAGGGGACAACGTCTCCCCCCCAGGGTCCAGGTTGGCCGAGGGTGATGGGGATCCCTGGGGCGAGGAGGGGTGGCCGAGGGGGCTGTGTGGGGGGCAGCGAGGGCTGGTGCTGGGCTCTGGAACCAGGGATGCTGGTGGGGAAGAGGGGGATGCTCGGTGCTCCCGCGGGAACGCAGGTTTCGAGGATTTCTGCAGGGATTCCCCAAAACAGAGCGGGTGGAGAGGTGCTGCCCACGGGGGGGGAGGAGGCTGGGCTGGGTGTCCAGGGGGCTGTTCCCACCTCCGCGGGTCACAGCACCCTCAGCACATCCCCATCGTCCCCCCACCATGCCGTCCCCAAGCATCACACGCGGCACCCCAGCCCCGTCCCCGCTCCCCCGTCCCCGTCCCCACCCCGCGGGAGCCACCGTCCTCCCGGCACTTGGGTTTCCTTTCACGGAAGGGGGAGCTGAGAAAAACGCATCAATTATTGAGCCGGGGCGCCGCGAGCCCGACGCGTCCCCCTTGCTAATGCCGCTCAGGTAGAGCCGCGCGGAGCCGCAGTCAGACACCTCCTAACACGATTAGCTGCAGGGCTCTTCCAGCGCGCTTCAAGGTCAATTTTTCTGAGGCTGACAAAAGACACGGGCGGGCAGAGGCTCCCCCCTGCCACGGCCTGGGACGGGGCAGCAGGACGCTGGGGACAGGCACCGGTAACCCCGAGTGATGCCACCCGGCCAAGGGGACATTCAGGGCAGGATGGTGGGGCTCCCGATGGCATAGGGACATGGCGGGACTCCCAATGGGATGGGGACACGACGTTGGTCCCGCTGGGATGGGGACACGGTGCGGGTACCGGTGGGATGGGGACAAGTAGGGGCTCCAAGTAGGATGGGGACACGGTGGGATGGGGCCACGGCATGGCTCCCAATGGGATGGGGACATGGTGAGGGTGCCAGTTGGGTGGGGACACAGCGTTGGTTCCTGCTGGGATGGGGACACGGTGTGGGTACTGGTGGGATGGGGACACGGTGTGATGGGGCCACGGCGTGGCTCCCAATGGGATGGGGACATGGTGGGGGTGCCGGTCGGGTGGGGACACGGCATTGGTCCTTCTGGGATGGGGACACGGTGCGGGTACCGGTGGGATGGGGACACGGTGGGGCTCCAAGTAGGATGGGGCCATGGCGGGATGGGGCCATGGCGTGGCTCCCAATGGGATGGGGACATGGTGGGGGTGCCGGTTTGATGGGGATGCAGGATTGGTCCTGCTGGGATAGGGACATGGCAGGGCTCCCAATGGGATGGGGACACAGTGGGGCTCCCAGTGGATGGGGACAGAGCGGGGCTCCCAATGGGATGGGGACACAGTGTGATGGGGACACAGTATGGGTCCCACTGGGATGGGGATACAGCATGGCTCCCGATGGGACAGGGACACAGCGAGGCTCCTGGTGGAGCTCCCGGTGGATGGGGACATGGCAGCACTCCCGGCCCTGGGACAGGGACACGGCGGGGCTCCCGACAGGATGGGGACACGGCAGGATGGGGACACAGTGGAACAGAGACATGGCGAGGCTCCCAGTGGAGCTCCCGGTGGATGGGGACACAGTGTGGGTCCCACTGGGATGGGGACACGGCATGGCTCCAGATGGGACAGGGACACAGCGGGGCTCCCAGTGGATGGGGACACAGTGGGACACGGACATGGTGGGGATCCTGATGGGACAGGGACACGGCGGGATGGGGACACGGCGGGGCTCCCAGTGGAGCTCCCGGTGGATGGGGACACAGCGGGGCGGATGGGACGAGGACACGGCAGGGCTCCCGGTGGGATGGGGACACGGTGGGTCTCCCAGTGGGACGGGGACCCAGGATAGGTCCCTCTGCAGCAAAGCGACTCCCGTCACGCCACGCGGTAGGAGCAGGTCCGGACCCGGCCACCAGCACACGGAGCATCAATTAGATCCAGATGTTTCCCCCAGCAGCCGGAAACCACTTCCCCCCAGCCGGAAAGTGCTCGGAGGCCCCTTCCACCGCCCCGCACCGGCTGTGGTGGGGACGGGCAGCGCGGGTGCCGGGACAGGGATTGCCCCCGGTGTGGCCATGCCGGGCAGAGGGACAGGGCAGCTCGGCAGGGCACGGGCACGGCAGCGCCGGCTCTGCCACGGCGCTCCCCTCCGCCACCCTCTGCATCCTCGCAGCCAAAGGAAAACGGGAGACGGGCAGCCGGGGCTCACGGAAGGGGTAGGAGCCCACCGAGGGCTGCCGCGGGGGCTGGGACGAAGCCACCTCGTGTCCCCAGAGTCACGCCAGGCGTCACCCCGCAGGCGGGAGGTTTCCCCCCCGGCGGTTGCACGAGCATCCTCTGAAGCAGGGCTGGGTGCCCCCCCAGGCTGGCTGCCCCCCGTGCCAGGCAGACGGTAGCAAAGCCATAAAAAAACCCCCCAAACCTCAGCCTGGAAGGACCCAGGTCTGATGTCCGGGTGCGAGCAGGTTGGGAAAGGGCTGGGAGGCGGCTCCAGGCAATGCTGGAGGCAAGTCACCGCCAAAAGCCATTCCCAAGGGGGCTCCTAAAGGACACCAGGATCCACACATCCCTGTCTCCCTCCCCACTCCAAGTCACATCCTGCGTCGGGGAGGGTGCCCAGGGCGGCGGGTCCCTGCACAGGACAGGGATGTGGCTTTCTGGCCCCTCCGACCTCAGAGCAGAGCGAGGAAAACCACAAGAAAACCTCAGAAACCCCGTCCGAAGAGCCGGAACCTGAGTTCACCCACTCACGCGTTACTTAAAGCCCATCGCGGCTTCCAAGCCCTGCAATGAGGCGAGAATCTCCATTACCACTAAAAGAATGCGTTTCTGCTCTTCCCATCGTGGAGGAAAAAAAAAAGCCTGAAAACCCAACCCCTGGGGCTTAAACAACTCCAGAAAGAAGAAAAAAATTAAAAATTCATGTAATTTATGTTATTTAAAAACCCGGCAGTTGGCAAACCAGTCGCTCGACTGGAGGGAAACTGGGGCCTTTCCCACCTTGGGGAAGGCAGGGAGATGGCCAGGGCTGGAGCCCAGGACCCCGGTGTCACCCCCTCCGCGCCCCGCGCCGCTCCGACGGCAGGATCCGCCTTTAAATGGGTTTTTAAACGCCTCGGAGCTCGTGGGATGCAGCACGCCACGGAAGGACGGCGTGTTATTTTTATCGTTGCGTTCGTTCCAGTTTAATTGCCGGGGTGTTATTAACGGCACGGAGCGGGGTCCGGGCGGGGGGGTCACCACTGTCAGTCTGTCCTGCCTCAAACCGTCCCCCCCCCCCCCCGGACACCCGGGGTTTGAGACCCAGCACGTGCCCCTGCTCGCAGCGCCGCAGCTCCGCGCCGTCTTGGGTGACAACCGGGGACAGGAGCCACCGAGCAGTGCCGCAGCCTCCCGGCTCGTCCTCTCCCACCTCCTCCAGCCTGGATGCTCCTTCTCCTCCGGCTCCGTTCAGCAGTGCCAGGGTGGTGGCTCCCCCCAGTCCCCCCTCCTCGCCCCACCGCAGGTCCCAGTCCCCTCCACTGACTGGGATGCTCCCGCTGTCACCGGTTCTGCATCCCTGGGGCTCCATCGCACCCCATCAGCCCACCCCCTCCGGGGACCGCACCGTCCTCTCACAGTCTCCCTCCCACCAGCCCCTCTTGGAAACGGCAAAACATGGCAAAAAAGCCCCCGTTTTGTGCCAGCAACGGGGCTCCCGGGGGTGACGGGGAGCCGGGACACACACTCGGCTCTCGCCTCCCACCAGAGACGGGTCCAGAGGTGCCCGATCCCCTCCCAGCACCGGGGCTGAGCTAATCCCGGGTGTCACACCTGACACCCCAAAAGCCACCTGGGGATGCTGTCGTGGGGATGCCACTGCTGTCCCCGGGACCCCTCTGCCACTGGCATCCCTGGGATGCCTCTGACACTGCTGTCCCCAGGACCCCTCTGCCACCGCCATCCCCAGGACCCCTCTGCCATCTCCATCCCTGGGACCCCTCTGCCACCACCATCCCCAGCACCCCTCTGCCACCGCTGTCCCCGGGACCCCTCTGCCATCCCTGTCCCTGGGACCCCTCTGCCACCACTGTCCCCAGGACCCCTCTGCCATCCCCGTCCCCGGGACCCCTCTGCCATCCCTGTCCCTGGGACCCCTCTGCCACTGCTGTTCCCAGGACCCCTCTGCCATCCCCGTCCCTGGGACCCCTCTGCCACCACTGTCCCCAGGACCCCTCTGCCATCCCCGTCCCTGGGACCCCTCTGCCATCCCCGTCCCTGGGACCCCTCTGCCACCGCTGTCCCCAGGACCCCTCTGCCATCCCCATCCCTGGGACCCCTCTGCCATCCCCGTCCCTGGGACCCCTCTGCCATCCCCATCCCTGGGACCCCTCTGCCATCCCCGTCCCTGGGACCCCTCTGCCATCCCCATCCCTCGGACCCCTCTGCCATCCCCATCCCTGGGACCCCTCTGCCACCACCATCCCCAGGACCCCTCTGCCATCCCCGTCCCTGGGACCCCTCTGCCACTGCTGTCCCCAGGACCCCTCTGCCATCCCCATCCCTGGGACCCCTCTGCCATCCCCGTCCCCGGCGTCTCCGTCCCCACAGCTCCCAGCGGCGGAGCAGGAGGGAGGCAGGAGCGCGTGGCGGAGCAGAGCCGCTGCTGAGAAATCATCTCGGAGGAAACCAAACCTGCCCGTCAGCGATCTGACTAATGGCATACGGGAATTAAGATACCAGAAAATGCCCTCCCGCGCCTGCCAGCAGCTTCCCAGGCAGGTGTGCGCTCGCAACAGCTTGTTTTCGCGGGGAAAGCCGGGCTGGTGCCTGCGCGGCGCTGACGCCCTGCGCTCAGCGCTTCGGCTCGCACAGCATCCCCCCCAACCCTCCCGGGACCGAGCCGCCTCCCGGCCCGTCCCCACAGCCCCGCTCCGGGTCCCGCAGTCTCCGAGATGCTGGATGGGATGGTGGGATTCGTTGGGAGCCGTTTCCCACAGCACAGGAGCCTCGAGCAGGGGGGAACCCGCTGGGGATGGGGACACCAGAGGTGGCCGAGCCGGCTAGGCAGGGACGCGCAGCGTCACAGGGAGGTGACAGCGGCGTAATCCCGATGGATGAACTGATTCCAGCAGGGAAAAGCCTAGCAAAGGAGAGGGATCTCCCCTGGGGCTGCAGCCCAAGCTCTGGGACAGCCCTGGTGGGATGGCCACCGTGGGGGCTACCAGCCCCGGGGTCTCCTGCCAATACCAGTGGCCTCCCAGTTCGGCACTGGGGAGACAATGCGTGCCAGGGACGGGGCCGCCCGGCTCCTGGTGATGTCCCCGGGTAGATTTGCTTTACAGGGTCACGCAGGAAGGGACAGGCACGGAGATATTTAAGCGGCGTTTTACTATCGGCAAAAAAAAAATATTAAGAGTCACAATATTAATTAATCCTCAAAGCACTTTACGAACATTAACTAATTAAGCCTCCCAACCCCTCTGCGAGGTGGGAAAGGTATCGTTGTCCTCGTTTTACAGCTGCAGAAAAGGAAGCGCGCGGAGGTGACGTGACTCACCCAAAGGTTGCTGCCAGCGGGGCGAAGGTGGGACGGGGACCCCCAAATCTCCCCTCGCCCCCTCCTCCCACCCCAGAGCAGGACGGGACCCGGGGGATCATGAGCACCCCGAAGCCCCCCGTCACCCCGAGGGGGTCCCATCGCCCCCATCCCCACCCTGGGCAAACAGTGACTCGAGGGGCAGGAGTCGGGAGGTGTCCCCGCACCCACCGCGGCAGGCAGAGCCCCCCCGGCACAGAATCCCAGGGGAAAAACCCACCGGAGCCGGGATTGGGGAGGGGACAGAGAGCTAAAACAGAAAATGCTGAGGGGTTTTATCGAAAGCACGAACGACCCTGCGCAGTTTAAAAGCGATTAGAGGCCCCGGCTGGGTTATCAACCGGTGTCTCAATCACGCAGCATCGATCCAGATAATAGCCGGCAATTGTTCAGACACAATATCATAAAGTCACTTTAACTACAGCCATAAAGCTCCTTCCTCCCGCCTGCGGCACCGCCGGGCGCTCCCCACGCTGCGCCGGGGGTCTCTCGGGGCGGGGGGACGGATGGCGAAGCCCCGGCCCCGCCGTAAGCACGTGCTCGGGTACCAGCGCGGCCGAGGATGCTCCGTGCCGGGGTGCGAGGGAGCAGCCGGCCCCGCGGCCACCGGCCTTCGCAGGGACGAGGTCACCCAGCGGGGTCCCCACCCCACGGATCACCCCCCTGCTTCTGCGCCAGCAGTGGAGGGGACTCCAAGGCTCCCCTCGAAACCCCCCCAGGGTGCGGGGAGCTCAAAGGCAGCCGCTGAGATTCCCCGTTTCGAGTTTTAACCCGCGGGATTTACGGCAGTTTGGAGAAAACGCACGGTGACAGCTCCAGCCCCCCCGTACGGCGGCTCTGAACCCCCCCCCGGCTCCCCGGCTCTGCTCCTGCCCCCACAAACATGGGGCTCCCAACCGGGACCCCGCAGCATGCCGGGGCATGGGGATTCCCACCGCAGCCCCCCAGCACCAGGGGGGGTTCCACGGCCCCCGGAGCAGCCACGGTCCCAGCTCAGCCAAAAATCGCCATCTCCGTTTTCCAGCCGGGGGGGTCGGTGGGGTTTTGGTCACCGGCAGCCCCCGCCCGCGCTGCAGAACGCCGCTTCCTCACCCGCCGCTTCCCGCTGCTTAATGAGCACAAAATATTTCCATGTTGCCAATTACTTGGTTCGTTTGTGCTGCTGCGGGCAGCGCCGGCACAGGGAAAAACCCCCCCGGAGCTGCCTGGGTGCCTGGGGAGCAGGGGGGGAGCGCTGGCAAGGTCCCCCCACCCCATCCAGGGCTGAGCATCCCCATCCTCACCGTCACCCCCAGCGCCCCGTTGGCCCCTCGCCCTCAGAGCCGCATTCGTTAGCAGCCGGCTAACGGCTTTCCCACGTCCCCGCCGTGACACCGATGCTGCTGCGGCGGGAAAGCGGGATTCCCGGGATTTAAACCGGCCTTCGAGGGTCACGGTGAAGCCCCTCCCTGGTTTGCACTGGAGCTCGCCCCCCGTTGGGCTCCTTGAGTGTCCCCACACCGAGTGACAAACATCCCGGGGGGCCGCGGCTGCCGTCACCCCCATGTGCTGGGGCCACGACGGGCAGAGACCCCGTTCCCAGCCGCCGGCCTGGGGTTAAGCGTGAACGCAAAGTGCAATTAAACAGGCCACGAGGCTCATTTTGCCCCTTGGAGGCTGGGGGGGGGGGGGCCGCTCGCCCCGGGGGTGCGGATGCTGCCCAAGCATCCCAGCAGGATCCGGCCCCATCGGTGCCCGTACGGGCCACCAGAGCGGGCCCGAGTCTGAGCTAGCCCAGGGGCAACCGCAGGGCTCCATCTCTCGGGAGCAGCTCAGCGGGGCTGCCGGACCCCCACCCACCTTTGGAAACCCCCTTTTTTCGGCTCATTGAGGGTGGCTGAGCCCACCCCCCCCCCCCCCCGAAATTTCACTCTGCTCATTTCCAGCGGGAAGAGACGGCTCGTGGTCCGATCTGCCACTGTGCCAGCCCTGCGACCCCTTCCAGCACGGAGAAAAACCCCGGGCGGCACCACCGGCGTATGCCGGACCTTGTGCCAACCGGGACGGGTGCGTCCCACCCCGGGGACCGACATCCCCCCCCCACCCCACCCTGTCCCCCCCCCAGGATTTACAGCCGGGCGAGACGTCTCCCTTCGCCGTCATTAGAAAAACATTAAGGCCGGTGTGTCCCCGGGAAGAGCGTTCCCCTCGCTGCGGCTACACCTGCGCCCATAAATCCTCCCTGAGGAGGCAGCCCGGGCGCCGTGATTTATAAGGTGAAACAAATATTACAATGTTTAAGGGGGAAAAAAAAAAAAAAAAACCAAAAAACCCAAACAAACCCAAAAACCAAAATCTCACCCAGCTGGGCTCCCCTCCCGCCAGGAAGGGGACTCCCGGCATCAATTGGGGACCTTTGGTGACACCAGGTTTGTGTCCACTCACGGGGCAGCGAGGGACCCCCCCGGTGAAGGGCCGTGTCCGCGGGATGCCATAATAAAGCCAAACACGCTCGGCCGTGTGACGTACGTGGCTCTGAGCCACCACGTCCCTGTCACAGGGCACCATGTCCCCACTGTGTCCCCACCGTGTCCCCAAACCAGCCCAGAGGGAGCCAGGGGAGGGCTGCAGCCCGTCCCCGTGCCCAACAGACACGGAGAAGGGGCTTTTGCAGCCGACGCCATCATCACTCGCCGCGTTCATGGAGCTGCCGGGGGACGCTCCGGCTCCCAGATGAAATTCCTGGCCCTCGGTGCCGTCACAGAGCAGGAGGATGCGGTGCTGGGAGAGCCCCGTCCTTCCCAATCCCTCCGTGCGCTCTACAAATATTAATTGCTTCATTTAGCCCCTGGCAGCGATCCTCACCTTTAGAGCGGAGAAACTGAGGCTGGGAGGGGGGGAAGCCATTTGTCTCCGTGTAACGAGCTGGAAAGCGGATCCAGAGCTGACAACCGGCTCGCTGTCTTAATGAGGAGAGCAGCCCGCCACCTCATCCGAAAGCTTTCTATTTTAAAAGACAACATTGTGATTTATTGTTATTCATCAGCTTCGCAATATCTTCTGGAGTCCAGATTCCTGCTGCCGTCCGTCCATCCGCCCGCCCGCCTGTCCGCGCCGGGCCCCCAACACCCTCCGCTGCTGCTTCCCACCCAACGCCGAGAGCTCCGGGAGGAAGCCAAGGCAGAGAAGGAACAATCCGGGATGGGAAAAGCCTGGACGGTGCACCCAGAGAGACGGCGGTTGGACCTCAAAGCCACCGACCCCGAGATCCGGCAGGGACAGGGACCGCGGGCAGGGAGAGCCGGGAACCCGTCCCTGCTCAGAGGCGAAGGCAATTCATGGCAACAAACATCAGGCACGATGTCACCTCCGGAGCAGAGAATGATCCCCATTCCCCGTCCCCATCCCTGGTTTTAGCCTTTCATTCCACCCGCGGGCACGGCAGCGATGCCGGGGCCATGGCGCAGGGGCCACAGCAGCAACAGTGGGGATATGGCGCAGGGGACACGGCAGCAACGGCGGGGCCACGGCACAGGGGACACAGCAGCGACGGCAGGGACACAGGGCAGGGGACACGGCAGTGATGGTGAGGCCACGGCGCAGGGGACATGGCAGGGATGCCGGAGCTATGGCGCAGGGGACACCACAGCGACACCGAGGACACAGCGCAGGGGACATGGCAGCGATGGCAGGGACATGGGGCAAGGGACATGGCAGGAACACCAGGGCCATGGCACGGGGGACACAGCAGTGATGCTGGGGACACAGCACAGGGGACATGTCAGCGACAGCGGGGACACGGTGCGGGGGACACGGCAGTGATGGCAGGGCCATGGCGTGGGGGACACGGCAGCAGGGACACGGAACAGGGGACGTGGCCCCTGTGTGCCGACCTGGCTCCAGCCAAACCAAGACGGCGCTGGCCGGGGACTGCAGCCAAAAGCATTTCTATTCCGGACGGCGGTTTGGATTCTCCCTTGGAATCCAAACCAGGAGCACCACTGACCGGCGTTTGCAGCGGGTGCCAGAATCGCCGCGTGCTGGTGCCGCATCCGACAGCGGCTGCACGACTGCAACGCGGCGCCGGTGGCAGCGGGACAGCCCCGGGGACACGGCACGGCACGGCCCGGCACGGCCGCGGCTCCATCCCCAGTCCCACGGTGCTGCCGGAGCCGGGGTGTGTGTGTGTGTGTGTGTGTGTCTCCGGCATCCTCCGGCATGAAGGATCTCGGGAAACCCAAGGAAAAAGCTTGGAGGATTTCCAAGAGGGACACCGTGCCCCGAAGCATGAGGCTGCCCTGGAGATAAGAACCTTGGCAGGGTTTGGGATAACAATAATTTCCCCGAATAAAGGATTTCGGAGCCCGCCCTGTCCTCTCCAAAACACCCCGCGCGGGGAGGGGACAGCCCCCACCCCAAAACAGGGACCCCCGGCGCGGGGCGGGCAAACAGACGCCATGGGGAGGAGGAAAACGCAGATACGGGTTTTGTGCAGGTTTTTCAAAATGAAGGGAAATGGTGGAAGAGCAGGAGAAAGAGGAGCTGGGATAAAAACCAAAGGAAGATGCTGGGGGGGGGGGGGAGGGAAGGGGGGGGAGAGAGGAGGCGACGGGACGCCCTCCATGGGACCGGTGCCACGGGGGGCACGCAGCCACTCGAGGGACCCCGGGATGTTTCTGTCCCCAGTGGGGTGAATCCCCCCAAGGCAGAGCCTCCCGCCAGCCCTACACCCCCTGGTTTTCCAGGGGGGTGGGGGGGGACACACACAAGTAAATCCAGGCTGACCCACGGGAGACACCCACCTGCACCCCCTGGTTTTCCGGGGTGGGGGGGGACACAAGTAAATCCAGGCTGACCCATGAGACACCCACCCGAAAGGCAGCAGGTCCCATTTTCGGCGACTCCGGGAGGGCAGCGAGGGGCGACGGCAGCCCCCGAGAAGCTCCGTCGGGATTTGACGCCCCAATGCTGGGCTCCAGGATCGCTCCACCGCCCGCCTCCCAGTTTTCCAATGGGAAATTCCGGCAAACACCCACCCAAGTACCAAACAGCGGGAGGGAAACCCGTCCTTCGGGAGAGCATCCTCGCCGGCAGCATCTCCCCCACCTCCAGCCCCACCGCTGTGCCAAGAATTGGTCCCAGATTTGCAGGAAGCCCCTTCCCAAGGTCCGGATCGGGGACGGGCAGCGGCGGGTCTGGCAAACGGTCTTGGTAAAATAAAAATAAATAAATAAATAAATAAATAAAAACCCAACACAAAAACCCCAAAATTTGCGGAAGAAAGGCAAGAGGAAGCGTCAGTGAGCAGAGCACCGGGGAGCGTCTGTGCCATGGGAAGCGGGGGGAATTCAAGCTGGAAGGGCCGAACACGGAAAAAGCCGATATTCCTGGTGTGAGGAAGCTGATGTAGAATCATGGAATTGTTTTGGTCGGAAGGGACCTTTGAGATCATCGAGTTCAACCGTTAACCCAGAACAATTAAAGGCTCCCTTTAATTTCAGGGCAAGGGGGAAAATAACGGCCGCTTCGCAAACGTTTATATATTCCTTAGGAAAACCCTCCCGCGCCAAAATAAGGCTGAAATAAAGCGCGTTTTTCCAGAATTGGGGTGGTTTCACCACACGCAGCCCCAGGGTGGGGGGACGACGGACAGACGGACGCGGCGGCACGCAGGGATGGGACACATCATGGTTCCCGTGTCCCAAAGCCGCCGGGGCTGGACCAGCTCCCACCATCAGCTCCCAGGCCGGATTACCCCGATCCGTGGTCCTGGGGTGGGGTGGGGAATGACGGCCTCTGCCCCACGTTTTTCCACTCAATTTCCTTCCCGAGTCGGCAGGAGATAAATCCCTGTGCCGAGGCAGGCGGCCGGAACGGCAGAGCCAGCGGTGCCAAGTTTAATAAGCAACCCTGATGGAGAAACCAGATAATAATCGGGATTATGGAGCAGGTTGGGAAAGAGCTTCCCCGGCTCTCCCCACCCACGGGGCCACCAGTCGCACTGGGATGGCTACTGGGCACGGCGAGGCTGGGTCACCGCTGGCGAGCGGCGTTTGCTAATTTATAATTTAAAAAAAAAAATAATAGAAAAAAGGGGGAAAACAATAAAAACGACTCCTTTTTTGGATGCGCCGTCGGTACCTGCAGCAGCACGAGGGAGCCGGTCACTGCCCTCGCCTTGTGCCCCCCGTGTCCTGGGGGGGTGGGGGTCCATGGACCCCGGCTCCCTCCCCACCTCCGCGGCGCATCCCGGCTCGGGGAGGGGGGGACACGACGGTGCCACCGCCGTCCCAGCGCCCGCAAAAAGCTCCTCAGCCACCGAAATAATCCCGTCGCGGTTGGATTTCGTGCAGGGCGCGAGGTCCAGGGGTGGGTTCCCCCCCCCCCCGCCCCCCACCTCGGTGGAAACAGGATTGGAAAAAAAAAAAAAAAAAAAAAAAAAAAAAGGAAGAATTGGGATTTCCCCCCCCCGAGTTCTCTACAGGGTCAGGCTTGGCTGATTTTTATTCTACCGCAAATATAAATAGGGCGTTTTAAAAATAAAATATTAAAATAAATAAATAAATAAATATTAAAAAAATCAAGCCGGTCGAAATAAAAACCCACTCGAAGACGCGGTAAGAAATCCGGCCGGAGGACAGGCAGAAATATCCGTAGCCGGGCTGAGTGCTCAGAAATATTTGTATTTGCTGCCTAAACGCTTTATCTGTTTCCGAGCACATGGGAGAGTTTTGCTCTCCGTGTAACGTTAAAGAAAAATAAAAAAATTAAAAAAAAATAAAAAAAATAAACCCGGTACAAATAATTTCTCCTCTTCTGCAGGAAAAAAAAAAAAAAAAAAAAACCAACCCCAAAACCAAAAATAATCCTCCAAAACCCGGCCGCGGACACACCAGGGGAAACAGCGAATATTTCCACTGAAATTAGGCTGAAATTATTTCACGCTCATCAGACAGATGGGGGAGAGGGTTGGGATGCGCCGGGAGCGGGATCCAACGGGTCTCTCCCATCCTCGGTCCTTACAACCCCCCCACCCCTGCCCCGGCCCTTGCGATTTATTTGCCTTTTTGCCAAAATCGGTAGCCCCGGGGAGCGGAGCCAGGGGAGGAGATTGTACCTTTTGTGCAAAAGAGCTTGAAATCCAAAGTTTAATTCCTGGGGGGGGGGGGGGGGGGATGGGGGGGGGTGTTGCATGGGGAAGGAGCCGAAATAAAAGCACGTTCCCCTATTCCAATAAAAAGTATGGAGTGATGGTTTTAAACTCCGCGGATCCTGGTAACGCTTCGGCGGTGGGAATATTGGCGTTGGGAATATTGGCATTGGGAATATTGGGGGGGGGAATACCGGGGGGGGGAATACCGGGGGGGGGGAGTGCCTGCAGATGGTGCCACATCTCGGGGGACCGGTGGCAGCGGGTCCAGCGCCAGGTTGGTGGCACCGACACACGCGTGTCAGTAAAAAAAACCAAAAACATGGTAAACCCCCCCCCCCCCCCCCAAAACGCAAAGTGGGGCCAATGGGGGGCTGGAGGGGAGGGAAATGCCCAAGAAAAGCAGAAAATTGGCAGGTCAGGAGGAGCTCACGTGCCGACGGCTGCATCCCGTGGGATCCCCCCCCCCCCCCCCGACAACGGCTGCCCCCTCCCCCCCCCCCCCCTTCCCCGGCACAGCCCCACCGGGACGTGGCCAAGGTCTTGGAAAGCAAATATGGGATGGGGGGGAATTAAAAAGGAGAGGAATGAATAAATAAATAAATAAGGAAGTCTTAGTGCCCCCGTTCCTGCCTGCATCCCTCTCCCTCCGTCCAAGACCCAGAGGAAAACGTCCAACGGATCAAATATGGGATGGGGGGAATTAAAAAGCAGAGGAATAAATAAGTAAATAAGTAAATAAATATGTTTTAGTCCCCGTTCCTGTCTGCATCCCTCTCCCTCCATTCAAGATCTGGAGGAAGACATCCAATGGATCAAATATGGGATGGGGGGAATTAAAAAGGAGAGGAATAAATAAGTAAATAAATAAGTTTTAGTCCCTGTTCCTGTCTGCATCCCTCTCCCTCCATTCACAACCCAGAGGAAGAACATCCAATGGATCAAATACGGGATGGGGGGAATTAAAAAGGGGAGGAATAAAGAAAGACAGAAAGAAAGAAGGAAGTCTTAGTCCCCCCGTTCCTGCCTGCATCCCTCTCCCTCCATTCAAGATCTGGAGGAAAACGTCCAACGGATCAAATACGGGATGGGGGGAATTAAAAAGGAGAGGAATAAATAAGTAAATAATTAAATAAATAAGTCTTATTCCCTGTTCCTGTCTGCATCCCTCTCCCTCCGTTCAAGATCCAGAGGAAAACGTCCAATGGATCAAATATGGGATGGGGGGAACTAAAAAGGAGAGGAATAAATAAGTAAATAAATAAGTTTTAGTCCCTGTTCCTGTCGGCATCTCTCTCCCTCCATTCATGACCTGGAGGAAAACATCCAATGGATCAAATATGGGATGGGGGGAATTAAAAAGGAGAGGAATGAATAAATAAATAAATAAATAAATAAGGAAGTCTTAGTCCCCCCGTTCCTGCCTGCATCCCTCTCCCTCCGTCCAAGACCCAGAGGAAGAACATCCAATGAATCAAATATGGGATGGGGGGAATTAATAAGGAAAGGAATAAATAAGTAAATAATTAAATAAATAAGTCTTATTCCCTGTTCCTGTCTGCATCCCTCTCCTTCCATTCATGACCCGGAGGAAAACGGTCCAATGGATGCACACAGGGCTCGGAAGCAGGAACGTGGGTCCCGCTGGCCCCACCGGAGCTGGCGATGGCCGAGCTTCGTGGCATCTCCATCGGTGCCAGGGACCCATGGGGCAGAGCGTCGTGGGCCCCCGCCGCCACCACCAGCCTCAGCGGGCGAGCGGGGGGCACCGGGGGGCCCCAACCTCACCCCGACCCCCCCAGCACCCCACACCCAGCTGGTCCCCACTGGGGTGACACCTGGGTGAGACCCTCCGGGCTCCCCTGTCCCCCTGGGGGCCGGCCCGAGCCCCGGCTAGCAGTCATGGAGGGGCTGGCCAGGACAGGGGGGTGACCCCAAAGCTCCCACCAGCCCAGGGTGGGGCTCGACTCCAGCATCTTCACACTTCCATCGCCTCCGACGGGCTCCTCGGGGGTCAGACCCCTCACTGCCCCCCAAGGGCACGAGGGAAGGGGAAGTCACTCCCCGTCTTCGTTATTATTTCAGGGAGTAAATTTTCCCCCTTTGTTTAATTTTTCCCCGCACTGTTGTTGCTTCAACCGCCTCATCTGACGCTTTGAAGTCTGAAGTTTGGGGTCCTCCCACCCCCCCCCCCACCCTGGCGCGGGGGGACGAAGCCCATCTCCAATGGGAGCGGGGCGCTGAGCCGGGCGCTTTTCCAGTCCCTTTGGAGAAGGATCCCTTTTTTTCCACCACCCCCCCCAGCACGTCTGCGGCATCGCCATCCGTGCCCGTGGCACCACTCCGGGACACGCGCGACTCCGGGGGCAGAGCCAGGACCCGGCACACGGACACTGACCCCCTGCTCCTCACCCCGAGGGGGGCATCCAGAACCCTCCATGTCCACGCTGCCCACCTCCCTCCGGCCAACGCTCCGGAACCCCAGCAGGGACGAGGGCCTGGGACAGGCTGTCCCTGAGGAATGGGATACGGTCGCGGTGGGGGGGACACAGGGGACGCAGAGCAGGATTTGCCCCTCCGAGGGTGGCGCACACAAGGGGTAAGCTTAGAAAAACCACTGGTTTTAGCACCTATTGCCAAAAGGAGAGATGTGCCCCCAACCAAGGTCAGGCACCCCCCCGCAGAGGGGGCTGGTGGAGCAGGGTGACACCGGAGGGGACGTCGGGACCGCGCTGCCGGGCTCCGCAAACCCCATGGGGTTTTCATCCCTCCCCGGCAGTCACCGCGTCCAGGGCTCCGTAGGGGACTTTGGGCAAAGGCCTTGGGTCCCCGGCCACCCTTTGGGACGCAGCCCCGGGTGGCAGCTCCACCGCCGGCCACGGAGACCCCCATCTCCCACCGCCGGTGCCGCGGAGCCAAACCCAACCGCTGTCCCCGGGAGGGTCGGGGGACCCCATCGCCCGCTGCCCGCCCTCCCCACAGCCCCCCCCACAGCCTCCCTTCCCTCGGCTTTCGAGTGAGGAGCCTCATTAAGAGCTAATTAGCTCTCGAACAATGGGAAGCTATTTAGCAGCCCCAGCCACAGCAGCATCAACGGGCAAAGGCGGGGGGGGGTGGGGGGGGGGGAATAAATAAATAAATAACAACACGCCGGGGGCCGCTCAGGAACAAGCTGGGACGCGGTGCGGGGTGGCAGCACCCTGCCCGGATGGTGGCACGGCGTGGCACTACCCAAACGGGATGGCTCCCGGCCGCCTCGTGCTCAGCCTCGTCCCTTCCCAGTTTTCCTACTGGGGGAAAACCAGCCCCGGTGCATGGCATGGGATGGAGGAGCCCCAACGGCCCCACGGGCACTGCCACCCTGATATGGCACCCGGTGGGGACGGCAATGGGGACGCCGAGCCCAGCGGTGAACTGCCGGCAAAGAGCTCGCGCCCACGCGGGTGCCCCACACGCGGCAGGGAAACACAAGCCCGGTTGTCCCTGGCCTCAGAGACGCCTCCCCAAATTCATTTGGCAAGGATCGAAGCGGCCGCGGTGGCCGTCCCTCGGGCTTCACGGCTCGGACCGCGTCGGCGCTGCTGGAAGCGCCGCTTTCCCCCGGCGCTCGGAGGCAAAAAACGGGGTCGGTCCCGGCTTGGTGAGGATGCTCTGAGCGCTGGAAAACGGCCAGGCTTTGGGCCGGGGCACATGGGGCTCAGACGGGTCACGGCGGAGGGGGGAAACCACATTTAAACTCTTCTTCGGGGCTGGAGGTAACAACACCGAGATCCGCTTGCCTTCCATAAATCCCATTAAACGCAACGGAGCAGGGCAAAATCTCTGCCCCAGCTGGGGAAATAAACCACCTAGGATAAAAACGAAGCCTCCGAACTCAACGATTAATGCCTAACACAAAAGAACCGAAATTTTCCCCAGCGGGAACGGGGGAGCTATTTAAGGAACAATCGCTGCAATTTTATACCGACAACCCGGCGGACGAACCTTGTCAGGCGCTGGCGGGTACAGGCACGGACAGCCCCGGCAGCGGCACGGGGACGCGGCCAGACAGACAGACAGGGACCGGAGCTGGGTGCCAAGATCTCTGGTTAGAGACGCGTAAAAAAAAAGAAAAAAAAAAAACCAAACCCTTTTTTCTACCCCCCCGAGCCCACGGGTAGGTGCCACACGTGTGTATAGCGCAGGGACGGCCATGGGCACGCATCTTCCCCCCACCGGCGTATGGCCATGGGGGTGTTTGGGCATCTGTATTAAATATTAGTGGGTGTAAAGTGTATATATGCATATATATATATATATATATATGTATATGTATATAAAAGTGTACTTTTAAAGCTCTCTCCTCACCATTCTTGCTGCCCCGCCGGCAGCACCGCGCACTCCCGGCCCCATCCCTCGCATTAAGGATGCGGCGCATGGCCGGCATTTGGCTACCAAATGTGCGACCAGCAGGGAATGTAATTGCGGTGCCTCGAAAGAGGACGGGCAGAGAGACAAGAGACGGGCAGGGAGAGGGGAGAAAAAAAAAATAAAAAAAAATATAAAAAAATAATAATAATAAAAAAAAATCTTGTCAGGGCCACCAGACCTGCTGGTATCTGCTGGCCATTAACCACGCCGGCGAAGAGTCACTAACACGGCTTAACGGGCTGGAAAAGCGGGGTGGGAAGGGCTGGGAATGATCTGGGCACAAAGGGAGAAGGGATCAGATGTAAAACTAAAAGAGCAGTCATTGCACAGGACGCGGCCGAGCGCCGGCATCTCCAACCGCCCCGGCACCGCCGCCGGCACCCCGAGCCCGGAGCAGCCGGTGCGGGGACGCGGCCTGACAGCAATACGGGAACCACCCAAGCGCCAGAGTTAAAATTCACGTTCAAATCGGCCGGTGGGGGGGGAACGGGCTGCATTTCAGACCCCGGTGCGATGCCTACGGGAGCGGTGATGCCCACGGAGAACCGACCCCCAAGGTCCCAACCCTGGATGGAGCCGGGACACAAGGGTTTTTGGTGACCAGCCCCATGGCATCACCGGCACCAAACCCGCCGTGGCGTTGGGTGGGCACGTCCAGCGCCAGGCACGCTCCCCCCCACCCCGAGCCGAGCCCTCCCGCTCGGCCAACCCCTCCCCAGCACCAAATTCCCCTTGGAAAAAACCCAAACGCGCGTCGCCTTCACTGCCTCGAAGGAGAGGTGGCACACGCGGGTTGCCACCCCCCCGCCACCCCCTTCCCGGCCACAAGCCCTCGTGACTCACAGGCCGGCAAGTTCGCCCCAGCCGGTCGTGGCTTCGCCGCAGCTCCCCGAGCCCGGAGCCCTCGGACAAAGCACCGGGGAGAGACGGGGACGCAGGAGAAAAGGGGCACAAAAGCCGATGGACCCCCAAAATCCCCCCCAGGAGGTGCCCCTGTCACCCCAACTCCCCCATCCCTGCGGCACGGACCCCTCGCCCACTCCCGAAGAGGAGGGAGCACAAAAGGACCCTCCCCAAAAAAGTCCTGCTCCGCCGTCACCGTGTCCCCGAGTGTCACCTGGGCTCCCACCAGCGGCAGTAAATCCCCCCCCACACACACACACACCCCCCCACCCCAGTTTGAAACCATTTCTCCGGCTTCCCGATCCCGGGATTGGGGAGTGCAGAGGAGCAGAACAGAAATCCCAGCATAAATAAATAAATAAATAAATAAATAAATAGGGGGGGGCAGGGGGGGAAATCAGAAAATAAGCCTTCCAAGGCAGAGAAATGACTTCACAGTTAAATATAGGCCACGGGTAAAATCTAGACCATTTACAGCATTTGTGTCTGTACTGTAAACAGAGAGGGGAAAATACCTAATACTTTGCACATTTCCCCCTCGGTAGATACAGAAACCCACGGCCGCGCGCTCGGGAATCGCGTCTGGCTGCAGGAACACTGTCATTCCGGAATTACAGCAACCTGCCCGCTCCCGAGCTGCGGGCAGAGCGGGGAACGAAAACCTTCAACGAAAACCTTCAACCCTCCCGTCCTTCCTCGGCCTTCCAGAGCTTTCCAGTCGCAGCCCCAAGGCCGCGGGTCGGGGGGTCTCGGGATCAGGGGGGGGACGCCCTCCGAGGACAGGTCGCTCCTTCCCGCAGAGCTTTCCCCCCCCCCCCCCCCCCCGCCATAGCATGGAGTTTTCCCAAACTGCCAAATTTTTTGCTGCGCTGTAGAGCCCTGGAGATGTTCGGTGTCAAACCCCGCTGCAGAGCGAGGGGGGCAAAGCTGGAGACCCCCACCCGCATGGGCGATGCCGTCCCACCGGTGGATGCTCCGGGATGCTGGATTCGCCCCGCAGGGCCTCTTGCCGGGTCCCGGGGCTGCAAACCCACCCAAAAACCCTCCTGGACACCCGGGGCTCTGCAAAACCCACCCAAAAACCCTCCGAGATACCCAGGGCTCTGCAAAACCCACCCAAAACCCCCTCCAGGACGCCTTGAGGCTCTCCAAAACCCACCCAAAAACCCCCCGAGATACCCTGGGCTCTCCAAAACCCACCCAAAAACCCCCCGAGATACCCTGGGCTCTCCAAAACCCACCCAAAAACCCCCCGAGATACCCTGGGCTCTCCAAAACCCACCCAAAAACCCCCCGAGATACCCTGGGCTCTCCAAAACCCACCCAAAAACCCCCCAGGACACCCAGGGTTCTGCAAAACCCACCCAAAACCCCTCCGGGTGAGCGGCTCCCGCACCACCGGGAACCACGGAGCGCTCACGCAGCCCCCCAAAAACCCCTCGAAGGAAGAGCCCGGCCCCAGCCAGACCCCACCAGAGCCCTGCCGAGGTCTGGTCCCCCACGGTCCCATCCCTGGTCCCATCATTCCGCACCCAGGACCAGCCCTGGCCCTGCTCCGCCAGCGCATCCCACCGCCAGGGTGGAAAAACAGTGGGAACGCAAGAAATCCCCAGTACTACATGGGTACGGAGATGGCGCCAGATTACACAAAGATACGTTCTTCCTCCTTCGGCTATTTCCAGGACAACCCAGGAGTCCCATCCAGCAAAGCCCGTGCGACCTTTTCCCAAGGCACGCTTACCCAAAACCATTTAAAAATTAAAAAAAAAAATAAATAAATGAAAAAAAAAAAAAGCAACCTGTAAATCCACAGCGAGCGGATAAATATCTCCACAGAACAGGCAAATTGCAGCATCCCGTGGTACCACTTGTTTTTAATTTAGACCCAATTATGAAATATAGAATTATTCTAATCTGAGCAAATCGTATCGACCAGGAGATTTATTAGTGTCTTGTACAAAACGGAGATTGCAACATAAACCCGAAGGAAAAAAAAAATAAATATTTAGCGCCAGATCAGGTGTGGGGGTTCAAACAAGCACCGGGCGTTTTAACCTTTTTTTTGTTGTTGTTGTTTTCCTCTCCTTTTTTTTTTTTTTTTTTATTTTAAAATTTCCCTTTTGATTTCCCCCTGATTAAACGAGATGGTGGGGGGAAAGAAAGAAACCAAGGGACCAGAAAAAGCATGTATGTTCTTAATTTTTAAGGATGAGCTAGTCTTCCAGCAACTCCGGAAACAGGCAAAATAAAGCCACCGCTGGGTTCAAAAAAAAGGGAAATAAGCAGAAAACTCGATGGCGATTTCTATGTTTGCAACCTCTAATAAATTGCCTTGAATCCCCAGGCCCTTCGGCGCAGGCGGGGAGCGCGGAGCACACGGGCGATTGCGACACGGGGCGCTCCCAACGTTGGGGGAATGTGGGTCACATCCCGGCGCCGCGGACGTGCCTGCAAAACCCACCAGCCATTGTCTGCTCTTCCCTCCCATCCCTTCCCACTTCCTTTGCCCTATTTTATTCCCCCCCGCCCCGTCCCCTTTCAAAAATATTTTTCCCTGCCAACGTCAGATTTCGAAGAAGAAAAAAAAAATAATAGAGTATATATAGATGTAATGATGAACCACCATCTATTTCCAAGGATAAATTCCCCGCGGTGCCCATCCCGGCGCACGCGAGGGGGACGCGGGTGGCTCATAGGGACGCGCCAAAGCCACCACCGATGCCAGGTTCCACACCAACACCCAGGACACCCGTCACCCAAGCACCGGGGGGGCCGTTTTTGGTGGCCGTCACCGCCGTAGGGACCTTTGGGTGCTCAATCTCAACCACGGCCCCGATCCCTCGTCCCCGGCAGCCGGGATGCCGGAGTTTGAGCCGGGGTTGGGGGGACCCTCGCACATTTTTGGCATTTGGGAGAACAAAAGAAAAGAGCCCAAAATGTGGGAGCTGGGGAGGACCAGGAACTGTAACCAAAAACTTTGCAACGGGCAAAAAATAAAAAGAAGGAAAAAAAAAAAAAAAAAAAAAGAGAAGAAATCCCTGCCTCTTACAATCCCCCACAAAAATGTGAGGGAGATAATAAAATCCATATGCACGGCAGGCGGCCCGCGGCGAAGGCACCGCCGCGCACAAAGGCACGGGCTCGCCCCCATTCCCCAATTTCGAGGGGACGAGGATGGGGGTGACGGCGCCCGGCCGGTGTGTGTGTCCGTCCCCCCCCCCTCCCCGAGGGGACACGCGGCGGTCGGAGGACGACGCTCGCATCCCACCAGCTGCGGGTACCTGCGGCCACCCGCCGAAACGCCGCCGGGAACTTTTAATAAACTGTGATGGTGTCACCAGGATGCGGACAAGGTGCCACCAGGGTCCCCTCCTGGCCGGGCAGCACCCCAGGGGATGCCTCGCTGGTGTCCGCAGCCCCAGCCGGGGGGCGAGAGACAGGCCACGCTGCCACCCCCTCGGCCCCTCACCCTACGGGGACCCTCGGGGGACACAGAAACACCCGTTTTACCCAGGGACGGGCGCAGAAGTGACCCAAGCATCCCCACGCCACCCCCTGCCAGCTCCGCGGGGGACGCCGCCGGGGACACCCTAACTTTGCTTAACTGCGGGGGGAAAAAATGTGGGTTTGGTGACAGTTTTTTTGATTTTTTTTTTTTTTCCCCTCGTCTTTTACAAGAATCCCCCCCAGTCGGCCTGTTGGGTTTGTAACCGAAGGGGGAGAAGAGGGTGATGGCGGGGCCGGGGGAGGGGGGGTCCCAACCACCTGAGCCGGGAGGAGAATTCATCTGCGCTTCAAACTCTCCGACAGTTTTTCGGGTCCCTCGGAATTACGAACAAAGAAATACAACAGAAATGAAACTCTCGCCGAAAAGAAAAAAAAAAAAAAAAAATTAAATATGGATGCTTGGAAAAATAAAAAAATAAATTGAAAAAAAAATTAAATTCAAAGACCGACCAGGGAAACGATCCCAACCCGGCAGCGATCGCTGTGCCGGGGGGGGGGGGAACCAAAGGGGTCGCAGCTGCCCCGCACCCGGCCCCGCACCGCCCCATTTTGCCGTTTTAGCCCCAAAATCGTTATTCCCGACCCTCCCGCGGCCGCCGCCGGCAGCACCGGCCGCTTTTGGGCGTATTTCGGGCTTTTTCCGCAGCACCTTCACCGAGGCCCCCCCCACCCCGGGGAGAGGGATCGGGGAGCCGGGGCGGGGGGACAAGGGACCGGCGGGGAGGAGGAACTCGAACTTCCCCGAAGTTGGGCGCGGAGGGGCTGAGGGAGCCCCGCCGCCCCCACGGGGACCGCGACCCGCCCGCCGCCGGTGCTCCCGGGGCTGCCGCAGCCCCCCCCCCCCCCCCCCCATCCCCGGGGGGAACTTTGAGGGGGAGTCAACCAGAGGAGGCAGCCCCGGCGGAGAGGCACCGGCGGGGACCCGCACCGAGCCCCCCGGACCGTTCACCGGAGCAAACCGGGGCTGCCCGGTAAACACCGGAGAACCCCGGGGGCTGGAGCGGGACCCGATCCGCCTGTCACCGACCGGGCGGGCGGCTGCGGGTTCACCGAGGGGTGTGAGGGGGGAAATAAAAGCCTAAAACTTGGGCGTCGCTGCAGCCCGGCCCCCGCCGCCGCCCCGCTCCCGGTTCCCGCCGCCCCCGGCCTCACCTGGGGTTGCTCCCGTTCCAGTAGACGGCGTACCGATCCGAGATAACTTTCCCGGTCTCGTCGGTCCAGACGCAGACACCGACGAGCGCGGCGAGCAGCGCGGCCGCCTCCCAGCGCACCATCGTCCCGGCCGGCGGCGGGCGCGGCTCCGGCCGCTTCAGGGGGCGGCGGGGCGGCGGCGGCGGCGGCCGGCGGAGCCCTGGGGCCGGCGGCGGGCGGCGGCGGGCGGGCGGCCAACCCTCACCATCGCCCGCGGCCCCGGGCGCCGTCAGCGGGGAAAGTTGGGGGCGGCCGCGGTGCGGCGGCGCCGGGGCAGCCGCATCCCGCGCCCGGGCGGCGGGGACCGGCCGGTTCCCGCGGCGCCCCGGTACCGGGAACCTCCCCGCCTCCTACCGCTCCTCACCCCCCGCCGAACTTCGGCCAAGTTCCTCCGGGCGCCGCCGCCGCCCGGTCCCGAGCCCCGGCGCTGCTCCCCGCACCGGCGGGAGGGGAGCGGGGACGGTGAGGGCTCCGGTCCCCCGCCCCAGGCGCTGGTTCCTCCGCTGCGGGGACACCGGAGAGACAAAGGCCGGGCCGGGGAGGCCGCTGCTCCCTCAGTGCCGCCGCGCCATGCTGCGCCCGCCGCCCGCGCCCCCGCCACGCCCCGCCACGCCCCGCGCGGCCACGCCACGCCCCGCGCGCAGGCCACGCCACGCCCCGCGCGCAGGCCACGCCCCCCCCCGCCGCCGCCGCCGCCGCCGCCGCCTCTGACACATTGTTGCCACCGGCGGCCGCCGCCGCCGCGCGCGCGCCCGGCGCGGGACCAGGGCGGGGCCCCGCGCGCCGCCGCCGCCCCTCCTCTGCGGGGGGGGGGGGGGGGAACGGGCACCGGAGGGCGGGGGGGGGCTTGGAAAGAGGAGGGGGGGGGTCACACCGGCAGGTCCCTCTGCAAAGGGGGGGGGTCACACCGACAGGGCCGGGGGGGGGCTTTGGGAAGGGGGGGGGGGGCTCACACTGGGGGGGCGAGGCTTCCTTCGGCAAACGGGGAAGGGGGGGGGGTCACTCCGGGAGGGCAGGGGGGGCCTTTGGGAAAGGGGGGGTGCGGTTACACCGGGAGGGTGGGGGGTCCCTTTGGGAAGAGGGGTGTCACACTGGGGGGGGGGGGGACACCTTTGGAAGGGTGGTGGGGGGGGTCACACCGGCAGGTCCCTCTGCAAACGGGGGGGGATGTCACACTGGCAGGGCCGAGGGGGGGGGCTTTGGGAATGGGGGGGTCACACCGGGAGGGCAGGGGGGATCTTTGGAAACGGGGGGGGGGGGAGGGGTGTGTCACACCAGGAGGGCAGGGGGTCCCTCTGCAAAAGGGGGGTGTCACACCAGGGGGGTGTGGGATCCTTGTGCAAGGGGGGGGGGGGGGGTCACACTGAGAGGGTGGGGGGATCTTTGGAAACGGGGGGGGGGGTGTCACACTGGGAGGGTGGGGGGTCCCTCTGCAAAGGGGGGGGGTTGCATTGGGGGTGCAGCACACGAGGGGGGAGGTTTGGGGGGCCCTTTCCCTGGAGGGCGGGAAGGGCTTGGGGGGGTGTGAGGGTGCACGGGGGGGTCGGGGCTGCTTTGAGGGGGGGGCGGGTGTTGCAAAGTGGGGGGATTACGTTGGGAAGGGGCAGCCAGCGGCTCACGCTACAGGGGACGGGGACAGGGATGGGGACGTGTCCTGCAGCCAGGACACGGCCAAGGGCAGGGCCAGAGCAGCCGGACACCAGGGGGGGGAATGCAGATTCCCCCCCCCCCCCCCCAAATGCATAAACATTTTGTCACCTCCGATCCGGGGATAAAATTAACCAATAATTTGCATTAACGTCTCGCTTCCCTTTGCCGCGCTCCAGGAAAACGCTGACGGGAAGCACAGGGCACCGGCGGCACCTCCCGCGCCACCAGCCCTGTCCCCGTGTCCCTGCCAGCCAGGGCCACCGCCGGCCACAGCCACCCTCGCCACGGCCACCGCGCTCTGCCGCGGCACCGGGGCTGGCACCGGGGAGGACAGATGGAGCCCCCTCCACAGGATGAGGGACAGTGGGATTTTTGGTGGCGGTTAGCTGCCTGGCCACGGCACGGGGAGCCATGTCCCCGAGTGGGGACATCCTACCCGTGCATGAGGACATCCCACCCATGAGCAAGGATGTCACATCCATGAATGAGGACATCCCATCCATGAGTGAGGATGTCACATCCATGAATGAGGACATCCCATCCATGAATGAGGACATCCCACCCATGAGTAAGGACGTCACATCCATGAATGAGGACATCCCATCCATGAGTGAGGATGTCACATCCATGAATGAGGACATCCCATCCATGAATGAGGACATCCCACCCATGAGTAAGGACGTCACATCCATGAATGAGGACATCACATCCATGACTGGGGACATCAGAACCATGAATGAGGACATCCCACCCATGAACAAGGACGTCACATCCATGAATGAGGATGTCACATCCATGAATGAGGACATCACATCCATGACTGGGGACATCAGAACCATGAATGAGGACATCCCACCCATGAGTGAGGACATCCCATCCATGAATGAGGACATCCCACCCATGAGTGAGGACGTCACATCCATGAATGAGGACATGACATCCATGAATGACAACATCCCACCCATGAATGAGGACATCCCACCCATGAATGAGGACATCCCACCCATGAGTGAGGACATCACATCCATGACCGGGGACATCCCACCCATGAGTGAGGACGTCACATCCATGAATGAGGACATGACATCCATGAATGACAACATCCCACCCATGAATGAGGACATCCCACCCATGAGTGAGGACGTCACATCCATGAATGAGGACATGACATCCCTGACCGGGGACATCAGAACCATGAGTGAGGACATCCCACCCATGAGTGAGGACATCACGTCCATGAGTGAGGACATCCCACCCATGAGTGAGGACATCCCACCCATGAATGACAACATCCCACCCATGAGTGGGGACATCCCATCCATGAATGAGGATGTCACATCCATGAATGAGGACATCGCACCCATGAGCGAGGACGCCCTTCTCAGGCTACCCGGGAAGGCCACTGCTGGTCGGGGCAGGACCCATCCGCTCCCAGACCCCCCCAGATCCCCCCTCAAGTCCAGAAAACCTAATACACGAATGGCCGCTGCTGCAGAAGGGCGCGCAGACGGGGGGGGGACTCCGAGCCCTCCTCCCCATGGTCCCTGGCGGGTCCCTCCCAGGTGGTTTTCGGCCACCGCGGTGTCCCCGGAGCTCCTTGGGATGCAAATCCACATCCCGTTGGATTCACAACAGCAACAAGGTGCCCATTAAGGTCACCGGGAGTGAGCAGCTGAGGCGCTTCCGCAAATCCCGCTCGCTGCCTGGCTTTCCGCCTCGGCATCTGAACGCCCCGGTAAATCCACCTCCATCCAACGCGCTTTTTCCTTTGGAGTTTGTTCCCTTTAAAAGGCAGAAAGAGCCCCGGTGTCAAACCCCCCCCCCCCCAAGGCGCCGCACAGAGATAAGGTGGGCCATAAATAAAATAGGGCTCGTCCTCATCACTTGTTTAGCAAAACCCATGCGGAAAAACTCGATGAAGTGGGGGGCTCCGCATTCCACCCCCCACCCCGCCCCCCCCCCCAAAAAAAAACAACAAAAAAAAAATAAAACAAATAAAGGCAGAATGATTTTTTAATAAAGCGGCTCCTCATCCTCCGCCACCACCAAGGTCACACGTCTCACTCCCAGCGAGACATTTCTCCATCGAGCCCCCCCCCCCCCAAAGTTTTTCTTCCCATGGCAGGGGGGGGGGCTCTCATAAACCCGTCCACTTCTCGGTCAACTTTATTTGTTTTCATTCATGAAGTCAAGCCACCAAAAACCTTTCCAGGCACGTTGACGGGGGCCAGTGGTGGTCCCTCCCCGGCTTGTGGCTGTGGCCACGGAGGGAGCCCCGGCAGAGCCTGGCCAAGCAGCGCAGCCCCGGGGGGGACCCTGGGGGGGTCCCTTGGAACAGGTTGCCCAGAGAAGCTGTGGCTGCCCCATCCCTGGAGGGGTTCAAGGCCAGGTTGGACGGGGCTTGGAGCAACCTGGGCTGGTGGGAGGTGTCCCTGCCCAGGGCAGGGGGTGGCACTGGCTGGGCTTGAAGGTCCCTTCCCACCCAAACCAGTCTGTGATTCTGTGATTCGATGACTGTAGGGGGGCACCTCCAGAGGGGACCCCCAGCTCGCAGCAACAGAGCCGACACCACCCGCCACGGGGCCGTTTGGGTGTTTGAAGCCCCCCCATGCTGGACCACTGACGGGAAAACCTTCTCAGGGACGCCCCGTCCCTGGGGCAGATCCAGCTGGAAGGGGGGGGACCCCAACCCAGCCCCCCCCCACCGCGGGGTTCCTGCAGGTCGCGATTCCGTCCAGTTTGCTCACGGGGAGGGTTGTGCTGGGCAACAACCGCCCGGGGGGCTCCGGCTGCCCCCCGAAACCGAAGGCAAACATCCCGAAGGAGTGACTTGGGATAAGCTCCCTAATAACGCTGCTCGAGATGCTCCGAGCACCCCCCCCCTGAGCCCTCCGGCCACCCGAGAAGGTCTGACAGTGGCGGGACGGATCCCGGGATACCGGGATGGGGTGCCCAGCGCGAGCAGGACCCAGCACGCGTCCTCCACTGCCAAACCAGTGCGGGAGCCGCCGGGGAACTGGTTCCCAGTTCCCTGCCATGGCGCAGCAGGATGGGGGCTGCCGGCAGGCGACTCGCAAAACGCCACCTAAGATCAAAAATCTTAAATTTCAACCACGGGTGAGAAAGCCAAAAGCGGGGAGGTGCACGGCCCCCACCCCCCCACACCCCCCCCCGGCTCCTCACCGAAGAGAAGAACGAGACCAACATCAAGGGGAAACATGGGGCCGAGGGGACCCGTGAGGGCTGGGAGGGGGGGGGACGGGGGGCCTGGACTGGCTCAGGCCATGGCGTCGAGGGACTGAGCGGGATTTCTGTCACCTCCCGGTGATAGAAAGGTCTGGATTGGGGTCTGGATTGGAGTCTGGATTGGGGTCTGGATTTGGGGTCTGGATTGGGGACAGGCCTTTACTGCCCCCCCCAAAACGCAGGGCGAGCTCAGGACTGGGCTCTCCCAGCACTCCCAGCCTCCAGATTTTGCCTATTCGGCCTCATTTAGGCTGTGGAATTGTTCAAGCGCTGGCGGAAGCGATGCCGGGGACACCAGCTGCCCCCCCCTCCAGCTCCGGCCAACCTGCGGGACACCCCTGCCCCCCCCCCCCCCCCCCGGCTCTTCCCCGCAAACCACCGAGCCCTCGCTGGGTCCAGGATCGCCAGGTCCAGGAGCCGGGATGGAGCTGCCACCACCCCCCATCCCCCCAGCGCCCCCCCTGCCATGCCAGGCTCCGTGTCCCTTCTCCCAGGCGCCCGGCACTGGGGCTTTCGAAAGAAAAAGGTCACTAGAATATTTTAAGGCAATTTTAAAAATAAAAATAAACAGGTCTTTTACCCAAAGCCTTGCTCTTGGAAACAGCTAAACAAATTTGGTTGAAATTACAGGAAAAAAACCGCCTCGACTGAGAAATTCAGCCTGAACGCAAAAGCCCTAAGCAGGTAAAACACCAGGCGCTCATAGCGGGGCTCTGGCAGCGGGGGCAAGGGGTCCCGGGGCGGGGGCAGCACTTGTGTTGGACCCCCCGATAGAGCTGGGGGATCCCGTGAGCCTCCAAGCACCAGGTGTTTCCCAGGTCCCCACTCCAGGGAAGGGTGCGGAGGTTGGCGGGGTTGGGGGGCACATGGGGAGCGGGGACCCCCCCCTTGCAGAGCGAGGGGCTGTCCTGCCCCCCGGCACCCCATTGCCGTGGGGGGGCGGCCGATGCCAGGCTGGGAGAGGTGCCCAAACGCTGCCCGGGGTCTCTCCGAAAGGCTTTGGCTCAGGATCGGGCCCTGGTGGAGGGCGATACCTTGAAGGAATAATTAGTGAATTAATCAAGCGCCACCGTATCCCTCGAGACCAATCAAGCCCCTCGTTATTTTGTGGCTCGAGGAACGCAAACAAGAAAGCGCCTGTTACTCGTACATCCCAGTACATCCCAGCTCTGCCCAGTACATCCCAGTACATCCCAGCTCCGCCCAGCACATCCCAGCTCAGTGCAGCCCAGCTCAGCCCAGTGCAGCCCAGCCCAGCTCAGCTCAGTCCAGCACATCTCAGCTCCACCCAGTGCAGCCCAGTACATCCCAGCACATCCCAGTACATCCCAGTGCAGCCCAGCTCAGCTCAGCTCAGCCCAGCCCAGTACATCCCAGCTCAGCCCAGCACATCTCAGCTCCACCCAGTGCAGCCCAGTACATCCCAGCACATCCCAGCTCCACCCAGTACAATCCAGCACACCCCAGCTCAGCCCAGCACATCTCAGCTCCACCCAGTGCAGCCCAATATATCCCAGCACATCCCAGTACATCCCAGTGCAGCCCAGCTCAGCCCAGTATATCCTAGCTCCGCCCAGTGCAGCCCAGCACATCCCAGCACATCCCAGCTCCACCCAGTACATCCCAGCGCAGCCCAGCTCCACCCAGTACATCCCAGTACAGCCCAGCTCAGCTCAGCCCAGTACATCCCAGCTCAGCCCAGTGCATCCTAGCTCCACCCAGTGCAGCCCAGTACATCCCAGTACATCCCAGCACATCCCAGTACATGCCAGTACAGCCCAGCTCAGCTCAGCCCAGTATATCCTAGCTCCACCCAGTGCAGCCCAATACATCCCAGCACATCCCAGTACATCCCAGTGCAGCCCAGCTCAGCCCAGTATATCCTAGCTCCGCGCAGTGCAGCCCAGCTCCACCCAGTACATCCCAGTACAGCCCAGCTCAGCCCAGTGCATCCTAGCTCCACCCAGTGCAGCCCAGTACATCCCAGTACATCCCAGCACATCCCAGTACATGCCAGTACAGCCCAGCTCAGCTCAGCCCAGTATATCCTAGCTCCACCCAGTGCAGCCCAATACATCCCAGCACATCCCGGTACATCCCAGTGCAGCCCAGCTCAGCCCAGTATATCCTAGCTCCGTGCAGTGCAGCCCAGCTCCACCCAGTACATCCCAGTACAGCCCAGCTCAGCTCAGCCCAGCACATCCCAGCTCCACCCAGTGCAGCCCAGTACATCCCAGCACATCCCAGCTCCACCCAGTAAAACCCAGCACACCCCAGCCCCACCCAGTACAACCCAGCACACCCCAGCCCGTGCTCCCCAGCTCCTTCTTGCCTTCTTTCTAAGAGCAAAATTGTTTTTCCTCACCAAACAAAAACAACTATTTGCCTTAAGCCCAATATTTCCAGCCCCCAGCTACTCTGGGGGGCGGGGGGAGAGGCCGGTTGCAGGGAGGTATAATTTACACCCGGCTCCTTTAGCTTTAATTCTATCGGCCTAGAAATTAGGGAAAATATTTGCTACGGAAAGAAATTAAAAAAAAACAAAACAAAACCAAAACAACAACCTTCCCACGTCAAAGGTGAGGAGAGGCCGGGGCGGAGGCGCCGCCGCTGGTTGTAATTTCGCTGTAACAGGAAAAAAAGGGGCCCGGGAGGGTCCCTGGGAGCTTTCCCGGCCCCAGCTCCGGGAAAAGGTGGGAGCGGGGAGACCCTGGGCTCCGTGTCCCCCGGGTCCGTGGCGGGGAGGGGGGGTCGTACCGATGCCCCTCGGCATCCACCGGCACCGACACCCCCCCCCCCCCCCCCGGCCAGTGCCAAGGAGGGGGCGGGCGGGGGGGGGGTGGTGGTGGTCGCGGTTTAGCGGGTTTGCTGTTGAAGTAAAGAGACGCGGGAGAAATTGAGGGCTAATTTACGGCTGGTCCTGGGCAGCCACCGGCAGGAGGGGGGAGGACGGGGCAGGAGGGGGGGAAAAAGGGGCAGGAAGGGTGAAAGGGGGCAGGAGGGAGGAGAAGGGAGAAGGGGCAAGAGAAGGGGGGGGCAGGAGGGGGGGAAGAGGGGCAGGAGGGGGAAAAGGGGAAGGAGGAGGAGGGGAAAAGGGGGGGGGGGGACCAGGGGCAGGAGGGGGGGGAAAAGAGTGGGGGGGAGGAGGGGCAGGAGGGGGGAAAGGGGAAGGAGGAGGGGGGGGCAGGAGGGGGGGAAAAGGGTGGGGGGGAGGAGGGGCAGGAGGGGGGGAAAAGGGTAGGGGGGAGGAGGGGCAGGAGGGGGGGAAAAGAGTGGGGGGGAGGAGGGGCAGGAGGGGGGAAAGGGGAAGGAGGGGGGGGGCAGGAGGGGGGGAAAAGGGTAGGGGGGAGGATGGGGCAGGAGGGGGGGAGGAGGGGGGAAAGGGGGCAGGAGGGAGGAGAAGGGAGAAGGGGCAAGAGGAGGGGGGGCAGGAGGGGGGTGCATGGGGTGGGGGGGGAAGGGGGCAGGAGGGGGGAAGATGGGGCAGGAGGGGGGAAAGGGGCGGGAGGAGGGGGGGCAGGAGGGGGGGAAAAGGGTGGGGGGGAGGATGGGGCAGGAGGGGGGAAAGGGGAAGGAGGGGGGGGGCAGGAGGGGGGAAAAGGGTAGGGGGGAGGATGGGGCAGGAGGGGGGGAGGAGGGGGGAAAGGGGGCAGGAGGGAGGAGAAGGGAGAAGGGGCAAGAGGAGGGGGGGCAGGAGGGGGGTGCATGGGGGGGGGGGGAAGGGGGCAGGAGGGGGGAAGATGGGGCAGGAGGGGGGAAAGGGGCGGGAGGAGGGGGGGGCAGGAGGGGGGGAAAAGGGTGGGGGGGAGGATGGGGCAGGAGGGGGGGAGAAGGTGCAGGGGGGGGAAGGGGCAGGAGGGGGGAAAGGGGGCAGGAGGAAGAAGAAGGGAGAAGGGGCAAGAGGAGGGGGGTGCATGGGGTGGGGGGGGAAGGGGACAGGAGGGGGGAAAAAGGGGCAGGAGGGGGGGAGGAGGGGCAGGAGGGGGGAAAAGGGAAGGAGGAGGGGGGGCAGGAGGGGGGGAAAAGGGTAGGGGGGAGGATGGGGCAGGAGGGGGGGAGGAGGGGCAGGAGGGGGGGAAAAAGGGGCAGGAGGGGGGAAAGGGGCAGGAAGGGGGGGAAAAGAGGCAGGAGGGAGGAGAAGGGAGAAGGGGCAAGAGGAGGAGGGGCAGGAGGGGGGGTGCATGGGGTGGGGGGGAAAAGGGGGCAGGAGGAGGGAAAAAGGGGCAGGAGGGGGGAGAAGGGGCAGGAGGGGGGAAAAAGGGGATGGGGGGAAGAGACAAATCCATGAATTGACCCAAATTTCGGAAACCCCACAGCACGGAGCAGCCAGAAGCGCCATTTCTGCCGGCTCACGAGTGGCCACATTGTGCCTCTCCGCTCCCCGGGGCTGCGCTGGTGGCAAACCCCTGACCGCAGGTGGCTCGGACCAGCATGGGGCCGGCGAGGGCCACGAGCCACCGCGGCGACCTGCTGGCCACGCATGGCTCCTCCATCACCCGGGGTGGCCGGAGCCCAGCATCACGCTGCCCGACTGGGGGAACAGCCTCCCGGGATGGCGGGGGGTCAGACGGGGATGCTGGAACTCGCCGCTCGCTTTGTCCCCGTCCCTCGGGCAGCCTCGTCCGATGCTTGTTAAAACCCCCAGCCCCCAAAGCCGGCAGGGCCGAGCACGGATCCCCTCTCCCGCTTTGTGCCCGCCGCAGCTCCCGGTGCGACGGCAGCGCTCGGTGGTGGGAGACGCCGGCACCTCCCACGGCAGCAATCCCCAAACATTAATTAAACCCCTTTGCCGAGGTGGGGGGGGGGATGGATTGGGAAATGATGGGGAATGTCACCTGGGTGCTCATGCACCTCTAAAACCAGCCCGGTACAGACCACCCCGCCACAGCAGGGGAAACTGAGGCAGGCAGGGACGTCTCTCAAGGTCAGACGGAGGTGACCCCGCCGGGGGTTCCCCGGGAGCCCCCGCTCGCAGCCCGGCATCGCTCGGAGCAGGCTCACGCTCCTATCCCAGGGCTGTGGCTGTGTCCTCCCGGCTCTGCTGGGGCTGGGAGCCGGACGGCGGGGATCTGCTCCCGGCTCCATCCCTTCCCTCCCTCCCGCGGTCACCTCCGCCATCAGGAGCAGCGGATAGTTTGGTTATTTTTGCAGCGGGGGCTGCCTGCCCCCCCTGGGGCTCAGGAATTCCCCAGAGCCCAGGCAGGAGGGAGCTGCACCTGCAGGGATTCCCCTGGGTGCCAAAGCCCAGGCTCTCCTTATCCGGGCGGCTGATAGGGATAAAACACGGTTTTTGATGAACGCAGCCCCCCAGCAGGGCTGGGGCAGCCGCCTCTGGGGCAAACCTCCCCCCCCCAGTGGGGCAGATGGGGGGGGATCGGGGCTGCCGGGGGACGGCCGGGTCGAGCCCTCGCCCCTCCCGCAGCCCCGGGGTTTGTTCAGCGTCTGGAGGAGCCGAGCTGAGGTTACGGAAATGCCAAAAGGAGTTAATGCGGGAAAGGCAAGAGCTCGTTGGGAACAGCCTCCCACTCCCCACGCGTGTCCCAGCAGCGGGGGCTCAACCCAGAACCGCCGTCCCGGGGAACGAACCCGGCCGGGGCCAGCACCGACCCCGGCACTGAGTAGCCCCCCAGCCTGCCGAGGGGACGGATGGACGGACAGCCGTGGCCTCCCAAGGGGACAGAGGGACGGACAGCCATGGCCTGCCGAGGGGATGGATGGACGGACAGCCATGGCCTGCCGAGGGGACAGACGGACAGCCATGGCCTGCCGAGGGGACGGATGGACGGACAGCTGTGGCCTCCCAAGGGGATGGATGGATGGACAGCTATGGCCTCCCAAGGGGACGGATGGACAGCCATGGCCTGCCAAGGGGACGGATGGACGGACAGCCATGGGCTGCCGAGGGGATGGACGGACAGACAGCCATGGCCTGCCAAGGGGACGGATGGACGGACAGCCATGGCCTCCCAAGGGGACGGATGGACAGCCATGGCCTCCCAAGGGGACGGATGGACAGCCATGGCCTCCCAAGGGGACAGACGGACGGACAGCTGTGGCCTGCCAAGAGGACGGATGGATGGATGGACAGCCATGGCCTGCCAAGGGGACAGATGGACGGACAGCCATGGCCTGCCAAGGGGACAGACGGACAGCCGTGGCCTGCCGAGGGGACGGACAGCCAGCCGGCCATGGCCTGCGGCGGGGGAACAGCCGGCAGACAGCCGGACGAGCCGGGGACACGCCGCGCAGCAGCTTGTGCGGATCGTGTCTGCAGGCGTTAACGACTGCGCCCCGCGAGCAGGCCACGCGGTGCGTCCCCGGGAAGGGCTGCACCCCCCCAGCCGCTGAGCCGCCGCCGAGGCGGGGAGGGCCCCGAACGGGCGCGTTCGGCAATAACACCACCGGCTGTGGCACCGACCACCGCTGACGGGTGGCCCTGACACCCTGGGACACCAGCTCCAGCCTGGGCCAGCGCCGGAGCCATCGGCCTCGCGCTGGCAGGGGTTTGGCGCAGTCCAACCGTGTTATTTTTCCATTATAATAATGATTTTTCTAACCCCTGGTCAGGGTTAGACCCGCCATGGCAGGAGGGCGGCCGGAGCCAGCACCCCCCGGGAGCTGCAGGGTGGCCGTGGGACCCCCGAGAGCGCTCCCCAGGCACAACCCCCCGCCCCAAGTCCAGGGTGATGGAGACGCACCCCATAGCCCCCGGCCGAGCCGCAAGGGCTGCCCAGTCCCGGGGTGGAAGCCCAAGGTCCCTAATTCCTAAAATCCTGCGGTTTTCCCCCAAAGTTGAGGCCGGGCGCGCAGCAGCCGCCGCAGCAGCTCATGGCTTAGCCAACACCCCCCCCTAGTGCCGGTGCCCCTCACGGGCCGCCCCCGGGCCGGGGGCCGCATCCCGGAGGGGGGGGTGGGGGGGGTGGCGGGGAGGCAGCGACCGTCACCGTGGACTCGGGTCGCCCGAACCCAGCGCTCAGCAACAGCCCCGGCCCCTGCCGGCACCGGAGGTGGGGGGGGGTTGGGGGAAATCCAATCACATAGGGAAACAAGCAAAGACCCCCAGCCCCATAGATCCCCAGCCCCACAGCCCCCAGCCCCATAGCCCCGCAGCCCCCAGCCCCACAGCTTCCCAGCCCCGCAGCCCAATAGCTCCCCAGCCCTGCAGCACCCAGCCCCATAGCCCTGCAGCCCTACAGCCCCCAGCCCCATAGCCCTACAGCCCCCAGCCCTGCAGCCCTACAGCCCCCAGCCCCATAGCCCTGCAGCCCTACAGCTCCCAGCCCTGCAGCCCCCAGGCCCCCAGCCCCATGGCCCTGCAGCCCCATAGCTCCCCAGCACCGCAGCCCCCAGCCCCATAGGTCCCCAGCCCCACAGCCTCCAGCCCCACAGCCCCCAGCCCCATAGCTCCCCAGCCCCATGGCCCTGCAGCCCCATAGCTCCCCAGCACCGCAGCCCCCAGCCCCATAGGTCCCCAGCCCCACAGCCCCCAGCCCCATAGCTCCCCACAGCCCACACGCCCCCAGCCCCATAGCTTCCCAGCCCCATAGCTCACAGCCCCACAGCCCCCAGCCCCATAGCTCCCCAGCCCCGCAGCCCCCAGTCCCATAGCTCCCCAGCCCCACAGCCAGCTGGGACCGAGCCGCAGGGGCTCAGCTCAATGGCCAGGGGCTTTGCAGGGGGTCCGCAGCCCTTCGCCCCTTCGCGGCCAGGGATGGGCAGCGGGTGGCCGGGCCCCTCCGTCCCCGTGAGCCCTTCCCAGAGGTGCCCTGTTAGGATATGGCGCGGTGCCACGGCTCCCAGCATCGCCACGGATTCCCCCCACCAGGTCCCCAAAACTCACCCCCCACCCCCGGCGACGGAGCACAAACCATCCCGGCCGCCCCACGGGCGCCCGCCCGCGCTCCAGGAGCTTTTGAATATGGAAAGCGCCAGGGGGAAAAAAGCGGTTTTTGTGTTTGGCCTGAACCCACCCAAGTGGAAGGGGAAGGGGAGGATGAGGGGGGGGGGGCGCAGCCCAAAGAGTTAATCCACTTTGAATTGCAGCGTGGCCGCGGCCCCGGCAGCGGGGCTGACAGCTTGACAGAGACGGATTGGCAGCTCCCGAGGTGAAACATCCCGGCCCGAGCCACGGAGCCATAGGAAAGCCCGTCTTCGGAGGAGGCCAGGTTTCATTATGGCGTTTTCCCACCGAGGAAATAAGAAATGAAATAAATAAAAACCAGACGGGAGGGAGAGCGGGGAGCTGGAAGGGGGGGCACGGCTCCTGGGGACCCCTCCACCACCACCACAGGGACCCCCACTCACGGGCTGGGAGAGGCGGCTGCTCCCTCCCCAACGGGGGGTTCGCAGGGTCATCCCCCCCCCGGCGCAGACGGCACCCTGGGACCCCCAGAGCGTCATCCCCAGGCTCCCGTCCCCCTGAGCTGCCCCCGCGGGCGCTGTGGGGCCGAGGCATCCCCCCAGGACGCGGGGCAGGATCTTTTATGCCCTTTGCCGGGGGCTGCTGAAATGCCCGTAAATCCCAAAGCGGGGCGCGAGGGGGACGGGCGCCGCAGAGCGATGGCCGTGCGGGGGCCGCCGACCCGCTCGGGTGGGCGATGGGGGCGATACACAACCCGGAGCCGGGCGTCAAACCCCTTCCTGGGACAGAAAAAGGCATTTTCCAGGCAGGAAAGAGCCGGGGAAGGCGAAGCCGGCGCTGGTCTCCCAGGGCCGCCCGCCTGTCAGCGGGAATCACTGATGTAGGACGGATGTCTCCCAGGGATGATAGGGCAGCGACCCTCATATTTTCTGCAGCGCGCGCTCCTGCGCGCTACCTTTGTGCGGGAATGATAGGAATTCATTACAGACCACCCCCCGCCGCGCACCGGCTCCCAGGGGAGGGATCCGCCAGCTCTCTCCGAGGCCTAAATGGGATTAGGTTATCCGCCGGCACGGGGAAACCCAGACATGCGCAAAAACCAGGAAGGTGCCGGCGCATCCCGCTCCGCATCCGCGGGGTCTCGCCGGCGGGTTCCCTCCTCGCCGAGACACGATGGTGACGCCACCACGGGATGGGGGACAAAGCCCTCCGGGTGAGGATCCGCTGCAAAAAACGGATGCGGAGGAGAGATTTGAGGATGATGCTGGTCCTGGACACGTGTAGCGTCGCTGCATTTTGGGCAAATGTGTGTGTCCCATCCCCCCCCCCCAAGTTGTGTGGCCGTCACCGAATAACCCGCGCCCCGTTATCGCCCTGAATAACCCGCGTTATGGCCCGTTGGGAAGCGCAGGCGCCGGCTCTGCCGCACGCGTGTCCCTCGGCAGCTCCGATCCCGTCAGTGGATACCTCAGCGCTGGTGAACTGTGGCTCCGCCATGCCGTGGCCCCCCCCGGCACCCTCTCTGCCCCCTGCTGCTCCCCCCCACGCTGCCGCGATCCCCGGGCCGGGCTGTAACTGCTTAAAACCGCGTAAAACCCCGCGTGAGGCGTTTGCGCAAACACCCGTTGACTCGGGGCGGGAGAATCCGCGCTCTCCGGACGCGGCTGTGTCTCCCCCCCGCCTCGCCATCCCGCTCCGGCCATCGCTGCCGCCCGAAGACCACCATGACCACGACCACCCTGGCACACGGCAGCCCCCCCCCCCCCACCCCGAGCCCCGACAGGACCCCCCTCATCTCTCTCCTGGCACAAGCAAAGCGCCCGCCTGGCTTCGGTTTGAGCACCGCCGCCTCGGCGACCGTTTTCCCCCCCGGCCGCCGGGTTCCCTCGCCGTCGTGTCAAACAAATCCAGAGGAAAAATCCCGTTTGACGACATCCAAGTTCAACCCCCCCCCCCCCCAGCCTGTCCGCGGCCTCGCGCACAGGCCCTTTAATGCTGCCAAGGCGGCAACTCCCCCAGGTCTTCATTATGTCTTACAGGCCCTGGTATTATATCAGATTATGGAGTCATTAAACGACAACAACAACAAAAAAATCGTACTCCTGGCTGTCCGGGGGGGGCCTCTAGTTACCTTGTCTAAATAGAACAGCATCGTTTTTAACCGAGGAGCTGGCGCGGTCCCTCGGGCCTTCATTATATTTCATGGGCTCGGGCTGGAGCAGCATCTCCCCGGCGCCAGGGGGGTCACTCTGCGCCGGTGCCGAGGATAAGGTGGTCCCGGACCTCCCCTCATTCCCCCCCCCCCCCGCCACAACCGTGGACCACGGGCCACCGCGTTGGACCGAGACACGTCGCCGTCCCCGCTCCGAGAGGAGCCAGGCGGGACGGCGCTGCCGAGACGGAACGAAAGGCGAAGAAAAAGCGGATGAAGGGAGAAAAACGCCGGGGAGGTGATGGGTTGGGGGGTGGGGGGGGTGAAATCAGAGCTAGGTGGGCGCCCAATTATTTTAATTGCGTGTAGGTGCCGTTTGGGGCTCAGCGATGCGCGGCACATCAGTGTTTACCGCTCGGAGCAGAACCAATTATGTTGGAACACGGAAAGGGCCGGAGAGACGGCAAATCAACAAGCGGGCGGGCGGTGGGATCCGTCCGTCAGCGGGCAGCCAGGCATGGAGCGGGAGAGGGGGGGTCCCGGGACGGGGATCAGGGCATGGGGACACCCCCCACCACCACCATCACCGCCCAGGCACCGCCGGGAAGGCGGCAGGCTCAAGGAGGCCGGGGGGGCGGGTGGCGGGGGGAGAGAATCCAGATCCGTTTAGGGAAAGAGGGGAAATAAATAAAGACGTAAAGCTGTAGTTTCTGGTGGGGTTTTGACAGGTGTTGTCAGAGCCGGTGGTGCGTGCGCCCCCGTCTTTACAGTAAATAACTGTCAGCAATTAGAGAGCGGAGAGTGCCAGGGAGGGGAGTCGGGCAGCTCCGGCGCGTCACTCACGGTGGGGAGCGGGGATGTGTCCCCCCCGCCCAGGGCTGAGCCGCCTTTGGGCCACCAGCGACAAGATGGCAGCTCCCCGGGGCTGCGGGAGCCCCCGGAGGGACGTGGCACCCGCCACTGCCGGAGCGGGGACTGCGGCTACCGCAGCAGCACCCGGGGCCACCGCAGGGCGGGGGGGTGTGGGGGTACACGGTGGAAAGCTGAGCCCGGGGGCTGCGCTGCAAACACCCTTGTTTTGGGTAAGGTCACTGTCCCCCGTTGCTTGTCACAGCCCTGGGACGGGATGACGCTGGCACATGGTAGCCACAACCGGGTTGTGCTGGCCACAGGCAGAGAGCTCCCAAAGCAGCACCTTGCTGCTCCGGCGCCATGGAATCATGGAATCATGGAATGGTTTGGGTGGGAAGGGAACTTAAAGGTCATCTTGTTCCAACCCCCCTGCCCTGGGCAGGGACACCCCCCACCAGCCCAGGTTGCTCCAAGCCCCGTCCAACCTGGCCTTGAACCCCTCCAGGGATGGGGCAGCCACAGCTTCTCTGGGCAACCTGGGCCAGGGGCTCACCCCCCTCACAGCAAACAATTTCTGCCTCACATCTCACCTAAATCTCCCCTCTTTCAGTGTAAAACCCTTCCCCCTCGTCCCATGGCTCCCCTCCCTGATCCAGAGTCCCTCCCCAGCTTTCCTGGAGCCCCTTTAGGGACTGGCAGGGGCTGGAAGGTCTCCCCGGAGCCTTCTCTTCTCCAGGCTGAACCCTCCCAGCTCTCTCAGCCTGTCCCCACAGCAGAGGGGCTCCAGCCCTCCCAGCATCTCCGGGGCCTCCTCTGGCCCCGCTCCAACAGCTCCATGTCCTTCTGCTGTTGGTGCCCCAGAGCTGGAGGCAGCGCTGCAGGGGGGGTCTCCCCCGAGCGGAGCAGAGGGGCAGAATCCCCCCAACTTGGCCGCATCCTGAGCACACCAGGCAGCACCAGCAGGTCCTGCAGCACAGCCTGCACGTCACCCACCGCATTTGTCTCCAAAAGTCTCCAAAATTGCCCTTTCGGTTGCGAGCCGAAGAACCGTAAGCCCAGGAGCTCAAGCCACCGGCACCACCACGAGCTGCACCACCTGCACGGCCCCCGTGCCCCGCTCCGGGGGGGTCCAGTGGGACCGGAGCCCCGAGCTCTGCCCCACGGGTAGAGGCGGCTGGGGAAGGGTCTCCACAGGAGCCAGACACAAACTCTGCTGGAAAAGGGCCCTTCACCCGCCTGGGGTGCCTTCGCGAAAACCATCCGCGAGGTGGATGTGTGGAGACGGATGGATGAATTCCCTACGGAGAGTTCACAGCCGAAGCAGCGCCGGCAGAAGGGTTTAGGGGGAACGCGCCAGTTAACCTCCCCATTTTCCAGGCGGGAAGCCGAGGGGGCTGCATCCCATCCCTACCGGCAGCCGGTGTCCTACGACACATCGGTGGCAGAGCCCTGAGCGCCCCCGTCCCCCGACCTGCCCTCCCTGTCCCAGACATTTCCATCCCCTCCCTCCTCTTCCTCCCACCCGACTCCAAGCCTGCGCCTTCCCCACCGAAGCTCTCCCGGTTTTCAACACCCACCCTCCCACCCTCGCCTTCCTCCGCTGAGGAAAATGTAATAGCAGTTTAGCCTCTCCATCTGCAAGTTCTTTGACACCAATAACCTCTGTCTTTGTGCTCCCCGGCTCAGATAAAAACCTCTGCCTTTCAGGTTGGCAGCAGCCCTGCCGCGGAGCCCTCCGGCCTTTTTTTTGGGGGGGGAGGGCATGTCACCCGGCCTTGATAAACCCAACTTCAGAAGCTCGTTAGAGCTCAGCCCCAGGAGCTGGGTCCCGGGGGAGCGGGGCGCGGGGGACCCCCCCCAGCTCCCGTTCCTATGGCGACCGAGGATGCCGATGTGGCAGCCTGAGGCGGTACTTTTGGTACTTACAGATCAAACAGGCAGGGCAAGCGGTGCCGGGGAGGAATACACCCCAGCGCAGGAAATTTAATGACTTGAATTAATGACAGGAGAGCCGGCGACTCCCCCTTGGCGCCCGTCGGGAGGAGACGCAAACTTTGCCGCCTCGTTGGGTCAAAACTTTGGATTTCTCTATTCCAGCCCCCCACCTCCCACCCTCGCCCTCTCCCTGAGTTTAGCTGGGGAAACACAGATGGGCCAACGAGAGTGAGCCAGGACCCATGGCGCAGGCTGGGGGGCATTTTCCCCATGGATGTTGGCCCCATCGCGCTCGATGAAGACCATGAGAGAGGTGAGAAAAAGGCTGACAACACCCAGCCGTCCGACCCCCAGCGCCCCCCTCCCCTGCTCAGCGTCCGTGGCCCCTCCCTCGCCCCAGTGGCCCAGGGACCAAGGAAAGGCATGGATTTGACGGCTGGACCACTCGGTGGATAAGGAACTGGCTGGATGGCTGCACCCAGAGGGTTGCGGTCAACGGCTCAATGTCCACATGGAAACCAGTGATGAGTGGTGTTCCTCGGGGGCCCGTACTGGGACCGGTGCTGTTTAACATCTTTGTCGGTGACGTGGACAGTAGGGTTGAGTGCCCCCATCAGCAAGTTTGCCGACGACACCAAGCTGTGTGGCACGGTCGACACGCTGAAGGGGCGCAATGCCATCCAGAGGGACCTGGACCGGCTGGGAGAGGTGGGACCCTGCCAACCTCATGAAGTTCAACCAGGCCAAGTGCAAGGTCCTGCACCTGGGTCATGGCCATCCCAGGCACAACTCCAGGTTGGGCGGAGAATGGCTGGAGAGCAGCCCTGAGGAGAAGGACTTGGGGGTGTCGGTGGACGAGAAGCTCCACATGAGCAGGCAACATGCGCTGGCAGCCCAGAAACCCCCCCGCAGCCTGGGCGGCATCAAAAGAAGCGTGGGCAGCAGGGCGAGGGGGGGATTCTGCCCCTCTGCTCCGCTCTGGGAGACCCCCCTGCAGCGCTGCCTCCAGCTCTGGGGCACCAACAGCAGAAGGACACGGAGCTGTTGGAGCGGGGCCAGAGGAGGCCCCGGAGCTGCTGGGAGGGCTGGAGCCCCTCTGCTGTGGGGACAGGCTGAGAGAGCTGGGGGGGTTCAGCCTGGAGAAGAGAAGGCTCCGGGGAGACCTTCCAGCCCCTGCCAGTCCCTGAAGGGGCTCCAGGAAAGCTGGGGAGGGACTCTGGATCAGGGAGTGTAATGATAGGACACAGGGTAACGGTTTCAAACTGAAGGAGGGGAGATCTAGATTGGATATTAGGAAGAAATTCTTGGCTGTGAGGAGGGTGAGCCCCTGGCCCAGGTTGCCCAGAGAAGCTGTGGCTGCCCCATCCCTGGAGGGGTTCAAGGCCAGGTTGGACGGGGCTTGGAGCAACCTGGGCTGGTGGGAGGTGTCCCTGCCCAGGGCAGGGGGTGGCACTGGGTGGGCTTTAAGTTCCCTTCCCACCCAAACCATTCCATGATTCTATGACCATCTCCTCCCCGTGCCACGTGCCCAGCGGTTGGGGGACGCTGAGCGAGGCACAGCCCTTCCCGGGAGCCGCAGAAGCCGGGGGACGGGTCGGGACACCCTCAGCATCCATCCCATCCATCCGCCCCTGCCGAGAGTGAGGACCGGGCGTGTGCAGAGAGAGAAAGGGAAAAGGACGACTTCTCCCTGGTTTTGTCTGTCCTCCCAACCTTTTTTCTTCTCTTTTTACCGCCGCCCTCCTTTCCCTCGCATGCTCTTTCCGCTCTGGAGCGTTCTGTGCTTTGCTGGGGCATTAAGAGGCAGCGGCTCCAACTGTTTAGCCAAGCATTAAAGGGGCACAGAAACACCCGCATCGCATCCGAGAGCCGCACGCCCTGAAGCATCCACAGGAAAAAAAAAAAAAAATAAAGCAACCTACCAATTCTGTAAAATAAGACCTATTTCTGCACTCGCACCCCCAGACAGCATCCGTACCCCAGCTATCGCCAGCCTTTCCAGCCCCATTTCCAGTCTGGCCATCAGACGTGTCACAGCTCCTGATGTTGATCCCTCCCCATTCCCAGCCGGGTCGCTCGGGAGCGTTTGGGACATTAATGGCAGCGGCCGCCATCTGCCACCATCCAGCCCCTGCGCCAGGCTGGAAACATCCCGCGTCAAAGCGTTGGTGGCCAAGATGAGATTCACATGGTTTTAGACGTGTTAAAATCACCGCGGCTCGAGCACAGGGACAGGAACCGATTCCTCACTCCCTACCAAAACCACCGATAACCTGCAAAAAGGGGATTTTCCCCTCCATGCCCAGTTTCACCGACGCCGGGGGGGGCATCCGACACTGGTTTCAGCAGAACCCGACCGGTGCAGGCAGAGCCCTGGTCCCCCCTTTTGTCCCACCCCAGCGTCAGACCTGTTGGCAGCCGCCGAGGAGCTGGAAACCAGCCCAAAAACCAGCTGGTGCCCGACAGCTCCGTGGGGGGGGGGGGGGGGCAGAGGGGCTGCCCAGGGCAGGGGGGGCTGCTCCGTGCCAGTCCCTCAGCAATAGGCTGAGGTTTTTATTTTTCCTCCTCCTTTAGTCTTCTAACGGGGGTGAAACCAGATTCTCTTTGGCTCGGCTCTTCTTGTCCCCACAACCGGCCATGGGAGCGATGCCTGTGTCCCCACCACAGGGCTCGGAAGCAGAGGGGGGATGGCTTTGGGGGGGTCTGGCTTCAGTAGCAGGACTTGGCAAGGGGGGGGGTCTGGGGCTTTCTCTGCTTGACCCTGTCCCTTCCCAAGCTCAGAAATCGCCCCCAGGAGCCCCCTGTGGAGGCTGCCGACCTGGCGATGGCGGCCGCAGGAGATGGTGGCCACAGGAGATGGTGGCCACAGGTCCCTTCCAGCTCTTCTATGTCCCCGCGCAGTCCCCAAACGGGGTGTCCCTGCGCCCGCCGGGCTTTGAAACGAGAAACCAGGTGAGGAGGAGAACGTCCCCCAGGAAAGCGGCATTCCCCGAGGACATGGCGTGGCACCCCGAGCCGAGCACGCGAGCCCCGGCCGGGAAACACCGACCTGGCTGGAGCACGCCCCGGCAAAATCCCCGTGTGCCGGTGGGTG
Source organism: Fratercula arctica (assembly GCA_947846985.1). Lineage (NCBI taxonomy): Eukaryota > Metazoa > Chordata > Aves > Charadriiformes > Alcidae > Fratercula > Fratercula arctica. Next base: position 3,964,619 of record CANTUZ010000022.1, on the reverse strand, counting down.
CTCCTGGCTCAGCGAGGTGTCGGCGAGTGACCGGGGGGGGTTCTCAGGACTGGGCTGTCCCTGGGGACCCCGGCACAGCCAGAGGTGTCTGCAGCCCCCTGCCCACGCCGTCCGCTCTGCGGCAGCTCCAGGAAATCCATCCATGGATGAGCTCGGCCACGGAAGAGAGACGAAGCGGGACTGGAGCTGCTCCCGCATCCATTTCCCCCCTCCTTCCTTTTCGTGGATTTGCATCTCTCTTTTGGGCAGCTCCGTTTCCAGCACAGACAGGGCTCTGTTTGGGTCTCCCCCCCTCCTTTTCCAGCAATTGTTATGTTAAAATCCCCAGGACATGTTTCTGCAAAGAATTAAAAGAGGGTGAGGAAGAGATTGTTTTCGTCGGTGCCTCACTAAGTCTCTGACCTTGAGCGTGAATAGAAAACAAGAAAAAAGGGACTTTATGCTAATATCACTCACTAAGCACAAGGGGGAAAAATAATAACGGCAAATGAAGATTATGAATGCAAATCAACTTAATAAAGAGACAGGGTCTGTGCAGGAGTCTTGTTTTGCTCTTGTATAGACGACTTGGCATTGTCTGGTTGCGCCGCACCCCAGGTCTAATCATTACAAATTATATCAGGATAGGAAAAGAAAAGAACAGGAAAGATTTAATTCTCTAATTATGACATTGTTCATTTCCCTTGCTGGCGGCGGTGCATTTCGAGAGCCCCCTCGCACCGGCCCTTCGCTCACCTCCCTCAAGTGAACTCCCAGCCGTTTGCTATCAGACACGGGCGCATCGCCCGCGGTCCTGCTGTGCTGGAGCCGGACCCCGGGCTGGGGACCCCGCTCCCGCCTGACGGGGGTGCAGCCATTCCTGCGGGTACCGTGGGACATCCCATCCCTGCCGCCCGGAGCCGCGTCTCCTCCACGGCCAAGGCTCCAGCCAGGAGAAAGAATCATAGAATCACGGAATGTGTTGGGTTGGAAGGGACCTCTAAAGCCCATCCAGTCCAACCCCCCTGCAGTGAGCAGGGACAGCTTCAACTAGATCAGGTTGCTCAGAGCCTCATCCAGCCTGGCCTTGGATGTCTCCAGGGATGGGGCCTCCACCCCCTCTCTGGGCAACCTGGGCCAGTGTCTCACCACCCTCAGCGTAAAGAACTTCTTCCTCATGTCTGATCTAAACCTGCCCTGCTCTAGTTTAAACCCGTTCCCCCTCGTCCCATGGCTCCCCTCCCTGATCCAGAGTCCCTCCCCAGCTTTCCCGGAGCCCCTTTAGGGACTGGCAGGGGCTGGCAGGTCTCCCCGGAGCCTTCTCTTCTCCAGGCTGAACCCCCCCAGCTCTCTCAGCCTGTCCCCACAGCAGAGGGGCTCCAGCCCTCCCAGCATCTCTGTGGCCTCCTCTGGCCCCGCATCAGCCAGGCTGGGTTTGGGAGCCGTGGGACCACCCTGCTCTCCAGCCAGCCCCTTTGGCGAGGCTCTACCTCATTTTTTCCCCCCCCGCTCCCCTTTTCCATTCTCTTCCTCAGCCTTTTCAGCCTTTCCCCCCACAGCACGGCACGGGGACGGGCGGCTCTCCACACCTGCACGCAGAGCGCCCAGCGTAACAAAGCCCCGATGCGGTGGGGGGATCTCGGGCGCTATCGTAACACCATCAGAACAGCTTTAAAAGCAGCGACAGCCCTGACAAAGAACACAGGCACGCCAGCCTTGTCCGCATTCAGGTCAAGAGCGGCAGCGGGCACCCGCTGGCTCCTTTTGAGCGGGTATTTGTTTACAGGCGGGGAAGTCGCAATGGAAATGGCTGGGGCCGGTCCTCGCCGTGGCGTTTGCGAGGCTGCGCAGGTCCAACCGCCTTCTTTCCACTCTCTAAACCCACCTTGGCCCTGGGTAACACGCTCCCAGGCAAAGCTGGGCTTTAGAAGGGAGTCAAAGGCCTGAGCTCGGCCCCACAGGCATCAAGAAAGGTCACCACCTCGCTGGAAGATGCTGAAAACCCGGCTCCACGCGAAAAGGCGATCCCACAGCCGCTACTGTGTCCTCCCAGGTGCTATTAAATCCCCCCCCCTGCCCCGCGCAATGTTGGGGACACAGGGGGTGCTGCCTCACTAGGAACAGTTTTCCTTTCTTCCACCCAAAAAAATAAAAAAATCAAGGTCAATTCTATTGAAACGAGCCTCACGCTGGCCTGGGAGATGAAAGCAGGCCCCAATCCAATTTGAAACCGATGCCCCGCTGGCTACAAATCCCAGAGGGGTGGCTGACACCCGGCCAGAATTCATTTCCCAACTGCCAGGGCCCCCAGCACCCCCCATTCCTGCTCCCTGCTGGGGACCCGGCCCATCTCCAGCTGGGAATAAAGCAGGATGCTCCGCGCCGGGTCTCAGGCTGCCTGCGGACTCGGGATTTGCTTTTAAACCTGGCCTAAAACAGGCTAAAAAATTTGTGGGGCGTTTAAATGAGGGCGAAACCCTCGGAAACCCCATGGCTCGGGGAGAGGGGACCTCAGCCGGGTCTGAAAACCATTCCTCCCGCTCCAGGGTCACGCTTCTCCATCCATGCCCTGGCAGCGCGAGTCCTGGCTGGTGTTATCTCCATCCCATAAACACACAATCCCCCCCCCTCCCCAGCTTTCCCTCCCCTTCCAAACAACATCCACCAGAGAGTTTAGGCTGGGAACGCAGCTCTTTAATCTCCAGCAAGCCTTTGACAACCTGTCTCGTCCTGGCTTTTAGCTGCGCGAGAGCTGTTCGCTAATGGAGCATTAACCTTGGAGAGCTTCCGCAATTACTCCAACACTAATTCTGACAGTTTTCGGTGTTATCTGTTTGTTCTTTTGACAGGCGAAAGGAATTTCTTTTTAAAAGCTGTTTGATGCATGTGAGACCTTCTGTCCACGTATTCTTTTTTTTTTATTTTTCCTGCGGGAGACGGGAGAGAGCGAGGGGGGGTGGAGACGCCACCTTCCCGCAGACACCTCCCGGAGGCACCAGCCAAGATATTTCTCCCCCCATCCAAATCCCTCCCACCCCCGTTTTAAGTCACAGAAGCCGTTTGGTCTCCCCTGACCTCATTAGGGTAATTAGTAAACCTTTTGAAGCTGGGAGAATGGCTCTGAGCTGTGGGAAAGCGAGGAGAGCAAAGAGCCTCTAAAAGGAGCGCGTGTGGATGGAGAAAAGGGGGAGAAAAAAACCATCTTCAGCGCAAAGAGGTGACCTGGGGAAAGGCAGGGGAAGGGGAGGTGGACGCGGAGCACACCGGCAGCTCCGCTCCCCTGGAAATCTCCTTAAATCACCTCTTTTAAGAGGTTGGAAATCCAAGTCCTGCTTATCCCATAAGATGCCGCCGGCAGCCCGAGAGCAAGGAATTCAAATGGAGCGGGGCAGGCGTGGGGCTGAGACCCGAGGATCTCGCTGCGCTTCTCTGCTCTGCCGCCACTTCCCTGCATGCCCTTCGGCAAAGCAGTTCTCGCCGTGCCTCCATCCTTCCTTCGTTTAATAAAAGGTTCCCTCCACCTTATTTTCTATGAGGAAAACACCTGCTTTTGGAGGGAATCACAGAATTTTGGGGTTGGCAGGGACCTCTGGAGATCATCTCCTCCAACCCCCGGCCACAGCAGGGTCACCCAGAGCAGGTGGCACAGGAACGCGTCCAGGCGGGGTTGGAATGTCTCCAGAGACGGAGACTCCCCCACCTCTCTGGGCAGCCTGTGCCAGGGCTCTGCCACCCTCACAGCAAAGAAGTTCCTCCTCATGTTGAGATGGAACTTCCCATGGTCAAGTTTGTGCCCGTTCCCCCTTGTCCTGTCGCCGGGCACCACTGAGAAGAGCCTGGCCCCATCCTCCTGACACCCCCCTTTCAGGATTTATAAGCGTTGATAAGATCCCCCCTCAGTCGTCTTGTTTCCAGCCTGAAGAGACCCAAATCCCTCAGCCTTTCTCCATCAGAGAGGTGTTCCATCCCCTCAGCATCTCGGCAGCCCTTTGCTGTCCCCTCTCCAGCAGTTCCCTGTCCTTCTGGAACCGGGGAGCCCAGAACTGGACCCAGCGCTCCAGCTGTGGCCTCCCCAGGGCAGAGCAGAGGGGGAGGATGACCTCCCTCCACCTGCTGGCCACGCTCTTCTGTTGGCCACAAACGGCTTTTAAAACAGGGCTGGCTCTGACCCGCATGGCCCCCAGCCAAACCCCCCTCGGTGGAAGCGGTGCAGAACGAACCCCTCCAGTCTCCCAAGGCAACAGGGACGTTCCTGCCGGCTTCAGGTGAGGAAAGTTATTTTGGTTTGAACACCGCTTTCGCTAAAGCGGCCCCAGCCACCAGGACACACACGTGTGAGAGGGATGGGAACCCTCATTAAGGACACATCGTCCCTCTAACAAACACAGAAAACGTTTTCAGTCCACTCACCCAAGCCCATCGAGAAGCCAAAATGATGACTGAGGAGAAGCTAATGTTGTAACGCGGATAAAAACCCTCCACTTCTAAAAGAAAAAAAGCGGTATATCTCCAACCTTTGCTATGTATCACAAAGGGCACAAACCTAATACCTCTCTGCATTCTTTTAGAAAGAGGGGGTTTGATGTGAGAGAAAAGCAGATTAAAATAACGGTGGCCCAAAAAAAGAAGAGATCAGAATATACCCTGGTACCAGAGAATTTGAACTGACGCGTCGCCGGGTCCCGCTGTGCCTTCAGCTGCACACAATGACGGCCACGCCACCGCCGTTCTGCTCCTCCTTTTTGAGATTCCCCATCATATGATGAGGTTCCCCAGCCCGGTGCCACAGCCAACCCTTCCATCCCTCCAGGAGAACAGCCCTCAGGAATCGGGAATCGCTCCCCGGGGATGCCCGTAGCTGCAGGAGCCCAGAGGGGAGCCCAGCCAGGCTGCCCCAACCCCGGGGACCGCAGCTGGGGGGCTCTGCTTTGAAGGCAGGGAGAAGGTCTAGATTTGACGCACGCAAAAGCTAAATGAACAAATTACGACTGCGCAGCCCTCGGGGGACATTCCAGAGCCGGGTGACAACTCCGAGGGTGGCTGGGCAGAGACAGGGCTTGGGGACCCTGTGGGTCACCAGCAGGATGGTCCCGGGCTGAGCAAACACCGAGCACAGAGAGCTGAAAGTTGTGTTTCTTGGAAGAGCCAACCCCAGCCGGGATGTCCTTGGAGAAGGCAGCGCCAGACAAGCCCCTCCACGGCCCTGCTCGGGGCCTGGGGGGGGTAAAACAGCACCGTGACACCCCTGAAGGCTCCAAACCCCCAGCTGCTGGTTCACGACCTCGATGCCCATCGGAGCGTTTTGGCCATGGGCATTTCACGGCCCACGTGAAATCAGGTTTTTCACCATCAGAAACGGTTTTTACACCACTTCTGTCAGAGAGAGGGGGCAGCGTGCGCTCAGCTCCGGCTGAACACCGGAACGATTAGGATTATTTTAAGTACATCAGGTTTTGGTTTTTTTTTTTTTTTTCTTTAAAAGAATGAGAGTAATTAACCACCAGAACATATTGGCAGCGTATCAGGGGTGCGGTAAACGCTCCGTGGCTCAGTCGTTTCAGATGAAGGCTGGCACCCTTTCCAGGGGAAACCTTCTAGTTTCACTGCTCGCAAAAAAAAAAAAAAAAAAAAGGAGAAACGGGCTGTTGCTGCGTGGGAGGCTGAGCGCCATGAACAGAACGGTCTCTTCCAGCTGCAAATCTCAACCCTTCCCTTTCCCGGCTCGTATTCAGCAGCAGACGGGAGCGTGAGTCCGATTGCAAAGAGAGCAGGAGCATCCCCGAGCGCCGACAGCTGCGGGTGGCAGCGTGGCCAGCACGGGAACGTATGGAAAGCAGAAGCTGCCAAGAGGAGGCATCAGCCCACGTCAGCCAACGTTCACACGCAGGTTCGGTGCCGTTCCAGTTCGATTTGCCGGCAAAGACAAACCTCTTCACGCCCAGGAGCCGCAATTGATGTGATGTGCTGGAACACGTCAGCCCGTTTCCCTCCATCCCAGAAGCTAATTAAAGCAGCTGGTAATTGTCTCCAAGCACCTCTCCACGGGCAGGGGGGTCTCCGAACCCGTAAGGAACCCTGCGGAAGCGAAGCAGATCCACACGGATCCACAGCCCGTGGAAGCACTTCCACCGAACCGGATCCGACAGCCCCGTTTTCTGGCGATTTCATCTCGCAGGTGCATTGAAGTTTCATCCTCTCAACAGGTATCCTTGGACGTGGGCTTTAGCTCGCGCCTTTCATCTGGCAACGCAAAGAAGAAAATACTGAAGTGCAACATCTGAGATGTTCATCTCGAATTTAATTTTAGGGACATCATCTGCCTACCAAGGCGCGCAGTCACACATTAGCATGCATCAGAAGCAGCGCGTCCCCTTTAATGTTTACTCATCCTTAGATTGCAAAAATTGTTGTGCGAATTCCTTCTTCAATTAGCTCCGGTACTCGAAAAAAAATATTGTTCCAGCGCCAGCACGGTTATGATCATTTCTTTCCTTTATACTTTTATTCCCCAGTGTAACTTAAAAAGAAAACGCTTCCTCCACTCTCCCCTGCAAAGCCCCCTTTAAAATTCTTTAAAACAAAAAACAACCGACATTTCTAAAGGAAAGGTTTTTGTGGCTGAAGTGCCACTTCCATTCACCTTTCCATCATGGAAGGGAAAAAAAAAAATCAAGATCAGAAGAAGGATTTAGACAAAAAACCAACTAAGTAAAGCTAATTTTTTATACAGAAGGATCCTGCTAGTTGTGTAGAGGAGCTTTGTTGAGCGGAACAGAAAAGACATCAGAAGAGACTCTACAGCAGGTTTTCAAATATTTCCAGCTACTTTCCCAACGTGCAGCCCGTATTCCACAACAAACACGGAGCTGCGATTTCAGTGCGGCGCCAGTACCCACAGAGCACCGCGGGATTAAGTCTACCATCTTGTTTGCAGCATTTGGGGAGGAAAACCACCTCGGATGCTCCCTGCGAAGAGCCCCCGGGGCCGGAGGGACCCTGAGGGCACCTTCGGAGACGGGAAGCAAAATCAGGAGCGCAGCTAAAACCCTGCGCGCGTGGAAATTCCATGTCCCAGAGCCACGGTCACCCCCGAGATCCCCAGAACCGCTCAGCGAGCGTATGAGCAACGAATCGAACAAAACGCTTGCCATCTCTTACCACGACCGCACTCATCTCCTCCCGCCTCGGGGACCGTCCCTCGCTGCTCAGCGCCGCAGCGGCCGGTCCCAGCCCTGGCGGTGGCCCTGTTTGCCAGCTGGGAAGGACGGTCCTCACCTCTCCTTATCTTACAAAGGTGACAACTAAAGCACGGTGACCTGCGTGAAGCCACGTGAACGGCAAGAAGCAGGATAAGCCCTTCCACAGGAAGGGACCGAGAGGCCAGGGTATTCGCGGTGACATCAGGGACACAGAGCGCGCTGGAAGGTCCCCAACCCAGGGGATGGAGATCTGCCCACACAGATAATACCACCTATTAGAGCCGAGCTTCTTTGCAGTACTAGAGGAATCTCCCTCCTTGAGGAAGAACTCAAATCCATGAATGAAACATCCTTTACCCATAGCAAAATGCTACGTTTCTCTCTTTTCACCTCCCCGGGTGACCAAAGGGACTCAGAGCATCTCTTCTTCCACACAGTGACCACAAAACTCGCACACAGACTGTTGTCTACACACCCCCTCCCCCCCCCAAAAAATCCCCCAACTTTATACATGAACCCTCATTAAAAAACAGGTCTGGCTATGGAGAGGCAGAGAAGTGCTTTTCTGCGCCCGCAGAAGAGGTGGTTCCTCCCCCGGCACCCTGTGGCAGAGGTTATTTTGCACTCCACGGAGCGCGGCGGCGAGGTTACAACGCTGCGGCAGCAAACAAGCTGGCGAAATCAAAAGAGCTTCCCAGCGCTCAGCCAACGGCCCGCAGTTCCCATTTCAAGGCAGGAAATTTGCATCCAAAGCATCGAGAGCACTTTAACTGGAGTTTAAAATAAATTCAGAGCAGATGTGTTTGTGACCAGAATCCCAGACAGCACCGTCCCCAGCTGGAGACCTCAGCAGAGGTGAGAGCTTGGGCTCGGAGCAGAGAGAACTGGGCCAGGGAAATGGCTTGGAGGAACAACGCATCTGCTGCTGATCAGCACGCACAGGCCACGGCCATTAGTGCTAATTGGGGCTAATTTTCAGCCCCCTCAGCCTGAAAAAGAAGCAGCACTTGGTTTGAATCCCATCCCAGCCTCTCACATAGACAAGGGCTCGAAAGCGTGATGCCAAGCCTGTATCGCTGCCATGGTGAACACCCTCCATTCCTTCGTTAAGCCCTGCTGCAGTTAATTTTGCACGGCTCACTCCCCAGGGGAAGCCAGGTGCGCGCCCAAGGGTGCTGCTGCGGTAGGGCTGGGTTTTCACATGTCTGTGCCGCACATGGACCAGGAAACACGGCTCGGAGGAGAAGGGAGCAAACCCTGGGCCGGGCTGGGTCCCGCTGGGGCTCGTGCCAAGCCCTGGCCCAGCCCAAGCCAACGCCGCACTCTGCACAGACAAGCCTTCCGAGCGGGGAGATACAGCTTAATTCCATCAAATTAGGGGATCTGAAAACTTTTGTCTGCCCCAGAATGGCAAAAAGCCTTTGCAAACAAGTAGTGACAGGGCTGGGTTAAGCCCACGGAGGTAAAGCCCGGGGGCAGCAGCACCACCGCAGCTGGGAGAAACACAAGAGCTCCCCAAGAGCCACCCCAAACCCTGCTGCTCCCCAAGGCCAGGGGACACACAGCCCCCGAGAGGGCACTGCCACTGCGCTCCCAGAGCTGCCGGAGGGAAGTGTTGCCTTTTTCAAGCATCAGGATTTATTTTCAGCTTCGCCAGGTGCTGGCAGTGCCCCCGTCAGCAGCATGTTCGGTCTGTGAGTGCCATCTACAGGGTTCGCCTGTGCACCGGCCCCTCTCCTGCCCGGCCCTGACACCCGCTGCCCTCCGCACAGCCCAACAGAAGCCCCTACCAGTAACAAGGTTAAAACATGGAGCAAAGGAAAGCCTCTTTCTTGGCTGTGCCACGCTCCAGGACAAGCCTGCAGCCATCTGCCTCCTGGGCACAGGACACGGGGACATGGCCGGAGAGCGGGGCGGCAGGGTGGGACGTGGGGAATTTGGCTTCTCATCTCCTCAGCGCCACTCGTCTGCACATCTGGAAGATGGATGAGAAGCAGATGTTAGTACCAGGGAACGCCCTTAACTCCGTTCAGGCTTTTAATTCTCTGCGCTGAAGAGCCAGGACACAGCCTCTCCTTCCCGACTCCCAAACAGTAAAATGTCACTTGGCTCTTCTGTTGCGGAGAGGCTGGGATGGCCCTTGCGGGGATTTTACTTAGCCCTCCTGTACAAGAGCAGGGATTAATGTAAGAATAGGGAGAAAGGAAAGGGAGGAGACTTCAGAAAATTGAAACAAACCCCGAGATGAAGGGCGAAGGCGAGCGGTAGGCAACGAGAGAGAAGTGTGGGTCTAACAGACAAGAAGGGTTGATGGTGTAAGAGCAGGGCGATGCTCAGCAAGGGCAGCTGAGCAGAGAAATGATCCACAAAAACACCATCCCCTCGGCTCAGCAGCAAGGTGAGGCAGCCCCGAAAACAACCCCGAGCGCCAGCGGCCGAGCACGCTGCCACGGAGGAATGGGGTGAAACGGAATGCTTTATTTCATTTGTCTGAAGATACAATGGCGGGGGGGGGACACACGCTGTAAGTGAAAGTAAAACAATCAATCAATACAGGACTGGTTGCTTTTTAAAAATAAATCAACAATTCAAGCAGGAGGGTGAAAGACGAGCTCCTCCATTTCTGAGAGCACAGACAACACAATGCACTCGAGTGCTGTTTTATTGACTTCTTGGCAATCTGCTCAGACCACAGGCCCCTCTCCCAGCACTTTAAAGCCGTGGATCCCATTCCAGCCCCACGTACAAATGAAACAAAACAGAAGCACGTTATTAACAATAGAGAGCTGATGCTCGCATCGCTCTCAGTCGATCTCATTAACCTCAGCAGAACGGTCCAGTCGATTTGCCCAGCAGTTCAATATCAACAGCGGAGGATTCGATGCAGCCCTCCAAGAAGATCAGAGAGGCAATTACGTAAACTTCTGAAATTAGGCTTTGGCTTAAACAATAGTGATTGTTTCAAGCGAACTCTGGAGAAGCAGCCGCTCGTGACACACACACACAGACACACGGGCCGGTGACTGCGCAGCATCGCAGGGAACTGCACGCGCCGCTCTCAGTCCTCACCGGCTCCGACAGCCTTTTGGCACGGAGCGGCAGGAGCCCCGCACAGGCCAACAGTGGAGGGTAGCTGGTGGCCACAGAGGCTCCCACCAACACCCCGATTGCCTCTGGGAGAAAGAAAAGTGCAGCAGCAGCAGCTGGTGAGGCACCAGCCTGCCCAGGGACAGACACACGTTCCTCCGAGCAGCGGCACGTACTCGTACACAGCCCGGCACCGATGCAGCCGGAGCTGGCTCAGAGCACACGGGCGTCTGTTTGTATCCGTGTATTTAAATCTATTCTGAAAAACTACTAGAAGTTCTAACCGTTGCAGAGAGGTTATCAACACGGGTATCAAATAACTAAAGTAACTAAAATTATGGTAACTCAGGTAACTACTGAACTGCTCTCTTACTATGGAAACATAATGCAAGGCTTTAAAAGCCACTATTATTAGCAAGACCTCCCCCTCACCCGAAAGCCTGCGCTGGCCTGGCGCTGACTGCCCAGGGGTGCACCGTCCCTCTGCTGCGAGCAGAAGCCCCTGCGATAGCTTCAATTTATTCTTCCAGGAGACAGAGAGCTCAGTAACAGCTGTGCTGAGCAATAGGTTTGTCCTCGAAGTGGTCTGTAATCAGCACCTTTGTTTTCTCCTCTCAGAAGACGCCTTTAACCATGATTGAGAACAGAGGCGGAATGTAAAGTCTTGGCCCATGAAGCGCAAACCCAGACCACTGGCTGCTTCCGAGACACAGGATGCTCCAGGGGAAAATGGAACGAGCCACCCAGGGTCACTGATTACAGCTCAAACCTCTCTCCAGCCGAAACAGGATCAGAATAAAAGCGACAACAACGCTATGCTATGGCCCCACAATCATGTTTTTATTCTCCACACGATGAAACCCACCCCCCTTTAAAGACAGCCAGCAGAAGGGCCCTGGAAACAGGTACGTGGTACGTAGATAGCGGGCTGGCACACCCTCCGGGCCTTCAACTTCGTTATCATTTGCCTACACAGCACCAGCACAGGGACCTCGTTATGCGCTCTGGCTGCATCCCTCCACAGCTTTCCCTGCTCAAATTCCAAATACCTGTTACAGCAAAAATCAAATTCTATCAAAATTATTTTCGTGGCAGGACCTCCGGCTCGAGGTCCCCTTCTCTTTGATCCAAATCATTCAACTGTTAACATTAAAAAAAAAAAAAAAAAAAAAATCATCCACTCCTGCAAGGTGAAGGAAACTTCAAAATTGCAAGACCCATCAGCCCAAGGAAGAGCAGAGCCTGAAGAATGATGAAGTTAATCGCCTCAGATAAAGAAAGGCTGACAAATGTGTCATGCTAGGGCACGTCGGTGGACTGAACTACAGCCAGGCTCGCCCGGCTTCGGCACAAAGCAAGGAACAACTTTGCAGAGGGGGTTGAAGAGCCAGAGAAAGTTATCAGATGATAGATAATCTCCATGGTCATCATCTAGATGATCTCCAGGGGTTCCTTCCAACCCTACCATTCTGTGATTCTGTGATCAGCGTCTGCACGGACCTGCCAGCCGGTGCGGGATCAAGGAAGAGAACACTACCAGGAACCAAACAACCCACCGCTCTGATCACCCGAGGGGCAGCAACGGCCAGATTTAGCCATTACTGCTGTTCTCACAGAGGAACGCAGCAAACGCTTTCATCTCTGCATCAGCTAAACAAGCAGAAAGTACCTAAAAGAAGCATGAAAGGATACAAATGATACGAAATTAGGGCACATCCAAAGTGCTGCGTTCACGTGACAGCATTACTAAAAATATATATATATTATATATTTAAAAAATCTTTTGCACGTGTGCAAGACAGAGCTGCCAGCACCTGGGGTGACATTTCTCCAGGAAACCTCACCCCCCCGGCACGGGTGAGCACCAGGATGACACCTCTCCCTCAAGGGAGGGATTTCAGGGCAGCAGCGAGACCCCCCCCCCCAGCTCCCCCGTGACTTGCAGCAAACCCCTCCGTCCCTGATGTTTGATAAGGCTATCCCTTCTGCCCTGCTCTTTTTGTGAAGTGTCAGTTTTGTCCCCTTATCCACGGGGGATTTGCTAACCAAGAGAAAGGAGCCGTTACTCCAAAGACATTCTCAATCTTCATCTTCAAGGTAAGGTCAAGCAGGGAACTCCCTGTCCCGCAGGGGAACTCCCTTGGGTTCTCCTAACAAAGGCACCACCAGTTTTGGGGGGAAGTGGGGCTGCTCTGCCCGTAGTTTTCAAGGAACGGTCTTCCCTTCAAGGCTAAAAGGTGCCACAAACAGGAGCACTTTGCAAGCAGTTTTCACCATTTTAGCAGCAGATCCACCTAACAATGACCTTCTAACACATTCGCATTTGGTCCCACACAAAAAGAACCCAAATACCAACACAATGGGCTGCCCAGAAACATCCCAGTTTGCTGGGCTGACAGCGGGGCACAGCCTGAGTACCAGCAAATGGAGTGAAACTCCAGTACCCTTCACAAAGAGATTATTTTGGAGCCAGGGATGTCTAAGAATGTTTAAGAATCACAGTTCACAGGGCTTTGGGTCCTCCTCTTCCAGTCTTCAGGTGCTCGGAGATCAGCCATCATCACACCAGCAGCTGAGGTTCTGCGACTCAAACGGCAGCACTCTGGTTCTTCCTCGGGTGATCTCAGACAGAACCAGCAGCTCCAAACGCAGAAGCCCGGAAGAAGTGACACATTTCTCTGGCGAACATGCCACAGGAACTAGGCAGAGCAGCGTGAACATTGGCAGCCCCACAGACTACGCAACCGATTGCTCTTCTGGAGAAACGCTCCTTTGGGCTAAGAGGCACCTTTCATTTGTAAACGTGTCTTTGCTGTAAACCCCTATAATGACCTGTATTGTGACGTGTAACCGCTAACCCCGCAACTACAAGAAAACTGATGCGTTTAACTCATTCCCAAAGCTATTCTCTGTCTGAACTAACACAACACTATAAAACTCACCACTGGCATAACAGACAAGAGCTCTCCCAGCTCCCACCAGATCAGCGTTGATTACAGAGACACTTCTCAAAGAATTAACCTGATAGTGCACGAAGGAAAGAGGATCAGCCGGCAAACGGAATCCTCTCGTCTGATATTTCAGCTGACTGCCACGGTGAGCAGGGAGAGGGATATGAACACCTACAAAATGCTGACAGGCCAGCAGACACAGCCGCGCAGCACCTGAGTCCAGAGCAGTAAGATTTCAAATGCTGAGCGTTCATCCAGGAGTTACGTTTCCCTCAGCACCCCCCCGCGTCGTTAACAGCACCCAACGCAGCATCGTTTAGCTCGCCGCTCCACCTTTCCCCAAAAACGCGTGTGAAGAAAACAGGTTTGGTCCCCTTTCCCCTGCCCCAGCTATGGAAGGGTTCGTACTGTTAATTAACAGTCATTATAAGCAATTATAAAAAAATAAAACTTGAGCACTGGTAAGGTGATTCCACTGGACTTGCACGCCCTTGGTCAGTCTGCGCAGTTGGTGGCACTGGTCCCAAATCATCTGGAAAAAAGAAGACACCCAGCGTCAGCGTGAGCACATTCAAGGCGACAGATCACTACCAACCTCACAACAGCTGGGGGAGCTGAGAGGCCAGGCAGCGAGCTCTGCCGAGCTTCCATTCCCCCTCGGCTTTAGAACAACATCCTCCAGAGAAACACAGAAATCCAGCTTGCGCGATCCACAGGCTGAAAGCACATCGCTGCAAAAGCAGGAATGGCTATGCCAACTCGGGACATCCGTGAGTTTTAGCTGCCATGTGACTTGGGAGCAATTCCTAAACTGAGAAAAAAAAACCAGGGGTTTTTATTTTCCCATCTCACACAGGGAGGCTCGGGTTGGGCAGAAGCGCTGGCTCTCCCTCCCACGGGCCTGCGAAACACAAGGCACAAAGCGAACAGGCGTACGGTACGTCCTTTCCAGTGTGCTCGGTCAGAAAATGAAGAAAGGCAAGATAAAGTCTGTGTGCCAACACGCAGAGACCACACACCGAAGTTTAATTTATGCAGATCTGTTTACAGGATCTGTGCCAAAGCTCCCACGTCTTTAGAAAAGGCCTCTTAGCCCCTTGCGAGGGAAAGAGAAACATACAAAAAAACCCACTTACCGCCTCAGACTTTTTGTTTCGAACACTGTGTCCTCGTCGCTGTCGAACGAGGCCATCTCTATGTTCTCGTCGTAATTTGACAGAAGACCATATTTCTTCCGCTGAGGCTTCTTCAACCTGGAACGAGTTTTGGGCTCATTTCGGGGTCCCTCCGACCTGAGGCTGAGGGACAGAGAGAGCGCAGGGTGAGCGTGCTGCCACAGCGTGGGTCCGGGGGGGCCTTTATCAGCCAAAAAGAGCAAAAACAGCGGCACCAACAGTTTTATCGCTGCTAATTACCTTTGGTAATTAACAGTGGCGTGAATTTATACACGCTGGATGCACAGGGAAATGCCTGGCAAAGGGAGGAAGGGGGGATCCTGGGATAACGGGGCACAACCCCAGGGTCCGGGAGGGGGGACCGGGGCAAGGAGGGGCACGGCCCCACTGGAGGGACTGGGTCGGGTGTCACCGGTCCAGGGGATGGGGGGGGCGGGACCGGTGTCACCGGGCCGGGGGGGGGACAACTGGGCCGGGTGTCACCGGGCCGGGGAAGGGTACCGGGCCGGCCCGCACTCACCGGAACGCCCTCAGGAGGAAATAGAGCGCGGCCAGGGCGGAGAGAGCGCTCAGCACATACACCGTCCCGCTTCAGCACCGGCAGCCCCGACCCCGCCGGCAACACCGACCCCGGAGTCGGGCCCGGCCGCGTCCCGTTCCCCGCCGCCGCCGCCCGCGCCGCCTCCGTGCCGTTGAGCGGGCTCGGGATGGCCGAAGGAGCGGGGGAGGCGGCCCGGCCGGCGTGCAGGAGGAGAAGGAGGAGGAGGCACAGGGGCTCCGGCCGCCGCATGGCCGGGCCGGGCAGAGCGGAGCCTCGGCGAGGCGGCAGCGGCGGCGGGACGGTGCGGCGCGGCGCAGGCCCCGGCCGGGCCCGGCGGAACCGCACGGCACGTTCCGGGGCACCGTCGTTCCGGGCCGGCCCAGGGCGCACAGAGCCCGCCGTTCCCCCTCACGACACCAGCTCTCCCTCAGAGCCGCCATTCGCCCCCACGAACAGCCGCTACAACAGCCTCGGGGTCGCCTTTTCTCCCTCAAGGCCACCATTTGCCGCTCAGGCCCACTGTCTCCCCCTCGCAGCAAGACTCTCTCCCTCAGGGCTGCCATTTTCCCTTCAGGGTCGTTATTCCCCCCCTCGCAGCTGCCATAACCTCTCCAGGGCCACCCTTTCTCCCTCATAACAAGACTCCCTCCCTCAGGGCTGCCATTTCCCACTCAGGGCTGCTGTCCCCCTGCTCACAGCAAGACTCAGTCACTCCCTTAGGGCCGCCATTTTCCCCTCAGGGTCATCATTCCCCCCCCTCAGGGCCACCCTTTCTCCCTCACAACAAGATTCCCTCACTCAGGGCCGCCATCCCCCCATCACAGCAAGACTCATGCCCTCAGGGCCACCATTTGCCCTTCAG
The DNA here is from genome assembly GCA_947846985.1 of Fratercula arctica. Taxonomy (NCBI): domain Eukaryota; kingdom Metazoa; phylum Chordata; class Aves; order Charadriiformes; family Alcidae; genus Fratercula; species Fratercula arctica. The sequence continues at coordinate 3,948,825 of CANTUZ010000022.1, read as the reverse complement.
GATCACCATTCCCCTGCTCAGGGCCCTCATTCCCCTGCCATGATGGTAATTTCCCAGCCAGGGGTGACCACTGCTTGAAACACAAGCGTTTTGAGCATTTCTAACAAACACTTTCTTTCTCCACAGGAGCTCAGGAAGGACCCAGGTGTGTCAGCCGCCCTGGAGCACAGCTCCGCTCCCCCACCATGAGCTTTTCTCTCCAGGAAAGGGCTGGAGCTGCCTGGACTTGAAGAAAAAGGGTATTTTGGCTGGAAATGGATCACCTCCAGCAAATATCACATCAGGCCCACAGCACCCAAGCACCTTCCCAAGAATGTGATGGCATTTTACATCCAGCCCCCACAGGTAAGCTATTCCCTCAACCCATCCCAGGAACAAATCATTAAATCACTGCCACAATTAGCAATGCCAAAATAACAGCCCCTCAAACCAGGCCTCTGTTATTGCACCTATTAATTATTCCTGCCTGCGTTTAAGCATCTAGCCATCTTCTTTGGGAAGGTTTTTCAAATAATGCTGTGTAAGTATTTACAGTTTGAATTCATTTAAACATCACCCGACTGCATTTTTTATCAGCAAAGGTTTCTCACACTCTCATGCCCCTTTATTTAATCTCCTCCTTCATTAGCACGCAAAAATCCTCCCCGGGGAATTGCTAGATACAGCCCCCAAAAGTGTGTCAGCTGGTTTCTTTTTTTAAACACCATTCACTCAGATAATTTGAAAAAAAAAAAAAAAAAAAAAGGTTAAAAAAAGAAGAAAAAGTAGGTTTCAGGAAGCAAGCTGGGATCGTCATTCTCATTCCGCATGCACGAACGCCCCAGGGCTCTCGCACGGGGAAATCAATGGATGGCTTTTGGGGGGCAAGTGCCCTGCTGGCCCCCTGACTGAATTCCTTTGTGCCTGGGACCCCCTCAGCGAGAGAAATTTCTTATTAAGAGCACGAGTTTTTAAAACTTTACCCATTAATTTAGCTCATTTCTGCTGGCTAGGCGCCTGGCCTCCCCAGCCCGTCGGCTCGGAAGAGCCGGTTTGACAGCAGGAGCGGCGGCGGCTGCACCTCGGCAGGTCGGGAAACCACCGCAGTCTTCCTCACCCACCGGCTCTGCGGCACAGAGGACGCGCCAGCAGTTCTGCCCTTCAAACACACCGCAGCAGGAATTGTTAACCGGGCACGATACCCACATGATTTCTTCAAAGGCACTTTGGGCTGCGTGAGCAGATTTTTTTTTGCATCATACACTGCTCTTAAAAGACTGTCCTTCACGCGGGGCATAGCATAACCAAAAGCCAGAGGAAGTAAAGGGAGAAAAAAGCAGGATAAAGCAATCATTTGTGTTCTCTTAGCCCAGAAAGGAGAGTAGCAGAGACATCAGAAACCCTCTCTCTGCCTTCACATATCACATTGCCGTCTCCTGCCCCATTCTCTTCAAAGCTGCCAAAAATACACTCACAGCTGTTGGCCTCCCTGGCAGAATAAATCCTCCTTGTTACTGAGCTGCCACATTTCCAGCGTTTAATGGAGAACGAGACCTCGTATCTCATGAGCATGGGTTCAAGTTGGAGACCGGCAACGGCAGGTCTCAGGAAGGCAGGGCTCCTTTTGGAGCCCCAAAATGCACCAGCCGCTGCTCAGAGCGGCAGGGTGGCGGGAACAGAGTAATGGAAGCTGCTTCCACTCTACAGAGCAGCATGGCAAGACACGGGTGTAAAGTATTAAAGATGATAGCCCGAAAGGCAAAAAGACTTTTAAGGACGGTTTGAGTTAGTGTGATGTATCACAAAACACCCACCACTACTTCGGAGAATTCTTATAATCCACAGCACGCAAGGGATGGAGGCGAGGAGCTGGAGGAATTCAAGCAGCCAGCACTCCTCTGACTCCATTACAAGCCAGGGACCAGGCAGCAAGTGAATAAAAAATTCAAAACAAATTATTCTACACATACAGAAGAGGAAGAAAAGGGCAGTTTGGCTAATTTTAACTTTTTGACGGTCCGTTTCGAAGATAGGACTTAAAACCGGGCAGGAGAAAACACCAAAGCTCGATCTCTATGGCATACTCCAACAAACACAGGCTGAAAACCCTCCCAGTAACTCCGCAGATTACTGGAGAGCAGATAAAGGTTAATAGACCAGAGGAAATTAAATATTTTATCAGTCCCAGAGTGCAAACTTCCTGCAAGGAGAGTTGAATTCTCTTGCTCTGTGCCTTGCTTCCGCAGAGCGAGTAAAGCCTGTCTTTACCCCCGAGTGCCACAGCCCCGAGGTCAGGCACAGGAGCCCCAAGTTCGGTGTTTGTTTGGACACAAGGCGCAGCAACCAAAATTACAGCAGTTAACACCACAGCAATAAAGGACCTTAATTAAACAACACAAACCCGAGCGCTGTAACTCCAGCACAGAGCAGTCTCTGCAGAATGCAACAGACATTGCGAATAAAAGGCAATGTCTGCTAACTTGGGAAGATGGCACTAAGGCTTTTATTAGCCATTCTGCCCCACAAAGGAATCAATTCGGAATCGCAGCCTCTGCAATGGGTGCCTCGTTCGCCTTTCGTCCTGGGCTGAACCTCCCGCGCACACGCAGCAGGATTTGTTCTGAGCACACAGCTCCTCCGGAGTCACAGGCAAATATTTTAGAAGTTTATAAAAAAAAAACAAACAAGCAAACACAAACACAAAACAGCCGGCTGTTAGTGCTGCGCTTCCTCATTAACTCCCCCCGGCAGCTAGTACTCGGCCCCATCCCAGCAGGGCACCCTCCCAGCACTAGCCAGGCTGGCGACACCAGTTCCCATCCTGCTGGCCTGTTTTAAAAGCCCGTCTGCTCCCACCATCCACCCGGAGTTTCTGATGGCAGAAACTCATTTTGCACTCAAGATTTTGTACTCAAAAGCTGCCCAGCCCAGCTTCAGCACCGGTCCCACTTCTCTCCAAGCACCCAACAGCGCTTGGAGATACACTAAAATACACTAAATATACTTTCTCTGCTAGAAAATTCCAGCACATAAAAAAGAGACCAGAGTTAATTTGCCAATACCTAAATCAGTACTTTTCAGACTTTGATAAAATTAATTTTTAACACAAGCGATGCTAGAACCTGAACTGCAAATTTTGCCTCTGACTTCAGAGATGGGAAACCTGCGGCAGATTTATCTCGTGCCCAGTGCTTGACCACAGAGATCACCAGCCGCAGACAGCCGAATCCCACCTGAAAGCTGCGAGGCGTTAAAACTCTGGAAACTCCCGTGAGGAACAGAAACATCACCCCTCAACTTTCATCAGCAAAACAATTTTAATTACTCTAACGTGTACGGAAGGAAATCATTCACTATCCGAGCTCAAAAAAAGCTTCAGCGAATTAAGATTTTTGTGCGTGTTGCCATTTCAGCTGGCAGCAGCAGCTTCTGTCCTGCAGACACCGAGTTTGTGCCATTGTTGAGCCCTTAGATGTAGCTGCTTCTCTACTGAAATCTGTCAGATGCACAAATTTAATGTAATTAAGCCACTTAACTGATTAATTAAGCCACTTAACAACGATACAATGGAGTACTTGCTCTCAGAGACAGGTTCCTCCCTGTCCACCTCCCACCCACAGCAGCATTGGCTCATTCCATACTTCTACCAGGCTCCACACCAGGTAACCACATTTCCACTGTATGCCTTGGCCACAACCTAACATTCGTACGTTTCCCCACAAAAGTACTACAGAGATTCGTTATTTTTTTTCCATGTTCCATTATTTTATTCTAACTTAATTGGCTTCTTTCCTTGTTCAGTTGAGCTATATAAGAATCAGTCACAACACCGCTCAAAGCTCTTCACCACTCCAGTCAATGGCTGTCCTTCTCCATCTTCTCTGACATGTTTTGTTGCTGAAAGAAAGTAAAGACAGCGAGTTTAAAGGCAAAGTCTACAGAAATTTTCACCTATAAACTACTGGTCAGACTTTACCCACTCAGAGAACAGCACTGTGACACTGTGACAGAGCCAAACGCTACGGGGTGAGGGGCGGATTCGTCATTTATGAGGGACAAACACGGAGACATTACCTGGTTGGCAACTCGCATCCTGGCCCCGCTTCCTCGGAACCACCACTCTTCCTCAAGAGTCCCCCCCATCAGCTTCCAGGTCCAGTGTCCATCTTCCCTTCAGCCTGCCAAAGCAAAGATGCATTAATAAAAAACATCAAGCGGAGCCTTCGCATTGCCACCCGCCTCCCCCAGCACGAGTCACATCGTATAGGAGGGTTTCACAAGCCATTCGCTGAACCCATCACATCACAGAAGCACAGTCTGGGAAAACTGTTCCGGGGCTGGCTGGTGCCTTTGATACGCCGGCCAGTGGATCATTTGCTCCCTAAGCAGAGAGTTAACCACTTTGACATGGCTGCTTAGGAAGTGTGGGCTATGGGAAAAAGTTAATGGCAACAAGTAGGATGGCAAAGAAAGCTACAATTAAAGTGAGCAACTTAATGAAGTCTAGGAAGAATTCTCAATAGATGAACACATATCAAGTCAGGGAATTCGTTTCCCATCTTGCTTCCATACCTACTAGCAAGACATGACTGCATGCCCAACTCTGATCTGTGGAACTGAAGTTGTGCCACAAGCCAAAGGTTGCATACGGCATGGGTTAAAATTTTTCCATCAGTTGACCAAAATTGTCAAAGGAATATTTTCACAGGTACATTAGACTTTCAAATGAGCTCTCAACAAGAGGAAGGATGCGGACATGAGCAAAAGGAGTTACCTCGAATTACAGGACTATTTCCACATATGAACTAGCCAAGAGAGCAGCTTTCGTCTCAGAGGTTTCTGTTGGAGGCACAACACTTCTTTTCTCCAAGGACACTGCAGTTTCCATATGCTAGCAAAGAATTCTTAGAACTTGTAAGGCAATGACAAAGCTAGCTAATTACGGCAATTTACCTACCATTGAACACCCCTGGCAAGCTAGTAACTAGTCCAGTTACTACAGGACTGATTCTTCGCTACAGCTTTTCAGTGTAGGCTATTTTCAGTATTTTACCGAAACATCAATTATCCTACCTAACACCAGCATTCCCTCCGCTTCCGCCGATTTCGGCTTCGAGTACTAGAACATCCTACGTATATACTTTTCAGTCCTCTGCCTCTAGACAAGTTTGACCGTTCTTATGTGCAAGTATGTTGACGAATTCACATGTCAAGACCAATTTAAGATTAAATTCTAGCAACTGGTCAGTAAATCTGGCTTTGCTCTTACACCGTCACTACTTCTTCTCCTCTCCTCTGGCTTCCTCTATCACTTAGACTGTTCTTCATCTTCAAGGGTTGTGTTGTGCAATGAAATGTAAATGTCAGGAGCAGAGTTCATTTCAGACGGTCTTTTAATAGGCTTCGTAAAGCCAAAGAAAACTGTATACAAGAATCCTTTACCACTTCAAATACAATATCAATGGAATATGCATATTTTTCTTCCAGTAAAAAAGGACAATATAAATAAACATTTTCAAGAACCTCTTTTATGGTAAGTTTGCAAGTCTATTTCTGGGTAATTTACATCATTACAACAGTAAAAATACCGTTATGCAGGTTGAACATACAAGCAAGTTTCTCTTTAGATATATCAAGGTGGTTTGCCTTCCAATTTGTACCCAGGCTGCATTCCTACCTTGCTACACTAAAGGAATGTTACAAAAGACGAAGGTAATGCACTTAAAAAAAAAAAAGTCCACAGCTTGTTCAGCTTCCAGTGAACATTGAATTAAAGGTCCTTTCTATCTCAAAAGAAACTGAATTGGGGCCCCAACTTCACAACTTTAAAAAAAAAAAACACCTTGGCTCATCATGAAGGATAAAATAAAATCTGAAGTGCTTTCAAAAAAGATTAAAAACACTTGAAAGCAGAGCTTTCTTAAAGAAAAGTCTAATTAGACCATCTTATATCAGAAGCTGTCAGGCTGTGTTTGACAAGATTAGAACTGATAATACTACAAAAGTGAAAATACAAGTAGATGTACTACACAATAACGATTTCAGCGAAGCTCCAAAAATCTTTATAAATACAGCCATTGGAAGGACGATCTTGAGTCAGGAAGGATTTTTACTCGTTGTGTGTAGCTGAGGACAAGAAGCAGGCACAATTGTAAAGGCACTGAAGCATAGACAAGTTCCAGCATTTTACTCCCTTGCATTATTTCAGAAGCTAGTGCTAGTTCGCTACACCGTAAGAGAACTCCCCCACCCTTGATTAAAGTTTGTTAGGGCATCCGAGTTTGGTCTTAGTCTCAAGCTCGAGGAATGTATTTTAAAAACTTGCTTTGCCTTTTAGATCCAAGCAACTCCTACACATGCATTACAAATTAGAAATTTAAAACGGCACAACCACGTCCAAAGCCTGACAGATTGGTTCTTACGGGCAAGAACAGAAATAGCGGTACAGTCCGACTGCGCCTTACAGTATTTCCAGACTCGAGCACAGGGTGAGAAGGTTTAGAGAGTGCCTACAGCATACGTACTCATCATTCCCGTTTGAACCAAGACTTACCGTAACTGTCATAGCTGTCTCTGTAGGATCCTCCTGAAGACCTGTCGCCATAGCCACCTTGACTCCTGCTGTGAAAAATAGTCACATGCTTTTTCTTTGCTCAACTCTTTCTGCAGCCTATTGCCATTTATTTATGTCAAACCAGCAACAGGCTCCGAGAGCATCCCAACAACCCGCCAGCGGCTGTGATAACTTTACCTGCTATTATAGTAGTCTCTGGAGCCATTGTATCCTCCACTTCTGGAGTCAAATCTGCTTCCGCCATAGCCTCTGTCTCCACCGCCTGCAACAGACACCGCATCATGTGAGTTTTTTAAGCATTCTGACAAATGACATCACTGCCGCAGGCGCTGCGAGTCACGGAGGCACACTCACCTCTGGAGAAGCCACGGCCCCGACCTCTGCTGCCACGGAAAAAGCCTCTGCCCCCAGAAGAGCCCCCTCTGTACCCACGAGATCTGTTCTCTGATGATTTTCCAGCCTGATCAACTCTGATCTGACGTCCGTCTACAGACTACAACCAGAGAAACATAAACCAGATTGGTATTTAAATATTTAAAAAGCAAAGCACATATAGAGTGCATTACACACCTTCCCTGTGAGCTAAGCAGTACCAGAATTTACTAGTTCTTACAAAGGCTTTATTTAATATCACACCTAATCCAACTACACAGTAAATTGATATTCAAGTAGCATGTAGAGCCATTCCTATTAAGTATCACTGCTCTTCAGTCATATAGGCTAAATCACGAAGCTTTAGCAATTTGTATTCTTTGTTATTTATCTAATTTCATTGTTTTAAGACACCAGTATTTATCTGTTTTTCTACATGGCACTGAACAGACACACACACATCTTTCAAACTTCTCTTCCTACTTTAAAAGGAAATAAAGCAGGCTGCTCCAAAGCCTCCTTACCTTTCCATTCATGGCCATCATTGCATCTTTAGCATCATCTATGTTTTCAAAAGTAACAAAGCCAAAACCTCTGGATCTCTGAGTCTCTCTGTCTTTCACCACCACAACTATAAAGAGGGGAAAACAGAAATAAAGCATCAGCACCTGCGCAATCTAAGAAATTTATGGAAGTCATCCCGGGTGGGCACTGCGATCTTACCTTCTGAGATCTGTCCGTATTTAGAGAAGACTTGTTCCAGCGACTGCTCGTTGGTGTCAAAACTCAGTCCACCGACAAAGAGCTTGCCCTCATCTGATGCCATTCTGACCTGCAAAGGCAAAGTATTCCAAGTCAGTATTTCAAAATAATCATTCCCACATCGCCTGGAAGGTTAAATTGGTTAAAACACCAGCAATAATCGCACATTCTCGTCCGACGCACCTCAACCCCACTGAGATGTGACCTGTATGGCACAGGGACACCCTCCAGGATGGCGCCGGACCCGAGGGACCGGCGGGAAGCGGTGCCGCGGTGGCGGACCGAGCCCCGCGGCAGGATACGGGGCACCGGGGGGGGGGTGGAGGCCGCTTCCGGCCGCGGGACCCCCCCCGCCCGCAGGCCCCACGGCCCCTCCGCGCATGCGCCGACCCCTCACCCGGCCGCGGGACCCCCGCCCCTCCTTCGCGGCCCGCCCCCTGGGCGCAGGCGCGGTCCGAGGCCCCGCCTCCCGCCCGCCGCCATTTTGCACGGCGGAGGCCCGTCGCCATTTTGTTTCCGAAGGCGCGCTTCACCCCCTCTTATGGCCCCTTTACCCTCCTCCAACTCCCCAACGGCGGCCAGCCGAACAGCTCCGCCGGGCTCCCCGCACCGCCGAGCACACCCGTGCTGCGGGACGGCCGCCCCGCTCCAGACTCCCCCCACGCAGCCAGCCCTCCGGTTCCTAAGACTCGTTTCCTTTAGTCCCGGCACCCGGAGGTTCCCCAGCCCATCCCGCCCACCGCGGCGGGTGCCTTACCGGTGCCCTGGAGGTACGGGATCCACAGAACACTTCAAAGCTCCAGCGCGGTATACGCTGAGGCTGCCGGGGCGGCGTCTTATATATGCCAGCGCCACGCCACGCCCACCTCATGAATATGCAGATTAACCTCCCCACTGCAAGGCGGGGCAACTGACGCCACCAAAGCGCCGCCGCCGCCGCGCCGTCTGATTGGGCTGGATCTTGTTAATATTCATGAGCCCGGAGGGGGGGGCGAGGGGAGGGGTGAGCGCAAACAAAACCCCTGCGTCCCCCTTGGCCCCTCCTACCTGTGGGCGGGGCGCAGGGAGACGGCGCTGATTGGCCGGGAGGGCGGGGAAGGTTGGGCGGGAGAGCCCCTGTGAGGAGAAAGGAAGTGGAGGCCGCTGATTGGCCCGGGGGAGGCCGCCCCGGCTCCGCCCTCCACGGGAGGGGGCGTGGCCGCGCTGTCCCAGTTTCGCGCCCTTCTCGGCAATGCGGCGGCGGCAGCAGACAAAGGGGCCGCCTTGAGGGGACCGCCGCCATCTTGGGCGGCTGGCGCTGCCCGCCGTGGCCTCCCCCTCCGCACGGGCAGCACTGCTCCGCCGCCCCCTAGGGTCCCGCCGCTTTCTCTTCCCCCTTCTCTAAGGGGGGGACGGCTTGTCCCCGGCGCCCCGCTGACGCTCTGCCCGTCCCCGCCTCTCTCTAGGCCTCGGCACCCGCTACCAGAGCGCGGCTCCGTGGCGTGGCGGTAGGTCCCCTCGTCCCTGTCAGGCCCAGAGTCGCCTCTCCGTCACCCCCCAGGCGCCCAGGGCAAGCATGCCGCCCCCAGAGCCCCAGATTCCGCCTTCCCCGACTCCTGTGGCAGGCCCCTGGAGGGGGATAAGCCCTTTGTAGTGCTGCGGCAGGGCCTCCGCACCCCCAGGCGTGCTTGGGAGAGCACCCCACCTTCCGTGAATGTCAAAAGCTGGTTCCAAAGCATAAATGGTTTTGTTTAAACGATAATAATAAAAGGACTTTGCCGAGCCCAGTTTTCCATTGAAATGTTTAAAAGGTTTTTTTCTAAGGTGAGAGTGTCTTCAGCATGATAAACTTCCTTATTGAAAGAGGAAACTCTGGCAAAGATAAACACAAGGGACTACACTGGTTTAAAGAGCCCTAAATATAAAATCTACCAGTTTTCCCAGACAACAATTAACAGCCTTGCCGAGGAAATGCAGGACAGCGTTTTAAAATGTGTTGAGAGGAAGAGAGGCGCGAGGGAAGAAAAGGGCGGCGCGGCGGGAGAGCGGGAGAGAAAGGGCGGAAGAAAACGGCGCGAGGATGGAGTTGGAGTCACCTCGTCTGTCCCTGCCTTGGAGCCAGGACCTGCCCGGAGAGCGGGTGACACTGCCAAAGGACTCTGGTAATTCCCTCTGCAGCTCTCAGCAGGAGTGTGCGCGCGCACACACACACACACCCCGGCCTCCATCCTCCTTTGCCTCCCTGCTGCTTGGAGCAGGATTGCACAGCACAACGCCACCCGAGGGACTCAAATCAGGGCTGTTTGTTCGCAAGATAATGCCATTGATTTCCTGAACCAGCACTAAAACAGAGTAAAAAAGAAAACCACAGTGAAATGCGAAGAAAGTCGTCTGCCTGCTATTGTTCTGTAAAAGCAGCGAGTACCCATCCTCTGCCTCCCAAAGTAAGGAAACTGGGCTTTTCCTCTCTGGTTTGCTATGACGCCTTTTGGGATCTGCAGGGGAAGAAGGGTTGTTTTGTACACAAGTGTGTGTAGTAATTATGAAATCCAGAGGACTCCCGGTATTGCGCTCTGCCTGGATCTCAGCTGCCGCACGCACAAAAATAGGCGTTTCATAGGCATTTCGTTACTCCTCGGCGCAGCTGCCAGGACGGAGCCCGTCTGCAGGTTCGGGGTTACGATGCCACGGCAGCGGCGGTTTGGCCAAGCCGGGACAGCACTGCGGCCTCGCGCTGCCCAACGCGCTCAGAATCCCGTAAAAAACCCCAATATTGATGAGGCATCAATCTCATATTACCATTATTTTCTTACCGTGAAAAAACTTGCTAACTTTCCAGCCCTGAGAGCAAATTCACAACGTTGAATAACGATAATCTGAATTTTATGTGTATATAGTTAAGTGCATCTGGTATGTTTTGCAGTAAAAAGAGAAGAAAAGGTTCAACACTCAGAAAATGTTACAGTTGAAAACAGAATGAAACTGTGAATAGAAGGATAAAGTAGTACAAGATTTTATGCAAATAAAAAAACCCCTCTTTCATGATTTGAGGGGGGTATTTAAATTCTAAACTCTGGGTTTGACTTATTGAATAAACCTGGGTTATTATTTAATTCTCCCTGATTTTGCGTGGGGCTGGGTGGTATCAGTGCACCGGGCGCGTCCCGGAGGAGCGAGGAGGCTCGTCTGTCGTTAAGCTAATTGATTTTTGTCCTTCAAGAGGGAAGAGGAGAGCCCAGCCCTCAGCTCACGTCCCCACCCAGCGTCTTGATTAAATTAGAGACGCGTTAAGGAGAGCGCTTCTGGTCCACGCGACGAGGGCGGATGAAGTGACCTTGACACACGGAGCCATTTTCCAAGTGGTGTGAGCGACAGCACAGACGGACGGACAGACAGATGCCCTGGACCATGGGTGCTGCAGATGTTAAGGGACAAACACCCTTTTTCTTCATTCTTTCTGCTTCTCGGGCAAAACCAGCGCAGGTCAGATGTTTCGAAAATAGCACTTTTTACCGTCCTCGTGCTGCTTCAGGGCGGTTTTAGTCCCAGCAGGATGAAAGGTTTGGGGAGCAGTGTAGCTCCTGTGACAGTCACACAATGGCGATTGCAGCTTTGCCTGGGTTTGTCCCCAAAAGTGGGATTTGGGGCTCATTTTGGTGTGTGTCGATGCCTTTCCTTTGATGTGGATGGAGCTGCCCTGGGAAACAGGGGCGAGAGCCAGCCCGAATCGAGATGGCTCCGCTCCCGTCCCAGTTCCGCAGCTCCCGGGGGGTTTTGTCTGCTCCAGATCTGCTGGTTCTGACCCCAGACGGGAGCCGCAGCCGTCTGGGGTGGGGGGGGGGGGCAGCCGCAGCAGCCCCCTGCCCTGTCCCGGGTGGGGGGCTCTGGGACTGGCAACATCTCACAGGGACCACAGGGCTACGGCTGGACCCAGTGCTGGGGAGCAGCCCCGTGGGGAGCTCGCCTGGCAGATTGCACAAGTCGTTACGGCAGTTAATTAAACAATCGTGGAATCGTGGAATGGTTTGGGTGGGAAGGGAACTTAAAGCCCGCCCAGTGCCACCCCCTGCCCTGGGCAGGGACACCTCCCACCAGCCCAGGTTGCTCCAAGCCCCGTCCAACCTGGCCTTGAACCCCTCCAGGGATGGGGCAGCCACAGCTTCTCTGGGCAACCTGGGCCAGGGGCTCACCCCCCTCACAGCAAACAATTTCTTCCTCACATCTCATCTCAATCTCCCCTTTTTCAGTTTGAAGCCATCACCCCTCATCCCGTGGCTCCCCTCCCTGATCCAGAGTCCCTCCCCAGCTTTCCTGGAGCCCCTTTAGGGACTGGCAGGGGCTCTAAGGTCTCCCCGGAGCTTTCTCTTCTCCGGGCTGACCCCCCCAAGTCTCTCAGCCTGTCGAGAGAGAGGCAATTGTGAGCAACGCAACAAAATGCGCGCGATTTGTGTCTCTAGACCAAAACCTGGGCTGTGACGGACACAGCTCCCAAGGAAAGAGCGGAGCGAACCTCACACTGCTCATGCCAGACCCCCGAATACCCCACACGAGTGTTGGAGCCGAGCACCGCCGCTTGTTTTCCCTGCCTGCAGCCCATTTTCCATCGCCTGCAGCTGTCCCTGAGCTGAGCTGCGGAGACCCGGCGTGGGGAAAGCGCCGGAGCTTCCTCCAGGACCACAAACACCCGCTCCTCGTGGCCGAGCCCGTTCCATCCTGCCCATCGGCTGCAGCGTGCGATTAATCATCGTTAAATCTCCGGTTGCAAGAGGCTGGAGGGAGCCGTGGGGACCATCCCAGCTGCAGAATCAGGCGACCCCATGCCGGGCAGGTGTTTGCCTCACCCATTTATTTTTTTTAAAACCTCCCCTAACAGAGGTTGCGGTACCAAACATATCAATGAAAATACTTATTTCCTGAGAGATTTCTCCCCCCCCACTCCCCTCACCCCCCCCCCCAGCAGCACTTCAGCGTTTAGTCCCACATCAAAATACGTTCGGGGAGCGCCGATACGAGACGTGCTGGAGCTGCCCTCGCCACGGCTCCCGGAGCCCTACGAGCCTCCCTCACACCTCCAGGGCAGTTTTCCCTCGGGTACATCCCGCGTTGGGTTCCTTTGGGTGGGGGTGGGAAGGTTTCGCCACTGAGCAACACCCCCTGCCTGCGTTTGTAGGGATATTTCTCCGGTTCCCTGCATTCCCAGCCCTTCTCCGCAGCACCCAAGGGTTTGCCTAGAGCTGAGTCCCGGGCACTGCTCCCATGAGGTTTCCAAATCCCAGTGCTCCCGGAGGGAAGCGAGGAGCTCCCTGGGTGGGGGGGGTGGGGAGCGGGGTGGGAAGGAGCGTGGGGATGGTTTACTCTCGGGGCTGGGGGTTACGCCGGCGCCACGGCAGTGGGACTGGCGAGGGAAGGAAACCATCCACCGAACCCACGTCTGCTCCACGCTCCGGCCCCGAGCCGAAGCCAAGCGCCTGGGACCACTCTTCCCGCGAAGATGGCGGCGAGGACCCCCCCCCAGCACAAACCAAACCCCTCCGGGGGGGAAGAGCTGCCTCCTCTCCCTTTATTGTTTTGCTGGGATTGCAGGGAAAGAGGGAACGTGAGGCTGGGCTGAACCAGGGTCCCCCCCGCGCCTCCGTCCCCTCCCTTCCCGAACCCCCTGCTCCTTCCCGAGCTCCCGGCAGGGTCTCCCTGCGCAGAAGCGAGGTGGGGGGAAGCCCACGGAGCCGTCCCCGCACGGCGGGTGTCTGTCCCGTGACCCTTTTTGTCCCCAGTGAGGCTGCCCTGCGTGTCCCCCCCCCGCCGTCTCATCGCCAGCCTTGGCCCCGGGAGCGAAACAACGGAGCCGGTTCCGAAGCTGGGAACCGGCAGCCCCAAAGCCCGCAGGAGAAAAAATAAAAAAATAAATAAAATATTCCCTTCTCTCTTACTATTTTTCCCTGAGGGAGCCGCTTACCCAGCTCTGCAGCTGGGGGGGGGGGGAAGAAAGAAAGAAAAAAAAAAAAATCCCTGACGCAAACATGCCGTTGCCATGGCAAGAAGCGTTTGCTGCTGCATTTTTCCTCTGCGAGTTGCTGTGACCGGGATTTGCCGAAGTGTAGGACAAAGCCCGGGCAAGCACGGGGATGGGAGCCACGGCACAGCTTGGGAAAAGCCACCTGAAATGGGGGTTGGCACGTATTGCTGGGGGGGGGGGTGGACCCCCAAACCCCCGGCGTGAGAATGATCTCAGTCCCCAGCCCACCCTGGTGGGAGCGCAGCTGCTGCCCTTCATAGAATCATAGAATCGTAGGGGTGGCAGGGACCTCTGGAGATCATCTCCTCCAGAGCAGGGTCGCCCGGAGCAGGTGGCACAGGAACGCGTCCAGGCGGGGTTGGAATGTCTCCAGAGACGGAGACTCCCCCACCTCTCTGGGCAGCCTGTGCCAGGGCTCTGCCACCCTCACAGCAAAGAAGTTCCTCCTCATGTTGAGATGGAACTTCCCATGGTCAAGTTTGTGCCCGTTCCCCCTTGTCCTGTCGCTGGGCACCACTGAGAAGAGCCTGGCCCCATCCTCCTGACACCCCCCTTTCAGTATTTATAAGTGTTGATAAGATCCCCCCTCAGTCGTCTTGTTTCCAGCCTGAAGAGACCCAAATCCCTCAGCCTTTCTCCATCAGAGAGGTGTTCCATCCCCTCAGCATCTCGGCAGCCCTTTGCTGTCCCCTCTCCAGCAGTTCCCTGTCCTTCTGGAACCAGGGAGCCCAGAACTGGACCCAGCGCTCCAGCTGTGGCCTCCCCAGGGCAGAGCAGAGGGGGAGGATGACCCTCCCTCCACCTGCTGGCCACGCTCTTCTTGATGCCCCCCAGGATGCCATTGGCCTTCTTGGCCACCAGGGCCCATCGCTGGCTCATGGTCACCCTGTTTTCCCCCAGGACTCCCAGGTCTCTTTCCACAGAGCTGCTCTCCAGTGGGTCAGCCCCAACCTGTCCTGGTGCAGGGGGTTATTCCTCCCCAGGTGTACGATCCCACACTTGCCCTTGTTGAATTCCATAAGGTTTCTCTCCGCCCAGCTCTCCAGCCTGGCCAGGTCTCTCTGGATGGTGGCACAGCCTTCTGGTGTGTCAGCCACCCCCCCCCCCGGCTTTGTGTCATCAGCAAACGTGCTGAGGGTGCGCTCTGTCCCCTCATCCAGGTCATCGATGAATATATTGAACAGGACTGGACCCAGTACTGACCCCTGGGGAGCACCACTCATCACTGACCTCCAGCCAGACTCTGTGCCCCTGTGCCCCCACCCTCTGAGCTCTGTCTTTCAGCCAGTTTTCAATCCATCCCACTGTCCGTTCATCTAACCCACACTTCCTAAGCTTCCCTGTGAGGATGCTGTGGGAGACGGTGTCGAACGCCTTGCTGAAGTCAAGGTGGACAACATCCACTGCCCTCCCCTCATCTCTCCACCCAGTCATGCCATCATAGAAGGCTATCGGATTAGTCAGACATCATTTCCCCTTGGTGAATCCATGCTGAGTACTTCTGATAGCTTTCTTCTCGTCCACATGCCTTGAGATGACACCCAGAACGAGCTGTTCCATCATCTTTCCAGGGATGGAGGTGAGGCTTCCCGGCTTTCTCTCCGGCTTGGGCATTTTCCCAGCATCTCCGAGCAACCGCCTCATGAGTGACCACCTCGTCCTCAGGCTCTCCGTTGCCCCATGCCTATCATACCAGCAAAAAGCGATTCCAGAGCTGGGAACGTGGTGGTCTCACCTCCTTGGAGGAGCAGCACACGCTTCAAGGCCAGGTTGGACGCGGATTTAAGGTCCCATCCAACCCAAACCATTCCAGGATTCCATGATTCTCACGGGAGTGGGAGGCTGCAGGCAGGGAGCCGGGATGCCGGAGGTAGCGGCACTGCAGGGATGCAGAGGACATCGCTGGTGGGAGGCGCAGCCCTTGGTGGTACTAGTCTGGAGCTGGAGGTGGGGAAGGCAGACCCCATGCCGAGGGGATACGTTTCCAAGAGCGGAGCAACAGCCCAGCTCAGAGCCACCAGCCCCAGGGACATCCTTTGGGGGGGTCTCCCGACGGGCTGAGCCTGTTCCCATTGTGCTGTCCAGGTGTTTCAGAGGGACACATGCCGCACCCTGACCAGCCGGGACACCCGTCCCCGGCAAGGATGGCGAGAACCAAAGCCCTGGGGCACACCTGGAGCATGGAAACCCAGCCTTGGGACATCATCCTCCCCCTCTGCTCTGCCCTGGGGAGGCCACAGCTGGAGCGCTGGGTCCAGTTCTGGGCTCCCCGGTTCCAGAAGGACAGGGAACTGCTGGAGAGGGGACAGCAAAGGGCTGCCGAGATGCTGAGGGGATGGAACACCTCTCTGATGGAGAAAGGCTGAGGGATTTGGGTCTCTTCAGGCTGGAAACAAGACGACTGAGGGGGGATCTTATCAACGCTTATAAATCCTGAAAGGGGGGTGTCAGGAGGACGGGACCAGGCTCTTCTCAGTGGTGCCCAGCGACAGGACAAGGGGGAACGGGCACAAACTTGACCATGGGAAGTTCCATCTCAACATGAGGAGGAACTTCTTTGCTGTGAGGGTGGCAGAGCCCTGGCACAGGCTGCCCAGAGAGGTGGGGGAGTCTCCGTCTCTGGAGACATTCCCAACCCGCCTGGACGCGTTCCTGTGCCACCTGCTCTGGGTGACCCTGCTGTGGCCGGGGGTTGGAGGAGATGATCTCCAGAGGTCCCTGCCAACCCCGACCATTCTGTGATTCCATGATCTGCACGTCAGTCCCAGCAGTGGGTTTTTCCGTCCTGGCTGGACGGGCAGGTCGGGAATCTCGTGCCATTCGCAGCTCCATGCCCTGGGACTGGCCTCAGATCAGCGCATCGTCTGGGGGGGGCTGCAAAAAGCACATCTCAGCCCCCCTCAATCGCGTCCCCGGGCTTTGGGAGGGCTGAAGCGCCCCAGCTCTCGTCACTTCTGCGGTGGCCGCGGTTTTTGGGTCCCCTTTGGGGCCCTCGGGAGCATCTGGAAGAGGCCGGGCTCTCTGCAGAGCCCGCACCCCACCGTGTCCCGCTGCCCCCATTGCCGGCGGCTCCATGGCACACGGCAGCTCCGGCGAGAGCCTCGCCGACCCGCCTGGGCTGGAATTTGTGGTGGGATTTGTACCTTTTCTTCCAGCGTTCCCAGCCCGTGGGCACCAGCGCTGGCCTTGGAGTTGGGTGGTCGCGTGGCGATGTTTTACCGGCACAAAACCTTCTGCCTCCCGGGTTTGATGCAACGGCAGCACCGGCCGCTGGCACCCGCGGGACCCCGGCCTGCCCCGAAAACCCCGGCGGGGTGAGGTCTGCCCTCCGGCGGGGTCCCACCGAGGTCCGTAAGTGGGGTCTCCCCCCAACAAATCATCTCCCAGGGTCCCGTCCCCCCCCCCCGCAGCTACTTCTGGTGCGGAAAACCCAGCGGCAGACGGAGACGTGCGTTTCTCCCTCTCCCACCTTCGCTCCCGTCAACCTCCCGGGCTGCGTTAAGGACTCATCTCGCTTGTCTAAGCTCTCATTAATCATCATCCGACAGCATTTGCGGCACCGGAGTCGTTAAGCTCAGGAGATGCCACCCCAAGGACGCGGCAAACAAACTTCCCCGGCGACCTCGCGGGACGGAGAGGGCTGGGGGTGCGGGGGGGTATCCACAGTCCGCGGGGGGTGGGGGGGAACTGCCAGGAAGACGGGATCTCTCCCCAAGAAGGGGTAAAATGCGCCCCGAGGTGTGAAAAAAAGAAAGAAAACGAAAAGCTCCGGGGAAATCGGAGCTTTTCCGCACCCTTTGCGCCCCCCCCCACCTCCGTGCGCTCACCCGCCGCAGGGACGGTGTGGCAGCGCTCTGCGGCAAGGCCGGTGGGCTCGGACACCCCCCCCAGCCCCGCACAGGGTGGCCTTCGGTCCCGCTCCCCGCGCCAGGACACCCCTTGTCCCCCCGTCAGCCCCCGCCTGCTGCCGTTTCCCCGCCGGCGAGCGGGGGGCAAAACCGCCCCCATCCCTGCGGAGAAGCAGCTTTGTCGCTGCCGACGCCGGGGGGGGTTCTGCGGGAAGAGCCGCGATGAAACCCCTGAACCCGCGTTGCCGCCGTGTCTGTCCCCCCCACCCCACCCCGCTCCCCGGTGCCCCCCGCTCCCGGCCAGGCCAGAGCCCACCCTCTTCCCGCGCTGCCGGAGGGGAAGGAGAACCCACAGCGCAGCCCAAATTTTTGGCCATCCGGGTCATTTTCCTCCCCGCGTCGCCTCTCGCCAAGCTCCGAGTCATGCGACTCCTGCTCTTTTTTCCTTTTTTATTTTTACACACCCCCCCCCCCCCCCCCCCGCCCTCCTTTAAGGCAGGGAAACAAGTTGGGAAGGTTTCCCCTGTTCTCCCCCCCCGAGGAGCTGAGGGCAGGTAGAGGCAATGTCTCTGCCCCCCCCCCCCCCGGCAGCACCGCACCTGCCTGTGGAGATGTGTTTTTGCGGGGGAAAAGCCAGATTTTGGCAAGACCAGCCCAGCCCGGGCCCCCCCACCCCCCCCCCCCCCGGGGGCTGCGGGAGCCATTCCTGGAGCCAGGAGGTTTTTTTAGGGGGGGAGCTCAGCAGCCCCCGCCCACCTTTGCTTTTGCAGCCGTCGCCCCATCCTGCTTCCCCCCCCAAAGTTGTGCCGTGCCGTGGCCCAGCGGCCAGGTGGGGGGGGGTGTCCGTGGGCAAGCTGCCCCCCCCCACCCAGTCCCGGCGTGCCCCCCACCCCGGAGGATGGGACGAGCCATCTCCTGGATAGACGGGGCAGCGAAAGCAGCGGTGTGATGAGTTGTGCCTGGGCTCAGCCCCGCAGTTGTCCTCCCTGTTGCTTGAGCAAGTGTGGGGCTGGCCCCAGCCATTTGGTGGCCCCGGGGCCACCTGGCAAAGCCTCAGCCCCATCACTGGTGGCCACTGGCGGCCACTGGCACTGCTGGCTTTCGGCTTCCCCAAGCACCCCCTTCCCGGCCCGGGTGAGGGCAGGGTGCCAGGGGCGAGGAGGAGCCTTTGGGCACCGGAGAAGCCCAGTGGCACCCCAGGGTGGCTGCTGTCCCCCCACCCTGCCTCTCATCGGGGGGGGGGGGGGGGGCATGTCACGGTTTGCCCAAAGGTGGGACGAGCATCGCCGGGACACACGGGCCACCCACCGCGGGCACCTGGGGGTGCAGCCTGGGCAACAAGCCCCGCCGCGGTGGGGGGGGTGGTGGGCTGTGGGGCTCTGTGCAAGGTTGGGGGGTGGGGTTGGGGGGGGTCCAGTCAATGCCCGGCCTCCACCCCCCCCACCCCTGAACCCTTCGTGTTTTGGAAAAAAAGAAAAAAAATACAAAGCAGCGAGCTCCGGGAAGCAGGGGGCTGCGGTTCCTGTTTTAACGCCCACGGCTCTTGCTCTCGCCCCCCCGCAACCCCCCCCGGGGAGGGTGGCAGCGGCGGGGGGGGGGGGGGTGCAGGCCTGGGACCCGCTCTGCAGAGCTCCCGGGGACCCGCCGAGCCCCCCCCCCGGGGCACCTGCAGGGTGGGGGTGCGGTGCGGTGGGGGGGTGGCGGGGGAGAGGGTGTTGGCAGGCACCGCGCTCCGCACAGCCCGCTGCGGCCCCCCCGCGCCCCCGCCCCACAGCACCCACGCCTGCACCCTGCCCTGCCCCATGGCACCCACACCTGCACCCTTCCCCACGGCATCCACGCTCACACCCTGCCCCACAGCCCCCACGCTCACACCCTGCCCCACAGCACCCATACGTGCACCTTACCCCGCAGCACCCACGCTCACACCCTGCCCCACAGCATCCACGCCTGCACCCTACCCCACGGCGTCCACGCTCACACCCTGCCCCACAGCATCCACGCCTGCACCCTACCCCACGGTGTCCACGCTCACACCCTGCCCCACAGCACCCACGCTCTCACCCTGCCCCACAGCACCCACTCCTGCACCCTGCCCTGCCCCACAGCCCCCACGCTCACACCTTGCCCCATGGCACCCGTGATCTGCAGCGTGGACAGGGCACCTGGGCACCCGGGGGGGGGGCGCTGCAGGCCGAGGGAAGCTGCCCCACCCCAGTGTTTTTGGCACCTGGACCCCTGCCCCGACCGCCGTGGGGCTGCGGGTAGGTGAGGGGGTGCCGGGGGGCTCGGTGGAGCCCCGAGGGGAGCTGTGGGATGTGGTGGGAACGTGGGCTGTGGCTGCTTTCCTACAGCCCCCTGCCCCCCCCCCACAGCACCCTGATGGCACCCAGCTCCCCGTGGGCTCAGTGGGGCCAGCGGGACGCGGTGCTCACGGCAGTGGGGTGCAGCGTGTCCCCACTCGACCCTCCGCCACCGCTGTGTCCCCCTGGGCATGGTCCCCCCCCGCTGGGAGCAGAGGTGACGAGGACGAGAGCGCTGCTCCCTCTGCCACCCTGCTGCCCTGGCCACCTCTCTTCGGGGGTGTCCCCCATGCTGGGTGGCCATCCCTGTCCCCTGTCCCCATCCTGCCTGCCGTCCCTCCGGGCCCTGCACCCGTGGGTGCTGGCGGCGCGCGGTACGGAGGGTGCTGAGCACTGCCGTGGCGGTGGCAGCAGAGGGCAGCCACGCTACACGCACGGCACCCATCCTGCCTGGCACCGCACGCGTGTGCCCCCGCAGCCCCACGCGTGTGCCACGCGCTGCCACAGCCACGCTGCCACCCCGTGTCGCAGGGTCCCATCTGCGTCCCCTCCCCAGCTCCTGGGCGAGACCCCGCTCTGTGGCGGGGGGCACCCAGGGGCACCCCCAGCTCCCAGCTGCAAATGGGACCAATCCTGGCACCCAGCGCCTCCCTCAGCTCCCCCCCCACCCTTCCCCAGGGCCCATGGATTTGGCCACCGGCAGCACCGGGCCATTGCCCACCCACATCCACAGGGTTGAACGTGTGTGGCCGCAGCAGCGTGCGGCCGTGGGCTCCCCACGGGGACCCCCGCGCTGGGGACCGCGGGTGGCGTGGGGCCAGCACCACCTGGGGGCCAGCACCGCCTGCCCCAGCCCCCACCGTGCCCCCCGCCTGGCGCAGGGGGTGGTCGCGCTGCGAGCGCTCAGGGTCTGCGGCCGCCCGGCTGCGCTGGGTGGTCCCAGGGCTTCCCCAGGTGCCGGGCTCAGCTCCAGCCCCACCAGAGCCCCCCCTGAGCACACCACCCCCCCCCCCCACGCCACCAGGTCCCCCCTGCAGCCCCCAGCGGGGTCCCTTCTCGGTGCGGTGGCGGTCACAAACCAGCGCCAGGCCCCCGCGGGCCAGGAGGGCCCAGCACCCAGCGCGGGGCCATGCAGACGCACGGGCGCAGGCGTGGACACGCGTGCACGGGGACACGCGTGCACAGGGACACGCACACGGGAACACGCCGACACGCACGGGAGCACAGCCACGGCCCAGAGGGGGGTGCCTGCCAGCAGAGCCATGTGTGCCCACACCTGCGCCGCAACCTGACGGTGACAACCGCCCCACACAGCCACCGACACGCCAGCAACACGCGTGTGTGCATATGCACGTGGGGCCGTGCGGCGAGTGGTCAGAGGCAGCGGCAACGGCGGCTCTCCCTGTCCCCGAGTGACTGTCTGCTTCGGGATGAATCACGCGCCATCCCCGTGCCTCAGTTTCCCCACCAGGGGTGGAGGCCCCGGGGCTCTTTTGCAGGAGAGGAACCAGTGGGTGCCAGGGGCCCCGTCTGCGCCCCAGGCGGGGGGTCCCCGAGCAGCCCCCGGGGCACACTCAGCTTCGCACACGCAGGACATGCATGCCGGTTCCCACACGCATGGCCGGCACCCGCCCTGCACACGCGTGTACAACCACACGCATGTTGGGATCACACGCGCGCACCCCATCAGCCCCCCATCGTGTCACACCCCCCCCCCCCCCCATTTCTGTCCTGCCCGGGCCTCTCTGCGCCCCCGCTGCGCCCCACCGCAGCGTCTCCCTGGCAACGCGCCGGATTTATCAATGGAGACACTGCGGGAAAAGGCGCCCGGAGAGGCGAGGGGGGGGGGGTGTAGGGTGGCTAAAAGCTGGGGGGGGGACAGACGGGTGTCAGTGGGGGACAGACGGGTGGCCATGGGGGGGGCCATGGGCAGCCGGGATGCAGAAGGGGGGGGCTGTCCATGCTTTCAAGGCCAATGCACACGCGTGTGTGGCCGGGCTGTGGTGTGCACACGCATGTGCAAGGGGAGATGCAAGCACGGGGGGGGGGATTGCCTGGGGGGGGTGCCTGGCTCTTCCCCACACACCTTCCCCAAGGCTTTCCCAGCCCCATGGCACAGCACCATGGGCTGTCGGGGGGCTCCGTGCCCTGCGTGGGTAAGGGATGAGCCGGAGGGGGGGGGGGGTCGGGAGAGGGTCCTGTGGGGAGAGACAGCGGCTCCCGGCCTGCGGGGGGGGAGGGGGGGGGGGGCCGGATTTCCCTCCCCATCCCTGGGGCTGGGGACACAACAAGGGACAGAGCCGGCGGCGGTGGCACCCTCGGGTCTGGAGGGGGCCAGGGCTGACGCACAAGAGCGGGGACCTGCGCTCCCGGCTCCTCTCCCTCGCTCCGGAGGGTGGGAAGGGACTGACATGGATTAGGGGGGGGTCAGGGCTGCTGGGTCCCCCCCCCACCCCCCCCGAGGGCACCCGACTCCATGCTCCGTCTGTCCCTGACTCAGTGCCTGGCCCCGGGCAGGACACCCCAGCAGGACACCCTGAGCCCCACACTCCCACCGTGGGGAGTGTGACGCGACGCAGGGACCCCCAGGGTGGCAACGTCCCCAGCTGTGCCCCAAAACCAGGCACCCTCGAGTGGCTGCCACCAGCCCCAAGGCTCGGTGCCACAGCCCCGGCGCGGTGCCATGGCTCGGCACAGTCCCCAGGGACCCAGCCAGGGGACACACAACGGGCAGAGCCATCACCCAACATTTGCCTCCGCTTGGAGGCTCCCGCCGGGCCTCGGGGCATGGGACAGGGACCGGTGCCATCGGCGCGTTGGCATCATCCACGTTGGCGGGGTGGAAAGGGGCACAGGGCAGAGCCGGAGCCGCCGCACATCCCTGCTCCTGCGGTGGCCTGGGGACACGGCTGGGGATGCCACCCAGGAGGGGGACATGGCAGCGGCGGTGGCATCAGGAGAGTCCCGGACCTGCCACGGGGTCCAGCTGCCACGCGCAGGGCGGGGGGCTGCTGCCCCGCCAACGCACCCTGTTTTGCCCCAAAGCAGCGTCGAGGTGCGAGGTTGGGTCCATGGGTGCCCAGAGGGGCTGGGTGCAGGGAGGGTGAGCGGCCCCCGGCACGTCCCTCCTCGCCCAAGGAACACCTCGGTCTCTTCCTGCCCAGTGACCCCCCACCTCCCTGCCTCAGTTTCCCTCTTGCCCTTCTCTGTTGAGACTGAAGGGTTTCCTGGGCCCTGGCACAAGCCCCAGGGGACACCGATGGCACCTGTGGGCACCCAAGTTGCTCCCGCATCAGCCCAGGCACCTCTTGCAGGAGCCACGGTCATTCCGCATGGGAGCAACCGTTAATCCATGCACGAGCACCCAGCTCATCACAGCACCACAGAATGTTGGGGTTGGCAGGGACCTCTGGAGATCATCTCCTCCAGAGCAGGGAGCCCAAGAGCAGGGAATTCAAATGGAGCGGGGTAGGTGTGGGGCTGAGACCCGAGGATCTCGCTGCGCTTCTCTGCTCTGCCGCCACTTCCCTGCATGCCCTTCGGCAAAGCAGTTCTCGCCGTGCCTCAATCCTTCGTTTAATAAAAGGTTCCCTCCACCTTATTTTCTATGTGGAAAACACCTGCTTTTGGAGGGAATCACAGAATGGTTGGGGTTGTCAGGGACCTCTGGAGATCATCTCCTCCAGAGCAGGGTCACCCGGAGCAGGTGGCACAGGAACGCATCCAGGCGGGGTTGGAATGTCTCCAGAGACGGAGACTCCCCCACCTCTCTGGGCAGCCTGTGCCAGGGCTCTGCCACCCTCACAGCAAAGAAGTTCCTCCTCCTGTTGAGATGGAACTTCCCATGGTCAAGTTTGTGCCCGTTCCCCCTTGTCCTGTCGCTGGGCACCACTGAGAAGAGCCTGGCCCCATCCTCCTGACACCCCCCTTTCAGGATTTATAAGCGTTGATAAGATCCCCCCTCAGTCGTCTTGTTTCCAGCCTGAAGAGACCCAAATCCCTCAGCCTTTCTCCATCAGAGAGGTGTTCCATCCCCTCAGCCTCTCGGCAGCCCTTTGCTGTCCCCTCTCCAGCAGTTCCCTGTCCTTCATCCCTGCAGGAAGGCGCCGGGAGGTCACACATGAGCTCCCCCCGGCACACGCACCGTCGCCCACCCCCACGCTCACCACTGACCCCCCCGTGCCACACGCGTGACTGTGCACCGGGTCAATCCACGCGTGAACACGCCATCAGCTCACGCGTGACGCCCAGCCGCTCGCTCAGGCCTCAGCACCCGCTTCGTACCTGCAGGACGCGGTGACCGTGACCCACGCGGGGCAGGTAGCCCACCCCCCCCTCTCCCCCCCACCTCCCCGAGAGCAAAGCCGGGGGCCGCTGGGAGCCACCGCGCAGCCAGCGCCCACCTCCCATCCCTGTCACCCACCTCCTGCCCCCGTCCCCCACTGAAGGAGCCCCCGGCGAGAACGCGGTGGCCGAGACAAGGTGGGGACGGGGAGGGGGGGGGGCTCAAGCCAAGGCTGGGGTGGGGTGTTGGGTTGGGGGGGGGGAGGGAAGGTGTTCGCTGAAGTGTTTGTTGAATTGTTTGTGTTTTCCTCTTCCTCAACACCCAAATCGGCGACGAGAAGTTCGAGTTAATTGGCAATAAATTAAAGCAAGCAGAAAATTCCCGAGGCTTTGCCGGCAACACCTGGTGCCCGCCGCGCCTCGGTGCCCCCCCCACCCCGGCCCCACTCACCCCCCCCTCACCGGAGGCTGGGAACCCCCGAGGGGCCGTGCCAGCTCCTGCCGGGATGGCACCGAGCTGCCGGGAGTGACCGGTGCCATCTCTGGTGATGGATGGGTGCCCTGGCATGGGGGGAGCGCGGGTGGCAATTGCCCTGTCCCCCCCCCCCCCGCCTCCAGCAAGCCATGAGCACCCAGGGCACTGGCACTGAGCCCCCCCCTGCACCTCCTGCCCCCGAGGTGGAGCAGGGCTGTCCCTCCTGCCCCGCGGCGCCCCGACGCCGTGGGGATGGGCACGGCTGCCCACGTACCGCAGCCATGGGGACGTTCCCCGCAGCCGCTTCCAGGAAGGGCTGCAGAGGAGGCGACGGGGATCTCGGCTTCGCACCCGCGCAGCACTTTCACAGACCCCTCCAGCCCCGGCGCACCCGGCTCATCACACACACACACGCCGGGGGGGTGGGGGGTGGGGGGGGGGGGGGGGCCCCGGCCAAACCCACAACACAGGGAAGAAAAGAGCAAAAAAAAAAAGGAGGAAAATAATAATAATTAAAAAATCCCGTAAGTGAATGACCCCTTTTTCCAGCCTCGCCACAAAACATTCCTGACATTTCGGGCTGGGCCGGCAAGGGCGTGTGTGAGTGCGGGGCCCTGGGTCACGCCTGGGACGCGCCGGCGGTGACGGCGATGCCACAGCCCCCCCGAGGGTCGGGGCAATGGATCGCCAACGCCCCTCCCCCCAGCGCTGGCTCTGCCTCGGCAGGAAGCTCCGTTGGGCTGAGAACGGACACAGCTCGGAGCAGGGATGGCACCCGCAGGTCAGGGGCTTGGGCAGCATCTCAGGGGCTGCAGGACCGGGACCAGCAGGAGCCGGGTGGTCAGTAGCCCCGTGGCACAGCCTGGCTGCCCCCCCCAGCTCCCTCCCAGCCCAGCGGGGCACGCAGCCGAGCCGCAGGGTGCCCGGGCACGCCGGCCGCGTTGTGGGCCAGGGCAGTTGCATACGGTTGGGTTTTACAAGCCACCGGCCCAGGGAGAGGCCGCGCGGCCCCAGCCCAGGTGAGTCCAGACCTGGGAAATCCCCGGCAGCCGGAGCCAGGTGCCTGCCCACCACCGGCCACCACGGCTCCTACAAAGGCACCTTCATCCCGGGGCAAAAAGCAGGTGTTTGGGGATCCCTGGCCCTGCTGGCACCTGGTCATTCCCCCCCTGCAGTGTACGGGACCCCCGGGCACCGGCCGTGCTCCCCATCCCAGCGGGAGCGGGACGCCCAGCTGCCAGCCCACGAAGGATCTCCACTGTGCGTGGAAAATTCCTGACTTCAGGAAAACGGGTCTTGGAAAGAAAACCTCACCGGCGGTGCCGGGGACAGCGGGCTGGCGGCAGGGCTGTGCCGAGCGCGGGCGGGCACGAGCAGCAGCCGGGCCGTTGCGCTCTTAACGCTTTATTAATCATGGTCTGGATCAGCTCTTCCGTGATTTTGCCGGGATGGATGCTGGGCTGGCAGCTCCGGGATAAGCTGACTCAGCCTCTTTATCCTTTGCAACCCCTGGCCGAGCGCGGCTTTTTCCCTTCTCCTGGAAGTCCCCGGAGCTGCTGCCGGCAGCCCGCGCGTGGTGCTCTGCCCCGGCTCCCCCCCAGCTGCCACCGCTCGCTGCCCTCCGTCCCCCTCGTCCCCACCTGCCTGGCACCGGCCCCGCTGTCCCTTCCCTGGGCACGCACGTGCCCCCCAAACGCACCACCCGCTGCCGCCGGCTCCATCCTGCGTCGGGGTGACCAGCAGCATCTGCAGGGACCGTCCCACCCCGTCCCCATGGAGCCACCGTCCCCGAGCATCCCCCCTGCAGAGCCCCCCCCAGCCACACCACCGGCCCCCGCACAAGCAGGGATGCGTCTCCCTCGGGTTGACCCCGGCCTCGCGGGGTCCCTGCTGCTCGGTGGGAGCCCGGGGTGCCCCCGCGGCCATCCCCGCTGCTCGGTGCCGCTGACGGGTGCTGTGGAGCCTCTCGAGGTGTCTCCCCGGGGCTGAGCCGCCCGCGTGCACCGGGGACGGATTCGCTGCTTCTCTCTCGCACCCCCAACCCTGCCGTGGCCGGCACCCCCTGAGCCTTGCACCCCCCGAGCCTCGCACCCCCCGAGCCTCGCATCCCCCGAACCTTGCACCCCCCGAGCCTCGCACCCCCCGAACCTCGCACCCCCTGAGCCTCGCACCCCCCGAGCCTCGCACCCCCAAACCTTGCACCCCCCTGAGCCTTGCACCCCCCGAGCCTCGCACCCCCGAACCTTGCACCCCCTGAGCCTTGCACCCCCCGAACCTCGCACCCCCCGAACCTCGCACCCCCCGAGTCTCGCACCCCGCGAGCCTCACACCCCCCGAACCCTGCACCCCCCGAGCCTTGCACCCCCCGAGCCTCGCCCCCCGCGAGCCTCACACCCCCCGAACCCTGCACCCCCCGAGCCTTGCACCCCCCGCGCCTCGCACCCCGCGAGCCTCACACCCCCCGAACCCTGCACCCCCCGAGCCTTGCACCCCCCGAGCCTCACACCCCCTGAGCCTCGCACCCCGCGAGCCTCGCACCCCCCGAGCCTCGCACCACGACACCCGCGACAGCCCCATGTCTCACTCCACACCAGGAGCAGCTCCAGCCCCTGCTGGGGCTGCAGCTCCCCCCTGCCCGCATCCCCCCGGTGCACCCCATAACGGTGCAGGACGCGGCTGGGGACAGCGGTGCCCCACGCGTGTCCCCGTGCGTGAGTGCATGCATGGCCGCGTGTGGGGCTGCAGCCCCGCGGCTGCTCCCGAAGCCACCGCCGCTGCCGCCCCGGGAGGGGGGGGGTGTGTCTCGGTGGTCGGGGTGCACCGGTGGCTCCCCACGGCGCTGCCGGGGCGCGGAGGAAGGCGCAGCTTCACACGGACTCGCCTGTTTGTTTGTGCGAAGGGATGAGTCATTCCCGGAGCGCTGCGCGTCCCCGCGCCTCGCCACCTGCCCGCGCTGACTCACCCCAGCTCCGTGGCCGCTCCGAGGGCTCCGGCCACGGTGGCCACTCACCGTGACACCCCCCCACCCCCCAATTCCACCTGCCAGACCCCATCCCCACAGAGGGGACCGTGGTGGCCTCAAGGGGACACACGGGATCTGCTCAGGAGGGTGAATCCCGCCGGGGTCGGAGCTGGCGAGGGGCAGAGTTAAGGGGATTTGGCCGGACGTGGTGGCGGTGGCCGGTGCAGCGACACATGGCAGGAGGCCACAGGCAGCGTGGGTCGGGGCAACCTGCGGGGCACGGGGCCAGGGCGAGCTCAGCAGAGCCGGGCGCTGGAGGGAAGGGCCGGGGTGGCTGCCCCAGTCATTGCGAAAGCGATTCTGGCGAACGGGGCCTGGGAACGGGGCGAGCGGGGAGGGGGCAGCGGCTCCACCTCGCTCTGACTCAGAGCGGCTGCCCGTGCCGTGGCACAGCGCCATGGGCACGGCGTGGCACCGCCGGCACAGCACCCCGGGCACCGCAGGGCACCGCTGACCGCCGGCACAGCACCCTGCGTCCCTGCAGCCAGCCCCTGCCTTGGTCCCCATCCCGTCCCCGGGCTGTGACCGCAGACACACAGTTGCCCAGGACGCTGGCAAGACCCCGTCTGCTCTGGCCAAGGGTGCCAGCACCTCAGACCCCCCTCTGCAGCCACCAGCACCCCCCCCCCGCCTGCGCCCAGGTCCCTGGTGCTGCCTGCGGGACAGGGTGGCACCCAGGACCCCCAGCGGGTGCTGGGCCAGCAGCTGGAGCAGCTGCAGAGCCCGGTGCCAGCAGTGGCTCGGTGCCCGGGGCAGGTGGAGCTGGTGCCGCACCCCAGACCCACGGCAAACCCACGGCAGGTGGAGCAGCCCCAGCCCAGCCGCATTTGGTGCCCCCCCCCCCCTGAGAGCACCAGCACACGGGGCCAGGGAAGGAGTGGGTCAGCGACAGGCAGACCCCCGCCGTGGGGCTGGGATGGGGCACTGAGGGGGTGACAGGAGCCTGGGCAGCGGGACGGGAGATGCCCAGTGCCAGGGGTGCTGCCGTGACCAGCCCAGGGCATGCACCCGAAGGTACGGGTTCTGTAGGTGCCCCCCACGCAGAGGGCAGCCCCCCTGGGCGGGAGCTCGGGGCAGCACCGGGCACAGCTGCCCGGGGGTGACACAGTGGGGCCGGCACCACCCCAAATCCCCCTGGGAAACGTGCCCGAGCCTGAACCCAGCGCCCGTCTCAGGTGGGAGTTGGGGCATGCACAGTGCTACCCTGAGCACCCCCTCCCGCACGCCCGAAGGCACCGGGGTTCCCACGGCCGCACGGGGACCCCACGGTCCCCACAGCAGCCCAGGGAAGGGGCACATCCCCCCCCAGCCCTGCTCCCCGCAGCTCCATGGGGAGACGCAGTACCCACTGCGTCCCACTGGGCCGGCCGCGGCTGGGGTCCCGCGGGCTCCATGTGGCTGCGATGGCCGGCCGGCCGCGGGGTGGGGAGAGGCAGGAATCCAGGACTGAGTCACCGCTTCCTCTGCGCGCCCGTGAGTCATTCCCCGGCAGCGCCGAGACGCAGGGGCCTGGCGTGCAGAGGCCGCCTGGGGAGGCGAAGTGCGCACGGCTGCATGTGAGGGCAACCCCTGACATGTGCGTGTGCGCGGCAACCGCGCAGCCGCCCCGGCCTGGCCCGCGCACGCTGACGTCAGCGCGGGCACATGTGTGGCTCCCTGTACAGACGTGTCCAGGAGGACAAGCAAGCGCCGGCACATGTGTGCGTACGCACACGCGTGCTCTCATCCGCCTGCGAACCTCGACGCACACAAACCCAAACTGTCTGTGCAAGACGCACACGAGCGCGGCCGGGCGAGCGCCCGCGCAGACCTGGGGGCACTTACTGGCCATGCAGGTACCCCGGCCCCCGGGGCTGGAGCCCACCCGCGGGGCTGGACCAGCAGCTCAGAACCCAGCAGTAGCTTCTCCTGCACCCCGAGGCCGCGGCTCCTCGCTCCAGGTGCCCTGTGGGGGCAGAAAAGGGGGTCAGGAAGCTTCGTCCGGCCCCAGCTCACCCCATGCCTGTGCTGCAGCCCTGAGTTTCTGCCACCGCACCCACCGGCCCCCGCGCAACCGGTGCCCTGGTGAACCTCTGCCCTCCCCGTGCAGCTGGACCCGGGATGCACGGCTGGAGGCAGCAGCACGGGAGATGCAGGGTCTGCACCAAATCCCGCCCCCCCCACCCCACGCAGCCGTGGGAGCACAGGGGTGCCCATGCACACGCAGGACACACAGCAGCCCTTCCCTGCGGCACCCAGGCACCCCCCCCCCCCGCCACCGGCGGGGTGGGTGTGAGCGGTTCACACCTCCGGCACCCCCAGCCACCGTGCTCCCCGCTGGCACCCGCCACATCCCCAGCCCCAGGCACGACCCCCCAGGGCCACTTGCCCACAGGGGTTTCCTCGCGGGGGGGGGGGGAGCGCTCAGGCAGGCTCCCCACCGCGATGGGGGGGGGCTCAGTGCTCTGCGGAGCTGGAGCTCAGCCCCACAACCACAGTGCTGGGGGGGGGGGTAAGGCTGCGCCAAGCCCAGCCCATGGCTGAAACCGCCGGGGCCTGGCGAGCGCAGGGCCGGGCTCCTGCCACCGCCCCCGGGGCGGGGGGGGGGGGGACGGACACACCGCCACCGCCGCCGACGTGGCAGCCGCGCTGGGTGGGGGGCAGGACGGCGCGGGCTGGGGGGGGCCTGAGCCGGGAGGAGCCTCAGGGGAGCTCCCGGCCCCCTACAAACGAGGAGACCCCCCCCGGCACAGCCCCCCCCCCCACCGGGGCTAGGAGAACGCCCACCCCCTCAGGCACGCGGACAACCCCCCTGTCTCCCCCAGCCGGGCACCGAGAGGGGGGGTCCCCCAGCCCCCCGCAGCGCTGCGCACTGTGACCCCCCGGAGCTCCCCCGGCTGCCGCTCAGCGCCGGGGGCTGCCCCGGCCCGGCCCCCCCCCCCGCGGTGCTCGGCGCTGCGGCCGCTCCGTGTGTGCGGGGGACGGGGAGGGGGAATGGTTGCCACGGTAACGGGCCTCCCTCGCGCCGCCGTGAATGAATGGGCCGGGAGCGCGCTGCGCGATCTATGAATGAATGGGGCCGGGGCGGCGCGGAAAGCCCGGAGGGGAATCCAGAGCCCGGAGCGGAGCCGTAGCCCGGAGCGGAGCCGGAGCCCAGCCCCGCCACTCCGCAGCCTGCAGCGGACCCCGCACCGCCCGGCCGGGCCCTCGACCGCCCCTGAGCATCCCCCGCACGCAGCAGGCATCGGGGCTGGGGAGGGCAGTGGGTGCCCCGGTGCCATCCCGCTCCGCTGCCCGCCGATCCGGGCCGGGCTTTGCCGCCGGAGCGGGGCAGGGGTCCGGCTTCGCCGGCGGGGGGGAAGATCCCGGCCTGGATTCCGCGGGCGGAGGGGAACGGCCGGTGCGAGGCCGCGGCGGGACTCTGTGACCCCCCCCCACCCCCGGCACGTCCCAGCCGGGAGCACCCCATTTCCTCCCTTGTCGCCCCTGGGCAGCCTCGGGGGACCCCTTTACACCCGAGCCAGGCACACACAAATGGGATGGAGCCCCCCAGCCCTAACAGCGCCCCCCACCCCGGTCCCACCTCCAGCGCCGCAGCCCCAGTGCTGGCTGCCTGGGGGGGGGGGGGGGGTCCAACGCTGGAAACGCCCCCCCTTATGCACCCCCAAGGCTGGCCCTGTTCGTGGATAGGGGCTGCTGATGGGGGTCCCTGGGGAGCACTGCTCAGAGCAGGGGGCTCCCCGGGTGAGCCCTGGCCCCCCCGGGCCCCCTCCCTGCCAGCCACGGGGCCAAGGCACACAACCCTGCCCAGACCCCCCCCCGGCCCCCCAGAGGGCAGGATGGCAGCCGGGTGGCACCGCCTTATCTTCCCAGCAGGGTTTGGGTCAGCCCTGGTTGTCATTGTCCCCGGAACGGCCCGTTCCCAGCAGGGCCCCGGCGGAGGAAACCGCATTGCAACAGGCGGGGAGGGGGCATTCCTGGGCTGCCTGGGGGCTGAGTCACCCCCGGCCACCACGGCCATGCGCACACGCAGCCACACGCAGCCACACGCCACGGCCACGCACGCACAGAGCATGTGCACGCAGCGACACGCGCAGGGAGACACGCAAAGCGGGTACGCACACAGGCAGCAGGACGCGCGTGGGGAGACACGCGGCACGGCTGCAGCCCCGCACACGGGAACACACGCAGGGACTCGCGGAGATGCACGGGGTGGCCACCTGTGTGGGGACACGCACGCACGGCGGCGCACGCTGAGACAGAGGTAGCACAGCCGTGGACAAACGTGGGCACACGCAGTGACACATGTGGCCCTGACCACAGAGGGACACAACATACACCCTCAGGGACCACGTGCACACACACACACGCACGCACACATACATGTGCACGGAGGGGGATGCAGGCACGTGCCACCCAGCGAATGCCCCCACGCAGCACATCCGAGGGCTGAGCATCCTCCAGTCCACGTAGGGGGACACCCCCCGCCCCCCAGCTCCCAGGTGCCCGGAGGACAGGGGGTCAGCGAGGGCCACGGCAGCCCCCGGGGGAAGCGGCTGTGGGGGCATGCGGCCGAGCGTCGCCTGCTCGCCGGGGCTGCGTCACCCGCGCGCTGACGCATCGCTACCTGTGGGTCCCGCCGCTATATATAGCTCCGCGCACGCCCCATCTGCTCGCTCGGCACGGTGGCTGGTGGCGGGGGGGGGGGACATGGGACACCCAGCTCTGTGCCCCCCTGCGCCACCGGGGGCCAGGTGGCCCCATGCCAGCTCTGAAAATCTCAGCGGTGGCCGGGGGCGGGGGGGGGAAGCGGCGGTGGTGGCACCATGCCACCTGGCAGGGCCCTGGCTGGCAGGGCCAGCGTGGACGTCACGAGGGCTACTTGAGGTCCTCGTAAACACGGTGACGCACCGGCGCTGCCCTCCAGCCCCCACCACGCTGCCCAGGGCCACGGTGTGCTGCACCCACAGCCCACCCCCCAGCCCGGCGCCTGGCCGGGACCCCCACAGCGCAGGGTTGGGGTGACACAGGGAGACACCCCTCACCCACGCCGGTGTCACCGGGGCATTTAAATCCCTGTGGAACCCAACTGAGGGGGTTGGGGGTGCTGAGTCCATGTCCCCTCCCGCAGCACCTCCAGCTGGGAGATGCTTTTTGGGGGGGGGAGTCCCCATGGAGGGGATGGTGGGGAAATTTGGGGGCTTTGCTGCCGGCAAGGGCAAGCAGCCAGACTGGGGCTCCCAGTGTTCCCAGCGCGGGTTCCCAGCGTGGCGCCGTGGGGACGGCAGCAGTGGGACGGGCTCCTGCCGCTGCTGCGTCCCCGCTCCGACCCCAGCCCAGCCCCGCGGGGGTCCCGGGGAGCGGGCTGGGCGCCGTGCCCCTGGCTCCTGCGGCCCCCGTGATTTCACCGCCCAGGCACGCCGGGCCGCCTGCGCCCGCCAGGCTGGGGGGGCCGGGGAGGCCCCGCAACTTGGGGGGGCGGGAAACACACGGGGGGGGACCCTCTGCACCCCAGCTGGCCTGGGAGGGAGCTGGGGGAGGCGGGAAGGGGGGGGGGGGCTGGTGTGCACACACACCCCCCCCCACAACACCCAGGCGTGCACAGCCGTGTTCACACGTGTGTGCGCATGCACTGCTGGCACACAGGCCGCACGCGTGCACTCGCACGGACGGGTCTGGGGGTGCTGTGGCCCCTCGATGCAGACAGGGTGCTCAGCACCCACCCCCCCCGGTGGGACCCCCCCCGGCCCCCCCCAGGCTGGAGGTCCCCAGAGGTGTGCACACCGGCTGCATGCTCTGCGTGCACACGCGTGTGCAAAGGCCCGGGGACATGCGTGGGGCGGAGGGCGGCTTCGGGGAGCGCCGTGGGGCCGGAGGGAGCGGTGTGGGGCCGGCCGGGGGTGGGGGTGGGGGTGGGGTGAGACATTCCTTGCGGCGCTTGTTATTTTATCTGGTTCAAAGTCAGTTCCTGGAATGTTTTTAATTCCAGGATCCGTCCCTGCGCCGGCAGCTCCCACCCCGGCCCCCCCCCCCCACTTGCCGCCTCCGCGCCCCACACCGGGGCTGCCTGCCCGCAGCCCAGCCCCACGGCACCACCGGGGCCCGGTGTGGGGGGCTCAGCCCTTTGGGGGGGTTGGGGGGGTGTCTCTGCACCCCACAGCCATGCCCAGGGTGCACCCATGGGTGCTCCAACCCTGGCAGCGGAGCTGGGTGCCCATCTGCGCCCCCCGGGCGGTGCGCGGGCCGGGGCTCACCCCCGCAGCGGGACCCCGCTACCGGCAGACGCCTTGTTCCCGGCTCCTGCCAGGGACACGCCGGCAGCTCGTCGCCCACCCGGCGTCTGGCATTGCCGTGCCAGCGCTGTCTTGCGCCAGCAGCCACCCATGGGCGCAGCCACCAAGTGCCCCAGCCTGGGGTGGGTGGCACCGGCGGGGGGGGGTCTGCGGGGGGAACGGGGCTCCATCCCCACGCCGGCCTTGGGGGTTGGGGGGGAGAAGCCCAGCAAGGGGGTCCCAGCGCCGTTGGGGGCGCGGGGGTGGGCACGCCGAGCAGCCGCTGCACGGGGGGGTGCACACGTGTGTGCAGGCGGGCAGTCGGGGACACGCGTGCAGAAGCTGTGGCGAGGCTGGGCTGTGCTGGTGGGGGGGTTGGGGGGGGGGGGTGTGTGTGCAGCGTGGGGGTGTGCGAGGGGCAGCCTGCAGCCCCGCGCGTGCCTGGGCCGGGCGTGCGGTGGCGGCCGGCGGTGGGGTGCGCCGGGAGGGCCGTGGGAGCCGCCGGGTGGGTGTTTCCTGGCGCACCCTGTGCTGCGGTGGGGGGGGGGGGGTGGGGGTGCACTCGCTGCAACGCGCCCACACCCACTGGCCACCTATGGGTGGGGGTCCCCAGCCCTCTCCTGCCGGCCCCCGCAGCCGCCACGGCTCAGGTCACCCCGCCACGGCGCCACGGAAGGCAAATATTTGCCCCAGGCCCGTGGCCGAGGCCCTGCCAGGCTGTTTGCTGTGCTCACCGGGCTGTGGGTTGCACCCTGGGGGGGGGGGGGGCACAGGGGGGGCACCCACACCATTGCCAGGAGCTGCAGCCATGCATGTGGAAGGAAGGGACACGGTACTCCATGGCGGGGGGGGGCTGAAACGCGCCGTGGGGGGGGTGATGCTGGGAGCATGCCCTTGCTCACGCGTGTGCACAACCACACACCCCCCCCCAACCCCCCCCATGCACAACCACCACCCCCCGCCCTGCGCAAGCACACACCCGCAGCGGGACGCGCACCCACAGGGTGACACCCATGCTGCCCCCCCCCCCCCAGCGGGCACCACACCAAAGGCGCGACGCTGGCGCTGCCGGATTGCTCCATACTGGGAGGACTGGGATGAGAGCAGCCTCGCCGGCGTGGGCATGGCCCCACAGCAGCGCCGGGGCAGGGCGGGGGGGCCGGGGTACTGCCTTGGGGGGGGGCAGTGAGGAGGAGGAGGAGGAAGCAGGATGGGGTGCGGGGGGGGCGAAGCGCCCAGATGCCTGGGCTGGGCAGCGAGTGTGGTTCTGCCCGGCCTTGCCCCGCCGCCAGCGACCCCCCCACTTTTATCAGCAGCATCTGCCGGCCCCGGGCGCGGTGATGTCACCCCGGCGGCGCGATGCGGCGCCCCGTGTCCCAGCTTGCCTCTCGCCACGCCGCAGACACCTCCTGCGGGCGCCCGCGCTGCGGCACGCTGTGCCGAGCCCACCTGTGCCATGCCATGCCATCCTGTGCCATGCTGTGCCATCCTGTGCCATGCCATCCCATGCCATCCTGTCCCATCCCATGCCATCCTCTGCCGTGCCATGCCATCCTGTCCCATGCCATGCAATCCTCTGCTGTGCCAGGCTGTCCTCTGCCATGCCATCCCATGCCATCCTGTCCCATCCCATGCCATCCTGTCCCATGCCATGCCATCCTCTGCCGTGCCAGGCTGTCCTGTGCCATGTCATTCCATGCTGTCCTGTGTCATGCCATGCCATCCTCTGCCGTGCCATGCCATGCCATCCTGTCCCATTCCGTGCCATCCTGTGCCATACCATTCCATGCCATCCTGTGCCATGCCATGCTGTGCCCTGCAATGCCATGCTGTGCCCAGCTGGCCTGTGCCATGCCATGTCATGCCATGCCATGCTGTGCCAAGCTGGCCTGTGCTATGCTATGTCATGCCATGCCATGCTGTGGCATGTAGTTCCATGCCATGCTGTGCCATGCCATCCTGTGCTGTGCAATGCCATACCATGCCATGCCGTGTCATGCCGTGCCATGCCATGCCATGTAATTCCACGCCATGCCGTACTGTGCCATGCCATCCTGTGCTGTGCAATGCCATGCCATGCCATGCCATGCTGTGCCATGCTGTGCCGTGCGATGCCATACCATACCATGCCATGCCATGCCGTGCTGTGCCATGTAATTCCGCACCATGCCGTGCTGTGCCACGCCATCCTGTGCTGTGCAATGCCATGCCATGCCATGCTGTGCCATGCTGTGCCATGTAATTCCGTGCCATGCTGTACCGTGCCATATCGTGCCGTGCCAAGCTGGCCTGTGCCATGCCGTGCCGTGCCGTGTGATGCCATACCATACCATGCCATGCCATGCCATGCCGTGCTGTGCCATGTAATTCCACACCGTGCCGTGCTGTGCCATGCCATCCTGTGCTGTGCAATGCCATGCCATGCCATGCCATGCTGTGCCATGTAATTCCACGCCATGCTGTGCTGTGCCATGCCATCCTGTGCTGTGCAATGCCATGCCATGCCATGTCATGCCGTGCTGTGCCATGTAATTCCGTGCCATGCTGTGCCATGCCATACCGTGCCGTGCTGTGCCAAGCTGGCCTGTGCCGTGCCATACTGTGCCATGCTTTGGGGCCATTCTTGCCCCACGCACAGCTCGCCCCCCCAAGGCCCCCGACCCCGCAGCCCCCACCAGCCCTGCTGCCCCCCCAGTTCCCTCGGGGCTCCCCAGGGAGGTGGGAGCAGATGTTGGGCCCCCCGGGCTGTGGGGGTCCCCAGGAGACACACACACCCCCCCCCCAGCATGGCTATTCCCATGCGTGTCCCTGCGCGTGTCACTCCGTGCACATGGAGGGGGGGTTGGTGTGAGCGTGCACACGCGTGTGCGTGTTCCCCACGCGTGCCCGGCCGGGCAGCCATTGCCTTAAAAGGCCTCCGCCGTCGGCTCCCGGGGCGGCGAGCGGCTCCTCTCTTCCCTTCGCCAAATTTGGCTCGAGCGGCGCGGGCCGGGGGTGTCAGGGCTGGGCGGGGGGGGGCAGCCCGGGGCTCGCTCTACCCGAAATGACGTCAAAGCGGGGCGCTGGCAGCGGGACACCCGGTGCGGCACATTGTCACCGCAGGAACCTGAGCCACTTCCTCTCCCGGCCTTCGGCTTCCTCCAGCGCTCGGCTGCTTCCCAGGGGCTCGGGGTCCAGCTGGGCCCCCCCGGCCCCATGGCTGAGCCCCCCCCCCGGGTTTTCCCCCCCCCCCCCCGTGGTTCTGGATTGTCCCCCCAAGTCCCTGGGGTGCGGGGACAGGGCTGGAAGGGGAGGTGGCAGAGGGGACGTGGGCGGCCACAAAGGGCTGTGGGTGGGGGGACACTCTGCCCCCTCCCCAAATAACAGCCCCCCCCATTCTCCCCTTTGCCTCCCCCCCGGCAGTGCCGGGGACCTGGGGGTGCCGGTGCCCACCGTGTCACCATGTCCCTGTGCCCCCACTGTCCCCAGCCATGGCACCACACAGCCACCGATGCCCCGAGCCCCCCCAACCCCCCCCCAGTTTCCTCCCGGGGATCCCAGGAGCTGAAGGGGCTGGGGAAAGTGGGTGCCCACAGGTGGGATGGCACCGACACACGTCCCCAGGGCCATCCCCACCCCGTCACCTTCCCCGGGGTGGGGGAAAGCCGCAGGGAAACCAACCTGCAGCTGCAGGTGGGGAAACTGAGGCAGGGCCATGCCGGGCCCTGGGGATGGAACCGGGGCATCAGTGGGTTCGTGGCCACCAAGCCCTCCACCCCGGCCCACGGCCACCCCGCCGTGACGCAGGAGGGCTGGTGAGGCCAGCACCGGAGGGAAGGTGCCAGCACCCGCGGCCGGCCCGGCTGGTGGAACCGGCCCAGCACCCGGGGGCAGGATGGGACCGGGTTCACCCTGTCGGGTGAGCACCACGCCAGGGTCCTGCCGGGGCTGGAAACACCATCCCCGGCCCATCAAGAGGGGTGCCAGGGCCAGAGGACCCCCTTTGCCCCTCGCTGCAAGCAGGGCGGGGGGGGGGGGTGTCATCTCTATCACCCCCCTGACACGTATGTGAGCGCATGTGGAAAGCTGGGCACACGCGTGTGCACCCATGTACAGCCACGTGCATGGCGCTGGACATGTGTGCGTGTGCAGGGCTGGATGTGTGGGGTGGGGGCTGCGTGGGGCTGGATGTGTGGGGCTGGGGGCTGCACACAGCTGGATGTGTGGGGCTGGGGGGCCGTGCATAGCTGGATGTGTGGGGCTGGGGGCCATGCACAGCTGGATGCATGGGGCTGGGGGCTGCGTGGGGCTGTATGTGTGGGGCTGGGGGCTGCACACAGCTGGATGTGTGGGGCTGGGGGGCCGTGCATAGCTGGATGTGTGGGGCTGGGGGCCATGCACAGCTGGATGCATGGGGCTGGGGGCTGCATGGGGCTGCATGTGTGGGGCTGGGGGCTGCATGGGGCTGCATGTGTGGGGCTGGGGGGCCGTGCGCAGCTGGATGTGTGGGGCTGGGGGCTGTGTGGGGCTGGATGTGTGGGGTTGGGGGCTGCGTGGGGCTGGGGGCTGCATGTGTGGGGCTGCACGTATGGGGCTGGGGGCTGCACACGGCTGGATGTGTGGGGCTGGGGGGCCATGCATAGCTGGATGCGTGGGGCTGGGGGGCCGTGCATAGCTAGATGCGTGGGGCTGGGGGCTGGATGTGTGGGGCTGGGGGCTGTGCACGGCTGGATGTGTGGGGCTGGGGGCTGGATGCGTGGGGCTGGGGGCTGTGCATGGCTGGATGTGTGAGGCTAGGGGATGTGGGGGGGGGGGGGGGGGGGGGGCACAGGCGTGTGCATGCACAACTACACACTCAGGTCAATAACTTCAAGGTGCAGAAAGGAGGGGGGGGGGCCCGGCTGTCCCATCCCATCCCGTCCCCCCCCGATCCTGACACTGATGGCAGAGGCAGGCAGCGGTTGCATCCAGACTGCCCAAATTTATTTCAAAAATAAAAAATAAAATATTAAAGACCGAAAGCCTCGCTCTCTCCTCCCCCCAACCCCCCCTTTCCCCAAAACACACACACACGGAAAAAAAAAAAAAAAAAAAAGACTTTTACAGACAAAAAAAAAAACCCAACAAAAAAAAAAAAACACGTCACATGGGTTCTTCTATTTGCACAGATCTCCTGACGAAGGAAAACAAACAAACAAACAAAATAATAAAAATAATAAAAATCAAAAGTCGGACAAGAAAAAGGATTTCTACGGCCTATGCAAGACTATGTCAGTATTGGCTCAGTCGGGTAATTCATGTCTATAAATATTAGCCCCACAGCTTGCGGACAGCCATGACCGAGTACTGGGTTTATTTATTCTTTTTTTTTTTCTTTTTTTTTTTTTTTTTTTGTAATTCCCCCCCTCCCCCTTCTTTCCTCTCCTCTTTTTTTTTTTTTTTTTTTTTAAGTTAAAAAAGAAAGGAAAAAAAAAAAAATTAAAAAAAAAAAAAAATCCAACCAACCACGAGGCGGGCGGGAAGGAAGGAATCCGGGAGGGAAAACGCCGTTTCTTTTCCCTCCGCAAACAAAATTCAACCCCCCCCCACCCCCTACCCCCTCCCCAAAAATAAAGCCCACCCCCCCCCCCCCCCCCCCCCCAAACCCACCCCCTGGCTGTGGCAGCGGGGCCGGCGGCGCCCGGGCACACACACGTGTCTGTGTGTCATCCCCCCGCCCCGCAAAAGCCGCCCGGGGGGGTCCCAGCCCCACAGCTGAGCAATGCTACATATAGAAGGGAAGGAAAACAAATGGC
Organism: Fratercula arctica; assembly: GCA_947846985.1. Lineage (NCBI taxonomy): Eukaryota > Metazoa > Chordata > Aves > Charadriiformes > Alcidae > Fratercula > Fratercula arctica. The sequence continues at coordinate 3,909,189 of CANTUZ010000022.1, read as the reverse complement.
CCCCAAACCTGGGGGGGGGGAGCCCAGCACCTCCAAAAGAGACTTCATCTCCTCCTGCCCGCACCGGGGGGGGGGGGGGACGGGACACAGCCCACCCCACTGCACCCCTCTTCACAGCAAAGCAGCAGCTTCCATATCCCCCAGGGATCCCCCGCCCCCCCCGGGTGCTGGGACCCCCCCGCTCCCGGCTGGGGGGATGCGGGAAGGGGGTGGCAGCTCCCACCTGCTCCCCCCCCCCCCAAACCCAAGCGAGCTGGGGGGGTGGGGGGGGGTGGGGGGGGTGTGAGGCTACCCTGGCTGTGTGTGTCCGTCCCCCCCCCCCCACTCCGTAAAACGCTTCCCGGTCCGGTCGCAGGAGACGGCAAATCTAGCGGAGATCTGGCCCATGACAACAGAAATGACACCACCGCCAGGCGGGGCGGCGGGATGGGGGGGTGTCGTCACTCCCCCCATATCCCCCCACGCACGGCAGAGTCCTCGACCCCGGGAAGAGGTGGGAAGGGGAGGGGGGGGGGGGGTGCCTTTCCCTGCGCCCCTCCACATCCCCCACCCCCCCCCCCTCCACCACCCCCCAAAACACCCCACGCCGGGCACGGCTCTATGCTACGACAAACTCGGATTTCATGTCCGCCTTGACCTCCGGCTTCCAGACCGAGTCCTCGAAGTCCAGGTCCAGGCTGCCCTCGCTGGAGACGCTGCTGTTGCTGTTGGTGCGGCCGGACTTGCGGTTGGGCAGCCAGTGGTAGGGGCCGCGGGCGTCCCGCCGGGCCTTTCGCCGCAGCCGCTTCTGCTGCATCAGCAGCTGCAGCCGCTCCACCTTGCAGCGCGTCGCCCGGTTCTCCGTCTGCCGCAAGCGGTCCCCTGCAACGGCAAAGGCATGGCGGGGGGGGGGGGGTCACGGGGGGATCATCTTCCCCGCACCCAGGAGACGGCGCAGACCCCCACCCGGCATCGTGCATCACGGATGCGGCCCCAAGGCAGGGTCCCTCCCAGCACCAAACTGGTCCCCACTGGGGAGAAGCCCCATTCTATGGGGCTTTGCCAGTTCTCCACACTGGTTGTGGTCCCCTGCAGTGGCAAAGGAGGGGGGGGGGGGGTCACGAGGGGATCATCTTCCCCGCACCCAGGAGACGGCGCAGACCCCCACCCGGCATCATGCATCACGGATGCGGCCCCAAAGCAGGGTCCCTCCCAGCACCAGACTGGTCCCCACTGGGGACAAGCCCCTTTCTATGGAGCTTTGCCAGTTCTCCACACTGGTTGTGGTCCCCTGCAATGACAAAGGCGGTGGGGGGTCACTGGAAGTCATGGGGGGTCACTGGAAGTCATAGGGGGTCACCAGGGGCTGACCTTCCCCGCACCCAGGAGATGGCGCAGACCCCCACCCAGCATCGTGCATCACTGATGTGCCCCCAAAGCAGGGTCCCTCCCAGCACCAGACTGGTCCCCACTGGGGACAAGCCCCATTCTATGGGGCTTTGCCAGTTCTCCACACTGGTTGTGGTCCCCTGCAATGGCAAAGGAGGGGGGGGGGGGTCACGGGGGGCTCATCTTCCCCGCACCCAGGAGATGGCGCAGACCCCCACTCGGCATCGTGCATCACGGATGCACCCCCAAAGCAGGGTCCCCCAGCACCAAACTGGTCCACAATGGGGAGAAGCCCCTTTTATATGGTGCTTTGCCAGTTCTCCACACTGGTTGTGGTCCCCTGCAGTGGCAAAGGTGGAGGGGGGTCACTGGAAGTCATAGGGGGTCACGGGGGGCCAACATTCCCCCCACCTGGCATCACACATCACAGATGCGCCCCCAAAGCAGGGTCCCTCCCAGCACCAGACTGGTCCCCACTGGGGACAAGCCCCTTTCTATGGGGCTTTGCCAGTTCTCCACACTGGTTGTGGTCCCCTGCAATGGCAAAGGGGGGGGGGGGGTGTGTCACGGGGGGCTCATCTTCCCCACACCCAGGAGACGGCGCAGACCCTCACCCGGCATCACGTATGCGCCCCCAAAGCAGGGTCCCTCCCAGCACCAGACTGGTCCCCACTGGGGACAAGCCCTTTATATGGTGCTTTGCCAGTTCTCCGCACTGGTTGTGGTCCCCTGCAATGGCAAAGGTGGAGGGGGGGGTCACGGGGAGTCATACGGGGTCACGGGGGGGCGGGGGGGCTGACCTTCACTGCACCCAGGAGATGGGGCAGACCCCCACCCAGCATCACGCATCATGGATGCACCCCCAAAGCAGGGCCTGTCCCAGCACCAAACTGGTCCCCACTGGGGAGAAGCCCTTTCTATGGTGCTTGGCCAGTTCTCCACACTGGTTGTGGTTCCCTGCAATAGCAAAGGGAGTGGGGGGTCACGGGGGGGGCTGACCTACCCCACACCAGGCCCCCTACTTGGCATCCCATGGCACAGATGCACAGAAACCCTCAAAGCAGGGTCCCCCCCCCAGCACCAGACTGGTCCCCACTGGGGACAAGCCCCCTCCTGTGGTGCTTTGCCAAATGGGGGGCACTTCCCCGGCGAGGGGGGAGCGTCGCCAGCCCGGCTGCCCCCTCCGCCGCCGCACAGCAGCCGGCGCAGGCCCGGCCCCGCTGCGGCGCGTGGGAGGACCAACAATTGAAGCTCCAGACGTGGGCTCCAGCGCTGGGGAAAGAGGAAAAAAGGGATCCCGCTCCAGAACAAACTTGGCTGGGAGAACGGCTGCAGCAGGAGCTGGGGGGGGGAGGGGGCTGGGAGCACCGAACCCTCATCCGCCGGGAAGCGAGGGGGGTGCCTCAGGACACAGCAAAACCACCTGAAGGGGACGGAGCCTCTCCGCTTCCCTCCTGCCTCAGTTTCCCCCAGGACAGGGACACGGCTGCACCCAAAGCCACCGCTCCAACAGCCCCACGTGAACCCGACGGGTAAAGCCCTGCTCCGGTCCCACGTCCGAAACGCAGCTCAGACCCCAGGGGACAGCGTGCCCCACCAGTGTCCCCCCCCGCAACCCAGCACAACAGGGACCTGAGTTGGCCCTGAGGGACGGGGACAGACCCCACCGGGACCCCCCCCAAATGCTACGTATGCTCCAGCATCGCCCTGGGGCACACGGGTGGGAACGCACACCAGAAACGGGGCGGGGGGGGGGGGGGCGGGACAGACAGACAGGGGAGACAAACCCCCCTGTGAAGCCAAACAAGGTCCCCCCCCCCCAGAGTGGATGGGCAAGAAGGAGTCCCCAGCACAGAGCAGAGCCACGGCGCAGGTGGCCCCGGCACGAGTGCCAGCGGGGTCGGACGCCGGCGTGGGGCTGGGGGGAAGGTTTGGGGGTATCTCTCCCCTTTGCTGGGAACATACACGGGGGCTGGGGGGGGCTCATGCCGAGTGGGGTGAGCCCAGCCCCCCCTCAATGCACCCCACTGCGAAGCGCAGGTGGCCCCGGGAAGCCCCGGCATGGGGAGGGCCACGTCGGCCCCGGTCACGTCATCGAGGGCTGGGAGCCATCCCGGACCGCCCCCCCCCGGACCCCCCTCAGCCGGGAGAGAAGGAAGAGAAAACCCAGAGGGGAGGGCGAGCCCCCCCCCACCCCGGCCAGCACCGGTGGTTTCACTTCTTTCCTCTAAGCAAATCGCGGGGGGGTGGGGGGGACCGGGGCGGGCGCCTCCGGGCACCTTCCGGCCTCGGGGCACGCAGGTGTGTGCCCCACAACTGCCTGGGGGGGGGCCGCAGGAGCCGCCCTCTGCACCACAGTGGGGGTCCAGATCCCCCCCCCCCACCCTCGCCCCCAGCCCAGGCAGAGGGTTTGTGAATGGGGAGGGGAGTGAGGAGCCGGAATCTGGGTGTCCTGTGTCCCCCCCCCCCCCGCCCCCAAAAACATCCACCCACACGGCAGGGACAGGCCCAGAGCTCCCGGGGGGCAGGGTTGGGGACACCGCAGCCGCCTGCCCCCGGCCATACACTGCCAGTGCCCCCCCCCCAAAATGGGATCCTTTGTCTCCACAGGGTTTTGCAGCCAGCGGAGGAGCTGGAGCAGGATGCAGGGACCCCCCAGGTGCTGGGTATCATCATCCTCCCCCCCCGCAGGGTCGGGTCAGGCAGGAGCAAACCTCTTCCCTCTGCAGAGACCCTGCAATCAAGGCCCCCACCTTGATTGAAAAATCATCCCAGCACCCTCCTGGGGGGGGGGGTGTCTCAGCCCCCCATCCTGCCTGCCAGCCCCCTCCGCCGTGGGGAGGAGTGGGGCAGAGCTCCCCCCCCCCCCGGTGCCCGTGCCCCAAGGCTCCAGTGACTCCAGCACTGGGCTCTGCCGAGGGGGGGGATGATCCTGTGCAAAATGGGGGGCTCAGCTCTGACCTGGGGGGGGCTGCAGGGGCTCCCCAGCCCCTCTCCACCCCCTGAGGTGGGATGAGGACGCCAAATAGAGATGCCAAATGCCAACCCTGGCCATGCCCCCCCTCCATGGAGCCCCGGCACCGGGCTGGCCGAGGCCACCCCCACCACGCAGTGTGTCATGTCCCCCCCCCCCCGGCGAGGCGCGGAGGCAGGGGGGGCTTACCGCTGGGCTTGCACATGCGGATCTGGCTTTGGCACTGGACGACGGGGTGCAGAGGCGGGGAGGCCACGGCTGCCGGCAGCGGCTCTGAGGTAGTTTTGGTGGCGAGGTCCGGGGAAGCAGGGGGCGAGGAAGAGGAGGAGGAGGATGAGGAGGAGAACTGCGTCTGGCAGCGGAGCTGCGTCAGGGACTGGGGCATGCCCTGGTAGTGTCGCGTGGCGCTGAGGAGGTCGTTCAGGATCTGCAGGATGGTGCCGATGTCCCGCCGCGGCCGCCCGCTGCTGTCCTGGCAGTTGGGGTGCAAAGTGCCTGCAGGGGGGGATGAAGAGGTGGGGATGAGATGAGCAGCACCCCTTCCCCCAGGACCCCCAGCCCCTGCGTCACCCCCAGCCCTTCCGCCGCGGCTCCCCGGGGAGGCTCAGCGTCACCTACCGGAGAAGGTCCCTGAGAAGACCCCAGGCGCGTGGTTGACGAAGCTCTCGATGACCGCACCGGGTTTGCGGGATCGGGCCGTGGGGGCAGGACTGCTGCCTGGGGAGCTGCTGCTGCGGGTGCTGCAGTCCACCTTGGTTGGGGGGGGGCAGGAAGAGACATGGGATGAGCCTCCGGGCAGGGGACCCAGGCGTGGTGGGGCACCGGGGGGGCACCCAGCCCTGCTCCAGCCCCTCAAATGGCTGGGTCACGCCAGGACGCCCCCACAGGCACCCCAGGCCCAGCATGCACCACCAGCCCCAGTTTTACTGGGACACAAGGGACTACGGCCATCCCACCCCCCCTGTGCATTGGTGGCCCCAACCCTGGGGGTCCCGGCGGTCACCCCCCACACACACACCCCCAGGCTGGATGCGCAAAGGGGAAGCAGCAGCTCCGCGGGGGACAGGCAGGGTGTGAAGATGACCCTGGCTTACACCCTGTCCCCGAGCCCCTCCCCAGGGACCTGGGGGCACTTTGCAAACCAGGCAGGGGAACACCCTTGCCCCACGCGTGGGGAAACTGAGGCAGGGAAGGGTATGGCCGCAGCAGGGCTGGGAAACCCCTGCCGTCGCTCCCCTGCCCCAAAAGCATTGGGAGCCCGACTCACCCCCGTCCGGTGACGCTCCCGGTGCCCGACTCACCTCTGAGCAGGAGGAGACGACGCTGCTGTTCACCGTCTGCGCGCTGGCCCCGTGCGACCGGAACATGCCGGCGGTGACGGGAGCGGGGTGGGGGGCGTTACAGTACATTGGGGGGGCCGGCGTGGCAGGCGCGGGGCTGGGGGCTGGGCTCTGCTGGCAGGCAGGCACCACGGGGATACGGGCGAAGCCGGAGCCGGTGCTGCCGTGCAGTGTCCGGCAGTGGGGGCTGGCGGCGGCCCCCGCCTCGCCCCGGCTGGCGATGACGTGCCGGTGCTGGAGCTGCCCGCTGCTCTGCTGAGCCGCCAGCTGGAGCTGCACAAACATCATATGGTCGCCCACACGCAGGGCCAGGGTCAGCGGGGACCGTCCCGACAAGAAATCGTTGACCTGGGGAGAGAAGGACACCCCCCCGCCCCGTCAGCCCTGGCACGCAGTGAGCCCGCTGCACGGAGCCCCCCCCGGTGATGAACAGGGGGCAGCTCTTGCCCCCACAGGGCCACATGGCCACAGGGACGGGTCATTAGGGCAGCGAAGGGGTGACACGCACACACCCCCCTACACACCCCCCCCCCTCCTCCCCGCAGCCCTTTCCCGAGCCCTCGGCCGTGCCAGCCTGGCAGGCAGGCGAGCCCAGCCATCGTCCCCGCGCGACCCCAGCCCGGTGCCAGCTCCATCAGCTGACAGTGCCGGGGGGTTATTTTCCTCCCTCCTGCCCTCCCCGCCCTTTATCTCCCAGCGCAAGAGGGCTGTGCCCGCTCGCCCTCCCCGGCGGTGAACCCGCCGCCGGCGCCTGGCGGGCAGGGACAGGCAGGGGCCGCAGCCAGGGACGCCGCGCAGCCGCACACACACACACCCCACCACCCCCCCCGGGGCCAGCAGTCAGCACGGAGGGGGTCCATCCCCCCCCCCCAGCACAAGGAACACGCTCCTCACCAAGGATGGGGAGGGGGCAAGCGAGGACATGCCGGGTCCCTGCTGTGCCCACTGCTACGACTTAGGGCTGGCAGGGAGGGGAGGGCAGCCCACCTCCCCCCCCCCGACTTTCCATCCCCCAAAAGCAGCCTGAGGGAATGGGGCAGCCTGGGGGGGGGGAGGGGAGGGGGGGTGGGCAGCAACACAGACAGGGTTTGCCCCTGCCCACCCCTGAGGCCTCGGCGCAGGCAGGTGATGGAGCAGCTGCAGCATGGAGACAAGAGCAGGGGGCCCTGACCCTGCCCAGGTCACAGCTATGGAGGGATGGCGGCGGCGGGGGGGGGGGGGGGGCAATCCCCAACACCTGCTGCCCCCCCACTCCCCCAGCACACCCCTAACCCCCCTCCAGGATGCATCAATCACGCGACATCTGCGCCACGAAAGAGGGGAGCCCCCCCCCCCCCTTCCCCAGCTCCGCTGAGCATCCCCCCACATTCCTGGGGGGGGTGGGGGTGGCGGGAAGGTGGGAGGCAGCCATGAGCCCCCTCCCACCATGGTGCTTCCCCCTCTGTACGTAGATGTGGGGGGGGAAATTTGTGCCTCTCGCCCCCGCCAGCCCGGCCGGCTGCAGGGCGCGGGCTCACGCACAGGCAGGGCTGTGGGCAGGACACCGGGTCACAGCTAATGGGGATGACGCCACCACCGCCGCCGCCACCGCCCCCCCCCAGCCGAGCTATTCTAGGGCACAGCAAGGACTGGCTTTCCCAGCCCATCACGTGCAGCGCCGTGCACGGCTCCTGGCAGACGTCACCCACCCACACCCCCACCGGCACCCTTCGGGCCGCAGCCGGCGCCCGCAGCAGGACGAGGCGAAGGGACCCGAGCGGGACCCGCAGAGCCCCACTCCCCCATCGTCACCCCCCCCGCCCAGCCAAGGGCTGGCACCTCTGCAAAGCACGGCCCCCCTCCAAGTCGTGTGTGTGTCCCCCCCCCTCCCCAGCCCCGTCCCAGCTCCCCCGCGCCCCGTTCCAGCGGAGGCCGGTTCTGAGAAGCCGTGGGAAAAGCAGCTTTAAAAATACCAGCAGCAAAGCCCCGAGCATGTCAGGCGGAGGCTGCAGAGGAAGAGGTGGGCGTGAAGGAGACACTGCAGCTCTGGACACGGAGGTTACGGGGTGAGGGGGGGTGGGAGTGCACATGGGCATGCATGCGCACACACATGTGCCTGCACATCGCACCTGGCCGCAGGAAAGGGTCACCCCCCCCAGCCCCCGTCCTACCCCACGGCTCAGGCTCTGCCTCCGTTTCCCTGCCCGCAGCAGCCCGGGATGGATACTGCCCACTTGCTGGCTCTGTTCCCCCCCCCGCCCCCCCCCCAAAACATAGCACCCTGTCCCCACCACTCGGTCACGACCACCCCAGCTCCAGTCACAACAGCCTGGCGGCATCACCGGCGCAGCCGTCACGACTCCCGCACGGAGTCCCCCCCCACCATGACGGGTGGCAGCGTCAGGGCAGGCAGCAGCAGGCAGCGCCTGCCCACGGTCCCACACGGCTGCGGGGCCACCCTGGCCCTGCTGCTGCCACCGCTCGCAGAGCCAGCGGAGGTGGGACATTTCCCAGGGGACAAACACAGGGCCCCCAAAACGGGTCCCCGTGCCGCTCTCCCAGGTTGGGGGGGGGGGGGGGGACGGGGACGGACGACACCATGCTTGGGGAAGGGGATGGCCCCCTCCTGCCAGCCGGCAGAGCCCAGCCCCATGCCCAGGATGGGCAATCCCCATCCTTCCCCCCACCGAGACCCCAAGTGGGGAGCAGGCTCTGCTCACAACCCCCCCTTCCCCCCCCCCCCAGCCCCATCCCACACGCCGGGGGAAGCAGCCAGGGCAGGATCACCCCCACCAACCCCTGCCACCCTCCACCAACCCCGGCTGCCCTCTCCTTCCTACCGAGGCCAGCCCGGGGGGAGCCCCACACCTCCCCGGGGCCCCCTGACGTCAGCCGGCACCCGAGGCCGCCCCCCCCCGCCCCACGCTCCATCTGACTCACGCCTGCCCGCGCCCCGCCTGACCCCTCGCCAGCCTTGGGAGAAACCAGAGCACCCCAAACCCACGCTGCCAGCCGCTTCCCAGCAGCGCTAAAAATAGCCCCTTCCTCCCTAGCTGGGGGGGGGGGGGGGGTCCCACGGCCTCCCCCTGGCCCCCCCGCAGGCAACCAGGGGCTCAGCCGCGGCGCTGAGCCGGCTGGGTCCCTACGGTGCCCCAGGCAGGGCGGCCAGCCCGGCGGGAGCAGGGCTCTGGGGCTCCCAGCACCCGCCCCCACGCCGCTGCCAACCCCCCCCCGGCGAAACCAGGCCGCTCCAATGCAAACACGTCCCACCCAGCCGCCTGCTCGGCCGCCCACGGCCAGCCAGGGAGGACCCCGTCCCTCCCAGCCGGCTCTGCCATGGGGGCTGGGACACCCCCGCCGCAAAGGGGGGGTTTGGGAGCACTGGGACCCCCAAATCTCCCCTGCCCAGGGGTCCCCCAGGACCCCGCCAAGCCCCAGGAGGGGACCCAGCGGCACCGTGCCGGGCTCAGGGCCCACAGGGATGGGGCAAGTGTCTCCCGGCTTCTCAGAAACGCAGATGACTCAGAGAACGCCGCATTCCCGCCTCGCTCCAACGCCTGGCCCCGCGTCACCCCGGCCCCAGACACCCCCGGACCCCCCCCCAGGCTGTCCCCGGCCAGCCCCTGCCCCAAGCAGGGAGGGGAGCCCCCCCCCCACCCCGAAACGCAGGCAAGCTGTCCCTTGCTCCAGTTCCTGGCAGATCCGGAGGGGAAAGGCCATCCCCGACGGAGAACGTGGTGGGGGGAAGCAGGAAATGTCCCCCCAGCCCCGCAGGCTCTCAACACGCTCCAGCCAGGTGCGGCTGCGGCTGACAGCTGGGTCCCACCACCCTGATGCCGCTGCCAGTGGGGGGGGGGGGTTCTATGCCAAGGGGGACAGGGGGGCAGAGCCCCCTGGCCACATTCCTCTGGCCATAGCCCCCGGCCCTGGTAGAACCAGCAGGATGGGCCCTGTCATCCCCCCCCCACCCCCCCCCCAGCACCCACAGTGGGGCAGAGGGAGCAGGGGAAGGAAGAGCTGAGGCTGCAGGATCCCAGGATCCAACCCCAGCTGCCCGTGGGCACAGCTCCCTGGAAAGCGGGGGCAGGCGTCGAGCGTGCCCAGCGGAAGGAAGCACAGCGAGCCCTTCCAGGAAGACCCCGTGCCACTTGGCCGGGGGCACGGCGTCACCTCCTGCCCGGCAGTCGCTTTCCTCAAGCCACCTGGGTGGGGAGGGGGGCGGCAGCGCCCCGGCCCCCCCCCCCCCATCCCCACCGCCCCCAGAGGAAGCCGGCGCAGCTCTCCCTGCGCTGCCGGAGGATGCGTGACGCAGGCAAAGCATGAATGAGAGGAGTGGTTTCCTGCCCCCCCCCCCTCGGCCCCCCCCTCCCCAGGTGCTGGCGGTTCCTCCTGCACAGCCCCAGCTTCCTGAATCACCGACCCGGGAGGAACCTGCAGTGGGCAGGGAGGTGCGGAGCCGCTTCCCACAGCCAGCGCCCGCACGGCTGGGCTGCTGGGGGTGGGGGGGGGGAACCAGGCGGCACATCGCAGCCGCTGGCCCCGGTGGGCCACCAAACCGTAGCCCCCGCTCCCTCTCCTCTGCTGTGCTTGGCCAGGAGGAACCACGGCCACCCCTGGGTGTTACAAGCCCCCGTAGATACATGGGGCACCCCCCGAGCCCCCCTGCTCCAGGGCAGCTCCGTGGGTTCCCTGGCCCTGCTGCTCCCCAGTACGTCCCACCTCGCCGCCCACCCCGGCAGGGAGCTGCACGGCCCCCACCAGAAGCGGCTGCAGCCCCCAGGGCAGGATGTGCACCAGGACCCCAAAAGCAGCCCCCTCCCACAGCTCTGCACCCCCACTGGGATGGGCAGCGCCCTGCCAGTAAACCGGCCCCCCCCGGGGGCAATAGAAGCAGGAACCAGCCCCCGGCACAGGACCCCTGGTGCAAGCTTCCCCCCCCCCCCCCGCCATTGGCCCACACAGGGTTAAATCAGCTGCGGAAAGTCAAGGTCACCCCGGGCAGCCAAGGGCACGGCGGAGCAGAAAAGGTCCCCACGCTCAGAGCAAGCCTGGCCCTTGCCACATCCCCATGGGGGGCACAGCCGTGCCCCCACTGAGCCCCCCTGCCTGGCCCTGGGGCTCAGCCCCCACCTCCAAATTCAGCGAGGCAGGTCAAAGAAAAAAAAAAAAAAAAAAAAAAAAAAAGAAAAAGACTTAAAAAAAAAAAAAGACTTAAAAAAAAAAAAGCTGCAGCATCGGCCAGAAAGGAAGGAAAGAGTTTAACAGCAATAATAAAGAGACTGAAAACAAAGAAGCCAGGGCCTGCGCGGCTGGGGGTAAATTCCACCTTCACGGCAGGCGGCGGCGGCTGCGCGCGCACCCGCTCGGCTCACCCAGCCCTGGGAACGCTTCCTCCCCGCGGGACCCCCCCCCCAACCCTGCCCCGCCACCTCCCGCGCTGGAGGCCGCCCCGCCAGCCGCCCCGAAACTTCACAGTTATTCTAAACACGGCCCCCGCCAGCGCCACCCCCTCCGCCAGCGCCCCCTCCTCGGCACCCGGCGCCCCAGTCCAAGGCCACCGAAGCAGGGACACGGAGAGCACCAGAACACCCGGGCACAGCCGATCCCCCCCCAACCCCCCCCCCCCAAGGACGGCTCCAAGGAGAGGGGGACGAGCACTCTGGGTGCTGGGAGGAGAAGCCAGGCTCCGCAGCCCCACAAGCCCCCCAATATGGCCCAGTTGCCCCCCTCAATGCACACTGGGGCAGGCAGGCAGCCACAGCCCTGCACCCCCTGGGCAGATCTCTGGACCACCTGGCCCCACTGGGAGGAGAAGCCAGGCTCTGCAGCCCCACAAGCCCCCCAATATGGCCCAGTTGCCCCCCTCAATGCACACCGGGGCAGGCAGGCAGCCACAGCGGGGGGGCAGCTGCAGCCTCGTACCCCCCGGGCAGGTCTCTGGGCCACCCGGCTCCGCCGCCGACCTGCTGCCGTGACCTTGGGTGAGTCACTTCACCTCCCCGCGCCTCTGCCCTCCCCAGCTGCCGGCGTGTTTGGGCTGCGAGCGCAGCAGCGTGGGACCTCCCTGCGCCAGGCGCTGCACGGGGTGACGGTGCCCGCCCCGGGCACCACCCTCAGCGCTCCCAACTCCTTCTGAAGGTGAAACCTAAAGGCGGCACTCAACCCCAAAGCTTTTTAGGAGGGGAAAGAGGAGTCAGGCCACAGCAGTCCCATCCCGTCCCCCACCCCACGGAGCCTCCTTTGTCTCTATCGGTGCCTCTCACCTGAGTTTCAGTGAGGCTTTCCAGAGCTTGCATCACCGACTGTTCTGGCCTGGATGCCTGGGACTGGGAAAAAAAAAAAAAAAAAAAAAAAAAAAGAAAAAAAAAAAAAGGAGGTGGGGGGGTGTTTAACATTACAAATGCAGAGAAGGAGGGGGCGACTGTGCGGCAGGAGGGGAGGGATGACATGTCACTTCCACTATTTCTACACAAGCCCTGAGAAAGCAGTGAAATATTAAACCTGCTGCCATGCCCAGCCCAGCGCTGCCTCCTCAGCGAGGGCTGGGGCAGCGGAGCCGCAGGGCTGCCAGCACATCCTCGCCCGGGGCTTTAATAATAGATGGGGACGAGTGGGAGGGAGGGAAGGAAGACGGGAAGGAGGGAGCAGCAGAAGAAAAGGCCGCTTACCATCAAACCGGCCTCCACGGTGGGCACCAGTGTCAGCTTGCTGCCTTCCACGACCCCCAGGTCCTGCAGTTTTCCAGAGCTGAGGCGGCTGTGGGGGGGGGGAGAGAAGACGATGCCCAAAGTGGGGTCAGCGCAGCCTCAGCTGGTCCTGGCCACCCAGTCACTGTCCCAGCTGCTCCAAGGGGACCAAACCCCTCAGCACCTCCCCCACAAGCATTTCCACAGCTGACAGACAGGAGAGGAGCCCGGCACCCCGCTGCACAGCTGCCTCTGCCCCATCCACCCCCTGCACCCCGGGGGGGCTGCACACGGTGCTGGGGTACCCCCCCCCCCTCCGTGCACGGTGCACAGAGCCCGGGGGGCTGCAGCCATGGGGGCGAGGGAGCCAGCCAGCAGCTGGGGGGGGACCACGGGGCTTCGTGGCAGAGGAAACCTGCCCACGGGGGGGGGGTGGGAGAGAAGCTGGGACCAGCGTGGGGTGGGGGAGGCGGCACGGGGGGACGTGCCCCCCCCGCGACACGTAGGTGCCGGCAGATGTACGCGGTGCCCCTCCCCGCTTCCCTTCCCCGGCCCGGGCGAGACTTTAACTTATTGCAGGCCGGGGCTGAGCAAGGCGGGGGGGGGGGCAGCCGGGCCCCACTCCGGGGGGGCTGCGCAGCCCCCTCGGACCGAGCCTTGGGCAGACAAAGGACCACTCCCCCAGCCGCCCCCGGCCCTCCCAGCGCTGGGGGCTCGGGGCCGGGGGGGGGGGGGGGGGGGGGGTCGGGCCGCACCGCCGCCGAAGTTGAGCCCAGAACAAAGGGCAGGGCCCCCGCGGGGCACGGCCGGGCCCCGCCGCCCACAAAGGAGCCCCGGCAAGGGCCGAGCGAGGGGGCGGCGGTCGCGCTCCGGTCCCCGGCACGGCCCGGAGCCTCCCCCCCCCCCCGCCTCCCTCCGCCCCGGCCCCCGGCTCGCCCCCGCCCGCGGCCCCCCGGGCTGCTCCCCCCCCCCCCCCCCTCCGCCCCCCCCGGCTCGACCCGCGGAGGAATGGGGCCAGGCAGGGGGAAGGGGGGCGGGAGCCTTTGTGCGGTGCCGAGCCCGGTGCGAGGGGGCCGCCCCCGCGCCCAGCCTCGCCGCCGGGGGGGATGGGGACCCCGGCGCCCCCCCCCCCCCCCCCCCCCGAACCGAGCCCTACCTCTCTTTGTGCAGCAGCGCCAGCCGCTCCTTGGGCACCTTGAGCCGCTGGGACAGGCGTCGCTTCAGCCCCTCCACCGTCTCCTCGGCGGGCACGGAGAGCTCATAGCGGGTCCCGGTGGTGGTGTTGATGTAGAGGTTCATGGGGGGCTCGTTCGGGACCACCTCGCAGGCGGGAGCCCCGCGGCTGCAGCTCCTGGCGCCGGGCTGCGGGTCCATCCGCCGACCTGCCGGGAGCGGGGGGGAAGCGGCGGTCGGTGCCGGGGGGCGACGCGGGAGGAGGCGGAGGGGAGCGGACAAAGGAAGGAGCGGGGCCCGCTCCGGCGGTACCCACGGGAACTCCGGCTCCGCTTCGAGTCCTCCGGAAGGAGCCGGGGAGGGGGCGCGGGGGCGATCCCCGGGCCGGGCTGCCAGCCGCCCCGGCAAAATAAATATTTAAAAAATAAAATAAAAAAAATAATCTCCCGTTCTCCTCCCGCTCCGCCGGCTGCCGGCGGGGCCGCGGGGCGAGGGGAGGCGGCGCTGGCTGCCTGCAGGAGGGAGCGGGGGGGGGGGGGGGGGGGGGGGGGGGGCGGTGGAAGCGGCGCTGCCTGCCCTGCCTGCCGCCTCCTTTCTTTCTCCTCCGCCGCTCTCCGCTCTGTGCGGGGTTTCTGGGGGCGGGGTGCGGGCCCGGAGGCCGCGGCGAGGGGCGGGGAGGCGCGGAGGACGCTTCGCTCCCCCCTTTTCTTTGGGGCCGGACCCGCCGAACCGGCCGCCGCCGCCGCCGCCGTGGAAGCGCCGCGCGCGGGGGGGTGGGGAGCGGGCGGGGGGGAAGTTACAATGTAGCAACGTCCCGCGGGCGGGGCCTCGCCCTCATTCACTCCGGCTCCTCCGGCGGCCGCAGCCAATGGGAGCGCGCTCAGAGCCCAGACATCCGCGGGCGCGGCCAATGGGAAGCGGGCGCTGGCTCCCCACGTGGCCCCGGTGGGCGGGCGGCTCGGCCGGATTCCTCCCGCCCACGCGGCCGCGAGGCCACGCCCCCTCCACCGCCCCCCGCGCGCCCTCGCGCCGCGCCTGGAGCCATTCATAATCCCGGGCCGCACAACAAAGGGGCCCGGGGCTCCCCCCCGCGCCGCGGCCCCGGGCCATCTCCGGTACCGGCGGGCAGCGCCGAGCACCCGGGGAGGGGGTGGGCAATGGGGCTGCCGCCACGCCGGGAGCCGGCGGGGCCCGGGCGCCGCGGAGGGGTGAAGGCAGGACACAGGCAGGCGGCGGCGGCGGCCCGGAGCGCTGCGGCGGGGGCGGCGAGCGGCCCCCGCACCGGAGGAGGCCGCAGCGGGAGGGGACTGCCCGCGGGGCCGGGCGGGAGCAGGAGCCTCCGGAGACGAGTGACGCGGGGACACCGAGGCGGAAAGGGCGGGGAGGGGGGGGGGGAAACGACACGCACAGTCACCCGCGGCCGGTCACACCCGCCCGGTCACACGCACCCGCCCGGTCACCCTCCCGGTGACGCCGTTACAGCTGCGGGAACTGCCCCGACGTGGGGCTGAGCCCCCCCACCTCCGCGCCCCCAGCACGCTCCTGCTGCCCCCTCCTTCCCCCCATCCCCAAATCCCGCAGCGGGGGCCAGCGGCCCCGGCCCGGGGGGGTGGAACGGACACACCGCAGCCCCGGGGGCCCCGGCCCGGCACCCTCACCCGGGGGGGCTCGGCGGGGGGGGGGGGGCGGGCTATGAGTCAGCAAAGCGCGGGCGCCCCCTGCCGGCCCCACCGAGCCTCCTGCGCCGGGGGGCGCCCGCGGCGGGGTCCGGGGAACCCTGTCCGAGACACCGGGGAGCCCGGCCGCGCTGCGCCCCGGGGCTTTGCCGGCCCTCGGGGCACGGAGCTGAACCAGCCCGGGCAGCAACCCCCCCGCCGCACTCCGGGTCAGGGGGGGCGGGGGGCCGCTCTCCGGGACACGGTGGGAGCTCAGCGGGGCGCCCCCCCCCTCCGCTCCCCCCCCCGGGAGGCCGCGCTCGGGGTCCCCGGTAGCCGGAGCGAGGGGAGCCCGTTCCCCGAGGGCCGGCAAAACCCTGGGTGTCTGGGGACACGGAAGGTCCCGGCGGGTGGGAAGCGCTCCCGGACCCCGCCGGCGGGTGGGCTCTGCCCTATCCCCCCCCCCCGGGAGCTGCCGGGCTCGGGGAAGCGGTGCCACCCCGCCCGCTCCGGAGCCGCTCCGGGAAAAGCCAGTGAGCGCAGCCCCGGTCCGCGGATCCCCACCCCAGCCCGGCCCAGCCCGGGGCCCCCGCCGGCCCGCCCGCAGCCAGCCCCGGCCCCACTCACCGAGCGCGGCCCCGCGGTTCCCCGGCGCGGCTGGAGCTCAGCTGCCTCCGGTGGCAGGAAAAGACCCCCAGAAACTCCCCGGGGGGGGGTGGTCGCCGTGCTTTGCCGTGTCGTGCTTTGCCGTACCCCCTCCCGAGCGCTGGAGCCGGTCCGAGCGCAGCCCTGACGCGGAGCTACCGGGGAGGTGCCCCAAGTTTTATCCCGCACCGCCCGGGGTGGAGCCTGGCGGGGGCAGGGACCGGCCTGGCCCCGGCCCCGGCTTCAGCGGGACCCGCAGGTGACGCGGCCGCACCTGCCCCCCCGGGGCGGAGGGGGGTCCTGGCCTTTGTCCCCCGGTCCTGGTCTCGGTCCCTGCCCTGGGGGTCCCAGCCTCTGCCCCCCGCCCCGGGTTCTGCTCCCGGGGTCCCGGCTCGGCGTCCCCCTGCTCCCGGTCTTGGCCCCCTGGGGGAGTCTCGGCCTCTCCCGGGGGGGTCTCGGCCTCTCCCAGGGTCCTTGCTCTGCCCGTCCGGGGGGTCCCGGTCCCAGCTCTGCCCCCACTGCACACGGGGCCGCTGCATCCCGGGGGCGGGCGGGGGCGGGCAGGGCCGGGGGGGGGGACCCGCCCCTCGCGGGCGGTGCGGGGGGGACAGTCCGGACACCTCTCCCCGTCCGGGTGCCCTATCACCGGGGTCAAAGTCGGTCCGTGAGCAGGGAACCGATGGGCTGAGCTCCCTCGGGGAGCTGAGCTTCAAAGCGGCTCCCGGTGGAGACTCTCTGATGTCTAATAGCGAGGTTGGGCCGTCCCTCCCCCAGGGACTCCCTCTGCCCAACCACCTACTTCGCAGCCAGGACAGAGACTCAGCCCCACGGAATTTTTTGGAGCAGAGGAGAAGCGGGCTGGCCTTCCACTGGTGCTGGGGTGGCCCCGGGGCTGTTTCTCCCCAGGGGACAGGGTCTGTGGGGCCGGTGGCCACCCCGGCCTGCGGCAGGGAGGATGCTGGGGGGATGGCGCGGGGGGGATGCTGGGGAGATGCTGCGTGACCTCAGGCTGCCTCCGCCGGGTCTCTCCCTCGCAGACAATGCCCTGGCACACCGAGACACAAAGCAGCCGGAGGGGGGATCTGGCGGCCGGTCTGCAGCAAGGAGGGGGCCGCACATCCCCGACCCACCAGGCAGCAGCGAAGGGGGGCCGGGGGGAGCCGGGGGGGCAGCTCTCTGTAGTCCCAAAATGTTGTTGGTTTTGGTCCCGAAGGCCTCCCCCAGGGTGGGCGCAGATGGCTGCGGAGCCGCGCTGGGGTGGGAGCGGGGCCTCTCCATGCACAAGGAGCAGAGCTGGGCTGGGAGGGAGGGAAGGAGGGAGGGAGGGAGCCTTTGTGGCGCAGCCCGCAGCCCCCCGGCCCCTCCGGGCTCTCAGGGGGGAGATGAGCTCAGGCGGCTCCGGCTCCTGCCATTGTTGTCCCTGGGAGAGGGGCCGGGGCAGGGACGCGCCATTGTTCTCCCCGGGAGCTGTGGAGCCCCAGGCCCACGAAGCCGCCCCTCCGGGGGCCACATCCCCAGCTTGCCATGGAGGGGGAGACCCCCGGCGCAGCGAGGAGAGGGGGCAGCTGGGCGCCGGCATGTTTGGCCCTGCCACGGTTTGGGCTTGTGCACCAGGAGGGGCTGTGGTGGGGGCAAGGCGTCCCCCCAGAGCCACCTCCTCGGGGACAGGGGCCCGGCCACCAGCCCCCCACTCGCAGCCCGGATTTGGGACAAAGAAGGACAAGGGGACACAGCCATGGGGCTCCGGTGCTGGCTGGGAGCGTGGCCCGCTGGGGTCTGTTGGCAAAGCATGTTGTGCCCCAAGGGCAGGGCATCTCCCCATGTCCCCGCAGCCCCAAGGAGCCCTGTTCCTGGTCGCCACCCTCCCTGCGATGGCTCCGTCTCCTTCCTGGGTGGAAGCTCATCTCCTGAGGCAGTCCCGCCACTCCAGGAGCTGGTGCTTTAGGAAGCACGTGCAGATTTCAGTATGGTTGAAGGTATCCATAACCTCCAGAGACACAAACTGGGAGATCCCAGGACTCCCAGCAGCCCGGATTTTGTGTGTTTAGTTTATTGTGTTGCCCTGGGAATAAATCGTTAAAGATTACAGTCAGACTCGGGCATAATTGCTGTGCGGCATCAGAGGCTCCTGCCGTCTCCAGAGGGAGCGTTCTCCAAACCCCGCACGGCTGAGCAGCTTGGGGAGAGACGATCCGACGAGCAAATACCTACACAAATCCCGCTGCAGGCCACACGCAGCTCCCGCAATCCGCTTAGCCAACCTGGGCCGCGGGATTAGCCCCCGCGGCAGCTCGCGGCCACGGAGCCAGCGGCTCACACGCACCAGGGCGGGCAGCGCGGGCGCCGGGGCGGAGGAGAGGGGCTTATCCGGGGTCCTCTGGGGACGCTTCCCACGGGACATGGCCGCTGCGCACGCCCTGGTGTAAGGATGGACTCGGGCAGGACCGCGGCACCGGCTCCTCCGCCGCCCTCGGCACTGCCCCATCCCGCCGGCCCCGGCTTCGGCTGGGAGCCCTGAATCTTTTGGGGGCAGGTTCTTGGAAGTCCTGTCCCTCGAAGGAAGGGAATTCCCAGCCCTTGTTCTTTGGGGAAATCCCCCACCAGCCCCGGGCAGCAGCTTTTCTCTTTCTTTCTTGGTTTTTTTTTTGTTTTTTCCTTGCTTTTTTTTTTTTCTTTTTCCCCTTTTGGACTGAATTCCTGGCTGATTTCACAGCTTTGGCAAACAGGGGATTTTATCGCAAGTCTCTGCATTCCCCTCACAGGCGTGGGGTCATGGGATTAGGGCAGAGCTGGGGAGAGAAAAGGCGGGGGGGGGTCTCGCTCCCCTGGCTGCAGAAGACGCAGGGCTGCAGCCTGGGGTGGGGGGGGGCCTTGTCCTCCACGACTTCTCCAGGCCCCCAACCTGGGGAGGGGAGCGATCCGGCTGCGGCGGGGAGTGGAGGGGTCAATGCCGAGGTGGCTGGCGTGGGCAGCGGTGCCCGGCTGCGCGGTGCTTCACCGCGGAGGTGCCGGCAGCGAGTGGGTGCGTTCCCACGGGCGCGGGGCCAACGGCCGGGCTCGCGCGGGGCACACCCCGGCAGGAGGGTGCAGCCGAACCGCTTCACCTCCACCCGCCTGGGCCGGCCTGCCAGGCACCGCCGCCATGGGGGGAGGGCGTGGGGCCGCGGCTGGGGGGTCCCAGCTCCCCCCTCCCCGTCCCCGAGCCCTACGGGGCTGAACGTCTCAGCCTTAGTCAGGGTGGCGAGCGGTGACTCACGTCGCCCCGGCGCGCTCAGGTGAGCCATCGCTCGCTGCTGTGAGTAAGGAGCCAGGCACGGAGCCGGGCACAAAGGAGCCCACCCTCCCAGCATGGACATGGGCACTGAGCCCCGTGGCCAGAGCCCCCCAGGCTCGGGGCTGCCTCGTGGCCGGCGGCTCGCGGCACGGTGGCCTTGGGCAGGATGGCGGTGCCTGTGCCGGTGATGCTGGCAGGGCTGTAAACACCCAGGCGTGTCCTTAGAAACACACAATCGGCTCCGTGTGTTTCCCAGCTCTCGGCGACATGCCCTGGTGGCCCTCAGCAGCGTGTCCGGGCATCGCAGCCCAGGGACAGCCCGGCTGCTGGCCCAATGCTGGGCAGGTGGCCCAGCCTGACCTTGCCGGCCATGCCCTGGCTCTGGGGCACCTCACATCGCCCAAGGGCACTGCCCATCACCCCGGCCTCAGGCCTGGCTGAGGCCAGGCGAGCCCCAGGGATGAAGTCACCCCTGGCGTGACTCACCCGGGCAGGGGGGACCCCAGCACCGCGCAGGGCTGGGCCGGGGGAGTCACCGTAGCGGCTGCCACGTGCAGCCTGGCCCCGGCCCCGGGAAGGATGGCGAATCCCTCTGGATATAGCAACGCCGCGGGACCAGGTGTGGGGCCATACTTGGCTGCGCCGAGCCACGGCCCCCCTGCCCGCGGTGAGGCCAGGGCTATTCTCGGCTCCCTGAGCTCACGGGCCCCTTCGGGATGCTGAGCTCTCTCCATCCCCGCTGACGCAGGGCGAGCGGCTCCCTGCCCTCGGCTCTGCTGCCTCCCTGCCAGCCCCCGTCGCTCCCCCGGCCGGCCGGGAGTGGAGATTTGACTCTTCCCCCTCGGCACTCGGGTAGGTTGGCCGGCTACCGGCAGCCAGCTGGCCCCAGCCCTGCTTGGCGTCCCTGGGCCAGCGCACAGAGGGGCTCCCCACGGCGCTGGGGGCATCTCCCCTCCCTTGCTCCATGCCCCAGCTTCATCCCAGAGCCGCGCTGGGATGAGCAGGGGGAACCCTGGACCCCCACACTGCCCACGTCCAGCCCTGTTGCCGCCCTCCTGCCACCGCAGCCCCCGCTGTCCCCCCCCTTCCCCACCCCAAGCCCCATCCTGCGCCCCAGCCCACGCAGGAGCCCAGCACCGGCCCCGCGCCCAGCGCCGCAGGCAGTGTGGCAATCGCAGAAACCGCGGGTCAGAGGTCCTGGGGGTTGCATCAGCACCGCGGGCGCACGCCGCCGGCTCGTGCCCACCAACGGGACCCTCCCCTGGGCACGGGATGGGGGCTGAGACACACCACCCCCCCCCCCCAAACAGGGCAGGACCCGGCTCCTGCTCCCGGGAAGCCCTGCAAATGTGGGCATCCAGCCCCTGGCAGGGTGGGAAGGAGCACCCAGGGCACAGATCGCCCCCGTCACAGCTGAGAGGAACCGGAGCCCTGACACCCTGCACCCCCCTCCCCTGGGAAGCCCCTTCCCAGCCGGGATGGGTCTCCGGTGGGACCCGGCCCCGGTCCCAGCTCAGCACCGCGCGGTTGCTTCTCAGATGCCGCAACATTTCTTGGTTTGCTTTTAAAATCACCGGCTCCAGGAGTCAAATGACAACTCAGCTTGTTGTTGTTGTTGTTGTTGTTATTACTATTATTATTATTATTGTTATTATCATTATTATTATTATAAATGCTTAAGCAAGTTGCCAGCCCTGGGGAAGGGAAGGACCAGGGATTTCAGTAGCCTCCTTGGGTAAACGCTGAACCTTGTTCCTGGGGTGACCCAGACTCGTAAATCAGGGGAAAGTAAAACCCTCCTCCCATCCCATCCTATCCCATCCTATCCCATCGTATCCCATCCCATCCCATCCCATCCCATCCCACCCCATCCCGCAGCTCCCACCGTGGGGCCGGCTGGGGCGGTTTGTGGTCCAGCCTGGGCGAGAGCTGCCCCGGCCACGAGCCAGCCAGCACCGCCTGCACCGCACCGTGCCTCTGCCGCCATCCCGGGGCTGACCCCCTCGGCCCCCCGTCACCCCGAAGCTGCCCCCTCCCTTGCCTGGTCCCGGCTGGGCCCCCGGGTGCGGGAGCATCGGCATGGCGTGGGGAAGGGGAGCATGTCGCCGCGGGCAGGGTCTCCGCAGGAGCTGAGCGGAGGCAGCGGTGCCACCCCCGGGATCCCATCGCACCCCACATCCCGGTCACCCCTGGGACTACCAACCCCATAACGCACCGTGGTCACCCCAGAGTGGGAGGGGCCAGTGTGTCCCGCGGTGCATCGTGGGGGGTGTAGTCCGGCTCCCCACATCGGGGCACGCAGTTGGGGCACAGCATCCTCAGCACCCACCCCTCAACCCTGCCCCGTGGCGTGGGGAGGGCTGGGTGCCCCCACCTGGGGGGTCCCACGGGGCACGGCTGGCTCTCGGGGGGCACCCATGGGGCTGACCCCGCTGCCCACGGGGTGTCTGCCCAATCCTGCCCGCACAAAGGGCGAAGGCAGAGCTGGGGCTGTGTGGGACGGATCCTGCTGAGCCCAAGCCGGTGCCAAGGGCTGGGGGCGATGCCAGCGGGGGGACCCCAGGGCCCGGCGTGGGGTGGCGTGTCCCGCTGGGCTGCCCCACGCGCTGACACACGGGCGCACACTCAGCGTGGCGGCGGCGTCCCCACCCCGCGCCTGCCCACTGCTCCACTTGGAGCCGCGTCAGGAATGTGGCAACCTCACCCGGGCGGGGGGCACGCTGCCAGGCCGGGGCCTCGGGGGGGCTCGGGGATGCTCCCAGAGGGGCTGGGGGCCGGCGGGGCAGCCAGCGGCCCCACGGCACCTCTAGCGCAGCACGGGGGGTGGATGGTGCAGACATGGGCACATGGGCACGCTCGGACATGGCCCCCCTGCCCCTCGCCGGGACTGGCACCCACCGAAGCAGCCAGAGCTGGGGAGGAGGAAAAGGAGCCCCGCGGGGGGGTTGTGCCACAGGAAACCCCGACCCAGGGCGGGTTGGGGATGGGAGGAGACGCTTCCTCCTGGCCTCGTCCCTGCACACGCGTGTGCATCCCCCCCTTCCAGCGGCACACCGACACTGGCACACGCGCTGGCGCACACCCACAGCCATGCACGTCACCCAGGCGGGTGCTGCACCCCCCACCCGTGCTCCCCCCCTGCCCCGGCCGGCTGCCGCCTTGCACCATTCACACACATCCCGTCATGGGCGCACGCACCCCCTCGCTTCCCCCCCCCCGCCACGGTTCCTGTTTACGGTGATGGAGCCGCCTGCCCGGGGCTGGCCGGGGCGGAGGGCACCGGCTGCGGGTCCCGCCATGTGGCCGCCGGACACCGGTGCTGCCACCTCGCTCCGTGCCTGACCCCGGGTCCCGGAGCCACTCGGGGCAGCGGGAATGGTTCCCGGCCGGTGGCTGCGTGGGGTCACCCGCTCCCCCACGGATGTGGGGCCACGGCCTATTCTGGGAATGGCAGCAGGAAATCCTGGAGGGGAGGAGAGCCGGACCCTGCGCCACCATGGGGCAGGGCTACAGCGTCCAGGCAGAGGTGAAGCTGCCGTAGGTGGAGGTGTGGGTGCCCCTGATCCGTGCCGCCGGGCACTGGGGCACCGGCATGTCCCAGCACCCCCGGGCAGGGCTGGTTTTCACCCTCCCTCCTGCCGCACCCTCTCTGGCTGCTCAGGGACCACCCTTAGTGCCCCTTCTCCAGCCGGGGGGGGGGGGCAGTGAGGGAGGTGCCGTGCCCGGGGTGGGGGTGAGTCAGTGTGGAGCGAAGAGCAACCGGAGGAATCCAGCCCTGGGCCGGACCCACTGCGCCGCATTCCCCAGCGCCCAGACACGCTGCGGGGAGCCGGGCTCAGCTCATCCCCGGCGCGCTACCTATGGGGAAACTGAGGCACCGACCGGGGAAGTGACTCACCCTGCACTGTGGCCTTTTAAATGCCCTGCTCTGATTAGATAATGGGCGGAAGGATCAGAGAGAGATGAACAACCCTTCATTAAACCTTTGTCTCCCCTTGGCGCCTTCAGCTCCCAACGGAGACCTGGGCCACGCTGGGCCGGTGCTGGCCCGGTGCGGAGGCAGCCCTGCCCCGAAACACGCCTGCTCGCATCCTCCGTGAGCCCCGTGTGCGCCGGGCGGCCGGTGGCGTGGCAGCGCGCGGGATGGGGCACACCCTGGCACCCCACGTGCCGACGAGGGCAGGCACCATCCCGGCTGCCAGCGGGGCCGCGGGGGCCGTACCCAAGCCCCACCGGACCCCCTGCCCCGAGAGCCTGGAGCCGGGTGCTCCTCCAGCCCCTCGCCCGGGTGACGCTGAGAGCATCTCGGGATGCTCCGGGCGGGCAGCTCCCTCCGGCAAGCATGGACCACGCGGCTCTCATCCTGCCTTTCTCTTTCTTCTTCTTCCTCTTAGTGCCTGGCACTCGGCCCCCACCCGGGGGGGGGTCTGCTGTGGCGAGATTCGCACCAAGGCTGCCATAGTGCTCCAGACATGGCTGACATCTCAGGGAGGTGGCACAGAGCAGCTCCCAGGCCGCCCTCCGGCTCCGTGCGGAGCTGGGGTCAGGGAGGAGCGACGGCTCGGACCCGCAGTGCTGTCCCCAGAGCTGAAAAAGCCCCCCCGAGGGGGGGAGGCAGGTCCCGCTCCCCTGGTACCCACAGTCCCGGCCCCGCTGACCGGCTCCCCGGGGGCTACCGGCGTCACCGGGCAGTCAGTCGCCCATGGGTGCTGCCGCGCAGGCGCTGCCGGCGGGGCCGGCCCGGCGTCGGGTGCTCTCTGCAGGATTAGGTTTTGAGGGGAAATGTGATACGGCAGCGATAGGTTAGGCTGCAGGAGATTAGATCATCTGTGGTTTTGGGAGCATCAGCAGAGCGGGGCTCTTGTGCAACCTCCGCAGCGCAGCACCCGCCTCCCCGGCCGGCACGGCCCCCGCCGAGCCCCCCATCACCCATCAGCCAAAAACGCCGCTTCGGTGGGAAGGTGGGAGCCAGCCGGGGATGGGTGCTTGGCCAAACACGAGCCAAACAAAAGCAAAAGAGAAACTGGCTTCGCAGCAGCACCCCCAGCGCCGCCTGCCCTCCGCAGGTGCTCCGGGCCACCTTCAAAGCAAAAAGCATCCGCTCACATTTTACAGGAGATGCATTTCCAAAGGAAAACGCCGCCGGTGAAGCCCGCGGACCAATTCCTTCCCTTTTTCTCCAGCCACAGCCATTTGCTGAATCCAAGATGAATTCAGAAAGCTCCAGGCCAGGGCCCCGTGCGATGGCCGTAAACCTGGCTCTGCTCATCCGACGCTTTGCTCGTGGGGAGGCCCTTGGCACGAGCCATCCGGCCTCGCGCCGCTTCTCCCGTGGCCCTGGGGAGCAGGAGCAGGTACCTGCAGCTGGGGGGGCGGCTGCAGCACGACGGTTCCTCTGGGTCCTGGCCCCCCCCGGGATGCGGAACACCCTGCTCCTGCGTCCCACGGGGCTGCAGCGCAGCCGGTCCTCGCTCCCCAAACTGCGGTGGGGCGTAAAGCAGCCCCGGGGACTGGCCGACCAGAGCTGGAGCAGGTGGGGGGATGCGGGGTGCAGGACCCCCCCCCCCCCCGATGGCGCCACACGCGCTTGCGCACACTCCATGCTCACCCCCGTCCCCGTTGGAGGGACCCTGCCTGCCCCGCTCGCTGCGGGAGGCGCTGGCTTTTCCCATGCCCCCCCCTAAGGAGCCCGTGTGAGCTGCCAGGGCCGTTCCGCAGCCCATCCCGGCAGGAGCCAGTGCCCTTGGGGTGCCCTTGGGGACACACAGCATGGGGGGCTGCAGCCAGCTGGGGTCGGGGCCCATCTGCCGAGACAGGATGCGGGGCCGGACGGGGGACACAATGCGGGGAAGCGAGGAGGGGCGAGCAGGGACAGGGACATCCCGCAGTGGCGCAGGGAAGCTGGTCCCGGTGCACCTGGACACCCCGGGGGGGCTTGGCTGGGAGTGAGGGGGTGACACTCCCTCCAGCCCCCGGCTCTCCCGGCCACCTGGGT
Source organism: Fratercula arctica (assembly GCA_947846985.1). NCBI lineage: Eukaryota > Metazoa > Chordata > Aves > Charadriiformes > Alcidae > Fratercula > Fratercula arctica. The sequence goes on along the minus strand of CANTUZ010000022.1, from coordinate 3,884,100 downwards.
GTGCTGGGGGGGGAGCCGCAGTGGCCGTGTCCCAGCGGGGACAGAGCAGCTCCGGCTCCTCCTGGCCCCCCACGTCCCCCCACCATGCCGGGCGCTCCCCGGTGCCCTGCACCTGCCTGGCCCCGGGGGGGGGGGGGGCCCTGCCTGCAGCAGCCTGTCCGTGGGCAGCCGGGACGCCAAGGAGCTGGTTGGTCCGGGCGTCGGGGTGGGAGCGGGGTCCGCTCAGCCCACACAGGTGTGGCCGCGGCGGCTGCAGGCAGGGAAGCTCCGCGCCCGACTGGCCCCATCTTGCTGGGTGGCAGCAGCCTCCCGCGCCGCTCTCCACCCCGGGGCAGGCAGGCAGGCACACCCCGCCATTACACCCCACAGCAGCTGCCGGCGCTGCCCTGGGCAGGGAGGGGGTGGCAGGGCCAGGGCAGAGCCGGCCAGCACGGCCAGGTGGAGACGGGGACGGGAGCGGGCCCGGCAAGGTGGGGACAGGGATGGCAGGAAGCCATCGTGTGCCCTCTCCCTGCGCGGGACCCCACAGGGACACCCCGAGCCCGACGGTGGCCCCGGCACAGGGCGGGGAGCCCGCGAGGTCGGGCTCGGCAGCTGCTGGGGACGTGGCCCGCGGGGCCGCGGTGCACAATGACCCCATTGAGGTCCCGCGGGGCGGCGGGAGGAGGGGGGGAGCACCCAAGGTGGCGGTGGCAGAAGTGACTCCAGTGTCACGCCAGACCTCAATCCCTGCTATTTATACCCGGCGGAGGGACGGCCGTTCGGCACACAGGCGGCCTTTGAGGCAGAGGGGATGAAAGCGCTGCGTCTCCTCCTCCCCACCGCACTCCGGGGCATCCCGGAGGGCAGCCGGCCCCGGCCCCCCCAGCTTCCCCTCCCCACCCCGGGCCCCAGCCCGGCGCCAGCCCTGCCAGGAAGAGCCCCACCGCCGGGGCCAGCTGCAGCCGCTTCCTCCTGGCCATTCCCGCCAGGAACCGGGGAGCCCGCGGGGGCTCCGAGCCCCCGGCTGCGCCTCCGAGCCCCCAGCTGTGGCAGGGCAAAGGGAACCGGGCGGTGGATGGAGCCCTGGGGCTCGCAGGGGCTTGCACCGGGACGCCTGGGTGCTGGATGCCGGGTTCCAGCCGGGAACTCCTTGGGAACCTCCCAGCTTTACCAAGGGCGAAGTCCCGGCACATCAAAGGCAGGCGGGGGCAGCGGGAACCCGGGCAGGAGCCTTTGGTCCCTGCCAGCGCCCAGCTCCGCTGCCCCACGGTGCTCCCACCGCCCCGCACGGGGGTCCTGTGCCGGCACACCTGGGTGCGGGGCCATGCCCCCGCCATGGCGTGGCACCCAGCCCATCGCTGTGGCAACCGCCACCAGCGCCGGGTGTATTTTTTGCACCGGGGCCGCCGTGGGAACCTGGCCGGGAGCCACCTCATTCCGCTCGGGCTCTCTGGGCCGCCTTTGTAGCCGGCGTTGAGCCCAGCTGGCAGCCGCTTCCTCCCCGGCCTCCCCCTGCCCTGTGTGGGTCACAGCCCCGGGCCGGGGGGGGAGCAGCGGGAGGGGGCTTCGCTCGGACCTCCAGCACGGGACCGCGCGCCCCCCTCCACGCACCCCACGGCTTTGGGCCGGCTCCAGTGCAGCCAAGCGCGAGGCTGCCCCGAGCGAGGGCTGTGCCCGCAGCCCCTGAGGCCACCGAGCCCCTGCCAAGGCACCTGGGACCCCAGGGCAACGCGCCACCCCCACGGCCCCTCGCCTGACCCCGGCAGCTCCCCGGGGAAGGGGGGGGACAGCCAGGGGTGGCACCCCTGAATCACAGCACAGCAGCAGGGTCTGGGTTTCGTATGTCCCGTCCCCGCTCTCTCCAGATGGCTTTCCCCATCCGTGCCTCAGTTTCCCCAAGAGAGATCCTGCCCCGGGCCAAGGGTTTGCCGCGCTTGCCAGCGCGGTGCTGCCGGGCTGCTGGCCCAGGACCTGCACGGCAAGCGCCGTCGTGCCGGCTACAGCACCCGCCCTCCGCAGCACCCGTCGGCACTCGCTCCTGCGCCCGGATTTTGGGAGGTGAGGCCGGGGAGGTTGGCGGGGTGATGTCTCCCCACAGCTCCACCACCATCTGATGGCAAATCACCCCAGAAACGGAACGGAGGAGCCATGGCCGGGCCAGATCCTGCCCGCTGCCGTGCCCCGAGCCCAGGTCCCCCGCTCCTGCCCGCGGGGATTTTCCCTGAGCCCTGTCACGCTCCCACCACGAGGGTCACGTTGCGTGGGAGGTCAGCGGAAGAGGAGCATTTTCCAGCGCTGGAAAACCAGAGGAAAAAGGCTGCAGGACGGAACGATTAACGCAGTGCGGGTTAATCATTACAGCAGCGCTCTCCCCCCCCCCCCCCCCCCCACCCCGGAGAAGGAAGTCCCGAGGATACGGCCTTCGAGCCACCCAAGGGCAACGTGGCCCAAGGACACGGCCAGGCTCCTGCTGGCACCCTGCGGAGCCTCTGCTGACCTTCCCACGCCGGGACTGGGGCCGCGGGGGGGTCCTGGCCGGAGCCAGCCCTGCACCCCGGTGCCTCGGCAGGGACAGGCAGGGTGCTGCCCCCCCGCACCGGGGCTCCCCAAGCTCCTGGGGGGGGGGGCTGGAAAAGCAGGGCTGCCTTCCACTTCCCGCAGCGCCCCCCCCACCCCCGGGCAGGGGGTGACCCCGGCAGGGCTGAGGGGTGGGGGGCGGCCCCGACGTGGCAGCCTGGGGACCGGGGACGCGGGGCAAAAGCTGCAGGACCCCGAGGCCGGCAGGTTTGGGCAGGGAAAGGGGCGGCTGTGCCGGGTGAGTCAGTCCAGCCGGGAGCCAGGGGGAATCCTGGGGCCGCGGTGGGGTTTGGGGTTTTTTGTTGGTGGTTTTTTTTTTTTTTCCTGTTTCCCTGCAGAGCTCCAACCTTTCCCCTGCATTCAGGATCTGGGTGGGACGGTGGAAACGCCACACGGCCAAGCACGGGGAAGGGGACGCCAGGAGATTTGGCCCGGCAGAGCACGGCCCCTCTCGGAAATCGTCCCCCAAGAGAAGAGACGCCGCTGGCAGAAACGGTGATGCTTCACTTTCCGAGCGCTGCCGGCCCCGCTCCCCACCCTCCCTCTGGCAGCAGAAGATGCAACTCATGGGCGAAAAAGCCCTGGGTGGAAAGGAAGGAGGAGGGCGACACGCCGGCCCCCCCGGCTCCGCTCACGCCATTTTCCAGGCAGCCCATCCCCTCCTGCGCGTTAACGCTTCCCTCACGCCCACCCCACCCCGCTCCGAACCCACCGACAAACACAGCCCAGGCTTCCCGTAATAACTCCGCTGCGCTGTGCCGGTGCTCCCGGCCACCACGGCCCTGTGTCTCCTTGCCCAGAGAGGGGATCCAAGTGCCCCAGCACCCGCTGCCCCAAAAAAACAGCAGGGAAAGGGCTTTTGCCCCAGCTGCGGCTGGAGGCCATGGTCCCCAAGGGCTCCAGGGACAGCCGAGCACCGCGCTGGTGCTGCCACCAGCCGGGATGGCCCCGCTGTTCCCCGAGCCAGGCTGGTGTGGGGAGAGAAGGGGGGATTCACCCGCTGGCATGGTTGGCACCGGGGCTTGATCTCCCAGTTCTCCGGCCGGATCCGTTGCTGCGGCACGACACCGAGCTGGGAGCGGGGAAAAGCTTCGCCTCCGGTTCAGCCGCAGCCGCACGTCTCCTGCGCCACACAGAGAGTCAGAGAGACCATTTTGGTGGCACCCAGCGGCGGGATGTGACTGATGGCAGCTCCCGGCGTGGGCAGAGGGAGCCGAGAGCTCAGCGCGGCGAGCCGGGGGAGGAGGATAACGCTGCTCTCCACAGAACCAGATAATTAGCAGTGATGGGAAAGGACAGGGGCAGGTGAGGGGCTCAGAGCCCAGGCCGCAGTGGGGGCGACCCTGCAGGGCTGGGCTGCAAGGGGGAGCCGGGAGAGCCCGGGAATGCCCCCCCTCCATTGCCCTACACCCCCAAACTGGGCAGGGTGAGTGGGGCTGCAGGGCCACCCCTCCTTGCCCATGGCAGGGGGGCGCTGGCAGAGTGGGGTTCAGGAAAAAGCCCCTTTCCCACACCCAGGAGGGCAGGAGAGTCCCTGCCCAGGGGGAGAGCCCCTGCCCAGGGGGAGAGCTGCCTCCCACCACACACTGGCGACACAGCCATCCCCAGGGTCCCTGGGCCCCCCCGGACACGGGGTGAGCCAAAGGTGGCCTCACTGCTCCCCCCAAAACACAGACTACAAGTCCCAGCAGGCGTCATGCCGTGGAGAGCCCGGCCAAGGGCACCCTGCGAGGGGGCAGTGCCAGATCCCCGCTGGCCTCCTGTGTCCCCCTCCCCACCCCCCGGGCGCTGGCGGGAGGCAGTGGGAAGAGCTGGTGAGAGGACGCTGACGGAGACACTTTTTTCCCATCCTAAAAATAGCAGCTGGCCGTTTCCCCAGCTTCCCGGCCTCGCCAACGCTCTTCCATTAGATGAAAAAAAAAAAAAAAAAAACCAAAAAAACAACAACCAACCAACCAACCAACCCACCCAGCCACCTTCCGTCGGAAAGAAGAGCGGCTGCCTGTGTCGAGAGAGGCACACGCACGCCGCAAATAGAAAGCGGGGACGGAGGAGAGCGAGAAGGAGAGCGGAAGAGGGAGCGAAGCCGTCCATCCCCAGTTATTCCCCGAGACGTTTTAATTAGCACTCGCTCTCCGACTTCTGAGGCTTTGCTTATGCACGGCGCAACGTATGACCTTTTAAAAAAAAAAAAAAAAAAAAAAAAAGGGGGGAGAGGGGAAGGGAAGAAAAAGGCACTGGAGCAGCTCAGAAACTGGGAAGTCGGCTGAGCTTCAAATAGGCTCAGCGTCAGGCACTCAGAGGCTTTTAATAAGCTACAGAGTGAGAAATTTAACACCACAGGCACTATTTTTGCTCACTTGTGGAAGGGGGGGGAAGAGAAAGACAGAGCGAGGAGGGGGAGGAGGTGGTGGTGGTGAGAAGAAGAGGAGGCAGCCAAGATTACATCCTGGGTGGCAGCACCGAAAATAGCCGTGCCCCGCTCCGGCTGCGGAGCCGCGGGGAGCCCAGCTCCCAGGGAGGGCAGGCGGGGGGCGTGGGGGGGGGGCCGAACCTGCCACCCGCTGACCTTTGCTGCGGCAGCTGCCCACACAGGCAGGGCAGTTCGCCTTCCCAGGCTGGAATACTGCAGGGAAAAGGGGATTAGAGCAAGGCAGAGGGACCGCGGCTCCATGCACCCAGGGGCCAGCAGCTGGGGAGGCCGGCGAGCCCGCGCTTGGGGTGGGGGGGGGGTTTGCGCAGCAGCGGGAACCTGAAATGCCTCTGGGGAGGCGTGGAGGTGGGGGGGGGGCCGGCACCGAGCGAGGAGCCTGGCAGATGGTGCCATTGGCAAGACACGCATCCTCGGGCGTCTGGCACAGGCAGAACCGGCCCCTCGCTCGAACGCACTCCTTCCCAGCGGCGCTGCCGTTTCGGCAGGCGCGTGGGGACCGGCGAGCTCGCTGCAGACGCGCCAGCGCCTCCCGCTTCATCCCGGCTGCGAGGACGCCAGGGCAGCCTCCTCGGACAGGGCCGCCGGCTAGCAAGCCTTCAGGCAAGCAGCCACTTCAGCAGAGCAACATCATCAGCCACCCCCGCCACACAGGGATTCAGGAAAGACTCCCACCACGTACGGCATCTGCTTCCCTCTCTGCACCAAGCCTGTCTCCAAGGAGCAGGGGGAGATTTCCCCTGCTCTGCGTGCCACACGCGCAGTGGAAATGCAGCAGCAGGGGAAGGGGTCAAAGCTCGGGCAGCTGCCGTCCAGCTGCAAGAAGTACCGTGAAGAAACAGCCCAGCCGACGTGAATTCCTGCACCAAAGGAGCTGGGAGGCCAGGCAAAACCAGCGCTGGATGGGGCGGGGGAGTCAGGACAGGAAGCCTCTGGTACAGACCTGCGCAGCCCCGCGGATGCCTCCTCCCGCACTGCCGTAATCCTGCTGTCCAGGTGGATTATTGGAGCTGGAGGTGGCTGACAGCACAGGGAGGGGGTTACAAAATCTGCCTGATAAGCCTCCCGTAGGTGAATCTCCCACGGGGATCTCCAGCTGAAGCCCAGGGCAGCGCTGGAGCTACGCCTTCCCCGAGCCACTGCACCCCGCAGACCCCGGCGTGGGGGCAGGAGCCTGCCCCCGGGCACCCAGCCACCGGGGCAGCACAAGCTGCAATTTGCTGCCTCAGAAGAAGGCGACATGCTACGAGACGGGATTACATTTCCTTTTAATTGATCAGAGCGTTTTCTCTGCCTCCATTTGTCCCGCACCATCTGTACAATCGGGGAAGCCAGGACAAGTAGGACAGTCTGGGGTTTCTCTACATCCATAGCGGGATTCCTGCAACACACAGAAGCGGAGTGGGTTTTAACGTGGGGCTGGGCTGGGGGGGGGGGGAGCTCGGCAGAGCGGTGGATTCTGGTCCGAGGGCTTGGCCCCGGCTCAGGCTGTTAAAGCGCTGGGAGTAAACAAGAACCACCGGCTCTCTCAGACCTGACCTCCCGGGCCAAAGAGCAGAGGGACGAGAGATCAGGGAGATAGCGGGGGAGCCGCTGCCCTGCTGTGCCTGCTCCAGGCAGGGGCCGTCCGAGAGGCTGGCGTTGACTCATCCGCCAGGCACAGCACCCGCTGCCGCAAAGTCTCCCGACTGCCAGCACGTGGGAAGACGAGGGATGAGGCGCAGTCTTAGCAGGGGAGAGGGAAAAGGGGCCGCGAGGTAAGCAGCCCGGCCTCGCCTCCCCTGAGACAGAAGCTGTTTGTTTTTAGTGGAAGGGAGCGTACACGGAGCAGAGGCCACGCATCGCTCTCCCTCCGGGGCCCCAGGCATCCAGCCTGCTCCCGAGTCCCAGCGGGGACCTGGAGGCAGCAGCGAGGCCCCAGCAGTGACTGGAGGCTCCCAGCCTGTCCCGGCGTCAGGCTGAACCCTGCGGCACTGTAGCATGTCACGGCACATCATGTCACTGCACATCATCGTGTCACGGCACCGGGCCCTGCTGCCATCTAGTGGCTCTGGGGCGGCTCCGGGCAGGCCCCCCCCACCACAAACCCCCCCCAAAAGCTGATGCCCAACTACGGAAAGGGCCAGCTCTCCTGTCACCGCTCCCAGAAACCCAGGCGTAAATGCCTGCCTACCCCCGCGCAGGCCCGGCTGCTGCAAGGAAGCTCCCCGTGGGCAGCAGGGAGCTGGGGCTCGTCTCCAGAGCAGGTCTGGAAATCTCAGCCGGGACAGAGGTGACACTTACCTTCATTACTCCAGGGCTTTTACAAGGGCTTCATTAGCTTCTACTTTAATCTGAGCTTCTGCTTTAGCTGCTTCATCGGATGCTGCAGCCATCTCTGAAACAGCCTTCTCCAGGTTTGATTTTGCAGTCTGAACACGAGAGCACAAGGAATGTGTCATCCTGAGACCACCGCAGGACAGGTGACCTGTCCTACAGCCCTTGAGTCACCCCTCTCCCTCCACTGCGGTCGTTGGCCCTGTGCGCAGGGGCCCACAGACTCGCTTACAGGGCTGTGTTGGCAGCAGACACCTTACCAACAGGCCCTGCTGGGGAAAAGCTGTTCCCCAGACTAAGAGGGGTGGGGAGGGGAAAGATCGGCATCTGTCCGAGGGGAGGGAAGCAGCCTGGAGAAGGGTTGACTGCGTGGCTTCCTCTCCCCACAGCCTGTGGAGAGCTCACTGAGGAGGAGCGCCAAGCCTCTGATCCTGATCAGTGGGTGATGGGGAAGCTCAGGGTGAGGGCACAGCCGTTGGCCTGGCTTTTCCGCAGCCTCAGGAAGCTCCTGAGACAACCACCCCACAGCAGAGGGGCAGGGAGCAAATCCCCTCCACCACGAGGGAGCCCGGGGGCCTGCCCGAGGGAGGCAGGGCACAGCACGGCCCTGGGGACTGGGGAACTCACCGCCAGATCCAGCATGTCCATTGTCACTGCCTCCTCCGCCAGCACCTGCACGGTGGAGTCCGCATGGACCGTGACGGAGCCACTGCTCACTGCAAAGGCACAACAGCGGGTGCCGAGTCAGGCAGCGTGGGCAGGACGGCCAAGCAGGCCTCCTCGGGGGCTCCACACACAGGCAGGGGGATCCCCGGAACCTCCACCATCCCTTTGCCAAAAGAAAACCTCAACACCCTCCCATAACGTTTCCCAGGCCCCACAGGGACTTGCTTCCTACCAAAAGGGAAACTAAAGCACGGGATGCTCCCACAGTTTGAGCAGAAACAAGAAAACCTGACCCCAGACCACGGCCTCACGCTGAGCCCCGTCTTCCAGGGCAGATCCCCGGCCCCACAGGACCTCCAGCAGCCCCTGCGAGGCAGGGAAAGCAGAAACCCCTGGAAGTGCACCAGGGCACACCTTGATGGGCACAGCCTCCCTTGTGAAAGCCCTGAGAACATCCCTCACGCACACTTTTCTCCCTCTCCAGCTCCCCCTGCTTTACTTACCGAAGTACTTGGTGGCTGTGCCATCCTCAGCATAGACCGTCACCACTCCCGGTTTGAGGACCTGCAGGGTGGGGACATGAGAGGCCAGGATACCGAAGGAGCCAGTCAGCGTGGGCACGTCCACCTGCTTCACGTTGGCACCGTTGTAAAACACCTGGACGGGGAGGGAAGAGCAGATGAGCACAGGCTGTCGCCAGGAATGGAGGTGAGGGTGGCTCCCATGATTCTGGAGAGCCGAGGGACGTGGTGGGCAGCCCACTCCCACCCCGAGGGCGCAGCCCTGCTCCCAGCAGCTGGCAGGCCACGGGGTTCAACACACAGCAAGGTGTGACCGTGACAGCCTGAACTTTCCCAGGGCGGGAGCAGGGCCAGGCTCCGCAGGAGGGGTCCTGGCAAAGGGAGTGGGAAAGCGCTGGGAGGTGCGGCGGTGGCGGTGGCAGGGAGGCGGCACGCGGAGACACGAAGTCGGGAGTGGGCGAGAGGTGAAGGGCGCAGCCGGGAGAGGCCCGAGAAGGGCGTAGGGAGCCCTCGCCGCCAGCCTCCCCGCCAGCGTCCCACACAGCACCCACCCTGCCCACCCCAGCGCCCTGCCCGGGGCTGGTGGCAGCCCCGGGTGCTTCGGGGGCAGACACGGGCCGTGCCCCCACACCCGGCAGCGGGGCCAAGAGCCGGGCCAGGCCCCGAGGGCCACAGCGGGGCCGGGAAGAGCCAGACCGACCCCCCGGGGGGCCCGGGCAGAGCTGCGGTGGGGGACAGGGGAGGGAGGGTGGTGGGAGATGGGGGGCGACTGGACGGGGGGGGGGGGGGGGGGCGGGGTCAGGCCGAGGTCAAGGCCAGGGTCAGGCCGAGGTCAAGGTCGGGGTCAGGGCCGGTGTGGGCCCGGCAGCCGCCGCAGGGACGGCAGCGCGCCCCCACCGCCCCCAGCCCCGCTCCTGACCGACCCCGGCCGCTCGTCCCCAACCTCGGGAACCGTCCCCAGCCCCGGGAACCGTCCCCAGCCCCGCCGCTCCCCCCGCTCCGGTCCCTCACACACAGCGCAGGCCTCGTCCCGCCCGCCCCGGGGCTCGCCTCAAGCCGGGCCCACGGCCTACCTGCGTGGGCGAAGCGAAGGTGAAGGCCATGGGGGCCGGCCCGGCGGCGGCCTCAGCATAACCACGGGCTCGGGGCGGCGGCACCGGCAGAGCCGGGCGGGCGGCGGAGCGGAGGACGGGGAGGAGGCGGCGGGAGCGGAACATGGCGGTGGGTGGCCAAGGGCGAGCGGGCGGCGCGGGGCGGGGCGGCACTACAACTCCCAGCGCGCCCCGCGCCCCGCGCCTACAGGTCCCATGGGGCGGCGCGCGGCGGGGCGGAAGGCACGTGGTAAGGGCTGTGCCGCGGGGGAGCATGGGAGTTGTAGTTCACGCTGGGATGGGGACCGGGGGAGCTGCGGGGCACGGCCGGAGCCGGGCGGGGGGGATATCCCCCCCGCCCGGCTCCGGCCGTGCCCCGCAGCCCTCCCGGTCCCCGAGCTACCGGTGCCGGGGGCAGGAGGGGCTGGGGGCAGCCCTTGTTCCCCACGTGACGCCGGCGCCGCGCGGGGGCGGCTCCGGTTCATTCATAAATCCCGGGGCCGCCCCGCTGCACCGAGCGCAGCGGCGGCGGCGGCGGCGGCGGCGGCGACGACGACGACGACGACGACGACGACGACGACGACGACGACGACGACGACGACGACGACGACGACGATGGAGCCCCGGTCCCGGTTGTAGGTGAGTGTGTGGCCCTTTCCTCCCTCCCTTCCCCCCTCCCACCTCGCCACTTCGTGACAGCGACTGTCGCGACGGACCGAGTCGCGGGTGGGTCTCGCATCCCTGCCCCATAGCCTCCATCCCTGCCCGCATCCCCGCCCCACATCCCCGCTCCATAGCCTCCATCCCTGCCCCACATGCCTACCTGCATCCTCCTCCCGCATCCCTGCCCCATAGCCTCCATCCCTGCCTGCATCCCCACCCTATAAACTCCATCCCTGCCCCACATCCCTGTCTCCATCCCTGCTCCACATCCCTGTTCCATAGCCTCCATCCCTGTCCTATATCCCTGCCTGGATCCTCCTCCTGTATCCCTGCCCCATATTCCTGCCTCATCCCCCTCCCGCATCCCTGCCCCACATCCCTGCCTGCATCTCCCTCTTGCATCCCTGCCCCATAGCCTCCATCCCTGCCCCACACCCCTTCCTGCATCCCCCATCGCCGGGCTGGGGCCGGGGAGAGCCGGGCAGGTCCCCCCACGCCCCCCCCAGCCCAGCCCCGGCCCGGGGGTGCCCCGCGGGGCTGACCCACGCGTGGGGACAGATCCGCCCCGGCCCCCCCTGGCCGCGCACGTGCAGGGGCGCGGCAGCACCGGGGACCCCCAACCCCCCCCCCCCCCCCCCCGCCCCCGTCCCTGCCCCGTGTCCCCACCCGCGAGGACAGCCCGGGGACCGGCCCCCTCCTCCAGACAATGGCCGTCCTGTTCCCGCCGGGTCGCCATGGAGACGGGATTCCTCCATGATGGGGAACGGGAGGGACATTCTTCCCGTGCCCCCCCCCCCTCCCCTCTCCTCGGGCCAGGGGTGCCCCACTGGGATCCCACTCGTGGGGCGCCTGTCCCGCGTGGGGCCGCAGCCCCCCCCCGGGACGCCAGAGGGGGACCCCCCCCTTCCCCTGCCCCTGGGGGTCGTCGGGAGGGGTGTGGCGTCACCCTGCGCTGCCCCGCTCCCCCCCAGCAGCTCAGCGATGCCCGAGGGTGGGTGCGGGGGGGTGTGTCCGGCCCGGGGGGGTCCCCAGCACCCCGATACCCCCCCGAGGGGCTTGTACCCCAAACCCTGATAGGGCTGTCCCCAGCCCTGTGCGGCGCTGACATCACCAGCTCTCGCCACCGGCTGTGACATGGTCACACCCCCCCCGCCCTCCCCCGGCTGTCCCCGCCAGCGGATTTTCCCACCCGGCCACGGGCTCCATTCATATTTTTCGCTGACCTGATTTGGAGCAGTTTCTGAGCTGCTGCAACGCCCACCTTTGCCCGGCCCCCCCCACCTCCGGGGGCTCCCCCCCCCCAACACCAGCATCGCCCACCCCAGCCCAGCCCCGGGACAATGTCCCCATCCCTGACGGAGCCGCAGCAGGAGCCGGAGCTCGGCACCCCTGGGAAGGACCCTCCTGGGGCGGCGCAGGGGTCTCAGGGGATGCCCAGAGGCCGCGGGGTTGATGCCGTGATGGGGGTGTGGAGGCATCCGTCTGTCCGTCCCTCCGTCTGTTCCCTGGCTGAGAGCTTGGCCCTTCTCCATCACCCGTGGCCCCCCCCTGGCAGCCCCGCCACCAGCTGAGGCCGTGTCCCCTCCGGCGTGGGGACAGTCCGGTGACGGAGCCGCTGTGGGGCTGACTCAGAAGTGTCACCCGCTGTGCTCCCGCGACACCCACACCGGCTCCGTTCACACAAGGTGTGGGGCGGCCATCTGCCACCCTTCCCATCCCAGGTGTCCCCAGCCCGGACGGCTGCAGCCCCGGCCCCTCCGGCAGCGGTCCCTGGGGGCTGCCTTTTGGCCCCGTGGCTCCCTGGGGACGGCAGTGCTGGGGCAACGCGATGTCACCTCTTTCCCCGCGAGCCTGGTGGGACCCCGGGGCAGGGCCAGCCCCTCCCGGGCCAGCTCGGGGGCTGGGGCAAGGCGGGGGCCGTGCCCGTCCCACCCGTGCCCGGGGGGGCGAGGGGGCTCCCCGCGGAGGGGCAGCGGTCCTGCCTCCTTGTCCCCACCTGCCTCCCCATCCCTCCGTCCCCGCTTCCCTCCATCCCTGCTGACCGCACCCTCCATTCCTCCATCCCTCCCTCCATCCCTTCATCCTGGTCCCTCCCTCCCTCCATCCCCGTCCCTCCCTCCATCCCGGTCCCTCCATCCCGGTCCCTCCCTCCCTCCCTCCCTCCATCGCGGTCCCTCCCTCCCGGTCCCTCCCGGCAGCTCCGCACCGCGGTGCCGGGCAGGGCCCGGGGCCGGGCAGGAGGAGCTGCCGCTGCCGCCCCCGGCCCGGCCCCCCCGCCCCGGTCCGGTGCCTCCCTCTGTCCCCCCCCCCCCGCTTCAGGACGAGCTCGGGCCGGGACGGACCATGAGCGATGACCCGACACCGTGGGACAACGCGACGGAGAGCGCTACGGTGAGCCCCCGCCTGCTCCTGCCCCCCCTGCCCACGCTGCCGTCCCCGGGGTCCCGGGGGAGGGTGGGGACGCGCGTCCCACCGTGGGGCAGTGCCTGGGAGCTGTGGGGTGCCGTGGGGCTGGGGTCTGTGCCGGGGTGGGGATGGCAGCAGCCACCCAGCCCCGCCATCCCCCACCCCACTCTGCCAGCCCCGGGGGTGGGCGACACCTCTCTGTGCCCTGCACAGCCCCCCAGGATGCTCTGCAGCCCCCCCGAGATGCTCTGGGGGCTGAGGGGCCTGGGGGGGGGGGGAGCTGGGTGCTGCTGCTGGATCAGTCCCGCTCCCACGGCCGGGGGGTGCGAGCACCGACCCCCTCATGGCTGGGGTCCTGTCCCTGTCCCCGTTGCCGCTGGGTGCGGGGGCCGCTGGCGGCTCTGCCCCCCCCCCGGCTGCGGTTGCCGTGGTGAAGGCAGGTCCCCGGAGCCGGCAGCAGGCCCGGGGGCGGCGGGGGAGCGCCAGCGTCTCTGGGGAGCAGCGCTCGGCATCAGCCTCACCGCGGGAGGGGGCTCCCTGGCATCAGCCTCCCCCCCGCCCAGGGTGAGGCAGAGCTGGGGGCCGGGCCTTGTCCCCCCCCAACAGTGGCTCAGCCCCTGCCGCCCGGTGCAGGCGGTGCCCGGCGAGGTGTCCCCCCAGGATGGGTATGTGCTGCTCCTCGCCCTGCTCTCCATCTTCATCGGGGGCACCCTGGTCCTGCTCTCCGGCATCCTGATCATCTGCCGCCGCTGCTGCGAGGCCGACCGCCGGCACTCCAGGTGGGGACGGGCCACGGGGACAGGCGACGCCGCTGGCCCCAGGGTGTGTGGCACCGTGAAAGGGGCCGGGGCTGGCACGGGGCACCGCTGACCCTCCTCCCCCCGCAGAGCCAGCGATGACCCCGAGAAAACCAACACCACCTACCTGGATGACTCGCAGCCAGCCCAGGGTGAGTGCCACGGCGGGGCCAGGGGTGCCCACCTAATGATTGCCCACCAGTAACACCAGTTGCACCCCCAGCATCACCCCCAGCTCACCAGGGTGGGGGGGAAAGCAGCTCCTGGGCCCTTCCCTCTCCCGGGTGCAGCCCCCAGCTCTGGGGCAGGGGTGGCTGCTCCCTCCCTGCATCCTCCATCACCCATCCCAGCGGTGCTCCGGCTGCAGGGTGGCTGGGAGCAGGGACCACCGGGCTGGCATCGAGGCCCCCGGTGCGGCAAGTTTGCCAGGCCTCAGCTGGGGAAGCTGGCACGTGCCATGGGGGTACCCGGGTTGCCTGACCGCCCCCCCCCCCGCCCTTTCTCCACAGATATCACCATCAAAGTGGAGGACCCCGACTGCCTGTCCTCCTCCAGCTACCGGGATGCGGAGAGCGAGCGGTTCCTGTCCTCCAGCTCCTCCACCGCCCGCCGCGTCTCCTTCAACGAGGCCGCGCTCTTCGACCAGGGCAAGAAGACCCAGGAGAAGGGGAGGAGGTGAAGCTCTGGGCTGTGTGTGTGTGGGGAGGGGGGTCAGGGGGGGCTGGGGACGCCCCTCCTAACCCTGCGTGCCCGGCAGGTACACGCTGACGGAGGGGGACTTCCACCACCTGAAGAACGCCCGCCTGACCCACCTGCACCTCCCGCCGCCCGCCCTCAAGATCGTCACCATCCACGAGTGCGAGTCCAGCGAGAACAGCCTGGCCATGACCCCCCGCCTGCCCCCGCCCAAGCCCGGCCTCGCCATCTTCCAGGTGAGGGGACACGGGGGGGACACGGGGAGGGGTCCAGGCATCCTGCAGTCCCCCAGGGAGGCACCGCTGGACCTGGGGTGGGGGTCTCAGGGCGCTGCTGGATGCAGGGAGGGGAGCTCTTGGGGTGCTGGGGGGGCCCCTCCTGGTCCCCGAGGCTCATGCAAAGCCCCCTGAGCGCGTTCTGCCTTACAGCCCCCCGGGGGGGCCCTGCCCCGGCCGGCGCTCCCCAGCCACGCCATGTGTCCCAGCTCTGCCCTGCCCGGGGACACCTACAACTCCACCGTGGACACCAGCTTCGCCGAGGCCAGCCCCTCCACCTCCTCCGACTCCGGGGAGGGCCCCTCGGTGAGTGCCGGGGCCGAGAAGGGGGGGAAAAAGGGAGAAGGGGAAAGGGGTCTCCAGCCTTGGCAGCCCCAGGGATCCTGTCCCTGCCCCGATCCCCCAGCACAGGGATGGTCCCGGGGGGCTGCCAACCCCCCCACCCCCGGATCCGTGCCAGGGCTCTGGGGAGCATCCAAACGTGGGCATCCAGCTCTGCCTTCCCCCCCGCCCCCACCCCATCCCCTGCCCCGGGGGACATTTGTGCATCTGCTGCAGCCGAGCGCGGCAGGAGCGGGACAAAGGAGCCGAACTGGGGCACTCACCCCCCCCCCCCCTCCCCCCCCCCCCCCGGCTCCCTGCTCCCCCCTCCCCAGTTCGTAGCAGCCCCCAGGAGCGGGAAGGCGGCTGGGGCGGGTGGTGCCGGTGCTGGGGAGCCCCCCCCGGCCCCCGCTCAGGGCACGGTCCTGCAGTTCTTCACCCGCCTGCGCCGCCACGCCAGCCTGGACGGGGCCAGCCCCTACTTCAGGATCAAGAAGTGGAAGCTGGAGAGCACCCAGCGGGCGTCCAGCCTGGACACCAGAGGTGGGAGCCGACGCGGGGGGCAGTGGGAGGGGGGGTCTTGCCACACCAGGATGGGCCTTGTCCCCAGCTCTGTCCTGCTTCCCCCCCGCCCCCCCGCCACCACCCCAGGGTCCCCCAAGCGGCGGCAGTTCCAGCGGCAGCGGGCGGCCAGCGAGAGCATGGACCAGGAGGACCGGGACCCTCACCAGACCGACATCATCCAGTACATCGCCCACACGGACGACGTGGCCTTCCACCCCGCGGGGGGGCCTTTCCTGCCCTCCCCCCCCAGCCCCCCACCCTCTCTCGGCAGGTATTTTTCAGTAGATAGAGGGGACGGGGACGGGGAAGGCACCGAGGAGCCCCGCGCTGCCCCGTGCATGGGGGGCTCCCCCCTTCCTGCGGCTGTGGTGGGGCAGCGGGGTCCGGGGGGGGGCTGGTGGGGGGGAGGGTGGCTGGGGGTGGGGACAGGGTGGTGGGGACAGCATGGGGGACCGTGTGGCACCGCAGCACTGCCGTGAAGCGTGGGGGGGCCGGGTTGTCCCCTCCCCTGCCCGCTGCTGGCCGTGACGTCCCCGTCCCCGACATGATGTCCCCATCCCCATCCCCGTCGTGACGTCCCCGTCCCCATCCCATCCCTGCTCTGACGTCCCCATCGCCATCCCCATCCCTGCCGTGACGTCCCTGTCCCCATCCCCGTCGTGACGTCCCCGTCCCTGCCGTGACGTCCCCATCCCATCCCTGCTCTGACGTCCCCATCGCCATCCCCATCCCTGCCGTGACGTCCCTGTCCCCATCCCCACCATGACGTCCCCATCCCCGCCGTGACGTCCCAGTCCCTGCTGTGACGCCGGGGTGGTGCCCGCAGGCTAGAGCCGGGCGAGGGGGGTGCGGGCAGCCCCGGCGAGGCCGGTGTCCCGGAGCAGCCCAGCGCCTACCACGACATCTGGAGCCTGCGCGCCTCGCTGGAGCTCTACGCCTCCTCCGAGCGGAGCAACGACCAGGACTCGGTGCGCAGTGACGGCGGGGACAGCGTCTCCTCCGCTGGCGGCATGGCCCCCTGCCCCTCCTCCTCCCTGGACGAGGCCGAAGGCCCCGAGGAGAAGCTCTGGGGTCGGCCCAAGCCCGAGGAGTCGGAGCCCGGCACTCGCAAGCTGCTGCAGATGGACAGTGGCTATGCTTCCATCGAGGCACCCAGCCGGGGGGGCGAGGAGGGGCCCCCCAAGGACCAGACGGCCTCCGAGAAGCGCATTTGCTTCACCAGCGCGGGGCGGAAAGGCACCATCTTCGAGAGCTTCGAGGGCCGGGAGCCAGAGGAGGAGGAGGAGGAAGAAGAGGAAGAGGAGGAAGAGGAGGAGGAGGGGAGCACGGCCCGGGGCGCAGCGGGTGGGGGCCCCCCCCGTCCCCACAGCCCCCTGGCCTGGTCCCCCTACGGGCAGATGTTCCCGGGGCGGGACGCGCTGCCCCGGCGGGACTACAGCATCGACGAGAAGACGGACGCCCTGTTCAACGCCTTCGTGCGCCACGACCCCCAGTTCGACGAGTCGCCGCTGCGGGGGAAGCACCGCTCCCGCACCCACCTCCGCAAGCAGTGGCAGCACGCCAAGCAGTACAGCGACCCCGGCGTGCGCTACCCGGCGCTGGAGCGGCACCGCACCCCGTTGCGCCGCGGCGACAGCGCCAACTACCCCCTGGACGCCCGCTTCCACAGCCCCCTGCCCCGCATCGTCAGCGCCGGCGACGAGGAGGCGGCGGCGGAGGCGGCCGAGGGGGTCCCCCCAGCCCCGGCGCTTCCCGACCCCGAGATCCAAGTGATCGTGGAGGAGGAGCCCGGAGAGGCGGCCCCTGAGCCCAAGGTTGGCTCCGAGCCCCCCGGGGACGCCGACTGCCCCGGCTCCGGGAGGTGCCTGGGGCTGGGCTCGGGCTCGGAGCTGATGGACAAGATTGCCGGCGGGCTGGAGGAGCGGCTCTACGGCCACTTGCGGAAAGCGGGAGAGAGCACAGAGTGCACGGTGGCCGTGGCGGCCAGCGATGCCCCCCCCGACCACAGCCCTGTCTAGGCCCAGCGTGAGGGGGAGAGACCCCAGCGCGAGGTGGGGGGGGGGGCTCGGCTCCCACCGGGGCTCTGTCCCCTCCTGCTGCCAGCGTGGGGAGCATCCCGGGGCGCCGCGGGAAGGATGACCCCGGCACGGGAAGGCCAGGATGGGAATGTGGGGTCCCCTGGCCGTATCCCCCCCCCCCCCACCGTGGGGGGGCCGGTAGCGTGGGGTGGCCAAGCCCCCTCGTTCCCAGGAGCGAGGTGCCAGGTGGCGGTGGAGGGTCCGGGCTGGGGGTGCCCGGGGGGGGGGGCGGAGGGCAGAGGTGGAGCGGAGCCTTAGCCGGGGACTTCGCTAATAAACCCCCAAACCCAGCCGAGGCCAATCCTGCCCCCCCCGGCAGAGCCGTGTAGCAGATGCGCTCTCCCCTCTCGCTCCGGTTTCTTACAAGCAATAATGCCTCCCGTCCGCTGGGGAACGGCCTCGCCAGGACGGGACCGGAGCTGGGTCTCCCCCTGGGTGGGGGGGGGACACACACACAGTTATTTGGGGAGGGGGAGTCACCTCCTCGTGCCCACAAACCCCCCGGCGCCGCAGGGAGCCTGGGAGCTAAACTGGAAACGGGGGCCAGGGACTGGAGGATGCTGGAGGGGCTCCTGCATCCCCTCTGGGGGCACAGGCGAGCTGTGGGCCCCCCCCCCCTGTAAATACCCCCTGTTGGGGTGGGGGCTGCCCGTCGCCTGTCCCCAGCGTTGTCACCTCTGCCTGGGGGTGTGGGGGGAGGGCAGAGCGTGGGGTCGGGCCAGCATGTGCCGTGGGTGATCCCCCCCCCGCAGCGCTCCGTGCCTCCACACACCCCCCCCCCTACCCCGGGGCTCGAGGTGTTCAGAGGATATTTATTGATTTTTACAGAGGTGGATGCTGCTGCTCCAGGGGAGGGGGGTGCTTTTTATTGGGTTTTTATTTGTGTTTCAAAGGATGGGTGGAAAAAAAGCCCCAGACGCGTTACCTGGAAGACCGGGGCAGGTGGGGGGGGGGGGGGCTCAGCTGAGGGCCCCCGCGCCCCTCTCAGCACCCCCATTGCATGCGAGAACAGAGGCCGGGTCGCTCCTTCCCTCTGCAAAGTCTCTGTCCAAAGCACTCAGTCCCTTTTTAAGTCTACAAACAAAAGGAGAAAAAAAACCAACCGAAAAAAAAAAAAAAAACCAACCCAAAAACCAACTGTGACTTTTCTGAGCTTGCGTCTTCCCTTCCACATCCCCCCCCCCGCAACCGGGGACGGTGTCCACACACACCCCCCCCCCCCAACCCAGGAGCCAGGGGGAAGGCAGGGGCCCGATCCTGCGCCGGCATTGCTCCCCGTGCGCTGGGTTTGCCAGGGGAGGGGGGGGAGGGGGGGGGTCCTGCACCCACCCGGAGGAGCGTAACCCCTGGGAGACCCAGCCCCCAGCCTGCGGGAGGAAGGACATGAAACCCACCTCGCTGTTTTCACTTTATTTTTTTTTTTCTTTAAAAAAAAAAAAAAAAAAAAAAGGAAAAAAGAAAAGAAAAAGACGACGAACGCACCCATTCCCTTTTCCGAGCCCTTTTACAGCATGCAGGTTTAATAGAGTTTTGCTTTGTCTTAATACCTGTTGGGTTTTTTTTGGGGTTTTTTTTTTTATGTTGGTTTTTTTTTTTTTCCTCATCTGGTTTATTTTAAACACATCACGATGTGTAGGAATCTCTAAATATACCGCAAATATAAACAAAAAAAAAAAACCAAAAAAAAGAGGAAAATATATAATATATAACAGTAGTCTAAAACATAAAGTGCACGGCAATGGCTTTGCACGACTTCTACACAGCCAGGGTGGGCCCGGCAGGGAGGGGGGGGGTCCCACCGCACCCCGGCCCTGCTCAACATCCCCCCCCCGCCCCACCCCCCCCCTCTTCCCATCGTAAAATTAAAAACAGAATCAGTGTCTTGATTGGCAAAGAGTGATTGGGGAGGAAGGGCAGCATCTTCGCAGCCGGAGATTTCATCTGCCGAGGTGGTGAGTGGGGTCCCGGCCCCCGGCAGCGGCGGGGGGGTGGGGTGGGCGGGGGGGTGGGTTCCTTGCTTGGTTTCCTCTGGTTTCTTTTTGGAGTGCGAGCACAGTCCGAGTCCCAGGAGAAAGGCAGAGATGGGGCGAGGATGGGGGACGCAGGCTGGCCCGGGCCCTGGGACGCTGTTTGTGGGAGAGCAGAGAGGAGGGGGGTTAGAGGGGGGGGGGGCAGGCTGGTGCCAAAGGGGGGTGCAAGCCCCTGCCCTGCTCCTGCGGCAGCCACGGGCAGGTCCCTCCTTGCTCGGGGTCTCCCCGACAGCGCTGTGCAGATGGGAGGGAGGGGGCCTGGGGTCCCCGCGCCGTCCCCAGGAGGGTGGTGATGGTGGTGGTGGTGGTGGTGGGGGGGGTGGGTCTCGCCCCCCTTCGGCTGGGTAACGCCGGACCTGCCCCCAGGGAGCGAAATCCCAAGGGGAGAACACGGGCAGGGAACTGGGCTCGTGCCTGGAGAGGGGAGTGCGGTCTCGCCTCCGAGGTTTCAAGGTGCCGATAAAAGAGGGGGTCAGCGCAAGAGTGGGCCATTTCCAACCCGGCCGACCCCGCACGGACCCTCCCCTTCCCGAAAGGGCCGGGGTGCGGCCGCCAAGCCCCCATGCCGGCGACCCGCGCGGGAAGGGGCGAAGCAGCAGCAGATCCCTGGGGAGACCCAGATCCCAGGCATGGGCTTTGCCCATCCAGTAACTCCCCATCGCAGGTGACTCACTCCCGGCCATGAATTAAAGATGAAAGCTGCCACAGGGGCTGAGCGCGGGGCTGACAGCTGCAGGGGGAGGAACAGGCTTTTATTTCTGGCTTTTTTTTTTTTTTTTTCTTCTTCACACCACAAAACTGGTCGTGATCCAAACAGATAACAGAGGCTGAGTCCCACCGAGCGGAGCGGCGGTGACGAGCGGGAGCGTGAGGCCGGGGGCGGATGAGCAGCGAGCATGAGTCACTGCTGGCTCAGTTATGAATGAGGGGTGGGAAGAAGGTGACGACGGGGCTACGGAGAGAGGAGGAAGGAGCCGGAAGGAGGAGAGGGAAGCAGGGAGGGGGCTCAGCTTCCCCGAGGGAAGGAAGGGGCTCTGGCACGGCAGTAGCCCGGCCACCAGTGACACGGCCACCTCCTGGACCAGGGGGAGGTCCCCTCTCAGGGACAGAGCTGGAAACATCCAGCATCCTGCTGCAGCCCAGCTCCTCTGCGCGCTGGGGGCTTCGTGCTCCCCCCAGTTGGGAGCAGAGCAGGGGAGAAAGCGGGGGGGACGTGGGGGGCAGGGAGAGGGGCTGTCACCACCCAGCCTGACCCCAGCCCAGGAGGGGGAAAGGATGGTGACGGCAGCTCTCTCCTGATGCAGCAGGAGCTTGTGAGGAGCGGGCAGAGCAGAGGCACGCAGGCAGCAGAGCAGGGGGAGCACGGGGGCGTCCCCACTGGGCTCCGCACACCCGAGACCGCAGGGGATCCAGGATCTGGGTGCCAGGGACACACACAGAGGGATGCTCGGCACCCAGACCTCTCCTCACCAGCACTACACAACACCCCTTCTAGCTCCCTCCCGCTGCCCACAGCTGGGGCAGGCTCAGATGTCCCCCCAAAACCCTTGGGTGTCACCAGGGTGGCCCCCCAGCGCGGGGACGGGGCTGCCCACGTACCTGTGCAGAGCTGGGGGTGGGGGGGGGGCTCCCACCTCACTGCTGCTTGCAGGTGGAGAGCTTGCGGATCTTGCTGCTGGCGGAGCAGGCCTTGCGGGAGGGGTTGGAAGAGGCGCTCGCCCGCCGCTCCGCCTTGGATTTGGTGCTCAGCTGTCCCGACTCCGTCCCGTTCATGCAGACGGCCTTGGGCAGCCCCTTGGCGCGGCTCTGCCCGTTCTGTCCTGCCTCCTCCTCAGGCACCTGTCCTGCAAGGGAACGGCGACGGTGAGGCAGAGGAGGGCAGCGGCCCCGCAGCATCCCCCCCGCCCCGCAGCATCCCCTCCGCCCCCGCAGCATCCCCTCCGCCCCGCAGCAGCCCCCCCGCCCCGCAGCAGCCCTTCCCCTCGCCCCAAACACGCTGCTGCTCCCCGGGGAGCCCGTTTCTGCGCCTTTGAGGGGCAGCCCAAAGTGGGGGGGGAATGCGTGAGGCTGGGAGCCCAAGGCTGCACCCCCCTCCCCGCTCCCACCGGGGTTTTCCCCCCGTTTCTCCAGCACACAGCAGCTGGTGTCCCCAGCGCACGAGAGAAAAGCTGAAGTGGTGAGGGAGAACCACGGACACGGCCCGTCCAGCCCTCGGGAACAGCGTGCCCCTGCCTCCCCATGCCCACCATGGACCCCCAGCAGCAGGGAGCAGAGGGGCAGCAGTGGAGGAAGTCGTGGAGTACCCAGGGGCTCCACGCGTTTGCAGAGCAAATGCCTGGCTGCTTTTGCAGCCCAGGGGAAGGGGCTGCGTCACCCACGGCCACGTCTGGCCGGGGCCGGGGACACTGCCCACTCGTGCAGCAGCTCAGCCATGCCACCGTCCCCTACAGGGGACACCCAGATGGGAGAACGGTTTCCAATCGGCCCCTCTCCCCTCCCAGCTCAGTGTGACTCAGCACAGCGCATGAAGAGCCGTTTCCAGAGGATGCCCGCTGCCATGGCTGGCCGGGGCTCGGTGACAGCCCCTCACTCGGGGAGTGACGACAGACCCCCAGCACAGCCCTGGCCAGGATGGGGGTGACACCGCCGCAGACGCTCCCATCAGTAACGCGGCGCATCCCCCAGCCCGACGCAGGGCTGATGAGAGGATTCGTCAGGTTCCCGGCTCCCCCCCACCGGATCCAGCCGAGGCAATTTCCTTCCAGCAGGAACGTCACGCTCCAGGGCCCTTCAGTTATGACTCAGAGGTTTGAGTGGAAGCAAAGGCTGTAAGACGATTATGTATAATTTTCTTTAAAGGATGCTCAATCCTTTCTCTGCCAAGGCCGAACGGCACGTCATCCCTGTGTACTTGCGCCAACGATCACCCCACCGCTGCCGAGCGCGGGGAGGAGGGGGACACAGGCAGGGCTGGGGGCAGTGGGAGAGCTGCTTCCCCTCTGGAGAACAGCGGAGGTCCACCTCGGACCCTGCGCTCTCCTCCGCTGCGCCGCATCCTTCCCGGGTACCGCTGCGGCAGCGGGTCCTCCATCCCTGCACAGCTCCTGCAGGGAGCCCAGCACCTCCCTCCATGGGTGAGGAGTCCTTTGGGAAACCAAAGGACACGGAGATCACCTTGTTCAGACAAAGTCACCTTCAGCGTCCACCTTCCTCGCCCTGGAGGACTGATGCTGGGGAGGGGGATGAGCCTTGCTGAGACCCGAAGCAGCGAAGGCGGCAGAAGCCCAGCCCCCGCGCAGCCCCCGGCTCCTTTGCCCAGCAGGGACGGGCTCGGGCGAAGCCTCCCCGGTGGGGAGCACCCAGCAGACAGAGCAAATCCACATCCCTGGGAATGGGGCAGCAGATTGAGCACCTCCATGGGCTGGCTGTGAGCAGCAGAGACCCAGGGGGCTGACCGGGGAGTGGAGTTCTCCCCCTGACAGCAGGCTTAGCCGCAGAGCTGGAATTACCTTGAGAAATTACCCTGCCCATCGATCTATAGATCAAAGCAGGCAGTTTTTCAGGCTGGTCAGAGCCCAGGAGCACCATCCAGTGCCGTGGTTTGGCCACGCCAGAGCCGGCCTCCGGGGCGAGATGCTGCTGCTCTGCCAGGGGCTGGGGCCAGGGGCCCAGGAGCAGCGGGAGAGGGAGGGCAGGACGGAGGCGCCTGTTGTAGGGCGATTCTGGGTTATCAGCGCAATCGATTCCCCCTCGGACCTGCTGGGGAGCCGCCCCTCCCTGATGGCTCCACCAAGTCTTGACACCGCTCCCGATTACCGGCTTGGTGCTGCTGACCTGAGCGCTGCCGCCTTGCACGGGGAAAGGACAAGGACCGACCCGCCGGGGACGGCTGCTGGCTTCGTGCACCCCAGCCCACCCCTGCCAGAGCCCATGGCAGCCACCGCGCTGCGGGGGGAGGCCGTGCAGCCTTGCGCCTCCCCAGAAGCGGAGCCAGCTCCTCGCACAGCTCACCGCCGGGACTGGGGGGGGCCGCGGAGGGCTGTCACCACCTCCACGCCTGGCCCAGGAGCACGAAGCAGCAACGCTGCACCCGGCTGTACCCTGAGGGACCCGCTACCCATGGATCGGCTTCTGACCCCCTACGAGAGATGTGCCGGGAAGGGCTGAGGTGGCCAAGCTCTAGCAGCGCCCCTCCAGGAGAGGGGGACATGATGGCCCCAGAGCTCCTCCAGGGATGGGGTGTCCCCCCGACGCGCCGTGGGTCAGGGGGTTGCCTGAGAGCAGCCCGGCCATTCCACCTCCAGCCGTCAGGGCTTTTCCTCTGCTCCCCACGTCCCAACCGCGCGGCTGCAGAGCCTCAAATAACCCCATTCAGAGCAAAACCGAGCAACTTCTCCTTCCCCTCCCTCAGCGGAACTCAGGCCAAGGCAATTAACATTTCTGACTGGGGAGGGAGAAAAAAAAAAAAAAAAAATTATATCCAAACAGTTCATTTGTCTTTTGTGTGACTCTTCCCTCCTCCCCCTCCCACCCTGCTTCAAAAGCACGGCCCCAGGAGTCTATTACGGATACCAAGGAGGGAGGGTGAATCGCAAGCTAATTTTACCTCCTTCACCAATGACAGCTGCTGACGTTCAAATTAATGAAAATAAAAATTCAACATGGGATGAAGTCTTGGCAACTGCCTGCCCACGCGGAAGCCAGTGACCCAGTGCTGTGTCTGTTCGAACAGCCGTCTCCTACCTTACTGCTGCCGGCTGAGCGGCGCTGAAAATAAAATAAATAAAAGGAGGGCTGGGAGAGGCGCTGAGAACATGCGCGTTTGTCCTTGCCACCTCTCACATTCCTTAATGGCTCCATCTAGCTCATTCAGTCACAAAAAAAGGCTGCAAAATAAAACCGTGAAGAGCTTTTTGAATTGCCGTGTCCGTCAGACACAAACACGCACGCATGATTTGCGGCTAGAAACGCACCTTCTCCAGCACCGGGCATTACTTAAAGACTGCGGTCCTGCCTTTATTTTCCAGGCTCAGAGCGAAACAAAGACCCAGCATTTGGCTACGCAGCCATTTGCCTCCGCGGGAGGATTCGGGCTGCAGCGGAGGAAGGGGTTAATGGTAGGGGAGGGAAAAAAAAAAAAAAAAAAAAAAATAAAAGCAGAGCACAGCCTTCTAAACGTGAAAGGCAGCACAGAAGCAAGATGCTCACAGCCATTCCTTGCATATGCTGCCTCTCTCCAAATCAGGAGGCAGCCGCTTCGGGAGAGGATGCTTTAGGGAGAGGATGCTTTAGGGAGAGGATGCTTTAGGGAGAGGATGCTTTAGGGAGAGGATGCTTTAGGGAGAGGATGCTTTAGGGAGAGGATGCTTTAGGGAGAGGATGCTTTAGGGAGAGGATGCTTTAGGGAGAGGATGCTTTAGGGAGAGGATGCTTTAGGGAGAGGATGCTTTAGGGAGAGGATGCTTTAGGGAGAGGATGCTTTAGGGAGAGGATGCTTTAGGGAGAGGATGCTTTAGGGAGAGGATGCTTTAGGGAGAGGATGCTTTAGGGAGAGGATGCTTTAGGGAGAGGATGCTTTAGGGAGAGGATGCTTTAGGGAGAGGATGCTTTAGGGAGAGGATGCTTTAGGGAGAGGATGCTTTAGGGAGAGGATGCTTTAGGGAGAGGATGCTTTAGGGAGAGGATGCTTTAGGGAGAGGATGCTTTAGGGAGAGGATGCTTTAGGGAGAGGATGCTTTAGGGAGAGGATGCTGCATCACGTGCTCCACGCCAGTTATTCTCTCCTCAGCGCTTCCCTCGCATGAGGTGTTTAACACCGATTGAACCAGGGGCACGTAACATTTAAAGCTCTCCACAGAGCTGCATCAATCTTTAAATAACCCTTTAAAAATGAAAAGCCCATTCTCCAAGCCCCTTCTTCCTCTGAAGAAGGCAAGATTTAATGAGGTTCCCTCTCTTCCCCTCCCAAACTGCACACCCACTCCCACCTCTGAGTCACTCGTACTCCCGCTCTCGCTGCCCAGCAGAGCCACAACTGAATTCATCACTCATTTCAGGTTGGGGTTTTGGGCTTTTTTTTTTTTTTTTTTTCAAGTTTTTATTTAAATACGGCGTCACTGTTAGAAATGTAACACTCACACGGAGCTGAGCAAGTTCAAAAGGATCCTGCAGGAAGAACTTGGGTAAAAAAAAAAAAAACAACAAAAAAAACCCCAAAAGATGAAAGTTTATTCTCTGTGCCAGCTGCCCCCCTGTCTTCGCCAATCCCACCCAAAGGTAGGGGAGCCCAGGCCGGGCTCCCTCCTCACCCTGCTCCTCCCGAGAGCTGATTCGGAGCGCTGCACTTCTGGTGAAGGATCTCCGTCCATCCCAAACACTGAACCTGTGAACCGCACCCCCGTATCCCGTCTCACCAGCCCCTCTTACCCTTCTTTTTGTTAACAGCCTTATTTTAAGGGGTCTCTACAAGTCCTGGCAACAGCCTGATCAGAAGCTGTAGGGTAAAGTCGAGGATGCTCCAGCCGTTCTCCCCAATTCTCCGCTGTTCAGCACTTAAGTCCAAACCAAATCTGTTCCTGACAGGTTTGGGGGCACACGGGACTATACTTTCTAGGGCAAGCCAAGCCGGAGGTGATTTGTCCGAGGGAGAAGAATTTGTTCCATGCTCAAACACCTTCCCAAATCAAGGGTGGCAGAGAGCCACACATGTTCAGACTCGACGACCTACCTAAGGCAGGGCCCTGCCTATGGCGACAGCTGCTCAGGAGCAGCACCAGAACATCCAGTACCATGAAATCCTCCTCCTGCTCTGGATGGTTCCCCGGGGGCTTCCCGAGCTCTAGCCCACATCTGGCTGTGTCTGATACCCCCAAAGAGTCCACCCTCCATGGCCGCATCCAACTCGGTCACCAACACTACAAAAGCTTAACACCCAAGTGCTGGGAAGAGGACATTCAGACTGGTTGGAAACAACACTTTATTTCGTTACCTACCTAGAGCAATTAAGCAATAACTCTTGAAATAACTGAATGGTTAAAACCCGTAACCATTCACCAGTTAAGTCAAACCAAAATCACGTCCAGCCCACCCACCCTGGCTAACTGTAACGTGGGAAGTGAGGATCTATGAGACCACAATTAACCTTTAGGTCTCTAATCCCTCTGAAACAGCACAAATTACGCACGAAAACTTAAAAGAATCTTCCAGTCATTTGCCTGTCATCTTCTGACATGACAGCTCTTATTTGGGTTTAAATACCGCTGTTTGCATTAGGAGTGTATAATAGCTGATATTAGTGCTCTGGAGATGATCTCCCACTATCGGAGTCACCTGCCCGTGCACAGGGGGGTACCTCCGGCTCAGACACGGCTGCTGGGAGAGCACGGGCAGGCTGGGGCCGGGCTCCTGGGCACGCAGGGGGCTGTATCGCTGCCTGTGGGACGCTGCCGTAGCCCCCGTGGCAGGAGGTGGCCTGGGAGCCGACAGGGGGACAGCAAAGGCGTACGCATGTGGGCGCAATGCTTCACCCACTCAGCGCGAGGGCTCAGCGCCAGCCCTCACCCAGCTGGGAAGAGGATCTCGCGCACTCTGCTCTGCAGAGGAAGGGCAGAGCACTGGGGTTTTCCAAACACAGGCGATAACATGCAACGCCCAGCGGCTGTGCCGCAAGTCAGAGACCCTCAACAGCCACCAGGACAGACAGCTCTGTCCTGCTGGACACACCACCACTCCCTAATGCTGTAAGCCTGCCTAAGCTGATGCATGTTAATCGCATTGAAGTGCATAAACCAGGCAGGAACGCGGGCTAATCGCTACTGGAAAAGTTAAGAAGAAACAAAACATTTTAGCTTAAGCGAGGACAGGAATGAATCTTCCATACAACATCCCTTGTGGGGCAGGTCTGCAGGAATGGGCTGGATTTCACGTGCTGAGTAACCCACCCCAAACGCAATCACAAACCGTCTTCCTCTGCAGCGCGCTGAGCCCCGCCAACTACCCTTTGCTTCAAAATACAAAGCCAAAACCTAAAGAGTGATTCCCTTGCACAACAAAGTTATCCGCTTTTGAAACAATACAACTGCCCTGGAGACAGGCGGGATCCTGCTGAAGCTTGGGGGAAGCAGGGAGATGATCCTGCACCCTCCAGCCACTGCTGGAGCTCCCATTAGCTCAGGCCATGGGAAGCCCAAGCGGGCACTCACTGGCTTTGGGGCCTAGGCTAAGCTTCACGTTCCTCTTCTGTGCCTGTGGCCGACGGGGGCACGGCTTCCTCTCCAAGCAGCTCGTCGTGACCGCTCAGCGCTCCGCTCTGTCCTCTAAGCCCTGCCTCAGCCTCCTCCTCCGCAGCTGGGAACGCACAGGGAAGCAACAGAGCACCGTTAGAGACATGCACACGCTCATCCTTCAGGCTGGCACCAAGGGAGCAGTAACGGACTGTCCTGTGGGCTCTCGGGTTGGCTGCAAGACAGTCAAGTCCTAAGAGCAACAGATCTACTCTCCCAGAGGTTACCAGCTCGCATGGCTGGCCCTCCGAGAGCTCACGGGCACACGCAGACCAACCATACCTTCCTTCTGCCTCTTGAAACCAGCTCAGAAAGGAAAATGTACAATCGGAAAGAGGCGTAAGCCATGCTGGTTATGGATTTTTCAAGCCTGGCAGCCTCATCGTTGCGCTCAGGCCCCACGGTGTGACACTGCTTCCAGCCCCAGCACTTCTGCAGAATGTCATCTCAGGCACTTACGCGCGGGCTGTTCCCGGCGAGGGCTCTTGCAGAGGAAGATGGCCAACCTCTGACAATGGGGAAAGCACCTGGCAAGTCCTCTTCTCTACTTAGAAAGGCCCTAGCAATCAAGTACGTGCTTCAGCGAGTCGATCGCATTTTTAAGAGGACCTCTCCTTTTTAAAAGCCTCCACTAAGCTGTGAGGAAAGGCCTGGCCCTGGTCAGATTCTAGCACAAGTCTGCGGGATGTAAGAAGAGAGCAAAGGACAGAGCTCTGCAGGTCACCCAGCTGGCACTGGGACATTAGTTCTATTAGAAAAGGTTATAAATTACCCCACCGTCACCAGTGAATCAGCACTTGGAAATAAATCTATTTCGCTTTGATGAGACTCCCTTCATCTTGGCAGGCTCCGCCTCTGACCCACCTACGCATCCCTTTGGTTGAACATCTGAACGGCCACGCGGTTGGGGACCGGGTCCCCAGGGACACCACACTGCTCGGAGTGGAGCACTGGCATAGCCTCTCCCTTCTCCCCTCGGAAGGCGCTGCCTGGGAAGCCCATCTTGTTTCAAGTTGTTCCCCCCAGAGAAGTTTTGGGCGTTGGGTACAATTTGAAGCTTATCACAGTTCAAGGCCTGACACCTCATTCTCCCATGACAACGCATCAAAAGAGCGATTTCTGTCTAACCAGGAAGCCACGAGAAATCCAAGGTCTTCAGGTGCGAGATTTGGTAAAACCAGGCGTTGCTTTTGCTCAGAAGCTCACCAGACCATCACTAAGGAAAGACTAAAGCGGTTTGCTTGGTCTTGAGCTAAAGAAAATAGGGCTTTCGTTATCACAAGGAAAGGTCAGTGACAGGTACCGCTATTCACACTGTGGTAACGTAAATCAGCATCCCTACAAATAGCACTTGAAACCTTCCCTCCAAAACAATTCAACTGGGCCGGAGCAATTAATCGAGAAACTCATGTTTCTCCTGATGCAGGCAGCGAGAACAAGAAACTGCTGCCTCCGTCACACGGTCCCGCGGCGGCAACGACTGTCCCTGCTGACAAGCGACGTGGCTCTCAGGTACGGGGAGGCCAGAGAAGGAAAGCTGCTTGATTACCACCACTTTGCAAGAATGACATGGTTAAAACCACCCTGCACTTGCTGGTTAGCTTACCTTAAAACAACAGGAAACCCCTAATAAAGCAAGCAGCAATTCTGTAACCAGACAGTTATCAAGACCGGAGCAGAAAAAAGCGTCTCAGCACAAAGCTCCAAGCGCCCTTCTTCCCCAGATGTGCCATCTCCTCTGAACACTGAGTCATTTCAGGGCTCCGCTCCAAAACAACTCAGTCCAGCAAAACTGGCCAAAAGAATGAAATGTGCTAAACAAGAGTCCAGCAGGAGCAAGCTATTCCTGGGCGAAGGCAGGAAATTGGCATACGGGTAACGGCCAGGAAGGGACATCCTGGTTGATCAAATAAAGGACCAAGGCATCCGGAGCATCACGGCTCACTCACCATGCGTCACCCCCACCACTTAATAATCAATAGTCTCCTCCACCGCTGAAAGGATTATTCAGACCTCAAGGTCTTTCCTAAAAAGCTTTAAACTGACCAAAAAAAAAAACCAAAAAGGAAAAAAAGGCGCTTCTGCCCTACCCATCCCAGCATCATTCTCTCCTACCTGGTACTGTGAAGTCCTGAGTGTAGATGATATCATCTTCAATGTCATACAAGTCATCATCTTCTTCCTCATTGTAGCCATGCAGATCTTCCAGATAAGGCACCGCCGTCATGCTTCTCCACCTGTCCTTCGTTTCTGGGCTGGGAGGTATGGGCACCAGAGCCTCTGCCTGAGCGTGTTTCTTACGAAACCAACTGCAAAGAGTCCGAGAGCAGGATTTCATCAGTACAGCGGCACTTCTCGGAAGGCACAGAGGAACCCTTGCCACTACAAGATTGTCCCAATCCACCCCAACAGTCAAAGGTACGTGCAGTTTGTTTATGGAAAAACTTCCTAGCCAGCTTTTTGCCACTGCGGGTTTTTTAATGTGTAATAACCAAGAGAGGCAAGCGTCAGGTCTGTCTTGCTGACAACGCTGCAGGGACACCGGCAGCCGTGTCGCCACTCCACGAGGTGCTCCATCCACCGGGTGCTTTGTCAGCTACGGAAGAACTGACACATCTGCCCGGCCGTGAGCGTGTTGGAGTCTGCAGCAAGACACACGGGCGTGCGGGACACCTACAGCTGGGCAGCTCAGGGCTGGAAACAGAGTGCAGGAACGTTTTCTCCATCCCCAACTCGAGCCCAAACTACCTACCTCTAAGACAAAACCCATTAGCAGAGCTGCTAGAGGTCCCGAATTGTATTGTCAGAGCAAGCAGAGAAGGAAGAACTTCTCCTATCCTAAAGTGGAGGCAAATCCAGCCCAACAAGACAAAAGAAAGTTTACAGAATATCAGTCTATGGAGAGGGGCGTTTACTCACAAGCCCCTTTAACAGGCAGTTTTCAACATGACCACAGCAAAAATGCTTATACTTTACCTTTTTATCCCACCTCTGTCTCAAGGGACTTCTACTACATTTAAAACCAGTCGCTGCCGTCTGCCCAGTAAAGGATATCAGCTCTGAAAGCTGTTCTTAATCAGATGAAGAAGCCAACAGGCTTGCATCACATCAGCGTCTCAGAAGCCAGATGTGTGGCCTCTTACATTTTTATCGTACTTTCAGAGCAGGGTTCCAACAGCGGCGTGTCTCTGGGACACCTCTCAGCTGCGTGTGGGCACCGAAGCTTTCCTAGAAGCACTGCTGGAGCCTCCGCGCTCCCAGTGATCCTCTTCTGAACGCAGGTGGGAACAGCCCCAGGTACTTCCCCCGCGCCTTTCCAGCCCACACGCCTCCAGCTGCCCCTCGCTGCCCCTCACCATGTCCCGCAGCAGGGAGCACCAGCTGCCTGTGCCCAGCAAGCGACAAGGCCAGGCGATGGCCACCCAGTCGCGCCCTCGTGACAAACGGTGCTGCTCTGCTGCCTTTGGAGGTGGGTTCCTGCTCGCAGGGAAGCTGCCCCAGAGGCACTCCATCGGGTTCTTACTCGTGCCTTGCCCTGGAGGGTTGTTCTACACAAAGGAAGGGTCAGAAAGCACCAAAATCTCCCCCGTTTAGGACCATCTCCTGAACTACAGCCTGTTTTCCGGATAAACTTTTGAGCTGGCACCAATATCAACCCCCCATTTCTACGCAGTGGGTTGGATGTCAGTTAAGGCACCGGGACCCGTTCTTCCTGGGCTTTGCACAGTGACAAAGGAGAGAAAAGACTCGCCAGATCAACTGCACTCTCAAGACCACCTCGCTACATATTACGTAGATGCCACTTACCTGCACAAAGTGACCTTTCAAGGCCGGGCTGGATGGGGCTTTGAGCAGCCTGGTGTGGTGGGAGGTGTCCCCGCCCAGGGCAGGGGGTTGGAACTAGATGATCTTTAAGGTCCCTTCCAACCCCAACCATTCTATGATTCTACGAAAGGGACGTTCAGAGTCTTTCACGGCAGGAGGCAGCCTAGGAACTCTCAGCTTTCCCCCCCCGCCCTTGCTTTCAAAGTTTACTTTAGGCTACAAAAGGGTGCTGCTTTAGGAAGTGGCTTAAGGTCTCTCTGAAAACACACCTCAAAAGCAGAGCAAGATCTAAAATTATCCCCTGCCGGCATATTCGCTTCCTGGCCTGCCGACTGCTGTCCCAGACAAGCCTGATGCGAGCCGAGCGCTCCTCCTGCGCGGGCACCCAGGAGCTCCTGGCGGACAAGCACCGCGGAGGGCCGGCCGCCAGGCACCGAAGGGCTCTACAGCCCCGAGCCATCTGGTTTTTATCACTCCCGTTCCAAACTCATTTTAGGAAGTAAGGGTTGGATGCACCTCCTGCACAGAAGAACTGTAATTATAATTTTGGTCTAGTCTTACATTGCTTTGACAATAGGTCTAAAAAAAAAAAAAAAAAAAAAAAGTGGCATTCTAACAAAACTATCCAGCAAAAGCAAGGATTTTGGAGATAAACAAATGAAAATGTAGCTACTGGGACAAATCAGCTGGGATTCAAAGGAGGAGGGAACCCTTATCTAGAAACCCTGCTTCACAATTAACATCCCTAAAAACTGTTTTCTCGGTAGTGACTGAGGTTTGGAGGCAGTCTGCTGCTCTACGAGGAAGCCAGCATTGTGCCATTTTCAGTAACAGAGTGGACATTAGGAAGAAGTTCTTTACACTGAGGGCGGTGAGACACTGGCCCAGGTTGCCCAGAGAGGGGGTGGAGGCCCCATCCCTGGAGACATCCAAGGCCAGGCTGGATGAGGCTCTGAGCAACCTGATCTAGTTGAAGCTGTCCCTGCTCACTGCAGGGGGTTGGACTGGATGGCCTTTAGAGGTCCCTTCCAACCCAACACATTCTATGATTCTATAGCCTCAATTTTTAAAAGGAAATGTGTTTCGGTTAATCACAGAGCATATCAACGTCATGCAAGGAACCACATCCTGTCCTTCCCTGCTGACAGTGGGTACGGATGGACACCACCCCAAACAGCTTCGAGGTTGGCACGTTCCAGTTCCACGCTGCTGCTGAGCTACTGGCATTTCTTCCACAGTCACGCCGCGACTGTACTGGAAGGTGCCGTGAAAGCAGCGTGTTT
Source organism: Fratercula arctica (assembly GCA_947846985.1). NCBI lineage: Eukaryota > Metazoa > Chordata > Aves > Charadriiformes > Alcidae > Fratercula > Fratercula arctica. Next base: position 3,851,296 of record CANTUZ010000022.1, on the reverse strand, counting down.
TAGGAAAGCGACAGAGACCTGGATACAGGTCTGATTTGTCAAGGACGAGCTCTGGCTCCTGAAGTGGCATTACAAGAGTTAATTAAGAGGCCAGCCCAGGTACTAACTACATTTTGGCCAACAGTTGCAGCAAGGCCGGTGGATGGCTTCCTCGGTGATGTGCATGGCACACAGCGCTCCTAATTTGATCATTCGATTTCCTCGCCTTGGGAGTCTGCTTTCATCAAGGAAGTGACTGCCAAGATCGCAAATTCAGCCTGGGCTGATCCAGCCTGGCAGGATCATCGAGCACAGAAGACCCGACATAGCCACCAGCTATTTTTGCCAGGGGCGCTGGAGAGGGATCCAAACTAAATGCCAGGGACCTAAGGAAAATGGAATATACAGGATGAGTGAGATCAGAACGACCGCCATCAAAAGGAGCATTTTAAAGGGAGAAAGCCTAGAAGTCTATAGCAACTAGTGCTTTTATTTTGCTGTATTTCAGCTCTGCCTCTTTCTTTCCTTCTGTCCTACTTACCAGGAGAGTAAAAATAGGTTTTTATTAGCAGCAGAAACCTGAATCACTGTACTCTAGTCATAATGATTCTGTCCTCTGGGAGGTGATTTCAAATACTTGCATATGCATATATGGAAATGAGGATATAGAGTGAGAAGAGAAATTCATTGAAGTTCTAAGAAAATCAAAGACCTCTTGGAAGGAGCCTCAAGGAATTCTGTATGGAGTAGCAGAGTATTTCCTGGCAAGCAACTTTCCAGCAGGGACAGAGATTCTGCTTTCTACACTGGGGCTAGATGTTCTTAGGGAAGATTTGCTCTTCAGCCGAGGACCACTGGCTCCATCAAACACCCTGATCTGGCTCAAGAAGCTGCTGGGCAATGACTAAGCCAAGCTGCAGCTACTCTCCCACTGCACAACTCCCCCATTGCTCAGCGATGCAGATGAGAACGTCCCTCCTCACCCTGCCTTCACCACCGACCCCAAAACACAGGCTGGACTAGAGCACTGCTGACAGAGCGCCCTATTTCACAGAATCACAGAATGTTGGGGTTGGCAGGGACCTCTGGAGATCATCTCCTCCAACCCCCAGCCACAGCAGGGTCACCCAGAGCAGGTGGCACAGGAACGCGTCCAGGCGGGGTTGAAATGTCTCCAGAGACGGAGACTCCCCCACCTCTCTGGGCAGCCTGTGCCAGGGCTCTGCCACCCTCACAGCAAAGAAGTTCCTCCTCCTGTTGAGATGGAACTTCCCATGGTCAAGTTTGTGCCTGTTCCCCCTTGTCCTGTCGCTGGGCACCACTGAGAAGAGCCTGGCCCCGTCCTCCTGACACCCCCCTTTCAGGATTTATAAGCGTTGATAAGATCCCCCCTCAGTCGTCTTGTTTCCAGCCTGAAGAGACCCAAATCCCTCAGCCTTTCTCCATCAGAGAGGTGTTCCATCCCCTCAGCATCTCGGCAGCCCTTTGCTGTCCCCTCTCCAGCAGTTCCCTGTCCTTCTGGAACCGGGGAGCCCAGAACTGGACCCAGCGCTCCAGCTGTGGCCTCCCCAGGGCAGAGCAGAGGGGGAGGATGACCTCCCTCCACCTGCTGGCCACGCTCTTCTTGATGTCCCCCAGGATGCCACTGGCCTTCTTGGCCACAAGGGCCCATCGCTGGCTCATGGTCACCCTGTTGTCCCCCAGGTCTCTTTCCACAGAGCTGCTCTCCAGTGGGTCACCCCCAACCTGTCCTGGTACATGGTTATTCCTCCCCAGTTTCACCATTTATTTCCAGTTTCAATGAAGTTTCCTGAGCCTACTGCCCTGGCACAAACACAGCCCTTTACCTGGTGCTCCCAGACTGCTGCTTCAGCACTAAGGGAAAAGAAAAGCTTTCCCAGAGATTCCGAAAGCGCCCCTTATCCAGAAAACCCCTGGGAAGAGCAGATTCCTCCCTGGTGTGTGGAACATTTCTTCAGCACTGCCAGCCCTGGGAAAGGGAGTGAAGGCAGCAGCACTAAGGAGATGATTTCTCACTACTTTGCAAGCTTGTCGAGAACGCCTGCGAAGCACAAACCCCAGACAGCAGCGGCACAAGTATTAGTTGTGATCCTGCCAGTTAAGAAGTGGTATCCGGACGGGTCGCTGTAATCTACAGGGAGATAAGACAGCAAGGGTCAAGGACTGAATGAAAAAAGGAATCTGGGGCGACCAATGCTTAATGAGCCTGTCTGGTTTGCAGCTTCCAAGCTTGAATCTTACATCAGAAGTCATCACTCTGCTCTTTTCAAGTTCTGGTATAAGCAAGGTTAAAATAAGAATCAGTAAGCACAGCTGCAGCTTCCGAATACTTACAGCTAATTTACTTCCCTTTCTAGGTCCCAAATATTTCAGTTTACTTGTTTTGTATATGGCCAATTTTCTCTGAAACCAGATGCCAAGCTGCACATCTCCACCCTGCCAGAAAGGATCGGGTATGAACGATTCTCCACATCCCAGGAGATTGGAAGCTTACTGGAAGGTCACTGTCACCGCAAGAAGCGAGTAACAGCGTTCCGGTTTCATTCAGTCCTCTCGCAGGCAAAGGTGGAAGGCACACAACAGCGTGCCCCGGGGAAAGGCAACACACGCTAGCAGTAAATATATAGCGGCGTCCCTGCCCTGGCTGCTCCAACTCCTGTGACATGAAGAGATGTCCAAGTTCTTAAGTCAGAGTCATAAAAAAAATAAATAGAAGTGAGTAAGAAAGAGAAGCAGTTTTCCCCTCGCTGCTGCTCGGGCAAAGGTCGCGGTTGAGACTCCTACGAGGAGGGGTGTTCTGTGCACAGATGGAGACTCACATTCCTTTCACACACCACATAGTTGCATTATGAAACCGATTTGCAGAATGTGGGTAGAAGAACGAAAGATTCCTGCCGCGTGCCTGCCCCAGGGAAGGAAGGCAGAGCCAGGGGCCTCGGCAAGAAAGGAAAGGAGGAGAGAGAGCTTGTGTGTGTTTGTCCCACCGGGGGGGGGAAGATTACTGTATGACACCAGGGACAAGGGATGGGAAAAGCCCATGAGTACACACGCTGCAGCGGAGGTTAAGGGAAACCCCTCCCGCTCCCTCAAATTCAGGCAGAGAAGCTAAGGAGCAGCCTCAGCACCTGCAAAGGATCTACAGCGGCAACGCACCCAAATTTCCACAGGCTCCGTGGCAGAGGACCCAAGAGCCACCCTCCCACCCTCTTGGGGAGGACGCTGGGGGGAACAAGAGCACTCGGGAGGGTGGCACGGCAGCCTCCAGGAGGTCAGCAGGAGACACGAGCCCAAGCAGGGTAATTTGCACCTCCACTAATAAAAGGTGGTAGCGCCTTCCCGTTCTCGCTCTAAACTCTTGCAATGGTATCTATGACTGCGCAAATTAAGTGTGACACTTCTGGAGAAGGAAGGCAAGATGGTTGCCTTGGAAACAAGGGACAGAGGTAGAATTCTGCATCCACTTCATCACTTTAAGTGCTGCAGCAGGGTCAGTGAATTAGTTACAAAATGCAGTATACGAGCATTAAGCCCTTCAGCGAACGCACGGGGTAGAGAGGAGATGGTGAATAATCTGTGGGGAGCAGGTCGCTAACGCCCTGGCTCCTGGCAGCTTTTCTGCCCTGCCCCATGCCCCCACCCCAGGAGCACAAAATATTCACGGAGGTGAACTAAAAGTGTCAGTTGTCCATTGAGCATCATCCCAGCCAGATCCCTCTGGGCAGAGCAGGTTCCAAGGCTCTGCCATTGTTATTCAAGGCTCAGCTTCTGGCAGTTCATAAACTCTTAGGTGACGGGCTGAAAGAGTTTTAATTCATTTCCATTTACAACTCCCAGGTCTGCGCTGCACAGATTGCCTGGGTTTGAAAAGCTTCCGAAAGCAAAAGAAGAGGACGCAGCTTTGTCCTGCTGAATTAAAACCAAGTGGAGGAACATGAGTTTGGTGCAAGGGTTTGCTACAGAGGTGGGGAGAGGAGGAAGGCAGCTGCAGGTATAGAACTGAGCAGACTCTGCCTACAGCATTCTTCAGACAGGGCTGCCACTGCAAGGGGCGAAACATTTGGAAGAGCTGAGAAGAATAAAGGGAGGAATGGCAGCATCACCATTGCTGGGCAATACACACGTGCCTGGCTGCCTTCTCTGCCTCCTGCAGCTCTGCCGCTTCACGGAGCGGTACTCAACGCTTCCTCAGCGTTTCCCCTGACTAAGCCTTTTATCCCCGACCCAACTACAAGAACAAGAAACATCACTTTATGGCAGGTGAAACGTGAGCTGTTTATCCAGCTCTGGGTGGATCCCGAGCACCCAGCTCCGCAGCTGCAGGACACCGGCTCTGTGACACTTCCCTTGGGATCCCCCTTCCCCCAGGACAGGGGAACGCGTCCCCTCCCCATCCTGCTGACACCAGCCTGCTCGAGCAGTGCAAAAAACGCCGCCCAGGACACGGCGGCTATTCCTGTTGATTTTCAGGGCACTTTGATAATCTCAACTGCCCATATAAGCAAGTTGCCGTAACGTCAGCTCCAAGACATTAAAGGAGACTTCCAGGCGCACGGAAAGGCACCGGGTGAGTCTCGTTTGAAGCAGCATCCATCTCAGCAGGGCAGCCCGGGTAAGTCGCTTGATGCTTCCCTAGCCTAGTTCCTGCGCCTTAGCACATGCTTTTGTGGGAGGAGCGTAGAGAAACCCAAAATCATTAATGACTATTACTCCCCCGCACGTTAGAAATCTACAGATTCTAGAAATCAAGTCTTTTCTTACTAAAATGCTTTCTAAAAACCCTCCGACATATCTGAATGGCTGCCTGCTGTCCTGCCGATTGCTTCGTTCAATTTAAAAATAAAAAAAAAAAAAAAATCAGGGTCAGGTTAAGCATAAGAGCTAAGTTTCTCTTCTATTTAGAGAAAAGGCAGGAGAACCAAACAGTGGATTCTTTAGCACAATGCTACTCCACAAAAAGGAGATGGACAGACCCATCCAAAGCCCAAGGCTGCAAGCTTCTGCTGTGCTTGATGTAATTATTAGGATGCCACAGCAGGAGGAAGGAGGCAATTACTAATAGGGGAGAAAAGCCTGTTAAGAAGCACTGGCTAAGCTCACAGAAAACTAATGAGAGACTAAGGCTTGGAAATGCTCCTGCGCCTGCAGGTAGAGTTTTTCTTCAGCCCCTCTCGGTGCTTGGAGATGAAAAGCCTCAGCACCAGTAGCCGTGCCCAGTCAGAGGGCAGGCTGTGCCCGCAGAGCGCGGGGGGACTCGCCGTGCCACAAGCGCGCTCCAGTTTCTCCTGCTTTCTAACTACGGGCAGGGTCTCCAGAGAAACCTCTTTGCTTCCAGCTGGGCAAAGCTGACGCAAACACTCACTGCCACACGGGAGAAGTATAAAATCCGGTGTATAGAATTGGATAACTAGCTCAAATACCTAGCAGATAGTGACACATGAGAACCGATGACACTGCCCCAAGCTTCGGGGCAGGTCACTGCAGCCTTTGGACCCACAGCATCGATAGGAAAGGGCTTTCAGTGCCTTTCTCAACATCTACTAATGTAGTCCACAGACTTAATTCCTGCCAGGCTTCTTTACAGTACTTCCTGCCAAGGCATCGGTTCGAGTGCGTGGCAAGCTGATCACCACCCTACGACTAGCTGGAACAAACAGGAGAACGACTTCATTATCGAGTACAAAAGCATACAGCGCTTCACTGTCTACCTTGAAGCGCCCTAGTCCTCAGCGGCAGAGGGGAGGACAGGCAGTAACAGCAGGAGCCATTGTTTCGGAGACCAGCTCTATACGGTGCTTTAAATGCCACGCAGCCTTTAAGGGGCCAGGCCGGAGCACTCTCTTTTATGGCCCGCTGTTACTGGGAGGCATGTGCATGGGGAAAGGCAGGCTCGGAAAGCAAATGCCTGCTCCTATCATCTCCCAGGCCCAGTGAAACAACCAATGCACAGGGCTTGGCTCCCATTAAAAGAGTCAGCCTGACTGCTTAATTAATTGACCAGGCAGCTACATGAGACCTGCCTCCCCAGCCTCTTTGATCTTCGTCGGGGTAGGTGGCAGTCGCTCCCCTGCAGAACGCGGTGCAGCTCAAGCCTGTCAGGTTTTGTTCCGTGGGCTCCTGCGGATGCCTCCCATGCCATAACATCTACCAGGGCTCACCACCCAACAGCACATGGCTACCACTGCTGGCTTTTTTTTTCCAGAGACACAAGAAAAGAGCGCTCTTCCTGCCCGCAGGCAGCACAAAGCAGGCCCATCACCTTCCAGGATCAGAGCCTTGTTTTTAACAAGGTTCCCAAAAAGCTTTCTGGGCAAGCTGGTAGGCAGGACCTCTGCCGAGCAGCTGCGGTCCAGCAGGCAGCTCTGCGTGTCCTCAGAAGCACTTCCTATTCAAACAGCAGATAAGCTAATGCAGCCTCCGGGATGAAGCATCCTTATGATGCTTTTTGTTCTTGTACTTTTATCCGCCCAGGAAATCTCTGCTCAGAGGCAGCATGTTCAAACAGATCCTTTTGAAAAAAAAAAAAAAAAAAAAAAGCCCTCAGAGATAACGGGGCCTCCCCCCCCCCCACCCACCCCCCCAGGACAATGGCAAGGATAAAGGGGGAGGATATGGGAGAGGGAGGAGTATGACATTAAAGAGAAAGAAAAAAAAAAAAAAAGAAAAATCCTATTGTCCTGGAACGCTTCTCCACATACTGATTCCATATGGAGCAAATACCAAGGGATATTTCTGTCATCAGACTGTCCAGAAAACCAGAGCTAACACACATCACCAAACAGTCCTAGTGCAATAACCCAGCTTTAAGGAACCCCTGTTCTTCTGCTCCATTAGTACTAGCTGACCTCTGAAAAAAAAAAAAAAATTATCCAGAACCCTTAATTATCAAGAACCAGTCACGCTAGAAACATATTTTCAACATATTCATTATTTACCGGTTAGCAATTCAAATGCTTTAACCGGATGCTCTAATAGGAGGAAAAAAAGCCAAGTAGAGGTTGCCAGAGCTCCAGCAGAGCTGGAGGAAGGAGATCTAGTGACTTCCATGTGTCTGCTGTCAAAAGGAAAAATGAGTTGAGAGCAATAGCACAGGTACATTAGCATAAGAAGCAGAAAGAGAATGACTAATAGGAAGAAGCTGAACACTCACTTGTGCTGCCTTATCTGCTGTATTGAAAATCTCTTGGCTGGGTCGTATTCAAGCATCCCTGAAAAGAAGGAAAAAAAGTCCAGGTGTGATCACAGATGCTCTCAGCCAAGTTGAAGACAGGAAGCATAAAGCTCTACCCTTCCCTCCCACCTCCCGCCCCCAGCAGCGACTGGTGTGTCCAGTCCTCACGGCAGCTCAGGGAGCCTTTACCTCCGAGGAGGAATCTGCTGCATCGGTCACAGGAAGCTCAGCACAAAATCCCGACGCCACTGCCGACTACCTGATCAAGTCTGTGCCTCAGTTTCCCCACCTGCGAAGCAGATGCGACCTCTCCCCTCCTTCACACTGCGGGGACAAAGGCTTGTACAACCCTGGATCATATGTCCAAGGATGTCTCCAGGCAAAGAACATCAAGACTTGGCATTTCACAGATAATGCTATTGAACTTTCTCCACGGAAGAGCCAAAGCCTTAGGCGTAGCATATATCCAAGCGCTCAGCATCCCAGAAACTCTAGCTTAGTGCAATGTTGTTCTGGAAGTACAGCTGGGGAGAAGTGACAGAAAAAATAACCCTACTGTCCGTCCTTCTGCCCTAGCCAGGAGTTTGATTTCTGGCATCATCAACTGGGGTGGGGGTGAGAAGAGGGAGGAGGATTCCTTCAACAGACTCCGGAGATGCCTGCTCTGCTCCACTGCCTTTAGAAAGCTTCACAACAGAAGGGAAGTAGCAAACTTTGTCATGTTCTTCAGAAACTACCCAATGGGACCTAAGGAGCCTCAGTCAGCAGCATCCAAGGTATTTTCCAGTGAAGGTTCCAAGAATATACTCATCTAATGAATGTTACCAAAGTCTCGCTCTGTACATTACAAGGAGTTTTGCTTTAACTGGATGATACCCCCTTGTTGCTCTTGCGCAGGTAGCACAAAGAGTAAGGTTTTGGAAAGAGGCGAGAGCATAGGAGGACCCTGCCTCCAGCTACCAGGAGAGGAGAAAGGCCGGGAAGCAGAACAGACCGTCAAAGAGGAGTTTGGAAAGTCAGGACGAGGAGCAAACAGTGCAGAGTGCTGGGGAGAGCAGTACAAGGACACAAGGATGGGAGATCCATTTGTATGGACACGTAGGAAGGGAGGCCTGGAAAGGGACATTGTGGTTCAAGTAAGAAGTCGCAAGGGCCTTGGAGATGAGGTTCTGCAGGACTGTTGAGCAGAGGTAATGGAAGAGATAAATCACCAACAGCACATGCGATAACAAAAGCCGATTCAGAACATCTTCCTTGTCGGTTCAGTTTGTATCCCATTACTAACAGTAATGAATATGGGCAAAGAGGTATAACGCAGAAGAACTGAAGTTATTTTCCCCCCAGAAAACCAAAATAGAGTTTGCTATGGCAATTTGTTGCAGCACTAATAGCTTTAAGGCAAATGGGGTCACTGCTGATCCACATTACATCACTAGGAAGTAAGTTAAAGAAACACAGAAAGACCCCTCCAGGTTAGAGAAGGTCAAGTGCATCGCAGGCATCTGCCTCATGAGCTCAAGGCACCAGAGTCTTCAGAGCCCAACTCTCCAGAGCACTTTAGACAGAGCACACCGGAAATTTATACTTGCCTTGCTGAGCCCATAAAAACCACCATACACCTATACTGGAGTGACATGGCTGAGCTCGACCGGAGCTACAGCAAGAGCTCCCTGCTCAAGAGCTCCAGAGCTTGAAAGTAGTTCCTTATCTTTGGTGTCTTCTCCCCTGAACAGGCCAAAGCCCCACAGACAAGCAGCCCAGGCTGCAGCTACGGACCAAAACCAGACGTGGCAGGAGGCGATGAATGCCACCGACAGCGCCCAAAGCCGAACCCGGCTCAGCTGCCAGGCCTGCTGCTGAGGAACGCCACCGAACGTGTATTTTGAGACGGTCTCATGGCAAGGGAAGATATGGTTGAACCATCTTCAGCAGAGAAGGGATTTGATCCCGAATCTCACTGCAAAGAGCTGCAACGCTTGTAAGACAACATTCGGGTGCTTTTGTAGGGCTAATTCCAAGTTGTTTCCTCACCTTGGCCACTGTTAATGAACTGACACTGGAGAAAGGCCTCCTGTTTTCAGTGAGTACTACGAAGCAAACTCCCTTACAGTTAAAAAAAATAATAAATCAGTTTAACACTGAACACAGCCTTTACCAGGAACATCTCCAAAACAAGGGTCCTAGCAATGTGTGTTCCTCCTTTCTTCTGCGCTCCAGCACGTGCCCATAGCAGTGCCTGCAGCCTTCTCGGAATCACAGAGCAGCCAAGGGCGGAGGGGGACCTCTGGAGACCACCTCTTGCTCCAAAAGTAGGACCAGCTTGCCCAGGACTGCGTCCAGTTGGGTTTCGAATGTCTCCGAGGACGGGAACTCTACAGCCCCCCCAATGCAGCCTGTTCCAGCGCTCAACTAAGGGGGTTTTCTCACGTTTGGACTTAATTTCTCCTCACCTTACAAGACAAGAAGTAATAATTGGAAAACAAGTTGGGAAGGTGGTTCAGAGAAAAAAAAAAAAACACCCCACACCTAATTAAATGACCTATTAATAAGACTATTAGAGAGCAGTTTCACAGCTGAGCTGCCCAGTGTTGGCTTTTTTTTTTTTTTTTTTTTTTTTTTTTTTTTTTAAAGAAATAGGACTGCAAAGAGATCTTACCTGAAGTCTAGGGGACGGCAAAGCGAGTACTGGCTAGGTGATCTTATTAACGTAACCAGAAACAGGTAAGTCAGGACACTCCCCACTCCCAAAATTTAGTTAAAGATCACATTTCAAGGTGATTTTGGAATCCAGCTTGCTATCATCAAGTTCAGGCTAAACTTTTGCACGTCCAGGCAGATACAGCTAGAAACTCTTACGAGATCTGAAGTACAGCAGGAGAGTTTGGGATTAAATCACCAGGGTGCTGCAGAACTGGAGCTGGGGCACCCTCATAAGCAGCTCATCCTGACCAAAGGGAAAAATAAATACATAGGAATTCAAACACCGTTTAAGGAATGACAAGGCTAACAAAGAAATTTAAGGCATTTACCGGATGAAAGCAGTACAAGCAGAGGATAAAGTTCGAAGGTAAGTTATTAAGAGGCCTAACAGCAGCAGTTACAAATAGCTACGGTGCAGAGAGCTGCATGGCTCTCCAGGAAGTAAAAAGGCATAAAGAAGATAATTGAGCACAAAGAATATTTTAATGAAAATGGACCATCTTTTGGGCAACATTTGAAAGAAAATGGAAAGTCCAATCACGGAAAACGTACATTTATGCGCTCAGCTCTGTGACTCACTCGTGGCAGCTCTGTGGCTGAAGTCCTGTACTGAGGAGAGACTTCACCAAGACAAAACATCATGTACTATTCCCCAGTCATCAAAGAGCGTCTGCCCACAGTAACCACACATATTCTCTACCATTTACGGTAAAGATCTCCATGCAGTTTATCTGCGAGCAGAGATGAGACATTGGAACCGGGCGATTCCTCAGGAGGACGCCTGACTCGCAAACCTCTGCTCCCGTGGTATTTCAGATGGATTCGCTGTGCCCATACATGGGATATTGTGGCCATTACGGCACGCCGGCAGTCTCAAACCCCTTCCAAATCATGTCAAGTGGCAATCCGGAAACTGGAGACCACGAACCTGTCTTGAGCTCCTTACAGACTCCAGCCCACACACCTTCAATAATCCTCAACAAACACAGCATTACAGCATGCCACAGAATATCTAGTTTTCAGCAGACAGCACAATCTTAGGTATGTCATTTGAGTAGCAGGAAGAAATTTAACAGAAATCTAACAGCAAGAGTCGGTGAACTCAACCTGCATTTCACTTCAGTCTCCAACTGGTATCACCGTTTAAAACAATCACTATAACAGCAGTATAAGTCCGATTTGTTGAAATGAGACTGAACTTTTTCCCTCTCCGTCACCCTCCACAAGCACAGCCAGGCGTTCTGAGCGCGAACTCCCTCTGCAGGCAAACCTCGAGCCTTTGATCAAGCACATGCGGAAGACTTGCCGCTGGCCGGGTTACAGACACCGGCCCGCCTGCCCGTTGGCTGCGGGGACTCCCCGCTACTGCGGGATTAAAGCATCCCACTGTCCTCAGGATACACATCCTCTCACCACCCCTACAACGTAAGGTCACGGTAGTTACACAGAAGTGGGACAACAAAACCCTGAGAAACAGCCCACTTGGCCCTGGCCATAACGTCTGTAGCAGAGCCTGGAAACAAATCCAGATGCTTAATGCAGAGACTGCAGTCTCAGAGCTTTCTCGTTCAGTAAAAGTCTGTTAGAAAAGGAGAAAGAAAAGCTGACCTTGTGCATTTTTCTTGTCCAGAAGCAAACTGCACACAAGCTGCTAAGTTATGCGCAGATGGTGACAGAAGAACCTTAAGGCTACTTATAAATGCGTCCATCTCTACCGGCTGTACACACAGAAGCCAGAACAGTACCAGCCCTTCGCTCTTCCACCCGTGAAGAGTGTAAATAAAGCTTCATCCCTGATTAGGGAGGCAAAAAGAAGAGCAGCATCCCAACTAATCTGTTGAAATACGCTGTCACGCAAGTCTCTTTACCAGTCAAATATCACAGAAGCTTTAAGTCCTCTAAGTTCTGCTTCATCTGGAAAGAGGAACAAAGCCATAAAAACAAGCTCAGGGAGGGGCGTGTGTGTAAAAAAACCACTATAAAAAGTAGTCAACAGAAGAAAAGAAAAAAAAACCTTTAGAAGTATATTCTAGTGTCTGCTTCACAGCCAGACGGGTGCTGTGGTCAGCACAGCACTTACAGCCAGAGAGGAAACAAGCACTTTGCAGCACGCTGAATTCTCCCTTACAATAAAACCAGAACAAATGCTTGCAGCACTGCGGAGTGCTTTAAGAGTCTTTTAAAAGCAATGCAAAGGCGAAACAAAGTCTCTAGTGAGACAGAGCCGAGCTGTGGGTGTCTGCGCTGCTCATATAAACGCACCAGCCAGCCATTGACAATACCTGGTCTGGAGGCTTTTGATTCAGCTTCAGCCTCTGCAGAAGTAGCAGGCCCCTACCAGGAAATGCAGATGTTCTGGAGGAAAAACATGAACTAAATAAAGCATTCGGGTTTTGTCGCCATAGCTACGTAGTATCACCACCGCAAGGCTCAGCCCTCGCCTTCGGCGGATGCCTCGCGCCCTGCCGGGCTGTGGGGATGCTCAGGCCTCCACCGTGCGGAGGAGCCGGGGCAGCCCCGCTCCGTAACTCGGTCCCCCCAGGTCCGCCGGGTGCTCGAACTGCCAGAAAAAGTAGAGCGTGTCAAGCCAAACAAGGACAACATCAGGAGGTTTTGCCAGCTTTTACTGTGTAACAGGTGCATCTGACAAGATGGGGGGTGGGAGGGATGTCCTCAGGTGGGATGGAGGGAGAACAGCACGAGGAATCCTCAGGGCTGCCCACCACCCTGGAAATAAAGGGTCAATTTGAGAGAGACACAGACATCTCCCCCGGGGCAAGCTCTGCATGTACACACTCAACTTGCGTCTCTGCAGCGTTCAAACACAAAAGGGATGAAGGCAGATGGCAGGCAGGACGAAGGAAGCAACTTAGGCTGGGAGAGATGGACAGCCTTGGACAAAGGGCATCTGGTGCGAGGCTCCTCCCTTGAAGACGGGGCAGAAGGAAGAACAGGAGATTCTGACTCCAGGTCTCATCCAGGGGAGGGAAAGAGAACTGAAGAGGGAGTTACTCTGCTAACGAAGCGTAAGATGCTAAGCTATCAATAGTCTCAGGACAAGAAAAGAGAAACAACCACCGCTCTCATTTTCCCCGCGGGACAACACTAAGTGCAGCTGAGAGGCTCGTCCCAAACCTCAGATGATTTCTGCTGGGCGCTTTAGAAGACTGGCCGCCAGCCTGGATGGATCGCGGGATTTACTCCATTTGGGCAATTCCCAAGCTCATTAAAAAAAAAAAAAAAAAAAAAAAAGGGCCGCATTTTGAGTCAGCGTTCACAAATCGACCACCACACATAGAGCAGGAGATGGCTCCACGGGGCAGGCGGACGCGACCCACGTCGGTGGGAAGAGCTGGGCCATAAGCAGGAGCCACATTAGTCCCCGCTGAGCGGCCGAGGTGCCGGCTGCGCTGCCTGCAGTTTGAAGCTATGCCTTATGCAATGCTTTCCCCCACAAAGCCGTTAAAAACTAGCCGATGCTTTTCGAGACACAGGGAAATAGCTTATTTTATAATCGGCACGGGGCCAGAGAAGCTGAAACAGCCTCCTCTGGGTGGGCTGGCAGGGGGCTGGCAGCTCGCGGGCGCGAGGGGAGCCCAGCGCAGGCAGCGGCAGGCAGAGCTCGGACACACAGCACCATCTGCCGCCGCCGCCCGGCACCGAGCGAGGACACCCGTGTTCCCAGCACCGCAGGGAACGCCACAGGGCAGGAAAGCGGGTCCAGGCTGGAGCTCAGCTCCCCACAGCCGTCAGCCCGCGGGCAGCGCAGCCTTTCCTGCCCAGGCACAACCGCTGCCCTTCGTAGCATGCAGCGCACCCGTAAAACGCTTTGAAATTGTTAACCTTTTGGCTAACCACAAACGGCAACAGCACCGTGGCCACGTAGAGGACACGGCACAGCACACAACCCCAGCTCAGCAGTAACAGCTGCATTACGAGCAGCCTGACGACGCTGACTCGGTTTGCTCGGGCCCCACAGCCCCGCGCCCACACTAACCCCCCAACCCCGGGAGCACGAGAGCCAGAAAAAAATAAACTTGAAACAAGACAGCGGCGTTTCATGTTTGAGGTCTGACCTTTCACACACAGCTGAAGACAAGCGAGCGAGCCCCAGCAGAGGCCTGGGGAGCCCTGCCGTCGCGGTGAGGGCAGGATCTCCCGCCCGCTGGAATCGCATCCCCCCTGCTGCCAAGCGGGCATCACCGAGTGATGGCCACCGTTAACTCCTGCCCTGCTCGTTCAGCTTTCAAAAGGAGAGACTGTTCAACACTAAACCTCAAACTATTGCAATAAGTGACAGGAACAAAAAAAAAAAAAAACAAACCAAAAAACCCAACCCCAAACAAAACCTACAGCCCCCTCCTTCTACCCCGAAAGTGCTGCTCCTGGTTCCAGCACAGCCCCGTCGTGACAACGGGCACCAGCCACTTTGCTCCGATGCCCTTGCAACTCTAAATGGGGGGGGAAGGAGACGCCAATGGGACCGAAGCAAATAAATTCAGAGCAGGCTGGTGAGGAGGGACAGCAGAACCTGAGTACTCCACATTACGGAAAGCTTGGGCAAAGAGTTCAATTGAGTGTTCTCACTTGCAAACCCTGCATCAATGCTACGATGCCATTTAAATTTCATCTCTTGTGGGCTTCGTCTTTAGGATTAAAAGCTTCCCAGAGCACAAAAACCATCACGTAAGAACCAATTCTGTAGAGTAGTGACTGCGACTCACCCAGGGCTTAGTGTATCTCAGGAAAACATCAGTGTTGAAGATCTTTCAAAGTCTGATCATAAGGTTCATAAGCAGAACCTGCCTTTCTAACGGGATCCTGTACCTCCCCAGGACACTCGGGGTGAAGCTCCCCCCCCCCGGCTCTGTACCAGCTGAGCATTTGCTGCACCCACAGGTTTTACCCACCCTTTCTGAGTCCATTGGGAAACTCACCTCTCAATAAGTCTGAGAGTGGAGGACCACAATCCTCTGGAATTGTGTAGTCACCTTTCCCGATGTTTTCAAATAACTTATAGATATTATCCCCTTCAAAGGGGTATAGACCCGTTGTAATGTTGTATCTGTAAAGGCAGAAGGAGAAGCTGTATGAGGAAAAGCACACACAACAGGGGCTCAGCTCTTACGCGACTACGCAAACCAAAAGAAGCCAAGAGGAAACTAAAAGATGAAGACTTGACAGGATTCAGAATGCCTCTTTAAACTTAGCCTTCCTTTATCACAGCCTCTTCATTCACATGACTCAAAACCACCAAGACATCTCCCTGACAGGCTGGGATGGAAGAAACTTAAAAATAAATACTCGAGATATTTGTGGTTTCTACTATTATAGTAGCTGTGCATCTCTGATGTTGAGAAACGGCTGGCAGAGTTACTCACCGAGAGCAAAGTTTACTTTCTTTAGAATTACAAGCGCTTTGGGGAACACACATCCATCCAAAGGAGGGACCAACCCACATACACCCCCCTCCGCTTCCCCCAACACCACACAAGAGCAGCGATGACAGCAGACAGCACAAGACTGAGCTATTTGGGAGCTTGTAATTTTTTTTTTTAATTGCAACGCCTGGATGCTGCACGGGCACTTACAGCGTGACCCCTGCGGACCAGATGTCTACTTTAAAGCCTGAAAAGGTGTCAAGGCCATTGGCGATTTCTGGTGGCTGGAATGCTGGCGACCCCTGGCTGGTTCTGCACGTGTCATCCTCCGCAAACGGATGCAACGCCTGCAGCACAAGAGACTGATTAGTGTCAAACTTTCAAGGCAGACAAATTGTAAGTGTTAGAAAAGTTTTGCCTGGGGAAAAAAAGAAGGGGAAAAAACTTCACTACTGAACAGTTACGTACGTATCATAAGAACGTGCCACTACAGCAACTACACGCCAACAGTGACAATTCTTGCACCTCTCCTACCTAGCTCAGACAGTCTTCATATAATAAGGAGGATAAAGTTATGTATCTTATCGCTATTTCACCGCACTTTCGGGTTTGTCTGAGATGATGAATTCCTCTGTATGCTTCCCGGATGGAAGTTCTGGGCTGTTGTCAACAAAAGCATTTTGCCAATTGCAATAAACAGTCAGAGTCACTGTAAAGCCCTCTGCAAATTTAACAGCGCAAAAGCCTAAACGCACAATAAATCAACTGACGTCACAAAGGTGAGCTAAATCTAGAATGTCACGCTTCCCACATTCCTGACTCCGCTGCGCTTCTCACATACCTCTGCTACGCCTAAATCAGATATTTTTAGCGTCCCATTGGTTGTTAGCAGGAGGTTCCCCGGTTTTATATCCTTGTGGACAATCCCTTGGCTGTGCAAGTATTCTAAGCCATCTATAAGCTGACAAAAGTACCTGCGGAAAGAGTTAGAGGAGAAAAAGTCAAGTACTTCCATAGCCTATGATTATGTGAACTACTGACAATACATAAAGCAAAGGGTGCTGTTATCAGACACAAGTCGGGAATACATTCACATTTGATGAGGAACTCGAGATTGAACTGTGGCGTGTAAGAAACGGCGCTTGATCTTCTGATAAAGTCAGCAGTTCCCTGCCAGAGCCGGGCAGCAGCGTGCCAGCCACTTCAGACTCGCTCCTCCCCACCAAAGCCCCCCTCCATGAGTCTGTGTATTTGGTAAGTGCTGAGCACAGACCCCAGAGTTAATGCTGACACCTGCTTTAGCCTAGGGGAAGTTAAACCCACAAGTTTCCTTCAGCCAGGAGAAAGGAGCATTTTGCTGTGCTTACGGGCAGCGACTACGGGCAGGCCATTACTATAACGGAACAAGCTCCGCGCACGGACGGCCCGGCAACAACTGCGGATGCAAGTTTTTTTATCTCCTAATATCCAGAAATAACACCTGACTTAATGTGCCTGTATTGCACTTAGGCTAGCTGTCATCGCACACACCTTTTTTTAAAACAAAATGAAAATATGACCATAAAATTATGTAGTTACCACAGATGCGTTGATTTGAGATACATGACAATCTTCTTGCATCTATTTTCAGCACTCTAAGGTTCCCTTACTTGCAGAGTGAAAGGGGCTTCAGCTTACCCCGTCTACTAGCTAAACAAGCTAACAGATCATGTTGGATATTGCCAATCCCTAATCCATCCAAAACCCGCTCATCTCTTCTCTGACACCAAACTGTACGGCTCGCCTCCATTTACACAGGGCAAGTCCTCATGGGTGCCGACACTGCACCCATCTTTACTGAAGGCCAGAGCTGTGGGAAAGGGGCTGGGAAGGGTTGTCACGTATCTTGTGCGATGCAAAACAAAAGTAACAGAAAATTCAACAGAAAGATGGTTTTTTTCTTCCCAGAATCTAAGGGCTGTCCCTGCCACCACTTCATTAGTTTTTTCATTTTTTCACTGGATGTAAAAGATGCAGTTATTACACAAAGGCGGTTTTACTTTAAAGTGCAGCCAGTCTTAGCAACAGAGTAGAACGTGCTCTTGAATTCAAGAGAGCACAGCCGTGAGAGGCTAATGCAGCCTTAAGGAACAAAACTGTACTTACCCGTGAGCCTGAAAAACTGGAAACCTCTTTTCTGGGACACTGTCCAGCATTTCCTGCATCCCACACACACAGTACTCCATCACCATATACGTGAAGGCAGAGTTAAGGAAGTTTCGAGGTTAAACACTTCAGGCCGATGCCGTGCGAGGGCTGCAGCCCCGTTCCAGCGCCCCTGGAGAGCTGCTGCCCAGGCACTGGAGAGGCAGAGCCCGAGCGGTGCTGCTCCTCCCGAGGCAGCCACCGTCCTCCAGCCGCCTAACAGGAGGGGGCACAGAACCCACCGGAGGATTCTTCTGCTTAATGACCAGCTGCAACTCCGTGATCAGACCTGAAACAGGGTGCGAACTCCACAGAAATTAAGCAGGAGATCTCACAAGCATGATAGAAATAGAATCATATTCTGAAGCGCCTACAAAAGGTTCATAACCCCCCTGGCAGAAGAGTTGGGGGCTGTAGCATATTCCCCCAACACCCTGGCTGCCCTGCACTTGATGTGAGAGTGAGCTCCCATCACCTTGCCCCAAGTTTCTGTTACTCCTAATTTCCTGTCCCCAAACGATATGGCTGTATGCACTATTT
Organism: Fratercula arctica; assembly: GCA_947846985.1. Taxonomy (NCBI): domain Eukaryota; kingdom Metazoa; phylum Chordata; class Aves; order Charadriiformes; family Alcidae; genus Fratercula; species Fratercula arctica. Next base: position 3,833,323 of record CANTUZ010000022.1, on the reverse strand, counting down.
GAACAGCCGCTGCTGACCCCCATCCCCACGGTAGTATTTCAGTAGCAGGAGAAAGGATCCCTAGAGAGCTGGAAAGCTTTTCTGAAACAGCACGAATAAAAAAAGTCACACCAGAATGCCAAGAACTGGTGGCACTTTTCAGCATTTGTTTCCTTGCAGCATATTCTAGTTTTCACCTCCTTTATGTTGGGGCCAAACAATGGGAGCTACAGAAGTGCCTGAAGCAATAACTGCCTCCGTTTTCCTTCTCTCCCGGGGCTTCTAAAGGCAGCCTGTGCCCAGAAGGGCTCGAAGAACAGGCCCTGAGACATCTGGTGGCTTTGCCAAGGGAGTGCACCTTCGAGAGAGAGCAGAGGAGAGCAGGGCTGCCGGGCAGCCCATCTTCTCCAGCAGCACAACGCGTTTCTTTGGTCCCTCTAATTATTCCTGGCAGATGCCTTCTTAACCTAAGCCTAAAATAAGTTGCTTATGTCCCAGGATGCCATCTTAACTCTTGAGGCAGGAGAGGCTAAAGGGATGACCTGCGCTTTAAGTGGGATCTGTGCTAGAGATCGTGTTGCCCTTTTGCTGCACATTCTATCCAGGAGCTCAAAACACTGTGCAAACCTCATTAAATTAGTGCTACGTTCCCCATACGAGCTGCCCTTCAGAGGGACGCTAAAACCCTGTAAGATTTTATGATGGGCACAATGCCACCCAGGAAATCAGTAGAAGCAAGAATAGCAGGAAGAGCTCCCAAAATTCATTCCTACCGCTTCTTACTCTGGAAGAAATCTGTCAACTCACTTCTCTCACAGGGACGTGGAAGACATCAACTCTCCCACCTTCAAGAGAACAATACTGACAGCAGATTACACAGCCCAGCTCCCAGAAAGCAAAGCCCTGCTCTCGTCCTCACCTGCAAAGCACAGCCTGACTCAGGTTTCATCAGCTGCCGGGCTGCTTTCACCCCTTCTTTTGGAACTGCTCCACCTCTGGCTGAGCAGCCGCAGCGAGCACGAACTTTCAGGCTGGAGCAGATCCGTTACAGGTGCCGCTGAGAAGACTGAGGCTCCCAATTCCTCTAATCAATAGGGTTCTGCTCCCACGCACAGCCGCACAGACTGGGAACAGAGGCTGTCAGCGAGGGTGCCAGCTGGGATGCCGCTTATTGAACTGGGTTTATTTTCTGCCTGGATTAGTTCTCCATTTATCACCAGCTCTGCATTCCCAGCCACAGCAGGTCATCAAAGCAGCCCATTAAATACTAAATGTAACTGACATTTTTAATCCAGTTGTCACAGCTTTCCCTTCCCCAATGAAAATCACTGCAGGCTTTGACTAGGCAGGTAAGTTGTTAAAACACTATCTTCCCAGTTCACTTCTATCAGCAACAGGAACTCAGGCGAGAAGAGAATCCTTCCTTCTTGTACAGGCCCGGTTTCAAATGCCACAATGGTCATTCTGGAAACGAGGACTATCTTTTTATTAGCAAGGGGGGGAAGCTGACATCCCTCCCTTACACCCCACTCAACTTTCACCTTGCGTTGCTTCTTGCAAGGCATGTCCATGACTGTGCAGTGCGATGCGTAAGGGAACTGACCTACCGAGAAGCCAGCCCAAAAGAGGACGTTACTTCTCAGCTGGATCTGTTCCCAAACCCGTCTACCACACAGCTGCACAAGCGTTTGTACTGCCCCATGCTCGGACACGCTGCACAGGCACCGGCGGTGCCAACGGGAAGCTGGAGAAAGGTTAAGCAAGAACATGATCACGGATGAATTCCCACTCCCAGCCCCGGCAAAAACTACAAACTTCTCCGGTTGTTGCCACTCACATGCACAGAGTAAGCACTTACAGAAACAAACTTTCTAAGAGTGTAGAAGCAGATAAAAATAGTGAAGTCAAGCTATACTCGCAAGGGGAAAGTACCCGAAACCACTTTTGTTCTTTTTCAACCACTGCTGTTCAGAAAGTAAGGCAGGGAACACCCTCCCTGGCTTAGAGAGGTGACTTTTCCGAATGCCCATTTTGGGTTGTCATCACCTGTTACCGACACACGAGGTCTCTCTCGGGCTCTTTTTCCCCACGCTGCTCCTCCAGCAGCCCAGCTCCTTATTAATTAAATGGTATCTTTCTATAGACAGTAATTGAATTGCAGTCCCTTCGGTCTGTTAAGGCTAAGAAACACAAGCAAAAGTTGTCATGCTTTTTTACACTAACGATTCGCTGGCAGAGTATTTGATCTAATTAAAGCACACAATTAAATTACCCAGTTTCTGAAGTACTGTAATTGGAACAGTATTTAGAAAACACTGTCAAAAAGAAAAGCAACCATTTATAACGTGTACTTCAACAGATCAGCTCAATAAACTTACAAACGGGTTCAAGTCAAAGCGCACTCGAGGTGCGGAAGGCTCGTTAGAAATCCAGCTACTCACTTGAAGTTAAGGCGTGTAATTAGCGTGGTTAGTGTCTGCGCGCACCTGGGGGGACACAGTGCGCTGGAATAACTCATTCAAGTCTGAAAGACACACCGAGATCCCCAAACCACAGCTTTGATTCCAGAACGGAACAGTTCAGTCTCAAGAAGCCAGGCTGTAGGTCTCACAAGAACAATGTGCTTTCAGTCTCTCCCGACCGTTACACGCTTTAGGTCACTTAAAACACTGTCACAAGGGACTTTCAGACACACAGCAGAGCAGAGGAGGCTTGGGCAGACTCGGGAGCTCATCTGATCTCCTTAGGGATAACCAGCAAAGCACAGCAACTGCCCCCAGAAAAGGCAGCACCGCAACAGGACAGACCCCCCCCAAAAGGAAGGAGAGCTGGAGGCATCCGGAGGCCGGCAAACAAGTAGATTTTTTTCTTCTTTTGAGGGAAAGAAAATACCTAAACCACTGCCAAGGACTTAAAGGAAAAAGCATTACAAAGAATTGATTTCACGTAACATAGACAATAAAAGGTCCATCTTCAGGGGAAAAAGCACTAACACACACCACAGCTAGGACAGGAGGTTAGAAATGACAGATCCACAGCTCTTTTTTCATCTCCGAGTTGCTGAGTTTCATCTCAGAGGTCACACAATAAAACACAGTGTTTGAGGGTCAGTTCTCCCTCACCCCAACCCCTGCATCTCTAACCTGGGGACAATATTTCATTTCCTAACTGGGAAGCTGGGAAACTTAAGAAAATGTACTTGTGTGGAAAGTATTCCAGACATGCAGCATGTTTCATACCAGTGAAAGCAATTTTAAGCTTAAGCAGCATTCAAAGTGGCCTTAACAAAAGCAGAACTATAATGATTCAGCACTACAGCGGAGAACAAGGGGCATTCAAACCTTATTAACAACTGCATGAAAAAAGGATATATTTTCTGCTTCTCTTCATTGTATAATACATCTACCAACTGGATAACGTTTTTGTGCCGTAATCGTCGCAGGAGCTGAATTTCCCTGCAGGAAGAGAAAAGGGAAAAAGTTAAGTTTCAAAAACCTATTTCCTCACTATGGAATGAAATTAACGTTTTCTAAATCGCATGGATTTTAAAAACACTTCAAACCGCATTCGTCCCAGCTGCTTCACCTACAACTACGCATGCATGTTCTTTGACAGAAGGTCCTGTGTGTTCTTCAATTCATTAGTCCAAGGTTAGACCATGAAAATACTCGCTGGTCACCGACCAGGACTAGGAACAAGTACCCTTTCAGCCAACACTACACAGCCAGTCGAATTTTTCCAGGCAGGAATTTTAGTCCATCGGTAAACAACAGCAGGAGAACTACTCTCAAGGAGCAACCTACCTTTGTGCCGGAGATGAAACTGGTCGTAAGAATGCCCTGTGCCAACGCTTTGGTGCCATTCCACCCAGGCTGTGTTACTGCTGCTAATATAAAGTTGTATTCTGCACCCCAATGTGAGCTTTATTCCGGTTTTATCCATGAAATCTGCGCAGCACGCCCCTTTAGCTATTTGACCGGTCGCCAGCCAAACAGCCCCATTCAGAGCGAGCAGGAACAAGACAATGGCACGCTTGATCAGAAGCGGTGCATCAAGCTGCGCCAACCCGCAGAAAACATCTCCTGGTGAGATCCCGCCGGACCCTCAGCCACCCGGCTGCGGAAAGAGAAGGCAGCCTGAGGACACTGCAACGTCCCTGCCTCTGCAAGCGACACTGGAGGAGCAACCAACCTTCTCCTCGTCTCCACACAACAGGGGTCTACAGCGTCCCCTGCGGTCCCCGTCTCAGCTCACGTCCTTCCCCATGGCCCTGGGCACCACTCCCAGTTAAAGCTAGTGCTGGCTAAAGGAAAGCCATGATCGGAACTAAACCGCTGCCCTGTCCGCTGCTCAGGCGGGTCAAACCAACCCTGCCTTGCTCCACATGTCAAAGGTGCAGTTTACCAGCTTCCCTCCAATTCCAGCTTTTCAAACAAGGCCAGGCTGTCGGGAGCTTGGCTTGCTGTCAGGCTCTTCAGCCGAACCCCTAGAGATGCACTACACTCCTGTTTACCATGATATCTAGGACACGCACTTCCAAGACAAACCTTTTATGTTTGCACTTTGTGCTTCCTTATATGTAAGTGTCATCCGCAGTTACAAGAGCAGAAATAAATTCCCCTGGGCTTCCAGTCTTCATACTTCAGGGTATGTTTTTGACGGGCAGGGTGACCAGGAAGACCCCCCCAGATGCCAGCGTACGCGGGGTGTGCGGCGGGGGCTCCTCTTGTCACAGGCAGGCAGTGCCCGGGGGCAAAAGCAGCAGAGCAGTTAACACGCTACAGCCCATTTCGGCACAAAATCTGTTATTTAACTGGGAAGCAACTGGGCTATTAGCTACTCGCCATAAAAAGAAATAACTGTTTCTGTACCTAACAAGCAATTCCATGGGATAGCTGTTGTATTGTGAATGGATAGGAGTCATTTAAACATAAATAGAAAAACATCAGAAACTGACTAATCTGCTAAAGACATCATACAAATGAAACTAAATTGATTTTTTTATTATCCCACATGAAATTCACACAAAGAGGGGCAGAACATGATTTTCTACAGAACACAAAGTACAGAAGACCCGAGAGGTGCCTCCCTGCGAGAGAAAGCCCAGCGTATCTCCCCCGGCACCGCATCCCGCTCTGCAGTGGGAAAGGGAAGACAGCCAAGGCTGCCAGAGGGGCAGTGAGTCCCCAGCAATCCCCACCCGAGAAACCCTGCACCAAAAGCCTCCCATGGTGGATGTCAGAGCTGAGGGATGGAGGAAATCCAGAGAGGTTCCAGGTGGGAGATGACAATGGCCTTCGGGCAGCCCCACACTAATGCCTCAACATTAGTCTCAAGAATGAGTCGAAAGCAGGAATTCTGGCTAACAACTCAATTTCTTCCAAACTTTAGTCCTAACTTGACTGAACAGTTCAGAGATCTGAATTGAATCCTCTGTTTGTGGAGAATAAATAATGTAAAACTGAGTGAGGAAACATCCTCAGGTATGAAAATGGCCCCTTGTATGATACCTCCTATCAGCTGTTTTGATCTTTGTCTCCTGGGATTCTGTACTGTGCCCCAAACCATATTTTAGTGTCTTTTGCATTAAACTGCAAAATCCCACTGGATGCCAGCTGTGAAGAGGAGAAACAGGAGGATCAGGCCGGTCAGGTCAGGGTGGTTCTGGCAGGGCAGATTCTGCTCGTCGCTTGTTCTGCTGCTGCTCAATTCCAGGCTTGCGCTAAACTGCACATAAACCATAAGCTGTTCTCTCCAGCGCTCCCTTCTCTTGCTGTTTGGTAAAGCCGCTTTAAGAAGCGCCGTTACATTTCAAGAGATCGGATTCTTGAAAGTAGCACTAACAAGGAAGTCAGAGCACAGCTTGGGAAGCAGGAGTCCCTGCCCAAACACATGCCAAGGCACTCCGAAAGCCACTCACCCCTTGCCTGCAGAATTAGCCGGCCTCCAATAACGAGCTGTGGCCAGTACAAAGGCTTGTTGATGCATCACATCTGATTAACAAGCCAGTAACTGCTCCTCGGAAAGGCTCCCAAGCTGCAGGAACGCAAGCAGGTTTTTAAAGACCTTTTAAGGATCCCTGACCAAGTAGCATTACTTCACTAGCAAAGTTCAGGCCAGGCCACTCTCCCTTCAGCATATATGGCTTTAAAAAAAAAAGTTAGGATAGCTCCACAGAAACCTAGGATAACAAGGCAAAGCTCAAAAGAGTGTTTAGTTTAAATGGCAGACAGATTTGCAAAGTGATGCAGCCGCTCTAATTATAGTAATGACCAAAAGGCTGAAGTGGATTAAAATTAGCATAGAAACTGCAGCCAGCATTAGTGTAGGTCTAAGAAGTTTCTGCATAATGAAGAGAGACGGGCTGAGTGCTCAGACCAAGCCGGCGAGAGAGAGTGAACACACACGCTTATTTAAATAAGACTACTTTGCTGGGAAGGCAAAGCAAGCTTCCAATATTAGCAATGCATCTAAAATCCTGATCCCAACAGCTCATTCCCTGTAACACGGCTTGAACGCACAAATACTAATTCCTTCCACCTTTAACAGACTAATAAATATTTCATATTTCTGTAATGATTCCCCCCCCACCACCCAGGAGGACTTGGTGAACCAATCCAAAATGCCAGTGGAGCGCACCCACCTCTGGGGCAGAGGCCAAGCAGCCCGTTTCCCAGAGGAAAGATTACTTCTATTTTTAGCTTCTCTTGCATTCTAGAACGACGGAGGAGCAGAGACGGCCAGACCCGTCACCTCCCATTCCATTTCGCTTTCCAAACTTCACTGAGTCAGTGAACATAGGTGCTTACCTTGTCAGAAGGTGCCTAAATTGACTATTTTTTTTAAAAATTGACATAAAAAAAAAAGCCCCCCCCCCCCCCGAGCCCACTGTTTGCTTTGCAATTCGCCTGCACAAAAGCACCTGGACCGGCAGCCGTGGGGAGGAGAGCTCTGCGGGACCAGGGTGTCTGTCCCTCCTCTCGATCACGGCATGGGGGCTCCCTGCCTGTCCCGCACCAGCCCAGATTTTCAGGATCCCTTCCCAGCTGCAGCAACTTCACCTCCTTTCCTCCCTACCTCTAAAATTTCAATGACATTTGCTTTGGAGATGATACCTCTCCCCAGCACAGAGGGAGAGGGGGTTCTGTGCTCTCCATAACGTGGTAACGGCTTCCACCCCCCATCCTACTCAACACCACTCTTATGCGGCCAGAACAGGCTCCACTATGGAATTCTGTTTCTAGTTTTCCAGGCTAAAAAGCCCTCGAGTGTGCGACCAGACAGACTGTCAGAGTTTGGGGCCTGCTCTAAAGTATAACCACCTCGGAGGAAGGAGAGAAGAGAAAAGATCTTCCAACTGGAAGTTTCTCTGGGGTTCTGTCAGACCCATTACGCTCATCCTGAGAAATTAAGACTTATCCCTAGCAAGGTACCTTGCTCTGGCAAACAACAGGTAGTGACGTTGCTCAGAACTGCTGCCTACTTGTGCCATGTGCTACATGGCTCTGGGAGATGCCAAGGACAACCTGGAAAGATGACATTCTTCCCTGGAGCATTCCAGTAAGAGCGCACCTTCACCATAAGATTCAGACTTCTTTCAACAGTTTCAAGCCTTAGTTTCATCAAAGCCATTCTCGCTCAAATAAAAATGAGCAATACAGCCAAAAGATTCACTCCCTTCCTTTGGTTCTTCCTAAGTTTTTAGGATTTTACTGGAGACACGTGATGGCGTGCCTTTTCCATACTACCTACCGGACCAGATCACACGTCAGGAGTGAGGGTTTGCAGCAGGTCTGCAGTGAGAGCCTTCAGCCTCACCCACTCCTCTCCTCTCCGGCACACAGCCGTGGCCCATCCAAGCCCTGTCCCTACAGCACACGGCGCTGGCACAGCTCCACCGCGGCGCTGGTGCCACAGCCAAGGGCTGGGAGACGCGCACAGAGAACAGCTCCATATGCCAGCTCTGGCACGTACCGTGAATCCACTAACACCATGCTTGCAAATTGCTACAAAGGACTCCAGAATCATTCATTTGGTCTTTACGCAACCAAACAACTACATTATGTATTTATTTAGATTGATTTTTGTAATCCTATATAGCCAAAGCAAATTTTAATTACACATATATGCCACAAAGCAGATTAACTTCTTTAAGGTCTAGCTCGTGAGCAGCTTTTTCCTGTTTGTTTCACCTAAAATATCGCCCTCCGCTTGCAAGGATGCAACTCGTCGTTTTGCCCGACATGAGAAGCTGCACCTCTTTGCTCCCGGGAGCGCGAGTGGTGTTTCAGATAAGAGACCAGGCAGAGCACTTTGCTGTTTCCTTCTTCACCCATCTGAACGCGCATCTGCCGTGGGGAGGGGCTGACGTCACGATGTGTTGATGAATCCAGTGCTGATCTACTTCTTCCAAGTTTTAGTATCCAAACAGTTCCTCGCCAGCTGTTACCCAAAATGATGCTGTAAGCACTACAGCATCTCCTCCGCGCTCCCGCTGCCTCTCTCTCCCCTGAGGATGCATCACGCCAAGACACAGAAACAGCCCCCATGGTCCCCACACCGCGTCCCTGAACCCCAGGAGCCCCCGAGATGTCAAACGCCGCCGAGGCAGATCAACACGAGCCCTCTGCCACCAAACAGGGATCTGAACCCTGCAGGAGCCGACAGCTTTACCCAGCACAGCCACCCGCGCTCTCCTACCAATTCCAGTTTCTAACATTTCACACGGGACCCAAGCACAGACAGGCAGAGCCACCCAATTCCACGCACAGACCATTTGAGTTCGGAGGGACAGGAAATCGGATGAGTCAGCTCCAGCCCATCTTGTCTAAAGCACACGCCTCGGCGGCTCGCGATGAGTCCTTCCTTCGGCAGAACTGTCCGTGTTCTGAGGTGCGAGACTCCTCCTTTGCAGGCCCAAGGAGCAAACTGTCAAAGTACAGGCCTACTACAGATTTCACAGCTCTGAGGAATTCTAATGAGCATATATTCAAATCTAAGTCATCACTGAGCGTGGTAAGTACAGTACAAGACACTTGGGATATGCACAGAAAGTCCCAAACACTTAATTAAAATGTGAGGCTATTAGCACACAGTTTTATTAAACTTGTGCTGCTAGAGACAAATAGTCTTCTAAATTTTCTTTCATCTTTTTGGCAATCCTACTAAACTCATTTTTTGCATTAACTGGAAGCAGTAATTAGCCATAGTATTGCCTGGTCGACGAAGCCACCCCTACCTTCCTCAAAAGTGACTGAAGAGAAATGAAGATTCCCGATACCGATTTAGGGAAACACGTGTCTCGTGAGTTTAAACCCTCAGCATCCTCACCAGGATTCACAGATCCTTAAGGGCTCATTTTTCAGGGGGCAGAACTGGGGTATTTTAGGGTAGAGAAGAATCACTCAATTTTATAAGTCTCAAACATATTTCAGGCAAAATTTCTAGGTCCCCAGAACTCTGTCGCTGCACCAAAAGCCAGGGCTGGGGCAGTGGGATGATGTTAGGGGTAACACAGAAGCAGCACCAACGCTCAGAGCTCCCCGCGTTGTGACTCCAGCCCCACAAATCCAGGGGCCCCAAGCATGGCACAGACGTGTACGGTCCCCCGCCGCTCATCGCTCCTGTGCTCTCCCTTGCCGTCGTTACTCTCTCTATATTACTCGCTCACGTAATTACCCAAGGGCCAAACAGTCTAGGAACTGTTTTCTAGGGAATTTCTTTGACGACACACTATCAACGTGAGTTTCATCTTCGCCACAGCAGCAGCGATGCCGAGGCATCCTGTGCTAACGGCAGAGGCACAAGCCCGTTGTAATAATTCATTTACGTCCGTCAAACAAACCAAAGCACATACGCAGCTTTTTCCTGTATGGTGAGAAATGCTGGGGACCACTTCAGTAGGAAAAGGCAACGTCCTTGCAGTTAAGAGAAAAACGGTACGAGGTATTTTGAGACTGAAATAGCAAATGGGCACTTCCAAGAGATAAGCACTTTCAAACCAAGCCTGAGCACCCGCCCTAATTGCCCAGACCCTCTGCCAGAGCACTTTCAACACCTAAATGAACAAATTACCTCTCAGAGAGCAGACTAAGAGTTAAGACGTTATGCAGCGACTCTACAGCAGAGAAAACAATTCCCCAGGGCTTCAGAAGACTCTCAACTCCTGACCATTTCACCCGCCATGGAAGTGCTTTCTGCTCGCACGCCCCCCCGGGGGCACCACCAGGGAGAGGGAGCACCAAGCGGGGGGCTAGTGCTGGTGGCAGATGAAAAGGTTTTTAATCTCAAAGGGCACCAACTGAAGTTTGCATGTTTACAAAGATTAGACAACTAATCGCAATCATCTCTCGCGTGTACCGAGCTGCAGACATCCTTGTCTCGATAAGGATGCAAGCGGGAGGGGAAGCAGGCCTCACTACCCCAGGAATTATCTATTTACTCATTGCTTCACTTATTAGTAGCTCTCAAGAAAGTATAAGCTAATGGTGCGATTCAATCCACAATCTCATTTGCTGTTCCATCACACGTGAGTAGTTTGCCGGGTATAAACCACTCAAAGCTGCTCAAATGCAGTTGGAGAAAGCAAAGTTGTAATGGAGTCCGGCCAAGCAATGTGACGTTAAAAACCAACATGTTCGCAGAGTGCTTTCCAGCGCTACCTGGAAATACAGCAACGGTTTGCTCCCCCTGTCCGTACTGACCAGTCAAACCATGCAGGTTTGATGACAGATCTCCCCACAACAGGTTTATTCAGAGAGGAGACAGCTTTCGCTGCCTCTCACCGTAAGCAGCGCTGAAGGGTTTTGATTAGGTCAAATTTCCACGGCAAAAATACAACATTTTGCCTTAAAAAAATACCCCACTGAAGTAGCAGATAAAGCAAACGAATAGAGGGACAAAGAGAAAAGGACAAGGTGACAAAAACAGGAACTTGAACTAAAGTAAACCCTCGTTACAAGACAACATCTAAAATCTGCCTCGGTGTTTTGAAGCAGGTGTGGGCTGAGCCAGAAAAACATCCCCAGCAAAACAGAGCAGTGCTTGGCCGCTCTGCTTTAATAACTAACCTTAATGAAACCAAACAAGACGTTCGCAGACAGGCTCTGTGCATGAATAAAACTTCTCCAGGGTTCACTCCAGGGCACAGGGCCATTACCATGGCTCTGATATTGGGAAACTCTCCTGGTAGCTGGCAAGTCCTTTTTCACTAAGGGGGGTGGGGGGGGAATTTAAATTTTCACTAAGGAGGAAACAATCTCCTCAAGCAGCAGCCCTTGATGTAACTGAAGGAGGGGCAAGGGTGGAAAGGGACGCTCATGCCTTTACCAGAAAAACAAGGAACATTTTATTACATATTAACCAACAGTTTATTCTGATTGTGAACTTGAGCCAGCAAAGGAGAGAAAGGGAGGTCCTGGCACGAGGATTTGTGACTATTCCGTAGCTAAGTCTGTCACTGAAGGTTAGAAGGCAACCTTACACAGCTCACTGACACAAGTCCCAGTACAGGATGTGAAATATCTTGCAGCTGAGCACGGAAACTCCAACCAAACTGAGAAACAGAAACAAGACTCCGCTAGGTCAGGGCTCACCCTCAGCACGCCGCAGCTAGAGACGCAATGCAAGAGTCTTCCAAACATCTCGCAAAGTTTTTCCCTCCCACTACGAGATAACCCCTTGCAAATAGTTTGTTTTGGAAGCAGACGGCTCCCCTCCGCAGCAGATAAACAACGATCTCGCAGAGCTGGGACAAACAGAAAACGCAGCGGGCCCGCGACGTCCCCATGAGTGGAGCACGGCCCCAAGAAAAGGGAAAGTTTCATACGCCCAGTCCTACAGACGAAGCGTAACACCAGGCTTCTCCCACAGTTAATTTTAATTAGTTACTTGTGCCCTGACTAATCAGTATGTAACTGGCACTTTGAAAGCTTCCAAGCACAGGTCTTGAGTCACCGAAATAAACAAGGTTGACAACCCTTGTCCCCATTTTACAGCTGCAGAAATTGACTGAAAAGAGCCTTGAATTACTTCCCAAACTCATTAGTTAGAAGTGAAACCAAGAATAAACCCCAAGACCTCCCATACCCACTGGGTACACAATCTATTGGATCACGTTCCAGGCACCTACTACATGGGTGGGAGCAGTAACTGCCACCCCAAGGAGCTCGAGAGCCACACGCCCCCAGACAGGTACACAAATAATGCAGAACGCAAGGACACAACGTGTGTTTCCGCACTCTCCGCTACGCTGCCTCCCACCTTTCCTCGCCAACAGCACCACAGTCTACCTCTTCAAGGTGAAACCTTAAAGAGGAATTTCTTTGAAAAACACTATTTTATTCTTTAAGCGATACCGTTTAAAATAGTGACATGTTACGGGCTGTCTGTTCAGACAGACCTGCCTCCCTGGCCCTCAAGAGCCAGCTGCCTTCCAGGCTCCAGCCTCAACCAGAGCGCTGGCTGCGGTTCAGTGGTAAAGACATTCCCGAATACCTACGGTTTAGGAAGCACTTCCACAGCAGAAGGCCCTGTTGTTACTTAAAATGATACAGAACTTCAGCTGGAAAACAATGACAAAGTTTAACCCCCTCAATTCCCAGCTCCCGGAAATATTTACTCACTTTTTCACATTTGCCTCCCCGTTGGGAATTCTGCGTAGCTTCTTCTTCTTCAGTATTTTCACAGCTCTCCTGCAGAGGGTTTCAGAGTCCAACATCTCCTTGACTTTGCCATAAGACCCTTCTCCAAGTAAGTCTCCCATCAGGTATTTGCCAATGAGCTTGGCCCTTTTCCGCCGTGGCTGGTAGATGACCTCCGTAGAGTCGATGCGGTGGATAAAAGTGTCCATCCCCACAGACATCAGCTCACTCTCCGCAAACATGCCCAGCTGCTGTGGCTCCTGCATATCCATCCTGGATTAAGTTCCTTAACCTGTTTTCCTTAAGCGCTCAGGGTTTTAATCCTGTTTGTTAGTTTCCAACACTCCCTTTTACTCCTTCTTGAAAAAAAAAATCCAGAAGATTGTACAAACATGAATTAAAAAAAAAAAAAACCAAACAAAACAAAAAACAAAACAAACCTATGAGCTGCTTCCAGCTCAATCAGATGCTAAAAGATCCAGGCCTGGCTCCAGTAACACAATGTCTTTTAAAAAGAATATATATCTTTGACCAGATACACTCAGTTTGGGACTTGCTTTGCTTCCGACCTGGTCCCACTGCTAGGGTTCTTTCAAGTCAACTTGGCCTTTGACTTGGCCCAGTTTGATTCTTAAGTGCTAGGTCATCCTCTGGGACTTCAGGCCACCATGTAAAAACAGACAACAGCCAAGTCCCTTTCGTGACTTTCCATTCCTAGTAGCGCACAGTCACTGACTCCAGACGGGGTGGCAGGGGAAGCGTCTTTGCCCTGCGGTCCTCACTGTCCCGCTACGAGCGCGGAGGGCCGGGGGGGGGGGGAGGTTCAGCCGTTTGGAAGCTGGAACCAAGTTTCTTTGAAGGAGTTTTCAGAAACAATTCTAGTGTCTTCGCTTTTCACGCCTACAAAAGTTTGAGGCCTTCGGTGTCTATCAAGATCTCCCAGGGGCATCCTTCAACCACCCGGATTCCGCCTGGCACATGATGTGTCACCACACGGGTCCGAGGTATCAGCCGGTCTCAGACAAGGCAAAAACCTACCTCAGCTTTACCGACCCACCTTAAAACGGGAACAAGCAGGAGGAAGTAATTCTCTCTGCCCCGGCCCCAAACCGCCCCATTCCCCCCCGGTAGGGGCAGGTCGATGAGGGGATCCCCGGGCTTCCCCCCCCACACCCCCTTCACAGCCCTTCCCCGGGTGTCAGGGCGGGGAGGAAAACACCCGGCAACACAGCCACCACCCCCGGGGAGAGCGGGGAAGAGGCGAAAAGGGGATAAAACACTTTAAGTACGACCGGACGAGCTACAGAGCCAGGAGTGAAGGGACCCTCCCGGGCGGGAGACGGTCCCGGGCCCTCCCCGGCCGCAGCCCAGCTCCCCGCTCCCCTGGCTGGGCGGGGGGAGCCCGCCCGGGACGGGCCCTTCCCCTGCGGGCACCTCCGGCCGCTCCCTCAACCCGGGGCCCCCGCGGTCCAGTCGGGGGAGGGGGGCGGAGCGGCCTCGTCCCCCCTCCCCGCCGCCGGGCTCGGGAACCGGGCCGGCTCCCGGCGCCGCGCCCCCCTCCCGCGCCCCCCTCGCCTCAGGGGGAGCCCCCCCGGCCGCTGCCCCCGCTCTGCCACCGCGGCCCTGCCCGGGGACCCGCTCCCGCCGCCCCTATGCCCTCACCGCCGCCCCTTTACCCCCGCCGCAGCGCGCACGCCGCCGCCATTTTGTTTACCTCCCGCCCCCGCCCGGCCCCGCCGCGCTCCCGCCGCCGCCCCCCCCTCCCCGCGCCCCGCACCTCGCACCTCCCTGGCGACCGACGTACGCTCCCATTGGCCACGGTGCCGGCCCCGCCCCTCCACGCTCGCCCGCTGGTTGGCTGCGGCGGCGCCCGGAGGGGGCGGAGCCGGCGGTGCGGCTTTCTCTTCCGGTTGGTTCACCGCCTTTCCAACCCGCCCACCCACTCTGGCGAGCGGCGGGGCGATCTGATAGGTCGCGGGAGCTGTCCGTCACCGAAGGGGGGGCGGGGCTTGGCGGCGGCGGAGGGCAAAGGGCAGGGGGCGGAGGGCGAAGGGGAACCGGGTGCCATGGAGACGGGGCGCGGGGCCTGGCCCCGCCGCGTCTGCGATCGGGGCCTACCGGGGCCTGTCCCGCCGGGAGCGGGGCTTTCCGGAAGCGAGGCCTTCCAGGAGCCGGGTCCGCCGCCGCCACCCGCGCTTGGGCTGCCCGGCAGCGGCTCCAAGGCCGGGGTGAGCCCGGGGCCTCCCCGGTCTCCCGTGCACCAGCTCCCGCTGTGTCCCAGCCGCCTCCACCTGGGGCAGGGCTGGGTGAGGAGCAGGCTCCAGCGTGGCCGGGGCAGGCGGCCGGGACACCCCTCCCCTCACTGGTAGCTGCGGGCCCGGACCGCCATCACTGCCTGCCCGGGCCCCTTTTTCCTGTCCTCCCCCCATTAAACAGCAATTCATTGGTGTCTCCTTCCTCCTGCACCTCCCGTGGGTCCAGCATGGTTGGGGCTTTGGATGAGGACGTTCAGTCCCAAGGGGTGTTTTCATGCTCCGGGATAATAATAAATAACGGAGGGTAAATAAACCAGAACGCGGTTTTTATCTGTCACCCTCAGCGGCGATACAGGCGGAGGGGGTGCTGCGGCGGCCTCTGAAGTGACGCCAGCGCTGGGCTGGGAGGCGGCATCTGTTTTCTCTCCGCTGTGCGATGTCAACGCGGGCACCGAAGTCTCCCGTTTCTGATCGAAAACACGGGTGGGGAAGGGTTTCCATCCAGTCAAACGCAGCGCTTGTGCTGCTGCCGATCCTGAAACCCGCGGGCGATCCGCACCGCCCGGCTGCGGCAGCACGACACCATCCCGCCATCCCTGAACTGCGGGCCGATCCTGGTGCGTCCCGACTCTTCCCTGCCTGGAGAGCGGCCGGGGATGTTGCTGCGGCTGCGGGTGGTGGGTTTGGTGGGGAACGGACCAACATCACTTGTGGTTTTCCTCCACTTGCATCCCCTCCTGCCCCCCCTCGCCCTTTTCTGGTCTCACAGCTGTTTATTTGCCTTTGTCTGTGTTTCAGCAGCAGCCCCCAGGATCGCCCCAGGATCGCCCCAGGATCGCCCCAGCAGCACATGGCACGTCACAGCTAATCCTGCCCAAACGGCTTATCTCCCCAGCAGGCAGGACAGGCAGTGGGCAGGCAGGGATGCTCCTCCCAGCATGGCCAGGCCTGGAAACGCTGGGCTGGAACGCGCTGCCGGGAGCCCTCCAGTCCCCTCAGGCAGCCCCCACTGCGGTCACCTCCGCAGGCATCCATCCAGCCTTTAGGAACCGTCCCAGCCCCAGCACAGCTGCCTCTCTCGAGGGAGATTGTTCCTAACACGTAATGCAAATTTCTTGGGTCCGTGAATCCCCCATTTCCACAGGTTTCTCACGTTCTCTGCCAGCACCAAAGGCCATTCCAGGTCCAGCTCGTTGTCTCCAGCTCCGTACTTATGCCCCCGCCTCGAAAAGCTTCTCCCACCGCTCTCCCAGCCAGTGTTGACGGTTCCGTGTTCCCAGCAGCGCGTGTTTAAGGGCATTTAAAGGCAGGGACGCAGATTCCTCAACCCTCCTGGGAGCTGGATGCTGCTGATGCCTGTGTAAAACTTGTTCTTTTCCCCTTTTGTTTTGCCAGGAAAGTATAGATGTAGGGGAAAGGGGGAGTCGGGAGCTGCCCCTTCCTGGCAGGGCAGCTGGTGGGTTTGCACCACCAGCCCCAGGGGCAGCTTTGGCAGCCCCCAGCAGCAAGGGATGGAGTGGCTGCCCAGGCTTGTCTGGCTTTTAAAGGCTCAGTTATTTGTCTGACGCAGTTTCCAGCTGTTCCCATTTGCTTTTGGTCACTGTGTTATTCAAAAGAGAAGAAAACACTGGAGAAAACATCCCTGATGGTTCCCTTTGTATAAGCGGTGATTTGCTTTAGTTTGAATTTTGCACTGAGTGGTTGTTTTAAGCCCTTCTCCTGGAAGGGGTTTAGTTTCATGGGATTCTCTACTTCTATTTAAAAAATAGCTGCTAGCCCCTGTGGCCACGCGCAAGAGCTTGGAGAAGGCTGGGGAAAAAAAAATCAGAGGGCAATGAAAGAAATCCCCAGCCCAGCAGTTCTGGGGGCGTCCGTGGTGTCTGTAAGCACCTCTCCGGGTTCGGGCAGCGGGAGCGCTTCCCCCTCCTCACCCTGAAGTGCGGGGGACACCTGGCGCTGGGGGGTGACATGGGGGTGGATGAGGCCAGACAGCTGCGCAGGCATCCTCAGCCAGAAACCCCGTCCTGTCCCTGTTCTCAGTACGGGGGGTGGCCCAGTCACCTGCCCTGGACGGCTGAGACGCTTCTGCTGCGGGGGATTCTCTGCTAATTAGGGTTGGGCATCACACTGCTGCTTTCCCCCCGCGGGGGCATTAGAAGGGTCTCCCAAAAGGAGGGGTTTCACCAGGCGCACCGGAGCACGCTGCAGCCTCCCTGCCAACCCGCAGGGGCCGGGGTTTGCGCAGCCCGTGCCCTGCCAGCTCCCGCCGGGAAGCAGCCGGTCGCAGGTGCCGACACGCTCGCTCCGTGCGGTTGCCAGCTGCACACCCGCTTCCCAACAGGGAACCGGGGTGTTCACGGCCGCAGGTTCCTCCCAGGCCCCGCTGTGCGAGAGGTTAAAAACCCTTCAGCAAAGGGATGGAGCCAGGCTGGGCTGGGAATCCCACACGGGGCACCAGCTCCGAGAAGCTATTTTCAGGCAGGACAAGACAAATCCACAACTCCTGCCTTTTCATGAAACCTCCTGACACCGCACGGGATCACAAAGCAGAGGCAGGAGAGCCCTGAGCCCGTTTTTGGTGGCCTGGGTTGTGTCACAGTGTGTCCCTCCACCCCAGGATCCACAGGGACGGGGGTCAGAGCACAGCGATGCTCGGCATCTTGCCCCAGCTCCGTTGCTGGTTTGTCTGGGGTGTCCAGCCCCATGGCTGCAGGAGGAGGTGGGGGAGGCTCCCAGGGTTGCTGAGCACCTCCAGGGCACAAACGAAGGGGTGCAGAGGCACAGACAGCCCCACCGAGTCCCCCCCAGTGCTGTATTCCCCTCCTGCTCCCTCGCGGGCATTTCTCATGCTCGCCCCCCGGCCATATGTGATTTACTTCGATCTTGGCACCGAGTCCGGCGTGCTGGAAAGCCATCACCCAAATTCTGGTAAGTGCCGTGCTTCCCCTTCCTGAGAGGGACGGGTTCCCAGCAGCAGGAGGGCAGGATCGATTGGAAACGGTCCACGGCAGAGAAACCCGGGCAGGAGGCAGGTCCCATCGCTTCGGCGGCAGCTCTGGGTCTGTGTTGCATCAGCCGCGCTCTGCTCCTGCCGGTCCCGCGAGGTGGCAGGAGATCAGGCTCCCAGGAGGTGAGATCCTGCCCGGCCCCCCAACCATGGGCAGCTGGAGCAGGACAAGCCAGGGTCCCCCTGCAGCGTCCCCTGGCACGCTGGGATGCCCCATCACTGTCCCCCATCACTGGCTTATGGCTGCATCACCTTTCCCAAACATCTGCACCAGCATCTTCACCTCCGGCTGGGAGGTCAGCGGGCCCAGGAGCCAAAGGGAATCAGGCTGAGACCTACAAAGCTCATTGCACGTGGACCACTGCACGGTGCACAGCCACCGCTGTCCCCTTGTCCCCTCCACCGAGGGCAAAGCCCAGAGCCCTCAGCCACAGCCCCGCTTCCCAGCCAGGGGGGCGAGAAAGGGTCTGCCCAAACAGGAGATGGTTTTGGGGGACTCTCCCGCCCCAGGATGGTCCCTGCCAGGTCCAGCCCCCCCACCAGCGCCAACGGGACCCTGGCACCGGGGCAGCCTGGTTCCCTGGGGGCTACCGGTCTGTCCCCCCCACGGCCGCCTCTTCCCGCAGCTGCGGGGAGGCATGGGGCCAGCTGGTTGCAGGGCTCCTCGCTCCTCACCCCAGTGGAAAGTCAGGGGGTTTCCAGGCTGTGGGAAGAAACAGGAACTGGCTGCGTGCGGCAGCGGCCGGGCTCACCCCAACACGGCCACGGCTGGTGGGAGACACCCCACAGCCTGCACGGAGGCAGAGCCTGCAGGATCAGCGCCCTAAAACTCCCATCTTTGACCTCATTTCCCTGGGATCAGGTGCCCCCCAGTGACCCAGCTGCCCAGGAAGGGCTTTTTCTGGGGAAACCAGACCATTTCCCAGGAACGTTCCTCCCCTGCAATGGCCAAAGCACCAGCATGCCCTCAGCTGGGTCACACCACGTTTCCCCACCCCCATCCCACCAGTGCAGCCACAGGGCAGCCCCAGTGCCCCCAGTCCCACCACCCTAGACTGGCATCACTTCTGGTCAAGGTTTTCCTCTCCAGCCCACCACAGCTGCCCAGCAGGGAGGTGCAGGGCCACCATGCCAGAGGGGGACACCCACATGAGGGGTCCTGGGGAAGGCGGAGCATCCCTGCCCGCATCCCGGCGCAGGGGGCTGTGGCTGATGGCAGCCGGACCACGGCCCCTCACTGCCTGCAGCCCCAGGGCTCAGACCCGCCCCAGGGGTCCCACACACCCCACTGCGTCCATCACTGCCGGACCAGGGTTCCCCAGCCACGGGTGACCCCCGAGAGCGCGCTCCCTCCCTCCTTCAGGCTCAGCCCTGGGTTTCCCCGCAGCGGAGTCTCTGTCACCAGATTTTATAAAAATAAGGAATTTAATTGAAAGGTACGGCAACAGGGTCAGCCCGGGCTGGGTGCCTCCGGAGAGGGATGTC
Organism: Fratercula arctica; assembly: GCA_947846985.1. Lineage (NCBI taxonomy): Eukaryota > Metazoa > Chordata > Aves > Charadriiformes > Alcidae > Fratercula > Fratercula arctica. The sequence goes on along the minus strand of CANTUZ010000022.1, from coordinate 3,813,956 downwards.
GAACAAGGAAATCCCTGGGCAATGATGCCCTTGCCATCTCTACACCCACCTTAACGCGCTGTTCAAGCATCTGTTACTCCAATAGTGATTTTTGGTCTGCGGTCTTTTGACACCTTCTTGGATTCTCCCTCTGTGCCCCGGCTCTTCACTGCTCTTATCTCATCGCTTCAGTCTCTGCTGAGGGCTGGAGCCTCCTTATCTTCTGGTTTATGCTTCTCGGGCACTTGCGTTCGCTGGCAGAGTGCAGGGAACTGAAAAGTCCCAGACTTAGAGACAACACCACCGAAACATCGGTGTGTTATCAACATTTCCCTCATACTAAAAGACTAAACACAGCACTGTACCAGCTGCTAGGAAAATTACTAAGAAAATTAACCCTATTGCAGCCTAAAGGCTTCAGCAAACCTAGCTGCTCACGCCAAGTAAAGTGAGGCAAACAGCATAAACCACACCATACTATAACCCTAAATAATTTATTCTAATTAAGACTCACTTATTTAAGCTAAACAACTAAGATCTCTCAACAAGTAGGGGCTGTGTGGCAGCCTCGTGGCTTTGAGGGGTTGGGAAATGCCTGTCTCAGGTCCCTGCGGCACCAGGTTCAGCAAGAAAAGCTGTGCTAGGGTCCCCCCCAGTGATGTCGGGGTCCCCCCTGCCATGCTGCCATCTCCTCCTGCTACCGGAGCACCAGGCTCAGGAGATGTTCCCCACCCCAGAGCCACCATCCCTCTATCAGCTCTCCCCTGAGCTGTACCCACCACCCAGGGCTGCTCTGTAGGAGCACCTGCAAGCCCTCCCCTCCCTTATTAAGAGGTGGCAATTAGGGCAGAGGCTTTATCTGCCCCCCCTGTAGGAGAGGGTGGGCTGGGACCAGCCCAGGAATAGGTGAGGAATGGTGCTGGTGGCCTTTGGAGCAGCTCCCTGTGACCATCTTGTGCTGCTGGAGCGTGGGGGGCACAGGTGGCTCTGTGGGGCACAGCCAACTGGGATCCTCCCTGTGTGCTGGTCCATCCCCTCCTGCACTTTATAACAGGAAATTATTTAATGAGGCCCTTGAAATAACAGGCTATTCCCTAACAGAGTGGCTGGACGAGGCAGACTAGCCATGGGCGAGGATGCTGCCCCTCTCCTGCTTGCTGCTGTCAGACCTTCCCCTGCGCCAGCGGTGGCTGCTCTGGCTGGTAGTCGTGACTGCTTGGGACAGGCACCGGCACAGCCATTATTGCTTCCATATTGGCCCCTTTCCCAGTACAGACTGGCAGCTGTAGCCCATGGCCCCTGAGGAGGCGAGGCTGACTTTGGGTTGAGTGTTGGTGGCCCTGCGAGGAGCCAGGGCTGGACCTGAAGATCCTTATGGGTCCCCTCCACCTCCAGACCTTGTGCGATCCCGTGCCTGAAACCCGGCAGCACCGTGTGGGGTGTCCCGTGTGGGGTGTCCCCTCCGCGGTGGGAGCACAGCGGGGCAGAGCCCGCACCCCAGGGCACTGGCTCCACAGGGGTCCCTCAGTGGTGGCCCCCGGGGCCATCGGGTTCGTGTCTAAAATGGGAACCAGGCTGGGAGCGGGGGAGGAGGCGACTGTGGTGAGTGAAATAAGTGGTTGTGGCACCAGCTGCAGAGGCGTTGGTGGTTACGGGAGGAGACGCGTTCATTGCTGGATGGATCCGTACGCGTTCTTCCAGAGTGTCTACTTACTCATGTTTGGATCACACTAAATAAATAGCTCTAGGGGATTTTAGATCCTGCAAATGCGTGGCTAGCTGGGGTCCAGCGTTGCTGTGGGATAAGATGGCCGGTGGCCTGGAGGGGACCAGGACAGCCCTGCCTGGCACCCGGGGACGCTGCTCGCTCCAGTGCGCCCATGGCCCTGGGTGCGGCGAGAGTCAGCGGGGAGATTTGTTACAGGGATGTGACTGAACGGAGCCAGAGCCGTTGGCGTTAAGCTCCGGAGAAAGGGTATTTCAGAAAGCATGACACAATTGCTTTGATTAATTAGTGCGTGCAAATGAATGAAGCCTTCTGAGAGCAGTGCTCGTTGAGGGGATTAAAAGCCCAAATGTGACAAATGCTGTGCCTGGCTCTGCGTGGGAGGAAAGGAATGGTCCCCTCGGGGTGGGGAGGGGATGTCGCTGGAGGGTCCCAGTTTGGGACCACGTGCTGTGGCCATGGGAGAGGGGGGCTTTTTCCCCTCTGCCCTTGCCAGCCTCCCTGGCTGGTTTAGGGCGCTGGGGCTGGGGTTTGGGCAGTTGTCTGTGGATGGCAGCAGGTTGTGGGAGAGGCGAGGGAGCCCGGGAGGGTGAGGGTTCACTGCTCTAAAAGTACCTGAGATGAGGAAGAGAGAGTTGAGGGTGTTCAGCCTGGAGAAGAAAAGGCTCCAGGGAGACCTTGGAGTCCCTTCCAGTCCCTAAAGGGGCTCCAGAAAAGCTGGGGAGGGACTCTGGATCAGGGAGGGGAGCCACGGGACGAGGGGGAAGGGTTTTACACTGACAGAGGGGAGATTGAGATGAGATCTGAAGCAGAAATTGTTTGCTGTGAGGGGGGTGAGCCCCTGGCCCAGGTTGCCCAGAGAAGCTGTGGCTGCCCCATCCCTGGAGGGGTTCAAGGCCAGGTTGGACGGGGCTTGGAGCAACCTGGGCTGGTGGGAGGTGTCCCTGCCCAGGGCAGGGGGTGGCACTGGGTGGGCTTTAAGGTCCCTTCCCACCCAAACCAGCCTGTGATGATGATTCTGTGATACACATCCCTAAATCTGGACTGACTGTGCCGTGCCAGCCCGTGCCCCGCTGTGGCTGCTTGTCTGGGGCTTTACTGCGGGCGCAGAGCCCGGGGGGGTTTCCCGTTAGCCAACTGCATTCCCTGTTATCAAAGGGATCGTCCCCGTACCGGAACAGAGAGGCTGGAGATCAAACTGCGGTGCCGAGCCCTTCTGCTGCTGGTGGCAAAGCCCCTCGGTGTGCCAGAGCCAAGAGTTCACCCTGTCCCTGCTCCGGCCACAGTGTCACAGACCTCCCTGGTCAAGGTCCTCCCTTCCCTCCCACCAGTGCCTTTGGCAAGAGCCCCATGTCTCAAAAGGCCAAGCAGATAATGGTGGTTCTGTGCGGCCGGTGCTTTCCTTCTTGGGGATAAATCAAAGCCGAGATACCCGTGCTGCCGCCGCCCCGTTAGGGATGCCAATGTAAAAATAGACCCATCTGGCAGGCGTTTTTATACGACCCTGCTGGGATTTTTGTCCTTATCCTGGGACTTAAAAGGGGCACAAATCCAACATTAGCAATGGGAAATTAAAAAAAAAAAAAAATTTACAAGAATGGGTGGGAGGGAGAAGCAAGCAATGAGCAGAGGGTGATTTGCTGGAGCTTATTTTTCAGCCCCGTGATTCATCACTTCAGCTGATTTGCCATTAATTCTTAGAGGAAGACTCTTGTGGGATGGCAGCGAGCGGGCATTCCTTGGAAACTGCTCAGGATTTAAGTGTTTCCCTTTTCAGCTCTCCCACTTCCTCTGCAGGCGGAGAGCTACTGCCCCTGTTCTGTAGGTAGGACAACAGTGGAATCCTAGAATTGTTTGGGTTGGGAGGGACCTTTAAAGGCCATCTGCTCTGCCCTCCTGACATTAGCAGGGACACCTCCCACCAGCCCAGGCTGCTCCAAGCCCCGTCCAACCTGGCCTTGAACCCCTCCAGGGATGGGGCAGCCACAGCTTCTCTGGGCAACCTGGGCCAGCGGCTCACCACCTGCACTGTGAAAAATTTCTTCTTGATATCCGATCTAAATCTCCTCTCTTTCAGTTTAACACCATTCTCCCTCATCCCATGGCTCCCCTCCCTGATCCAGAGTCCCTCCCCAGCTTTCCTGTAGGTCCCCTTTAGGGCCTGGCAGGGGCTGGAAGGTCTCCCCGGAGCCTTCTCTTCTCCAGGCTGAACCCCCCCAGCTCTCTCAGCCTGTCCCCACAGCAGAGGGGCTCCAGCCCTCCCAGCATCTCCGGGGCCTCCTCCGGCCCCGCTCCCACAGCTCCGTGTCCTTCTGCTGTTGGTAGGCTCCAGAGCTGGAGGCAGCGCTGCAAGGGGGGAGATCTCCCCAGAGCGGAGTAGAGGGGCAGAATCCCCTCCCTCATACAGCACCACAACACCGGGGGAGCCGGCAAGGGAAGGCCCGGCCTGGGGGCCGCCATTACGCCGCTTCCCTCACCGCCCACTTCCGGTCCGGAAGTCCGTGTCCCCCCCAAGATGGCGTCTGCGCCGAACCCGGAAGTACGGAGAGGCGGCGGCGGCCGCCGGGCGGGAGCTTGAGTCCCCCCCTCCCTTACCAGGACGCAGGTAAGGGTCCCCCGGTTCCCTCAGCGGGAGGAGAACCCCCGTGTTCCCGCTCTGTGAGGCCGGGATGGGGTGTCCTGGGGCTGCTCGTCGCTGGGGAGGGAGCGGTCGGTGCCGCGGCGGGAGCAGCCGGTGTGTGGGGGCAGCCTGGTTCCCCCACACCGGGAGGCCCGGTCGTGTTTCTCCACAGGTTTGTCCCGGCCTGAGGGTGTTATGGTTGTGAAACGGGGGCTGAGTTGGCTCGGGGGAGATGGCTGGGGTCGGTCCCGTTGGGTTTGCGGGGCTGGTACCGAGTTTGGCCCAGGGCTGGAAAAGGAGAAGATGCGGCGGAGTCAAGTTGACGCCGAGCCGGGGCCGCTCCTGCCGGTGTCACGGCGGAGCCCGGGCTCTTCCCGCTGCCCCCGGGCCCTGCAACAGGAGCTAGTGCCTGAGGAGAAGCTGGGGTGGCAAAAGCCAGAGAACCGGCGTCTTTCTGCCCTCCTCGTTCAGCGGCTTTTAAACCGAGAGCTGTAAAAATGCCTATAGAAATCCATCGCGGGCCAAGACCTCCGTTGCCAAGTTTCTGCCTGTTGTGGTGTAGCTCTTAATGGCCCAATTAAAAGCCTCTGAAAAATAGAGCTTATGCTAACAGACTCTTAACTCTAGTGCTGTTAGCGGTCACCGGTGTACTCGGTTCTTAACATAATTAAATACTAACACAAGGTTTAAAAAAGCGCTCTGTTCTCAAAAGTAACCATAAGCATCAGCATAAGAGCTGCGACTTCAAATCAGCATGCTCGGCTTACAATTACAATAAGACGGTCTTTGGAAAGGCGAGTTCTGCAGGTTTGCTGCGGGGATCCAAAAGCCTGCAAGGGTTTTTCTGGTTTGTTCACTGTTACTGGTGTAAATTTGGTGGGCAGAAAGATACCGGCTGTACCTGTGCGGCGCCGTTGGCTTCTGCAGATTATCTACGTGCCATCCGAAACGTTGAGCTGGCTCTGACCTGTGTGGGTACGTCTAAACTGAAGAGCAGCTGCTGATGGGAATGTGTTTAGGAGGAAAATTACATACTAATACTTTTGCTTTGCATTCAGGGAACATTGTGCATCCCATAAAGTGGTGAAACTTTTGCAGAGTTAACGAGGTAGGATGCAGCTGGAGGCTTTGGAAGCCTGAATTCTGTTGTCATCTCTGCCGCTTGCTCTTTTTTTGATGGAGGTCTATTTGCTTGACATTTACACCTTCGCTTTCCCAAAATAAAACTTGTACCTGCAGCAGCTGAACTGAACGAAGTCTTGTTCAAACACGAGTGTGAGTACAGTTTAAAGAATACTTAAATTGTCTAAAGTACTTTTTTAGTCATTGCCAAAGTAGCAGCCTAAAAACACCTGAAATCTCAGTGCTTAGCACTGGCGTAGCGCGAAGCTGGCATTATCCTGGAGTGCCTGGAATCACTGTATTCTGTCTGCCAGCTTGCCTGGTATTCGATGCTGAAGTTAACAGAATGCTGATCGTCATTAAGAGGGTTTTTGTCTAATTAAACAGTGGCATGTTTGTCTGGGGCTGTTCCATGTAGTAGCTAGGGTGGCTGATGAAGGTTGAAAAAGAAAGGTATGCTTCCCCGACCTGCTTCCCTGCGTAGTGTTTTGCCTGTTCTTGGAATCATACTTGTGCTTTTGCTGGGCTTTCAGGCCAGCTGAAAGAGAAGATATTTTTTCTTTATAAAGGAAAATGTCACGGTAAATCCACAGAACTTCACAGGAGATGGCATGGCCAGTGCATTTTGCAGCTTTTTTTTTAATGATTAGAACTCAAGTTTGATTCTTTTAAAAGCGTTCTGAAAGATTTTGCCGAGTCCCACGTGTGGATTTTTCTTTTCTTATGGATGAACTTGCACCTTTAAAACAAACAAAAAAACCCCAAACAACTAGAAATTCTTAATATTTTGCAAAATGTAGTTTCCTCCCATACTTCACCTTTTTCAGGGTCTTACATCCTCATCCTCGAACGGGAGCAGGCTTCTCCTGGAAAATCATTTGTCCCTCCCCTAGCTGCCTCCTTGCTGTTGAGTGCTGCTGATTTGTTTTGTGCTTGCTGAGCTCTCCCCGCAGCGGATCCCCCCGCTAATCCCCGCCGACTTTGGAACAAAAACAGCAGGACCAAGCGTCATGTTTCGTCATGTGCCAGACATGGGACAGGCTGCATCTGCCAGACCGGACACTCACTGGAAAGCTACGGCTACTTTCATCGCAGGTTGTTTTAACGCTAAAGTATGTGCGGACAGGAATATTTTTTAAGTTTTCGGTTTAAAATAGGGAGAATGTGGTGTGTTTGAGGGCTGTGTTTCCTGACTGAATAGGCCTTTTTAATGATTAAATTATAGATCCCTGAAATGGAGGGTCTATAATAAAAACGCTGATGCTGGTTTAAAGCTTTTTGAATAGTGACACTGTAATAAAGAGCTAACTGTGTAGTCGCTGAATACTGCGCTGTGATTTTTAGTTGTGAGAGTCTGGATCTCTCAGGAAAGCCTTCTAGGCTTAATTAGGAGTTTTATATTCTCCCGAAACAGTTTTTCGGCTTAAAACTCTTCAGTCTTTTTTGGTAACGCGATCAAGGTCTGTAAACACGTAGCTATGAAAGGGGCTAATACCTGCCTCTTTCAAGAGAAAAATGTGTATGTTAGGCCTGCCTGAAGGTTGGCTGGTTTGAAACGGTGTTTATGTGCTTGTGATCAATGGGGAGGCAGCCTTTGATGTCCCGGAGTATTTTTTTCCACTGTGAGTAGCTGCGTGTGAAACAGAACATCGAGACCTGCTCAGCTCCAAGGAAGAGCGTTTCTTCCAACACGTCTCTCGTGATGGAGCGTCTCGGAAACTGGGGATAGGGCAAAGTGTAGAGAATTGGGGACCCGTGTTTTGTTCGTTTCTGACCGTAGTGAGTTAAGTTCTTTGTGCTCTTCTCTGTCCCTTTAATTAAATAGTGTAATAACGCATTTCTGCCTTGCAGGTGTGCTTCTGAGGCTGACTTCATTAGTGTTTCTGTGGGGCTTGTGTTACAGCTCTGCCCAGGTGCGCTTCGCTGCTGCCGGACCTCGGCGCCCGTCGTGCTCTCGCTGTGGTTTGAGTTCTCCCAGGATCGTGTTCGCGACAGGCCTGAGAGGGGGAGCAGCCCCGATGCTCCCAGTGCCCTGCGCGGGCTCTGCCCCGCTGCTGGGGGTGTTCAAGCCCCTGCTTTTGAGAACCGTTTCGTGCACTCGTCATCTGAGCTGCTGGGCAGCTTCAGCCCGAGCTCTGCCTTACGGGGGTTGCGTGTTTACGCTTTGGATATTTCAACGCATGGTTGTGTGAGGGTGGTGCTGTATAGATTTACACAAAAATGTGCTGAGTGTTTCTTGGCAGAAGTGCATGTAGTGTATGGGGAGGCATTTTTGCTCTGTCCAGAAATAGTCTTCTCTGTTCTCCCAGGTGGAAGAGCAGGGATAGATGGAATCTGTCTCTGCCCTACAAGCAAGCTTTACTCTGAGGCGGTCTGGGTCCCTGTTGGAGCAATATTTCGTTACTCAAAGCAGAACGTTTGAATTTGGAGACAGACCGTCAGGGTGAGAGCAGCCTGGGAGTGTAGGGAACAGCCGCTTTACAGCTGCTTCATTGTGGGGGGAGTAACATGAAACTGGGAAAGGTGAAGCGGGGACCCGACAGCTCCGCTGGTGGAGAAGCAGTCCAGGGAAGCCGGAGGGATTACGCTCTGGACTCACCGTGAGCTGAGCGAATGAAAAATGAGGTCAGTGTTGCAGGTAGCATCAGCAATTAATTTGAATTGTGCAGCCTTGAAACAAAAAGGTATCTGTTGAAGATTTCAGGCAATTTCTGTCAGTGGATAGATTAACGAACCTCTCTTTTCTGTCTCTGTTTTTGCTAAAGCTGTTGTGCCACGTAATTGCCTAATATTAATCCCTGGAAATTCAGGGAATGGCACATTGGGGCAGGTGCCAGCAACAAGATTCCAGATTCAGCTTTTTCCTTCTCCCATTATTTAGTCTTGCATTTCTGTGCAAGGATTAAGGCCATGGTGACTCTTGCAAGTACCCATACAGCTTCGAGGAGCGTCCCGGTGACAGGCAGCGCAATTCCGGGTGCAGGACACATGGCTTGTTGGTGCAAAGGTGCTTTACACCGGTGTTGACCCTTTTCAGGGGGAAGAGAACGGCCCTGTTTGGTAGGTGTGGATGGGTGATGGGAGCTGAGCCTCCTTTCCCTACCGGCCGCGCTTGCTCTGGGGCTTGAGCTTGTTCCTGTGCGGGGGGGTGTGACAGTCACCGTCTGCACAGTCCGTCCCCATGTGTGCGTTCCCGCAGCCGTGCTGTACGGCAGTTCCTCACTAATGGTATGGCTGTTTCCATGGCAGAACTGTATAGTATAAATATAGTATAAATATAGCCACTGTGCGCTTCTCCAGTAAGTCAGATTTGGCCCTGACTTTGTCAACTGCAGTTCCTTGTTCTGCTCCTACAGTCCCTACAATTCGAGCTGTCTCAGAGCGTGTTGTTTTTCAACTTTTTTTTTTTTTTCCTGGCACTTATAATAATGAATTCTGTTACATGCTAATTTAAACCCCCATGACTGACTTTAAGTCTACCTGTGTAGGACAGTTGATATGTTCTTGTAAAGAGGACTTTTCCTTTCAAAAAGCTGTCTTTGATTTTACTTTTCCCCCCGCCTCCAGTATAGTCTGAGCTTCTAATGAGGAGGGGCTAGCACTGCTTGGAGGGTAAAGCTCTTCCTTTTCATTCTATTTTCCATTCTATTTTCATTTCATTCTTCCTTTTCATCGCCTGTCTTTGGAGGGCAAGTTTGCTCTTCTGCCTACACCGCCACGTATCTTGCATAGATCCAGCCAGCAGCTTTGGAATGGTCTCAATTCTTCTTCCCTTTGCTTACCGACTATCTAATTCCGGCAGTTAATCTGTCAAATAGATTGGCTCACGCTGCCATTCCGTATTGACTTGCGCAGCCCAGGTAAGTAACGAGGTTTGCCTCGTTTCCTTCTCGGTGTTGCTCAGGAGCCTGGCAGTGCTGTGCCCGCACGCTCGCAGCATTCCGTCTGGACAGAACAAATGCTCCCAAGCGCGTTCTTCCTTACGAAAGCATTCAGGAGATCACAGTGGCTTAAAGTGCTTGGCTTAGGATGCCCTAAAGTGATTCCGATTTCATCACGGATAATAAATATCTTTTAGATTGGTGTTTTCCTAGGCGTTTGTAACTGGCCTGGGTTGTATTCCTCATCTGCCGAAGGTTAGATTTCCTCACCCCTCTTTTCTGCAACTCTTTCTAATAGTACTTGGGAGTTGTCTGCATTGGGCTCACGTTTTTTTTTCATGTTTTCTAATATGCGAGGTCGGAGACATTTTGTTCCTTTCTATGTTTTTATTGAGATAAATATGTGCAATCAGTATAACTCTCTCTTCTAAGATAGTTCCTGGTAAGGAGCAAACTTTGGATTCTTTGGCTTTCAAATATAAATTCACCAGTCTTTTACTTCAGAATAGTAGAGAGCTAGAGCTAAGATACCCGCAGTATTTTTTGTTGTGTTAACTTCTGCCTTCTTTGTAAATTAACTTGAAATTTTTTCCAACAGTGTTTGAGATATTTAAACAAGCATTACTGTATTTAATTTTGCTCTGAATTTGCCTAATGAAAAAGAGCTAAGTTAGAGCGGAGAGAATAGAAAAAATGGTATTTCCATTCATATTTTGACTTATCCGCAGGGAAAAGATCTGATACTTCTGTTTGTGTTGAACTTTTGTACTCCGATACTCTCCTTTGTCTGCAAGTCCCTGTTCTAAATGTGATGGAGCCTCGCGGCGGCACTGCAAGGGACCATGGCTGCATCAGGAGGGTAGATCCTCACTTCTCTCCCGTGGTTTTCCTGTTTCTTAGAGTGAGTCACTGCCGGTGGCACTGACCGGGACTCTGATTCAAACCCTTCCCTTCTCATCCCTCAAGGCAAAATGTTGTTTGATCTAAGCTGTCCAAAAATATGGCAAGAAGAAACACTAAAGAGGAACTTGGAAGCTAGCTCGGCGCTTGAGACATGAAAATGGCTTGTAAGAGTTCCATAGTATTAAGTTCCCATTTCTTTGCGCACTTATATACTAATTGTGTTCTGAAGAATTCCTTCCAGCTGCAGCTCCCGCGGGTACCCGTGTCGCTGGTTCGCCACTGGGGGTGGGTGGGCAGGGGGGAGCGGAATTAATCTGCGGGAGGAGAAACGAGATCAGATTTCTGAGGTCTTTTTGTCATTGAGTGCATGGTAATTCACGATCAGCAGGTTCAGCTCCGACTGCTCCGTGCATACCTGTGGTTTCCTAGCTATCTTCCTTTAATGGAGAAACTTAAAATACAGTAACAAAGACTGAAACACAACAGGAGGAAGCACTTGCATTGACTGAGCGTACAGTGGGTTGTTTTCACCTCTTGATTGCAGATACCGGTGAACTGAGCCCTCACCCACAGCTCTATCCCGATTATTGCAGAGCAGTTCGTTATGCTTTTCAAATTGGAAATTATCTGCTACAGTGCTGGTCCCATAAATTTCTAAAAAGCTTAAGCTGTTAAAAATTGAAATTTGGGCTCTGTAACCTCTAGGCGTGACGAATTTCACAGGAATTCCAGACTGAACCTGCCCCTTACCGCCTGAGCTGAACAGCAAACCTTTAAGCAAACTGTTCTTAATATTGAAACTGTTCCTATAGCTTAATCAAAATGACTCGTGATACAATCAAATTGCTCACGGGGCTTTATCACACTGTGTAGGGAACCAGTTTCGTTATTAAACATCTGCTGCTCAGCCATAGAGGAGCAACTCCAGTGCTTTTTTTCATGCGCGTGTGCTCATTGCTCGAGTGCCATCACCCGGGAGGTGACTTTGCCGTGTCTCAGCGATGCCTGCGGGAGGAAACGAGTGAAGTTCTTGAAGGTGGGAACCGTCTCCTCATGGTGTTGGGGTTCACCTTCCGTTCTGTCCCGGCCACCGCTCCTACCGACTGCTGCTCTGCAGAGCTGCTGCTCTCCTCTCCCAGCTTTACCCTTTCTGTCGTCTGCAACACAACTGCTGCTCACGGGAGCCTCCTCTTCGGAGCGTCTAGAAAACGGCTCCGCTTGGTTGCGAGGAAGCGGCTTTACAGGTTGCGCTTGGAGATAATTTGTTGTAATTATATAGGTTTTGTGGCAGGGAAATGAAAAAATCTATTCCAGTGATTTTTAGGGGATTTATCCTTGTACTGTTTGGTGCTGTGGTTGGATGATTGGGGTTGTTTTTTTTTTTTTTTTGGTTGGTTTTGTTTTTTGTGGGTTTTTGGTCGTATTGCTCCCTGAATAGTTATCATGGCGCTGGAGTGCTTCAATTAATTCTATATGTCAAATAACCCATCTGGAAAATCTAATTACTTTGCATAATCCACTTAGGAAGCTTTTTGAAATTCCTGTGTTTGGTACCTCCTGGTACTAACGACCGTTTCCTGTGCTCCGGGGATGTGACGTGTGCCACACGCACGGGGTTCCTTTCGGTATGATGTCCTAATATGACTTCTGTCGCTGAGTTTGAGGTCCCTCTTTTCCATGATTCTGCATTCTTTATTTTCTAACGCTATGAAAAACTTGAGTCAATTCTCGATTCTTGAATTTGGTAGCAGCACTCTGCTTGTTTAGTTTTTTGGGGGTTTGTGTTTTTTTTTTTTTTTTTTTTCTAAGTAGAAATTTTAAAAGTTGAATAATCAGCAAATATCCCAAATCTGGTTGTCAGAGGCTAATAGGGCAGGGGAGTGTTTTTTAAAAAAGTCTTTTTCGTCTGCGACTTGTGAAGGAGAGTTTTAACTCTGTGGTTTGAATCCCAGACGGTACTAGAGGTTACTCTGAAACTTTAGAAAAAATAAGTATTAATCTATGGAACTAGAACCTTTTTTGACCGTTAAGGTCAGAAGCTGGTATCAGTAATTAAATTTTTGTTCACTGCTGGCCCTGGAGTTTCTAATACTCCCAAGTCAAATCAGTTGCTGATAACACCCTAGATTTTTTGGGGATGTTTTTCTGTTTTTTTTTTTTTTTTTTTTTTTTTTTTTTTTTTTAAATAAATCCTGGCGGGCCACTTGCATGCTTCTGTAATAGAAATGATCTTAAGCCAGAGAGCTCGGATTTGCCGTAACGGTGGGAAGTCTTACTTTGCTGGAGTCTATTTGGTAAGAGAAGTGGAAAAACGTTTAAGAAAAAGTTTGCTGTAATGGTTCGTTGCAAACCGTGGGCCTCTCTGTTTATCAGTTTTTATTGTTACGCGGAGAGGACGGGATGTGGAAATGAGAGCGCTTTGGCTTGCGAGGAACTTGCTGATTTTCACGGTTTTCCGTGCCGGGGCTGCCTGGAGCATGGTAAGACAAGCGCGTACCGAAGGCTGTTGCCGTTTCTCCTCTTCTTGTGACAGGTATTGTCCTGCTGTCCTCGGGCTCACGCAGATCTCTGAAACTGGCTTTAGGCAGTTTTTTTCTTTAGTTTTTTTTCTTGGAATTTGAGTGTGCAAGCCAGACAGCAGCCCTCTCTTACCAGAGCATGAGCTTGCAGTGAGAGCTATTACAAACTCCATGTTAGTCATCCCAGGAACCTGATGTAACGCTGTCTTCCTGCGTGGAGCACACAGCAGGGCATTTTGCAGCGCTGGAGCTTTGCTGGGCTGGAGAAGGTTGGGTTTGGCGGCCTCCAGGAGGTTGGGAATGGTGCCATTGCCCTGCTCGGACAAGAAGTGCCTTCAGCATCCTCCAGCATCGAGGCAGCGCACGGAAGGGTGCAAGATGCAGAGTGAATTCTTGGTGCCTCTTGCTTCCCACTGTTATCGATGCTTGGAGGTATTTTGGAATATACACTAGCTAGAGACACCCCCCCATAAACCAAGGCGGTAGAGTATTCCAGCTGTCTTATTTCCATGTTTGTACTCGGACTTTTTTAGTGGTTCGTTCCGTACAGATGCTGACATTTATCAGAGCTGGCAGGGAGCTCCCGGGGTGGGCAGCGCGTAGCACCTTGTGGTGGTGCTGAGCTGTTGTGTGACGTCTGTGCACGAAGGGAACGCCTCGTCAGCAGTGCGCTGCTTTGCTTTGGGTTTGTTGAGGGGATTCGTCCTCTCAGTGTGGCCTAGAGGACAAGACTGGGAGTTCACGACATCCCAGTTCCGTCATTAACTGCGTTGCTGATTTTCTTGGCGCCTCCGAACAAAAGGTCTCTAGTTTTTGGGGTGCCCATCTGTAAGGCTGGACTGCTGTTCACTTTGATCTCTTCAGAGGAATTATATCATGCAAATTCAATGCATTGTCTTTTACCATCTGACCATTGCTCAAGCGTAGAAGAAGTTTATAGTTCCTTAAGCAGTTTTCCTTCGTTTTGCTAATTGGGCATGATCTATTGTGCAAGAGTTTTCCTAAGGAGCTAATGCTGTTTTAGGGAAAGGTGCTGCTCTGCAGAGAATCTGGCCAGTGAAATCTGGTGTTGTCAAGATGCGAGATAATGTAGAGCAGGCAGGAGAAATTCTGATATTGATTTTTACCCTTTGTAAGTTACTTTGGATCTGTAAGTAAAGCTGTATATTTGCTACAGCTGTTACGGGAATAACTGCTTCTAATTTCCTATCGAAAGCTGTTACAAATAGGGAGGGGGGGAGGAAAGGCAGCAAAAAACCTGAAGAGTCTGGTAAAAAGAACAGGCGCAGTATTTAAAGGCACCAGAGGATATCGATATCTCTAAAGCAGTCTGCGATGTTGACCCTGAGATCAGCAGACCTCACCACCGCTGTTGAGGAGGAGCAGAGCAGTATTTAAAGGTAATTTTAAAAACCAAAAAGAAGGGACATCCACCCACCCGCCCGCCCCACCCCTCGGAAAAAAGAAATCCAAACGATGCCATTTGTAGCTCTGTATTGCATTTGAAGAAAGCCTGCTGAAGTTTTTCTCATTGCTTTGTCTTCCTGACAGCCTTGTATGACCAGTGTCTCTCAAGTTGGAGGCTCTTAGAGCAGTCAGATGGAAGTGGAAAAGAAACCTCATTGTAGGTCTCTGCTCCCCACTGCTTCATTCGGGGATTGGGATGTTGTAGCACAGGCTTAATTTATAGTCTAGCTCCTAGACAAGAAGAAAAGCCATGGATTTTGGGATTGGGAGGAGGAGTGAGGCAGGGCTATTTTTAAGCAAGCCCTTCAATTCCCACCGGAGATAAGCGGAGTCATGACAAAAGTTTATCTTGTTTCTTATTACTTTCTTCCTTAGACGTAACTTAAAATTTCATAGGATCTCTTGTGGACCTCCAGTGGCATCAGAGAACAATTTAAAGGAAGACAAGAAGGCGGCCCTAAAGCCCAGAGAGGAAACACCCCCCCGGGGATGCCTGTGTAGCCGGCAGGCTGAAGCATAGGTTGTTTCATTTCTCGCTGGTGAAGCTTTTTACTGCATCTCTTCACAATGGGCTTGGGGTCAAAGTCTGCATTTATGCATCCCTGTTCGCGAGTTCTGTTGCAATAGATCATGTGGCTTGGGAGGAAGAAGTCCTTGAGCACTTTCATGTCTTCACAGTCTTTTGTGTGCGGAGCCGCTTGATGGGTGGGATGCGAGCGTTGGGCTGCCTGAGGAAATTTGTCTGCAGTCCTTTATCTTCAGGAGCTGTAACGTAAAGTAGGTTTTGCTTAAATAATAAGACCTCATCACGGACACTTCATTCGTGCGGGAGTGGGGCCAGAGCACCCACTGGTACCGCTGCAGCCTCTGCAGCCGCGCTGCTGAGCTGACTTTCGCCAAGGGAAAGCCGTGATTAAGCAGCTTCTAATGAGGCTTCAAGGCTGCAAGTGGTCGACAAGGCTGCGTTTTGGGAACCCTGGTGCTAACGCTTGGCTAATAAATCAAGAGGCCTGAGGCCAGTAGAACAATATTAATTAGGATGCTGGGGTGCTAGTTAAGTGGTTTTTAGCTATTTTTTGCTCCTGGGCTTATGGACTATAAAGCCTGAGTGTGGATTTTATGGTGTAGTAAAAAGAAACACTTCTGCTTGTAAAAGGAGGAGAGTGCAGCAAATCTCTGATGAAATAAAGCCAGTGAAAAGGATCTAAGTGATCCCAGGCCTTTGTAAAGAGTATTTATTCTGTTAGTGATTAATTAAAATGCTCTGAGATTTTTATAGCGTAATGATCTTTTTGGGTAGCCTGGTGATACTTCTGCTGATATATAAACTTTTTATTCTCTGGAAGTGATATTTCATTGTGTTTTCCTAGGGAAAAAGCTTGCGAATAGAGGCATCTTGGTCTTTTTTTTTTTTTTTTTTTTTAAACAATTTGTCAGGCCATGGGAAGAGGCAAAGATCGGATTAGCAAACTCCGCAGCCTGTTTACACCCACTGCTGGCCACTCTGCTCCCGGGGAAGTTGCCTTCTGCTCCGCAGCCCCACCCCGGTGAGCCGCAGCGTCCATCCGTACACCGGGAGCATCCCAGTGTGACTCCCTCTTCAGCTAAAATAAAAGGGGGAATACTTTTTTTTAAACCGCAAAGTGCTTAGCCTCTGACAAATGGTTTAATTCCATCTGGAAGCCTGTGTCTTGTGAAGGCATTTGTGCGCCCGCGGGTTGTTAGAGGAGCAGAGGCAGCGGATTGTCGGTCTCTGCTCTTCACCCAGAAGGTCCCCTGAATGCCAGGGCTTTGCCTGGTGGCTTTTCACCGAGGGATCAGTGTCGATCTCTCCACCCCGGGCTCGCGGGGATGTCCTTGGTCCCCTGCAGGTTCTGCAGCCTGCTCATGCGAGCCCTGCTTGGGGCTCTCCTGACATGGCCGCTGCCACCAGGGAAAGAAAGAAAGAGGCACTTTAATTTCGCTTTCCATTACAAATGCAGAAATAATTTTGTCCGCTGAAAGGTCACTTATTTTTAAAGGGGCTCTGACTCAGAAATGACTTTTTTTCAAAAATACTACTTGTAGCAAATAGTGTCTTCCAAATTATCAAAGCCGGCGTGTTTTAAATTGCAGCTTCAGTTTGTGCTATTTCGTTTTTCTGCTTGGCTGGCTTGCTTGATGAGAATATATGGGCCACTTTCATTTACTTGGCTGTCACGCTGGGGGCTGCTGGTGGCAGAGAGAGGTCGTGGGAGGCAGAAGGGGGGCAAAGAAAGATGCAGCGAAAGTAAAGACATCATGGATGCTTTTTTCCTGCTCCGGTTGTATAGGTTGCTTTTACCATCTCTTTTTTTTTTTTTTCAGTCTATTAAATCCAGTTGGACATTGATGTCCTTTGGGGTTATGGAGAGTTTAGCCGGGGGGGGGGGAAATGATCAGAAGTTACTTTGGAGGTTTTGACTGAGAAGTTGCACTGAAGGCAATGTCTTATCGTGGGGTTAATCCCTGCCAGAACAATACTCTCGCTTTAGCAAGCATGATTCTGAAACCCCATCTTGCTAGCAACAGGGGAAATGCAAGACAGCTGATAAGCGCTTGTATTTGTTAGATTAATAGTATTAATGCTAAAAGTATACGAGGTGGTTTAACTTTTGTGCATAGCAGCGGTGAACAGTATTAATGCACGCTGAACATCTGCCGTGAAATGAGGGAGACGCCAAAGTAGAGCGGTTTGGGAGATGAGAGACTCTGACCCCGCGCGGCGATTCACTCCCTGCTCAGCATGGCCATCAGTGCTCCGTGGAACCACGTTCCACCTACGGAGCTTGTTTTCATGGAAACGCGCAATTTTGGGGGATTGATTGTCATGACTTTGCGGGGAAGCGCAGAATCTTTTTGTATATTAGACAAAAAAAAAAAAAAAAAAATTCTTCAAGCTAAAAACCAGCTGTGCGTCTGCTGCAAAAATCGCAGATGACTGTGATGGTCTGCCAGGCTTCAGCAGCGTTTGCGGCAAGGCGGGAGAGGTGTGTTTAATGTAAGTTCGCAGGTCTGGGTGAATTCCAGGTGTGGTGATATTTGAGAACTCTGTTTCCCAGTAAAAAACCCTCTCTTTTATAAAGAGGCAGCAGGCATTTCGCAGGCTGACGTCTGTTTACTGATCTCTTAGCTACGTTTGGTCTTAGAAGTGTAGGTTTGTTTTGTTTTGTTTTGTTTTTTTCCTCCCCTTTCATAAAATTTAAATGTGCGTTTCTTTTCCACCCTAGGACATGGTGCAGGGTGAAGAGCACAGATAAAGACCCTTCCGCCACTCCGTAGCCTGCCCCGAGGACTTCATGCGGCAGGACGCGGGCTGATGCCCTCAGCACACCCTGCCATGGACGGGGGGCAGAACTACCCGCAGCACGAGCACCAGCAGTCAGGCAATACCCTCTACAGCATCCCCGGCCTCCGCTCCCAGCTCGCCGTGCCAGCCATGGAGGTGAGGGCCCCGGCAGCTTCTCGGGAGGGGTGGGGACGGCTCTTCTGAGGGTGTCCACCAAAAGGGCTCTGAGCCCGTCCCATCCTGCGAGTCCTTGTGCATGTTTGCAGGAGCTATCTGCAGACGTTTCAGGCAGCTCTCCAGGGGCAGGCAGTATCGATGGGGAGCGCTGGAGGGTTGAGGTGACGGCTGTCTGCCGCTTTGGAAGCAGGAGGAGGAAAACAAGGCTGTGATTAAAACAATGCCTCTCTAAAGCGAGTGGGTGCCAGGCTCCTCAGGAAAGGACTAAAGAGTTTACGCAGAATTGCAAACTTTGTTTCTATCCCAGGTCATCTCTGAGATGTGCTAAATCTGTTGCTGGGTTCAGCTGTGCCTTTTTTGAGCGTGGCAGAGATGAATAGGGCTGTATTTGTTCTGATACAGCTGCTAAAACAAGACCAGGTCACTGATGTATTTGTTCTCAATGGGGCAAAAAGCAAACTTCTACCCCCAAATAGCTTACATGTCCCTGCAGTTTTCTGTTTTGAACTCTTGTTTGAGTTTTGTCACATGTAGGAATAGAGAGGTTAAAAAAGAGGCCCGTTTCACCAAGTGCATGTTACTTCAAGCATGAGATATCATTGCTTTGGACGCAAAAAAGGACAGATGAAAGACTGATCTGTAGCTGAGTAATAAGATACTGTGTTCTCTCCATGATTGTATTGGTACATGCTGAGCTAAAAGCTTCCCGTTAATGTTAGAGGCTGTTTAGGGATGTGGGTAGACAGAAAAAGAGAAGAAGGATGGTTTTGGGTGTTTACCTATGCAAGCCAATTTCAAGTGAATGGGCTGGTGCTCGCTTTCCGCAGAGGCTGAGATTAAAGGGCTGGGAGAGGGGACTGGCCTTTTGTCCTTTTGGGGACAGCAATAGGAAAGTAGGTTCGAAAGCTGAAACTGGGCTGCAGCACTAAATTTCTCCTGCTACGAGAGACGAAGAGCTACCTCTGCTTCTGGAGGGCACTGGGAGAGAGAAGTCTGAGCCTGGCCTCAGCTCTGCAGCTGCAGGAAATGGTGCCGGTCCTCTGCCGCTGTAACCATTCTGCTTTCTCCTTTCAGAATTCCATGCTGGCTGCCGACTCGTGGAGTAGCTGCTACCCTGCCTCTTTCCCAACCTCATCCTTCCCAAGTGAAAACCAGTGAGTGCTGTTCTCCTTCGCATAATTCCCCTCAGCTCTTGCACGCCCCGTGATTCAACTGTTTCTTTACCATTTTCCTTGTTTACTGTATTTCACTAACTGATGGGGAAATAATTGCATCACACACTGATCTTGTGGCATTTCATAAACTGCTACATCTTGGAAAAAGCAGCAAACAGTGTTTTGTTTTTTTGGTGTTTTTTTTTTTTTTAAAAAAAAAAAAAAAGAAGAGGAAAACTTTGATTTCTGGTAAACCTGGAGGCTGCTGTAGGGGAGGAACAGCCTTGGTTTAGCCTGGATTTGTTACACTAATGGAGTTCTTAAAAACACCCCATTAGCACAATCCAGCTGAGCAAATAACGTCATGCTTTAGTCTCTAGCTTTATACAGATGGTGCAGACAAAGAAGGTGGCATTACCGGTACCAGGTGGCAGATTTACAGGTGAAATTAAGTTAAAATCTTTTGCTGTGTAGGTGACTGGAAGCTGACTACATACTACCATCTCATGCCTGTGCTGAAAACCGTGCACAGCCCCTAACGGCGCGGCCCAGAGTTCATCAAGTGTCATGACTTTTTTCCTCTGGTTATAACGGATGTTCTGCACTGATAAGCTCATCCCACAAGGTGTGAGGTGATGTGTACGGGCTCGTGTGGGAAATTGTGACTGATTCTAAGTAAAGCTGCCTAGCACGCAGCACAGCTCAGAGCTGTAAAGCGGAGTTGTGATGGGTTTCAGTAACCTTTGCGTAGTAAGTGGCCTTGTCTGATGGGAAGGACATCAGCCATGTGCTTTCTAGATTCAGTGCAAAAACTTTTCTAGATTACATGCCCAAAATAGCATTTTTTTTTGAGGGATATTTGCGTAACAATAAACATGGTTCTTCTTTCTCCCCTGTTATGATGAACCTCCATCCTGGATCAGAAGGTAGGACATGACAGGAGATGTTTGGGACAACATAAATTGTCCTTGTGGTTACTAACCACACTGAGTAGTTAGATTGGAACTCTGTTGGGACTGATGTTGGGAAGAAGGTTTGAAGGCTGATCGTCGGCTGCTTTGATCTCTCTGAATACAGGGAGTGGCACAGATATACAGGATGTGTTTTTATTTAGGTCAGAGGTGGGAGGAAGGAAAAATAAAAGAAACAGAACTTGATACGGTGAGCTAGTAAGTGCGTTCTGGATGCTTGAGGGTTTAGCTTAACCCCCTTCCTAAGGGGATTGTGGCATCTTTGTGGAAAAGCAGAGAGATCCAGCCTCGTGAGCGTGGAAGTTCCAGCCTGGCTGGCAGCAGTGCGAACTGTCTCCTCTGCTCACAGGGGTGAGACGTGTTTTGTCTCTGTATTGGTTCTGCCTGTTCCTCCTGTGCCTGGCCCACCTCGGATCGGGGAGAGGTGGTGGTGGTGGGGAAACAGGGCAGCTCTTGACGTAAGGTTACCAAGAAGCTGTCCCGCAGGTGCTGCATGGAGCTCTGCCTCGCTGGTTACTCCCCAAAGTGAGAATTTAAGAGGAGTTATCAGATAAGTTCAGTACCTTTGCTCTTAGCTAGCCTGTCTCTGATTGGAAGAGGGTGGACTTTTTGAGCACGATTCCTGTAAATTACACTTTGTGAATCCTCAAGAGAGCTATAACAGAATTTCTGTTTTGCTGTATTGAACCACAGGATTAGATTGTGTTTATCTATTGTGTTGGGGTTTGTGTATTTTTTTCTTTGACCATTTGTTCTGATTTTGCCCCTCGCTTTCTTCCTGTTTAGTGCTGCTCTGCTGCTCGCATCAACTCTGCTGGAAACCTTATAGCCTTGATCCTGCAAAGACATGCCTGCATTTAACACAAACGTAAACTTGTTGACTTTGTTACAGTTACTTTTGGAAATGAGGTTCATTGTAGTAATTATTTGCTAGAGAATGATTTAGCCAAGGCTGCACTTCTAGCTTCCTGTTTTTCATATCCTGGTAATTGTAAAAATTACCTTTCAGGTGAAACTTTCCAGATCTGTATTTGACAAAAAAAGTCTTCACAAAACCAGTCTTCCCTTTTGCATTTGAAAACTGCAGCTGAATCTTTTTTTTTAGGTGGATTTAGGGTCAGGGTGTTACAGGTAGGAATCCCGAAAGGGATGGAAACATTGAAAAACGGGATTTTTAAGGGAGTTGTCCATGTTGTAAAATAGAAGAATGTAGACGGCATTAGAGTTAGTACAAGTTTCTCTTCAAAATCCTTGCAGAAGAAATCTCCTTTGCGAGTGGCTGTGTTTGGACATGGCTTATTCTCATAGCAACAGCTTTGTCCTGAAGCAGGTTTTTCCTGTTTCTTTTCAGTAGTTAACCTGCACGCTAGAGAATTTCTTTGAAAGATACCAAAGCTTGCCTCTTTGTTTCAGATTTTCTTAACCTGAAAAGTGTAAACAGTGTATTAAACCTTGCTGAATGAACAACTGAGGTTCAAGTCCCCTGTAGGGAAGAGCTGTAGCCCAGTTAATTTCTAAGGCAATTATCCCTGAAGAGCTGGGCTTTGTTAGCGGCTGTAGGGCCGGTACATTCCTTGCTTCAGGGAGATCTGGGTCAGTCCAGTTGTGCTGCTGGAAGTGGTGTCACGCATCTGCAAAAAAGGATTTCTCAAAACCTGGATGGAGAAAAGCTTCCCCGCTTTCCAGCTCACACAACACCCTCTTTTCCTGCTGTTTTCCTGCTCTTTTCTGCTTTGCCACCTGCATGTGGAGTATGGCTTACTGGAACAGTGAAGCAGGCTTTGAAAAACATGAATTGGTCTCATCACGGGGGAAAAAGTGCCAGACTGATGCCAAGGCAGCCTGATCTTCTGCTGGCCTGAGGTGGGGAGTTTGCGTCTCTGAATGGAGGGCTATAACATCAGAGCATAAAGCCTGGCCAAAATGCACATAGGAGGTCTCCAGTGAAGCTGCAGCATGGCCCTAGATGGACTTCAAATGCATCGGATGCATTGATGAGCAGCTGGTATGAAGCGTGCGAGGCAGGCGCCATGTCGCAGTAGTCTAAACAAGTGTTGTAGCGAGGTTAAGCTGTCAAAGCCTGGAGCCCCATGGCCTGGGAGGGCTGTGCCTCGCATTGCTCTGCTCTGAGGTGTGGGCTCCTGTACGAGCCTGCCCACACCGTGTTCCTCTAGGTCCTGCTGTTGAGGGTCCTGAGCTTCAGGAAAACTGAAGGAAATGATCAAATTCTTTACAAAACAAAACAAACTGATGGAACCCAACAAAAAAAACCCCACCCAACAACATTCTGTTGGAGTATGTGAAATAGCCCTACCCCGAGACCCGCTGGCTGGACTGACATCAAATGATTCGGGTGAGTCAGATGTCAGCTCAGGTTTGCCTTGTACCAAACTGTTCCACTGCTGCTATGTTTAGAGTGGGTGGCAGCAAAAAAAGCAGTCTTGCTCTTTAAAGCAATTGTCTAAACTTGATAGAATCCAGAGATGCCCCCCACCCAGCTGATAATGTCCCAGGACTCGGGGATGAAAGAGTTTCTCCAGGCTGGCTGCTTTATTCCTTAAAGGGTGGTAGGAACCATCTCCGCAGTAAGACTGTTGGTGCTCGCTGCGTTCTGAACGTTGCACACCTTAACGTGCTTTCCTTCGTGTTTTCCTACAGGAAAACTTCCCTCTCATTAGATTTCTATATATTTTTTTCGTAACAGCTGAATTTTTGGGCTTGGCTTTATTGGCTTGTCTTGCTTGTGGGGCAGGGAGCAGACGCTTATTTTTCTGAACTGGTACCTGCTGAAGGATGTCCACTGGGTCAGCACACGTAACCTCCTCTTGGCACAACGAAATGCTCGTTGCTTCAAACGGAGGTCTGGAGCCAGATTCCCTCTTTCCCTTTTGTGAAGCAGACCGAGGTGGGAGACCAGCATTCCTTCCCTTCTGCCGGCGTGGTTTCACTGGGGTCGCTACCTTTTGGCAGAACAAAGTGGAGGTGATGGTGATGCTGGTGGAGTCACGGTGAAGCGTTCCTCTTCTGGGGGCTGGTTGGAGCCAGCGCAGCCTCTTCTGGCTGAAGAACACAGCGCTTCCCCAGTCTAAACTGCACCATAGTGCAGAATAATTTCTCTAAGAACCTAATGACTAAACGTGTCTAGTCATTTGGGTCAAAAAGGTCTGGTTTTGTTCATCAAGAAGGTCAGCACTTGGTTTTCTGCAACTGAAAGAAGTAAAATGAGATGACTCCAAACTGCCTAGGAAACTCAGTCTCAGAACTGAAGAGATGAGTTTCCCTGACTAAATAATCATACGTATGTAGTTATTATGAGGTTAATTATTGATGTGGGGCCTTGATTGCTTCAATAGCCAACCTCAACAGTTCAAGTGAATCAGTGGCCTGAAAGGGACTGGTGTAGCACTTGCCTACAGCTGTTGGATGAACCTCGGCTGTGTGTGTCCCTGGCTGCCTTCCGAGCTCAACCAGAAGGGTTTTGACTCTGGGATGGGCTGGGTTAGCTGGAGCCTGGCTCTTCATGGGTGAGCTGAGTGTCTCCATGACAGGACGTGGACTTGTAATGTTGGAGTTGGTGAATGCAGATGTTTTCTGTTGTCCAAGTGCCTGGTTCCTTCTTTAGTGCTGCAGATTGAAGTCAGATCTTAGGGTAAGAGTGCAAATGGGCAGTCTTCTGTAAATCCAGTGTGATTAAACCCGGTATAAATTTCCTTTCTAAAATGAATTTTAGTTATAGAGTGAACACCCTCAGGCTCTGAGGGGAGGCTCTTGGCCCAGAGTAGCTTCCACGGAGCAGTTTACCAGTAAGTCAGTCCTGGAGAGGCTGAGCAGGTACGTACAGGGCAGTCTTGCTACGAGGCTGGTTTCCACATCTTTGCTTTGGCAATACAGCAAGGGTCCCGTGCTTGAGTCTTCCAGTTAACGCTCTTTTTTTTTGTAGTTTAATTTGAGCTAATCTGTCAGTGGCTTTATGCCAGCTCTTCAAACGAGGTTGAATATCTTTAAGTTCTATTGAAAGAAGGGTAAAGCACAGCACCAAAGGGACTAAAAGGACTTTGGCAAGCGCTGCGTGCTCGGTGGCTTTCCTAAGAGGATCTCAAAGCAGCGCACTGAGTTGCTGTTGGCTCTTATTTCAGACTGGAAGAAGACAGTGCATCTCACATTCACAGATTTGAAAACCAAGATTAAGGGAAGCAAAATAACATACCAGAGCTGGTCATGGCACAGCAGTTCAGGCCAGCGAGGTTGGGGCTGTCTTGGTCTCCTTCCCGTTACCTTAACTGACTTCTCCAGACCACGAGGTGCTGGTGAAATAGGAGGCGGCGTTCACTTTTCCGGTAAAAATAGTTTTCCCCTTCCCTGGTTAGTTCGTTAGCGCTGGCCAAGCTCTGTCCTCGTGCAACACAGACAGTGAGACCACAGTGGTTTCAACTTGAAAGCAATTAAAACCAGCCTTTTCCTGTGTGTAAATACATTAATTCCCAGAATTTAGGCCCAGATTTTAATTTGCCTGAGTAGATGAGGAGGAGCTGAGAGTCGGTGCTGGATTGTCAGAGCTGTGACGTGCAGGTGCGCTGAATCCAGCTCTGCGTTCACACAGGGTTCGGTTGCCGTTTTGGTGTATCTCTGCCGCAGGTAATCCGTTGGCAGCACTGGAGGGAAGGGAAAAAGGACAAGAGTGGGAGGGAGCTCTTCCTTTTTGGAGTTGTTATCTTTAATGATGAAAAAACAGCGGGGGGAAAAACGTATTTAGCAGAGCGAGATAACCGTGTTTGCACATAAATACATATGTAAATGTTAAGCATGGTGTATTAATGAGCTGCTAGCCACACATGGCATTTTAATTGCTTAATAATACTTTGGCAGCGCAGTCGTTCCCGAGCTCTGCTCCTGGGTAGTATTTCTTTTCAAATTTTGCTTCTCCCTCCCCCCCCCAAGTGCCTTGTTAAAGTTTATTGCTGTGGGTTCTGTAACCCCTGGCATTACGAAGAATCTACAACTTGCCGCAAGAGGAAACCAGTCAGATCGGGTGAAACGTTTTAATGGTTCCAGCATGCAAACGTGCTGGGTGGCGATTGCCCAAGCGGCGCGAGCGCGCAGCCCTTACGGGAAAGATTACGAAGCACATTCCTTGCTCCTGCAGGAGAGGGAAAGGGCTCGCGTGTGAAATAGCAAAACCAGAAGGCGTTGGTGTAACAGAGACCAGAGGCAACTCCCGGGAAGGAGGAAGGGAATTGTTGGCCCTTTTGCAATCCTCGGCTCCTCTCGGCTGGGAGGAAGCGGAGCTGGGGGCATGGCCCCCCCCCAGGAGTGGGCGATCAGAAGACCTTTGCTTTTCTCACTTGGTAGTGCAGCAGGGATCGTGCTCTGTAACTAGGTGTGATGGGTTCCATCCGGAATTCACCTCGGTCTGGGCTAACGGTGCTGTCTAGGCTTGCATGTCCCTAACCTTCCATTTTCATCTGTCTGCACGTGAAGATCTGTGAGCGGTAAAGCTCCCCGTCAAGGGTGTGCGAAGGAAGGGGGGTGTTCTCGTTCCCTGGCTCTGCCAGTTTGCAGGACTGTTTCAGTTTTATGGCCCAAACTAGCGTTTGGGTGTGATATTTCTGTGAAACTTGATGCTGGTCCTTATGTCGTGTGATTGTCAGGTTCCATCACACCCGTCAATCGCTTGGTGCTGGGACAACTCAGAGGCTGAATTTCACTTTGTTGTCAGGACTGAGATATTATGTAGTCCCGCAGACCATTTTTATCTAAGTCCTTCCTTATATACACGAACTGCCAAGAATTGAATTCCTAATACAGCTTTCCAGACTCTTCCACTCT
Source organism: Fratercula arctica (assembly GCA_947846985.1). Lineage (NCBI taxonomy): Eukaryota > Metazoa > Chordata > Aves > Charadriiformes > Alcidae > Fratercula > Fratercula arctica. The sequence goes on along the minus strand of CANTUZ010000022.1, from coordinate 3,788,304 downwards.
GAGTTTAGGAAGTAGGATATAACTGGTAGATGTATTAATTTGCCTAGGTCTCTCTTCTGGATAAACACAGCTTTTTTTAAATATCAATCTCCTGTATGTGTCATCCCATAGCTGCAGCTTCACCGCTGATGATGGAGTCTGAAGCAACCTCAGAAATGCTCAGGACTGACAGGAAATAACTGCTTTTCCCATTTCCTTACAGGCAATATTTTAATTCCTCTCACGCTTTTTATATGAATCCCATCAGCAGACCACATTTCTTGGATACAAACTATGCATCTGTGGACCCCACTGACTTCTTACCAAAAAATGGTGATTTTCCTCAGGTGAGTACATAGCTACTGACGGCTTTGGGGGAGAATGGTGCTTTGCGGTGACGGGTTTTATTTTTCAGTATTGCCTTATTGAGGGGAAAGGAAGAGACGGGCAGTATCTTAAATTTGCCCAGCACCTGATAGTTGTGTGCAATTGGGATAGACTCTCTGACAACAGCAATTCAGAAGCTCTCCGCTGGCGTGGTAGGAGCTTATCTGTGGTAAAACTGCTTCTGCCTTTTAAAGTGGTGTTTAACGCAAACGCTGACAGCGCACGGGAGAATCCCGTTTGCAGGAGGGCATAGGTAAGTGTGAATTCGAACATGCTGCAGTCAGTCACATCATTTGCCTCCTGAAACTCTTCGCTTGGGTATGTCGCGTGTGCTTTCTCACTGATTCCAAGTGGTGGATTCCTGAATAGTGAATATTTAGGCATTACATCAACTCGGTGCCTCGCAAACTCAGGTTGGAGCTGGGCCATTTTTTTGCAGAGCTGAAGTGTGGGAGGGATGAACAGTCGCCCTGCTTCATCTGGCATCTCTAGGGACCGAGAGGTGAAGATTGACCTTTCTAGATATTTCACTATTAATTCTAGGCATGCCTTACACCGTAGCCCTAAGTTAGTTGCTGAAAGCAGCGCAAGGGAGGCGTGAGGACGAGCGGGGGCACTGCGGATGTACTTTGTGCTGGCATCGTGCTTTGACACACCGAGAAACACGTCAGTAGGCCCCGTTAAGCTGCTGTGCGCTTCTGAATGTATTTTATTTTCAGTAACTGCTGAATGTCAAGGCACATGTATAAACAGCAACTTTTTTCTTTGTAATCTGTCTCTTCTTCCTGCGTGATTCATTAATTGATGCATCATCAAATTGATGCATTTCCCCTCTTCTTGAGGCGGATGTGTTAATTCCCCCCCTAATTGTGCTTTTATTTTCTTGGTGTGGCTAAAGAGGTTTTGAACCTCCTTGGGGCTCTGATTTCTGCAGGTCTGGACTTACAGACGCTGGGGATTCGTGCCTTTTGAGGTGAGCGGCTGGTGTGGCAGCCCGGGTTCATCTCCCTGAGCAAAGCTGCTGGGGGTGCCTCATGTTAGTGACCGGCCTGGTGCAGCGGGACTGGTCGGTCACCAGTGGCTGTTGACCAGAGTCTTCTAACTGGATAAAACCAGATAAGTAAATGAATCGTAACAGCATTGATCTTTGCCTCCCGCAGAATTAATTGCGGGAGGAATGAGACAGAAATGTGATCTCATCAACTGGAAGCCATTTAACGGGCTGCGATGGGAAGAGGGAGAGGGGTCCTCTCCGCAGGTCTCAGCTTGCAGGTCTGGTGTAGTTTGGCTGATGGGCTTAACGGGAAAAGGGCTTAATTATTTCTTTAACTTACGTATTTTCTAGTATCTAAGTGGGTCGATCAGCTTCCTTCCCTTGCTGCATCATGGAAATCGATCTCAGCCAGCTTGGAAGAGCAGATTTTTGGAGATTCTTTGTGGAAAGGAGATGCTTCTGCTTTTATCTAGGTGATAAAAGAGCAGGAGGGCTCTGAGACAAACCAGAGATAAACGACCTCAAATGCTTTCCAGAAGAAGAAATAATTCTTGTGCCACTCTCATCCTGTTGGAGAGGAAGTGACAGTCGGGAGCGAGGTGATTGTGGGCAGTCACAATTTTGCTTGGCCCCTTTCTTTCCAAGCCCACTGTTGTGAGACTGCACCTACTGCAACGTGCTTGAGAGTGGTGTTCTGCTTCACGTATGGAAATAACAGTGTCCATCTCTGAATCAAACACAGCCAAGGCAGTGCTTTTACTCAGGTATTGTGCCATGTACATTCCCATGAGGAAGAGAATATTTTATGGGTCTTTTCCATCCTGTTTGGTGCTGGTCTGTGAGCCTGTGCGCTGAGTGTTACTGCCTGGGGCCTTCCAGAGATGCCCACAGATAACCCAAGGCACTGATGTGTCACCCTGCGTGCTCTGAAACTGAGAAACACTGAATAAGACCTTTGTTAGAGCTTTGTTTGCCGGTTTGAAACTGATGTGGTGGAGTCCGTACCTCAGAGGGGTGGTGTCTGTCTGGAGGTGCCGCGGGGCAGCGGGACAGGACCGCTCACCGGGTGTCCCGGGTGACAGCGCCCATTCACGTGAAGTACCACTAGTGGTGTGCTCTTCTCTGTCCTGAAGAGATGTTTCAGTCTTTAGTCGTCCTCCAGCTGAAATGGCGTGTTCTGCTGAAGCACGGAGCCAGATCAGCCTTTCTGAACACTTGGCTTTTGACTTGTGAGCCTTCTACATGGCTTGCTCCTGGTGCTCTCACCTATTAGAATGCACTGAGCGCTAACGTGGAAAGCCATTGATAAAACCTAGGGTTTTCTGAACTACTAGTCGTTGCTCATCCAAAGAAAAGCTGATGATTTTTTTCACGGGAGCCAGAATTAGAGCCTGGATCTGGTAGAGCAGCAGGCACTTAACTGGAGGCAGTGGCATCAGTCTGGAGTCATCCGGGAGCGTCCTGGAGCTTTTCCATCCCTTGCTTCAGCAATATTTTCCACTTTACTGATTTCTTGCTGTCCCAGACGCCAAACTCTTAAATATTAACAGGCTGCCTGGAAAGCCGAAACATGCCATTGAGAAGGTGTGGGAGCAGCTTGGGTGGTTACATCTTCCCAGGTGACTGTACAGGAAAGTACCTATCTTTTCCGTACTCGCTTGGTGCGGTGGTAGGAGTGGCAACTCCCGTTAAACTTTGTGCTGTTACGGCCATGCCAAACAGAGGAGGGAAACCAAAGAGCGAACATGAGGACTTTGCTGCATGCTTTGGTAAGAGATTCGTGATTAAATCTGTGGTCACTGGGCAGATGAGGTCGGTTGGGTGCTCGTGTGAGAACTTGTGCTGATTTCACCCGTGAGTACAGACTATTCTCTTGTCTTTGCTCCGATACCAAAACCTGACCTGTGCTGGTTCAGCAGAGCTTGCTGTCCCCTTGGGTTACAGCGATTCGTGTATCTCGGCAGCCTGCCAGTGCTTGACTTGTGCGTGCTGTCCTGGGGAAGGAGATGGAAGTGTCATCTCTGACTTGGAGGGAAGCTTTGTCATCCCTGTGTGTGACGTGACAGCGATTCGGTGAACGCTGCCTCCCCAAAACGTTCCTGTGGCCGCTCTGGGCTGCAGCAGGACTCCAGCCTGGCCTCGGATGGCGTAGCCTCTAGGCAGTTTGTCTCTGTACAGTGTTTTCCAGGAATACTGAAAATGGATTTAAAAGATCTAAAGAGCAAACGACTAATGATTCTGAGGTAGTTGTGTAGTAAACGCTTTCTGTGGGTGGCAGTGATTGGAGGATTGTTTGTGTGCCCTGGGGTTCGGGGGACCCGAGGGTCCGGAGAGTGGGAAGGCTGACGTGTTTTCCTCCAGCACTGGCCTTTGCTCCCCCCCCGTCTTCTCTCCGTATTTTGTTTTGGAGGTCCTCAGATAGAGCTGCAGAGTGTAAAGCCTTTGCTGGCCTGAGGGTGCCATGAGTGGGAGTTGCCACATTTCTTAATTGCTCTGGGAATTTCATTTTAGTTGGATCATCCGCCGCTGCCGCTTGGGTTTAGTGGAGAGCGATGTCTGCGTGTACCGCAGCTGAACACCTTCTGCAGATTGGAAAAGGTGCTTCATTTGCATGGGCAGAGCAGCCTAATGTGAACTTGAACTTGTTTCCTCCACAATATTTTTGTTTTTTGGCTTGCTGTTGGGTGATTCATCCTTGCCGGTCTGTTGGCATTCTTTATATAAACAAGTGGCTTAAACCGAGGTTTAGAAAATAGTTATATGAGGCCATATTGGGCTCTGATAGCATTTTTTAATCTTGGGAACTGTTGTCTTAAGCCAAAGTCTCGCCCAGACCCTGTGGTGTTGTCTCCTTATGTAAAAAGTCCCCTAACTGCACACATGTCCTTAGAAATCGAAGCCCTGAAGAGCAGCAGGTTTTCGCTTCTGTTGCTGCCCTCACTTTCTGCTATTGGTTCCTGGTGCTGGTGAGTTGGGATCCGGAGCTTGTGTGCCGTAATCCTGCCGCAATATCAGTGCTATCCTGTGTCGCTGGTGGCAAGGGCTGTTAACTGCCCCAACAAACACCAAATCCAGGAGGCTTTAACTTATACTTTGGCATCTGCTGTCCCTCAGCAGGGGTGTGTTGAGCTGTAATCTGTCCCCAGAGGCTTATCATAAAAGCAGAGCAGCCTGTTCTAGAAAAGCATACCTGTCACAGAAACGGTTGCCGCTCTTAGCCACCCAGGTTTTTCTTTAAACTTCACTGTTCTGTCCTGTTTGGAATTACTTAAAGCACAGGACTCTGCCCACTTCCTCCTTCCCTTTGTTATCTCAAATGATCCTGCCTGTTTCTGATAGTCGATCTGTGTTTCCCTTTGCTTAACTTCGGTTACTTGCTCCTTGTAGCTATGCAGAGCAGGACTTTTCTGAACGCACAGAAGCCTCCTCTTCTGACTTCATTTGCCCTGAGTTACGCTGAAAAGTTGCCCCGTCTATTTGCGGCGAGGGTGAGCCGCTCCTGCTGGGCCTGGAAGGCGAGGACACAGCGGTGGGCAGGGGGGCTCTGAGGAAGCTCCTTCCTCTCCTCCGTGAAGCAGCTCTGCGTACAAACACTTGGCAGGGAACTCGGGTACCCTTTTTGGAATGTGAGTTGTGCTTGGAGTGAAGGAAGGAGGTCACTCCCGACTGGTTTAGCTTGTGGGGCAGGGAGGACTTGGCTGCTCTTGGGTAGAGCCATTTGCAGTAATGCTGTAAAGGCGCAGTTACGGCCGTGTTTGATCTGCCTCTGGTGTACGGGGGCTCTTGACCGCACGTGTTAATCATAAACCAGCCCTCTTTTCACTACCAGCCCCTTGCAATCTCCTATTAATCCTTCTCATTAAAGAAGGGGAGTGAAATTAACCTACTCTTAAAAAAAGTATTAATTTCTAAAAGTGCTTCAGTGCACGGAGCTGTGGTGATTTAAGAGAAGTCGATGTAACAGTTATTAAATTATATGAAAGACTTGGTTCTGACTGAAATGAAGAGTTTCCTGGAATAAGAAACGTCCTGGAACTTTCTATCGCTGTCCTGGAGTTATGTCTATGGGGAATACAGATATTAAAATCAATTTGAAGACAATTAACTGGCTCTTGTGCCTTTGAAGCATTTTGCGAACAAGTCACTTTACATGCTCCTGTCTTTATTTTCACACTCCAGGGCTGGGCTTTTGCCTGACTTAATTACACTTCAAAAACACTTTAGGTGAGATGCCTAACACTTCAGATCTTGGTTTAGAAAAACGAAGGCTGGGATTGTAACGGCTCATCTGACCTAGTTACAGTAAGTATGGTGAAATTGTGTTGGCGATGATGGCGTGCGCTGCCCGGCAGGACGGCCGCGAGCGCCGTGTTTGTGTGTCTGCCACTGCCCAGCTCTCGCCGTGGCTCAGCCGTGGGGGGTGCCTGGGTGATGAAACATCAGATAATGCCCTTGATGGTGCACCAGGTAACACGGTCGTGCGCCCACAAGGGCTCCCAGCTCGGAGCTGCATGAGTATTGTGAGGAAACTGGCATCAGCCTGGGCTGTCGGCACCTCTGAGGGTTTGGCTGCCTCGGGTGTGAGCTGCGTGAAGGTGAGCTGTGCTGGCGCTGGGCACACCGGGAGCTGGTCGGTCTCTGTGCTGGGTTCACAGTCCTGTCCTGGGCTGCAGGGCTCGGGCATCAGCGCAGGATTCGCCAACTGAGTGCTCGATTTGCTCTGATGGTCTGATTTAGCCACCCTGAGCTAATTACTAAGGAGGAGGGGACACGTCTGGGATGCAGCTGGCATTATTCTAGAGCAGCATCTCCTTTTGGTTGGATGAACCGTCCTTTAGGAGTAAATCTTTCCATGTCATATCGAAGAGGAGCTCTTGGGACTATCTCAGGTGGAAATACCTGTGGTTAAGTGAGAGTAATTCTGCTTTTGAGGCATAATTTGTTGTCAGTTGTGGTTGGCTGTGGATTGCAGGAGCCAGCCAAGATGCCTATGGCTCTAAAGAGGGAGTATGAGGGCCTGGAGGGCTCTGACATCTCCCCCATTCCCGACTTGTTAGTTTTCATCTGTATTGCTACCTCCAAATGGTGATGTCCACCGTGGCATAGGAGGCCATGGAGAACTGCTCCTGAAATTCTTGGCATGTGCTGTTCTCTGCCTGCTCCCCTTCATAAAGCTGACAAAAGCGGGAAAAGTCCTGGTCTGAAACACAGAGTGCTCTTAAAAAATGCTGGTAATATAATTTAACAGCAGACCGCTGGGAGATGTTTTAAAATAGATGCTTTAATTCAAAGCAGAATCGGTCTGAGTCAGTCTGATCGAGTGAGCCTCCCCGTCTCCAGTTCTGCTGACGGTCACCGCGTGTCCTGATCCGAAACGCGCTCAAAACTCCAGTGGTCCTGCCACAGCAGCCACCAAGAGAAATATTGCCCCCGACACAAAGACCTTCACTCATTTTTCTTTCCCTGGCCTCGTATGTTTGTTATTCCCTGAGCCGCAGCACCTCACTGCCTGCTGCCGCGCAATGCTTTCCTCCAGCTTTCAGGATCACCTGCAAGAGTTTACTCTCTTGCTGTCTTTCCTTTATGCTTCATGAGTTTTCCTGGTTTCTCCTTATTTCACAGAATACCAGCCTGGGAGTTCCCCCCTGGGCTTGCTCAGGGGCAGGCTGTCTCCTGCTCCTCTCCCCATCCCTCAACATGCAGCGATTGCCTTCCAAATCTCCAGTCCTCAAGGGAGCTGTGTGCTGGCAGGGCTTGGCGGATCCAGACACCCCCCTCGCACACACTGAATTTCAGCTCTGGCTAAAAAATACCTACCAGCTGCTTCGTTATCCTTGTTCTTAAGTGTCGGTTTTAAAAATAAACCATTTGTGGTCTTGGCTTGTCAAAGCCCTCGCGGTGCAGGCGCTCGCCACGCACCTTGCTTCCTCTCGCTCGCTTTTGAGACTGGCGCGGGGGCTGCCCTGTGCGTGGCTGGAGCGGCTCTTGCTTCTCAGAACAGCCCAAATGCAAAGCAAAGCCTCGCGCCCAGCTGGGTGAAACCAGCCGTGTCGCGGGAACGGGAAAGGCAAGGCACGGTCTGTGCAATACGTTCTCTCCCGTCTTTCATCCCTCTGAAAAGAACCCAGCCCCGTTAGGACAGACGGCAGCGTGCAGATATTCAGTGCTCTACCACCCTTTAGCTGCTCTTAGGCTTATTTTTCCAGGATACGTTGCTGGAATCTTAGTGATACGCACTACTCACTGCCCGGGCGTCCCTCCTGCGTGGGCAGCTGCCTGTCTGCGTGGGATGGACACCCTGCAGCTCGGCTCGCAGAGATGTTCAGGTGCCCCGTGGCTTTTGCCGGATCGGGAAGCTGAGCCTGGAGTGTCCTTGGACACGGCTGGAAACCCCGTCTTTTGGCAGCTAGGTGTTTCAGGAAATTTAATCCCAAGCTCTTTGGTTGCGTGAGGGTGATGAGCTGCCGGGTCTTCTCCTGTACAGGTGTGTTACTCTAGATTGATTTGTATCTGCTTTCCTGGAAGTTCCGCACGTGCTTTCAAGAAATGGCCAGCATGTTGAGGGAAGGGGCCCTTAGGTCAGTGATGAGGGGCGGCGGGGGATGCTGTGAAGGCTACCCACCAAAGCAACTCCCTGGGCTGTACGTTTCAGGTTTTGCTGGAAAACAGTAAGTCAGGTTAATGTGAATGCGGGAATAATTGTGCTTTCCTGTCCCTGACTGTCAGCGTGCGTGTTTAGGAATTAATTGCGGAAAGTAGAAACGCTGTGGCATGCCTTCTCCCCTAGGACAGGTTGTTAAAATTCCAGGTGGTGGTTTCTCAGTGGGTTATCTTATCTTCTGTGATTATGTTACTGTGGTCTTGCAAAATCAATTTAGCAGTCCTGGTTATCTATAACAATGTCATATATCTTACTTCCTTTTGGCGTTCCACTTTTGTTGCCTGCATTTTGCCCTATTTGTCCACTTACAGAAAAGGAAGAGGAAATAAACCACCTGCTTTTTAAAGGCAGCATAAATAGCAAGACCTTGGTAGTCTTAGGCAAGAGCTGGTGGTTTAATCAAGGTCACACAGCAAGGCAGTCACCAGCAAGTCACTAATTAAGACATTTCAGAAATGTATTTGGTCTCTTCACTTCAAACGTATCATTAAAGCACCTATCCCAGGCTCCAGGGCACTACCAGCTAATTAAATACGATCAAATTCAGATAAAAGCAGCAGTGAAAACTCACTGCCTTTCTGCACCCCAAACCCAGCTGCCCACAGAAACCAAACGCTCCCTTTTCACCGCGGTTCCTGCAGATGCCTCTTCTCTAGCAGCGCTTGCGTTAACTGCCGCTCGCAGCCTGCGCCAGGAGGTGGGATGTGCTGTGATAAGGTGGGATATGCTCCGGTAACTGGAAGAGCCCATCCTCCATGCTCCGGCTCCTCCCGGGGCAAGGGCTGCGGGGGCTGCCCCTTCCCCTGACCACGGCACCAGCAGCCCCAGCTGCAGCCTGAGAGCCTGGGGAAAGGCATTTCTCTTCCCCGTTTCCTTATTGAAAAAGCTCTTCTGGACTAGGTGTTCTGCGTGACGGAACATGGGTCCTCATTATTAAGAGCTATTCATGTGTTAATCCCTGCGGAACCGCTGTGCTGCGGTGGGTTGTGCCGTGTACCCAGCTGCCCTTGGAAATGAGCCCTGTTGCGGCTGCTTTTCCAGCCCCGGGACCCACCGCGTCTTCCTCGGAGTTCCTCCCTCCTCATCCCACGTCGTAAAGCAAAACTCCCCCCTCCACTTTGTCCCCCCTGATTCCCGGAGCGGTTGGAGAGCGCTTCGTTTTCTGCTCTCACCTCTTGCAGGCCTGGTAGGGGCTTCGCTGTCTCCTGTCGCTCCAAAGTTTTGGGTTTTTTTTTTTTTTGAGAAGTGCCACACAATGTGGGATTTTCCAGCCGTTCCAGGCATGAGGCCCCACGAGCTCTTGCAGCAGCGATGGCAGCAGGCACCAAGCGACGAGCTGCCTTTCTCTCGGAGCCGTGCTGTGGCTGCATGGAAGGACTCGGGGCAGGAATGGAGGGATGTGCAGCCAGCGGTCTCTCCCTGTGCCCAGCGGGGTCAGTGCTCGGCCGGCTTTGTCCATGTCCAACCCCTCTCCTGCCCTCTCGGACCCTCCTGGCAGCGAGCCTGGCCGGAGCTGTGCTCCTGGACATGGAGCCGTGCGGCTGGAGCAGCCCCTGGGAAAGAACCCCCCGTCCGTGCTGGGGAGAAGCAAACGGGAACCTCTTGCACCCAAAGCCGACAGAAGAGTTCTCCTGGTTTTTCTCCAGGGCATTGGGTACTCTTGGAAATCTCCCTCAGGCTCGGGCTGTGCTGGAGCAGACTTGCCTTAAGCCTACGATGACCACATCCCTTTCAGATGTCCCTTTCTTGTGCCTTTTTCTCGTCCCCGCCAGAAATTGTGCTTATTTCTGATACCAAATCTGTTAAAAGGGAAGGCCTTGGAAAAAAGAAGGCAATGTTCCTGGACGCTGAGAAACAAATGATGATCTAGAAAAGAAAGTTAAAAAAAGGGCTACTCCTTTTTATTTTCTAATTGCAGTATTCGGGGTGGGGCAGATACCGAAGACAAAAGAAAGCTCATGGCTTTTGGGGGGGGGGGGGGATGACGGTGACACCCAACTTGTGAATACTTCTCATAACCTTTTCCAGTGGGATTACTTTGTCTGAGCCCCTGAAATCAGGAGGGCAGGAGCCCCCAGCCCCAAAGCCGGGGGTGCTGGGGAGGGTGGTGGTGGAGGGGGGAGCACTGATGTGTCCTTTGGGGACTGAGCCCGGAGCCCTCCTGCCCCATGCCGGCCGCGTCGGAGCTCAGCTTTGTTTACAGTGTATCTGTGGTTGAATTACACCACATACAGTAATTCTCCTCGCGCTGCCAGTAATTTCACTGACTTACCAAGCAGGCATCATTTCCTGAAAGTCAGCCCTGTGCTTAGAGGAAGTAAGAGCACTCTCCTTCATGACTAAACACTATATGCAAATTTCCACAGGCTTAGGACAGACGCACTGGATGGCTGTCCTTTTTTCCTCCATTTTCACTCCTTTCTTCTGCATGTTAATTTTTAAAAACCCTTGATGAGCTCTCTTCCCGGCTGTTGCCGCTTGTCGTGGTCATGAATGAAGATCTTTCTCCGTTATATACTGAAAAATCTCACCTTACTGCTCCATCCGCGTCCTGCTCTGCCGACAGCAAACTGAATGCTGCGTTAAAATGTCCCAAATGCAGTTCTGGCTAAAGTTCCCATCTCTCTACAAGGTAATGCCTGCTTTTTCTTTTTTCTTCCTCCTTGGAATTCCCGGTGTGCTTTGTTTGCGAGGGCAGCCGGCTCCAGCTTGTGTGTCCCCGGGAATCGTGCGAGGGCAGCGGGGGTTTGGGGGTGCCATCTCTGGGAGCAGCTTTACCCCGCTGAAGGCGTGAGATGTATTTTACTGAAACACGTGGGACTCGGAGACTGTTCCTGCCGGTCAGAGCTTGGTCGGTAACTGCAAAACTCGGAGGAAGAGGAGCTGTGTGGAGAATTGATCGGTGTGTTTATGTAGTCGTAATGGCTTTCAGGAGTTTTATTTTTAAACCAGATGCTGGGTACGGAAAAGCAAGGGAAGTGCTTGCCAGCCGGAGCACTGAACCCGTAAGGCTGCGAGTTTATTGCCCCGTATTTAGAAAGACTGGGTTTTGGCAGCTAAAAGTTTTTCTTTTAGCTATCGACTGCTTATATTGCAGCAGTTGATCCTGCCTTTCCTGAAACATAATTTGCTTAATCTGTGATTTTTTCAAGACACCAAATCTCTCTTGTCTGGCAGTGCAGCTTTGTTGGTGTACGTATGTTTGTGTTTGCCTGTGTGTATATATGTTGTTTTTTAAAAAAAAACAAACCCTACCAACTGTGTGCTGTTAGTGAGGTAATGGATAGTTGTTGTGCAGAAGGAGTATTTGTTTCTTCTGTGTCTGGATTGTGAGCAAATAAACCATTTATATTGATGGCTTGATGGCCAGAATATTCTTCGGATGCATGCTCCTTCTGTATTTAGACTTCACCTGTTCTTTCATTATTTTTAATAAAGACTTTGTTTTGACTGAAGGAACCGCGCTGTTTCCAGTGGCTGGGAGAAAGAAGTTAAGTGGTTGGGTAGTTTTCCCCTGACTTTTTTTTTTTTTCTGATCTTTTCTAGGGAGTTAACCCTTGGTTTTGATAACTTTTCTGTTTTGGGATAACGATAGAAATAGCGTGCCGTAGCAGCACTGACTGGCGATTCATTTGCGCTCACAGTTTAGAAGTCTGGCAGATGGTTATCACTGATTTATCAAGTCACTCACTCGAGCATCTTCTGCTGTGAAGACCAGGCGTGATTTGTGCTTCCCTGGCTCCTGTTCTACTCTGTTGGGGTTATTTCAACTTCAGCGTGAAAAGAAGGTGCTGGTGAACCCCCCTCCAGCAGCTCTGCGTGGCCTCTGCGCCACCGGCCCCTTATTCCATTCCCCACTCAGCAGTGACCCCGCTGCACGGGAATCACCCTTTCGCTGGCTTCTATAAACTTCATCTCGGACTCGGACAGTTGGTTCTGAACCGCGTTTTCCCAGTAAATGTCAGGGTCTCTGTTTGTGTCCGTCCTTCTGTAACGGGAGGAACTGGGCAGAGCCTGTGCTGTGAGACGCAGCGCTCGGGGCTGAGATCTCGGAGGCAGCGCTTCGCCCCGGGAGTTGGCCGTCCCGCGCGGAGCGGTGTGTGACAGAGCGGGCGAAGAGGTGGAGGCAGAGCAGGTCTCCCGGCCCCCCGCGGTAAAACTCCTGCTGGTGGTGATCTGCAGCGTGCTGTCTGGATTTTGGTTGCAGGCTATGCTAAATTGGGGGGGGAGGGGGGAACCCCAAAAATTCTGAAAAAAACACACCAAACCCCCAAACCCAAATAGTCTAATTCCAGAAATAAGATTTACGTAGAGAATGGCTGCAGAATAGCATTTGAAATAAAGATCCTGCCTTGCAGGATAACTTCCGTCTGTTGCAGAAATTGGACTTCGACTGAAACATGAGTGCTTTCAGTGTAAAAAACCTCTCATTTCCAATGAGAAAAATTTAAAATTCTTATTAATCAGTCTTAAACAGGGACTTGCTTCAAATCCTGCGGGCTGAGACGGGTGACCTCTCCAGGGTGATTTCACCGAGCAGTTTCTCAAGCGCGTCAGGCCGTTGGAAAAGCAGGAGCTGGCTCTGCAGCCCCCCATCGCCCCTTCCAGCGCTCGCTCGCTGGAACCTCCTCGCTCTTCATGGTTTCTTGGGCTGTTTCTTCTACCCCTGATGTCGTCGTCTTGTTCTCCGCTACTTCTGTCTGTGCATCGGGGTCGGCACCTTTTGGCTGAGGGTCTCTTGTGGCTGGGATCAGCTGTGACTGGTATCGAAGTGTCGGTGGGTCTGACGGTGACTTTATCCCGTTGAGGAGAGGAAGTCCTTTTGCTCCCTCTGTTGTTTCATGAGCTGTGTTTCTGTGGTTTAGGTGATGAGCCTTCCTTTCCCTCGAGGAGACTAAGGCAGAAGCTCCTGTCTGCTCCATATAAACCAGTGGAGTGATTAGTCAAAGTTTATAATGACACAGGCTGTAGTTATCAGTGTGGTCTCCTATTAAACAATTACACTGCAGTTTGAATATAAGCAAGCCCAATTTACCGGGGTTGCACTGTAAGCTCTTCAGGGCGGGGATCTACCACGTTACTAGTTTTAGTGCTCTTTAGATAATGTAATTAGACAAGACAAATGGGAGACTGAAATTTGTGACTAATGCCTCGTAATACTGCAAGAGGACGGGCTCACTGAAGTCGTTTCCAGGACGAATATTATCCTCCCTCTGCTGTGGAGGCTCGTTTCCTCTTCCCCATTTCAGCCGGGTGCCCCAAGCAGAGGGACGGTGGTGGAGCTGGGGGGGCTGGACCCTTCGCTGGGGGACTGGAGGGCTCGGGAAGGCGGAGGGTGCTCCCGGGGTGTCTTGGGTTATGTCCAGCGCTTTCCCACGTCCCGTTGCTATCCCAGCCCGGCACCCTCCTCTCTTTGGGACCCTCGTGGGCCTCTCCGGTCTGCTCCACAACCTCCCTGCTGCCATGCCCACGTGTTTGCAGACGTTTCCTCCTGAACCGACTTCTGTGCGTGGTATTTGTGAATGAATAAAACTGCGCAGAAGTGTCTGGCTGAAGTGCAGCGATGAGACCGGGCAGGGAGCTGAGACCATCCAACTCCTCGAGATGCTGCTCCCGCCCTCCCTGGGCGGTGAAGCTCTCAGGTGGAATGCTGTTGGTTAAATGCCGAAATGGGTCCGTGTGGCAAAGGTTTTCATAATGAAAAGAAAAAACAACAAAAAAACACCCTGGCTAAACAAAGCTGAGCTTTCCTTGCAGCTCCAGCCTTTTGCTTTAGCTCTGTCTTGTCTGTAGCGGGCATCTCCCAGGCCTGTGTGTCCTTTAGAGAGGAAAAATGTGCTTCTCCTCTCCGCGTGCAGATTATACTGAATGCCTTTCATCTTTTAGATTTAATATCAAGGATGATGATGTCTCCCGCTGCCTGTTACGGACAGGAACTAGTTCTTGCAGCTCCTCATGTGACCTGAGCTCCGAGGGCTTGTTGGGAACAAGCCCCTGCTCTTTCTCCCGCCCGCCGAACCTCCTGCGACCTGTGCGAGGTGGCCAGGCCCCGGGTGTGCTTTTTTTTTAGGTTTGCATTCAGGATCGCCCCAGGCGCCTGTGAAAAGCAGCACGTCTGTGTCTCAGGACCGGCCACTTAACCAGCCGTTGTGCATCGCCTGTGGACACAGCACTTGGAGCGTCACGGATTTGGAGAGGGAGAGTTGTAGTTCCAGGTCCATCTCCGGAGCTGTTTGTGTCACTGTGTTGTGGTGGGAACTCAAAGGAGATAATAGCTGTTGCTTCTAGTGTTGCGCTTTGAAAGTAACTTCTTCAAAGCAATTCTTATGAATTCTTAAGCAATTCTTAAGAATTGCTCTTATGAATGAGCCTCTTGATATCAGTCTGTGTTTATTCTGTGTGGTATCTGGACTGTCAGACACCCCAAGCGGAGTTTCCAGCTGCTTCGGGTCTGGCTGCTGCATTAGTCCGGTGTAGCGGGTACCAGAGCAGATGGGTGAAGGACCATCTGCCTGTCCATCACCTCTCCATCCCAGTTGGATCTGAAGAGGTGTGGTAACGCAGGAGTGTAGATCGTGGTGACACTCCAGAGGCTGTAGAACTCCTGCAGCTCTTGTTCTTGGGGTCTTGAGTGCAGAGGAAGAAGCAGAAGGGTGAGGAGGATGCAAAGGGCGGGTGGTGGCTTGTTTCAGCAGCACAGCAGTTTGAGGTTCGACACAGCAAGTGTCTCTGCAGAGGACTGGAAGGTTGAGAGGGGCTACAGACCTTGGAAGATGGACAAAAAAAATCCGAGTAGCATGAACAATGTTAGCTGGAATCCCACATATAGCGCCCGTACCGTGCTCTGCATCAGGAGCTTGAGGCTGCGGGAGGTTCCTGCAGGACGCACGAGGCACTTCCCTGGCCAAGAAATGCCATATTTACCCAAGTGTTTTCCTACTTTCTTGAGTGTGAAACAGAGTCCCGTTCCCAGACGTCACTTAATTTTGAGATGATAAATCTAGATGCCTGCTTCGGTCTCTGAAAAGCCTTGGTTTCTGGGTAATCCTACAACAGCCACAGAAACATCAAGAGTAAGAGCTGCGCAGGAAGCGCTGCCCATCTGCTGCTGGGCAGACAGCAGCGGTGTCACATCAGCGCCATGCCCGGAGCCAGCAGGAGGGTGTCCTGCATGGCAGGACCGCCCTGGCACCACAGCCCAGCCAACAGCCCTTTCTCCTTCAGCCTTTGGGCCCCCCCAGGTAGTATTTGACGAACACGAACTTTACCCGTTGCGCTGCGCTGTGTTACTGTTTGCCTTTGCTTTAGTGCCTCGGCGTGCCTGCACCTGAGGCTTCGGAGCAGGGACTGTCCGCTCGGGCATCAAACGAGACATATCTGGGAAGCAGGAGAAGGGGATGTGCCTGGATGATTTTAAACACTGCAAACCCATCACTTTTGGTAGCAAGCCGGGAGGAGTCTGACCCAGCTCTTGGCCTTGAAGCCCTTAGGAGCCGCGCAGGCAGGCTCAGCTGTGCATGGGTTTATGTCAGGGGGGTTGGACTAGATGATCTCCAGAGGTCCCTTCCAACCCTATGGTTCTATGATTCTATGTCAGGCAGGGCTAAGTGACTTTTAAAAAATCTTTGGCTGCCTTTCTGCCTTGTAGTAGGAAATTGTCCCTTAACTGGAAATGAACAGCGATTTCTCCTCATATCAGACACCGCGGCTCTCCTGGCAGCCACGCTGCGGTATTATCACACTCATTTGGGTATCTGGGCTCGCAGAGAGCTGGGGCCGCTGCGTGCTGACAGCCCGACCCTTCCGAAGAGCCGCAGAACTGAGTTGTCTTGGCACCAGGAAAGAGCCGTCGGTCTGTCTGCCTGTCCCTCTGGGGCGGAGGCATGTCTCCGGCAGGACCTGTGCGCTGGAGCTTGGTGTTCGGAAGCGTGCTGCTCTTCAGTAAACAGCAGACAAAGTTTTTCTGCTTTGAAAAAGTTTGGAAGCGGTATTTGATGTGGAAGGAGAGCTGAGGCGCGGTGCTGGAGTCAGGGAAGGTGCGGTGACCTGTGCCAGAGCTAAGGGTGTAGAGTAAAAAGTGCTTTTCCATGATGGGTTCTTGCCACCTGAAGTCTGAAAAACCAGACAAGGAATTGATGGTAGGGAGGGGACTGAAGGTTATTTCTGAGCTGGAGTCCGTGTGACTCAAAGCACCATCATCACTGGGTCAGCACAAAATAAAGCAGTTGTAAACTGTCTCACTGCCGGCACCAGAAAAAGAGCAAGGGCAGAGCCTGATCCTCTGCACTGAAGCACGTTCCCTTCTTGTCCGGGCTGAGGCATGCCCCTGAGAAAAGGATTGGTAAATTTGCCAAGATTTATCCAGATGCAAATCCAGATGACACTGGCTCTCCTTCCCCCCCGCTCCTGGCAGGCTCGTTTGTGCACAACCTGGCATGAGGAGACTGATTTTTTCCAAAGCCTCCAGGTATCGCTGTGTTATAAATTGCAATTAAACAGCTGTGTCGTTATCAGGCGTAGCTGGCACTCTGTGAGCTTCTGCGCACCAATGAGATACTCGAGGCTTTTGGGTGTTAGACTGAGGACTTTTCACCCCTTATTTTTAATCAAATACGCAGTTGAGGTGACTGATGCTTTGTTCAACACTCCCCTTTCTTCCACTCCTGTACGTAGAGGTGCCCACAGGCTGAGTTAGTCTGGAACGTGTACCAGCGCTTCTCTTCAGTCACTGTTTTTCCTACGTTTTCAAGAAAATGAGATTTCAAAACAGCCGCTTAGAGCACGTCCTCATTTACAAGTTAATTTTGAAGTTTTGTGGAGCATGAAGTAGCAGAGCTGCTCATTTAATAGCAAGAAATTAAAACTTCCTGGATGAGTAGGTGTGAGAAAAGAGCTCTCTGCTCTTCTCATCCCGCCGTCTCTAACTGTGGTCATTTCTCCATTTCAGGATTCTTCATACCTCGATGAGCTCTCCAACAACAACTCCCTCTTCTCGTCCCCTGCGGATTCCCTCTCTGACATTGCAGATCCCAAGAACTTCTTGTCTAACGACAGTCTGAACCACGTGCCAACACTATGGGATGTAAACACGCCGCAGCAGAACCAAATAGAGGTACGGGCTGCTCCTCTTCCGTCCTCCCATCAGACAATAGATACCTCAGGCTTCATCCCATGGTGTCTTCACCAAGGAATTAAGAATCCAACCCGATTCCCTACAGGGGTGAAGTTGCGGTATGATGATGTTGTTTTGCTTTTACCGACTTCACTCAAGGAGGGAAAGGGTGAAGTGATGACACACACTTTAGTCTCCTGGAAGCAGGAGAAAACCCGGATATCCTCAAAGGGATACATGCACTTCTTCAGAGTGCGGTGCAGGCACTAGCTCTTCCGACAGCTGTGGCAGGTAGGTGCCGCACGAGGAAGATGTATCCCTAAACTGGGATTCAGCAGGTCCAGAGTGGCCTGCGACAGGGCGCTCGGGAGTGCTGAAGAGATGGACTCCAGGAAAAACACCGTGTTGTAGATCATTAACTGTCCCCAGCAGCAGCAGCCCCCATTTGTTTGTTCTCCATGGCAAGTATTTCAGTAACAATGACTAAAAAAAACAAACTCTGTCTCAATTTAAGACTAACCGTTTGTGTTTACTTTGTGAATCCGAGTCCCTGCAAGCTTTGACATCTCCTGGTTTTCCTGGGCGGGTGATCTCCCGGCAGTCCCGCAGCAACATGTGGTTCTGTGCATTTTTACCAGCCTTCTGCCATCTGTTTTCCCTCAGCTGCTGGGACTGATTACTCACTATTGCACAACCTGGGTCTGTCACTGCGGGCAGCCACCAGCTCTGGTTGCTGGTGGAACCGATACCGTACACATCTGAACCTCTAGATCGCAGCTCTCCCAGTGAATGCCCAGCCGTGCAGTAGGTTCCCTTGCAGGTCATTCTCATACGAAGATTGTGGGGGAAAAACACCCAACGTGAACGTCCCAGAACACAGTCTGGCGTGCCCGTGCTTTAGTCACGGTTGTATTTTGAGGTTCTGTCGTGTTTTTAGAGGCTGCGTTTTGCAGTCGGTAGCGTGTCCGACTGTATTTCCGTGGTGAATGCTGGCTGTTTGTCACAGCTGGGGAATAAGAGTCTTGGCAGCGGTTCTGCTTTGAAATGCTGCTGCTGCTCTGTGGCTCCGCGACAGGTTGGGCATTGAAGGAGCGTGGCTTGGTGGCGAGGGACCTGGGAAGTCGAAGCTCCTGTCTGCCTTAGACTTTCTGTGAGGTCTTAGAGCCCGTCACACGGATCCTCAAATCAGGCACCCGAGCTCTTGCTGAAACCGATGAGATTTGATCACCTTTATAGACCTTTGCAGTGCCTGCTCGGCCCCCAGCGCGGCAGAGGACACGGCTGTCCTCCTTCCCGGGGGGAATGTGCTGCGGATCGAGGGCTGTGCAGGCCACCCCCACGCAGCCCGCGAACTGCAGACCAGCCTGAACTTGCGGTCTGAGAGGGTTAGCAGGAAGAGCACTGAACTATTGGAACCAAAGAAACAGCTGAGGAATCACAGGCTTGTAAACTGGGTGATTAAAAGTGCTAGAAAATAGTTATATCCCCCAAGAGAGAGAAGGCATGTGCCTTATTACCCCTACTCTCCTATTATTATTTTTTTTTTTAATATAGTAGCCTAAATCACTATAGAAATAGTTCTGCAGTGTCCTGTTTCTGAGCATGTGAACTCTCTTTGAGGTACTCTATGCCTAAAAAAGCTTGTAGTTTTGTGCCTGTGGACTATACAGCAAAAAACTTAGTGGGAAAGCCCGCTCTAAATCCAGCGTAAAGAATGCAAGTGAGAAACAAATATGTGTCATTTAAGTGTGAACTAACTCGTCTGACCGTGGCGGAGCAGCCATCTCCGGTCTCCGCGTGCTGTTCTTCACGTCCTCCCGCCGCTTGTTGTCCTGCAGAGCACTTGGGTTCAGATAAGGCCAATTAACTCCTTGGAATTCCATTTATAAACCACTTCCTTTCGAAAAGAATCTTTAGCTATTTTAAACATTATCTTATCTGTGTGTTCTGAAGACAGAGGTGGTTGGGGGGTGGCGGGTTTTTATTTTTGGTTGTTTTTTTGTTTCGTTACCGAGTTTGACGTTTCCCGAGGAGGTGTCAGTTAAGCACATCCAAGTCAGGAGATTTCAGTTTCATTTTTGCATGGGAGGTGGGAACTCCCAGGCCACTTGGTAAATGGATTGTCAGGTTGACTCATGATTGGCAACTCTTTTATTACCTGAATTTCAAATATGCTTTTTCTGGTGTGGTTAAAGGAGTTAACCGTGTGACCTGTTGCAAAATCTCAAGGGCGGTACCGAGGAAAAGGTTCCTTACTGTAGCATTCAGTACAGGACGGAGCCTTTGCTGATGTCCTGCGCCCAATATACAAGAAATTTGGATAATCTTTCCCCGTCCCTCCCTACACCACCCATTACACCACCAGAATTTCCCATAAAACAGCAGGAATTTTGGCTTCTGAGCAGCCTGAGCAGTTACTAAGCTTCAGTCCGAAGCTGGACGTCGGTCCCGTTATCCCGTGCGTCACCCAGGCAGGTGCAGCCCTGCTCTGTTTTGGCAGAGCACATCCCCCAGTTGTAGCTGCGCGGTCAGCTTGACCCAGCAGCCGTGGCTACCCTCACACTGGGGTGTCAGGAGAGTAGTTTTTCCAGAATTTCAGGCTAGGAGGTTCAGGCGGAGCAGAAACAACCTCTGTAAAGAGCTCTGATGCGCGGGACGTCTCAGGAGCGAAGCTGGATGCGTCCTGCCTGTGAGACCCACACGGGGAGCCCAGGTACGGCAACGGCCTTATACCTTGTCATCTTTAAAAGATAAAATAATGAACTGTCTTCTGTCGTGTAGCAATTTGAAGATAACGGTGTGGAAAAGACTGTATCGGGAATTCGACTTTCCCCCTTTTTTCTATCGGCCGTCACTAGCATTGGGAAGTGGGTTTACAGAAAGGGGGGAGAGAGCGAAATTGGAGAAAAGCATCACAATGAGACAGCGCAACGCTGAACCTTTCCAGCTCACTGAGAGACCCTTATCTCAAGCGGCCGGTGCTGGAGCTTTAGGTGGAGTGTTTGTGATGGAGGAGGAAGCGGCCGGACGCGGAGCGGAGCTGCTCTCCGTGAAGAGAGCAGACATGGGTAACGTGCCGGCTCCGCTTACCGGTTCGGCGGGGGGGGGCTCTCCCCTTCGCGGAGGGAAGAGCTACTACTCCACTGGTAAATATTTGCAGGAGTTACAGGCAAAACACGCTTGCTTCATTTGTAATGAAGTTGTGAAATACCTTTTAAAAATAGTTCATGTGATCCGTTGTGTGTTTTCTCACAAACGTAGAGTGTTTTTAAGGTGGGGGAAGCAAAGCCCTGCCTCTGAAGCCTGTAGCTAGGATTTTTGTGAGCTGCTGATGGAGATTTTTTTTTTTTTTTTTTTCCTAATTCACAGCACTTTGAAAAGGTGAACGCCCTTCTCCGAGCTCAACGCGTAGGGAATGAATTTATGCAGCGGGGGGGGTTGGCTTGTCAGCCAGATGGGACTGTTTCTTTTCCCACGGAAGTCACGGCAAGATGGGGCAAAATGGAGAATAATGCAAAGAGGGGAAAAAAGGGAAGTAAGACAGAGTCTTTGTGCAGTTGTCAGCGGCTTTACTGAATGATTCTCTCTCCTGCTTTCATCCCAGTGTTCTTGTGTATGCTGCGTGTGCCCCTTCTGTAGTGTTTTTAGACATGTAGCGTGGAGGAAGAGGAAAATCAAGCTGGGAGGTGAGTGAGAGTAGAGGAAGGAAGGAATTGTACAGGCTCAGCCGGGGCAAGGTGA
This sequence comes from Fratercula arctica, assembly GCA_947846985.1. Lineage (NCBI taxonomy): Eukaryota > Metazoa > Chordata > Aves > Charadriiformes > Alcidae > Fratercula > Fratercula arctica. Next base: position 3,767,430 of record CANTUZ010000022.1, on the reverse strand, counting down.
TATATCACTGCTGTAGCTCCTGCCGCCCCCCCGTCCCCCCGGACCGGCCCTCACAGCGTATTCTCAGCTCTGGGGTTAGTTTCTCAATGCTCCAAACAACCCAGGTTTCTGTCACTTCCCTTGCAATGCCTGAGGCGACATGCCGCGTGCCAAAGCCCCGATGATGAATTTGGGAGAACAGGGATTTATACTTTGAAGATTGCGTGATGCAAAACCAGACCTGCATTAACTTTCCACCGCTAGAACTGCGAGAAGCAAGTCCTGCCATTCCAGCAGATCCGGGCCTTTCTCTTGCCTAAGAAGAAACTCTTGTACTGAGCTCGGATTTGTAGGTGGAGATGTTTCACCTGCTCTCCAGATTTGTTGGCACTGAAAATAGCTCTTCCGTCCAGCTTCCTTCTGGTAATTCTGACTCAGGCTTCCAGTAATGGAGGGTGTTTTTTTTCTTTCTTCTTCTTTTTTTTTTTTTTTATTTAAAAAAAAAAAGGAAATAATCGGAGTGTTTATGCTTAAGAACTTCCCATCTTTCACTTCTGCTGGTGGAGCATGGGTCTCTAAGCTTGGCACTCTTCACAGGCTATAAACTTGAAGTAGTGCTGCTGCTGGCGGTGCGGATTGCTTTGGATGCTGCGAGCTGCTGGCTTGACCTTGCTCGCTGTCGGGAAATTCCAATGTGATTTTTGTTTGAGTGGGGGCAGACAAAGGATCTCCTTGACTGTCCCTCCCCAGCTCCGGAGTGTCTCAGAGCTCTTCTGCCTGGCTGCGGTGCCGTGGGCTTGGATGGTCCAAAGCCATCGGTAACTCGGAGGCAGCTTGTCCAGCAGACAGACACACACCCCCCCTGGTGCTGGCCTGCGGGGGGGCTTGTGGTGTGCTGTGAGCTCCTGTGGCTGGTCTCTAGTGGGTCCTTCCTCACCAGTGGTCCTGCGAGAGCAGCTGGAAGCCTGCAGGCTTCGGTGCTCTCAGGCAGAGGGTAGTGGTCCCTGCCCTCAGGACCACTGTTAAACGGTGCTGACCCCAGGTTGTGTTCTGGGGCAGGCAGGTAATTACTTCAAAGAGTGCTTTTAATGTTAAAAACAAAATTGCAGAATTGTTAAGTAAATGCTTGCCTCAAGGGCAGTTTGTAAGAAGATGTAAGGTGTTGGTGTTCTGATTTAATGCTCGGTCGTTTCCCAGCGATGGCTTTTGGTTGCAGTTTTGTTCGGTCTTTCCCATTATCCCTGTTTGGATCTCCTCGGCTGTACTCCAGTGTCCCCGTCTGGTTCCCAAAGTGATGCTGTTTCTCTTCCATTAGCAAATCCAACCCAGAGCTCTCAGTTGGACTCGCCAGTTCAGGATAAAACCCATGATCCCGCAACAAGAATCTACACGGCTCCTTTTAACAGGGACTTGCCTTGTCGGGAAGGGCAGGGCAGTTTTGTACGGTGTTCCCTTCAAAGCACGTGGGGAAACGGTGACTAACGTAAGTGCCCCAGCGCAGAGCAGGTCCAGTATTCCCATAATAACCTTCAGTCAGGTCTTGACAGGGACTGCTGGCTTCTAAGAGTCCTTTGAAAGCAGCAATGTTTGCCCAGGTAATCTGTCAGTGCTAATGGGAGGCGTGTGACAGGTGGGCTCATGCCTGAGATCTTGTGTTTAAAGGTAAAATGTGCCGTTTTGGCATGACCCATCTTAATGTGGTGTAGTTTGGCAGAAAGGCTCCGTGCCCTGCAGGTGGGGAAGGACGTGTGTCCCTGCAGGCTTCCATCACACGTGGGCACACACACAAAACATTCACACTTCTTACGAGAATGTGTTTACCTTGGTCAGTTATTCCCTGTGTGTGTGTGTCAAAAAAGGCACGAACGGCATTTGCAAGATTTATTAGTTTCCAGAATTATTGCCCAGAGCTTTTCTTTCACAAAGAGAAGGTATTCAAGTCCACTGACAACATCCGAGCGTAAGACCCGAGTAGAGGGCACAAGTATCTTTACTGTTGTTGTACCTTCATGCGTGTTGGGGGTGGAGGGCTGAGGGTTAAGGCTGCTTTCTCACCCGCACCCTTTCTGTTCCAGGTGTTCTCGCCCAGCAGATCGTTCTCTGGCTTAAACAGTTCGAATGACCACGTTCCTGCTGTCCCCAACACCCCGCTCCTCATAAGCTACCAGGTGAGAGCCGTGGTCGGCTTCAGAAGGATCGGACACCAGGCCCTTGACTTGGTAACGTCGCAGGGTGCAGGGGAGCAGTTCTCACCGTTCTCCCTTCAGAGGGAGCGAGACAAGAAAATCGGACGGATACCAGCCACTGCCCTTTCCCAGAAACATCTTATAGTTCCCTTGGTGGAACCTCGCTACGTTAAAGAACGATTTGGGATTTCATGACTCTGCTTTATGCTGCTGAGGACCACGCTGAGTTTAAAGCTGGCCTGTGTCCCTTACTCGGGGCCAGATTAGGGCAGAGCTGGGCAGAATTCACGCTCGCCCGCAGCCCAGCTGAAAAGCGATGCAGACATCTTTCCCTGATTTGGTGGGGAGCAGGCGTTGAAAGGAGCTCTTCAAGCACTTGCTGGGCCCCCGGGGTGGGCTCTCACAGGCGGTTTTCCTTGCGTTGCTGTAGTCTGTAAATGAGATTAATTGTATTTGAAGGGTTTGTGAATTTGCATAGAGCTGGTTTAAATGGTTGTTTCAGGCACCGTGTAGCAGTGCCGCGTGTCCGTGGTTCAATGAGAACATTAACATTTGGTCAATGCTGTGTTTTCTTTTCAGTCTCAGGCTCCTGCAGAGGAGGAGGATGAAGGTGAGGAGGAAGAAACAGAAGAGTTGGGGCAAACGGAGACCTATGCAGAATATATACCTTCAAAGTGTGAGTGTCTTGCCATCTCAGGAGCATGGGAAGTTCTGTTAACTCCATTGTGGACCAATCTAATTATCTGCTCCTTTATTTTCCTGCAAGCGGTATATGGTGCTTGCCGTGGCACATCCCAAGCTTGTGATTTTTCTAGAAAAGCTTTACCGATGTGCTGATCCTTTGCTGGTGCTACGCTAATTTAACAGAACTCTTTTCTGTTGCTTTTGGGGGAGGCATGACTTGGTTTTGGCAATCTGAAATTTCAACGGAACAAAAGAGCAAAGAGCAGGCGTCGGGCCTGTCTCTTCTGTACCTGAGCAGAGGGCTACAGACTATTAATAGGAGCTCTGCAGTCCTTTTTGAGATGCCTCATGGGAGTGAAGAACTTGAGTTATCTGGTTTTTGTGTTGTCATTTAGCCAAGATTGGGAAGCACCACCCTGACCTCGTGGTCGAGACGAGCACCTTGTCCAGCGTCCCCCCACCCGACATCACCTACACCCTCTCCCTGCCGCGCTCCGTTGCCGACAAAGGGTCCCTCTCTGCACTACAGCTGGAAGCAATCATTTATGCCTGCCAGGTACGTGGCTCCAGTGTGCCCGGCTCGCGTGTCTTACACTAGAAAGAAACTGCCTTTTGTATGGACAGATGTTCAAGTGTGTTCTAAAATAACCTCTAATATAGGTGGTGAAACTTTGGAAGCTTTGTCATATGGCAGTTTAAATGCATTTTGAAAGGATTATTTGAAGCCGGGGACTTCTGTGGGGTCTGTTTCCTAAAGAGGCAAGAACCTTTGACTTTTGTTGCAGAAGGGTGTGCTTTACCTTTTGGGGACCTGGGGACCTTTTCCGCGAACGGCCACTTACGAGCTTGGCTGTGACACTTGACCATTTCTGCTGTGATTTATCTGGGCAGGATAAATGCCCAGCAAATGCCCACTTGCATCGATGGGCTACATGAAAGGGTTAAGTGGTGCTCTTATAAGCTCACATCAAAGCCGTTGGTAAAGGCAAATCTAGTTTAATTTCCAGTTCTGTTCTTGATTTTGCAGCAACATGAAGTTCTATTACCCAACGGGCAGCGAGCTGGGTTCCTCATTGGGGACGGTGCTGGAGTTGGAAAGGGCAGGACAGTTGCGGGCATCATCTTTGAAAATTATCTTAAAGGGAGGAAAAAAGCTCTGTGGTAAGTTGTTGTGGTTTTTTTTCTCTTTTCCCGTAAGACCTTGGAGTTAGTTTGGGTCTGGGAGTAAGGAATTCCTTAGTGCTGATGTTGGCTTTATAGTTGACTCATGCTGTGGCCTTGGGTAAGTCGTTTCCACCTCTTTGTGCCTGTGAAATGGGAATATTTCCCCTGCAGCGGTGATGGAGAATGAGTCACTATGAAATAGCAGATTATGTACTACTTGGAGTGCAGTGTCAGGCCTATCCCCGCTCCCTTTGAAGTCGGACGAGGGATATTCGTGGACTTCCCGGGTGCGGGCATAAGCCCCTGGAGTGCGGGGTTTTACTGCAGAACGCACACAGCTTGTCGTAAGCGGCAGACTGGAGCCTGCTGTGGGATCGTGCACTAAGGTGTGTGGGCAGTTGGAAATGTGACGGTTTTGCACACCTAGTGTTGCTTTAGTCAGAGCTATTAATCACTGTGCATGCCCTGACTGTCTCCTTCGGAGATAACCAGACCCACGTCTTGCTTTGCAGGTTCAGCGTCTCAAATGATCTCAAGTACGATGCTGAGAGAGACCTGAAGGACATTGAAGCCTCCCACATTCCTGTGCATGCTTTGAATAAGGTAAGGAGAGAAGTTGGAATGGTGTTCTGGAAAATCAGCCTACAGTAGCAGTTAGATGGATCCGCCTGGGCGTGTAAAGCAGCAGTGGGTTCTGCCTCCGCGTGGCTGGTGGCACAGGCAGTAGCAGACAGTGGGCAGCTTGCCGTTCCCTCTCTCGGTGTGCTTTTCCCACTCTGGCCTCCTGCTATTTTTATACGCTCTGCAGAGCCGCTCTGTGAGCACAGGGCTGTGTCCTGCAAGGAGCGAGAAGTGTCTCCCGGCAAGTGCAGAGTTCAGCAGGACTTGAACCTTTCTCGCCGTTCCCGAAGAGTCCTGCAGAGGGAACAGCTCCTGCTCGGTGGGGCCGTGCTCTGCTCTGCTGGGCTAACGTTGCCCAGCGCTGATTTCGTGGAACCGCTTTTCAGAGCTTGTAAGTGAGGGAGCACATTGAAGCGCACAGATTGGTGCCTGGCAGGGGGCTGCAGACGCAGGGTGCCGTGGCTGAGCACGTGGGTGTTTTCCCCTGCTGAGCAAATCAGAGGATATTCAGACTTTCTTCCAGTTATTCAGTGGTGAGGATGAAGTATTTCTCAAAAGAAACGACCAGCAGTTGTGTAATGACTGTTTTCAGAGTCATTCGTAGCCCGTGCTTTAGTCTCTTATCCAGTACACCAGCCTTGGCCAGGCTTGTGTTTGCCACGCCACTGGCCAGTTCGCTGAAGCACTCTCCTCTGGTTTTTAGTGGTGTTGAACAACCAGCTCTTACGAAGTCAATGGAAACCACATGTCTTCGACACCTCTGAATGCATCTATTAAGAGAATGAAAGGGATGTTTGTTTTCAGACCAAAAAGGCTTTAAATGGAACTTTCTTCAGATTGGCACCATGGGTTTTTCCCCCTGCCTTTTATTTCATTACAGGTGGGACCCGTCACCATAAGGCAGGCAACGGGGTCTCACCTGCTCAAAGAGAAAATTATTTTTTAGAAGTAATTAGAACAGATCGGGAGGGTTTGAAACAACTAAACATTCTAAACTGGTGCTTAAAAAAATGAAGCGACTTCAGCTGGCCAGCAAATTGAAATCCTAGCGTGGTCTCCCCATTTCACTGCATGCATCCAGATGTGCTGACACATTGGCGAGTGGAGCTCGTCCAGCCGTTTAAAGTCCCTGTCATCACCATATCTCAGTGCCAAAGAGAAGTGCTAAAGACGTCAGCTACCACCAGTCTTTTGTCTGTTCTGCTCTCAGATTGGGTTTTGTTCTTGGAGGCAGGAGCGTGTGTCCTGCACGGTCACAGCACAAGCGGCGGTATTGACTGTGGGCAACGAATGGGCGCGACGTACTGGGGACAAGCACCGTGAGCGCGTGTGCTCTTGTTCTTCCTCTCTGCAGATTAAATATGGTGACACAGCTACCTCAGAAGGAGTCCTCTTTGCCACTTATTCTGCGCTGATCGGTGAAAGCCAGGCAGGCGGGCAGCACAGGACACGCTTAAAACAAATTTTGGACTGGTGCAGGGAAAATTTTGATGGAGTTGTATCCTTTTAAAAGAAAAAGAAAAAAAAGGAGAAAGCGAGAAGAATTGCATGCTTGTGGTTGACTTCACCGAGGAAGGAACAAAGGGCTTGGGGCCATCTGAAGTCACTGGGAGCAGCTGTGCCGAGCAGCCTGGTGCCTGCAGTAGATATTTAAATGCTGTAAGCACATGCATTCCCCCACGCTCTCTCCTCCTCTGCAGGCTGCAGTGTTCATGGGAGGAGGGGAAGAACGCAGCTGGGATCGACCTTTTCAGCATTCTTGTCCCTCAGCAATACAAGAAACACCTTGGAAGTGAAGGGAGAGGGAGGGGGGAAATGACGTGGGGCTCGGAGGAGCAGAGGACTAGGCAAAACCAACAGATTTCTTGCAATGTGGGGAAGAAGTCGGTCCTGTTGATGTTGGGACTGGTTGTTCAGTTGGTTGGAGGAGGCTGGGTTGCATTTTCTGTCTGCTGCCATCTTCGCGATGAAAATAGATCCTTTCTCCTTAACTGACATTCCCCTCCAGATTGTGTTTGATGAATGCCACAAAGCCAAAAATGCCAGCTCCACTAAAATGGGCAAAGCAGTGCTGGACCTTCAGAACAAACTGCCTCAAGCAAGGGTTGTTTATGCCAGTGCCACAGGTGAGCTCCTCTCGGCATTGTGTGGGCACCACGCGGTGCCTGTCACCTCTGTGGTGGGAAGGATGCCCTTGAGACGTGAGCACATCCTCTGAGAGCGCACGTTCCTGCAAGAAGAGGTGAATGGCTCTGCAGTGCTAGAGCCGAGGGTGCTAAGATCTGCCCCAAGCCCCAGCGCTGCCCTTACTCACCACTTTTTGGCAAGTCAGACTAATTCCTCTCCAGTTTAACTCATTCCTGGCCAGCTGTTCAGCTGTACGATGACGCTTTCCAACTTAGTGTATGGAGGGCAACGTTTGGAAAGGCCCTTGGGCCTCCTAAGGCACAAGAGCAAATTACCATCCTCTTAGGAGTTCACTTTACTTGAATCAAAACTATTCACAACTGCTGTAGTTCTGCTAACAGTGAATTCTGTTCAAACAGGTGCCTCTGAGCCAAAAAACATGATTTACATGAGCCGCCTGGGCATTTGGGGGCCGGGCACGCCTTTCAGAGCGTTTGATGAGTTCCTGCATGCAATTGAAAAGAGGTAAGTCATGTCCAGCATCCCTTTTCACGGGGCTTACGTTTTGTGGCAGCCTTTGTTTGGGAAATGGGTGTGATGACTGGGGACAGTGGGCATCTAGAGCCAGGAGAGGTGGTGGTTCTGCAGAGGCGCTAACCCGATGCTGCCCCAAAGCAGAGGAAGGGGTTTCACAGCTGTCTTCCTCTCCCAGGGGAGTTGGTGCAATGGAGATCGTGGCAATGGACATGAAGGTCAGTGGAATGTACATTGCCAGGCAGCTCAGTTTCACTGGAGTGACCTTCAGAATCGAGGAGATCCCGCTGGATCAGCAGTACAAGATTGTCTACGACAAGGCAGCGAAGTTGGTGAGCGGGTCCCGCTGCAGGGGGGAGGCATGTTTTAACTGCACTTTGGGCAAGGCCACTTGGTGTGTGGGAGGGTTTGAGGACCCTAAACGTGGCCATGACCGCAGACCTTGTTTATGAGAAGGAAAAGGGGTACACATGCTCAGCTTGCATAAAGAATTATCTTATATTTTTTGGCTTCTATTCAAAAGTTCCACATTTGCAAACCAGAGCTTGCAACACCATGCTAATGCGGAAAGGAGAGAATAACCAGGCTGTTCATTCAGCCTAACACAGCGACATAAATACCGATGTTAAATCTGATTATCAAACACCAGACCGTTCTAATAACCACCTGCACAGCAGTAATGAAAAAGAAAACTAAGATATTAACTCAGCCTTTCTCGGTATTGTCTGCAGTGGGCAGAGGCCTTGATGGTGTTCCAGCAGGCAGCTGACTGCATCGGCTTGGAGTCTCGGAAGTCCTTGTGGGGTCAGTTCTGGTCAGCTCACCAGCGCTTCTTCAAGTATCTCTGCATTGCTGCTAAAGTCCGGCGACTCGTTGAGCTTGCCAAGGAGGAGCTGGCGAAGGACAAGGTGTGGTATCGGAGCCTCGCTGCACTGGCAGCAGCCATCGCTCTTCCATTGCAAGTGAATTCTTTTCCGTAGTCTGCAACCAAAGGGAGTTAATTATTGTTCAGCTTGACTTGAAAGCCGTTCCAAACCTCTTTATGGCTGAATTTCTCTCCAGATGAACCAGAACGAAGTGCAGCGTCTGGGTTTCTGAGAATATTCACAGTAAATGATACCGGGGAGTTATCGTGGTCTCATCTTCTGAGGCACTACCCGGTGTTTGTCTATGGTAGATGTGGGCAGGCTGATCTGAAAGGGTATTTTGGGTGACGTTGAAGCTAGAATTGGCACTTCAGGGCATGCTCAGTGGCAGAGATTGTAGGGGTTTTCTTGTGTGTGTATGGTTGGACTTGATGATCTCAAAGGTCCTTTCCAACCATGAAGATTCTATGATTCTAGAAGAGGTACCAGATCCCTCACCCCAAGCACAGCCCTGTCCTTTCATCCGTCTGGATGCGATTTGGAAATTTTGGGCAGAAGCTAGCTAGGAAAGTCGGTCAGCTTCTGTAATCAGAGTCATCCTCTCTGGTGTGAGCAGAGGTACGGTTTTGGATGCTGAAAGATTTGAGATGGTTCTCGATCAGGAGCTCTGCTACAGGCCCAACGCGTGTTTGGGACAGGGGCCAAGGGGGACATACCTGGGACGGTGAAATCCAGTCTCCTGACCCTGTGGCTGTGTGCCCTGACGCCGGCTGCGGTACACCCTCCCTGACGCCTTCTGTGTTCCCCCGCAGTGTATCGTCATCGGCCTGCAGTCCACCGGGGAGGCTCGCACCAGAGAAGTCCTGGACGAGAACGATGGGCATCTAAATTGTTTTGTCTCTGCTGCAGAGTGAGTTAAAAATCCCTGTTTTCCTTCCGGGGGGATGCAGGGGAGGCTGGAGGCGTGCTAGGGAAAGCCCTGCCCTGGGGCCACTTACCGCTTGCGCTTCTTGAAATGCAGTTTCATAAGCTTTGCCCTACAGAGGCTGCAAATGGAGAGGACACTTAGCTGGGTCCTTGAGGACCTGCCTTCAGCCTGACTTTAGGAGCTAGATCCCGGATTTTGAAGTTCCCTGCGGTTCAAACTTGCATGAACAGCCTGATCCAACTCTCTACGCGTGGAAGAGAATTGTCGGGTGTAGGAGAGCCAGAAATGCGAGCTCCGGTGTGGTTTGTGTAGGTCTGACTCTGGAAAACAGGGCTGTTGACACTGAAGAAATGAGGAAGGGAATCTCCTGTAATGACAGAGGCCAGGATGAGAATGTGAGGCGACATCGCCGGAGGAGTGAGGGGAAGGAGTGGCCCGAGGAGTTCAGGTTCACCAGTGCTGGCTTTCAGCACGCGTTGTTTGATTCAGGACGCGTTGTTTGATTGCCAGGCTTCTGCAGTGCCCTGGTTGTGTTGCCCTCATTCCTGGCTGAAGGGAGAGGTGGTTGTGCCTGCAGTGGCGCCGGCAGCAGGACCCGTGCTGCCCTTTCAGCAGAGAATGAGGCTTACGCTCCCCCTCATTTCTGCAGCTTTCAAAATACCAGCCCGTCCCATGAACGTGGCTGTTCCTGCATGATGGGTGACGAAAACCTGGGACATTGGGTTGAGTTGTGTTTCCTCAGTTCAGCAGGTGGCAGGGCTGTTTCTGTTTTCTTTTGAAGTGACTTTTAATGCAGGTGAAAGCAATGAGAGACGCCAGAGACAGTCTGTGTCCGGTTTAGGCCAGACTTTCCTCCCTTATTGATGGGTTTGTGTTGGTCGGTGTCACTCTGCCATCTCCAGTCCGATCCTGAAAAACAAACACCAGTTTGGTGGCAGTGCACAAGGCAAGTCTAACCACTGCTTGGGTTGATTTGGTCTCTTGGATTGGTTTTCATGTCTCAGAATTCAGAGGAACTCGGGCTGGAGGACTGCGTGGTCCCTTTGAGCCTTGCTCAGCTGTCGAAGGAGGAGCGGTCTGTTAGTGATCACACACTTGACTCTGACCCCAGGTCTAGAGGCAAGAGCTCTTTGCTCGGCAGCGTTGGCCAGATAACGAGCATCTTCTGGCATCTGCTGAGCCTCCAAATGCGGCGTCCTGGTTTTACAGCACTTCAGGGGATTTCTTGAGGGGAGTGTGCTGGGAAGAAGCAGTTGTTTGAAAGATGCCGAGAAACGGGGTTAAAAATAAACAGATTGCTCAGCGAGTGAATACCAGCCCAACCCTTTGTTTGCAGGGAAGACTGGGAAGGCGAATGTCGGGAAAATGAGCAAGGTTTCATGGCAGGGAGGTTCCAGACCTGAGAGTGAGTCTTTGCATGTTGAGCCCAGGGTCACCCCAGCGCACGGGACAAAAGGGTTCTTTCTGGTGCCGGGTAATTGCAGCCCCTGAACGGCCAGCACAGGGCTCTGCCCCTTCAGGGAGCGGAGCTGCCTCTGTCTCCTGCAGCCCCTCACACCAAGGGTCTTAGAGCTCCCTCCCCGGTTCCCAAGGCTCCCTTCTTCTCACACGGGCGAGTTGTCACGTCCATACCTCTCCGCTCTCGCTTCCAACGTTGTTTTAGTTCAACCAGAGCTCATTCAGCACTGCCTTCTCATTGCACTGGGGGTTCATCCCCACCCAACACTATCAGCATTTAAGCATTTTCTCTTTTAGTTGCAGAACAGCCCACAGAAGCATCTGTTTTCCACCTCTTATGATTTTTTTTTTTTCCCGTTCACCTGAAACCAGTATCCATGTTTTGTCACTTTTCTCCGTTTCGTGGGCAAGCGGGCCCACGTCCAGTTAATCGGAGGAACTTGGTGGAGCACATTTGTTGGACAGCCTGAGGGTGGTCTCTGCTGTCAGAGCACGGAGAGGGGCTGGGACACTGGGACTTCCTGGATGTTTCAGCAGGGATGTAACAGCTTCCCAGTATAGTGTTTCCCATTTAAAACTCCCTCTTAGTTGCTATAGAAAGGTCTTGCAACCTTGGCATGCCACGTGGTAGCGCAGAGCCCAGGGTCTGCTCTGCTTTTGTTGCAGCGTCTCCCCGGAACGGCCCCGCTGCCCCCGCCAGCAGGGCGGCCATGGCACAGAGGGTTTTTCCCGGCATTACAGTGCTTTGCCTTCCCTCAGCACGTCCTTTCTCGGATGAGGATCTGCTGGCACGGCCCACACTCCCCTGGCAGAAAACCCTTTGGTGAAACACGCTCAGTCCGAGCTGCTGCTGCTCTGGAGAGCCACGCCGTACCGGTGGCTGGCTGATCACGCGCTGGGAGTTGTGGTGCAGGATTTACCCCTCTTTCATGAAATGTGGTGCTATCTCAAATACACATTGCTACATGATAACCGGCAGATGTTCCTGTTCCTGGTAGCTAGAATAAATTTTGCATCTTACTTTCAGAGGCGTCTTTCTATCACTAATTCAGAAGCACTTTCCTTCAACCAAAAGAAAGAGAGAAAAAGGAACTGGCATTAAAAGAAAACGTAAGAGCACACTCCACTGCCCAGCATCTGACCTCCTGCCTTGCTGCTTCACCCCAGCCACTCAGCTTTTTCTTTTCCTTTTTCCCTTTTCCCTACTTCACGCTTTTTGCTACTCTGCCCTGGTTTCAGTTTGCCCTCCCGCACATCTCCCATGGCGCTCTCTCATCTGGAGGATGGCAGCTTTAGGTCATTCACCCATTCCTCCCTCTAACCCACTTCCCTGTCACAGCGTAGGTCCTCGCCTCCACCACTTGCCCAGTAGCTGTGCCCCCCTCCCTCCGCCGCTTGCCCAGCCTGCGGGCAGGCTGCCCAGAGCCCTGCCTGCACCTCTGAAGCCTCTGGCAGCCGGGGGGGGTTCTCCACTACTCCTTACTTAGAGCGTGGCAGGTGTCCTGGGGGGGGGGGAAAAATCGCTTCCCTGCCAAATTCTTCGCTGTGGCTGCAGGTAAGAAGAGTTTTGGGATTTCTCCTCCAGTGGGATGTGGGAGAGGGGGAGGAGGGGGCCAGCAGCACTGGTGGATTGTGGAGGTTATCCTGACGGGCCGCTGCTGCAGAGCAGCCTGTGCAGGCTGGTTTGTGAGCCCTGTCACGAAGCAGGGGCATGTCTTACTGTGCTTGGAAGCAAACAACACCCCGAAACACTGGCACCTTCCCGTGTCCTGCACCTTCCTCTAGAGGCAGGCAAACCTGCGGACTCCTTCCCCTGAGGAGTTAGCGCTGCTTAGAGCCGGCTGTGTGTTCATCCTGATGTGTGCAACTGGCTTTAGCCCTGATAAAGAGTGCCTTGTTCTTCCTTTCTCTCTCTTCCTTTCTCTTTCTTTCTCTCCCTCCCTCCCTAACTGCCCCCCCACCCTACCCAAGAGGCTCTGTCTTTCCAAGATCAGCCTTTCATTTGGGGCAATCTCAGCTATTTTGTGATTTCTCCTCCTCTTTCTGAGCTGGCGCTTGCTGTTCTACATTGATGCACGCGGCTGGGGACGCTCCCTTGACGCCGCTCGCTCTCCCTAGCAGGGAAGCAGAGGGGCCGCTGCGCCAAGGCTCTGAAGGGCATGTGTGACCTCACGGGTGTCATCAAGATCAGCGATGACAGCAGCACCGACTCCGACATGGGGCTCGACAGCGACTTCAACTCCTCCCCGGAGTCCGTGTTTGAGACGGACGATGTCATCTTCGTTGAGCACACCTACAACGGCTTCGCAGCTGAGGACAGAAGTAAGGGAGCAGCAGCACGGGGTTGGCTCCTTCCTCGCTGGGGGGACCTGGGAACTGGAGTCACTTCCTTCTAGTGCCTGTCACCCAGCTGGGGACTGTCGCCCACCCCAGTGCCCTGCAAGCAGAGACAGAGGCAGATCAGCCGTTACCCTTCTGGGGGGTCTGGCTGGGGGGACTGCAGAGTCAGTGAGCCGATGAGAGGAGACTCTTGGTGTTTTCTTGGAAAAGTGAAGCTCTTTTTCTGCTTGGGACAGCCTTGTGATCTTGGCTAGGCTTCATCCTGTGATGATCACTCCTGGGCTCGTGAGGTTGATTCACATTAACCTGAGTGATCAGTGAGCAGGAAGAATTTGCCCCGCATGTTCCTTCCCCACCAAAACAGGGGGAAGCACAGAGGGAAGTCACTGGGCAGCATTCATTGCAAGGCAAGGTGTCTTTGCTCATCAGATAGTGCCCCCAGAAGCCCTTTGGGATAACTTTTTCCCCCCTCTCTGATTTGCAATTACCAGCTAACTCTAAACTTTTGCATTTTATATTGCAGGTAATTTTCACATGCTGCCTTCTCGGAAAGATATGCATGGCCTGCGAGAACTAGAACATGTGGAAAAGATGAAGCAGGATCTCCTAACAAAAGTAAAAGCACTGGGCAAAGAGCTACCTCTCAATACCTTGGATGAACTGATCAATCACTTTGGGGGCCCAGAGAATGTGGCTGAGGTACTCGTCACAATCAAGAGTATATTTTGGTGGCACTGGGGGACAGGAAAAGGGGCTGGCAAAGGGGGCTCCTGCTGGGAAGAGGGTTTCCTCTCCTTCCTTGCAATCTGAAAAAGCTGTTGAGAATTGACTTGCGGCGCCGTACAGGTCTCTCCCCTCTGCTAACAGCCTTTCTCTCTCCTGTCGGTGTGTGCAGATGACGGGGCGGAAGGGCCGGGTAGTTTGCAGACCGGACGGCTCCGTCGTGTTCGAGTCTCGTGCAGAACAAGGCCTCTCTATAGACCACGTCAACCTGAAGGAGAAGGAGCGTTTTATGAAAGGGGAAAAGGTGAGTCAGGTTCGAGCCAAGGAAACCCCCGAACATCTGCAGGGGAGCGAGTACTGAGAGGGGAAGGAAAGGGAGGGTGCCTTTGCATGCTTGTGCCTTGCCAGCCTCAGACCAACAAGGCTCTGCAGCTTTCTGCTGCTGTTTGATGTGCTGGAACGTGACAAGGAGTCCTGGGTCCCTTCATGGGCTGGGGAGTTGTGCTTTGGGCTGTTTCTTGAAGCAGTTTTACAGATGTCCAGGAGCCTCACTCCCTTTCTCATTTATTATCTCTCTCCCTTAGCTTGTAGCAATAATCTCCGAGGCCTCCAGCTCAGGTATCTCTCTCCAAGCAGACAGAAGGGTGAAAAACCAGAAGCGCCGGGTGCACATGACGCTGGAGTTGCCCTGGAGCGCAGACCGGGCCATACAGCAGTTTGGTGAGGGCTGGATGTCCTTGGTCACTGTCCCCTTCCCCTGAGCGTGGTGGCTCAGACCATGGAGCCTCGGGCAGCCCTGGGAGGGAAAGGCACGTGTGGCTGCCCGAGCCAGGCCTGTGCGGCGGCCGGGGAGGTGTATTTAGCTTTCTGAGATACAGCACCTTGCAGAGTACAATGCTCCCGCGTTTTGCCAAGGTGGAAATGCAGACACAAATCGGTTGTGACTGATTTTTCTCGTGGGGAAGGTTTGTGTTGACTTCAAGAGCGATTTGCAGTGTGGGAAGGGGGGAACCCTCCCATACGTGTTAGCAGTGTGTCCTCGTGAAACGTGCCGGGGGTGCCTGGGGATTTCTGTTCCCCCTGGGGAGGCTCTGTAGGATGGGGAGGGGCAGTTCCTCAATACGTGAGCACAAAAGAAATAACTCGCATCCTAGCTCAAACTGGAGAGTCGCTCCTCGGCCCCAGAGGGTCAGGGCTATAAACTCAACTCTGCCCAGGTCTCGGCAGCACCAGGGCGATGGATGCGACTCTGTCTTTTCCCCCAAACAGAGATCTCCTTTGAAAACCAGCATGCCGTAGAAAGTTGTTTGGACTCTCTCACCTCTTGCTCAGCTTCCCTTCCCATACCAGACAGGCTGTACCAACCTCTCCTTTCGCTTCTCTCCTCGTGTCCCTGTAGGTCGAACGCACCGATCGAACCAGGTTTCTGCTCCGGAGTATGTCTTCCTTATCTCTGAGCTGGCAGGGGAGAGGAGGTTTGCATCCATCGTGGCAAAACGTCTGGAGAGCCTTGTAAGTGCCCTGCAGCAAAGAGATTAACATGTCAGTTCCAATTCTCTCTTGAAGAGCTTCCATTCCGGTGTTCCCACTGGCATGGCCAGTGTAACTCGTACGGGGGATTGCATCACCCCTGACCGAAGGCATTGCAGTTGTAGAATGCAGGCGGCATTTAGCATCCTGGGATTTGGGAAAGGAAGTGAAGAAGAATACGTAACCAAGGCATCAGAAGGAATTTCAGGGAAGCAGAACCCAATTCCAGATGCTGGAATTCCCCCAGTGTTGCAGGAGCGTAAACCCATCTGTTTCCAGAAAGCTGATGAAATAATTAATGGAATAATTAATTTGTCTCTGTTTCATTTTTCTTCATTTCTGATAAATCCCCAAATATTTTGGCAAAGTCTCAATATTCCAGAAGAACACTGCTTCCCCACTGCTCGTTCTTATCCTGGCCTCTTTTGAGACGTGGCTTTCGCCATCCTTCTCTGGTGTTTTGCAACAGCTAAAAGTAAGAACTTCTTGCTTTATCCGCCTTCCTAGGGTGCCTTAACTCACGGAGACCGACGGGCCACCGAATCCCGAGATCTCAGCAAGTACAACTTTGAGAATAAGGTAACTTGCGCCTGTTTTCGGGGTAGCTGAGCCAAGGAAGGGTTGAAGTAGTTAGCGAGCGCCTTCAGTGGGAGCCAGCGCCAGGAAGATCATTGCTGGCATCTACAGGCAGGATCTGGCCTAGCACCCAGCACCCAGCTCCCCCCGCGTAGCACCCCATGTACAGCATACAGAACCGGATTATCATCAGTGGGGTGCAAACGAGCACCGCGCTGGCGGGGGAGGTTGTGCTCCCATGGGACAGCCGGGAAGGGTGTTTGGGCCTCAGGGAAGCTGGTGCCAGCGCTGGGCTGCAGATGTGCAGGTTCCTGTACTCTGATCCCCTGGGGGCAGAGGAGGCCCCTGACACGCAGCTTCCCCCTTGGCACAGCCGCCAGGTTGGTGGCCTTGGCGGAGCTGGTGGCTTTCTCTGCAGTGCCAGCACAAGTGTAGCGACACACTCGGGCCGCTGCTGAGCTGCAGGTGGAAGTTTGTCCCATGCGTGACTCTTCTCTCCTCTCGCAGTACGGGGCTAAAGCGCTAGACAGAGTTCTCTCCACTATCCTCAACCACACGGAGAACAGAGTTCCTGTGCCCAAGAGCTACGACAGAGGGGAGGCTGCGTTTTTCCATGGTAAGAACGTTACCAGCTCTGGGGTTTCTGCTGTGTCTTGTTGACCGGGTTGGTCTCAGGTTTGGGATGCCTGAAGAACGGAGCAGAAGGTCAGAGAGAGGGGATGGTACCACTGGCTTAGCAGCTCGCTAGTGAGCGGGGGGATTGGCCATGATGTCACCCTGCCAGGCGTAGGGCGACAAAGAGTCTGGGAGAGACTTAGCTGCGAAATAACGGGCACAGCTGGAGGGGAAGCAGCCCTGCAGGACTGCTGAAGGGAGGCTTAACCCTAAAATGCACGAGCTGTCTTCTGCCATTCCAGAAATGAAGCAAGGTCTCATCTCTGTGGGGATCTGCTGCAATCAGATGAAGTACGGCACTGTCTCAGTGGAGAAGGGTATGCATCAAGCTTTTTCTGCCCAACACAGGGGAGAAACGAAAGAGGCAGGAGGGTCATGGCCCAGCCACTCCCTCTGCATGGGAACACAGCCTCCAGGGGTTTGCTGTGCGGCGGGGGTAGGATGTTTGCTTTGAGGGGAGGGTCCTGTGGGCATTAGCTGGAGCTGCAGGTCACATTTTCCTGCAGCAGCCTGGCAGCTGACCACAGCCTGGAGGAACAGCCCTTGGGCTGCACTCTCGTGCGTTAGTGCTGTGCTGCCCTCGGGAAGGGACCTTGGGTGGCTTGTTGGGTGGCTCGCTTTGGGAGCGTGCTGCTGGGCTCCGTAACCAGCTGCGTCGTGTTCCCTGACCCGCCGCGCTCTTGCAGACTGCTCCATCACCAAATTCTTGAACCGCATCCTGGGTCTGGAGGTGGACAAGCAGAACATGCTCTTCCAGTATTTTTCTGACACCTTTGACTATCTGATTGAAAAGGACAAGAAGGAGGGCAAATACGACATGGGCATCCTAGGTACGGAGAAAGAGGGGTTGCCAGACCTCTCCCTACTGCACCCCTGAGGTTCCCTGTTCCTCCCTGTGCTGACTTGATGGCAGTTCCACAGCCACAGCCATCTCGGGCACTGCGGTGTCCCCACACAGCACAGATCTTGAGACTCCCACAAGGAGAGGAGTTGTTACGGAAAAGTGGATCTTACAGCAGTCTTTTCTCCTACAGATTTAGCCCCAGGAGTGGATGAGATCTACGAGGAGAGCAAGGAGGTTTTCCTGACCCCTGGGCACCCGCAGGATGGGCAGGTCGTGTTTTATAAGGTAGGCAGCCTGCACAGCTATCTCTGCAGTCCAGACTTCTCCAGCGCTGCCCTGTCTGGGGCTGTGAGCTGCTGGGTCCCTCCCCCCCTGCCCCGTGGCTTTGTGTCATGTTTGTGTCACAAATCTGCCTTAGTCATGGTGACTGGTGCTGGGAGTTACACAGAGGAGGCGAGGAGAGGCTGCCGTAGCCGGGAGGGCAGGCTGGCAGTGCCTGCTTCTAGGCTGCAGCAGCACCAAGTTTGTGTTGGGGGTGGGATTTGCGAGACAGACACTGATGTGCATGTCCTGCCCCTTGAAGTTACAGAATCCCTCTCTGTCCCTGTTTAGATCAGTGTCGACAGAGGCTTAAAGTGGGAGGAAGCCTATGAGAAGTCACTCAAACTGACAGGATCCTTCGATGGGTTCTACCTCTCCTGCAAGGTAGGTCCCTGGGCTCTGCCAGGCTGGCATCCCAGCTTGGAGGGTGACTCCAATGGGTGGTCTGCCCTGGCTGTAAGAGGTCTATGTCTGACCCCTTACTGTGGGTTGGGAGATGCCTCCAAGAACCTCCATCCTGGAAAGAAGGGGTTAATTTAGAGAAATATGGGCTCATAGAGAGAGGCTGTGGCTGTAACCATCAGCTCTACCCTAACAGATGCGAGGCCACAGATACACCTGTCTGCTGGCAGAGCAGAGCCGCGGGAAGAACTTCATCCTCTACAAGCCAAATATTGGGAAGCAAAGCCAGCTGGAGAGCCTGGACAGTCTGCAGAAGAAGTACCGGCGGGTAGGTGGGAACTGCAGCCCTCCGGCACGGGGAGAGGCAAAAGCCTCTTCCTTTGGGCAGGGGCGGCTTTGGAAGGACATTTACTGTATCCCTTTCACAGCTCCTCATAGTCCCACTGTGGGTCGGGCAGAGCTGGTGGGAGCACCCAGGTGTCCTGACTCCCAGCCCTGTATTTCAAGTCTCAACTGCATCTTGGGCAGTGAAAAATCTCTGCTGCCCTCTGTTTCTTCTGCAGGTGCTGCCTGAGGAAGCCAAGAAGCACTGGGAGAACAGTTACAAATTCTCCTTGACGAATTGTAACCATGCCGCCTGGTAAGGGATCTGCAGCCCCAACCTGTCCTGCCCTCCCCGGGGCAGAGCTGGGGTTGGGGAGAGGGTCCCTGGCTGTGGCAGCGGGGAAGGGCCACGCCGGGGAGGCTGCGGGTGGGGGAATCCTGCTCTGCTGTGGGAGCCTCTGCTAATTCGGGTTGTTTTTTCTCCTCTTTGGACTGAAGGAACGGGAGCTGCAAGCTGATCCAGGAGAGGAAGGAGTGCTTCCAGGGCATGCGCCTGCGTCACTACTACATGCTGTGTGGGGCCCTGCTGCGGGTCTGGAGCAAGATCGCCAGCATCATGGCAGACATCACCAACACCAGCTACCTGCAGATCGTCCGCCTCAAGACCAAGGAGAAGAAGAAACAAGTCGGTGGGTAAAGTTCTGGGTAGGGGAAGGGGAGCAGGACATTTTAGGAGAAGAAAGAAGGGGTCCAGCTGCCCAGTGCAAAGATTCTCTTCCTAAAAAGTCCCTAAAAAGGGACTTGTTCCAGCCTGAAAGCACCCACTGCTGAGGTGACCCCATGGGAAGGAGGGGAGCTGGGGCTACCCTGGCGTGTGTTTGGGCAGCGGGCAGAGGGTGTGAGCCAGGCCGGGGCTGCCCCTCTGTGCCCATGAGCAGCAGTGCTGTTGCTGCCTGCTCCGAGCCTGCCGGGGCGCTGATTTTCCTCTGGTTGCGGTCCCATTTCCCACTCTGCAGCCCGGCCGAGAGGTGGAGCAGGCTGGGACTGTGCTTGACAAATGGGCCCCAGTGCTGCTGCCCATCCCTCTGTCCCCACATTGCCCCATCCCTTCCCAAAGTGCTTTGGGGACTGATGCACATTTCTCCCCCAGGGATAAAGATCCCCGAGAGCTGTGTCCGTAAGGTGCTGGAGGAACTGAAGCAGATGGACGAGAATGTGAAGCGAAAGCACAACCAAGAGCAGAGCCCGCAGTTCTCCCTGCCGCTGCCCATGCTGTCACAGCCCCCGGACCTCACGCAGACGGGGACCGGGGTCCCCCTGCCCAGGCACTCCCTGTGCCAGGATGAGATCCTGGACTTGACCTGCAGCCCTCCCAGCAACAGCATTCCCGACGTGGTGATGAACCCGGAGCTCGGTATGCTGTGCTTGCCCTCGGAGCCCGTTCTCCAGCCACACCAGCAGCACAGGTTACCCTTTGGCTTCAGCCATCCTTCTGCCTTCGAGAGCCCAGCTCCCATCCTGGAGGGGAATGTGCCTCTGAGCTCCTCGCTGCATGAACCCCTGCCCCTGCCTCACCCGGGACCCCTGCAGACGCTGCAGCAGCAGCAGCAGCAAGAAGATTTTGTCCAACAGGATGGGAATATCAATTTTAGAGAGATCCTGGAGGAGATGTTAAGGACGTTCAATGGGGCCCACCAGGAGAACATGCTCCCCCAGGAGCGCCAGAGCGTGATCCAGTTCAGTGGGCCTTTCCCAGACTTCTGAAAGCCAGCTGGGCGCGCCAGGCGATGCTCGGCCACGGTGGATCCGTATCCTTTGGTGCAGAGGTGAGAGCTGGGGAGCCCCGGCTTTTCTACTGGTCTGGACTGACCCTTTTCTGGTTTTGAGGGAAGAAAAAAACAACAAAACATAATAGTTCCTTAAAGCAAAGTTTATTTATATATAATATGCAGTCAGGCATGTATAGATTTGTATATAACATGCGCTTGGGGGGAGTTGAGTGCTGCCAAGTTCAGCTGATCTGGACTGATGGTGTCTGCTGTGTTCGAGTCCTGCTCAAAGGTCAGTGCCCGTGGAGGACTGAGGAGAGTCCCCCCCTGCTCCTCTGTGCCCGTTTCCCTGCAGACTACTGAGTTTCCGAGCTGGGTCGTGCCTTCCCCGGCCCTCCAGCCCAGAGAGCTGGTCCCCCCGCGAGCTGGCTGACCAAACGGTGTCTGCATCGCCTGCTGCCACCTTTCCTCTTGGGCCGCCCCAGCGCTGCTGTGGACCTCGAGGCTGCTCTGGAGGGCTGGGTCTGAAGGCAGGGGTGAAGGGAAGGGAATGGTGTCCCCGAGCTTCGGTGTCCCTCTGTGCAGGGCTGAGCAGGCAGAGCTGAGAAAAGCAAAACTGCGCCTGCTCTGCCCTCCACGGGCAGGAACACCGACACCTGTGGCTGCTTGAGCTCCGTGGGAGAAGGCAGGAGCTGGCTGCACCCGCGCCTCGTTTGTCAATACCGTGGCAGAGCTCACAAGTTTGTCAGAGCTCAGCCACGCCGGGACCATGGGGGGATCCCCTGAGTGGAAGGACCCTGTGCCTCAGCAGCCCGTCCTGCACTTTAGCCTCGCCGGGTCGCTGTGGCTGGCCGTGCTTTGTCCCCACTTCTTGCTGTCGCGGGGTGTCCTTTCAGCTGGCCGTCTCACTGGTCCTGTCCTGTCGGGCTTGTCCTTGGCTGGGCCACGGACGCGGGATCCCTGTGGGTCCCCAGCCCTGCCCTCCGCTCACCTTGGTGAGAGCTGCTCCCGAGCCCCAGAAGGGAAGAGTTCCCGGGCGAGCACCGGGGGCTGCGCAGCGTCGCTGCTCGTGCTGCAACTTCACCCTCCAAGTACCAAAGAGCAAAGTTCTGCTTTGCAAAAAGCACTGCCCCAGACGACCCACTGCTGGGCAAGCTGCCTCGCCACAGAGGTAGCCCCCAGCCACTCCTGCCACCATCCCTGTTCCAGCAGCGTCTCACCTCGGCAGGTCCCGGGGAAACTGTCTCTTGTTTTCTCTCTTTAACCGAAGGAGTCTGGCAGGAAGCTGCCTGCTGGCAGGAACGCTCCAGGCCTGGCAGCTCCTCCGCAAGCCTCCCCTCTGCTCTCTTTCTTTTCTCTGCCTCGAGTCAGCGAGGTGTTTCCTAGAAGTGACACCAGGATGTTTTCAGGGGAGGGACACGAGACCTTCCCTGGCTGAGACACCGGCCCTTCCTCGGGGAGGACCTGGGGCAGGATGTCCAGCCGGGAGAGGCCTCTGCTGGGTCCCCCATGCCCTGACAGGTCAGTCTTGAGGGGGCTGGTGGAGCCCCCTCCTCCAGGCAGAGAGCTTCACCCCCCATTGTCCCCCCCCCCCCAGGGCCCAGGGACGGGCCGAGTGCCCTGTTTGCTGTTGGGAAGTGCTTTGGGTCAGGGTCCGCAGTGTTCGTGCTCCTGCTGAGACGGGAGCTGCCTTCCCTGTGAAGGCCACGGACCTGCCCCACGTCGCGCACGTGTGGGTTCGGTTTTGAGGTTGCTCTTGTCCCTGCCCTTCGTTCTGGGGGCTTGTCCTTGCCCCCCACCCTCCCCAGCTGGCACCTGCCCCCCGCCAGCCCGGGGTCAGCCCTGCCCTCGGGGCCGCGTTTTACTGCATTCAAGGAAACCTTGAAACCTTACCTCAAAGTGAACACCAAAGACGGGGAGCCCTTGCGGACCCCCCCCACTGGGGCCCTGCTGCTGCCCCGAGAGGTTTGTGCTTGTCCTGCAGCTTCGCTCGCCTCTCGCCGCGGGGCCGGCCGGGCATCGCCGCTTTCTGGGGTGTCACGACAGCCTTTGCCTAGTCCCGAACAGAGCAAGGCTCTCCCCGGCCCCACACCCTCCTCTATTTAAAATATCTCCCAGCCCACACCGCTCGTGGGGAGGCTCCGGCTTCGCCCCCTGCCCCCGTCCCGGTTCGTTCGCTCGGCCCTCGCTGAATTCTCGGCGAGGAGAGGAAAGGACACCGGGGAAAACCCATTATCAGAGAGGCTTAAACTCAGGAATAGTGAGGAGGAATTCTCCTGCTAGGCACCCTCCGCCAGCCGCTGCTCCGCCGTCACCCGGAGCCTTTCCTGGTGGCTTCGACGTTAATTTTAAAAATATATGCAATTCTCCCTCCCTGATCTCTGGAAAGACAGAGAGCACCTTCAAGAGAGCCCTTCCCTGCCCCGATCCCGTGTTTTTGTCAGGGTTAATAATATGTAACAATATCTTTTAACTAAATTATTATGCAGTTGTCCTACTGATTATGTATTTTTAAATGAGTCCCTTTTTTTTCTTCCCCTCACACCTTTTTGTTAGCACTTTTTAATCCGCTTGTTGTTTGCCTTTGTTTTTCTATGTGTATTTATAATTAATTGACATGTATATATGTAAAGAGATTTTTTTTTTTTTTAGAATATGTGCCTTTGACTAATAATTCCTGAATTTTCTACTTGCCTCAGAAGGATAATTTTG
The DNA here is from genome assembly GCA_947846985.1 of Fratercula arctica. NCBI lineage: Eukaryota > Metazoa > Chordata > Aves > Charadriiformes > Alcidae > Fratercula > Fratercula arctica. Next base: position 3,744,667 of record CANTUZ010000022.1, on the reverse strand, counting down.
CATTCTGCTCAGTAAAAATGGAAAGGAATCCACATACGAGATTTCTGTAAGTCCCAGCTCTCTGTCTGTCTGTCTCTCCGTCCGTCTGTCCAGAGGTGTAGATCTGTCCCAGGATCCCATCTGGGACTCGGATCAGGATAGGGATTCCAAGGCCAGGGTCCTACCGGCAGCCGGAGTTTATCTCCAGTGTCACCAACCGGGTGGCAGTTGAGGACCGCTGTCCCGAGCCCCCCCTTCTCCCCGGGCCGTGCGGAGGAGGATTGTTCCTGGAGCCAGCCAGGCGCTGGCCTTCCATGGGGCTGTTTTCTCCCGGTTTTGCTGGGGAAAACAGAGACAACGGAGCCACTGTTCAGGCGTGTTCCTTCAGCACCAGCTGCTGCGGCACTGCGACATCTCGCCCCGGCACTGCTCTGTCCCCGCGGGAGGTGGGACGGGGGCGAGCCACGGAGGAGCGATTTGGACCTCGCCTTGCGCAGCCGCGGCTGAGCCCTGTGGTGCTGCCCACAGAGTTCACGGCGAGAGCGAGTGGGGCTGTGGGGCAGCTCCCGACACCAGCCCGCCTGTCCCGGGGGGGGGGGGCAAGCGGTTAGACAGGCTGGGGCAGGATCCTCCCAGCGTCCTGGACGTGCCGGGCTGCAGGCATGTGGGGGGACCCCAGCAAGGACCGTGGGGCTCTTCCCCACTCACCCCTTGGCCCGCAGTGAGGACAGGGCTCCCCATGGGGGCTCGGGGTGGTTGGGGGCTGTGGATGACCCAGCACCCTGGGGAAAAGAGGCAAAGCAGCGCTCCTGCACAGCAAATCACCTGTAAAACCCGAGCTCTCCCCACCTGGGGAGACGCTGCCCCTCTGTGGGCTCGGCCAGACCAGGCTGCGCCTTCGCAAGCACCACCATGCTGCAGCTGAGACTCCCGAGGAGGACGGATGCGCCTGTGGTCCTGCACGCTGCTGTCAGACACAGCTCTGGCGCCGTGAGGTATTTCACCATGTCCCAGCACGACTTGGGGGTTGTTTGGCAGTAATGGCTTCTGGCCGTGGCTTGCGCCACTGCTGGAACTGGCCCCTTTGCTGCCCAGCCAGGGCCAGGAGGGGGAGCAGGGCCAGGGCTGTGCTGCTGAGCGCCCACACTCTGCCTTCGGAGAAAAACAACCCAATTGCCTCATTGGCGCAGACGCCTGTTGGGTTTGGGTGAGGAAGGATCCCAGCGGAGACAGACACAAACACACTTTCCACCTGCTCTGGCTTTTCCCTTGGGAGCGCCGCCTGACCTGGGATTTGTGTGCAATCCCCCCTCAGCAGTAATGAGGATTATCCCCGCTGGGCTCAGGAATTGTGTAAGGTCTTGGCTCCCCTGCAAAGCTCTGGCTTCTCACCAGGACCAGTGCAGCAGACCCAGCCCTGTCCTCTCCACCACTCAATTCCACGCGCCCAGACACAACCGGTCATTTCTAACACCTTTATTGCAAGGGGACATCAGATCCTGCTCTACGCCCAAAGAAAAGGGCTGCCCAACAGCAGCCGCCGGCCCTGTGAAGCCTCTTCCAGCGAGTGTACGCCAGATCTTCGGGTCTGCCTCACCAGCAAGCTGGCTTGAAGGCAGACCGTCATGGGGGCTGGATGAGAAGGCTCTACAGGCAGCAGGAGGCCGGTGCTGGGGCGCAGGGACAGTGCAGGGGGGAGATAAGCAGGTCTACAAGTAGGCAGGCAGGTCCTTCTCGATCACCTGCGAGAAGGAAGGGAGCGTTGTGCTACGAGAACATCATTGCCCCAGAAACATGCCTGAAGCCCCCAGAGAGACTGCTCAGAACCACCCACCCGCGCTGTGCTGGGCATCCACCCCCCTCAGAGCCTTTTCTCTCCCAGCCAAAGCAGAAGAGAGCCTGAGACGTGGCAGCAGAGCCTGCTCCGAGCAGTGCCTGGCCCCGGCCCTGCCTTTTCTCCACAGACATGATCTGCGGAAAGCTGTGCTTCCCCTTTCCCGCGGGTCAGGCAGAGTTGCGCCACCCCCCAGGCCCGCAGCAGACTTACATAGGGATCCTCCATAGGACTGTACCTCTTCACCACTTGGCCCTCCCGGTTAATGAGGAACTGTGGAAGCGAAGCAGCACCCAGGTGAGTCCCAGCTGTAACATGGGCTCTGCAGCCCTGAGAGGGGCAGAGCAGCCCAGGGAGCTGCTTGTGGTGGGGGCTGGTCTGGGGCAGATCCTGCCCCTGGCAGCCCTACTCCCCCCTCGGCTGGTTAGTGCCTCCCCGGGCCAGGGCTGGAGATAACTGGGCTGGAGGAGCCCGGGGGAGTCCAGGCAGAGGGACCAGGACAGCACAGGAGGCCCTCAGGACACTCCTATCCGTCATCTGGGATAACCGCAGAGTCTGTGGGTGAGGATCCCTCCTCCCTGCAGCACCCCAGGGACCCCCTACTGCCCGCCCCAAAGAGCAAGGGTGCGACCCAAGCAAAGCCAGGAGAAGGCAGCTATGTCCTACCTTAGTGAAGTTCCATTTTATTGCACTAGGAGAGAAAAAACAAGTGTGAGTCTGTGGCAGAAGAAACCCTTCCTCTTGCTGCAGCCAGGCCCCCTGCTCCAATGGAGCTGCCCAGAGCCAAGCCCTCCCTGCCTCCCAAGGTGCCTTCCCCAGTCCCCGTCCCACACTCACTTGCCCAGGGTGCCCCTTCCTTTGGGCTGGTCCTTCATCCACTTCCAGAGCGGGTGGGCATCATCCCCATTGACATCGATCTTGCTGTACATGTCAAATTTCACACCATATTTTTCAGCAAATGCTTTAATCTGGGCGTCATCCCCGGGCTCCTGAGGAAGGTGACGGAAGGGGCACTCTGTGAGCGTCCTGGGGACGCAGACGGGGGCCCAGCTGGGCGAGGGGGAGCCCCCACCCTGCTCCCCCCTATACCTGTTTTCCAAACTGGTTGCAGGGAAAAGCCAGGATGCGTAAACCCCTCTCAGCGTATCGGGCGTACAAGTCAACAAGCTGAGTGTAGTTTACAGCGGTTTTTCCTCATTTTGAAGCCACGTTGGTGATGATGCAGACGTAGCCTCTGGGAAGGGGGGGGTGTGTGAATCAGCAGCCCTTCCCCGGGCAGGAGGGCGAGGGGCGAGGCACGAAAGGCCGGTAAACAAGCTCCTCTCCCGCGTTACGCAAGAGATTAAGCCTGAGTGGGACAATCGTCCTGAAGCCCTTTGAGCCGCATTCCTCACCCCACCCCCCCCCCCCGGAGCCTTCAGCCCCCGCGTCCCAAAGCCGAGAGGGGCCCATCCCTTTTCCTCCTACCGGTACTTCTCCAGGGAAACGTCGTTCCCATCGATATCTCGTGCGTGGAACTCATAGATGGACTTGGCCGAGCGCCAGTCGTCCGCCTGGGCACACTGCGGGGGGGGGGGACGGGACAGACACACGGACACGACACAGGACACAGCGTGAGACACCGTCACCTCCCCTCCGACCCGGGGGGAGCCCCGCAACCACCTGCCCCGCACGGGGGGCTCCGTCCCGCCGTCAGAACCGCCGTCTCCGCATCCTTCGCTTCCCCGGGGAGGGCTCGTCCGCCCGCCCCCGCCCTGCATCCCCCCGGCCACGCCTCAGGCCTTGCGCCCCCCGACCAGGCCTCAAGCCCCCCAGGCCAGGCCTCACCCTCACCTCCCCCCACTGTGCACCCCACATCCGCGGCCGCAGCCCCGCTCCCCGCCGCCCTGCCCTCCTCCCGCTACCCCCGGAGCGGAGCTGACCGGCCCACACTCACCATCCTCCTCACCGAACCCCGCGCCGCCGCCGCTGCCACCACCCCCCGCAGCAGCGCCCGACCCCATCCCATCGCGCTCCGCCCTCCCAGCCAATCGGCGGCGACGATGCCCGGAGGCACCGCCTCTCTCGACGGCGTAGCCACTCAGCGCGCTCTAAGTGATGATTGATGAGGAGCTGGCCAATGGCGTGAGGCGGACTACAACTCCCAGAAGGCCCTGCGCCTGAAGACCCCGCGGCCGCACCGGGGTCCTCGGGCCGTGAGGGAAAGATGGACGACGAGGAGGAGACTTACCGGCTCTGGAAGATCCGTAAGACGATCATGCAGGTGCGGGAGGGCGGTGGCGGGGCGTGGAGGGGGTGCGCGGTGCTCAGGGGCTCGGTGGGTACCGTTGCGGCCTACCCTGGCCCGTCTCCGGTGCCCCGCGTAATGGCGGCGATGGCGGTTGGCCTGAGGCGAGGGGTTTTCTCGGCAGCTCTGTCACGATCGGGGCTACCTGGTGACCCAGGACGAGCTGGATCAGACGCTGGAGGAGTTCAAAGCGCAGTTCGGTGACAAACCCAGCGAGGGGCGGCCCCGCCGCACTGACCTGACGGTGCTGGTGGCTCACAACGACGATCCCACCGACCAGATGTTCGTCTTCTTCCCGGGTGAGCTGAGACTGTCTGGCCGCCGTTCCCGGAGTCGGGAGAAGGGCAGAAAAACCATAGAACCATCATAGAACCATCATAGAACCATCATAGAACCATCGAATCGCCATAGAACCATAGAATTCGGGGTTGGAAGGGAGCTCAGGGATCATCTGATCCCACCTTTCTCGGCCAAAGCATGGTCTAGACAAGAAGGCCCAGCACCCTGCTCAGCCAAACCTTAAAAGTGTCCAATGTTGGGGAATCCCCCGCTTCCCTGGGGAGATTATTCCAATGGCTGGTTGTTCTCATTGTGAAAAATTTTCCCCCTGTGTCCCATCGGAATCTCCCCAGGAGTAACTTGTACCCATCACCCCTCATCTTTTCCATGTGACTTCTTGAAGGGGAGTCTCCATCTTCTTTGTAGTCACCCTTTAAACACTGGAATGTGGTGATAAGGTCTCCCCTGAGCCTTCTTTTCTCAAGGCAGTTCTCTCAGCCTTTCCTCATACAGCAGCCTTCCCCACATCATCTCGGTGGCCCTTCTCTGGCCCCTCTCCAGCCTGGTCACAGCTTTTTTGCATAGCAGGGACCAAAACTGCACACAGTATTCCAGGTGCAGCCTAACAAGTGCCGAGTAGAGTGGGATAATGATTCTTTATCTCTGCAGGTGATGCCCTCAGTGATGCAGCCTAGCATCCTGTTGGGTTTCGTTGCCACAGCAGCACACTGCTCACTCACATTGAGCTTATTTGTCCCCCAGGTCCCTTTCCACAGCACTGCTCCTCAGCTGGGTAGATCCCAGCCTGTGCCACACTCCGGGGATTATGTTTTCCCAGGTGCAAAACCTTACACTTGCCCGTGTTGAAATTCATAAGGTTCTTGTTAGCCCACTCTTCCATCCTGTCCGGGTCTTCCTGCTGCCAGAAGGGCTGGCGTTGCTTTCTGGATGGGTTAACAGAAGGAGGGAGCACTGCTTGTAACCCCTTTCCTTTGTAATTCCTTTCCCCAGAGGAGCCCAAGGTTGGAATAAAGACGATCAAGATGTACTGCCAGAGGATGCAGGAGGAGAACATCACCAGAGCTCTGATCGTGGTGCAGCAAGGCATGACCCCCTCGGCAAAGCAGGTACAAAGTACCGTGAAAGGAGGCTGCCTGAGAGTTAGAGGATTATTGTGGGCTGTGGAGGTCTTGCCTGTCTGTTTTTTGGTGCTGCTTTAGGTAAATAAAAGCCTATAATATCCTTCCAGATAAAATCTTTTGCTGAAGCCTGTTGTACCTTAATGCAGGCTCTTGTTTAATGTACAAGTGCATTTAACCAGAACAACTGGTTCTGGTTCCAAGCACAGCTGAGGGCCCAGGAGTAGTCAAGAGAAAAGGGGATATTTGCCAGTGATCAAGAGATCTGTTTGCTCCTTGCCTGTGTTGCTGTGTCTGTGTGAGCACGAGTGTGGTGACCCCGCCTTGCGGTGGCTGTTGTTCATTGAGGAGCAGAGCTGAGCGTGGGCAGGGCTGTCCCGGGCCAGCGCTGCCGTCTGACAGACCTTTCCCTTTCCAGTCCCTGGTAGATATGGCTCCCAAATACATCCTGGAGCAGTTCCTGCAGCAGGAGCTTCTGATCAACATCACAGAGCACGAGGTGAGCAGTGTCGGGCAGCAGAGCGAGGGTGGGATGATCAGTCTTTGGTGCTGACTTGTGGCTTGGGCTGCTCCCAGAGACCTTCTCTCAGCTGGAATGCCAGGCTGAGTGATGCAGTTTTAGTTTTCTTCCTTACAAACGAGTTGCTTCTCCTGCCGCTGTGAGGAGCCAATTCCTTTCTCTGGCTTTCTGATCTTACCGTCACTCTCCCCTGTTGTTTACAGTTGGTCCCGGAGCACGTCGTCATGACAAAGGAAGAAGTAACTGAGCTACTGGCCAGATAGTATCCTTTGTTTGTTCCTTGCCTTCCTGCCTGGGCGTGAGGCATACTTGCTTTGGGCTGAAAATTAATATATCCATGTGTGATGGTTTATTACTTCGTTCCGTGAGCTGCGCTAATGAAGGGGGACCTGGGCCAGTCGCGTGTTCTGCTGAGGAGCTTCTCCTTGACCCCCTGCGCAGTAAACTCAGAGAGAACCAGCTCCCAAGAATACAGGCTGGCGATCCTGTGGCCCGGTACTTCGGAATAAAGCGTGGTCAGGTGAGAGAGGAATAGATTCGGGCACCAGCTGTGGGCAGGGCAAGGAGGGGAGATCCTCTGCAGTATTTCAGAACTCCTGGAGACAGGAGAGGTGTCTCTTTCAAACATAGAAGCTGCTGTGGGTGAGGTACGGGTGTGTGTCAGGTGAGTAGGCTTCTAGCAAGGACATGGCAGTCTCAGCCGCCTGCTGAGCTGGCTGGTGACAGGCAGCCGATGTGACACAGCCCCATGCTCTGTGATCTTCCCTCCCCTTGCACTGGGGGGGTGGCACTTCCATTCTGTGCCTCCCCCTGAAGTGGGGAGCTCAGCCCCGGCGTCTCTGTGGCTGCCGAGGGGCCGCAGCTTTGCAGCTACGCTGTCGGGGGCTGTGTGCGCCTGTGTCGGGCAGGGAAGCCCTGCAGGGGAACCGCCGCCAGCTTCTCTCCCTCACGAGTTCCTTCTGTCGGCCTTCCAGGTGGTGAAGATCATAAGACCGAGTGAGACTGCGGGCCGCTACATCACCTACAGACTGGTGCAGTGATCGGGAGCTGCCGGGTAAGGCGGAGCGTGAAACCGTCTGGTGAGCGGAGGGCTTTGGTCAGCGCTGGGGCTGTCCAGGATGGAGTTGAAGCGAGCTGCCTCCAGGAAAAGATTATCTCAAAACTTTAAAATTGTTTGTGGAGGGAGCTGTTGGTGAGAGGATGGACCAGAGCAAGGCTTCCCTGGCCTCGTGCCTCAGAACCTACCTGTGGGTGTTCGGGGTTTTCAGTGGGGCTTGGCCTTGGGAGCGTCTGCTGAGGGAGATTCCCATCCCGAGCTCTCCTTCCTCCAGGTGTGGGAGGGTTGTGTGACACCTCCCCACCTGCCCACCTACTGGCAATTCACAGACGCTCTGAGGTCTCTGCCTTTTCATAGATGGCCAAGGAAATTCCCTGCTGTGATGTTACTTGGCCTAATTCTTTCTTTTCCAGCGTAGACTTTGCCGTAACTCCTTAGTCTTCGTTAAGGACTCAAGCCATGGAAGTAACCTGAAGCAGCAGACGCGTGCAGGGAGGAGGCGAGTGGAAAAAGGCCTTTGCTTTCCTGTTTTATTTTATAGGATCTTATTTTTAATAAAGGTTTGTATTCTCTCTGTTCCTCACTGGTACTGTATTTCTCACCCTCTCCCTGTACCAAAGCCTTCTGGACTTTGTGAGTTCCCCTGTTTTTCGTTCTGTTTGGGGTGTGCTGCTGCTGCTGAGGCTGCGATGGACTGAGCCGAGAGCTCGCCCTGCAGAACTCTGAGCTGGCGCGTGCAGTTTTGGCGCTGCAGTTCAGACGGACCTCGTCGCTTACCTCACCTCCGTACCCTCTGGCCCTGGTTCTGAGACCTTGGTGTTCAGATATTGCAGTGGAGAGTTGCTTATCACCCCCGAGTCGCTTTGATTTTAATCTGTTTCAGGTCTCTTGAGGGTTTTTAAACTTCAGTTTACTTGCTAGAAGTACTTGGAGGCCTTCATTACAGTGCTTAGCCTCCTGCAGCCATGGGCATATGAGTCTGGAAGACTCCGATCTCCAGGACAGACACGGGTTGGAACACGCTGATTTTATTTATTTTTTTGGAAGCAAGTCAATCTGATCACAGCAAAACATGTTACGCAGCTTCATACAGCAGTACAGGCACGTCATAGCAAACACGCTTTACTTTTTCCACGCCGAATTAATATACAACCAGAAGGGTGCCTGTCCCCATGTGACGCTCAAGCGTCGCTTTCGTCCCTTCCCTCACTCGCATTCACCCGCCATCCATCCTCGCACACACACGCGGTACCGCCGGGGGTAGCAGTGCTGGTAGCGAGGGCCCTCGGCCTCGTTCCTCTTGCTACCGTGGAAATGAGCTGCTGGAAAAATCCAACCATCTTGTTGAAGAGCTGCGGAGCGGAATGACTCACGGCTGTCTCTGGCTCTTCTTTGGCTCAGTTAGAAACCGTTTGGCTTTGGGTTTGTGTACCTTTAAGCGACTATGCCGAGATGCGTTTCCGATAGTCTTGCAGAGCTCTGGGAACCAGAGCCCAGGCTCTCCCTGTGCTGGAGGCTGATCCTCTGAGGGGTCAAACGTCTGGTTGATCACCCAGCTCTACAGTAACGAGGTGCGTGTAACCCCCAGCCACCCCTCGGTGGATCTTTAGCTGGAACGTCGCTCCCGCTTGGCTTCCTTGGCCTCTGCCCTCCCCTCGCTGTCCCCTTAGGGTGGCCGCTCTTGACGTGTGAGCGGAGGGAGCGAGAGAGGATCTGGCGTCCAGCATCCCCCTGAGGAAGGGGCTGGCTAATTATTAGAAAACAGCTTTGGATTTGTGCAATTGCTCAGGAGCCGTGGGCTGCGCGTTGCTCGCGTGCGAGGTGCCCTTGCGCCTCTGTCCCCGGCTGGGAGCGCTCGGTCCCTGCTGGGCCAGGTCTGGTGGCACGCTCGGCGGTGACAGCAGGAATGCAGCCCAGGCACAAGCAAGGGAACAGAAGGAAACAGCTTTTCAGCTCTTGCTAAACTTAAAATTACTTGTTTCTCTATGCTTCAGTGCAGAAAAGTCTCGTAGCTTTAAAAAAATATACTTCGACTGGTCCTCTTTGACCCTTGAAGTTCCTTTGCCAGCAGAGGTAGTGGATTCATGTGGAAGGGTTATCTCTTTACAAAAAGAGAAAAAACAAAACAAAAAGCCTCTTACACTGGCAGGGGCTGGGACTCGGTTCGGGCTGTGACGGTCCCAAGAAGGCGGCATCTCCCCTTGGTGACCTGCTCCCTGCCCAGCTCCATCTTGGAGCCAGCTGGAAGAGCAAAGGTGCAGTCCTGGACTCGCAGCTTGCATTTTTGGAGACCAATTGTCTATCAAAAAAAAAAACCCCAAAAACCCTGAGAGATCAGGCAACGCTCGGGACCCTGCAGCCAGGAAAACCCCTGAGCTTGCTCACAGCCTGCGGCTGCTCTTTGCGTGGCTCCTGCCGGGTAGAAAAATGCCCATCGCTACAAGCAGCAACGCGAAGCTCGTCAGGCGAGCCAGGCAGGGCACGGCGCCCGCTCAGCCCTCTGTTGCTTGGAAGTGCCGAGGCAGTAGATGCGTGGCTGGACGTGGGGTGCCCGCTACAGTCAGTTAAGAGACGATAAATGTACCTGGCCGGGCCCGGCAGACGGTGCCGTCGTGGCCCTGCAGCCGAGGATGGCTCCGCGCGAGATGGTGCAGGTGGATTTTACCCGGCTGCGCTGAATCCAGCGCTCCTGCGGCCGTGTCCCCTTCCCGGCGAGCCATTCCCCAGGCGGGCAGAGCCTGGTGCTCGGCGTTGTCCGTCTGTCCGAGCCTGGCTGCAGGGCCCTTCTGTTGGGGACCTCTCCCTGAGTCACCTCCTCTCCCCTCCAGCCGCAGCCAGCGAGGATGATCGGATCTTTGGACTCTTCCTACCTCGATTTCTGCAGCAGAGGCGTGGGATTAGGGAGCGTGGCAAAAATTAAGCTTGTGACCCGGCATGGGCACAGCAAAGCCCTGGGTTCCTTCCCAGTCTGGAACAAGCAGCGAGGGGGCTGCGGACTTCAGCTCCTTCCCAAGAAACGCAGTTCTGGGCTGTTGGACCTGGTGGCTCCCAGCAGTCGGGGCAGCCTGGCCCGACATCCCCCGTCGGGAGCCGAGGGGCTCGGAGGGGGTTTGTGTGAAAGCTCCAGCCACGGAACAGCGAGGACTTGCCTGCAGCTGACATACCGAACCCCCCCCCGAGCTGCCCGGGACTCCGTGCCAGCCCTCCCCACCCTCGCCACCGCAGCTCTGCGCGTCGCTACGCCCGGGCAGCGGCCGGGTTCTGCCCCTTTGCCCCGTCCCAGCGTCCGCGGCGCTTTTGTTGGGTGGCTTAGATAAACCGGGGCCGCCGCTCGCCGCTGCCTTGGCCCCTGGCTGCCAGAGACGGGGCAGCGGCGGGCGAGGGTGTGTTGTTGGACTGGTTTGTGTTGTGGTCCGTGTCGGCAGCGGGGAGGCGGCTCTCGGGGTATTCTTCTGCGTCGCTCTGCTCTTCTCCCGGGGGGCTGCGGCAGCGGGGAGCGCTGCCCTCCGCATCCGACTGCCCCATGCTGCAGCTCCGGCTCCGCTGCCCCTCGCTCCCCTCGTCGCAGAACTGAGCGTCGTCCGTGCTGGTCTCACTCTCCTGTTTCCTGAGAGGGGTTCCGGGGACCCCGGCGGCAGCCAGCAGCTCCCCGCTGTCCTCCAGCTCGGAGTCGGAGTCAACGGAGCGGTCGCCAGACTCTGCGGGACAGAGGGAGCCCGGTGCTACGCTCTCGCCCAGCACCGCGGCGCCAGCAAGAGCTTTGCTCAGCAAACTCGTGGTCTTCAGCAATAGGGGAAGGGCTTTGTGTTATTGCCACTTGGTGACACCCCGGACCTCCCGAGAGACCTGCGCCCGCTGGGGAGGAGCCGCCTTTCACTTACCTGCAAATGAGTCGGTGCCGTAACCCAAATTCCCTTTCTCCGAAGGCAGCTGCAGGTCGTGGGCGCTGCCGGGAGGAGCTGCGGGCTGGGAGCCTGCGCTGGCCTGGGAGGAAGAGGAGCAGTGGTGAGGGCACGGAGGAGAAGGAACCTCTCTCCTTCACCGAGACACGGTTCCAGAAAATGTTCGGTGGATAAATGCCGTCTTTTTGTCCCGGTGTAACGGTGCGTAGGCTCCATCCTCCCACCCCCTGCCTGTCACCTACGGAAACTGTTCTTTTGGGGCAGAAAATCACTCGCAAGTGGAGTGGGGATGCACGGGGGGCCATGGCGGGTTTCCGAAGAGAAGGGCAGCAGCGTTGGCCAGACCCGTACCATCGTGGGGCACGGCAGGGATGGGGAACATCCCCGGCGCGGGGCAGAGCCCGAGGCTGGGCACCGCTCAGGAGAGGGCTGGGGGTGCTGGGGCTGCAGGAGGGGCTGCCCCGGCTGATCTGCTCCAGGTTTCAAGCAAAGGCAGGGTGTCTCGGTCTGTCTGCATCCCCTCGGGGTGCTCCCTGCCCCGCAGGCTCCTACCAGGTCCGAGCAGCCAGCTGCCTCCTCCTTGCTCTCCGTGGAGTATTTGCTGGAGTCGCCCAGCACCGCGCTCTCCTTCTTCTCAAAGATGGTCGAATAGAAGATGATGAGCGCCTCGACGATCCGAGCTTGGTGGGGATAATCGACCAGCGAGGACAAGGAAATAGTGGCATCCGTGGGCCGTGGGCGCATCAGCGTTGGCCCGAAGACGATGCCCAGGTTGCTTGAGGTCATTTTGTTGTCCTGTTCCACTTCCACGATCCTGGGGAGGAGGAGGAACTCATGAGAGGAAGCCGGGAGAAGGGACGAGTGGACGGGCAGGGCTCGCCTGGCCTGGTGTCTCCAGGCTGGAGGAGATGCTGGGCTGGCAGCAGGGGACACCCCTCTGGTGGCACACGCCAGCTTCGGCAGAGAATTGGCTGCAGCCACGGATCTACCTCCCTGCTCCCGGCAAGGGCTGGGCTGTCCCCGCTGCGGGTGCTGTGGGGGAGGCTGCACTCACCTCCCCATCTAGGGAAGAGAGGGAAGGTGCCCCCAGCACCCACACGGGCTCTCCTCACCTTCTCAGGTGCTGCAGGAGGTACTGCAGCGTGGCCATGTTCTCCAAGGGCAGCTCCTTCAGCAGCTCCTTCAGCTTCAGCACCAGGTTCGCCACCACCTTGTCGGTGTCGGCTCCTTTGTCCACCAGCTCGGGGCCCCCCTTCCCGCTCTTGCCCTTGCCCTCGCCGCCCTGCAGGCTCTCCTTGGCCAGCCCCATCAGCTCGTTGTACATGCGGAAGGGCATAATGGGCTCCGGCAGCTGCAAGCAAGAAGAGGGGAGGTGGGTACCGGAGAAACGTTCCTCCCGGAGATCTAGACCTGCCCAGCACCGTTTCCTACAGCATGGAAACGTTTCCAATGCCTGCAGAGCACGCAACCTGAAGGTAATGTTTATTTATCCGTCTCCTGAAGCGTGTAAATCCAGCCTCATTTGTCCTAGACAATTAGCAGCGGGTGAAGTTCAAGCAAAAAGCAGCATTCCAGCAGCCCGTGGGTGCTCCCAGCTGAATGGGTCCCTCCGGGTCGAGGTTAAGGGATTCTCCTTTTTTTCCCCTAGGAAAGCCCCGGGGTGGGCAGAGCAGCAGGTTCGGTGGGAGAGAGGAATGGAAGAGGACGGGAATGGATTGCTGTGGGGTGGAGCAGGCAGGATGCGAGCGGCGTAGCCTGCAGCAGAGGTGGGGCTGTGGTTAGGTGGAAACTCTTGCTTTGAAATTTGTACGAGGCACCCAGAGCGGCGCGGTAACTAATTGGTGGGTTTGCCTGGCCGGCGGGGTTTTCCGAGCGGCTCAAACGGATGGGTTTGGGGACCAGCAGAGCAGGTTCCCTCCAGCCCAGCGCTTCCCAGAGGGGCTTTAAACCCATTTCTCCGCAGTGAGAGGTTGGGTCGTGACTCAAGGACTGATTCTTCCTCTCTTTCCACTCCGCTTTTCTTCTCCAGAGAGACGGCAGAGGCAGTTCAGAGCCCTTCGGTCTGTGTGGGGACCCAGGGACAAGGCTCCCCCCCGCAGCCCAGCCCGGTGCTGGCGTTAGGGCATGGGAGCCCCTCGGGGGGTGGGGGGGGGTCCAGCAGCGCCGCAAGAGAGGCAGCAGGAAAGAGTTAAGCGGGGAGGCTGCCGTGTGAAGGAGAAGCTGCTTCCTCTCCTTCTGCCTTGTGGTGGCAGGTTGGAGGATGTGGGTGATGCCGTTTGCGCTGCCGGTTTTTGAGTTTACGTGTTGGCGTTTGCTGGGGGTGGAGAACGGCTGTGAGCAGGGCACAGTGCCCGGCTGAGCCCACCACAGGGACACCCGAGGGGCACAGCACCCATCTGAGCCCACCACAGGGTGACCCAAGGGGCACAGCACCCATCTGAGCCCATCATAGGGACGCCTGAGGGGCACAGCACCTGTCTAAGCCCACCACAGGGACACCTGTGGGGCACAGCACCCATCCGAGCCCACCTCAGGGACACCTGTGGGGCACAGCACCCATCTGAGCCCACCACAGGGACACCTGTGGGGCACAGCACCCAACTGAGCCCACCACAGGGTGACCCAAGGGGCACAGCGCCCATCTGAGCCCACCGAGGGACACCCGAGGAGCACAGCACCCATCTGAGCCCACCTCAGGGACACTCAAGGAGCACAGCACCCATCCGAGCCCATCATAGGGACACCTGAGGGGCACAGCACCTGTCTAAGCCCATCATAGGGACACCTGTGGGGCACAGCACCCATCTGAGCCCACCACAGGGACACCTGAGGGGCACAGCACCCAATCAAGCCCACCACAGGGACACCTGTGGGGCACAGCACCCATCTGAGCCCATCATAGGGACACCCAAGGGGCACAGCACCCGTCTGAGCCCATCATAGGGACACCTGTGGGGCACAGCACCCATCTGAGCCCACCAAGGGACACCCGAGGAGCACAGCACCCGTCTGAGCCCATCATAGGGATGCCCAAGGGACACAGCACTCATCTGAGCCCACCACAGGGTGACCCAAGGGGCACAGCACCCAACTGAGCCCATCATAGGGTGACCTGAGGGATACAGCACCCATCTGAGCCCATCATAGGGACACAGCACCCGTCTGAGCCCACCGCAGAGACACCCGAGGGACACCGTGTGATGGGGAGACGTGAGCTCAGCCCCGGCCCTGCCGTGCAGAGCGACCTTTGCTGGATCACACGCTTCCCCTTTCGCGTCGCTGGTTCCCCAAGGGTGAAGGGGAGAGGGAGGGTTTGGTGCTTCTGCACGTCGCCGGTGGCCTGCGGGTGCCGCAGCGACGGCGGCCGCCTTGTGCCAGGGGTCCCTGAGAGCAGGAACCCCGCGGTCGGCTCGGGGGAGGCTCACGGTCACATCCCCACCGCTCACCCGCTCCCGGCTGGGGGGGACCCCTCGGCGCCCACAAATCCCACCCAGTTTGTGCGGAATCGCTCCCGCCAGAGACGACTGGGTGAAGGCAGGTCTGGTTGGGGGCTGTCAGTTCCTCTGGGCACCTCTCCCCCGCCTCCCCCCAGCAGGAGGTGGCACCGGCACCCTACCTGTCTCAGGTAGAGCTTCAAGACATTGCTGATATCATGAGGGGAGGCCTGGGAAAGCTCCACCAGCTCTTTCCCATTCTCAAATGCCTGGCAAAGCTTCTCCACTCGGGTCTTGACACCATTAACCCGGTAGATGCCCTGTAAAAGAGAGAAAAGCGGAGTTGGGGGTGAGGAGAGATGCTTCTGTTCATGTTTGCGTGAGACAGTGAGCTTCTAGCTCCCACCCTCTCCTCCCGGGGCTGGAAATCCCTCTCGGAAATCATTCTGGGACGTCCCCTTCCAGCTCAGACGTTACTGTCATTCCTGTTTCGTAGGAAAGAGGGAGGCGAGAGAAGTGAGTTTCCCAGGTCAGAGTTTGGGGCGTCAGGGTCGAGTTTATCACCCGGGACTTTCTGGCTTCCTGCCTCCAGGAACGTGAAAAAAGGAGCCTGTTGGGTTTCATGGCAAGGCAGGAGAGGGGTTCCGGAGAAGGCAACGGACCAGATTAGCCGAAGAAGAGGGAAGAGAGAACACGTCACCTTGGTTTTCAGCGCCCGCTTCTCGATCTCCGAAATGCACTTCTTGATGATGAAGGGGATGCCGTCCGAGCTGCTCTGAGAAGCCTTGGTGAAATCTTGCCCGAAAAGCTGCAGCTTCCCTTGGAGTTTCTTGTGCCCGCACTGGATGGCCAAGGTTTCCAGACACTTCTTGTGGCAGGCCAGGTAGCACTGGAAAACACGGGGAAAACGCGTGGAGGTGGGAGGCGGCACCATGGGGCAGGTCGAAGGGCAGTGACACCAGGCGTCACTCGGAGGACGATGGCAGACAGGAAAAACGCCTTTCTTGGAGCCGCCGCAGACCCACGCAAAGCACACAGACCCCTCCCCGAAGGAGGAATGTCTCCCCAAACACACGTTAGGGGAAGTTGGGGGGGGGGGGCGGGGGGTCCTGTCCCAAAGGTCACGCTGACACCTCCGCGTAGGCTCAGGGAAGAGGGAAGTTAGACCTCCTGGCTGTGGTTACACCCAGGGTCGTGACCATGTCTGTGTCAGAGCCGCCGGCGGGGTTTCCACAGCAAACCTGCCACCCCCGAGTGACGAGCGGCACCGCGATGCGCCGCCGCGGGGCAGGTGGCTCTCGCCTGGGGACAGGGGGAATCGTGGGACCGAACGCAGGGGAGGTCACCCCCTTCACGGGACACGTCCTCCACTTCTTTCCACCCACCCACTTCCCTTCCCGCTTCTCCCAGCTTTACCTCCTCGCATTCTGCTCCCTGGAAGTAAACGTAGCTGTTGCACTCCCGGCACTTGGAAGGGGCACGGAGCTTCCTCAGCCGGTGAGTCTGGGCAGCCTTGGACAAGCCAACATTTCGGAAGGGCCCCGTCGGAGCCGTCATCTCTGGGGTCATCCCGTTGATGCCTACGAGCGGAACATGAGGCGGCTGCACCCTGGCTGCTGAGGAGGTACCTTCAGCAAAGCTGGAGCAGAAGGGTCTCTGCCACAGAGCAGACGACCAGCTGGGAGCACCAGTTCATTGGGAGCACCAGTTCGTTAGCAGCACCAGTTCGTTAGCAGCACCGGTTCATTAGCAGTGTGACAGATAACTGGTACCCTGAGGTCTACAGCCCTAGAGTGTCTGTTCCTACTGCTCGGAGCAGAGCTCATCCCTAGGGAAAGGAAACACTACTGGGCTCCTCATGGGGCCACCGCCAGGTGTTCTCCCAGCCATTGTTCGGTTCTTCCTCCGAACTACAGGGTGACCATGAGCCAGCGATGGGCCCTGGTGGCCAAGAAGGCCAATGGCATCCTGGGGGGCATCAAGAAGAACGTGGCCAGCAGGTGGAGGGAGGTCATCCTCCCCCTCTGCTCTGCCCTGGGGAGGCCACAGCTGGAGCGCTGGGTCCAGTTCTGGGCTCCCCGGTTCCAGAAGGACAGGGAACTGCTGGAGAGGGGACAGCAAAGGGCTGCCGAGATGCTGAGGGGATGGAACACCTCTGTGATGGAGAAAGGCTGAGGGATTTGGGTCTCTTCAGGCTGGAAACAAGACGACTGAGGGGGGATCTTATCAACGCTTATAAATCCTGAAAGGGGGGTGTCAGGAGGACGGGGCCAGGCTCTTCTCAGTGGTGCCCAGCGACAGGACAAGGGGGAACGGGCACAAACTTGACCATGGGAAGTTCCATCTCAGCAGGAGGAGGAACTTCTTTGCTGTGAGGGTGGCAGAGCCCTGGCACAGGCTGCCCAGAGAGGTGGGGGAGTCTCCGTCTCTGGAGACATTCCAACCCCGCCTGGACGCGTTCCTGTGCCACCTGCTCTGGGTGACCCTGCTGTGGCCGGGCGTTGGAGGAGATGATCTCCAGAGGTCCCTGCCAACCCCAACATTCTGTGATTCTGTGATTAATTTGGGAAAAGCCAGCCTGCAGTTAGTGTGGCCGTGGCACGTGGGCGTGCAGCGGGAGCCCCGTGTCACCTCCCGCGCTGTCACCTACTCTGCTCGAAGGGGGTGGCGTTCTCCTCCTTCTCCTCCAGCTCTTCGCTGGAGGACACGGTGCCATTGGAAGACAGGCGCTGGAGTTTATGGCTGAATTCGCCTGTCAAAAGAAAACCCGCGAGGCGGTGGGATTACTGGGGAAGCTGTTTCTCTCCCGAGAGCGCTCTGACGCTCGTGGCCGATCCCCACAGTGAGAAGTCGCCTCTTGTGTGTGGCCGGGGGCAGCTCTTGGGAGAAAATGAGCAAGCGGGAGGGAGCGGGGGCTGCCTGTGCCCGTCCACCTCCTCGCTGCAGCCAGGGCAGGGTAAGGAACGGTGGTCCCTCGTCCCATCCCACCCCCTCCTGTTGGGGATGGGGCTCAGAGCAGTTATTTACAACACAGTGTTGTTACAAAGCAGACAAAAAGGAGAAGTGGCAGGTCCGGCCGAGCTCCGAGGCTCGGGTTTTAGGCTGACTGTATAAAAGGGGAAGGACCGCGCGTCCGGGGCTGGTTTCGGTACCTACCTGCGCTCGAGTCCAGGCTGCTGTCGCCTTCGGTGACGGAGGTCGGCCAGGATTTGTGGACCTGGTGTCCTCTCCCACCTGCAGAGGAAAACGCATAGCCCACTTGAGATTGCTTCCTGCGTTCAGGAGAGAAACGCGGGAGAAGAGCCTGGAGGCGGGGAGACCCTGAAATTCCTGAAGGGAGCTGCTTGGCTTCCTGTTGGCAGGGTGGGGAAGGGGCTGGAGGGGTGGGGGTGCCTTCAGGAACACCATCCAGCATGGGAAAGAAGAGATGGGAAGGTGGGGAATGGACTTGGAGAGATGGGGAATGGTCTTGGGGAGATGGGGAATGGTCTTGGAGAGATGGGGAATGGTCTTGGGGAGATGGAGAATGGTCTTGAGGAAATGGAGAATGGTCTTGGGGAGATGGAGAATGGTCTTGGGGAGATGGGGAATGGTCTTGGGGAGATGGAGAATGGTCTTGAGGAAATGGAGAATGGTCTTGGAGAGATGAGGAATGGTCTTGGGGAGATGGAGAATGGTCTGTTAAGCAGCACTAGCAAGAGCAAACCCTGGCCCCCCTCCCTGGATCTGATTTTGTGTCCTTCAGGAAATTCAGCTTGCAAAGCTTCCAGCCTGTCCTACTCCTGCAAAGAGAAGCCTCCCCCATACCCATGGAGGTCCTGCTTTGCTCCTGACCTGGGGAGGACACCGGCTGGCCGGGGTCTGGGAGAAGCCCCCCCAGCCTGACAGACCAACCAGCACCTCCTTATCCATCTCCACCTCATCCGAGGCCTCTCTGTGTTCCCCGGCTCCCCCGCCAGTGGTGGGCTCAGATGGGTGCTGTGCCCCACAGGTGTCCCTGTGGTGGGCTCAGACGGGTGCTGTGCCCCTTGGGCGTCCCTGTGGTGGGCTCAGACGGATGCTGTGCCCCTCGGCTGTCCCTGTGGTGGGCTCAGTTGGGTGCTGTGCCCCTCGGCTGTCCCTGTGGTGGGCTCACCTCTCCGCTCAGCCGCCGCAGCCCCGCTCTGCTGCTCCTTGGCTCCCGCTCCTCCTTCCGAGACCGGCCCGGCCCCATCAGAGCCGGCATTCGGGGACAAATCATTGGCGTTGAAGCTGCCCTTCCGCGTGCGTGCGAAGGGGGACCTGGCGGACAGAAAGAAGGAGAAAAGGGAATGTCTGGGTGGATGAGAAGGAAGGACGCTTGAAAACCTTATTCGTGGCTGCTCTCCGCCTGTCTTGGGGTTTACAGTCCACTGCCTTAGGTACTCGAGAGCCTCTCTCATCCACAGAGGGACACGAGAGGAATTCCCAGCTGGTCCAGCCCCAGCTTTCCCAGTAGGAAGCACGCTGGTGTCTGCAGCGGAGGGCAGTGCCAGCCCGGGGGGAGGCTGTGACAAAGAAGGTGAGCGTGAACCAGCGCGGGATTCCCCCTCTCCTACCAGGCGTTGTGTGACACGTAGGGCTCGAAGTCGTACTGGGTGTCAGGTTCGTCTCCACGCTGCAGCTGCTTGACGTGAGAGGCGT
Organism: Fratercula arctica; assembly: GCA_947846985.1. Classification (NCBI taxonomy): domain Eukaryota; kingdom Metazoa; phylum Chordata; class Aves; order Charadriiformes; family Alcidae; genus Fratercula; species Fratercula arctica. Next base: position 3,725,574 of record CANTUZ010000022.1, on the reverse strand, counting down.
ACTGCTGCCCGGGGTCGTAGAGCTTGCTGCTCTCGCACAGCGTCTGGAAGTTGACGGGCAGCGGAGCCGTCTGCATGTGCATGATCTGGTAGAAGGAGATCGTGGCCTAAAGATAATGTAGAGGAAACCAGGCGTGAGCTTTGTGAGCTGGCACACGAGGAAGGGAGAGACGAGGAGCTCCGGGTTGGGTGAGAAATCAGGAGGACGGAGCGGTGCAGCCTCAAGCCTTGGCTTTTCACAGCAGCAGGGAGCGAGGAGAGCTCACGTCCACCTGGAGCTCGGCTGAACCAGCAGCAGCCAAGCCAGGTCCGCTGGGGAGGCAGCTCTGACCCTCTCCCGAGCAGGGCACGGCCACCCCCCGGCCCTGGGGGCCATCCCGAGCCAGCCCCGCTCACCGTCTTGATGACCTGGTCGCTCTGTTTGATGACTTCGTGGATCTGCCGCAAGGAGGTCACCTTGGTGTCCTCCAGCTCCTGCTTCTGGGTGTTGGCATCTGCGACACAGGTCCGGTACGTGGCCATCGCCTCTTCTGCCTGCGAGTCGGGAGAGCAGGAGATGGGAACTGCTCATAGGGAAGGAGGACACGGAGGACTAGGAGGACAAGGAGAACACGAGGACACAGAGGACAAGGAGGACACAAGGACAAGGAGGACACGAGGACAAGGAGGACACAGAGGACACGAGGACACAGAGGCCTAGGAGGACACAAGGACAAGCAGAACACGAGGATAAGGAGGACACGGAGGACACGAGGACATGGAGGACTAGGAGGACAAGGAGGACACAAGGACAAGGAGGACAAGGAGGACACAGAGGACACAAGGACACGGAGGACACGGAGGACAAGGAGGACATGAGGACATGGAGGACAAGGAGGACACAAGGACAAGGAGGACACAAGGACAAGGAGGACATGGAAGACACGGAGGACATGAGGACAAGGAGAACATGGAGGACAAGGAGGACAGCTCTCTGCACTGGGACCCCATTCCTCTAGGGCCATGTCCAAGGATCTGCAGGCATCTCAGTTCACTCCTCTTCACCCAGGGCTGTCCCTGTGCTGGGACAGCGAGGAGTGAGAAGGTTCTTGCCAGGCTCAGCCCGGGTCTGGAGCTGTCATGTTCCTACCTTGTTCTTGGCTTCCTCTTCCAGCCGCCGCTTCTTGTCCAGGGTTTTGGTGGTGATGCTGCTGGTGGTGTTCTGCTGCTCTTCCTCCGCCTTCACCGCCACATACTTGGCCTTCTCGTGCTCCTCGCTGCGCTGCATGTAGATCTGCTTGGCCTTGCGCAGGTTCACCTCTGCCTCTTGCTGCCAAGGACAGCAGTGACCCAGGGTGAGGACTGAGCTCCGCAAGGGCATCGTTACCTCCCGCAGCCTTCCCGGGGCCCCTCTCCTGGGACAAAGCACCTAATCCTGCTGGAGAGGGGAAGGAACCCACCATCCTCGGAGGGGAAGGTGTCATGGGTTCTCCGGGGCACAAACCCAGCCCGCGCTGTGTGGCTGGTACTCACCAGCTTCCTCTGCGCCCGGTGCCACTGCTCCTTGATCTCCTTCCTCCGCTTTTCATGCTCAAGGCGCCTCACCGTTAGCGGCTGGATCGGGAGGGAGAAACAGCCCCCCCCACGGCTCTGAGCTAAACGCCCGCTGATCTTCCCTTTGCAAAAGGCTTTGCAAGGAGAAGTTCCCCGTGGCGGTTGTTATCATTCCCCAGCACATCTGGGCTGGGTTACAGGGAGGATTTGTCTCATGGACAAAAATCTCCAGCCTGGGGAAGTGCCAGATGCCGTTTCCCTCCGGACTGAGCCAGCAATGGGCCCTGGTGGCCAAGAAGGCCAGTGGCATCCTGGGGGGCATCAAGAAGAGTGTGGCCAGCAGGTGGAGGGAGGTCATCCTCCCCCTCTGCTCTGCCCTGGGGAGGCCACAGCTGGGGCGCTGGGTCCAGTTCTGGGCTCCCCGGTTCCAGAAGGAGAGGGAACTGCTGGAGAGGGGACAGCAAAGGGCTGCCGAGATGCTGAGGGGATGGAACACCTCTCTGATGGAGAAAGGCTGAGGGATTTGGGTCTCTTCAGGCTGGAAACAAGACGACTGAGGGGGGATCTTATCAACGCTTATAAATACTGAAAGGGGGGTGTCAGGAGGATGGGGCCAGGCTCTTCTCAGTGGTGCCCAGCGACAGGACAAGGGGGAACGGGCACAAACTTGACCATGGGAAGTTCCATCTCAACACGAGGAGGAACTTCTTTGCTGTGAGGGTGGCAGAGCCCTGGCACAGGCTGCCCAGAGAGGTGGGGGAGTCTCCATCTCTGGAGACATTCCAACCCCGCCTGGACGCGTTCCTGTGCCACCTGCTCTGGGTGACCCTGCTGTGGCCGGGGGTTGGAGGAGATGATCTCCAGAGGTCCCTGCCAACCCCAACCTTCTGTGATTCTGTGTGATTCTGGGGAGGGAGTTCTCCCAAACCATGTATCTGACCCCTCAAAGGGGGATAGGTCTGGCTGAGAGCTTGGGCTCATTGATCCGCTGAGGCCAGAGCAAAGCCGGGGAATGCTGAGCCCGAGCGGTGGCTGGATTCCAGTTTCTGGAAGAGCTGCCCATGGCAGGAGGACGGTGGAGACCAGCAGCCTCCCTTGCTGCCCAGCCGCCGGGGAAGACCCTTCTGAGATAGCCCCTCGTCCCCTCACCTGGAGGAAGGTTTGCTGCTGCAGGGTGTTGGCCACCTGCAGAACCGACGTCCCGTGCTCCATGTCCTGCTCCAGCGCCAGCTGGTAGATGGACAGGAAAGGCATGCTGGTCTGCGAAACGAGAAAAGGCACCATCCTGAGCCCCAGCACCGCAGCGTGAACCGAAGGAGACGCATCCTCCAGTGCTGCCTTTGGGGAAGAAGAGCCAGAGGCTGGGCTTGGCCGATGGCTACTGGTAAAAGCCCCATCCTGGACCGAGACAGTGTGGTCACAGGCTGCCAAGAGGCTGCTTGGAGGGTTCAGAGGGGGCTGGAAGGGTCCTGTGGTGTCTCCTGCCCGGTGCCTGGGCTGGAGAGCAGGGGATGGGGCACATCTGGGGTGTCACCCTGCCTGGGCTCTCCCTGCGGGCACCCCGGCAGGGATATTGGCTACCGATGGAGGAGGGTTTGCAGGGTCTCGGCATTATCCCTTGCTTTGGTGTGGAGGCATGGATTTTGCCGGGCAAAGAGCTTTGGAGACCTGCACGCTCCTTCGCCTGGGCTCTGAAGCTGGGTCATGGAAAACGAGCTCTCCGGGGCTGCTTGTTCCCAATACAGCCCGGACGCCGGGTGGCTTTAGGGACACGTGGACTTACCTCCTGACTGATGGTTTGCTTGCAGCTGTTTGCCATCTTCTGAAGCCCTTTGGCAAACTCCATCTCTGGAAGAAAAAGGTTGGAAGTGAAAAGACATAGGAGACACCGGGATCTCCCTGCTGATTGGACTCCTTTTGAAAAATGACTCGGGAACGTCAGGAATGAAGGTCACCGCTGTCCTCACAGCGTCTGCCTCCCTCGGCCTCCTGGATCGTAGAGAACCTTGACCTGTTCTGATGCTGCTCCCAGGAGTTCAGCCCCCGCTGTGGTGAGGACCCCCCCGCCGTCCTCCCCGTCCCCCCCCATCTCACCCAGCATGGTCCTTTTCTCCAGGTATCCAATGAGGTCCTTCATGTACTTGGAGATGTTTTTGGCGTACTGGAGGGCAGCGTCTACCCCCCCCTCGCAGCGCTGCAGCATCACGTCCACTTCCTCGGCAGGAGGGCGGCCTGTGATGGGATTGGGGGGGAAGGTGGGGGGGAAAGAGGAGCCACGGGGAAGACGCTGGTTCCTGCTGGCCGTTCTGCTCAGCCGGGTACCCCACCACCCCCACCCCTGCACCCCAACCCTCCTGCTCACCCGTGTCATAGCTCTCCATGCCCGAAGGCAAACCGTCTCCTCCAGGCCCCGGGATCCCCCCGTAGAGACTCTCCATGGACTTTGGGAGTTGGGAAAGAAAAGGGAGTGATCAGACAAGAGGAAGGGGAGAGGTTGGAGGGGTTGGTGGATGGAGGGGAGAGAGAAACCCGGAGCTGCTGGAGCCCTTCTGCTGATGCTGGAAGTCTGCTGTGCCCAGCCTGGGGCCAAGAGCTAACGGGAACGTCGCTGGAGAAATACATTGCACACACCAGCCCAGGGCAGAGCTACGGAGAGCAACCAGAGCCCTGTCGACAGAGCTGCTCCATCCCTTCCCGAGCCACCTTGCCCTTTGGACCAAGCTGCCGGCTGGCTTTTCCCCTCCTTGGGATGGCGGCGAGGACAGGAGCAAGCAGGGAAAGCCTCCACAGAGCTCCGCCGGGCTTGGAGATGGGCTGGGAATCCCACGTCTCCCAAGCCGGCGCATCCCAAGACCCGCGTGACGGGAGCGGGTATCGCTCACCTGGTTCTGGTCGCTGGGTGGGATGGAGAGGATGGTGCTGCTGTCCACCTCCCCCATGAGGAACTCGGACACGCTGCGACGAGAGGAATATGAGAGGGCTCAGCAAAGGGGGGACGGGCAGTGACAAGCCAGTCAAGTGACAAGTGTCACCCAGCAGCACCCGACCCCCATCCAAGGCACCACTGGAGCTGCACCACTGGTTTCAGTGGGGACCAGCGCAGCTCCACGTGAGGTCCTGGTAACTCAGGTGGGGGAGAAGAGCTTGGCCCAGCACTGAAGAGGGGCTGGGAGATGGACCCTGCGGGCTCGAGCAGGCTTTGGGGTCCCTCCTCGGCGCTGGGGGAACTGCTGGTGCAGGAGTGAACCTGTCCTCCCCGCGGGGTCTCCCCAGCCCCCCCACAGCCAGCCGCCATGGGGCTGTGTGTGGGCGAGGGGACGGGGCGAGGGGTGGCGATGTGTCCTGGCTGGTGGGGATAGTAAGGTCCCTCAGGGGACCTTCTCCGGGGGACAGCTGGGCAAAAGTCCCTTACGTGCTGCTGAAGGACACCGCGATGGTCTCCACGGCCTTCTCGAACTCCCGCTTGTCCGTCTCATTGTTGGATTCGTAATGGAAACCTGGGAATGAGGAAATGCGGGAGCCCTGTCGCCACGAGTGCCCGTCCCCGTCTCCGGCAGGAGAAGGACCTGCCGGTCTCAGCTCTACCCTGGGGCCAGGTCAGGCTCGAGGGAGCGGTGAGGAGGAGAGGACCGTCCCCATGGATGATGGACTTTCCCTAGTGCAGTGACTCTGCCGTTGCTCCCGGGACTCCCCTGCCAGCATCACTTGACTCAGGTCTCTGCTCACTCCCGTCACCCAGCGCTGCCGGGAAAGCGCTGCTGACCACGGACCTGTTCCTCTGCCCCCGCTCTCCCACGGCACCCCCAGAGCCCCCTGCTCTCCCATGACACCCCCAGAGCCCCCCTCTCCCAGACAGGACGGCGTCTTCCAGGGGAACTCTCGCCCGCAGCCGAAAGAGGAACAGCCGTCAGCAACAGGAACTGGCACCGATGGCACTTGGCTGATGTCTGGGCCAAGGGACACTCGTGGCACCCCGGCGCCTTTTGGGATGGTTCCTCTGTCCATGCCCTGGTGGGGGGCTGGTAAACTGAGCCCCCCCCCACTGCGGTGAGGGGCTGGAACTGCCCCCACCCCTCTGCCCTGGAGATGCGGGATGCTTGAACTCACTCCATCCCAGCCCCATGTAGGGCCAGCCCCACGGCAGACCTCCTGCCACCCGCCATGAGGCTTCCTGTCCCCTCGCCGTTGCTGTTCGGTGTCCAGGAAGCGGCGCGGTGACGCAAAATGTTGTGCTCTGCCTGCGGTTAGCGCAGCCGTCCCCCTCCCCGCTGGTGTCACCGCGGGCAGGAGGTGGTGCCCCAACCCGGATCCGGGCTCCGCAGACCCCTCTCCCGTAAACACGAGCTGCTGCCAGGAGCGGGAGCCGATTATTTAAGTGGTTTTTCCCGCGGCTGTGCTTGGAAACCCCCAGGCAGCGATCTGGGCTCTGTCATTTCTGACACCACATCATCCTTAAAACTAAAGCACAGCCAAGAGGCAGTTGATGACTTTACCCTCTTCGCCCATCCGTGGGGCAGCTCCGCTGCTGGCAGCCCCCCCGTGGGCTCCCTGGGCCCCACATGTCCCGCCATGGGGCAGGAGGGGAGGCGGACAGAGGTCCCAGCCCCATCGTCTCACCCTTGACTTTGGAGATGAGGGTCCCGGCGGCCGTCAGGGTCTCCAGGGTGTTGAGCAGCGGGTATTTGTTGATGACCTGGCGCAGGATCCGCAGGGTTTCGCCCAGGCACTCGTGGGCCAGCGGCCGCTGCGGCTCCTTGGGGTCTGCAAGAGAGGGGGGGAGCTGAGATGCTGCCCCCCACATCCCTGCCCCCTGGAGCCTCCCATCCACCCTCCATCAGCCACGTCCTGGGCAGGATCCCACCAGGCTCCCAGACCGTGCAACCCATCCCTGTGGCTTCGGGGCTCCCCGGGATGGGCACGGCCACATCCCGCTTGTCCGGCACCTCCCTGTCCCCGCCGGGGCTGAGCCAGCCTGAGTGTCCCCCTCCCGGCGCAGCGGCGGGCCTGGGGCAGCCTGACCTTTTAGGCATTTTTTCCTCAGTAGTAACTTTTTCCCTTGAAAGCGGTTGGGGAATTTCCTCCTCGTTTCCTTCCCTTCCTCCCCGCCGGACGGGCGCTCCCGGCCACTGGGAGGGATGCGGCAGGGCTGTCCGGCCACTGTACCCCAGCCAGCCGTGTCCCATGGGGTACTTCCCTGGGCACCGTCCCCTCCATGGACTCTGGCCACCAGTCCAGGGGTCCGGCCCCGCTCCCCACCAGCCCAGTGCCGGGGCTGGGGCTGGCAGCTGTGTTAGGAGGTGCGGAGCTCCCGTAGGGAAGCGCTGGGATGGGAGCCTGGCACCCCCAGCTCAGGGTCGGGAAGGGGTTTCCACCGCTCCTGCTCCAGTTTCCAGGCCCCTTCCAGAGTGGGAATGGGGCTGGGAATGGGGCTGGATGGGTGCGGAGGAGAGACAGATTTTCCACAACCACATCTGTGTCCCGCGGCTCAGCCCCAACCTCTCCCCGTCTCTTTGCCGCCCCGGGGCCGGCACCATCCCGGCTGTCCCAAACCAGCTCCAGCCATAACCCCGAGTGGGGACACCAGTGGGACGGTCCCCGTTGGGCTCAGGGCTGTGTCCTCCCTGCCCTGCAATGCCCAAAACTCCGCAGGGACCCGGAGGCATCGCCCCCCGCCCCCGGCTGCCATCCCACCGCCCCCCTGGGCAGAGCAGCCCCCAGCCGCGTTCCCAGGGGCCCAGCCATGGATCCGGCTGTTTCCCCGGGGCTGGGTGCTGCCATTTTCCACAGCAAGTGGGGATGCGTCAACATGTTTGCAACACCAGTGCTGAAAACATGGCATCATGTGACACCCCCCCCACCCCCCCCACAGCCCCACCTCGCCGTGGGGACCACGAGGTCCTCTCCATTCCCTTCTCCTCCATGGGGAGGGTCACCCACCCACAGCTCCCCCCCCCTGCCGGCCCCGCGCCCGCACTGGGGCATCGTCCCCATCCCACCGGCTGCCCCGGTGAGGCTGGTCTGGGGGGTCGTGGGGCCTGGGGGGGGTCGTGCCCGATGCCCCGTGGGGCTCTGGGGGCCCTGGCAGGCAGCTGGCACCGCCGCGCTGTAAACAGGAAAGCGGGCGGATGAAAATAGCTCGCAGGCAGGAAGCCGCGTTATCCTGGCTCCGAGCTCCCAGCAGCCACCCGTCACCACCTACCCACGGCCACCGAGGCTCTGCACGGTCCCCCGGGGGTCCCAGTCCCTTCCCGACCCCAGCAGAGTCCCCTAGCCATGGGTCCGGTCTGTCCCCAGGGAGGGGATGCTCCTGCGCCGTCCCCACAGCGGTGGGTGATGTGGGGCAGCACCAGGGCTGGGGGGAGCCGGGGGCATCCTGGCACTCACCATCGCGCAGCACCACGTCCCGCAGGTTCTCCAGGGCTTCGGCAAAGCGGGCCACATCTGTCAGCAGCTGGGAGATGTCCTCCGTGTCGATGAAGGGACCCTCCCCGCCGTCCATGGGGCTGTAGGACGTGGGGGTCTTGTGGCCCTTGGGCACGGCCCTGGGGCCGGCGGTGAGGGGGAAGCCGGCGGCGCTGGCATGGCGGCTGAGGCTGGTGGGGCGCTTGAGGGTGCCCACGGCGCTGGGGCTGGTGCTGAGCTTGGAGCTGGTGGGGGACAGCTCCCCCAGGCCGGAGCTGGGCGCCTCCAGGCAATCCTTGCGGGAGAGGTCCTGGGGAAGCAGGGACGAGCGTGAGCCCCCAGCTGGCATGGCCAGTGCCACCCCAATTTGGGCAGGGAGGGGGCAACACCCCGAGACCCTCCGTGCCACCAGCCTGGAGGGATGGGCTGTTGTCTGAGGGACTGATAGCTGTGCTGTGCCTCAGTTTCCCCAGTTCTGTATCCCGGCAGAGCCCGAGGATCCAGCCCAGCTGCAGTGCAGGGATGAGGCGTAGCCCTCCTGGCATTCCCAGCCCTTTGGAGACTCGGGATGAGGATGATGGGGATGGGCTTGGGGCAGACCCACAGGGCAAAGGCAGATGCTCTGCCAGCAAGAGAACAGCCCGGGGGGGGCAGTGGGTTTGGGTGCTCCCTGCCCCTGCTGTGCCGCTCCCCCCGCAGCTGGCATTGCCCAGGGCTCCCAGACTCCTGGTGGATTCACTGGGGGTGTCACAGGCAGCACCAGCTCCGAAACCACAGGCCAGGAGCCAGCTTCGCCACCCAGTCTGCCCGCTGTGGCCCCCGCTGGTCCCCGCCAGCCCCTGTGGGTCTGGATTTTTGGGGGGCGGGCAGGCAAACAATGGCACTGCCTTGTCCCCACCAGCACCCACCGCGCTGGAGCTGCCCATCCCCGGGGAGCTGGGGACCCCGGCACGGCCAGACAACAGCGGGATCGGGCCCCATATGTCCCTTCCTCTTTTTCAGCCCGTCATGTCCCCAGGTCGGGTATGGCCCCCACCCTGCCAGGGATGGGGGCGGCGATGGGGGACACCTCCCAGGCCACTCTCTGGAGACTTGGCAGATATTGTACGGACAGAGGGATCCCCCAATTCCTAGGGGTAAAGTTGCCCCGATGGAGGGGCTGGTACCGGCACCTTCCAGGGTCACGCACTGCGCGGGGGCCACACACCCAGCGAGGGTCCCTGTGGTGTGGGGAGGGGGCCCGCGGCCACCCTCGCCCCTCCAGCGGCTCCCATCGGTGACCCTCAGGCACCCGGCTGTGACACGAGTGTGCTGGGTCTCAGCATCCCTGGCCGGGCGCTGCCGCTCGGCGGGGCCGGAAGCCGTTTGGTACCGAGGGGGCAAACACCGAGTGTCTTCCCCTCCGGAGCCACCCGGGAGCACAAGGCTGCCGTGGGCGAGAGTGACGCGGAGCAGCTGGACCACCGCGGGTCTGTGGGGGGGCTGCCTCACGGGCCCCCACCCCAAAATGGCTGGGGCCAAGCCAGCCCTGCAAAACCTGTCCCCATCCCCGCCATGGGGTGCAGCGGCCCCGGAGACCCCGGTCCCTCCCCATGGGGGGCACCCGGCCCTACCGTCAGCCGCACGGTGGGCGCGTGGGGCAGCGAGTCCAGGCGGCGAGTGGGCGAGTGGGCTTTACCCGTCCGGCGGCGCCCCGCGGAGTAGGGGCTGTAGCTCTTCCTCCCCGCCGCCCGGCCGAGCATCCCTCCGTCCGCCACCCATAGGCCCCTCTCCCGGGGAGGGGGTCGGGGACAGGTGCCCCTTGCTAAGGAGCCACGGGCGGGCTCTCGGGTCCCCCCGGCCCCGTCTCGCCGTGCCCGTCGTGCCCCATGCTCTGCGGGCTGGGGCGCAGGCGCGGGGCGGGCAGTGCCGGGGTGCTCAGAGGAGCCCTGGCCGGCCCCATGGAGGCGAGACGCTTCCTCCCGCACCCCCCACCCCCCCCCCCCCCAGCACCAGGGGTGCCCAAAAGTAAATAAATGCGTGGCAGAGACAAGGCACCGGGGCTGCCGGAGCCCGGGTGTCCCCCCGCTCCCACCCCTGTCCCCTGGGCAGTTTGGGGGTTTCTCTGCTCTCCCCAAACCGCCGGCCGCAGCCCCCATGGTCGGGCTCCCCTGCTCTTTGCCGTAGCGCCCCATTTGCCCCCCCCCGGCCCCGCTCACCCTCCCACCTCCCCAGGCACTTGCTCCATCCCCTTCATCTGGGGCAACCTCCCCCCCCAGGCCCAGTGAGCAGGGTCCTTCCTCAGCTCCCTCCTCCTCCTCGCAGACCCCCTGACAGTACCTAGGTCCCCCTTCCCGCCCCACGGCTCTTCCCAGCAGCTCCGTGGGCACTGTGGCCCCATGGCCCCCATGGCCCCACGACCCCCAGCCTGCCGTGGGGGGACGTGGGACACTCACCGGCAGGGTCTGCGGGACAGGGCTTCCCGCCCGGCTCTTGGAGATGGAGGGGGTTTTCATCAGCTCCCGCTTCTTCCGGGAGAACATGGTTCCCCGGGGGGCGGCCGAGCCCCGGCGTTCGGTGGCCCCTGGCTCACTGCGGCCGCGGGGCCTGGCTGCCGCGCTCCTCACCGCGCCGGCCACATTCACCGGGGCGAACTGTCAGGAGGACGCGTGTGACGCCGCCTTATTTCCTCATCGGCTTCACAGGCGAACCTGAAACAGGAAAAGCCAAATGCGCACCCGGGGCGCGAGGCTGGGGGGGGAAGGGGGACCCTGGCTGCCCCTGGTGGGGGGCTCGGGCCCATCTCCGGCCCCACAGAGGGCACAGAGGAGACGCTGGCGTTCTCGGGATGGTGGGCTCTCAGCAGCCATTTGCAGGGGGGGGGTTCAGTGACGCACCCCAGGGCTGCACAGAGGGGTCTGGGGGGCAGAGAGCCCCACGCCACAGGACTGGGACTGACCCCCGTGGGACCCTGTGGGGTTTACCCCAGTTTGGGAGTGTCCGTCAGTCCAGGGAGGATGAGCCCTGTTCCACAGGGCACTGCTGCAGGCCCCGGGTGTGGGGGGAGTGGGATGCAGGGCTCTGGGATGCTCCCGTGGGATGCTCTGGGCTCTGCCTCCCCGGTGGGCTCGGTGGCGGTGCCAGGACGGCCCCGGCTGCCTCCCGGGGTCGCTGCCCTGCCCCTGGCCCCCGCCAGCCCACAGCCTCTGTGTGCCCCTGGCCCCCCACCCGTGACTCCCCCACCCACGGGGTAACGCAGCCCCACAACGGTCCGTTCACCCACGGGTGGCAGATAAACCCCAGGAGGGGGACGGGATGGGACCCCCCGCGGTGCCGCTCTCACGGCGTGGGGACCCCCGACCCGATTCCGCCCCGGCCGCTGCCCACGGGGCTGCTGGGGCGACTGCCTCCCACCGTTGGCCACCGAGGGGGGAGCCCGCTTCGTCCCCGGGACCTCGCCGCGAGGCCGCGCTGCCGGCCGGGCCGGGGCCGCCTCTCGTGGGCCACCTGCCGGCCGCGGGGGGTGAGCGGCCGCGACGGGACGGGACAGGACCCGGCGGCTCCCGGGCGTCGGGGCGCGGGATGGGGGGGTGCGGGGGGTGCAGGGGTGGAGGTGAGGGGGGGTGCGGGGGTTGTGAATGTGCAGGGGAGAGCCTGTGGGTCGGGGGGTGCGTGTGTCCGTGGGTCGGGGGGGTGCGTGTGTCCATCTCGGGACGTGCCCGTGGGTCGGGGGTGCGTGTGTCAGTGCGGGGACGTGCCCGTGGGTCGGGGGTGCGTGTGTCCGTGGGTCGGGGGGGTGCGTGTGTCCATCTCGGGACGTGCCCGTGGGTCGGGGGATGCGTGTATCCGTGGGTCGGAGGGTGCGTGTGTCCGTACCGGGATGTATCCGTGGGTCGAGGGGTGCGTGTGTCCGTCCCAGGACGTGCCCGCGGGTCGGGGGGTGCGTGTGTCCGTGGGTCGGGGGGTGCGTGTGTCCGTCCCAGGACGTGCCCGTGGGTCGGGGGATGCGTGTGTCCGTGGGTCGGAGGGTGCGTGTGTCCGTCCCGGGACGTGCCCGTGGGTCGGGGGGTGCGTGTGTCCGTGGGTCGTGGTGTGCGTGTGTCAGTGCGGGGACGTGCCCGTGGGTCGGGGGTGCGTGTGTCGGTGGGTCGGGGGGTGCGTGTGTCCGTCCCGGGACGTGCCCGTGGGTCGGGGGGTGCGTGTGTCCGTGGGTCGTGGTGTGCGTGTGTCAGTGCGGGGACGTGCCCGTGGGTCGGGGGTGCGTGTGCCCGTGGGTCGGGGGGTGCGTGTGTCCGTCCCGGGACGTGCCCGTGGGTCGGGGGGTGCGTGTGTCCGTGGCTCGGGGGGTGCGTGTGTCCGTCCCAGGACATGCCCGTGGGTCGGGGGATGCGTGTGTCCGTGGGTCGGAGGGTGCGTGTGTCCGTCCCGGGACGTGCCCGTGGGTCGGGGGTGCGTGTGTCCGTGGGTCGGGGGGTGCGTGTGTCCGTCCCGGGACGTGCCCGTGGGTCGGGGGGTGCACATCAGTGTAGGCACGTCTATGGGGCGATGCACACGCGTGTGCCCGTCTATAGGGGTGTGCGCGTGCCCGTGAGTGTGCCCGCGCCTGTGCCCGTGTTCCCGCGTACCGGGCCGTGCCCACGCGTACCCGGGATGGCTCCAGCCCCAGCCCCGGACCCCGCCGGCTCCCGGTGCCCCCCGCTTGCCCCCCGGGTCCCGGTGTCGGGGTGCGGAACCCCCCCCGCCCCCCGCGATCCGGCCGCTCCTGCCCTTATTTGGGCATTTCGTCCCCGTCCAATCAGAGCGGGGGGGGCCGGGCCCGCCCCCCCCCCCCCCCGCCCGCCCCGCCCGGGCCCGCCGCCGCTCCCGCGCCCCGCTCCGGTGCCGGCTCCGCGTCCCGCTCCCCGCCATGAGCAGCTCCCAGTTCAACAAGGGCCCGTCCTACGGCCTCTCCGCCGAGGTCAAGAACCGGGTGAGACGGGGATGGGGGAGCCCGGTGCCACCGGGAGGGGGCGAGTCGGGGGACGGGGGGTACCGGGGCCACCGGGCGCTGCGGCTCCCGGTGCTCCTGGCGACCCTGGAGAGTCGGGCATCCCGGTGCCGCTGGGTGGTCCCGGTTGCATCCCGGGGGCCTGGAGAACCGGGGGGGCGCCGGTGCCTGGTCCCCGGGCACGTGGAGCTGGAGGGGGCTCAGTGCCTCCGGGGACGGAAAGTGGAGAAGTCCCGGGCGTGGAGACCGGGGGGTCTCGGCGCCAGCGGTGGGCGGAGAGCTGGGGGTCCCGGGGAGCCGGGGGGTCCCGAGAAGACGGGAAGCCGGGGAGTCGCGGGGGGACGGGTTCCCGGGAGGACAGGGAGCTGGGAGTCCCTCCCGGTGCACCGGGGGCTCGGAGGGGTGGGAGGTGCTGGGGCTGACCTCCCCATCTCGGGGTGCCTTGGCTCTGCCCGCGGGGTCCCGGGGAGGTGTTTCCAGGGGACCGGGGCTGGGAGGGGTCCCAGGGAGGTGTTTCCAGGGGACCGGGGCTGGGAGGGGTCCCGGGCACCGGCTGCCTCGTCCACCCACGCCCAGACCCGTGCAGTGGCTGCTATCGCCGCCCACCCTCGGCAAACCCTAGGGCACCGTTCCCGTCCGCATCTGGGGCTGGGGGTGATGGCCCTGGCTCCCCATGTCTCCAGACGCCTCTCACCACTGCTCCCCACAGCTCCATGTCCCCCGGCGGGATGCTGTGACCCAGCCCGTGTCCCCACAACCCTCGCTGGGAACAGGGCTGGTGGCTTTGGTGGAGCACAGGCAGAAGCAGCCCCCAGCCCACGCCTGCCCCTCAGAGCCTAGGACCCCCCAGCTGGGTGCCCCCAGGGCACCCTCAGCCACCCAGGCCTTGTGCACCCAAGCCACCGTGGGGCCGGAAGGGGAAAGGGGAACCGGTGCCTCCGGCCGGGCTCTTCACACCCTGAGGAAGGAGCTGGGTGCCGCAGGGTGCAGGCAGCTGCCTGCCAGCACCCTCCTGCCCAGGCAGGTGAAATCTCCCCTCGACCGAAATGCCAAGGACAGGGCTGGGGTGCTGCCGAGCAGCGCTGGGTGCACCCCGTGACTGTGGGTACCACCTTCCCTGCCTTCACTGTGCCCTTGCGGGGGCTTTGCTGCTGTGGCAGGGGCTCTGCCACCACGGGCACTGGGGTCCTGTTGGGCCTGGGGGAGCCGGGGGGATGCAGCAACCCCTTCCCTTGGCCGTGCTCCCTGCGCAACACAGGGCTGCAATTGGGGCTGGGCTCTGGGGACCGCTGCCGCCCCGGGCGGTGGCACGGGCAGTGGCTGCGGTGCTGGGCTGTGCCTGGCCCTGGGCAAGTAGAGGTTGAGCTGTGGTCACCGCTGGCCCCAGGGTGGTCAGCTGGTAGCCCTGCGTGGGGACAGGAGTTGCCTGGACAGGGCTGGGGCAGGCAGGAGAAGGGGTGATTGGCTGCTGCTGCCAGGGCTTGGCCGCGCGTGGCTGTGGGGATGTGGCGGCCGTGGCCACGCCAGGCTCTCCTTGCCCGGCCTCGCAAGGGATTTGCATTTCATCACCGAGCGGACGGGCCCCTGCTTGCATCTGGGCTGGGCTCCCCAGCGCCGAGCGGATGGACACACGCCGGAGCCGCGCTGCTGCCTGCTCTTGGGTGCTTCAGCTTGATTCAGCAAGACCTAAGCCAGTTTAACTGCCCCGGTGTGTCTGCTGGAGGCTGACATCACCTACCGGGAACCAGTTAAACCAGTGGCAGCCTCCCAGTCCATGCAAGCCCTTGCAAACTGGGCTGTGGTGGGATCTGCTCTGGGGCTGGTCCCCTCTGCCCCATCCCATGCCCTGAGAACCCCCTGCGCTGGCCGTGGGCTGGGAAGAGGAACTGGCAGAAAATCAGCTGCTGGGACAGTGGGGTGCCCTGGCGCTGGGATGTGCATGGCGTGGTGAGCGTGACCCTGCTGGGCTGGACCATCCCTGCATCCTGCACCCATCGAGCTTCCCCTTTGGGGCTGTGGGGCCGCAGCTCAGTGCAGCCCACGGGCATGGCCGGCATCTCCCCTCCTGGAAGCGGGGCCGGACCGTGCCCATCCCGGCGTCTCTCTGTGGCTGGGATCTGTGAGGACTCATGGCCCTGATACGTGCCGGGACCAGGAGGAGACGGGATGGGCGAGAGGTCGGTGGCTGCTTTGCGGCCATCCTCAGGTGATGGCTGAGCACAGGAGGGCCCAGGATGGGGCAGTGATGGCACTCGGGGCTCCCAGGCTCTTCCTACCCCAGGCCAAGGTGCCTTTTCCTTCCCTCATGGGCCAGGGCCGAGGAGACACTGCCGGTGACGCCGCCAGTGATGCTGCAGGCTCGGGCAGCTGGTCTCCATTTGGGAGGAGGCAGCCGCATTCCTGGCATAGCCGCGGTGACCCAGGAATCTGCAGCGGCGCATTTCGGCCCCGCCGGAGGGGAGAGCATCAGGCGGCCAGGGACCCCAGGGCTCGGTGCCGGGCTCCCGCAGGCACGGGGGGGGACAGGGAGGAACGGGCCCTTGAGGGGGGGCGATTCTCCGGGCCCCCGTGGGCAGTTCCTCCTCATCCTGCTGGAAAGGTTCGGAAGCTGCCGTGTGCGAGGGGCACCGTGCTCTGTGCGCTCGCGCCAGGTCTGGCTGCGCCAACGCGCTATCTGATGGCAGCATCGTGCCCCTGCTCCCATTCCCATGTGAGGGGCATGGGTGGGGGCACGGGTGGGGGCAGCCTGGCAGCTCTGGCTCCCCAGATCATACATACAGATGGGCTAAAACCAGGCGATGGAGGGGGTTGTGAGAGGCCGGAGGCGAGGAGAGGGGGATGTGTTCCCCTTTGACGGGGTCACGCTGTGGCTCCTGCCACCCCTGGGGGGGTTCCTGTGCATCAGGAAATCATGGCAGAACAAATATCCCGCGGTTCTCCAAGCTACCCGCTGTGCCCATCTCACTCCCCAGCTCTCTGGGGCTGGGGGCAGCCAGGCTGGGGGGTTCGTCCCACCACCCTGCAGAAGGTGGGGACCAGCCTGGCACTGCCAACGTCCCCACGGCTTCCTGGGGATGCTGCTCGGGACGGGGCTGCTGTCCCCAGACCTTGCTGCGGGTCTGTGCCTGGGGGGGAAGCTGTCCCCCAGGGTGGGCGCCGGGGCTGTCCCTGAGCTGTCCCCTCGCTGTCCCCCCCCCAGCTTGCCCAGAAGTATGACCCGCAGAAAGAGGCCGAGCTGCGGACATGGATCGAGAGCGTCACAGGGCAGCAGATCGGGCCCGATTTCCAGAAGGGGCTGAAGGACGGGGTGATCCTCTGCGAGTGAGTCCCGCGGAGCTCCCTTGGCCCCGGCTCCGCTCGGGTGGGGATGCGGGAGACCGACCATCCAGGGGCCCCCCACCAGCCCTTGGGGTGGGAAGGGTGGGCTGGATCCGGCCACGGGATCCGCCAGAGGTTCTCTCTGTGGTGCTGCTTGGCTGGAGTCGCCCCCAAAGTGCCCGTGTCTGGGGAGAGCCCCGGGGGCCAGCAGGGACCTGGGGGAGGGAATCGCCTCATGCTTGTGGGGGAGACCTGGGCTGGATTTTCCCAAAAAGGGCCTGGGGTCTCTGCCCTGCTGCAGCCCCCGCTCCCCCCCTGCCTCCCCCCAGGCTCATGAACAAGCTGCAGCCCAACGCGGTGAGGAAGATCAACCGCTCGGCTCAGAACTGGCACCAGGTAGGTGGGGGCAGCCTTGCTGGCACCGCGGCTGCCGCGGAGCCCTGGCTCCATCCCGGCCCCTCCGCTGCCGCCCACCGGGGACTCACCCCTCTTCCCCCTGCCTCCAGCTGGAGAATCTCTCCAATTTCATCAAGGCCATGGCCAGCTACGGCATGAACCCTGTGGACCTCTTTGAAGCCAACGACCTCTTTGAGAGTGGGAACCTGACGCAGGTGCAGGTGTCGCTGCTGGCGCTGGCGGGCATGGTGAGTGCCCAGGGACCATCCGGAGATGCCGTGGCTGCTTGGGAGGGGGCACAGCCAGCCCCACGGGGACCCCACGGCTCCCCCTGCCCAGGGAGAGGGTGGGAGGTCTGGGACCCCTGTCCTTCCTCACCGCCCCTCCCCGGCAGGCCAAGACGAAGGGGATGCAGAGCGGCGTGGACATCGGTGTGAAGTACTCGGAGAAGCAGCAGAGGAACTTCGATGAGGCCAAGATGAAGGCTGGGCAGTGCGTGATCGGGCTGCAGGTGGGCTGCCCTCCGCGTGCTCCCAAGGGGTGGGGTGCTGGGTGAGGGGGGGCCCACTTTAACAAACCCTCAGCACCCACCGTCACAGCTCCAAGCATGGCTAGGGGGGACCCGAGGCTGGAGATGCCCCAAGTGTCCTCGGAATCTGGGACCATCTCAGCTTCGTGTCCGACACTCAATGGCTGGCACAGCATCTGGCTGGGGGGTCGGGGAGCACTGGCCATGCCCCCCCAGGCCATGGGGATGGGGAGGGAGGAGAATGGGGCAGTGCCCGGTCTCACCGGACCCCCTTGTCAGATGGGCACGAACAAGTGTGCCAGCCAGTCGGGCATGACGGCCTACGGCACCAGGAGGCACCTCTACGACCCCAAGAACCAGATCCTGCCACCCATGGACCACTCCACCATCAGCCTCCAGATGGGCACCAACAAGTGTGCCAGCCAGGTGAGCCACCGCAGCCACAGCGGGGAGGGACGGCGGGGGGAACCACGGCTGAGCCCTGCTCCATCCTCTCCTTCCAGGTGGGCATGACGGCTCCCGGCACCAGGAGACACATCTACGATGCCAAGATGGGGACGGAGAAGTGCGACAACTCCTCCATGTCACTGCAGATGGGCTCCAACCAGGGCGCCAACCAGAGCGGCCAGGTCTTCGGCTTGGGCCGCCAGATCTACGACCCCAAGTACTGCCCGCAGGGTAGCCAGGGCGAGGTGGCCAATGCCGCCTGCGACCAGAGCGGGGACCCCCCCGGATACCACTACTACCGCGAGGAGGAGGAGAGCTACTGAGTGGGATGTTGCCCAGCCCCGTCTCGCACCATCTCATGTACAGACCCCACCGCCAGCGACATTCCAGCCTCTACTTTCATCATTCCTTCTTTTTAAACTCTTTTATTTTTTTTTTTGTTTTAAACGAATCTATTTTTCTGAGCGAGGAAATAAAAACCCTGTTTCTAGAGAAGAGAGCGGCTGTTTCCCACAGCCCGTGGGCAACCCCGGGGCCCCAGCGCAGCCCCGGCATTTGCAGTGGGAAGGCGGCGGATGCTCCAGCGCCGAGGAGGGGACGGTGTCTCCTCTCACGCAGCCAAGAAGACGCGTTCCCACCCTGCACCCACTGCGCCCAGATCTCTCAGCAAGGAAAGGGGGCAGCCCCCCACGCTGCCCCCGGTGCCGCTTCTCCCTGTGCTGGCAGGACACGACTCAGCAGAGAGGGGCTCGGGGTGGCAGGACACAGGGGGGGCATGGCCAGGAGAGCCCCCCAGGCGTGTGGGGGACCAGGGTGCTGCAGGGCTGAGGGGACGGGGATGTGCGTGGTTGTGCGTGCGCAGCAGCCTTGTGATTCCTAGGATTGAAGCTGGAAATGCCTCTTTTGCAGAACTTGTAGGGACCAGGGTCCATAGGGATCGAGGCCGCAGGGCTGGGCTGGGACCCGGCACCGCCGGCCCCTCTCAGAAAACCACAGTGCCCCGGAGGCCTGGCGGACCCCAGCCCAGTCTGGCTCCCACGGCCACGTCCTCCCCGCAGGGCGATGCCCGAGTGCAGGCAGCTGCCGGGGGTGTGGGTGCACGGCGCAGCCCCTTGCTGCACCCCTCGGCTTCTTCGCTTCCCGCGGGGTTTGTAACGCAGATGCTCTTCGAGTGAAACCTTCTTTTTTTTAAAAAAAAAAAAAAAAAGCTTTCTGGTTTCTGGTGCAGACTCCTTGTGTCAGGGCTCGGGGGGGCTGTGTCACCCTCGGGGGGTGCGTGGGGGCTGCCTGCCCCATCCTACGTGAGACCCCGTGGGCAATGAAAAGCATCCCGATGGCCAGCGCGGTGCTGCTGGTTGCGCCGTGACTCAGCGGTCACTGCCTCGGGGACCTTCCCGGGGCCATCGCTGCTGCCCCCAGCCCCGGGGACCTGCTGGGGAAGGGTCTGTCCCTCGGGAGACGGGGGGGGGGTGTGTGCAGCGTGGAGGAGGGGGGGTGTCTCTCCCTGCCCACCCCCTCGGCGGGTGGCCCCGGGGCTCGCCTGACCCACGGCGGGGGCTCAGCCCGCACTGGGCCGGGCTACAGCGCCCGGGGCGGGGGCTCTGCTCCCCGAGGGTGCCCGCCCCCAGGGCAGGGTGTGGCGGGGTGTGGCAGGAAGGGCGTGGCAAGGCGTGGCGGGTAGGGCGTGGCAGGGCGTGGCGGGTAGGGCGTGGCAGGGCGGGGGGATGGACGGGGACGCTCCAGCCCCTCTCACCTCCCGTCACCCCCCACCCCACCCCCCCCACCCCCCGCACGGTCCCTTTAAGAGCCGTTTCCCATGACGTCACGCCCGCGGTTACTTTGTAGCGCGGGGAGGGCGGGGCCTGCGCGCGAGCCCGGTGGAGCCGCGCGGCGGAGTCCGCCGGGGTCTCTTAAAGGGGCCGCGCGGTGGCCGGCGAGAGCAGGTAACGGGGGTCCCGGGCCGGGGGCTGCTGCGAGCGGGGGGGGATGTGCCGCCGGGGGAGGGCCGCGGCCGGGCTGCGGCTCCGCAGCATCCCCTCAGGGCTGTCCGCAGCTCCCCCGGGATGTCCCCATCACCCCCCCGGGATGCCCCCATCGTCCCCCCCCCGGGCTGTCAGTGTGTGTCCCTGGGCTGTCCGTGTTCCCCCCCGGGCTGTCCCCATCTCCTCTCCGCGGCTGTTCCCCCCGGAGCTGACCCCATCACCCCCTCCCCGGGCTGTCCCCATCGCCCCCCCGGTCCCTCCGCCTCCCAGTGGCTCCGCACCCCGGGACTCGGCGAGGCGGGACGGGGCGGGTGGGGGGGGTGGGAGGGGGCCGGGGGGTGCCGCCGTGCTCCCGGTTGCAGCGACCGAGGGCGTGTGTCTCCCCGCGGGGTGAGTTAGCAGATTCCCACGCGAGTCGCGCTCTGGGAGGCGGCTTCTGGAGGATCCCGGTGGTTTGGGGGTTGTTTGGTCCTGAAAAGAGCCGCTGCCCCCCGCCGGGCTGAGGCTCCCCCCGGCGCCGCAGCCCCGCAGCATCCCCTGGTCCCGGCGCCAGCCGCCTCTATCCCCTCTCCAGCTCGGCCTGTGTCACCTCCACCCTGGCAGCCGGGGCGCTGGGACCCCCCTCGTCCCGCTGCGGCGGAGGGCGGTGGCACGGCTGTCCCCGAGCCCCGGTGCCCCCTCGGAGGGGTCCTGTCCCGGGGACCCGGCTCCGGTGCCGCTCGTGTCCGGCCCCGCGGGCCGATTAGCCGGATTTCCCGGATGGATCCTAATCCCGCGGCTGGTGCCCGCTGATCCCCGCCGCGCCGGGACCCGGCTTAGCCCCGAGCGCAGGCGGAGCCGGCAGCGGGCGGCCCTCGGGCCCGACCCCCTGGCGGGCGAATCTGCAGCTTCGACCACCAGCCCGGGGTGCTTTGCTGTCGGGTCCGGGGGTGGGTGAAGTCGCAGGAGGTGGCCGGGCGCGGGGGCTCGGGGGGACGGGGCTGGGGAAGGGACGGACCGGAGCTGCCGGGGCCAGCACAGCCCGGGGGCACCTGCGGGACCTGGCTGTCTGAGCTCCGGTGGCATCGAGGGGCTTCCCCCTCCCAGGGTGGTGTCGAGGGTCTCACCAGAAATACCAGACCCCACTGCTGGCCCGGCCACATCCCTCGCACGGGGAAACTGAGGCACGGGCAGGTCCCAGCTCTCTGGGGCTTGCAGCTGCTCTGGTGGCCGAGGTTTTTGGGGTGCTCAGTTGCTCCCCACACTTGGTGGGGTGAGGGAAACCCACTCATTGCTCCTCACGCAGCGCTGACCTGGAGGGACTTGCAGAGCTTGTGCCCTATTTTGCTGCTTTTGGTTTAGAAAAGAATGAGATTTGAGGATTTAGCTCCGGGAAGGAGCTTTGCAGCAGGCATGTGGGGCTAGCTCCTGCCACCCCCCCCCCCCACTCCCCCCCCAAGCTCAGCCCTGGGCCTCGCGCTGTGCCTGGGATCAACAAGCCCCAAGCCAGAGTGAAGCAAGAGCCCCCAGCTCTGTGCTGACACCCCCCACACACACTCTCTTACACAGCCGGAGCCAAGCAGGGTGCAGGGCAGGTGCCCCCCTCACCCCCGCCATGGCCGTGGGCACCCAGCTGCGGCTGCTGCTCTGGAAGAACTTCACCTACCGCCGGCGGCAGCGGGTGAGCAGGTCCCCGGGGCAGGAGGGCGCCTGGAGCCGCAGGGTCCTGGCGTGGAGGCAGGTGGAGCCCTGGGTGCCGATGGGGACTGGTATCCCCCCCCACAACCATGGGTGTCCCCCAGATCCAGCTGGCCATTGAGATCCTCTGGCCCCTCTTCCTCTTCTTCATCTTGATCTCGGTGCGGCAATCCCACCCGCCCTTCCAGCAGCATGAATGTGAGTGTCCTGCACCCTCTGGGGCGGCCCCCTGTGCCCCCTCCTTGCACAGGAGCCCTGCGGGGCCCTGGTGCGGCCCTGGGTGGCATCAGGGAAGACAAACCTGGGAGGCAGAGATGAGCCGGGGGCTCGCTGGCATCTCCCCGCTCCAGATTGTGTGTGACCATGGGGGTCCCGCGCTGCCCCCCCCCGACCCGTCTCTCCCACAGGCCACTTCCCCAACAAGGCGCTGCCCTCGGCCGGGACCCTGCCCTGGCTCCAGGGCATCATCTGCAACATGAACAACCCCTGCTTTCGGCACCCCACGGCGGGAGAGGCCCCCGGCGTAGTGGGCAACTTCGAGGGCTCCATGTGAGCGGCAGAGGGTGGGGGTCTGTGGGGCCCACCCGGGCAGCGGGGCCGGGGTCTCACTGCCCACCTCGCGCCCCCGCAGCCTCTCCCGTCTCCTGACCGAAGCCCGACAAGTCCTGCTCCGCACCAACGGGCAGCGGCTCCTGCGCGGCTTCTCCCAGCTCCTGCCTGTCCTGCGCCGGCTCCAGGGGAGTGGGGCTCAGCAGAGGGGTGAGCACCGGGGATGGGGGGTGTGGGGGAAGCGAGACCCCCCCCTCACCCCAGGCTGACCCCTCCTCCCCCCCAGCCCGGCCGGTGAAGGATTACCTGAGAGAGAACGAGACCTTCTCGCGGTTCCTCCAGACCAACACATCTCTGCCGCCGGCGCTGGTGGACGAGCTGATGGGGGCTCGGCTCAGCCCCCGCATCGTGAGTGTTGGCGCGGGGCCCGCTCCCGCTGCCCGTGGTGCCAGTGCCCATGGCGTGACCGACCCTCTCCCCCCAGTTCTCCTTGGCGAGCACCCGCCTCCCGCTGAAGGCCGTGGTCTGCAACGCTTCGGAGCTGGGGGGCTTCCTGGTGGGGGGCAGCCAGCGCCTGCAGCGAGGGCTCTGTGCCCTTCCCGGCCCCCAGCTCCGTGCCATGGAGGGCTCCTTCTTCTCCCAGCTCGACCTCCCCCGGCTCCTGGTGGTGAGCCCCCCACCCACTATAGAATCATAGACTGGTTTGGGTTGGAAGGGACCTTAAAGATCATCTAATTCCAACCCCCCTGCCATGGGCAATGACACCTCCCACTAGCCCAGGTTGCCCGAAGCCCCATCCAGCCTGGCTAGGCTGGGTGCTGGAAGGCACTGGGGCAGAAATCCCCCCCCACACACTAAAAGGGGCTGTGACCCCCCCTTCCCGTGTCCCCCCCACCTTGCAGGAACAACTGAGCTCGGAGGCGGGCGGCATCACCGGCACCGTGGAAGCCTTGGGCACCTTCCTGCGGGATGCAGCAGCCCTGATGGAGGAGGTAGCTCCCCCCACCCCTCTGCACCCCAGGGTGTCCCTGGGTGTCCCTGTCCCCCACAGCCCCACTTTGGTCCCCCCAGGTCTCCTCTATGACCAGCCTCGCTGAGCTGCAGCGGGAGCTCAGGGCGCTGATGGCCACCAACGCCAGCGGAGCTGGCGTTGGTGGCCATCAGCGCCCTGAGCTCCCACCGCAGCTCACCTCGGGTGCCTTTGGGACCCTGTCACGCATCGCCTGTGGGCACCCCGAGGGTGGGGGGCTCAGGATCCCCTCCCTCAACTGGTACGAGGACAATGATGTCAAAGCCTTCCTGGACCGCAACAGCTCGGAGCAGAGAACCAAGACCCCAGGCAACACCAGTAGTAAGCGGACTGGACTGTAGGGAAGGTTTGGGTGGCCAGTTTTGGGGGGGGGGGGCGGGACACGATGGCGAGGACTCATCTCTGCCCCCCACCCAGGTCCCTTCTGCCGAGAGCTGGTGCGCAGCATGGAGTCCAGCCCCCTTTCGCAGGTCTTCTGGAAGGGGATCAAGCCCCTCTTCATGGGGAAGATCCTCTACACGCCGCCCGGTCCCGGCCCCGACAGCATCATGGCCGAGGTACGCAGAGGGGGCTGTGGGGGGGGGGTCTCACCCCGACCCTACCTCACCCCCCTCCTCCTGCAGGTGAACCGGACCTTCCGGGAGCTGGCGGTGCTGGGGGAGATGGGGGGTGCCTGGAGGGAGCTGGGACCCCGCATCTACACCTTCCTCAACAGCAGCCTGGAAATGCAGATCCTCCGGGTGCGTGACCTCCATTGGGAACCGGGATGCGGGATGGGGGCTGCGGTGGGGGGGCTCCTGGCTGGGAACGGGGTGGGCTGCATCACCCCGTGGTACCCTGGGGCTTTGCAGGACCTGCTGCTGGTCCCGGGGACAACCCAGCTCCTGGATGGATTCCTCAACGGCACCTCCTGGAAGATGCCGGCGCTGGCCAGGTTCCTGGGGGGGCCGGCGGCGGGGCCGGGGCTCAGCTGGCAGGAGGTGTACGCCGACGCCGACACGGTCCTGAGCACGCTGTCACAGTTCATGGAGGTACGTGTCACCCCAGCTGCCTGGGAGGGGGCTGGGTCCCCAAGACCCGCTGAGCCCTGCCCGCCCTGCCTGCAGTGTGTCTGCCTGGACAAGATCGAGGCGGTGGCCACCGAGGAGCAGCTGGTGACCCGGGCCCTGGAGCTGCTGGAGGAGCAGCAATTCTGGGCAGCTGTGGTTTTCCAGCCCCCCACCAACGCCACGGCCCCCTTCCTGCCCCCCCACGTCCGCTACAAGATCCGCATGGACATCGACGACGTCACCAGGACCAACAAGATCAAGGACAGGTCGGGGGACACTCACACTTTCGGTCCCCATGGTCCCCGAGCATCCTGCGCCTGCTGTGGCGGGGGGGTCCCCCCTCCCAGCGCCATGCTCTGCCCCCAGGTTTTGGGACCCGGGCCCTGCGGCCGACCCCTTCAGCGACCTGCGCTACGTGTGGGGGGGGTTCGTCTACGTGCAGGACCTGGTGGAGCAGGCGGTGGTGCGGGTGCAGACTGGGGCTGCCCCGCGGATGGGGGTCTATGTCCAGCAGATGCCCTACCCCTGCTACGTGGACGATGTGTGAGTGGATGGCAAGCGGTGGCCCCCCCCGGGACCCTCAAGAGACCCACTGCTGTGGGGGACAGGGCCGAGGACCCTGCAGCATCGCTGCCCTGGGGAGGTGGCACAGGGCTGGTCCATGCCCCAGGAGGGAGGTCATCCTCCCCCTCTGCTCTGCCCTGGGGAGGCCACAGCTGGAGCGCTGGGTCCAGTTCTGGGCTCCCCGGTTCCAGAAGGGCAGGGAACTGCTGGAGAGGGGACAGCAAAGGGCTGCCGAGATGCTGAGGGGATGGAACACCTCTCTGATGGAGAAAGGCTGAGGGATTTGGGTCTCTTCAGGCTGGAAACAAGACGACTGAGGGGGGATCTTATCAACGCTTATAAATCCTGAAAGGGGGGTGTCAGGAGGATGGGGCCAGGCTCTTCTCAGTGGTGTCCAGCGACAGGACAAGGGGGAACGGGCACAAACTTGACCATGGGAAGTTCCATCTCAACAGGAGGAGGAACTTCTTTGCTGTGAGGGTGGCAGAGCCCTGGCACAGGCTGCCCAGAGAGGTGGGGGAGTCTCCGTCTCTGGAGACATTCCAACCCCGCCTGGACGCGTTCCTGTGCCACCTGCTCTGGGTGACCCTGCTGTGGCCAGGGGTTGGAGGAGATGATCTCCAGAGGTCCCTGCCAAACCCAAAATTCTGTGATTCTGTGTCCCCTGCCCGGCAGTGGCCTCGAGGTGCCAGGCTGGGGATGGAAGGGCTGGTGCCATCTCCCCCAGGTTCCTGCGGGTGCTGAACCGCTCGCTGCCCCTCTTCATGACGCTGGCCTGGATCTACTCGGTGGCCATGATCATCAAGGGGGTGGTGCACGAGAAGGAGACGCGGCTCAAGGAGACCATGAAGACCATGGGGCTGAGCAGCGGGATCCTCTGGCTCAGCTGGTTCCTCAGCAGCTTCATCCCCTTCCTCCTCAGCTCTGCCCTCCTTGTCCTCATCCTCAAGGCATGTCGCAGGGCACAGGGGACGTTGTGGGTGACGCAGGGAGCGTTGGGGCTGGGAGCCAGCACAGGGGGGCTCCACAGGCTCCAACCTGCCTCCATCCGCAGCTGGGAAACATCCTGCCCTACAGCAACCCGGCCGTCATCTTCCTCTTCCTCGGCACCTTCTCGGTGGCCACCATCAGCCAGTGCTTCCTCATCAGCACCTTCTTCCCCCGCGCCAACCTGGCCTCGGCATGCGGTGGCATCATCTACTTCTCCCTCTACCTGCCCTACGTGCTGTGCGTCGCCTGGCGCGACCACATCACCTTCCCGCTCCGCCTCCTCGTGGTGAGCGGCTGTGGCTGCCCCCTCCCCGGTGCCACCCCAGGCCCCCCAAGTTGGGGGTCTTTGGGCTGAACCACCCATCCCCCCCACCCCCGGACCGGTCTTTCTGCCCACGCTGCCATTCTTGCCGCCACCAGAGCTTGCTGTCGCCGGTGGCCTTCGGCTTCGGCTGCGAGTACTTCTCCCTCTACGAGGAGCAGGGGGTGGGCATCCAGTGGCACAACCTGGGCACCAGCCCCGTGCCGGGAGATCCCTACAACTTCGCCACGGCCATGGGGCTGCTGCTGCTGGACGCCAGCCTTTATGGCCTGGCCACCTGGTACCTCGAGGGCGTCTTCCCAGGTGAGTGCAGCCCCCCCCAGTCCCCGGCAGCCCCCCCAGCCCCGCTCAGCCCCTTGTCTGCTGCAGGTCAATATGGGATTCCCAAGCCCTGGAATTTCCCCTTCCTGAAGAGCTACTGGCTCGGAGAGCCGTCCTCAGATGGGCACCCTCCGTACCCCACCAGCCCCCTCTCTGCACCCCAAGGTGAGCCCCTGCCCACCCTGGAGCGACACAGCCAAGGGCTGGTGGCCACAGAGCTGGGCTAGAGCCTTCCCACCCGGGCTTTGCCCCCCGGTGAGGGGTCCTGCCTGGAATGTGACCCCCCCGGTGACTTCCAGTGCTGGTGGAGGAGCCGCCTGCCCAGCTCCAGCCCGGCGTCTCCATCCGCAACCTGGTGAAGGTTTACCGCAGCAGCAGCCGCGTGGCCGTCAACGGGCTGAGCCTGGACTTCTACGAGGGGCAGATCACCTCCTTCCTGGGCCACAACGGGGCCGGCAAGACCACCACCATGTGAGCTGGGGGGCCACGGTGGGGCCAAGGGCTGAGCCTGGCTCTACCCCGGTGCTGCCACATTCCCCTCCCGTCTGCCCCAACCTGGGTCCCCGCGAGGCCGGGCGCTGAGCACCCCACATAGAATGGGGCACCCCAGCCCCAAGCCCCGCTGGTCCTGCTCTCCGTGACCCCCTTTCCCCACCGGTCCCCCCACCTCCAGGTCCATCCTGACCGGCCTCCTGCCCCCCACCGCCGGCACTGCCTATATCCTGGGCTGGGACATCCGCTCCGATATTGACAGCATCCGCAAAAGCATGGGGACGTGTCCCCAGCACAACGTGCTCTTTGACATGTAGGCAGGGGCAGGGGGGGCAGGGAATGGTGCTGGGGGGTGGCGTGGATCAGGCTGCCCCCCCCCTCACCCATGCCCGCCCCAGCCTGACGGTGGAGGAGCACGTCTGGTTCTATGGGCGGCTGAAGGGGCTGTCGGAGGAGCAGGTGAAGGCAGAGATGGAGCAGCTCATCCAGGACACGGGGCTGCCCCACAAGCGCCGGGAACAGACCAGGAACCTCTCGGGTGCGTGTGGGGGGCAGGACCGGCACCCGAGTGGGGGTCTGCAGCCTCGGCACCCCCCAATGCCGTCCCTGCTGCCCCACAGGGGGGATGCAGCGGAAGCTCTCGGTGGCCATCGCCTTCGTGGGTGGCTCCCGGGTGGTCATCCTGGACGAGCCCACAGCCGGCGTTGACCCTTACTCCCGCCGCAGCATCTGGGAGCTGCTGCTCAAGTACCGCAAAGGTCAGGGCTGGGGGGGAAGGGGGGACCCTCACCTCCCCCTGCGAGCATCTGAGCCCCCCCAGCCCTGGAGAACCAGCAGCAGGACCCCTGGAACGAGCCGGGGGAGGTGCTGGTGGGGAGATGCCCACAAAGCCGGGGGGGGGGTCCAGCAAGGGGGTCCACCCCACTGCCTGCCCCCAGGCCGCACCATCATCCTGTCCACCCACTACATGGACGAGGCGGAGCTGCTGGGGGACCGCACGGCCATCATCTCGCAGGGCCGGCTCTGCTGCTGCGGGTCCCCCCTCTTCCTCAAGGCCAGGCTGGGCACCGGTTACCACCTCACCCTGGTGAAACGGGAGCAGGTCAGGACGGGCGGCAGCACCGGCACCGGCCCCAGCACCACCAAAAAGGTGGGTCCCTTGGCCCTGCCGAGCATCAGCCAAGAGGGCGACCGGTGCCTCTGTCCCGGGGAGCACCGACCCCCCAGGCTTTGGGCCGGATCCTGCTGCAGGGTGCCAGGCTCTGGCTGCCCTTTCCTGCAGGACAGCAGCGACTCGGAGCAGAGCAGTGACACGGGTCTGGGCAGCGAGGCCAGCGCCGTGGGTGAGGGTCCCGTCCCTCCCTGCGCCCCCAGCACGGTGTCACCCCCCACCAGGTGCTCCCCATGCATCCCCCATCAGCTGGGTGGGCCGTGGGTGCATTCAGTCCCACAAGCTGCCTTCTGCCAGCTCTTGGCCCTCCTGCACTGGCGGGGCTCCCTGCAGCCCCCCCCTCCTGGGGACCCCCAGACCGGGGCGCAGGGCACGTGCCAGCTTTGGCCAGCTCTTGTGCTGGCCACCGGCTCCTGCCCCAGGTTTTCAGCCCTCCCCATTCCCCCAGATGTGGCCCAGCTGTCAGCGCTGATCCAGAAGCTGGTCCCTGGCTCCCGGCTGGTGGAGGACATCGGGCACGAGGTGCTCTTCGTCCTGCCCTACAGCGGGGCCAAGGACGGGGCCTTCGGGGACCTCTTCCGTGAGCTGGATGCCCGCCTGGGGGAACTGGGCATCTCCAGCTATGGCATCTCCGACACCACCCTGGAAGAGGTACTTGGAGGAGCTGCAGCTCCCGGGGTGCCCACCCTCCCTGGAGCTCTGCCGGGGGCTGCCCCCGACCTGGGGGATTTGCCTCACCAGGGCGGTGGGGGCTGGTGGCCGTATTTAATGCCAGCCCCCTCCCACGCTCAGATCTTTCTGAAGGTGGCCCAGGACACAGGGCTGGACACAGACACGGCAGGTAAAATGCCTCGGTGCTGGCTGGAGCTGAGCTTCAGGGTGCAGGGGGGGGGTCGGGGGGAGGGATGCTCAGCAGCCTGGAGCAGAGGGATGCGGGTGTCCCCAGCACCCCATGTGGCCCTCGCCCTTCCCAGGGCCCCCGCTGGGAGCACCCATGGGTGCAGGGAGGTGTCACAGGCTCTGGCCCCAGTCCCACCCTGGTGCTCTCCCCCCCACCCCTGGTTTTGTCAGGCACCAGGAGCGGAGCAGCCCCCAGCGAGGGGGGGGATGCGGAAGCAGCCAACGGGGAGCTGGGTAAGGAGCGGGGGGAGCTGGGGCCTGGGACCCCCGAGCTGCCCAGCCCCTGCTGCTGGGTGCCCCCCCACCTCCACCCCCCTGGGCTGGGGCTGTGCCATGTGTCTGTCTGGGCACGTCCAGCCAAGCAAGCATCCTTTCCGACACGCATCCCTGCGGGCAGGCAGCGGGCAGGGGGAGGCTCAGGGACGCTCCGTGCAGCATCACTCCCCCCCCACCCAGCTTCGGGGTGTCCCCCAGGGAGTCAGGGAGGGCGAGGAGCAGGGACGGTGGCAGGTTTGGGGGAGCCCGGCTCTGTGCAGGGGTTGGGATGGGACACAAAATCCCAGGGGACATATCCAGGCCCCCTTCTCCTGGAGACAGGGCTGGTGTGGGGGCTGTCGCAGGAGTCTGGGGGGGGCTGTGATAGTCTGGGGAGGTGGATCTGCCCTGGGTTGTGCTGCCCAGGCCGGGCAGGCGCCAGCGTGGCTGTAACCCCTCTTTCCTCTCCTTTACACTGAGCCCGAGGAGCCCGGCGAGGTAGGAGCGGGGGGCTGGGGGGGCTGGGGGGCTCCTGCCGCATCCCCGCATGCAGTGCCCCATCCCTGCTGGGGTGGGGGGGACACCTCTGCCCGCACCCTGACCCCCCCCACGCTCCCGGCCGAGCCCCTGCCCCTCGCCGCTGGCTCTGCCGAGGCTGGACCCATCTTTGCCCTCACAGCGGAGGAGTCCCGGGAGACCGACCTGCTGCAGGGGGGTCCCGGGCAGGCCTGGCGCAGGGTGAGGGGCTGGGCGCTCACCCGCCAGCAGCTCCGCGCGCTCTTCATCAAGAGGATGCTCCACGCCCGGCGCAGCACCCGCGGCTTCTTCGCTCAGGTATGGCCGGGGGACGGGGGACAGGAGGGTGGGGAGGGGACGGGGCAGGGGGTGCGGAGCCAGTTCTGACCCCCAGCCCCCCCCCCCCCCTCCCCCCCCCCCGGCAGATCGTCCTGCCCGCCGTCTTCGTCTGCATCGCGCTGCTCTTCAGCCTCATCGTGCCGCCCTTCGGGAAGTACCCGCCGCTGCGCCTCCAGCCCTGGATGTACGGGCAGCAGTTCACCTTCTTCAGGTGTGTCCCATCCCTCTGTCACCCGCCACGTCCCCCATCCCCGTGTCCCCCACTGCCACCGGCTCATTCCCGCATCTCCTGGCAGCAACGATGCCCCGGGGGACCCCAACACGGCTCGGCTGCTGGACGCGCTCCTGGCCGAACCGGGCTTCGGCACCGAGTGCATGAAGGATGCTGGGGAGACGTGAGTGCCTGTGGGGACAAGGGGGGCTGGGAGGGGGTGGCTGGGGGGAAGAAGGGGTCCCCCCATCCCCCCCAGCCAGTGCCATGCCGCTGGACCCCCCCCCACCATCCCCGCAATGGAGGGGCAGGTCCCCATGCCTCTGGCTCACACCAGGCTGGTAACGGGGGTCTCTCTCCCCCCATGGTGCCGCGTGCCCAGGACGGGGCCATGCCCCCCAGCTTCCCACCCTGATGGCTTCTCGGCCCCCCTGGCCCCCCCGGCCCTTCTGGAAGCGCTGCAGCACGGGAACTGGACGCGGGCTGAGCCGTCCCCCCCGTGCCGGTGCAGCGGGCCGGGGACTCGCAGGATGCTGCCCGACTGCCCCGAGGGGGCCGGGGGGCTCCCACCGCCCCAGGTAACCCTCAGCCCGCAGCAGGGCTGGCCCCGGGACACCGGCGCTGCCCAGTGCGGGTGCGAGCGATACTCCGGGGCCGTATGTCCGTCCAGCCCGTCTGTCCGTCCCCCCAGGTGCGAAGGGGCACGGGCGACATCCTGCAGAACCTGACAGGCAGGAACATCTCCGACTACCTGGTGAAGACCTACCCCCAGATCATCCGCCAGGAGTGAGTGCTGGGGCACCCTGAGGACGCCAAGGGGACATGGCGGGGGGGACGCAGCCAGGCTTTGGCACAGGCTGGCAGCCGGGGGGGACTCTGGGGACCAAACCCAGCTAGGGCTGGAGGCAGTGAGGGCACTGCAGGGCAAGGGGGAGCTGGTGGGGGGCTCGTGGCCGGGCGGGCGCTGCCATAATGTCTCCTCGGGGTATTTCACCCCATTTCTTTCAGGCTGAGGAACAAGAAGTGGGTGAATGAGCAGAGGTGAGCCCAGGGGCGAGGCTGGGGTCTCGCGCAGATGGTGGCGGGGGCAGGAGATCCTTTGTGGGGTCGGGCAGAGCCTGAGCCATCCGTGGGCAGAGTCCTCGTCTGGGCAGGCTCAGCCCTTCCCTGCACGCCCCTCACCGTGGCGTCTGGGCGGGTGGGATGCCCAGAGCAGGGTGGAGGGGCTGGGAGGGATTCCACGGGATGGCAGGTTTGGAAGTGCCCCCCCATCCCTGCAGGTACGGTGGCTTTTCCCTGGGCGCCAGCGGCTCCCAGGCCCTGCCATCGGCGTTGGAGGTGGACGAGGCAGTGTTGGAGATCCGGGCACTCTTCAACATCACCCCGGTACAGAGAGGCTCGGCTCCCCCTGCTCGGCTCCGGCTTCCCGCCGCTGGGAGGGCTCTGGCCCGTGCCTGCTCCTCATCCCATGTTCCCGCACCCAGGGCAGCCCCTCGGATCGGCTCCTGCGCAACCTCAGTCGCTTCATTGAGGGCTTGGACGCTCGTAGGAACATCAAGGTGCGCCCGGCCCCGGGGTTGGGGGTCCCATAGGGGCGAGAGCTGGGGGACAACAGGGACGTGACACCCAGGTCCCCATCCATGGCTGGAGCAGCCTGAGAAGAGCTGATCCCAGTGGGGCCGGGGGGAGCAGGAGCCCCTCGGGGTGCTCTGGGTGCAGCGTCGGGGTGGGAGGGGTGTTCTGAGCCACTGGGCTTCCCGGGGCTGCAGGTCTGGTTCAACAACAAGGGCTGGCACGCCATGGTCGCCTTCGTCAATGTGGCCAGCAACGGGCTGCTGCGTGCCCGGCTGCCCGCCGGGACCGACCCCGCGCTCTACGGCATCACGGCCACCAACCACCCCCTCAACCTCACCAAGGAGCAGCTCTCGGAGGCCGCCCTGTGAGTGCCGGGGACAGGGGTCCCCCGGGGTCCCCCGCTGGCCCCGGCTGAGCCCTCCCCTCTGCGGCAGGATGGCCACCTCGGTGGACGTGCTGGTCTCCATCTGCGTGATCTTCGCCATGTCCTTCGTCCCGGCCAGCTTCGTGCTCTTCCTCATCGAGGAGCGGGTCAGCAAAGCCAAGCACCTGCAGTTCGTCAGCGGGATGAAGCCCGTCACCTACTGGCTGGGCAACTTCGCCTGGGACATGGTGCGGGACGGGGACGGGGATGGGGTACAACTCCGGGGGGCCAGGTCCCGTTTGTGACCCCCTTCCCGGCTTCTCCGTGCCCACAGTGCAACTACCTGGTCCCTGCGCTGCTGGTCATCCTCATCTTCCTCTGCTTCCAGCAGAAGTCCTACGTGTCCTCCGCCAACCTGCCCTCCCTGGTGCTGCTGCTGCTGCTCTACGGGTGAAGGGCCGGTGGAACCCCCCCCTGCCAGGGCTGGACCCCAGCGAAGGGGGGGTTTAGGGGGCTCTGAGCGGGGCTGGGGGCAGCCCTGGCTCAGGGGGTCCTGGTGACAGGGTGGGGTGGGTGCTGGCTCTCCCCATTGTGCCCCCCCGGGACGGGAGGTGCACCTCGGCCAGCCACTGTCTCTCTGTCCCTCCAGCTGGTCCATCACTCCCCTGATGTACCCGGCCTCCTTCCTCTTCAGCATCCCCAGCACCGCCTACGTGGCCCTCACCTGCATCAACCTCTTCATCGGCATCAACGGCAGCGTGGCCACCTTCGTGCTGGAGCTCTTTGTGGACCAGGTGAGCCCCCGGGTTGTCCTGGACCCCCCTCATTGTCCCGGCGGAGGTGGCACCAGCTCCCCTACCCCTCTCCTCACCGCTCCGGCAGAACCTCAACAACATCAACCGCATCCTGAAGAAAGTTTTCCTCGTCTTCCCCCACTTCTGCCTGGGCCGAGGCCTCATCGACATGGTGAAGAACCAGGCGATGGCCGACGCCTTCGAGAGGTTCGGTGAGTCTGGGGGCGTCGGGGCTGCTCCCCCTCCCCAAAGCCTGGTCAACGCTGGGGTCCCCCCTGGTGTCCCCCCCTCCTACAGCCCCTCTCACCACTCGCAGGGGACAAGCACTTCGTGTCTCCCCTGTCCTGGGATCTGGTGGGGAAGAACCTGTTCGCCATGGCCGTTGAGGGGGTCGTCTTCTTCCTCTTCACCCTCCTGCTGCAATACCGCTTCTTCCTGCGGCTGGGGTGAGGACCGGCCATGGGGCGGCTGTGAGGCGGCCGTGGGGTGGGCAGCCCTGGAAGTGCCCCTGCCGCTGTTGCCCCCCCCCAGGCCACGGGCTCTGCAGCTGCCCTCGCTGGGGGAGGAGGACGAGGACGTGGCGCGGGAGCGGGCGAGGGTGGGCAGCACCCCCCCGCACAGCCACCTCCTGCTGCTGAAGGACCTGACCAAGGTGCGTGCCGTGGGGCCGGACCCTGCCCTGGTGCTTGCCACGGGGGTCCAGCCTCCCCCGGAGCCCCCGGTCCTGCTGGCGGGTGATGGGTGGGGGGCACCCAACGCCACCTTGGCTCTGCCGCTCAGGTCTACCGGCGCAGGAGGGCTCCGGCGGTGGACCGGCTCTGCGTGGCCATCCCCCCTGGGGAGGTGAGTGACGGACAGATGGACAGACAGACGGAGACGCGGGCAGGGACGGGGCTGCCATGTCCCCGTGGAGGTGGCACCAGCTCCCCCACCCCTCTCCGTGGGTCCCCTCTGCACCCCACAGTGCTTCGGCCTCCTGGGGGTGAACGGCGCGGGGAAGACCTCCACCTTCAAGATGCTGACAGGGGACACAGAGGTGACGCTGGGGGAAGCCTGGTTGAAAGGGCACAGGTAGGTGAGGCACAGTGACCCCCACGGCCGACCCACTGCTCCCCCTCTCTTTGTCCCCACATTGTCCCCATCCCCACCCTGTGCTCCTCCTTGCCCTCCTCCCTGCAGCGTGCTCGCGCTCGGCGTCTTCCTCATCCTCATCCCTGCGGCGTGCTCATCCCTGTTCCCGCAGTGTCCTCAGCTTCGTCCCTGTCCCCGGAGCTTGTCCCCGTCCCCGCCGCGCGCTCAGCCGTGTCCCCGTCCCCGCAGCGTGCTCACCGACCTGCAGTCCGTCCACCAGCACATGGGTTACTGCCCCCAGTTCGACGCCATCACGGACCTGCTGACCGGCCGGGAGCACCTGGAGTTTTACAGCCGCCTGCGCGGTGTCCCCGAGGAGGAGACCCCCAAGGTAGAGCCCGTGCCCTGGCCCCCCCAGCCCAGGGGACCCCCATCCTCATCCCCTCCGCGTCTCCCGCAGGTGGCCCAGTGGGGCATCGCCAAGCTGGGGTTGGAGCTGCACGCGGAGCGGCCGGCGGGCAAGTACAGCGGGGGCAACAAGCGGAAGCTCTCCACGGCCATAGCCCTCCTCGGTTCCCCCCCCGTCGTCTTCCTGGTGAGTGGGGGCAGTGGGGGGTGTCCCGCGGCAGTACCAGGCCGTGCCCAGGCTGACGCCGCCGCCGGGGCTGTCGCAGGATGAGCCCACGACGGGGATGGACCCGCGCGCCCGGCGGTTCCTGTGGGACTGCATCCTCAGCGTCATCCGGGAGGGCAGGTCCGTGGTGCTCACGTCCCACAGGTGAGCCCCCATCCCGGGGTCTGCAGCACCCCCGGAGGGCAGCACCCCTCTGCCCCCATGGCACCCCCGGAGGGGAGGACCCCTCTGCCCCACAGAGTTCCCCTGGAGGGCAGCACCCCTCTGCTCCCATGGCACCCTGGAGGGCAGCACCCCTCTGCCCCCATGGCACCCCCGGAGGGGAGCACCCCTCTGCCCTACAGGGTCTCATGCCTTCCCCCCGCCCCGGCAGCATGGAGGAGTGCGAGGCGCTGTGCACCAGGATGGCCATCATGGTCAACGGCCGGTTCCGCTGCCTGGGCAGCGTCCAGCACCTCAAGAACAGGTAACGGGGCCGAGGGGCTCAGGGAGGGCTCCGGCGGTGAGGGGCGGCCACCCCTGTGGGGGACAGGGACACGGCCCGTCCCTGCAGCGATGTCCCCCGCAGGTTTGGGGACGGCTACACGGTGGTGGTGCGGGTCGGTGGCCCCGGGCCGGAGCCGGTGGAGAGCCTGATGCTGCGCCGGTTCCCCAGCATCGTGCTGAAGGAGCGGCACGGGGGGCTGCTGCAGTTCCAGCTCCCCTCCCGTGCCGGCTCCTTGGCCAGCGTCTTCAGCGTCCTGGCAGCCCACCGCGGCCCCTGCCACATCGAGGACTACTCCGTGTCCCAGACCACGCTCGACCAGGTGACGGGGGACGTGGGGTGCAAGGGCATGGGGGACGGGGTCCCGCTGGTGCCGCCCCTCACCCTGCCCTCCCCGCAGGTCTTCGTGCACTTTGCCAGGGAGCAGAGCGATGAGGACCCTGGGGGGGCCATGGCCCCAGGGCAGGATGTGGCCCCCAGCCCTGGGAAGAGGCTGACGTCGTTCCTGGAGGATGACAGCTACGAGGAGACCACTGTCTGAGTGGGGCCCCACGGACCCCCTCCCCAGCCGTCACTGCAGCACGCTGGCCCCCCCTGCCCCGAGACCCCCAGATCTGCATGTGGGGGGGCTGGCCGCATCCTGCCCGCCGTCATCCCTGCGGGGTGCTCCGGGTGCAGGGGAGGGTGAGAGCAGCAGGGCAGGGACGGCCCCAGCTCCCCCTCCGTGGGTTGTACCCTCCGGGGGGCTGAGTTGGATGTGGGGGGCTGCCCTGGGCCCGGGCAGGGGGGCTGGGGCTGGCCCTGGGCCCCCGACTGCGCAGAGGAGAGCCTGCTGTAAATGAGCAATTAAATAAAGACCCGCGGTACTGCCTGGGGGGCTCATCGCCCTCACACCGCTGCAGCCCCACTGGGGGACATGGGGCAAGGGGGCAACAGTGGGATGGGGGCACAGAGCAGCCAGCCCCTTCCCTGCCCTGCAGCCACCCCACAGCCCCTTCCATGCGACTCCCTGAGTGGCTGAAGGTCAGCCAGGGTCTTCCTCACCCTGGGTAGTCCCTGAGCAGGCGTCCCTGCCTGCCACCGCCCCCCCGGGACTCCTTCCTCTCCACCTTGTCCCCCTCCAGTGTGCCCAGGTGGGGTCTCTCCCCCTCAGCCAGGTGTCCCCTCGGCGGCTGCACCCCACAGGGACCGGGGCAGGGCTGGGCTGAGCCCCGTGGGCTGGAGGGTGTGTGAAGGTTTTGGGGTGCCCATCTCCTCCCCCTACCCCTCTCCTGTGGCGGTGAGGCCACAGGCTGGGGCTGATGCACTCTGTGCTCCCACGGCATGTGGTGCAGGGGCCCAAAAATATCTGTCCCGGGCCGGGTGGGGGGACCCTTTTGGTCCCCGAAGAAAGATTATGGAACCCTGAGGGAAAAAAAAATATGGAACGCTTCACGAATTTGCGTGTCATCCTTGCGCAGGGGCCATGCTAATCTTCTCTGTATCGTTCCAATTTTAGTATATGTGCTGCCGAAGCGAGCACAAACTCAGCGTCCTCCGCAATCGTATTTAAACCTCCTCTAAGTTATAATTTTCAAGTCACGGTGGGTAACCTGAGCAATCCGTTTTACATTCCCACGCCTTTACCCACAGTGCCACTCCCCCAGGATATAACCATAATTTTTCTCTCTACTTTCTCCTTTTTTTCATAAATTTTGGCGTTTTCTCGGCTGAGAGGCCCGGCGGAGCGGCGGACCGCGCGCGGTGCATGGCGGGAGGGCTCCTACTTTGCATCCCGGGGCGGGACCGGCCCTTGTCCTCCACCGTCCCGGCGTTCCCCGCGGCGCTCGCGCAGGCGCGTTGCTGCCGCCGTGGGTGCCGGCGGAGGAAGATGGCGGCGGGGCACTGAGGGGCCGGGACTGGCCGCTCCGTTCCGCTCCGCTCCGCTCCAGAACAGCCGAGCCGCTCGCTGCGCTCCGGGCCCGGCCGTGCCGTGCCGCCCCGGTGACGGACTCTCTCCCCTCCATGGCCGCGGGGCCGGCCCTGGAGCTGCATTCCCGCTGGGCCTGCTCGGGCCGAGCCGCTCCCGGGCCCCGCCGAGGCAGCGGCCCGCTGAGCCCCGACGCCTGGCCCGGGCCCCGCCAGGCCTGACCGGGCCACCGCTCGGGAGCCGTCTGCCTGCAGGACGCCGGGCCGGGTCCGGGGAGGCCTCTCCTAAGGAGAGCGGGCCGGGGGTAGCGCCTCCTCGGCCCCCGCCACCGAGCAACCCCCGGTGCGGGGCTTCTTCCCGGGCCCTCGGAGGCAGCGCTTAACCTTCGCACCCCTCCAGAGCGGCCGCCCGGCCTTGAGTCCGCTCAGCGGAGGAGGAACGGCTTCTCCGGCCCAGGTCAGCACCGCCGGTGCCCTTCGGCTGCCGGCCGCAGCGCCAGGATGTCCGAGAACCAGCCCAACGCCAACAACCACCACCCGGCCCACAACAACGGGGGTGGTGGGGCTGCCGGGGGCAACAACCGCGGCGTCCGCAATCCCAACCTCAACCAGAATCCCTTGATCAATGTGCGTGACCGCCTCTTCCACGCGCTCTTCTTCAAGATGGCAGTGACCTACGCTCGCCTCTTCCCACCTTCTTTCCGCCGTGTCTTCGAGTTCTTCGTCCTCCTCAAGGTGAGGGGCAGCTTTATGGGGGGGAGTGGACACTCCTCTTGCCAGCCTGCAGTCAGGCACTAGGGCATAAATTTCCTTATAAACACAAGAAAGCTTGGCTCTGCTAGAAGGCCCAGCCTGTGTTTGTGCCACCGACCCCAAGCTGTCCACTGAGCTCCCGTGGGCCTTTCTTTTGTGAGAAAGACATGAGTTGTCATAATGGTGGTCCCCACACCGCCAGAGCTCTGGTACCAGATCTGGAAATAAATCACTGAGTCAGCTCGATGAGCAGCCAGGCTGGTGTGGGTCAGGTCCAGGGATGTGGGCGTGAAAGATTTCTCTTTCTGTTTCCAAGCTATCACTCGTTTAGGATATATTGTGTACGTGAGATATGCAATTGTTGGAGTTTTGTTGAAGTCTTGTCTTTTCTGGAAGCGATTAATGCACAACCCCATTTTAACCCTATTTCTTTGTAGCGGTCAGCACCCTCAGCTGTGCCAGCGCAGTGTCACACCTCTGTGTACCAGGGTAAAAACCCACCTGCTTTGTTGTTGATGTGGGTGAAGGATTGGAGACCCACAGAGGGTCTGTCAGTGTCCACGGGGTGAATTGCCTTTAGGTTAAATCCTGCACCGCAGCTTCCAGGGCACACACTGGCACTTCTTTCCAGCGCCAGTATGGCAAATTAGATATAGGGAAGCGAGGAGAGGAGTTTGCCAGGTGACAACGGCACACTTCTGCTCTGAGTTTCTAAAATACAGCCACTTAACACAAGAAACCATTGGGACAACTTATCTCGTACTGCACATATAGATTTTCTCCTCTCCCAAGAAATGTTTGGGGTGTTAACATCTCTCTCTTTTTTTCCCCCATCGTATAACTGGATTCAGGCAAACAGGGAGACTGGAAGGGGGATGGTGCTAAGGGTGAGGCTGTCAGAGCAAGTCGTCTGACTGGTAGCGGTTCCTGCTGCTGTTTGCTTTTCATCAAAGCACTCCTGAGGAAGTAAGAGTATTCACAGGGCGTCTGCAGAGAACAGCCTGCTCCCGCCTGCGGGGTTAGGAGTCAGACAGACTTCAGCCCAGCCTCGGCTCTGTGCGCAGGGTACTGGTGAAGTCAGAGCGCCTGGTCCTGCGCGCTGCTGCTCGCGGAGGCCTGAAACTGCTTGTGGTTCTGCCAGCTTCATCGTGGCTCCTCCTGCGAGGAGGGAGGTGTTTCTGATTTACCTTCCCCAGCGTCTTCCTATGCAGCTCCTCTGCAGATGTGATGTTTACCAGACTGTTTATTCATAGCAAATAGGCCAAGAATGATACGTAGCAAGGAGAGCTAGTTTAATTAGGAATGAGCATCTTAATGCAGTTGGAAAGTGAGTGTATGAAACTCGGCTGTACCACTTAACTGTGCCAGTGTTTCTCGGAGCTTTCAGCTTTGAACTTTGGACAGCATTGGGTAACATCATGCTAGATTTACCATCTTCACTGTAGGGAGCAAATTTTATTAGTCCGCTTTGTTTTGCTGTGGCTTTATTGCTGTTTCTTGGAGTGAGCCAGGGGAAAGGAGTGGTGGTGCCCCGCAAGCCCAGCCCCGGCAGGCCAGCTCGACCTCTGCCGTGGCGGAGTCCGTACCTCACAGTGGTGAATGGTGTATCTGAGCACCGAGCTAGCGTGTCTGCCGTGGGTTTGTGTTATCCTGCTCTTGTGGTGGGTTGTTGAGGTTTGCTTCTTTCTGCCTTTGTAAAGCTGTGCAGTCTTCTCTGGGCTTCGACAGGAAACACTTAGTGCTGAGGAGGGAATGGTTGAAAGCCACAGATGTGTTTGTCTTTCTTTCAATGTGCTTTGGAGCCGCATCACGCATTGGTGCTGTGTTTGGTAGGTTTGCAGGACCTTATGTGGCGCTGGGGCCTGCGCGCGTGACTTGTGCTTTCAGCAGGACACATGTACTGCACAGGTATCGGTGGCAGCTCTGATCTTGTGAACAGGAGGAGATCGTTCTTGCTGCTGTCTCTGCTGTGTTCCCCTGTTGATACCATAGCGCTGAAATTGCCAGGTTCTGGGCTGCTTTATTGTTGATGCAGAGCCCACCGCAGTTGGAAAGCATGAAAGCTCTTGTCCACTTGCAAATCCGTTAGTCTTGAGTTAGTCCGGTGCCTTTATGGGCAAAGAGGAGG
Source organism: Fratercula arctica (assembly GCA_947846985.1). Classification (NCBI taxonomy): domain Eukaryota; kingdom Metazoa; phylum Chordata; class Aves; order Charadriiformes; family Alcidae; genus Fratercula; species Fratercula arctica. Next base: position 3,685,905 of record CANTUZ010000022.1, on the reverse strand, counting down.
TGGTTAAAACTGGGGAGTCTGTAAACAGGCCAAAGTTGGTTGGGCTGATGGGTCTCTGCTTTGTTTCTTGCTGCGTGTAGGCTCTCTTTGTGCTCTTCATCCTGGCTTACATTCACATCGCCTTCTCCCGCTCGCCCATTAACTGCTTGGAGCACGTTCGAGATAAATGGCCACGCGATGGCATCTTGCGGGTAGAAATACAGCGCAACTCAAGCCGAGCCCCCATCTTCCTGCAATTCTGTGGTGTTGAGAAGTTCCCAGGAATGGTAGTTGAATCCACAGCTGAGGAAGAGGAGGACGAAGAGGAGGAAATGACTGTGGATATGTTTGAAAACAGCTCTATCAAGGTAAAGACGCGTTCCTCGTACACAGAGGGAAGATGGGAACTTGGTTGTCAGTTTGGGGAGAAACAGTTTGTTAGTGCAGTCATCTTAAGTATGCCACAGTCCCTCTGTGAACCCTCGGTCACCTGGAAACAGAGCGTGTGCCTTGACTTTCCTGAATCTCCACGTTAGCCTCTGGTGGTTTAAGATAGAAATTAGAGCCTGAGAAGGTGGCTCTTGTCCTCCTTTTGGTGGTGGGGGCCTTTGCTGGGGGCAGAGAGGGAGCACAGAAGGTGGGAGCTGAAGTGACTGCTAATGTGACTTTCCCCGCCATGGTTTTCCAACAGTTTGAGCTGGATATCGAGCCCAAGGTGTTCCTCAAGCCATCCCGGGTGAGCAGCACTGAGGCGCTGACCCACAATGAAAGCCAGGAGTTCTCGTTTAGTGAAGCAGCCACTAAAGGTATGCAGCCTCTGAGGGAGACTGTGTCCGAGTTTGAGATGCTAGCCAGAGCAGGTAAAGACAATTTATGCTGCTATCTGTGCTCTCTCCTTCCCCTGCCCCGTGCATCTTCCCTGCACGTCTCCTTCCTTCTGGCTTCTCTGGGCACGTGCATAATAACCTTAAGTGTCTTCCCTGATGCATTCCCCTGTGGTTAACTGTGTCAATACTAACAACAAATCCACAGCGATATCTGTCCTTTGGCTGGAGGGAGGCTGGGAGTCGGGGCTCATTGGGGCTATAAAATTTGCTGAAGCCTGGCATCATGTTTCTGCAGTGATCAGTACCAGGTAGCTCAGATGAACGCGAACCTCCCTCTTCTGAGCAGTTCGCCGTCCTCTTCAGATCTGCGGGGATCCCACTGCCAGTGCACATTCCTCCGTGTATTAAGAGGGTTTGGGCCGTATTTTGGGTCCCTGAGTCAACACCAGTACTTAAAATAGCTAATTAATCCTGAAAGCCACCGAGCAAGTTTTATTGGATTGCGAGATACGGCATTGCTGCTCTGCATTGTTCAGGATATCATCTTGCTTTATCCCTCCCCTTGTTCCAGCACAACTTAAGCTGCTAATGTCTCATAAACTCTAGAGGGAGATTTAGTGGCTTTGTAGTATTTAAAATGGAATTCCACTGTTGGAGAAATCCTGTTTCCTAGTGGTTAGGGGAGGAAATCTATTAAAAAATATTGATGTTAAAATAGAAACAGGGAGATTGGATTCTTACTTAATTTGCCTTTTTCACCTACGCTTTTATCCCTGGAAAGAGTGGAATTCTTTGCTCTTCAGAAGTACTGGCTATTCTCGCTGCGGAGGATTGTGAGACTGGACACTGCACTAGCACTGTTCCCTTGGTCTTGCAGTGGTTTTGCTTGATGCTGATCCAGAACTCATTAGTCCTGAATTTAAGATCATTAAGTCGCGTAAGACTGGAGAGCAGTAAATATTTTTGGTGCAATACCTTTATTAATAGTTGCCCAAGTTCTATAAGAGAGTCACGCTGTGAGCGCTGCTGGGCTGCGCCTTCATTTGCTGAACGCCTGGTTGGAAACGATCCAGCAACGTGGTGGGAGAGAGAATTGTGCTGCTTCCCAACGTAGTTAAAAAAAATTCATCTTTTCAAATGGGTCCCAAATATTTTTTTTGTTTTTATTGTTTTTCCACATTGCTTGTGCTCTAAGTACATTGAATTTGATGTTTAGACAGAATATTCTACCATGGAAAAATGTTTTACGATACAAAGGAAGTAATTTTTTTGTTGATATTCAAACATTTTATTTCCATTTGATCTTAAAACTGTTTTATAATGGAAACAAAACATGAAACAAACACAGCAGCTTGTGTTTACTGCCCAAGAAGTGGGATCAGAGGCAGGGAAGTAAAGTGGGCATTTCTGTCAGGCAGGTACATTTTTTCTTTAAGTTATTGTATCCTTTTAACATTCTCTGCTGTGGGGCTGTGAGATGCCTCTGCCTCCCATTGCCTCTTCCAAGATACGCTGTGACAGTTTGAAAGATCAGGGATTAAATTGCTTGGCTCCGACTTGGCAGGAGGTTTTGTCCTTTCAGAGATAATGTAGCAAAAAGCATCTATTTTGAACCTTTCTTTAAAAAGAAAGAAAAAAAAAAAAAGAAAAATCAAGGAAACTTCAGGCACCAAATTTTTTTTTGGAGAGACGTAATTGCTTTTGCCTTTAGTTTTGAGATTTGTAATTGCAGCAGTGACCTCTGTCTCCTGAGAAGTGTAGTCCTTTTGCCCTGTGGAGTGTTTACTTGGTGTTCAGCAGGTGTAAAGTGTATTTTCTTGCAGTTTCCTAAACAATATAGAAAGCAGAAATTGAACAGAACAGGAGCAAGTGGTCTAGGGCTCACTAGGCAAAAATGTGGGCAGATTCTGGACAGCGTTTGAGACAGCTTGGAACCACTGCCCTGATGCTTTCCCAGAAGTTTCACGTTAAGGACTAACGTCAAGGGAATGGGCTGCAATTTCAAAGAGTTTGCATTGATTTGTTTTAAATCGGTTGAAGGAAGCCTGGAGCCTGTGTTTGCCGCTGATTCTCTTTTCCAGACCGTGGTGGGAGGGAGGGAATCCAGAGGTGCTGTTTGTTCTTGGTAATTGATTGCAAACCCTGCTGCTGAGCCTGCCTCCCGCCCTCTCCGCAGTGTGGCCGCAGGAGGAGTACATCGTGGAGTACTCGCTGGAGTACGGGTTTCTGCGCCTGTCCCAGAGCACTCGCCAGCGCCTCAGCATCCCCGTCATGGTGGTGACTTTGGGTGAGTGAGGGAGCCAGCCCGCCCTGGTGCAGGGGTGGGTGAGCGCTCTGCGGAGATACCCACGCGCTGCTTCCTCTTTAGTCTTGTGGAAACTATTTATAACAGTTGATGGCGCTCATTTTCCACGTAGGAGAGCTTCTCTATGGAGGCTTTATTGCTTTAGTAGGTCATACCTTTCCAAGAGGAGTAGTGTGAAATGGTGGAGCCTGTTTCAGTGAGCCCTAATGTTACGTCCAGCAGTTTTCTCACTGAGGAAGGAAGAGCCTCTTGGTACTGAAGATCTGGGCTCAGCGTGGAGCAGCACCAGTGCAATGTTAGAGCCCAGTGGCAAGAGCAATTGTGCATGTGTCAGGCACGATACTGAGCAGATCTGCTTGGCACTGTCTCACTGTACTTCTGTGCCCCTGTTAGCACCCGCAGACCATTTTCCTGGAACAGTGTTCTCTTCTCCTGGCATTTGCTGCATTAAAACCTGTCCGAGTCAGGAATATGGTCTCAAGCCTTCTTATGCCTGTGAACGTAATTGATCTGTAACAAGCAATCAGACTAGATTTCATTACTTACTCCTAAACAAACTGAAGTGCAGCTGGCCTGGAGTATTAAGCAGTTATCCCATATAGGTAATGGGCTGTTTCCATGTTAAATGTCTATTTACTGACCTGGGTTTTCCAATTCAGCTAGACAAATGCCTTCTTAAGCATCCTAGTAATTTACTGAAAAATTATTTGTGTTCATGCTTCCCATTTCGCTTAGATTTGGGTTATTTTTACAAGCTGATCAGTGTTTGTACAGTAGAATGCTGTACCAGCCTCATGAGATGGAATTGAACAGCCTTCGTTAGTGCCCAGAGCCGTGGGGAGGCGTTCGCGTGTCCTGCGCTGCAGGAGGGTGGGTGGGGATGGCGGGCCCCAGCAGTGTCACGCTGAGCCCAGCTGATGGCTAAAAAGTCTCGGCCTGGCTCTCTGAGTCTTGCCGGAACTTGTTTCTCTGGGCCATTACTTGGGGTGAGCCTAGGGAGATAGTCCAAGGCAAATTCCCTTTATGTCTGTGCCAACAGAGAGTATGACAGCCCTGATGTAATTCTTAAGGCCTGATTGACATTAGCGTTTTGACAGCATGGCTAAATTTGTCAGGGTGTGACATTTTCCCTCCCAGTCCTGCCCAATTTAGTTATATTGCCAAAGATTTGACCCCAGACGCCGGTCTGCTGGCAATTGTGTCCTTTGAGTGATGAGAGGACTGTGTGCTTGCCTTGCTGCCTCTGTTCATACCTTAAGCCACAATCTGAATGGTTTTTTTGTCTTCTCTGTAGATCCTACCAGGGATCAGTGCTTTGGGGACAGGTTCAGCCGCCTGTTGCTGGACGAGTTTCTGGGTTATGATGACATCCTGATGTCAAGTGTCAAAGCTTTAGCTGAAAATGAAGAAAACAAAGGTAAGGCTTGGAGAAATCGCTTTCAGCAGCTGTGCAGAGCAGTTGATGCTTTTCTGTGGAGGCATGAATATCATCTTCTGCCTATTGATTAATCTTTATGCAGGGAACAGTTCCCTGTGTTACGTAGAGATGTTATTGTCAAGGACAAAATGAAAGAAGCAGGAGGGGAGAAGTGTCTGCAAACGTGATTTCCTACTGCCTTATTGCACTGCGTAGCAATCAGAGTGCTGCTGTGAGGAGCTGTTGCCACAGACTTGCTTTAAATCCTATTCCTTTAGAAGGCAGTGGAAGTTTATTCTTAGTTTGTGGGTTAATCACGCTGAGCTTGTGTGTTTGTGTTTGTTTTTTTCCTCCAGGTTTCCTTCGCAATGTGGTATCTGGGGAGCACTATCGCTTTGTCAGCATGTGGATGGCCAGGACTTCGTATCTGGCAGCCTTTGTCATCATGGTCATATTTGTAAGTTGACAGGAACTGGACGTTGCCTGGACTCTGAGCCCGGTGCTGGTCAGCATATGTTTGATGTAACAGCACAGGCCTGAGCTCTCATCTGCTTTTAAAGCTAAACTGATGGAGTATGAGGTTCCGTTCTGTTTTGGGTTTTTTTTTTTTTTTTTAAAAATGTCTGTTCTTAAAGTCCTAAAAGTGAAACAAACAGAGGAGCTGAAATGGAATGACATCATGGCTTTGTTGTCAAAAGGGCGCTTGTCGTGGTTTTGGCCCAGTTGGCCAATGGCCAGGGACAGATGCTTCCCCCCAGCCTCTGGTACAGGGAGAGGAGGAGGAGGAGAGATAAAGAGATTTACGAGTTTAGAAGAAACTAAACTACTTTAATGAAATATTAATAATGAAATAAAAAGGAAAATAATGAAATAGATACAGTATATACAAAACTGTACTAAGCTCCCAGGATGATGTCACCAGCAGGCACTGGGGAAGTCCCAGACTGGACTCAGCGACGGGTGGGAACTGGATTCCAGAGGTGGAGTCAGGAACTCGCAGATCGGGATCAAAGGCAGACGAACAGACAGAGGATCCTCCTCGGACGTCGGCCACTGAAGGAAGAGCATTGACCCTTTGATCCCTCAGCTTTTATACTGAGCATGGGGCAGATGGGATGGAATACCCCTGTTGGTTAATTTTGGGTCACCCGTCCTGTCCGCTCCTCCCCGCAGGTGGGACCCCTCTGCGCTTTTCTGCTTCCGACCCTCCAGTGGGGCAAATAACGAAATGAGCTGACCTTGATTGTTATAGCAATCAGTATAAGCAAGAGCCTCTCTGCATACCATTCCTTGGCACAAGCTGTAAACATTGGTCTTATCACTCTGAATGAACCATTTTAGACACAACACGCTGTTAATTTCAGAGAGTTAGAAGAGGCCTAGCTAAGAAATAAAATTACTGAACACGAAGTTGGTTCTTTTTTACCTCGGACCAGGACAGCGATTCAGGTTTGGGAGTCTGTAAGCGTAGTTAAACGCTCAGGCTACCAGGGTGCGAAGTGCGGAAGTTTGTCCTCTGAAATTTTTAAGAACAGGTCTGACTAATTGCCAGGAGTGATCAAGATAGAGCCAAGTCTCCTGTGATTATGTGTGAGACGAGGTGATTACAGATAAGTATTAGACAAGATCCCAAGTGATAACTAAGCCCGTGTTCGTAGTCTTGGGTGACTGTCTCCCTTTGTGTCTGACCATCCACTGATGTACAATAATACTGTGGCCAGTGAGAGAGGGGGAAACGAGCGCAGGTGGCTGTTGTCGGAGTGGCGTTGTGAGCTGCTGGGAGGAGCACAGATGTAGGACGGGAAGAAACCCTAGTTCCAGCTCTGCTGCTGCTGTTTGGTTTGGCCCCTGCTCAAATATTCAGAATGGGTCTCTTTACAAACAAATTACTTACTGTCTATTTCACTGCAGTAATACGAAGATTAATTGCTGTTTGTGAATTCCTAATTACTCTTTGGGAACTCGGTCTGCAGAGCTCAAACTAACGAATGTGGGATATGCGCAGCACGCTGTGCAGCATTGCGAGTCCAAGCTTGTATCTCCAGGCCTCCGCCGCAGTGTGATTCTGAAAGCGGCTCCCTGGACCTGTGCACCTCTAATGCTGGCTTCTGTTCTTCTGTTTCAGACTCTGTCCGTTTCGATGCTGTTGCGATACTCGCACCATCAGATCTTCGTTTTCATTGGTAAGGATTTTCTAAGGGATTTAGGGTGTACCAGACACTCTGCCTACTCCAGCACAGTGTATCGTGTAGATAGTCTCGACTGTCATTTAAAGGGGTCCTGCATGTAGCTGCACAGGGAATATATCCCCCTTATCCCCCTGTCACCATGCCCGAGGGAGCTGTTCTGTCTCTCACCAAGTATCCGGGACAGCGGGCTCCACAGCACGCTGCAGTGCTCTGAATGGGGAGTGATGCGGGGGTGGGAGGGTTTCGTAGCCCCGCATCCGCTTTGTGTTACAGCGTGTTTTCCTTCTTGCAGTTGACCTGTTACAGATGCTGGAAATGAACATGACAATTGCGTTCCCGGCAGCTCCCCTCCTCACTGTCATTCTGGCTCTAGTAGGTAAGGACGTTACCTGCTAGAAAATAGGAAAGTATAATTCCCTGTTCTGACCTGCCACGGCAGGTGGTTAGTGTGTCCGCTCGTCACAAGGTGGAAGGCTCTGGAATTTGATGGCATAGTGAGCTGCATTGTCCTTCTGGGTCCCCTGGAAAAGCAGTTCATTTGGAAATCACATCAACTGAAGCTTTGTCTGTCACTTTAGTTCATTTCAGATTCACACTTCCTGTGACCACGTTGCATTAGCACAATTTGAATTTAAAAAAAACGACCAACAACAAAACCCCCGAAATCTGCGCTGTCTGGAGCCAGCTGATGCTCTGGCCTATGTAGTGACTGCAGGCAGCAGTGAAACATGTTCGGCCTTAGCCTCGTTAAACAGAGCTAATTTATCCTGCTGTGGTTCTTTGCTGTGCAGTCATACGGCCCCAGCTGAGGACGTGACAGAGGATTCCTTCACGTGCCCCTTTGGGGGACGCGCTTTGCCGCACTGGGGGGTGTTGCCCTGCAGCGTGCTCACCTCAGACACCCTCTGTCCCGTAGGTATGGAGGCCATTATGTCCGAGTTCTTCAATGACACCACAACTGCGTTTTACATCATCCTGATCGTGTGGCTGGCTGACCAGTACGATGCCATCTGTTGCCACACCAATACGAGCAAGAGGCATTGGCTCAGGTAAGAACTGGGATCTCATTCCCGTACTGCGCATCCTCACTGCCAGTCCCGTTCTCTGGTGGGAGGCCGCTTCGGATCCTTCCCAGCCCTCCCAGGCAGGAGGGCTTCTGCTTGACAGCTTCCATATGTCTCCTTGGGACCTGCCCTGCATGTCGCAGCATCCAAAGTGCAATTGCTTCCACTTCAGGTTTGTGCCTGGATGTCAAGAATCACCTCAGTCCTTTCCCTGCCCTTTGTGTTTCTCTGTTGAAGACCTGTTCGTAGCGAGGCAATTCTAATTACCTGTTAATGGGAGTCTGCACCACCCTGTGCAAAGTGTCCCAGCTCAGAACGGAGTTAGGACTAGGAAGCAGCTCACGTTTGTCCTGTCAGTTGCCATATCCTGATATTTACTGCCTTTCTCTCCAGGTTCTTCTATCTGTACCACTTTGCCTTCTATGCTTACCACTATCGATTCAACGGGCAGTACAGCAGCCTGGCTCTCGTCACCTCCTGGCTCTTCATCCAGGTGAGTCGCTGCCACTTGTGCCGCACGTTAGCGCAACCGGCTGCGTGGAGGCTGGTGCCATCCCGTGAATTCAGTCCCAGTCACTCCACGCGCTTGAGAGGCATCTGCCTGCCTGCGGTTTGAACTGCTACCTGGCAGATTGTAAGAGCACAGCAGGTTGGGAGCAAAGTGAAGGAAATAACTGCATTTGGGGTTTTATCAAACTTCTTGTGAAGCAGAGTTTTGAGTAGCAATCTTTATTTGTAGAAGAGAGTGAAATAGTCCCTGGTTTGGAAATGGAACAGCAGGAGGAGGCTATTGAACAGCAGGACTTTTCGGTCGCTGGCTCAAATCCAGCCATGGGGCTGACAATAGGCTGATGTCAAGTGAGTTGAAGGTGTTAAGGAAGGATTTCTGTCCTGTCTTTCTGTAAGAAAACCCACTGAGGATCTCCCGTGCAGAGGCTGAGGAGTGAAGGTCTGTGCAGTGATTTGCTGGCAAGACCAGCTCCAAAGTGATGTATCCAATATCCTGGTTCAAGCGAAGCTTCTGCGTGTCTCTGGCTGTTGCCCTGCCCCCTTTCTCTCTGCAGGGTGGAGACAGGGACCTGAGGGTGGGCCAGAGAAACGCTTTTACTCTTCTTCTTCTCAGCCCTTAGAAGGGAAGAGAGGTTGTACTCTGTTGCCTGCCTTCAGAGACAAACTGTAAAAGCTCTGACAGCAGCTTGCAGGAATCGTAGCGGAAGGGATAAATCTGGCCAAAATTTCAGATAACCTCTTGGCTATCAGAGCAGCTGAATTCTCCGGTCACTGTCTTTACAGCGAGAGGAAAGCATAGTGTTCTAAGGTATGTCTAGGCTCGTGGCCCAGGGAGTGACTCCTTTCCCTTTGCCTTCTCTAGCATTCGATGATTTACTTCTTCCATCACTACGAGCTGCCAGCCATCCTCCAGCAGATCCGGATCCAGGAGATGCTGCTGCAGAACCAGCAGGTGGGCCAGGGGACGCAGACCACGCTCCAAGACAACCTCAACAACAACACTACAGCTGCCCCCGTGGACGTGGGGAGCCGCCGGCCCCACCTGCCTGCCGGGCCTTCTGGGGAGAGCAGTGGCCCAGCTGCCCTGACTCCCAGCGAGGCCACCAGCGTCATCGCTGCTGCCACAGCAGCTTCTGTGGGCAGCGATCTGAACTGGGTGGCCGAGACAGCCGCCATCGTTACAGAAGCCTCGTTTCTCTCCGACCTGAGCACTACCCTCCTGGAGCCAAACGCGGTGCACGAAGCCATGGCCAACGGGAACCCTCAGGATGCCACTGCTGCCTCCAGTTTGGTTGCCCGCATCAGGGTCAGCAGCGACCACCCGGAGACGGCCATGGGCTCCATCACCATTGAAGTCACTTCAACGTCTGTGGTGGCTGCAGCAGATGTTCCGCCTGCCGCAGAGGCGGCACCGGCTGCGCCCCTCGTCCCACTGCAGGAGGAGGGGACCTCCGTCCCCAGCCCTTCCCTTCCTGCGCAGACTGAGGCTGTCGAGGGCACAGACAGCCAAGCGAAGCCTAGCGGCAAGAACTGTGTTGCAGACAGCAGCGTGGCAGAGACCCTTCCAGCCGCTGCAGAGGACACTGATCAGGACAGACGCTTGGGTTGTGCGCTCGGGGACCGGGGGCAGAGCAGCCCGTGCCCAGCACCAGCGGATAACACGCCGAGCTCCAAACCATGCTCGGAGCCAGACTTGCGGAGCCTGTCTTGAGTCTCTGTTACTGTAATTCTGGACTGCCAGGAGGGCGTTTGGATTTCATTTGTTACTATTTCTCACTTCACCATCATCCTTAACCCATGAATTCCTCTTAGTGGAGGCAGAGCAGCTGGGACAGAGAAAAGGGGCTGCAGTGAACTCCCCTGGGAAAAGCACGTGTACGAGAGGCTGCGGGGACGGAGGGACGAGGCGTTCGCTCCCGCAGCCTCTGCGGCTCGGGGCCCTCCTGCCACGGCTGCAGGCAAGCGGGCTACCTGCCTCCAGCCCTGCGGCCGGCTCGGTGCCACAGCTTTTCCTTGCCCACAGCTTTGCCCCCTGCGATCGCGTTTGCAATCCAGGTGCTGTTCAACAAGCGTGAGCTGCTTTGTGACAGACCCTGCGCGTGTGTGCGGCGGCTTTTTGGTTAGAATCGCAGCTGCGTATGAACAAGGAGAGCATTTTCAGACATCCCTGGGAGAGCCACAGAGGAGAGACGTGGTCAACTTTCCTCCTCCATAAGGGGAAGAGGAGCTTGAGACCTTCCCCAAACACTAGATCTGCTCACGCCCGGGCAAAGCTGGGCAATAACCAAAGCAGAAGCTGCAGTTCAGCCCCATTTTTTTCTGTCCTTGAACTTCCCTCAGTCAGTGGGTTTGGGGGTAAAAGCTTCCATCCCAGGAGAGGCGCGTTGGGCTGGGGTTGACTCTTGTGCTGGTCAGCCCTGGAGAAGTGCCATCCCTTCTGCTGCTGGTGACCTCTCCCAGGCCTTTGGGAATTCGGCCTCTCTTAGATGTATGTGCCCAGCGTTAAGTGGGAGCCCCTGGCACAGACAAAGGGTCTCGATATCTGCTGGGAACCGGTCTGTGGCATGGGTGTCTGCAGCGACATTTGGGATGAGGACAGCAGCTCTGTCTCTGTACAACTCTGCTTTGAGCACCTGCCGCTGGGGGTGATGTAGTTTGCTTTTCAGTGCCTTGTCCCTCAAAGGGGACACGTTTGCGTTTAAGATCAGCCCCATCCATCCCAGAGGAGAGATCGGCTTTTCACTGGCTGAACTGTTGCATGAGGTGGTTTAGCAAAGAACCAAAACACTAAAGCCAAGACATTTCAGCTAATTTTCCCTCCCTTCCCTGGCAGCGGAGGTGAAGCTGGCTGTGCCCGACCCCCCTGCGCCGCAGCTGGCTGAGCGGGTACCACGGGCCTGAGTTGGGGAGCTGGCACGGGGACCGGCTGCCCCCGAAGATGGGCTGGAGCCGTGCGAGGACATGGCTGGGAAGAGGGTTTGGGTTTGTAGGTAGAGCGGAGCGACGCAGGAGTGTGTCGTGTTTGTAGGGCTGAGAGGAGCTCGGGGAGGAGCGTGGTGGAAGGGCAGCGCTGGGAGGTGACGCGTGGGGTGCTCCGCTCTTGGCGGGGAGCGGGTGGCTGTGGAAGTGTCCCCGATTCAGCCCCCTCTCCCTACAGCTGGGCAGTGCCTGCAGAGTCCATCTGCCGCGGAGGTCTCCTGTCTGCGTTTCCCCGTCTTCCACCAGGAAAGGGTTTCCCTGCCAGCACCGCGGGGGCTTGCAGCCCCGACTTCACTTTCTCTGCATTTCCCACCCAGGTGCCCCCCTCCTTTTCTTTTTCTTTGCTTTTTGTCTCAAGGAGCCCTGGGTGTTGCTGTGGGGAGTGGGGGAGCCTGCTCGTGCCCAGCGTGTCACCTCCTCCTGCAGCCAGCCTTCCTGGGAAGGGGCTTTGGTGGCTCCTGCCGCCGGCGTGGATGTGCCAGAGCCCGAGAGCAAGGAATAATCGTAGGCTTTTAAGAGGAACGGGTGGGTGGGAGGGAAAGGGCGGGGGGGGCGGGGGGGGGAAACAAACCAAATGATTTGATGAATGAAGAGTAGAGTTCATTCTATTTAATTAATGTACAAAATGTGTTTGTATATAATAATAAATATTATATCTAACAGCTGCTGTGGTGCTGCTCTGGTCTCCTGCTAGCCGTTTGTGCTGGGTTCTCCTGCTGGAAGTTGAGGTGTGAGGAGCCGGGGGTGTGGGCGCAGCACGTCCAGCCTTCAGCCGAGCCCCGTGTGCCCCACTGCGGCTCAGTGGGGTGGTGGCGGCGCAGGGGGCTGAGCCCGTGTCCCCCCCTCAGGGCTCTGCTCCCCCCCGTTCAGCAGCCTCCTTGTGCGAGTGGAGAGGCTGTGGCGAGGGAAGAGCTTTTCCCGTGCTCTCACCCCAGGTCTTTTACAGCCACCCGGAGTCACCCACGTCTGGGCCGTGGGGTATTGAATTTCCTCCACTGGCCACGCTCTGGTGGGCTGAGCAATGGGCCGGTGACATCCATCTCTCACCCTCGGCCTGGGGAAGGCTCCGTTCCTGGTCGGAGGTGGCTCCAGAGCTCAGCATGGCAGTGCTGCCCTGGAGCTGGCTCTGCTGGAGGGCGGTTGGGGTCTCAGCCCATCCTGCTCCACGGGACGAGGGCTCCTCACCTTCCTCCTCCTCCTACGCGCTGCTGGCCTGCGGCGTGGCTGGCACTTGCCTGTGGAGGAGGGAGGGGAAGGGTTACCCTCGCCCCAAGCCTTGCTGCATTGACGATGCAGCTGGAAGAGAAAAAGCCGACTTTTATTTTTCTCCGTCATCTTTTATTTACGCGGTTTAAAAAACACGGCGTTGCTGGAGGCTCTGCCAGCAGAAGGGCTGCCGTGTGTCCCGCTTCCGCGGGAGCCTCATCTCACCTTCACCCCCCGCCTTCCCCAAAACAGCCCCCTCAGCTGAGGCTGTTGCGTTTAAACCCCCGCCATCAGCGGGGTCAGGAGGGCGATGAGGAAGAGATGAAGGCTCCGGAGCCAGGGAAGAGACTCCCTGCTCCATCCTGCCATCCCAACGGCTTTTTTCCTTTTGTGCCTCATCTCTTCGCTCCTGCTCCAGCCAAGGGAGCGGGTGCTGGTCTCGCCTGCCCGGCTGAGCCCCCCCGGCCTGTGTCACCTCTCTTCCCGGGGCTCCTCGGTGACCGACGGGGCGGGCAGAGCCCGGCCACTCTTCGCCGTGCCCAGCACGGCCACCAGCTCGCTCTTCCTCGCCAAGGCCGCCCGCAGCTGGTCCCGCATCTCCTGGATCTTCTCCTCCAGCTGCCGCAGCTCCCTCTCCCCGGCCGCCCTGTCCGGGGGCTGCAGCGCCCGCCCGTTCCCGGGGTGTCGCAGGGATCCCTTCTCCTCGGGGGGGGTTTTGTCCAGCTGGAAGCGCACCCGCCGCGCCTCCTTCCGCAGGGCGACCCAGGGCGGCCCCGCTGCCGGCGCCTGCCTCGCCTGGAGGTCGCACCTTTGTGGGGAGGGGGAGAAGGACCGGGCTGGGGGCTGGGAGAGCCCTCCATGGCCCACGGCGGGGAGGAGGAGGAGGAGGAGGAAGAGAGCGGGGCAGGCACCCAGCCCCAGCCGTACCTCTGCTCCAAGCTCAGCTGCCGGCCGCTCTGCTCCTCCGTGCCCGTGTTCAGAGCCCGGTGGATTTTCTGGGAGGGGGGACACACACACACACATTTTTAATCAGGTAGAATGTACTTTTTGGAAAGGTAAAATGTATTTTAGAAGGCAGAAATCTCTCCTTAAATAAGAATAAAGAGCTGTAAAGAGGCGAAAGGCCCTGTAAAACCAGACGCTTGGTATGAACAATAAATGCCTTACTACCGAAAATACCCTGGAATAAGAACAGAAGGCGCGAAGAACAGCCCGGTGGGACAGCACGCGGGGGGGTGAGCAGACGGGCGATGGGCTGGGGGGTAACGGGGGGCGGGGGGGGGGGGGGGGGGGGGTGGGAGGGTGATGATGGTCCAGGCCCTTGTGCAAGGGGAGAGGGAGCAGCGGTGTGGGGTGGGGGGGGGTGTCTTGGGCCGAGGGGGGGCTGGGTGAGCCTGGTCCCACCTGGCTGGTGTGCAGCCAGTAGTTGAATTTCTTCTTGCGCTTGATGCGGGGCAGGACGAGGCGGTAGAAGACGTGCTCCCCCAGCGAGGTGAGCAGGGAGCCGCTGAGCCCGATGCAGAGCAGCACGAAGAGCCCCGAGAAGTGGTAGATGCCCATCTGCAGGGTCTGTGGGGGGGGGTAGGTGTTGGCCAGGTTGGGGGGGGGGGTGTCAGCATCCACCCACACCCCCCCACACCCCCCCCCCGAGCCGAGGTCTCGGCCGCCCGCACCTCCGTGACGGCGAAGACGCGCTTGCCGCAGGGCACCATCTTGTACCACTTGTCGTGCAGGAGGTCGATGAAACCGGCCGACTTGTAGCGGCTGATGAACTCGGAGATGTTGGAGGTCAGCGGCGAGTTCTGGGGGAGGCCGATGCCATAACCTGGCCCCGGTGGGGGGGGGCGGGTGGGGGGGGGGGGTGGGGTGGGACAGGGGGAGAGAGAGAGAGAGAGCGGCACCGCTGGGGCCGGGGGGGTGGCACAGGAGTGGGCACCCTCCCCGTCCTGCACGGCCATGGTGGGGCACGGCCCTGTCCCAGCCGCAGACACACACACACACACACACACACACAGAGTGCCCCCCCACCCCCCCCCCACACACACCCCCCCCCAACCTTCAATGGCGAAGGGTTTGCCCACGGTGAGCAGTTTGCAGTCAGAGTCGATGGAGACCTCGTAGTCCAGCAGCGACTTGTCCATGATGAAGGCGTTGAGCTTGGGGGGCTCCGTCCTGCACCAAGGCCGGGGGGGGGGACGACCCTCAGGGAGGGGCTGCTCCCCCCCCCCCCCACCCCCAGCTTTCCCGGGGTCCCCCCAACCTGACACCCCTCCCTGGGTGGGGGGGGGGACAGGGGACGGGGATGTGGGTGTGCGGGGTGGGGGGGGGGACGGGGGACAGGGAACGGGGATGTGTGTGTGCGGGGTGGGGGGGGGACAGGGGACGGGGATGTGTGTGTGCGGGGTTGGGGGGGGGGGGGACAGGGGACGGGGATGTGTGTGTGCGGGGTTGGGGGGGGGACAGGGGACGGGGATGTGTGTGTGCGGGGTGGGGTGGGGGTGGGGGGGGACAGGGGACGGGGATGTGTGTTTGTGGGGTGGGGGGGGGGGGGCGGGGGACGGGGATGTGTGTGTGCGGGGTTGGGGGGGGGGGACAGGGGACGGGGATGTGTGTGTGCGGGGTTGGGGGGGGGGACAGGGGACGGGGATGTGTGTGTGCGGGGTTGGGGGGGGGACGGGGGACAGGGGACGGGGATGTGTGTGTGCGGGGTTGGGGGGGGGACAGGGGACAGGGATGTGTGTGTGCGGGGTGGGGGGGGTGCACAAGCTGCAGGGATGGGGTGAAAGGAGGGGATTCCCACCCCCAAGCCATGCCTCCCCCCCCCCGGCTTTCCCGGGGTCCCCCCAACCTGACACCCCTCCCTGGGGGGGGGGGACGGACAGGGGACGGGGACGTGTGTGTGGGGTGGGGGGGGGGGTGTACATGCTGCAGGGATGGGGTGAAAGGAGGGGATTCCCACCCCCCCCAAGCCATGCCTCCCCCCCCCAACCCCCCCCCCACCCTCCGCCCCCCACCCTCACTTGAGCATGGTGACGCCGGCGGGGGTGGTGGGGACGTTGTAGCGCCGCATGTACTCGTGCATCTCGGGGAAGCTCTTCTTGATGTACTCCTCGGCGCTGCTCTCCCACACCGTGCCGAAGCGGAAGCCCTGCGAGGGGTGATGCAGCTGGAAGGAGGCACCGGAGCATCAGTCCCGGCGGGAATGGTCCCTGGCTCCCTGGGGACACGGCCCCAAGCCCCCCACCCCCCCCAGCACGCACACACAGCCCCGGCGGCGGTGGGGGGGGGGGGGGGTGGGCAGCCCATGGGGATGCAGCAGCTCTTGTGGGGGTGTCTGGCAAAGAGCCCCCCCACTCCCGCCCCATAGGCAGCCTCAGCGCACCCACAGCCCACTTCTCCCACCCTGGAGCTGAGGCCAGGGTTAAACACTGCGGGGGGACACACACACACAAAGGTTCCTGGGGGTCTGGAATGAGCCCCACAGCCTTGGGGCCGGGGGGGGGTGGGGGGGTGGGGGGGGGTGGGGTGGGGGTGGGGGGGGGGGGGTTGGTTGCAAGCTGCAGGGCTGGGGAGACCAGAGGGAAGGACAGAGACACCACCCCCTTCCCTGGACCCCATCAGAAGCAGCCCAGACGCTCTCCTACCTTTGGGTCGTGGATGCCCGAGAGCTCCTCGAAGGTCTTGTCCCCCACCATGACGGCCGCGAGGTTG
The DNA here is from genome assembly GCA_947846985.1 of Fratercula arctica. Lineage (NCBI taxonomy): Eukaryota > Metazoa > Chordata > Aves > Charadriiformes > Alcidae > Fratercula > Fratercula arctica. Next base: position 3,669,718 of record CANTUZ010000022.1, on the reverse strand, counting down.
GCCGTGTAGCTGGAGAGCACCAGGAGGCAGAAGATGGCCCAGAGGTTCATGAGGAAGCGGCCAGTGCAGCACTTGGGGGTCTTGCTGGACACGGTGCGCCCAAAGAGGATGGCGTAGCAGAGGTTGAGGGCTGAGGAGTAGGAGAAGATCTTCATGCGGTTGCGGCCATGGGGGGTCATGCCGTAGGGGCTCTTCCACTCGTAGAGGGTGAGGAAGAGTGCCGTCATGTGCAGGGCCACGAAGATGCCCACCCACATGGTCCAGTGCAAGGGCCACATGAAGGCCCCGATGGGCGACGCCGTGTCCTTCGTCCTCACCAGGATGCCCAGGCTGGTGGAGAAGAAGGGGCTGGTGAAGTCAATGACTTTGCTCCGCGCCGAGTTGATGCTGAAGGAGGTGACGGCCATGTGGGCCGTGCCGCTGAGCAGGTCCCCCACCAGCCCCGTCCAGCGCCCATTCTTCCACGCCCCGTATTTCCCATCGCCCACGATGTAGAGCTCAAAGTCAAAGGGCATGTCCTCGGCCAGCTTCTCCAGCAGGTCGATGCAGTACCCGTAGCAGCACTTCTTGTACGCCCGCGGCACCGAGCCGTTCTCGGCACCGAGCTCCTCGAAGAGGGCGTCCAGCACGGCCGAGTCGTTGGTGCCAGGGTCCAGGCAGAGCTGCCCAGCCGGGCAGCTCCCGTCCTCGTCCGCCTCCCTGGTGAAGACGAAGGGGTGCTCCACCAGCGTCACCACCCGCAGCTTCACGCGGGGCCCTTCGCCGGGGCTCATGCGCTGGCGGTGGCTCTGCCACGCGCCCTCCTCCAGCTCCAGGTTGCCGCGCCGCCAGGTGCCCACCGTCACCCAGGTGGGCTCCCCTCGCAAGTCCCGCCGCAGGCTCCAGAGGCGGAACTGCTGCTCCGGATGCACCAGCGTCGCGTTCTCCACCCGCAGGGTCCCCGTCCGGCCGTGGAAGGATGTATTGGCCATGAACCTGGTGGGAGAGGGGGGGAGGGTGGGTGTCACACCTCCGGTGTCACCGTCTCCGGGACCGAGGGATGGGGTGACGGGAGCAGGAGGTGCCGACTCGGGCACAGACAAGGGCAGGGAGGAGCAGCAGGATCCGGCCCCGGCTGCAGCTCGCTGCGCTGGCAGGTCCAAGCGTTATTAATATTTATAGAGCCACCCTGCTCGGGCAGATCTGAAGTGACATGTCCGTCTCCCCCCTTGTGCAGTTGGCACAAAGCGTGTCCGGGGGGTGGGGAGGGGGGCAGCAGGGACTGGGAAGGGGGGGGCTGAGCCCCACGGCCGGGGCTGCACACGCCAGGGACCGCGCCGGGCTCTGAGCCCTGGGGTCCCCCCCACTCTGCCCTCACCCCATCCTGGAGATGGGGCACAGACACCCCCCCCCACCCCGTGCACCCCGATACGACGGAGCCGGGGTGGGGGAAAGGGGCACCCACAGCACCCTCCTTACCGGGAGAGGAAGAGCCCCGAGGACTCGCCGCCCGCCCGGCGCCTGTCGTTGCAGTTCACCGTCGTCTGCAGCAGAGCCAGGTCGGGGCGGACGCGGGCGGCGCTGGCGATGGCCCGGGACACCAGCTCCACCGCGTCCTGGACGAAGAGCTCCAGCGGCGGCCGGCTGACCTCCCCGTAGGCCAGCAGCCCCAGGGGCAGCCCCTCGGTCTGCAGCTCGCCGGCGCTGAGCGGGGAGCCCAGCATCCAGTGAAACTCCTGCGGCGGCAGCCCTGACTCCTCCACCGCCTGGAAGATGAGCCGAGCGCGCCGCAGGTCGCAGCCGAGCACCAGCACGGGGCTGGAGAGGGCCCTGAAGCGCTCGCCGTGCTGCCGGAGGTAGCTGGTGGCCCCGGGCTCATCCAGGTAGCCGAGGTCTAGGACGGTGCGGAGGAAGAGCTGGGAGCGTCGGGCCCAGAGGCCGAGGAAGCCGGAGACGTCCCAGGGGTGGCAGAGCACCAGGTTGGTCTCCTGCCAGTGGTTGGCCTGCAGGATGCTCACCAGCACGTCCACCAGCGTCTCCAGCGAGCTCTGCCGCTCCATGTGGAAGTGGAAAGGGTTCTGCCGACACACAGGGGTTGTGGCTGTCCCCCTGCCCTGCTCCTGCCCGTGGGAAGAGCCCGCAGGCAGCAGAAGGCAGGGTCCCTACTGCCCCGGAGCCACCCTGTGCTCCCTGCCTGCTCCCTGCCTGCTCCCTGCCTGTTCCCTGCCTGCTCCCAGCCCCATCCCAGCCTGGGGAGACTGTTCCCCCCACCCAGCACCCACCCACAAGCCCAGGGACCAGAGGGAGAGCCCAGGGAGGAGACCCCCGCGGGACCCCCGGCTGGGCAGGCGAAAGGGTTCATCACCACCCGCGCAGGGGGTTGTGCGTCCCCCTGCCCACAAGGGTCTCACGCTGCCAGCCGGGGGCTGCTCCAGCTCCCGCAGCCGGCACGGCACGGCACGGCACGGCACGGCACGCTCCAAGGACGTGCCGCTCGCCAGGCAGCGGATGAGCAGGCATGGAGGGCAGCGCAGCCTTGCAGGCATCCGCCGCCTGCCCAGGCGTCCCCAGGGACAGGCTGGGGGACAGGGGACGGTGTGGTCCTGCCGCATGCCAGGAGAGGGGTCACCTCCACATGGGCACAGCCCGGGGTCAGCGCGCACGTGGAGGGGCCCAAACGCAGTATGGCCCCCTGCAGAGGTGGTCTGTCCCCCAGAAGGGACCATCCGAGGGACAGGAGAGGGACAAAGCCACCCCAAGGACACAGGGCTGGGACAGGTCTCGGCTCAGCAGGGTTTGGGTTGTGAAATGTGGCACCAGGCGGCACAGGGTGGCACAGGGGACTGCGGGGATCCAGCGCCAGGGCACGGCCCTGGAGCCCTTCTGGGGCTGGATTGGGGTCGGGACTGGGGCTGGAGGGTGTGGGGCTGCTGGAGGAGCCAGGGAAGTTTCCTTGGAGTGGAAACCGGGATGGGGCTGGGATAGAGCTGGGCAGGGGGCCAGGAGAGAGAGATGAGATGGGGGCTGGGATGGAGGCTGGGACAGAGCCAGGATGGGGCTGGAATGGGGGCCAGGAGGGGGCTGGATAGAGCTGCGATGGGGGCCAGGATGAGGCCAGGATGGGGCTCCGGGATGAGGCTGGGATAGACCCAAGATGGGGGTCAGGATAGAGCCGGGCTGGAGGTGGGAATGGGGGTGGGACGGGGCTGAGATGGGAGCCGGGATGGAGCCGGGAGGGAGTTGGGATGCAGCGAGGGTGAGGGGCTGGAATAGAGCCAGGACTGGAGCCGGGATGGCGATCGGGATAGGAGTCGGGATGGAGATTGGGATAGGAGTCGGGATGGACCGAGCCGAGGGAGGGACCGGGAGGGTTCCCGCGGGACAGAGCCGGGATCGGAGCTGGGATGAGGATCGGGATAGGAGCAGGGATGGAGCCGGGACGGGAGCAAGGGCGGAGGAGGGATGGAGGCGGCAGGGACGGAGCGCTGCGTCCCGGCGGCCCCGGTCCCCGCAGCCGCGTCCGAGCGTCCGGGTGCGGGTCTTACCTGCGCTCGGAAGGGCAGCGGCCCGCGGGTGTCGAGGAGGCTGAGGAAGGGGATCTGGAGGGCGGCGGCGAGAAAATCCAGCTGCAGCAGCTCCCGGCGGGAGCGGGGCAGCGCCAGGACGGCGGCCACCCCCCGCACCACCAACGCCCCGCAGAGCCACCGCGCCAGCGAGCCCGGGTCCCGCGCCGCCGGGGCGCCCGCCACCACCTCCAGGCTGAGGTTGTAGGGCAGCGCCGCCCCCCCGGGGCCGGGATCCCCCCCTTCCCCGGGGCCGGTCCCGGTCCCGGCGGCTCTGGCCAGCGCGGCGCGGAGCCGGGCGCGGGCGGGGGGGGCGGGCGGCAGCAGCGCCCCGAGGCGCACGGCGGGGCCGGTGCGGGCCAGGACGCGGCAGGGCTGCGGGTGCCCCCCCGCCGCCCCCAAGCGCCGCCGCCGCCAGCAGCCAGAGCGCCCGCAGCCCCGCCATGCGCCCCCGCCACCGGCCCCGCCGCTCTGCGCTCCGACGGGGCGGGCCGGGGGCGGGGGGCGGCTCCGGGCGGGCGGAGGCGGCTCCGGGCGGGTGGGCAGCGCCCCCCGGTGCGGTCCCCGCCCGGCTCCGCAGCCCCGTGTGAGGGATGGGACTGGCGGGGTCCCGCCGGCAGCGCCCGCCGCGTCCCCGAGCCGAGCGGGAGAGTCCGGGGCGGCCCCAGCTGCCCACGGGGGCGGGTCGCGCCGGGCAGGGTCTCCGCAGCGCCGGGCACCCCCCCCCGCACCCGCCGGTTCCCGCACCCCGCAGCAGAGCGGGGCCCCCCCACCCTCCCGGTGCTGCCGTGCGGCGGCTGCGGCCGTGGGGTCCCGCGGAAGGGAGCGCGATGTGCCCCCGCACAGGCACCCCCGCGCTTCCCGGGGGTCCCCGGCTGCCTTTGGACCACCGGGATCTTCCTCCTCCTCTTCCTCCTCCGGTCGGGCGCTCACAGGCGGCGATGCCGGCGCTCCCCGCCACCCCCCGGGCTGGGAGAAGCCTCTCGGGGCTGTGTTGAGCCGGGCTCGGAGCCGTAAGCTGTGTCCCCCCCCGCCCGGTAAAAAGGCCCCCAGTGGCTCCCTCCATTCCTCCGCAACCAGAGACGCAGCCTCAAAATCGGGGGGTCCTGGGTCATTCCGTGGGGAAGGGGCGAAGGGCCTCAGCTCCTGGGCCGCAGCTGGACCCACAGCAGCTTTGCAGCCCTCTCCGCAGGGGGGTGGAAGTGGGATCAACCCCCCCCCCCCCCCACAACTCACAGCAGGGAAACTGAGGCACGGCATGGCATGGGGCACCTCGGCACCGGGAGCACAAACACCGGCTGCCAGGGAGACAGGGAGCCTCCGATAAATTAATAAGAAAAAGAAAGCGAGCAACGGAGCCAAATAGCAGCTGGCAAAGAGTATTGATCACCAGGCAAATTTAATGAGTCACAGCTAATGAATTCCCCTTGCGGAGATGGGCTCGGAGGGGGGAGGCCGGCAGAGCAAATCCCACCAGGGCACTGGGAGCACTGGGAGCCCCATACTGGGGGTGACGGTCCCCCAGGGATAAATGTGGAGCAGCACCTGGGTAGGACCTGGGTGGGTAACAGGCTCTTGGTATGAAATAGCCCCCCCAAACCCCAGCCCCTCCCCAGGGCTCCCACCTCCTGCCCCGACACGAACCCCACCGGGGGGCACTGGGAAAGAGCATGTGGATGACTGGGAGGGAGGGCTGAGTCCTGGGCTTGGTGGGGTGCAGGCAGTCACCCCCACGGGGGGGGGGGGGGACAGGGACAACGACTTTGGGGCTCTCCCTGCTGGGGGACGCGCTCCCACCGCAGCCCCCGCCAGGGGCTGACGCTCTCCCCCCACCCCCCCGCAGCTGCTTCACGTTGATGGAAAGGGGCAGGAGGAAGGTGGGGAGCGGGAGGAGAGAAACGGCGCTTATTAAGCTAAAAGCATTATCTAAGCGAGCTGGCAGCAGCGGGGTCTGCCCGGCTGCCCGCGTTATTAAAGTGCACTTTAAATCAACTGCGCTTACTTCTGGTGTATTGGGCAGGGCAGTGCGGCGGGTGCACGCGGGGACGGCCACGGTCCCCAAATCCTGGGGATCCCCCTCCATCCTGCAGGAGGCAAAACCTCCTGGGGACAGGGAGGGACCCGCGGGGCGAAGATGCCGGAGCAGCGCAGTTCCCCTCGGAGAGAAATCGCTTCCCCGCTGCCGGGAAATCAGTGAGCGGTGGGTTACCGAGATCTGTGGCCACCAGCGGGGTGTTAAAGAAAAACCTCAGGCACCTTTCACTATAAAAAACAAATCTTTTATGTAAAAAATAAACCTAAACAAAACCCACAACCCCCGCTGCCATGCTCGTGACGATACAAAAAGGCCGATTCCCCAGAACATCATGAAAACAAAGTAGCTGGATCCAAATATATATAAATTGTCAACTTAAGGAGATTGGAAATAGCACCTTGCTGGCCCCCCCCCCGCCCTCCCCGCCCCAAAGGAGTCAGCCCCATGCCCCAAAACCACCACCCGCACTCTGAGCCCAGGGACACCCCCACAGCCCCCTGCCATCCCGCCTGCCGGACCAGGAGGGCGAATGGGGCGGTGCGGGGGTCCCCTCTTCAGGCTTGGCACCCCAGGGACCCCCCGACCTGTCCCCAGGCAGCACCTTGGCTGCCCCCGGCCCCACCCCCCCCACCCCAGGAGCAGGAGCTGCTCGGCCCCTGCTGTCACGACAGCGGAACAAGCCCACAGCGGGATCCCGGCTGTGAGGGACCCCGGCGAGAGCGAGCAGCGTTTCGCAGGGCAGGATGGGCGGAAAGGGGGTCTCCGAAATCCAATCTCAAGCCAGTATTAAGAGAAAAAAAAACACTTTTCTGTCTGCACTGCAGGGTCAAGTAACAAAAAGAAACAAAAACAGGGCCAGGGGAAGAGACGGGGAAAGAGCAGGAGCTGCGTCCTGAGCCCCTCCCTGGGAGCTGGCACCGCTCCTCCTGCAGCCGGTCGCTCCAATCTGCCCCCGCCGGCACCGAGCAGCGAATCGGGGTGAAAACGGTCCCTGTGTTGTCCCGCACGCAGCAGCCCTGCGGCCCCCCGCGCTTGTCTCAGTCCCGTGTCACCGAGCGGGCGTCAGACCGAGCAGGCAAACGCTCCGGCGTTGGGCGAGGCCGCGGGCCAGGCGTGTTGCACCGCTGCGTGCGCAGGTGCCCGAGGGCTGGTTCTTCCCCAGGAGCTGGGCAGGGAGAGGCCGAGGGGTGCGAGGGCAGGGGGTGCCTCTTCATTTGGCTGGTTTGGTGATGATGCGAGCGGAGAAGTCGAAGAGGTTCTTGTTGATTTTCCGGAGGGTGCTCACCTCCTCTTCCAGCTCGCTCACCTGGATCGTCAGATGCTCTTGGTCTCCCATCAGGTTCTGCGCCAGAAAAACACACCGGAAAAGCGTCAGGCACCCGGGTCTCACCGCCGGCGACTGGAGGCTGGTGCTCCCCCCGACAGCAGCAAATCCCAAACCCTTTCATCCTCTCCCTCCTCCATCTCCTACTCAAAACCTCAGCCCCTCTTCCCTACACCATCCGCAAATTCCGGGGCTCGTTCTTCTCCATCCCCAACTTGCACAGGGCCCTAAGAACCGGTTCAGCTGAAGAGAGGACCCCCCCCCCCCGCCAAAGGGGTCTGCACCAGAAGGACACGATTCAGAGCAGCTCTCACCTTTTCCCTTGTCGAGTACATCTGCGCGTACATCTTCTCAGCCTTCTCCAGGTAGCTCTCCTCAGAGTCCTGCAGGGACAGACAGGAGACATTGACACAAGACCCGGGTCCTCTCCCAGCACCCCTGGGCAGGGTTCCCCATGGGAGTAGGTGAAGAAACCCCCCCCGGCCCCCCACCCCAGCCCTGCGGGCCAAAGCAGTGACTGAGCAGACTCCAGCGGGTTCTCCCTCCGGAGCCTGGCTGGAGCTGCAGCCCCTTTCTGAAATGGAAGGCCTGTGCGCAGGGCTGGGCAGGGACAGGGGTCCCAGAACAGCCCCCTGGAGACTACCTTGGGCAGGGGTCTGCCAGGCTCCTCTCCCAGCACAGACACAGCCCGTTGCCTGGGTTGGGGGAAGTGCTGGGATCACCACCCCCGGCTGCTCTCCCGGCATCGTGCTGGAGTGGAGGAGCCCGATCGGCTGCGGGACTGACATTCCCGAAGCAGCACCCGAGCCATCCCCTCTGCCGGGCAGCAGCAAACAGCCCCTCCTGAACCGGCTGCCACCTCCCCTACACGGAGCTCATCCATCAGCCGTGGCAGGACTGTCACTTGCCCAGGGACAGTTGCTGACAGAGGAGAGAAGTTCTGGGACCACCAGTGAAGAGGCCAGGGGATGGACCGGCACAGCATGCAGCGAGCCGGTGACCACTGATGGTGCAGGATACCCCCCCTGCCTGGGGATGGCCACGCTGGGGCCGAGGGACAGCAGTGGTGGGACAGCAGAGCAGTGGTGGGACAGCAGAGCCAGCCCATGCCGCAGCACAAGGCTGGGAGGACAAATGACTGCACCAGGCAGGATGGCGAGGGGAGCGGGAGGGAGGAGGAACGGGCTGGAGAAGGGCGTTTGTGGAGGGAGAACAGCCTCTGGCAGAAAGAGGGAAAGATGCTGCATGTGGGCTCTTGAAAGACAGGAATTGGGGCAGGACAGAGTCCCGGTGGCTCCAGACCCCCCCGCGCCACAACTGACACCGGGGTGATTTCAGAGGGACGCCCTGAGCCCCAACTAGGACCCTGCTCCACTTGGAGACCTCGGTTTGGAGGCTCCTCTCCCCGGGCCAAGAGCAGCCCAGACACAACCAAGAGCATGGGAAGATGCTGCCTGCTCCCTGCCTGCTCCCTGCCTGCTCCCTGCCTGCTCCCTGCCTGCTCCCTGCCTGCTCGGCTTCCACCACAACTCAGTTAATTGGCCAATTCCACTGCTTTAAAAAACAGCACTTGGGGGAAGATCAGAACAGGCCGTGCGTGGAGCTGCTGCCCATCAGCAGTGGACCGGGCACTGCCGCTGCTTTGGCTGGAGGAGAAATTTTCCACACCCCCCCTCCCCCCCCGGAACCGACCTCCGTCTCCCCCTTCCCAGCAGCCCGCTCGTCCCCGGTACCTGCTGGTGGAGCCCGAGGCGCAGCGTCACTCCCTCGCTCCCCTGCTCATCGTTGCTCTCGGTGCCGTGGAGATGTTTGCTGAATTTGGGGAGAGGCATGCTGGGTTTCCCGTCCGGGTTGAACATGTTGGCTGGGGCCAGCACTATGAAGGCGTTTGTCACCGGACCTGGGATGGGAAAAGAGGAGGGGACGGGTCAGACAGCCCCTTCCAGCGGGGTTGTCTCTTGCCCAGCACCTCAGGGACCCCAGAGAAGAGAGAGAGAACCCCAAGTGCAGGGACCCCCCAGGACTCCTGCCTTCCTCCCAGCCCCGGGGGGAGGCAGAGCCCCCTTCCCCGTCCTTGGCGGTGGGGAGCAGGGCCGCTGCTCCGCACCCTGGGCCCGGCAGGCAGCTCAGGGAGGAGCGGGGCGGCCCAGCCGTCCTCCGCAGAGCCAGCCATCCATCAGCGGCTGCCGCTTTCGCAGCTGTCTCCTGCAATGATCTATCACACACTCTCGTTTGGCAGAGCTAATGAGCACTTTAATTACTGCATTTACCCACACAGGCTGCTGCTTTCTGTCAGCAGCCCCCTCCGCCTCCCCTTCCCGACTCGTGCTCGCTGCCGAACTCCCACCGCTGCCCCCCACGCCCCAAACCTCTCCTCGTCAGACACAGAGGCATCCCCCCGCCCCGACCCCCCGAAGCCCCCCGCTCTGCCCGCAGCACACCTCCGGCAGCCAGCGGGCTGCTGCGCGAGCAGAGCGGCTCAGTCACTGCTAATAAATCCCTGACCATCCATCTTCCCCCGGCCGAACTCGACAGCGCGGAGGGAAAGGTTAAAAGGATCCAGATGCACCTGAGCGGAGGCGGCGCCCGCCCAGCGTCCCCACCAAAGGCAGCGGGGAAGGGTGCAGGATGAGGGAGGGAGATGGGGGGGGGGGTGCTCGGTCTCTGCAGAGGAGATGGACAAAAGCACCTCTGATGCAGACAAGGTGCTTTTGTCCATCATCTCCCCCTCCAGCTATACCACAGCCCGCGTCGAAGCCTGACCCTCCCACGATCCAAGCCTGGATCCCAGTGGTAAACCAAAGGCTCTGCCGAATGCTCGGTCCAGAAGCTGCCCTGCCAGCAGTCCCGGGCTGGCCCCGAAGCCGCTCTTTGCCAACACTTTGCTGTAACAGACCATTTACTTTACTCTTGCTCCCTCCCTAAAGACAAGACATTCGCTGCTTCTTATGAAAGTGCCCATTAGTGAGATTACCGCTGCTGGTTCACCAGCAATTCCAGGAGCAATTGGAAAGGAAGGGACAAGAAAGGCAGAGGAAAGAAAATGTCACAAACTGCCCCACAGATCCCCAAATCTGGTCACCATCCAGGCGCTCTCAGGCCCCAGTGCAGATGGAAGTCCCATCCAAGCCCACCTTGTCGTGACGGCTGGGGCACCAGTTGGTGGGTGACACTCCACCAGTGTGGGCAGAGGGACTGGATTCAACTGGGGGAGAATAAAAAATCCGGCTTCCAACACTGGCAGCTGCTGGCAGGACGGATCAACTGGAGCATCCCCAGGGTGGCCTTGCACAAACAGGCCCTTGGGGATGGTCTGTGCCACACGGTGTTCGCAGAGAAAAGGATGGAGCTTGTGTGACGGGACAGGAACCAAGGCCTGGAGGGATGCTGGGGCAGCGCTGGCAGGGAACCCGGGAGTGTTGCCCCCCACCCCAGAAGTCCCCTGCTCCCCTCAGCGCGGTGCCAGCCATGCTGGGTAACCAGGTGCAGCCCTGCTTTGCCCAGCACAGTCACAGCTCATTACCCGACAGTAGCAGCCCAATTTCTCCAAGTCCATCCTCCTGTCCATGCCCTGCCCCCCCTGCCTGCTCACTGCTGCCAAGGACAAGCAAACCTTGCTGGAAAAGCCCCCTGCGCCTGCCCTGCCTGCACAGCTACGCTCCTCTCGAGCCCTGAGCCATGCTCCAACCCCTCCGATCTATTTGCAGCACCACCACGTGGGGAGGGCAGCGGTTTCTGCCCTGCGAGCAGAGGGACCTCACTTCCCCAAGCACGCCAGGCCGGAGGTTGCTGTCATGTCAGCCATGGCAGAAAAGCCTGTGTCATCTCTGCCTTGGGAAGGAAAAGGCTCAGGGAACGTGCTGGAGGGGCGAGCAGGGCAGCAGCAGGGAACAGACCTTGCTGGGAGGCTCACGTCACTGCTCGGAGAGGTGGCGAGAAAGGCCAAGGGGAGACGGTGACCCGCTGGAAACCAGCGCTGCAGGGAACCCACTGCCCCACTAAGAGGGTGGCAGGGCTGCCTGAGAGGGACAGAAAAGCTGCAGAGCCCCCGACGCAGGGATGCTGCCAGGACCCTCCACCCTGCGCTCCCTACAGTGCACCTCTCCCTGGATGGCAGCTCCTGATCCAGCTCCCACCCTGCTCCCGAGCTCAGATGAAGCACACAGCACCAGCAGAGGGGTACTGGTGCCAGGGCTGCCGGGGAAGCCAAATCCCTGCCTGCAGGAAGAAGCGAGCCAGCGGAGGCTGCAGAAAGCACCCAAACCTCATGGCCGCAGCACCCAGTGGCATGGTCAGCCTGGTCCTGCCCCTCACTTGTGTCCATCTGCACTCCCCTGCAGCCTCAAGGAGGGTTTTAATGCCTGGCTCGCAGCAAAAGCTTGCCCCCGCTCCTCTGATGACTCACACAGCTCAGATTTCGTCTGCTGTCACCCCTCTAGTGCTAGTGGAGCAAGGCTGGATGGGCGCTGCAGTAGGTCCCCATTAAAAATCGTCCTTGGCAGCAAAAGGAAAGGAGGAAAGGGTCTGCAGGCAGCCTGGCTTTCAGCGACTGCCCTGGGGCAGTAGCTTGCCCAGCTCTGTCCAGAGCCAGCATCACAGAGGAACAGGGTCTGACTGTCACCACCGTCACCTTCTGGGAGGGTTTAGGCAGCCCCACCAGCGAGAGCGGTGTTAAGAGACCAATAATAGAAGAAATCCACTGTTAGCAACAGCTCAAATGCAACAGGAGGGCTAAATCGTCCACTGCTCTGAGGCACTTAATTGCTGATCTGAGCCTGTAAAGGTTTGTTTGCACGGTTTATCGGAGCCATTAGACTGAAATCCCAGACGACTGCTTATATCGAATTCACTTCAGGCCTAATGAGCTCACAGGTGCTCGTTGCTGGGGTCACAGAGACAGTCTCTTCTTCAGACACATCCTCCCGCTCCCACAGCCTCCCCAGGCCTTGGGGTGCGTGTGGGGCAACCGCTCCCTTTGGACAACAAGGAGGAAGATCCTAGATGTCCTCAGCGACAGGGTGAAGTGTATGACTCACTCGCTGACAGTGCACAGGGAGGTCATTAACAGACATGGGCAAGGTCAAAACATCACTCCAGACAACTAAGGCGTCTCTCCAATGCCACTACCCTTCCTGGAGGTGTGAAGCAAGTAGCAGAGAAATGCTTGGAGTGCCCAGGGCAGCCTCAGAGCATCTTAAGCGAGACAGTAGCAGCCATTGGCAGCTGAGGAGGAAAGGATCCCAGAGATAAGAGCATGCCTACCTTTGTGATTCATCGTCTTCAGGCACTGCTTGCTCTGGATGTCCCACAGCCGGACTGTTTCGTCGTGTGAGCCGGAAAGCAGGAGGCTGCCATCCGTGGAGACAGACAGACACGTCACCTGGTTCCTGGAATGGGGAAGAGAAGAGGAAGTTTAAAATCAGGATGACTCGAGGACTGGCAGAAACTGGTAAGGGTGAGCAGACAGGGGCGATGAAGCGTTTGGCAGGTATGTCTGGTCCCTCACCTGTGCCCTTTGAAGATCTTCCCGTTCTCCCGCTCTGTCTGGAAGGTCCGGTCTCTCTGGACTGGCTGCAGAAATGCAGGAAGAAAGGGAGAGAGCGGTTTAAATTCAGAAAGACAGAAGCAAGCAGGTTCATCACTGTGTCTGGAGGGGGCAGAGGAGATACAGGGGAACCCAGGCCCTCCCACGCCCTGGCAGGTCACACCAGTCACGTAGGCGGAGAGGTGACAGTGGCTCAGGGTGCCACGTCAGGAGCAGACAGAGCAGATCTGCAGCCCCAGGCACTCACCCAGGCACAGAGGTCAACCTGGAAGATGGATCCGTCCATGCCGCCGCAGAACATGTGATACTCAGAGAGGTCAAGAGTCACAGCCATGATTCCCACATCGAAGAGGACGGAAAGCAGGAGCTCCCCAGATGAGATTTCCCAGAGCTGGAGAGAGAGGATACAGGAGAATTAGGGGCTTAAATGTTAATGACAGGATTGGAAGAACACGCTGCTGCTTATCTGCACCTGCCCAGCAGCAAGCTGGCAGCATCCTGCGGATGGGGAAACGGAGTCCAAGGTATAACCACAGCAGAACCCAGAATCAGCCTCTTCGTGACCATGAGACAAGTCTCCCAGGCAGCTCCAAAACGGGCCTTAACCCCCTCATGTGCCATCTTGCCCCCCAGGACAGACCCCTCTCTGCAGGGCAGGAGGAGCGGGCAGTGGGTTCCAGCCTGCTCTGCTTCCTGCCCTTGGAGACTAAGGGACATCAGTGAGGGGAATCAGAGGAGCTGACCCCAACATTCCGCAGAAGAGGGACTGCAAAGCACGCAGAGGCCCAGCCCGAGGGCAGGTGCAGAGAGACTGCTGGTGTTTGGAGAGGCAAAGCCCATTAGTGGGTCTGGCAGCTCTGAGTCATCACAGAGACAGCCAAGAAATTCAGCTACCGCAACCCTCATGGACGGCCCTGCTGCAGCCCCGCAGAAACTCTGCTTTAACCCTCTGGGGCCCGCGCACCTTTGGGATTCTTGTTGGGTGGGACGGAGCCAAGCCTTACCTTGGCTGTCTGGTCAAGGGAGGCTGTGGCAGCTCGTGCCAAGGGCCCTCCAAAGCCACAGCACAAGTCCGTGATGGGGAGGCTGTGTCGGGACCAGACGTGGCGAGGGTCAGGGATCTGGGAGGGCTCTGCCTGCAGCACGCTGTAGGGGAGAACAGAGAGACGGGTTGGCAACCGAGCCCCACACAGCTCACTCAGCCCTGATGGGGTGGGGGAAAGAATCAGACGAGTAAAAGTGAGAAAACTTGCAGATTGAGATAAAGGCAATTTAATAGGTAGAGCAAAAGCCGCACACGAAAGGAAAGCAAAATAAGGAATTAATTCCCTGCTCCCCATCGGCAGGCGGGTGTCCAGCCATCTCCAGGAAAGCCAGGCTCCATCATGTGTTATTTGGGCAGACAAACGCCATCACTCGGAACATCCCCCCCCCCTTCCTCCTTCTTCCCCCAGCTTTATATACTGGCCATGATGTCATATGGCATGGAATGTCCCTTTGGTCAGTCGGAGTCAGCTGTCCCAGCTGTGTCCCCTCCCAACTCCTTGTGCCCCCCCCAAGCTGCTCGCTGGCAGGACGGGGTGAGGAGCAGAAACTGCCTAAGCTTGTAAACTTGACGCTGCGTAAGCACTGCTCAGCAGTAACTAAACCATCCCTGTATCACCAACACCGTTGCCAGCACAAATCCCTCGCGTGGCCCCACACCAGCTACTGTGAAGAAAATTATCTCTACCCCAGCCCAAACCAGCACAGCACGGCAGGTCGGTGAGAGCAGCGCTGGGGATGCTGGAGCAGAGCGACTGTGAGGAGAGCTGGCCAAGGCTCTGCTTCCCCCGGGACGGCTCTCCGGACTGCAGGGACCAAGCAGGACACAGGAGCCATCAGCAGTGACAGCACATGCGATAACCGAGGACAAGGGCCCCTACTGAGCTCCCCATCCCAGAGTGGACGGAGACCTCATCTGCCATTAGCAGGGAAAGGGCACAATCCACTCTGCGTCAAGCAGGGAAAAGAAGTCAGAGCCATATGCCACAGCCTGGGGAACTCGGATGAGACTAGGAAAAAGCTCTCTGGCAGCGAGGATAACAGTGGAAGAGCTGCCTAAGGAGGGCACAGACTCATCATCACCATCAGGCTTTACAAACAGCTTAGACACGCGGGCTTAGGCAGAGCTGATTCCGCCTCTGGGAAGTGGTGGCTGATCTCTTGTTCTAATATTCCTCGCCCAGATGCTCCCTGTCCCCCGTACGAGTGGGTTGAGACCTCCCCGCGGGCCGCTGTTACCTGTAAAGGTTCCACACCAGGACCAGACAGTCCTTCGCCCCCGAGAGAAAGTGGCTGCTGTCGTCAGTAAAGCAGAGGCATGTGAGGTCCTGGTAGTGTCGGTTCAGGATGGCCAGGAGGTTCCCGTTGGAGACCTAGAGCAAGGGAAAGGGAAGGAGAGTATTAAGAAAGGAGCACGGTGATGCCCCAGAACAACGCAGCACGCTGCCCTCAATGGTTGTGGGTTAACTCTGGAACCTAGCGATGCCAGTGCCGTTTCTCTGGTCAACACACAAGTGTGCAGTAAAGATTTCCTGTTTACTATTAATAATACTTTCACGGCTTCTTCCAACCTCGCACAGCATCTAACGAGATGGCTGTGGGGGTTATGAAAGCCGCAGGAGGCTGCGTGCCACCCCAGGGGTTGCTGCACTTCAGCACGGCCGCATGGTCTCGGGCCAACGGAGGCTTTAGGGTGGACAAGGAGTTCCCCAAACCCAGAGCTTTTCTTGTTAAAAGGCAACATTGCAGCTGGGGAGGGAACTAAAGAAGCAGCGAGGGAGGCCCCTACAAAAGAACAGAATCGACCCCCTCTCGTTGTCTGAATTGCACCTAAAAATAAAACCAGACTGCAATTCAACGGAGAACATGCGGCTTCACAGAGAAGGCACAAAACTAGGGCTCTCTGGCGGTTTCCACACAGCCTCTCCAAGGTGCCTGTTCCCTCTGCCAGCAGGACAGTGCCATCGCCCACTCCAGGCAGATGCTGGGAAGCGTTTGCACGGCCAGGCTCGCTGGGGGCAGGCAGACGGGGCCACGTTCTGCAGATGAAGCAGAGCAGGGACCAGCTCAGAGCATCACGAGTGAGTAACACCCGCTTGCTGCGGCCTCAGCCCAGCACCCCCTGGGAGGGCTTTTTCTCCAACATTGCCACAAGCACATTTTTGAAAGAAAAAATCTGATGAATTAAGGCAGAGCCGCCCACATAACAAGGCTCAGAAACATCCCCCAGCACCGAGAGCTTTCCGGGTTAGACATCTCAGTGTTTAATCCCGGGGCTCAGAACAAGCTTGTTCTTTTATTTGCTTGGTGAAGTGCTTAGAAGTAGCATAATCCCCACGTAAACACACCGCTAATTAAAAATAGAAGGACGATGACCAGAGCACAGGACTCTCTGCAGACATCCAGATCACAAGTCACGTATGAATATTAGGTTAAACGTGGAAGAAGCGCTGAAGGAAAACTAGGTGCTGTGTTTCTGCTTTCAGGGAGCAACATTTGACCCCTGAGGCATCTGTAGCAGCTTGGGAAGAGAAGGAAAGAACTGTCCTAAGTCTCACCCAGCACCTCCCACCACAACTTCACCACGTGCTCAGTATATAAAGCTGGGAAGAAGGAGGAAGAGGAGACCTTCGGAGTGGTGGCGTTTGTCTTCCCAAGTCACCGCTACGCGTGATGGAGCCCGGCTTTCCTGGAGATGGCTGAACACCCGCCTGCCCATGGGGAGCGGGGAATAAATTGTTTTGCTTTGCTGGTGCACACAGCTTTTGCCCTACCTGTCAAACTGTCTTTATCTCAATCCATGAGTTTTCTCACTTTAACTCTTCCGATTCTCTCCCCCATCCCACCGGGGGGAGTGACCAAGCAGCTGCATGGGGTTTAGTTGCCGGCTGGGTTAAATCGTGACAGAAGCCCAGACCGCACCAGGACAGTTATAAAATACATGACCCAGCAAAGCCTTTGCCCCACTGCAGAGCCCAAATAATGTGGATTTACTGACACCTGACGGGACAGGGGCACTCGGTAACTGTACAGGATGCGAATCTCTACATCCCCGCCCCCTGCACCAGCCCCCTTACCTCCCACAAGTAGATGCTCTCAGCGACTCCAGCCAAGATGTAGAGCCCATTGGGAGAAGCCGTCAGGCAGGTCACCGGCCCTGGGCATATGATCTTCTGCTGGAGCTGGTCCTGGGGGCAGAAAGAACACAGTGACCCTTCAGTACGGGCTGGAGTACGGGTGGGAGAGAAAACCAAGACCCTGGTTCAGTTGAGACTGGCCCATGGGAGAAGAGGCAGCTCAGGCAGCATCTGACACGCCGCGGCTGCCTGTGTTTTAGCCGTGTCCTCAACCGCATCAGCACTGCCGTGGTTTGGAGGTTCACTGCCAAAGAGGAGCACAGCCCATGTGTGTAAATCACATCAAATTCCTCTGCATGTTGCCAGTTTTGTTGCAGTTGCTTCGCGTTTAGCCCTGCAGGGAAAAGGTAAATTGTCCTCCACCCTCCTCCAAGCACAGAGGTCCAGCCACACGCAGCAGGATGGGCACCGAAAGGCAAGGGAGCCGCATACAGTTACGCTCCACAGCTGGGGAATCCCGGAGATTCCGCAGACAACAGGCTCAGAAGATTACAGCAAAATAACATTGATAAAAAATAATAATAAAAAAATAAAATAAAAGATGATGCGAGCCCACAGCCTGGGAGAACAAGCAGCAGGTCTGAGAGCAGCTCCTCACAGCTTGGGAGGAACTGGGGAAAAACAGACCCCGAGCTGTGGTGGTGAAGGGGCTGCGTGTGCCGGAACCCACGGGCTGCTGCCGCTCTCCGCAGCAACACTGAGGGGAACAATGGGGAGATTGCGGCTCTATTTGCCGCTGCCATGCTGTAGTGTAAGCACAAGCGGGACACAGGTAGCAGAAGGAAGGGACACGGCTGCGTAGGGATGGGTGAGGTTTGTCCGGCTGCATTTCAGCTCCCATTTGTGGCTGGAAGGTGCAGAGAGCAGACCGAGGCGACGGGAGGCTCCAGGCGAAGCAGGCCCAGTGGTGGGGCACCCGCATCTCCCCGGGCTCTGCCTTGATAGGGACGGTCGCCTTCCCGGGCAGCCCTGGGAGCCATGAGGCTCCTTCTCAGCCTCGGGAAGGGGAGATGCAGGGGGTTCCCGGCCTGGGCACGGCTGGGGGGTCACTGGCCCGGAGATGCGCCCAACAGCCAATTCCTCCCACGGAAACCCCCCTCCTGGGGGTTCCTGTGTGATCGGCCAGGACCCCTGGGAAGGGAGTCAGGCCTCATGGGATCCATGGCCCTGCACGGGGGCAAGGCAGGGAGGGGGCCGCAGGCAGGTCCCCCCAGAGAAGGAGGACTCAGAGGCGTCAGTGGGGGGGGGTCTCTGCGGGGAGACGGGGAGTCGAGCATCTGCCCGTGGTGATGGGGGTCGTTATGGAGGGAGGGGGCCTGGGAGTCCGGCCATGGAGATGGGGGAGCTGTATGGAGAAAGGGGCCCCGGGGGGAGGGCCGGCCACAGGGACGGGCGGTCTGTATGGATAGAGGGAGCCTGGGGGGGTCCGGCCATAGAGACGGGGAGGTTTGTATGGATAGAGGGAGCCTGGGGGGGTCCGGCCATAGAGCCGGGGGGTCTCTACGGGGAGAGCAACCCCCACCACAGAAACTGGGGTTCTCCAAGGAGGGGACCCTGGCGCATCCCCACAGGGACGGTGGGTTCCTCCGCGGGGCCTGGGGCCGCCCCCCGAGCCGAGGCCTCCCGGGCCTGCCCGCCGCGCCGGTACCTTCCTCTGGAGCTCCCAGACGTTGATGTAGCTCTTGCCGAGCTGGGCCCCCAGCAGGTGCTCGCCGCCCAGCAGCGCCAGCCCGCGCGGGCCGCTGTTGCCGCCGCGGTAGCCGGGCAGGGCCGAGCCCGAGTGCAGCTCCCAGACGGAGCAGTTGCAGAGCGGCCCGGCGGCGTCCGACACCAGCGCCACCTCCATGGGCGCCGCCATCTTCGCGGTCCGCCAGGGCCAGAGAGAGCGCGGCGGCCGCCTAGAGCGCCGCCCTCCCCCCGCCCGCCGGCCAACCAAGAGCGGCGCCGACGGGGCCGCGCGCCTGCGCGGGGCGGGGCGGGAGCTGCCGCGGAGGCCG
Organism: Fratercula arctica; assembly: GCA_947846985.1. NCBI lineage: Eukaryota > Metazoa > Chordata > Aves > Charadriiformes > Alcidae > Fratercula > Fratercula arctica. The sequence continues at coordinate 3,651,094 of CANTUZ010000022.1, read as the reverse complement.
CACGCGGCAGGAAGCTCAGCAGGGCCCGCCCCGGCCCGGCCCGGGATGGGGGACCGCGGGCAACGGTGGGGTCGGGGGCGCCCCGTGGGCACCCCATAGTCCTGTAGGCACTCCATAGGGACTCCATAGGGAACCCAGTGCACCCTATAGTCCTATAGGGACCTCATAGCGTTATGGGCAACCCATGGACACTCCATAGGGACCCCGGGGCACCCTATAGTTCTATAGGCACCCCATCGACACCCCACAGCCCTATGGGCAACCCCTGGACACCCCATAGTGATGCTGGGGCACCCTATAGTCCTATAGGGACCCCATAGGGAACCTGGGGCACCCTGTAGTCCTATAGGCACTCCATAGGGACCCCATGGGCCTATAGGGACCCCATGGACGCACCACAGACCAATGGGGACCCCATAGGGATCCTATGGCACCCTGTAGGCAATCCATAGGGACCCCATGCCACCCTATAGTCCTATAGACACCCCATAGGGACCCGATGGCACCCTATAGGCAATCCATAGGGACCCCATGCCACCCTATAGTCCTATAGACACCCCATAGGGGCCCTATAGGCAATCCATAGGGACCCCATGCCACCCTATAGTCCTATAGACACCCCATAGGGACCTGATGGCACCCTATAGGCAATCCATAGGGACCCCATGCCACCCTATCGTCCTATAAACACCCCATAGGGGCCCTATAGGCAATCCATAGGGACCCCATGCCACCCTATAGTCCTATAGACACCCCATAGGGATCCTATAGGCAATCCATAGGGACCCCATGCCACCCTATAGTCCTATAGACACCCCATAGGGACCCTATAGGCAATCCATAGGGACCCCATGCCACCCTATTGTCCTACAGACACCCCATAGGGGCCCTATAGGCAATCCATAGGGACCCCATGCCACCCTATAGTTCTATAGACACCCCATCAGGACCCTATAGGCAATCCGTAGGGACCCCATGCCACCCTATAGTCCTATAGACACCCCATAGGGGCCCTATAGGCAATCCATAGGGACCCCATGCCACCCTATAGTCCTATAGACACCCCATAGGGACCCTATGGACACCCCACAGCTCTATTGGTATCCCATAGCCCTGGGGGCACCCTGTGAGCACCCCATAGCCCTATAGGCACTGGACGGGCACCCTATAGCTCTAGGGGCACCCCCAGGGACAGAAACCCCAGACAACACAACTTTTTTTATTTATTTTTTTTTAATATTTCATCAACTTTACAGGGTTACAATTGTCTTAAATATTCTGAAGTTTAAATACAATCTGTATAATAATGTTATTATAAAATGTAAACTTTCAGTGTTTTTATTTTATTTTCTCTCTTTTTTTTTTTTTTTTTTTTTTTTTTTTAATAATAACAATCAAAAGTTTCAAATACCTGAATGTTTTTGCAAAACTGAAATATTTCACCGGGGGCCCCGGGTGCGCCCGAGGCCGCCGCTCTCAGAGGTAGAATGTGGTTTTTTAATTCTTTTTTTTTTTTTAATTCTTTTTTTTTTTGTTGGTTTTTTTTTTTCCCCCCCCCGTCTTTTGTGGTTTGTGTTTTTTTTTTTATTTTTATTTTTTCTTTTTCATTTTTTACCTGAGTTAAGATATGCACGCTGGGTCAATGCGTCTGCAGCTGTGTCCGTTCCTTTTTTATTTTTTCATTCCAAACCCCAGAGAAACTGATTTAGGCTCTTATTTTTCCTTTTTTTTTTCTTTTTTCTTTTTTTTTTCTTTTTTTTTAAAATCGATATGCAAAAAGAAAAATAAAGTGGAAGGTAATACGCCCTCAAAAAAAAAAAAAAAAAAAAGAGGGGGAGGGAAGACGAAAGGCGGGTGGGGGGGGGGAATAAAAATAATTAAAAAAAAAAAAACCCAAACAACCCAAAACAGTGACTGTACAAATGCAAAAAACTCGCTAAGATTAATCTAACGCCCACCCTGGGCATAAGAAACGCCCCCCCCTTCTCCTCCCCCCCCCCCCTCCATGGGATTTCTCCTTGTGGGGAGCTGGGCTGGATCCCAACAGCAGCAGGAGCCGGACGGAGCCCCCCCCTGGACACCCCCCTCCCAATAAGGGACGGGGTCCATGGAGCCACCAAGGGGCATTTCCAGCTCTGGAGAAGTTGTGGGGGGGTGGGGGGGGGAAAGGCTGGAAAAAAAAAAATATTAAAAAAAGGCTGGAAAAACCCCAAATCCCCTGAGATCGCCGCTTCCCCAAGCAAAAAAAAAAAAAATAAAACGGGGGGGGGGTGGGGTGGGGTGGGGGGGTGTCCCACCAGCACAGGGCCCCCCCACCCCCCCCCAGGCACCTGGGGAAGGGGGGAAAAAGAAAATACACCCTGTGCTCGAGGTCGAAACCTGAGGAATTGAGATACCGAGATCTAAAAGGGGGGGTGGGGGGGTGGGGGGGGGGGGTGTTTCGGTATCGGGTCGCGATTGTGTCTCACGCAGATGTGGGCGAACGTTTCGGAATGGGGGCGGGGGGGGGGGGGGGTGTAAAAAAAAAAAAAATCTACAAAAATGGCAAAAAAAAAAAAAAAGAAACTTGGGACAGCTGGTGAGATAACCACGCTTGAAAATAAATCCTGGCAGCCCGAGGGATGCTCCGGAGCATCCCTCAGGACCCCCCTGCCCCCCCCCCCGCCCCCGCCCCGAGCATCCCCATCCCATCCCTAAATGTAATATTTAATATCGGTCCCCTCTAGGACCACCCCCTTTATATTGCCTGGATCCTGCTCTCACCGAGCTGCTTATTTTGGGAGGAAAATATGCCCAAAATTGGCTTTGCACAGTAGTATTATTTTTTTTTTTGGGGGGGGGGGGGGGGGGGGGGAGGGGGAACGGGGAATAAAAGTAAAGATTTGCCGGTTGCAGCAACGAGAGGAGAAAGGAGGTTCCCAAGCTCCCGTTTCCCTGATGAACACGAATATATATCATTTGCCTGTTAAAAGTTCCGATTCTCTTACTTTTTCTTTTTTTTTTTTTTTTTTTTTCCCCGAGAATAAAATAGAAGCTATTTACAACGAAACAATCAACCAACCACCTCTTAAAATCCCATATCGCGAGTGTCGTTCTCAAAATAAAAAAAAGGGGGAGGGAAAAGGATCTAAATGAATAAAATATCTCCCGATTTCCAATTATTATTTTTTTATATCCTTTTTTTTTTTTTTTTTCTTTTCTTTTCCTGTAGAGAATGCCGGGGGGGTTTCACTAAAGCTCGCGTCGGCAGGCGTCCGTGCGTCTGTCTGGAGGTAACACGAGTTAAAAAATAATAATAATAATAATAATAAATGTACAGTGCAAAGTGTGATGTGAGTGAGGTAAACGGTCACGGACCGGTGCGGCGCAGCGGGACAGCCGGCGGCTCCGGCAAAACCCCCGGGCTAAAGCTTTTCTGCCTCGGAAAGGAAAATCCAACAACAGGAGAACAAGGGCAGAGCCCGGTGGGACCCTGGTGGGACCCTGGTGAGACCCCAGTGAGACCCCGGCCAGAGCCCAACCAGATCCTGGTGGGACCCCCCTGAGACTCCGGTGAGACCCCGGCCAGAGCCCAGTGAGACCCTGGTGGGACCCCAGTGAGATCCTGACCAGACCCTGGTGGGACCCTGGTGAAACCCCGGTGAGACTCTGGCCAGAGCCCAACCAGATCCTGGTGGGACCCCCCTGAGACACTGGTGAGACCTCGACCAGACCCCAGTGAGACCCTGGTGGGACCCCGGTGACACCCCGACCAGATGCTGGTGGGACCCTGGTGGGACCCTGGTGAAACCCTGGTGAGACCCTGGCCAGAGCCCAACCAGATCCTGGTGAGACCCTGGAGGGACCTCCCTGAGACTGGTGAAACCTTGACCAGAGCCCGGTGAGACCCCGGCCAGAGCCCAGTGAGATCCTGGTGGGACCCTGGTAAGACCCTGCCTAGACCCTGGTGGGACCCTGGCCAGAGCCCAGCCAGATCCCGGTGGGATCCCCCTGAGACTCTGGTGAGACCTCAACCAGACCCTGGGGTGAGACCCTGGCCAGAGCCCAGTGACACCCTGGTGGGACCCTGGTGACACTCCTGGTGGGACCCTGGTGGGACCCTGGTGAGACCCTGCCCGGACCCTGGTGGGACCCTGGCCAGAGCCCAACGAGATCCTAGTGGGACCTCGATGAGATCCTGGTGAGACCCTGGCCAGAGCCCAACCAGATCCTAGTAGGACCCTGGTGGGACCCTGACCAGACCCTGGTGGGACCCCAGTGAGATCCTGGTGAGACCCCAGTGAGACCGTGGCCAAAGCCCAGCCAGATCCTGGTGGGACCCTGACCAGACCCTGGTGGGACCCCAGTGAGATCCTGGTGAGACCCCAGTGAGACCGTGGCCAGAGCCCAGCCAGATCCTGGTGGGACCCTGTGGGAGTACCCTGAGACTCTGGTGACACCCTGACCAGACCCCGGTGAGACCCCGGACAGAGCCTGGTGAGATCCTGGTGAGACCCTGACCAGACTCTGGTGGGACCCCGGCGAGACCCCGGCCCCTGCGCCCCGACCGCTGCCGGGTGAGGTGCTGCCGGCGCTGGGCCGGGGACGGGGGGCCAGGGGCGTTAAGGCGAAGCACTGTTGGAGGTAGAACTGGGGGGCACGGCCAGCCCGGCCGGTGCCGCGGGGGGGACACTGCCGCCGCTCCCCGTGCCACCGCTGCTGCCACTGCCGCTGCTCCGGCTGCCGCCGCTGCCGCTGTTGCCTTTGGTGTAGGCAGAGGAGGGGAGCGAGGAGGAGGAGGAGGAAGAGGAGGAGGAAGGGCCGGGGGTCTGGGCGAACAGCACACCTGGGGAGAGAGCGGGGGGCTGAGACGAGGGGGCGGCACGGCCGTGCCATTGCTGCCTGCGCATGCCGCGGCCGAAAATGGGGCTGATGCCAGCGGCGCACAGCGGGGGTGCCGAGGACGGCGGAGGCAGCGCTGCCCGTCCCTCACCTGTGTAGACGATACCGTTGATCTCAACCGACATGCTGATGCTGTTGGTGCCGTTGCTGCTCAGGCCGGCGGCGGAGTCCTGGCGGTTCTCTGCCGGGGGGGGGGGAGAGCCGGGTTACGCGCCACGCCAGGACCGGGGGCTGCGGCGGCTCTGCCGGGGCGGGGGGACGGGGGACAGCACTGACCTGGTGAGCGGGTGCCCTGGCTGTTGATGCGGATGCTCATGGGCAGCTGGGCCGTCATGGCCAGGAGGTTCTGCTGCAGCGCCCGCTGCATCAGCCGCTGCTGCTCGTCCGTCACCAGCGCCATCTTCTTCTCCGGCGGCTCCCCCGACTCCAGCTTCTCCCGCAGCTGCTCCAGCGCCGCGGCTTGGGCGGCCGCCGCCACCTGCACCGCGGCCGCCTGGGCTGCCACCACGGGGTGGCCGGCCAGCGAGACGGGGAGCCGGCTGGGCATGGAGATGGGGATGGGGGTGTCCTCTTCTGCAGGGGCAGAGCGGGCTGTCAGGGAGGAGGGGGATGGGGACAGACGGGTGCCACCACCCCGGGGTGTCCCCAGCCCCTCCCTCCGTGCCTCATGGCAATGCCGGGGGCTCCCCGGCACCTCCTGCTCCTCCAAGGGCCAGAGCTGGGCGACCGGAGTCAGGGTCCCCAGAACAAACCCCGGTGCCCAGAGCTCGGGGAGGTGACGGGAGTGTGACCCTCCCAGCTCTGCGTCCCCGGTGCTCCCGGGAGGGGGCTCAGCCCGCAGCCAGGACCCTGCGGTGGCCGTTACCTTTCTTGATCTTCTGGACGGGAGCGATGGACCCGCCGTTGGTGGCGGAGGCCAGCCCCAGCGCCGGCACTGGCAGCTTGGGGGAGGAGAGGAGGCCATGGGTGCCGCCGGGCGAGTAGGTGAAGAGGGAGCTGCCGAAGCCCTGCCGGCGGCCCTCCCGCCGGTTGCTGTCGATGGCCGCCTGCAGCTCGTTGGGGTTGCTCAGCCCTCGCTTCTCACATTCATAGGGGTACAAGTACTTCATGTACCTGCCGGCGGAAAGGGACGGGGACAGTGACATGGTAGCCGGCCACCCTCTCCCTCCATGCCACCCCTTCCCTTTCCACCATCCCCAGAGCGGGGTCCCCCGCGGCATCCCCCATCGCCGGAGCTGCCCCCCACCCTCAAGCCCACCGCCCCGCCGAGCCCCCGCCGCTCACTGGGTGCGCAGGGTGAAGGCAGCGCTGGTGATGGAGGTGGGCAGGTTCAGCCCCTTGGTGATCTCCCGCCACAGCTTCTTGTTGATCACCTCCACCAGGCCGCCCTTCTCCGTCACCAGCGTGTACAGCATGTACAGGTCCAGCACCTGCTTGGCCATGATGGGGATCCGGTTGACGGGGGTCCCTGGGGGAGCGGGGGGAGGAGAGAGCGGGTCTGGGCTGCTGCTTCTCACCCCCAGGCAAAGAGGGGGAGAAGTCGGTGAGACCCCCAGCGAGGCGGCGCAGGGGGGTCCTGCTCCTCCCTTCCCTTCCACCATCCCCTTCTTTCCCCCTGGAGACCCCCCTCTCGCTGCCATCCCCCCCCCCGCCACCTCCCCGAGCACCGGCCCCACACACAAAGGAAACAGAAACTTGCAGTTTTCGGCCGCAGCCCCCGAAATGGGGGCTGAGCGCGGTTTCTCAGGCTGAGGTTGGCGGCACCCGGCAACAGAAGTTATTTATAACGGCGGTGGCGCTTCCCAGCCGCGAGGGTCCGGCCGAGCCGGGGGCCGCACGTGCACAGTGGCAGTGGGGGGGGGGGGGTTCACCCCTGTGGCGACAGGGATGGGGCTGCAGCGTCTCCTCCCTCCCGGGGGTCTCTGCTCTCCCGGCACCGGTGGGATCGGGGTCTCGGGGGGGACCCATCCACGGCAGTGCCGGCCTCCCCCCCCGCCCCCCGGCACGCACACGTGCTTCCCCCAGCGCCCGCCTGACAAAAGGCTGCGGGCAGCCATGCGTCAGCATTTCCAGCCCTGTTTTCCACGCAGGAACCAGACCCTCGACCAGAGCAACGCTTCGCTTTCAGCCTTTTCCAACCCCCCCCCGCCCCCCCACCGCCGGCGCCCACCCCCCTGCCAGCACGGGCAGAGCGGGAGGGGTGTGGGGTGGGGGGCTTCACCCTCTGCAATAACCCTGGGGGGAGGCGAAGCCAGGGTGGACATGGCCAGGAGGGGCCGGAGCCTGCGGGGAGGGGGCTGTGGGTCCTGGCTGCCATGGGCCGGGCGAGGGGGGGCCGCAGGAGCCAGATCCAGCCCAGCAGGTTTGACCCCGCTGCGCAAAGAGGTTAAAAATTAACCATCGTCCCGGCCCGAGCGGTGACCTCGGGGCTGTAAGGAGGGGGCGAGGAAATGAGCCCCCGACCCCCTGGTGGTGGTGGTGGGGGGGGGAGTGGGGCGGGAGCGTGGGGAGGGGGGGCTCACCTCTCTTCTGCATGAAGCTGAAGAGGTCGTCCAGGAACTCCTTCCTCCTGGGGTCGCCGTCCAGCTCGTACAGCTGCGCAAGGAGAGGAGAAAAACGCTCAGAAAAACCCCGTACCCGCGCCCCCCCGCCGCCCCCCGCACCCAGAAAGCCCCGACCCCCCCCAAAGCGGCATCCCCAGGGCTTGTGCCCACTGGCCTGAGCCCATCAGCTCGCCCTTCGGCTCAGGGGGGTCCCTGCACGGGGCCAGGGGATCCTGGGGGTCCCCGCGGCTGGGGGCTGACCTGCGCCCGTGCCCCGGCAGGATCCCCGGCGTGGCGGTGCCATCCCCTGCCAGTTTCGCTCTGAGCTCGGCGCCGAAGCGCCGGTGCCGCAATGGCAGCACTGCCCCACGCCTGCCCCGCGGGCCCCAGCAGCTCCCACGCTGCAAGCGCCGCGATCGGCCCCCGGCTCCTCCCGGGAACGCCGATCCCGGTTATTTTTAGCATCCACCGCGTGCTGAGCAGAGCAACGCTTCGGCGTGATCCATCCTCCGCACCTGCAGCTCCGGAGGGAGGCAGCGCCGAGGGCCGGCGAGCTCGTGTGCCACAGTGCCAGCTCGTGTGCCACAGCACGAGCTCCTGTGTCATGGCACGGGCTCGTGCGCCATGGTGCCAGCTCATGTGCCACGGTGTGAGCTCCTGTGCCACAGTACCAGCTTGTGTGCCATGGTGTGAGCTCCTGTGCCACGGTGCGAGCTCCCTGTGCCATGGCACATACTCATGTGCCACAGTGCCAGCTCGTGTGCCATGGTGCGAGCTCCTGTGCCACAGTGCCAGCTCGTGTGCCATGGTGTGAGCTCCTGTGCCACGGTGCGAGCTCCCTGTGCCATGGCACATACTCATGTGCCACAGTGCCAGCTCCTGTGCCACGGTGTGAGCTCCTGTGCCACGGTGCGAGCTCCTGTGCCACAGTGCCAGCTTGTGTGCCATGGTGTGAGCTCCTGTGCCACGGTGCGAGCTTCCTGTGCCATGGCACATACTCATGTGCCACAGTGCCAGCTCGTGTGCCACGGTGTGAGCTCCTGTGCCACGGTGTGAGCTCCTGTGCCACAGTGCCAGCTCATGTGCCACGGTGTGAGCTCCTGTGCCATGGTGTGAGCTCCCTGTGCCATGGCACATACTCATGTGCCACAGTGCCAGCTCCTGTGCCACGGTGTGAGCTCCCTGTGCCATGGTGTGAGCTCCTGTGCCACAGTGCCAGCTCCTGTGCCATGGTGTGAGCTCCTGTGCCATGGTGTGAGCTCCCTGTGCCATGGCACATACTCATGTGCCACAGTGCCAGCTCATGTGCCACGGTGTGAGCTCCTGTGCCATGGTGTGAGCTCCCTGTGCCATGGTGTGAGCTCCTGTGCCACAGTGCCAGCTCCTGTGCCATGGTGTGAGCTCCTGTGCCATGGTGCGAGCTCGTGCCTGCCACGCTTGTGGTCAAAGGGGGTCCCTGGGGGTACAGTGGCACACAGAGGCCATGACATGGCGAGGACGGTGCTGAGCTGGACCCAGTCGCAGGACACCCTTCCAGCCGTGGCACGCTATCGGCTGCTGTGCCGCCTGGCAGAGGCTGCTCCCCCCCTGCCCGGCGAGGCCAGCACCGAGCGTGGTCTGCCCCAGCGAGGCTCCGTGCCACCAGTGGGGCTGGCAGCCTCTCCTCCTGCCAGAGCATCTCCCTCCGCGGCCACCGCGCTGCTCGAGGTGCGGCTGCCGGAGCAAACCCAGCAGGTCGAACTGCACCGCGCCGCACCGCACCGCACCACGTTGCTCAGCCGGCACATGGCTTTCCAGGCCGGGGCAGGCAGAGCCGGGCCAGGCTTGCGGCACAGCCGCGCCTCGAGCACCCGGTTCTGCTGGGGCAGCTTTTTGTCGGGACCCCACCCCGCGCCCGACAGCCCGGCACATTCCTGCCTGATTTATGGCAGCAGGATCTGCTGGCCTGAGCGCCCCGGCACGCAGGCAGGCACGCCACGCCGGCTCTGCCTCTCCCCGCTGCCGGCAGCCCCAGCCCAGCGCTGTTTCTGCCCGCAGGCTGGGAGATAATCCCCCCGCACACACCAGGAGGGGTGTTGGAGCAGGGGCCGTGGGGGCAGGTGCTGCCCGGACGCCGCGGGGATGGACGCCGCAGCCCTCGCCCCGTCCCCGCCATCCCCTCGGTGCCGAGCGGCACCCGCTTTTCTCAATGACAACTTTGAACAACTGCCAGCGGGGCCGCGGTGGCGGCGGCGGCTGGGAAGGGGCTATAAATATGACCACGTAACTCAGCAGGCATGCACCGCGGGGCCGCCAACCGCGCGGCGGCACATCGGCACGGTAACCGGGTCACCCATACACCCGTGTGTCCCGCGGGTATGCCCGGCATGGCACCGGGAAGCAGGGGCCGCTGTCACCGCGGCTGTGACCGAGGGGTGCGAGCCCCCCTCCTCCCACCACTCCCCCAGGAGGATCCGGATCCCGCGGGATTGAACTCCTTGCCTGCCGGCGCCGATCAAAGGGATCAATGGGGCCGCGCCGATAAGAGGGGCAGGGCGCTGCAGGAAGGCCATAAACCCCCAGTTCCCCTGGAAACCTCGCCCGGCCCCCGCAAACCCCCTGGGGAAGGGGCAGGAGCCACCGTCACCACCAGCCAGACCCCTCAAAGCCCCTCTCCCAGCCCAGCGTCACGGCAAGGGCTCTGTTGCGCAGGGGGAGCCCGGAGAGACCACGGCACAGGGGGAGCGGAGCGGTGACCCCAGCAGGGCAGGGGTGGGACGCGGCACGGCGGGCACCACCGCGGTTTTTCAGGCTGAGCCGCGTGGGCTGCTCCCAACCCGACGAGGGATGTTGGGCCGACGCCAATCCAGCCTCCCCCGTTTCCTCCAGTGGCTCGGAAAGCCGCACGCAGAGACAGGGCTTCCCCGGCGCCCGCTGCCGCGGCACGATCCTGCAGGGCGCTGAGCCCCCCCTGCCCGCAGCTCCACTGCCCCTGGCACCCCATGGTTCACCATGAGCCCCGTTAAGCCCGTTAACGGGGTGACAGCCCTGCCCACACAGCTGGGGCAGAAGGTGCTGTACCGGCACTGCGGCGGAGATGCTGTGTCCAGGCACTGTGGGGACCCCCACCATCATGGGGACCCCCAGCAGCGTGGGGACCCCCAGTGCCGTGGGGACCCCCAGCACCATGGGGACCCCCAGAGCCATGGGGACCTCCAGTGCCATGGGGACTCCCAGCACCATGGGGACCTCCAGCACCACGAGGACCCCCACTGCCATAGGGACCCCCAGCACCGTGGGGACCTCCAGTGCCATGGGGACTCCCAGCACCATGGGGACCCCCACCGCCATAGGGACCCCCAGCACCGTGGGGACCCCCAGCACCATGGGGACCTCCAGTGCCATGGGAACTCCCAGCACCATGGGGACCCCCAGCACCACGAGGACCCCCACTGCCGTAGGGACCCCCAGCACCGTGGGGACCCCCCACGCTGTGGGGACCTCCAGTGTCGTGGGGACCCCCCACGCCGTGGGGACCTCCAGTGCCGTGGGGACTCCCAGTGCCGTTGGGACCCCCAGCACCATGGGGACCCCAGCGCCATGGGGACCCCAGGATCGTAGGGATCCCCACCACCATGAGGACCCCCAGCGCCATGGGAAACCCCAGGACCATGGGGATCCCCAGCACCGTGAGAACCCCAGCGCCATGGGGACCCCAGCGCCATGGGGACCCCAGGATCATAGGGATCCCCACCACCATGAGGACGCCCAGCGCCATGGGAGACCCCAGGACCATGGGGACCCCCAGCACCGTGAGAACCCCAGCGCCATGGGGACCCCCAGCGCCGTGGTGGCTCAGGCACAGGAGTGACCGGCGGTGTGCCGGGCATCAGGCTGTGCTCAGCCCCGCCGGGGGATTAAATACAAACCCCGGGGGGGGAGAAGTGCCGTGGCGTAGCATGGCGGTGGGTGGAGGGGCTGGAAAACCATCGCCCTCCTGCTCGGGAGGAAGGGAAATGTGAAAAACCAGAAGCACTGGCAGCGTGGGGCTGTGCCCTGGCGCTGGCAGGGTTTCACCCGTCCCCGGGGGGAGCCGTGGCAGCGTTGGCCTTGGCCCCCATGCCGTCCCCGAGTCCCGGGGTCCCAAATTGTGGCGGGGCACAGGCACGACCGGCCAGCACCGAATGCGGAGCCATCCCAGCGCAGCGCAAGGTTGGGGGGGGAGGGGGGTCACGAGCAACCTATTAACCCGCAGAGCTCTAAAAATCGATTAGCCGTTTATGAAAACATCAGTTCATTCAATTTTTATAAAGCCAGCTCTTAAATAAAGCCGCTCTGCCCTGGCCGCAGGCGGGAGCTGCGGCTGCGTTTGGGAAGGGACCAATGCGCTGGTTCATTTATTGCCACGACCCCCCGGGGCTGTGGCCCCCCCCCCCCCCCCCCCGCGGGCTCAGTCCCGAGGGGAACGGACATGTTTAAGAGGATGAAAGAAAATTAACCGTCAGCTGAGGAAAGCGTGTGCCGGCCGGGCTGCGGGGATTAGCGGCTGCCCCGTGTGCCGCCCTTCCACGCACCCGCCAGCCCCGGTGGTCCCGTGCCAAACTCCGCCGGCCGTGGCCACTCTCCGGGTGAAACCACGGAGGGTCACCGGGGCCAGGGAGCGGAGGGAGCCCCCTTCCCGCCCGGCGCCCTCGATGCCCTGCCGGCACACCCAGCCACGGCTGCCGGGCAAAGGACGTTTCACAAGCTGCCGCTTGTGGTTACCGGTGAGATTTCGACAGCTCGGCTGCTGCCCGTCGGCCACCGCCGCCCCGGAGCAGGGAGAGGGGCTCAGCCAGGCCAGGGCTCCCCTGTGCCAGGCATTTTCCCGGCTGCACCCACAGGAGCCCCCCCGGGCCGCCCAGTGCGAGGGCAGCTTGCCGGGGAGCCGGGCCAGCAGTGCCGCGTGGCAAGGACGTGCCCTGCCGTGGCCGGGACGTGCCCTGCGTGCACCGCGGCAGGCGCCGCGTGACCGAGCGGCATCCGCCGAGCTGCCCCCGACCCCGCTCACCCCCCGGGCACAGGCAGAGACATGGAAGGGGGCAGAGACCAGCGACTTCCAGCAGCCCCTGGCAGGATTTCCTTGCATTGACGGCATCCCGCGCGTGCCGGGACACCTCGCTGGCGAGGACGTGGCAGAGGAGCCATGCATCCCTCAAACCCCGAAAGGCAGCCCTGGGCATGATAGGAAAGTTTAGATATTGGGTCTCAAAATAAAAATTGAGGAACAGAAACATGTTCTCGTTTCAGTAGCGTGCGAAACCGAGCGGCGCAGCCGGGCTCAGCATGAACTGGCACCACCGGACCGAAATCAGCAGGTGCCAACCCCCCGGCTGGCGCCGATGCCTTGCCCGCGCTCCGGCACGGCTTCTGCCCGGCACAAAGCACGGTTCCCGGTGGGGGAAGCGTGGGCGGAGGCGGCGAGGCTCGGTGCAAAGGTAACGCCGGCTGGCCGCCGGGCAGCGAGCCGCGGGGAGAGGCCGCCCTGCCGCCGCTGACTCAATAGATTTACATTTCGTAATTAGGGAGGCCGCAGGGAGGTGGAAACGACTTAATCTGTAACGCAGCTGCCCCGAGAATATCCTCTTACCGCGGGGAGGCCAACCCGGCCTCGCCCCCCCCACTGACGGGTCCCCACGGCGAGAGTGCGGTGCCAAGGGATGCCGCGACCCCAACTGGGATGGGGGGACAGGAGACACCCCCCGGGAACCCTCCGTGCCCGGGGATCTGGCCCTGTGCGCCCAGTGCTCACCCAGCACACGGCAAATGCCCAGCACCGCCGCTTGCCCCGGCACCACCGGCACGGCTGGCTCTGCACCACGGTGCCCGACCCACCTCGCCGCCGGTGCAGCCCCCACCATCCCCGGCCCCTGTCCTTGCGGCCGGCTGAGGACGAGGTGCCAGATGGCCATTGCCAGCAGATATATAATTAAGTGGAGGAGGAATTAGGAAGGCGGCGGGCGGGCGGCACTGACCCCGCACCCCCAGCGCCCCGGCAGGATGCCGGCCCGGCGTTTGGTGTGGATGACCGGATTAATGTTTCAAACCAGATTACGGGGAAAATCCCAACCCGTTGGCTTTCAAAGGGCTGGCGGGGAGGCGGCCCCTCGGCAATGCCAGGAATGCAGCAGAGAGCCCTCGGCACGGGAGCGGTGCGTGCCGGGGGTCCGCTGGGAGGGACAGAGATACCCCCCCCCCCTACTTCCAGCAGCCCACCGCTCCCCCCCCCGAGCTGTGGGCAAGGAGGGCAATTAAAGCAGGGAGGGGAAGCGCCATTTAATGAGGCTCTCGCAATGCCGGGGCTCACGCCGGAGCTGTGCGAGTCTCCCCATCGGCAGGACCCCCCCGTGCCTGCCCCACCAGGGACCCCCGAGCAGCCGGCAGGGGTGTGTGGGGCCGGGGCAGCGGAGCAGCCCGTGTCCCAGCGTCCTGAGCCAGCGTCATCCATCTGAGTTACCCCCCCCCCACCTCCCACGGCTCGGTTCCGGGTTTTCGAGCCTCGGGGAATAATTTTCAAGTTTTTTTTCCCATCGCCAGGAAGTCTCAACACTCCCGGCTTTCCTCCCTCCTCTTCAAAACCGGTTTGGGACGTGCATGCCGGGAGCCGGTGGGGGGTGGAGAGACCCCCCCAAGGGCCACAGCAGCAGGGACGGGGGAGGGAGGAGGGGAGGGAGGCTGGGGACCCCTCCAGCAGGGCCAACCACCTCGCGGGGGCCTGAATTTCTGTATTTTGGGAAAAAAACACAACAAAGGCGATAGCCCACCCTGGAGAGGGGCCGGCGGCAGGTTGCAGGGACAACGTCCTCCCCGATGGATTCCAGCCTGGGCGGCGTGACCGGGGGCCGGGGGCTCCTTCTCTCTTTCTTTTCTTCCTTCCTTCCTCCGAGCGGCCCCCGGGGACGCGTCCCTTTGTCCCGCTGACAGCCGAGGGGCGACGGGGAGAGACCGCGCACGCTAACGAGTTATTAAACGAAGAATAAACACGCGGGCGGTGTTTCCTGTCCTGCTCCTGGCCGGCGCACGCGGCGCCCCCCCCCCCCAACCCCGGCCCCCGGCACGCCGAAGCACCCACCCCACGCCGATCGCACGCCGGGACCCGTCGCCGGGGCCGGTGGGGTCACTTCTTCAGAAAAAGAAAGTAATTCGTAAAAACTAGAGCGAAGGGCTGGCGACGAGCCCCGAAATGAAGCGTTTCGGGTGATGCTGGTGAGGTGGTTTCCTGTAAGATGGTGGCTGAGTCAGGGCTGGGGGTGCCGAGGCTGCGCAGCCCCTTCCCCAGGCAGGGGAGCGGTGGGCAGCGCTGGCAGGGCCCCCCCCCCCTCCCCGGCTGCGGGGGTGTGGGGTTTGCGGGGGCCGATCCCTCCCGGCGAAGGGCAAAGGGAGAGTCCGGCCCCGGCACAGATCCCGCCGCAGATAAAGCGCTCGGCTTAGGGACGGGTCACCTCTCGCCATCCCTAATCCTCTGTGAGCCCCCCCAAAGCACGGCCCCTCCTTGGGAAGGGGTGGCCGGGGGATAGGGGTGCGCGCCCCCTCCCCAAAACCCCCCGGAGCGGCCCCCCACCGCCTGGCTCCCCAGCTCCGAGGCCGGCACGGGAGTCTCGCTCGCTCGCGCGGGACGGGATGGGGCCGGCTCCTGCCGCCGGCGACTGAGTCCACTGACCGGCCTGGCAGGATTCCTGCGGCCGGGGCCGCCCGGGGTGGGGGGCCGCTTCCGCGGGGGCAGCCGGGGCGGGGGCCGGGGAGCATGGGGGCCCTGTCCGCTGCGCTTCCCGTCGGCACTATTGTCCCCGCCGGTTCCCAGCATTGTCCCCTCCGTGGTCCGGCCCCACCGCAGGTGCCTCTCCCCGACGGTGCCCCCTCCTCGGGCTGGGGACCTGGCGGGTGGCAGATCCACGAGCGCTCCCGTGGCACGGGGACGAGCCCAGGCGATCCCCAGCCGTCGCCCCAAAGGTCTGGAGGCCCCGAGACCACCCGGCCTCACCCCAGCGCCTGCAAACCCCCCGAGCGATGCTGCGGCCGCATCCCGGCCGTGGTCCCCACCCCACCAGATGTGGGGGACAGGGATGAGCAGGAGCCCACGGCGCCGCAGGCAGCGTCCCGTCCCAAACCAAGACCCGCCCCCCCCACAGATGGGGGTCCTGCGCGGACCCTGTGCCCAGCCCTGTCACCTCCCTGGCCAGAAGCAGCCGTACGGGCGACCCGGGGGGACCAGTGTCAGCGCCGACACGGCGGGTGTCACCGTGCCGCGGAGGGGGACCTTGAATGGGCGAATTAGTCACCGTTTAACCTCCCTGACCCCCCATTGTCCGTGCGCCGCCGGCTGCCCTCCCCGCCACGCCGTGGGGCTGCTGCTGCCCGGCAGCCACCGGGACACTCCGTGTGGATCCGCGTCCATGTGCCAGAGCCGCCCTGGTGCAGTGGGACACCGGGTCCGGACCGACGCCGGCTCCCGGGATGGCTGCGCTGCCGCAGTTTTTCCCCTTCCCGCAGAGGAGGAAGAGAATCCTGCTGCAGCGGCACTTCCAGCCACGGTTTCAGAGGGACCGGCCGGGCGGCAGTGTGCCGGGCTCCGGCTAAAATAAAAACCAGTTCGGTGTCCGAACGCGTGCCACGGGCTGCTGAGGGGTCACCGCCGAGCGGTGGGGGACAGGGGAGCCAGTGCCCCCCGCCATGCCGAGAGCAGCCGGCCAGGGCGGGCGGCTGGGGGGCCTGGCAGAGGCATGGCAGCTCCCCCCGGCCCTCACCGCGTGCGTGCCGGTGCATGCCCTTGACACATGCTTGCTATCGCACCGGACCTTGTGCAAATATTAATTCAGTGGAGTCAGGCGGTGTTGGGAAAGCTCGTCCCAGGGAGCAACACCCAGGGCCTGGCTCGCACGCCGCCGGCGCAGCTCCCCGCAGGGACCCCGGCAAACCACGGCCGGAGCGGCAAAGCTTTTCCCAATGGAAGAGCGGTGCAAACCCTGCGGGCACCCAACGAGTCCCCACCTCAGGCCGTCCCTCCTCGTGTGCCCCCAGCCCTCCCCAGGGTGACACCCAGGAGGGTCGGGAGGTCGAGACCCCCCCAGGCGAGGACCCAACCCGGGTGTGGGGGCAGCCGCACGGGCGGCCACATTAGCTCTTGCAGGCGAGCTGGGGTTTAAATTCCACCATATGTAAATGATCGTCTTAGAAAGGGGATCGCTGTAAGCCAGAGCAGATGAGTCACCCGGGGCTTCCACCGCCCGGGCCGGGGATTTGGCTAATTGCAAATCTGTTCCTGAAATGCGAGGTCCCGCACCTCCGCAGGATGGTCGCTCTGCCGATGGCCGCTCTACCGACCCCACCGCGGTCCCACTGCGGTGGAGGTCCCGGGGTTGGGAGGCGGGTGGTGGTGGTGGAGGGGGGGTTCCCGCCAGCCCCGCGCGCCCCGGCGGGACCCGCGGGAGCTGGAAGAGGTCCAAGAGCCGCAGATGGTTTTGACAGGCAGCCAGCTGCGGGCCGTCAGCCCTGGAACCATCACTGCCCAGCTGCTCCGGCAGCGCCGAAACCTCGCTGGCTTCCTTGCGCCGCCGACACTGAGGCAGCAGCGGAACGATGCCAGCGCCGGCAAAGCTGTCGCCCGACCCCGTCCCACCCCGGGGTGCCACATCGCAGGTGTTTGGGTCTCCGAAACCAGGCACTGCTGCCTGAACTGGGGGCAGGTGGGGAAACTGAGGCAGGAGGCTCAGCCCTTCGCCAGGGGTGCCCACGTCTGCACCAGTGAGGTCCCTGAGCTGGCTGCTGCGGGAGGATAGGGAAGTCCTTTCCCGCAGGACCACCGTCACCAGTGATGCCCCCCCCCCGCCCCCGTGGTATGCGTCAGGAGTTGGGAGCAGGGTGGAGACCCCCGTCCCCGAGCAGCCCCGGCGCAGGGCAGGTTATCGCCAGCTCCATCCGGAGCAGGGACCCAGGCGGGGGCAGATGGAGTGAGCGATTGGAAGGGTCAGGGAGCGGCTCAGGAGCTGAGCCGAGAGCTGCGCCCCGAGCCCCCGATCCGGCCGCCCCCGCGGGCTCAGGGCTGGCGAGTGGCCACGCAGGCAGGGCGGGCAGCGCAGGCAGGTGTAGCATCAGGGACGTGCCCAGGGCAGAGCAGGGGGACTCCCCCCGTCCCCAACCCGCCGCCCGCCCCCCCGATTGCGGCACGTCCGGCCGGGCCCCAGGACCGGCTGCCATTTCTCCTGCGGTTTGGGCCAGAAATAGGGCAATGGAGCAACGCGGTGCCCTTGCCCAACCGCCCCGCTGCTGAGCGGCTGTTTGCTTTGCTGACAAAGGACTTGCTCTCGCCTCTGCTCTTTTTTTTTTCTTTTTTTTTTTTTTTTTTCCTTCTTTTAAATAAACCCTCATTCCTGTTAGTTCAGCTGTGCCGGAGCTGGGAGGTGGCCACCTCCTCTGTAGCCCTTGAATCAGCTCAGGGGGCTGGGGCTCGGCGGAGACCGGGGCTCTGGGGGGGCTGGGGCTCTTGGAGGGACCCCAGTGGCGATGCCCAGGCTTCATGGAGCCAGTCCGGCTCCCGAGACAAGGGGTGTCGGGGGGACAGTCCACCCTGTAGCAAACAAAATCAGCCGGGCGAAGGTGCTGGCTGGCCACCCGTGGCAGAAGGGACGTGTCCCCTGTCCCCCACCTTGTTAATTAACCCGGGTCTTGTTGGGACAAACGGCTTCACACGGTGGCAGGACCAGCAGCGGGGGCTGAGCCGGCTGCACGGGCTCCCAGGCGTCGGGCTGGGGGAGGCACTCGGTGGCTAAGCCGCTCTCGCCAAGAAGTCCCTGACCCCCGGCCGGGGATCCGGTGGGATTACAACTCTGGGAAGGCTCCCTGAGCGCTGTGAGCCGATTACCAGGCTGGAGCCCCAGCCAGGAGCACCCTTCAGCGAGTGGGACGGCGGCACCGGGCGAGACGGGCAAAGGCTGCACGCGGTGGGGAGGACGCGGCCCTTCTCCTGGGAGGGGTCCAACCTCCCACTGAACCGCGGCCCCCCGCACCCCGTCCCGCTCCGGTCCCCTCCTCGCCCTTGTTATCTGCCACCGGGCCGGCCAGATGCCGCAATCGCCTCCTCCCGCTGCAGAAGCACCCAGCTGGGGGCCCCAGGGCGATGCCCCCTTTATCTGTGCCCCCCCGCCATGCCGCAGCCCCGGATGGAGCAAAACCACCTTTGTTGGGGGGGGGATGGACACGGTGGCCCCCGGCTGGGGACGGGTTTCGGGTGCCCCTTTCCCTGCGCAGGGGCCCCCTCGCCCTCCCCGGGGGCGGCTCATCCGCTCGGCTGGCTAATGCAATAAAGCTCTAATCAATATTTTAAAGAAAGTAAATGGACCCTCCCACCCTCGTTAAGAGGCTGCAGGGCCCCCACTCCTGGCCCCGCTCCCTGGGACGGCTTTGGGGCTTTTTAAATAAATATAATCCATGGGGAAAAAGGGGTTCAGGGCCCCACGCCGGGGGCTCTACTGCCCTGGGGGGCAGAAGGGACCCCCCACACTTTAACCCGAGCCGGGGGTTCTGCATGGAGCTCCAAGCCCGGTGGCTTCGGAGGAAAAAATGGGCTTTTCCTCAGCCCGTCTGGACCCTCCTGTGGTTCTGCCAGGAAAATCCTGGATTCATCTTCCCAGGAGCCACCACATCTCAGCCCTGGCTGGTCCCCAGGCATGGGAGTGGGCAGGGTGGGGGTCCGGGCTGGCCCCCCCAAGCCCAGCCAGCATGCGCCCACCCAGGCTGCAGAGTTGCTTTCTTTTCTTTTTTCAATTTTTTTTTTTTTTTTTTTTTTTTTTTACCCCCCAACCGCTGCCCTTTGAAACGCCGTATCTCGGGGGAGCGCTGCTCAGCACGAGATAAGGGCTGAAGTTTTCGCCCCCCATGTCCCACCCGCTGCGGTGCAGATCTCCCACCCACGCCCCCCCCCCCCAACGCAATGAACCCCACCGCCAGCACCCCACCGCCGGGCAGCCTCCCCCCAGCACCGCCGCAGCTTCTTAAAGCCTACGATGCTTCCTGCAAACCGGAGCAGAGATGGGGGGGGGTTTCAAACATCAGCCTGTGGCACCCCAAAGCGGGGGGGACACCTCCAAATGGAGCACCCCAGAGGGAGCCCAGCGGCTGCTGCGGCCAGGGGAACACCAGGAGGAGCGGGAGATGGACCCCCCCCCAGGTGCCCCCCCCACCCCGCAGAACACGGTGCCGGGGTGATGGGGTGCATGTGCCCGGGGAGCGCAGGAAACTCCCGAAGGGGCAGGAGCAGGAAACTCCGTCCCCGTGGGCTGCGACGCACCCGGGGCTCGGGCTCCCGGTATTAGTAGGGCGCAGTAATAGTGGTAACGAAACAGAAAGGTCAGGAGGGGGGTTCTCTGCGGGGCATGGCGAGCACCCACCCCACCCCCCACCCTCACCCGTCGGGGCTGGGGTGCAGCCATCAAAGCAGGTTTTTCCCCGGCAGCCCCCGCAGCACGCCGGCCAGGCATTACGCAGCACTTTGCGGCGGCACGCAGCAGCGCCGGATTTTTGTTAGGGGTTGGCTGAGCCGCTCATGCTCTGGCGGCTCGTCAAAGCCCGGCTCCCCCCGCGAGCATCGCGAGCCCCGGTGACCCCAGCACCGGCCACGGTGCCCCCGGGGGGGGGTGTGCTAGGGCTCACCTCGACCCCCCGCGGCTGAGCCCAGCTCGGGGCTGGCAGTCCGGACATGCCGCCATCGCCCCGAGTCCCCCTCGTGTCTTTTGGGGTGAGGTTAGAGATGATCCCAAACCCAAACAGGAGTGAAGGCAGCCCCGGTATGGCGGCAATGTGGCGACATCCCACCGGACCCCTCCGACCCCGTGCCGCCACCGCCACCGGCGGGGATACAACAGGCATGACATCAAAAGGAAAGTGAGTCGTTCCTCGCTCCCAGTTGGCGCAGGAGGATGTGGCGGCCATTCCCCATGAGGAGCCTCCTCCCACCCCAAAAATGCCCCTTTTCCCCCCCCAAGGAGCCATCAAGACCTCGGCAGCCGCTGCCCCCCGACCCCCCGCCGCGGCGGGGGCTCCTTTGTTCTGCTGCCGGTGCGGGCAGCGCCCCGGGTCAGCCGCCGAGCTGACCTCTGCCTGCGTGGTAGCCGTCCCCGGGGACGGGGAGGTGCCACGCGCCGGCTCCCTAACCTCCATAACCTCCATAACTCTTCCTCGCGCCCTCCCCTTCCTCCCCAGTGAACCCAGCCCCCTCCTCCTCCTCCTCTCCCTGGCCCCCCACGGTTCATCCCAGGTTTGCCGGAACCTGTCCCAGATGGGTCAGTGACAACCCTCAGTGCAGGATGGGGGCAGCCGCCGGCATATGCCAGGTTTCGGTGCGGAGATGGGCACGGGGACCCGGATGGTGGCGGTGCCCGGCGAGGACCGTGTCCTGGAACACAGGGACCACCAGGACAGGGACGCTGGGGGTCCAGCGCTGGGCTGGGCCGTTCACCAGCACTGCCCAAGCTGGACCCCAACCTCAGGGAGCCCCACAGGTGTTGGGGGCCAGACCACCAGCCCTGGGTGGACCCCAGCCTGCGTCACAGACACCGAGAAAGAAATCAGAGTCACCCGCCTCCCCCAGATGAGCCCAGGCAGCTGCGGTTCAGCCCCGGGAGGTGCCGGGGGGGCCAGCTCAGCCCATGCACGCCGCAGGCTGCGTGCTCCCCGGAGAGCTGAGGCTCCCAGCGCCGTTTGCAAAATAAAAAAATAAGAAGAAGCCCAAAACAGCCCCTTCCTCGAGCACCGTTTCCCCACCACAGCGGGGAGGCCCAGCATCAGCACGGCCACGCTCGCGGTGCCGCGTCCCCAGCGTCACTCCCACACGGGGCCAGGGCCAGGGGGGGACCCGGCTGTGGTGCACCAGCACCCCGGTGCCGCCGGGGTTTCCCCCCACGCGAAGGGGTGGGAGGGGGGAAGGGGTGCAGCATCCCCACGCCGTGCCTCGCTGTTTACATTCCTGCTGTGCCTTTCCCCGGCCGCGCCAGCTGGGCCGGGAATGGGGCGCTCGGGCGGCACGGCACGCGCTGGAGGGTGGCCAGGAGGAGCTCCCGGCCAGCGCCGCGCCAAGCAACCCCCTGGCCCGGGTCCAGTGGCCGTGATCCAAGCGCCGGCGCGCTGACGTGCCGGGGAAAGCCTCTCCCGGTCGGGCTCTTCGCCTCCTCTCCTCCGCCCACGGCGCAGCCATGGCAGCTGCTTTCCTCCCCCCTCCGGCTGTTTCCACGATTAACCGTCGTGCCCGGATCTCCCTGCCCGACCCAGGAAGGTTTCCGCTGAGAAGCAAAAGTGGGGGGAGAGGGGAGGCTCAGCCCCTTTTTCCAGCATGGCCTGGGGGGGCAGAGGTGGGGAGGGGGCAGAGGATGCGCTGGGACCTGGGCTGGTGTCCCCAAGCGCTGTGGCGGGGGACACGGTGGAGGCTACGGCGAAGTCCACGGCACATCTACGGACACTGTGGCAGCACGGCACCACAGGTCCTGCCGACACCACCAGCCCCCAATTTTCCCATTGGATCCCGAGGGCCAGGAGCGATTGCCAGGACCCCAGAGGTGGCGCACGGGTCCGGTACGGCACCGACACGGTGACAAACAGGAAGATCACGACTGCGGTATCGAAAAAAAGCATTCTCACAGATACGAGATCACCTCCCCGGCCCCTTGCTCCCCGACCGGCAGGAAGCACAAAAGAGAAAAAACCACAAGACGACGACGCAACAGTGGGTGCAGCAGCACGAGGGACGCACGGGGCAGAAGCATCCCATCCCTCCTTCCCCGCAGCCGGCCGGGAGTGCGCCAGGGAGAGCAGCCGCACGCTCTGCGCTCGCTTGTGCTTTCTCCGCCAGCTCCATTGCCGCATCCAGATGTGCCGGCAGATCCCGGCAGCCCCTTCCCCCTTTCGGGAGGGATGCGACGGCCCCTGCCCCTTCCCCGAAGGGGCCGTCGCATCCCTCCTGAAAGGCCACCGTGCCCCGGCCGCTCCATCTGGGTCCCATCTGCTGCTGTTGGCTCCCGTCCCTTCCCCCAGCCCTAAACTCAGATGTATTTAAACACACACATCAAAGGCACCGGGCAGCCCCCGGGGAGCCCCCAGCTCGCAGCGCATTTCCTTCTATTAGCTGAAAGCGGGGCGCAAGCGAGCTCCGGCGCCGGGGAGAGAACAGGAGCGTGCCTTGCCTCCTGCCAACCCGGCTCAGTCGGAGCAGGGAACGTGATGGAGGGGGCAGCCGGGGCACTTTCACCCCGCTTTCACTCTTCAGTGGCATTTTGGCAACGGCAGGGGGGCCCCCAAACATCCCCAGGGTCGGAGCCGTCCCACTGGGCATCACCTCCGCAGTGATGGGGAGCCCCCGAAAACAGCTCAGGGAGGGTGGAGAAGAGGAAACGGAGGAATCCCTTCAGATTTGCAGGTTTGGCGTGGTTTTTTCCATCATTTTCAGCAAGAATTCTCACGAGTCCCTACAGCAAACCCCATCACACCACCCACCTGCGCCGGGGCCAGGCCACGGTACCAAATGGGACACAGGATCCCACCAGAGCCACCGACCAAAGCGACAAAGGAGGGGGCACGGCTGAGCCCAAGCACTAAAACCCTGGAGGAATCTCACGTTTTAGCAGCAACGACGGCAGCTCCATCAAAGAACGCTGCCGGAGGCGGCACCGCGGCACTCGAGGGCATAGGGACGCACAGCAGAGCCAAGGATCAGGGGAGGGATGGGCACGGGGGGGGACACGTGTGTCTCGGCGGGCACCTACTTGCTTGAACTGCTCCTCGTAGGTCCAGTCGCCGTGGTCGGGCGCCGGCGGCGGGGGCTGCGCGTGGCCCAGTCCCGAGGGGAGCCGGTCTTGCCCCGCCGGCAGCCGCGGCAGCTCACCCCGGTAGCGCTGGGGAGCCGGGGGCTTGCGGAGCAGCAGGGATCCCGCGCCCGCCCGCACCGCCTCTGCCGAGCTGAGCCCTTCCTCTCCCATGTCTTCCTCCTCCTCATAGTCTTCCTCTTCCTCCTCTTCCTCTTCTTCCTCTTCCTCCTCCTCCTCCTCGCCCAGGTCCTCTTCAAAGTCGTCTTCATCCCACTTGCCCTTCCTAGAGCAGGGAGGAGAGGAGAGAGCTGGTCCCACGCTAGGCAGGGGGCTGGGTCCCCAAAGCCGATCCCTCTCCCCTGCCCCATGGGCACCCCACAGCCGTGGGGCTGGGACCACCCGCCCAGCACACAGGGAACCCAGTGCACCCCCGTCGGCATGTGGCAGCCCTGCGGGGCACCGCCGGCCACCGGCATCCCAAGACAGCAGCTCCGGCAGGGAGCGGGGCTCTGCCAGATGGCTACCAGCCTGGCCCCGGCCCCGGAGAGGACACGGGTTGGGAGGAGGCGGCCACGAAGGCCCTGCATAATTTAAAGCCAGACCAGGATCCTCTGTCACAGCCCCACGTGGCTCCCTGGGCAGAGATGAAATGTCACCCCATGCCAGCCCGGCATGAGGAATCACAGCTGCCGAGCTGCTGCTCTCGGTGCCTCCTGCTCCGGGATATCCTGACGGCACTAACCCCACCTCCCTGCCCCAAGATGCAGGAACCGGCTGCCCAACAGCGCAGGCAGCCCCCAGCTGACCCCACCACCCTCCCCTGCCCCAAAGGGATGCTCACGTCCCCAGCCAGCCATGCCAAAACCTGCTGGGACCAGACTGTGCCCCTGCCCCTTCCCTGAGCCCCTAAGAGCTGCTACAGCCTGTACTCACAGATCCTCCTCCTCCTCAGAGCCCATCTCCTGCTGGTACCCGCCATCCTCCTCCTCCTCCTCCTCGCCGCGCTCTTCCTCCTCCTCCTCGGAGGCCTGGCTCTCATCCGACAGCCCCGGGCTGGACGAGTGGCTGAGGCCGGCGGCCGCTGCCCGCATGGCAGCCAGGGCGGCCATCTGCGCCCGCTGCATGTGCGCGCTCTCGGGCTCTGCTCCTTCCTCCGCGGGTGCCGGGGCCGGATCCTGACTGCGGGCGCGGGCCGGGGTGCTGGCGGAGGGCTGCCCCATGGCCGGTGGGGGCTGCACGGGGGGCGGCGTGGAGCGCTGCTGCTGCTCCTGCTGCCGCGCTTCCAGCGCCTGCTGCAGCCGCGCGCGTTGCTGCCGCTGCAGGTTCTCCATCACCGCCTGCAGCTTCATGGCTCTGCCGGCGGGCGGCGGGTCCCCGGGGGGGCGCGGCGTGATGCACCCGGGGGGCAATGCCCGGGAGGCGCGGGGGGCAGCGCCCGGCAGGCTGCCGCGCTCCAGCGGGGCTGGGGGCTAAGGCTGGGGAGCGCCAGGGGGAGCAGCCCTGCCAGGGGACTGCCGGGGCCCGGGGGGGCAAGGGCAGCGGAGGGTCCGCAGCGCCGTCGGGGTGTCAGGGCAGAAGGATGTGCCCTCCAACCCCCTCAGCCTTGCCCCGATGGCTTCTTCTCTCAAGGGCTCCGGTGGGAGTTGTGGGCACGGGGTGGCTCAGTGGGATCAGGGTGCTGCAGCCACCGGCAAGCGAGACCTGGGCGGGCTCAGCAGGCAGCAGTGGCCCCGGGCATCGCCCCCTCCTCGCCGACCGGGCACTTTCGGGGGGCGTCAGCCTCGGGGTGACGGTGGTGTACCCCCGCTCGGGGCTGGGTGTCCCTAGTCCTTGGGTGCCCACAGGCCTCGGCGCGAACCTGCCGGGGGAAGCGGAGAGAAGGGTCAGTGGGGCTGGCGAGCAGGAAGGAGTTAAAGACAGCGCAGGAGCCTCATTAATCTCGAGCTAATGAGATAGGGAGGCCGGGCCCTGCTGCTGGAGGGGGAAGGGGCCTGCCGGCCCCGATAGCCCCGCCCGGCCCCCCTCCTCCGGCAGCGGATACCGGGACCCCAGCGCCCGAGATAACGGCCCTGCGGGGAGAGCCGCCCCCCGGGGGACGCGCTGCAGGCGGGTGAGGGAGCTGGGTGGGAGCAGGCAGAGGGGACCCTCGTCTCGGGGGGTCCCGCGTGTCCCCGGGGACGCCTCCCGGGCAGAGCCGGGCTCCCCGGAGCCTCGGTGGACCGGCTCTGCCCGCGACCCCCGCGCCTCCTGCCATCCCCGGGGGCTACGGGCAGCTCGACCCTGCTTCACCCCGCCGGCCAGCACCCGGTATGGCCGGGGTCCCCGACACCCCCCACCGCCCCGGAGCCCCGGTACAGCCGGCCCCGGCCCTCGGACGGACGGGGCTCCCTCCGCCGGTGCCGAAGGCGGGGGGGAGCTCGCCGCGCCGCCGCCCGGTAGTGCTACGTACGGGCATCGCCTCAGCCCCCCGGCACCCCAGGACTCCCGCCGGGACCGGCCCGGGACTGTGGGGCCGGCAGTGATCCTGCCAGTTCGGGAAAGAGGAACTCGCTCCAGCGTGGGCCGGGGCCGCTGCCCGGGGGGCGGCAGCCGCTTCCCCCCCGGCTCGCTACGGCAGCCGCCGCATCCGCTGCCGGTCCCACCGCGCTCGGCCCGGGGCTACCGCCGCCGAGGGGAACCGGCACCGGGGCGGCGGGAGCGGGGCGGCCGCTCGGGCACTGCCCGTGCCTCAGTTTCCCCTCCCCGCCAGCCGAGCTCCGTCCCCGGCACCGGCCGTGAGCACAACCGGAGCGGGACCGGCCCCCGGCCCCGCCTCGCGACCAGTCACCGGGTCACTCAGTGCCAGCACCGGGAACCGGGAGTGGGGCCGTCTCCCGGAGACCCCCCCGGGCCCGGGCCGTGCCACTGCGGGGGAAGTCGGAGCCGGGGGACCGTGCCTGGGCGGAGGGGCCCCGGACCGGCGGCCGCCGTGACCTTGAGCCGTGCCCCTTTGTCCCTCCCGGCCGCGGGGGCCCGGTGCGGTGGCGGCGGCCCCCGCGTCCCCCGGGGCAGGTGCTCGAGAGCGACAGCGGCTCCGCCGGGCTAAAAATACGCGGCGGCGGGCGGGGGTGCGAGGAACGGGGCCTTTGTGCCAACCGACACCGGGCCCGGCCGCGGCCGGACTCCCCCACCCGCTGCCCCCGGACCCCGCCGGACTCACGGCACCGCTGGGGCTCCGTGGAGATGGAAGCGAGGAGGAAGAGGAGGAGGACGGGGAGCCCGGACCCGGCGGGTGCCCGTCCCCGGGGACGGACAGAGCTGGGGGGGCCGCGGGAGGGACCCCCGGGGCGGGCAGGGGGCTCGGCCCCAGGGCAGACCCCAGCCCCGGCGGCACGTGGCACCGGTCGCGCCTCGCCCGGCGGCCCCGGGACGGGGGTGGGGGGTCCGGCCCCATGAACCCGGGGGCAACGGCCGCTCCCGGGACAGAGCACGGGGCCGAGCTGGGCTAGCAGCTCCCACCCAGCCCAGCACGGAGCCGCCCCCGGCCCCCTCCTGCGGCCGGAGCCCCGGGAGGCCGCGGGCCCGGGGCTGCCCCGGCCGGGGGTAGAGGGCGGCGGCGGCACCATCCCGTCTCGGCGGCGGAGGGCCGGGGGTAGGGCGGGGCGCGGGGGGCTCTAACCGGCCGGGCCAGTAACACCCGCGGGGGCCGGAGGGTCCGGGCGGGCGCGGGGGCGTGCCAGGGGCGGGGGGGGGGGGGCTCGGCCCCGCGCGGGGGAAACGGCCGGTAACCAGCCGCGGGGGGGAGGGGGCGCCCTGATCCCGCCCAGCAACCGGCCGCGGGAGTCCCAACCCGCCCAGCGGACACGGTCGGTCCCCAGTCCCGGTCCTGCCCAGCCCCCGAGCGCAGGGGGGGACCCCGACCCCCAGTACCGGCTGTTAGGGGGGTGGGGGGTATCCCGATATCGATCGCGGCACCATCCGCGGGGTCGGTACGGCGGCGCGTCCCCGCTTACCCGGTGGAGGCCGTGCGCCGCGAAGCCGCATAGCAGCCGCGGCCGCCCGGGGCTCGGGCTGCGGCGGGGCCGGGGCGCGATCGCTGCCCGCACGGCGGCTGCTCTCCCCGCGGGCGGGCGGCGGGACCCGGCACCGCCCCGCCCCGCCTCCCCATTGGCCCGCCGCGCCCGCCCCGCCCCGAGCCGCCCCGCCCCGAGCCGCCATTGGCCCGCCGCGCCCACCGCGCCCCGCCTCCCTTCCCCATTGGCCCGCCGCCGCCGCCGCATGCAAATACACCGCGCGGCAGGGCCGCGGGGCTGGCCGGGAGCGCAGGCGCAGCGCCACCTTGCGGCCGGGCGGGGGAGCGCCACCGGGCGGGGCGCGGCCCCTTTAAGAGCCCCGCGGCGGCAGCGGCGCTACCGGGGGGTTTAACGGGGCTGGGGCTGCAGCAACCGCCGACCTCCGGTACTAAGGGTTCACCCTCCCACCGCACACCCCCTCTCGTGACCCCACCCCGGGGCGGTACTCTCTGTGGCCCCGTCCCTCTGACGCCATTTCCGGCAGGCAGGCGGAGGTCCCGGAGGTCCCAGTGCCGCCGGAGACGCCGGGCAGGGCCGGGCCAGGCCGGGCCGGGTCGGGCTGAGTGGGCCATGGTGGTGCTGCGGGGAGGCGCGGGCCCGGAGGAGCCCTACCCGTGAGTGCGGGCCCCGGGGCCGGGCAGGCCGTAGGGGGCGGCTGGGCCCTGCCGTGGGGCCCTGAGGGACGGCTGCGGCCTCCGCCCGTGGGCTGTTAATGCGGCCGCGGCTCCGGCCCTGTCTGCCCGCCCTCCCTCTCTTCCCCGCGGGCTGGGGGGGCCCCGCTTCTCCCGGGGTGTCCTTAGTGCTGCCGGGCCGGGGGAGCGCGGGGGGGCGGCTGTGCTGCCCCGGGAGGGCCTTTACCCCACCGGCCTGGGGCCGGCGGCGGCTGTGTCAGAGGCAGGAGGCTGTGATTAGGTTAATGGGCTAATTAGTGTTTACCCTGCCGAAGGTCACGGCTGCTCCCTGAGGTCACCGGGACCGGAGAGGGGGTGTGCTGTGGGGGAGCCTGGATGGAGGTGCTTGGGAGACCTGGTCCCGGTGGGTGCCGGGGCTGCGGGGAGCCTGGCTGGGCCGGGGGCTGCTGGCTCTGTAAGTGCAGCCCGTGCCTGGCGCTGCCAGCCTTGGTGGGGGCCAAGAACAGGGCCATGGCAGCCGGGGACCCACGGGCTCTGCCTGGCTTCCTCTTCCCTGCAGCAGCAGCCCCGTCTGGCACCGGTGGCATCCAGCCTCGGTGCTGCGTCCTGCTTGCTAAACAGTAAACAAGAGGAACTGGTTAAAAACCTCCTGGCGGAGAATGAGGGGCTTCTTGTTTCTTGCCTAGAAATGAGAAGCGGAGGAGAAGCCGCTGACCTTTCTGTGCGGCTGGCACATGTCCCCGGGGGTTAGCTCTGTAGGGACCCCGCTCCTGGGGGTGGCCATGGCAGCCTGGCTGTGGC
The DNA here is from genome assembly GCA_947846985.1 of Fratercula arctica. NCBI lineage: Eukaryota > Metazoa > Chordata > Aves > Charadriiformes > Alcidae > Fratercula > Fratercula arctica. The sequence continues at coordinate 3,622,379 of CANTUZ010000022.1, read as the reverse complement.
TTGCACGGGAGGGGATCCTGACGGTGAAGTTACCAATGTGGGGCTGAGAGAGGGGCTTGTCCAAGACTGTCTGCTCGCTCCTGGCTGGGCACCCGGCGCTGTAAAGCCCGGCTCTGCTGGCACAGGCCTAAGGTCACCGTCACCTGTGAGTCTCCCGGGTTGGAAATCAATCCTGCCGCTCTGCCTAGCACCGGCGGGCAGAGGCGGCAGCGCTGAACGGTGGACGTGGCAGCACAGGGTGCCGAGGCGCGGTGCCAGGCCGTGAGCACACACCGGGCAGCCTCAGCACTGCCGCAAACGGCCCTGGAGGCTGTGGGGAGCAAGAGGTCCTGCCACCAAGGAGCTGGGGCTGCCCGAACCTCGGTGTTGGGCAGGAGGTCCCTGCACTGGGAGCAGGGGGTCCTGCCAGGGCTGGGAGTGCTCCCACCCCGGTGACACTTGCACAGCTATTTTTAACGTCTTTTTTTTTTTCTCCCTCCAGCAGAGGCTGGAGGATGCACCCTCTCCGTTGTCCTGCTGCTGTGAGTTAGGGCTCCCTGGTCTATGAAAACAGGGTAAATATTTACTGCACGTTGCCCTGGACTCTTCTTTGAAGGGCTCGCTCTGTGGCAGAGCCGCCTGGGGCTACGCTGGTGAGCCGTGACGGCTCCTGGTGGTGCCAGGCTCGCAGCTGCTGGGCTCTGTGTACTCGAAGCTCCGGACCAGGGCCGCCAGTAAGGTGACTCCCTCTATTTTTTTCTTTTTTTTTTTTTTTTTTTTAACCACCTCTGTATCAAAACTTGATCTGTGAGCACTGGTGGCTCTCTGTTTGCAGCTTGGGTTACAGCTCCCCACCCATCTGCTAGTCATCGCCGGGGATACATGCATCCCTTTTATTTCTTCCAAGGCCACCTCTGTCACTGTTTTCTCTCCAGCTGGAAGTGGAGGGAGGTTGTTTTTTCTCCCTGCCCCAGCAGCAGAGACCCCATCACTGCCTCTCTTTGAGGGGGGGAATAAAAATCAAGGCTTTGGTGTGGGTGAGCAGCTGGCCGCCTTCCTGGGCGGGCTGTAATCGCATGGCGCAGCCTGCTCTGCCCCAGCCGCTGGGGATGGCTGTGCCAGCACTTGATTGCGGTGCTGGGTCTCCCCGGAGCCGCAGGGGAAGGAGGGGACGCAGTGGGGACCCGGCCCCACGGAAGGGATGAGACCATGGTGCTGCAGTGGCCGGGAGGGCAGCGGGTAGTCTCGCTGCTCCCCTTCCAGCCCTGCCCGCGGGATCGTGCCGGAGTGGTTTGTTTTGGTGGTGTTGGTTTTCTCGCCCACCTTGTGCCGCGCTAAAGGAAACCCACACAAACCGGAGGGGAAGCTGCGATGCAGAGACCTCAGCAAGCGAGCAAAGAACAAGTGAAAAGATAGTGAAACTTCCTGTCTTTGGCAGAGTTTTAGTGAACTCTGAAACCAAAGCGGTTGCGTTAAATGCCCATTGAGCTTCTTGCTCATCGCTCGGTTTAATTTTCACATGAATCAGCAAAGTTATGGCCGTTCCTAAATTGTGCGTGTGCCTAAGTGCTGCCCTGACCATAGAATTGTTATTAACAGGAGCCAAAAACCTTTGGGTGTACCATGAGCGGTGCAGTCTTTCTCCCGGGGGCTGTAGCTACCTGTTGCCTGCTCTGGATGGTGGCCGGTGTCGGCTCCGGGCCCTGCTGGCTGCATCCCCGGAGGACGGAGAACCAGTGAAACCAGCCCTTGCTGGGGCAGGGGGTGGTGGGGAGCAGCCGCAGTGGCGTAACGGTCTGGAGGGAAAAGCTGGCCCAACCAGTAATTGTGTGGCCATGGCGGGTGTTGCCACTGCCCTCGGTGGTCCGGTGATGGGGCCAGTTGCCGACGGCTGCGGAGGCCGCGTGGCAGGACGGTGCCGGCAGCTCCAGCGGCACGCTCCGGCTGGGCGATGGCAAATGGGAGGTGCTGCGTGGGGCACCTCAGGGACCCTCCCCAGCCTCTGCCTCCACAGAAACGAATCTCTTCATCTCGTTTTACGTGCCGGTGGAGTTAATTGCCCGCAAGGTCTAGCCGCTGTTGCGCAGCTGCTTTAAAGAGACCAAGTCCTTGGAGCAAGCCGTGGTTCAGCAGCTCAGCGTGCCGTGACCGGAGGGATGCCAGGCCCCATGGAGGAGGACATGGTGGCTTACGCTTTGCCTCCCCCATTACGGGCTCTCCCTGTGCAGCTCCTTGTCCCCAGCCCTTCGGGGTCTCGGGTGGGCTTAGTCCCCTCTGCCCTGTGTCCTTGCAGGAGGATCGAGGACTGCCTGCCCCCGCTGGAGGACTCCCCGTCCAAGAGGTTCTCCCCCTCCAAGCGAAAGCAGTATTATATCAACAAGGCCATCCGCAACTCGGACCTCATCCCCCGGGCCAAGGGCCGCAAGAGCCTGCAGAGGCTGGAAAACAGTAAGGATCTGGGGCGGGTTCTGAGTGCTCACTCTTTCCGGGCTGTATCTCTTCCCCTGTCCCTAAACCCCCCCCTGCTGTGTGGCAAGCGGGGGGTGCTGGGAGCGCAGGACCTCTCTGAGGGTGCTGCCTCCCATCTCGGGGGCTTCGCTCTTCCCCCCCCAGCTCGCTACCTGATGACACTTCTGGAGCGAGACGAATGCGGGAGTGACGAGGGAGAGCTTGCCCACTCTGCCACCCCCAGCATCTTCACCGAGGCTTGTAACAACGAGACCTACGTGGAGGTAGGTGCAGCCGCCTGCCTGCGCGGGGCTCGCGGGGGGGGCCCTGGCATGGCACATGCGGTTCTGGCAGGACGTGGTGTCCGTACGTGGTTCTTCCAACCCAAGGAGCCCTCTGCCTCCCCGGTCTGAGCTGTTTGCCCTAACTCCTGCCCATGTCGGATTCGGGGCTCACATCTGTGTGCCTGGCTGCCACCGTGTGTGCCGGGGGGAGATCAGGTCCCGGAGCCCCCAGCCCTGCAGCCTGTGGGGTTGGGGGGTCTCCGGGCAGATTGTCTTGTGGAGGATGCGCACAAATGTGCAGTGCAAGTGCTGGGTCCTGCTCAGAGCCTGGCCAGGCCAGCGTAGCGGAGGCTGCTGCTGCCCCAGCAGTGCTCGGAGCGCTGCCGAGTGCCCCAACATACAGCCTTGTACCTGCAGAACATTAACGCCGGGTGAGCTGCATCACTTCCTCCGAAACAGGCCCCTTGCCAAACCCCTCTGTTGCCTCACACTGCCCGGACGGTGTTGCGATACCAGCTCTGTAACCAGCCGTTTTGAAACTTGGCTTCTCTCCTGCGTGTGATGCTCAGGGCTTTGGCTGCGGAGCGACCTGCACGGTCCGTGTGCGCTCTTGGCTCTGCAGAGCTCTCCTCCTCTCACCCAGCCGGGCTTAGGTAGCCCTGGGTTTTCGAGGCTGGATTGCAGGGTTGGGGGGGAGAAGGTGGCTCACAGGGTGCCAGGTGGGGCTCAGGGTGGCTGTGCACTGCTGGCTGCTCCCTGGAGACCTCTGCAATGGGGTGTGACGGTTTGTGTTGTCAGATCTGGAATGACTTCATGAACAGGTCGGGAGAAGAGCAAGAGCGAGTCCTGCTCTACCTGGAGGAGGAGGCCAGGAAGAAGCACAAGAGGAAGCTGCCCGTCAAGAACGAAGACAAGTGGAAAGGTGCTGGGAGGGGGTGCTGGGTGGAGAGAGCCTCTCCCTTTCCTCTCTTGCATACGTTTCAGGAAGGACACTCTTCCCCAAGGGCTGCATCCTGCTCCCTGCGCCATCTGCTTGTGACCAGGCCAGGGGATGACTGGGCTGACCCCTGGGGTGCTGAGGGAGGGGGAGGATTTATGCCCATCAGACCCCCCCTGTGGGTTCAGGAGGGTTTGGGGGAGTGGGGAGCGGGGAGCAGCTGGGGGCGATGGGCACAGCAGCCAATCCCAGTCGCAGACCCCCAAATCTCCGCACCCTCCAAATGCTCCTTATCTGGGGAGGGTGTTACTGGTGCAGGGGTGACTGTGCAGATCCAGGAGCGAAGGAGGTGGCCGGCTGGGGTCCCCCTGGGGTGGTCGGGGGATGTTGGGCTCCTTCCGAGAGGTGATGCCATGCGGCTGCGTCCAGAGCCATCCTGCAGGCGCTGGGGGTGTGAGCCATGTCCAAGTCCCTTCTGTTCTCCTCTCCGCCGGCTCCAGAGCACCCTGCCTACTCGCCCAAGGAGTGCTTCCAGCGCATCAGCCGCCGCCTGCGCTCCACCCTGAAGCGGGGCCGGATCCCCATGGTGAGCCGGGGGCTACTGGGGGGTGGCGGGGCTTGGGCAGGCAGGGCTCTGGCTGCCAGAGCCCCATACGCAGCTTCATCCGGAGCCGTGTCCCGAGGTCTGTCCCCTGACCTCGCACGCGGTCATCGAGCCAGACAAGTGCCGAATTTCAGATGAGCTCCTGGGGAATGTGCTCCAGTTCTCGTATGACCTCTGCAGCGGTGGCTGATTACAAACAGACATTCAGCTCCCCGTGCAGATGGGTTTTCTGGGCTCAGTTCAGATTTTTCTGGTAGTTACAGGACACTTTTACGTGGTTGTTTCCTAATCTCTGCTCGGTGAGCAGCAGGTGACAGGGGAAACCCAGCACATTTGCCCGCAGGGGCAGCAGTGGAGCCTTTGGGGTCTTCAGAACGACCCGTCCAAGGCTATTTGGAAAAACTCAAATGCATTTTGACTGCATAAACTGCTGAGTAGACAATTAAGCCTGAAAGGAGAGGCGAGCGTGGCCTCGTGCCGCCTGGCTCGGGGAGCCAAGCTGCCACGCGCGGCCCCTGCACTGCCTGCCCAGACACTTGCTCTCCTGGGCCCCAGGGGTGCCTGGCTCCCTGCTCCCTCTTCTCAATGGTGCTGGTTTCCTGCTCTGTTTGTTTTCCTTGCTCTAATTAGAGTCTCTAAAAGCAGCCTTGGCTCCTCCTGCCCGCTGGCTTCTGCTCAATTTGCTCTCAAATGAGACTAGCTTCTGCTGCCTGTCTCTGGGGTCACGGTGCCCCGGAGCGCTGCATCGAGCTGATCTTTGCCTGTCAGGAGAAAAGGAGACGGGAGGCACGAGGCTTTCCTGGCTGCTGCCACCGCTCTGGGCATGAGGGACGATGCCAGCCCTTGGCACACAAAGTACAGCATTGGCAGGGGACGGATTCCTCCCTGCCTCGGGGGCTGGAGAGGGGAGTCGTCTCCGTTCCTCATGCTTTCCTGTCGTCTCGCATCCAGGTGACTTGCCTGGGAGCTGCTGGCAGTAGCTTTACTGGGATTTACTGGGGCTGTGTAACTTGGGAGTTACTCCCCGTCGTGCTGGGGCTGTGCGGACGTGGTGGGGGCAGGCAGTGACCAAGTGGCTGCCCAAGTGGCTCTGCCTTCTCCTCGCTGACAGCCCCTGCCTCTCCTTGCAGGGGACGCTGGAGGGCCTTGAGGAGGAGCTGCTGGCCTTTTTCTCCGTCACCCCTCACTCCGTCTACACAGCGCTGATGGACAACAGGTACTTCTGCCCCTCCAGCTCTGTGGAGCGGTGCCGCTCCCCATGGAGCGGGGGCTGGGGTCCCGAGCTGTGTGCACCCCACGTTCAGGGGTTCCTCATTCACCGCAGCCGGAGCAAACTGCCGTGCACAGTGGCTGCTCGCCTGGGTTCCCCACGCCCCAGCGCAGCCCCAGGCTGCAGGGGGGCTCTGGGAACCAAGGAGACCCCTCGGCCACGCTCGCGTCTGTGGCTGGGGACGCTCACCCTTGAAGAGCCCCCAAGGGAGGGATGCGCTGGGGGATCCCTGCCCAGGGGCCTGTGACACTTTGTCCTCCCCGTCTCTGGTCCGCGGGATGGATGAGGGCAGGGCAACACTTGGGAGATGGGGGTCTGAGGTGTGTCGGCTCTAACCCTGTCCCCATCTCCCCCAGCTTCGAGCGACTCCTGCTCCATGCGCTCTGCCAGTACATGGACCTCGTCTCTGCCAGTAAGAGCCTCATGTTTACTTGTTTGGTTGGCTTTTAGGTTTGTTTTTGGTTTTTTTCCCCTTCTCTTCATCACTATCTCTCCTCTCCAGCTCAGCCTCTTCCTCCCTCCCTCCTCCCGGCCCCACCTTGCACTGTGGCTCACAGATAACCCCACTCTCCCTCCTCCTCGTGAGCCTCAGCTGGGCTCACGCCGCTTCGCCAGCACTGGTGGCCAGTGGGTAACACTGGCCACTGCCGGGGGCTGAAGCCCACCAGCCGGGGTGGTGGCCAGGCCCAGCTCTTGCCTTGGAGGGGGGGTCTCGTTTGCAGCAGAGCTGCCCTTTCTCCCCTCAGTGCTGGGTTCAGATGGCCCAAAGCATAAGGCTGCTTGTGGGGCTCCCTCTCCCATGGTGCTGCCTCCTCCCGCAGAGTGCGGCCGTGCCCGCAGGTTTCCCTGGAAGGTCTCGTTGCCAAGGCAGAGGAGGAGGCACCAGGCTCGGTCCCTGCGGAGGAGTCTTTGCTGCTGAGCCTTTCATTAGCAGCTGCTCGTGGAAAACAGCAGGAGAGCGCTAATGATGTTGGGGCCCGTGGTACTGGCAGGGACGCATGGAGGGGGCTGGGGATGAGCGGGGGGGCAGTTGTTGTCTTTGCTGGGCCTGGGGGAACCTGTGCTCGCTGGGAGGAGGAGGGGAGGGGAAGGTAAGGCTGTGTTTGGGACCCACGGGGGGATGGAGAGGTGCTAACTGCTCCCTCTCGCCTCCCAGGTTCAGACATCGAGGGGAAACGTCAAATGAAAGTGAGCAACAAACACCGCGTCTTCCTGCCCCCGGAGCTCCTGCTCTCGGACTACCTGGGGCAGATGAGCTGATGCCCCGAGGGACGCCCTGCCCCTCGCCTGGTGCGCTGACGGCTGCCTTCCTCCTCTCCTGGCCTCTGTCAGCTCTGCCATCCCCTCGCTCTGTCCTGCCGCGGCGTGGACCAGCCCCCTCCTCATCCCTTCCCCGCCGCCGAGAGCAGATGCTTGATGGTGCTGAGCCGGGGGCTCCGGGACCCCTGGAAGCATGGCCCTGCCAGATATTGCCATGCTCTGGGTGCAGCTGTGACGGTGCCGATCTGCTGCGCTGCTTCCCGGCCAGAGCAGCTCTGCCGGAACTGTTTTTGTGTCTATTTATAGCCCAGGTGCTTTTAAAAATAATTGGGCTGGGCCGACCCCCCCCCCCGCCTCTGGCACCGACGCTCCGCGGGTGATGTCGGTCCAGATTTTTCTGCGGTGAAACAGCTCCTCGCGGGTGCTGAGCAAGCGCTGAGCTGGCGGAAGAGCCTTGGGGGCCCATGCCCTCATGACTTTCCTTGTGCTCCCAGCCCTGTGCCCATCCTGGAGGTGTCTCGGGGCAGGGGGGGCTCAGCCCCACCAGCCCCCTTGGGCAGGGTGCGGGGGCTCTCGCCATGCTGGTGTGTCAGCAGCACCCTGTTCCCTGCACCACAGGGGGTGGGATGGTTTTAAATGTAATATAGTGTTTTTTAATGTGTGTGTGTGTGTGTGTATATATGTGTGTGTGTGTGCTGGAGGAGCACAGCCTGGCCCATTGGGGCTCTGGCTGCCAAGGGGGCAGTTTGAGGGTCCCTCTGTATCCCCAGGGCTTGTTGCAGGTGAGTGGGGGGGTCCCTGCTCTGGTCTGGCCTCTGCTGGTGCTGAGGCTGGCTAGGGGGCAGTTGGACCCCCCCAGTCCAGGACTGCTGTGGCAGCACCCCTGGCCCTGGGTGCCTGCTGGGGTGCTTTGCCAGCTGCTCCGGGCTCCCTGCCTGCCATGAGAATGCTGGGGTGCCCCCTGGGTTGTCCCCATTATACCCTGTGCCTTGTTGGCTTGTGTGGCTCGGGTGGGGGGTTCAGGAACAATAAAACAGTGTGCTCCCTGGCTCTGGCTCTGGCTCTAGGATGGTGGGAGTTGGGAGGTGTAAGGGGGGTTCTTCTGGCACTGCCAGCAAAAGGTGGGTGCGGGCCGGTCTCAAAAATATGGAACGCTTCACGAATTTGCGTGTCATCCTTGCGCAGGGGCCATGCTAATCTTCTCTGTATCGTTCCAATTTTAGTATATGTGCTGCCGAAGCGAGCACGACGTTGGCTGTTGCCACGGCAGTATTTAAGGTTCTAGAATTGGGATAGCTTCTGGATAGGGTGATCATTCTTCTAGGGCTTGATAAACATTGTAGAGTTTTCCCGAATATTTGCTATACTTTAAGACCTTCTCTTCGCTTCGGCTTGGCCAAAATTTCCCAAATCCACACGTTATAGTTGGTATTTCTCCTCCGATGGGTTCTGGGTAGGCCTCCATGCAAATTAGCGCTACTGACTGGTACTTCCCCTCCTCGCTCTCCCCCCTCCCAGCGCTGAGGGCCCCCGGCCCGGGCTGTCCGCGGCGGTGCCTGAGCGCGAGGGGTGGGGCGCAGGCGCGCGGCGGGCAGCCCGCAGGAGCGGGGCGGGGTCCTGGTGCGCGGCGGGAGGCGGTGCGGGCCTGGTAAGTGGGGCCGCCCCCCCCCCCCCCCTCCCCGTGAGAGAGAGCGGGACGCCCTCACACCCCCACATCTCGCCGGGGGTCGGTGTCCCAGCGGACAGACCCCCTCCGTTGCCCCCCGCGGGCCGACGGGGCCGCCCCCGCGTCGCCCCTGCGGCAGGCCCCACTCCCCCCGCCGTAAGGGACGGGGCGCCGGCGCCTCTCCCGGTGCAGGCCTTGTCCCCACACGCGTCCCGGGGGGCCGCGCTCCCCCCCCCCCCCCCCCCCCCAAAACACCTCTGGGGGCTGGGGTCCCTGTTTGCCCCTCAGGAGCCGGGGGCTGCTGCTCTTCCCCCTCCCCGGGTGCCGGGGGTGCGGCGTAGCAGGGCCTGGGCTCATCCCGCTGCGGAGCCGGTGTAACCGGGCCTCAGCCTGCGGCCTGTGACCCGTGGAATTGGCCTTTTCGTGCTTCCAGGGAGGAGCGAGCGCCGGTCCCTCCGCAGGATCCCCGGGCCAGCGGCGCCATGGACTTGGCCTATGTCTGCGAGTGGGAGAAAAAGCCGAAGAGCAACCACTGCCCTTCCATCCCCTTAGTGTGCGCCTGGTCCTGCCGCAACCTCATCGCTTTCACCACAGACCTCAAAAATGAGGAGGAAAAAGGTACGATGTGCTCGTGGAAGGTTTGGGTAACGTCTCCTGGAAGCTCCCAACGCGTTTAGGCAAGTCCTGCCATCAGGAGCCATTTGGCCAGATGGGCAGTGCTCTGCTTTGACCCTAAAATCTCTCACCTTCAGTAATCAACACAGGAAACTTGTGCTCTGTCTTTCCCTTGCATTCCTTAGATTTATTGGGTGTTTTGCTCACTGGGGAGTTGTTCTCACTGTGCTAAACCAGGGCGAGCTTTGCGCTGGTATATGGTACCTCGCCTGAGCTGCCAAACACGGTTGTTATCCTTCCCAAAATTGCTTGACGGAAAATATTTTTTGCCTTCTCCTACTTTAGCTGAGGCTTTGTGGGTTTAGAATGCCAGCTGGAGAGCAGGTAGCCAGGGACACTGATTCACTTCTCTTTTCGGGCAGATCTCACGCATATGGTCCATATCATCGACACTGAGCATCCCTGGGACGTCTATTCCGTTAACTCTGGCCACACTGAAGTCATCACTTGTTTGGAGTGGGATCAGTCAGGTGAGCTTGGATCCCTTCTCGTTACCCTCTGTCCCACCATTCATGTGTGTGCATTTCCTAAAATGATGGTATACAATTGGTCGTGGAGAGGGAGCTTGTCTGTTGCTTTGCAGCTGTGAATTGGGTGTCTCTGTTCCGACTGCACTGGGGTGGTTTGATTTCTCGGTTGATTTTTTTGGCTGCACCCCCTGGTTCTTACGAGGCGCCCTTGTCGTAGGCTCCAGGCTGCTCTCGGCAGACGCGGATGGCCACATCAAGTGCTGGAGTATGACCGATCACTTGGCCAACAGCTGGGAGAACACCGTGGGCAGTATGGTGGAAGGGGACCCGGTTGTGGCCCTGTCATGGCTGCACAATGGCGTGAAGCTGGCTCTGCATGTGGAAAAGGTTTGTCCCGGCTCTGCAGGGGATCTAGTCAGGAAGGCTGGACCCAATCCTTAACAAAGGACTTGGAAAACCCCTGTCTGTGTTTCCCTCTGCTCTGGGCTTCATCTGTCGCCCTGGGCAAGTCGAGTAGGGGAAGTTTTCCCGGCAAAAGAAAAGTCAGATTCCTAGTTCCTGCTGAATTTCAGTGGGGGTTGGATGCCTTGTTTCTCTTGGTGCTTGAAACGTGTTCCTTAGTCTGGTGCTTCAGTTTCCTTGGAGATAAAGGTATTTCTTTGCCTCCCGGTAATATTTCAGAAGAAACACATTTGAGGTCCTGAGGTTTAATCCACGGATTTGGGAATGGGAGCCGTATGCGTATGGAGATAAGCTGCTTGTTTAGAAACGTGTCTAATTCTGTCAGACTCAAAAAGAGCAAGTCTGCCAAGTAGAAGTTTACCTACTTACGTTTTTTTAAACATTAACTCTTAGGGTGTCCCACAGAGAGAAGCATTTCTCTCTCTTTAGTGCTGGAGAACCCGAGGCACGGGGACGTAAAGGGTTGTGCAGTGGGTTGGTGTTGGAGCTGGATTTGGCCCCAGACAGGGAGAGAGGATGTCGGTCTTCCAGGTTCAGTCCACATGAGCGAGGTTGGAGCTCTGTTGGGTGCTTGGAGAGCTTTGCTGAGGGGCTGGCGTGTTCCTGTGTGGCTGGAACTGCTCTGGTGTGGGGGCAAAGGGGCCTCTCTGGGGTCACGTAGCAGAGTCGGGTGTGGGAGCTCGGTGCCCTCATCTGACTCTGTTCAGCTCTGCAGTGACTTAACGAGGAGCGCGCTGCACTTGAGAGCACGCTGCAGGTATCGGGTGCAAATGTCTTTTTGTTGTGGACCTTTGTTCACAGTCTGGAGCATCGAACTTTGGGGAGAAGTTTTCCAGGGTCAAGTTCTCTCCGTCGCTGACGCTGTTTGGCGGGAAGCCCATGGAGGGCTGGATTGCTGTGACCATCAGTGGGCTGGTGACGGTCTCCCTCCTCAAGCCCAACGGGCAAGTGCTGACGTCCACAGAGAGCCTGTGCCGCCTCCGCTGTCGCGTTGCCTTGGCAGATGTTGCCTTCACTGGTGGGGGGAACATCGTGGTGGCCACATCCGATGGCAGCAGCACCTCCCCTGTCCAGTTCTACAAAGTCTGCGTCAGCGTGGTGAATGAGAAATGCAAAATAGACACTGAAATCCTGCCTTCCCTCTTCATGCGCTGCACCACGGACCCTGCCCGCAAAGACAAATACCCAGCAATCACTCACCTGAAATTCCTTGCTCGGGACATGTCAGAGCAGGTGAGCATATGCTGTTAAAGCAAGTAGGAGTTAAATGAATAGCAAGGAAAGAGCTGTTTGCTCCACCTTTGGCTTCCCCACATGGCTCTGGAGGTGAACGATCGTGTCCTGCAAAGCCCTTTGTGTTTCTCGCTGCTGTTTCTGGAAGTACTGCTAGTTCAGCTCCGCTGTCACGCAGGCTGCACTTAAAATGTCTGGGGGTGTAATGGCTGAGCCCTCCAGTTCGTGGAAAAGCCTCGTCCTTCGTTAGCCTGATTATGCTTTGCCTTGTTTATTTTCCAGATCTGGCGGTGGTTGTTAGGGGAGCTCTGCTGGGCTGTCCAGAAGGTTCTGGGATGGGAAGTCTTTCATCTTTAGGTCTCAGCTTCAAAGCATCTCCTTTCCAGAACACTTGGAGCTCTTGATCTGCATCACTTAATTTTGTAGCTTAACTCTATTTGTCAGATATGCTAATATGATTCTGGAAACATGCTAATAGGATTCTGGAAAGCTAAGTGATTCGATGAAGCCCAACCGCTCGTCTCTCTCCTCTGGTGAGGACGGAATGCCTTGTTGGAGAACACAGTGTCTGCTCTGGCTTCACACTCAGTTCAGTTTTGCCCTTTCCTTTACATTTAGTTCCCGATGCGTGTGAGCGACATCAGGTCACAGGCTGGCGAGAGATGAGATCGTTTGTGATGTGGGGAGGCACAGGCTGTGACAGCACATGGCAGAGCTCTGCCTCTCTTTGCTTCTAGCTGCAACTAGGGACTTCACCGTTACGTATTGCTAGTACAATCCTCTGCTTTTCGCTGGTGGAATATAAACTAATTAGAAGAAGCAGCCTCAAAATGGAGGAGAGAGGGAGGGGTGGAAAATGCGAGGGGATGGTGTCTTTCCCTGTTGTAAAGTTTGGGCGTGTGGCTGCAGTATGGGGTTCTGTTTTGCAGGTGTTGCTTTGTGCTTCCAACCAAAACAGCAGCATCGTGGAGTGCTGGTCTCTGCGGAAAGAGGGCTTGCCGGTCAATAATATCTTTCAACAAATCTCCCCTGTGGGTGAGTTTCTGCACTGAATACGCTTAAAAATAGGAGCAAGGGCTAAGTGAAAGTGCAAGACAGGTTCTCACATCCATTATCGCATATATGAGATTATCCAGAATCCCGTATTTATTTTGCAGGTGTTCTCAGTCACGTGCTCTATTCCATCTGTTTGCATCTTAGGCAACAAATTGCTGGTTTCCAGGAAGTGGTTTGATTGTTACTTTCACTCAATAAAAGACATTTGCTGCGTTATGCTGCGGAACCGCTCTTCCCGCTGAGAACCGAGCGAGCCGAGCCTTCTAAAGCAAAAAGATCATGCAGCAAAGCTGGTTTCATCAGACTATCCAGTCTGCGTGGTTTTTCCACCTGATTTCAGATAAAACAAATCTATGCGGTTTTGTTCCAGTGAAATATAAAGGATTATTCTACGTAAGGATTTTTTTAATCACTAGCAGCAGAGCCTTCCATCAAAAGAGACATAGCAAAACAAGCTGTTGTTTGTACAATTACTGAGGTCAGGAAAAAAATAGGGAAATAAGAGGGAAATATACGGGCCTGGTAGAATGAACAAATACTCAGTGCTTGATCCCACTTAGTTGGGGAGGGAGAGTGTGGGCAGAAATTGGTGGGGGTATATTTTCAGATCTCTTTGGGGAGAGATGTCTCACTTATTTACTTATTTTTCATAGTCGGAGACAAGCAACCCATGATACTGAAATGGCGGATTCTTTCTGCCACCAATGACTTGGATCGGGTTTCAGCTGTGGCTCTGCCGAAGTTGCCCATCTCCCTGACCAATACTGATCTGAAGGTAGCGAACGACACCAAATTCTTCCCTGGATTGGGTAAGGAGTTTCTATTGTCTTTCTCCTAAATATGTAGCTTTTGCCTGAAACTTTCCCTTCTTCACCTTCTGAGCTGTAGCTGAAGGAAGAATTCAGAATAAACCATATGAAATGCTGATAGGAAAAGTTTGGTATCTTCCTAGCCATCCCATTTCATTTCCATGGAATGATGCGTATCTCTGAAGTGCTGATGTGGCCTCAAGATACGAATGTACCTGAGAGCCCACAGCCTTTTGGGTGCTGTGTTGTTGCCATGTGGGCTTTCAGTGGTGGCGGCTTCTCTGGGCGAGGTCTGGGTTACACCAGGAGCAGTCGCTTGCTCACCTTTGGTTGTTTTCTCTCCCCAGGTCTGGCTTTGGCTTTTCATGATGGCAGCGTCCACATAGTTCATCGCCTGTCCTTGCAAATGATGGCCGTCTTCTACGGCTCTTCCTCCCAGCGCCCGGTGGACGAGCAGACTATCAAGAGGCAGCGAACTGCTGGTCCCCTGGTTCACTTCAAAGCCATGCAGCTCTCCTGGACGTCTCTGGCCTTGGCTGGCATTGATAGCCATGGGAAGGTATTGTGCTCTGCTTGAGGGGTATGTGTTAGTTCTTCTCATCCAGGTTCTCTCTTTGGCTCTCTAAGAGGCGACGGATCGCTCAGAAGAACACTGGGAATGTTACTACCAGCTGGGTGATCCATGTTAAACAAGAAAGGGTGTATCCTGTTACTGCAGGAGTTGTATCTTTGGGTCAGGAATGAGGAGCGGTTGGCCCTGCGTTGTGTTACAGCTTTGCAGAATGTTTTCAGTCCAGTTCTTGATAGGGATTTTCCATTGCCTCCTCCCTTCAGCTGAGCATGCTTCGCATCTCCCCCTCCATGGGCCACGTGCTGGACATGAACATGTCCCTCCGTCACTTGCTATTCCTGTTGGAGTATTGCATGGTGACTGGCTACGACTGGTGGGACATCCTGCTCCATGTCCAACCCAACATGGTCCAGAACCTGGTGGAGAAGCTGCATGAGGAGTACATGCGCCAGAACGCCGCCCTGCAGCAGGTCAGCGGGAGCTCCCAGGCAGAGGGTGGGCGCACGGAGGGGTCTCGGTGCCTGGGAGGAGGGGTAGTCGTTGCCAGCGCTCAGAGGACAGACGGCTCTGACTGTCTGGCCATGCTGTCTCCGAATATGCTACTCGAGCAGTACTCGAGGTGTGAAGAACCTCCATTTAAGCAGTGTTCATTTTCACTAACATTAACGCATCTCTACCTGTTGGAAGCTTCTTGCGAGATGGTAAAGTCTATTTTTGGCAGAGATTCTGGGAACAGCAGCACTGTTTGTACATGCATAGAACAGCATTCACACGCACAGCACACTATCCACTATTCCTGTCATTCATGTGGCAGAAACGGAGAGTAGAGAATAACGCAGCTTGCTTTAATGAGCTTATTCTAATTCTGCCTTTACTTCTGTATTTTTCCTGGTGTCTCTCTGTCAATCAGGTCCTCTCCACGCGCATTGTTGCCATGAAGGCGTCTCTCTGCAAGCTCTCCTCCAGCACCATAGCCCGTGTGTGTGACTACCATGCGAAGCTCTTCCTGATCGCCATTAGCTGCACCCTGAAATCCCTGCTACGCCCACACTTCCTGAACACCCCGGACAAGAGCCCCGGGGACCGACTCACCGAGATCTGCTCCAAGATCACAGATATAGGTAGTGATTTCTCATACATCAGGCACTGTGTTCTGAGCGGTTTGTATCAGATCCTTCCCCCCTTTTAGGTTTGATATAAAATGTCGTGGTCTCATAGTAGCTCCCGGGGGTTTGAGGAAGAAGCAGGTGACCTCTCTTGGCACTGCAGGGACAAGGGGTGGAGTTTGGATCTTCCTGAGCCAGGAGTTGTCTTGCTTCTGTTTCAGACATCGACAAGGTGATGATTAACCTGAAGACAGAAGAATTTGTTCTGGAGATGACCACGTTGCAGTCCCTGCAGCAGCTCATCCAGTGGGTGGGAGATTTTGTGCTGTACCTGCTGGCCAGCCTGCCTAACCAGGTGAGAGCCCGGGGGGCTGAGAACGGACACAGAGGAGCAAAAAAAAATCTGGAAAGGGTGCAGCAGAGGGCTACCAAGATGCTGAGGGGACTGGAACACCTCGGAACACCTCTCTTATGAGGAAAGGCTGAGGGATTTGGGTCTCTTCAGTCTGGAAAAAAGACGGCTGAGGGGGGATCTTATCAACACTTATAAATACTTCAAGGGTGGGAGTCAGGAGGATGGGACCAGGCTCTTTTCAGTAGTGCCCGGGGACAGGACAAGAGGCAATGGGCACAAACTTGAGCATAAGAAGTTCCACCTAAACATGAGGAGGAACTTCTTTACCCTGAGGGTGGCAGAGCCCTGGCACAGGCTGCCCAGAGAGGTGGGGGAGTCTCCATCTCTGGAGACATTCCAACCCCGCCTGGACGTGTTCCTGTGCCACCTGCTCTGGGTGACCCTGCTCTGGCCGGGGGTTGGAGGAGATGATCTCCAGAGGTCCCTGCCAACCCTATGGTTCTATGATTCTATGATTCAGGTGGCTTTAGCCGAGTCACGCATGACCCCGGTGTTCCTGTCGGAACGGACACTTGGGAGAAGAGTGTAAGAAACAACAGAAATACAAAATGGTCCGTTCCGTGCCCATGTGGGAGTCGGTGGTGTAGCGACTGGCAGCTGCATTCAGAGGAGCAGGCTGGGTAGCTGCCTGACTTGTCCGAGCTTTTCCTGAACCTCTGCGTCCCTCAGACCTCCACTGCGTCCTCTGGCAGAGAGCGCCGCAGGCTGTGTGGCGCTTGAAAAGAGGAGTTGTCTGAAAAAGGAGCAGGGGTTCCGGCAGGCTGAGTGTAGGTCCCAGTCTCGGCTCTTTTCTCCTCCGCAGGGCTCCCCTGTGCGGCCGGGACACAGCTTCCTGCGAGACGGAGCTTCCCTGGGCATGTTCAGGGAGCTGATGGTGGTGATCCGTATTTGGGGGCTGTTGAAGCCAAGCTGCCTCCCCGTCTACACGGCAACCTCCGACACCCAGGACAGCATGTCCCTCCTCTTCAGGCTCCTGACTAAGCTCTGGCTGTGCTGTAAGTGTTTGCCGGTTTCCCTGAACAAAAGAATCCTTCCTTAATGTGGATTGTGTGCGAAAGGAATAATTGCGGGGAGTGAGTTCTGAGTGGGTCTGCAGTGTTTAGAAAGGGCAAGTACAGCTGCCAAGTTTATTGTTTGCTGTGCGGTGTTGGCGGATGGAGGAGGAAACCGCACGCAGCTCTCGCCATCTCTAAATGAGGAATGTAAAGATCATGCTGGTTCTCTCTCTTTGCTTTATTTTCCATGCAGGTCGTGAGGAAAATCACATAACGGAGCCAGATGATACCCTGATAGACGAGTGTTGCCTCCTCCCTAGCCAGCTGCTCATTCCCAATATTGACTGGTTGCCCATCAACGACGGCATTATCAGCAAGCTGCAGAACAAACAGCTTGTCCGGCTGCAGTTTGGGAAAGCTCCTGGGCTCGTCGGTCACACCGTCTCTTCCCAGTTTGATGCCTTTGTCAGGTGCAGAGACCCAAAAGGAATCGGTGCTGTGGGGGGAAGGGGGTGTCGGGAGGGTTTGGGATCTCTGCAGCTCCGAGAGGTCGGTGCATTCGGGACGCCTGCTTTTTTTGGCTCGTCCACTTATGGGTGTCGCCCAAGAGCAGTTTGTTCTCTCTGCTTGAACTCATTTCTTAACTTGCAGTGGGCTGGGGATTCAAAATGTTGAAAAGAGGCAAATGGCGGGGGGGGAAGAATGCTAGTTTGTGATTAGGTTCGTGTCAGCGTGGCCTGGAATCCCCTGGCACTCGGCGGACTGGGTAATCGAAGCCTGTGTCGTGTTGGCCACTGAAATGCAGCTCGCTGTCCTGGAAACAGCTTTTACAAAGTGATGTTCTAGAATGTTCCCCTTCTTCTTCCTCCCCAGGGCACCTGGACAGCCCAAAATTGATCATCTGAGGCGGCTTCATTTAGGCGCGTACCCAACAGAGGAATGCAAGTCGTGTACCAGGTAAGTGCCGCAAGCGTCATGCCTTCAGTGCAGAGGAGCTCTTGGCAGAGACTCAAACTGTTCTTTTTGTCATTCCAAAGCTCTTTCAGTCTCTGTTTACCATCCTCGCTGGTATCCCAGTAACGTTTCATGCTAATTGTGTCTGCAGGAGGAAATGCTGCTTCTATAATAAGGCTTTTGGTGTACGGCGCTACCCCTAGCCTTGGAAGAAAGCAGTTGTGGTTATGTTTAAGGCAACACCAAGCTGGAAAACCAAGATCCTTAAACTGTTTCGCTGATTCGAGATAGCTGCTGCTCTGTCACTGCAGCAGGGCTGTTAGATTAAAAATCTTATTACTTTGCCCGGTGCAAAGTAACCCCAGCTCTGTGAGAATTAGCTACCTTCGTCCTTGCCAGTGGTTGAACCGCGTTTCGTCTAAGGGCTGAATTGTGCGTCATGGGGTCAATAGGATAGTGCTTTAACAGAAAAATCCGAGGGCAGTCGGGGCTGCGCAGGTAAACGGAGTCCAGAATTTGGCCTGTAGGAGTCTGTTAGCCATGAGAAATCCTCAGCTTGTTTAGCGGGTCTGGTCTTTAAATAAAACCACCTGTGTTCTTGGAGAGGAGCTGGTGAGAGGAAATAATCACAGGATCCGTGGTGCCATTTTTGGGTCGTCTTTCAAACCAGGCTTGCATTTTAAGTCCCTTTGTGCCGTCCTCTTCATCCACCCTCACAAAAGAGCCTGGATTTCAAAACAATGGGGCAGGGAGCAAACATCCATCTAATCGTGTGATTGAATTAGCTTTAATTATTGGTTTTAATAGAAAGTCTCTGTAGCAGATCATTTTTACAAGATGACTGTCTGCTGTTTTATGTATAAATAGCAGCTGGGGGCTGTTGTCTTGAAGACAGCCTTCTGTTCCACGACAACCTCTCTTCACTTCGGCTAATTGCTCGCGTGGTTTCAGCTGGCTTTTAGAGCTCACAAACATCACCTGCAAATGACACGAAAGCTGGTTTCCTCCTCGGATTCTTTGTTCCCCGCGTGATCCGTAGGGACGCCCCGGCAGTGCTGGCTCTTTCTTCCCGGGCCTGGCTGCAGCTCTTGTTTCTTTCCAGGTGTGGGTGTGTTACGATGCTGAAATCGCCCAACAAAGTGACGGCGGTGAAGCAGTGGGAGCAGCGCTGGATCAAGAACTGCCTGTGTGGGGGGCTGTGGAGGAGGATGCCCCTCAGCTACTCCTGAGCGGGGGGAAGAGCCGGCACCAAGCAGAAGAGCTGCTCGGAGCTTCCTTCCTTGGAGGCGTCTGGGACAAAGGGACGGCAGCTCTTCTGAGCCCTCCGAAAGCGTCGGCCCGTGAGACGGTGCCGAGCAGCCAACTGCGGTGCCGCTGCTCTTCTTGCATCGATCCTTCTGCCGGAAAAAAAGAGGGGAGGGAGCTCTTCCTTCTTTTACAGGGAAGAGCCGGAAGGGAATGCCAGAGGTTTCCCCGTCAGGGCGAGCGCCCGGCTGCGTTTGTGTCCGGGCTGAGCAGGCGGAGGGGCCAGACCCCAGTGCGAGCCCCTGCCTGGGCAGAGGGTGGTGACGGTGGTGGCTGGGGGTGAACAGACAAAGTCCCCGGTGAAAGGGGAGCGAATACCTGGTGCCTCGTGTTCATCCTTTGCTGCGGGCCGCTTGGGAAGCGCAGCGTGGGCTGGGTACTCCCTGTTCCCCTGCGCTTCTCCCTCCTCTGAGTGAACTTGCCCCCCTGATGGGAGACTTCACCGTCGTACCTCTAACGGAGCAATCGCTTCCCCCTTCAGAGGAGCAGGAACACGGGACTCTTGCTCCCTGGAGCAAACCCCTCTGGCTCTCATTGAACCAGCAGCTCTTTTGTAAATAAAAATTCCCTTAATTTTGTACGGAATGTGGTCTCCAGCGGTCTTTCGTGTGACTTTCTTTGGTCATGCACCCATCCTGGACAGTCGATGCACGAGCAGAAGCGAAACGGGAAAGCCCCGCTTAATTGCGTCTCTGTTAGGAAAGGAGCCGCCATCATTTGCAAAAATGGAAGGGGAAATGCATGTTTTCAGGCTTCTGTCCGGTTATTACGGACACAGGAGGAGAAAGCAGCAAGTCATTAGGGTGGTTGTAAGTCTCCAGCTTCAGATGAAGCCGGACACTTCAGGGTGTTTGAGGAAGAGCGTTCCTGGTCTCCGGACCGCTCTCAGGGTCGGGCGTAAATCGCATCAACTGTTTGCCCTCATTTAACGGTGCGGAGCTACCGCTTCACCGAGCGCCTTTATTTGCCCGAAATTACAAACTAATGGTGCTAACGCTGTGGCATCTGCTGGATGTAGCAGCCCTGGCTCTTTGATCTTTGGATGGATGCCCCGGGGCTACCGGTGTGTGTTCGCTCCGCTCTTTTGCGGCCCTTCGGTTCTTGGGGTGGGCTTTTCATTGCGGGAGGGGGAGCCCCGCGGCCTCCCGGCAGCCGGGATGTAGCAGCGCAGCTCCGGGACTTCCAGACGGTGCAAGAGTGGTTGCTCCGGGTTTGCCCGGGCGTGGGGCTGGAAGCCCAAGTGGGGTAAGACCTTCTCGCAGGAGCCTGGGTGGCCAGTGGCCACTGGGAACGGGGCTGGAGCAGGCGGCTCCCCAGGATCGGCCCCAAACATCTGTGAGCTTTGACCAAGCGCAGAGGAGGTGCTCGGAGCTGAGCTGTGGCTTGGCCAAATTCCTGCCCCCAGAGACCATTTAAGGGAGAGAACGCGCCAATTTCTGTGTATTCCCTTCCCTCTGGAACTGCGTTTTCATTTATTAGTGAAAAAATTGAGCTGTGGCGAAGAGCTCATCCCTCAGCTCCGTTTAATGTTTTGCTGTACGGAGCTGGTCTCTGCCTTGCTCTTCTTCTGGTAACTAAGGAAAATCAAATGGCTAATTGGGAAACTACAGCTTCTTGTTAAGGCTCTTTTTTCCCCTGCAAGTAAAACTGTAATCAACCCGGGCCCTCGTTAATCTCCTTTTTGCTCAGGGAACAGGTTTGGGGTTATTTAATGTTTGATTGCTGCTGCTCCCTGGGTGCACGGAGGTGGGACGGAGCGGCCGCTCCGCGGGAGGATGGAGACTCACGGAGAACAGGCGCTCGGGGAGGACGGAGGCTCGCAGAGGTTGGATGCTCATGGAGGACGGATGCTCGGGGAGGATGGAGGCTCGCAGAGGATGGATGCTCATGGAGGACAGATGCTCGTGTCCCCCCTTCTCCTCCCACCCGAGATGGAGCCCGGGGCTGGGAGCAGCTCCCCGAGGCGCTGGCTGAGCTCCGTGCGGCCGCGTGCGCAGCGAGGGATGGAAGGTGGGTTTTGAAGCCCAGAACCGCTTTCTCCTCCTCCGCCCCCCACACGGCGCCCTTCTGCCCCATCCTGCCCTGCATCCATTGTCTGCCCCGCTCCCGGGATGGGGATGCTGGAAGGGGCTCGCGGTTCGCTGATGATGCTCCTTCCTGGCCTGGCTCCCTCCAGGGACTGGGGGACCCCCGTCTGCGGGAGGGCGGGGGGCTCCCCTGCACACTGCCCCCGCCGCCGTGGGGACACAGGACAAGGACCAGGGTGCTGCCGGGGCAGCGCGGTGCCGGCCGCTCCCAGGGCTGGAGGGGGTCTCTCCCAGAGGCTGGGCTGCAGCTGGAGGACCAGGGCTCTGCCTCCCCCCCAAAAACAGCCGCAGGCCCTGAGCCGAGCGCCGGCGTCTCCCCCTCCAGCCCCCTTTGCCCTTCCGCGGCCCCGGGGACAGGGATGGAGGGTCCCAGCGTGGATCCTGCCCGGCCTCCTTGACCCCCACCGTGGGAGCCAGAGCCGTCCTTTGCCTTATCGGCAATTTGCAGGTTCTGTAACAAATGGCCGCACAAGGGCTCCGCGGCAGGCCCCGGCCCCGCACCGCATCATGGCCGGGCCACAGGATTCGTCCCCTGCTCCCCCCGGGGCCGATGGGCTGGGGGCGCTCGGCTGTGGGGCACGGGGGTGGGAGCGGCGCCAGGAGCGGTGCTGGGGGGGCCGGTGGGGTCTCCTGTGCCCCTCGAGGAGACCCCGCTCCGGGGCAGAGCTGGGGTCGAGCGGTCACTGCAGTGAGTTCGGGGAGGGGGGAGGGAGTCTCAGCACACGGCCAAGGCACAGGAGGGGATGGGGCTCCCCCCCAATGTGGTCGCGGAGGAGAGGATGGGGGGGTCCCTGGCTGCATTGTCCCCCTGGACTCAGCCTCAGTGTCTCCCTGCCTTGTGTCCATCTCCTCCTGGTGCTGCCTGTGCCCCCCCCGCCCGGGCAGGGGCTCCCACGCAGACCCTGCCACGGTCCTGCCAGCTCTGCCTGCAGGAATCACCATTGCTTTATTGCAGCGGGTCGCAGGCAGCGTTACGGCGCGGTCAGCAAAGCCTGTGGCTTCCACCAGCGTGGGGGGGCTGTGACCACCCCCCCCCACCCTCCCCTGGCCGGGCCCCACACTTTGTGAGGGGCGGCGGTGGCTGGGGAACCCCTTCCCCCGGTTTCTGGCCGGTCCCCCCAGCCCAGCCCTCCTCCCGGCGCAGGGGGATGCTCCGGGGGGTGGCGGTGGGAGCCCCCAGTGCTCGGCGGTGCGGCTTTCCCCGAGCGGCAGCGTGGGTGTCGTGGGTGCTCTGGCCATGCCGGCAGCAGCAAGCCGTGGCGTGGAGCCGAGTCCCCGGGGACGGCTCAGCGAGTGTCCCCCTCCCCGGCCGCGGAGGCCATGACGCTGTCGATCCAGGCCACGTACGGGGCGATGCGGGTGTAGATGGCGGGTTTCTTGTAGTTGCCGCAGACGCGGGAGCCAGCCGTGACCACCCCCTCGGCCACCCCGTTGCAGACCAGGGGGCCACCGGAGTCTCCCTGCAGAACCAAGGCTCCTCAGCACTTGGCAGGGACGGAGGTCCCGTCCACCCCCCCTGCCCCTGGAGCTGGGGGTCCCTGCCTGACCCATGGCTCCGTGGGGGGCAGGTCCTCTCAGCCGTGGCTTTTCCCTGCAGGAGCTGTGGGTGGGGGTCAGCCCCGTCCCTCACCAGCCCTGGCTCCTCTCCTTGCTCTGCTGACAACCCGGACCCCTGGCTCTACCAGGGTGCGGTGGGGCAGGCGGGGGGGCTTTCAGGGTAGCCCCTATCGTTCTGGCAGAGCCATCGGTGGGTGCCCTTGGGGTGCACTGGGTCCTTCCCGTGGCCTTACCCCCATCTCCAGGCTGACGAGAGCTGCTTTGCAGCATCAGCCGAGGGCAAGGAGCCCCCCCATCACCCTGGTGGTGCAGCCCCACAGCCCCACGCCTCACCTCCTCCAGGCTGCAGGTCTCCTCCCCACCGCCCGCCCTGCTCCCAGACCCCCAAGGGGGTTCCCAGCCCCAGCCCCTGGGTCTGGCCGAGGTTCCATGTCCGGGAAAGGATGGGGCGGGAGCCCGAGGCGAGCGGTACCTTGCAGGTGTCCTTCCTGCTGGAGTCGGTGCACATCATGTTCTCGGTGATGGTGTTGTCGTGGCGGGTGCGGTGGTTGCAGACGTCGCGGCTGATCACCGGCCGCTCCACCTGGTAGAGTTTGTCCGGCCGGCGGCCGCTGTGGGTGATGGTGCCCCAGCCCGCCACATCGCACACCGTGTCGGCCGCCACGTCCCTGTCCTCCCGCTGGAACGGCAGCACCTGCACGTGCGCGTTGAGCTCCGCTTTCTCCTCCAGCTGCCGGGAAGCAAGAGGGGACCCGGCTAAGTGGGGGCCGGTTACAGCCCGGGACCCGACACTGGGACCATCCCAGCCTCTGCCAAGCTCGGGGCTTTGCCGTCCCCCCCACCGTCCTGGGACGCAGCTGGAGCCGCAGCTACAAGGATCCTGGAGAAGCCGGAGTCATTTGGATGCAGCCCAAAGGTCTTTGGTGGGGGAAGGAGGGACGGACCCATGGGACGGGGAAAGAGGGACGGGGGGACTGAGCAGCCCCAGCCTGGCCTCGGGGGTTTCCTCCCACCGCCGTCAGTGACCCCAAGGGGCAGAGGGATTTGCAGGAGGGAGGAGGGTCCCGGCCGGGGTCCCGGCAGCCCCGAGCCCACCTGGAGGAGGAGGAGGTCGTCCTTGTTGTTGTGGATGTTGCTGCCAGGGTGGGGGATCTGGGCGCGCACCCGGTACAGGCGTTTGTGGGGCTCGGGCTCCGTGAGGGAGTGGGCGCCCAGGAGGACCTGGAAGACTTTGCCATCCCTGGAAAAGAA
Organism: Fratercula arctica; assembly: GCA_947846985.1. Lineage (NCBI taxonomy): Eukaryota > Metazoa > Chordata > Aves > Charadriiformes > Alcidae > Fratercula > Fratercula arctica. Next base: position 3,598,985 of record CANTUZ010000022.1, on the reverse strand, counting down.
GCAGCGCATGGGGTGCGGGGGCTCTGCCCACCCCATGGGGCACACGGAGCTTGGGCTGGCACTGCCCCCGGCCACGGAAATGGGGGGCCAGAGAGCCCCCCACGGGGTGCCGGGACCTCCCGGGGGGTCACCGGTGCCCCAATGCCGGGGTTGGGGCTACGGAGCAGGGTTTGGCCTGAGTCCAGCAGCCCTCCCTGCCCTCCCCCCCCCCCAGAACAGAGCAAGCCCCGCGCTGACATCCCCCCCCCCGCCATCCTCAGCACTCACGTCTCCTCGGTGCAGTGGGCAGCGCTCAGCACCCACTGCTCGGCGATGAGGAAGCCCCCGCAGACGTGCTGCCCGTCCAGCTGCAGCGAGGCCATGTAGGGCCTCAGGTGGGGCTTGGCCTCATAGCCCCTCAGGATCCGTCCCCGGGGCTGCCCTGTGGCAGGCGGGAGAGAAGCCGGGTGAGCTGGGCATGGCATGGGGAGGGTCACCCCCATGGACCCCTCCCAGCATCCCTGGAGCCACCGCAGCTCCCCGCTGCCGACGGAGGCAGGAATTGAGGGGCTGGGCAGGACCCCCCCCCCACCCCCTGTGCTGGGGTTGTTGCTGCCCCAACCTGTCCCCGTCCCCAGGGGGGGTGCACTCACCGTTCACCATGGCCCCCAGCAGCAGCAGCAGAGCCAGGACAAGGACGGGAGCGGGACTCAGCCCCATGGCTGCGGTGGAGCCCAGCGGTGCCTCTGTCCCAGCCGTGGGGTCCGTGGGGTCTGTGGGGTCCGTGGGGTGGACGCCGCTCAGCCGGGGCTGGGGCTGGGACTCGCTTTTATGTCCAGCTTTGGGGTGGCGGGGGGGGGGCAGGAAGGGGCAGTGCAGGGGGAGCCGGAGGAGGGGGGTTTCCGCAGCGTAGGCCGAATGTTTTTAAATATTCGGCTTATAAAAAAGGGATCAAGAGTTCCCGGCACAAACAGGGCGGGAGGGAGGAAACAGCCTGTCCCAGCTGCCGGACCTGGCACCGGCCGCGGGGGATTTCTGCGCTGCTGGTTTCAAAGCCAAAACCGAATGCGGCGCTTGGCACGTGAAGGCTCCGGCACATGCGGCAGCGCCTGGACCTGGCCCCAGCGCCCCCCCTCCAAACACTGCCCAGGGACCCCCCACCCCCGGGGGTGGGGGCTGCCAGTGGGTGACGGCTGGGTGGGCGGCCGGGGCAGCGGAGCTGAGCGTCCCCCGTGGGTTCACCCCTGGGGCTGGCGAGGATGAGGAGAGCGGGGGCAGGACCAGCAGAACCTGGAGGGGGTCCCCGCGGGGAGACCCCCTGCCCCGAGGGAGCTCCGGCGAGGGCTGGGGGGCGGTGGCGGTGGCAGTGGCAGGGATGGTGGCAATGGCAGGGGGGGTGGCAGTGGCGGGGGGGGGTGGTGATGGCAGGGGGTGGTGGTGATGGAGGGGATGATGGTGATGGCGGTGGCAGGGATGGTGGTGGCAGCGGCAGCTCCGGTCCCCCCCTGCCTTTCTCCCCGGTGCCACTAAGCGGAGCCACCGCCTCGGCTCCCGCCGGTCCCCGCGTGTCCCCGAGTTCCGGAGCCGCCCGTCTCCCCCCTCTCCCCGGGTCCCCTCCCGACGGCACCGAGGGGCGGCCGGGCCGGGGCCGGGGTCTGGGCGTCGCTCCCCGCCCGGTTGTGGCCGGGCTCGCCCCTCGCTGGGGTGGCCACCTTTGTCCACAGCCGGATCTGGCCACGTCGTGGCCAACAGGATCTGCCGTGCTCCCGCCAGGACTGGGAAAACCAGGGAAACCGGGGAAACTGGGGAAACCGGGCAAGGGGATGGAGCCTGCCATCATCATCCTCCTTCTCCTCCTCCTCCTCCTCCTCCTGCACCATGAGCCTTTACAGCTCAAAATCGCTGGGTTCCCTTCGTCCGGCTGCGCAGAGCCCCCCGCACGCTGTGCCATCGACCACCCCGACCCCCAGCGCCAAGGGACGGGGACACCAGCGAGGAGGGTGCTGGGGCACGGGGGCCGGGGTACCCCGGGGACCTGGGGGTCCCTCTGCGGGGGCGGTCGGGCCTCCTGCTCTCCCCCATGAGTGGGGCAGCACATGGCGGGAGGGCTGGGGCCATGCGGCCGTGGGGAGGGACGGCGCGGCCTCCGGAGGTGGCCGAGTCTGGCTCAAACCGGAGATTTTCTGCAGGGAGAGCGGCTTAATCGGGGCTTCCAGGGATTCGGGATTTAGACGTTAAATACGCCGGGAGATTTCTGCCCACTTAGGGCCAAAAATGGAACGAGGGCAACGTGTGGCGGCTGGTGCCGTGGCGTGGGGCTGCGCCAAACCGGACCGTGAGCTGGGGGGGAGTGGGGGGGGTGGACGAGGGGGTGTAGGGCACGGGGAACAGAGTACGGAGCAGGGCTCGGTTGGGAATGGGAGCCACTGCGAGCGTGGGGCAGCAACGGCAGGGGAGGACGGGGCTTGGGATGTCAGCCTCCTCCGAGAGGTGCTGGCGGTCGCGGGGGGGGGGACGGGGGGGGGGCAAAGTGTGCCGCACCCGCTTCCCCAGCCCTGAATTTGGGGTGACTGGAGGCTCCAGCTGAGGGTGGCCTCGGGCTCCGTCCATGATGCTCCTCTGCCAGCACAGGCACCGCCAGCGTGGGGAGAGGGTCCCCCCCCGAGTCACCCCTGAGGCACCCGGGACATGGGGTGCTGGGGGCTGGCGGCGCTCTTGGGGGGGTGGATTTGGGGGGGGGTCACACACCCCCATGCTGCGGGAGCCCCGGCTTGGCAGCCCTCGGGTCACCCCAGCCCCGGGGCGGGGGAGCTCGGGGAGGGAGGGGGCTCCGCGGGGCAAGAGGGTCCCCGCGGCGGGGGGGGAACCCCCCAGCACATAGGGGGAAAGCGCTGATCCAGGCGAGGCCGAGCCCCGGTGGGGGCCCTGGGACCCCCCCCCTCCCCGGGTGCCAGCTGCAGAGCCCGGGGTGCAGCGCAGTTTAGGGGGGGTCCTACTCGCAGCCCCCGGCCCCGCCCGGTCCTTTGTCTCGCCCCAGACCCTCCCCAGACCCCCCGTCCCCGGGCCCCGCGGGGGCTCAGCGCCCCGGGAGGGGCCGGGAGCGGCGGGGCGGGGCGGGGCGGGGGGCGGCGGGGGGAGGCGGCAGCGGAGGAGGAGGAAGAGGAGGAGGAGGAGGAGGAGGAGGAGGCGGCGGCGGGGGCGGAGGAAGCCGCCGCTCCCCGCGCTCCGCCGAGGCAGGAGCATCCCGGCTACCGGGGAGCCCCGCGGCCGCCGCCCCCCCCCCCCCGCCCCCCCCCGGCCCCCCCGGGCGGCCGCAGCAGAGGTGAGTGGGGGGGCGGGCGGCCGCGGGCAGCACAAAGGGCCGCTCCCCGACCCCCCGTTCCCCCCCGGCCCGACCCCCGCCCGCGGCTGCGGCACGGCCGGGAGCGCCCCCCCCCCCCCCCCGCCCTGTGCTGTGCCTCTTGCTGCCCCCCCGTTAGTACCCCCCCGGTAATACCTCCCCGTTATTCACCCCCCGTTATTGCCCCCCTCTATTGTGCCCCCGCCCCCACTGTTGCCCCCCCGTTCCTCCATCTCCGTTATCTGCCCCCCCTCTCTTTTTGCAGCCGGGGCTCGGTCGGGGGGGGCTGTGGCCGGGGGGTGTCCGGGGACCCCCATCCTCGGCTGGGCTCTGCGGGCGGCACACCCCCCTCCCCACGCCCTCCGCAGCAGCCTCGCCGCCTGTCGCGGTAGCGGCCGCCTGTCGCGACAGCCGAGCCGCCGCCCCACCTGTTGTCACAGCCCCCGGCTCGGCCGGACCCCCCCCGGGGTGCTGGGGGTCCCCTGGGCGGGGGACGGTCCCCGGCCCGGTTCGCCCCGCGGTGATTCCCGGGGGGGGGGGGTCCCGGCGGAGGCAGCCCCCCGGTACTGGTGGCATCTCCCCGGTGAGCGGCAGCAGGGGGGCAGCGGGGCGAGCTGGGGGGCTGCCTGCCCCCGCCGTAGGGCTGAGAGCTGGGGGGGGGTGACGCTGCTGCCCCACGGCAGGGCGGAGGCGCAGCCTGGCAGGATCCCGGCACCAGCCCCAGGACCATGATCCCCCCCAAGGAGAAGGCCAGGGCTCCCAAGGACAGCATGACGCTCCTGCCCTGCTTCTACTTCGTGGAGGTGGGTGTCGGGGGGTGGGGTGTGGGGGGGCTGAGCCGGGGGGTCCTGCCCCAAGCTCTGGTCTTACCCCCCCCCAGACCCTGGACCTGCCCTGGCATGGAGGGTCTGGGGGCTTTGCCCCTTCCCGGCGGGCTCCACGATGCCAGTGCCCATCATTCGGGGTGGCGTGGTGGTCCCCACGCTCTTGCCGACCCCCCCCCCCCCCCCCCCAACAGCTGCCCATCGTGGCCTCCTCCATCGTGACACTCTACTTCCTGGAGCTGACGGACCTCTTCAAGCCAGCCAAGGTGGGCTTCCAGTGCTACGACCGGGCGCTTTCCATGCCCTACGTGGAGACCAACGAGGAGCTCATCCCGCTGCTGATGCTGCTCAGCCTGGCCTTCGCCGCACCCGCCGCCTCGGTGCGTCCCGGGGCTCGTCCCACGGTGGGTGGGTGGGTGGGTGGGGGGATGCTGAGGATGGAGCCAGCCCAACGGCAGAGCCAGGGCTTGGCATCCCCGTGCCAGCAGCACCAGGGGACAGGTGCAGGGAGCCTGGAGGTGCCCTGCATCCGCGTGGTGGCACCGCCGTCATCCCAGACACCCCACCCCAGGGCAGCACCCCCTGAGCCCCCGGTTCCTCCCCAGATCATGGTCGGGGAGGGCATCGTGTACTGCCTGCAGTCCCGGCTGAAGGGACGCGCCGGAGCCGAGGGCAGCATTAACGCCGGCGGCTGCAACTTCAACTCCTTCCTGCGTCGCACCGTAAGGTTTGTGGGTACGTTGTGCCACAGCCCGGGCAGGAGCTTTGCCTGCCGGGGGTGGGGGGGGCGCTGATCCAAGGGTCTCTGGGATGGAGGGGACATAGGGACACCCAGGATGCGATAGCGGGAATGAATGTCCCCACCCAGACACTGCACTGGACCCTTCCCAGCGCCTGTGGGTGCCCTGGGGCTGGGTGCCCTGTGTGGGACAGGGGTGACCCGTCACCCTGCTCCTGCCACCCCCAGGCGTTCACGTTTTCGGGCTCTGTGCCACGGCCCTGGTGACGGACGTTATCCAACTGGCCACCGGCTACCACGCGCCCTTCTTCCTGACTGTCTGCAAGCCCAACTACACGCTGCTGGGCACCCCCTGCGACGCCAACCCCTACATCACCCAGGACATCTGCTCGGGGACGGACAAGCACGCCATCCTCTCTGCCAGGTACGTGCCGGGGGGGTTGTGTGTGACCCGTGCCTCGATGCCAACCCCGTCACCCCGTCCCAACTGTGCCCCCATCTCCCCCCCCAGGAAGACTTTCCCGTCCCAGCACGCCACGCTCTCGGCGTTCGCTGCCGTCTACGTGTCGGTGAGTTCCCGGCGGCTCTCGGCTCTCAGCCCCGCGTGTGCTGGCTCCGGGGCTCCGTGCCACCGGGCAGCAGCGTCCCTCTGCTGTCTGCAACCCCCCCACCCCGTGCATGGACAAGCTCTGCCGGACACACGTGTCGAGGCGCGGTGCCTGCGCACCCGTGTGCTCACCCCCGCGCACGCACCCCCCAGCTCTCTGCATGGCCGGGGGCTGGGCAGGGGGGAGGCTGCGGTGCCCGTGGTGGCAGCGGGTGCCACCAGCCGCGACTAACAGCCTGTCCCTGCCCCATCGTCCCGCCGCCAGATGTATTTCAACTCCATCATCTCAGACAGCACCAAACTCCTCAAGCCCATCCTGGTCTTCACCTTTGCCATCGCCGCCGGCGTCTGCGGCCTGACCCAGATCACCCAGTACCGCAGCCACCCCGCCGACGTCTACGTGGGCTTCCTGATCGGCTCCGGCATCGCCGCCTACCTGGTGGGTGCCAGTCCCTGCCCTTGGGGCGGCGGCGGGGGCTCGGGAGGGAAGGGCAGTGGGTGCAGAGCCGTGCTGACCCCCCGCTCCCCCTCCCGCAGGCTTACCACGCCGTTGGCAACTTCCGTGCCCCCATGGAGAGGGTGCCGGCACCGGCGCCGGCCAAGGATGCGTTGCGGGCACTGACGCAGCGGGGCCACGACTCCGTCTACCACCAGAACAAGTCGGTGAGCACCGACGAGCTGAACCCGCAGACGCGGCTGGAGGAGGCGGCGCGGCCGGTGCCGCGGGAGAAGAACTCCCTGGGCAGCCTGAAGCGGGCCAGCGTGGACGTGGACCTGCTGGCCCCCCGCAGTCCCATGGGCAAGGAGAACATGGTGACCTTCAGCAACACCCTGCCCCGTGTCAACACCCCCTCCATGGACGACCCCGCGCGGCGGCACATGACCATCCACGTCCCGGTGGACGCCTCCCGCTCCAAGCAGCTCATCACCGAGTGGAAGCAGAAGTCGCTGGAGGGCCGGAGCATGACGCTGGCGGAGGAGGCGGCGGCGGCACACGGCCGGGGGCTGGGGGACGCCGGCGAGGACGTGCCCCCCTCCCTCTACCCCACGGTGCAAGCGCGCTCGGCCGAGCGGGCGGCCATGGGGCCCCGTGTCCTCATCCAGCCGCGGCCGGGCGCCTCGCAGCTGGTGCACATCCCCGAGGAGAGCCAGGCGGGCACCGGCACCCCGGCCGGCAGCGGGGCGGCCGTGCGGGCCAAGTGGGTGATGGTGGCAGAGAAGGGGGGAGCGCAGCGAGTGGCCAACCCCCCGCGCCTGATGCAGGTCATCGCCATGTCCAAGCAGCAGAGCATGGTTTCTGTCACCCCCAAGCACTCGGAGACCTCCTCGTCCTCCACTAGCTCCGACTCTTCCCAGTACCGCTCGCCCTCGGAGCGAGACAGCTCCAGCATCATCACCATCGACGCCCACGCCCCCCACCACCCCGTCGTCCATCTCTCCGCCGGCAACGGGCCCTGGGAATGGAAGTCGGGGCCGAAGGGGCCGGAGGGGGCAGACGCCTACGAGCTGGGCGAGATGGGGAAGGATTTCCGCGGCTTCCGCCCGGCCAAGAGCGCCGGCGTCTCCCCCGGCTCCTCCGTCAGCGACATGGAGCAGGACGAGCCGCGTTACGGCAGCCTGGCCGCCATCCCGGGGGCGGTGGGGGGTGGCGGGGAGCGGGGGGACCCCCCCACCGAGGGGCTGCTGGGCACGGCCAGCCGGGAGTCCACGCTGCGGAGGAAACCGGCCGAGAGGGACGGGCAGGGGGACAGCGAGGTGGACCACTACTACAAGAAAATGCAAGCCAGCCGCAGGTTTAAGGACTGAGCCCCCGTTGCCTTCCCTGCGCCCGGCCCCCAGCTCGGGGGGGTTGGGGGGGGGGAACGACACAACACACGACACATAACGCCGGGGTCTCCTCTCTGCTGGGGGTAGGGGGGCACCAGGATGCGGCTCTTTGGCATTGGGGCGACCGAGCGGCACAAGGATGTGGCAGAACACGGTCACACCGGACACGGAGCCAGCCGAAACGTGTGGGGGACACCCCCCCCCCCTCCAAACGCAGGACCCTGCTCCTGCCAGGGCAGCTGGGGGGTGGGGGGACTCTGCCCCCACCCCATCCCATGGGGCCGGGCAGCTCCAAGCACTTTTGACTTTCTTTTTCTCTCTAACATAGGTGCTGACATTTCTGAGGGGTTAATTTATTCCGACTCCGGAATTGTACATTTTAGCCGGGGGCGGGTGGGGAAGCAAATGGTGCTGAACGGCTTGGGGGGGGGGGCGCTGGATCGAGGGGTCCTGGGTGGGAAGGGGCGGGCTGCCGTGGGGCAGTGGATCCCAGTTTGTGTGGGGATTTATGGATGGGGGGAGTGGGGGGGGGGGGGGTGTCCTGTGAGAGCAGCGTTGGAGGGGTCCTTGCAGACCCGCCCCCCCCAGTCCTACACCACTGGTCTGTGTTGGGGAGGATGAGGGGGTGCCGGGGGGGGGTGGGTGTGTGTTTGCCCAGGGGCTCTGGGCATGCGGAGGCTGTAAATAGTGCAGGGGCTGAGGCCGGGGGTGGGCGATGGCGGGGGCTGGGGGGGGTGCGCAGGGTCCGGGCACTGCCGGGGCTGGCACAGGGCCGGGGGGAGCTGGGGCCGAGCCCCGTCCCCAGGAGCAGCAGCCCTGGGCTGGGGACCGTGGGTTTGGGGGGGGGGGGCAATGGCGGGGGGGGGGGGGGGGGTGGGAGGGGTGGGTGCCATCTCCAGGCTGTGAATGCGTCTGTCGGGCAACGGCTGGAACTGCCGTGGTTTGGAAAGCAAATAAAATATGTGGATGTTCCCCAGCTGGGCTCCTTTGCCTGATGGGGGGGGGGAGGGGGGGGCTGGTGGGCAGGAGACCCCCCTCTGGTGTTGCTAAGGGCAGGCAGGAGCCGGGGGGGGGGCCCTGCCCGAGCACCTGAGCCTGCACCGGGGCCCCCCCCAGCCCAATGGTGAGGGAGGGTGTGATGCTGCTAATGCATTGGGTGACACCCCCCCACCCCCCCCACCCCCTTTCCCAGGAGAGGTGGCTGCTGGGGCGCCCCCACCCCTCCGAAACGGGCTCAGCCTCCTTCTCCCCCCTCCACGTTAGAGCCCCTCCAGGCTCCCCATTCCAGTAGCCATCAGGCAAACACAAGCCATTCCGGCACTACAGCGTGATGCGTGACCAGCCATCGCTGCCCCATGGCGAGGAGGGGGCTCAAACCGTGCTGGGGGCTCCCTCGAACCCCGGGGAGCTGGGGAGGGGGGGGGGGAGCTGCTTGGCCCCACAGCATCGCTGCCACCTGGCTCGTCCTGCGACACCCCCGGGGACGGAGGGGCCCCGCGCACCGAGACCCCCATCTCGTCGTCCTCCCGCCACGGCAGGAAAATGCCGGCGCTGCAGTTTCCCGCCGCGTTGCTGTGGCAACGTGGGATCTGGCACCGCACCGGGCTCCCGCGTGTCACCGCCGGCAGCGGCACCACCACGAGGCCCGGTGACCCCCAGCCGCTGCCCCGTCCTTGTCCGCCCCCCGTCACCGCACCACAGCGGCCGGCGGAGCCCCGGCAGGGTGGACGCCAACCGAGGGCAGGCACCGGCGCTGAAGGCCAGTGGAGGCACAGAGACCTCAGTGTCCTTCGGTGCCGCTGCTGCCTCCCCCAGCCCCATCCCCGCACGGTGACGGTGAAACCCCGCGCGACCCGGCGCTGGCGCGGACCGCCATCTGGTCCCATTTGTCACGGCTTGTACATCACCCCGGGGAGCGGCGGCCGCCATCCCAGGGGAGAAGCGGGGACGGGGACAGCGGGCAGCGGGGGGGCAGAGGCGTCGGAAAAGCCGCCGATGCCCAAGGGAGCCAAGCGGGAATGCCGCCACGCTGCTTCTGTGCGGCCGGCAGCGGCAGGGCTGCTGGAGGGACATCGGGGACACTGGCAGGGCACGTGCTGCGGTTTGCCCGGTGCCACAACAAAGGGGCTGGAGCAGCCCCAGAGCCCCCCCCCCCCAACCCCGGCTTTACAGCAGCACCTGGTTTTGCTCCGCAGCCCGTGGGAGCTGCCAGCGAGCGGGGGCTGAGCCCCCCCCGGAGCCGCTGGGACCGTCCCAGGCTGGGACACGGCGGCGGGGACACCCTGTGTCCCCCCCCCAAACCAGGGCGAGGAGCCGATGGCAGCGAGCTGCCGCTGCCAATTGGCTTAGCAGTGGATATCCCAAAGCCTCCGCCTTGCAAACATATGGATTATCCCGCATCACCCGGGCTGGGTGCTGGAAACGCCACCCGGGGATTAGCGGGGGTTTTGCTGGCAGCAATCGAGGGCCGGGGGGGGCTGCGGCGGGGGCACAGGTGGGTTGTGCCTGCCCGGTTAAGGGTTGGTGAGCTGGGGGGGGGGTCCAACGCCGTCCGGTAGCAGCAGGAGGCCACGGAGGTGTCATGTCCCACCTCGGCGCGGGTGACCCGGGAAGGGGGAATGGGGGCCGATGGCGGCGCCAAGGCCAGGACAGAGGCGTTGCTTGGGCAGCCCTTGGCGGGGGTGGGGGGGGGAAGGGGCGACGCGGGGGCCCCCACTGCTGCCGCTCTCACGGCTTATTGCGGTGAGCGATGGCGTCACGCGCCGCTTCACGCTGCCTCTGACCCAGCTGTTTCCATAGCGACTGCCAGCCCCGCGCCATCCCACAGCCCCCAGCCCCCCCCCCCAGGCAGGCAGCCCCCCCCCCAGCGTCCCACAGACACCTCCCTTGGGGACACAAGGGGACCCAGGAAGGAGCAGAAGCATCATCTTCATCCTCATCCTCATCCATCCTTCTCCCCCCGGCCCCGCCCAAGGCCGCAGGAAGCAGTGACGGGGTCCCAAGGGACTGCTAGAACCCCCCCCCCCCCCCCCCCCCTCCGTGGGCAGGTCCCTGACCCCCCCCACCATGAACCTGGAGAAGTGACAAGGGGCTCAGCCCTGGCACAGGCACCGCTGCCCCCTCCCAGCCAAGGCCACCTGCTTTGGGACCCCCCCCCTCCAGCTGCGGGGAGGGGGGGGGGCGGTGAGAGCAGAGCTCCCCTCATTAACCAAACTCCAGTTGCTAATTGCTCCTGGAACGCTGGGCACAAACACCGCTTCCCTCCCGGTTGGCGAAATGCCGACGCGGGTGGAAGGGACGGCGGGGACCCGGAGGGTATTCGCATCCCTGAGCCGGGGGCTTCGGTGCCGCTGCTGCTCGACAGCCGCCCCACGGCACCGGCTTCCACACCCCACAACCGCGCCGGGGAGAGCGTCAGCGCTGGGAGTGCAGCCCCCGGGGTGCCTCCTCCCTCCCCACACCGCGCCGGGGCCGCACCAGGGGTACCGTTAGTGCGTACTGGTTTATGGAGGGGCGCTGGGAAGCACCCGGGGTAGGGAGCTGGCAGCGATTCCATGTTCTGCACCCAGAGACGCTGGGGCCGCGCGGAAGGACTCCCCATTCCAGTAGCCATCAGGCAAACACAAGCCATTCCGGCACTACAGCCACGAGCCGCTTCCCCCTGCTCTGGGCAGGGCGTTGTGTGGAAGAGCCGTTGGATGCGGAGCTGGTGAGACCGGTGTATTCCCACTGAAAGCGACCCAGGTTTCCCCAAGTCAGCGTTTCCCCTTGGAGATCTCCTTGGAGACGTTCCCCAACGCTGTGGCCACGGTGTCCCGGTCACAGGCAGGAGCGGGCTCCGTGGTGCCGAGCAGACACAGGCAGGGCAGCACCGGGGGGCTCTGCCCCAGCCCTGCCCCCTGCCCTCAGCATGGGGGGCTGGGGACACCCCACCGCTGGGGACACCCTGCCCCGGTGCCACCCTGACCCCCCCATCCCAGGAGTCTCTGCCCAGGGAAGGGACAAGGGAGAGGACAGCAGAGCCACCGGCAGGATCCATCCTCCCACCAGGCAGCTGCCACTGTTTCCATGACAACCCAGCCCATCGCATCCCATCCCATCGATATCGGCTTTGCCTGCAGCCAGGGCTGGGAGGCCATAATTACTGCACCAGGCTGCTAATTAGCAATTCATTACTTGTCAGAGAGGGACAGGGCTGGGCACAGGGAACCCCCCTCGCTGGGCTGGGGGTCTCGTGCCTTCCGCAGGGCTCCATCACCCCCAGGCCTGGGCTCCACCGGGAGCAGGAACAAAGGCAGAACTCGGTGCCCACAGCTTCACCCAGGGACCTGCTGGGGCCAGGTAGGACGTGGATGGACACTGGCCACGCTCTGCAGCTCAGGTCACCTCCCTGGGACATCAGGTCACAACAACCTTCCCAGCATCTAGGAAGAAATCGGGTCCCAACAAGCTCATCCGGGAAACCAGACGGGCACAGAGATGGCAGTTTGCACAGCCTCTGCCATTGCTCGCCGGCAACCCTGGCACCAGAGAACATGCTGGGCCAAACCAGGAGCAATTAACACTCGTTGGCGCAGGGCTGTTCCAAATCCTCTCACACTTCCAAGGAACAGCCATGTCAGCAGCCCCAGCCCCTGCAGGAGAGCTGCCATGAAAGGTGGAGGCTGCCATGAAATCAGCTGCTGGTCGGTGCCCCTGCACAGAGGGGACAGCAACAGCTCAGGACATTTCTTCCTTCCACCCCCTGAGAAGATGGGGTGCAGGATGGCACTGGGGCGCTGCACCCCCCTTTCTGCTCCAGCTCCCAGCACAGCGCACTGGCCACCACAGCCCAGGATGGGCTTCGGGGGAATCCCATCTCCCCCCTGCTCCGCCGCGTCCCCCCCCCCCTCCGAGATGAAGCTTTGGGAGTTCCACACACCGAAGCCCAGCTCTGTCCTCAAGAGCCCAAGCACGCTCCGAGAGCTCCAGGGCTGCACCAGGGACTCTCAGAAAGGAGTTTTGGCCAAGCTGAGCTGGCCAGTGAGAAACCAAATCTCTGTGACAAGCCCCGCTCCTCAGGGAGCGGAGGGAGACCCCGCTGTGCCCAACAGGGGGGTGGCTCGCACAGAGCGGCCCCCAGGAACCAAAGCAGCCCCAGGAGGCTGAGGGCTCCAGGGCCTCACTAGGGACTTTTGGAAAAGAGTTTTGGCCAAGCTGAGCTGACCAGTGAGAAACCAAAGCTCCGTGACAAGCCCCGCTCCTCAGGGAGCGGAGGGACACCCCGCTGTGTCTACGGGGGGGTGCTCGCATCGAGCGGCCCCCAGGAATCGAAGCCATCCCTCGTCCCGCTCTGCAGGAGCCTCAGCTCCAGCTGGCCAGAGCTTCACCACAGCTACAGCACAACACTACAGAGAGAATCACGGATTTGACTGGAAAGTGGGTTATTTCATGGGTATTAGCTAGAATACATGGAAAGTTTAGGAACATGAAGTAAAAAAAATAACAATAAAAAAAAAAAGGTGTTGGAGCATGACACAGGCAGAGCATCAGTGAAGGCCCCACAGCCTCATACCTCTGAACTCACCGCGGCACCCACAGGCTGGAGAGGGGACGGACGCGGGTGACAGCCCCCCGCGCCCCGGGGCTCACCACCCCTCACCGCACAGCGGGGCCAAACTGCCAGCCCAGAGGTATGTGAGGAGTCAAAAGTTATATAAAATGAGGCAGCTGAAATTACATTAGAAGGAAAAAATCAGAAGCAAAATAGGCACAATAAAAAGATAGGAAAATCAGAAGCAAAGAATACAGAAGAAATTTATTGAAAGCACAAGTACAGACTGGCCAATAACTGCTTTCTACAATCTGAACAGTAAATAATGGAGCTACAGAAAGGTACAAAGGTTGTTATAAAATAGTTTTAATTTCATTTCTTTTTGCATTACAAACATTCTTTGAAAGAGGCAATGGAATTCTGATGTTGTGTATGCTTACCCTCCCCACCCCACCTTCCACAATACTGAACCTGTAATAGCTGTTATCAAAATATACAATACATCTGTTCACCATAAAAAACTGGGTTTTGCTGCCCCCTCATGTCTTACAACAGGTATAAAAAAATTATAAATATGTACACCCTTTTTGTTACTCACATTCTTTACATGCAAACACAGGGATCCAAAGGAAAAAAACCCACAATCGCCTGGGTTCCGGGGTTACCTCACTTCATTTGCTTGCATTTTGCAAAAAAAAAAAAAAAAAAAATCTAAAGAGCCTGTGGGTTGACCAAATCAGTGTTAAAGGCCACCGGACAGGTTTCATTCCGACAAGCCTCCCTTCCCAGGCGCCGGGCTGAGGCTGACAGAACGCGCTGAAGGTTACACCACCGCTGTTCCGCTTGGGTTGCGGGGACGCTGCGGGGTGGATGGAGCCTGTGCTTCCCCCCCGCCCCCGCAGGAGGAACCCTTTTGCCACTTCAGGAGGAAGGGACACGAGCTAATTAGCTCCGACAACTACTACCAAGACACCGGAATTTGCCCTCCTGAATGTGAGATGCTGGCAAGGAAACCTGGAGGAGTTCCCGGAGAGGGGATCTCAAGGCTCCGTTAACAGGCTCGCTCAGATTTCGAGGTAACCGAAACCAGCATCCGCTCCCAGGCTGAGCTCTCCCAGGGCACCGCCTGCTGTGAAGGTGTTTCACGCTCCGCAGCCACAAGCCGAAGACTTAAGGCAGACAAGGATTCCCGATCTCACCCCAGCAACCCAAGCTGAACCCCCACTCAGCCGTCACACGCTCCTCCAGCATAATTCACATCCTCGAGAGTCCAGGGAGGAAACTAAGGAAAGTTAAGACTTTTCCAAACACTCAGTGCTAGGCAAGTCAAGAGCTCCCACACTAAGCAAGGAAATCATAACTTGCAACACTAAGACAATTAAAAAAAAAAAAACAAACTTTGGTCCACAATTTGCAGAAAAACCCTGAAAAAAAGTACAAGATTCTTGTTATTTTGCATCCGAACACGTTGCAGGTTAGAGGGAAATGTAAGGCAACATCGGATTACACAAAATAGAAGGCAGAATGGCCTGGAAAAGAGTTGTAAGCCAGGAAAAAAAAAAAATAAAATGGTTTTATCATTGGGAAAAAACGATCTGCTGCATTCTACTTTTAATAAATTCCCTTCCTATAACTTAAAAGATCTGGGCTTATAGGTTAAAAAAAGTAAAAACTTTAGCCTGGGTCCTTTTTCTTAAATTCACAAGCTATTTGTGCTTGTTATCTCAAACACTTTGCTTTAAAAAAAAAAAATCTGCTTTGCTTAACACGTTTTATCGATTTCATTACATTACTCATCCTCAGTCATGACCTCAGCCTGATAACTAAATTCCTGCCCTACAGTTTCAATTACAAAAAAAAAATAAAATAAGAGAGTACAGTATACAAGGGTAATACCACAAAGGAGTAAATTTAGATTATGTTTATACCATCTTATCATTCTATAAAAGGTACTTAAACTATTTCGTTTGCATATAAAGAGATTAGAATATTTGGTCAACTGGAAATATTGCTAGGCACAGATGACAGCAACGGCATCAAAAAGTATAATACAAGAATTAAAACAAAAAGCTCAAACGCTGAAGACATGCTATAAGAATGATGTCAGAGCTACATTGGTCTTGTTAATCTCAAATTAGGGGCACGAAGGTGACTCACATGAACACCTTTCTAAATGTGGGATATCCAATAATTCTTCAAATCCTAGCCAAGTATTTAGAGATATATATATACACACACACACGATTTCGACAAACTCGTAATGATTCGTCTTCACAAGTGTCCAACAGTGGTTAAATTTCATCTCCTGATCAATGCTCTTGTGAAGGGCAGAGCCCGGGGACTCGCTGGTGACAATGGAATGATTTGGTTTGGGAACGTTTCCCCACCCAGACCTTTCCGCTTGGTCTGAATGTTACGGACAAAGGATCTTAAATAACTCCCACTTGCTGTTTGCAGATGGCGATAAAACCACGAGCGGATTGGAAAGTGGCATGAAGAGACACGACACTATGCAGGTTGCGACATTTCACGGACAGTGGGATACAACTGCCTGAAGAGTCAAAGCCCAATATTTTCTTTATCCACTTTGCCAGCTTCACTTGTCCTTCCCCACCACGAGCCGGGCAGTCAGCCAGAGCTCACCGCTTTCCCCTCAACTCTCCCATCCACTCCCTGCAGCTCCGATGTTTTCCCCAAAGAAGTAAGAAGGTTTAAGGCACAGGACAGCAGATGCACAGTTAAGGTAGGATCAATGCAACTTAATGTTTGTGCTGGGCGAGTTGGGAGCTCCTATACACCACGCATTTTGCAAAATCCTGACTGAAAAGGCGCTAAAGTGAATTTACACAGTGGTTTTAGGTCTTTCAAGGCATGGATGGGTAAAGAAAATAAAAAAGGCATCAATGTGAAACCTGATAAACTTGTTAGGATCTGCTTTTTGGGGGAGAAGGAGCAGGAGGGGAGGGGAATTTCCCAGAGCAGGTTCCAAAGTGTAAACTTTAACTTGTGATTTTTATTTGAACAGTCAAGATTGTTACCCATCACCGCAAGGTTAGCAATATGAATTAGATTTAATTATTATTTTTTTTTTTTAAAAACCGGTAAACTGATTTCTCTTTAAAAAAATAAAATCTCTGGTCTTTTAAGGTCACTTCAGCTGCATTTTTAAAGTGGCTTTTTTTCTGGAATGATGGAAGTTGAAACCCTCGTGTTCAGCCTTTTAAAGGTCAAGGCTGAACCCAAGAGGTTTTAAGTCAAGTCCATTTTGTCTCACGCCTTCCAAAGCTCTAAATGGTGGACTTCGAGAAGGACACACGCAGGTGATGGTTCTCACCCAGGTCATGATTATGGAGCTCAATGAGCGACTGAATGGCTTCTTCCACAGAGCCCATCTGGATCAGAGCCATTTTACGGTCCTTCCTGACAAGACACAAGTTTCAGACACATTCAGTACCTCCATATGCAGAGTTTCCCTAACTCCGTGCAAGTTTCTTACCCAGCACTCAACAAGGCAGCAGAAAATTAACTAGACAGGTAATTGCAATATACTTCTACCCTTCTCATGCTGAAAAGCCCAGTGTAAGGACAGGACGTAAGAGAAAACACTTACTGGAAGAATTTGAATCCTTTGACCATCCCACCATTGGTTGAAAATAACATCTTAAGGTCTTCTTCAGTTATTGAAGGTCTGAAACAAATAGTTTTTGCAGTCAAATGTACATCGATGGACTAAATTAATCTCTAAACACCAATTCTCATTAGAGCTTTTTCTAAATTCTCTACCAGTAGCTTCTTGGACTGGGAAAGGCGATGAGGAGGAAGATGGGCAAGCCTTCCTCCTGCTAGCAGCAAAAAGCTGACTGTATCTACTCACACACTAAAACTGCAAACATTGTTATACTCAGCCACGTAGGAACTCTCCAGGGAGGTACTTACGGAATATTGGACAGATGAAGAGTGGCAGATGGGGGAAAGATGTTTTGGAAATTTTTGGAGCCTGGTTTCTTGAAACGATGTAGAGGAGAATTTCCATAGTCCTTAGTCAGACCTTGGTCCTCCTGTCCCTCGCGGGGAAGCTGCACTGTGTGGTGCTTGGACAGTGTTATACGGATTGGCTTCCCGTGGAGCTTCTGGCCATTTAAATGGCTCATGGCTGCAAGGGTTAGAGACAGCACTGACTACAGCGGTATTTCACAGTTCCGTCCAGATAGGTAAGTCAAAGCTAGAACTTCATTCTATTTCTTCCCTATCCAGATGCCGCATCCTCCAGGAACTGCGTGACAGCCATTGTCACTCTGCCTCACTGTATTGGTTATGTTATTTTCCCCTCCAGATTATCTCGCACAAAAAAACCATACCTTCTCCAGAGCTGCCCCAAATCCATACTACATACACAGGCAGGTAATTAAGCGCATGGAAACATTCAGGTTTTGGGTCTTTTTTTTGAAGAGAAGAAAGTACTGATATTAAAGCTTTAATTACCCATTAGGTCTCTTAGCGCTAAGCGTCTCATACTTTTAAGCTTGCTTACCAAGCTGGGCCTGGTTCCCATCAGCCATCTGAACTAGGGCATTCTCTTTCTTATTAAATAAAATCTTCACCCTCTGCACATCACCATAGACTCCTTCAGAAAGTGAGGAAACAAGAAAAGTCTTAGGTAATGGAAAAAATGAAGTCGCATTCAACTTAATATTAGCTAATCAATCCAACAGCAAAAACATTCATTCACAACCAGAACTGATCTCATTCCAACCATGGTTACTTATTCTGCTCTAATTAGGGAAAATTCTTATATAGCAGAATAATAATGGAACAATACATTAAAGAAAAGATACTGGGTTTCAGCAAAAAAGCAAAAATCTTACTGCCAGAAGACTGGACAATTTAGCATGCTATCACAATTTAAAACTCTTATAAAAAGACATGCAAAGCAATAAACCATGCATAACTGAACATAAAATAAAGGCAAACTAAATTAAATAGCAAACTAAGTAAACAATGTAAAAATGAAATTATGCATTCAAAAAAAATGGCAAACTGCAAACTGTACATTTTTGAAGTATCAAAAAAAGTAATCTCAAATAAATGAAAAACAAGGTAATAAAAAGTGTGAATAATAACATACCGAAAAGAATAAAGAGGCATTGGGGTGTAACTCTCTTTAGAGAACAGCAGAGCAAGGCAGCGGAGGGACAGGGAAGAGGTAAGGAATCGAAGGGGAGAGCGAGGTTGCACAAATCGTCCACAACGAGGAAGGGCAGAGTCCCCGCAGGAAATGGCGAAATTGGTTGATGGATGATGAAGTTTTCAAGATGGTTAATATTGAAGGGCAGGTTGGTTTCCGAAGAGCAGGGTTTTTTTTTTTTTTTTTTTTGGAAGGGGAATGTTTTTTTTTTTTGTTTCAAGCAACAACAGGAAGCAGAAGTACCGTGCAGTCAGTTGGCAAAGAAATTCCGGATCAGGGGAAGAAAAAAAATTCAGGGATGGGGAGAAAAGAAAAAAGTAGCAAAAAACACAGGTCAGTAAATACATAAGGAAATATGTAGTGTTCCATCAGTCAGATTTATAGAATTCTACATACAATAACTTGTTTACAGAAACAGTTAATAGGTTTTACCTAGTGGAACACAATGATAAAGAAAAGGCATTTTTACTTAAGATATACAAAGAAGTAAGAGACAGTATCACAACAGAGTGACTTCTACAGGCTTTAATACAGAATTAAATTGCAATGATAGTCCCTAAAATTTGACTAAAAAGAATTTTCTCAGATTACAAGTATTTCTTAGAAGAAATGACTTCATGGATCAAGTCAAAACCACAGCTGTATTGGTTGCTTTAGGACCAGTGACTACTGGCAGCAATCCATATGGCACACTCAGCTGTAACAAAACAAGAAAGGTCCAATTTAGATACCAACCACCGCCTTCAAGGCAAGAGTTATGTGGATGAGCAGCTGTACCACTACAAAAAACCTCGAATGTTTGCTACAAGTGCTTGGTAGAAAGGAACTTGGTACCTCACTTGCAACAGAGGTCTATTCCCTTCCACCTCGGTGGCTCGGCCTCACCATGCAGAAACCCCAAACTGCTGTTCCTTAGGCCAGAAAGGCAGGAAAAGCACCTCTGCTCCCAGTGAACAGCACTAACTTCGCACCCAGCCAAGGGTCGGCATCCAAAGTCAAAGCAAGCTGAGACATGCAGGTTTCCTCCACTCATCGTGGAAAGGAAAAATACAGAGTGATATCGATTCCCACAATTCTGACTCCGAAAAAAAGACTTATATGTTAGTGCAGAGTAGTCACTCCAGAGAAATACTGTCTCTTAACTAACTGGTTGTGGCACAGGTAAGTTTCTACAACACTGATTATACAGGCAATGGAAAAAAGTTTCAGGTCTGTTAGTTCACAGCTTCAGTACAAGTATCAAAGTCTCTCTAGCCCAAAGATAAGCTGGATGGATAGTGAAGAGCTCATCAAAAAAATACAAGGCATGAAATAACTGCTTGCTCCTACTTAACCAAGAGCTGTGCAACATCATTCAGACACTGCTCCGAGCGCTGGGAACACATGCAACTATAACAGGTCCAGCACAATCCTTTGGGCTGTCACTGCCACCCAGACAATGCAAAGTCATCCCAAGAAACACACGCTTGACAGTATTACACTGGTCAAGAGTAACGACGCCAGCTCTTAAGGCTTAAGACTGTTTGTTATCTGAACAGCAAGTCGTGGGACCAAGCCAGAGAAGACACAGTTCATGGAATGGCAGAGCAGTTCCTAGGCAGAAAGAGCAACTCATCCCATCCAAAGCTGTATCACAGTCCCTGCCATTATTTCATGCCCTGGAGAAAACAGTAATGACAGATAAAAAGAGTAGTCTGAAATACTGATTCAATCGGTTTGTCTCATCAAGAGTTAAATATTTTGATCATTCATCACATCCAGGCTTCCCCTTTGATGCAAAAGAGGTTTTGTGGTTACTCTGACATTGCTGGTAAGTTTTACAGCTATGCAAAGTAGTATTAACTTGTGTGCACAGTCCCACCAGTTAAGAGTGTTTTTCAGCAGAGACTCATCGTACTCTACTGCACACACTGGAAGATTCTACACTTTCAATCCAACAAAGAGCCAAAAGCTGACCAAAGAAAAATCCAAGAGACCTGTATCAAATCTCTTATGATGCTCTCTTTTATTAAAGAAGATTTTTGTTCAAATATGACTTGCTTTATTTTTAAAGAAACCCCAATATTTCAACTCACTAAGTTAAGTAGAATTGAACATGTAAACTGTGAGCTGTTATGGGGTTCATCTAAGAAAAAACTTCCAGGAATCTTGGAAAGGGAAAATGTGCAAGCACATGGTAGAAGAAATAACTGCACAGGTACAAGGTCAAGCTGGCAGGGGTCCAGACACTACACAGAAAGAGCAAAGGTCAGGACAAACTCTCTCTGCAGTTCTGAATTAATGTTATTAAAAACTAGAACATGCTATGGGAAAGAAAGAATGGAATTGACTATTCTGTGACCCAAATGACACTATTCCATGGAATGGCAGGGAGACTCCAAATAAAAGAGGGAGCAAGGGACAGGCATTGTAGTCTTTATGGGACAAGAGCAGGCAGGCAGCATCCTTGGCTTTGAACCAAAGAAGAGCAACATTTTAATTTGCGATGGATTTTCTCATTTCCCTTCAGCAACTAGAGTACTGATCTGCTTTGAGTTTTAGAGTCGGCAGAGCACGTCATCTGTTTTTCTAGTTTTGCCGTTTCCTTTAGGATACAGTAGGATTTCACTTTCAATGAGTTTCAGCACAATCTCTGTTCAGAAAGTGAAAGCAGAGGTAACAGGAAGGAGAAAAAAAAGTAAAGTTAGGACTCCACTAACCTCAGGATTCAGATTGCTAACCAGCAGAACAGAGTTCCCTGCCCCAGCGAGGCCGGGAATGGCAATCCGTCCTGCTGCAGCCGCTGCAGCTGCTGCTGATGGGATAGCCAAAGGAGCTAGTGCTCCATGAACATTTGGAACTGTCAGGCCTGGAAATTAAAGAATATTAACCAGTAAAGAAATTAACAGCACGTACTCTAGTGTATTTGCTGCACCAGAAGGGAGAACAGCACGCCTTCTGCAACATGCAAGTAACCATTCAAAACGCAGTGACCACGTATTCTAGGAGCAATAGGAGCTTCCAATTCTGGTGCTGCAGGAAATGTCATCATTCCTAATCGTATTTGCTCTTGCAGTGCCTGGTGCTTAACAGGTGCCTCTCAGCACTATCTTGTTGACTACAATATTTTGCATGTGTCACAAGAAGCGGAATCAGCACAAAGCCTCAGCTCCGTTGGTGCAGGAAGGGTATCACAAACAGTGCATTCGTAAGGGTCTTTCCAACCAGTGCATGCCAAAAACGCTTTGTTCTTTAACCATGCATGTAACAATCAGACATCATACACTGCCATCGGCTCATCTCTTCTTGAATCGAGAAACATTACCATTTTATTTACAGGCATCTCTAGGTTGCTAACTGTAGCAGCTGGCACCTCACCCTGTTAACCCTCCATAGGGAAGAGCTTTAGAGTTCAACCCAAAATTGCTAGGAATCAGTTAAACTATTTCTCAAAGTGGCATCGTCTATGTCCCCAACAGGACAGGACACTGACAAAACATCAAGGGTTCATCAGTTTGATCTGTGCTGGCTTGTCATAAGCAAGGAAATTCCATCCAGTTACAAGAAAGTCAACATAGCTTGGTATGCTATGAAAAGCAAAGCAAAAATTGTTTAGTCTAGCACTCCAGTGAGTGTATTCAGCACCTAAAACCTAAGCCTTTAATCTCAGACACTTGGATACCTCTGTAAGTAGCAATAATTTGTTACCTACAACATGAGCTGCAAACTTCATGGTGCAACTGTAACACTATGTAATTAGGTTTGTGTTTAAATACCAGCTTTACTCAAAATATTTAGGAATGGACAAAGATTCCTTGCTTTTGACCACACTTAACAGCAGTCAAAGTGAGTTCCCAGCCTCTGCAGCCACGTGAGGCAATTTGCAATATCAAAAAAATTGACCTCCTTCCCCATCTCCCCCAGTTATTTTCAGTACTGCCTTTTCTGTTCTCTCCCATCCTGCTACTTATTTTCCTTGTCACTGGGATACCGCCTAGCCAGAGGTGCTACAGCTGCACACTTGCATTCCTAGTTGAGATTATGTACTGAAACATCATTCTAACCCCAATAAAAATATCACTACTTAGCTTTAAAACATCAAGATGCTTCAGCAACAGAAAACCCATATAAAATTTCAACTTACGAAATACAGTACCTGCAGCCTGAGGAATTGCAAAGGTGGGAGGAAAGCCAGCTCCTGCATACGGAGAAGCGGAGATTATTCCTGGGGCACCTGAGAAAGGTATACACATTATACAGAGACACTCAACAGCGAGAACTCTAGACTTAGCTGGAATGCCGTGATCTGCCCTTCAACATAAGAATCTAGTTGAAAGCTAAACCCTAAAACACAAATAGTAGTTCAGAAACGCCTCTACTGTAACACTGAACTCTAAGAAGTTACAAAACCCATTCTTCCTCCAACTCCGCTGCTCTGAAACAGCCATTAGGATATAGCTGTTGACCAGAACACAAGCCAGTAGCTCCTGCAACTGTTTAACCACAACACAGTTTTCAAAGTATAGGTTACAACACCCCAAATCATCCCCGAGCCCATACTGTGGGCAAAACAGCAGATGGCACTAGAAGCACAGACAGATTGAAAACCTTAAACAGTCCTCACCCAAATGGAGAGGAGCCTTCAAAGCAGCAGCACACACCCACACCCATATGTTCCTATTAGTATTTTGCACCAGTCTGATTCAGTGGTTCTCAAATTTTCCTCTTTAGCCACACCGTATTCCAAAATTTCTGTGACCAAACACACTAGAATTGTGTCCCCTCCCCTCCCTTTCCCCATCTGACACACACAGTCACATCTGTCCTGCTCCCATTGGAAGATTTCTCACCAAAAGCAGCTGCCATTGTCTGATCAAGAGCGGGCTGGTTATCCCCAGAAGGCAGGTCTGGTCGTGTATAATCTCTGCTCTTATCGTTATTGTATTTTACATTGAGGCTTGTGAGCTTTGAGAAATCTATGCGCAGTGTACAACAGGCATTGTAGATATTCTGTCCATCTAAAGACTGCAAGGAAACAAACCATTCTTCATCCAAGATGCATTTAACTAACATCACAGCAACAGATCTCTGAAGAGAGAAGGTGTTACACCATCCCAGGTACCAGGGTGTATCTGCAGACGGAGCCGGTGTCTTGCTTTGTGTAGAGAACACACCGCTTCATTTGAGCCCCTTCAGCATTCACCCGAGTTACCCGCACTGCTCTTGGTTGGGAAATACCCTCCTGCTCCCACACGTGATCTGCCACGAGGGCAATGCTCACATAAACCGAATACTTTCTAACACTGACCCTAGATTAAGAAAAAGCCAGCCTAAAAAGTTAAAATAATTCAGGTGTTTAGCACTGCAGGCATACTACTCACCAGTTTGGCATGCTGAGCACTCACTGGGTCAGCATATTGTAACAGGGCCTGAAATTGGTTGTTCTTCGTGAATGTAATAATTTTCAAGACTGTACCAAACTTGGAAAAAATCTGCAAGATAATATTTGCATATATTGTTATCTCATTTCCAGTAAGTTAATTTCATATTGATTATTAGAAGCAGTAACAACAGAAGTTATCCTTTCACCTTGTTAGCTTTGCAACTCAACAGTGTATGGTTTTGCCCTACACCGCTGGCACTGCTTAACTTGCACCATGGCATGAGACTAAAAAACAACAGGGTGACTGAACGGCCCCCTTAATAAAGTTTTTTGTTTATTATGAGTTCCTACACAGGACAATTCACATACACCTTCACAAACTGGAACTTTCCAAGGATTTCCAGGATTCTTAAATGCAGTCAAGTTTGCATTTTAAACGCGAGGATTAAACTAAGCAGCCACAGAGGACAGCAGGAACTTTCCAAATCGGCAACTGTCCACATGACTCCTTGACACTGGATTTGCTTCCCCCTACCCTTGCACGATGATGTGTAGCAGCTACTTCTGCTAAAACCTAAAGAAAACTTGAAGAGCTGTCTTGAAAACAAATGTTTGTCCCATGCACCGTACCAGACTGTAATCCAATTAAAATGGACCAGCAATCAAATCTCTGGAAATTCAAGTCTGGCCAGATTGGGACCAAAAATAGAAGAATCTTGAGTAGGTGTCTGGGTCTCCAGAAAGTAGAAATTTGATAGCCATGTTCAGAACTTGAATTATACAGACATATAGACATTGCAAATACAACAATTCACTATTTGTTGCTAGCCCTTCCTCCAGGACAATCGTCAAGAAGTTGGGGCAACGTGTTTTACCTGATGCAGAACATCTAGAGTGACAGGATAGAAGAGATTCTCAACAATGATCCTCAGGACAGGGCTCTGGCCAGCCATCGCCATTCCTGCATCTACTGCTGCAGCAGAGGCTGACAATGCTAGGTTTCCAGACTGGACAGAATTCACTGCTTGCAGAGCTGCTTGGGCACGCTGCAGAACCAAACATTCTGTTAGACTGACACTCCTGCTTGCAAAAATACACAGTCAGCTTCTCTTGAGCTTCCTATCTGCAAACTACCAGCAGAACTCAACAGTTAACAGAACAACAGAAAACAATTTACCATTCCTAAGGCAACGATTTTTGCACATTTTAAACACGGACAATACAGACCACCCCGATCAGTAAGAGCAATGCAAAAAAATACAAACTAAAAATATGAAGTACTTATGCTACTGCTAGAACCTCGCTCAGCACCCACCAATGCAGCAAAATTATTCCATTGTTTCAAAAAAAGGAAAATCTAGGCTCTTCTGGGGTGAAATACCATCTCCACAATCCTACAGAAGCTGACAAGACTGAAAGATTAATGCACATCTGCTATAGGGATCCAGGAGTGAAAACTGATTTGGAGTTCTCCTGCAGAGTCCTCCTCATACATACAACATTACGATGTGCTCACTGTTGTGCATCAGATTCTGGCTTTGTTAGATGCACCCAATAGTAGCATTTCATCTGCACAGCACTAGATGCTCTCTGATCCCGGGGAAAGGCAGCCTGAAAGGTAAGAGGAGGCAAACCGGCGGTACTCAGCAGCCACCCCTGATAAGGAGGCACAAGTAACTTGAACTTCTTTCCAGTGTTCCTGTCCTGAAAGATTGCCAAGTGCAGCTGAGCTGAAAAAGGGACCTTTTTACCCTAAGCAGAGCAACCCTACACGGAAACTCTAGACAGCCCAGACAAGGTCTTAACTGCTGTGTTCAAGCACTGCCTGCCTCAAAGCCAGCACTTACCAGCACCAGACTGTATTCAACTGCAGACACAAGTTTTGCCCTATCAGGCCTTCGTTTTACATAAATTTTTCCAATATCAGAAATGAATGTCCTAAAGCACTAAATGTTAATCTTGTCTTTTGCTACTCTAACTAAAGAATGCTAAAACACCACTTCTCATGATCTCATAGTCACTATGCATTTTTTTCCCTTGACATTAAGGAAGCTTTAGCAGCTCATTTAACAGTCTGCTGAAGCTTTGGATAAAAGCTATTACAGGAGATCTTATTCCATCAGCTAGATGCTAGTATGCTCTGTTCACCACTTGGATATTAAACCAAATCTCAAAACCCTCCCAGGCCTACACTAGCAGCACAAACCAAATCAGCAGCTGAGAACTCTGTCCCTCCCACCAGGATGACAATGTACAGAACAAGAACTCACTGCTTGGTTTGGAGAGTTGTCTGTCTTAAGCTCCTTGTGGTTGGAGAACTGAATGTAGATGGGCTGGCTCCGCAGGACTGGAGTGACTGTGGTATAGTAGTTTACCATGGTGTTGGCTGCCTCTTCCGTATTCATTTCTATGAAAGCCTGCGCAGAAGTCAAACCCAACATTGACATATTATCAAAGAGACAACACTAACAGGCAACAGCAGCATTATACAACTGATAACCTTAGGAAGAACTTCCAGGTGAATTTTAACTGCATTTGATTTTCACAACCGCGTTTACATGCAAGTTTTTATACACAGAATTGTTTAAGAACCGACTGTGCGCAGAACAAATGAGGATCTTCACTGCCCAGACCGACTTAATGTATATAATGTTTCAGTCTCATCCTAAGATCTCCCTGCCACAGATATTTAGGAACCTGACAGTCACAGAAGTGTCTGCAAGAACCCAAGAATACAGCAATAATCCAGACTCCCCAACGCTTATCATATTTAGCAACTTGCCATACTTCTCTAGGGAGCAGGAAGCCCACTCACTGTTCTGTACCTTCATGGTCTTCTCTACTTCAGAACAAAAACGTAAGGGATTGTAGCAAGTCATTACATTAAGTATTCACATATAATCACACCATGCAATATGTGAGAGGCACATTTTCATAATTAAGATTAAAGACATAGTATTTTAAGCGATGATTAAAGTTGGCTTGCCTTTTTACTCCTTAATTTGTAAGACAATTTTAGCTACCAAATTAGTGCACACCTTCTGCATTACCCAAGAGTGTTTTAGCTGTACCTAGCTAATTTATTGTATCTGTAAAGGTGTCCTTAATACGCAAAGTTACACTGGTGGTTACTCAACTGTCAAGTCATCTTGAGTGAAAAAGGCCAACTCATGTCACTGCTGTCCAAATAATTTACCTGGTCTGTAATTTAAAAACCAGGCATAATGCTAATTATAAGTGACAACCTATAATTATGGACTTAGCTCCTTGTACAGTCTGAAAATAGTATTTTCTACAGCTCATGGGATAATCACGGAAAAGTAAAATAATAGTATGCAGAAGTTATTGACTCCTAATACATGACAGTTGTTTAAACAACTTGGATCTGGTTTACTGATGACAAACTCATCAAGCCTTTGACATAATCCCAGCTTTCAATTAGGGAGACAATACCTGATTTTTTCCTTTCAACATGAGCAGATTGGTGACCTTGCCAAAAGGTAAGCCCAAAGAAATGACCTCTGCCTCCGTGACGTCACTGGGGAGTTTACGGACGTGGATTACTCGGGATGGGACCCCAGCACTTCTACTATCGCCTTTGAATTTTTTGCTGTCGTTTCCATTAGCTGTAAAAAGCAAGAGTTACTGCTTATTAGACCGGGTTTGAAAGATATGCACACACTTACAACTTCTGACATACAGTTTGTGCTCCCCATCCAGTTATTACTCTCGATTACAGAGAAATTCAATAGTCTAATTTAACTAGAGTCTGAAGACACATGGTTTTACTCATTTTTTTTTTTCCTCCGAATTACATGATGCAAGTGTCATAGCTGAATGCCACTGCAATGGAATCAACTCTCCAGTGGCCATTTTACAGCTTGTTTACAGCACCCACCCACCCACATTTCTACTTTGTGTAGGTCTGAGCCGCTCACTCGAGATTGCTGCTCACTTCCTTTTCACTCTAACGAGTATTCTTGGCAATGAAACAGGTTGAAGGGGACATCTTAAAACAAGTGATATTAAACCAAACGATATTAACCCAAATACGAACCAAAAATGTAACTTTAGCTCAGATGGATTATACATATGGCAAAGACTGCCAGCAGCACACCACCAGAGACATGAGCTGATCCAGTTTGGATCTGGGAGGCCACGGGCAGAACAAGAAGGGACTCAAAAGACAACAGGAGCTCAAAGTAAGACAATTCAAGGCCCTGACCAGCACAGAGGGCAAAATTCTGGACTGAGCACCCAAGGACACTGCCTTGGGTGGGATTACTAACCTCTAGATGGTGTAAGACTCCCAAATAGCAGCAAACTACTACGCACAGCCAAAATAATCCTACATGAAATTCAAATGTGCTTAAAGTATAACAGTTTACAGCAAAACCTGCACGTTCTAATTCGGTAAAATCATTTTAGCAACTGTTCTGCAAAAATTTTTTTCAATCTACTAACCTTGTAAGGGTATAGGGCAGAAGTTTATTATTATTCAGCATTGCCCTACAAAAGGCCTTAGTAGCACTAAAAATGCATAGCTTTTAAAATTAAGACTAAGTGGGGAAAAACCAGACCTCCTCACAGTATTTGCAATACTTATCAATTGCTATTCTTTTTTATAGGCAATATTACCTGCAGAAGAAGAGTTGCTGCTCATGATAAAGGGTCCGTTAGTAACACAAGTAGAGAAAAGCTCGTCAGATCCCCGCTGGAAAAGAAAAGTTGAAAGGTAAACTGACAGCATTTTTACTAAACTCTATTCAGGTACTCCTAAAGCAGAACAATTGAAATTAAGGCGTAGAGAAGATGAACAGAAGCGTAAGTGAAAATATACTGACAGTGGGCAGTGAACCTCACCTCCACCATAAATTAAAGATAAGCAAGATCCAATTTAGTAACTGAGTAGCACTATCCAATATCTCTTTGCAGCTAAGCATTAGGAATCTTAAAAGATGAAGCATTGCTGAATTGTCTGAAGCCACTACATGCAGTGTTGTGCACTGATATCCACATTTTCCTGTTGTATCTAACAAAAGGGATTTTGGACTACTCATATCAGACAAGTTTTTCTTTTTTTTAGGTTAAGCTAGAACAACACTGTAGTTGATCAGGAGCAGCAAAACACAGAGAGGCCTCCTGGCATTCATCAAGAGGACAGAGACTATTTTACTGGGGGTTACCAGGAGTAAGGAAGTCTGAAGCAAAAGACAAGTTATCAGAAACTGGCCTAAGCTGTTAGTGTATGACTTGGCAATTATGAACCAAAGATGTGTATTCTCCAGTTACAAGTAGAAGATGCAACTTGGAGAAACTGAGACCTGAAAGAAATGAATCTCTTCCCCTCCCTACACCAAAAAAAGGGGGCAAATCAGGAAAGTAAAGCTACTAGTAAAGAGCTACTTTTCAAACTTGACAGCAGAAATAGGTTGACATATAATAATTTGGATTTTAGTACAAAATTATTTGATCACTGGTCTTTTGTTTTCTAGCCACGATGTCCAGAACAGCAGCAATAACTTTTAGGACAACAGTACCATAAAGTCTAGGTAAGCGCACTTAAGGCAAAAGACAGGCTAGCTTCCTGAAGCAGAGAAACCCAAGTACCAGAGGTACAAAAACCATTGTAATCCCATCCTCTACTGCCTTTGGCACTAGGAGCTGTTCTACATTAAAGTCAAGGTGGCTACCTACAAACCAAAAAAGCCGTGAGTAGCACAGCATACCCCAACAACTTGATTCTTTGATTTTTTTCTTACTGCAGCACTGTACATTTCAACTCTACAGAGGAAGAAAACATTTGACAAAAAATTCTAAAACAAATTCCTACTAGAATTAGACTACCTAAAAAAACAGGTATTGCAGAATCACAGAAATGCGTTTATTCTAGGCTTTTTAGTAGTTGTGGGTATGATTCCTCTATTCGCACAAAGTTATTGAATTGCAGGAGCCTGGAACTTCTCCTCCATTCCCTGCAAATAAAGCTAAACACATCTATGAACAGATTACTGTATGCAATGTATGTGTTTCAATTCATTACAGCATCCCCTAGAAAGTCACCCAAGTTACCTCAACTGACCAAGACTAGTTTAACCCAAGTCAGAGGTATGAAAAACACTACTAAGACAATAGCAAATATGACTACAAATTACTTCTTAGCACAATCTATACTTACATACATAATACAGCTTAAAATCAGTATGGCTTAGTTTCAAACAAGTTACATAGAAGACCTCAAATCCCACTGTAAACTCTGAACAAACATAATATAAATCTAACAAATAAAATCCCTTTCCCAGAATTTTCTACATTACTCTTATGCAGAAATGCCACACTAAAAGGCTTTCATCAGCAGAGAAAAAGCAGAGAGCTCTTCCCTGCCTTGGCTAACTCCCACCCCTCTCAAGGCAAACATACCCCGCTCCACACTGTGGCTACCAGAAACTCTGCCTTCACTGTGCCCTAGATCTGGTGGCACCTGCAGAAACAGTATCTGCGCGACAACAAAAGCTCTCTTCTCGCTGCCCCAGCAAACAGGTTGGAAAAGTAGGTCACACGAGAGCCCCACAACACCGAATTACAGACACAGGTTTTGGGTTTCTTTTTCTTTCCCCCTCAAATCTTGAATTTCTTGTTTGACTACTCACTGCTAGCTCTTCAAAGACAGGCGCAAGGACTTTGATGTCCCGAATAGGAGAAATTAGGCCAGGTTCCAAAACCATGGTTCATGTGCTGCTGCTGGTCACCTGCAAGCACTGACCAGGTTCCACAAAGGCTATGGGCACCCAGCAAGGGCTCCTTCTAGCAGGGTGCGGTAATTAGGAATAGGCCTTTTAACAGCTGTTCTAATTAGCACTTGGATGCCCGAGTACAGTGAGAGGCAAGCTAGTCTGGGAGGCTATTAGACTGTGATCCCATCCTTTTGATGACTCAAATTAATGCATAATGCCAAGGCTAAAAGCCCACCAGTTTACTGTAAAAATGCTGCTGTGCCGGGGCTGCTGCAAACACTACAGGTAGGGCTTGGCTTTGTGGCTCAGGATACAACTGGCAGGGATTTACAGAACCACCCACCAGCAAACAAAAGCCCTACAAATGCAGACAATGTTTATTGGCCTCATGAAACCCCTCCTATCAGGCCCTAATGGGCCTTGAACTTTTTCAAAAAGTGAACTTTTTCAAAAAGTGTTCTTAAATAAAAACATGTAAGTTTCTGAACATACAGAACTCCAGCACTCCTAGTATAAATCAATGTGCCTGTGCAAGCACACTCAGGCAGCCCTCGCAATCCATCATGGAAACACCAGGAGAACAAGCCACATATTTGGCTCTCATGGAAGCAACACTAGGAAACTATAAACTGGAAAAACAAACATTTATACTATTATGGAAAGAATTTAAATTCCCTGAATTTAACTTTCCTAATGGCTTGTTTAAAATAAACATTTTCTCACATATTTGAAAATTTACTTGCAGGGCACTTTGACAAGGAATGTTCATTGCTGCTGGTTTCCACATGTCAATGTTTCTTTAATGAAAGACCAATTTCAAATCCACTCCCCTCTTATCTTGGAGACAATCTACGCTGCCCGCTGTGACCAGAGCCAGGAGGCAGAGGGGGATGATTGTTCGACATCAAAAGAAGCAGCAGTCAATTTGTAAGCTTCCCAGCTGGAAGTACATGCAAACGAAGAGGGAAGACTGCAGCAGTTGGAAAACTACAATTATTCCAAGGTCTTTTCTCTACACAAGGAAGTTTACAGACAGTACATACATAGTACTGTACAGTTATATCACAATTATTCTACACAGGCTGCCTTTAAAAGACTGGCTTTGGAGCGCAAGCCTAGGGGGAGCATACCCAGGGGTTCCACGGCACAAACCGCACTGCCAACCTTCCTCCCACACGGGGAAGTTCCATCAACTATGACTTTTCATCAGCATTTGCCCTTCCTCCGTTAGTGTTGGAGCGGATCTCGGATAACCACAAGAAATCCATATTGACGCTTGCTTTTTGGAATGACCTACCCCGAGGCAAACTGAAAACAAGTGCTTGATGAATCTGTGCTGGGTATTGGGAACTCAGGCAGGAACCTGTATGAATCGTCTGTCTCCGCACTTGCGGTGACTGCTATTATCTCCTTCCAGACTGCAGTGTCTGTTCTTTCTGTACATGTTATCATCTATGAATAAGCTTGAAAACCATGTTATAAATTCAAACGCTCCATACCAAGTATCCTGATTCAGTAGAGCCAGAGGAATCAAAGTGAGCCTGGTTTTAAAATGTCTGGGAGAGTTTCTCAACAACAATTGGATGTTTGGAATTATATTGGAGAAGACAGCGCAAAAGCTATTGGATTCTGAAGTATTATATTATTTTATTTAAGTTTAAAGCTTTGCAAATCCAGGGAAGGGGATGAGGCAAGCAAATGGCTGTGTGGGTGCTCAGCTGCTCGCCAGCATCAACCCACAACATTACTTTTCTACCTTTTTTATTCTCCAACTACCCCGGGGAGGCCCAGCTGCGCAGTGCTTCGTTCAAAACTCAGTTCTTCAGATTCTGAAGTTCACATCCCTGCTTGCAAGAGCATTAATTTACATTGACATTTCTGTTTAGCTAATTCTTTTGCAGCTGGTATTTTTACGATGAGATTACCAGGAGCAACAGCGTGCTAGCAGTAACACTGCTCTACAAAAAAAAAAAAAAAATCTTCATTTGAACTAACAAATCTCCTCTTCCTGTTTACAGAACACAAATCCCGCTTTGGAAGTTACGCTGCCAGACCGTACCTAGGCAGGGAAAGGCTGTCCCTGCCACTGCAGTCACACTGCCACCAGGTAAAGCACTGCCGGGGAGTGTCTCTGTGACAGCCGCCTCCCTTTTCTGCCACACTCCACACTCCTGGCTGCAGAAGGTCCACTGCTCATGCTGCAGTAATTTGATAAACACCCATGAGTCCTGTAGTCTTGCTAGCAACACTTCTTTAGTTCCCTTTTCTGAACTGGAGAAAGGGAAGTCTGTTGCAAGGTAGAATCCTACTATTTCATATTTTTCTAAGTTATCTTTTTGACCACCCCCCAACCCTAAGCTTTTTTTTTTTGCTTTAAAGTTTTAACAAATAAATTCTAAGAATTTTTAATTAATCCAGGCTTTCATAGGTTAAAAAGCAACTGCTAATTCATATGAAAACTGTAAATTGTCTCATTTTCACTAGGGTTTTACCTGAACTTTACCATAGTTTGGAATGAAACCAGCGACTGCCTCAGCTTCTACCAGCACACCTAGAAGTACTACAGAAATTCTCAGCTGTCCTATATAATCCTTTATCTACTTAAGATCCAGTCACTTAATTTAAGTGGATTACAATAAATCATCTGCATTCTGCCTGTACAAATACAAACTAAGCAACCATAAAAAAAAATATTAATTTCAAGACAAATGGGTGATAGTACGTGGTAACAATCAATTTTCAGAATGCAACAAGTGTTACAGGCAGAAAGCAAAATGAAAGCAATGGAAAAAATGGCATATGGGAAAGAAGAGGACAAGGACTAGGAAGGCCAGCGAGGCCGAAGATCTATGAAAAACTCTTTCCCTGGCTCACTGAGGAAATCCTACATAGCAGCAGCATTCTCTGCCTTCGGACATGGAGCACCCCACACTGCTGTAATAATTTTTACACAGACCAAGGATAGCAGTATCCCCCCTCCTTGCAAGGGAAAAGCGACTCAGGAGGCAGACAGGCCATCAGCTAACATGCACTCACAAAAACCAAAGTGGGTAACACAGTTGCACCTGGAAACCTCCTCTGAAAACAAACCAGAAAAAAAATCTGTACTGCTAGAAATCCTTGGTCTGCTCTTCTTAAGTTCAGACGAAAAACCTCTGCCAGAAGTCTTGTAGCTCTGCCTGGCCAGAGCATGCAAGCATCACTCCTCTGCTCCACTGTCCCTCCATTTGTAGATACTTTGGACTCAGTAAAAGACCACAGTAATATTTTACACACAAAATGACACACAAATCATGGAGAAGCTCACACAAACCCTTTGCTCTGATAAAAGCAGCAAAAAAAAAAAATTCTTGGAGCACAAAAAGAATTGAGCATCTCTGAAGTATGCTTCAAGGGCTCTGCCCGAGTCCAATCCCAGAGGAATGGAAGAATGTACTTTGATACTTCAGTTCACAGCTCAAATCACTTTGTGAAGAAACTAATAAGAGAAATCCAGTCTGATGACATCATTGACATCATCATTCACACTCATGTTACATTCCAACATTTTCTGCTGAGAGATTCAAGAGCCAGGAATGGAACTAAATTTAACCTACTAGGAAGAAGGATGCCAGTTTTCCTTGTCTTCCGTGGAAAACTCACTTCCAGCAAGGCTCCCTCACATTACCCCCCCCATGCTTCTCTTTCCCCCCTCCTGCCTCCAACACTCTTCTAAAGGCATTTAAAGGTAGAGCAGTGAGAAAAGAAACATTCCGATTTGGGTCACGAACGGAAAGCATGAGTCAACTTTTTTGTGAAAACACGTCTGAAGAACACACAACACAACTGTGTCCTCCATCAGTCCTAGTACAGTTGGAGAGTTACGATCAACATACAATCATGTCAGGATCCTGAGGATGGCAGCCTCTGGGGTGGCTGCTGAGCCCCATGGGACACTGCTGTCCCACCAGCCTTAAGTGGCTACTATGAACTCTGTGTGGCACTCGCTCCTCTGCTCTGTTTCAGACATGGAATTTATCACCTAATCAGAAAAGTAAGGCGGGGGGGGGAAATCAGTTTAGTTCACCAAGTTGCTCATGGCTGATTTTTACATACCAATTCAAACACAGAACCCCCATGTCATTTATCAAATTAAACCCAACGCAGCAGTCAGCATATTTCATTGATACAGTGAATGCGTGGAGGAGGCACGGGCCTATCTGGCAGGCTTAGAGTACATACTCGGTTTTTAAACTCTGCTGTGTTCAGCTGGGGCCAGCAAACATGTCACCTACCACCTGAGGCTTTCAAAATTGTTATAACCTCGCTCTTGTCTGGACAAGATTTAGTCTAATACTTTTACAAAAGAGCCAGCATGGTAAACTTCCCACTAAGATTCTCAATAGCATACTGGGTACACACGTACGCTTTTAGCACCTTTGAAACTCGGTTAGTTGGTCAGAGCACTGTAAAGAATTTAGTGCTTAGGAAAATCTTCCTACCATATGTACTGCCACAAGAGCTGGTACCATTTCTATAGTACACAGATTTTTGAGTTTCTAAAAAGGCACTAGAAGCTTCAGCGCTACGTTGAAGCAATTGCTCATACAACCCAATGGGAGATTTTGCAATAAGATGCATTAGGAGCTTGAGCGCACACTGCCTGAGAGCGGAGCCGGATCCTCAGCCCACTCATCCCCTCCCTTCTCCCTGCTGCTATGGAGACACCCTGCCAAACAAACCTGCCCTTTGAGCAAATAAAAGGTGTGGCCATTTTAAATAGCCCAAAATTCCTAAACTCCAAGTACTGCAGTAATGCAGTCATTCTGGCTTTGTAGGGCAGCACACACCCAAGCTTTATGATACCCTGTTCCCAAGCTGAAACTTAACTAGTAGGCAACCTTGAGCTTTTTACATCACCACAGCAGAGCACACAGGTCCTTGGGTAAAGCTTAGTACAAATACTATCAGAAAGAAATCCTGCCAGGTGAGTCACTTTGGGGAAATGGAACCTACAAAAGAACATTTTGTGCCCAAATCTGTAAAACAGCAAATTGAAGACGCAAATTTAGAAGGAACTCCATGCTAATTCAATCTCATCTAAGTTGCAGTTGTGTAATAACTACAATCTGCTTTGGCAAACAGCGAGCAATCATTACATTGGGATTACCAACACACACTTGCTGAACTAAGCACAGTATTCAACAAGTTTTCATATGAAGCTGGAAAGACAGCTATACCAGAAGCACACAGAATTTGACATAAAAAAATGTCTACTCTTCTTGCCAGCGTGATAAATGTGGCACCAGCACATCTACATCTTCTAGTTTGACAATACTCAAAACAGATGTCAGTGACTCAGAGACCAGTCTATCCCTACACTTGTGGGATTAAAAAGATAAAGTTGAGTAAATTCAGGTGTGTCAAATATTTTGCCATTTTTTAAATCCTCACAGGTTGAGGGCAAAGTAGGCCCAAAGCTAAACCAGAATATTTTCTACAACCATTTTCTTAACTGATCATTTGCCACAGTCTCACACAATTTCATTTTCATCTTGTTTCCTTTCCAAGCACAGGTAATTTGAGCTAGCTTCCACATGCAATGTGATGGAGAAACTGCTTTGAACAGACCCAATAGCTGATAAACCCGTGGTAGCAATCTTGCCTTGCATCTGTGCTTCAACCAATAGCTTAAATTCCTGTTAAACACAATACAGAATTAAACAGCTTTCACAACCCAGCCAGAGGAAGCTTATCAATTGCCCTGCGAAGGACAGGTACCCATAAATTGAAGACACAGGTGCATAAAACCTGTATGCAACACTAACGCAGATTAGATCGAGGTATTTACCAAATCCAGCTGACACGATGCTCACCAAAAGCCATCCGTGGCCCCTGCTACCAACATGTGGCTGACATGTGTGATCATGCCTGTTCGAGGCCACAAGAGCCAGCTTGTTGCAGCCTCTAACTAAAGCCATAGGAGGGGACTGGAATTTCCTCACAACATTCTTGGCCTGCTGCCTGAAGCCATAATTACTGTTCCCATGGCAAAGATCCTGGCTTGATCACAAATCACTTCTATGCAGTCAGCCTGTATCACACTCTAGCAAACCCTGTTTTAAAAATTAACTTCTCAAATGCCACAGAAGCGTACTTTTTTTTTTTCCTGGAAGCATCATCTTTCAAAAAAAAGCCCAACTTCAGCAAGAAACTACAAGATTATTCAGCACCTAAACTATCCTGTGACTTTTTCAATCACTGAAATGCAATTTTATGTAAAGAGTAATGTTCTATCATAGTTCATACTCTTTCTAGTAAGTCAGTCCAGCTCAGAGGCCATTACAGCTTAAAGAGACAGTGATATCTAGGCAAATTAAAGAAAGGGAAAGGAGATACAAAGAGTGATCTTGATCAAATTACTTAGAAGAGGCAACTGTGGGGGTCAGACCCAGTATCTTAAGACTTCAAACACAGTGCCTCCATCTTAAGGCCACACTTCCTTCCTTTTCAGACACCAATGAAATTATGGGAAGAAATAAGACTTAAATCATGTGTTTCTAATCTGCAGGACATTCCAGAAGGCTGTGCATCAAGAGCCCCATACCAGGATTGTAATGAGCTTCCTAAACAAATTCGCACACTTTAAGTGAAGCGTCTGTGGACCAGGCTAAATGCGAAACCCAGGAATGGCTCCAACAATTACCATCCTGATTAGAAACAAGACCATCAGGCAGTAGAGTACTCAAGAAGTAAGCCATGAGAATACCTGGGGACTTCTTAAGAAGAAGAAGAACCTAAATATAACAAAGATCTCAGAACGGTTAATAGAAGCATGTGTGAGCACCCTTAATATGTAAACTAAGGACATGAGAAAATCCAAAAAAAGTGCCAGCACCCTGTCTTTTAAAACAATAAAGTAGAGCAAACTGATACATACTTTCACAGAGTCCTCAATTTCATAGTTACACTTAGCAACCAGGACCATTTACAGCAGGAATATAACCAAGAGGCCACTGTAAGTTACCTCTGATAATTTCCTCAGCATTGTGTTTTGGGTTACAGGCACTTTTCCTCTTTGTCTGAGAATTCTCCAGCTTTGGGACATTCTAGTCAATAACAGAACATAGAAAAAGTCTGCTGGTGTCTCAGTAATGTACTGCCTAAAGTATGACAAGAGCTGACAGCTTTTGGGGACTGTAATCCTCTAATACCTTAACAAACCAGATGGAGTACCACTCCTACCTTCTTCGTACATACACAGCAAGAATGAGTAAGTTTACACCTCAGATTAAGAACAGTCTTCCAGCTCAAATTTTCATATCTAATTTAGAAGCTCAGCCAGCAAGCTCTCCTGTGAGCACAGCTTTCAGAACAGACACTAACAAAGTAGTTTTATCTCCACCTGAATCTTGTTTCTATGAGTATGTTTTATGAAGTCAGTAGATCACAAAACTACAGCTCCACAGCATTATTTTAAGTTATCAAGCAATTATAAAGAACATCTGCTTCTGAAGAGGGGGGGAATCAGTTAATCCTTGAAGCCATTTCAGTGATGCCCCAGGGAACAAATGCTGATGGATAGACAGAGCTCTATCACTGCAATTACTTCAGCAAAGACCACACTGAAATGCGTCTGTGATACTAAAGAAGCCTGCAGTCCCTTCAAACTACTTATTGGCAAACCAAAGGAAGGTAGATTCAAGTGGAAGCCACACACAAAAGCAACACCAAAATTTCAAAAAAGCTGTGGCCAATGAGGTTTTACGCTTACCATAGAGGTTAAGTATTTTTAAGAAGCAATTGATACAGGATGTGATTACAGTTTTTTGAAACAGAGGTGCCTGTACCTCTCTCCAGGCAAGAGTCCTGCAGTCAGAGGACCTGAAGTAGTACAGAAGCAGCAGGGAAGGGGGAAACTGGAGGTAGCTGACCTGCACCCAGGCACAGAGAGGATGCAGGTCTAAGAGAAGCCTTCACTGTCCCTCACTGTGCGCAAACAGGATTCTAACATACCTAAGCACATCCGTGACATGCACAACATGTTACACCATAGCATTAAAGAACATACTTCTATCGCATGTTCTACACTGGCATATTCTATGTCTTATTTAAACATAATCAGATAACACGGTTACATTGAAAATAATTTTAAGACTTACCTTTATCAAGATGATTCAACTTTCCTTTTTGCTTCTGCCACTCTTTAAATTTTGATTGAACTTTCTCAAAACCTGCCTCATCTGACTTGACAAGAAACCTCATTTTTGATGCAGGGTTTTGTCTCACCACTCCCCAGCCCACTGTACAACTGGCATAATCGTGGTTACAGTTCCATCCTGTGCTAGGAGTGAAAGCACTCGGATGGGATTTCTCCCAGTCCTCATTTTAGACATCTGACCATACTGCACGAGGGCCTGAAATCACCCCCCCAGATGGGAGTGATGAGGCATGCAATACCACATCCTGAAGCTTTTCAAGATTCACTGAGGACTACAATTACAGTTTCAGAAGCTTCCTGGTCAAGTTTAGTTATGTAAAACTACTTCTTAAAGCTGCATAAACCTAAAGCTACAAAGTCCACATTGCTAAAACCAACTGAGGGGACTTTTACCTAAATTAATCAGATTACTACATGCTGTATCAAACTGCTTAACAGTAGTCAAGGGATGACTTAGTCCACCTTTTATAATGGCTATGAACTAATAACCAACCTTATTGCCCAGGGTGAAGCCCTTCCTCCTCCTCCTCCTCCGACAGCAAACTGAACTACTTGCAGCACATAGTGTCCTCAACCAGAACCAGACACTATCATGGCGCTACAATTAATTCAAACTCCAGATTCTCATATGAGGAAAAATTAGAATAACCCTTCCCCTACAGCCATTAAGTAGAGCCTCTTTAGGTGTTTAATGCTTCTCAGAAACCCTAAAGCACTAACAAACATGCCTAACAGCAGCCACATCAAATCTTGTACTTCCAATACCAAAATCTATTTGCTGTCTAGGAGCAAATTCTCTCTAATGCTCCTACTTCACTCGTGCAGACCTAACAGAGCACACACTGCACACGCTCGGCTCTACTTCAAATTCATGCTATCACACACTGCATCACTTCACCAGCCAATTCAAGTTGCCACATGCAACTCTACTTCTGAGTTAATAACGAAGACGCTAACACCACACAATTCAGGCCATTAAAGAGCTGTCAGATGACTACTTTGAGGGCCAACATTCACACACATACTACCTAATAAAAAGAACTCGCAGGGCTGAACTTACTGTAATCCTGATCCCAGAGCATTAGCTACAATGCTCACGAAGGAAAATGAAAACCCTTTAATACATGAAGGAGTGCCAGTCCATCCCGCACATTCCAGTTTAACATTTCACAGGAATGAGCTTTTATCCTGTGAACACAACAGCCTACTACCACCCACGGCAGATAAGGAGGCTCCTGTCAGCACTTTGAGTTTCAGGGCTAAGTCTGCACTTTCAAAACCTGAGACTAGAAGGGTAAAGGTCATATTTACTGTACTCGCAAGAGATAAAAATCAACAGCTAAACACTCCATTTTTTGCAGCAGAAGGATTTTTGACATATAACTGAACAGGAATTCACATAAACAAGGGAAATAGAGTTCTCAAAAAAGAAAGGACCAATTTCTCCATTGAGAAGCATTGTCTAGCACACAAACAACAAGCATGGCTTGACATTTTAGTAGGGGAAAGGACTGTTTCCAAATGCAGTGAAGTTCTTTTCTGACAGTTGATAATCAATGTCCAAATGCCAAGAGCTAATGCTGAGCCATAATAAAAGTTTTAAATGCACATGAAACTAAATTACCTTCTGGTTAAAACCAATTTACATGGTACCAGAAATAACCCTTTAAAGGTGAAGATCTACATTTGGTGAGGCTAAAACTAGGTCAGATGCTGAGCAGTGTAAAAAGAGAGAAAAAGTGAGAAGTGCCTACCTTTGTACCAACTGTTATATCTTGGACAATGCTGTAGAAAAAAGAAAGAAAAGGATTAAAAAAGTTAGATAGGTTTGCCACAAATATCCAGCATAGTTTACAGTAGTAAGAAAAAAGCAAGTCAAAGTGCACAGTTGTCTTTGCGAGTGAGCCAAGGACAGTTTATACAAAGAAAAATTATTAGATGGTGATGGTGGAGACCCAAGACCCAGCAGTGCTAGAAAACTGCAGCTCTGCCACTTCCTACAGTGGAGCTGGCTCTTTTTGCAAGGGTACCAGAGGGACTAAGATCAAAACCCACAGTTAACACAGCCCAGCATTCCTCATGGGAAAGGGATGCGATTCCAACACCACCTCTGACTAACCCAGAGCAAAAGTGTCAAGAGTCAACTCCATCACCAATATCCACTTCTGCAATTCTTAAGCACCTTATATTCAAAGGAGTAACCTCTGCGAGGCTGTAAAGAGGCTATCTCTAGTAGAATTATCAAGTCGCCAGTAAAGACCAGTAACACTAGAGCCCCAGCAGCACCAGGCGAAGGGGCTGTGCCAGGCTGAGAGCAGTGCCCCCCCACCAGACCGACAGAGTGCCAGTAGAAAGAGAGAGCCCAGCAGCTCCCAGACCGGGGCATGGCTGTCCACAAGGTTCCTCTATCCATTCTTTTCCATTTCGGAAAACAAATAGTATTTTTCCCCTGACACAGATCTGAAGGAAAAACCAGTTGTTAAACTCTACCACATATGCTAAAACCTCCTGAAATGAGACTTCCTGATCATCTGGCATGAAAAACCAGGTTAGCTGCACCTCCAGCAACTCGTGCTAGCTCTCACCAGCAGTGACCATTATATACCACGACAAGCAGCTGCTTTCGTTGATGGATTCCGAATAACTTGTCTGCACCTCAGCATGTTGTACGTGGATAACATTCCAGACTATTACAGTACCTACATATTACTCTCTTGTGGGAGTGCTTGAGACATGCTAACGATTTCAGTTATACCCTTGCACTTGAAGATTTATTTTTTTTTTAATAAACTCCAAACCACTGTAAAGCAGTGATGTAAAAATAAGAGCAGAAATGATCATTTTAGACTGACATATATGCAGCACTGCCGGTTGCAACGCCTATCTTTCAAACAGCTCACCATAATTTCAGAATAAAGGATCCACAAGTGGATGGCTAACAGACCTGCAGCAACTTCAGGGAAACATGGCAGAGAAGCAGAAGGCAGGGCAGTCAGTCCAAAACAGCAATATGAAATCTGAAGCACCCAAGAACAATTCTACAAAGCGATTTAACACTACAGAACTTGCATTTACTAGTTCTTCCTTCCCTACCCTCCTGCAACAATTCATCACTTCAAGGAATTAAATACTGCTCGAACTGATTAAGTCATTCACATTTCACCAGCTCCACAAATAAGCCGTAACACAAGTTTAAGCCAGCTCAGCTCCTCGCACTTCCTCCTCAAAACCAACCTGCCATGTCATCATAACCCAGCACTTTACAGCTGGAGTCACAGCCCAATCCAATGGCTGCTGCCAGGAAGCCACGCGATAGTTTGTTTCTCTTTTTTTTTTTTTTCTCCCCAAGTGAACTACTTAAAGAATGCTCTGTATGAGGATCCGGGGCACCGCAACCCCTGGTGTCTGGTCACCAACAAAGACAGATGGGTTTTGCTGCACTTTGAGGGCCAGCAGTAATGAACTAATTAAACCCATCTGCACATATCAGTTTAAAGAATCACAATCATTCTATTAGAATTACTAAATATTCTATGAGTACACATTTCTTCAGTTAAAACACATACCTTAACCCAGTGATTTTCATAACCTTAAAAAAAAAGTTCTTTCCAGAACGCAGAGTAAGAACAGGGAATCTCCCAAGTTTCCAAAACTCTCGAACTTACCCCAGAGCAATTTCTCTTACTTCCTGTTCCTCTTGTGGGCCTCACACACAGGAAATGTTTTACATAAAGTAGCCTTAACAGGGGATAGTATTTAAAATTATCCAACAGGAGGAGTTTTTTTTTTTTTATTTGCCAAGAATTATCGATTCCTGGAGTATTGTTGTAACCTACTTGATAACAAATACCACATGAAACAAGCACCACCAGTATTTAAGAATTTTTATTCAAGAAGTGTGCAACATGCTTCCAGTTCACACACACCCCCCCTCAACAAATTATCACACCTTAAGCTTCATTCTCTTCTCCTGTGTCAAACTTAAGTAGGGGATTAAAACTTTCCTCATTTCCAAAAGAATCGGCAACAAAGCCTCTCATAAAAATTACTTTTTACAGGGAATGGGATAATTCCTATGCAATACGAGGAAAAATTAAGCATCACCGGTAAAACCTCTGGGTCATTTTCCAAAGCAGCCTTTTCCCATATGAACTTCTTGCATGTTTTAACAAAGCAACTTATGCAAACAGGATCATTTGAAAAGCACAGCTCC
The DNA here is from genome assembly GCA_947846985.1 of Fratercula arctica. Lineage (NCBI taxonomy): Eukaryota > Metazoa > Chordata > Aves > Charadriiformes > Alcidae > Fratercula > Fratercula arctica. The sequence continues at coordinate 3,556,442 of CANTUZ010000022.1, read as the reverse complement.
ACCTCATTTCAGGCAGGAGAAGCAGAGAGAAGCAGCCTGTAGCCAGAGAGGCCACTCACTGCCAGCTCGGCAAAAACATAAACTCGTTTTCAGAAGCAGCATTGGAAGTTCCAACAGGAGACAGCTTCCACAGGGCAAAGAGATCATGCACCAAGATCTTCAGACGATAATGGATAATTAAGACTCACATGCTATACTAAAATTTCTACATTAAAACTACAACTACTTTAACATACACACTAAATCAGCTTTGCTGGGAACAACAGTGAAGACAGTTGATAACAAACTGATTTTTGCCATTAGAACATACGGTCTCACATGCTGAAGATTTTTTTTTTTTAAAAATATCATTCAACATGATGAGGAACTTGTTAAAAGAAGCAGAGCAACCTGAACTGCACCCTGGACTGTAAAAATGAATAAGATACGCTATTATTTGGGGGCTTTTTTAGATGAAAACACCACTGAGACAGCACCTTTGCAGCGTGTAAAACCCCCAGACGTGTGCCTACGCCTGATGCCACCAGCCTGGTGTCCAGGGGCGAGGAGCAGGAGGCACTAATTTGGGCTTCCCGGACTTAAGGCTTTGGGAAAACAAACTGCTCACTCGGAGGCCTTTGGAAGTGTTTTAACTACTGGGCCCTAGAGAAGAACAAAAATCAGATCGGTAAAGAAATACGCCGTAAGAGACGAGACAACTGTGCAGAGCTCGCTGCTGACAGGGCTGCCGTGATAAAAACATGAGTTTTAAAACCAAACACTTGCGAAGCGAGACGCCGGATGAGGCGGTGGTTAAAGAGCAATCAACGCTGCCCACGATAAAAGCGCAAGAAACGGAGAAGTCCCGCGGTGGCGCGGGGGAGAGTTTTGTCCCGGAGGGGTCCGGGGGCGGCCGGGAGAAGCGCTGCGCTCCCCGGCCGGGCCCAGCCCAGGTGCCGCCTCCGCCGCGGAAGGCGGGGGTGCGGCCGGGCGCCCCGAGCCCCGCGGCTGCCGGGGACGCGCTGCGGGACCCGTGCGGATGGAAAAACCGCGCACAAAAGGGAATCCGGCAGCAAACACACACGCCCCCGACCCCCACCCCCCCCCCCAGGTCCCCAGACAATGGGAGCGCGGCCGCGGCCTGGATCGGCCGCGCCCCCCCCGGCCAGGTGTGCCCGCTCCCGGCTCCCCGCCCGCCCCAGAGCCCCCCCCGCCCCGCCCCGGCGGCCTCCCCCGGGCGGAACCCCAGGCACCGAGCGGCTCCCCCCGGCGGGAGCGGGGCACGGCCCACACGAGGCGCCGCGCCGGGGCGGCGGCCGCGCAGCAGCCGCCACTCCCTCCCTCACCCCCCGCGGCGAGGGGCTCCGGGAGGGCGACCCACGCAGGAGAACCCCACACACACACCGCCGGTCACCGTTACCGCCCCCTCCCCTTCCCGCCTCGTCCCCGCCGGGCAGCCCGGCCGCACCCGCGGCGCCCCCCCTCAGGTAACGCCCCGGCCCCCGGCACGGGTCCCGCACCTCCGCCGCCTTCTCCCCCCTCCGCCGCCCCCCGGGAAGGAGCCGGCAGCGCTGCGCCCCGGCCCCCGGCGCAGTGCCGGCTATGCCGAGGCCCGGGCCGGCGGGGGACTCACCCGTCCATTGCACACGGAGGAGACCCGTCGGGAACGGAGTGGAGGCGCCGGAATAGCAGGAACGAGCCCAACCGCTCCGTGTTATAGACTCACAAAATGGCGGCGCCGCCCGGCCCGCCTCACCCGCGCCAACGCCCCATTGGCTATCGGAGATGTCATCTTGATAGCAGGGGCGGGGATGGCCCGCCTCCGGGGGTTGGCGCCCTGGCACCCCTCGCGAAGCCCATTGGCTACGGGCGGGGCGAGGAGCGGGGCGAAGCGCCTGTGCGCGGCGCGATTCGGTAGGCGAAAGCAGACGGCTGGGAGGAGCCATCTTGAGAGCGGGAAGGATGCCGAGATGCCACACGGATCCGCCATCTTGAGTGGGGGCAGGGCATGGGATCACCGCGCTGGGCGCCATCTTGAGTACGGGCAAGGCCGCCAACGTGCACATTGTGTTGTCACCCGCGGCGCGGGCCGGGGCCCGCGGGAGCGGCGCCGCCGCCATGTTGGCTATGGGCAGGGAAGCCGCGCGCTCCTGCCCGTTGCCATCTCGAGTGAGGGACAGCGGGGCGCCTCGCCGAAATTAGGTTAATTATTTGGCACTGCCAGTCTGGGGACTTTTAGTGGCGCTAGACAGCACTTAGAAGTTTTATTTAAGGTACAGGATAAAGTTTGTTTAATTGCAGTAAATGTCTTAAGGATAAAGGTTACCCAGTGGGTGAGACAGAGAGAGAGAGAAAGAGAGAGAGAGAACTTGTGAGGTAAGACATTATACGTACCTGCTCTGCTCAGGCATCAGGATAATATTTTTCCTAAGTTACCGTCCTGACACCGTTTGCTGACCAAAACAGCTCTTTTTCCGGTCAGGTGGACCTCAGTGGTTAATTGGATAAGCTTGTTTCACTATTAATGTCATTGCCTGTAGGTCTTCTGCAGAGATTCAGGTAAAATCCACGGATTTCCTATCTTTGGGGATTGTCAAACCTCTAAAAGATTTCCTTTTCAGGTGCTGGGCCATCTATAGTAAATTTAAGCCTACTATAACAGACTTACTTGTGCTAAATACATTCTGTGGCTCCCTTCAAAAGAATCGTCGAGCTCGTTCATGTGTCGTAAGATGAAGGCCCCTAAAAAAATATAAGGGAGACGCAAGCATCCGCCTGGTGCCACTGTAGCCGGTGCTGGTGCATTTATGTTGTTCCTGGGTAGGAAGCAGCACGGGAGGACCAGGATACGGGGATCGTCCTCCTGTCCACCAGGACATTGCTGCTTCCTCTCCACTAACATCATTCTGTAAAGCAGTTTGCTCCCATAGATGAAATGCTGCTTGTCTCTGTTTAAATATAGACAATATTTGCTCACTGGGAATTCGACTAGCAATTACTCATTTTCTTTGCCTTGCTTGTCATAACCCTATCTGTTGACTGCAGCACAAGAATTAATTGTCCCAGACCTCGCTACAAGTCCCTTGTGTAGCATTGAATCAAATATCAAATGTCCAGTCCACATTGATCTTGGCTTCATTAGCTGCAACCCTGTTTTGAGAGTTTCTAGGCAACGTAATACTGATCTTACTGTAGAAAGGATCCTTCGTACCTCACCAGCACACCCACTTCTGACATTTTTGTGAAAACATTTGTACAATTCTGCCAATCCGCCTCTATTGTCAATGGTAAACAGTAAAACGCTAATATAGATCAGTGCCACTGATGGAAGCACCTGAGCTGTAACACAGCCGTGTCAGGGGTACATATGTGAAGGTTCAGAAAAAGATTTTAAAAATCTAGTGCAAATGAAATTTGAAGTCTTATCCTTGGGCAGTGTTTCTGCTTAATGCCAGGTAACTCTGACAGGTACAGACATGCATTTTATATTCTCATTTCTTTCTGAAGCATACACTAGACACATGAATATGGGGAAAAAAAAAAAGAAAAGAAGTGAAAGCATCTATTATTTTCTCCCAAACACATATTACTATGTTGGTTCGTATGGCCAGATGCCTTATTTACTCAGAAAGTGGGGCGATGCACAGATATTTTGTTGGCCAGGACCAGACATCAACTTACTGCCTCACTCTTGTCACCGTTTGTGAGACGCAAGAGCTTCCATTGGGCTTGGATCTTACCAAGAGCTGGTAGCTCAAATATCCCTGTCTTTGGTTTATTGGGCTTCCCAGCCATTTGGCCCTTGTTCCAGCACTGACATTTAAAATGGAGGAAAAGTATGGTCTCGCCTATTGCTCCAGGCAACTAAAGGCTGAAACCAAAGTTATTTTACTAGGTACTGCATATGAAAGGCTCAGCTTTTGCCACAGATAAGAGATTTACAACTTAGATGAGGCAAAGAATGGGAAAATGATGGGATTATGGGATCCACTTTAGAGTTGCCGAGCTGAGAGACAGCGAGATAAAGTGATTTGATCAAAGCAGAGCAGGAATTTAACTCCCATCCCACAAGCCACAGTGCACTTTCTTGAGCTATGCCTATTTTAAACTATATTTCCCATGGAGGTGTTTCACTTCATCTCCTCTTCAAAATAATCTGTTTGATAGACTGTAAGTAAGAAATCCTCCCAGAGTAGAGGATGGTATGGAGACAGAGTCATTCATTTTATTTTAATATGGGATATTTCAGTCCACTTGTAAAGAAGCGTACCCTAAAGAAAGGTACCCTGAATGTGATGCAAAGGCTTTGAAAAGAATTACTAATGCTAGATACTGATCACTAGTAAGAACAATATCTGATTTTCTAGTGAGTATTGACATTCATTTATTGCCTGTGCAGATATCCCAGCTGCTTTTCTGATACCTTTGGAAAAGCAAACACAGGTGGATGCCATCAAAGAATTATTACTTTTCAAAGATCTCTCCTGTGCAATTGTGGTCTAGCTTAAAAGACTCTTTTAAGGATCATGCAAGCTCACTCAGATTTTCCACAATTCTAGCAGAAATGCTGATTATGCTACATTTTATCAGACATTTTCCTGTAATACTAACAATTTTTTAGGCAGCATCTTTTCAGATACTGTGGTAGCAAACTGACTAATGATACTATTGGGTATTGCAGTCTCTCTCTGGGCCAAACAGGAAAATGCATTCAAGAACAAAATAATACTTTATACAAAAAAAACCAAAAAACAAAAAACAAACAAACAAAAAAAAACACAAAAAAAACCCCAACTCAAAACCGAAAACAAACATCTGGGAGAAAGACCTGCCTCTGTATATCTTTTTGTTTGTTTTCAAAAAGAAACCCACATGAAAATGGCCATGTGAAAAAAAAAAAAAAGAAAAGAGCGAGATGGGAAAAAAAAATATGAATCAGCTTCTTTTGCACAATCCAGCAAACTGGTCCCACCCTCCCCAGCTCCGGTTACTCACTTGCTAGAAAGGCCTTGGCGGGACACACCCAGGTTTTTCTCTTTTTAAGCCCTTCCTGCCTATGTTATCTCTTTGAATTTAATTTACCGTGCAGGGAAGAAAAACCCTCTGAAACAAAAAAGACCCTTTTCCTGCCTTTTTTCCTTTGTATTTTTAAAATAGCTCTGAAGCCTGTACTACGTAACTATATTCCTTTGCAAACTAGCAAAGTTTCTTTTCCCCCCCTTCTCCTTCCTCTTCCACCCAATGTTTCTATCAGTGACTTGAGAACAAGAAACCTCCTAAAATATGGTCTCTGTTCAGGAACCCGAACTGCTGTGCATAATGCTATATCCTAGATACTGTTTTTAATGACAATTGTTTTCCTGCAAGTTCCCCTCCTCCCCTGTTATTCACAGTACCCTGCAAGGTCCTAAACCAGGAAACTCTCGTATATAACTTTCCTATCAGTATAGTCCCAAAGAAACTTGGGGGGCAGGGGGTGTTTCAAATACTTTTGCTTCTTTTTGTTGCTTTTATTTATTTCAAACCCCTTTCAATTAACACGTCTGTTTTGTTTAAAAGAGTATTTGCAGCTTTAGCAACATCTTCGTGTGCCAGAACATTCTTTTGTGCATCATTCACGATGCCACATCACAGCTCTGGAAATGGTTAGTCCAGAGCAAGCAGAGAAGGAGCAAACTCGCTGCTGCCTTTATCAGTCTAACAGAAAGATATGTGGCTTCTGACGAGGCAGTCGGTTCAGAGGGGGCTCAGAACCGCTGAGAACATGGGGATCTCCTTGCTCAGCTCATGCCCAAGGTGGGCAGAAAGGAGAGGGACCAGCAGCACCGTGGGTAAAAGCCATAAGCCACACAGGCAGAAAGCTGGGGTTACTGGAGGAAGAAGGGTGGGTACACAGAGGGTCACTGGAGAGCTGGCTCTGTTAGTTCCAGTGCTTGGGAAAAGTTCATTTCTTAACTGTGGATCTGTGGTTTTACAAGCAGCATACATCGTTAGTAGTATACATCATTAGCAAGGGGAGTATTTTTTCCACTGGTCCATAAGAGTTTGGCAGCATAAAGTATTACCAAAAGGTGAACCAATCGGTAATAGATAAATAAACTGCTTTGGAATTGAGCTTAATATACCTTCAGTGTTAAATAGGAGTAAATGCATCAAACCAGTTTACAAGTTCCCTAAGCTCGATCTTCATGACAGCTGTGCCACCCCAGCAATGTGAGGCCTCCCTTCCAGGGACAAAGTTGAAAAGCACCTGGAGCTTTTATTAGTGCTGCCATTGCACACTCTGATTTCACCTTTTAACAGCACTGCCAAACTGCATCTACAGGTATCTTTTGTGCTGCAAGTTGTTATATCAACTTAAAATTTTAAGTATAATCACAACAGCTCCTATTTTATGTTTCTTTCTTTCTTTCTGAGCTGTGACAAAATGCAAGACCTATCTGTATGCGTTATTCTGTTGTTATCAGTCCATGTTATTTCAGAACTTCCCTGTCGCGCTGCTCCTCCGCCGATGCTTTCGGGTGACTCATTTCCTGTGAAGGATGAACCAGCCATTTCCTGGCTATTGAAGAGAGGATTTTTTTTTTTTCCCCTTCCAGTCTGTGTTGGAGTGCTGTGGATTAATCTATGGTTTGATTATACCCCCTGCAACTTACACCAGAACTGCAACTCTTTGCTGCAGCCTTCTACGATAATAAACTGTCAGCATGTGTTGCTTAGGGATCGTGGCTTGCCCCTGCTTACCTGGCCCATTGGCTCTGTGATTCTGGGCTGTGGAATTAAAATAATTACAGCGACACAGATTTAACAGTGCCTTCCTTCTAGTCATTGCAACCCAATTCTTCTCTTAATTCAACCCATTTCAGCTCATAATAAATGGAATGTTAAAAAAAGCACTATAGGGCAAAGATACTGATCTTACAACACCTATCTAAGCCTAGACATTCTGAATTATCTTAATAAGTGCTACCGAGATTGCATATTGGCATTTGGTTTTTGTGTTAGGCATAGGTTACTAGAAGACTGGGTCAGTTTGTGTGCCCATAATTCCAGCTCTTTCCTCCAACCTGTGTTTCCAATTTCCTCAGCTGCTATTTATTCATACTTCATATTATGACTCTTAACTGTTGTGGACAGCTTGCTTCAACAACGCACTGACTTAAAAGATTGTCTGGCCATTGTAATGCCAGCCTGAGTTATCACAACTTTTGCAAGCAGCTTTCTACTGCTGTTTTCTAAATTATTCTTTTAATCTTGTTTCCCATCATTTCATTTGAATATTTAGATTCATTAGCCTGTCATACATCTGTAATGTTTGGGAAGAAAACCCACACAATGGGGATACTGCCTCTTGAGTCTGAATGTAGCACATGTTGTAGGGATGATCACTGAATAATTCATACCCACAATGATTTATTCATGCCCGAAAGCTGGATACCTCCTCTGCGACTTTCCATTATCTCAAGGAGAATGCAGGTTCCTATTCAATCTTCTCGCCCCAGGAGCGCCAGCAGCAGCCCCGGCCTGGGCACACGGAGCAGGGGGTCCGAGCAAAGAGAGCAGGGGTGTGTAAGGAACCACTCCCCTGGGATTTCTCCCAAACAGTTCTGCTCAACAACAAATGGGAAACTCGTGCCATTCCAATGCCATATATGTCACCCTTGACAGAAACTAAAACGCAGGTACATTTTTTTGCAAATTCTTCAGAAAGGAAGGTGGGTGAGCAAGCACACTAAGCTCTTTTCCATCGGCATACACGTAAAGGGAGATGCAGCAGTCATGATGCAGGATGTTCAGAGCATGGAAAACAGACAAACAGGCCATTACTCCATGATTTGATACCATAGAGCTTCTCCACAAGAAATTTTGGGTTTATTTTCCATTGTAAAGTTACAGATTCTGAGACAATTGATATAAACATAGCAAGATTGTTTCTTACCCTATCAGGAAACCTCGCAGGAAAGCCTGGACAAATAGCAGTGGTTCAGACTAATCTTTTTCCTGTCCAATGTGGGCTATCAAAAAATATGCCTTTGGTACAAGTTCGTAAGACCATGACCTGAGTCTCCTGACCTAGGTGAAGATTTTTGCAAGACATTCAAATTCCATCTGTCTAGAAAGTATGAAAGATGATTCCCTGTTTCAGCAAAGTCTCCAGACCCACAGGCAACACTACCCCTAGCTGGCTGGTATGAAATTTCCTAATTGTTTATCCTGTAATCCTGACTTCTTTTGTCCTTGGAATAGGCTCTACATCAGCATAATTAAAAATGTCAAACATGCTTGAGAAACTCTCCAAGTTGCTAAAAATGAATGTGAATTTCCTCCCCACAACCTCGCTTCATCTTTCCCTTGCTCTGGCCTCAGCTTTACAAAGTGGTCTGTTTCCAGCCCTTCAGCATAGTTTGCATTCCACTGCCAAGAATGAACATTTATTTATACAAACAACCGTCCTTACAAGCACATCTCCCTCTGCTATCCTAGGGCAGGGAAAGAAACATCATTTCTCTTCCGTAGCTGCAGTTCTACATTTCTTTTTTCTTTATTCAAGGACATTTTTTTGCAATGAAAGATTAGTGCAGGTCAGTCGCTTTCTCTGCTACAAATCTGCTCAGAAACGGACTGGAATGCTCTTTCATTTCCTTACAATGATTTTATTTTATTACCCTCTAATGATGGTGCCAGTTTCCTGATAAACCACTTAAGGGGTTTCGATGGCTCAGCAAGCAGGTTTTCACTTAGGTCTCACTCACGCTGGAACCTCGAGGGCTCTGCATAACTCTCAGAAACAAAGCCTTAGTGCCTGTTGCTCTCAAAAGTACACCAGTAACCTGGTTTTCCCCAGTCCATTATCGGGCTGCTGTCTTATACTCATTCTTCCAGCAGCGCAGCTGACATTGTAAGAGAGACCAATGGTAAATGAGATGGCAGGTACCAGGTGAGCAGCACTGTCACCGAGGGGTGTGGAGGGGAGCTGGAGCCCATGCATTATTTCTAAAGCTTCTCCGTCACTCACCTGTCAGGCTGGGTATTGTTCACTGAAACGCTAGCTCCTCACCTACGGCCTGTGTCCTCTGGTTGTCTCCCGTTGCATCTGCCTTTTAAATGGATATTACACAGATGTTAGATGACTCCAGACAGGAATTTCATAGTCTGAGCACAGTTCATTTAAATGAAAAAAGGGGCCCTAAAGGAGATAGAGACACACACGCAGAGCATCTAGAAATTCTCCATTAGGTGCGTGTGTCTGCAAGCTGCTCGCTCTTGTACTGTAAGCACGTCGGGTTTTGCTGCGTGTGAGCCAGCTTCCATTTCTCAGTTGATACGTGTTTGTAGCTAAGAGTAATATTTAGATTGATAATGTTTACAATTACCTCCACTGGCAAATAAGATAAAGTGGTTTTGTTGGGAACTCTCTTACTTGTATTTGTAAAGCAACCTCCTAAGAAACGAAGCATTTAAGTAGTTTCTAAAGGATCCAGGGGAATACTTTAAAAAAAAAAAACAACAGCAAGATGGTATTTTACAATATACTCCCAACGTTATCTTTTTAGGGAGAAAACACAGACAGCTTCTTTAACTATATTGCCAAACCAAAGTCAATGAACTACTTCAAGTGAATGAATTAGGAATTTTTAGTGGGTACTTTCCATGAATCATTACTGAATGTTTTATGGATCTTACTGCTTTCTTAGTAAGCTTCCTGTTGCAAAGTTTGCAAAGATATATTTACTTTTGCCTCAGTATAAAGGGGTCAATCTTCTTTACTGTGATGCACAACGAAGGGCTGATGTCCTTTAAGAATATCCCCATTAATATCCCCAGGTATGTACTCGGGTCTAAATAGGTATTGCTCTATTCAGGAAGAGGAACATAATTATAATTAGGCCTTGCGCTGATTAGCTCATACAGTAGCATCACAACTAATACATAGCAGGAGAGAAAAACGTCACAGCAAGCACGCAGCTGGCAACATACCACTACCTCCTCCTCACTAGGCTTCCATTCAGAGCAGGATTTATTCTAATCTTGCAGATTATAATATGCACACCTGGAGCACACCAAAATGTGTCCTTACTGGATTCTTCACATGTTTTTTTTTATTATTTTTTATTAGATTACATCAGCAAGTGTACTGTTAGAAATTTCAGCAACATTTGAAGAGGTGTCCTGTTACCTAGAGATATATGCACACATAGAGACATACATAAATACAAATGTGTATATAGCACTATACTGGCCATGTACATCCCTCTGTATTTGAGTGTGCAGCACCCTGATTATACGGTAGAAACAAGTGACCCCAAAATGGCATGAAATAAGACAAAGACAGAAACGCAGAGATATCCCAGTTCTATTTCGGAACTGGCAAAATTGTGCTCCCTCTCTCCCTTCCCGAATACTTCCTTTTGATGTGATGCATGCAGTTTATAGGCACTTCATCAGCGCAGCTGAATTGAAGTCCTTGTTTCCACATTGATTCAGGAGCAAATATGTCCATCTACATCTGAGAAAGTAAGAGGACTGACACACCAAACTGCTGTGTGCCTGCCATGAGGCCCGCATTGTCATACAGGCTAATAAAGACATCATTTTCCCAGGGCTTCAGCTCTATTAAACACAAAGCTCCAAATGATTTCCTACTTGGATCAAAGATGTGTTTGTTCCAGTGCCACTTAAGTTTAAAAGGCAATACTGGGAATGAATGAAATCTCCCCAGCGGCAGCTGCTGAGGTTCAATTGGTTTGTCAGTACCATAATTATGCAGCAGACGACTTCTGTTTGCTGGCCCATATGTTCCTGAAGGATGTTGTGCAATGGAAACAGTGCGGGGAAGCCTTGCTCCCAAAGCTAAGGGGTTTTGCTTTTGTTGTATGAAGACTAGTTTATCTTTCAGATGATGAAAGTGTTAAGAAGTCTAACGTTCTGATTTCAGTCTTAAAAAATGGAGTTGCTCTTGTTTGATCAAACTAGATGGAAGTGTATGAAAAGAAATGGTGGCCTACATCCAAAGTCCTAGAACTGGTGTTTTAATACAGAGACTGACCACTTTTAAATATTACTTATATAGTGACAGCTGGCCTCTGGAAGAGAGTGTGCTCCCCTGGGCTAACGTGAGGAACTGTCACTGTGATCAGTGGCAGGGCTTGGTGTGACCCTTGCTGCTAAGAAGAAACGTGGGTTCCTGTCCCCCAGCCACCACTGCGCAGCCCATCCACCTCTCCCCCACAGCATTTCTCAGCTTTGTAGGCTGAGGTCTGGCTGCTGATGAGAAATGTCTGCTCAGTAAATAGCTTATCTTCTTGTCTAGTAGATTGTACACCAAATTTTCTGTGTAACAGACATGAGTGCATAGTAGGAACTCCAGAGTACTGAATTAAGCATTAAAAGAACATTAAGACGTGAACCTGCAAAACGTGAAGTCAGGGAGAATTGAGAGCAGTCAAGCTCTCAGTCGCCAAAGGAACAAAAGAAACACAATATCCTTTAGAACGTTTAATATTTAATTTGGTAAGATGCTCAGATAGTAGGGCAGCGAATGCAGAGGGCGATGACAGAGCGCAGTGTGCGAGGGGTGCTTTGCGTCAGCCACGGGGCCTTCACGGAGCACCAAAACACATGGGCACAAAAGGCTCCTTGTTTGCAGAGCTGTCAGTTTTATGCACAGCTACCTGGTCTGCACACGCGCCGGCCATTTTCTAAATGCCATTTAATTCAGATGTGTTCTTGCTAAAAACACAGCACCGACATTTACAAGAGAGACTCCTAACGATTGGGCTAGTTAGAAAGGAAAGAACCAGTGGCACATCTTAAATGTTGGAGATCTGTCGCTGACTGACTCCCTGCTATTCATATACTGCAGGTACCCAAAGCCAACAGGATGATTTTCATGAACTAAAACAGTTTTCCTACAGAGCTAAGTTTAATTCGGGGGGGGGGCACCTTCAGCTAAATTTTCTTGCTTTAAGGTCAGGGCTCAAAAAAATATGTAACCAATGCTTCACTTATTGATAAAATACTTAATTTAATACTGACCAGTTGCTTCTGCAATAGCTAGCAGTCAGCTAGAAAGATTCTTCCCTCTTAAGTTTTGTCATGAGGACTTAAGTACACATGTGGTCACCAAAGGAACAAAAAGGATTTTGTGTAAACAGAGCAGGACGGCTGTGGCTGTGGCCCAGTCCTCTAACAGCCGGGCCTGCCTTCCAAGGAGCTCGGCCCTGCACAGACGGCTATTTTGAGGTGCCCGATGAGGCTTCAGGGAGCCAGCAGCCTCGGTGATTTTCTAAGAAGCATTCACTGATGCCTCAGTCATCTGAGAGTGTCTGCTGGAAGATCCAGTAAGAGAGGGCTGGGTTTGTGCTGCAGCATTGCAGAGAGTTTCCAAAGTGTATTTTCAGAAGTGCCTTTTATGCACTCAGGGCAATTTCAGCAGACAACTCCAGATCCTAACCCACCGTTGGCTGAAGTTTTGCTTGAATCTGTAGAGTGGGCTTAATTGTTTGCTCTTGCTCACACTTTGGAAAGTGTGTTATCGCTGCTGTAGGACAAGGGCTGGCAGCCTCTTACAGATACTATGCCAGAGTGTATTTTTCTTTTCCAAATTAGCAGCTAGGTGTGCCAATGCTGGGTTTTGCTGCCTCTCCAAGAGGCAAGATGCCATCCATCTGTGGTATTTTTCATCTGTGAGGCGCTCAGCTCCTGCTGAATGCAGCGCTCAAGAAGTGGGAGACAGAAACTGGGAGCCACTGCCTCTTACTGGTGCATCTCCAGATACTGCTGATCCCTGCTCCTGCCTCAAGCATGCCATTCAGAACCTACGAAAATTGAGTGCAGACTCTGCTCAGGGCAGAGCCTTTTTCTTATTGCTTCCATCCCACACAAAGGATCTTGAAGTTGCTTTATGATCGCTTTTCTAAATAACTCATACCTTCTCTCTTCCTTCTCTCCTACGCTTCCCTGTCCTGTAGGCACCAGTGAGATTCCTGTCCTTTCACAGACGGCTCTGCTCCACAGGAGGATTCCTGAAGCATCTGGCTGGTCCTTGGAGGAGGTAAGGGAGAGAGCGGCACTTAAAACAAGGAAATAGTAGAAAATTAAATAGAAGCAAAGGCTCCAAAGGTGGGAAGCCTGCAAGGCTCCCAAATTTCCTGTCAGCATGTAGGTATCATGAACTAATGAACTTGCAGCCAAAAAGCTTGGGCGCTGCTTGGTAAGATGTGTTTTGTGAAGGACGAGCATCTTTCCTTTACATGGGCACTGCACCCTGGGGTTCCCTGTCCTCTCCCTGTGCCAGCTCTGGGCATCTGCATCTGCCCGAGAGACCCCAGCGGAGACTGGAAAAAGTAATCCCAGAGAGGGAACTTTCCCTGCTCTGAAAGTTCCTTGTTTATCAACAAAGTTATTTCTTCTACCTCCAGGAACCATTTACCATCCCAACCTCAACAAACCTTCACAAACACTTGAGATGTAAAAACGAGGGCTAGCTCTTTGCCTGTTGCTAGCGAGAGCGACTTCTACATACACCCCCAAACTGAGTCACCACTGGTTTAAACCACCTCAGAAAAGGTGAAATCCTCATGCCTGGGAATGAGTTGAGGCGTCAGTGGTTGAAATTGTTCTGTATTGTAGAAAAGTAGGTTACTGTGTCTCATTGTGAACAATTACGTCTAAGTACAAGTCACAGATTTCACCACAAATACTGTTTAATAACAAATTTCTACCAGGCTTTGTGCAGAGCGTGTTACAAAGTAACACATTACCTTTGGTTTGCGGGCAGGTAACGCCTGATGCAGAGCGGAAGGAAAGAGCGTTTTGGCTCAGATCAAACAAAGGGGAATGGACGCTGGGCCCCGACTCACAGTCCAGTGGGTGAAGCTTTGGGTGATGCATCCTCCAGCTCACAGCACTGGCCGTTGCATTTTAGTTTAGCAGATGGTAGAAAAAAGTGCCCTGCGCCACACTATGATTTTAGTTAAACTTTAAAAGGCTGCTCCGAAACACATAAAACTACAATAAACACTTTGACAATGAAATTCAACAGATAAGATTTGCAACTTCCCCTTAGCAAACGTACAAACAGGATGTTAATTTTTGCTGTTAGAGATATAAAAAAAAAATCCATCAACAGCACAGAAATCGAAAGAAGCAAAGATACACTAAGAGCCTTATCCCTGCTCCAAGGACGGCAAATGCAGAAGTTTCTGCATTTGGCTAAAGGCAAAGTTACCGGTCAGCATTTTTATGCTTTATTTCTGGCAGTAAGATAGCAAGTTTCCTAGGAAGTTGGCACGTTGAGAGGTCAGTAAATTTATGGCAAGAGCTTCGCACTAAATTGTTGCCATTCTCTTTCTCTGGAGCTCCAGGTGCAAAGGTTCTTTGGCAGGAATAAGGAAGTGCATGGGGATGGCGCCTTCACCCCAAGTATAAGTGTAAGAGGACCTTGACCCCGGCATTAATAGCACTATTTATTCAGCGTGGGGTCGGGGCAGGGCTGCGGCGAGCAAAGCGGGCTGGGGGTGGCCAGTGAAGGCCGCTTTGGGCCACTCCGGGCCAGGCGGGGGCGGCCACGCATGGCAGGGACCGAGCACCCTCTGCCGGGAGCGAGCGGCGGCGGCGGCCGGTCCCGGGGAAAGGGAACAAAAGAATCCAAGTCCTGCACCCTTCCCCGCTTATTTTTGAGCCTGTTGCAGTCAAACTCCGCGAAACTGCAAGGATTAAAAGTGGTTTTATAGTAGGAGATGATGATGTTTTCCCGTGACTGGCGAAACTTGTGCTTTATGAGAAATACCACAAATAGTGAGAGAAGCAATTAAGAGAGTAGCAAACACTCCTACAAGTGCCTTCTTGCCAGCAGACATCTTCTTCCACTAATTAAGTGAAAGAAGATCATTTTAATACAAATGGCTGCTGGGGAACAAAGTGAGTTCCCACAGTAAATTCTATGCTGATATAATTATACACTCATCCATAGTGCAGAACTAACAATAACAAAAATCCAAGGAAAAGTAAACCAGCCTGCATAGAGAATGTTACAGAAAATAATGGCCTGCTCTCCCCTGGCGGCACTAACCATAAGTGTGAAGCTGCTCACAAACAGCAGTGTTCACGGGGTAAATAACACTATTATTATCGACGACGTACCATTTTCTGCCCAAGTAACAGAATTGCCCTTTACTAATTTCAGCTTTCCCACTTCTTCCTGGGGAAATAAAATATTAGGACCTATTTATAGAAGTTCAGGGTTTTAAATTAATTTTTTCCTTTACTACAGCTGGTTTTGGTGGTTGATTACTATTTGTTGGACCAGGCAACGCTTTGCCAGCTGGCTGCGGCTTTTATTAGCTCTTTTAAGAAGACTTGATTTAGAGCTCGCAGTTACCTTACAAGGACAGCAGCTCTGTAATGCAGACCCTCAAGAGAAGAGATGTTTAGGACTCATGAAAAAAATTGTGTCTGATTCTTTGAACAGAACTGCTCTTGTTTAAGGAATGTGGTGCTGCAGGCTAATATTTAACATCAGTCTCTCTTCTCGGGCTCAGAGCTGGTGCGTGCAGTTAGACCCTGCCCTCCATCAGATACGCTGGGTATTATTTTCTCAGAGCATCTCTCAAAATGGAGGAATGCCACCCTGTAGCAAGTGCAGGATGTATCTTGGGAACTGTATTTCTGCAGTAGGGCAGGAGGTACGGGTGGAAGGACTTGATGAAGCAGGAAAGGAGCTGAAGAGGTGCTGAGAAGGCTCTTGTACAGGGGAGGGGGAGGAGAGAAACAAACAACCCAGAGAACAGGAAAAACGATGTGCTGGGAAATGATTAATCCACCCCAAAGGCCCTTGCTAAGAAGTGGTGGGACAAGCTCAACGATTTTTGGCAGCCGTGAGCTACTTCTGCTCCGCTCTCAACTCCTGTCTTGCAACCAGATGTGTTTAAGTACAGCTTCATCCCATTCCTGCCCCAGACACACATCCCCTGTCAGTGTCCTTCATTCCTGGCAGCTCTCCGGCAATACGCCCACTCTATATGTGTATTTTACGGCCGTCCTGTGCCCCTCCGCCTCCAGTAAGTGTTTCTCAAGTGAGTGGGAGCACACAGTCCGAGCTGGGGGAAGGGGGCAGGAGTCAAGTTTAAGAACCGCTGTTCTGTATCCTGTTGTTTTCCTATTGGGATTGTTCCAGTTTCCTGCACTGTCTTATCTGGAGCTGAAAAGCCAAACTCTCTTATTTACTTGCTCTGTGCGTGCCTCGGGTTTCTAATCTACAAAATAGACGTTATAAGACTTCAGAGAAACATAGCTAGGACTATTAAAGGGTGGAGGGACAGGAACAAAGTGGTTGAAGGGCTTTCAGTGCCTATATAATTAGTTCTTTATTTAGTTATCCTGCTTGTATAAGCCTGTGTGTGTCACAGAGGGTTTCAGAGCACCTTCAGCATACCATAATGCTGCACAGAGTCCACTGAAATGTAAAGAGAGTAAGATTCAGATGTTTACATTCTCAGGTGATTCCAGGTACCTGTGTTTGACAGACCTTACAAGAGAGTCATTTTCAGAAAGTGCTGAGTATGTTTTTTCCTCCCCAAGGGCTCAAACTAGACACAGGAAAGTCTTAAAGCAGAACAAGCATTTCAATGCTTTTAGTCAGCCTTGAGTTTTAAGAGCTCCACTGAAATACTGTAGACTTCTTTGAAATTGGCCACATTTTCTTGAATGCAGAGGTAAAATAGCTGATGTCTTGAAAGCTTACTATGTAGACCAGACACATGAGAAAGCAGAACCTCGTAGAATTTTTTTTTAAAAAAACTTTTTTGCCTCTAGTGAGCATGAATTCACTTAACTATAGGTTATATTAGTGCACTGAATTCCCTATGGGTTAAAAAAAAAAATGAAAGAAAACATTTACCGTACAGCTTTGGAATGTCCTGTTTTTCTGCACAAAAGGTGTGGGTCCTGCATACGCAGTGTCCATTATCAGATGGGAGGCTCTCCTGGAAAGATAATTAAACCGCCGCATCACTCACAGCCCTGCAGATTCTGAACCAGACACAAGGTTTCAACCCAGAACTCAGACCCCAAACTCCAACCCCAGAACCCTCCCCCTTAGGGATCCTGGGTTTGTTTGGAAGCAGGTAAAAACTGTGGCAGTGATCAAGATGGATTTTTATTAATTGGAGAGATGAGCAGTACGTCAGTTCAGCCTTTGTGGGTAAATACATATTTCATGCTTTTCCGCTCAGTTATAACTGTAAATTCAGAGTCATTCCACTTGCCAGTTCCTTTGGAGGTACTCTCAATTGATGTAAGTATGAGAGCAGGAGTGGGCTGAAGAAATATCCTTAGTTGATTACCAGAGCCTTTATTTGGAACTAAATATCAGAGAAAAAAGGATTATTTTTTTTTTCAAAGAGATCAGGAAAAGGAAGACATGTGCTTGGAGATAAGGAAAGATAAAAGCATTCCATTTAAAGACGCCTGTGATAGAAATCAAGATGTTCATCTGCCAAGTCAGTAATTTCATGG
The DNA here is from genome assembly GCA_947846985.1 of Fratercula arctica. Lineage (NCBI taxonomy): Eukaryota > Metazoa > Chordata > Aves > Charadriiformes > Alcidae > Fratercula > Fratercula arctica. Next base: position 3,538,946 of record CANTUZ010000022.1, on the reverse strand, counting down.
CCTTATGACCATGCAGAGCTTCCGTTTCTGTTACCTTTTCCCACACTAAGCACCAAATCACTGGCATGAAAGTTCCGTTCCGTTTGTCTGAGCAACTCAGCCCTTTAGGGAGGAATTACACGGGTTCAACTTGAAGATAAAACTCTCATGGACTTCAGAAGAGGAAAAACGGCTTTCCCATAAGTTTACGTTCAGCTTTCCGAGGCCTAGGAATGGGCTGTGAGTGCCTGTCCCTGGAAAGTTTGAAGCAGGTTGGAGGAAAACCTCTCGGAGAGGCGTGGGCAGAGCTCCTTCCTCTGTGCAGAGCAAGGGCAGCTGAAACAGCCCTTTGAGGTGACTTCCAGCCCCCTTTTCTGTGACTCATTAGCAGTGAGATGACAGTGTCGGGAGACCCTATACAACGCCTGGATCAACAGAGGTCAAGAGCTCAAAATGCATTTGCTGCTTTAAAACTGTGGGGGTTGGTGTGGTTTTTGTTTAAAGCAAACAGCGGATTTCAGTTAGAAAATTATTTGAAAATCCTAGCTCTGCATATTTCACAAGCTAGCATGTGCAACCAGTGAAGCGTTCTGGGCTAGAATTATCCGTACTATCATTAGAAAATCCTAAGAAGGAACATATGGATTGATACTGGCGTAAGTGCAGAAGGGCCTTCCAGCACTGTGCTGCCGTGCAGCAGTTCCACCCCACGCGGGAGCACCCCTGATGCCACTGCTCACCCCTCCGGGCAGGACAACCCGCACTGCCAGACATTTCACCTGCGCTTTTCTCTTCAAAAGGCACATTTCGTTCCCTGCCTTGTCTCCCGAGGTCAGAGAGGGTGCCTCTTGCATGCTTTGCTTGTGTTTGTTTCCTTTCCTCTTGGGGCTGAGCTTTGCCTAACTACCAGCTACTCATTAATGGTTCCATGGGTATTTGCCGTTGCAGTCGTCACCCCTGCTCGCGGAGGCTCCCTGGTGCTCACAGCGTGGAAGCCCACACCACTTTCATGCCTTTTTTTTTTTCCTTTCCCTTCCTGCTTGGGACAATTAAACTTCTGCCCGAAGATTTTGCATGCTTACTCGCTTATACTTCACATCCAGCAAAGCACGTTTAGCTTTGCCATCGGTAGATCAAAGCATTCACTTCAAATGAAATGGTGGGTGAGTGCCTGGCCAGCCACAGCCCTGGAGCTCGGCAGCCCGTTCCCCCGCCACCCCTCGGGTTCTGCAGGTCCAGGATGGACAGAGCAGGGAACCCCTAACGTGCTGCCAGGGGGTTCCTCCGCAGGGCAGGAGCTCAGCCAAGAGGCAGTTCCATAGTCACAGAATCATAGAACGTGTTGGGTCGGAAGGGACCTCTAAAGACCATCCAGTCCAACCCCCTGCAGTGAGCAGGGACATCTTTAACCAGATCAGGTTGCTCAGAGCCTCATCCAGCCTGGCCTTGGATGTCTCCAGGGATGGGGCCTCCACCCCCTCTCTGGGCAACCTGGGCCAGTGTCTCACCACCCTCAGCGTAAAGAACTTCTTCCTAATGTCTAATCTAAACCTGCCCTGCTCTAGTTTAAACCGTTGCCCCTCGTCCTGTCACTACATGCCCTTGCAAACAGCCCCTCCCCATCCTTCTTGTAGGCCCCCTTCAGGGACTGGAAGGCTGCTATAAGGTCTCCCTGGAGCCTTCTCTTCTCCAGGCTGAACCCCCCCAACTCTCTCAGCCTCCCTTCATAGGAGAGGTGCTCCAGCCCTCGGATCACTGGGGTTTGTCTGGGTTTGGTTGGTCTCAACCCCACTCTGGGGTTCCTGCTGCAGGATGCTGGGGATGGGGGTACGGGTAAGCCAACCCCCCCACCCCCAGCCAACCAGGATCCTTTGGGTGCCCCTGGGCCCCTCAGGATGGCCCTGCTGGCCATGAGGGGTTTTGGGTTAGGGCAAGTGGCCTCAGGAGCTCCGGGTGACCCTGTCCTGGTGCCAGGCTGGTGACAGAGAGGGTAAGGGCCCTCCACCGTGTGGTTTCCACACCCGCCTCACTTCACAGACACTGGCCGAGCCCTGCAGCAGCCACCACACCTCGCCCTGTGCATGGGGCTGGTACTGCCCCTGGGCAGCCTGACCGGTCACACCCTGGCGTCCCTTCCTCCAGGCAGAGCTCCTTGGCCTCACCGGGTCCCTCCTTGCCCTGCGAGGACAAGCACGGCCGGAGGTAGGGCATGAAAGGCACCGGGCGTAGCCTCTGCCGCGGATGCTGGGCTTCTGCAGCGCAGCAGTTCCCTGCCTGTGCACCGACTGGCTTTCCCCCAGTTTAACTAGCATACTCATGAAATAAATCCCTGCAGACAAACACCGCATTCACGGATTACAGAGCAGCCCTGCATCTGTCACCCGGGATGGGCTTCTACTGTCTTCCGCAGCTTGCTCGGAGAACAGGAGCGTGCGGAGCAGGAGACCTGGGGGCTCGTGCGGGTGCTGGCGGTGAGCTGGGCTGTCTGCTCACCTCCAACGCCAACAGGGCCCTGCTCTCACCAGGACACTGCGACACATTTAGGCCAGAGCTGCTCAAAGAACCAGTTTAGACAAGATTCCCACGTCCAGTGTTCTCAGTCTGGCATCTTTCACCACCACTAAATGCAAAGCTTTTAATGAATAATAGACTAAGGTGCCTGGAGCAAAGGCTGCCATTGTGACCTGTAAACGCACCTGGTATCAGTCACATAGCAGCGTAAGGCTTCTTGCCTCTCTCGCAATAAGTGTGCTGACGGGGAGTTATGCGAGTGATTATTCTCTGGCCCATCACGCGGAAATGATGACGACTTTCTAGACTACTACATAGAACTCGTCAAAACAGATGGGAGAATTTCAGATTTAGTCCACAGTAAATATGAGTTACATATGCGAAGAACTCTTTAATTAGGAAACTTCCTCTTCTTTTTACTATTTGAGAAGTCAGCTAATGTCAGAATCTGAACTAGCTTCACTATTTCTGGTACTTCTGTTTCTGCAGTTCACTCTCTGGAGAAGTAAAGATTGCAAACCACGGCTTGTGTTCACAGTGCCAGTGTTGAAAGGAACATCTTGCAGGGTCTGGTTTTTAAAATTCTATTTTCAATATTTATATTTTGTTTTAACTTCGGTACACTGTAAAGGCTAATCCTGCAAATATTTACACGAGTCAAGCTTTCTATATATAGTTCATTGGAGCTCAATGGGAGCTCACCTTACTAAAGGCACATGTTCTACAGTAGCATTTATTTTGGACTGAGCATCGAAAAATTTAGTTGCATCTGCTAGACAGATTTGTTTGGTTTTTTTAATACATATACACACACATACACATATAGACACACACACTTACGGTGATTATTTTAGGTTCTGAGAGAGAAAGAATATTCAAACAGTCGCTTACTGATCTCCACTTGAGAGAAGGCTCAGTGAGACAGAAGACAGCAGCATGGTGAGTATTCTTTTCTAGCATAAGTGATACCGTAGACAATTGTTTCTAACAGAATCAATTATAGCATTAAAAATTGTAGATTTTTTAAAAATAAGTTTTAGATACGTGGATGCAAGGTCCGTTTTTTAGTCTCTGAAGAGCATCCCACAAACAACTTCTTCACATATCCAGTTCCCCTTTGATGCAAGTAGTGCTGCCATTGACAGATGAAAGAAGGATGAGCCCTGGTGGCCGTGGAGAGGTGGGAGACTGAGAAGCTGATTCCTGCCACTTTCCCTTGTTATTTTCCGTAAGCGAGTACGGAATTGGCCGTGGGCACGAACTTGCTGAGATCACAGGACTCAACTTTGCAAACAGAGCACTACACTTCAGCAAGTCACCCTTCTGTTATGAGCTGTGGTCACTGCTTGGGTGTTAGTCTTGGTTACACTGGGGATTTAGAATACGCACGTGAACAGCTGCTGTGGCTCAGCTCAGGTGTGATAAATTCCTAAGCTGAGCTACTTGGTCAGGACTCAGAGCCCATAGCTACGCATAACTTATGTCTATAATAAATTCATCATTCCAGGACCATGCCCAAACTACCCTCCAGGTCTTCAAAGCAGACAGAATTATTTATTTATTTTAAAGAATGAACAAATTGTAGATCGGTGATTCCTCTAATGATTCTTTTTAGAAAGCAATTATTGCTGTATTGAGGTGGGGCTAGAAACAGTCCCCAGGACTGCTATGCCCATCCTCTTCCACTTAAGTTATCTCCAGCACATTTTTACAGAACGAGAGCATCAGTGACGAAAGGTGCAGCGATGCCAGTTCCCTTCACACGGACCTCTCCAGTCTTGTGACCTGGGCACACACTCACGGGACCATATGCAATCAAATCCCAGCCTTGGAAATTGTGCAGAACGCGGGCCATCCCAGCAAGGACAATTCTGTCCTGTGGATATGTGGAGTTGGACACGCGTATCACTGGCGGTGTGGGAAATTATACTTCAGAAGCGGAGAAGAGAATAAAGGTGTAGAAAAGAGGAGGAGGTTAGTGTCTTCTGAGGCTTCATCGAGGGAAGCTAATTTAGGTGAAAAGAGGTTCAGGATGACCCCATCTTTTGAGAGGGCTAAAACAGATGCCGTTAGCACAGGGTCATGTAGGAGATCTCCAGGGGTCCCTCAGCAGACAGACAACGTAGTCTACGTAATACATAATGAACCGTCACCCAGAGAAAATGGAAAAAACAGCAGATCCATGAGAACATGCTTTGCAGCAGAGCAGCGTTTGTCAGTATCTGGTGGTGAAGTCAAGGCTGACAGACGTAAGGTGAAGGTAGAAAGCAACGAAGATCTACAAATAATCTCTGATGAAGAACGGTGCATATCAGATGAAGACAACCAAGGAGACAGAATCAACCAGAATATTCTGTCAGAATCACCAGTTAAAGGTGTAGCTGCTGAGGTAGATTTGTACATGCATCACAGTCAGAAGATGGCATTTAACAAGCCGATGGCCATCCAAACATCTGGCTTCACCCCCACAGGAAAGGCCCCCCTGACTCTTGACTGCATTCTGAAACCCCCCATCAGCAATCAAGAGAGCCTGGACAGCAGCTTCTTGAGGTTGGGTCCTCTTAATCCTGCAGGGTCCATAACCAAAACTTCTGGAGCAAGAAATTCCTCTGGGTCAGCAGTACCGAATGAACATTTAAGTTCTGTTCCTGTCGAAGCAAAGGCCCAACTTGAGTCACCCGTCTCTGTGACGTTCTTTGAGTTTGAAGCCACTGTAGATGTCCAGCAGGAACTCCATCTGAGCCCTCCTGAGCACAGCACACCAGGAATAGGCTTCAGTGTGAACGTCACTGAAAACCCTGGTGAGGGGAGCGAACCGTCAGGATCTGGGCACGCACCTCATCTCTCAGCGTTACTGAGTCCAGAGAGCGGCAACGCGGACCATCCACCTGCATCTTCATGCAAAGGTAAGAGAGTCTGGGGTTTTCTTCCTGGAGGGGGGTGTGGGTGCATTCATTAATTGTTTCCCAACGTATTAAAGGGGGGTGAGTTCACATAGCTGCCAAAATCTGTACTGTAGCACCTAAGGAAAAGCCTCTGATTTGGGGCAGTCTTGTTCCTACTAGAAGGGACTAACAGGGTTCCTACCTCAAGCAACCAGCACTTCAGTAGATAACACCATTCACTGAGGTACCCAAATGTGTACTTGGCTGCGTCCCAGCCTTAACTACCTGGTTTGAATACTTTGGTCTTTCATTTTACTTAGTATCACCACATATATGTTGGCTGTACTTAAGAGAGAGTCCCTGTGAGAAACTGGAGCCAGAGATGGGAACTCAGGTCTGGAGAGAAGAAAACAAGAGGAAGTAACTTTTAAAGCAGTGAAACAGAGAAATTGTGGCTGAAACTCTGGCTGCAAAGTCAGTGGCAAAAATCCCAGAGATCGCAATGGGAGTAAAGTTTCAATCCTGCATATTAAGTGACATGAGCTAAATAAAATGCTTTAGTACTTTTAAGAATTTTAAGATTTTCATACACGCTGTCCTTGGGATCCTACTGGAGCCTGGAGAGTTATAATTGCTCAAACATCGACTTGCAAGACACCCTGCTTACAAGGGAACTTTCAATACCAAGGTTAAGCCACACACAGAGCATGTTTTAAATGATTCCCTAGCATAAGAGTATGCTGTTTGACAAGATTTGGGAAGCCTAGCCTGCGGCTGTTTTAATCCTGCTCTAAAACTGAGGCTGTCTGCACAAGAAGGAACAGCTGACGTACGGTGTGTGGACAGGATCAGAGTTACGCTGGTCTTCTGCAAGTGGTGGGGAAGCCATCACTAAAATTGATGTAATTAATTTAATAAATGATCATATTTTAGGATAGCGTATAATACACTGGAGCCTTAATGCCAGGTACATACATATTATGTAATCTAGTGATTAAAAGACCTCAAACTAAAATGCAAATGTCCAGGTTTTTAAAGATGTTATAGTAAAGCTGCAAAATTTGCATCTCTAATGATCTGAGTGCCTGCAGGTCCTTTTTGACATTAATACCGAGTAAACTGCTGTCTAGTCAGTTTTATGGGTTTGTCTGCTAGTATCTAGGTGTAAATGTTGAGGCAGATTTGTAACATTTAATTCAGAGAGTAAGAGTATATGTTTTCCATCAGTGGCTTAATGCCTTGGCTCCATCTGAGGAGCAGCCCCCAGCAGCGCGTGTCCCGCTTCCACGCGCTGAGTATGAGGATCCCATTTCACATTCCCCGAAACCTATTCTCTTCCCGCAGTTGCGCCATGGCCCTGTCCGTGGCAGGATGCTGCGGCTCTGCCCTGCGGATGCAGGATGCTGCCCGACCGCATCTCCCGAATCCTCCCAGCTGCAGACAGGGCTGTAACCGCGCTGCCCCATCCCCCACCAGCTCTACCTATTGCTCTGCTGAACTAAGGGCCTATCTCAATTAGCCCTAGTGTTAAAGAGCAACACCCTTCTGCAGCTTTCTGCAGTGCAGGGGGCCGGACAGCGTCCTTCGAAAGAAAAAAGATTACTGAAATAGTATTTTGGGGGTTGTCTGTGACACCATGGGCGGATACTGAAAGCACCATTGTTATTCAGAGTAAACTCAGCGTTACAGACATTTGTGTTCCTTATGTAGCCACAACTGTACAAACTGGCACAGCTGTTCTTTGTGAACATTATTTGACTATTTTTGTAATTGACAACATATATCACCTGAAGAGACTGGGAATTCAGCTGGGAACGGCTGGGTAGTAGCCGTTCCTGCCAAGATAAACGGCTCATGGCTGAAGTGAGGCCTCAGCATGTATTGATTTACGAGCCAGTCACCTCTTCACATCCCTCAGTCACTAACAAAACAAGCAAAAACCCCAAACAGCAGCACAGGCATCAGTAGACCTCAGTCCAGCCACAGCATTTTAAGATAAGAGCGAAGCATGTACAAAATAACTTGGTGCAAGAAGGGGAATCTCTAGACTTTGGCTCTAGAACCCTCTTCAGCCCTGGAAAAGTCACAGGCGAGCAGATGGAGCTTTTCACCAATCCAAAGCATTAATTTCTCATGCTACATCGAACTAGGTAGATGTGGTATTGCCATAGCAACTCGAGAGAGAACCCAACTGGAATCCTGGCAATCTTTTTTTTTTTTCTTTTTTTTTTTTTTTTAAATAAATACACTTTTACTCATCTTTTTGTTCTTCCTTACTAGCCACCCCTAACTTTTGGTTGCTGTTCTTATTTCACAGTGAGAGCTCTCTCGCTTTGAGGAGATTTTTGTAAAGACGAACACTTTAAAAACGTATTTTGCATAATGCCTTGTACAGCACTTAGAACATATGAAATGGATGTTACTTTGTCCCGGGGCAGGTCACACGATCCACGTACAGGCCGTTAACTCTCTGTTTTAACAGTGCAGAGTTCGGCCCCTCCAGTCACCATAAAATCCGCGCCAGAGTCGCTGCAAACTGCTGAGAGCGTTTCAGGTCCACGCGGGGTTGCTGAGGCTGCACGGCCGGCGCTGCAGGCTCGGGACCGCAGCCACCGGTGACGTGACCGGTCCCACCAGTGTGGTCCCTGCGAGCACACGCAGAATCAGCTCCAAAACCGGCCGGGGGGAAGTTCAATGTCTGGCCAAGCCCCCCGCAACAGGTCCAGCCTCCGGTCTCCTAGTGCTGCCTGAGCTGGCCCACAGAGCTTGCACCAATGCTTTCCACCTGCGCACCCCACAGTGACCTTCGCTCATTAAATCTCATTAGAAACTCATTCTCTCCCACTTAAACATAGTTCAAAAAGAAAGAATATCTTAACTATACCTCCTTACTTAACTATACCTATGGGAGTGTGCAGATGCACCAGTCAAGTGAGAAAGCCAGGGAAGGCGGCAGTGCTGCCCCTGTCTAGGCTGGCGCTGGCTGGTGTTGAGGGGACAGAGCCAAAGCAAAGCTCTAGAGGAAGGGGTTTGTGAAGGTCCCATAATCTCTAAATTACTTTTTCAAGGAAGGTGAAGGTTATTCTGCATCTCCTTATATCTCACTGATACCCTTGTAATTTCTTGCTGCCCACAAAGCTGTGTTTTATCTTTTAGATGGGTTGAAGAAGTGGCAGAAAAAGAGAAAACGTAACGTTGGCGATATAAAAACTTTCCAAGACTGGCTGGTTTTACATTGCCCTTCGGAAACACGTGAGATCTATAACCTGCCGCCCAAAGACCTCGATAATTACCTGGCCTTGTTCTACAGTTCTGCAAAGAGACGGAACGGCACAGATTTTTCCGCCAGTTCTTTGCACTTCTACCAGAGCAGCATAGAGAGGTACCTCAAGGATCACAGCTACGAGTACAGCATCGTTAAAGGGCTGGAATTCAGAGCGTCTCAGGAAGCCTTGAAACTAAAGCAACAGCATCTATCCCAAAAAGAGAGAGAGGGAGAGTGGAGTACTTTGGAGAATCTGACAGATGAAGATGTGGAAAACCTTCGTAAGAAGGGAATTTTAAGCAAGACGCACCCTCAGGGCTTTTTGCACCTCATGTTCACAAACGCCATTAGGGGGTTTGGGGCGAGCACGCACAGTCAGAGCCACGGTCTGTACTGGGGCCAGCTGGTGCTGAGAAAGGAGGAGGGGGAGCTGGAGTACCTGGAGTGGAAGGATGACCTGAGCGTGGAGGTGAACGTGGGGCAGTCGGGCCCGCGTCTCTTTGCCAAGCCCGACAGCCCCAATAGCTGCCCGGTGGCGGATTACAAGGAGTACGCCAGGAGGAGGCCCCTGGACATGCTCCATGACTATGACCCGCTTTATCTCTCACCCAAGCCCCTGTGCTCCATCTGGGACCAGGTATGGTACAGCAGGAAGTCATTGACCAAAGCCAAAATGGAAAAGATCATGAAAGTTATTATCCAGCAAGTCAAAGAATCTGGCAAGAAGTCCAAGAAATAACAGTGTCCGGTTAGTTCCTGCTGTGCCACTTTTTGACAGGAGCATGTTTCAGAGCAGGTTCTGAAAGGTTTAAGTAGCAGTATTTAGGGTAGGTTGAGGAGAACATCCTCCTCTTCAGCTTCACCTTAGAACATCAACATCTGCATTCGTGGTTCTGCTGACACTCGGGGATTAAATCTCATTAATTAATTAATCTATCTCATTCTCTCCCATTTAGACAGAGCCACAGCAAAGCTTTAGAGGAAGGGGTTTGGGAGAGTCCTAAGTACACAAGTGCGCGTAACACATTTGCATTACCTGCCTTTGGGGTTAAGTGAAAAACTTCCGTTGTTCTTTCTGTTAACGGAATTGATAGTTCAGCAAGTTAAATAAATATGAGATTCTTGGGTTTCACAACTGTAAAACAAGTTAATATTCTACTGTATTATTAAGGATGTGATAAAATAGCTCATGTTAACATGGAGGGCGCTCGGTAGCTGAATAACCCGGCAAGGAGCTTAAGCCGTGCTCGAATTTAGGGAGCCAAGACCTGTCCCAGCGTTCAGCTTCGCGCATCAGCCTGTCCTAAAAGGACGAGTAACAGGAGTTGGTTCTGGGCTGGAAGGGGAACCACGAAACGCCGTGTTTGCCAGCGGCTAATCCCTGTCTCCTGGGAGTGCTTTCAACAAGGTTTATGTCGTTTTTCTTAGTGAAAGATTTGTAGATTTAAGAAGTTGTGACTGTGTTTTCGAAAGTTATTGGAAACGGCTGACAGCGTTGAAAGGTTTTGTGGCAAGTGTTTTCCCTGGAGTGCTAAATACAGCTACAGAAACACACTTTGGGAGACGCAGTCGGCTTTTTTCAGCTGTTCAAGTCCTGTTCAGTCAATACGGTGACTTCCAGCCCATGGAGCTGGTGGTTGGGTTGCCGACACGACCTAATAAAAGAACATTTCACTCGGTCCCGTTTGTCTGCTCTGTCTGTTCTGACCAGAGGAGGCCGGTGGCCCCAGAGCAGCAGGTGATGGGTCCCTGACGTGCCCGTGTCCCTCCTGCTCCCACCCACCACTGCTCAGCCTCAGGGCTGGCCCTGAGGGGGGTTTGGGCTGTGGGGAACCCACTGAGCGCCCCCTTCCCGCCTCCTCAACCAGGGCTTTGGGGCCAAGGATCCATCTCTCCTGTCCGAGCAACATCTAACATCACCATGTAACTTTTAAAGAGTTATTTAAAGAGATATAAAAAAAAGACAAACTCACTCAATCTAATGCTTGAACGGTGTCTTCCAGCTTTCCCTGCGCTGTTGAGCACCGGTGGCATCGTGACTGCTGCAGCCGGTGACGGAAGGACCCGCCGGTGCCCAGGTGAAGCCCAGTCACTGCACAGCCCCAGGAGCTCCGTGCCCACCGGGGAGCCCCGTGGCAACCGGCTGGGAGCCAGGGCAGAGCCCTTCCTGCGGGGCTGGGCTGGGCTGCACCCACCCGCCTGGAGATAATAGTCGGGTCAGGCTTTTCTCTCCTCTGGGCTGATCTCTTGAGCCCACACCCCAAAGCCCGTTAATGAGAGGCTGCTGCCTTAACAAGCAGGTGGCACAATTAGCGGGCAGAGTCCCCGTCTTCCTGCCAGGAGCACAAACACACACACACACACACACCCCCATTCAATGCCTGTGCGTATGGATGTGGTGGGAAAGGATTTCTAGGAACACCTTTTGTCTGCGAGGAGGGAGACCGAGCGCTCTCGGCTCGCCAGCGGGCCACTCTCCAGCCCTCGGGGCCAGCAGAACGGCCGGCCGGGCCAGCCCGCTCCTGCCCGGGGTGGCCAGCGAGCCCCCGGCCCGGGGAGATGGGGGCTGCCCCCGTTACTGCCCAGCCCTCGTTTCTCCCCCCCCCCCGGGATCCTGCGGGGAGGGGGAGGCCGGGGATCTCCCGGGGGTCTCACACCCCGCCTTTCCCCTTCGCGTCCCGAGAAACGGCGATTAACGCGGGCGGGGACCGGGACGCGGCGCTCGGTCGGTGGGTGGAGGCGGGGCCGGGGCTCCGGGGCCCGGCGGAGAAGGTTCCCCCCGCAGGAAACGGGACTCGTCCAGCCCGGGGAGGGTGGGGGGGGAAGGTGGCGGCGATGGGGCGAGCCCCGGGCGGCCCCGCACCCCCGGCACCGGCCGCCTCCCCCAGGCAGCGCCGCAGCGGCCGCTCGGGGCTCGGCCGGGGGCGGGGGGGGAACGGCCGGCGGCTGCTGCGGAACCATTTCTGTCCCGCTTTGTCCAGGCGGGTGTTGACCCCCCAAATACCCCCCCGGGGAGCGGGGACAGCGCTTCGGCCGCGGGCCGGGACCGGCCCCCCCCCCCCCCCCCCCCTCCCCCGCTTCGGGGCCGCCCGCGCCGCGCTCGCCGGGAGCCACCTAGCGACAGCCCCGGTAGCCGCAGGGAGCCATCCCACCCCCCCCGGAGCCCCGTCCCCCAGCAGAATCCCCCGGTCCCCGTCCCCTCCCGTGTCCCCAGCCACCCGGTTGCCAAACCAGGGGAGCAGGCGGAGAAAAGAGGCCAGGAAGAAGGAGGGAGAGCAAGGACTCTTTAATAAATTAGCAAAATAAACAGCATTTATACATATATATATATATGTATGTTATGTTACTGCATCGCAGCAGATCACAGGAGGTAAAGCAGAAACGTTGATTTCCCAGTTTGATGCTGATGTTGATCCAAAGGCACCAGTTTAGGTGCCCTCCTACGTGGGGCCTGATGATGATGTGGGACCTGAAGACCTAAAACCCCTTAGAAATAAAAGAGCTTTTTCGTAAGGCAGAGACACAGCTTCCAGTGAGAAAGAAGTTAAATTACCGTATGATTTCCTCTAGCCGTCTCCTCGCAGAAGTGATTAAAAGAAAGTGATCCAATTTCTCCCCTCTCGAGAAAAAAAAAAAAAAGAAAGAAAAAAGAAAGTATTTCCTCACCTCAAAGGGAAGGGGGGAGGGACGAGCGCATGTAACGCATTGGAAGGATCGGCTGTTATATTAAAAACGGACGCGATTTGCAGTGTACAAGTCTCTGATTGTGATGATAACCAGGAGCTGAACTGAACAGGTATTTCGGCCAGTTGACCCCCAAACGGGGCAAGTACGCGGCGCAGTCCGGTGGCCCCGAGGGCTCCCTCAGTCATCGTCCCTGACGTACTGCCCGGCCTCCCAGCGCTGCGCCATGGCACTCTTGTGACGAACCACTCTGGTGCTTTCCACAACCTAAAGAAACCAGACGGCGCTGTATCTTTTGATAAAGAAAGTATTTTTTTATAACCAATCCTTTCTGCACGACTCGGCCTCCCGGCCAGGACCCCCCCGTCTCGGGGTTACCCCCACCCAGCAGTGGTCACCCCCACCCAGCGGTGGTCACCACGCGTCCTGCCCACGGCGGTGCCACCCGCGTGGTGCCCGTGGCCCTGTGGGAGCTGGGACACCCCACCCCCACCCCATCCCTCCCTCCCGCCAGCCCCGGGGAGCGGGGGCAGCGCAGGCAGAGCCCCCGCGCGTGTGAAGGGCTTTACCTCCGTGTTGATCTTGTCAACGGGCTCGATGCCGGCGTACTGTGAAAACGGGGGGAAAAAATAAAAGGGTTCAGAAAACAGCAACCTCGTAGGGAAATACCCAGCGGCAGCCGGACGTGGGGCGTGGAGGGTGAGGGGGGGGGGCGGGGGGGGTGCCAGCCTGCAGGGCAGGGGAGAGGCGAGGGGAGACAGTGCCCTCCCTGGAGCCAGGGGGACGGTTTGGGCTGGGACCCCCCCATCCCAGGAGGAAGCTGCTGCTCCCACCCAACGCCGCAGCCCTGGGCCGGGGCATAGCCCCGGGGGGCTCGGCACGGTCCTTTGCCGGTGACACCACCACCAGGTCTCCCCCCCTGAGCCGAGCGGCTGGACATCCAGCTCCGGGTGAGAGCTGGGCACGGCCACCTTCGGCCCCAGAGCCACTGGCCACCTTCTCCCCCCCGAGCACATGCTGCCCAGCACCGGCAGGGTGGGGGCACTCACCTTTCCGTCCTCCTTCACCCTCCTCCTCCGCTCCTCGAAGGGGCTGGAACGAGCCGAGTCAGGGGTGAGGGTCTCCGTGCTGCCCTGGGAGGGACTGGACACTCTCAGCGGGGTGAAGGACGAGATGAGCCCCAGGACCCCCCCCCTGGTGCGAGGCAGGAGTGGAGACGGGAGACTCGGACACCGAGTAGCTGCCGCTGGCACCTGAGGCAGCTTCAAGAGAAAGAGCCATTGGAGGGGGTGAGGGACACCAGGATGGCCCCTAGGGGCCGGGGCACCCCCAGAAGAGCCCGGCTCCTGCCCCAAACCGGCCTCTTCGGCAGGTCCAGCGGGTTTGGTCGCAGCTGGGACCCCGTGTCTGGGTGTCAGGCGGGGAGCGTCAGGAGCAAGGGAGGGGAAATGCGTGAGCTGGGCACTTCTGGGCCCTTCCAGCCCTGCTTTCTGCAGTAACGTGACACAAAGTCACCAAAACCCGAGCAGCTCTGGGATCAGAGCCCATCCCTCATCATCATCATCATCATGTCCCCTACATCTGGTCCCCTGGTCCTCACAGGGACTTCACATCAAACACTTCTGCTGGCTGACCACACAATACCTGTCCGTGGAGAATTATTTCTCCCGGGACAAGTTGCTACCAACACACAGGTGTCCACATCTCGGCAAATCCTGGCAGGGAGGAACTTGGTCCCTTCACCCTCATCCAGACTCTCCCAGGCCGGGAAGTGATGCTTTCCACCCCAAACTCTGTCCCCCTCGGTCCCTGCCGTGGCCACTCCTGCTCTCGCCCGGGTCACCTCTGGCTGCGGACACCGGCCAAAAGGGCTTCCCGTGCCTGGGGGAGGCACCGGCCTGCACGGGAAGGTCCCATGGGATGGGCACCCCACGGTGCCACTCCTGCCCCTCCGATGGCTCCTGCCGGCACTCAGAGCCACAAGGAACGGGAGGGCAGGAGCGATGCCCCCGGGAGTGGCCCGTGCCCTGTCCCAGCCCACCATTCCTCCCCTCCCCTTACCGGAGCTGTGCCGCGAGCGGGAGCCCTCCTGGGGAAAGCCGTCGCTGCTGACCATGGAGTAGCCGTCCATCAGCTGCCGCCGCCGCCGCTGCTCCTGCAGCTCCTCTTCCCGCTGCAGGTCGCTCCGGATCTCCTCCTCGATTAGCGCCGACGTCTGGGGCTTCCAGGTCCTCAGCTTGTACTGCTCCTCCCGGCCATCCTCCCTCCTCAGCGGGCTCTGCGTCCCCATGTCATCCACGAAGGAGACCTTGGGCTTCCAGAAGGAGAAGGAGAAGTACTCTCTGGGCAGGACAGCGGTGCCGGTGGGGCGCGGGGTGGAGCCGGGAAGCCTTCCTCCCTGGGAATCCGTGCTCCCCCATTTGCTGGCGCTGGCGGAAACGTGCTGGGACACCAGGGGCTGGTCCCGGCTCTTCTCGCTGGCGGCGAAGCGCGGCTGGGACGCCTGGACGTGCGCGGTGCTCACCGCGTAGCTGGGAAGGCTTCTCCCACCCCTGGTGTCTTCTGCGGGGTGGGGGCTGCGGCTCGTGGGTGGCTCTACCGCAAATTCATTAACCCAACTCCTCCGCTCGTCCGCCTTCCTCAGGGCGGGGGGCTTCTGCGGGGGGGCTTCCTCCTGCTCAAACACCCGCCGGCGCTCCTCCAGCTCCTGCTGCGTCCCCCTGTCATACGTCCCCAGCAGCCTCCCTTGCTTCTTCAGATCTTCCTCGCGCTTGGTTTCCTGCTCGATTTCCCTCTGGACGTAAAGGGAAGCGCGGCCTTTGTCTTTCCCTTTCCTGCCCGGCCCGGGAGAGGCGTGCATGGAGAGGAGAGGCTTGGTCTGGATCTCCACCAGCTCGCTGCTGGAGGTCAGCCGCTGAATGCCCCTCTCCTTCCAGAGGTTCTCCTCCCTCTCCATCGCCATACGGATCTCCCGCTCGATGGGCGTCTCGTTGCTGATCTTCGTCTCCTTGTCCAGGCCGTTGCTGCCTCCCCTCAGATCCACAAGGCCATTGAAGACCTCGTTGGATGTGCTCCCGTCGCTGGTGTAGCCTGCGTTGCCTTCGTTATACATCTCACCCAAGCCGGAGTCGAGGTCCTCTCTGGAAGATGCTTTAGTCAAGCTGGACATTTTCCTGGTGGGATACGACCTTTCGGTATCAGCCCTTCTGGAAGCATAAACCTCCTGCTTCCCAGGCGTCTTGTAGGACACACTATAAACCTGATAAATGGTCTTGTCCGTCCTGCTCTGGCTGGAGGCACCGGCATTACCGTAACCTCTCGTAGCCTTCGTGGCCATCTCAGGACTGGGCCACTCTTGCCTAGAGACTCTCGTCATTGACTCTGGCTTCGGAGACATGGCTTGTTGCCCTGGGCTGACAGAAGAGCCCAGGTTGGTCTTTTCCAGCATCAGGAACTGCTGCCGAGCAGCGGAGAAGTTGATCTGCTCCGTGTCGATATTGTCAGGGTCAACAGGCGTCACTGCCCTCCCCGAGGAAGGCTTGTCGAAGGAGATGGCGAAGCAGCTGGTGAAGCTGCCTGCGTGCCTGCTGTCACCCGTGCCGGTGTTTATGGAGCTCAGCTCATCCATGGAGCTCCACCTCTCAGCCATGGTGGAGCTCTTCCTCATCACCTGGCTCCGGATGACCTCCCTCCTCTCGTCCTCGAGCTCCCTGGCTTTCTCAGGTGAGATGTTCGGTGGAGGGACCCTGTACTGTTCCTGCTCGTCCTCATCGTAAAGCTTGGAGGGCTTCCTCTCACCTCTGTAAGCCCTGAGGTCGTACAAACTTCCCGACCTCACCACCTCCAGCTTGGACTCCCTGTCCGGGGATGGGGTCCAGACGTCTTTTCCGCCATCCAGGAAATACGAGGGAGATTTCGACCTCATTTTCCAGCTGTAGCAATTTTCCACCCTCTGGCTGCTGCGTTGAGCGGAGCCAAACACGTCGTCGTCGCTGTCGGCCCTCTGCTCCGCGAAGGAGCCGGTGTGGGGAGCATCACCGTAGTCCTGCTTGTGCGAGGTCTGCGGGAGCTGGAAGACCAGGTGCCTGGTGACTCTATCCATCTCCCGGCAGGAATCAGTGTCCAACCCTCTGCCAACCTCACTGGGGGAGACGCTGCTCAGCTTCCAGGTGGCCCTCGGGCTCCCGGCTGACCTGCGGACGAGGGGCAGGACCTGGGGGGCCCTGCAAGTGGAAGGGGAGAGCGGCCGTTAGGAGCAGCAGGAGGAGCAGAGGTCGGGGCGTGCGGTTCCCCATCCCGGGAACATCAGGTCGGGGCAGGGAGAGGCTCCGGTGGCACCAGGTCCACCCCTGCCTGGAATCTCTCCTTGCACATTTGCAGGAAGGAGCCTCCCCATAACCGAGCTATTGAAACAGCGGGGACCGT
Source organism: Fratercula arctica (assembly GCA_947846985.1). NCBI lineage: Eukaryota > Metazoa > Chordata > Aves > Charadriiformes > Alcidae > Fratercula > Fratercula arctica. Next base: position 3,522,197 of record CANTUZ010000022.1, on the reverse strand, counting down.
AAAAATGGTTTCATGGATCATAAAATGGAGGGGACTTTAACCCCCGTGTCACGCAAAACGGGAGTAAACTGCCCCGACCTTGGTGCCAATCCTCCTGGATGTGATGGCGGGTGCCGGGCAGGGAGGGGTGGCACCGGCGGCTGCAGACACCATCCCCGGTCCCTGTGCCTGCAGGACACGCGTGCCCCAGGCAAGCGGCACATCCTCTGTTTGCCGAGGCGTAGCCGTAGCCCTGCTGTCACTGGGGGGGTGTCAGCATTGGCACCGCTCCCCTGGCGCTGGCAGCCTCCCGGAAACAGGTGGGGAAGCCGGGAACAGGCGGGGAAGCTGGGAGCAAGGCAAGGGGGATGGCAGGGGCAGCCCCTGGGTGCTGCCGTCCCGGTGAGGGCTGAGGCTGCCCTGGGGCAGGTGGCTGCGGGTCCCCGCGGCCGGAGCACCCGGCTCATCCCCAGGATGGATGCACCGTGCCCTGGACGTGCCTCCTTCCCTGCGGGGACACTGGGGGACAGAGCTCTGCTCGCTTCCCGGCTTCCTCCCGGGGGGCAAATGGGGCTGCCCCACACCTGAGGAGCCGTTTAAGCTTTTCCTGGGGTGGGAGCACCTGGGGCTCGTCAGGGGCAGCCAGGGCCGGCCCCAGGGCAATGCCCCCACCCCAGGGTGCTGCTGCCCAGCCCGGCCAGTTTGACCTCGCTGCCTGCGGTGGGATCGGGGCTGGGGGCTGTGGGAGCTGCCGTTCTCGGTGTGCTGTGCCCAGCTCCATCCCCGTCACCTCTTCATGGCCCTACCTGCGATTCACTGTTGCTCTTTTACAGCCCGCCATGACCTGGATAGTAAAAACCATCTGCCCGTCTCTCATCCTGTTTGGAAGGTGGGAGGCCCCTGCGGGGAGGGGACCCCTCTCCAGGGAGCGTTGGCGGGGAGGGGGAGGACCGCAGGGCTGTTATCGGGGCTCCCGGCTGCGCCCCGCCGTGCACGGCCCCTCCCAGAGCGGCACCCAAAACCCTCCAGCTTTCTCGGCTCAGCCCCAGCTGCCCGGCGCTGTGGGAGTGTGGGGACACAGGGGGTCCCGGGCTCATCCCCCCCCGTGCTGGGACGCGGGGGTCCCGGGTGCGTCCCCCGTGTGCCGGGCCACCCTCGGCCCGACCAAGCGCCACGGGGAGATGCTGGGCAGAGCAGACGGCATTGCAACACCCGCCAGCCTGGCCTGGCCCCCCCATGAAGAGACATCTGGGGAGTTTTCCAGCGTCCCCCCACCCCAGGGGTCCCACAGTGGGCTGCAGACATGCAGCGCGCCCACCCACCCCCCCCCCCGTGCAAGCGGCCGCGTGTGCTCCCAGACCCACCGACGTGCGAGATGTGCACGAGGGTGCTGGCGTGGGCCCCCGCCGCAGGCAGAGCCGGCGCACGCACGCACCCCTCGCTGCCGCCGGATCCCACGCCGGGACCCATCTGAGGGGAGGGGGGGAACAGCCGCCCTGAGCACCCCAGCGCTGCCCTCGCCCCCACCCTGAATGTGCCGCACTTACTGTCCGGGGGAGCCGTCAGAGTGGGGGTCCCCATGCCCCCGCGAGGTTGCGCCGGGCACCCAGCTGTGCCGTGTCTGCCGGGGAGTGACGCAGGCGGTGGGGGGGCCGTGGGGCCTGTGGGGCTGCAGGGCCCTGATAAGCTCAGCCCGAGCCCGCGGGGAATTCCAAGAACCGCGCCGAACGGGCTCGGCGCTGGCCCCAGTTCAGTGACCTGTTCCTGACCCCCCCCGCGCCACCGTCACCCCCGCCACGGCTGGCTCCCGTGCCGGCGGGGCCGACCTTGGCCCCCCCCCAGCTTGCGGTACACACTGACACACTGAGGTGCTGCGGCACCGATGGGCCAATGCCCCCACGCACCGACGTGCCAACGCACCCACCCACATCCCCGCCTGCAGGGATGCTCTGCCTCCCCCCGCACACAACGGGGGGCTCCAAGGAGAAACGGGGTGCCCGGCTCTTCCCTGACCCTGCGCCCCAGGGCAGCCTGTGTCCCCCCCCTGTCCCCTCCCCGCCAAGTTTCTCCCCACAGAGCAGTGCAAAGGTGGGCTCGGCCATCCCTGGGAAGAGCCGGAGCTGCTCCCACGGAACAGGGAGGCAGCCCAGGATTGGGGGGGGGGGCACAGCCAGGCTGCCACCGGCGTCCCTCAGCCCCGGGGGCTGTGGTGGTGCCCACTGGGGAAGACGCGGAGGATCCCGACGGACAGAGGGGAGCAGTGGCGCCAGGAGCCCGCGCTCTTGTGTTTACACACGGGGCCTCTCCCGGCCCCGCCGCCTGATAACCCCCCCGCCGTGTGTGCTGGTGGGGCTGGGGCGGGTGCCCTCGCCGCCATGGCAGCCCTGGCTCCGCTGGCACCCCCCCCCCCCCCGACCCCCGCTGCCCGCCAACCCCTCGCAGGGGGCAGCTCCCTCCTTCCCTGGGGACAAACGCGTCCCCCTCCCAGCGGGGACAAGCCCCTGCGCCTGGTCGGGAAACCTCGGGCACCCTGTAGCCGCCAGGCCAAGGGCAGGACTGCGGCGCGGTGGCCGCGATGCCCTCGGTGCCTGCGGCCATGGCTGCTGGACCCCAGCAGAGCGGGCAGCAGCATCGCTGGCACCTGGTGCCCGCAGCCGGTCGTCGTCCCCCTCCCGGCACCGGGCGCCGCTGTGCCGGGATGCTCAGCCTTTCACTGCGTCTGGGGCTGGGGGTCCCTCTCCTCGTCCTCTCTGCCCCGCCATGACAGTTCTGCTCCCTGCTGGAGCCCGATCCTGCCAGAATGTCCCTCCTGGCTCCGCTGCTGCCTGCAAGGGCCCGAGCAGGGCGATCGGGTCAGACACCGGCTGCCCTTTCCCGGCTGCGGGGTCCCACTTACCCCCTGCCCGGCCTCTTGGTGCCCCTGGCCCTGCTGTGGGGCTGCCGGTGCTGGCGCTGGTTGGCCTGGGGACAGCGGCTGCGGGGCGGCTGCCGGGCGGCTCTGCGTTTCCGGATGGGAGAGCGGAGCCTGTTTTACCGCAGGGTTGAGACAAAGTCCACGGGCGATGGCCGGCGGCCGGGCAGCGCACCACGCCCGCGGCAGGGTGTGTGCGTGGCTTGCTGGCCTGGCACCGGGAAGAGCCGGGGCCCCACAGCTCCGGGAGCAAGTGCCGGCATCCCAGCCCTGGGCAGGAGCAGGACTCCCATCAGTCCAGGGGTGGGAAGACACCTGCGGCCACATGGCGGTGGGATCTGGGGGGCCCTCACCCCAGCCCTGACCCCTGGGACAAGCAGGAAAGCCGGCTGTCACATCCCCTTCACCTGGGCTCACCCACCTGCATCCCTTTCCTCCCAGCACCCTGCCTCCCACCTGCCTCTTCCTCCCTGCTCCTCTGGCACGGCCCTGTGTCCATCAGCCCAGCGTCAGGGCTGGCAACGCGGCAGTGCCGGGATGGCATCCCAACCATCCCAACCGCACTGCCCTTACCCGTGCCCTGGGCTCCAGGGTGGAACAGAGGGACCTGCCATGACACGGTGCCGCTGAACATCTCCCGTTGCCTGGTGTCACCGTTGGTCTGGGGACAGACGCCTCTGGGGCAGCGTCAGGGGCCGGAGACAGGCAGGGGTGTGAAAGCACCGTGCCCTTGCCCAGCTGGCCGCTGGCCACAGGAAGGAGGAACCAAAGGGATTTATGCTGCTGGAAGAGCCTTGTCCGGGCTGGATCCCAGCCAGCTCCTGCCTCTGCCCCGTGCCGGCGGGCTGCAGTGCTGCCGGAGGAATGGGGCACTCCGTGACGGCAGCGCCGGGCGAGTGTGGGCTGCGCGTGGAGGCAGTGGGGATCCCCCGTGTGCTGCCTGCTGTGCTGCCCAGCTGGCACTGGCTTTGCTGGGGCTCTCAGGTGACGGGTGGGTGATGGCACCCGAGGACTGAGCACCGGGCACAACCCTGCCGGAATGAAGGGGCAGCGGGGCACTGCCTGGGCAGCACGGGAAAGCTGCGGAGCAGAGGAAGGGCTCTGCCACCCCCAGCGACAGCAGAAATGCTCCTGCATGTGGCTTTTGTGCCCGTGAAACAGCCGGAGAGGTGAGGCTGCAGGAAGCCTCTGGGCAGGGATGAGAGGAGCCACAGGCCAGGCAGTGATGGGGCAGCAGGGCCCATCCCCAGCATCCTCATCCCCAGCATCCCCAGCATCCCCATCCCCATCATCCTCATCCCCAGCATCCCCATCCCCTACATCCCCATCCCCTACATCCCCATCCCCAGCATCCCCATTCCCAAAATCCCTGTCCCCAGCATCCCCATCCCCTACATCCCCACCTCCAGGATCCCCATCATCCTCTTCTCCAGCATCCCCCATCCCCAGCATCCCTGTCCCCAGCATCCCCATCCCCTACATCCTCATCCCCAGCATCCCCAGCACTGCCATCCCCAGCATCCTCATCCCCTACATCCCCATCCCCAGCATCCTCATCCCCAGCATCCCCATCTCCAGGATCCCCACCATCATCATCTCCAGCATCTCCATCTCCAGCATCCCCATCCCCAGCATCCCCATCCCCTACATCCCCATTCCCATCATCCCCATCCCCTACATCCTCATCCCCAGTATCCCCATCCCCATCATCCTCACCTCCAGCACCTGCATCTCCTACATCCCCATCCCCATCATCCTCACCTCCAGCACCTCCATCTCCAGCACCCTTATCCCCATCACCCCCATCCCCAGCATCCCCCGCATCCTTACCCCTTCAGCATCCTTCAGCATCCTTACCCCCCGGATCCCCGTCCCCATCCCGCTCCCTTCCCACCCGTCCGTGCCCAGTGCCCAGGCCAGGATGCCGGGCGGGGGTGCCAGGCATTGGGGTGCCACCCCCGGTCCCCACGCAGAGGGCGGAGGCGCCAGGCTGGTTGGTCACACAGTTTATTTGCTCGGTTCGGGATTCTTACAAACAACGGGGAGGGCTGGGGAGGGGGAAAACTTCAAACGGCTTCGGCACAAGTGGAAAGCACGGGAGCGCGGGAAGTGCACTTCAGCGGAGCCAGGCGGGGGGCAGTGGGGGCTGGCGGGGTCGGGGCGGGGGCTCCTCCGCCTGCTGCTGCTCAACCCCTGCAGCCCCGGCCCCGCGGGGGGCCCGATCCCGCTCCCTGCCGCTGTGGGGGCCGGATGGGGCCAGGGGCCGGCGCTGGGTCCGAAGCCAACGGAGGGGCAGGGGGTGCCGAGGGTGGGAGGGGGCCCCGGCTTGAGGGCGGGGGGATTGTGGAACCCAGGGTGGGATGGGGTGAGTGGTGCTGGCCCCCAGCGAGGGGGTGGCGGGAGGTGACGTGCATCCCCACTGGGGACCAAGCCCTCACCCAGCCCCCCAGGATGGATGGGGCAGATGCCCCGCGGCCCCCAGCCCAGCACCCCGCTCCGCCGTGATGGGGCTCCAGCGATGTCCCTCTGCGGGGGAGGCAGGAGAAGCTCCCCCTCCCCCCGGGGGGCCAGCCCTGACCCCCTTCCCCAGCTCTGCCTCGCCCAGAGGCTCTCGGTGCCCGGCCGGGCTCCGCGCAGGAGGGCAGCACCATGAGCCCCCCGCAGCCCCCTCCCCTATCCCTGCAGACTCCACTGGGGGGAAAACTGCAGCCTGGGCGGTAACTGGGGGCAATGAGGATGTCAGGGAGGGGGGCGTCACTGCTCACACGGAGGGGCTGGGGGGCAAGGAAGGCCTTGAGGGGCTGAGCCCCATCCCTGACTGCTCTGTCACCCGCGTCCCGGCAGGCTGGGCAGCGGGAGGGCTGCTCTGCACGCTCTGTGCCGGGGGCTCAGGGCATCCCTGGGGACTCGCCTGGCCGCAGGGACCCACTCACACTCGGTCCAGGACCCCCGAGCTGCGCTGGCTGGTGGCCGGGCCACTGCCCAAAGCTCCTGTGCCTGCGGGACACGGGCACCGGGCACTGCCAGCCTCGCTGCACGGCCGCCGCCGGCTCAGGGGGGGCTGACATGGGGCACCGGGCGTCGAAAGCAACCCCAGCCCAGGGCTGGCACACAGGGCTCTGAGCCCCGGTGTGTTTGGGACAGGGCTGGCGGGACATGGGACCCCCCCGGAGGCAGCCCCCATGCCACAGCAGGGCAGCACCGTGCCCCCAGTCTGCCGAGGTGGGCTCAGCGGGAGCCACGTGCCCAACGCCAGCGGGATGTGTCAGCTGCTGCGGCAGGAGCACCCAGGGTTTGGGCAGGGCTCAGCACCCATGGGTGCCGCCGTGGGCCCCCCCCCCCCGCCTGCCCCAGCGGGTCTCAGTGGGGAGGAAACGCTGGTGCTGGTGGTGAAATCCCCGCTGAAGGGCTGGGGCACAGGGTGGGGGGAAGCGGGGAAAGCTGCTCGCCGTCCCAGCATGGACACAGCACCTCGGGGACACCATCCGTGGGACACCGGACCCCCGGCAGCTCCCAGTCCTGGTGCCTGGGCTGAACTGGGCTGCCCCGCTCACCTGGGGGAGCTGATGCTGTGGCCCCCAGCCCCAGAAAGCAGCTCTGTAAAGCCACCGCCACCAGGCAGCAGAGGCAGGAGGGGGACGCGGTGCTGGGACACCCTCCCGCTGCTGCGGGGCCACACGGGAGCTCCCACCCCATCCCCGTGCTCCCCTCCCGGGGAGGAACAGCCCAGGGCCGTTCCCTGCAGGAGAAGCGGGTGATGGAGGTGGCGAGAGAGGGGCTGGCGTGGGGCTGGCTCCGTGCCCGCCATGGGCTGGGCCAAGCGTGGGTCCTGATGGCCGCCGGCTCCCTGGGAGTCATCTACGGACACGGTGTTGTCCTCCGATCCCCCAGCCCGGCGGGCTCCGTCCTCCGACGGCGGGTGGGAAGTTGCCAGTGAGAGGAGGGAACGGCTCCGGCATCGGGAGGGCGCCGGCATGAGCTGTGGGGCAGCGGGGTTCGCGGGGGGGGGGGGTCCCTAATAAATATCCCGGGCAGCGCTGATGGGGTGCGGCGGGGGGCGGGGGGACGGGGCGAGCGGGGCCGCGGGTGGCTGCTGCCTGCGGCGGGTTGGCAGGTGCCGTGTTGGATGTCCCCGGCGCTGCAGAAAGAGGGTCTGTGTCCGGTGAGGGGTGGGAGCCTGGCGTGCCGGGGCGGCGTGCCTGGCTGATGGGGGCCGGGGCGGAGGGGGCTCGGCGGGGGCTGCCTGCTCCGGCGGCGGCGCGGGGCTCACATCACCGTGCAGCACTTGCAGCGCTGCTTCTTCACGTCCGTCTCCTGCTCGGCCTCCTTGGCGTCCGTGGCGTTGGCACCCGGCTTCTCCTCGCCCGGCGGCTGGGCGGCCGTGGGCTCCAGCGCGGTGCCGTTGGGCGGCGCGTGGTCCTTGCGCGCCGGCTCCGGCTTGCTCTCGGCGTCCTCGATCACCACCAGCTCGGCCTTGATGGTGCCCTCCAGCCCCAGCACCTTCTTGGTCTCGTCCTCATCCTCCACGTTCTGGTAGCCCATGAAGATCATGGTGACGGGCTGCTCCCGGCTTGGCTCCGTCCCCTCGCCGGCCGGCGGGCTTTCCCGCGGCTTGGCTTGCAGCCCTACGATCTCCCGCCGCGGCGTCGCCTTCTGGCTGGCCGGGGCGCTGCTGGCCTCCTCGCCCGCCTTGGCTGGGGCAGCTTCGCTCAGGGTGGCCTCGTCCGCCTTGTGCAGCAGCTCGTCGACCTCGGAGGAGCTGAGGGGGTGGGCGCCGTTCTGCAGGGCCCCGTCCTCGGCGCTCACCGCGTGCACCACTGCGGGGACAAGAGGAGGGAGGGTGAGGGGGGGCTCGGGACGGGGACACGGGTTGACCCGGCAAAGCTCCTGCTGGCATGACCCGCTCGGAGCTGGCTCCTGTGCGGCTGGGGAGCGGTGCCTTCCCCTCCCCAAAACCCAGCACCGCGGCTGGGACGCCCAGCAGCACCGTGACCCCCCCCTTGGCCGGAGCTGCTGCCAAACCCCCCAGCCCCTGCCCGCCACAGCAGACAGGGAGGCCGAGACAAAAGCACAACGCGAGGAGCCGTTCCCAGCCCTTGGCACCTCCGACGCCTCAGACCCGGCGAGCCCCGCGGAGCCGCGGCCGACTGCCAGGTTGCCGACAGCCTGCCCAGCTGGCCACACTCGCTGCGGCGGGATGGCGTCCGGCTGGCGCCCGGCTCAGCCGGGGCCGACGCGATGCTCCATGGCAGATCGCTGCTGCCACCTGTAAGACCCCGGCGAGCGCTCAGCAGGTGCTGCCCTGCCACGTCCCACCATGTCCTGCCACGTCCCGCTGCCCATGGCAGTCCAGTGCCCCCTTGCCGGGAGGGGACGGGGCTCTTCCGCCGCCGGCGCGCTCTGCACGGCTGCTTGCAGGGATGGAGGCAGCAGACGTGCGTCATGGCAAGAGCAGCCTCCGGCTCATTGCATTTTCCACTTGACCTGGGGCATCATGCGACGATCAGTGCAACAGCCTCAACAGCCGGTCGATGGAGTGATGGACGACAACGGGCCAGGCAGGGCCGGGACCAAGCATGGCTGCCCCGCGCCGATTGCTGCCGAGGCGGCTCCTCGGCTCATCCTTGGAGCTGGGGGTCCCGGAGCAACGGGGGGCTGCGGCCGGTGGCTGGTGGGGGTGAAGGTCAGCATGGCCCAGCATGGCCATGGCCACAGGGAGGGTGTTGAATGGGACCGGCTGCCGGTGCAGCACCGTTTCCTTGGAGAAGCGGCGGGTCCGTGGAGCCCAGGGTCCTCTTGGCAGCCACAGCCCCCAGTGACGTGCCCTGGCTCCATGGCCAGTCCTCACCGCCAGCACGGCCATCCCTCGGCCTCAAGTCTTGGACGCAGCAGATCCTCTTCCCCGCTCTCCAGCGGCGCCGGGTCGTGATGTGCAAACCAGGGCTGGCCCGTCGGGACCGTCCACACCACGTCGCTGGGATGGATCCCACGCTGGGCTGGCCGGGATGTGGGACTGGGGCCGGCAAGGGGTTGCCCACAGTAGTCTCCCATACAGAGCTGGCCAGGACAGCCAGGAGCGGTGCCAGCCCTTCCTAGCCCCGGCACCCGCTGGGATGCTTGGGTGGCCGCTCCCTCGTCCCTGCCCTGTGCTCCTGACGCCGGCGAGCGGTGCGGGATGGGCCGTACCTTTCAGCTCATCCTCATACACTTTGACCCCCTGCAGACAGTGGTTCTGGGGGAGCAGGGTGGTGCTGGACAGGACCTTGGTCTCCCCAGTCACTCTGTCCTTCTCCACCGTGATCTCCACCGAGTACATGGCTGGGACACAAAGAGGACAGCGCGCGTTACAGCCGCCCCGGCCCTCCCCAGCCCCTGCTCAGCGGCCAGCAGCGGGGCAGGCGCGTGGCGGCAGCGGCGCGGTGCAGTGCGGTGCTCAGCGGCGTTAGCGAGGCAGCGGGTGGCAGTGAGGAGTGGTGAATGGCAGAGGTGGGTGCGACATCCCGGGCACAGCCTTCCTACCGGCACCCGCGGGGCCGTCCTGGCACTGCCGGCATCCCCTTACCTCCACGGCTTCTGCGTCCCCCGGGCTGGGGCTCAGCCGGGTCCTGGAGGCATCATGGCGGGTGATGCCGCATCCGTATGTCCGGCCAGTGAGCGGCGCTGGTCACGGGGGCCTGGGCTAGGAGCCAGGCTCACACTCATGGGAGGCGGCATCCCCTGACGAGGGTGCTGGCGCTGGGGCAGCTCTGCTGGCCCCATGGCACGGGCGATCCTCAGCATCTCTCCTCCTCCCAGCCATTCCCTGCTGGCACCGGGGTCGCTTCCGTCCGCTTTGCTCCATGGACCCCGAGATGGGCTCTGCCCAGCGCCGGTGCCACAGCCTGGTCTGAGCCGTCCCCCCAGACCCCTCCAGCAGTGGATCTGACCCCCCCCAGCACGGGTAGCTCGGCCCCACACGCCCCTGCGTGCTCTCAGCACCCTGCAAGCTCCCCACCGGCAGCCACAGGGCCGCCAGCGCTGGCGCGGCATCAGCCATGCCGGCACCGCCGCGCCGCTTCTCCCGTGAACGGAGCGAGAGGTGAAGGATGAAACCGGAGCAGAGACATGGAATGGGGAGTGAGGACAAGGGACCCGAACCAGCTGCGGGGGAGAAGCGAAAACAAACCCCTCTGATTGCAAATAAACGACGTGCTCTGCCTTGGGCTTGGAAAGCCATCGAGCGGTGGGGAGCGGCGGTGGCAGGGCTGCGGGGCGGGCAGCGAGCCGAGGGGTGGTGCGGGATGGAGGGGGGGGGGGAAGCGACCAGGAAGCAGCGCTCCTCCCGGGGAAGCAGGCACCCACCTGCTTTCATCATGTCAGTGCCTTCCACCGCCTTCATGGGGCTGCTGGAGACCTTCTTCTCGGCTGGGGACGGAGAGGAGAGGCAATCGCCTGAGCCAAAACGATTGCCCGCTCGTCCGTGCGCCCATGGGACGGACCCCGGGGAGGGCGGCGTGTGTCCCCCATGGCTGGTGCTTGGGACGGGCTCCCCCATCGCAGGGCACCGCTGCCAGAGAGGGGACAGGGGACGTGGGGACGGGGCTGCCCCGGCTCCCCCCACCCAGGGCCGGGGCAGCACGATGGGGTGGTGGGTGCTGCCCCCCGAGAGCAGGAACCGCGGCTGAGGCGGGGATCACCTACCCTTGACTGTGCCCAGGGGACTCTGCAAAACAGAAGGGAGAGGTTAGGAGCTGCCGGGAGGTGCTGCGCACCCGCCACCCACGCTCCCAGCCCCAGCGGGACAAGGGACCCCTGGTCCCACTGGCACAGGATCAGCAGGGCAGGGGCTCCGAGGCGGACAGGGACATGTAGGTGGCCAATCCGCCCGTCACGGCTGGGACCGGAGCCCACCACAGCCGTGCCAATGCCCCGTGGCCACCCCGCAGCCGGTCGCAGCATCTCCCCACGCTCGGCCCCATCGTGCCGTCACCCCAGCAGCTCCCTGCTCCGCGCCGGCAGCAAGAACCAGCACTGGGGGCTGAGCAAGCGCTGACCCCCCCAGGCACCCCCTCATTCCCCCCCCTCAGCCCTGCCCACGGAGCGTGTCCGTGCCCACCTTCTGTGTGTTGGGGATGGCCTCTGCCTTCTCCTCCTTGACCGGCGCCGCCACCTCCGCCAGGTTCTCCTTGGTGGAAGCCGCCGAGCTTCCGTTCTCCAGCGTCTCCAGCTCCTTCTCCAGCCTGTGGGGAGAGACAGGGGCTGAGAGGCTGCGGGCAGCCAGGGTGCAGGCAGCACGGTGCAGGCAGCACAGTGCAGGCAGCCAGGGTGCAGGCAGCACGGTGCAGGCAGCCGTGGTGCAGGCAGCATGGTGCAGGCAGCCGCGGTGCAGGCAGCACGGTGCAGGCAGCCAGGGTGCAGGCAGCACGGTGCAGGCAGCATGGTGCAGGCAGCCACGGTGCAGGCAGCCACGGTGCAGGCAGCCACGGTGCAGGCAGCATGGTGCAGGCAGCCAGGGTGCAGGCAGCCGGGCAGCATGGTGCAGGCAGCCACGGTGCAGGCAGCCGTGGTGCAGGCAGCCAGGGTGCAGGCAGCATGGTGCAGGCAGCCGCGGTGCAGGCAGCCACGGTGCAGGCAGCCACGTGGTGCAGGCAGCCAGTGGTGCAGGCAGCCAGGGTGCAGGCAGCAGCGGTGCAGGCAGCCACGGTGCAGGCAGCCAGGGTGCAGGCAGCCGCAGCAGCCCTGCGAACACAGGCCAACGACATGGCCCAGGGGAGAGGGGAGGCACACATCAGCCCCCGGGCTCGTGAGGCACAGGGACAGACAGACCGCCCTCCGGCACAGCCGTCACCATCTCTTTGCAGGGGAAAAGCGTGCCTTTGCTGGAACAGACCCAAGGGCTCCGCCAGCGGGTGCTGCCCTCACCCGGGTGCCCCTCGGCCGTGTACCTCCACCCATCTCCACGGGCCGAGCGATGCTCAGGGCCATCATCGCAGCTCCGTGGCCACTGAGCAACGGGGGTGGCCACTCAGCCAACAGGCTCAGCCCAAGCGGACGGGAGAAACCCCCCTGCGGGCACCGGACAGGGGGACCGACCCCACGAGGGGACAACCGAGCCCGCCACGCACTGTGTGCCCTCACTCGGTGGCACGGAGCAACGCCGCTCCGTCACGTTTCTGCTCCCGCGCGTGTCACCCGAAGCCTGTTTGAGCTTCCCACGAGGACAACCGCCTGTTCCCAGCCACTGAGCCCGGCCAAGAGCTGCGCCGGCAGCAGGGCCCCACCGTGGCACGGTAGGAGGTGGGGGGAGTCCCCATGGATTCATGTCCGTGTAAATTAGGGCCCCTCGGTTGGCGCGGTGGCAGCACCCCCCGGCAGAGTCCCTGCCCCTCCGCCCCTTAACTCCCGTCTCCCCGCAAGGCACCGGCGCAGGAATGCACCGCGCCATTAGACGGACACAAAGGCCCCTTCGTGCCTGACCCCTCTCTGCACCGATGCTCGGTAATTAACGGCACAGCCGTGACTGATTGCATTCTTGCAGGGCAGCCGGGCTGCCAGGACACCTCCGTGACGGGGCTCCCGACCCCCCCTGCCGCCTTCGGCAGCCCAGGGATGAGGGGGCTGGGCAGGAGCTGAGGCTTCTCCCCCCCTCCAAACCTGCCACCCTGCCCCTTCCCCAGGGGCTGAGCCACCACAGTGGGGAAGGACGTCCATGGGGAACCAGCCCCCTGGTCCATCATGGGTGCTGGGCACCCAGCAGCCACCCCAGGGAGCCCAGCCCAGCGCTGGCCCCAGCCCCACGGCTCCCACTGATGCACTACGTGGTTTGTGGCTCCCACAGCCCCAGGGAGGAGCATGGTGGGGGATGTCCGTGCCTAGAGGGGCCATGGGGCTGGATGTGCTCTGGCACTGGCCACAGCCGGGACAAATGCTGGCAAAAGCCCAGCCGGAGGGTCCACGGCGAGAGTGGCTGAGCCCCGGCAGCACCGCGGAGCTCCTGGCAGCTCTGAGCTGCAGAGCGGGTGCTCTCCTCCCGGCTGAGCCCGAGCGAGCGCCGTGGCACGGCGGCACGCTTCATGCTTCGTGCCTCGTGCCCAGCACGCGGGGAGCGAGCTTCATCTCAGCCTCCCATCTGCCCGGGACGGGGAGAAGGTCGAGGGGGCTCTGGAGGGACTCAGACACCCTCTAAGCGCACCCTGGCCCCACGCCGTCCCCGTTACCTCTGGATGGTCTCCTCCAGCTCCTTGGTCTTCACCTCATCCTCCTGCATCTGCTTCTTCATGGCCTCGTCCTCCTCGGAGGCGGAGGTGGGGGCCCCCTCCAGCAGCCATCTCTCCCGCAGAGCCTTGGACTGGGGAGCAGAGAAGGGTGACGGTCCGGCCGCCCCCACAGCCGGTGGTGGGTGGGGGGGGGGGTGTCCCTGGCACGTCCCCAGTGGGGAGGCAGCCCGGGGGTCCCGGGGGATCCTCACCTTGAGATGCTGCAGCTGCCGCCTGTCGTCCTCGAGCTGCCGCCTTTTGTTCTCGATCTCCGTCTGACGTTTCCGCTTCTCCTGGAGGGAGGAGAGCGGCCGAGCCGGGGTCGGAGCGGGGAAGGGGGTCGGCGCTGGGCACCGCTGGGGCAGGAGCATCCCCTCCCAGCACGGGCAGCGTCCCCCGAGCCGGGGGGAGCAGGGAGCAGGGGGTGAGGGGCTCCTGTGGGGTCTGAGCCCTTCCCAGAGCTGCATGAGTGGCCTTTGGGACAGCCCCCCCCCCCCCCCCCGGGGAGCTCCCCAGCCCTGCCTCACATCCCTGCCCTCACGGGGGGAAACTGAGGCACAGAGGGTGCAGAGAAATCAGGGCAGAGCCTAGACTCTGTTCGCCGTCTCAAAATGTCACCTTCCCCTCACCCAGCCCTGCTGAGTGACCTGCCAGCACAGGGGGGGTGACCAACCCAGCCCCCCACTCACCGCATGTCCTGGGACTGGTCCAGACCATTTCAGCAGAGTCTGTCCCAGTCCGGGAAGCGTCACCCGCTTTCTTTCTCCTCCGGCCCAGAACAATTTGCCCTTTGTGTGGTGGAGATCGGCCGATAGTGGGACGGGCCAGGGGAGCTGCTGCGGGGCAGCCGCGGGGTTTAAAACCAATTATCAGTGCCCACAATTACCAGTGCCCACAGTGGGCAGGGACAGATCCTGCACGATCCCCAGCCCTTCCTCGGGAAAGGACAAGGGGGGAATACAGCACTCATTTCACTCTCACTTGGGGCTCATTGAGGCGCTGCTTCGTTAATTAAACTTCCCGCCTGCCCGTTGCTCGCTCTCTCCTGGCTTTGGCAAAGCAGCCAAGCCCTGCCGGATCCTGCATCCCTGGGAAGAGCTGCCGCAGGGCAGGATGCCTTGGCAAGGGCTCGCATGGGTCCTGGTTTGGCTGCTAGAGACCCCCCTGCCCGGGGTGGGCACCTCTGGCTCCTGCTCAAGCCGCGACATCCCTGGAGCAGGTTTCCAGGCCGGAGGCAGGGGCTGGGAATGCGTCTGCACAGCCCCTGCGCTGGCACAGCCCCGGCACCTGCACCCTCCTTCCCGCTCGCCTCCGCCCCACGTGCTGCCGGTGACAGCGCGGGGACACGGGGACGCCAGGTCAAGGTCCGGCGTGCTCGCCAGGCCCTCGCCGCGCGCGGGGGGACTCACCGCGATGGCCTGCAGCCTCTCCTGCTGAAGGGTGCTGGCCTCCACAACCCTGCAAGAGAGCGGAGAGCAGCAGTGAAGAGCAGCGGCGCAGGCAGCGGCTGAATGGGGACATTGTGCCACCAGCGAACCGGACAAAGGCGGAACGCTTCCCTTCCGCCGGCTGCTTTCCCTTTTCCCCTCACCACCCCGGAGCCAAGAGCTCCTCGCCCGCACGGCTCCCCCAGGCACCCCTTGTCCTCCCCCGGGAGAGGCACCTGGGGGTGACACAGTGCAGCCGGAGCCGCTCCTTCTCTGGCGGCGCAGATGGAAAGAGTGACCCCGGAGAGGCTGGAGCGGGACGGTGCTGGCCGTCCCTGCGGTTCAACCTGGCTCACACTTTCCATTCCAAGCCCATTTCTTGGCTGCCGACACCTTTCCCGGACAGTGACCTTTCCGGGCTGCGCGCACAGGCACACGCGCACACACGGATATACACACACGGCAACAGGCTCCGCTCCAGCTGGGCTTCCTGCTCCCGGGCCCGGCACCTGCCTTGGCAACGCCAACTGCCGCCGCTGTGCCCGGGGATGCCACCGGCGGCAGCCGCCTCGCTGGCCCTGACGCAGCTTTCCGGGGTGCAGCAGGGCCCCAGGGTGCTGCGAGAAGGGGGTCCTCTGACCCCCCCGCAGCCACATGCCCACCTTCCCACATCCTGGTTGCCCCGGACCGGCTCCTCCGGCAGCGGTAGCCCTGCAGGGCCCGGCGAGAGCCGCGACGCCATGCGGCATCAGGTGCAGGTTGAGCAGCCGGGAGCCGCAGAGCGGGGCCGAGGGCGGCTACCCCGGGGCCTTGGGGATGCTCCGGTGTCACGCGGGGGAGCCCGTTGGCCGCTTGCCAGACGATGCTAACGAAGTGCTTGGCTGTGACGGTAATTAGGGTGAGCGGGCGCGGAGGTACCCGTCAGGCGGTGGATCATTGCCACTTATTTCCCAGAGCGAAGGACAGCAGAGGCTGCGAGGGGGCAGCTGTGCCGGGAGCCACTCTGGGGGAGACACCGGCGTGGAGACATCGGTCCAGGCTCCCATCCCTGCGGCCGAGTCCTTCCTCCGGCTGCTCCCTTGCACCCGGGGCCGCCTGCCCTGGGCGAGCAGGAGGGAGGAAGCCGGGCAGGGGGGGCTGCACACCCCTGCCCAGAGCAGGGTCCGGCTCCGATCCCTACCCATGGCTGTTCCTGCAGCTGGTGGGTGCCAAGGTGGCGGAAAGGAGAGCTCTCGGACCTCATTTATCCCACCGGTTACGTGCACGTCCATTTTCGCAGCTCCCGGGAGCTCCTGCCCTGGCCGAGTGTCCCTATCCACGGCAGGGGGTTGGAACTGGATGATCTCTAAGGTCCTTTCCAACCCCAACCATTCTGTGATTCTGTACGTGCACGGAGCAGCGATGGCTGATGCACGGGGGGGTGGCGGGACGCCCCTGCCTCCCCCCGGCTCCGTCCCCGAGGGCTTTGCAAAGTGCAATTAGAGCAGGAGGCAGACAGTCCCTTCCCAGCGGGGCCGGAGGGAGAGAGCAAAGCCGCCAGGGCCACCGGCAGTCCCAGCCCAGGCAGGGTGGCCGGAGGGGGGGGACAGGGAGGGGCAGCAGCGCCGTGTCCCCAGCACAGCGGGAAAAGCCATTAGCGAGGAGTGAGTGCCAAGAGCCGGGTCCCAGCCCAGCCTCACCGCGGCCGCACGCTCCGGGGGGGGGAACGGACCCGCCAGCACGGGTTGAAGCCATCCCCGGCTTCGTACCGCACCGACCCCAACGGGAGCCAGGGCGCAGGGCAGGGCAGCCCCGTGTCCCGCAGCCCCTGCCCAGCTCGGGGTGCCCATTCTGGAAGACAACACGGACTCCGAGGTGCTGCCCGGCACCCACACGCTGCGGGCACCCCGGCGGGGGGCACCGGCCCCGCTCCCTGGGTTTCTCCCCATCCCTCTCCCCCCGCTGCTGCAGGCTGGGCTCCGCAGATGGCCCAGGGCTGGGGGCGGTGGGGGCGGCAGATCTCCTCCATGCTCCCATTAAGGGCTTTTTCCAAAGACGGTTTTACACACAGGGTGGGAGGCAGGCTGCTGCATACACACACACACACCCCCCACCCGCTACAACACCCCCCTGGGCTGGGGTCTCACCGCACGTATGCCCTCGCACACGCGCGTGCCCTCGCACGAGCCCACCACCAGCGTAGACAGCGCGCGCCTGTGCGAGAGCTGGGCTTTTGCACCAAACCAGAACGGGGGCTGCCGGGGTGAAAGGACCCCCCTGCCGCCGCCTGCTGCCTCCTGGAAGCCGGCGATTAACCGAAAGCTGCCGAGAGCCGCCCGTCCTCCCCTCACCCCACACCCCGGGATGCTGGCAGCGCGTGAAATCCAGGCCAGAAAAAAAACAAACCGGGGAAGGTGTCGCTTTGGTAGCGGTTATTTTTGTGCTGTTTGCAGCGACGCTGTGGCTGCTTTGCAGGCGCAGGCGCACACCCGCCGCTCGCGGCCTCCCGGTGTCACGCCTGCAGCCCGTGGCCCGACGCCGTGCTCCGGCTGGGAATTTAATAATTACAAACCCAGAGAGAGCAGGAATATCCGCCAGGCCCTCCACCGTCCCCGCTTGCTCTGCTGCCGCTTGGGGCACAGGGACAACGGAGGGGATGAAGGGCCGACTCCGCTCCCCCCCCAAGACTGTCCCGAACACCTGCAAACCCCCCCACGGCAGGAGCCGTTCCCTCGCGGGGAGAGGGGCTGGAGACAGCGGGTTTCCCAAGGGAAAACCCTCTGCCGACCCGCCGGGGCCGTGAGCTGGGTCTGCTCTTCCCCAGCCCCATGGCTGGGGTCTCACCTTGCCCCCCCCCCCGACACAGGGGAAGGAACTTTCTCAGGACAGACAGACCCAAAGCATCGTTCTCCTGCAGTGGCACAACCCGGAGACGGAGCTGTGACAAGGACGGCGACGGACCTGGTGCCCCCCCCCCCTCCCTGGGCGGGTGTGGGGGCTGCGGGATGTGGGGCACGGAGCACGGAGCGGGCGCTGGGAGCAGCATCCGCATCACAGCCCTACGCCCTGCCCCGGGCTCCGGTCCAAGGGGTAAAAACTCCCCCTTCCCCCCAAATCAGTGAGGACCCCCCCAGGGATTCGGGGCAGCTGGGACGGCTCTCTGCAGACACAGATTGTGTGCAAAAGTTGAAGGGAGTAACCGGCCGCCTGACCCCCCCCCCCCCCAGCGCCCTGCCCCGAGCCAGGGCTGCCCGAGCGGCCGTGGGGCCAGGCTGGCACCAGCCCCACAGTGCTGGGGCTGCCCTTGGTGGCCACCTGGGGCCAGGGCCCCCCCCCCCGAGCCCGGCTCTCGGCATCCCAAGCTGGGAAGGCTTTGGACCATGGCCTGTTTCTCTCCTGGATCTTGCCCCTGTTCAACGGATCCAAACTTTTCCGGCATTCCTGAAACCTTCTCTTCTGCTTTTCCTCCCTCCTCCATCCTCTTTATTTTCCATTATTTGCTACAGCCTCCGCATTCCCGGGTTGAACGCCAGGAATCTCCCTGGCCCGGGGAGAGATGTGTGACGGGCTGGATGCCCCTCGCTGTACCCCCCGCCCCCCCCCCAGCCCCAGCACCCTGCGCACCCTGTGCCCTGCTGCGACCTGAGCTACCGCCCCGGGGGGGGCTCATCCATCACTGCCAGACCCTGGCGGGAGGGGGACAGGGTGGAAACAACCCTGGCGCCCCCAGGTCCCTGTCCACTGGGTGGAAGGACGGGTCCCACGCCCCCAGCCCCCCCCCCCACCCTGTCCCTGGGGATCAGCACGACGGGACCCTTCCACCGGGGGGGGGGGGGGGGGGGCAGGAAAGCGGGGCCCCGGGGGTGCGGGGTGGGGGGAGGCCCTTGCACGGAGCAAAGCGGCCAGTGCCGGCCCCCGCCTCCCCCCGGGCCGGGGCCGTTGCCGGTGGGGCCCCCGCAGCCCCCGGCCCCGGTGACTGATGACTCCGCCGAGCCGGGAGGCGGTTCCCTGGCAACGGCTCCATGGCAACGGCGCCATGGCAACGGGCGAGCCGGCGGGAGGGGGGATGCGGGATGCGCGGGGCGGGCGGAGGGACCGAGGGGCCCCCCCGGGGCTGGGAGCGCCGCGACCCGGGACCAGCACCCTCCGCACCCCCCAGCCGGCCGAGGCCACAGCAGCACCGGAGCCCCCCCGAGGCAGCTCCGGCTCCATCCCGGGTGCCGGGAGGGGTGGAAAGGCGAGCCCAGGGCCACCGAGCCCCTCAGGACCTACGAGCCCAGGAAAGAAACCCACAGCGAGCCCTGCCTCCCCCCTCATTTCACCGGCTCTCGCAAGCTCCCGTTAACAGGCTCATGGTTTTCCACCCGGAGTCCAGGGCATGCGTGTCCCAGGGCCACCGACTCCAGGGCCACCAAGTCTCTCAGAACCCACAAGGAAAGAAACCCACAGCGAGCCCTGCCTCCCCCCTCATTTCACCGGCTCTCGTGAGTTCCCATTAACCGGCTCATGGTTTTCCACCCAGAGTCCAGGGCGCGCGTGTCCCAGGGCAGCTCCTGGAGCTGTTCCCGCGTGCACCGCATGGCAGGGAGAGCCATGGTCCGTGGCGCGGGAGACGAGGCTGGCGGGACCGGGAACGCTGGTGGCACCCGGGGACGATGTCCCGGGAACTCCCACCTGCAAAGGCAGCAGTCCCCGGGCCCACGGACAGACCCCTCACACACGTGAGCACGCAGGCGCCCCCGGGCTCGCACCCACTCCCCCTGGGCTCTCCAGCTCTTTCCAGCCCTGCTGAGGCTGCCGTTTCCTACCATCACAAGGGAAGCCCGTGACCTTTTGTCTCCTCCCCGCCTGACATGAAACAATAATGTTTATTTGCCTTCCTCTGTTTTTTTCCCATTAGCTCATCCAAATGTGCGAAGAGCCGTTTCGAGCGGCTCCTCCGCTCCCCTGACCTCCGCTCCCTTTCCACCCTCCCAGCTCCGAGCCAGGGGGAGGGCAGGGAGAGAGCCCTGCGGGGGGCCCCCACCACCCGGACCCCCGTACCGACACCGGCCAGCCATGACCCTGGGGGAGACAGGCCCCAGTGTGGGCTGTCAAGGGACCGACACTGATTTACACCACTGTCCCCGCGCCAAGAGCCGGGCCCCTTGGCCAGAGCGACGCTGCCGTGGGGAGCGTGCTGGCGGGGAGTCCGCAAAATCTCCATCACGCAGTCATTAGCAGCGGGGTCGCTATCGAACGCCCTGGTTGGCGGCGGGCGCGGAGGGGAGGGGGCCGCAGCAGCCCCGGGGACCGGGGTTGGGGGGGGGCCGGCATACATCAATCGCAAAGGCAAAGAAATCAGCGGCTCGGGCGAGGAGGGAGCCGGGTGCCGGGTCCCATCCGCCTGCTCGGGTCCTGGTGACACGGGGGCCACTCCTGCCCTGCCCGCAACCGGCCACATCACCCCAGCGCTCCGTCCCGCTCATCCCTCCCCGTGAGCCGTGCCACGCTCCCGCTGCCTGCGCAGCCCCATCCCCATCCACCGCTGCCGCCCTGGGAGGAGACGGGGGGGGGACTTGGGGGGGTGGGGGGAGATGAGGGGAGGCGGGAGGAGGAGACGGCAGCCCCAGGGCTCCCGAAAAATGCAGGATGCATTAGAGCAAGCCGAGCTGCCTGATTGATTCTTCGGGCTGAGACGTGGGCTGGGAGTGCCAGGAGAAAATGGATCCCATGAATATTTGATGAACGGAGGTTTGGGGAGGGAGTTTGATTGGAAAATTACACATCTTTCAAACAATGGTTCAAGTGCCCTCCAAACACTTGGGTTTCCAGCTCCCTTCCAGTTAGAGGAGCAAGGCTCCACCAGGAAACTCCCACACCACTCATGAACGAGAGCGGAGCCGGCCTCTCCCCGCGCCTGGGAGCACCGACCGGCTGGGACAGGGCCTGGGACACTGGCTGCTGGCTCCCTGCCACCTTGGGGTGGCCCTGGCCACCTCACTTTGTCCCTGGGCTCCCATTCACACCAGGCAACGTGGCTTTCCCATCCCGGTGCCATGAAACACACACAAGGCTCCAAGGAGCCAGCAGGAACGTGGCTCCTGCCCCCATTCCCGGCAAGGACACCCCGGTGAGCCCCGGGGCACCCACGGGGAGCTCGGTCCTCGGCGCTGAGCCAAGGGGCTGGGCTGAGCCCGGGTCCAGCCGTGCTCCGCCAGGAAACACCTGGGGCAGGATCCGCCCGGCTCCTCTCTCCTCATCCTCGCCCCCGACAGCGGCTTCTGTCTGGGGCCCGGGGGCTCGCTTGGCTCCGGATGAAGAGACTGGGGAAACCGGGCTCCTGCCAGGGTTCTGCCTCCAGCCCTGAGCTCAATGCCTCCGCCCGACCCTGCCCCGGCGCACGTCGCCTCCCCGGCCTTCCTCCATCCCTTCCCCGCTGCCACCACCTCCACCGCTGGAGACTGAGCCCCGGCACGGCTCCGGGCACGGCTCCTGGCACGGTGCAGACCACCTGAACCACCGACCCCGCACGGGGAAAGGGGCTGTTTGTGGCGAGGAAGCGGGAACGCCAACACCGGCAGCTTCCCAGGAAACCTGCTCCGGTTCCTGCCCGGCCGGGAGGCCCCGTCTCACGGCAGGGGCCAAACTCTGAGCCCCGAGATCCACCGGCCCCGGCCGGGGATGGGGTGCTGTTGTGTGGTTGCCGGCGGTGGGGCTTTATGGCTTTCTGTGGGAGAGCTGAGAAGGGTGACGGTGCTGTCCCCTTGGCTGAGCACAGGGACAGGGACAGACCTGACCCCCTCCAGCTCCCCAGGAGGCAGCGACGGTCCAGCCTGGGGAGCATCAGCTTCTCCCCGGAGCCACATGAAAGGGAGAGCAGGGTCCCGTGTCCCTTCCCAAAGGGCTGTGCCCCAGGTCACCCCTCAGGCAGAAATATCCCTCCTTCCCCTGGGTGCGACGGTTGCCTTCGGATCAGGGTCGGGAGGGGAGGCACGGGAGAGACCCCGCTCCGAGGAGACCCCAGATCCGGAGGGGAGAGCAGCGACCTGCCCGGACAAACTCTGGGAGCAGCCAGACGTGAAGACGCAAAACCTCCGGCTGCTCGAGAGCGTCGGTGGCAGCGGGAGCAGAGGAGAGAGGAGCAGCCCCGGCAGGACCAGCACCTCCTTTCCAAGAGCTGGAAGCTTTCAGCCAAACCTCGCCGGGCACCAGTGGCTCCCGGCAGCCAAGACCCTCCTCCAGCCGCTGCCTGCGCCAAGGCAAAGCAGGAGCCGAGGCAAGGCCAGCAGCACGCTCCCCAGGAGCCACTGCACCCACAGCTCAGGGGGGAGAGCCCGCACCCTGGGTCACTCGCAGGGTCTCAACTCAAAAGGAAGAGCCATCGGCAGCATACGGAGCCCACCGGGAGGGTGTGTCCGGAGCCTCGGCTGCCAGAGGAGCTCAGGGGAGAGCAGAGCGGAGTGAAAGGCAGCGTGCGGAGCTCGGGGACAGGAGCTGCCATCCAGCCCGGCACCGTCCCCGACTTCCACCCCAGCCCTCGGCGCCTCCACCCTGGGGAAGACCCCGCGCCCGGTCCCTGCAGCTCCTCATCCCGCTCCCCAGGGCACACAGTGCCCCTCAGTTCGGCCCTTTCCCTTTGCTGCCTTTTGGCAAATCACGCACACGTTTTCCTCCCCAAAGAGGCACTTTCCTGAAGGGAGCGACGCACCGAGGCGCTGCCCAATGCCGCGGCCCTGCCTGGGCGAGCTCTCGCACCGCAGAGCCTCCGGCCCCTCCAGCAGCAAGGGCAGCCCCCAGCCCCACAGATGCTACCCCCCAGCCTCCGAAACGTCCCCCCAGGCCCCTGCCAGAGCCTCCCGCACCACTCTCAGCCCTGCGCCAGCCAGAGCCCACCCCAGCCCCAGGAAACCCCCACCCCGTCCCTCGCCAGCATCCCACGGCTCCATGGGGCTCCCCAGGTGGGAGGCAGACGGTGGCCAGCGGGACCTGTTGAGCAGCTGGCATCTCGCTAGCCGGTGGCCAGTTAATTGGTGCGAGGCGAGGCATTGGAGCGGAGGGGCTGGCTGGCTGGCTGCCCCCCTGAGAAGCCGCCAGTGCCAAACCCAGGAGATGCTGGGGGGGACCCTTGTTTGCCACGACGGGGACCAGAGCCCCGGGAGGGAGGGAAGGAAAGGCCTGGGAGAGACAGGGCCAGCCCGACGGGCTGCTGTCGCTGCTACCCGTTGCGGTGAGTAGCCGACCAGCCCCCTGCCCTCCCGGCACCACCATGCTGCAGGTGGGAGCCGCTGGTGTCCCCAGGGGGCAAAAACAGAATGGTTCCCAGCTCCCAACAGCCTCCACCTGCTCCCTCCTTCCCCCACCCACCCGCGAAACCCCCTGCCCGGCTCCCAGCCCACCCACAGGCACCGACCGACCGGGCAGGGCCCCATCGCCGCCGCACACAAAGGATAAGGCCGGGGCCGGAGCGCGTCCGGAGGATCCCCCCACCACAGCCGGGTCCCTCGGCAGCAGCTGGGGGTGCGCGCAGGGAGGGGTCCGCGGCTCACAGCCACCCACTCACCCCAGCCACACGCAGCAGCAACAACAGGTTCAAAACACAAAAATAAACACCCTTCCCACCCCCCTCCCCACTTCCCACACCGCCGCCAGCGGAGACTCACCCCCCCCACAGCTCCCACACCCACTCCGGGGCCTCCACCGCTGCACCCCGAGTTGGCGCCGTGGCACCCCGCAGCTGGGCAGGGACCCGGGGAGGGGCAGCACCTGCTGAGCAGCATCTGGGGGGACGCGAGGACCCCGTCTTGGGGTCCCGAGCCCCGGCATTGGGGGGATGCAAGCCCCCGGTATTGGGATCCTGAGCCCCAGCATCTGGGGGGGGGGGGGGATGTGAGCCCCCAATTTAGGGGTCACAAGCCCTGGTATCGGGGGGGATGCGAGCCCCCCTTTTGGGGTCAGGAGCTCTGGCATCGGGGGGATGTGAGCCCCTGGTTTGGGGTCCTAAGCCCCCAGGATGAGGGGGATGCGAGCCCCCGGTTTTGGGGTCCCGCGCCCCAGCACTGGGGGGGGTATGAGCCCCCGGCATGAGCTCTGTGAGCCCGTGGTGTGGAGTTCCCGCAGCCCCGCTGCGGGGGTGCCGAGCCCCGCCACCCGGGGGTCTGTCACCCCCCCGGTACTGCGGTGCTCGGCCGGCGGCACCGGGGGCGGGGGGGGGGGGGGGGGCCGCGGCCCGGTGCTGGGGTCCCGCGGCGGCGGCGCGGCCGGATCCGGTACTCACTCCATCTTCCCGGCGGGCTGGGCCGGCGGCGGCGGCGGCGGCTCCGGCGGGGTCGGGCCGGGCGAAGGGCAGCGGAGCGGGGCCGGCAGCCGCCGGCGTCCCGGCGCTCAGGGCCCGGCGGGCGGCGGCATCCCCGGCGGGGCTGCGGGATGCGCAGGGATGTCGGGGCCGCGCCGGTGCTCCCGCCTCCCTCCCTCCCTCCCGCACAGCTCCGTCTGCCGGGCGCCGCCCGCCACTGCCGCCGCCCCTCACCGGGGCCTCGGGGCGCGGCGCTCCCCACCCGCCCCTGCCCGAGCCCCCGGGGCCGCCCCTCACCCCACCGGAGCCGCGGCTGCTTCTGGGGTGCGGGGGGAACCCCAAAGAGGGGGGACCCCCGTAGCGGGGGGGTGGGGGTTGCGAGTGCTGCCAGCTCCTTGCCCCAAGCAGGGTGGGGTCCCCCTGGGTGGGCCCCCCCCGTGGGCCCCCCCCTCCTCCTGCCACCCCAGAAGGGTCCCCACCACCACACTCATCGCACACCCCCCCGCACCTGGGACTCCGTGTCCCCCCCGCACGCAGCCCCGACAGTGCGAAGGGCGACCAGCGAGAGGATGGAGAAGGGGGGAGCGGAGGTTGCGCGTCCCGTGCCCCCCCCCCCCCCCCGGCCCCCGCACTGCTCCTCCATTTCCCAATGCAACGGTCGCGTTGGGCAAACGCTGGCAAACTGACACAGGAAGCCCCACGCCAGCCTCCGACCCCGGTGCCGTTGGGAAATCTGCCTGCTGCCGGGGCCTCAGGTCCATGCTCCAAGCCCAGCTCTGCAGTGGGGGGTCACCCCGGCAGTGGGGTCCCCGTCCCCCCCACCCTGGTCCACCCGCGGCCTTCTCACACCCCAGGGGGCTGCAGAGGAGGGGGAGCAAACTGCCCCTCCACCTGCAGCACCACCCCAGAGCCAGGTGTTCTCTGGAGGGGCCAAAAGAGGATTTGGGTCCAAGCACAGCACAGTCCCTGTGTCACCCACAGCAGCCAGGCTGCCGGCCAGCCCTGGGGACACTGCCTGGGAAGTGGCCTGGGATGTGGTGGGGTCCCACTTCTCCCCCGGCTCTGCCAAGAGGAGGGGGGGGGTTTCATCCCAGTTAGCTCAGGGCCCAAGCGGAGCCAGGCCGGGGTCGGGAAGCTGCTCTGCTTTCTCTCTTCCTTCCCCAACCCACTCTCTGCCCAGCCAGCAGCCGCTGCGTGCCAGGGGAAGCTGCAACGCTGCGTCTCCCCCCATCGCCTGTGCCCCCCACCCCACAGCAATTGCACAAGGCAGCAACACCCCAGGGCGGGAAGAAACACGCCGGCACCCAGGCAAAGGCTCAGCCCCCAGGGGTTATTTAAGCACCCCCACCCCTCAGTGGCCCCAGAGGAGGTGACAGTGGCCCACTCTGCGCCAGCATGGCCGTGGCTGGACTGTTCATCCTCAGCCTGGGGGGCTCCGTCCTGCTCCTGGCACTGGCCCCGGCAGGTAACGGGAGAGCTGGGGCTGAGAGGGCTGCAGGGATGGTCGTCACAGCTGGGGCGGGAGGGGGAGACCCCGGGCTCCAGGGGGGGCAGGGGAGGCTTTGCCTTGCCACGCTCAGCCCCCCTGGGCCAGAGCCGATGCTTGGACGCTCCCTGGCACCCGTGGGTAGAGCTGGGGTGTTCGGGACGTGCATCCAGGAGCGGGACAGAGACGGGCAAGAGCCATGCCCGGACTCTTCCGGCAGCCGGTGACCACCTGCACCCACCCACCAGGAGTCCAGGGGAGCCGGATCATCGGGGGAAAGGCGGTGGCACCCCACTCCCGGCCCTTCATCGCCTCCATCCAGGTGGACGGGCAGCACATCTGCGGGGGCTTCCTGGTGTGGCCCAAGTGGGTGATGACGGCAGCCCACTGCCCCATCCCCAGGTGAGCCCAGCCCCCCGCAACACACTGCGACCCCCATCAAACGGATACCCCCATCCCAGGGGGGTACACACGCCTGGAGAACCCCCCCGCACCACCACCCATCCGTGCTGCCCCTGAGCCCTCCTTGCTGGCCCCCTCCTCCCCCTCCCCAGTCGCCCCCCCGGCAGCACCTACTCAGGCCCACCCCCCTTGCCGCAGGCGCAACCCCTTGGTGCGGGTGGTGCTGGGCGCCCACAGGCTGGAGGACCCCGAGGAGTCCCAGCAGGTCTTCAGCGTCGCGGAGTCCATCGCCCACCCGCGCTACAACCCCAGCTCGGTGGACAACGACATCCGCCTGCTGAAGGTGAGTCCCGCGCACCGCCGGCCATCACCGACCAAGTGGGCATCTCCCTCCTGCATCCCACGGGGCGTGGGGGACCCCATCTCCCTCCTCAGGGTCCCCCACGCCCTGAGCCAACACTAGATGTCAGTGCTTCTCCGGAGAAGCGGGACCTCGCCGTGGGGTGCGATGGAGGCGGCCGAGGACACGCCAACCTTGGCAGCTCCTGGGCAGCCAGTCTCTAGAGCAGACTGGGACCAGCGCAGAGGGGCTGCCGTCAGGGTGCATCCTCTGGAGAGGGAAGGGAAGGGCAGGTCTGGGAGGGGGGGGGGGGAGGTCAGCGTGAGTGGGGAGCTGGGATGGGCGTGTGATGGGTGCAGGGGGGGTCAGGGACCCTAGGGGACCCCAGCAGCGAAGCCACCCGCGCCCCCGACTCCCCACCCAGCTGAACGAGTCGGCCACGCTGAACAAGTACGTGAAGCGCATCCGCCTGCCCCGGCCCGCCATCGACCTGAAGCCCGGCACCGTCTGCTACGTGCTGGGCTGGGGGGACACCTCCAACTACGGGGACCGGCCCAGCGAGCTGATGGAAACCGGCACCACCATCATCAAGCGGAGCCTCTGCCGAACGCTGTGGAGGGGCAAAGTCTCGCCCAACATGATGTGCGGGGCCAGCCGCAACGCCACGCTGCAGGGCGTCTGCGCAGTGAGTGCGCTCCCGGCCCCGTGCCCCCCCCCCCCATCCCCAGCCATCCCCCTCCGGGGACACCCGCTAATCTCCCCCCCTCCCATCCCTTTGCTTCGCAGGGCGACTCCGGGGGTCCCCTGATTTTCAAAGGGAAAGTTTATGGCATCGTCTCGTTCTCCGGGGAGAGATGCGGGGACCGCCGGTACCCTGACATCTACACCAAGATCTCCAACTACATTGATTGGGTGCATTGCACCGTGCAAGGGCGCCGCCATCAGAAGGGGCAGCCAAAGCCCTAACCGGGATGGGGGCGGGGGAGGCGGGGGGGGGGCAGACGGACTGCAGGGAGCGGCGTTGGGGCATCTTGGCTGCCTGGGAGCTCCCAGGAGGGGAGAAGAGGGCCACGGCTTCCAGGTCCTGCCAGCTCTGGGGGGTTTGTGGGCCGATGCTCAGGGCTCCTTAGCTCAGGGCAGGGCAGGAGACTGGCTCTGCCTCCGGGCGAGGGGAGACGCAGCCCCCCCCCCCCCTCCCCCGGCCTCTACAAGAAGCCCCAGCACCTCACACGGCCTCTTGCACCACAGCATTTGCCATCCTCAATAAAACCTCATTCCCAAACCCTTGCCTTCCACCTTCCCTCAACCCACCCTGCCCCCCCCCCCCCCTTACATGGGGACTACAGCCCCCAGCTCTGGGACAGGCAGGAGCCCCAGGGACACTCGCCCACCCCACACCAGCCCCTGCCCACCCTGGTCCTACCCCAGGGATGCGATGGGGAGACCAAGGGCTTGATGGGGACACCAAGACCAAGACCCAAGACCAAGACCAAGACCAAGACCAAGACCAAAGACCAAGACCAAAGACCAAAGACCAAAGACCAAAGACCAAAGACCAAAGACCCAGACCCACCTGCCCATGGAGCCAGCAGATCCTGGGCAGGGTTTTATCCCCCTTTAATCACCTTAATCACCGGGAGGGCTGGGTGGGACAATCTTTAACCCCGCACTGCCCAGGTGGCCACTGCCCATCTCAACAGGGGCTGGTTTTTCCCAGCTTTGCCCTATCCTGTCCCCCTGCCCCACCATGACCCCTCTCTCTGCCCATCCCACTGCTCCTGTTTCTGCTCTGGTCCCCAGCCAGACCCCCGGCTCATCCATCCAGGGGGATGGATGGAACAGGGTGCAGGAGGAGGGAGGGAAGTGGCAGCCCCCACTCAGGACCAGGCCCTGCCCTGGAGGAGCAGGAATCCACATCCAGGCGCTGCCAACCCCACGGAGCATCCCCAGCAGCGTTGGAGCCTCCTTCCCACCGGGGTGCGGCTTCCCTTCCCATCCCCTCCCATCCCACCCTCCCTATCCCATCCCCTCCCTTCCCACCCTGTCTCATCCCATCCCGTCTCATCTTGTCCCATCCCACACCCCACCCTCCCCACCGCGCTACGGGACCCCCCAAAGAGGGAACCACAGAAATCCCCCGGGGGCAGATGGGCACCCGGCACGCCGGCTGTGCTGGCAGAGCCATAGGGATCCCGTCGTGAGCCTCGCCCGCCACCCCAGCACTCTCAGGCGCTTGCCCCAGGGGGATCTGGGTGGCCACGGGCGCAGGGGTCAGGAGCTGCCCACGCCGGTGCGTGCGCCGAGCTGCTGATGGGTCTCAGCTGAGAGGCACACACAGCGCGCGGCTCTGCCCGGCGTTGCAGCCGTCTCCAGGGATGGATCCAGACATTCCCTGCTCCTGGTTGTTTGTTTTATCTGCAAATTGCTGGCAGGCCGCAGGGCGCAGCCGCCCTCCCCGCCCGGGGGGTCCCGCAGGAGGCTGCAGCCGACCGCAGCATCCGGCACGGGCCACCTCGCCGCCCTCCGGGGCTCTGCCGGGGAGGATGGAGGCCAGGGCTGGGCCAGCATGCCCAGAGGCCACCCTCACCTCTGCGGTCCTCGCAGTCCCCACGCTGGCTGCCCCCCCCGCTGCCCCATCCCAATCCCAGCTCCCCACTGCGGGGCTTTGCACGGAGTCAGGGGGACACAGCCACAGGCTTCGGTGGCCTTAGGGACACCCGGCAGAGGACGGATCCCTGCCAAGCTGCCAACCTCCAAGGAAACCCCAAACCCCCATGGGCTCCTGGTGGCGGCGGCGTGGGGCAGAGCCCCCCAGGATGGCGGGGCAGGGCTGCCAGCCCCGGGGCTTCTGCGCGCTGCCGGGAAGCCTGGGGAGCCGGCGCCTGTCCCGGCTCGTCCCAGACCACCCAAAAACCGGCGGGGAAGGAGGCGCCTGACTCACGGCCGTGTTTTGGAAGCCGAAATCTCCCGCTCATCGGCAGGCGCTGACGTCGCAGCCGCAGCCCGTGCCCGCGGGCCGGTGCAGGGCATCACGCCAGGCGCTGCGGGGGCCAAACCCTCCGGCCGGGGCAGGCAGAGGATGGCGAGCGGCCTCGGGGAGGAAGGCTCTGCGGGCGGGCTGGAGTGAAACCCGGGGCCACACACCACCACGTGCGGCAAACGCTGGCGCCAGGGAAAGTCCTGGGCAGCGTTTTGGCAGCTCCTTGACAACCAACCCCAAAAGCAGGGTTTTGTGGGGGGGGACACAACACCACTGAGCTGGGCGGGTAGAGGGGGGCTGCAGGAGAGCCCCCCACCCCGGGTTGCGATGCCGCTGTGGGGCCCGGCCAGGCTCAGCGCAGCCCCGGGGAGCACAAGTCGCCCAGGTTCAAGCCCGGCTGCAGCCCTGGCCAGACCCTGGGCGATGCTCAGTGCCCCCCTCCCCGGGTCTGCAGGGAGGGCTGAGGGTGCTGGGTGCCAGCCAGGAACGAAGGTCTCCTTCCCCCTCACCGTGCCTCAGTTTCCCCTGTGTAAACCCCCTCCAGGTCCGGGGAGGGGGGGGGGATGTCTCTGTCGGAGCCAGCCCAGCCCTGGGAGCCCCCCGCCGCTGTGGGGGCCATGCCGGCGCCTGTCCAAGCGGGAGGTCATGAGCTGGGCATGGGCTGGGGAGGGGGCTCGATCCAGGTGATGCTCGTCGGGGTGTGGGGGCTGCACCACACTGACCCCCAGCAGAGGGGAAGCAGCCGAGGGGGGGAAACCGCCAGCAGCTCCCGTTGGGCTGGGAGCGCCAAGCCGCAGGCGGCCGGGGCCAGGGGGGGGGAGCATCGCACATCGGGACCCAATTAACAGCAGGAATTGTTTTGTGAAATACCAAACCCTCACGGCACGGCCCGATATTGGGAACAGATTTATCTGCTTTGCCGGTTGGGGTTTGCTCTTCCCTTTTCCAAAACGCGGCCTCAGCCGGGTTGGAAAAACCCTATCACCGAGCTCCTCACCTGGGGCTCTCCCCTCCCCGTGTCCCCACGTCCCCATGGACCCAGTGGGGGGGGGGTGGGCAGCGATGCTGGGGGCAGCAGAGACCGGCGGGAAACAATCCTGGGAAATGCAGCGGCCCCCGGCACCCGCTCAACAAAACCGGACCCGCGGCAGCGTTTATTCTTCTTTTTAATTATAATCCAAATTGTAACACAGCCGTAAAACGCCCCTAACAACACCGAATAGGAAATGTATACGTTCCCATAGCGCCTGCCTCAAGGATCAGAACGCGCTCATACAAAAATAGAAAATAGGGTATTTTTTTTTTTATATATATATATAATATATATGATATTTATATAAAGGCAATAGCTTCTCGGTGTGAGAGATGAGATGGTATTTACACAGGTGACAACACACAAAATGAGAGAAGTAGTAAAAATAAATACAGAGGGTGTCGACAGAGCTGGGGAGGGTGGGAAGTGGGGGGGCAGGGGGTCCCCGGGGGGGTGGGGGGGGGGACACACAGGCAGGGCCATCGCCCTCCTCTTGTCCCCCTCCACCGCAGCGTGCTCCCTGTGGCCACCCCAGCCCTGTGCCCCGGCGGGGGCTCCGCAGCGGGGCCGGGAGCTGAGCACCGTCCTGGGTGCTTCACCCGACACCTTGAATGTCTGCGGGGGCCGCAGACCCACCCCCCCCACCCTTCTCCCCCGGCTGCTTCCAAAGTGGGGAGGGCTCTGGGCAGGCTGGCCCCCAGCGGTGGGCTCGGGGTAGGAGCACCGGCTGCAGCGGTGGACTCGGTGGGCCTGGGGTGGGAGGGGGGGGGGGTGGGGGGACAGTTGCACCCCTCAGGGAGGGCTGCCGTGGCCCGCGGTGGGCAGCGCTGCCCAGCCGCCATCGCACCAGCCATCAGGCACCGGCGTCGCCTCCGAAGCTGGGCAGGAGCCTGGGGTGAACGGGCCCAGAAAAAGCCTAAACTAAAATCCGTTTTAACATACGCATGCTAAAACTTTAGGAGAAAAATAACATACACATATATTTTTTTTTTATATATATGTATATAAAAATATCTATCTATCCATCTCCAATCTGACGCAGCCCGTGCTGCCGTTCCTGCCGCTGGCAGCTGGGGCTGAGCCCCTCCAGGGAAGGCGAAAGCGCAGATTCCCTCTAGACCCTGAGGTCCCGGCCAGAAACGTCAGCAGAGTACCGAGAATTTAATCCAAAAATAAATAGCCCCGGGGCTGCCGGCCAAGGACACGTTGAGGGGGGAAAGGGGGCCCAACGTGCGGCACCTTGGACGCCCCCTCAGCGCTGTACGAGCGCCGGCGGCTGAGAGCTCTGCTGGGCACCGGAGCATCCCCGGGGTGGCTCGGCATTCCCAGGGATGGCTCGGCATCACCCTGGCCGTATGGGCTGGGAGCCCCCTCCCCTGCTGGCAGGACCGAGAATCGGGCCCCCTGCGACTGCATAACATAGACAGGTATAAATAAGGATCTTTTTATCTTAATAAATATCAGGTATATGGTTTGTACAATATACACATAATGCCCCTGTCTCCCAGGTCCGGCCTCGCGGCGAGGGAGGATTCACACGTAGTTTTCCTCCGCGTTGTCCGTCTCCGGGGAGAATCTGGCCGCAGCTGGAAATGGAGCAGGAGAAAAGAGGGTGGGGGGGAAGCGGTGAGGGGGGTGCAAGGGGCGGCCGGGTGCTGGGTGTCCCAGCCCGCTGCCCCTCAACCCTCCCCGGGATGCCCCGCTCACCCGAGCAGCTGCCGTAGTGGCGTACACCGATGGAGCGGCCGCGGTGGCAGGTGGCCCGCCGGAGGTGGCACGCCGAAGGGTAGGTGACGTTGTTGTTGCCGCAGAGGGCATGGTCCAGGCTGGTGGGCTCGGGGCAGGGCGCCGTCCGGCACATCACGCAGTGGGCGCTGCCCGTCTGGTCCACCACGCAGGTGTGGGTGCCGGGGCACACCACGCTGGAGCAGGATTCTGCGGGGAAGAACACGCGGACGCGGTTGAGATGGGGACGGACGTCCTCCTCCCGCGGCTCCTCCGAACCAGGCGGGCATCGCTCCGGGGACACCCAGCCAGCCCGGACCCCTCCCACCATAAGCTACTGGGGGACAGAGCTGGGTTGGAGGGTCCCAACTCCCCCCATCGCCACCGCTCCCGAGGATGGGAGCTGGCAGGGGACAACGTCCTGGGTGCGAGGGACGATGTCCCCGGTGTGATGGACCGCGTGGCCCTGCAGCCCCTGGGCACAGCCCCAGCCGGAGCCTCGGGGAGGGGGGGGCTGGGGTCCATCTGCAGAGCCCCAGCGCGGGGGGCTGAGCCCGGCTCTGCGCGGTGGGACCTGGCGGGGGCGAGCGGCCCCGCGCAGGTGCCTTGGCACAGGGACCAGCAGCCGCTCCGGCCCGGCTGGCAGCCACCCCAGCCAGCGGCAAAGGGCAGGGTCACCTGGACCCGACCCAGCCCGGTTAGCCGGGGCAGAGGCAGCCAGCGCTCAGGATCGGGCCCTGCGCAGAGCTCTGCCGGGCTGGCGCAGAGTGGGGGGGCTCACAGACACACCCCCCCACCCCCATCCTGACGTCTGTGCATCCTGCCAGCCCCGCGGTCCCCCCACGCCGGCACATCCCCGTGGCAGCCATGGGGGCACAGCGGGACCCGCAACACTCCCCCGACACCGTAAACACTGCGCAACGCTGGCCCTCCGCCTTCCTCTCTCTCTCTCTCCCCCCCCCAACCCCCGCCCCCCGGATTGGAAGGGGATTTGGCATCTGCAACTCCCAACTCACATTTCTTGCCCCATATTTCCCTGTGCAGTCCAGAGCTTGACAGGCAAAGCATTTCAGAGAGGAGGGCTGGCAAAAATAATCATAATAATTCTGACAGTTCTTGGCAGGGCAAGGAGGATTGCTGCTCTTTAACAAAACAACAAAAAAAAAAAAAAAAAGGGGGGGGGGGGTGCTCGATGCTTGTAAGTGACATTTTACAGACTGTTATTCCTCAGCCGGCGGCGAGGCTAAGCCCCCGCTGCACTGACAGCCTGGGTCGGCATCACGGGCAGCTCCGTTGCCACATCCCCGTTGGGGTGGCCAAGCCAGGGCCTCGGGTGGCCAGTGGCTGCCAGCCGCAGCGAGGGCGATGCCGAGGGATGCAACTCCCCCGCGGGCCACTGATGGCCACCAGTGCCGGGCTGGCTGCGGAGCAATGCCCCTCACCGGGCACAGAGCCCCGTGTTCCATGGGTGAAGCCCTGCGCTGGGACAGACCTTCGCCCCCGGGCACAGCCAGCGCCAGGCGCAGGCTGGTGGGGCCACCGGTGCTTGGAGCAGGACGGCTCCTCCAGGGACATGCTGCCCACAGCAGGGACAACGGGGGGACCCACCTTCCTGGGCGGGAGAGGGGAGGATGTGCCCGGCCGTGCTGGCATGACACGGCAGGGCCAACCCTCCTTGGCACACTCGAGCGGCTAATGGTGGCCAGGAGAGCCGGCGAGCCCGTGGGACTGCGCTGCCGTCCATCTCCCTACACGCGGGTGCTGCTGGGACCGGTCCCATGTGGGGCTGGGACACAAGAGCCACAGGGAATGGGACAGGATGGGGATGGGATGGGACGGGACCTACTTTTGCATTTTCCCTGGTACATGACTTCGAGGTCGGGGTGGTCTCTGCACTTGGCCGTCAGCAGGTCGCACTCGTCGCGGTAGGTGTAGCCGTCGGAGCCGCAGACCTGCAGCTTGCGGGGCAGGCTGGAGCAGTCGGGGGCGCAGGCGCACTGGGGACGCCCGTGCTTCATCTTGCAGACCTTGTCGGGGCCGCACACCACCCCCTCGCAGCTCTCTGAGGGGACAGAGGGGACCGGCGTGTGAGGACGTGGCACCGGCTGCCCCCCGCGAGGGAAAGACCCATGTGCCCAGCCTGGCTGGCAACCAGAAGCATGCACCAACCGGGACAGGGTCAGCATCAGCCCTTGGGGATCCCAAATCCCTCCCGGGGTCCCAAAAAACACACGCTGACGCCGAGCTGCCCCGAGCAGCATCTGGATCTGCTCAGCTCCGCCAAGGAGCAGGTCGTTGGCTGGAGCTCCGCGTGTTCATCCAGCCAGAGCCCCGGCCTCCGCTCAGCACCAGCTAACTCATTTCTGTGGAGTTCTTTTTTGGAAAGAGACATTTCTTTTTCTTGTGCAATGGAAAAAAAAAAAAAATTAAAGAGGGAAAAAAAAAAAAAAAAATCTATCTCTGCAAGGCCCCAGCTCCTCCAGAAGGAACTGGGCTTCGCAAGTTGTCTGGGCAATCAAGAACGCCGCTTCCACCAGACAATACCCAGCCCTGTTTCGCTCCGGGCCTCCGTGACTTGAACACAAGAGCGGGACACGGCAGCGAGCGCAGACCCCCAGACAGGCGGCCGCTTTGTCCCCAGGGTCACCCCCCCCCCCACCACCACCGCCAGCCAACACGGGGGCTGGGTTCAGAGGGTCCCGCCAGCGCCTGGGACTGTGCCCACGCCAAGGGGACGGAGAGGGGCCAGTGTCGGTGCCGCCGTGGGGAGAGGCGAAGGGGTCAGAGCCCACAGCAGGGTAAGGACAGGGGGGTCTGGAAGCCCCTCGCCGCCCCCCAGGCACACACAGAGCCCTCACTCTGCAGGGATCCTTCGCCCCCCCGGGAGCTGGGGTGGGGGGAGAGGGGCTGCCTCCAGCACGGCTCCATCAGCACCCACGGGGAGGAAGGTCGGGCAGGACCCAGAAACTTCCCGAGCCGGGGATTCACCCCACGCAGGAGGGATTCCCACAGACAGGGTGTGTACTGGGAGCCGTTGGGAGGCACAGAGGGGGATTTCCCCGCCGGAGAGGGGTCACTTTGGGAGACAGCGGCAGGGGGTGGGAAGGAGGAGGAGGAGGAAGGGGAAATTCCCCGCCTGCTTGGCCCAGGTCTCCCCAGGGGAAATTCCCTGGTGGGAGACAGACAGTTCCCGGTTTGCTCCGTGATTTCCATAGCTGGGGCCTGTCCCAGGGAAGGGGAGAGCAGCAGGATGAGCACCGGCGGCATCCCTGTGGAAAGCCGCAGGGTTGAGACCCTGGGACAGAGGGGCAGCCCCAGGGCTGCTGGAGCAAGCGGAATCCTCCTTACCCTCCGCTCCGGGACGTGGCCGCCTGCGCAGGGTCGGGCCATCCCGTCTCCGCAAGGAGGGAGGCAGCGGGACCATCTGCCCCGTGACCCCAGCTCAGCTCTCCCCCCTGCGCCATGTCCCCAGAGGGGAACGCTGTGTCCCCAGCAGCTGGAGCCAGCTATTTCGCCTCCTCTCCGGAGATCCGCTGCCGAGCCCCTGGGGCCTGACCAGCACCTTCCCTCGGGGCTCGGCCACCCCGGCTGCTGGCCCAGTGCTGGTGGCTGCAGCCACTTTACCCTGGAGTAACCTCTGCCGGCCCCGCGAGCCCGGCTCGGCTCATCCGCCCTTTTCCAAGGCCTCCGGCACGCCGGAGCCCCGTGGGGAGCAGCACCAGCTCCATCTGGATGGGACAGGCAGGGGCTTTCTGAAGGGTGGGGAGGTGCGGGGTACGTGCCGGCTGGGCTCTCCGGCGCTTTTGGTAAAGGTCCTGCTCCCAGATCCCGATGATCCCTAGGATCCGCAGCCCCCGGTGGGATTTGTGGCTGCTGGCAGCCCCCCGTGCCCCCCAGCCTCCCCACAGAGGTGAGGGCAGACCCCTGGGATGCCTGTCCCCATGGCGCTCAGGCATGGGGAAGCCACGCTCCCCGCCAGCCCCTGGAGAGGGTCCCGATGCTGCCAGCACCCACCGAGCGGGACCATCCCAGGGGAGATGGGGCAGAAAGGCACGGCCAGGATCGCACCCAGCCATGGCACAGGGTGCAACCCCGAGCCGTGCCAGGACGGGGACAAGGAGCAGCCGGTGTGGCAGCACCAGGGAGTGCAGAGAGGCTGGAAGAAGCGGTTTTAAGAGCCCTTTTTTTCTTCCCCCTTTAAGCAAATAACGACATGACCTTCCAAAGACCTGCTCCTGCCTACTGCGGTCAGCAGGTCCTCCAGCATGTTCTCACAGGGCCACGCAAGTGAGACTGGGGGATCCGCACCTCCGGCGCACGCCAAAACATCTGGCGGGGCTGGAACTCACAGCTGGAGAGTTTCCACTTCTGGAACTGCCCGTTACATAAAGCCATTTCACACACACGCTGGGAGGAGGAAGGGGGAGCAGAGGGGAAGAAATAGATCTTTTTTTCCTTAAAAAAGAAAAAAAACCAAAAAAACACACCACAACACAAAAAAACCCCCCACACGAACCCAACTTAAGAAGTTTCCCTCTGAGCAGGCCTGGCGAGGGCAGGGGTGGGAGGCCACAGCAGAGTTAACCGGGGAACGGGGAGCCCCAGCTCGGCTCCTCACACTCGGGCTGCCCAGCCAAGACCCAGGTCACGCATCCCACTCCGCAGGCGAACGACAAAAATAGACGCAAAATGAGAGCTGCCAGGGGACGGAGGCTGCCCCATGAACCCCAGCCCCCCCCCACCATCCATCCCAGAGCTGCAGCAGCAGAGGGTCTGCGGTCCCTGGGGTCCCTGTGCTGCCCCAGACAGCCCAGGAGGGAGTCGGAGGACCTGCTGAGGGGCAGCCCTGCCCCACCACCCGGAGCTGCGGGCTCCGAGCATCCCCCCCAAGCCTCCTAGCATCCCCCCCAGGCAGAGCTCAGCCCCACAGCAGCCCACTCGCCCCCACGGCCGCGCTCACCTTTGCAGGGGTGGCAGGTCACCAGCCCCAGGAAGCCCAGCAGGCTGATCTTGTTGCCTGGGTAGGTGTAATTAGACCAAGCCACGTCCACGTTGCCGTTGGCACAGCATTCCTCCCACGTCACGCCCGTCTTCAGGATCATGGTGCACTTGGCCTCCTTCCCCTGCTGCAGCCAGCAGATCCCACCTGCGGAGAGGGCAGAGGGTGAGGGGCCACCGCAGGAAGGGAAGCAAGACCCCGGCCATGTCACCAGTGGGGCAGGGCCACAGGGACAGCACCAGTGCCTGGGAAGGGCGGGTTGGGATGAAATCAGGAACCTAAAGAGGCTCCGTGCTGGCGCCCATCCCTCCTGCGGCACAAGGGCTGTCCCAGAGCAGGCGTCCCCGTGGGACCCCAGCACAGCGTGGCAGCTCCGTGCCCACACTGCCGCCCCAGTGCCCTGGGCTGCTGGTAGCCCAGCTCCTCTGGCCAAGGAGGAGCCAATAGGCTCCAAACCCAGCACTGGCAGGCACCACAGTTATCCCAGCACTCCCAACCCACGCTCTGGGAGATACCCAGCCAGGATCTGGGCTTGCAGCTTTCCCCCCCGGCATCGCTGCCCAGTTCCCAGAGGCCACCCGCGCTGAGAGGGTTGGATCCCCCGGCGTGGGCCGGCGGCCCCATGGAGGGACAGGGACCATCCCCACAAGCGAGGGTGCCTGACACCCACGGCCTCAGCGAGGAGCATCTGAGGCACCGGCTGGAGAACAGGGCACTTGACACAGCCCTTGGGACGGGGCCAGCCCAGCGGCACCGGATCCCTCTGAGTCAAAAGCCTGTTTGTTCCTTAACCCCACAAGCGAATCAGTTATAATTTTTTTTTTTTTTGTGAGTGATTCCTTTGCAATTTCCGCCTCTGCAAACCAGCCTCTTCTGACGCGTATTTGGGTTTATGCTCTCATTAGCTGCGTTTGAGCTGGTTTGTTAAACAGCTAAAGATGGGAGGGAGGGATGGGGGAAGGGACAGATCCTGCTGGTGCCGGGATGGAGTCACTCCCCTCCAAAGCGGGGCTTCACCCTGCCCCAAAATGGAGTCACCACCCACCCTGGACCCTGGGTGTCCCTCCAACTCCCTCCCATGCACCCAATTGTGGTTCGGCCAAAAGCAGGTGGGGCTCCAGCCCGGCTGCAGCCAGCGACAGCCCCGCGGGGATGGAGCAAACCCTCGGGCTGCAGGAACCAGCAGCCTGGCCACCAGAGGAAGCATCAGCCGGGCCAACACACCTCTGCCTCGGGGGGGCTTTTCCTCCATGGATTTGTCTAATTGCTCTGTCGATCCCATTTTTCCTTTAAAACACCCAGTGGCCCCAATCCCCCCGTGGTACCAAGCTCCCTGGGAGCCGTGTCCTGGCTTCGGACCGTGGTCACCCTGCAACTGCTGCCCGTGGGATCCCACCCACCACAGCACGGACCCACGCACCCCCTGAGCACACGTCCGGCCACGGGGGTGCAGCCCCAGCCAACAGCAGTGGGGCACACGCCACCTCCCAAACCACACTGGGACACCAAGGGACATGCCCTGGGCAGGGGGACAGAGCCCACCTGCCCTCTGAGTGGAGCGAGGTGGCCACAGGGGCCAGCATGGGGCTCTTGGGGTGCCTCATCCTCGCGGCCTCCCCAGTGCCTCAGCCACGAGGGTGCAGCGCTCACGCACTCAGCGCGGCTGCGGCACCTGGGCTCTGCCAGGGGACACACAGCATGTCCCTGCCCAGGGCCTTCCAGCGCCTGTACTCGACCCTGGGCAGCAGCAAGTGGCAATCCCGGGGGCTGGGGCGATGCCAAACTCCATCCCGGGGGTTGCAGCGGCACCAGGCACCTCGCGGGAGCCTCCCCCGTCCTTCAGGGCATCCTGACCTGCCGCTCATCAGGCAGCGGCACCGGCCCACGCTGCCGGGAGCGATGGAGATGAACGAGACCGTGTGAGGGGGAAGATGGAAACCCCAGCGCCGCTGCGGGAGAGCTGAGGCTGGCAGCAGCGCTCACCGCTCCGCTGGGAAGGGCTGCTGGAGTCCCGCACCCGGATCCCGGTCGGCCTGGGTGCAGGATGGCTTCCCTGCAGGGAAACAGCTTCCCAAGAGCCCGGACACCTCCCGGGAGAGCTGCCAGTCCCGTCAGCCGAACCGGGAGGGGTTCGAGCTGCAAAATCCACACCCAGATCAGGAACCATCTGCCATGCCCAGATCTTCCCACCCAGCTCATGTAGCTCCAGAGTGGGACTCTCCAGCCCCCCAGCCCAGAGAGAGGGGACCCCCCCCAATCCCCAGGCAGCCATCCTGGGAGCAATGCAGGGGGGCTGGCGGGACCAGTCAGGTTGTTGCCCCGGTTGCCCCCACCCCAGGGCACACAGGGGTGCAGGATGGCAGGGCCAGGCACCAGCACTGCCACCATACAGGACGTGGCAGCGGGGCCATGCGGGACCCCCAGTGCCCGCTCCTGCTGCGGCACCCCCAGGAGCGAGCCCAATGGAGGCGGCTGCCTGCAGGGAGGGACAGACGGGGGACAGGAGCCACCCGATGGCACTGCCAGCCCCGGGCACCTCTCCACCACCACCTGGCACCCAAACCCCTCCCGGGGAAACGGGTTTCTGCCGCCCAGAGCCCATCCCCGCAGCCCGCACCCACCCGGCCGGGGCGGCAGCTGCCGGGAGGGACCGGGGAGACGGGACAACGGGGACAGCAACGCCCGGGGCGGGGGGGGGGGGGGGGGCACAGCCCGGTAACGGCACCGGGACCCCGGGCCGCCCCAAGCACCTGCCGGCGGGGCCGAGCCGGGATTCCGGCGGCACCGACGGCCCGGGGCGGCCCCGGCGGGGAGCGGCGGCCCCGGTGCCACCCCCCGCCCCCTTCCCTCCCCTCCTGTGGGACACCCCCCACCCCCACCCCCCCCGGCGGCACTTACCGTGCGCGGCGGCGGCGGGGCTGCAGAGGGCGAGCAGGCAGAGCGCCAGCCGCAGCGGCATGGCCGAGCCGGGGCGGCGGGACGGACCGGGACGGAGCCGGGACGCTCCGGCGACCTGTTGCCTGTGCGGCGGCGGCGGGACCGACCGAGCTATAAAGCGGCGGGGCGGTGAATCACCGGGCGGGGCGCCGGGGGGGGGGCCGCGGCCGGGGGCGGGGGCAGCGGGCGGGGGTGGGAGGTGGGGGGCGATGGGGGTGGGTGTGGGGGGGAGGCTGAGAGTTGGGGTGCGAGGGAGGGGAGCAGGGGGCCGAGGGTGGAAATTGGGGTGCAAAAAGGGGGGGTGTCGGTGAGAGCGCGGGGGGGCGGGTGTGGGGTGCAGCGAGGGGCTGCTCGTCACCACCCGTGGGTGCCGGGAGGGTGAGGGGGTGGGTGTCGGGGGGGGGGGGGACGACGCGTCCGTGGGGCTGGCACCCCGCAGCTGGACCGCACTGGGATGGCGACGGGCTGGGGAAGGTTTGGGGGTGCCCCCGCGCTCGGGGTGCGGAGGAAGGGATGTGACCTTCGGAGCGGAGATGTGACCCGGGAGACCCTGAACGTGGGGGACTGCCGGGGCCTGGGTTCTGCCCAGAGCAGCCCCCCCCCACCCCGTCCCTCCCCATGCCGCTCCTTCCCCACCCACCCATCCTCGCGTGAACCCTCTGTCTGCCTCCTCCCACCCTCCTCCTCCTCCTCCCCGCAAACAGCCCCGTCTGGCAGCAGCCTTACGGTAACGTCTGTGTCATGTGGCCCCTTTCATCTTTGCTCCCTAAACCCTGGTGCAGCTCCGCCGGCGGCCCAGCATCACCCACGCTGCGCCGGCCGGGAAACTGAGGCATCGCTGAGTCCCGCTGCCTCCAGCTGCAGGACACCTTGTCTGGGTGAGGTGAGGAGGGGAAGGAGAAGAGCTGGAGGGGGACGCACCCCCCCCATGGCACACACTGTCACTGTCCTCCCCACACGTCCCCATTGCTGCTAGGGCCGCTCCATCCCAGCTCCCGAATGTGCACCGGATCCTGCACGGCCCATCCTGGGCTGGGGAACTGTGGCTGTGCCAGCACTGCCAGGCTTCGGGGGGGTTCTGGCAGGATGGGGGTGGGCAGGGGGGCTGCAGGGAGCCCAGGACAAGGTGGGTCTGGGTCCCCGACATCGCCTAGCCTCGCTCCCTGCTTGGTGCCACCATATGGAGATCATCCACCCGTCTGCAAGGGGCACAGCCAGGGCCCCCCCGTGCGTCACCCCGCTCCCCAGGCAGAGCGCTGGGGACGCAGTGCTCTCTGCCTGTCCCCGCTCCGCCTGCTGCAGCCCAGGGACCTCCTCCAGCCCCGTGAACTTCTGTGTCCGTCCCTGGCCGCGCAGCTGAGGAACGTTTTACCCTTTGCACTGGCCTCAGCTGAGGTCATGTTTTCGGCAGAGCTGAGCTGGGCTCTTTCAGGAGAGGGGCCCCGGCCGGAGGGCCCGGGGGACCTTGCACCACCCCTCCGGCCCGCGGCAGCCTCCTCGCTCCGAGCCGGTGCCAGCACAGCGTGAGCCGCTCAGTTTGGCGCGGGATGGGGCTGGATGCAGCTTTGGGCCAGTGAGACATGGAGCAGCCCGGGGTCCCTCGGCTTGGGGAGGGGGGAACAGGATGGGATGCCAGCAGCCAGCGCAGGCAGAGCCGTTGTGTCTGCTGGCACCACCGTGTCCCCATCCCTCCCTCCGTCCTAAGGATGAGTCCCAGGGAAGGGCAGCGGGCTGGCC
Source organism: Fratercula arctica (assembly GCA_947846985.1). Classification (NCBI taxonomy): domain Eukaryota; kingdom Metazoa; phylum Chordata; class Aves; order Charadriiformes; family Alcidae; genus Fratercula; species Fratercula arctica. Next base: position 3,480,753 of record CANTUZ010000022.1, on the reverse strand, counting down.
CTCCACCAGGGTGGATTTTCCCCCCATTCTCCCCATACAGCCCCTCGCACCCCCAGGGAGGGGACAGGAATGGGGAGGGCTGGGGTTTTACCCCAGGTGGCATTTGGTGGAGGAGCCCTCGGGCCGGACAGCGTGCGTGCAGGGCAGGGAGCCCTGCGGCGAGGGCCAGCGGAGGCTTTGCTGCCCTGGAGAGGAAGGGCAGAGCCGATGGCCCCGGCTGCGCAGGCTCCTGGCGTGCTGCTGGCCCCGGGCTGGGCAGCGCTGCTCCTGTCCCCGTCCCTGTTCCCGGCCGGCGTGACCCCTGGCTCGCTCTGCTGGCCTCGGAGCCATTGCCCATGTAAGGGCAGAAGAGCCAAACCCCCGAGCTGGGTTTCGATGAGCGAGCGGGTGGTGATGCACTCGCTCACATGCTCCAAGGATGCAAGAGGAGGCCAGGGAGGGATTTTCCCTGGCTGCGAGCGGCGTTGCACAACGGCCGGCTTTGGCAGGGAAGGGGTCGGACCTCGCTCCGCAGCAGCCGGCGCTGCCGCATCTGGAAGGGAGCAGCCGGGCTCCCGCTCCGCCTGACGTGGGGCAGGAGGAGCCTGGGGGCCGGAGGGGAGCGGCTCAGGCTCCTTCCCCAAAGCTGGCGTATCTCACTGCCTCGAGAAGGCCTGTGGGTGCCCAGGGGCTCGGAGCCCTGCCGAGGCCACCCTGATCCCAGCAAAGCCGTGCTGGGGGCTCCGCTCACCCGCTGCCCCGGCTCCGGCAGCCCTGGGAAGCACCGTTCTGCCGCGGGCAGGGAAGCGACTTGCCCACGGTCTCACCTCGGGCGGGGGCCAAGGTTGGTTCTCAAGCAAAGCTGGGAGCGAAACTCCACCAACCAGTCTGGGGCGATGCTGCCGCCCCGCTGCCCTCCGCTCCCGCCAACGGCAGCCGAGCCCTGGCAGCACCCGCGGAGCCGGGCTGGGACCATGGAGAAACCAGCCCTGCCCCGGCACCCGGGAGAAGCAAAGGAGCCCCTGGGCCAGGCAGGAGGCTGGGGGTGGCGGGAGGAGCTGGAGAGGGGACAAAGGAGCCCTTTGGAGCCACAGTGAATGGCAACCTCACATCTGACCTTTCCGTCTGGGTGCTGGCATTGTGCTGGGCCGGTGGCAGGATTTCGGGCTGAGGCTCAAGAGCCAAACATCCTCCCCCCCAAACCCAAGCTGCTTCCTTCGCCTGAACGGCTGGGCTCCTTTAAGGAGGGAATCTCGCCTCTCGCATCAGTTCAGGCTAATTAAACTCTGCTAAACCAATTAGAGCTGCAATTTGCAACAAGACATTCAATTGAGAATTTCTCACAGAGCCCAGGGTCAGGGCACAGGCAAAAGAGCAGAGGTTTCATGTTGGCGGCGTGGGTTTGCGGGCAGGCGTCGGGCTGGTCCCTGGCTGCCTTTTGGTTGCTGTTTTCCCCTCGGAGCAAAGCCGATCCCGGCCCCGTTACGCTGCCGTCGCAGCGGGACTCCCGCGCTTCTGCTGTGCAAATGGAGATGCTGCCCGAGCCCCAGCAGCGCCCGCGGGGGGCTGGGGGTCCCCGCACCCGAGGCGCTGCCTGAGCTCAGCCGTAGCTGTGGGGCCACAGGAACCCCCCCAGGGACAGGACCCGCACTCGAGGTCTGCTGAGGGTCCACACGAGAGCAGAGCATGTACCCAGCATGTGGGAACTCGACGTGAGCCTCAGTTTCCCTCCTCGTGAGCGTCCCTCGGAGCACGTGGCGAGTCACCGGTGCGCAGGCACGGCTGCGGCGCTGCGGGCGGCATCGTCACCGTCCCTGCGGCATGTGTCCCCGCAGCCCCCGTTGGGAGCTGCCCCTCGAGGTGCGGAGCTGCTGCCGGCGGCTCTGACTCCGGGGCTGGATTTTCTCCTCCGTGTCCGCATGACTCCAGCTGGGTCGGTCGGAGAGATGCTCATGGCTCACGGCTGCATCACCGGCGTTGGGGAGAGAGTGGTGGAGCAGCCTGATCCGCACCTCTATGTCCCCCCCCCCCACACACACACTCCACCCCCAACGCTGACACGCAGCTTCGCCCCACGCCCCGGGGCAGCAGCGTCACCGCTCCGTGCCTCAGTTTCCCCATCTGCTGCGGCGAGATAATGCTCCTCCGCTTGATCCTGCACTATCTCACAGGAAGGTTGCAGGGACTAGTTAGCTAATGTTTGCAAGGAGCTTTGAAGATGAAAAGCCGTGAACAAGTGCCAAGAAGTGCTGAGCTGGATTCTCCTCGCCGAGTAATCGTTTCATGTTCCTGGGATGCTTCCACTTGTGCAGATGAAGGCGGGCAGGGCGGGAGAGCTGGCATGCGGGGAGGGCTTGCAGATCTTCTCAAGACCTGCCCCTCCAAATCTCATCACCCGGCCTGTTTGACTCCTGATCGGGCTCCCATCCCTCCCGCTGAACGCCTTTCTGCCGCCCCGCCTGCGCCCTGCGAACACCCGGACGCGCGAGGCGGCTTCTTCCCCCTCCCCGCGGGGCTCGTGGTGCTGATTCCTAACGCAGCATCAACCAGGCAGTTAATTAATGCGCCCTTTCCTCGGCAGGAAAGAGGTGACACGATGCAGCACCCACCGCCCCCCCAGCCTCACCCCCCCCCCCACCCCCCCCCCGGCTGTTTGCTGGTGATCTCTGTGCCAGTTTTCAGTGTATTGTAAAAGTGCCCATATCTCAGGCAACTGGATTTCATTATTCGGGTAAGATTTCACCAGGCGCTGTGTCCAAGGCTTACTTAAAGCCCCGATCTGTTCTCCTGCTACCGCTGCCTGGGGCCCTCTCCCCCTCCGCACCCCTCCCATGGGGTGGTGGGTCCTGGATGGGCCTCAGGGGGTGCCTGGGGGGAGCCCCAGACCCCCTTCCTGCTGCTGGCACCCGGCATGGCCCCGCGCGCTGCAGGAAGCATCATCCCAGGGGGGGTTTGCTCCTTCTCCCCACCCCAGCGCCGTCCTCCGGGACTCTGGCTGCCCCCAGCAAGAGCTGTGCCCTCTTCCTCTGCCAGGCATCGTCGGTGCTGGTGCCCCCAGCTGGTGTCCCTGGCTTCCCCAGCCCCCCGAGTCGGGGGGAAGATGCTCCAGGCTCTGTCCTTGCTGGGGGAATGCAGGTGCGTGGAGCCAGGAGGTGCAAGCAGCGTGGAGCAGAGACTGGGAAGGCTGGGATGTGGGAAAGCAGTGAGCAGAGCTGGGAGGCAGCAGGGACATCCCATCCCATCCCATCCCATCCCATCCCATCCCATCTCACCCCATTCTGTCCCATCCCATCCTGTCCCATCCCATCCTGTCCCATCCTACCTTATCCCACCCCACCTCATCCCATCCTGTCCCATCCCATCCCATCCCATCCCATCCCATCCCATCCCATCCTGTCCTGTCCCATCCCGTCCCATCCCATCCCATCCCATCCCATCCCATCCCATCCCATCCCATCCCGTCCTGTCCTGTCCCATCCCATCCCATCTCATCCCATTCTGTCCCATCCCATCCTGTCCCATCCTATCTTATCCCATCCCACCTCATCCCATCCTGTCCCATTCCTTCTCATCCCACCCCACCCCACCCCACCCCATCCCATCCCATCCCACCCCACCTCATCCCATCCCACCCCATCCATTTCCATCCATCCCATCCCTTCCCATCCTGTCCCACCCCATCCCATCCCTTCCCATCCTGTCCCATCCCATCCCATCCCACCTCATCCCATCCTATCCCACCTCATCCCATCCTGTCCCATTCCTTCTCACCCCACCTCATCCCATCCCATCCCTTCCCACCCCATCCCACCTCATCCCATCCCATTCTGTCCCACCCCGTGCCATCCCACCTCATCCCATCCCATCCCATCCCATCCCATCCCATCCCATCCCATCCCATCCCGACCCGTCCCGTCCCATCCCATCCCACCTCATCCCATCCTGTCCCATCCCTTCTCATCCCATCCCATCCCATCCCATCCCATCCCATCCCATCCCATCCCGTCCCATCCCATCCCATCCTGCCTCCCAGCCCAGGGTTAGGAGCCGGGTCTGCCGAAGCGTGTTTCCCCTCTCAGTGAAAGAACAGATGTCTCTTGTCCCTGGACCGCAGTTGGCTCTGGTTTCCATCCCTCCTCTCCGCACACACGGATTTATAGCTGCCTTAATGAGTTCCTCACAAAACGATCTTGTTGCCCACACAGCTGGCTGAGCCTTGCAGGGGGCGGCCGTGGGGGGAGCCACGGCGAGGGGTCGGGAGGGCTCTGCCGCAGCCGGCTGGGCTCGTGTCGGCAACCCCGAGTGCCTGCGTGAGCCACCGGTCACCTGCCGGATCCAGGCCGAGCCAGGAGCACCGCGAGCAGGGTGGGAAGGCACTGGCTGCTCCCAGGATGCTGGGGAGGGAGAAGAGGGGGCTCCCCGCTGCCGCCCAGCCCCGCGCTGCTGCTGGGGTCACTCCCCACCGCACCAAGTGCTTCCACCTTGGCTCCAAGCAGGGGACACCTTCGCGGGGAAGATGATGCAGGAAAACCGCCTCCCGTAACCACATGTGGAGGGAAGAGCCGCCATGGCACCTCCATCCCGCAGGAAGCCACCCAAAGCAGACGCAAGGACAAAGCCGTGAGCGAATCGGGTCCTTCATCCCGTGGGGCAGAGGAGGAGGATGCTCCGAGCATCCCTGGGGATGCTGCAGCAGGAAATCACCTCTGTGCCCGGCACCTCCTTGGCAGCACCCGCCCGTCCCCGCTCTGCCGTGCTTTCTGTAACCGTTCCCGCTGGAGCTGCAGCGGCTGCTGGGTGTCGGGGCTCGCGTGGCCGGGCTCCCCCATGTGTGACACGCTTCTCTGAGTAACTTTCACGGGCACGGCGTGTAAACAAGCCGTGAGTCAGCGGCCGGGCCGGCCGTGCGGTTTCCCCAGCCTAAACGCTTCCTCTGCCGCGGTGGAAGGAAGGACCAAACCGAGCCTCCAGGGAAGAGCTGGCAGCACCGTAAAACATAATGAAATCGTGTGGGGCTGAACTGGGTCCAGAGGAGCTGGGAGTGGGTAAAACCTCTCGGGTCATTAAAGCCTCTCTGGCTCCTTGGAGAGGCGGTGGGGAGGTGCTGCTGGAGGAGGCAGAGCAGCACTGGGAAGGGCAGCGTCTGCTCCGCTCATATTCGTTCCAGGAGCAACGTGCCGGTTACACCGACGGGACAGCCGGGCTGCTGGCCACCCGCTTGCCATAGCGGCCAGATGGAGGGTGCGAACTCAGCCGGCGCCTGAGCACGTTTCTTCCACCTTCACACCCAGGGGGTCTTCTCCAGAGCGCTCCTGGAGTCCCATAGCAGCATAACCTGGCGCTCATCGTGGACTGAGCTCGCTCGGGAAGGGGTGGGAGACGCCAGCCATTGACCCCATCTCCAACACATCCCCCGCAGCTGGCGGTCAGGCGGATGAGGGCGCGGGGGCTGGCGGGCTCAGGGTCAGGCAGCATATCTGGGCAAGTGAAGGCAAGTGGCCACCCCGCACAGCGGGACACGGGCCGCATGGCGAGCGAGGGCTGACCATAACCCTCCTCTGAACTGGGGGAAAGCATCCAACGGAGCCACTGGATCCTGCGCACGTCCATGGATGCCGGCGGGCCAGCAGCCAGACCTCACCGGGGAAAGGAGGTTTCCGCTACGAGCTGCGGTGACGACGGCCGCTGTGGCCGAGGATGAGCCGAGCTGGGCTGGGACATCCCGGCCCCACCAGCCTGGAGCATCCCAGCCCCAGCAGCCCCACGGGACCCCCGGCCCCGGCTCTCGGCAGCCGAGGTTTGGCCAGCAAAGGGCAGAGCCGCCGCAGGGCACGTCTTCCTGCGGAGCCCCCGTCCACCCCCCAGCCCTCGTCAGGGGAGAAGCTTGATTGCTTACATAGCCCAGGCTCGCCGTTCAGTAGAAAAACAAAACATGTTTTTCACATTAAAATTTCCCTTGAAAAAACAATGGTTTAAACCAAGCGTAAGAAAAGCAAAGAATCCAAAAAGAAAAAGAAAAGGGAAATTTTTGGTGGAGCCCGAAAGCAGTCCCTTGAGACTGGGAACTTCCCCTGAGCCGCTGCCGTTGCTGCTCCGGAGGCAGGTGGGCTCCTGCTGGGATGGCGCAGCGGGACCGCGCAGGATACGGGCACCACGCCGACGCGCCGCTGCCCGGCCTCGGTGGCTGCCAGCCCCTGCCTGCTGGTGAAATCCCACATCCAGGAGATGGGAGCCGGCCGGGGGCCGCAGGCCGGCAGCATCCCTCGGAGCCGAGAGCCGGCCAGCGCGGCGGAGGCAGCGGCGAGGACAGGGCTTAGCCCGTACCCGCTGCTCGAGGGTTATCGGAGCTGCCGGGACGGGATCCCGAGCCGCAGCCCCCGAGGTGCAAAGCTCGGGGAGACGAGGCGGGGGATGTAAATCTCCTCATCTGTCTGTGAGGGAATTCAAAGGGAGACCGATTCAAATCCGCCATGACATGACTGGCTCGGGGCTGGCAGACAATCCCCGCAGTGTTTGTAACAAATCTTGCCGCTTTCCTTTGAGTGGCCTCCAATTTATTAATTAAAATAGGCAATTATATATAATGTGGGGTGGAGGGGAGCGGGGAGACCAGCTGCACCAGTTATTCTCCCTTGGCAGGAACCCTGCTGGAAAAGCTGCTCCGTCTCCTGGAGGTGCTTGTGCTTTCAAGGGCTGGAGGCAGAGCCTGGGACGGAGCCCATGCTCGCAGCCGCCCCCGGGTCCCCCGCGCCGTGGCCGGGCACTGAAGGGGCTTCAGCTACAGCCACCGCGTTATTTAAGAGCGCAGGGCCCAGAGGCCAAGACCTTTTAGAGAATGACTTGCCCGAGGGAGCAGGGAGTTGGCGGCAGAGCTGGAAACGGCACCCAAAGACGCTGGGATCTGCCGAAAGCACCATCTGCCCCCAGCCCCACGGGGCAGGAATGTGTGGGGCTGGGGGCTGGGGGGGGAGCCAGGCCCTTTTCTGACTGCTGCCATCCATCCCTCCACACTCAGCCATAGGAAAGACGAGGAGGCAGAGACCCCAAGCTTCACCATCGGCAACGTGCCCGTGCGATGCCACAGCTGCGCGTCCGGCTTTCTCTGCACGCTGCAGATCCCGCGGCACCAAACCCTCGGGATTCAGCCGGCACCCTCGGTGCTCCCCGCGGGACCACGGGGGTGCGAAGGGAAGAGGACCCTGCACCCGTGCTGTTGGCTGGTGCCATGGGGGTGTCTGGCCGCACGGCGCGGCGGCTGCCGCTGGGAACGCGCACACGCCGCAGCCCGCCGGCAGCTGCACCGCCACGGCCTGCGGCTGCTCCCCGCCAGCGCCTGGCATGGTGGCACTGTCTGAATTAAGTAACGTCTCGGGACGTGAGCTCATCGCCAACACCCGGGGCAGCTCCCACGTGGCACCCGCTGCTCTCCTCCTCCTCCTCCTCCTGACACCGGTATGGTCCACAGCAGCTCCGGGCTTTCACCTTTCCTGCAAAGTCCCAGCTGGCATCGGGGACCACCAGCCACGCACCGCCTCTGCTCCCAAACACCCGCAGGCTGTGTGCCCGAGCCTGACGGACCCATGGGGTCCCATGAGCCCCAGCCCGGGATCGCAGAGGGGCTTGTGTCCCCCTCTACGGCGTAGCCAAAGTGGGATCACAGAGGGGCTTGTGTCCCCCTCCATGGCGTAGCCAAAGTGGGATCACAGAGGGGCTTGTGTCCCCCTCCATGGCGTAGCCAAAGTGGGATCACAGAGGGGCTTGTGTCCCCCTCCATGGCGTAGCCAAAGTGGGATCACAGAGGGGCTTGTGTCCCCTTACACAGCGTAGCCAAAGTGGGATCACAGAGGGGCTTGTGTCCCCTTACACAGCGTAGCCAAAGTGGGATCACAGAGGGGCTTGTGTCCCCTTCCACGGCATAGCCCAGGTGGGACCACAGAGGGGCTTGTGTCCCTCTCCATGGCATAGCCCAGGTGGGATCCTGACTCCGAGCTGCCGGCAGAGCCCCCCAGCCCACCCCGTCCTCTCGGACAATGCCAGGCCCAGGATATTTTCTGCTGCCCTTGGCCAAAACCCACCCTTTTCCTCCTCTGCTCTCCCCGAGCAGCAACAGCCGCTTTGCCCGCCCAGCTGCTTTGGGGAGCGGGCTCTGTCTAACGATGAATCGACACCTAATTCGGGAGGTGTCACCTCTTCGTCACTCCTCTCGCAAAAGGGTGCAGTTGGCTTCTTTCTGCAGCACCGTGGGAAAATCCTCCCGGCCGCTGCTCCCCGGGGTGACTCAAAGGTGCTCCCGACCAGACCCGGCTCCCTCGGAGGGCAGGCAGGGGACAGCCAAGCCCAGAACCCCAGTTCCCGGGCTGCTGGAGTGGCAGCAGGGATGGGGTGTGTCTGTCCAGGCCCCCCCGTGTCCCCTGCGGGAAGGGACCGTAGGGCATGGGGCTGCCTGGGGGAACCGCAAGCCTCGAAGAAGGGCGCTGGCGTGGGGTCCCCTCCCCACGCTCAGCATCGGGCGGATGCAGAGGGTCAAGGGCTGGGAAGGGGACGCCGCGTGAGCCCTGAGGCTGCAGGCTGGGGGGGGCTCGGGGCAAGTGGTGGAGGAGCAGCAGCTCTAACAAGGAGCTTCCTGCCCGACCAGGGTCCCTGAGCCCAGGGACGAGGTGCTCCTACGATGGAGGGTCCCCAGGGGCTCAGGGCCAGGGGGGCTCTTCTCGACGGCTGCGTGCTGAGGTGTTGGGGCGGCCGCTCCGCCCGCCCTTATCTCCACCTGCATTAATATCCGTTGCCATTTGCATCCCGCCGAGCGTTGCCAACGTTTCAGCTTCCGCAGCTCCTGCGTCAGGGAATTCCAGAGGGACAAAGTCAGGGGAGCCGGATCCTTCCCTCCCCATCCCACAGGCACCCCGGCACCCATTTGATCAAGTGGCAACTTGTCCTCCCACCGTGAAACGGGGCAAGGAGAAACGCGTCCGTGGCCTCAGCCTGGAAGGGAACTTGCCTCCTGGGGGTGAAATGCCTGGTCGGGGCCGCGGGCTCCGCTCTGCGGGCGGCTGGGCTCCGTCTGGCTCCGGGCTGGGCCACGCCATGCTGTCTAGACCCACCTCCCCAGTTTAAAGGCATTGCAGGACTCGCTGGCAGTTTCCTCATGGCTTGTAAATAATTGCTAACATGCCTTATCAACAGTTGGGATCATCAATCAACGACTAAACGACTGCAAATTTGTCCCACGGTTGCAATTTCCACACAACTGGACAAACCCTTCCAGAAGTCGCCCACCGGTTCCCCAGAGCCGTTACGCGGCCGTTTCCCAGCAGCGCCCAGTTCACGGTGTCGCACCCCTGTCCCCCGTCCCCCATCCACCGCCACGGGGAGGGGAGACTTTCTTGGGGAGCTTTTCTCAGGGCTCCGGAGCTGCTCCACGAATCCTCCCCGGCTGCTCCATCACCCGAAAAAAACCGGAACAGCAAAACCTGGGTGGAAGATGCCACCTGCTGGAAGCGGGTCTGATGCCATGGGCTGGGGGGCACCCCACAGCCCCGCCACCCTCGAACCCCAAAACCTCACAGCCCCGAACCCCCACCACCCCGAAACCTCACAGCCCCACAACTTCACCATGCAGAACCCCTCAAAACCCTGCAGCCCCACAACCCTCCAACCCCAAAACCCCACATCCCTGAACCCCTACCACCCTGAAACCCCACAACTTCACCATGCAGAAACCCCCAAAATCCCACAGCCCCACAACCCTCCAACCCCAAAACCCCACAGCCCCACCACAAACCCCACTGCCCAGCCTGACGGTGCCGCAGCGCTGGCCCCCCAGTGCCAGGGACCACCAGTGTCACCACCCAGAAACCCCAAAACCCCACAGCCCTGAACCCCCACCACCTCGAAACCCCAAAACCTCACAGCCCCAACCATACAGAAACCCCAAAACGCCAGACCCCTGTCACCCTCCAGCCCCCAAACCCCACCATCCCGCAGCCTCCCCACCACCCAGAAACCCCCAAACCCCACAACTTCACCATGCAGAACCCCCCAAAATCCCACAGCCCCACCACCCTCCAACCCCAAAACCCCACAGTCCCACCACAAACCCCACTGTCCAGCCTGGTGGTGCCACAGCGCTGGCCCCCCAGTGTCACCACCCAGAAACCCCCAAACCCCGCAGCCCTGAACCCCCACCACCCCAAAACCCCAAAACCTCACAGCCCCCGCATACAGAAACCCCAAAACCCTGCAGCCCCAAAACCCCACAACTTCACCATACAGAACCCCCCAAAACCCTGCAGCCCCACCACCCTCGAACCCCAAAACCCTGCAGCCCCGCCACCCTCAAACCCCAAAACTCTGCAGCCCCACCACCCTCCAGCCCCACCATCCCGCAGCCTCCCCACCACCCAGAAACCCCCAAACCCCACAACTTCACCGCCCAGAAACCCCCAAAACCCCACAGCCCCACCACAAACCCCACTGCCCAGCCTGGCGGTGCCGCAGCGCTGGCCCCCCAGTGTCAGCACCCAGAAACCCCAAAACCCCACAGCCCCGAACCCCCAACACCCCAAAACCTCACAGCCCCAACATACAGAAACCCCAAAACCCTGCAGCCCCAAAACCCCACAACTTCACCATACAGAACCCCCCAAAACCCTGCAGCCCCACCACCCTCAAACCCCAAAACCCTGCAGCCCCACCACCCTCAAACCCCAAAACCCTGCAGCCCCACCACCCTCGAACCCCAAAACCCTGCAGCCCCACCACCCTCAAACCCCAAAACCCTGCAGCCCCACCACCCTCGAACCCCAAAACTCTGCAGCCCCACCACCCTCAAACCCCAAAACCCTGCAGCCCCACCACCCTTGAATCCCAAAACCCTGCAGCCCCGCCACCCTCAAACCCCAAAACCCTGCAGCCCCACCACCCTCCAGCCCCACCATCCCGCAGCCTCCCCACCACCCAGAAACCCCCAAACCCCACAACTTCACCGCCCAGAAACCCCCAAAACCCCACAGCCCCACCACAAACCCCACTGCCCAGCCTGGCGGTGCCGCAGCGCTGGCCCCCCAGTGTCAGCACCCAGAAACCCCAAAACCCCACAGCCCCGAACCCCCAACACCCCAAAACCTCACAGCCCCAACATACAGAAACCCCAAAACCCTGCAGCCCCAAAACCCCACAACTTCACCATACAGAACCCCCAAAACCCTGCAGCCCCACCACCCTCAAACCCCAAAACCCTGCAGCCCCACCACCCTCGAACCCCAAAACTCTGCAGCCCCACCACCCTCAAACCCCAAAACCCTGCAGCCCCACCACCCTCGAACCCCAAAACTCTGCAGCCCCACTACCCTCAAACCCCAAAACCCTGCAGCCCCACCACCCTTGAATCCCAAAACCCTGCAGCCCCGCCACCCTCAAACCCCAAAACCCTGCAGCCCCACCACCCTCCAGCCCCACCATCCCGCAGCCTCCCCACCACCCAGAAACCCCCAAACCCCACAACTTCACCACCCAGAAACCCCCAAAACCCCACAGCCCCACCACAAACCCCACTGCCCAGCCTGGCAGTGCCGCAGCGCTGGCCCCCCAGTGTCACCACCCAGAAACCCCCAAACCCTGCAGCCCTGAACCCCCACCACCCCAAAACCTCACAGCCCCCACATACAGAAACCCCAAAACCCTGCAGCCCCAAAACCCCACAACTTCCCCATACAAAACCCCCCAAAACCCTGCAGCCCCACCACCCTCAAACCCCAAAACCCTGCAGCCCCGCCACCCTCAAACCCCAAAACCCTGCAGCCCCACCACCCTCCAGCCCCACCATCCCGCAGCCTCCCCACCACCCAGAAACCCCCAAACCCCACAACTTCACCGCCCAGAAACCCCCAAAGCCCCACAGCCCCACCACAAACCCCACTGCCCAGCCTGGCGGTGCCGCAGCGCTGGCCCCCCAGTGTCAGCACCCAGAAACCCCAAAACCCCACAGCCCCGAACCCCCAACACCCCAAAACCTCACAGCCCCAACATACAGAAACCCCAAAACCCTGCAGCCCCAAAACCCCACAACTTCACCATACAGAACCCCCCAAAACCCTGCAGCCCCACCACCCTCAAACCCCAAAACCCTGCAGCCCCACCACCCTCGAACCCCAAAACTCTGCAGCCCCACCACCCTCAAACCCCAAAACCCTGCAGCCCCACCACCCTCGAACCCCAAAACTCTGCAGCCCCACTACCCTCAAACCCCAAAACCCTGCAGCCCCACCACCCTTGAATCCCAAAACCCTGCAGCCCCGCCACCCTCAAACCCCAAAACCCTGCAGCCCCACCACCCTCCAGCCCCACCATCCCGCAGCCTCCCCACCACCCAGAAACCCCCAAACCCCACAACTTCACCACCCAGAAACCCCCAAAACCCCACAGCCCCACCACAAACCCCACTGCCCAGCCTGGCAGTGCCGCAGCGCTGGCCCCCCAGTGTCACCACCCAGAAACCCCCAAACCCTGCAGCCCTGAACCCCCACCACCCCAAAACCTCACAGCCCCCACATACAGAAACCCCAAAACCCTGCAGCCCCAAAACCCCACAACTTCCCCATACAAAACCCCCCAAAACCCTGCAGCCCCACCACCCTCAAACCCCAAAACCCTGCAGCCCCGCCACCCTCAAACCCCAAAACCCTGCAGCCCCACCACCCTCCAGCCCCACCATCCCGCAGCCTCCCCACCACCCAGAAACCCCCAAACCCCACAACTTCACCGCCCAGAAACCCCCAAAGCCCCACAGCCCCACCACAAACCCCACTGCCCAGCCTGGCGGTGCCGCAGCGCTGGCCCCCCAGTGTCAGCACCCAGAAACCCCAAAACCCCACAGCCCCGAACCCCCAACACCCCAAAACCTCACAGCCCCAACATACAGAAACCCCAAAACCCTGCAGCCCCAAAACCCCACAACTTCACCATACAGAACCCCCCAAAACCCTGCAGCCCCACCACCCTCAAACCCCAAAACCCTGCAGCCCCACCACCCTCGAACCCCAAAACTCTGCAGCCCCACCACCCTCAAACCCCAAAAACCCTGCAGCCCCACCACCCTTGAATCCCAAAACCCTGCAGCCCCACCACCCTCCAGCCCCACCATCCCGCAGCCTCCCCACCACCCAGAAACCCCCAAACCCCACAACTTCACCGCCCAGAAACCCCCAAAACCCCACAGCCCCACCACAAACCCCACTGCCCAGTCTGGCGGTGCCGCAGCGCTGCCCCCCCCCCCCAGTGCCAGGGACCTTGGTGAGGACCATGCGGACCTCGCGTCCCCCCCAAAAGCCACAGCATCGGGAACGGGCCAGGCTTGAACCGAGCCCTACGTGGGATTTCCAGCACACCCCAGGCAGGCAGCGCCATGCCTGTACCCCTGGCCCATCTCTGAGTCCCCCCAAGGAGCTCAACCAGGGAAGGAACCCACAAAAAGAAACGATTTCATCTCCCCCCCCCCCCAAAACCAACATCCACGGGGAGATCTGAAGGGAAAACACCCCACTTGGGAAGCTTTGGGTGAAATTTAACATCCCTGCTCCTTCGCGGCTATTGCAACTTTAAGCAAATATTGGGATTTTCACAGGAAAAGCCACTTTTACTTCATTTGGGGGGGGGAGGGTGGGGGGGGTGGAATCTCTACCCATCTCTTTTTCCCCCCTCTTTTAAAAAATAAAATAAAATTCAATTTTTGAGCTGAAATTTTAAAGCCGGGGTACAGTGGGCCTACGGGTAATGGAGGGGGGCCCGGAGAGGTTGAGGGCAGGGAGCCCCGGGACCCGATTCCGGCTCCCGCACCCCCTGCCCTCCACCCCCCCGAGCCATAGAGTAATGGCCGCCGCGCCCCGCCCGCCCCCTTATATAGCATAAGCTCCGCCCCCTCCCCAAACCCCGCCCAATCACCGCCTCCCCCGTGGCGTTTCGCCCCGCCCCTTTCCGCGTTTCGGCCGCCCCTTGTCCCCGCTCGGCCGCCGTCGCTCCTGCGCCGCGCGTCGCTGGGCGGGGCGGGGTGAGGCGGTGGCGGGGAAGGGGGGGGGGGGGGGTTTAAGATGGCGGAGGCTTCACCGCAGCCGGGACGGTTCTTCTGTCACTGTTGCTCCGCCGAAATCGCCCCGCGCCTGCCCGTGAGAGGGGGTGGGGGCCTGGCCGCGGTCCGGGGCGGCGTGAAGGGGGGGGGCTGGGGCGCGGGTGGGGGGCCCTGGCAGTTCGGGCACGTGGGGTGAGGCCTGGGGGGGCCGGGCTGGTCCCTCTGGGCGGGTGGGGTTGATGGGGGGGTGCTCGGGGTGTGGGGGGGGTGTTAGGAGAAGCGGGGGTGAGGGCCCCGGGGGGGTGTGTGTGGCGGTTGGGGTCCGTGGGGGACGTTAGAAGGGGCTGGGGGGGGACGGGGCGGGGAAATGGCGGCGCTGGGGGCGACGGGGGGCCGTCAGCTGAGGGGAAGCAGCCGGTGGGGCCAGAGCCCGGTGGGGTGGGGGTCCCCTGCCCCTCTTGGCCCGGTGCGGGGCGGGGGGGAACCCCCTGAGCAGCCCTGCCCCGGGGCGGGTGGGGGGGGCGGCGGGCCCAGGCCGCCTCCGGCCTTGCCGGTATGTGTGTGTGACACCCCCGGGCTCGGGCACCCGCACCCCGGTTCTCTGTCCGGGGCGAACCCCGCGGGGCGGCAGCGGGGGGGGGGGGGGGGGGTCGCTTGTGTCTCTGCGTGGGATGTAAAGGAGGAGGAGAGAAGCGTTGTGGGTGATCCTACCGCAAGCCAGGGCAGAAGTGACCGTACCCCCCTGTTCCCCCTCCAGCGCTTGGGCAGGGGGGCTTTGATCGCGGGGGAAACCCCTACTTGTGCGGAGTCCTGTTTTCCCCGTAGAAACGGAGCATTGGAAAGGCACTGGCTGGAGCATCATGGTGGGCTACGGCGAGGTCTTCTGCTGGTCTCCTGCTAAACATTGTGAGGTGTTAAATTCGATTCAGCGGATCCTGCCAGTCTCTTTATTTGTCCCAGAACTTTTCACAATGTCTTGTCAGAATAAGGCATTGCTTTTTGTTCACGTTTATTGAATTTTAAAAGCCACCCGCTGGTGAGCATAGGTGTCTCTCTGTCGTGGTTGATTAGACCTGGCCGTCGGTTTGGTTTGGTGACGCACTGTTTGTCCTTTTGCCCTCTCGGTTGGTCTTACTGGTTGGGCGAGGGCAGGCCTTGCTGGTAAATCTCACAGCTTGTGTTGGAGTGTGAGGACAAAACTCTTGATAATGCTCCTGCTGGATACGTAGATGGGCTGGGGAAAGCGGCTCGGGAGCTGAAGGCTGTAACCTAGAAATATTGTTCGTTTATTTCTGTTTAAACACCCGGTGTTGGGCTTGTGGCAACAGAGAACATCTGGTAGTGAACGCATGGAACGGTGTTAGGGAGCGGACAACTGCTTCTGTTGATTCAGGTCTAGTTAATTGCTAGTTAATGAACTTGTTTTGGGGGTCCAAGTTCATTTGTTTTCACTTACTGTTTGTGGAGCGAGCTACTGGAGATACCGCAGCGTGTGCTGCAAAAGGAGTGGCTCAAACAGCCTGAGAAACAGCAAACTTTGACATTTGTGTGGTTCCAGCTGCAGAGGAATTTGCTGATCCCTGTGTTCAGAGTGGTCTGTAAGCGCAAACACACCAAAAAAGCCTCCCTTAAATAGGAGAGTTAAGAGGAGTAAGTTTCTCGCCACTCGAGGGTGGCTACCATCATAATTTACCCCAGTGGCAAACTGGTGGAAAGTAAACCAGCAAGGGGGTGTTTCAAAGGCAGAGGCAGTTGGTCTGACTGTCTGTGCTTGACACAGGAGTTTCTGTGTGCCAGTAACCAACTCTGAGAAGAATTTGATGGTGTAGAAACATTCTTGACATCAAACGTGTAAATTGCATAGACCCAGTTGTTTCACTATCGCCAATCTAAAGAGCCCCGTGCAGAAGAGGGAGCAGCAGCGTCTCCGAGTCTGTTTTCTGGGTCCTGGTGTTTGGAGCTTCCTTATCTTGCTGGGCAGGGGCAGCGTGTGAGCGGCTCCGCTGGCGTTGACGCCTTGTGCTGGGGCCTTATCGGGCGTTTGTTTCTGCGGTGGCTGGAGGAGCAATCCCAGATGTCTTATCAGCACAACCCCACGTGGCTGGCATCCCCTCCTCTTTGGGGGAATCCATTGACTTTGCTTAAGGGCCTGTGCCAATTCAAATGGAGCAGTAGTAAAGGGAAGTAGCATTATTTTTAGAAGCTCTTAAATTTCTTCCACGCTGAGCCCGGCATGGGGTTTTGGGCGGTTGTGTTTGCCTGCCGTGGCTGTTCCGCCGCGGTTGGGGTTAGGTACGGGGTCTGGCGCTTCCTCTTCTGACTCAGTGGTGCTGCGTGGTGCTGCTTCTTCTTGAGCTCTGAAAAGTGAAGCAATTTCCTCTCAGGATTTTTAAGCGTTCTGAGCTGCTGCTTGCTACGACAGTGTGGTTGTGGAGTAGAAATTATTCGCCAGCACCAGAATTGTGAGGAAAAGGGACTGTCACAAACTCCTGAGGAATCCTGCTTCTGCACACAGGGGCTGTTTATTCCCAGATATTCACTCTCCAGTGTTAAAGGCCACAAGGGTGGCAGTAGCATTCTGTAATGAGCGTTGAGCGTGGGAGTGTAAAATTCTGGTATTGTGCGTTGCAGAATGACCCTCTTGTGTCTCCCTGACCTCTGTGTGGTGAGAACCCCAGGCTACGTCAGGAACAGCTTTCCATTCAGCCCTTCCCAAGTGCCAGTGACACTGTGATTAGCCTGTGCTGCAGTTCCCTCCTTGGTTCTTTCATTAGGACGGTTTGGCCCCTTGAGGGGGGAAAGGCCCCCAGAACACAACAGCTATTTCAAAACTGGTGTTTGAGTGCTGCTTTTCTGGGAAGGCCGGTGGTTTTGCTTTCACTTCACCCAGAACTACATCAGATGTTATCTAATGCTTTGTCGCTACTGGGGATTAACTAGTGTTACCCAAAGCTTTTCTAAGGCCAGGTTCCAAACAGGCTCAAGCCTAACAATTTGCCTCACCAGGCTGGTGAAGGCAAATATCAGTGGTTTGGGGTCTTTTTGGCTCTGTAATCTGGCATGCGTTTGGGACGACGGGCTGCTGGATTCTTCCACCCCATCATACTGAAGGCACTCTTTGCAGCTTTTACTTACCACTTCCTTTTCTCATTCAGTATTTCTTCTCCCACAGGACTATATTTGCCCACGGTGTGAATCTGGTTTTATTGAAGAACTTCCCGAAGAGCCAAGGTAATGTCCTGCCCCAAAGGCTATTGCTGGAATAAACTCAGTCTTTTCCTTTTTCTAGTTAAAGGGCAACATTAGATACTGAACACACCATTTTTATTACTTCTGCCCAATATTTGGCTCGTCTTTCTTCACTATGGGTTTATGGAGCTTAATTTGCATAGTTTGCATCAACAGGTAAATCAGCCACGGGAATGCTGAGTGTCATTCGTTGCATGTAAAGGGTGGGGGAGGAATGGGTTGATTTAAAACAAACAAAAAAAAGTGCTGGAGAGGCTTTCCCCGTGGCATGTGGTAGCTCTGGACTGGTTTGAGTCATCAGGGTAGAGATAACCCTCTGAGAGAGGAATCTGCGGAATGGCGAGTGTACGTATGCTTCAGTGTACAATTTAATAACTTAGTTTAGATTACAAACGGCGGAACATTTTGACTGAGACTTTGGACTCCGCGCTGGAGTGGAGATCTGCGTTCACGTGCTTTATTGCTGACTCAGCCATGGGACTGCTCTCTGGCAGTGTCAGAACGGGCAGGAGTACAAGAAATGTCTTAAAATGTTTGGGATGCGTTTGCCGGACCTTGGCTGTGACTGGCTTCGGGACAGGCAGCGCGCAGGCAGATGTTGAGTGCCGGGGCGGACCGAGCTGCTGCGAGAGGTGTTCTTTACAGCCTGAGGTTTCTGAACTGCCGAGGTGACATTTGGTCTGACTACGCCAACCTTAGAGGCTGAAAATCAATCCTGTCTAATCCTCACTGTATTGGTGGCTTGCTGTGACCTTGGGAGAGTCGCGTAATCACTGAAGCTTTGGGTTTTCTTACCACGAATGTCAAAGCATAGACCTGGATACGGAGCAGTAAATGTTCCTGCAGCTCTCCGAAAGCAGAAGCCTAACAGCATTAAGAGTTTTCATGATAATCTGTCCCATTTGGTCACATGCCCCTGCAATAGAGAAGTTCCTTTAATTCAAGATTAGACTTAAGCATGTTTGGGTCATAGTGATCAGGGTTTGTACCTTAAGTCTTCTCTTCCTGGTGCTCCAGAGGATTAGATGATTTGTTTGAGGTGAATTGTGTAGGGAATCCTTGCTTGACATCGGGGTTCAGTCACTTCTCCGTAACTTCATGAAATGGGAATATAAAAGGGTGGGGAGAGATGGATGAAGATGCGGGAAAATGGGAGTTGTGGGGAGGGAAAAATGACAGCTGAAGGTGGACTGGTTTCCATATGGAGCTGGCCCTGCCCTGGGTGGAAGAGGGGGGTGAGCAGACCTCTGAGGTCCCTTCGAGCTCTGACTCGGCACGAGAATGAATCACTCGCATTCTGAGTGCTGTTACCGAGCAGCTGCGATGTCTGCTTTTCCTGTCAAACTCACGTCCCTTGCTCCCTTCTGCCGAGAAAATCTTTACGTAGCACCCTTCTGAGCGCTCTCTTAGCAATGCTCTTCACTCTTCACAGGAACGCTGACAATGAGACCAGCTCCTCCACATCAACCAGTGATCAGAGCAGGCATCCCTTTGAGGTAAGTCCCCTCCATCTCTTCCAAAGCTTTCTGCTTTGCCACTGAATGGAAGTATTTTTCCATTAGTTCATTGGTTAAATGTTCCCTGGATTATGACAAAATTTAGGAAAGGATTAACATCGTCCACGTGCTGCTCCTGAAATAATCTCTGCATGTCGTATTTTTACTGTGTCTTTTTAATAGGACTGTCACTTGTAGCTTATTCTTGTTGTGAGGGGGCTAAGCTGGGGTGTAGTGGGCTGGCTGGGTGTGTTGCTATGCAGTAGCCTCAGCTTCAAAGGCAGCAGTTACACTCAGCAGCTAAAGAGAATCCAGGGCAGCTGTAGTCATTTTTTACCTTTGTATGTAGCTTCACTGTTTCTTTTCTTGTTACAATCTGTTCCCTGAATTCTCTCCCTCCCAGAACGTGGATCAGCACTTATTCACCTTGCCACAGGGCTACGGCCAATTTGCCTTCGGGATCTTTGATGACAGCTTTGAGTTTCCTTTCGGGTCCAATGTGCAGTCGGAAGACAACAGGGACTCTGAGAACCGGAGGGAGCGAGAACATCAGTCTCGGCACCGATACGGTGCCAGGCAGCCCCGAGCCCGTCTCGCCACACGCCGTGCCGCTGGCAGGCACGAGGGAGTTCCCACACTGGAAGGGTGAGAGCAACGGCCAGGTTCTTGGGGAGGAAGCCTCGGTATTTTTCACTGATGAGACTTAGCTGAAAATGAGCCCATATAATTTTCTCATCAGTTTGAGAGGCAATCTCTTGGAGAGCCGTGCTCCTGAGCACGCCTGTCCAGCGCGACTCCTCTGTAGGTGCCCAGCTTTATCCCGTGAACTCATGCTGCTGGATGGTCCAGCTGGGCCTGCAGCTGCTGGCAAGCTTTTGCCTTCAGTCTGTCGTAGTATTGGCCAACGGCCGGCAACAGGTGCTCCCCCCCAACCTCTTGTACATGGGGAGGAGGAGGAGAGATAAAGGGATTTACGAGTTTAGAAGAAACTAAACTAATGAAATATTAATAATAAAATAAAAAGGAAAATAATGAAATAGATACAGTATATACAAAACTGTACTAAGCTCCCAGGATGATGTCACCGGCAGGCACTGGGGAAGTCCCAGACTGAACTCAGCGACGGGTGGGAACTGGATTCCAGAGCTGGAGTCAGGAACTCGCAGATCGGGATCAAAGGCAGATGAACAGACAGAGGGTCCTCCTCGGACATTGGCCACTGAAGGAAGAGCATTGACCCTTTGATCCCTCAGCTTTTATACTGCGCATGGGGCAGATGGGATGGAATACCCCTGTTGGTTAATTTTGGGTCACCCGTCCTGTCCGCTCCTCCCCGCAGGTGGGACCCCTCTGCGCTTTTCTGTTTCCGACCCTCCAACGGGGAAAATAATGAAATTAGCTCACCTTAATTTCAGAGAGTTAGAAGAGGCCTAGCTAAGAAGTAAAATTCCTGAACAGAAAGTTGGTTCTGTTTTACCTCAAACCAGGACACAGTCTGTAGTGGCCGTTTCACCTGAGCACAGTGGCGGGGGCTACTCTCCGGCTGGGGGTTTTGGCTGTTAAGCCTGCAATGAGAAAGTATGTATTCGGTGTGAGGGGAAATGAGAGAAAACACCAGACAAGGCGACTAATGTTTCTTTAACTGCATCCTGGAGAGCCACTTGACATCTTTGTAAGAAATTATCCCCTTAAATAAAATACTGAAACTTCTCTTTATCAAGGAATAACCAGTTCGTAAGATGCAATTGCTGCAGGATATTTTTCCTTTTGCCCCTGATGATGTGACAGTATTTAGCGTATTTACCCGCTCCTTCCGTGTCAGGTTTCTGAGCTGGTGGACACTAATTCTTACATAATCCCGGTTTTCTTGTCTTTCAGAATTATCCAGCAGCTGGTCAATGGAATTATTGCACCTACAACGATACCTAACCTAGGACTAGGTCCTTGGTGAGTTGGACGATGTACTGCTCTTTCTGCCAGTGTCCTTGTTTGTGCTCCCAGCCGGATTTAATTGTTGTCCTTATTCTTAAAGGGGAGTCTTGCATTCAAATCCAATGGACTACGCATGGGGTGCCAACGGCTTGGATGCAATTATTACACAGGTAAAACTGGTGTTAGAATGGTGTCTCCTGGCCTCTCGTGCGGTGCTGCAAAACTGTCAGCACGTGTTGTGATGCGGGGGGGGGGGGGGCATCCACTGAAGGGGGAGAAATGGGAGAGCGGGTCCGCAGTGCAGGAGATGCGGGGTTCAAGCGCCCTGGCTCAAGAAATGAACAGGTTCTGTGCGCGGCTGAGCTCACATCTTCTTTCTGCCTTCTGCGGCCTCTTGTTTTTTCAGTTACTAAATCAGTTTGAAAACACTGGACCGCCGCCAGCAGACAAAGAAAAGATCCAGGCCCTCCCCACCATACAGATCACACAGGAACATGTAGGTATGTATATCTCCTCCAGGGAATCCTTCACAAAGAGCTCTCTGAAAAATTCCGTTTAACGTTTTCTTGGGATTTTAATTTGGTCTGCTAGTACCTTCCAGGCCTAAAACCTTTCAAAGAGGCAGAGAGGTGAAGTATTGCCGTGTTATACTCGCACACAAAAAAGAGCAGTGTGGATGGGATGGCTTTGCCCTGGGGAGGCAAACTGTTGGGAGGAGTTCAGGGTGGACAGAGATGCAGAGCAGCGGGGAAGGGAACAAAGAAGCAAACCCAGGGCGGGGAGAGGTGGGGGTAGGAACTGGAAAGCAACGCGTTTTCCTCTGCGGGGGTGAGGCAGTGGTGGGGGCAGCAGTGGGAGAAGGGGAAACGGAGGTGGGATCCCGAGTCAGGTGCTTTGAGTGTCATTCCCTCCTTTGTAGCTTAGCTGTGCTTTGGTTTCCTTTTGTGATACAGATTCTGGGTTAGAGTGTCCTGTGTGCAAAGAAGACTATACAGTCGGTGAAAACGTCCGGCAGTTACCTTGCAATCACCTATTCCACAACAGCTGTATAGTCCCTTGGCTGGAGCAGGTTGGTGCTGCCCGAGTGGGTGACCTGTAGCACTGGGGGGGGGATGGTGGTTCTTGGTGGTTCTGTTCTGCTCTGTAAATATTTTCATACCTCCATGATGAGGCTTAAGCGTGAGCAGCCTTTGATCAGAGGAAGGAGTGTCATCCTAGCCTTTTCCTTGAGTGCCGTTCCTGTATCGTGTTTCTAATCCTGTTTCCCATATTTCTTGTTTTGTTTTTGTCTGCTCTCCAAAGCATGACACGTGTCCTGTGTGCCGGAAAAGCTTAAGTGGACAAAACACTGCCACAAACCCCCCAGGACTCACGGGGATGAACTTCTCATCATCCTCCTCCTCCTCTTCCTCCAGCTCACCGAGTAATGAGAACTCATCGAACAACTCATGAATCTTAATCTAACCCTCTGTCCCCAGGGCCCTCTCCATTGTCCCTCCTCCCTCCCCAGCCAACGTAAGCAACGAAAAGGGGCTTCCAGAGCAGAGCGAGGTCGGGGGGGGGGTAGCGGGGGGAAGCAGCGCCCCCAGAATTCCCTTTTGAGTTCTGAAGATACGGAGACTCTGGGTCCTTCAGAGATGAGAAGCCTCGAGTTCTGTGACGGTGGGGGGAGGGTGGGGGGGACGGGGGGGAGGGGGAAGAGCTCTGTCTATTAATAAAATCATCCATTTGCCGCGTGGACTTTGAACCGTTGCAGTGAGAGGCTGCTGCGCTCCGCAGAGGGGAAAGCCGAGGCGCCGAGCTAGCGGTTGCGATTCTGAATGGAAAGGTGGTTTTGTATGGTTTTTTGGAATTTGAGATTCCTTTCTTTCTTTCTTTCTTTTGCTGCTCCTCCTCCTCTTCCTCCCCTTGGATTCTATCTCTTCTGCTTTGGAGATTGAAGTCTTTAAAATGATACTGCCTCCCTCCCAGGGTCTCCAGCTGGGGAGGGCCAATAGTTGTCACTGAAAACATGAACTCTTGAAAATAGACCCCGTCATCCTTCCCTTCCCCATCTCGAGTCGCATTTATTTTTTTTTTTTTCTTTGTAACCTCACCCTTCCGATACTTGACACTGAAAGGGTTTTTATAATTTTAAATTATTACTGCTGTTAAAAAAAAAAAAAAATAAATGGACGTTTCAGCTCAACGAGACGTTATGCATGATTTGAGGAAAACTACAGGGTAAGCTCTCCCGAGGCTGCTGTGCTGAGCCGGGCCCTTCCACCCCCTGGGCAGGCTGGGCTTGTGCAAGCCCTTGGGCTTGTGCGAGCCCTCGGCCCTGCCGAGCGTGGGCTGTGAGCTCCGGGCGCCCGGCTCCCACACAACCAGCACCTGTTTGCGTGTCTCCAACCTGCGGGTCCTCGAGCGGTGGCTGCAGGATTGCGACTGAAGGCATCCTTGCCCGGTCTTTTGTATTTTTTACACCTTCTCCCTGTTGCAGTCCTGCCCTTCTCCCAGCCTGAGCGGACTTTTCCACCGTGTCGCCACCAGGACAGGGCGTGCGCTGGAGCAAGGACCAGGCAAATATCATTGTGATCGAATAACATACAGGAAAAACAACATTTTGGAGAAAAAGTGTATTTCAAAGCTACTTAAAATACAGCTGATTAAAAAAAAAAAAAAAAAGGAGAGAGAGAGAAATATCCAGGTGTGTTTGTGACTCAGTTTCTGTCACGGAGCTGGAGGTTGGAGAATGAGAAGAATGTGACTGGAGCGGGCAGTGACCTACCTGCTGCCTCAGTGATGTGGCTCTGAGGTGCTGGCCTGGCTGGCGTGGGACAGATGTCAACTGCTGTCCCTTTCTGCTGCAGGGAGTTGGGGCATTTGGGTCTCCCTGACCCTGTAACCGTGTGTTTGTGCCAGCGCTGTGTGCTCCACGCCGCCTGTGGGGACCTTGCTGTGACAGACACCAGAGCAGGAGCTGGGGACCCTGCCGGGAGGGATGGCTGGAGGGTTTGATGGCTTGGGAGCCTCCCTGCCTCTTCTCCGGCTTTTTGGGGCTGGGGAAGGTGCTGGGCTCCCTCCCTGCCTCTTGGTGTCCCTTCCAGGCCTTTCCCCAGGGCCTGGCCCTTCTTCCCCAGAGCTCTTGGGGAAGGGACGTTCCTTGGGGAAAGCAGGTGACTTGTTTGGCATTTCTCAAGCCATTTTGGAATACAAGAAGAGGTGGTTTGTTGGGAGAAAACGTCCCCAGCGAGGATGGCAACAGCCTTTGCCAAACCTGCCGGGGCCACGCGGCCGACACTGAGCAACTCTCCTGGAATGTTTTTCCTCCTCGGCTTTGCCAGGGCAGCCCAGCGGCGCCTTTCATCTGGGCGGGCGGATGCCTGCGGGACGAGGGTTTATCTCAGGACTGGTATATCAGGGTTAATAGCCAGGTTGAGCCAGAAGCTTCTGCCACGGGGATCCTGGGTTCAGGAGGTGGGTGGCAGCAGGAAGGTCCCCGGCTGCGTGTGCCCATGGGCTGGGCTGGCACCGAGGGAAGGCTTTGCTGTTCAGGCACTGAAATGCAGCCCAGGAGACCTGGAAAAACCATCCTTCTCCCGCCACATGGGGTTCCCAGCTCCGCTGGAGCTCGGGAGGTGATTCCTCAGGTGTGGGCAGTGCCCGGGGTGGGTGTCGAGTGGGCGAAGCAAAGCCTGCAGTGGGTGCGTGGCTGCTGCTGCCTGGCTGGGGCCGGTGCCCGCTGCGGTCACCACACAGTTAACGTGGTGGCTGTTCCCTCTCGCAGCCTCCTTTGGAGCTGGTTGGGTAAGAAATGGAACGAGTTTGGTGGTTTTTTTTTGCTGGGGCCATGGCTCAGCTCTGACGTGACAAAGTGACCAGGCTGCGGTGCCTCACCGAGAGCGGCACAGGAACGTGCCCTGGCCAGGGAGCCGAGGCGCGGATGCTATTTCTGGCTGTGCTCCCTCGGGGCGAGGGGCTGGTCCTCACCGCCGGCCGCCTTCCCACCTCCATCGCTGCCGGGGAGGACGGAGCAGGACCAGGCTGGAGAAGCAGGACCAGCCTGGGGGGGCTGGCTGCAGCCTGGGGAGGTTGGGGGGCTGGACGCCCCGCTCCGTGTTTCGGTCCAGGGCATGGATCGGGCACCAAGAGCTTGAGTGGGTGTCTGTGGCGCAGAGGAACGCACCGGGGACGGGTCACCAGAGCGGGTCTGGCTCTTTCTGCTCATGATGTCCTGAGTCGGGTCTGCACGTGGGTGGGGAGCAGCATCCCACCTCCCTCCACCCCAGCCAGGGGTAGCCCCGGGGTTGCGTCTGCCCCAGGGTCTGGCCTGGTTCCTGCCGTGCTGCCCAGCGCCGGGGCCCGCAGAGCAGGATGCTCGGCTGCAACCGGGCTCCGGCACCAGGGACCCTCTCAACCCCTTGTCCCTTTGGCCTTGTCCCTTTGGGTCTCCAGAGCCACATCTCCTTGCACAGAGCCTGGTTCCTCCCGGGGGATGCTCCCCCTCGGAGCAGTTCTGCTGCGAGCGCTTCCCTGCGGCGCTAGTGCCGGGTCCGGGCTTTTCCTGCCTTTTCCTGCTCCCTCCTTGGTGCTGCTGAATGGCCATCGCTGTGTTTTAATGCAGGTGAGGTTTTGGCTTGGGGTGATGGTGGGAATTGAGGAGGAGCTGGACGCGGTGGGGACCGCCGGGCTCTGCAGCAGCAGGGACCCCAGGGCACCCAACCCCCCCAGCCTGCACCAAGCCCACCATGGAAGCTCCAAGGCTCCCCGTTCCGTACCACGAACACAGCTTTAATTGCCACAGGTGCTTGGACACAAAACAAATACAACCCACCGTCGCATCCCAGCCCCTGCAGAGATGCCGTTGGCGCGGTGCCGGCCACCTGGGCCCAGCTGTGTGAGCCAGGGCGCGATGGTGGTGGCCCCAGCACGCGATGGCCACGCTCCGTCCGCGTTCCACCGCGCCTCCGGGACGGTGGGGAGAGCCGCGTCTGGCTCATCTGCCTTCCACATCCATCCTCCGCCGTGCATTTAAAAACAAAACAATAAATAGCCAAAAAAAAAAAAAAAAAAAGATATATACATAAATAAAATAACCCTTTTTTCCTTTTTTTTTTTTTTTTTTTTTTTTCCTTTTTCTCCTACAGCACGGTCCGGAGCCGCCGGCGGGTCTCAGCTGACGAGCATGGGGAGGAAGTGGGTGGAGAGGTGCTGCCGGCGTGTCTTGCCCCCTCGCTGCGGCCTGCCCTTGCTATTGAGCGAGAGGAACATGGGGCGGCCCCGGTGCCGCCAGCGCAGCGACGCGTAGGTGTTGTAGCCGTTCTCCTCGATGCGCTCCGTGAACTTGCAGTTGGGGCTGAACTCCTTCTGGCAGGAGAGGGAAGGGGGTGAGGGGTGGCCAGGACCCATCGTCGCCCTGCTCCAGACCCCGAGAGCGGGGCAGGGCAGGACCCCGGCTCCTCCCCGGTCCCCGGGGGGCAGAGGGAGCTCTGTGGGTGTGGGAAACCAGGAGCCTGCTCCTGGGCACTGGTCCCAGCAGGTTTGGGACCCCCCGTTCCAGCTCTGCCCTGCGCTTTTGACCCCGGTCCGGTCCCTCCCAGGAGGCAGCGTCCGACCTACCGACCCATAGAGCCTCCCCTGCTTGTTCATGGCCAGGTAGAAGCCGGTGTGCACCGCCCGGATGGCCACGACGCCCACACGCACCGACCGGATCTCGACGATGCCTGTGGGACAGGGAAGCGCCGCCGTCAGCCGGGGGAGGGATGGGCGACCTCCCCAAGGGACCCTGCCCCGACGCCGGGTCTGTGGCCGCAATGTCCCCTCTGCCCCCCCTGGAGAGATGGGGCCACTGACCCTCGCCCGGCGCCGGAGCAGCCAGAGGGACACGGGAGCAAGGGCTGCAGCTTGAGCCGGAGTGGGAACCTCTGATCCGGGGAGGATTTGATCTTTACTCCTCTCCTCCCCAGGGCCCAGCCGCTTCCCAGGAGCCGGGGCTGCGCGGGAGCGATGCCAAGCACAACCTCCGCTCGCCTGGAACGAGCCGTCAGCCTCTGCCCGGTGCCGACCCGGCGTTTATCCTCCTCCCCTCCTTGGCAGCTCTGCCTGTGCATCCGTCCCGAACGCACCTGCGGTGCCCTGGGGACCCGACCCACCTCTCGTGGCGCCTGGCACCCGGGCTGGCGTGTCCCTCGAGGGGCAAAGTGTGCGCGGGGGTGGCAGCGATGGCGCGCAGCCGCGTTACGGTGGACGGAGGCACCCGGGCAGAGGGTTGCGGGGGCAGGAATGGGGCCGGGATGGTGCCGCCCGCGGCTGCCAGGGCTGTGCCTGGCTAGCATGAGCACAGACAGACACACACCGCAGGCAGGAGGGATGCAGGACATGGGGACAAGCCCGGGGAGAGGTGGCTGCAGCCAGGTTGTGAAGCCACAGCGGGGCTGGCGTGCATGTGCCGGGCCACCGAGCTCTGGCACAGCCGCTAATGGCAAAGGCATGCGGTCGGACCAGCGGCTCTGACGGGGGAAACACCCAGAGCATCGTCAGGGCCTTGGGATTCCTACACCGCCTCGCACCCGGCCAGCCCCGAGCGCCGCCGCCAGCCCTGCCGGCCCCTGGGCCGCGGTGCTGCTTGAGGTGGGAGAAGGAATCTCCGGTGGGCAGAGGTGCAGGCGGCGCAGTGGGAGCCACAGCGGAGGCTGCCCAGGGCACCGCTGCCCTGGCCGGGGTGGGAGGGTGCGCGGAGGCTTTGGCTGGCAGCAGGCACAGCGCAGGGGGCTGCAGCCCAGGGGCTTTTGGCAGCATCAAGCCCTCCGGCATCACCGGCATCATCTCCCTGGGGGCATTCGTGCCCTCCCTGGGAGCGGACGGGGTGTAGATTGCACCGGGGCGGTGTGAGGGCTCCGCAGCATTCAGCTCCTGTGGGGCAGTGGGTAGGAGGGGGGTTTTCAGCCCAGCCCACCCACCCTGGCACCCACCGGGCCCAGCGAAGGTGCTGACAAACAGCAGCCGTGGGGAAGGGCTGAGCAAACCCCTGCGAATCCATCCCACTTGATCACCCTCTGGAGCTGCTGCTATTTATAACAAACGACTCCTGCTTTTCTAAAAATAACCCTCTGCCGCTGTTCCCGGCGCTCCAGCCGGCACTGCCGTGCTCTGCTTGCCGGTGCCCAGCCACCACCTGGCTTGGGTGGGGGGACATGTCCCTGCAGGCGCAGGGCAGCAGCCTGGGGGCAGCTCCCAGTGCTCCCAGTCTCACACCCCTAGACCCAGCAGGGTCCCGGGGAGGCTGGGGCAGGGGGGGGTCTGCAGCCACCGGTGGAGCTGGTCCGGCAGCTGCTGCGGGGGCCGAGGAGCGGAGCCCGAGCCCAGCCCAAACACAGGTTCTATCTCCGCGCCCGTAACCAGCGTGAGCCCCGTGCGACAGCCCAGAGCCGCTCCACCTGCCAGGCGCCATCGCCGCATGGCCCAGGGAACGTGTTGGGGCGCTCCGTGCTGGCAGCGCGCCCGGTCGGGGCTCCTGACAGCCTCTGACACTGCGAGAGGGTTCCCTGGGCTGGGCTGGACACTCGTCCTGCGGCCGGACGGGTGACAGGGCAGCCCCCGCTGCCACCAGGGCATGGGCTGGGGGGATGCTGCTCCCCTCCACAGCATCCTTCCCAAGCCCCAACACCCTGCCAGGCCCCCACGGGGATTCTCGGGCATCCCCCCACCCCCAGCATCCCCCCCCAGCCAGCTGTTGCCCTGCCAGCCTGGTGTCACCCTCCCTGTCACAGGGGGCCGGGACCCAGCGCCCAAAATGGGCTGATACCACGGGTGCTGAGCTGGGCTCACAGCCCTGGCCCTTGCTGCAGCCGTACCGCGGGTGCCACGTCCCCTCGGGACCCCCGTTGCTGTCACCTGAAGGGTCTCAGGTAGGAGCAGGCGGCCGCGGCATCAAGGCAGGACCCCAGTGCCGGGAGCAGCCTCTCCACTGGCGCGGGGACCCCAGTGTGGCCCCCGCAGCCGCCCCTTCCCACCGCCGCACCAGCCGCTCCCAAGGGCTGTGGGGTGGAGCAGCCCCAGCCCCAGCCCCAGGGGAAGGCCTAATCCTGCCGGCTTCTTCCCGAGTCCCAGATTGCGGCACAGCCTGGGCAGCAACGCCATCCCGCAGCGTTCACCCTCTCCGTCACCCCTGAGACGTGCTGCCCGGCCCCGGAGGGAGGCTGCAGCCAGTGCCCCTCGCTGTGTGCTGCGGTGGGGGCTGCCGACTGCGCCCTCCCGGGTCCCTGCGCCATGGGGGTCCCTGCACGACAGGGGTCCCTGCGGTCCACGCATGCCCTTGGACTGTGCCGAGCCCCGAGCCGCTCTGCAGGCAGCGGGTGCTCTGCTCGACAGGGCTGCCCCGCTCTCCTGTGCCAGACCCACAGACGCTCGGTTCTGAGACCCGCATCGCCACGAAGCTTCCTCCGATCCTCCTCCTCCCCAGCCTTCATCCTCCCCAGTGCGTTTATGATGGGATCCCCCCAGTCAGTGCCAGATGAAGATAACCGAAAAGGCAAGGCAGGGGAGGCCACCCCTGTGTCTGCGCCGGCAGGATGACATGGGGCGAGGGACCCCCCGGGTGACCCCAGGCGCTGGCAGAGTGATGCCGGGTCCCCGACCAGAGCGTGCCGGCGCCCGCACACCTCTCATTGCTCCTGAGCCCCGGGAAAGGGGGTCCCGGGGGTGAGGGCAGTTGGAGCCATCAGTGCTCGAGCGAGCTGCGTGCCCCGGCCACCGTCCGTGGGACAGAGGGGACAGCAGGGACCACGGGACAGTGGGGACAGAGAGGACAGAGGGGACAGCGGGGACCACGGGACAGCAGGGACAGAGGGGACAGCGGGGACCACGGGACAGCAGGGACGGAGGGGACAGCAGGGACCACGGGACAGCGGGGACCACGAGACAGAGGGGACAGCGGGGACCGGCGGCTCCCGCCCGGCAGGACCTGGTCGCTGGGTGGGAGGCGCTGCGGGAGCTCCCCGGGGCCGGGCACAGCGGGGTCCCGCCGCCGTCCCGGGGCATCTCCGTCCAGCCTTTGCCCCCCCCCGCCCCGTACCCGGCCTCTGCCGCGGCCCCGCCGCCCCCAGACCCGGCTCTCCCCGGTCCCGGCCCCACTCACTGCCCGGCCGCTCCCTCCAGCGCGTCCCTTCCACGCTGCCGCCGCCGTCGATGCGCAGGAAGAAGCGGGTGGCGGAGAAGAGCCGTCGCCAGCGCACGTCGCCTTCCAGGTGGTCGTAGCTGCGGGGGGGCCGCCGGCCGCCCCAAGCGGCACCGCCCGCCCCCGGCCCCTGCCCCGCCCCCGGCCCCGGCCCCGCCAGCACGGCGAGCGCCCCGGCGAGGCAGGCGGCGAGGGCGGCGGGGCCCCCGCGCCTCATGGCGGCGGGGCGCGGCGGGGCGGCGGGCGACGGGCCATGGCCGCGGCGGCGGCGACCGGCCCCGACGGCGCGGGCGGCCCGAGCGCGGGGCGAGCCGGCGGGGGGGGCGGGGCGGGGCCCGCGGCGGCCAATGGGCGGGGCGGGGCGGGGCCGAGGGGCGGGGCTTCCCATTCATAAATCCGCGCCCCGACGGCTGCCCTACGTCCCCGGCCTCGGCCACTTGTCTGTCCTCGCCGGGCGCCCGGTCGGGGGGCAGCGCCCGATCCGGCTCCCGCGGCGGGGGCGGGCAGGGGACGAGGCCCTCGGAGGGGCGCGGGGCTGCCGTAGGCCCGGGAGTTGGTGTCCGTCTGCGGCCCGGCCCGGGGCGCACCGGAGCCGGGAGGAGCGTGGGGCAGCCCCGTGTCCCTCCCTACCCTCCGCGGTGCCGTCCGTGTGCCCCGCGCCGTGTCGGTGTTCCCCCCACCGCCCCCCCCCCGCGTCCCTCCGTTCCCGTCCCGTCCCGTCCCGTCGGGGCTGCCGCGGCCGCCAGGGGGCGCGGGGCGCGGGCGCGGTGCATGATGGGAGTTGTAGTGCGGCGAGGCGCGGAGGGGAACTCTCGTTCCCGGCCTGCACCGCGCGGCGCCTGCGCAGAGGGTGCGCGCGGCGCGGCATGGCGGCCTAGCGCGGGGGCATGTCGGTGCTGCGGCTGCGGGCGGCGCTGCTGGGCCCGGCCCGGCTGCGGGGTGCCGGTGAGGGGACGGAGCGGGCGGCCCGGGGGTGGGCCGGGCACTGGGGGGACGGGGAGGGCTGTCCGGGCAGCGGGGACGGGGCGGGCGGCCCGGGGGTAGGCTGAGCACTGGGAACGGGGCCGGCCGGGGCTGGGGAGGGCGGCCCGGGGGTGCGCCGGGCACCGGGGCCGGCGGCCCGCGGGTGGGCCGGACAGGAGCAGGGGGTTCCTGCGGTCCTGCCCCTCACCCCCCGGGACGGAGCCGGGGCTGTGGGGTCCCGGAGGTCTGACCCCGACCGTGGGGACGGGGCTGGAGCTGGGAGGTCCCTGTGGGACAGAGCATCCCCTCAGGACAGAGGGATCCCCGGCGTCCCGAGCCCTTCCCTGGGGCAGAGCTGGGGGCTGTGAGGGTCCTTTTCCCCCCCTCAGGGTCAGAGATGGGGCTGTGGATGTCCTGGGGCATTGTCGTTCTCTAAGGGTGGAATCGGGGGTCTCTGGGGTCCTGTCTCCACGCTGTGAGATCGAGTCTGCTTGTTCTGGGGGTCTTGTCACCCCGAGCAACAGCGCTGATGTTTGTGGTGTCCCTGCAGTCATGTTCCCCATCCTCAGAGATTAGAGCCAGGGAGCAAAGGGGGTGTCCCTGTCACTTGCTGGCGTAGAGCTGCCCACCCCCCTTCAGTTCCCTTCTCTGAGGTTGCTGGGACCTGCAAGCTGAGCTGAGAAACGCTGCTCACCCTCTCAGCTCTGCGGCCCAGCCGTGGCATGGGGCAGGGCTGTGGGTCAGCGAGCAGTGTAAGGGGTGAAGCCGCCTCTGATCTCCCAGTCTTTGTGTCTTTCCGCTGCAGGGATCCCATGGAGTGTTCTCAGGAGCTACTCCTCTGCCAGTGCCAAGGAGAAGGCGAGGAGAAATGGCATCTGCGAGAGGACGGAGCTGCTGGAAGGTGAGTTGGGGAGAACTGGGAGAGCTGCAGGGCTTTCCCTTGATCGGTGTCCTGGGAGGTTTTCTCGGAGTCTTCCCATTCTGTGTAGCCCTAAAGAAGATATTTGGGACTGTAAATACTTGTAGCCTGGGCAAGGATGTGGGGCTTCCCATGGACTTGCTGGCATCCCCGAGCAAGTTCTGTTCTGTCTTAAGGACCTAAGGCCCACCTTACCTACAGGGAGTGCTGAGTTGCCCTAAAACACAAGAGTGGTCCTAAGGGAGGGTGGAAGAGTCCCTCCAGGGCTCTGCAGACTGACCTGGAATATGCTCTGGCTTTGGGCTCTCTTCCTGACTGAGCTGAGGGCATGAGGTCCTTGGAGAGAGGCCCAGTGAAGTGACCAGGCAGCAGGTTAGACAAGTGTGAGCTGGTGCTTTTTCCCTTGCAGTGCCATTGTTGGGATTTGGGGAGGGGGGGCACAGTGTATGGGTGGATCCCAGAAAAGCAGTGGGTCAAAGCAGCTGGTTGCTGGGAGGAGGGCTGGCCGAGGAGGGAAGAAGTGTTACTCTTTTCCTGAGCCTGTTACTGGGCACTCCCTGATGCGAGGCCCTGGAGTGGGACACAGCCTTCTGCCATGCTTTGCATCCCTTCACCTCTCCCTGTCTGTGTGTTTCCCGGCAGTGCTGAAAGCTCGAGTGAAGCAGCTCCAAGCCAGTAACATCCCGGAGGTGACGGTCAACAAAGTGGAGCTGGCCCCGCTGGGGAATGACAAGTACCAGCACCCGCTGCAGAAAGCGGTGGCTCCTGGCCCCGCAGAGGAGCAGCCTGCTCCCAGGGCAAGGGGAGAGAGCCCGGCCCGGCCCAGCAGCTGGGTCGAGAAGTTGAAGAAGGAGATGTACATCCGGCAGCTGAAGGTGGAGCGGAAATTATCCATCGCTGCCTCCCAGCTGGCTCTGGGGGGCCAGATCAAGGCCAAACCAAAGGGCAAGGCGAAAGTAAAAGCAAAAGCAAAAGCTAAAGCCAAAGCCAAGAAGAGCCTGAAGAAGCCAAAGGCTAAAGCGGCCGCTGCCTGGAGCAAGAGCCACTCTGGCTCCCACCATGTCTCTGCCCACGGCAAGCCCAGGGTGGTGGCAGTGAAGGAGGGTGCGAAGGCGCAGAGGCCTCGGACGGTGCTGGAGGACAAGGACAGCAGCCAGCACAAGGTCCTGCAGCAGACCATCCAGTCCAACCTCGAATGCTTCCTCTTCTTGCAGCAGCCAGAGGAGGCTGAGAGGTTCCTTCTCTTGTACCACAGCTCCCCTGTGAAGAGAAGGCTTTTGAACGTCAATGCATATAACATCGTGATGCGTAGCTGGGCGAGAAAGGTACCGAGCTGCGGGCTGCTGCCCTGGTCTGCTTGGCAAGTTTTCTGGGTGGCCGAGGGGCAGAGCAGGGCTGGCTCAGGAGGAGAAGCCTCATGCTTGTAGAAGCAGCGGTCGCGATTTTATCTGTGTTTGTCACATCTGCCTTCAGCAAGTGTTTGTTGAGGGCTTGGTTTCTGCTGAGAGGGACGGAGCTGATAGAAGGTCACTGAATCAGGCCACTGATCCCTCTGAGGTGGCTTTGAGGGGAAGAAGGGGATGAGGCAGGATAGACATGGCTAAAGTTGAACAGGAGCAGAGGGGTGTGAAGCTGTGATTTGGGGCTGGTTGAAGAAGGAGAGGGAACTGCTGGAGAGGGGACAGCAAAGGGCTGCCGAGATGCTGAGGGGATGGAACACCTCTCTGATGGAGAAAGGCTGAGGGATTTGGGTCTCTTCAGGCTGGAAACAAGACGACTGAGGGGGGATCTTATGAACGCTTATAAATACTGAAAGGGGGGTGTCAGGAGGACGGGGCCAGGCTCTTCTCAGTGGTGCCCAGCGACAGGACAAGGGGGAACGGGCACAAACTTGACCATGGGAAGTTCCATCTCAACATGAGGAGGAACTTCTTTGCTGTGAGGGTGGCAGAGCCCTGGCACAGGCTGCCCAGAGAGGTGGGGGAGTCTCCGTCTCTGGAGACATTCCAACCCCGCCTGGACGCGTTCCTGTGCCACCTGCTCCGGGTGACCCTGCTGTGGCCGGGGGTTGGAGGAGATGATCTCCAGAGGTCCCTGCCAACCCCGACCATTCTGTGATTCCATGCTGATGTCTGTGCCCACAGCCCCCTTCCCTTCTCGTCCACAGGGCCACTTGCAGCGTATCAACCGTCTCTTTTCCATCCTGGAGTCTGTCGGCCTCCAGCCCAGCCTGGACTCTTACGCGGCAGCGCTGGAGTGCATGGGCCGGATCCAGTCGTCCACCAAAACCGTCTGGAGGTAACGCACTTCACATGCCACAGGGACCCTGGGCAGCATCTCCACAGCCTGCCATTCCACTGCACTGGGAGAACTGGGAGCTCGCTCTGGGGAGGAGATGCACTGGCCCGGGATCGGGAAGACCTGCCCCTGCTGCGTGCGTGTCTAGATGCTCTGACCCACTTCTCCTGGCCAGATTTAGGGGTGGGCAGAGCTCCCACAGCAGGCCCTTTGTGCCACCCCCAGCTGCTAGGGAGTTTGTGTGAGATCTTGCAGGGAAAGGAGGTGTAGGAGGCGAGAACAATCTTGCTTCTGGCCAGAGCTATGTCTGCTCCCCCCAGAGTTTGCAGAGCAGCTCCCTGAGTGGGGAGCAGCCTCTCTTCAGCCAGGTACTCCTTGGTTCTGCGCCCATCCCGGGGATCTCTCCCCCGCTGGCCCCTCCATCGCTGCCTGGTAGGCATGGCTTCTCCATTCCTTTGTATAGCACTTCCAGGAGTTTGCCCTTCCTGGTAGGCTCAGCCAAACGGCTGTTTTTTGCAGGGTGCCAGCTCTCTGGAGGAGGGCGATCGGGAGATTCAGATGGATTTTGTGGAGCGTAATGGGCAAAATAAGTGTCGGGCCCAAAGCGAGGAGCTGAAGGAGGGCTCTGAGATCCCGGCAGGCTGAGCCTAGGGGCAGCCGCTTGGGCACAGCCAGCTGCCTTGGCAGAGGATGGAGAACGCTTTCTGGTGATCTGCTAATGCTGCACAAATACCCTTGGGTGGTTCAGGGATTTATCACTGCGCGTCCCTTGGCTGGCTGACGAGGTCTAGATGCCTCTGAGTGAATGTCTTCCAGTCAGGTGATTTCCAAGTGACTGGCACTGGTTTTCCTGCTGGGGTGTGTGGGTGTTGCGTCAGTACAGCAGCGCACCCATAGGGCTGGCTATAAGCAGATGTTTATAGCACACCTGCACGGATTTGCCAGCCCCAAGCCTTGCCAGGGTGTGTGTGTGTTTCCCCACAATGGTCTCTGCTGATGCGATGTGTGAGGTACGAGCTCTTGTTTCCCTTCCTCTCCTAAATGTGCTCTCTCAGCTTGGACACGGCAGCGGCATGGCCTGGAATGCTGAGAACACCTGAAATCAGGGCCGTTTCTTGCTCTGCTCCCAGACTGCAGGGTCCCTTTGAGGGCGTAAGGAGGGAGTTGCTTGTTTTAACTGGCTGCTGTGAGGTAGTTTTGGGGAAGAGTGGCTCTGCAGAGACATAGAGCTGTTCATCACCAAAGCTCCTGCCTGCTCTCAAACCTGCCAAGATGCAGCTGGGGCACACGCAGCAGCTGGATTTGTGGATCCCGCCCTTTGCAGTTGTGGCTCAGGGTGCTGTTTGTCACTTCTTGGGCTCTTAATGCTTTCCCAAGGCTGCCAGGGCTCCCTCCTGCCCGTGTAGCTTTCTGTGGCTGGTGGTGGGGGCCTGGGCTGGGGCCAGGCTGGTGCCGCTGTCACCCGGCTCTGCCTGTCCTCCCTCCAGTGTCACCCAGCGCAGGCTTGACCAGTCGGTAGGTGGGGCTCCGGGCTCTGCTGTGCTCAGATCCTGGCTCCAGTGTGGCAGAGGCAGGAGAACGCGGTCCCGCGGCATCCTCTGTGGGGCTGGGGAGTGGGAGATGTTGGTACATGCAGGGGCTTTGCTCGCCAGCAGCAATGGGGGCTGCAGGGAAGAGAGCTTCCTCGCAGGGGCTGCAGCCGCTCCTGGCACTCAGGCTGTTCCTGCCGCAGCCATGCGAGCTGTGCTCCCGTGCCCTGGCTCCTGGGCTTGGTGCAGGAACCGCAGCCCTTTGCCCGAGCTGTGGCCAGCACTGTGGGTTCCCTTCTGCTGGCTCTGGCTGGAGGGGAGAGCAGGGTTATCTGAGGGTGAAGGAACCTGCATCCTTTTGCTCTGTCTTACAACGGCAGCAGCGGAGCTCAGCCTCCCCACCCGAGTGAAGGTGAAAGCCGCCTGCTCAGCAGAGGTGCGGGTTGGAGGGGTGGAGAATTGATCGCTGTAACCTGAGGCGGGTGACCTTGTGGGGACAAGCTGTGCTCTGGAGGCAGCTCCCACCCCAGCAGCTCCTGCATCCTTGAGAGCTGGCTCCTGGCTGCGTGCGGAGGGCAGGGAGAGCCCGTATGCTCCCGTATGACAGCGTCCTGCTGCCAGGCTGCCTGGCAGTCATGCTTTTGGAAGACTGAGGCATCTGCCTTCTGTGGGTTTCCCAGTTATACCCATTTCTGCACCATTCTTCCCCTGTCTGGGACTGGGCAGACATCGGCTCGGTCAGGCACAAGTTACTGCAGGGCTTTCAGTGGTCGCTGCATGAAGCATACTCTGAGGACCATGCAGAAGGGAAGAAGCATCCAGGGCAAGTGCATGGGGTAAATCCTGCTCCCTGGGGCTATCAGAGCCTTTCCAAGGAGCATGAGAGGTTGCACCCTCCTGCAGCTGTTCTGGCATGAAGGGTGGCACAGAGGAAGGGTGCTGGGAGCCACCAGCGTGGTGGGTGGCCCCCCTGGAACGGCCTGGAGCTGTGTATCCATCTCCTGCTCTGTGCTCAGAGCTGATTCTTGGTGGGTGCCAGCCCCCAGGCCCTGCTTTGGGAGAAGGTTTTGCTTTTGTGGCTGCCAGGGATTTGGCAGGAGTGGCTCTTTGTCCTGTGCCATGTCTCACGTGGGTCTGGGTGATGCTGCTGAGGATACAAGTGAGGAAGGAAAAGCCTGATACAGTCAAGGCTCTTGGATCCTCAAAAGGGTCACCCCCAATCTGTCTCCTCTTCTCCATGCTTCTGTTTAAAAACTTTGTTCCGTGCCTCGTTATGTGCTGATTTCGGTACAAAACGCACAGTCCCCTGGGAAAGATTAAGCCTGTTTTATCTGTCCCTCCTCAGATGTGTGCAGCAGATGAAGAATGACGGCTTCCACGTGGATGAGCTTTTCCAAAAGTGCCTGTTTGAGGAAGATGAGAAGGAGGAGGTGCTGAGGGCCATCAGGACTGTCCAGCCCAACTACCAGCTGCCCCCTCCACCCAACCCCCAAACCTGCAAGTCTTCTCTGCTCCAGGACTTCTACTCCAAAGTAAGCCACAGAGCTCAGGGATGTCTCTGCAGCTTGGGGAGGTGTTGGAACTGGCCAAATGGTCTTTACAGGTGTCCTGAGGTCCAGCCCAGGACTGTAATATGGGGAGAACTTCTTAGCCCGATCTCTGCTCAATAGCCCACACAAATCATCAAGTGGATAACATTACCGTCAGCCTTACAGAGGAACAGAGAAACCAAGGGCTGGCAGTGGCAGCTGGAGGTGACCTTCATACACTGGAGGGGGTGCTCAGGGGGGATGCTTGGCCATGACACAGGAACAGAGCAGCCTCTAGAGAGGCCTGTTACTCCAGACTCCCTGGGGTTTGCTAGCCAGAAGACATCAGACCTCTGGACTTGGAGGTCCCAGAAAGGTGCCTTCAGCCGGGACTCATACCTTATGCCTCTTGCAGGGAAGCTGGGAGAACGAGCATGTCTTCTCTTCTGCTGGCTTTTGGCATTTACGGTCTCACTTCTGTTGCAGGAGAAGATGGTGTCATACCCCAAGCTGGATTTCTCTGTGCAGGAGTTGCAGGAGCGCTTTCAGCAGCAGCTGGAGATGGAGCTGGATAACACCATAACCATCGAGTCAGTGGAGGCCACCAAACCTCTGACCCCACAAGCCGTTAAAGCGGTAAAGCTCAGGGAGTCTGGGGGCTGCGTGTCTGGAGGGGAGGAGGGCACTTCAGCTCTCAGGACCTGTCAGAGAGATGCGGGAGGTCGGTGACCTAAAGAGGGGGACAGCTCTTTGGTGACACACTCACCACAGCATTACTGTCTTGCTTCTATTTCTGCACAGCGCAAACTACTGGACACCCTTCGTTCCCGCTGGCACGATTCCATCCTCCAGGCCCTGCAGAAGTCGAAGCACAGCATGTCCAAGCTCAAGACGGCATCGGGGTACAACATTCTCTATCCCTACCTGTGCCTGCTGCCGGATGAGGAGTACGTGGGCATCATGCTGCAGGTAGGACCCTGCCCTGCCCTCTCAGAGCCACACGAACGGGGCTGCCCGTACGGCCACAGGACTGACACAAAGCATTCATATCCCACTCAGCGCAACAGAATCGGAACATGAGCCTCAAAGTTTGCCCAGGTTGTCAGGCGCAGGCTCTGTCTGCTCCCTGTGCTGAGCAGCCAGGGAAGCCCCTGCTCTGTCCTGGCCATGTTTCCTTCCTCATCATCTGCTCAGTGTCACGGGAATCGGCACCTTTCTGTGCTCCCTACACAGGGGCTTTAACTCCTGCTTTGTCTCTCTGCTCAGTCTTTCTGTTCCTCCCTCCTTAAGACCCTCTTTGCCTTCCTCTTTCTCAGATCCTCAACACCCTCTCTCCACAAGGAGAATCCCTGGCTGTCTTGGCCAGGGAGCTGGGCTCCAAAGTCTACAACAGATACATCACCCAGAGGAAGCTGCACAGCGGCCATCTGGAGAAGGTGCAGGAGGTCTATAAGAACTACATCCACCTGCTGGCAAAGGACAGCCAGGTAGGTAACGCCTGGGAGAGGGGGGTCCTGGGGCCTGCAGGTTACGGAGCAGCAGAGCGGAGACAGGGCGAGGCAGTTTGTCCACCTCCTCGCAAGCACAAGGTCCAGGTTCTGGGAATCTGCTGCTGCAGAGGCCACCAGAAGCTCCAGTAAGGCCCCATCTAGCGCTGGGCAGACCCCTTGCCCCATGGCGGCAGGCAGGCCAGTTCTGGCGTAGCAGTGGGTATTTTTGAACCTGAAGGTTTTAAATCGGCAGAGTTGATCCCTTGGAGCCAGGCATCCTGCGCAGGAGAGCTCGGGGGCTTGAGGAGGGTGCACTCTGCAGGCCGGGAGAGGGGAAGAGAAAGGGGCCAAGGCCACCGGTCTGGGCAGCTTGAGGGCTGGATGCGCAGGTCGTTCAGAGCTGTGTGGTGTGGCCAGGGAGGCAGATCTGCGGTTTGGGAGGGAGGGTCAGGATGACGTGGGGACAAGGTGTCAGCTCAGGGAGGTGGCGAGAGGAAGGGCTTTGCAGCACCACTCTCCTGACATGCAGCAGAAGCAGGTTATCGCTGGTGGGCTTGCCCCAGCCGTGTCCTTCCCCAAATACCCATGTTGGGGAGGACCTCACAGGGACACAGAGACAGGAGGGTCCTTCTCAGAGCCCTGTTCCAGGGACATAGGTCCCATCCAGCAAACTTCCTGGGAACAGCACGGCTGGCCCCTGCAGCTGACCCGATTTTCTCCTTCTACCTCCCAGCCTGACAAGTACTTGCCACGGGAATATTGGGAGAAGCTGGTGGCAGAAGCCGGCTTTGGGCCTTCCCTGAACTTGAAGGACTGCAGCTGGCCATACATGCTCCTCATGCGCCTGGGCATGCACATGCTGGAACTCCTGGTGCAGGCTGTCAAGGTGCCCAGGAACATCCTCAATCCCCGCCTGGAGCCCAAGCTTATCCCTGTCCTCTACCACATCTACTCCTTCCGCAGCAGCTGGCAGGTGAGCCGTGTCCTGGGCACTCTGGGACTGTGCAGGTCACCTCTGCATCGGAACTGGGCCTTTGCAAGGCCCCTTTTCCCTCCCTGCTGCTTTTCCTGCTCAGGGATGCTTAGAGGAGCCTCTGGTTCTGTGGGGACAGTGTCAGTACCCAGCGTGATCGTTATGTTAATGGCTGATTGACCACATGCTCTTCCAGACACCAGTCCTAATCCTCTACCTTCTCTCCAGGTTGGGCTGATAAAGCCCCATCCCATTTTCTCCCAGATTGTGTCAGATGCTGCGGAGACCTTGCTGACCTTTAACTCCTCCGCCATACCTATGCTGTGCCCCCCGGTGCCCTGGACCTCCCCCCACTTTGGTGCCTTTGTCCTGAATGACACCAAGTTGATGCGCTTTGTGGATGGGGCCATCCAACACCAGCTGCTCCTGGAGCAGTGTCCTCCGGTGAACCTCCACCCCGTGCTGGATGCCCTGAACCAGCTGGGCAACTGCGCCTGGAAAATTAACCAGCCAGTGCTGGATATCATCATATCCATCTTCAATGATAAAGGCAATGAGAAGCTGGACATCCCACCGCCTATCTCGGAGGCCCCCAGGCCTCCTGCCCCTTCCGGCAATTCCTCTACCTGCAACAAGTCCCAGAAGCACGAGTTGTTGCTGTGCAAGAAGAAGGCAGCTGAAATGCACAGCTTGCGCATGGATGCACTCTATAAGCTCTCCATCGCCAACTATGTCAGGGACAAAGTGTTCTGGTTTCCTCACAACATGGACTTCCGAGGCAGGACTTACCCTTGCCCGCCTTATTTCAACCACCTCGGTAACGATGTCACCCGGGCCATCCTGCTCTTTGCAGAGGGAAGGCCGCTGGGGCCCAAGGGCCTCGACTGGCTGAAGATCCACCTCATTAACCTCACGGGGCTGAAGAAGAAGAACGCCTTGCAGGAGCGGCTGGAGTACGCCAATGAAATCATGGAGGAGATCCTGGACTCAGCCGACCACCCGCTGACGGTAGGTGGGGGGCGGCTGGCAGGGCTCTGCTGGCTCTTGGGGCGGAATGGTGGGACCCTCAACCGAGGGGGCTCCGGGAGCCTGCAGTAAGAGGGGGTTCCCCTTCAATGACCGAACTGAAAAGCAGGGAAGTTCCTCTGCGTTTGAGTCCAAATGGGACTCAAATATGCTAAGAAAAAAAAGGGATTAAAGTCATCGTTAATTTCAGAGGAGACTTCACCATCCCTCTCATTTGGCATAGCTTCTAGAAAGTAAAATCAAATGGATATCAGATTGATTTTGAAACAAAAACATTTTGAAAGAACGCTTTGAGAGGAAAAAGGGG
Source organism: Fratercula arctica (assembly GCA_947846985.1). Classification (NCBI taxonomy): domain Eukaryota; kingdom Metazoa; phylum Chordata; class Aves; order Charadriiformes; family Alcidae; genus Fratercula; species Fratercula arctica. The sequence continues at coordinate 3,439,847 of CANTUZ010000022.1, read as the reverse complement.
AAAAAAAAAAAGCATCGCCATCGCAGGGTTTCCTAAATAACACACTTCTGTCTGAAAACACAACGAAATATTAGGGAAATGGAGGTGTGGTGGGAGGAGGTGCCTTGCCCAGTATATCCTGGGAGTGCAGGGGCTCCTGCCTTTCCTTTGGGGTGCCACGAGAGTACTGCCTGCGCCTACCAGCCTGTGCTTTCCTGTTCCCAGGGCAGGAAGTGGTGGATGAACACCGATGAGCCCTGGCAAGCCTTGGCGTGCTGTATGGAAATCGCCAAAGCCTCGCGGTCCCCGGATCCGGCAGCCTACATCTCTCACTTCCCGGTTCACCAGGTAGGAGCCCAACGTACCCGTGTGGCCCGTGCGGCTGAGCAGGGGGAGCAGAACATGCAGGGCAGAAAGCTCAGAGCGGAAGCATCCATGTCTCCCAACGCTGCATGGAGCTCTGCTACACCACGTGGCCGGGCTTTCTTAAGAATGGGAGTGCAGTCTACGGGCCTCTTGGCTTCAGAACTCCAGTAATTTGCTGCTGCATGCGGCCATTAATGAGCCAGAACAGTTAAGTGCTGCTTTGCTTCCTTTGGCTGGAGCAGAGCCTGTCTGGGAGGTCACCGTCAGCTGCTCGCAGGGTGAGAGCCGGGCCGGTCTTACCTTCTCCGGCTGCGGGATCAGGACTGGAAATCAGCCCGACTCCGGCTGGGTGGGACGTGATGTGGGTGCGTGGCAGCACCTGCTCATCTGAAGTGCTTGGGGCTGTGCTGAGGCTTCGGGGGCCTTTGCTCCGCTCTTGTTCTGAGGCTGGAGCCAAGCAGCTCTGCAGGAGCAAAAGATGGGAGGTCTGGACCTCTAAGGAAACGCAGGGGGACAGAGCTGATCTGTACCCTGCATTCAGTGACGTGGCTGTCATTCACCATGTGTCCTGTCCCTGCTCGGCCTTGGCTCTCTGAAGGCATCTGTCCTTCCCGGCCGGAGAGAGGAGCCAGGCAGACGTTCCCGTTAGCCGGTGCTCAGCCCTTCTCCCTGCGGCGTCCCGGCAGATCTGCAGCACTCTCTGCAGCCACTGCCCAGCCAGATATCTGTCTGTGCTGATAAATCCCCGTGCTGCACGGGAGACAATGATTAATTGTTTTCCTGGTGAGAGGGGTTTGCTCATTTATCTCATTAGAAGATCAGATGGCCCTAATGAAGTGGAGGGGGGGGGGAAGAACAGGGGTGTATTCTGCCAGTGGCGATGGTCTGGAATATGTATGAGGCCATCTAAACTGATATTGTTATAACAACAAAAGATCAAGAGAGCAGCTGGGGGTGTGTGGAGGGTGCTGTTAATGAAATTTGAGCAAGGACGACTTCTGGAGGGCATCCGAGTTCTCTTTCCACCTGAGTCATCAGCGCCTGGTTAATAGAGGCAGCTCTTCTGCCGCGGCGGGGCTGCCGGAGCTCTGTCAATTCTCAGCTCTGCAACTTGCTGCACTGCAGGCTGTGGGGAGGAGGGGAGAGGAGAGGAGGGTTGATCCTGCCGCTAGCTGCAGGCTGCCTTTGGCCCGGCAGAGCCCAGGCACAGGAGGAGCAGGGATGGTCCAAAGCAGCAGCACATCTGTGAGAAGCGTTTCTGCTGGTGCTGTTTGGAGAACAGCAGGACCTTCCCATGCCATCCTTCAGATCCTGCCGATCTCAGTCCCGGGAGGGCTGTCAGGGCAACTGCTGCAACAGATCGGTCGGTGTGTCTCTGTAACTGCAGCTCTGGGAAAGGTTGGGCCGGAGCTGGTTTCTGTCAGAAGGATGTTTTTGTCAGCCACGGAGCGGAGGCAGCACGGCTAGCTGGAGCCTTGCAGTGGGTTGTGGCTTACTGAGTGCTTTTCGGCTTGGCCTGGCTCTGATCCTGCTCCTGGGTTTTCTGAGGTTGTTTTGAGTGCCGGCTCGTGGGACTTCCTTTAGCATCCCAGGCAGATTTGTTGTTTTCCAAATTTTCTGGTTTTCAGTGTTTCCACAGGGCGCTGGTGTCTGTGAAAATTCATGGAGGGGGCAATGTGGTGTGAGGTTTTCTTTTTTTAAACCAGTCATTAGTGATGAGACCCAGACAGGAAAACTGGCTAGAAGGAAAGCGGAAACTGGTGTGGCCCTGGGAGATCAGCTGCAGATCTGTCTGAAGAGACGCGGGGGAAAACGGCGCTGATCTTCTGAGCCAAGTGTATCTGTGCTGGTAAGCACGGCTCCATCCATATGCTCACACCTTTTTTCCACCCTGCTCTCTTCCCACACGCAGGACGGCTCTTGCAATGGTCTGCAGCACTACGCAGCTCTTGGCCGGGACCTTAGCGGCGCCATCTCCGTCAATCTGATGCCCTGCAATGTCCCCCAGGATGTCTACAGCGCGGTGGCTCAGCAGGTGAGGCACAGCGGGGACACGGGGAGGTGTCCTCTTGGACCTGCCTCCACCTCTTGATGCTGTGTTACACAGCTCCCAAGGAGAAAGGTTGAGATAAGACCAGCATACAGAGGGCTGGGAAAGCATGAGCTGGTCACAGGCAGTGACTCTCCCTCCCAGAATGGGAACAGCAGGACCTTCCCATGCCATCTCCGGCTGGAGATCTGTCCCAACAGAGAAATCCACTGGGATTTCTGCTGTCCTCACTTCTCCTGAATGGAGTCTGGGAGAAGTAGGGTAGAGAGGTGGAAGAGAGCAGACCACATCTTATGGTCACATCTGGCTGGCCCACAGCTTATGGGATTTTCTTCGTTTGAGCTGGCTAGGAGGAAGGGGAAGGGATTCAGCCCTTGGCACTGCTGCTAAGTCTTCGATTTTCTTGGCAAGACGTGATGTGAAATGAGCCTGCTGGGAAGCGTGCTCAGATCTACCAAACTCAAGTCAACTGGCATTGAACCCCTGGCTCTCCCTTCTAGGTCTCAGCATGTTTTATCCAGGCAGCGCCGCGCCAGAGGCGGGAGGAGCAGGCAGAGGGTGCTTGGTGTGCTCGGAATTATCACTGGCGGTGGCAGAGGCCAGAGAACCTGAGTCCTGAGCCACAGTCCTAGTGCCGTGTCCTTGTGATGTCCGGCACCCCCCTGCTGCCAAGTGACACTGCTCTGCTGAGACAGCAGTGGAGGGCTCTGCGGGCACGGTTATCTGTGAGGTGCAGATGCCTCCTGATTCCTTCAGCAGATGATATCTGTTGACCGGGGCTGGTGAAAATGGGCTGCAGGGTCTCTGTTGGGCATTCAGGCCAGGCAACCCACAGCTGGATGGGTCTAATGTGGCCCCCCTGACTCTCCCCACGCCATGGAGGTGGCTTGGGCCAGCATGGCTCGCGGTGGGGCTGACTTCCCAGGGCGCTCTCCTCCTCAGGTGGAGGAATTTCGGAAGAAGGATGCTGAACAGGGAGTGAAGATCGCCCAGGTGCTGCAAGGCTTCATCAACCGCAAGGTGGTGAAGCAGACAGTGATGACGGTGGTGTATGGTGTCACGCGCTACGGCGGGCGGCTGCAGATGGAGAAGCGTCTCAAGGAGATCGATGAGTTCCCTGAGGTAGCATGCCTGCCCCGGCCTCCCCCAGCAGTGTTTTGCTCAGCTCTCAGTCCCCACTGGCAGAGGTACCTGCGCTGCCTTTCCTGTGGGCTTCCTTCCTGCCTTGCTCTCCCCTTACCCCATGGAATCTCAGGGAGCAGAGGGACGTGCAGGACTGAGCGCCCCCCGTGCCTGTCGCAGGCTCATCCAGCCTGCAGGAGAGCTGTCTGCCAGCACTTGTGGGTGGGGAGGGGTTCTCCAGGTGGGGTTGCTCCTCATCCTTCCAGGATGGTGGCATGACAGCCTCAGCTGGTGTTTCACATGCAAAATGTGGTTTGTGGCTGGGCTCTTCCCTCTGGAAGTGGCCCTTGTCTCTGGCAGAGCTCTTGGAGGCTTGCACTTCCTGACACCTGTTTCTTCTTCTGTGACCCCACCATGGGACAGTCCTTGCTGAGTGGGTGATTTGCTGTGGCAGGTTGGTGCTAGGAGTGTTTCTGCTGTGTGTTACATTCCTGGGGCAGGTGAGGCAGCGAGAGCTTCCCCTCTGTCCAGGGACATTACACAGAGATCAGCCTGTCCCCGGACAAGAAGCCATCTGAAATACTGATCTCAGCCTCCCTCCATCAGAACCCACAACCATCTGCAACAGCTGAAGACTTAGTAGAGTCTGTGATGGAGGCAATTTTGAGGCACCAGGGAGCAGGGAGATGCTCTTCTAGCTTACCCTAGGTCCCATTACTTTGCTTCACATCTTTTGCTGCTCCTTTGCCTGACCCCTCGCTCTGCCTTTGGTCTGTGCAGGAATACTTGTGGGAAGCATCTCACTACCTCGTAAAGCAGGTGTTCAATGGCATCAAGGAGATGTTCTCAGCGACTCGAGATATCCAGGTAAGTTTTCTGTTGCCTCTTATCGCTCTCTACCTTTTCTTTTTCCCTGGCCCACCTGTATGTAGACCAGGGAAGTGAGATGCTCCATGGGGAGAGATGGTTATTCTGGGTCCTGGCCCAGAGAGGATCCTCCTGTCCCGGTCCAGAGATGTGGGACTGTGCCTGCTGCAGGGCTAAACTCCTCTGTAGGCACTGGACTGTCACACGTGGTGGCAGGAGTCGGGCTCACCTGTGCTGGGCGTGGGTGGGGTCACACAGCTGCCCATACTAACTCCAGACACTTTCTTCCCCACTTCCCTCTGCTAAAGAACTGGCTGACGGAGAGTGCCAAGCTCATTGCCCAGTCGGGACGGACGGTGGAGTGGGTCACGCCGTTGGGTCTCCCAATCGTGCAGCCCTACTATCGGACCAGGTCCACTGTGGTGAGTATCTGGTGTGTGGGACTCAACTCCCCCTCCCTCTGCCATGGTGGGGAGGAGGGAGAGGGCAGCCGGGCTTCAAGGCAGCAAGCTAAAACCCGGCAGGCTGGCATCACCTGCAGGTGAGCCTGCAGAGCAGGTAGGATCTGTGCGTGCAGGCACATCCTCCAACCTTGTCACTCCCTGCAGAGACTGGAGTGTGTGGGTGGGCTCGTGAGGAAGCTCTGCTGCTCCCGTCCCACTCAGGCAGCTGGGGCACGGGCCCGTTCCCCGCGCCGAGGAGCCTTCCTCAGGGCTCGCGTGATTCAGTCTCGCTGCTCTTGCCTCCCACGCGCTGCTGCACTGACTCACATCTCCCCAGCCTGTCTCGTCCTCGCAGCCGCTCACCTCCAGGAGCCCTTCTCTTAGCCCTCGCAGGGGTGAATCACTGGGAAGGGGTGAAGGATGTCTGCCAGCATCCTCAGGAGGGGAAGCAGGCAAGGTGTCACTGAGGAGTGACAGCTGCCGTGGTGGCTGGGATGCCCTGGAAGGGTCCCTGCCCAGGTGCCTTGTTGCAGCCAGGGATGTTTCCTCCAGAGCAGAGCAGCTCGTGATCCCCTCTCTAGAAGAACAGGGCGGTGCTGAGTGCCTTGTGCTGGCTGGGCAGTGCCGTGTAGCAGCTGATCCCCTTTCTCTCTCCCTGCAGCTGAATTGCGGCATGCAGAACTTGAGCGTGAAAAACTCCAACAGCAACCAGTAAGTATGAAACCACGGTCTTTACTGAGCCCCTGCTGTCCCCAGCCTGTGCTCTGGGGCCAAAGCTTTCCCATCAGTGGAACCTGCCCAAAGCTCCTGGTATCCCTCTGAGCTGCAGAAAGCCAGCTGGAGGAACGGAGCCCTGTGTTTCAGCAGGACCTTGTGGCCCTCCAGGGCTGCCCCCACCAACCCCGGCTCTCGGCTGGTGCTGGCTCTGTGCTGGCGCTCTCATCTTTGGCCCTGGAAGGGTCCCAGCTCCTCCCATCTCCCACTCTGTGCTGCAGGAAACCCGATACAGTGAAGCAGAAGAACGCCTTCCCACCCAACTTCATCCACTCCCTGGACTCCACACACATGATGCTCACGGCTCTGCACTGCCTGAGGTAGGGAGCGGGCAGCTGGGGCTCTTCCCTGGCCCCAGGACTCGCTGTCTGCTGGGAGAGCATCCCCACGGCAAGGCGTGCGATGTGGGAAAGAGGTGTCCCTGCTGGGTGGGTGTTGGGGGTTTCCGGCAGAGAAGGGTTGAGCGGAGGCAGCGGGGCAGGCACCGGGAGATGGCGGGATTAGCCGTCTCTGCAGGCGCGGTGCCGGGAGTCCCCCTCCTCGCGTGGTCCCTGCTTCTCTCCCAGCAAGAGGGTCTGCAGGGGGTAAGGAACTGCAGAGATGGGACTCCCAGCTCTGCTTCATGGCACCTTCTGCTGCCTCCCAGGCAGGGTCTGACCTTCGTCTCGGTCCACGATTGCTACTGGACTCACGCGCTCACCGTGGACGTCATGAACCAGGTAAAAGTGTCCTCCTCTGTCCCTTGTGAGCAGGGATCTTGCTGATCTGTCCTCTGGGGGCTTGCCAGCCCTTGCCTCTCCTGGGCTTTGCTCCATAGGCTGATTTATTTACCCAGGCGAGGTGAACCTGGGGTCCTTGCTGGCAGTTGCAGCTGATTTCCTGGTGCCATAAACCCATCTCCTCCCACCCATCAAAGGAGGGCATGAGGGAGAATCTGTGCCCGTAAATCAGCGCTAAACACAGCGCCCAGCAGAGTCGGTGCCTGTCGATAGACCAATAAATGGGAGTTGGCTTCTGCTTCCCACCTCCCCAGGCTGATTCCCTTCACCCTTATCCGGCAGCCCCCCCTTCCCACTCCTGCCCGCTGCTCCCCCTGCCCCTCACCTCTGACCTGTCTTGGCTGAGAAGCGCTGAGGGGAAGGAGGGGAAAATGCCTGTTAACCTACGACTCACCGTTGCTCTCTGCATCAGATCTGTCGACAGCAATTTGTGGCTCTGCACAGCGAGAAGATCCTACAGGATCTGTCAGAGTTCATGCTGGAGAAGTACTGCAGGTATTCCTCACCCGCTGGCCAACCCCCGCCACGCTCCTTCCTACCCACACCCACTCCCTCTCCTGGGGCTGGTTGGGTTTAGTGTGAAAAACGAGGTGTTTGCATCCTTTTGCTGCAGAAGTGAGGTAGGGTTTGGGGCTTGAATCCCTCGGTGGGCCTGGGGTGGGCCACGATGTCTGTGTTGTGGGTTCCCCGCTGTGAATGAGGCAGTAAGGAGCGGTGAAGACAAGCGTTGGGTCAGCCCAGTGTGTGACCAGACAGCACAGAGCGACCCAGTCCTGGGCAGGGTCTGTAGATGCCTTGGCACCTGCCCAGGGCTGCTGCGGCAGGGGCTGGGCTCCCGCTGCGGGGTGTGTAACGTGTTTTGGAAGAGCTGAAGGCTGTCGTCAGGGGCCTGCACAGGGAAGCAGAGGAAGGTGCACCTTCTCCCAGAGCTGATTTGCTTTCCTTCTGGTTCATCCAGCCCCAGCAGAGAGACTAGAGCCCTCTGGCAGAAGAAACTGATGGAGCAGCTGTCGAGTGTCCCCAAGACAGGTAGGAGCACAGGATGGGAATTGCAAAGCTCAGGAGCAGTTGGGAGACAAGGGGAGTGAGGTGGAGAATGGCCCCCGAAATCACTGGGCTCGTGTGGTGTCTGGAGTTGGACACCGTGAGGGTCTGGCCAGCCACGCTGTCCCCTGGGATCAGGTTTTCCTGCCTGTGCTGGACTGCAGTGCCTTACGACATTCCCCTGGAGCTTTCCCTGGAGCTGAGCCCCTGGGATTTTCCCCAGGTTGACCCAGCTCATCCCATCCCCTGCCTTGTTCTTCCTCTCCCATCCCGTTTCTGTTTAATGTCTTTATTGATGATCTTGATAAGGACACAGAGTGTATCATCAGTAAGTTTGCAGATGACACCGAGTTAAGCGGGAGTGTTGATCTGCATGAGGATAGGGAGGCTCTACAGAGAGACTTGGATTGGATCGATGGGCCAACGCTAATGGAATGAGCTTCAACAAGGCCAAGTGCCAGGTCCTGCGCTTGGGCCACAACAACCCCCTGCAGCGCTACAGGCTTGGGGAAGTGGGGCTGGAGAGCTGCCGGGCAGAAAAGGACCTGGGGGTTCTCATTGACAAGTGGCTGAACACGAGCCAGCAGCGTGCCCAGGTGGCCAAGAAAGCCAGTGGCATCCTGGCTTGTATTAGAAATAGTGTGACCAGCAGAAGCAGGGAGGTGATTGTCCCCCTGCACTCAGCACTGGTGAGGCCACACCTGGAGTATTGTGTCCGGTTTTGGGCACCCCAATACGAGAGAGATCTCGAGGTGCTGGAGCGAGTGCAGAGGAGGGCAACGAAGCTGGGGAAGGGCCTGGAGAATAAATCTGATGAGGAGCGATTGAAGGAGCTGGGACTGTTTAGTTTGAGGAAGAGGAGGCTGAGGGGAGACCTCATCACTCTACAGCTACTTGAAAGGACATTGTAGAGAGGTTGGTGCTGGTCTCTTCTCCCAGGTAATTAGTGATAGAACAAGAGGGAATGGCTTCAAGCTGCAGCAGGGGAGGTTTAGGCTGGACATTAGGAGAAAATTCTTCCCAGAAAGAGTGGTCAGACACTGGCATAGGCTGCCCAGGGAGGGGGTGGAGTTGCCATCCCTGAGTGTTTAAGAGTCGTTTAGGTGTGGTGTTGGGGGATGTGGTGTGGGGGAGAACTCTGTAGAGTGGGGTTGATGGTTGGACACGATGATCCCAACGGTCTTTTCCAACCTGAATGATTCTATGATCTGTTTCCAACCGTAAAGCATTTGCCTGGAGATGGGAGTCAGGCACTCGGCATGGTAATTGCCGGGATCTAGATGATATACATGCAATGGGATTAAGGCAATTAGTTTAACTCCTCCTAATCTCTCGGCCCTGCCTCTGCCAGACCATCTGTCCAACCTTTGTTCTGCCTTTGCGAAACCGAAGAGGCCAGTGCTCCCTTGCTGTTGAGCAGCCGCCGTGGGCAGCCCCAGAGGCAGCACAATCCAGGGCAGGGAGGGTTCGTACCCCGGGGCCGCGTGCTCCTCTCTTCCTTCCCTGCCTTGCTGCTGTTACGCTCTTCTGTCTTGCTCTTGCTACCACTGTCCCAGAGAAATTTGGAGGGACATCAGTTCCTGGAACACCTCTAAATCCCTGCTGCCTTGTCCCACCCTGCGGCAGGGGCTGAGCTGAAGTAGTTTTCTGCAGGAAGCTGAAGCAGGGCTCGGGGCAGCTTCTGCTCCGCTTTGGTGAGACCCCACCTGGAGCCCTGCGTCCAGCTCTGGAGTCCTCAGCACAAGAAGGACATGGAGCTGTCGGAGCGGGGCCAGCGGAGGGCCACGAAGATGATCCGAGGGCTGGAGCCCCTCTGCTGTGGGGACAGGCTGAGAGAGTTGGGGGGGTTCAGCCTGGAGAAGAGAAGGCTCCGGGGAGACCTTCCAGCCCCTGCCAGTCCCTAAAGGGGGCTACAGGAAGGATGGGGAGGGACTCTGGATCAGGGAGTGTAATGATAGGACACCGGGTAACGGTTTCAAACTGAAGGAGGGGAGATCTAGATTGGATATTAGGAAGAAATTCTTTGCTGTGAGGGGGGTGAGACACTGGAACAGGTCACCCAGGGAGGCTGTGGCTGCCCCATCCCTGGAGGGGTTCAAGGCCAGGCTGGATGAGGCTTTGAGCAGCCTGGTGTGGTGGGAGGTGTCCCTGCCCAGGGCAGAGGGGTGGAACTAGATGATCTTTAAGGTCCCTTCCAACCCCAACCATTCTGTGATTCTCGCAGGTGCCCCGTCTCCACACTGCCCTGGCCCTGCTCTCCTCTGACCTCTCCTCTCCCTTGCTTCCCCCAGGCGAATTCAACCTGAAGAAGGTGATGGATTCCACCTATTTCTTCAGTTGAGCCCCAGCAGCCAGTGGGGCCCTGGACTACCTCTGGACTGCCGCTTGCCGCGGAGGCTGTGGCAGGCACTGGCCCGTGAGGCTCCTCTGTCCTGCATCTCGTGGGGAAAGCGGGTACAGCAGAAGATACCTGCCCAACACCCAGCCGCTGGGCCAAACTGGGACTCCTCCAGGAGCGCAGGGGCAGCCACGAGGGGCCGGTGGGGGACAGGGTCTCTGCACTGTTTGCTGCTCCCGCCTGCGTCCCAGGCGAGGGCAGAGGGCATCGAGCCCGGGGGAGGGCTGCATCTCTCTGGTGTGGGGTGGAAGGGGCGATGGTAGACACGGCTGGCTCCCCTCCGCCCTCACCCTGGCACAGGAGAAGTGCCTGCCACCGCTGCCAGCTCCAGAGCTTGCCTGGCCAGCACCTGTCCTGGACTGCCGTCCCTCTCCATCCCTCTCCACCAGTCCCTGGAGGGGCAGGGACCCCCCCCATGGCCCCAGCTCTCGGCGGTGGGGCAGGTTCTGCTCTCCATGCCCAGCTCCAGCTCCTGGGCACCGTCACCGCAGCCTCTGCGGCTCCTGACTCTTTATTTCCAGGGCTTGGTTTCACTTCTGTTCACTGGTTCTCAGGCAAGGAAAACCACTAACACGGGGGTGGAGGTGTACGATACTGTAAATAAAATGTTTTTTTGAAATACTAGATGGGAACCGTGTCCTTCTCGGCGTCTTTTGCCCAAAGTCTGCGAGATGCCTGGGCTCTGGCCTCATCTTCCTGGGAAGACGGGACTGATGTTTCCCCAGACGGCTGCTTGTTTTGCCGACTGGTTGGGCTTCTGTTATTCACAGGGGTGTAATATTCTGGAAACGCTTTTGTCGCAGAAACAGAGACAAAATTTTCTCACAGCCTGGAGTAGCTGGTGCAGTGGGAGCAGGGCTCTGGCAGGGCCTGACTGTGTCTGCCCGGACCTTCAATTTCTAGCCAGGAGCTTCCAGGGCTGCGTGTGCTGCTCCTGCAGCAACTGCTGGTTGGAGATCCCTGCAGCTGGAGCTGAGCGTTTGCCCCAGCTCCCGGCTGAGCCCCGTACCCCCCGGTTCCACTTCCCAGCCTCCTCCCAGCTCCATCCCTCCCTGATGCTGGAGCAGGGACGCGGCGCTGCCAGCAAGGGGAAAGGTTCTCGGGAGGGGGGTGCTTTTCACTTCGTCGTTTTTCTGGCAGGGAAGCAGCTCTTCAAAGGACAAGCTGGCTCCCGCAGCCCAGCCTGGGGCCGTGCCCGGTGGCAGGCCTGTGCCAGGGGCGTGGGAGCAGCCGGAGCCGCGGCAGGGAGGGACGGTGGCGAAGAAGCAGAGACGGAGTCGTGCGTAGCTCTGTCAGCTGCTGACGTTTATTGCACAGGATGGGCTGGATGGAAAGGTGGACGCTTGGAGCGGGGCCCTGGCCCGCCGGCTGCGTGGCTACAGGGCGCCGGGCCCCTCACTTGCCGCATACATTCAACGTGGAAGGCTCCGGAGCGCTAGGCAGAGTGGCAAACGTGCACACACACACACACACACACGCACGCAGGTCCAGGCAGTGTGTGCCCTCCCCAGCCTTCAACCAGGAGCGCCCATGGGGCAGCTCCCGCCCGTGGGGCACCCCCCGGGGCTCCAGCGTCTGTCCCCGTCCTAAGGCTGACTACGGGGGGGGAGCGGGGCTGCGTTGACTGGGGACAGCGTGTGCGCAGGGCGCTCGCAAGCCTCGGGGCGACCGTCCTTCAGATGCCACCACCCCACAATCCGCCCCCCCCCCCCCCCCCCTCCCCCGCCACTTACCTCCAGTCCTGGACCGTCACCCCCTCGCCATGGGTCTGTGGGAGGGGAGGCGGGGGCATGGGTGGGCGCGGGGGCCGGCCAGCGTGGCTAAAGCCCTGGGGAAGCGTCCTGCGGATGCACACATACAGGTATGTATTTCAGGTCATAAATATCATATACAGAGTTGATCACGGGGGATGATGCAGCTGTGGCTTCTATGGGGCAGCTGGTGGGGGGGGGGGGACAACTGAGGGCAGTGGGGCTTCGCCGTGGGGAGCGGGCGATGGGGCCAGACTTTGGTTGGAGGTGATGCAGGCGGGGGCTCAACCCGGACCCCGCTGTGCCCTGTGGTGGGTGGGGGACACACAGAGGCCCCGTGCCCACCCCCGGTAGCCGTGCGGGGGGAGGCAGCAGGGCTGGCGCCGCGGTGGTAGGGGGAAGGCAGCCGGTGGGGCGGCCGCAGCCCTCACCCAGCGTTCCTCGGCGGGGTGAGGTGGGACCGGCCGCTGCAGCCCCCCCAACCCCCCCGGCTTCCGTCGCGCTTGTCCCCGCTGCCGGTGGGATGCGGAGGTCACAAGTTGGAAGACAGCCTGGACTTGGCCGGGTCCGTGTCGGGCGTGCTGGCCGCCGAATCCTTGCGGGCGGCCTGCCGAGTCCTGCGGCAGGGCGGGCGGCCCCGCCTGCAGCGAGCCCGTGGAGGCCGGGTGGGCCGCGGCCCCCCGCGAGGGCGCCGGACCCCGCAGCACGGCCGAGGGGCCGGGGCCCGGCGAGGCGGCGGCCGGACCCCCGCCGATGGAGGAGCAGGACTCGCGGGCCGAGGCCGGGGGGCTCTGGGTGCTGCCGGCCGCCAGCCCGTGGGGCAGGGAGGGCTGGGAGGCCGAGAGGGGCCGCGAATCCTGGCTGAGGCTGCTGGTGGGCAGCGCCTGTGTGCTTTTGTGGGCGGCCAGGCGCTGGGGCGAGCCGGGCGCCTGCTGCTGGCTGAGGGAGAGCTGGGAGCCCAGCTGCCCCGGGGCTCCTCCGTAGGCGAACGTCCGGCTGGCCAGGGGGCTTTGGGACGGCGGGCTGGCGGCGGCCGCGGCAAAGGCGCTGGTGGAGGCGGGCAGGGCCGCGGGCTGCGCCTGGTCCTGCGAGGGCGAGGGGTTGGCGTGGGGCACGGGGGGCTGCGGCTGCTGCGGGGGGCTCTGCTGCAGCAAGACGGGGGAGACGGCGAAGGGGCTGGGCACGGCCTGGGCGTACTGCAAGCGGCGCATCATGCGGGGCGAACCCAGGGCCATGGAGCCCACCAGCGGGCTGGCCATCTGCGGGCAGAAGCTCATGGCGACGGCTTGCTGGAGGGTGGCAATGGCGGAGGTGACCTGGGGCTGGACGGGGCTGTACATGGCGGTGTGCTGCTGCAGCTCCGCCTGCTGCACCATCTCCCGGTCGTACTTGACGATCTCCTGGATGATTTCGTTCTCCTGGTTGTTGAAGACGCCCGAGTTGAGGTCGTGCTGCACTTTGTGGAGCAGGATCGAGTTCTTCTTCCCTGCAGGGAGGGAGCCGGGATGGGAAGCACCATGAGACCCTGCCGTGGGGCTGCACTGGTGTCGTTCCCCCACCCCAGGCACGGCTGTCCCACCCTGCCGGGACAGCCCACTCCGCCTCCCCCAGAGCCCCCTGGGTCCTACCGATGCGGTCGAGGCGGTCGATGGCCACAGTCTCGAAGGCCCGTCTCATCATGGGGTACTCCTCCAGCACCTCATTGAAGTTGTCCACCGAAAGCGAGTAGAGGCGGCAGTAAGTGTCTGCCCGGACGCTGGCCGTGCGCCGGCCGCGGGTCAGCAAGCAGATTTCTGGGGGCGGGGGGGGAACAACGGTGCCGAGGTCAAAAAACCACCAGCGAGGACTGGAAAGGGGGAGGCAGACCAGGAGGAAAGGGCGAGAACCACCGCGTGCTGGGTGCCCCGGGACGGCGCGGGTGTCCCAGTGCCTCTCGCCGACCCTGGGAGGGGACCCGGGCTCGGCCCCGCCAGTGCTCACCTCCGAAGTAGGAGCCGTCGGAGAGTTTCATCTCCTTGTTGCCCTTGGTGAGGATGCTGACCACCCCGTGCTGGATGAAGTACATCTTCTTGCCGATGGTGCCCTCGCGGATGATGTAGTCGCCCGGCTGAAACACCTCGAACTTCAGCTTGGTGAGCATCGCCGTGACGAAGTTGGGGTCCGCGTTGGCAAACAGCGGCATGGAGGCCACCAGCTTGCGGCAGTTGAAGTTCACGATTTCCTGCAGGGGAAGGAGTGAGGGACCAGGAGACAGGGACATGTCCCACCCCCTCCCCACTCTCCATCCCACTCGGGGCAGGCTCCCGAACACAGAGGTGTCAGCAGGCACCCCAGCACGCAGCCATCACCGTGCATGGACACCCTCATATTTGGCGTCTCAAAACCAGAGCAAGAGGTGCTCGACCCCAGTGCTGCAGGAACTGGTGGGACCCACAGCCCCCACCCCGTGGCAGGGGGGTCCCTCACTGAGGAGAAGGGATGGGGGGGACAGTCCCCATCCTCACTGTGGCATCCCGCGCCCGCCTCTCCGGCCGCCGGGGCCCTGACCTCGCGCAGGGGCTCGTTGAGCTCCCCCAGGATGCTGTCCTCGTCGAACATCTTGCCCTGGTAGCGATGCTCGTAGTAGTCGTGGATCTTCTGGCGGAAGTCGGCGGGCAGCTTGTGGAAGGACATGTACTGCTCCACCTGCTTGTACTGCAGAGAGAGACAGCGTCAGTGCCCAGCAGGGCTGGGGTTAGCGGCGCCAGGACCCCCCACCACCACCACCACGTCCCCATGGGGCTGGTCCCGGTCCCTTCCCTGCTGGCAGGTCCCGCTCCATCGCCCCGTCCCTGCCCCGCGGACGGTATCGACAGGGAGCCCTCGTCCTGCTGCGGCTCCAGGAGGGGATGCGACGGCCGGGTGTGGGACCGGAGCCGTGATCCCCGTCCAGCCCAGCCCTACCTTCTCCTGGTACTGGCGCCGGGAGGAGTCCAGCGACTGGATGAGGGCGGTGGCGTGGCCGATGAACATGGCGTAGCAGGTGGCCCCCACGATCATGCTCAGCATCGTCAGCCAGATGTCCGTCATGCTCTCGGGCGCCTGCTTCCCGTAGCCGATGCAGAGCATGTGGCTCATCGACTTGAAGAGGGCGAAGGAGTACAGCTCGCTCCAGGAGTCGTTCTGCAGCGAGAGGGTGTTGGAGGTGGTGGTGGTGGTGGCGGGGGGGGGGGCACACGTGGGTACAAGCATCCCCGACTCCGGCCTGGCAGACGCTCCGGATTCTCTCCCTGCATCTCCCGACAGCACCGGGATCTTTATTGTTTGTGTTTGCCATTCTCCCCGTGCAGGTGAGACCCAAACAGACCCCGCTCTGCTCCTTCCCGGAGGGTTTCTGACACCCCCCCCCCGCCACCCACCTGCCGTCCCCCTTTAGGTAGTCAGTCATCCTAGTTTTTTTGGCTTTTGGGGCTTTTTGTTGTTTTTTTTTTTTTTTTTTTTTTTTTTGAAGAGTTGAGCTGCAAAAGCGCAGGGAGCCCCTGGGAAACGCTGTGACGGGGACACGCGCCCAGTTCGTGGAAGCCACTGAGGTATCGCAGCACTGGGGCTCGGGGGCCTGCGGCGGTGGCTGGGATGGGGGCGGGGGGGTGCAGCCGCAGGCAGGGACAAGAGGAATCCCCCGGCCCAGCCCCTGGGGGTATTTCTGCCCGAGGGGGCGTCATTTGCCCCCCTTAGGTGGGTATTTATGCCTGATAAGTGGATATTTACACTGGGGGGTGCGTGTATTTCTGCCCGGGGGCGGGGGGGGGGATATTTGCACCCCTTAAGCGAGTATTTACACCTGATAAGTGGATATTTATGCCCGGGGGGGGTGTATTTCTGCCCCATAGGTGGCTATTTGTGCCCCATAGGTTGGTATTTCTGACTGGGGGGGGGTATTTCCACCCCATAGGTGGGTATTTCTGCCCAAGGGGGGGTATTTCCGCCCCATAGATGAGTATTTGCACCCCATGGGTGGGTATTTCTGGCCCCTGAGTGGGTATTTGCACCCTGGAAGGGGGGGTTGAATTCAGCGCCGGGGGGAACCTGGAGTGAAGCAGCCGGGGAAGGAGAAGTGGGAGACGAGGAAGGGGAGGAACGGAGCAGAGATGGAAACACCGGCAGAACGGATGGCGGGAGAAGAGCCATTTGTAGCAGACTGCAGGGCTGAGAGGGAGCAATTAGCGACGTGGGCCATTATTTATTAATAGCAGCTTTGTCGCTAATGAGCAGGGAGAAGGCGCAGGGGACGGGGCAGAGAGTCGTGTCAGCATCTTCCTCCCGCCCGCATCCATCCGCTGCCCCCGGGTCCCGCGAGACCCGGCCAGGGAGACGGTTGGCAGCAGGCGCGGGACGCCCAGTGCGGGGCCGGCATCTCCCGGGGCGGGTGGAGAGAGGCCAGAGGGCACGGGGATGGCCGGGGGAGCACGGCGGGGTCGGTTGGCGGCACTCACCACCATCCCATTGATGGAGACCCAGCAGTTCTGGGGGAAATCCTGCAGCATGGGCACCAGGAACTGGAGGCAGCCGTCCCAGTGGCAGAGCAGCAGCATCATGCCGATGAGGTTGATGATCCTCATCACCGCGCTGGCCAGGTCGTACGTCATGTGGAAAATCTGCGGGTGGAAGGGGCAAGGATGGGAGGGCTCAGGGACCGTCCCCCCCGGCCCGACCCCGCTCTGGGCACCGACACTCGTGACCATCCCGGCCCCAGCCCTCCCCGAGGCGGCTGCGCTCCCCCTTGTCCATTTATAGCCGGCGGGATGCCGCCATGCTGCCGCCCCGGGAAGCGCTAATGGCTGCAAGCTTTGACGAGGATAAGCCAGTACTGGCGGATGCTCAGGGAGAGAGGAATGCTCTGGGCAGTGGGGAGGGAGCGGGGCAGCCCCCGGGACAGAAGCGTGATGGGGCCGGGCTCAGCCATGGGGCGGCTTTCGGTAAAGAGAGTCCGAGGTGCCCACATCAGGATGGGGCCAAAGGGGGACCCTGATGGGGGGAGAGCGGCCAGGGCAGCTCCATGTGGTCTGTCCAGAGATCCCACCCCAACAGGACAGGGCTGCGCCCCACCACCCCCCCCCGGGGCCGGTGGCCACAAGAGCATCGAACAGAGACCCATCAGTGACTCCCCCAGCGAACGCCCAGCCCCAGGGTGGGCGCGGGAGGGAGCCGTGACCACGGGGACCCACCACGGTGGTCCTGGGAGCAGAGCCCCGCCATGGAGGGGCAGCAGGAGGGTGTCCCGAGCACCCCCCTGACTCCCAGCACCAGCCGCAGCTCCCGGGAGAGCAGGGCTCCCCCCGGCACCCACCCAGGCAAAGCCAGGGGGTAGGGACGTGTCCTCCTGGTTGCAAACTGAGCCACGGGCCGAGGACTTATTCCTTTTCCTTTCGTATTTTTAGAGGGCAGAAAATGTGAATTCAGGGGGAGGGGAAAAAAGAAAGAAAAATAAGAAATTAACCTCCCTGGCAGTGAAACTTGTGGTCTCCCCCCCCCACACACACACGCTGAAGAGCTGAGGCTGGAGCCCTACAGCATCGCACGCAGCAGCCGCAGGGCAAGGGCATGGCAAAGGCAGGGCAAAGGCACGGGCAGCGGTGTCCCCCGTCCCCCTCTGTCCAGGACAGGCAAGAAAAGCCCCCGCCCCACCTCTAACAGCCCCTCGCTGCCCCTCTCCCAGCCGCCGCCGAGGCTGGTGGGGGCAAAATCAGCCCCTTGCTGCCCCCCCCCGCCTCCGGAGATGCTCCCGCTGCATCCACCAGCCCTGGCTGCGGTGCCTCCGAGAGCAGGCGAGGTCCCGGCGGGGATCAGGGCTGCGCTCCCCTCCCGAACCCTGTAAGCAGATGCGATTACCAGGATAATCTGCGGAGCCACGCACAGGTTTAACTCGTCCCCGGGGCTCTCCCTGCCAAGTCCCAGCTGAAAGTGAAAAGGACGCGGAGCGGGAGCCCTGGTAGGGGGGGGGACGGACACAGGGGGTTTGAGACGGGGGGGTTCGCAGGAGATGCCGGATGGTCCTGCAGCAGAGCCCAATCCCAGAGCAAGGAGCAGGAGAAGGGCAGGGGGATGTGGGCACAGGGATGTGGGCATCTGGGCAGGGGGGATGCAGGCAGGGGCCTGCAGGCAAGAGGGGATGTGGGCAGAGGGGATGCAGGCAGGGGTATCTGGGCAGGGGGGATGTGGGCAGGGGGGATGCAGGTGGGGGGATGTGGGCAAGGGGGGATCTGGGCAGGGGGGATGTAAGTGGGGGGTTGCGGGCAGGGGGGATGTGGGCAAGGGGGGATCTGGGCAGGCAGGATGCAGGCAAGGGGGGATGCGGGCAAGGGGAATCTGGGCAGGGGGGATGCAGGAGAGGGGGGATGTAAGTGGGGGGTTGCAGACAGGGGGGATGCAGGTGGGGGGATGTGGGCAAGGGGGGATCTGGGCAGGGGGGATGCGGGCAAGAGGGGATGCGGGCAGGGG
The DNA here is from genome assembly GCA_947846985.1 of Fratercula arctica. NCBI lineage: Eukaryota > Metazoa > Chordata > Aves > Charadriiformes > Alcidae > Fratercula > Fratercula arctica. The sequence continues at coordinate 3,421,797 of CANTUZ010000022.1, read as the reverse complement.
AATCTGGGCAAGGGGGGATGCAGGTAGGGGGATGTGGGGGGGGGGGATGCAGGCAGGGGAATCTGGGCAAGGGGGGATGCAGGTAGGGGGATGTGGGGGGGGGGGATGCAGGCAGGGGGATGCAGGCTGGGGGGATGTGGGCAGAGGGGATGTAGGCAGGGGGATGCAGGCAGGGGGGATCTGGGCAGGGGGGATGTGGGGGGGGGGGATGCAGGCAAGGGGGGGATGCAGGCGGGGGGGATGCGGGCAGGGGGGGGGATGCAGGCGGGGGGATGCGGGTGGGGTGGGGGAATGTGGGCGGGGGGGATGCGGGCGGGGGGGGATGCAGGCAGACTGACTGCAGCTGCAGCCACCCCCCCACCCCTCTGCCCTAGGCCTCGGGGGCAGCCCCCCGGCAGCGCTGCGAGGCTCAGGGCTCTGCCAGGAGAGCGGGGCCGAGCCCTGTGTGTGCGGGGAGGCTGAGCCCCCATGGAGCGGAGGGAAGAGCCGCCTGCGGCTGGTGGGGCCATTCCCCGTGGCAGGGTCAGGCCAGGACACCCAGAGCCCTGGCAGAGCCGGGCAGCGCCGTGGCAGGGGCTGCCGGGCACCAACCCCCAGCTCCCACCCCAGCCCGCCGAGTGGTGCCTGCCTTTGCATGGGGGGGGACGCGCGGGAAGGAGGGTCTGCCGCCATCCCTGCAGCCACCAGAGCCGGTGTCACCGTGCCCAGGCTGCACTGTGGGTCCCTGCAGCGCTGCTGGGCGGCTCTTGCCCACGGAGCCTGCATGGGGGGGTGGGGGGTGACACCCAGCTGAGAGCCGCACATGCCCCCGCTGGGCCTGGGGACACGCCGAGGAGGAGGATGAGGAAGGAGCGAAGGCTCTCGCGTCCCTCCAGCCGGGGGTTGCGCAGCCGCCCCGCGCCGCAGCGAGCACCTGCGCAGCCCCAGCCGGCGGAGGAGCCGCCAGCCCACGCGCCGGAGCCACGCGGCAAAGCCGAGCACGCCACGTCCCGGCACAAAGGCACGTCGCCTCGCAGCCCACGCAGCCCCGCTGCAGCAAGCGCTGGCAGCACCCTGCCTCCTGCCCGGGGGGACACAGGGGTCCCGCTGCCCACGAAGGGATGGGGCTCCTGCAGCCCCCCCCGGCGCTCCCTGAGGTCCCGGCGGAGCAGGGAGCTGGAGGGGACTAGAGGCAAGGATTGTCACCTGCCCCGGTGCGCAGGGACACGGTCCGGGCTGGCGGATCATGCGGCAGCACGGCTGCTTGTGGTGGCCACGCTGTCACCCGTGGGTGGTACCACGGCACCGGGACCAGCTGGGCAAACCCCAACACCCACGGGGGGGGCACACACACGTGTGCACACACACACACACACACACACGTGCGCACACACGCACACACAGGGCACAGCTCAGCTGGCCCCAAGGAGCCACTGGGACTGACTTCACGCTGAAGCAAACCAGGAGCGCTCTCATGTCCCCCCCGAGAGGGGAATGCAGGGGACACCCTGAGTCTCCCCCCTCCAGGGAGGGTCACAGCCGCCCTGCAGCCCCCGTCCAACCCGCCAGCCCCTCGGGCAGCCCCGAGCCCCGCCGCCCTCGCAGGGCCCCCCCCCAGCTCCCGCTCTCTCCAGCCGGTCCCGTCGCTGCCGGAGGAGGGACCCACCGCGGGGGCTGCGTCCCACGGGACCCTCACCTCCTCCCACTGGTGGATGTAGCGGATGAGCCGGGAGAGGCGGAGGAGCCGCAGGAGGCTGAGGATCTTGGTGAAGCGGACGATGCGGAGGGCGCGGGCCGTCTTGTACACCTCCGAGTCGATGCCCTTCTCCACAATGAGGAAGACGTAATCCACAGGGATGGAGGAGACAAAGTCTACCACAAACCAGGTCTTGAGGTACTTCTTCTTGATCCTCTCAGGGTCCAGGATGATTTCCGTGTTGTCCTCAATGACAATCCCTGTCCGGAAGTTCAGCACCAGGTCCATCAGGAAGAAGGTGTCGGAGACCACGTTGAACACGATCCAGGGCGCCGTGGTCTCCTCCTTGAAGAAGGTGATGCCCACAGGGATGATAATCAGGTTGCCCACCATGAAGAGCAGCATTGTGAAGTCCCAATAAAACCTGGGGAGCGAGAGGATGGAGGAGGGTGTCACCAGTATCCCCGGTCGCCCCTCACATCGAGGGGACTTGGCCCTTGTGCCCTGCCCTAAGGGACCCGCGCTACTGGGATGCTGTCACTCCGATGCCACCTCGGCCACATGCACCCCTCTCCCCTCCCTAGGGACCACAACCTGCCTCCCCCTCTCCAAACCGCTCCCGGGCCCAATCCTGCAGGCCAGCAGAGTCCCTGGTGGAGGTGCAGGATGAGGCTGGGGGCCGTCTGCTGCAGGGGCTCTTCCCGTGGTGCGGGGATGGCCGGAGCTCTGCCCCGAGCACCCAAACCCAGGCAGGTCCCGGGTGAGGGGAAACCGATGAGGTGCCGGTGGGGGAGACCCTCACGCCGCCCTGGGTCACCTCTGGGTTGGGAACCACCCTCACCCCCAAACTGCCAGCCGCGGCGGGGTCGTCACAACCTCAAGGTCACTGGTGGCGGCAGGATGGGACAGCCCGGGCTCCCCCACCCCTCCCTGTGCCCATAGGGGGGACCCCAAAACAGGGGACAGCATCCCCTGGGACAGCCAGGGTCACCCCACCATGGCACCTCCCCGGACCAGGCTGTGGTCCCGGTTTCAGGGTGCGCAGGGCAAGGGCTGCAGGACAGACCCCCGGCAGCGCGGCCGCGGTGGCAGGAGCTGCGGCAGCTCCCGGTCACGTACAGCTGCAGCTGGAGCCGGCATCGCCCCAGCCCCGGTCAGACGGCAGAGGCGGCGGATGGACGTCCCTGCCGGGGCTGCACGGCTCCTCCGCACCGCTGCCCGCTCCTGCCTCACCCTCCTCCTCCTCCCCTTTCTCCTTGTCCCCGTCTTCTGGGCCACCGATGACCTTTCCAAGCGCCTGCAAGGTCACAGCAGCCCCGTCCCGGCAGGACCCTGTGGAGGGGACACCAGCCCCTCGCTCCCCACCTGCCCTGCACCCCACCACTGTCCCGGAGAGGGGCAGGAGGGGGGACATCCCTCGGTGCCATACGCACAGACACGCGGGACCCTCGTCCCCGCGTCGCTGCTCAGCCCACCCTGCCCACCCCAGGCAGGAGCCCCCGGGAGTGGGGGGCTGGCGGGAGGGGGGTGCCCTGGCCACGCTGGCAGGGACGGGGGGGACGAGGGGGGCAGGACCCCCCGCAGACAGGAAGGGGCGATGGGCCGGATCCGCCCCCCCTCCAGCCGTGCAGATTAGCGCAGGACCAGAAGGAGCCGAGCATCCCAGCTCCTGACCTTTCTCCAATGACACCTTCCCCATGTGAGCTGTTGCCGTGGCAACCGTGAGTGATGTCACCGCTGCACAACGATGACTTCACACCCCGGGCCGTCTCCAGGGAACCCTCGTCAGCTGCCAGCCATGAGGAGTGGGCTGTGCTCCCCCGCGACCCCCGGCTGCCAGCACCGAAGGGCTCCAGCATCCCGTGACCCCCCCCCACGGGGTGGTGATGCTGCGGCCATGGTGGGCACCACCGGACCCCCAGGATCCATCTGCGTGGCACAACCCCCCCCATGGCGATACCGGCATCGGGGCAGCCCACGGTGGCAGCTCCGGGCTGGATCTGCCCCACAAACAACCCCCCCCCCCCTCCAAATTGCACAGACCCCACCACACAAAGCGAGTCCCATGGGGGCATCGGCCCCACAAAGCTGTGAAGAACAAAAATTAAATAATGGCGCCAGCTGGGCAAAACTCTCCTCTGGCTCAAATCCCTTTGCAACCTGGCTGAGCCAGGGCGGAATTCGGCCTGCTGAGAAAGATAAACCGCTCCTGATCCCCCCCCCCGGCACACACGGCTGACTCCGGGTGATCTCTTCGGGGCCCTGGGTGCGATACCGACGCTTTCTTCCTCGGAGGGCAGTGTGTGCATAGGAAAAAAAAAAAAAGAAAAAAAAAGATCCAATCCAGGCTACTAAAAATATCTGAAAACAAATTAATTGGAATCCTGGGCACTCGCTCCCTTGTTTCTGACCCAATTGAACGACAGCGACGGTGACAGAAGATGCCGAAAGCCTTCGCGAGCGGGGGCTGCATTCCTGCTCCTTCACCTGCCCCAAGCCTGGCACAGCGGTGCCACCCCCTCCCAGGTCCTGGGTGGGAGGAGGGTCGGAGCTGAGCACCCCCACCAAACCCCCGGGACCCCACGGTGCTCCTGCTCCCCAAACCCTGGAGCACATCCCTCCGCGGAGCTGCTGCCTCCCCGGCACCTCCGAAACCCTGAGGATGGAGAGGTGTGGGGCAACGCCAACGTCCAATCCGCCCGCTGGGAGGGGGCCAGGAGAACCCCCCCCCAAGCCACCCAGGGGGTCACAGCCGCAGGACACCATGGATGTCCCAGCTCAGCCCCATCGCCGGGGATCATCCAGCCGCCTCCGTGAGCTCGGTGCAGCGCGTCGCTCCCCTCCACAGCTGCAGGCACCGAGACACCCCCTCTCCAGCTGTCCGGGTGGATGATGCTCCCCCAGACCCCACTCTGCGGGAGGTGTCCCTGAGGGCTGAGCCCCCCCGGCCCAAACCGGGGTCCTGGGGCTGGCCGGCGGGTGGGATCCGTGTGGGATCGGTGCAGGATTGGCGCTTTGCAAACTTGCACTGAATACTCATATTCGAAAAAAGAGGTCACTCTTAGAAGTGGGTTAAGAAGCCAACGGCAGAAGTTTGCCGGCGCCAAGTGAGGGGGGAGGTACCGCACCCAACGCGCCGTCCGTATCCCCCTTCCCAGTACAGCCAGTTGGGATGAACGACTGGTGCTGCTCTCCCCTGGAAAAGCCTAGGAGTCCCTAGGGAAGGGGAGGGGGGATAAAAGACTTTGTGAACTGCTCAAGGACCCAAACCTTCCCAATCCCCCCAGTCACAGCCTTTCCTCCCTGATGACCAAGGGGAGGGGGCTTCCAGCCACCCCCCAGGTCCGACAGCCCCACATTGATGCCACGGTGGGGGATCGCAGCTCCCCGATCGGGAACAGTAACTCGGTGACACACATGGGGAGCGACAGCGGCCAGTGAGCCCCCATCCCTGCTCAGGAGCCCCCATGGTGGCACGAACAAGGTGGTGGCACCATCCAGTGGGTGGCAAAACCCCAGAAACCATTTTAGCCCTGGATGAAGAAGGCTCCGGCCAAGCAGCACCAGGAACACGTGCTCTGAATGTGGCTTCACCCCCGATTCAGGCGCGGGACCGGGTCTTGCAAGAGGAATTCAGCAGCAACGAAACCCCAGGGCTCAGCCCACGCCTGGTGGAAGGCTGCGGGTGCCAGGCTGGCGGGAGGGGACACCGGTGGAGCCGTATCAGGTGTCCCTGCCGTGGTCACGGGGAGCCCGGCCACGTCACCGAGTCACGGGCACTGGGCTGAATCCCCCTCCCAGCCTCACGCAAGTTTCTCACCAGGAGAGGAAGGGATCGGCCATGGACGTGGAGCACCCGCTCCCCCAGGGACGTCACGGTGCCCCTGCTCGTCCCCGTCCCCGCGCGCCCCTGCCTGGCTCCCCAGTAAGGATGGGAGCCAGCCCAGCAACGTGCCCCAGGTCCCTGCGAAACAGGGGCTGGATGCGGCCCCCGCCTCCCAGTCCCGTCCCAAGAGCGACACCCCCATTGCAGAAACACCAACAGAAATAACGAAAAAGTCGAGGCTGGGGGTTTTCCTCCCTTCCATAAAGACCAGAAGCGACAAAGACAAAGACAACGGAGCACAGCACCCAAAAGGAGGTGGCTCAGCGCGACACCATCTACTTCAGCGCACAATTTACAAGGTCTCTTTTATCAGATTTGCGGCTCAGGATCTCGACCAGCCACCCAGGCTGCTTCCTAATAATTCAATATTTATGTAAATAGCAACTTTTGTTCCCGGAGCAAGCCTGCCCCTGAATTTTCCTGTGTCCACGAGCAGACAGGATCTCCAAATGACTCCGATTATGAAATGATGTCACATAGGCAGATGGGCAATGATTTTATCTTAAGACGGGAAAATGGGTTTTGCAGGGCAAACGCGGCTGGGCCCACTCTCCATTATCATTACTGGATAAACACCATATTTTTTTTTTAAGGCAGGACAACGTGGAACAGAGGGACGTGTGTCCTCAACGCGCACGAGCGGAGCGGGCTCCTCGCGGCCGGGTTTTCAGCCCTGCGTGGAGCCGACGCTGTTTGTGTGCGGGTTTGTAGAGCCAGCGATGCCGTGGTGGCTCTGCCCGCGGCTCCTCCCCGCTGGGCAGGGAACTCTCCTACGCCACTTCCAGCATCAAAACACAAGGCAGCGGCTCTTCCCCAATGGGTTTCAAGTCTCGATAGTGACTCCGGGAGGAATGGAGCCAGCGCGGGGCAGGACAGCCAGGGTGACTCCCCAAGGTCACCCCGGCATGGATCGGCGCCCGCCGCGAGCGCCAGCCCGGGGAGCGACGCCGCTGCACCCGGAGAAGCCTCCGAGGCCTCACTCCCTCGCAGGGAGACCCTGCCCTCGGCAGCACCATGGGCTCTGCCGCCGGGACCACGGCTCTGCCGGCTCGCAGAAGCAGGGCAGGCTTTGGCCCTGGTGCAGTCACAGCAGGGGACAGGGGGGCCAGGCTGTCACCCCGCTCCCAGCCTTCCCCAGCTGCTGAGGGCGAGCAGCAGAGTCCCCCGTCCTCCTGGGAACCCCCTGGGTGCCAGGGATGCTCCTGGCACCACCACGCCTGCCCAGTCATGGCAGCGATGGCAGAGCTCCCTCCGCCGTGGGATGGCGATGGCCACAGGGTGCAGCTGCCCCTCGCCCTGGCTCTGATGCAGACCTGGTCCCCAGCCCACCAAGGAGGGGGCTCCGACAGACACACACAGCGGGTTTCCAATGGGAATGTCCACCACAAGGGCAGAAGACCCCTGTGCGGGAGGTCAGCCCCGAGAGGAGGCCAAGGGCCTCCAGTTGCTCCCCTGGAAGATGCCAGATCAGCCCAGGAGCAGCGCACGAGGGCAGGAGCAGGAGGTGCAGGTGCTGGTCCTTGTTCTGAGCCCACCCGGCCAGGGCAAACCCCACCGCCCATGGCCACCTCCACCTGCCCTGGGGACCCCCGAGCCGGTGGGGACCCATCAGTGCCAGCAGTGAACAGATCCCGGGGTCTGGCCCTGCGGCGTCCCCCACACCGTGCCCCCACTCACCTGCGCCAAGAGAATCTGCCCTCGAGCCTCCCCGAACCACGCACCAGAATAGCGGCAGAACAACTCGGAGCCAAGCCCTTTGCTCCCCCCAAGACCCTTTGGGGTCACCAGCGAAGCCAGCAGGGTCTTGGCCACCCATCCCCACAAGGCGTTGTGCCACCCGCCCCAGCCGGACGAGCCATACATCCCCCCCATAGCCTGCACAGGACACGAGAAGCATTTGCTTCTTCTGGGCTCCCCAAGGGCTCAGGGGGTGGAAAGGAGATGGAGCTGCAGAGTCTCCATCCCCGGGTTTGCTACCCGCGCAGGCTGGATCTTGGAAGCGAGGTGAATCCCTCCTCAGGCTCCCTGAATCTCAGGGGCAGGATCAGGCCTCCTTGGGGGAGGGGGAGCCTTCTCAAAGCTCTGCTTGGCAGCGGAGAGAGCAGCACGTCCTCCCGCCCAGACCCCCGGCCCCGCCAGGGGAAGTGACACCTTCCCCAGGGTGCTTTGGGGACAGACCCAAAGCCTGGTGGGGCTCTGGAGGGTCCATGCTGGGCCGAGCCGTCCGAGGCCTCGGGAAGGACGAGGGATGCCCTTGCCCGGGCACCCCCTGTCAAAGCTCTGGGCACCCCCAGCTGGATGGGCTGCGGCTCTGCTGGGGAGGGGGATGCCCGGCCGCCAGCCCCTCCCTGCGAGCGGCATCCGCGCTGCCACCTCCGGCACAGCTCAAGGTGCCCTCTCCCAGGGCACGGCTCGGCTCGGCCTCCCCCTGCCCGGCCGGCGGGGCCGGGCCCGGGCTCCGCTCGCCCCTTCGCCCCCCGTCCCCGTCCCCGCCCGCGGTCGCCGGGGCTGGATGCTCCGGCCCTTTCCCGATGCTCCATCCCCGCGGGATGCTCCAGCCCAGCCCGATGCTCCATCCCCGCGGGATGCTCCGGCCCTTTCCCGATGCTCCATCCCCGTGGGATGCTCCGGCCCTTTCCCGATGCTCCATCCCCGCGGGATGCTCCGGCCCTTTCCCCATGCTCCATCCCCGCGGGATGCAGCCGGGTGCGGGGTCCCGGCCGCAGCGCTCGCCCCCCCCCCGCCCCCGCCCGCGCACCTGAAGTCGCTGTAGGGGTGGATGATCCAGGCCCCCGCCGACTTGACGCGCTCCTGCTCCCGCTCCACCGCCTTCTGCGAGCCGAACATCCGCAGCGAGAACTTGTTGACGCCGGGCTGGAGCATCGCCCCGAACTGCCGCTGCATGAAGCTGGCCTGGCTCCCCCGGGCCTCCTCGCCCGCATCCTCGCTCGCCCCCTCCTCGGCCGCCTTGGCCCCGCCGGGGGACGCGCCGCCGCCGCCGCAGGAAAAGGAGACCTTGGGCTCCCGGGGCGGCTCCGGGCCGGGGCTCCGCGGCGGTTCCCCCCGCCGGCACTCGCCGTTCGGGGACCCCTTCCCGCCGCGGCCCCGCGCCCGCCCCGCCGCCGCCGCCGCCGCCGCCCCCCCGCCGCGCTTGGCCGCCTCGGCCGCCTCCTCCTCGGCCGCCGCCTCCCCGCCCGCCGCGCCGCGGCCCGCCCGCATCCTGCCGCTGCCGCCGCCGAGGCCACCGGCGGCCGAGTGGCGCCCGCCGCCGCGGCGGGGGCGGGACGGGGCGGGCTGGGGGCGGGCGGCGGGGCCGGGCCGGAGACAGGGCGGCTCCGCAGCTCCCCCCGCCGGCACAACCCTCACCGGCGGGACCGGCGACCGGAGCCGCTCCGCTCCGCCCGACGGCCCCGGCCCTTCGGGGGGTTCCGCGCAGCGCCCTGTGCGGGGCGGGCCGAGCGCTCCCCCCGCGGCGCTCCGGGCCCACCGGCCCGTCCGCCCCGCCAGGCGGGGAGCGCTTCCGACGCTGCCCCGTGAAAAGCCCCATCGCGTCCCTGCCCCGGGCCCCTCTGCCGGGGCGGCCCGAGCCCACCCCCGGGCCGACGACGAACCCCGCAGCCCCGCCGGGGGGCAGAGAGGGCTCCGTGTGGAGCGGGGGGACGTGGCTTCGCCCCCCCACAGCCCCGGGGAACCCGCCTCGCCAGCCCCAGGCCGGCCCCTCGCCCCCAGGGCTGAGTCCCCCCGCACCGGGCCGGGCGGGCGCAGGGAGGGTGGATGGGATGGTGACCGGGGATGGCGACCAGGGCCCGTCCCAGAAATCGCCCGGTGGGTCCGGCAGCCGCAGCCGGGCACCGCCGAGGGGGACACCGGCTCCCCCACCAGCCGCAGCCGGTACCGGTGCTCGGGGTGCCGGGAAGGGGTCGGGGGACAGGCGCTTTCTCCTCCGCCCCAGGATCGCTCTCTTCCCGCTGCGGCTTCCCCGGGCTGCGGGGCGTCTGGGGGGACACCGGAGAGGGGAGGCCGGTGAGTCCCGAGCAGCCTGGAAGGGGCGGCCGGGACACGGCTCCGGGCCATCGCTCGGGCGATGTGGCCGCGGCGGGTGGCACCATCTGCCGGACAGTCCGTGTCCAGCTCCCACGGCCGGAGCCGGCCCTGCCCCATGGCGGGGCGGGGGGAAGCTGCAGCAGCCCCTCCGCTGAGCCCCGGGGGGAGAGGACACCCCGAAAGCCGCGCTCCAGGGCACCGGGGGCTCGTTCCGCAACAAATCCCAACCTGGGCTTCACATCGCTGCCTGAGAGCCCAAACCGCCCCCGAGCACAGCACAGCCCCCAGCCCACAGGGGAGCCCTCCAGAGCCCCCCCACAAGCCGACACCGCGGCTTAACCTGGGCAGGAGGCTGGAGGGAGGTGGCATCTGGGGGCTGTCCCCGAGGCGTCGGGAGGCAGCGGCCGAGCGTGGTCCCCGCAGACGGCGGTGCCCAGAGCACCCACTCTCCCCAGAGGGAGCGGGGCACCGCAGCGGAGGCCTCTTCACGCCGTCCCCGAGCAGAACACGACACAGCAGCACCTGGGCAGCACGTCAGGGCTCTGCCATGGCGAGCGGCCCAGCAGTGAGCAGCACGCCAACGCTCCATCCCCATCCCAGCTCCCCGGCCTGTTTTCCCCCCCCTGCCAAACAAAAGGCACAAGCGGTGCTTTGTGCTGCGCCCCGAGAGCCCGGTCAGGCAGGACCCATAATCCTCATCAAGGAAATTAAGCCATGCATTGATTTTTCTCTAGGATGGCACCCGCAAGCACGAGGCCGGCTGTGAAAGCCTTGCATAACCCACTTACGTGCTGCAGAGCCACGCTGCCCCATCAGCCCCGGGGCCGGCCCCGCCACTGACACACCGAAGCAGCAGAAGTGCTGTCAAGAGGGATGTGGCCACCACAGCTGCAGGCCCCGCTGCCAGACCTGCCCATGGCCACCACAGCCACAGAACCCGCTGCCAGACCTGCCCACCACCACACGGCAGCCGGCACCAGCGCTGCCCTGCAATTCTCCCCAGCAGGGAGAAGCGTTTGGCTACAGGGTGAGGCTGCGGGGCCACAGCCCACACACAGGCTGGGCCAGGGCTGGCCAGGCTTGGGCCACTCCTCTCCAGCCCCCAGCTGCACTCCAAGAGCAGAACCCCACTGAGCTCAGGGCTGGCAGCAGGAAAGGGGCCCCCCCCCCCCCGTCCTCGGCCCAACACTGCACACAAAGGCAGCTAAAGGCTTCCCACCTTCGCTCCCCACCACAGGGAAGAGCAGGGAGACAGAAAAATAACCACAGAGAGAAGCACGAGACACGCAAACAGCGAGTCCTGCAAGGGCTCCCAAAGGCTGGGGCTGATCCTTGACCCCGCAGCCGCAAGATGCTGCACAACTGTGCAGGGGGGGGCGCGAGGTGAGGCCTGTCCCCAAACAGGTAAGTGTGCCCCGGTGACCACCCTCCCCCAGGCTCTGCAGAGCAGGGAGCAGCACTCATGCCCCTTGGCAAAGGCTGGAACACCCCTCAAGCTGCAAAGGCTGGGTGATTAGAGCACCGAACCCTGAGACACGGCCTCGTGTTCTCCAGGCAGAGGAGCCAGAAGTGAGGGAGCAGGTCAGGCAGAGCCAGGGGTGCAGCCAGGGGGGAAGAGACCAGAGTCCAAACAAAGATGGAAAAAAAAAAAAAAAGAGAGAGGAATCATCTTTATTTGTGAAGTGTGTTAACAGAGTTCAATGCTACCCAGCGATGAAGGTATTAGACTCCACTGAGCACTCGTCCACTCTCAGGCTCCTTATGTCACACAAACATCACCACGGCTCGAGCACAAGAACCAGCCCCCCCCCAGCAGCGCAGCCCCTGCTCATGCTGCCCCCATCCCCACTGTAGACTTGAGAAGATGCCAACAACCCAGGAAATAAGTAAACAGCAGTCATTTATCCGGTGTCCAGCTCTAACGCTGGCTCCTGGTTGTCTGTTTAAGAGTAACCGAGACCTGACAGAAGGGCTCGGGGTGCGGGTGGTGTGGCACACACCGAGGAACAAGCCGCACCAGCGGGTGTGCGTGGTGGTGCTGGAGTGGCTTACAGGACACACACCGCTTCCAGGCTCAGGAAAGGTGCGGCCTTGCTCCAGGTGATGCACTGGGAGAGATGGAAATACCTTCCCTAAACCCTTTGGCCAGACCATGCCATCCCCAGCTGGTCACCAAAGCAACGTCTCCCTGACCCACACAACCAGGGCTGGACACCAGACCCGCTGGGGACACAGGCCATGGCAGATGCCTCCAGTGGGGCAGCACACCAGGAACTGCGCACATTTCACTGCGTGTTCAGGTTACCCACAGGTCCATGAGTAGCCTCAAACACCGATGGCATTTCAGAATGGCCCTAACCCCACACCCCCTTGTTCTTCCCACAGGTGAGGAAGAAATAAGCTGCACTCCCACCCCCCACTCTGTATCAGCACAAAGAAACCTAGGACAGAGACAGCCAGTGACCTAGACTACAAGAAACAAGGGATTTACATTTACAGGTAGAAAAACCCTCCCACAACTCTTAAAAAAAAAAAAAAAAGGTGTGTTTTAGATTCTACAACTTGAGTTTCTTTAGAAAGTGAAGTAACTGAATTGCAAGGACACACTAGAATATTTCATGGTGCTATTTTACCTCCCCCCCCCCAAAAAAAAAAAAAGATTAAAAGAAAACAAAATCGTCCAGACGAGTTCTTCATCTACACATCACCTGTCAGGAGAGAAAGAAGAGCCAGTTAGATGACCCAGTTGTACCAGTAAGGCTGTGCTGTGCTAGAGGGGCTCTGTCTTTGCCTGAACGTCACCCAACACGCGTTTCCCCCACCTCCCCAGATCCCGCAGGACAGCGTGGGGCCTGAAGAGCCTCTGCCTGCGTGGAAGCTTCTGCTTCTTTTAAGAGACCTTCTGCAGAGGCAGATACAGCAGCTGGGCCAGACCTCTGAGCAGCTCCACCCAGGTTATGGCTAGAGACAGGCACCTCGGGGCGCTGCGAGGAGGTGAAGAGCCTGGCACAGCAGCTGGGCTCGGGAACAGCACTCACCTGGCCCCTGCTCTTAGTTAGCATTCCTCTGGCGGACATTCTTGTCCTTGTGGTTTGTGGCATTGCTTTTCCTGGAAAGAAAAAAAAGGGGCAGTGAGGAAAGAAGAAGGAAAAAGCCCCACCCTACCCACTAATGTAATTTGGGTCCAAATGGATGTTCAAGGCAAGATGAGATGAGTTACCAGAACAGTGTCGGTCTGAGACACTGGTGCCATCCCCGATTCTATGTGGTTTATGCACAGGTCACATTAAATGAACCATGGGGGGAAAAGTCTCCCACCCAGCAAGCCAGTGTGTTATTCCCACACCAGCTAGCTTTTATATTCAGAGCGGATTCCCTGGATGGATGGGATCTGCCAGTACAAGTCTGTCTAAATAGGAAAAAAGCAAGGTACTTACAGTGGTGCAGAACCTCCATCATCATCTTCACATTCAGGACAGCATAGAAAGAAAGAACGAACAGCGTCAGGGAAGAGCGTGTAAGAAGTAATCTCTGCCACCTCTTAAAAGTCTGGGGACTGCATTCCAGACAGGTTACTGGATATAATGGATACTGCCATCTGCACAGGACTGAACCCAAAAGGTCGCCTCACCCACAGGGCTCCAGTTTCACCAGGGCCTAGCAGAGCAGGGGCTACTTCTGACCAGAACACGACCACCCCCTGCACGAGTCTTAAGCTGCTTCTTGTCTAAGCTTAGACAAGGCACAAACTTAGCCATAAGCTCCTGTTACGCATTTGCTTCTGTTGGCAGAGGGTGGGTTTGGCTCACAGGATAACCAAGTCACCACACCACCCCCGCCATCAGCAGAGGTCAGGGCTGGCACCTCATTAACCCTCCAGCACACCTGCGACTACCCTGGGAGGCCACAGAAGTAGAATTCCACAGGGAAGCATCGGGGCAGCCTCTGGAGCAGCGCTGCTGACTGGTAATGTCTGTTTAGCATTTGCACCCTGTGTACGCTCCACACACCAGCCAGTCTTCCCACCACCAGCACTGAAAACTGGAAGAGCGCGCCACAGATCCACCCTGGGAGACAGCAGAGCTGCCACCATCCACCCGCTGCTCTCACCCCCACAGTCCCACCAATTCGGATGGCTCCCAGGTCTGAGCGCAGACTTAACAGCAAGTACAGGGGAATCCAAACAGGACATTTCAGGAATGAGGCTTTCAGCATCAGCATGTCTGTCTTCTTCCTCCCCACACATTTTGTGGAATCAAAATAAACACACTGCACAACACATTCTTGCTACACTGAGAAGCACAGCTAAGAAAATATCTCTGCCAACACATGCCAAGCCTTGGGGCCTTTCACCAGCTCCTTGCAATCTGCCCCCTTCCAACGGAAGGCTCCCCATCATCTCTTCCACAGCTCCCCACAAACGGCACCGAGCAGCAAGGCCCTTGCTCTGAGCCCTGGGGCTGCCTTGGGCACCAAGATCTGCAATACAGCTGGTGAGAGGACGGATGCAGAAACACGGCTGGAACTATCTTCTACTTACCATTTAAGGTGGCACCCAGCAGCAGAGAAGGGAAGAGTGGAGAGATAATGCCAGCAAGGATATCACACCATACACAAGCCAGACTCTCCCCATCCCAGGTAACAGCCAATTCGCAACCACATACCACGAGGAACAGCATTTGTCTGAGCTGGCTCAGCAATGGCTTTCTGTTACCTCCTCTTAAGAGGGGGAAAGCTACAAAGACTTTTGGGGAGAGATAACCACTTTACATCAGGAAAATGTAAAGCCGTCTATGTCCATCAAATCGGTATGATGCTGTATCCTCATCCACAAGCACTTGGGAACCTGAGCTTAAGAGCTCTGGCCAAGGAGCATCAGGACACTTCAGTACACACGCCCTGTCTTTGCCTGTCAAAGCATCCGCTACAGCTCTGGCAGGTCAGCACTTGTCATGATCTGAACCAGGCTACTGTCAGCAGAAGCCAGATCACTCAACACATACGGGCTCTAGTTTTTTTTTTTTTTTCCCCCCTGGAAGCTGCAGCTACAACATCCTTAAGAAGGCATCTGCCTTCCAGCCAAGAGTGTCAGAGGACAAAGCGTTTGCTTGTGAAGCTGCCTTGAGAAGAATTCCCCCAAGCCCGGCAGTCAGGGCAGGGATATTTAGTTTTAGTTCAGTCCCTCTGCTGCACCTCACACCACTCGGGCTCCCTGATGTGTTGTTCCCTCTCAGAGGGCTGAGGGGCCTGACCCAGCAAGCAGGAAGGATACCAAACATTTACACTTCATTGTTAACTGGATCAGATAACAAAGGGGTGGTGGGGCTAACACAATGCAGATTCTTTCTGATAAGGAAAGGGAGGAGCCGATATTTCCAAAACAGATTAAAGATAGCACTAGGCTTTGAGGAATTCTCTGAGAATCAGGATGTGTGGATCTGAGGACCCAAACCAAATTCATTAACTGAACCTGAACTAAGCTAAGCCTGGTCTCACGGAGCCACTGACACAGCCCCCCAGTTTTGCAGCACCAGAAAAGCTCTGGAGAAGCTGATTTTTGAATAAGTACCAGAGTGTTAGCTGCCAAAGAAAACCCACTCCTGCAGACACTCACTTGAAGCACTTGAGCTAAACACAGAGGAACTGGTGAGACAAAGAGTCAGGCTGACCTGCACTGAATTGAATCTTATCTTGCTGCAGATCCAAACCACCGCTTGCTGACGGACAGTCAAAAACAGTGCAATTACTTGCAATATCAGGCTACTTTAGCCGTGAAGAAGACGATCATGGTTTTACAAGAAGTGCCCTGAGAAACAGCCCTCAAACAAATGCCCATCTGACAGAGAGAACATTTGCCCTGGGCCCTACAAGTTATTTGGTCTCCCCAGCAAGATTTAACTCCAGGTGCCTCTTACCATCAAGAACCTCATCTGGCTTCCTCCTCTTCTCATAGATGAAGATGATGGTGACAAGAACAAGGACTTCTGCCACAATACCCAGGAAAGGCCAGAGTGCTGCCAGGCGGCTGCGTACACGCAGGTTTACTATAGCACTACCAGAGCCATAAGAGTTGGTGGCATTGCAATGGTAGTCACCTGTATCCTCCTCAATACTCAGTTTAAGAACGCGTAACTCTGTCTTGTTGCCACTGGACTTGATAATGTATCGACCAGAACCATTGATGATGCGCTGGAGGGACGGAGAAAGAGAAACAACTCTCAGGACAGTGTTGACACGAGGGGAGCTACTCACTTACCATCATGGTCCTACCACTACAGAAGTCCTCCTTGCCGTCCCACTGAGGGGGCTACTCTGAAATAGCTAATTCTGACAGGACGAGGTCCTCCATCTCTTTGCCGGGAAGTAGGGTAGGCAGAAGGGGAGAAAAAGCAAGCCACAGCACTTACCTCTTGACCATTTTTGTACCAGACCCAAGTGTCAACAGCGGGGAAAGAAGAACTCTTGCAGATCAGCACACCTGTGTCCCCTTCATTCCCATGCTCGGACTTTTTGTATGCCAACACTTGGGGTCCAACTACAGCAAGAGAGAAAGAAAATCAGACACTTCATTATAGAAAACATTTGTACACCCCGCAGCCTACCTAGCCAGAATCAGACAAAACTCCCCAAAAAGCGTGACTTCAGTTTAAGAAATGCATTAGTGGGTCTGTTCCCCTCACTTGCCCGTTGTTTGGCATTTTCTCGGAGGAAAGCAGGTCAAGTTGCTTCGAGAAAGGCACAAACAGATTTTTCCACCAGGTGTTGTGCCTCTCCCATTACTCTTGTGGGAACACATCCGCAGCAGAAGGTTGACTTAATGCAAGGTCCAAGAGCTGGCCCTACAGACACTTCAGCTGCCTGATAAAACGGAGCTGCCTCACCGAACAAGTCTGGCAGTACGCATGTAGTGTCCCGCAGCCTTGTTAATAAGGGCTAGAAAAAGCTTTGCAAGAAGCTGAAAAGCTACCAAAGCAAGGCGTTCAGGAGACTGCCGCTTCCCCAGTCCCTTCCTCAGATCCAGAAGGAAATAAATGAAGTTACCTGAAATATTCACTTGTCCTTTTATCACAGGGCTTGTTTCGTAGACACACTCATAGACGCCGGAGTGCTCTTCCTTCTTCCCCTCGATTCTACCAAAAAAACACCCCCAGGATGTCAGATCAGCATGCAACACAGCCGACATCCACAAACAGGTACCAAACTCCAGACCCACAGAAACAGACGTTTACAAGCACCAGCACTTTCTCCCAGTGCCAGTACTTACGCTGCACCACACACCTACAGCAACCCAACTCTCCACTCTCTTCTCCCCACACACTGAGGATGGCAGAAGAGGATTGCATGTACACCAAGTCTGACACAGCTCTGTCAAGTCAGTGATCACTGAGACCCCCCCAGTCTTGTGCCCTGAATCCTGGAAAACCAGCAGCCTTCACTCCCTAACCCAAAGCACTCTTACCATCACGGCCTCTACAAAGGGAAAAAAAATATAAGACCCAGACTGTTAGCTAGTAGAGATGAAGCAAACCAGGAGCACCAGGACAACATTACACCATCACCAGGTGCAGTGCCATATGTACACTTCGGAAGTGGCCAACTCCATGTTCTTCCCTCTTCCACAGACCTCAGGGTCATTAAAAAAAAAATTAAATCACACCCTACTGAGCAAAGCCAACAGAATCTGAGATGCAGCAGAGTCCTCTAGTTAGAGCAACCCAGGACACGGCCAGACACCTCACATAAGTCACCAGCCCCGCACATCACCTCTAAAGGAGATAGGTAAGAAGCTGAGGACAGATTCAGGGGAAGGCTATTCTTCCCATACAGGAAAGCCCACTGAAACACGTGGCAAAGAAACACCCAAGTTGTGTTACTCTGGATTGATCCAGTCATAGGGAGAACTCTCCCATTTTCCCTTCTGTAAAGCTGCTGCAATGAGATTTAGTGGATTATGCTGCACTGCAACAAACATCTCATTCTGCAGCTTAGTAATACCCACTTGAGGGAAGGGGCAGGCAAAGTTTCAGTCCTGTGGCTGCACTGGGACAACAGGCTGTTTGTTAGTTCTGCTGTGCATGGCGCTTCCCACTTCCAAAAACCACTCAGCTAAGGAATTGAGGTCACGCGAGGGAGGCTGGGTTATAAATACTTTAATCCTTGTTCAGCTCCCTGTTGCTATGGGGAGACAGGCACGTCGGCACTGCCATACAAGAGGACATGATGCCTCTACAGCTGCTGGGTCAGTGCCAGCCAGGCCTGACTGTAATCAAAAAGGAAAGCTCACTGCACTGTTACAATAGGGCTGGTATTGCCACTTCTGCTCAGCTACACCCTGCAAACAGTTCCTGAGCATGGCCCATAACTTGCAGGCAGCTTCCCAGCTTGTTCAGTAAGAATGGTTGGACTTTGGACAGGTACATAAAACCCAAAGGCAACAGACGCTGAAGGCTCTCACTCCACACATGGCCTCTGGGGAGCGGGGGGCTGATGTCCTGACCCGAGCAGGGTCCCTCGGAGCTCTGGGAGAACAGCTCTAGTGCACCCATGTCAGTGCAGGCACAGGCCAGGCAGCAGCCCCCACCATGTTCCACACAGCCCCTGACAAACCAAGAAAGCCTAGCGGAATGCCTGCGCAAAAACACAAAGCAGCAGAACTTCTCGTACTAAAAGGATATTTGTAGCATATAACTTTCCCTTCCCTCTTCCTTTTTGCCCCCTCTTCCCCATAAAAGATAAAGCACTGGGTGCTACCAAAACTTTGTTTATCTCGTCTTACCGTCTGAAGTTTAAAAGCCCACATTCTCAGCCAGACTGCAAGCACTTAGCTTTGGGTTCAGCCGATAGGAAACAATAACTGCCTCTGGTAAAAAACCCATCCCCCATGTTCAGATTCTTATCTGACCTTGCCCCGACACTCACATGTAACTGGTCGAAGGACTTGAATCTGTGTCAGTGTGAAGTATCTTGTCCCCATGCATCCATTTGTGACCACTGATGCCAGGGTAAGTCGTTGTCATGTTACAGGAAAGGATCAGCTTGCCAGATTCGCTAATTACACGAGTTGTGATGTCTGGACCTGCACGGTAAATAATTCGATTCAAGTTAACATGTGGTATTCCAGAGGTCACATGCCTGCCCAAGAACCTTTAATGCAAACCCCACAGCTCCTTGTCTCTATCACAGCTTTCACTTACCTTTGCCAACAGTTTCCTACCAGAACTGACGATACGAGCATAAGAGAGACTCAAAAAGCAGGTGACTACGGCTGGCTGCACCTAGCAATAACCACTACTGACCCTGCAGCTGCTCCCACCATCAGTAGGATTGCTGCCATCTGCTCTGGGTAGCTTTGAGTCCCTGTTGCCCCTACAATGGGTGCAGCTCCAGCAGAGCTAAGTGCTCAATAAGCAATGGAAAAGGTCATACTGTGAAGGGCAGAGTACAGCGCTCTGCTTTTACGAGCTACTAGAGCACTCGCTGTGTCAACACCTTCCAGAACCTGAGCAGATTTAGACACCTCCAGGTAACATAACTGATGGCAGCCAAGACCCTCTGTTGTGAGGGGCAGCAAACAAGATTGTATGCAAGCAACATGTGCATCGTCTGATGCGGCCCAAAAGATTATAGTTAGATTTACTCCAGGGAGAACACACAGAACCACGACACCAAAAGGTGCTGGCCTCCATGTGCCAAGCAGCAGTAAATTATGCAACAGAAGATGACTCAGGCATTTCTACTTGTAGGAGGCAGACCAAGAACACAGCTGCCATCAGCAGCACCATAACACAGCCCTGGTGGCACTACGGTTCCTACCCTTCCTCCCAATCTCAGTCTCTTGGAAGGAAGAATTTTTGCACAGGGCTGAGAGGCATTTTGCTTTTCCTCCTACCCAAAATTCCACTGGAAGAAGGTTCTACTGGAGTTCTCTATGCCCTAGCACATTTCTGCTGAAAAGACTGCTCCGCTGCTCTGCTAACTTCAGGATTCATGGAAAGACCTTAGCAGGATGTTAATTCCCTCACACTGGCCCAGGTTTCTATTACTCAAAGCAGCTTCCTGCTAGCTCCAGAGTTGGACTGCCAGCTCTGTAAGCAGAGGGAATCTGGTCACTTCCCCAGAACAAGCAACTACATCACATTCACTGTCGCACAGAGAGACGGCCATTTCAAAAACGGTTGCATCTCAGGAAACTCAAAGCAGATTTTGTTCCCCACAGCTTGTATCACTAGCAAGAAAGCGAGCTTAAAGCAAGACTGTTGACAGGAGCAGAAGCTGTACGAGCTGTAGGGAAGGGCCGGTTTGTCAGTGGTGGTTAGGGCAGTCTACCACAGAATCAAGACTCAATTCTGCAAGCCAGCACTGAGACTCAGAGGCACTCAGGAATAAGCAGCACGTTCCAGGTCTTTGGCTCCGGAAAAGGCGCAGGATTGCCGAAGGGCGTTTTGGTTGGGAAGCCACAACCCTTTTTGAGCAGGGCCATTTCAGGTCAAGTCACAGGTGGTGGGGGAGATGACAGAGGGTGGGAGTCTCTCAGTTCTACAGCCGGGGTGGGAGGGTGAGGGGAGCTTTTGGGAGCCACAGGACATGGGTGCAGGGGTGAGCATGGCAGGAGACTCAAGACACCGGTGTCCGAGCAAGTGCCAAGGCCTCAGTGTGGCCACTCACGTTCGATGACAAAAACATTCGCCTGGGAACGGATCCACTTGACTTTGGGGCTCTTCGACAAGTGGTTGCGGTCAGGGTCGTTGCTAGCCCGGCACTCATACATGCCCGAGTCTTCGCTTGTGAGGTTTGCGATGTAGATGGTACTGGTAGAGTGCAGGTTGTAGGTGGCGTTGATTTTGACACGGTCCTGCCGTGCACCATCCCAGAGCTGAGCATAGGTCTCATTTGGCTCGTTTCCCTCAAACCACCACTGGATCTCAGGGATAGGATTGCCAATCGCCTCGCAGTACAACTCGACGCTGTCCTGAGTCAGTCTCTTTTGAGACAGCGGTGACTTTATAAAACCAGCTATGAGTTGAAGAGGTATTAGTGCAAAGTGTTAGTGCAAAGCAAGAATTCACCCTCTACAAGGAAAAAAAAAAATTCAGCCACTGAGAAGAGGCCACACACAATCATCAGATCAGTGTACTCTTCCCTCCCTCCCCTCCTCGCCCTCTGAACTCTGCCCAGCTCAGACAGGGCTGTTATTTTGAACTGTTGCTTCTCCAGCCAACAAAGCTTCCTGCGACCCCGCCGCAAAACCAGAACATACAAACCAGCACATAGTATTTGTCACTATCCAAACAAGAAACCCCACCGCAGTCACGGTGTGGTCTGCCTTCTGCGAGGGACGGCATTACAGTGCGATGCTCGCTGGGGCAGATCAAGAGCCTGCAACGCTTCCCCCAACCCTCGCCCGGTCTCCAAGCACCTTCCGTTCAGGACGAAGACAATGATGGATTTTTGTGGCAAGGGCTTATGCAGCCTCCACAGGATTTTAACATCCCCTGTGCTCTGGCGAGGTGCTCCACAGGTCTGCCAAAGCCCCACAGCAGGTTGCAACGGCAGCAGCAAGGCAGCAAAGCCCCATTGGCGTGTCCCACTGCCAGGAGGGCAGCACCTTTGCCAGCAGCTGTGGTTGGCAACACCCAGAGCATGGACCGAGCCCTTGCTTAGCTTCAGTAAGAGAGGAACATGTCCGTTCCTCCTCCATGCACACAGCCACGGTCAGTTGACTGCAATTCGGAGCTGGCCAGGTCCCGGCCATCCCCGGTCACTGTGTGGGGACCGGAGGCCACGGTGCGCTGCTACACAAGCCGTACCCCTCGCTGGCCTCATCTGCCAACCCTCACTGAGCTGCAAGGGCTGCTCTCCGCCCCACACACACACTTGTTTCATCACTCCACTCACCAAGATGCCTATCAGATACTTTTAAACACAATATTAAGATGAGAGCTTTTTGGGGGGAGGAATGTCTTGCAGTTTGCAAGACGTCACAAGCCAGGTGAGGAAATGTGTAACATTTGTTGTCATACAAACAGTGAAATGAGACTCTTCATCTCAGGCAAGATAACTGTGCAGAGCTAAATTAGTAGTAAACAGATTGAAAGCATGAGAAGCAGCTGCAGGCTAGAACTACCATATTTTTCAAACTGCTCTTGTAGCGAGTGGGTTCAGCTTTAGAAAACAGTCCAGAGGTAAGTCCATGAGCCACCGGACTGCAGAAAGCTGCACTGCCAAACATCTTTCAGCTACCAGCCAGGCACAGCACAGCCACTGCTACCAGTGGTCCCCCGGCAAACTGCCCGAGCCATCACAAGGCCCCAGGGGAGCCGCTCCTGGAAGGACAGGAAGGGAGGCTCGAGCAGCAGCGCTCCAGGAAAAGACATCATCCATGGCTCAAGGTTACTTACGTGACTCAACCTCAGTCAGATTTAAGAAGAACTAGTTGAACTTGCGACACGTCCTTCCTGCAGACTGACTGTACTTTACATGTTCTAACAGCGGGCTGGTGGGACATCCCGCACACCAACACTGCTTCCAGGCAATCCATTTACTTGGTTATTAAGCACTTTAAGTTCATGATTATATACAACCCTCCATATATGTACCACAATCAGAGGCACAAAGGAGGTGGGCTTGGGAGAGCAGGTTTTTTTTTGAATGCCTGAAGATGTTTTAATACGAAGTCTTATGACCATTCTTTTTGAGCATAGAAACAAATCAGTTTTACAAAACCAAATTTGCCCAAACACAAGAAAAACACAAGTAAGCCTGTAGAGTAAGTTTGAGTCTCCTAAATAAATCAATTCCACATTTCTCTAAGGAAAAATTAGGTTTAAACATGCCTGGACAAGGAAGGAGAGATCTGACCCTCATCTGAGATAAGACACTTTTAGGAGAAGGCTGATACTGAGAACTGAGGCACCTTGAAACTGAGGTCTGAGCGTAACTCACGGGCTAAAACACCTCTGTGCCACTTCATACACCGACCACAGTACTGCTGCAGACATTCAGAAATGCACCATTCAAAAACACTTCTGCAAAGGTTTCAAGGTTTCCAAATGACTCTCGATGACAAAATAGTATCCGAGACACCAGAATGTTCTTCTTGAACTGATTTTAAACCAGTGGGAGGTGATGGGGGTCCCAAAAGACTTCCAGGGGTTATCAGCTGTAAGCAACTTTCTTATACCCTGAGTTTCACTTCTAGAACTACTGACCTGTGTGCCAAATTGGTTTTTTTTACAACACAGGCCTGTGATTAAACACTCCCAACCACCTAATTTTGAAGTCATGGAACTGACTACAGCACTTGTAGAAGCCTGTCCCACTTAACTACAGCCCAATTTAAAATGGGAGCTAGTAAAGATGAAGGGTTGTTTTTGGTTTGGTTTTTTTTTTTTTTTTTTTTACAGATACAAGGTGATTATTGTATGCTGACAAAATAAGCTGTTGCAAGGTTATTTGCTGTGAGTTAGAGGGCACTTCATGCAGTTCAGAGAGGCTAAAAAGCTTCAGCAAGCAGTAACAACAGCAAGTACCATTTGCATTCACATGGGATTAATATCCCCTCTCCTCCCAACACAAAGCAGACTCAGGCAATCAAGATCCTGGGCACTCGAGGCTGGGGAAAGCACCTGCTGAGTCCAGAGATATGAGCACAGCCAGCATCGACCCACTGGAATCGATCAGAGCGACTCAAACGTTTTCCAAATGGTGACGGGCTGCAAGTCAAAACCAGCTCACAAAAACAAGTTCTTCACAGAACTGAGCGCAGGGTGCTATCTGATCAAGCTGGGCAGTGGTGAAGGCAGACAAGACCAGATAACATTCTCCCGAGTCACCTTCAAACTAAAAACAACTTCTGACCCGAGCAGAGGGAGGAGGAGTCCCCGGGGGTTAAGTGTCTGCGCTCAGGGCAGCCAAGCCCGGCAGGACCCTGCACCATCCCGCAGGGTACACTCTCCTCCCCGGCACGACCTTTGCTTCTTGGTCTCAGAAGGGGATATATGAGGCTCTGACGCTTTCTGCCATTTCCACTAATAGCTATAAAAATCTACTCTCCCCTTAAGTTTCACATACAGTCCCTACACAACCAGCTTACAGGCTTTCAGTCAGGACACCCCCTCGCGAGGGCACAGAGCCCAAGCAACACCCTTACCTACCCTTCAGCTGCTCAGTGAGCCACCAAAGCAGGGACACCACAGTTTAAAAGGACCATCTCTCCTGGAGTCTGCCCCATAAAGCCAAGTCTAGACACTGTTGAGAGGTAAAAGCCCTCACTCTCCAGCCCGCACACTCTGCTTGAGGAATCAGCACCATTACACACGGAACCCAAGTGCCCCGCAGCCAGGCAGGACACACACATTACACAATCAAGAAGCCTGAGGAGCCGCTTTTCCTCTCAAGGCTTTTCAGACCAACAATAGGAAGAGCCTTCTCCACATCTCATTCGTGTCAATGAATCTCCTTAGAGAGGAGGTTGCAGAGCATGGCAGAGGGAGAAGGCAGCAGCCAACACAGGCAACTTCATGTTAGCTAAAAACTGACTTTCTGTCCTAAGCGTGAAGTTTAGGAGAAGGCTCTCCCCTGCCCTCCTGCTCTCCAGTATAAAAATGCAGCTCCGCTGCAAGGAAACACTGGAGCAGACACTTCTGTCACTACCTCTGGATTTTTCAGAATCCTTCTACTCTTTTACTTCAATCTTTGGGTTTCCCTCTACTACACTGAAGTAAGTCTGACACCACAAACAGGCTACCAGTTTTTCAGCGCCCGATATGCTGAACAGCCAGAAACAGCAGCCGACTGCTCACAATACATCCAAGCCTTTACTACCAGCACCTCCTGCACCAGGTCTGAACCAGCGACCACAGAGTCCTCCAGGCCAAAACCCGCTGTTTGCCAGTGCAGGCCACTCATCTGAGGCTCAAAACACACCAACGGGCCAGGCCCCTCTGTCCCTAGCCCAAAAAGTGAGAAAATTAACAGTCACAGCAACCGCGCACAGCAAACCCGGGCTGGTTTATGCTTTTAAATACAGGCTACCGCGATTCCCAACCCCACATCCAGTTTCCACACTGGAAATGGCCGCAGCCCAAGACCTGCCACTGTTTCCTCATTAGGGGATTAACAACTTAAGCATCATGTGAATATCTTTAAGGTTTTAAAGCCCTAGAGATCCGTTACTCTCCATAAAGCCAGCTCGCCGCGCCTAGGCTCCGGCGAGTGGTCGGTCGGCCGGCCCCTCGGCACCAAGACCGAGCCCAGCCCGGCCGCCCCCACCCGCCCGGCTCCGAGCCCCGCGGGTTTGGGGGTTCTCTTCCCCCAGTAACACCCGCCCCACCCCGGCCCCGCCCGCGGAGCGACGTGCCTCACCGCAGGTCACCTTCTCCGCCGCTCCGAGCCCACGGCCCCCAACCGTGAGCCCACACACACACACACACACACACAACGGGGCCCACCTCAGGATCCCCTCAGGCCTAACCGGGCCTCAGGCCTCACCGGGCCTAAAGCCGGCCCCCGCCCACCCCGAGGCCTTCCCCAACACGCCGAGGCCGTCCGTCCTCCCTCCCCGTCCCGAAGCCCACCGTCCCGTACTTGTCGCCGCCACGCCGGCGGCCAGCCCGCCGATGAGGAGGAGGAGCTGCACCACGAGGCCGCGCTGAGCCGCCGCCATCGCCGCCCGCGCACCTCGGCCGTGTCTCGCGACTCCCCCTATAAAGCACCGCGCAGGGTCACGGGGGCGGGGCCGGGGAGGGACGCTCCCCGTCTCGACCAATCGCGCGGCGCTTCGCCGAGGTGTCCCGCCCACCCGGCCCGGTACGGCCAATCAGAGGGAAGAGGTTACAGAAACGCCCCTCCTCCTCCTCCTCCTCCGGCCTGCCTCCCGCGGGGAAGAGCCGGTTCGGGCCGGTCTCGCCGCGGCCACGCCCACCGACGCGGCAGGGCAGCCAATGGGGGGGCGCGGCGGGGGGTAATGGTCTGAGCGGCGCGCGGGGCGGGGTGGGGCTTCTCCTGCACGCGCGAAAGAAGGGGGGGCGACCGGGGAGGGGGGGGGCGGGTCCCGGCCGCGATCGTACTGAAGCGGCGTCGGGCGGGAGATCCCGGTCCCCATCCCGGTCCCGATCCCGGTCCCGAGGCGGCTCCGCTGCCGCCGCACGGCTCCGGCCTGCGGGGAGGCCGGGAGCGGGGATGGCGGGTGAAAACACACGCGTGAGAGGTCCCAGTCCCCCACCGGGGCGAGGGGCAGGCGCGGGGCAGCGGGGCCGGCCGGGGGGCTGCACCCCCACCCACCCCCCCCTCCCCTTCCCCGCCAGGCCGGGCCGGGGGACGTCGGGTTTCACCGGCACACCGGGGTCCGTCCTCCCCCGGGCAGGAGCCCCCTTATCGCCGCCGTGGCTGTGCCGGAGGCGCCCGGGGGGAGCCGGGGCCGCCTCCCCGCGGCGGGACGCATAGGAAGGGAACCGGGGGGCGCGACGGGGACAACGACCCCTATGGACAATGGCCCCTGCAGACGGCGGCGGGGCCCGTGCCGAGGCACAGCAGCAGCCCGCACACCGGCGACCCGCAGCCACCATCAGCCACGGTCCCCGCGCCGTGGTGGAGTACCCCAGGCACGGGGAGGGGGTCTCAGCCCAGGAGGAACTTCCCCGGGGGGGGGACGCCGAGCCCCGAGTGCCCGGCACCAGCCCAGCTGAGGCCCCTGATAACGCCGAGGGCTGCAGCAGGCGATAACCTGGTGCTCCAGCCCCCGTTGCTGGGCAAAGGGGCCTCCATGAGGCACCAGCTCCATCCCCAGCTCTTCCCCATCACCGGAGCCGTCCCTCGGCTGACCCAGGGACCGGAGGTGCGGGGACACAGGGCAGGGGGGCAGGAAGAACTGAGACAATGGGGTCCCAGCGTGCTCGCTGCGGGGATCCCCCGGCTCTTGTGAGCTCCCGGATCCTCCTGGAGTGTTTCTGCCCCCAGCACGTCCTGCCCGAGCACCCACTGCCATCCGCCGGCCGCCGCACCCCACCTCCCCACTGGAGGGGTTCGGCCGATGCTGCTCCCGCGGGGCAGAAATGGGGCAGAGCCCAGCACCCTGTGCCCAAGCAGCTGGTCCTGCTCTGGGCCAGCATGTCACATCACGTGGCCAGCGCTGCTGGGGGTTTCTCAGTCACCCAGGCTGGGGCAGAGAGGCTGCCCGGGCCCCTGGTGCCCTTCTGAGGGGGGGACAGTGAGCAGCAGGGAAGCCACCCCCCCTGAGATCTGCAGGGTCAAGGTTGGGGGGCTCCCGGGCACCCCAGGACAGCTCACAGGGCCACCGGGAGTGTGACCCCGTCACCTGCAGCAGCATCCTGAGTGTGGCAGGAGGCGACCGGCTGCAAGGAGCCAGCGAAGGCAGGGGGTACACGGACATGGCGATTTGTGCCCTGGGACCAGCCAGGGTGGGGGAAGCCGCTGGGGGCACATGGAGCAGCCCCCTGGGAAAAGGAAAGGGGGGGGAGGCTGGCTTAGAACCATGAGCCTGGGCAGCCGCTGCTCCAGCTGGGTGACCTTGGAAGCCATTTGCCAGGCCTGAGTGAAGTGACAATAATCCTATTCACCTTTTAGCCTCATTTCCTAAGGCAACAAAGCACATGCCTCTGCCACGTGCGGTCGCAGGTGCCACTCAAACCCCCATCCCCTTCGCACACCCCCAGGCAGGGGGAGCTTTGCTCATTACCCCCCTGACAAGCTTTGCCCAGGGGGGTGGGAGATGGGGCAGGAGTCCCCCAGGGGTGGCAGAGAGCCCCAGGCAGAGGGTTTTCCAGGGGCACATCCCCCAGGAGCTGGTGGCGGAGCTGAGCTGCCCAGCCCCGGGGGGACGAGGCGCCAGCGATGCCGCTGGGTTGGAGCAGGGCGGCCGGCAGCTCGCGTGTCCCGGCTAGTCCTGGCCCATGGGCTCCTGGCGCTCCCAGATCAGAGCAGCCACGAGGGCCCCAGGCACCCATCAGCCACCTGCCCAGGCAGGTCTGCGCCGCACGGCTGGTCCCGGCAGAGCAGGAGGGGGAAAAACACCTTCCCCATCAGAGCCGGAGGGATGTGAGGGCTTGGCGGAACTCACCTCCCTGCCCAGACAGACCCCGACCGCATCGGCCACGGCTCCGGGCAGAGGCAGCGAGAGCTGCACCCTCCTTGGGAAGGCCAGAGATGGTCTCCATGCCAAAGGCAGCTCTGCCGGTTCAGGGAGGGAGGGAAGAGGGTCACGGCGAGACCCCAGGACACCCTGCAGCCCCTAGCCCCAACCCTACAACAGCAGCCAGCCCACGGCTGACAGGGACCCCCTGCCCCGCAGCCTGGGCACCGCGGGGCAGAGCCTCACCCACGCACCACACAGCCGCTCCCTTGCAGTACTTTATTAAATAGTTTCCAAAAAAAAAAAAAACCAAAAACAAAAACAAAAAAAACCCAGAAGCAGAAAGACTCAGAACTACCCCGCCCCTCCCAGCTACTTAAAAACTACAAACAGCCCATCCCCAGGCCCTGCAGTGCCAGGCGGCTCCAGGCACCTCCTGCCTGACATCCTCAGCTCTTCCCACATCCCGGCCCTGAACATCGTGGGAAGGGGTGGCAGGAGGGTCCCACCGGGGACGGCAGCGCTCACCCTGCAGCCCTCGCTGCTCCGACACCTCCAAGGCTGT
This sequence comes from Fratercula arctica, assembly GCA_947846985.1. Lineage (NCBI taxonomy): Eukaryota > Metazoa > Chordata > Aves > Charadriiformes > Alcidae > Fratercula > Fratercula arctica. Next base: position 3,393,539 of record CANTUZ010000022.1, on the reverse strand, counting down.
AGAAAGCTACACAACGCTCACACGCTCCCCCCCCCGACCCCCGAAAGCCACCACTCACCGGCTCCGCAGCCTCCCCCAGCCGCTCCCCCCAACACGGGGCTCAACGTGCCCAAACGATGGGCAGCCCCCACCAGGTTTTGCCGTCACTCCTCATCCAGCCAGAGCCACCAGTTCCCAGGTTTCTGTGCATTCGTGAATGCCCCAACGTGACTTCCCCCTCCCCACCCGCCCCTCACCCAGCGAGTTTATAAAATAGGGTTTGTTTTTTTTTTGCTTTTTCTACAAAGACAGTGGTGGGATTTCCTTTGCAACAGCAGAACAGTCTCCCTCCGAGGTAGAGAGTTAATTTCAGGGCTGACAGATCCTAAATTCAAACCAGTTTGTCCTAGCTGAGGTAAAATTCTGTAGTTTATAGTAAGTGTAAGTTTTGCAATGCCAGAGGGCCATCAAGATTCCTCGTTGCCGGAGTCATCCTCATCACCGTAACAGCTCTCTGCTTCCTCTTCCATCTCATCGTCCTCATAATAGTCATCATAGAAGAGGTCTGAGCCCTCATCTGGGGCCGGAGTCTTGGTCTTCACGCAGTACTCTGCCAGCGTGGTGGGGACCTTCACGCCATCCCGCTCAGCGTCCACCTTCGTGCCCAAGACTTGCTTCCTGGGGGGCGAGAAGTGGGGGGTGAGGACGGAGCTTTGCACAGCACTCCCACATCACCGTGTGCAGCTCGGCCCATGGGGACACCCGGTGACGCCGCCCTTCCCCTCTCACGGGTCGCTCACCAGCCCAAGAGCGGTGAAAGGGCAGGAGAGGGAGCAAACACGGAGCAAATGTGGCTGCACCATGACGTGCCCCCGCTCCAAGGGCCTCCTTGCCATGCCGGGGCTGGCCAGTCCGCAGTTCAGGACCTTCCTGTGCTGGTCCCCTGAGACAGCCCCGACAGCAGGGCCGTGCTGCCACCACATCTGCTACAAACCCAGATCCTCAGCTCTGGAGCCAAAAAAGGGCGAGGGCTCAGGCTGAGAGCAAAGCTGGGCACATAACCCGGCCCAGCTTCTCCCAAAAGCCACACCGGGAGTCAGAATCCTTCCCTCCTACCATCCTGCAGATGGGACTCAGCAGGGCAGGATGTGCCCTCAAGATCCTGCCATCCCCTGTGTCCTACAGGGTCGCATCTCCCAGTACGTCCTCCCGAGAGTCGCACAGCGCTGCGGGCCCGGAGCTCAGCTCAGCACACACCTGATGATGTCCGTGTACTCCCGGTCCTTCCCTTTGCTCTCCTTCCACTTGCGGTACATCACGGAGGCGTCCACGTTGGCTGGAGAAAACGTGTTGGGTTCATTCAGCAGCGAGATCACGCTCAGGAGAATGGTCCTGGCAATCAAGAAACGTGAGCAGGTAAGAGCCGAGGCGGGTCAGCAACTGCCCGGGCCCTGGCAATGGCAGCAGCCGCGGTGTCACAGCGCTGCCACGTTCCGCGGGTCAGGAGAGCCTGGTGCTGCCCCACCAGCGAGGCGGATCTCGGCGAAGCTGAGCAGGCCAGGCAGGAGACAGCAGTGCACGGGCTGTCGGGCTCACCCACGTCCCGCGCAAGCTCTAACTCTTCCTCAGCAAAGCACACAGCCCGAGCGCCTTTCAACAGCCTCCAGGCATAGAATCACAGAATGTGTTGGGTCGGAAGGGACCTCTAAAGCCCATCCAGTCCAACCCCCTGCAGTGAGCAGGGACAGCTTTAACTAGATCAGGTTGCTCAGAGCCTCATCCAGCCTGGCCTTGGATGTCTCCAGGGATGGGGCCTCCACCCCCTCTCTGGGCAACCTGGGCCAGTGTCTCACCACCCTCAGCATAAAGAACTTCTTCCTAATGTCTGATCTAAACCTGCCCTGCTCTAGTTTAAAGCCATTGCCCCTCGTCCTGTCACTACATGCCCTTGCAAACAGCCCCTCCCCAGCTTTCTTGTAGGCCCCCTTCAGGGACTGGAAGGCCCCTGTAAGGTCTCCCCGGAGCCTTCTCTTCTCCAGGCTGAACACCCCCAACTCTCTCAGCCTTGGGGTTGTTCATCCCTGCATCTCCCGCAGGCGTCGTGAGCGGAAGGCAATCCCCACCTCCCCGCGTTCCCATCCCTGCCCACAGCTCCCTCCCGCACAGCCCTTACCGCACGTTCTGCGTGGGGTTCCACCGCTCAGACGGCAGCTCCCCGCTCTGCGGGTCGTCCACCGGCGGGTGCAGGATGGAGATGCAGACATCGCCGGTCTGAAAGCACAACCAAAACGGGATCCTTAGGAGCTGCTGCCCCACGCGCCCTCCAGAAGCAGCTTGGTCCCATGTTCCCAGTGTTTGCTCTTCACTTCTCAACCCCAGCCTGGTCCATCAGTCCCCGCGAAGGTCCCCGCTGTGCTGCCCGCAGCCTCGGATAAATACCCTGCGATGGCCGGCACGGTAGAGATGGGGCTCCCCAACCACGTACCGCAGCCCTCCCGCTGCCCACCCGACACAGCCCGACCCCACGGCACCCCCAGGCAGCCACCCACCCCCCCAGGGCCACACGCAGCGTCCACCCTTGGCTTCAGCGTGATGTCCCCGCTCGCCCAGCGTGGGAGCCTTCAAGCCTGGCTGACCTGGAACCAGCTCCAGGGCTGGAGACAGGCTGCTGTAAGCTCGTTAGCTGCATTTCCAGTGCCAGGCACTGAAGACCGAAGGCACAGGGTTGCCAATGCCATGCTCGTGACAAAGGCTGGCATTTTCACCCCGTGCAGTCGCAATAGACGGCCACGTGCTCCCCTGCCTGTCCGAGACACGCCACGCTGCCCCAGGCGACCTACCTCGTAGATGTTGGGGTGCCACATTTTGGTTAAGAACCTAAAGGCAGGAGGAGAATAGGGGTAGTCGATGGGAAACCGGAGACGAGCCTGCAAGGAAACAATAAGGAGAAGTCAGCATCAGCTTGCGAGAAGGAAGGGAAGGAAACCACAGGTCTCCCGACACCAGCAGGGAAAAGGAACCTCTGCCAAGTCCAGCTGTGCTCCTGCAGAGGCAGAGCCCCCGCCAGCAGGACGCTGGCAGCGCGGCCACCCTGCCACTGTGGCAGCTCCTTCGCCACCATCCTGCCCCATAAGTGGGGCCCACTCACGCCATCCCGGTGCTCTCAGACACGGAGGGAGGCAGCAGGAGCTGGTGGTGCCGGTCCTGCACGTGCCTCGCACGCTCACTGCCCACTCCCATGGCACAGGGCGACAACATCAAGAAGAGTGTGGCCAGCAGGTGGGGGGAGGTTCATCCTCCCCCTCTGCTCTGCCCTGGGGAGGCCACAGCTGGAGCGCTGGGTCCAGTTCTGGGCTCCCCGGTTCCAGAAGGACAGGGAACTGCTGGAGAGGGGACAGCAAAGGGCTGCCGAGATGCTGAGGGGATGGAACACCTCTCTGATGGAGAAAGGCTGAGGGATTTGGGTCTCTTCAGGCTGGAAACAAGACGACTGAGGGGGGATCTTATCAACGCTTATAAATCCTGAAAGGGGGGTGTCAGGAGGATGGGGCCAGGCTCTTCTCAGTGGTGCCCAGCGACAGGACAAGGGGGAACGGGCACAAACTTGACCATGGGAAGTTCCATCTCAACACGAGGAGGAACTTCTTTGCTGTGAGGGTGGCAGAGCCCTGGCACAGGCTGCCCAGAGAGGTGGGGGAGTCTCCGTCTCTGGAGACATTCCAACCCCGCCTGGACGCGTTCCTGTGCCACCTGCTCTGGGTGACCCTGCTGTGGCCGGGGGTTGGAGGAGATGATCTCCAGAGGTCCCTGCCAACCCCAAAATTCTGTGATTCTGCAACACCGAGGACAGGCTGCTCCGGGATGGGGGTCTGGGGGCTGCAGGGTGGCAGACAGGGCTGGGGGCCACTCGCCCGAATAAACCGAGTGGCACTCGGACACTTGGAGCCAGACTGTGAGTCCGACATCATCCCCGGTCCGGCTGCCGGGGACATGCCGTGGCCGCGCCACAGGAGGGAAGGCTGTTTACCCTTCAGAGCTCACAGGGAAGGAAGCATCAGGTGCTCGGTGCTCCGATTAACACACCGAATCTCTAAAAATAGCCTGTCAACACTGAGGGGGGAAAAAAAAAAAAAAGAGACCAAGTCAAAACTGGCCGCAGCGCATAGCTCAGGGGCTAAAAATAAAAGCACATGAAGATCACGCCACAGCCTCCAGCGCCAGCGGAGACGACTGTCCCACCGCTGGCGTTCCTGCGGGCAAGAGCCGCAAAAAAACAAGGGATTGAAGCAGGCCAAAGAGACGGGCCCGCTGTCGGCCCCCGAGGGCGAAGGCTGAGGCGGCACAGAGACGCACAGCAACACCCTCATCCTCCCAGAGAGCGGTCGTCCCAGCCCACCGGCGCCAGGCATCCCAGGAGGACGGGGGCAGCTTCTCCCCCCTGTCGTCGCACAACACGCGGTGACTGTTCCGGTTTTCAGGTGCTTCCAGGCTCTGGAAGGAAACTTCCAGATAGAGATTCACCCCCTGCTCCCAAAAAAAAAAAAGCCAAGGGCCAGAAGGCAATGAACAAACAAAACGTTGAGGATTTAAAACACACAACAGATCCCTGAACACTTTTGCTCCCTCGGTTCGTGTACACAAGAATGTAGGCACTGGATCCGTGAAGCCAACGACCCAACCGACGACCCCGACTTCGACCCGGGATCACTCTTCACCCGTGGAACGAGCCCCACGAGCCTGGCACGGGCCCCGTTCAGGAGGGCAGCTGCAAGCGTGGCTTCGGATCCTTCTGGAATTACAGCCCCGACAATAGGCAACGCTGCCAAACCCAGCCGTCAGCGAACAGCCGTTAAAAGATTAGCGTAGAAGGCAGAAAGACATCTGTCCTCCTCCCCAGCGCCCAACCCCAGCTCCATCCTGGGTTCCGCTCTCCGAACCCTGCCAGGATCCATCCCCGGCACACGCTGATCTTACAGCGAGTCCAAGGAGCCCCCGACCGCAGCAGGGCCGTCCCTACACACGTTACCGTCTTGCCTTCCAGGCTGGCCCTTTGTCTGACCGCTCTGCGGCACGGGACAAGGGGCGGAAAGAAGGAAAAGCACGGCGGTGGCTGGGGCTGGATGCGTTTTGTGTCTGCATGGAGCTTCGGGGCGGCCCAGGGCAGAGCACACGCACACAGCAACACGCAGCCCTGTGCTGGGCTCCGGCCAAACAGCTGAACTCCGCAGAATAATCTCCTTTGTTGTACCGGAGGGGATGAGAACAAAACCAGCCAGAGGCGAAGCGATGCCAAAGGGGACTCGGAAAGCAACTCTGCTTTGCCGCACAGGAACAGGGGGATGTTACCATGAGCTGGAAGAGGACTCAGCCCCTTCGCTCTCCTCTTACACAGAAAGTCTCACCTACTGCCACCAAACATCGCTGACGCTGGGAGCTCTCAGGCACAAAACAGGGGCATGAGCTGCTGAAAGGGTGAGAGTTCAAAGAGCCTCCTGCCGAGGGCCGAAAGAGGCTACAGAAAAAGACGTAATTTCAGCGAAGAGATAAAACCTGCCTCAGAAGCATCAGGCTTGCTGTCACCGCCCCACCACGGGAAAAACAAACCTCCCAGGTTGTCGGGCACTGCTGACCCTCGGGGTGACTCACCCCGGGTGCATCCCCACCCTGCCAGCAACAGGATGAAGCCAGAGAGCTCACAGTGGAGGAGGGAGGAAGAGAAAAGAGGAAGAAAACAGCTACGCAGGTTGCACAACACCTGGGAAGAGCGCATACACATCCTCCGGATAGGGACTGCGCAGGCCGGCCGCACACGTCTTCTCCCGGCTCAAACCCCAAACAAACCCACGACACCTGCTCCCCACCCAGCTCGGCCTGAGCCGGGAGAGTCCTTTGTCTCTTCCCTCTGGTTCGGTGGCGATGCCTCCGACCCCCTCCAGGAGAGGGGGAACACAAGCAGCCCCGAGCTCCGGCACCCATAGACCGGGGGAAGGAGGCAGAGCCCTTTGGGGGGGCCAAATCCCCCTCCCAGCGCAGGGAATCCTTGCCCAGTTTGGCAGCAGGTGGGCTCCCCCCTTCACCCTGGCAGCAGCCCAGGACCCCCCCAGCTCCCAAATCCCAACGCCCCAGAGTGCCCTGTCACAGACCCGCCTCTCAGCACCCCTCAAGCCCGGGAGCACCCTGTCATGCTGCCCCAGTGCCCACCTCAACCGGACACCCACCGCCCCTTCCCAGCGTCTCCCCACTCTGCCTCCCTTCCAAAACCCCTTCCCAAGCCATCCTCCCCCCAGCGCGTGCCCCAACACCCTCCACTCAGCCTTCGCCCCCGCTAAGCCCCGTCTCCCACCCCACACCTCACCCCCCCCAGACCCCCCGACCCACACACCAGCCCTCCCCCCCCCACACGCCACCAGAGCTCCGCCTCCTCCAGACCTCGGTCCTCGCGACCCCGCACGCCCCCCTGCCGCCCCCAATCCCTCACCTTGAAGTACCCGCCCTCATAGTAGGTGTTTGGGGGGCCGAAGATGGCCACCTCCCAGTTGTAGAGGTCCCCCTCGTCCACCAGGTTGACCCGGAACCCTTCCACGGGCTCCTCCTGCAGCCCTTTCAGCTCCAGCAGCAGCGCCTTCTGCGAGCTGGGCACGACGGGCCGCGCCATGCCGAGGAGCGGGGTAGGCCGCGAGCGGAGCCGGGGACTGGCGTAGTCGCGGCGGCGGGGCGGGGGCGGCGGGGCCGGCGCTGCTGCTGCGGGGCCGCTGCGAGCGCAGCCGCGCGGGGCACGCCGGGAGGTGTAGTCCGCCCGCGCGGGGCGGGGCCATCTCAGGCTCCTCCTCCTGGTCGATATCGGCCTATCAGAGCGCACCACCGGCCCGCGGGGGGGTGGGGCAGGGAGAGAGCTCCTCCCCCCGGGCGCTATCGGCCTATCAGAACGCACTCACGGTGTGGGTGGGCATGGCAAGATGAGGGCTCCTCCCCCGGGTGCTGTCGACCTATCAGAGCGCACCGGCGGCTCGCAGAGGGGCGGTGCAAGGGGATGGATCCTCCCCCCAGGCGCTGTCAGCCTATCAGAGCGCAGTAAAGGCGCGGGGGGCGGGGCTCCTTCCCGGCAGCCCCCGGGGCGCGGCGGCCCGCTCGGAGGGACGTGTCGCTGCTGCCGCCCCCTTGCGGCCGGTTCTCCTGCCCGGCATCCCCCAGCCCGCGCGGGGGCCGCCTCAGAGACCGCCGCTGCCCCCCGGGCTCCAGCCAGGCCCCGGGACACCCTCAGCACCGTGACCGACGTCGAATCCTGCTCCGGGGCTCGGATGCGGCCGTGCCGCTTCGGAGCAGCGTTTGGCATCGGTGAAGCGTTTTACGCCTGCCCGGGTCAGCCGGGAGGGAGCGCCCAGCGGCCGCTGCGCCCGCGTAACGCCGCAGGGGGGTTCGCAGGGCTGAAGGGGAAGCGGGGGCGGGTCCCGGCGGGGCGGGTCTCCGGCGTCGCGGGTTCCCTCCTCCCCACCTGTCACATCCTGTCACCTGCACGTTGTTTAGCAGCCACCGCCTGCGGCCTCGCCCTCCCACCCCCAGGGACCAAAACATCCGCTCAGCAAAACACGACAAACATCCCCGAGCACGAATGGCATCTCCCGGCTCCTCTTATTATTTTTTTTTTTGTTAGTAACTCCCAAGTGCTCTGCATTCCCCTGCCTCCGGCCGGGCAGGCTGCTACAGGCTGCTACGGGCTGCCCACATCAGCCCCCGGAGAGAGAAACTGCCCCAAGGATCCGAGCGCGGCTGCGGTTCATCCCGGCACAAAGTGCTGCCAGGCAGTAAAGAAATTGGCCACTAAAAAATAATAAAAAGCTTTAATGTCTCACCGTAAACCAATAATTGTGTAGTATAAATAATTAACACAGACAAGTTCAAATAAATAACACATGGTTCAACATGCAGCTCTGTTCAAAAGCCACGGATGACCTCAGGGAAGGGGGTTTGTCTCGTCTTGACCTGGCGCTCCGCATCCCAAATCGCTCTGGAATCCATAGCGCTCTGCAGCTTCGCCTGAGAAGTCATCGCTCAGGAACGAGCTTTTATGTTCGGAGCCCGGCCGGCAGCGGGCAGAGGCAGTTGGGTAAACGCCGAGCGAGGGGGCAGCAGGGACAGCTCATCGCCCCACAGCTCGGCTGCCGGCAGAGGCAGAACCCCTCTGGCTCCCAGCCCTTCCCAGGGAGGTTTCCTTCCCAGCCAGCCGTTTCTCATCTGCTGTGCGTTTAAAACGTTTTGCTGAATAAATAATGCTTTACTGAATCCTGACAGCTGGGGGTAGCTAAGCATTGCCCCCCACTTCACAGGAATGTGTGAAACAAACCCAAAAGCAGAAACAAAGTTCCCCGCTGAAGCTGCACGACGTGACATTGCCCCGGGGCTGCGACGCAACTGCAGGATATCTGGAGGTCCAGCCCCACATTTACTTCATTCTGGCTCATTTGTAATGACTAACGCTGCCCTACAGCTTACCGGCCTCCTTGCAAGTCCCAAATTAATGCCTAAAAAAAGATTTACTAACGAACGGCAGACGGATTGCAGGAGCCGCAGCTGGGAGCTGCACAGCAGGGAGGGAGGGATCCAGCACTGGGCGGGGGGGGGGGCCGGGCACCCATCGGCTTGATCCAGGGAGGGAGCGTGGCAATGGGGAATCTCATCAGGCAGCGCCCGGCCGCTCCGGCATCCGCCATCCAGCTCAGTGCCGGGCCTGGTGCCCCTTTGCATGAGCAGTTCCGTGCGGAGCAGGCGCAGTCTGCGTTGCTGCCGGCCGGGCCTTACTCCACGGGCTTCACTTTTGCGACGAACAAGGCGGTGGCTTTCTTCAGGAACTCCTCCCGGCTCATGGAGCTGCCGAGCTTCCTCTCCTGCAGCGCCCGGTCCATGGCCAGGGCCAGGCCGTCTGGCCCCAGCCTGGAGCCGGCCTCCAGGTAGCGGCTGGGCAGAGCAATGTGGCCAATGCCCAGGGCGTCCTCCAGCGCCCGCAGCACGGCCTGGCACACCCGCCCGTCAGCGGTGCCCGAGCCGCCGTCCAGGACGCCGAAGAGCGCGTCCGCCTTGGCGGCAAACTCCAGCAGCACGAAGCAGGTGAGGACGCCGTAGCGGAAGACGTCGAAGGGCACGGCTTCGTGGTCGCGGCAGCGCACGCGGCCCAGCAGTGCAGCCGCCGCCTCCACCGGTGCTCCCCCGTGCTGGCAGATGCGCCGCAGCAGCTCGCTGTACAGCCGCCCGTCCACGCCCGCTTTCCGCCGTCGCCCGCCGGCCCCCAGCACCTCGTAGGCCGCGCCGGCGTTGCTGTCGAAGGCCGTCCTGTCGCGATACGGCACACAGACAGAGGCGCGGCCTCCCACCCCCAGCCCGCCCCGCCCCGCACTACAGCTCCCGGCATGCCCCGGGCGCCGCCCCCGCTGAGGGGAGGCCGCCGCCGCCGCGGGGCACGCCAGGAGCTGTAGTCCGCCGCCGCCCGCACCTGTGGGAGTGATGAGCCAGGCGCACGTACCACAGCGCCCGAGCCAGGCGCTGCGGCGGCCCCGGTAGCTCGGCGGCGGCCTCCCCTGCCGCGCCGGGGCTGCCCGGCACCAGCCGCTCGAAGTAGTCGGCCAGGAAGGAGACGGGCTCCTCGGGCCGCGCCTCCAGCACCTTCAGCAGCGCTTCCCGCACCATGGCGGTGACGCCGGCCCGCAGTAGGAACTCAGCCTCGCTCCCCAGCTCGCCGGCCGCCGCCCGGCCCGGCTCCGCCGGCCCGCTGCCCGCCGCCGGAGCCGGAGCGGGGGCCGCCCGCCGCTTCTCGTACGCCGCCATCTTGGCTGCGGGCCGTGAAGGCCGCTTCCGGCCATCTTGCACTGCCCTGCGGCCGGTTACGGAAGTTCCCGCGTCTCCATCTTGCAGACTGGCAGCCAATCGGCGGGCGAGCGCACCGCCCCCTGGGGCGTCGCCATTGGGCGAGGCCGCGGGCCGCCATTTTGCGTGTGGGCAAAGGAGCCGCCCTGGCGGCTGGAACGCGGCGGCCGCCATGCCTATTCTGGGCAGGTGCCCCGCCCTTAGCGACCGGCCGTCGCTTCGGACGCTGCCCGGGGACCCGCCCCGCGCCCGGGGCCTCCCGCGGGGCCGGGGCCGGTGAGGGGCTGCGGGGCCGGTGAGGGTTGAGGGGCCGGAGAGGGGCTACAGGGCTGGTGAGGGGCCAGGGCCTGGTGAGGGGTCGCAGGGCCCGGTGACAGTGAGGGGCTGCAGGGCTGGTGTCGATGAGGGTTGAGGGCCCGGTGAGTAGCCGTGGGGCCACTCCAGCCTGGCAAAAGGCCATTGAGACATGGTTCCAACAAAAACACTTTATTGGAGCACCTCACACCACGGGCTGAGGCCCTGCTCCCCTCTGCCCGTGCCCAGGGGATGCACACACCCTCCTCTGTCGTGACAGATGATCGGCCATCGCTCTCCCACTCACCCCCCTCAGTGCCAGGAGCCCCCACAGCCGCCCCCCACCCCAGCGCCGGCCCAACGTGATCCGGCCCCACAACTGTCCCCGTCCCCCTGCCACCGTGGACGACTCTGCTCATCTCCCTTCCAGCCTCCCCCTCTCGGGGTGTCCCGCAGGCAGCCCCAGGCTCTCCTCTCCCGCAGGACTCGAATCCAGGAGCTGAGCAGTTCCCGGTGCTCGGAGGCCTCCAAGGCAGCACAGCCCCTCACAAGCCCCCCGGCATCCTGGGCAGCAGCAGCCTCAGGCATGGATGAAGCTTTCAAAAGCAGCGGCAGCTCACAGGTCTCTGGGTCCTGGAGTGCTTGTCCTGGGATGGGGGCTGCTCTTCTCCCGGGTGTCACAGCAGCGTCCCACGCCCCACCAGCTCCACCGGTCCCTGCTGTGATCAGGGCAGCCGGGCTCCAGCGGCTGCTCGTCGTCCCGGGGCCAGGCGAGGCCAGCAGCAGAAAGGGCGACAGCAGGGGGGTCCAGAGGGCTGTGGGCATCTGTCAGCAGCTCCCGCTCCTAGGACAGCTCATACTGAGATCTGAATCGTTTCCACAGGCGATGAGACATGACACCGGTCACGATCAGCCCCAACAGTGAGAACGTTGTCCCTGCAGCGATGGCAGGGCCTGTGCTGACCGTATCTGCGGAGACAGCAGAAGGATGTATAATCGCAAACAGACTCTGCCCACGCCAGCAAATACCAAGGGGTGAGCACCGAACGTGGCACTGACATAACTTGCTGCAGCCCAAGCCCAAGCGATGGGGGGTAGGAGAGGGGGCTGCAGACCACCACTCACCGTCCGAGACCGTCAGCTGCAGACTGACCACCTGGGAGCGGTGGCCGAGGAGGATGCACTGATAGTGGCCCTGGTGCTGGGCCTCGGCGTGATCCAGCCGCAGCGTGGAGCTGCTGCCCGCCGCCTCCTCCTGGTACTGCGAGAGGGCCACAGGGGTCTGCAGCCAGCGGACGGTGGCGTTCCCCGTGCACCGGGCATGGCACTCGATGCGCAGGGCCCTGCCCCGCGTCCCATTGGGAGGCAGAGACCAAATCTGCAAGCTGCAGGCGGGCATTGTCCCCACGGACAGCCCTGTCCCCTTCTCTGCCGGGGCAGAGGTGTCTGCAGCCGTCCTCTGCGCCTCAGTTGGGGGGCTCACAGTGCCGGAGCTGGGGAGCGTGGTGGTGGCCAGACGTGCCGTGGGACTGCCTGTGACGAGGTCCCGAGGAGCAGGGCGCTCCATGGAAGGGGGTTCGGTGGCAGCAACCGGCTCCAGGATGGTCTCAGCGCCGGGCTCCTGTGCTGTGGTGGTCAGGGCTGTGCTGGGATCATGTGTGGGGACACTCGGCTCTGGGGGCAGCGCTGTGGTGGTCATGGGCCTGGCTGTGCTGGGGCTTTCTGTTGTAGCCACCGCTCTCCAGGGGCTGCCTGTGGAGGTGGCCATGGCCACCGGCTGCTCTGTCACAGCTGCAAACACAGCAGGTCACAGGTGGTCTTGTCACGGCTGGGATCCAGGATGGAGCCTCTCTGGCACACGTTATCCCCATGGGGTGACAGCCCCCGATGGCCTCATCCTCCTCCACCCCACAAACATGCCGGCCCCAGGCAGGGAGCAGGAGCAGCACAGCAGGAGGGACGGGGACACGGATGGGGACGGGAGATTGGCAGAGCGGCACAGAAATGGGGGCTGCTCCAGTTCCAGCAAAGCTATTTCAAGCAGCAGAGGGCAGTGGGGGCCGGTTCTGGTGGATGGGGCAGCGCGCGGTCCTGGGGTCCCAGCTCCCACCCTGGCACTCACCCCTAGCGCTCGCCGCCACAGATGCCACCCGGGTGAACGTCTCCTGCCCGATGCTCAGCGTCACCTCGCACCTGAACTCCACCCCTTCTACCACGTCCTTCCCAGCCACTGGCAGCGTGGACACGATGTCAAACAGCTCCTCTTCGGTCTCCATGACACTGAAATCCGCCCCCTCCAGTGCCTGGTCCCCCCGGTACCAGGTGAGCACCAGCTCTGTGTACGGGTAGACCTGCTGGGCCGAGCAGCGCAGGCTGGTGGGCTGCCCTGGCTCCAGGCCACGGGGGTCTGCATCCAGCTGCAGCGTGTCCGGGAGGGCTGAGGGGGGAATTGCAGCATCAAACGCTGATTTTTGGCATTTCTGCCCAGGAGGGAGCGGGCTGTCCCTGGGGGAGGCAGGACTTTGCTAGGGAGGTGGCGAGGCACGGGCTTGGGGGATACTTACCGTAGACCTTCAAGGAGACAGTTTGCTGGTAGTACTCCCCGTGGCAGGTTCCCTGGCAGACCTTGGTGCCCGCCATGGCGACCACGGCGCTGCTGATGTGCAGGATGCTGTGGGTGGGGAAGGAGGTGATGCTCCCCAGGTTGGTGTCCAGCCCCTTCCACTGCACCGTGCCCCCCGCACAGGCCAGGGAGCAGTTCAGCTGAGCCGATCCCCCGTACCGCACCACCAGCTGCTGCGGCATCACCACCAGCTTGTTAGTGGGTCGCCCTGGGTGGAGGAAGGAGGAAAAACGTGGGGTTTAGGGAAGGGGACAATCACCAGGACCCAGTTGTTTACAAGGCAAACAGGGTGCTGGTTCCCCCCTTTGCTGAGAAGCGGACAGTCACGCTCAGGCACCGCAGAAGCTCCATCCCCATCACTATGGCGGGGGGGGCACTGCTCGTTAGCGATGGCTCGTTAGGGATGGCCGAGGCTTCCCCCGCAGTGCCCTTGTAGTGGGACAGCCGCTCGTCGAAACCAGGCATTGGGAGCGCCACAGAGCCAACACGCCTGTGGCGATTGCCAGCCCGCGTCTGCCCCATCGCAGGCTTTGCTGCTTGATCCATCTCTGTTTAAATCACTGAGATTTTCCAGCCATTTCATGGGGAAATGAGCCCAAACGCCCCTTCCCCCCAGTTCTCATCCTTCACCAGCACCGCTGCTCTTCTGGCAGCGGGACAGCCGATCCCAGCCAGGCACACGCTCCGCGGCTCTGAGCACCGGGCTGCGGCACCAGGACGAGGAACGCTGTGAATGTGGCACACGTGGGACACGACAGCCGCTGAGGAGATCCTGGGGCTGCGTTGGCCCACGGTGCCATACGGCAAAGCAGAGAGAGCAGCGGGCAGCGCCGGGGTAAAGGATCGGCACGGCTCTTGACCGCCGCAGCACTCACCACTGCAGCCCCACAGCAAGCCAAGGAGGAGGAGGAGAGGAGCCGGCTCCATCGCCTGCAGAGCCAGCAGCGGGGCAGGGCAGCAGCAGCAGGGGCTGGTTTTCCTTCCTTTCCTCCTTCCAGGGAGCAAATGCCGCCAGCCCCGTCCTCAGCCCTTCTTAAGCTCTGCAGGAACCGCCCCCGTGAGCACCGGCCCCTGGGCCCCCGCGAATTTCCAGCCCGAGGGGTATTTCCAGAGGGAGGTTTCTGATTTTCTTCCAAGTTCAGCTTTTGCACAACACCCAGCTCCGCAGCCGAGGGCTGTGCTGGGAGCCCCAGGAGGGCCCTTGGCCTGAAGGGTCCCCACATGGCTGCAGGGTGCCCTGTCACCCCACCGGGCAGCCCTGCGCCGGCTCCTGCTCCCCAAGACGCGGCCGAGATCCCAATTCTCCCTGGGCTCTGCTGTTCCCCCTGGAAAACCAGCCCTTTTCATATCTCAAGCACCCGTCGCTGGAATGAACCGTCGTGGGGCTGGCTGGGGAGGTGTCTCTTTGGGAGGGATGGTCTCAGCATGAGGGCACATGGGAGGAACCTGTCCCCGAGCCCTGTCTGCCCCGAAACGGGGGGATTTGGAAAGGTGCATCCCCCAGGCTGGAGGTGTCCCTGCCAGGTTTGGGTACTGCTCAGCAGCACCGCAATTATTCCCAGAACAGGGAGTTTGCGGGGTGTAAAGGTTGGGTTTATAGTATAGCTGGAGAAAGTGTTACCATGTGGAAGATGTTGATTACACCATGTTTTCTAGCCCCAAGGCCCTGGCACAGCCTCAGCGCCTGTCCTCTGGCTCATAGCAGGTCTGGTATCGCTTCCTTGCTCCTACCCAGCTCCCCGGGAGGAGACGGGCCCGATTCTGCCCCCTCCCGTCCCGCCGGGCTGTGGCTGAGGCCAGGGAAAGCACTGAAGGGCCAAGGCATGGGATGTGCCCAGCCCTGCACCTCCTGTCGCAGAAGGTGGAAAGTCGGCGCAGGACCTGGCCCTTTCCCATCCGGGAGCTCTCCAGAGATGCAGCTCCGAGGACTGGGCGCGTCGCGCATCCTTTCAGGAGACCGAGTAATTAATCCTCCGATGGTCCAAGAGGCCTCCGCGCAAGGGAAGTGCTCTGTAAACAGCCGCCATCAAGTATGCACATTCACTCAAAGCTGGGTGATTAATGGCTCTGGGGTTTTTGTTCCTTCCATCCTGTGTTAACAGAGCCACTTCCCGCAGTTCCCAGCAGCTGGTGGAGCCCCCAGCCCAGCCCTGGTGGGGGACAAGCCGTGGCTCTTCCCAGCAGTGAGCCCAGGACACCCGAGGACACGCACAGTGCCAGGGTTTCACCTCCTGCTCCCACAGCCCAAATCCATGGTGGCCGGTCATCGCACGAGGCCTCGCTGGTCCCTCCGTGGGTGACGGGCGAGCAAATGCCTGGGAGGGACCGGTCAGGGCTGCAGACCCACAGCGGAGAGCAGACGGGTAAAGCACCAAGCGATGAGTTACTTCACTGGGGGAAGGATTGCTTCCTAATGCCACCAAGTGAGAGTTTAAAGAAGGGAAATAACGTCCTCACAGACCACTCTCGCTGCTACAGGATTTCGGGGCAGGAGGGGCAAAACAGACAGTAAAAAAATAAGTTATCCAAGCCCTGGAAGCCAGCCTTGCCCGGGGTCTGGTGCAGCTTTCAGCTGGGGCTCCTACAACGATGGACAAACACCAGCAGGTCCTGGGGGGATCAGCCCTGGCCTTTCGGTGCCAGGTCCGTGCCTTGTGCTGGGGGCTGTGGAGTTGCGCAGCCTCTATCCACGAGCCAGGGACAAAGCGGCTGTGGCCGCCGGGGACCAGACTCTGGCATTCCTGCGAGAACCAGCTCTCCCCACCAGCTCTCAGCATCACACCCCGAGCCCCTGGCTGCCCCTCAAAATAATGAAATTTCTCAAAATGAGAAAAGAAAAACTCCGTAAATCAGCATCCGAACCAGAGTTAAGCACTTACGAAGCAGTCCGTCCTTTTAAAAAGAAGCTTTCCCGGACCCATCATGAGGAGATTAATAGCTACCAGAAAGTCCAGCGCCTTGTGATGCACTTCCTCCGGTTCGGGGCTTGCACAGCACTTGAGGCCACAAGCACCTGGGAGCTGCTGCAGCCTCCGTCGCGCGGGCGGATGAGCAACACGGATCACAGAGGAAATCAGAGTTACAGAAACCTGATAAACCTCCCGCTCCAGGAGGGTCAGCTCTAATGGCGAGGTTACCGAGGCAGGGAGGGGTCAGGGGACCCATCTGAGCCTCCCACAGGTTTGTCCCTGAGCTGCCCCCCTGCAGTGACCCACCGCAGCTCCAGCGCCTGCTCGGAGCCTCTCCTTTAACAGACTCGAGGATCTTCCCCCCCATCCCTTGTGGCCAAGAAGGCCAGTGGCATCCTGGGGGGCATCAAGAAGAGTGTGGCCAGCAAGTGGGGGGAGGTCATCCTCCCCCTCTGCTCTGCCCTGGGGAGGCCACAGCTGGAGCGCTGGGTCCAGTTCTGGGCTCCCCGGTTCCAGAAGGACAGGGAACTGCTGGAGAGGGGACAGCAAAGGGCTGCCGAGATGCTGAGGGGATGGAACACCTCTCTGATGGAGAAAGGCTGAGGGATTTGGGTCTCTTCAGGCTGGAAACAAGACGACTGAGGGGGGATCTTATCAACGCTTATAAATCCTGAAAGGGGGGTGTCAGGAGGATGGGGCCAGGCTCTTCTCAGTGGTGTCCAGCGACAGGACAAGGGGGAACGGGCACAAACTTGACCATGGGAAGTTCCATCTCAACAGGAGGAGGAACTTCTTTGCTGTGAGGGTGGCAGAGCCCTGGCACAGGCTGCCCAGAGAGGTGGGGGAGTCTCCGTCTCTGGAGACATTCCAACCCCGCCTGGACGCGTTCCTGTGCCACCTGCTCCGGGTGACCCTGCTGTGGCCGGGGGTTGGAGGAGATGATCTCCAGAGGTCCCTGCCAACCCCAAAATTCTGTGATTCTGTGATCGTGGAGTTGCACCCAGGCAGCTCCGTCTGCCCCCAACATGGCAGAGAGATCAGCAGATCCCAGACACAGGGCAGAAAGAGTGAGCTTAGGCACTGGGACAGTTTTCCACCCAACAGGAAAGCTTTCGGGTCAGAGAGAGGGGAACGATGGTTTTCAAGAAACAGAAGCCTGAAGACCTTTCCTGGAAGCCGGTTGTGCTTCCTCCTGAGGGGCAGGAGTAGGGGGCTGTCACCGGTCGTGCTTCCTCCTGAGGGGCAGGAGCAGGGGGCTGTCACCGGGCAATGCTGGCAGGAAACAAAGCAGAGACACGCGGCGGGGGGACGAGCACTGGCCCCAGCACAGGATGCCCCCGCGCACTGGCGGCGATGCTGGAGCCCCTCGGGCCGGGGTGTAGTCCCCAGCTGTCATCGCCTGTGCTTGCAACCTCCGGATATCTGAAATGAGAGGGCTGGAGTAGGGGTTAATGATGGCTGGAACAAGATGAAGGCTTTCTGCGCGGTGCAAAACACAGGAATCCCACTCCTGGGAGGCTCGTCCCGCAGATCGGCCCTGCATCGTCGCGGCCGCAGCATCCCCATGTGCCCAAATGACCAACCCCATCGCGGAGGGGACGGACACCACCACACTGCATCGAAATACTCTCCCTTGTTTCTCCAGTGAGGCGAAGTGAGACAAGCTGAGGGTTCTTTCTCAAAAATGGAAAAAAAAACCCAAAACACCCCTAAGCTCAAGTCCAGAGGAAATAAATACTGTGTAATAGATGGGTTGTGTTTCCAGCTCGTTACAGGATATCGGCCATCAAACACCATATCCCATCCAAGAGCTGACTTGGATGTGTTTATACTTCTTGTGATTATATTGTTCACTTAGTACCATCTTCAAACACCCAGAGAAGTGCTTAAATGAGTAAGATAAGATCTAAATTAAGCCTGGCTGGAAATGAAGACAATAGAGTCTGTGATGCTGAAACCAGGCCCGGGAGGAGGCTGCTGTGGGGCAGGGCTGGGGGGTAGCAGCCCCCTTCCAGCTCACACTAACCCATGGCACTGCCCCGCCGCACGCAGCAGCGAGGGACCCCTCGCTCCTCCACAGCGTTTCGCTGCTCCCTGCTTGGCCTGATATTGTTAATTGTTGCCCTGCACAAACTGTCCCAAAACAGCCTCTTCTCCCCCGGGCACTCGGCCCCACCAGGAGCCGTGGGGTCAGGGCTCAAAACCATTTATGCCCAAGCACCAGTTCATCACAGAATCACAGAACATCGGGGTTGGCAGGGACCTCTGGAGATCATCTCCTCCAGAGCAGGGAGCCCAAGAGCAGGGAATTCAAATGGAGCGGGGCAGGCGTGGGGCTGAGACCCGAGGATCTCGCTGCGCTTCTCTGCTCTGCCGCCACTTCCCTGCATGCCCTTCAGCAAAGCAGTTCTCGCCGTGCCTCAATCCTTCCTTCGTTTAATAAAAGGTTCCCTCCACCTTATTTTCTATGTGGAAAACACCTGCTTTTGGAGGGAATCACAGAATGTTGTGGTTGGCAGGGACCTCTGGAGATCATCTCCTCCAACCCCCGGCCACAGCAGGGTCACCCAGAGCAGGTGGCACAGGAACACGTCCAGGCGGGGTTGGAATGTCTCCAGAGACGGAGACTCCCCCACCTCTCTGGGCAGCCTGTGCCAGGGCTCTGCCACCCTCACAGCAAAGAAGTTCCTCCTCCTGTTGAGATGGAACTTCCCATGGTCAAGTTTGTGCCCGTTCCCCCTTGTCCTGTCGCTGGGCACCACTGAGAAGAGCCTGGCCCCATCCTCCTGACACCCCCCTTTCAGGATTTATAAGCGTTGATAAGATCCCCCCTCAGTCGTCTTGTTTCCAGCCTGAAGAGACCCAAATCCCTCAGCCTTTCTCCATCAGAGAGGTGTTCCATCCCCTCAGCATCTCGGCAGCCCTTAAAGAAGTTCGAGCCGTTGAGGTCCTGCTATTTTAATACTCCAGTGGAAACCTGGATAGCTATTTTAGGATCAAGGGGGAAAGCGCCAAGCACTTTTTGCTCTAAAATACTCTCGTTTTAAGGAATTGGTAGAAATAACTCACCAACTTGTGCCCGTTCGAGACAGGAGGCCGATTTACAAGGCCTGAAGCGTGGTCTCTTGTAACAACCTCTTCAGCACCATTTCCAAGGGTGGCTTCGGGGCACAACGGGGAAGCCGTAATGCAGGTGGGGGAAGGACAAGGACAGAGAACTTCAACACAACAGGAAAGCAGCAGTTTAATAAATAATCTATCAGAGGGAGTGATTAGCCAGTTCTGAACACAACTGGAACTGAAATAAATACATTTCATCGTTAGCTTAAAGAAAAAAAAACAAAAACAAAAACAAAACAACAAAAAAAAAAAAAGAGAGAGATACCAAAATGCACGCAATAGTAAACATTGAGAGAGCAGAAGTACCACCATTCTGCAGGGAACGTGGGCTTGCCACCCGCCCACCCTTCCTAAGGATAACCCGAGCTGTGAGCAGCCATTCAAGTGCAGAGAAAAGAATAAAAAAAAAAAAAAAAAAACAAAAAAAAAACCCCAAAAAACCACAAAACACCACACCAGTGAAGTCCAAAGTTACTATTTTGTAAAAGTAATGGCAAAAGAGAAAGCAAGGGTTTAACGCAGGTTTTTTTAACGCGACAAGATCAGTTTAAACTCACTTGAGCTGCTGCCGTTGCACTGGAACTGCAGAAGGGCAGTTACGCCAATTTTTGCCTTATATTTGGGGCACTGCTGTTACCGATCCGCAGACAAATTCTAGGAAGAGTGATGTTAAACCGCCAGGCTCAGGCACTACACCCACAGCAGATCAAGGGGATTTGAAGAAAAGGCTCTTTTAAAAAAAGTTGCATTTTCATAGAAAGTAAGAAAGGGGAAAAAAAAAAAAAAAAAAAAAAAAAAAAAAAAAATCGGCAAAACTAGCTGAACGCTCCGTACAGATTTTCCAGTCTCCACGTGGGATGCTGCAGAATTATCGGCCCTTCAGAATGAGACATTCGTCATTCAGGTCCGGTAATTTCAGCTCCGTCACCGCTTGGCCCAAGTCCTCCTGTCACGTAAAGGCAGAACGGTGGGTGGGTCGCATCCCTACGCCGATGGGGAGGGGAGTTACCGGGGGCCGAAGCCCCCCACGACCCGGGTGAGAGCAACTCCAAACCCGTGGAAAGGAGCCCTGCCTGCTCCCGGCGCCGGGGACGAGTGACACGGGGAGCCCCGTTCCCAGAGCGGGTCCCAGGGCCAGCCCCCCGTGCCAGCACAAGCTGGGGGATGTTGGCGTCGCTGGAAACTCGGGTGTCGCGTCGTGACGGATGGGAACCGAAGAGGAAAGTTGACCTGGGTAATTCTGCTGTCTGAAGGGCAGGAGAGGGCGAGACGCCGCAGGCAGCAGCAGCGGCGAGAGGGAACTGGACTAGAAACACATGGGTTTCAATAAACTATTCAATAAAGGAAAGGACTTTAAAAAATATATCTCTGTATACTTTATATCATATAAATTATGCTCATCTTTTTTCGTAAGGTTCCGCTATATTCTACCCGTGAAGCTCCAAGTGCCTCAGTGTGAAGGAGGTAACGATTTCGGTGTTTCGTTTCACTTCGTTTGTGTGTGAGGGACAAACCTATTTCAGGTCATTTCAATACAGTGAAAATAAATTAATCACCAGACGTACTTGGTAAAGCTCCAGTCTAAAAAAGGCATTTTTGTGAGCGATACAGAGTTGGGGCTGCTGCCTGGAAGTTTAAGTGACTGGATTTCCTTCAGGAAAGAAGCCTGCTGTGCACGCACAGTGCAGACCATCCCGGTAATGTTTGGGAATTTGGAGCATCACCACAATGAGCTGGGGAAAACTGGAGTCACCGCAGGTCACAGACTTTGTGCTCCAGTCCTGCATTAGATGCGCATCAGCAAACCCTCAGTCCGAGGCGGCTGCCCTCTGCACGGACAATAATCTACTCTTACAGTTCTGATTACAGGATCTGGGCACCAGGCCGGATTAATGCAAAACAAACTAGGAATTATTTCACTTAAATGTCCACCTCCAATAACTGACTGGTCCAGAAAATTGGTAAACAGACATTGTATTATTAGTTCAGCCCAGTCCAGGCAGGCAGTGGTTCCAAGCTGTTAATACCTGATGGGCGTTAGGGAGACCTACACGAAACCGCAGCTTTTAATCTGCCCAAAGTGAGCAGGAACCAGCTCTCGTGCTGAGAGCGCACCGCAGAGGTCGGACGCTGAGCGTGGCCCGGAGCTCAGGTCCCCCCATGTTCCCGGAGCGAGACGAGCTGCACTGCCAGGGCAGAGCCGGGGACCAGCAGCGGGTCAGGGACCAAGCTCTCCAGCATCGTCCAGTTGGTGTTTTCCGTCAAACCCAGAGGCAAACGGCATTTGCAGCCACTGCAGTGCAGGCACAGCATCCGCCACGATCACCCGTTCGCAAAGACCCGAGACATCAAGTGACAGCGCTCCCTCCCTTCGGCCCTAAGTTACCGTCCCAAACCCACAGCGACAGGATCCCAGCCAGAGAACAACAGCTGCCGCACAAACCCCGCTTGGAGACAGGACTAGTTTTGGCCATTGAACCCTCAATTCCCTGGAAAACTAATTTCTTAAGTGTTCCCAGTTTGGTCTTTACTTCCCCAGTGATTGCTCAATGCCTTCATTTTGATCTTACTCAAAAGAGAACAATTGTTTCCTGCCCTCTGCCACAACTCTACGTCCCTATAAACAACCAAGCGTTCCCTATACGTTTTGTCTTTGCCTCTTTCACAACGCTCAAGTTCAAGTATCTGCTGCTCTTTCCAACCAGAGCCGAACCCTGCAGCACAGGCTGCAATTCCATTTTTCAACAAAACGAAAGCCTTCACAGCAGGCTCAGAAACGCTACACGGAACCCAAACCTGTAAGTTCAAATCAATCGCGGTCATCGCCATCAGGATCTACTGGACTGAGAAAAAACAAGCTACAGTCATTATCCGGTTTTAATATCAGACGGCAAGAGCCCGGGGAAAAATCAGCATGCTTTATAAAAGTGCTCAAGATAAACAGCTATTTCTTTGACCTTTCTCTCAGGAAACCGCTCTTTACCAAAGTGCTTAGCAGAGTTTAGCTGTTTCTGCAGCCTCTCAGGGAACTGTATTTTCTAAAGAACCCTTACAGTTCCAGAAAAAGAATTCCGAAAAATCCTTCTACCTACTACCTATGGAGGTAGCGACAGACAAATGTTACATCAGTGTACCACAAGAAGAAAAAAACAAACAGAAATACAAACGTTGTTGACCATCTAAGCATTTGTAATTCCTGTAGTTGCCCTTCTCTCATCTGTCCATTCTCCCTTGTGTCAGTTGCAATTTTACGTCTTAATTTTTCTGATCTTCAGCACAACATCAACAAGTCAGTAACTTTTTTTTTTTTTTTTTTTTGGTCTAAGTTTCACTTGGGCCAGAATGGGCAAATTCCCCAGACCCTCTAGCAGTGAGGATCCGCTCCCAGGTGACTACACTATCTGTTCTTCGAACACGCACAGTTTTCCCTCGGTGTCTCGGCACAGGCTGTGCAGCCAGCGTCTGGGCTGTCCCAGGGCCACCGGCAGCCAGCCGGGCTGCGACGGGACCAGTAGCAAGTACCAATTATACGAGGGGATGGGGCACGTAACAGACGCCTTGTTTTACTCTGGCTGGCAACTCAGTTTGTCCACGTCAGAACAAAAACAACGCTAGCTCCTGAATTTTTCACCGGTGAGTTGAGTGTTTGGCAGGTCATACCACAAAGTTCAGTATTCTCGTACAAGGGCAGGTTTGCTTTAAAGAACTATCCCTTCCCCTGGAGCAGTTCAGGATCTCCCCTTTCCATCAGCACCAGGTGATACAATTCCATTTTTGCCCCCTGCTGGGTATATTTGGCTTGAAGGGAAACCCAGTCCCTTCTCATTAGCTGTTAGTGGTACAGTCTGTTACCTCGTTTCTTCTTTCCCCCCCACCCGAACTCCCCGAACTCCCACTGGCTGAGTCCATCCTTGCTCTGGAGTTGAGACACAAGCCAGGTCCTTCTCTCCAACCTCACACGCTGCTGTCCTCCAGCAGCGGCTCCTTGCCTTCCGCTCCTCCGGCCTGCGGGCTGTGGGTGTGGGTCTGCGCTCCGTTACTGTGCTTCTTGTGGCTGCCTGATCTCAGTGCAAGGTTGTGTTCTGGAATGAACAAGGCCACCAGGAGCGACAGCAGGACTGAACAAGCCCCAAACAGGAACGGAGGTCCCGGGATAATGCTGCTCTGTAGGGAGAAACAGAGGAATGATTAATGCTCAAGTGCAAGGACAGAAGCAGCCCGGCAAACGGAACGATAAAGCTGAACAGGTTACCTCATCTGTAGGGTTGGCCATGTTGGGTTTGGAGGCTTTACCCAAAGTTTCCACCTCAGCCATTTCATTCAGCTCCACGTGGAAGAGATAGAAGACAAAGCCATAGAGCGCCGGCCCCAGGCCATTACACAGACCCCGAATTCCAGTGATCATCCCCTGCACCACACCTGGGGACAGAGTTAGGACAGGAAGATATGCCTCCAGCTTTCTGAAGAAACTTGTTTTATTCAAGGACGCTTACGTATTTAAAGACAGGATGAAACATTCAGATCTGGATTGACAGGCGCTCTACAGATGAAGTGGCTCGCTGGCGATTAGCTTCGCTCAGGATCAAGATTTGCAAAAATCAGTAACACTGGGCTTGCTACTTTGGAGAATAAATTGCGCATGGGCACATCGAGCAACCATTTCTGAACTGGAATTTAAGGCAGCCAAGTCTGAGGACTCAGGGTCGAACCACGAAGCAGGCAAACAATTAAGCAGCAGTCTCCTAATTAAGCAGCAGTCTCCTCTACCCCAGATAGGCAACACTGAACACCTACGTGCATAATTTAAGAATTCCCTCCCAAAGCAAGAGTGTCAATACTGCTACAATTAAAGCGATGCTCCACAGTTGTCAGAGGTGTTCCTGCCCACCCCTCCACCACCGATGCCAAGAACTCGACCGTGCGCCAGCTCAAGCGCCTGCTGGATGAACTTGCCCATCAGACAAATCCCCAAGAGACTCACCCTGTTGGTCAGGGTCCGCGTTCCTAGACACCATGGCACTGATGGCTGGGAAGGTGATGCTGGACATGGCAGCCACAGCTCCGGCTGCCCACATCATCCTTGGATAGAAAGGGGCAGCAGTTAGGAGACAGGCTGCCGAGGGCCAGCCCAGACTACCAGTGTGGCAGGGCAGCATCTCCCCCCACCACAGAGCCACTGCGGAGGGGAAACAAACAGGGACAAACTCTTACCAAGGCTGCGACCCGAAGCCGTACCAGGCAAGCTGCAGGATCTGGAAGCCCAGTCCCAACAGGATGGTGTTTTTATTTCCTATCGAACGCATGAGAATTCCCAACACTACTGTCTGGAAAGAAAAACAAGTGCTTTCGAAGTTAAGTGCAAAGAAAGATGACAGCACTGGAAACAAGAGGACAGGAGTTCGAGGGAACTCGTGCTGCCGTGAGACAGGCTATCATGCACATGCTGTCCTCCACTCTCATAACGTTGTGTTAGAAACCAGCACATCCCCGGCCACGGGAATCAGAGCACAATCTATGGCGTTTTGCAGAGTAACACGGGGCCAACCCCATGGTTCACCACAGTTCATTACGCAGCAAACAGCAGCTGCATTCAAAAGGCAAGAAAGAGGGACTGCAGGTAGCCGTGCAAGGGTCTGATGATGTCTGTGTGGCCACAGGGACTCTGACAACTCACTGGCCCTGATTATCAGAAATTTTGGACATTCTTATAACCAGACTGCTAGAGCCATGACAGAAATTGCTTCTCACCTGAGCCAGTATAGAGAGAATTCCAACTACACCAATAAAGGCTGCCACAGTCTCCGAGGAAAAACCAATGACCTGTGAAAACACCAGAGAGGGACTTTTCAGGCAAGAGATTTGTACCATACGAGAAAAGCCACTCCATCAGTGTCACTAATGTTTACTGACATTGCTTATCAGGTACTTAAACATTAATCAACCGTACCTTCCACTACCTCCCTGCCGACAGAAATAAAATGGAAGATTTTCCTCTGGCTGAAAAAATAGCTTTAAATCACTGGGCTCACCTTCAGCACCTGAGAGCGGCAGGGACAGGGTGGAGGGACAGACCATCAGCAGGAAGCCAAGGAAGGGTTCTGGCAACGCCTACAGAGTGGTTGCCAGGCTCCCACATTTTTTAGGAAAGCTGGAACAAGTCACTATCTCTTATAGCTTTGACTTTACTAAGCTATTGGCCGAGACTAGCTTCCTCAGGATGTGCAACTAAGACAACATTTGTAGGCTGGGATTTGCTGCGTTCAGAGCTTCCCCTCATGGCCAGAGACTGACCTGTCGCAGGTAGAGGAAGAAGCTGGAGTACTGGCCGGCTTCAGGAAGGTAGGAGAGAAAGACGGTGATACAGATGAGCAGCACTGTAGAATCCTGACCCACTTTCCGCAAAGACTGTAGGGAAGGAGGGTGAGGAATGAAAGAAAAATTTTTAAAAAATGGGTTAATATCATTAAATATGCCTTTTGAGAGAAATTAGCAGAACTAAAGTAAATATAAGCATTAACAGCACGCAGAAAAACAGCAACAAGATTTACTTACAGCGAACGGGTCTGCTTGTTCCCAAGAGATTGGAGCTCCCCAAGAGACCGGACGCATCTCTTCTGGCAGAGACTCCGGCACAGCCAGCAGGATGAAACCAATATCCAGCAAAGCAACGCCTGACGCTAGCACAACCACCAACGTATCGCCGTAGGCTTGGGAAAGGTATGCACCAATTGCTGGGCTTGTGACCAGACTAGCAGCAAACGTGGCTGACACCTGGAAGCATAAAACATTAATACAGCCTCTTCTTCCTAGAGCCTATTTTCTCCTCCAGAGTAACCCAAGGGTTTTGCCATCTTTGATGGAGCTAATCCAGGTGGACAGGGATTCCTTAGACAGAAAGGCCACCAAGTTCTCCTGGTGCAATCTAGGCTAAGTTCTAGCAAAGGGAAATTAAAGCTAACCTAACAATTCTGCCCCTTTCCTGCTGCAAAGAAGGTCACAAACCAGGCTTGTTTAAAGGCTAAGCCACAACACAGCTTCAGCATTCAGATCACACAAAAATTAGCCCTCTCCCTCAGTGCTAAATCACAAACAGAAGAACAAACAGGAGACTGTATTATTAGTGAAGCGCAGATCATTTTTTCACTGACACTGTCTCAAGCTTGTCAATAAGTCTCCCACCCTAATTTTATACCTCTCCTGCCTGCAGAGCCCCAAGTATTTCTTACAAGAGACAAGTCAGTTATTCAGCCCCTTACCAAGCCATACGCCGTGCTGCGTTCATGCTCCTGTGTGATATCGGCAACGTAGGCAAAAATCACAGAAAAGGTGACAGCAAAGACTCCAGACATGGAAATGACAGCAAAATACCACCTGAAACAAGCATTGCCAAAGGCAGAGTTAGAGAGTAACCACACGGTAGCCCGCAGCTGCTGAATTAGAACCTCTCCCTTATTCTTCCTTATAGTCCATCCTACTTCATTGCACCAGAAAGAGCTCAGGACACTGAGCTTCAGTCTGGTAGCCCACAGAGTTTTATTGCTTCTTTTCCCCACACAGGAAGGAAACATCAACATGCCCTAATAGTGATAACGCACCTATCAGGAGAACAGGCACCAGGAGAGGAAAGACAGACTCTTTCTTCTGACACTGAACCCTCTGGTAGAGCCAGACAAGTAAATTAGTCTCTAGGCTGAGCGTCCTTCTCCACTGGACGGACTCTTCCATCTCATCCTCAAATGCAACACCTGCAAATCCCCTATCGTTCAGCCTCAGTCTCCTCAGAACCCCTCAGTCATAACAAGAGTAAACTCACCATGGACTGATCTTCATAAGGGGAATTGGCGCACAGGTGAAGAAGACAGTGAGGAGGAGGAAGGATTTCCTGCCCCAGACATCAGAGAGAGCACCAATCAGTGGGGCACTTAGAAAAGAAAGCAGACCCTAAGAAAGACAGACAGGACGACAGAGAGAAATCTCTCAGTCAAATTGTGATTGTCAATAGCAAGAGCTTTTGACAGCATCATCCAAAGATAAAAATACATGGAGATAACCCATTCCTATTTTCTACAAGCAGGCAATATTACCAAAACATAACAGTTTGTTAAACTGCTCATCCTTTTAGGGAGGAAAAATGCCAACCCATCCTCCACCAGCTAGGTGCTGCTAAATATTCCAGTTACTGCCTGTTCTCTGCAACTGCTCCGCCTGCAGCCGTGCTCTCCCCAGGCGCCTCTGTGTGGCCCGGGCTGCCCTGCCAGTACCCAAAAAGATGTTGGCACAGCTCCATTACATTAACATCTGTCGCAGTTCTAGGGAAAGCTTTCTCTTCTAGATGGAGACAAGATAGACCCGACCAGATGCCAAGGCCATTAAGCACAAATAAAATTATTCAGTGCCTTTCAACCTCTTTCCAACCCAAGACGGGCAGGCAAGAGCCCTTAAGTGTATATGGGAGTGCTCAACTCACATCAAGGCAAACCTCTTTGGGGGCCATTTTTTGAGATCCTCTTGCCAGAGCCAGGCCCTAACAATCTGCTTTCCCGAGTCAGAACACATGGCTACTGGTTGTTCACTACAGTTGCCTCCAGTTCTGCTCTGGGAATGCTGGTCTCGACCAAACTCACCGTGCCACAGCATATTCCCCTGCTTCTGCCTGGGCAGAGCCCACTGAGGCCCGCTTAGTTTCAAATTCTGTTATTGATAAGTTCAGATGTCGTTGCTTTTTTATTTTGTTATGCTCCAGAATACAGTTACAGGGCTGATCTCAGGGTGATTAGAATATTTTCAGCTGAAACACACAGCTGTTATAGCCCCAAACCCATGCTGACAAGCAGCATGTTGTTAATACTGCTCAGTAAGGTCAGCTACACAATTTCTATGCTCTGTCAATTCTCCATTTTGCTTTAGCTGTGCCAATGAGCACCCCAAACCGAAATATGAACCTTCTTCTGTCCAATACTGGTTGACATCAGCAGCTGACTCAGATTATAATGGCTTGCCACTCCTTGCACTGATCACAGATTTCAATGAAAGCCCAGGAGGAATATTCCTTACCTTGACTCCATGAATCAGGCCATTCATCAAGAACGTATGCTGAGGAAAAGTCTGGTGTAACACCTAGGAAAAAAAAAAAAAATACAAAAAACAAAGCTAGCAGCTTTTGCAAAATTTCCATTAAATTCCACCAGCCCCTGACAGCCAGATGCCTGGAAGAACTCAACAGGGAAAACGCCACTGCTGTACCTACGTGAGGAGCTCTACCTCCTCTCTCCAACATTGGCAGTCTCTTTCTTTAATGCTTCCCGGGTCTATAAATTATTCCAGCATCTTGGGCAAGGCTAAGATAACCTGAAACATGCCTTTCTCCATCCCTGCCCCACCTGATTTCCCTCTGTTTTGTTTTTTTTTTTCATATTACCACATAATTTTTCCATTCTCTCCCCTTTTTGTACTGTCTGTACGTTTTGATTTGCATTTCATACTTCACACATTACATTTCAAAATAATTGCCCAACTCCATAAAAAATTGCAAAGCTGATGTTCAGATCTCTTCCCTCACCAGCCCAAGGTGAGCTCTAGTCTACCAGAGCCAGGATTATTCCCCAGGGAGAGTCACTCACCGTTAGCATTGGCGTGGTCAGCAGCCCCCAGGCAAAGAACTCCAGGAAAATGACCACCACGGCATGGTACACACTGGGCTCTCCAATCCCCTGTCGCTGCAAAACAGAGCTCCGTAAGTCAAACAATACTTGTGTCCTGATCTGCGACAGATCTGAGACGTGTGGTTGTGCGCTGAAACCTCAACTCTGGCCTAAGCCATTCCCCGAGGTGATTCACTGCTGCCTGGTGCAGGTGAGCTCCTCCTGCAGCATCTCCGTCCAGGGCCCACCAACGCATGCCTCTCCTACATAGCTAACCGTTTTCAATTTTTTTCTCCAAGAACTAATATCTTTGATACCATTACACTTTCTCTAAATGTTGCCGGCCACATCATCCTTTCAGTCCTCACCTTAACGACTTTGAAATGAAATGCCTCAATTTTCTAAATATTTTCACAGCAGTACACGCAAGATCCCAGAAAAGACTCTGGGAGTTTGGGAAGGCGATTTTACTCCTCAGAACCAACTCCATCTACCCAGCATGGTGGGAAAGGCACAGTCCTTAGATCAGCTGTTAAAAACCCCCACACCTCAAGGTCTTGCTTATCTTTCTTTCTGTAAGGATTTCTGGTGGCGCTTTCAGGGCAGCACTCATTCTGTCCCTTTTCCAAGTGCCAAATCTCAACTGCCAGCCCAGGAGGTTTTCTCCTGCCATGCAGGACACACCTGCAAAGTCACAAGCTCACAAGGAAAACAAATCACAAGGAACAGGACAGGAGGAAAGCACCCAAGTTTCAGCAGAATTACATCAGGGAACCACACAGACCAAACACCGAGTAGCACAATACGTTTTTCCACAAGAACCCATTTCTTTTGTTAGCAAACCACACAATCCGAACTCACCAAGAAGCATAGTCCAGCCCTGATACATTTTTAATAACACCACCTGAAATGTCTGCAATCCCAGCAATTTAGACAGCTTCTAACGGCTTGAAGAGTATCCAGAAGTTAGAAAAAAACTTCCGTCAGCTGCACAAATCTCAAATCCAAAGGGATATGGGATTTGGTACAGGAAACCTCAAGTCCACGGGCATTTCTTCCAGGCTAAGAGATTAATTTCCTCACAGCTGAGTAACATTTCTACGCTGTGCTCCTGTGATACAAATCATTTAATGGAACAGACCAAAGATGCATCTGTATCAGGACCCTGCCTCCAGCATTTGCTACTGACAGATTCTCAGGGACAGGAATTCAAGAAACGTGGCATGTGAAGAGCAATCTTTTACCCAGTCACATCCTCCCAGGTTTTAACAGAATAATACTGCATTTCAGATAACTAATACACCTGTAAGTTATTTGAAATACAAGAGAAGGCAGCAAGAGATGTTATTCTGCTGAAATATTGTTTGCATTCACAGACTCTATTAAAACTGTCTCCTGCAGACAGACTAAGTCTGCTTAAAAAAGAAATCAACAGTATCAACACCAGAGGCACCCTACCCGAGGGGAACATGGTCATTAAAATAATTCAGTTTTATCGCACACAAATGAGATAATGTTTTGCAGCAAAGGGAGAAGCCCCAAGCCAGTAATTAAGAATATAGCTATCATTACCCACCTCGCTCCACAGAGCAGCCCCTTCTCATCATCCCCCTTTCTGTCCTCTCAAGCAGTTAAAACATTTCTACCACATGACCAGCAACAAAATTAACAGCCAATCTTGCTTTACAGAGCAGGTCTAGATCTGACCTGTTCACAGCTTAACGTCTCTCCTTCTGCTTATCGAGCATCTTACTGCCTGAGTCTCCCTGAACAACTCAGGGGAGCTGGGAGCCCGCGGTCACCCCACTGCACTGCTGCTCCGGGGCAGGATGGGCAGCACCTCATGGCCAGAACCGCTGTCCCTCCAGAGAGCCGCCCCAGAGGGAAAGAACCCACAACCATCTTAATCTCAGGTGCGCCCACTTCAAAGCTGTCTGGGTTCAGGCACGAACACTGTCGCCCGCACTGTCTGGAATCTCTGCAGCTCTTCCCCTGCAGCAAAGAGCTCCTCTCCTGCAGGTAAATATTTCACAGGGAGCTGAAGGTAGTTTGTCACCATCAAAGTGAATATTAAACATCAGCGTTGACATCTCACGACCAGTGAACACCGGCACCCGGCAAATCGTTCCAGAAGCCTGCCTGGAGAGTGGCGGCCGCGGTCCCGAGCCTGAGGGGAGCCCTGGGGCAAGGGTGCTCTGCCGGCAGGGCGGCCGGGCCCCAGGAAGGGACGGGAGCAGGTCCCCCCAACAGCCGGAGAGGGGACAGACCTCACCCGGGGCCCGGCCCCGCCAGACCCCCGGCCCCACCGTCCCCACGCCACAACCCCGGCCCCACTCACCCCGCTCCCGCCCCAGGCCCCACCCGGGCCCCCGCCGCCCGGGGCCCTCAGCCCCGGCCCCGCTCACCGCCCCGCACGCTCCCACGCTCCACCCCCCGTCCCCCCGCGCTCACGCCGGCCCCATCCCGGATAACGATCTTCTTGGCCAGCAGGACGCTGCGGTTGAGCCGCTTCTTCTTCTTCTTCTCGCCGGTCATGGCGCCGACGGGCCGCTGCCGTTCACCGGTCTCGGCGGCTGCCCCATCCTCCCTGAGGCGGGCCGGGCCGCACAGACCGAGCCCGGGCCCGGACCCGGACCCGCACCGGGCGGGGGAGCGCCGGGCCCGGGGCTGCCGGGCGAGGGCGGCGGCAGAGGGCGGCCCGCCCGCAGGCCCCACCCCGTTGCCCGGACAATGGCGCTGACGGGAACTTCCGGCGTCCAGCTCCTCGCTCTCTATTGGCTGCTCTCCTTCTCCTTGCCGGCTGAGCTGACCTCTGATTGGCTAAGAGGGGAGGAGGGGGCGGGCGAGCGGCGCCGCGCAGCGTCTTCTTCCGCCGGGGGCGGCGCGGAGCATCATGGGATATGCCGGTCCTCTACCGCCGCCCGCTTCGGGGTACCAGCCTAGGCTCCGGTGGAGGTCGGTGGCCTGGGAGGATCCCGGCTTTTTCCCCAAGCCTGATGGGCGGGGGAGGGCAGCCGGGCCCGGGGCTGGAGGGGCCCGGCACGGCTGAACGGGCCGTACGGCCGTGCCGGGTCCCTCCAGCCCCGGGCCCGGCTACCCCCGCCATCCCCGGTGAGCCGCTCGGTGCTTGCACACACGCGTTCTCTTCTCCCTAATTAATCCTTAGCGGATTGGAGATGACTTGGTGGTGGTTCTAATGCGGTGCCAGGGGTGTGAGGAGGTTTAATTAGCCTGAGTTTAATTAGGCAAAACGGGTGGGGTGGGAGGGCCTTGTTCCGTAGGGCTGCTGGGGACCGGGTGTCATGGTTTCGCCCTAGCCGGTGAGCAGGACCACGGAGGTGCTTGGTCGCAGCCCTCTGGTGGGGCGGGCGAGAGAATTGCGAGGGTAAAAGTGAGGAAAAAAAACCACCCAAAAACTTGCGGATGGAGATAAAGACAGTTTAATGGGTGGAGCAAAAGCTGTGCATGCCAGCAAAGCAAAACAAGGGATTCATTCCCTGCTCCCCATCGGCAGGCAGGTGTCCAGCCATCTCCAGGAAAGCCAGGCTCCATCGTGTTGCTTGGGAAGACAAAGGGCATCACTCCGAATGTCCCCCTTCTTCTTCCCCAGCTTTATATACTGAGCATGATGTCGTATCACAGAATGGTTCGGGTTGGAAGAGACCTTAAAGATCATCTAGTTCCATCCCCCTGCCCTGGGCACCTCCCACCACACCAGGCTGCTCAAAGCCTCATCCAGCCTGGCCTTGAACCCCTCCAGGGATGGGGCAGCCACAGCCTCCCTGGGTGACCTGTTCCAGTGTCTCACCCCCCTCACAGCAAAGAATTTCTTCCTAATATCCAATCTAGATCTCCCCTCCTTCAGTTTGAAACCATTACCCCGTGTCCTATCATTACACTCCCTGATCCAGAGTCCCTCCCCATCCTTCCTGTAGGACCCCTTTAGGGACTGGCAGGGGCTGGAAGGTCTCCCCGGAGCCTTCTCTTCTCCAGGCTGAACCCCCTCAGCTCTCTCAGCCTGTCCCCACAGCAGAGGGGCTCCAGCCCTTTGATCATCTTCATGGCGTGGAATGTCCCTTTGATGAGCTGGGGTCAGCTGTCCCAGCTGTGTCCCCTCCCAACTCCTTGTGCCCCCCCCAAGCTGCTCGCTGGCAGGACGGGGTGAGGAGCAGAAACTGCCTAAGCTTGTAAACTTGACGCTGCGTAAGCACTGCTCAGCAGTAACTAAACCATCCCTGTATCACCAACACCGTTGCCAGCACAAATCCCTCGCGTGGCCCCACACCAGCTACTGTGAAGAAAATTATCTCTACCCCAGCCCAAACCAGCACAGCACGGCAGGTCGGTGAGAGCAGCGCTGGGGATGCTGGAGCAGAGCAGCTGTGAGGAGAGCTGGCCAAGGCTCTGCTTCCCCCGGGACGGCTCTCCGGACTGCAGGGACCAAGCAGGACACAGGAGCCGTCAGTGGCCATTCTTTTGCCCTCCCCCGGCCTGCTCACTGGTGGGGTGCGGAGCAGAAAAGGCCTTGACTGCTTAGCTACAACCAAAACCAACTGAATAGTGTTTTACCGACACTATTCCCACCCCAAACCCAAGCCATAGCACCACACCAGCTGCTAGCAAGAAAGTCAACCCCATCCCAGCTGAAACCATGGTGGGAGGGAGGCAGTGGGGTGAGAAGAGGCTGCGGGGCTCCCCCCTGCCCACAGAGCGGCTGAGGCTGCGATCCGGCCTCTATTCATGGAGACTTTCCTTTAAGTAATGATTAAAAGCAGCTGGGGGAAAGCCCTTGATGTGAAGCTAACTCTCCAGAGCCCGAGACCGGCTGCACATGAGACGAAAATAACCCCCGGCCCCTGGGGACTTGTGCAGGAGGGGATGGAGCAGCTCCATCTCCCCAAGGCTGCAGGCAAACGCGCTGCTGCCCTGCGCTGGGGTAGTGGGGCTCAGCCCCATGCCACGGGGGGTTAAAACACCCACCACCTCCCCAGGGACCCGGCGCCTTCCCTCGGGCCGACCCCCAGCCCCCAGAGACGTGTGCCCAGGGCCGGGTCCCCACCAGAGCCACCTCGGGTCCCCACCGGAGCCCAACTCGTTCCAGTGCTCTGCGGCGGTTTAAAAACAAAACAAAGGAGAGAGGAGAGAGCAGAGAAGCGGTTCCTAATATGGCAACAGCAGATGTAATTCTATTACTGTGATTTATTGATCGCACTTAGAGCAATTACTGGCTTTCACCCCCATCACCTGCCAGGGAGCAGGAGACGGCCAGGAGAAAGCAAGACAAAGGCGGCCGCGTTGCCCGGGGCACGGCGGCCCCCGGGGAGGCTCCAGTTCTGTTTGTGCCGGCTGGCGAGTGTGGGGAGCAGCAGCATCACCCCCGCGGAACGGGGAGCCGGGGCTCCTCGGGGGGACCGGAGCCAAGCGCCTCTGCTCTGCAAAGATCCCGTGGTGGCACCGTGGTGGCAACGGAGGGGACGCAGTGCTGGGGTGGGCTGGGGGAAGGCGAGGGTCACCGGGGCACCAGCGTGGTGGAGCAGCTATGGGCACAGCTTTGGCCCGGGGGGGAGGTTTTGGCTGGGGCCCCCTCGCCCCGTTGTGCCCAGCCAGCCTGGAGCCCTTGCCGAGCATCCCTGGAAAGCCTTGGAAACGCCAGAAGGTGAACCCCAAACGCAGAGGAGGCTCCGGGCTTGGTCCCCGGCTCTGCTGGAGCATCGCCCGCAGGGATGGGGGGCTGCACCCACCGCCCACTCCCAAGGGGATTCCCAGCTCTGTCCACACCATCCCAGCGCCCACCTTGCACCAGCGGGGACCCTCTCGGAGCCCCGCAGTGGGTGATGCTGATGCCTTGGGCTGGCACCAGGCTCTGCAGCAGGGCCAAATCCTTCGAACCACTGGAAAAAAGCAGCAGCCCCTGGGCTGGAGGAAGGGCCAGTGACTTGATTGAGGTCAGAAAGTCCCTTTAAGGTTGGTTTGTTGGTTTTTTTTTTTCCCCTGCTTGCTGCAGATACTGGCAGAGAAGCAAGAAAATGATTGTGCTTTTTACGGCCGGAGCCCTCCAGGCAGATATAAACAAGCAAGAGCCAGCCCTGGATGTGCCACCGGGCTGGGAGGCGCAGAAATAGGGCAGCCCCGTTGTGCAGCAAAGCCTGGCAAAGCGCTCCCCCCCGCCAGCCCCGGGCTCCCTGCGAGCGCTTCTCGGTGCCGAAAATGTGAGAAGAGCAGAAAATGTCCCCGCTGGGGGTGAGGGCAGCGGCCGGGGGCTGCTGGCCCCTTCCAGAAGCTGCTGGCCCCTTCCAGAACCTGCCTGCTCGCCACTCTGGCTCATTGCCAACCGGGGGCGGCCAACCGCCCATGCCCTTGTGGCCCCCGGCAGGAGGCGGTAGCCTCCCTGGTAGCCCCCCAGCCCGTTAGGCCCACAGGCACCTGCAGGGCTGATGCGAGCCCAGGGGGCTCCGGCTGCGCCACGAGTGGCAGCGAGGGGTTTGGAGCGGAGCAAGGGCAGAGCGCAGGGGGCTCTAGCCCCGGGGGGGCACCCGGGGTGCAGGGGACACGGAGCTGTTCCCCGGGGGTCAGGCCATACTGGGAAGAGCCCTGCGCCTGCCCATCCCGCGGCTCCCGCAGCCCCCGCTGTGACTCGGGGGGGGCAGCACCGCCCGGGGGGCACAGGGGATGCTGGGGGGCACAGAGGGTACCAGGTGGCACAGGGGATGCTGGGGGGCACAGGGGGTGTCGGGGGGCACAGGGGATGCCAGCGGCACAGGGGATGCTGGGGGGCACAGAGGGTACCGGGTGACACAGGGGATGCTGGGGGTCACAGGGGGTGTTGGAGGGCACAGGGGATGCCAGGGGGCACAGGGGGTGCTGGGGGGCACAGAGGATGTTGGGGGGCACAGGGGGTGCTGGGGGGCACGGAGGGTACCAGGTGACACAGGGGATGCTGGGGGGCACAGAGGATGCCGGGGGGCACAGGGGATGCTGGGGGGCACAGGGGATGCTGGGGGGTGCAAGGGATGCTGGGGGGCACAGGGGGTGCTGGGGGGCACGGAGGGTACCAGGTGACACAGGGGATGCTGGGGGGCACAGAGGATGCCAGGGGGCACAGGGGGTGCTGGGGGGCACAGAGGGTGCCACGTGACACAGGGGATGCTGGGGGGCACAGAGGATGCCGGGGGGCACAGGGGATGCTGGGGGGCACAGAGGGTACCGGGTGGCACAGGGGATGCTGGGGGGCACAGGGGGTGTCGGAGGGCACAGGGGATGCCAGGGGGCACAGGGGGTGCTGGGGGGCACAGAGGATGTTGGGGGGCACAGGGGGTGCTGGGGGGCACGGAGGGTACCAGGTGACACAGGGGATGCTGGGGGGCACAGAGGATGCCAGGGGGCACAGGGGGTGCTGGGGAGCACAGGAGATGCTGGGGGGTGCAAGGGATGCTGGGGGGCACAGGGGGTGTTGGGGGGCACAGGGGATGCTGGGGGGTGCAAGGGATGCTGGGGGGCACAGGGGGTGCTGGGGGGCACAGAGGGTACCGTGTGACACAGGGGATGCTGGGGGGCACAGAGGATGCCAGGGGGCACAGGGGATGCTGGGGGGCACAGAGGGTACTGGGGAGCACAGGGGATGCTGGGGGGTGCACAGAGGATGCCAGGGGGCACAGGGGGTGCTGGGGGGCACAGGAGGGTACCAGTGTGACACAAGGGATGCTGGGGGGCACAGAGGATGTTGGGGGGGCACAGGGGGTGCTGGGGGGCACAGAGGGTACCGGGTGGCACAGGGGATGCTGGGGGGCACAGAGGATGTTGGGGGGCACAGATGATGCTGGGGGCACAGGGGATGCTGGGGGGCACAGGGGGTGCTGGGGGGCATGGAGGGTACCAGATGACACAAGGGGTGCTGGGGGGCACAGAGGATGCCAGGGGGCACAGGGGGTGCTGGGGGGCACAGAGGGTACCGCGTGACACAGGGGATGCCGGGGGGCACAGAGGATGCCGGGGGGCACAGGGGGTACTGGGGAGCACAGGAGATGCTGGGGGGTGCAAGGGATGCTGAGGGGCACAGGGGGTGTTGGGGGGCACAGGGGATGCTGGGGGGTGCAAGGGATGCTGGGGGGCACAGGGGGTGCTGGGGGGCACAGAGGATGCCAGGGGGCACAGGGGATGCTGGGGGGCACAGAGGGTACCGTGTGACACAGGGGATGCTGGGGGGCACAGAGGATGCCGGGGGGCACAGGGGATGCTGGGGGGTGCAAGGGATGCCGGGGGGCACAGAGGATGCTGGGGGGCGCAGGGGATGCTGGGGGGCACAGGGGGTACCGGGGAGCACAGAGGATGCTGGGGGGCACAGGGGATGCTGGGGGGCACAGGGGGTACCGGGGAGCACAGAGGATGCTGGGGGGCGAGGGGCTGCCTGAGGATGCTCGGAGGGGCCGGGCGATGCTGTGGCGGCGACGGGTCGGGAGCGGCGGGGGGGCGGAGGGCGGGGGATGCGCGGGGGGCCGGGGGGGGAGCGGCGGAGCGCTCGCACCATGACATCAGCGCGGCGCGGCCCCGGGGGAGCGGGCGGGGGGCGGGAGCCGGCGCGGCGCGGAGCGGAGCGGAGCGACGGAGCGGAGCGCGGCCCCGGGCATGCTCCCGGAGCCCAAGTATGACCGCTTCCGCGACGAGCCGCTGACCGCCCCCATGCCGTCGCCGGCCCCCGGGCCCTGCCCCGCGGCGGGCGAGGAGCCCGAGCCCGGCACCACCTTCTGCGCGCTGCTGCCGCGGATGCCGCAGTGGAAGTTCCCAGGACCCGCCGGTTTCCTCGGCCGCGGCCCCGCCGGTGCCGGCCGGGAGCTCTCGGCGCCGGCCCGGGGAGGGGGCGGCGGCGGCGGCGGGGCGGCGGCGACGGGGACCCCCTCGGCGCTGGCCGCCGTGTTGGGCGCCTGCGAGCCGCTCTGCGCCGCGCCCTGCTCGGGGCCGGGCGGCGGGCGGCCGCGGGGGGCGGGGGCGGCGGCGACGGCGGCGGCGGCGGCGGGGCGGGCGCGGGGGGCGGCCCGGCCGGGCGGGGAGGAGTGGAGCCGCAAGGGCAGCTTCATCCGCAAACCGGCGCAGGGCTGGCTGCACCCCGACGAGAGGGTGATGGGGCCCGGCGTCTCCTACATCGTCCGGGTAAGTCCCGCCGGAGCCGACCCCCGGCCCCCACGCCCGACTGGGGCAACCGGCCGCCCGGAGAGCCCCATCGCCGGCGCTCGGCGGGTCTGCCCGCTCCTCCCGACGGTTGCGGGCGGAACCCCCGGCTCCGGTCCCCCCCCCCCCCCTCCCCGGTTGCCCCCGGACCGGCCCCGAGACGGACGTCGCGGGAGCCCACAGTGCCGTGACAAGGGGACGTGGTGGGGTCCGGCCCCGAGGGTGCCCTGGGCAGTCACCCCCACGGCCCCATCGCCCCATCATGGGCAGCCCGGCCCCATTACGCTGCCCACATTGTCTGGCCCATCCTGTGAGGGATGGCATGGCCTCCCAAACTGGCCTGGGATGGGCCAGGGGATGGGGGGCTTCTGGGCTGGGAAACCAGCCCCAGGACCCAGCAGCAGCCAGCCCCTACGAGGACGGCACAAGCCATAGCACACCGATGAGTTTGTTGGGTCTCAGCGTGGGGTCTGGGCACATGGTGGGGCATTTTGGGGTGGAGGGTGAAAGGGTGCCATGTGTTGGGGTGAGCACCCCAACATCAAAGGGACCGTTCTCAGTGACACCTGGCTCCTCCCCTCCCCTCCTCTCCATCCCCTGCCCTGGGCTGGCGGCGGTGGCTGGAGGAGGCTGGTCTGACCGTGTGCCCCCCCCCGCAGTACATGGGGTGCATCGAGGTGCTGCGCTCCATGAGGTCCCTCGACTTCAACACCCGGACACAGGTCACCAGGTACAGCCCCACAGTCCCGCTCTCCCACACCCCAGTGCCACCCAGAGCTCCCAGCAGCCCTGGGCGCTCCCCCTCCTGGGGCCCTGTGGAGGGGGGGGGACATGACTCGAGGCCAGGGTCTGGGGGACCCCTGCCCCATGGGATCCACCCCATGCGCGGGGACACGGGTGAAGGGCACTGCCACGGATCAATGGGTGGAAAGAGGAGAAGGGAGGTGGCCCTGGCTGGGATTACGTACCGCAGGCGGTGACGTGGGGCAGTGCTGCAGGGGGGCTGCGGTGCCCGGGGCTGCGGGGGCTGATGCCCCAAGACCCCGCGGAGCCACAGGAAGGGGAAGGAACTGGGAAGGGGCTGGGGGTCTGCAGCAGTAACCGGCCGGGGGCTGTGGCTTGCAGGGAAGCCATCAACAGACTGTATGAGGCAGTGCCGGGCGTGAAGGGCATCTGGAAGAAGAAGGTGAGTTTCATCCCTTCCTGGGCTCCTTCCTGGTGTGAGCCAGGGCTGTGGGGCTGGGGGTGCCTGCCCGGTTCATGGGGCAGAGCCTGGGGTCTCTCGGGGGCACCCCTCTTTGCCTCCTTCACCCCAGGAAACCTGGTCGTGGGGGGCTGCATCGCCCCCACGCTCCTCTCCCCCCGTCAGGCTCCCAACAAAGCCCTCTTCTCCATCCTGGGCAAGAGCAACCTCCGCTTCGCTGGCATGAGCATCGCTGTCAACATCTCCGTCGACGGGCTGAACCTCATGATCCCCACCACACGCCAGGTGAGAGCTGTCCCCGGGGATGTCACCCCACCACCCGCCACCTCCTAGCCCTTTGCCTCCCACCACGAACCGGGGGGGATGGTGGCCCCCACGCTAACCCCCCCCCCGGGCTGTATCCTCCCCCCAGATCATCGCCAACCACCACATGCAATCCATCTCCTTCGCCTCCGGTGGGGACACGGTGAGGCACGCGCGCCCCAGCCCTCGGGGACAGTGGGGACAGGGGCTGCCCGTCTTACGGCTGAGCCGAACTGTGGGGCAGCCTGGTCCCGGGGCAGGATGTGGGGCTGGGGCTGAGCCTGTCCCCTCGCCCCGGTACCCCCAGCCCTGCTCCCCCCACGGCAGTGGGACACGGGGCCCTGAGTTCCCCCTGTGCCCCCAGGACACCACGGACTATGTCGCCTACGTCGCCAAAGACCCCATCAACCAGAGAGGTGACGCCGGCCCCCGCGCTCGGGAGCTCTGCAGAGGAGGAGGGATGCGCTGGGGGATGAAGGCTTGAGGAGGGGATCCCTTGTGGGGGGCGGCTCGGGGTGGTGCCGGAGGGGTGATGGGTGCGTGGGGGAAACACTGAAGCCATCCGTGCGTCCATCCGTCTGTCCGCAGCCTGCCACATCCTGGAGTGCTGTGAGGGGCTGGCGCAGAGCGTCATCAGCACGGTGGGACAGGCCTTCGAGCTGCGCTTCAAGCAGTACCTGCACAGCCCCCCCAAGGTGGTGGCACCCCCAGACAGGTAGGGAGGCAGGGGGACCCCGCTGCGGCCCCGCACCCCCTGTGCCGGGCATGGAGGGGGGGGCGGTGCAAGCCGGGCAGGGTGTCCCCAGCTCGCCCGTCCCCGCCGTAGGGTGCTGGGTGCAGAGGAATCGGCGTGGGGGGAGGACGAGGAGGCGGCCGAACACGATTACTACAACAGCATCCCAGGGAAGGAGCCACCCCCGGGGGGGTTGATCGACTCCCGGCTGCGGCACGGTGCTGTCCTGGGCCACGGCCATGCTCAGCCCTCTAGCTCCGGCCCCCCCAGCCAGGTGAGCCCCCCGGGCTGCTGCCGGCTCTGCCATGGGGGTCCAGGGCATGTCCCCCCGACACCATCGCTGTCTCCTCTCCCCAGGGTGGCTTTGCAGCCAGGCAAGACCAGAGCAACCAGCCGGGGCCGCCCTGGGACCTGGAGAGCCAGGGTGGGTACAGCTGTGGGGGGGACCCCGGGGACTGTGAGCAGGGCCCCCCCGTGGCTCTGCCCTGCCGGGGCCAGCCGTGACGCCGGGTCCTCTTGCAGGCCAGCCCTGCGACGGGTACCTGCAGGCGGACGGCCACCCCCTGGGCCCGCGAGACTACGAGGAGCACATGTATGTGAACACGCAGAGCCTGGACGCCTGGGAGCCGGAGGCGGCGGCTCGTGGGGCGCCGGAGGAGAGCCCCAAAAAAGACCTCTTTGACATGAGTAAGCCGGCGGGCTGGGGGGGGTCTGGTGCAAGACCTGCTGCAGAGGGGCTGAGCTATGCCAGGGGTTGCCCGACCACGTGCCACAGCCCTGGTGGTGCCGGCAGAGCCCTGGGGGCCACAAGTTGTACCCCATTGTCACCCACCCTTGCCGGGTTGGCCTTGTGGGGGGGGCAGCCGTGCCATGCAGGGGGGCACCATCCCCTCTGTGCCCAGGTGCAGGCACAGCATCGTGCCCAGGGTGGCCATGGCACAGCGGGATCTGTCCCAGAGGTGGGTCTGGCCATAACTGTGGGTCTTGCTGCCACCACTCGGCTTGACCCTGTCCCCGCCGCCCCCCAGCCCTGCTTCATGACCCCCCCGCATCCCCTGGCTCCCACAGGGCCCTTCGAGGATGCTCTGAAGCTCCACGAGTGCATCGCAGGGGGCAGCACCAGCCCCCCCATCGAGGACCAGTGGCCGAGCCCCCCCACGCGGAAGGCCCCCATCGCCCCCACGGAAGAGCAGCTGCGGCGGGAGCCGTGGTACCACGGGAAGATGAGCCGTCGGGATGCCGAGAGGCTCCTGCAGACGGACGGGGATTTCCTGGTGCGGGACAGTCTCACCAACCCGGGGCAGTACGTGTTGACTGGGATGCACAGCGGGCAGCCCAAGCACCTGCTGCTGGTGGATCCCGAGGGCGTGGTAAGGGGGAGGGGGTCACGGGGAGGGGGGGGGGGTGATGGGGACGGGGTTGGAGTTGCGCGGGAGGGATGCTGAGGAGATATCCGTGGGGGCAGGCGGGCGCTGTGTGGGGACCCCGTGCGGGAGGCAGCTCTCCTGGGTTCAGGATGCCTGTGCTCCCCCCGCCCCGGCCCCCAGGTGAGGACCAAGGACGTGCTGTTTGAGAGCATCAGCCACCTCATCAGCCACCACCGGCAGAACGAGCAGCCCATTGTGGCTGCGGAGAGCGAGCTGCACCTCCGCCAGGTTGTCCGGAGGAAGCAGTGATGCCAGGGGGTACGTGAGACCCCGACCCCGCTCCCCTGGCACCAGACTGGCCCCAGCCCCAGGGCAAAGCCGGGGCCCCTCTGTGCTCCCCTCCTCCGGTTGTGCCTGGCCTTGGAGGGGGGCAAAGTCCCCAAAACCCCAGGGCTGGGCTCCCCATCCCTCTCCCCAGCGGGGCCTCGCGGTCCCTGGTCCCAAAGGGCGCCCCC
Source organism: Fratercula arctica (assembly GCA_947846985.1). Lineage (NCBI taxonomy): Eukaryota > Metazoa > Chordata > Aves > Charadriiformes > Alcidae > Fratercula > Fratercula arctica. Next base: position 3,351,834 of record CANTUZ010000022.1, on the reverse strand, counting down.
CCCTCAACTGCCTCCCCTCCATCGTCCGCATGCGGCCCCTTGCCCATCTGGACGCAAAGACATTTATTCCATGTGTGGAGGCAAAACGCTGGCGGGGTGGGAGCAGGTGGGCAGCCTTGTCGAGAGGGGCTGAGCCCGAACCCGGCCATGGGGGGGCTGGGTGGGCATCACTGCGGGGCTGCCCCCTCCCCTCCTGCCTGGGGCCCTGCCTGCGTGGGGCTGTGCGCCACCCCCCTCGCTGGTACCGCCAGCCCCCGCTGCCTCCCCCACTGCCAGCTCCATCCCGGAATTGGTCTCTGGATGATGATGGAGCAAACAGAGTCAGGGCTGGTGCCAGGAGCCTCATCCCAGGGCTCCCGGGGTGGGATGGGGTGAGAAGGCTCGGCATGTGTGTGACTGTGTGTGTGAGTGTGTGTGAGTGTATGTGAGTGTGTGTATGTGTGAGAGTGTGAGTGTGTGTGTGTGTGTGTGTGTGTGTGTGTACCCCGTGGGCGTGCACAGGTACGTGAGGGTGAGGGGCAGCCAGGGGACCAGCCCCTTGCCCACAGAGCCGTGCCTCTCGCCCAACGCTGCTGCTCAGGACCCAACTCCCCGCCTCGTTCCCCCTGCCACCTGGGAGTCCCCCCCCCGTCTGTGGGGGCTGTACCCCCCCGGCTTTGCTCTGGCCGTGGGACTGGCCACAAACATCTCTTGGAGGCCGGTGCTGCTGGATGTCCCTGTCACTCCCCCATTTCCAGCTGGATTCTCCCCAGGAGCTGCTGCCGCGTGAGGCTCCCGGCGGTGCTGAGCCCCCGCAGCCCTCCCCGGACCCGGGCCAGGATGAACCTGCTGTGGGGAAGGTGCAGGGCAGGGCTGAGCTGCTGGCACCGGCGTGGGAGGCCAGGGCTGCCGGCTGGAGAGGGGTCCCACGGCCCCCAGGGAACCACCCCCCCCTCCCCGGCCGGCTCGGGGCTTTGGCAGGTTTTTACGGCATACACGTCCCCTTCTCCAGTGTGTCTGGCTCTGGGTGCGGGTTCGTGGTTTGGAATACGTTTCTAATTAAACCTGGAAATGAGCAAAGTGCCCAGGTTGTTTGTGCCACTCCCCAGGCACGGTGTTGGGACGGGGGCTCAGTGGGGCCGGGGATGCAGAGGGTGCCGGGATGGTGTCTCCATCACCACCAGCTCCTGGCTGGTTCCATGTTGGTGGTGGCAACCGGCCCCATCCTGGCTCGTCACACTTGTCTCTGCCACCCTGGGTCACCTTGTCCCACTTTGGCACCCGGGTCACCCCCATCCCACCAGCTCCGGAGGGGGCTGCAGCACCCAGGGCTTGGCCCTGCGTGGCATCTTCTCCCTGCACACGGCATCTCCCTGCCCTGCCTGTGGGCTCATTGCCCACCCCTGCCCGGGGCAGGAGGTGGCCACTTGCCTCCAAGCCTCCTGGCCAGGCATCCTCTGGCTCGTGCTGCAGCCCGGGGCTGAGCTGCCGTTCATCACCCGTTAATGAGCACGGTGGCTGGTGGTGCGGGAGCCCCGCGGTGGGCCTGGCCACGCTCCCAGTGGTGCAGTGCGGCCAGCAGATAGAAAAGGTTCTTGGCTGGAGTCATTGGAGGCGGGAGAGGCTGCCCCGGGCTTTCTGAGCCAGCGGCATGGCCAGGCTGCGAGCCACAGGGCACGTGCACCAGGTGGGCAGCAGCCTCCCGGCGAGTCCGGCACCAGCCCCGGCACTCCTGGCTCCAGGGTTCTGCCAGGTCCCCTCCGCTCACCAGCACCATGTGGGTGCCGCCGACCCATCTCAGCTCTGCCCCGGGTGCCACCACCGCGACACGGGCACCTGCCGCAGGGAGCGGGGTCACCCTGGCACCCTCTGCCCCTGGTGGGAGGAACAGCACCTCCCGGGACGGGGCTGGCTGAGTCAATGAATGAAATAAGCCCCTAAATAAAGCCCAGTAACGAATGTGTAATTTTCCATTGATAGTTGAATAGGACAGCGGCGCTTCCATCTCAGCTGCTATTTTTTGTCTTGTAGTAATGCGTCTGCAAAAATAATTGCGCCGTTCCCTCAATGGCAGAGGCAGGAAAAGGCAGCGAGAGCTCGGACTTCCTTCTTTGACCACCCGACATCGAGCCCACGCCTTCCACCGGTGGCTGCTGGCTCTGCCTCGGCCCCTTGGTCCCCAGCTGCCACCGGGAGGTGCCTGAAAGGCTGGTGGAGGATTTATTTTAGGGTTTTTAGGGCTTTGGTTGAGGTTGGGGTGTGGTGCCAATGGCCATGGGGTGTGGGGCCGCTGTGTAGGGGCTTGGGGACCCTCCTCAAGAGGGTCCTGCTGTGGGGCAGCAGCCCATGGCCACCCGGCACAAGGGCAGGTCCCCATGGAGGGGAGGTGGGTTGGGAGCCACAGCAGCACTCTTGAAGCGAAAAAAAACAATTAAAAGTGAAGCCTTTATTGAGTTAAGTATGGACATAAATAATGCAGTTGGAGCACCAGGGAGTGCTCCCATCTGAAACTGGGTTTCTTTCGGTGTGATCTGCACCCCCCCAGTGCAGCTCCACTCTGGACTGGTCCTCTCTGGGACACGGGCAAGGGAGGCTGGGGCTGGGCGATGGTGGAGTGAAGAAGGTCGCGGCACCTGCTGAAAGCGCTGGTGTGTTCGGAGCAGCAGCAGCAGCCTGTAGGCTCCAGAGTTAACGCCGGGCTGAAGGACAGAGCGATTTGCCTCTCAGCGCTGCTCCTTCAGCCCGTGTGATGGTGGGGAGGCCGGGGGCTTTGGGGGAGGTTTGGAAGACACAGAAGGGCGACTGCGACCGGGGGGTCTCGCTGCCCAACCGTCCTGTCTGTCTCCAAACGTGCTGACAACAAACACAGCCCAGTTCAGTTTTCCTGCACGGAGGGGTGAGTCTCTGGCATTGGCCCTCAGCAAGTTTCCTGGAAATACTTGACCAGCTGGAAAGAGGAGATGTCTGCAGTGCTCCTGCCCCGGAGGGGCTGCGGGGGGATGCCGGGGGCCCAGCGCCAGCCCCTTCCCCTCGGAGCTCCCTCCTTCCCAGCTTCCAGCAGGTGGTAGCATCCTGCCGGCTCCACCAGCCGCGTCCCCAGCGCTGCCGGTGTCCCAGTCCTGCCACCATCCCCAGCCCTGCCAGTGTCCCCAGCACTGCCGGTGTCCCCAGCCCTGCCAGCATCCCCAGCCCTGCCAGTGTCCCCAGCACTGCCGGTGTCCCCAGCACTGCCGGTGTCCCCAGCCCTGCCAGCATCCCCAGCCCTGCCAGTGTCCCCAGCACTGCCGGTGTCCCCAGCCCTGCCAGCATCCCCAGCACTGCTGGTGTCCCCAGCACTGCCAGTGTCTCCAGCCCTGCCAGCATCCCCAGCACTGCTGGTGTCCCCAGCACTGCCAGTGTCCCCAGCCCTGCCAGTGTCCCCAGCACTGCCGGTGTCCCCAGCCCTGCCAGCATCCCCAGCACTGCTGGTGTCCCCAGCACTGCCAGTGTCTCCAGCCCTGCCAGCATTCCCAGCCGTACCAGTATCCCCAGCACTGCCAGTGTCCCCAGCACTGCCGGTGTCTCCAGCCCTGCCAGTGTCCCCAGCACTGCCAGTTTCCCCAGCACTGGCAGCATTCCCAGCCCTGCCAGTGTCCCCAGCACTGATGATGTCCGCAGCCCTGCCGGTGTCCCCAGCACTGATGATGTCCGCAGCCCTGCCGGTGTCCCCAGCCCTGCCAGTGTCCCCAGCACTACCAGCATCCAAGCCTGCTGGTGTCCCCAGCATTGCCACCATCCCCAGCCCTGCCAGCGTCCCAGCGTCCCAGCCCTGCCAGTGTCACTAGCCCTGCCAGCATCTCCAGCACTGCCAGTGTCCCCAGCCCTGCCAGCATCCCCAGCACTGCCGGTGTCCCCAGCACTGCCACCATCCCCAGCACTGCTGATGTCCCCAGCCCTGCTGGTGTGCCCAGCCCTGCCAGTGTCCCCACCAGCCATCGCTTGCCCACGGTGCCTTGCCCAGCCCTTGCCAGGCACCGAACGCCGCCAGCAGCCTCCAGCCCAGCATGATGGACCCTGGTCCATGCCCTCACCCGTCTCCCCATCGCACTGCCCGGGGAGGTGGCTCTGGAGCCCCAAGAGCCGTCCCCTCCCGGCACCCTGCGCTGCCCAGATCCATGGAGAGCCCTGGCCGAGGGGGAGGCAGGCGAGGAAACACACCCCTCCCGGCTCCATGCTGCTGGGTGCCGAGTGAGGGTCCGGAGCCCAGTTTGGAGGCCTTGGAAACCTTGTTTTCTGCTGGCCCGGCAAGTGTTTGCTCTCTGCCTGTTCCTGTTTCGTGTCCGGCCGCTCTGGCCGCACACAGTAGCAGTGTCAGCGTGGTGCTGCAGGCAAGTGCTGGTCTCTGGCTGCCGGCCCTGCCTGCGCTGCCGGGAAGGGATGCTCCCGGCACAGCCCATGTCCCCGAGTGCCAGAGATGCATGTCCCTGTGCCAGCTCCTGCTGTGAGCGCAGGGTCTCTCCTGCTGTCCCTTTGCATTCGGGACCTCAGCTCCTCTTCTGCCTCAAACCTGGAAGCCCTGCCCCGAGCTGAGCACCGACAAGCTCAGCGCAAGCAGCTCCGAGCACCCTGCTCCCCTCCGCCGCACCGGGCAGGGCTGGCCCTGCTCCAGCGCTCTTTGTTATCTCCAGGGAACTCAACCATTTCTGCACCTTGTTTACCCACCGTTGTGCAGGGTGGAGGAAAGGCAAACACTAGCCTTTTGTTCACCAGCCTCCCCTTCCCATGAGCCTCATCCTCTCCCAGGCTCCATCTGCCCTCTCCTCCTCCCACAGGACCCAGGGCTCAGCGCCCTGCGGTGAAATGCCCAGGGTCCAGCCAGGACACCGCCGTCCCCCTTCCCCACCGCTGACCCTGAGACATCCCTGCTCAGACCCCCCCCAGGTCCTGGCTGGTTCCCGCTCCCCACTTGCCCCGTTTGGAGGGTTCCAGCAGCTTTTCCCAGGTCCCCTCCTGTGCCAGCAAGGGGCAGCCATGCCGAAGGGCCCGCTCCCAGAGGGCCCGCTCCCGGTGAAGGTCTGCAGCTGGCCTGAGCCGCTGCTCCCCAGCAGGCAGAGCAACGTGCCAAGAAACTCCATAAACCAGAGCGCTCGCGTTGCCAGGGAGCGGCCGCTCACTGCTGGGAGAGGCCTGGGCACGGCGGGCAGAGGGCAGGCAGCAAAACGGGAGGGGGGGTGCAGGGAGAGGGGAGGGCGACTTGCTTCCAGAGAGGGAGGAGGGTTGTCCCCCAGGCCCTGGGGACCTTCTTCCCTGCCGCCTTTCCCAGGCGCTGGCAGAGCTGCTGGCTCTCGGTCTGGATCCGCAGGGCCGGCTCTATTTATCAGCTCAGTCGGGATGCAGAGGGAGCTGAGACCTCCTCCCTCTCACTGCCCAGCGGCCGCAGCCCCCACCGATGGAGCCCACAATGCCAGGCTCTCCTTCCTGCTGATTATTCCTTCCTGCTGATTATTCCCAGCCCTGCACTGTGGGATGATGGAGCCTTCCCTGCAGCCCGACAGCATCCATGGGGCAGCAGCCAGGGAGGAGCAGCTGCTGGTCCTGGTTGGTGCCACTGTCCTGCTCGGCTGCATCCCTGTCCCCAAGGCCATAAATCCATGCGGTAGCTGGGCTGGGGCCGATCACCCTGGTTTGGGAGTCTCCCCTCCTGCCCCCGCCGCAGCACTGGGGCCTGCAGCGATGCTCCGTGGATCCTCAGGACATTTTGCCCTGGTGCCCCCAGTGTCAACAGGGCCATGTCCTGCCCCAGCGCTGTGTCGCCGCCAGGTGCTGTGAGATGTGTGACATGTGGCACTTCTCCCCCCCCCCCAAAAAAAGCTCCTCCAGCCCCGATATTAAACCATTCGATGCACTCAGCAAGCCCTTGAGCTCCGCGCCGCCGCAGAGAGCTGCCGGCTTCGCCCAGCGCCTTGACGAGCTCAAGAGCTTGGAGAGGAGCCCGGGCAGCGGCGGGGGGGTGGGAGGGCGCTGGGGGGGGGGGGGGGGGGCACGGGGTCGCCGCCATCCCGCTCCCGGCTCAGGGACGCACACACACACACACACACCCCGCCCCGCTCCCGGTCCCGTCCCACGGCGCTCCCGTGGGCAGGCGGCCCGGGTGTCCCGGGACCGGGCACCCGCACCCCGGGTCATCGGCACCCGGGGAGCTCGACCCGGCTCGGTGCCGGTGGGTCCGGCGGGGAATTGCGGGGGCGCCGCGCTCGGAGGATTACGGCGGCGGCGCGGGGAAGGAGCGGGGCCGCCGCCGCCGCCGGTATAAAAGCGCGTCCGCGCGCGCCCCGCCCGGGCTGCGGCGGCGGCGGCTCCGCTCCGGCTGCGGCGGATCCGGCGCTTCCCGGTCTGTCGGTCTGTCGGTCGGTCCCTCCGTCCCTCCCTCCCTCCGTCGGTGGTCAGTCGGTCCGGGTATCGCGTCGCGGCCGGTGGCGGTTCCCGTGCGTCGCGGCCGCCCCGTCCCGTCCCGTCCCGTCCCATCGCTCGGGTCCGACACCGCCGCGTCCCGCGGGTCCTCGTCCCTCCCGGCGCGGCCGGTTCCCTCCCGTCTCCCCCGGGCTGGCGGGTCCTCGTCCCTCCCGGCGCGGCCGGTTTCCTCCCGTCTCCCCCGGGCTGGCGGGTCCCCGTCCCTCCCGGCGCAGCCGGTTTCCTCCCGTCTCCCCCGGGCTGGCGGGTCCCCGTCCCTCCCGGCGCGGCCGGTTCCTTCCTGTCTCCCCCGGGCTGGCGAGTCCCCGTGTCCCCCGGCACGGCCGGTTCCTTCTTTTTCCCCGTGGGCTGGCGGGTCCCCGTGTACCCCAGCGTGGCCGGTTCCTTCCTGTCGCCCCCCCGGCACGGCCGGTTCCCTCCCATCCTTGTCCCCGTCTCTCGGTGCTGCCGGTTGCCCCCCAGGCTGACGGCTCTGGTCTGCCAGTGCCCGACCCCTGGTGACAGCGTTTCCCCTCGGGTCTCTTTCAGCCCCGCACTTGGTGGCAACATGTGGCTCCTGGAGCGGCTGCGTGGTGTGGCGGAGAACGGCGGGTCCCGGGGCGCGGGGCCAGAGGAGTCCCCACGGGGGTCCCGCTACAGCAACGTCCTCACCCCCGACAAGATCCCTGACTTCTTCATCCCACCCAAGCTGAGCGCGGCGCCCACTGAGGCTGAGGGTGCTGAGCCCCCCGCAGTGCCCGCGCTGGGCCCCTCAGCCTCGGAGCAGGACCTGGCTGGGCGCAAGCCCCCGCGCAGCCCCCGGCTGTCCAGCCGGCCCCGGCAGCGGGCAGCTGGCCGGCACATCATCCAGATCGAGAGCGCCGAGGACTGGACGGCCGAGGAGGGCTTTGGCACCAACGCAGACCCGCAGGCGCAGACGGCCATGTCACTGCCCTACGTGCCCAAGGCGCAGACCTCCTACGGCTTCGCCACCCTGATGGAGAGCCCCCACACGCGGCGCAAAGAGTCGCTCTTCCACAGCGAGCACAGCAGCCTCTGCCCCTCGCCGGCCACCTCGCCCAGCGCCCAGCGCAGATCCAAGGTCAATGGCGAGGGCAGGCCCCGGGCGCCCGCCGACCTGGGCGCAGCCCTCATGCACCCCGTCCGCTACTTCAGCGGCGGCGAGAGCGACACGTGCTCCTCAGCCGAGTCTTCGCCCTTCGGCTCCCCGCTGCTTTCCCGTTCTGTCTCCCTGCTGAAGATCTTCAGCCAGGAGAGCCAGTCCAAGGTCATCAAGCTGAAGCACTCGGTGGCCCGCAACAGCTCCCTCTCCACTGACGACAGCTCGGCCGACACCAGCCCCAGCGCCCAGCGCCGTGCCAGGAGCGCCCCGGCTGGGGGGCAGCCGCCTGCTGCCCTGCTGCCCCTGGACCTGCCGCCGGGCCGCGACCGGGAGCACAGCCTGCGGCTCAGCCGGGGCGGGAGCCTGCGCCTGGCCGCTGAGTACGACCCCTCCAACGCCCGGCTGCGCGTGCGGCTCGTCTCCGCCGAGGACCTCTACGACGCCCTCGTCGACCTGCGCAGCATCAACTGCTGCGTCTCGCTGTGCCTCAACCCCGGGAAGCTGCAGAAGCAACGCAGCACCATTGTCAAGAACAGCCGCAACCCCGTCTTCAACGAGGACTTCTTCTTCGATGGGCTGGGCCCCGGCCATGCCAGGAAGATGTCCCTGAAGCTCAAGGTGGTCAACAAGGGCAGCAGCCTTAAACGGGACACGCTGCTGGGGGAGAAGGAGCTGCCGCTCACCGCCCTCCTGTCCTGCCTGTAGGCACTCGCTGCCCACCCAGGGGCTGGGGCTGGGCAGGGGGGTTTGGAAGGGCCCCTCGGAGGGGGGATGGGGCGGTGGTGGAGCATGGGGGTCCCTGGGGGCAGCTCTGCCAGCACCAGTCCCCCCCCTGCGGCGGGGGCAGGCAGGGCCAGCAGCCGCAGCCTCTCCCCTCTGCTCCCTCCTGGGGCTGCATCTGCTGGAGCCCAGCGGGAAGCGGGGATCCACCGGCCCCGTCTCCACCGGGAAGGATGGATGTCACCTGCTGGGCTCTTCCCTCCCTGGTGCCTGTGGTCTCCAGCTGGCCAGCACGGAGGTTGGAGGTGGGTAGATCTCTGTAGCATACTTTCTGCCACCTCTCTCAAAAGTCCCAGCTCCTCGAGTCAGGTGATAGCATCAACCTCAGCTTTAATTTAAACGACAGGTTTCTAGCCTTGGAAACTGCAGAGAAAATACTGCAGAGGTGACCCAAGAGTGGGCCAAGGGAGGTGACCCTGGGGATGAGTCAGGTTTGTGGGTTTTAAGCCTTTTCCAGAGTGTTCCCAGCCCTGCAGGACTGCAGCGATGCGCGGGTCGGCTTGGTCCGACACCTGCAGCTCCCGGAACACCCTCCCTGCCCAACCCCAGCCGTGTCCCCCACTGCTGACCCCCTGCGGGACGCTGCTCCCGGAGCCTCAGGGGTGGTGAGTTTGCCTGGATCCAGGAGGTTCCTTGTGCCCGTCCCCTGCCCACGGGAGGGAGGTGCCGGGGCTGGCACTGCCATGGGGGGGCCCGGCACCCCTCGCCTTGGGCTCCCAGGCGGTGTCCCAGCAGCCGTGCTCGCTGACAAAAGCTGAGGTGACAGGAGTAGCCATCTCGGAGTGCTGGTGGCCTGGCTGGTACGGGGGACATCCCCAGGTGTCACTGGGCAGGGGGGGCAGGCTGTGGCTGAGGCCCCCCTACCCTCTGCCCTCGCCTGTGGGGGTTCAGGAGCGGCTGCACCCACCGGGCGGGAGGGACGAGTCCTGTGGGGCCACGAAGCCCCTGTGCCCAGCGGGACCCGGCTCCCCGAGGGACTGTCCCTTCCCATCCCTCCCTGCCATCCCAGTCACCCAGCTGGAGGCACCGGCAGTGGGAGAAATGCCGGCCGGCTGGGGCGGTTCTGCGGGGATAAAACGGACGCCTTGTTGTTGTTTGGTGTGGTGTTAAGCCGTTGCGTCGGGCTCTGCATGTTTCCGTGGAAGGGAGCGCATTTCGCAGTGCTCCCGTCCCTGCCTGTTGCAGCACGCGTGGACACACGCGCACACACGTGTCCCTCTGTGTAACCTCTGTCGGTGGCAGTTGATGTTCCTTCCTTGTCCTTTGCAGCAGATGGCAGATTTCGGTGTTGGCTATTTATATCCGAGGCTGATCTTTCCCAGCGTGTTTTTACTTCTGTCTGTAAATATGTTTCAGGTACGCGAGGCATGGTACTGACAGCGCGGTGTTTGCATGGCGGGGGGGATTTGGGGTGATCGTGGCTGTTCGTCGAGCTTGTGGCTGAAAACAAACCGTGCAGGACGTAAGGAGCAGACACCTCCCTCCTCCGCGGGGGAATTTCCCACCTGCGGCTTCCCCCTCAGGAGTCAACATGGATGGGGGGGGGGGGGGGGGGCGTACCCAGACTCGCCCTGGGGGCTCTGGGGAGGGTGGGATGGGGAGATGGACCACATTCCTGGGCTGGGGGAGAACATCCTGGCCCTGAGCGGACCTGGGGCATGAAGGGGACCCTGCCCGGCCGGCTGCTGCCCGACAGTCCCGTGTACCCCTCACCCTGCGGTCCCCGGGGTGCGAGAAACTGGTGGAACCCAGGAATTGCTGGGGGGGGGGGGGGGGGGGCGGGACACCCAGCAGCCTGCGAGGGGAGGGCGAAGAAGAGCTGGGCAAAGGTTTTGGTGCTCTATGAGAGGGTTGGGGGCGGGGGGGGGGCGGTGTGACGCATCCCCCGTGGTGGAGCTGTGTGCCTTTGGGTTTGGGCAAGGGGGATGCTGAGAAGCACGGCCCTGGGCTGCTCCTGGGGTTGGGTCTGGCCCTGAGGGGAGACCCAAGGGCCTGGGGGCTTGTGCTGTCCCCCCCCGGCCTGTCCCAGGGCTGTCGTGCTGGAGTGGAGTGGCGTGTGGCTGTGCGCCGAGCCCTGGGACACCCCTGCCACGGGTCCCGCTCCTGAGGTGGCGGGGAAGGTGGCCTGGCTGGGTCTTTCCTCCCCTGTAGCTCTTTTCTACTGTTCCTGCTTTTGATATTTCTGTGGCTGGATTTAATGACGCATTTATGGAGTGGAAAAAAAACCTAATATATTAATACCTGAATGGAGTGTTTGTTTACACATGACTTCCCCTTTTCAGGGCAATAAAGTCATTTCTAAAACAGACGCGGGTGGTGCCCTGTCTCCTGGCTTCCTCGAGATCTTCCCTTTGCTTTTCATCGCCGGGGCTGCAGCATCCCCCCGGCTCCGCTACCTTCGCCCCGGCTCCCGGTGCCATGGAGGGGTGGGGGAGCAGAGCTGGGACCCTGGGACTGCCCGGCCACCGAGTGGCGGCTGCGGTTCCCCATGGGCTGCAGCGAGGGAGAGCCCCTGCCTGCTCCTTCCTCCTCCTCCTCCTCCTCCTCGCTGGCTCCCCCAGCCTGGCCCCTGTGCTCCTTCTCGGCAGCGCTGGTGATGAAGGATATGACGATGGCTTTGTGCTCCCCATCAGCAGCGTGGGCTGGAGCGCTGCCCTGGCAGGCAGCCGGCCCCCAGCACCCCCAACCTCACAGGAGGGGGCTCTGAGCTCCAGGAGACCCTCGGGGGGGAGCTCTTTGGGGCACAGCTGAGCTCTGACCCCACGGCAGCACAGGGGTGGGAGCCCTGCCTGCCGCTTTCCGAGCTTCCCAGCCCTTTTCCCCTCAAAACCCCGGCACCTCAGGCCGCCTCCTGCGCAGCAGGGACCCACTCCAGCAGCGGTTTTGGTGTGAAAACAAACCCGCCGGTTTCCGCCCAGCCGTACCCCCGCCGCCGGGATGCATCTCCCCAGTGCTCCATCGTGGGTGTCAGATGAGCCGCTCTCAGGGTGTCCCCTGGACTATTTCCCCCCCCCCCGCCTTGGCATTCAGCAGATTGATTACCCTGTTTTCCTCCCCCCCCCCCGCCTGACCTTCCACTTCCAAATCTGCCTTTAATCAGACGCCGCTGAAGAAAAGAGGGAGGTTACCTAAATGCCGTTTTTCTAATTTCCACCATTCTAATAATTTGTCATTTTTGGTAAAAATAATGGCTGGGAGCACTAAACAGATCCGCCCTCTCTCCTCCTGCCCCCACAGGGGCAGAGAAAGCGGCGTGGCGAGAGCTTGGCAGGTGCCAATAATTTAAGTAGTGCTTTTTCTAGAGGTGTAAAGCTACAGCAGTTAGCGATAAAATGAGGCTGATTAAGTTAGTCTGAAGTAGAGTGGATGGGGTCAGCCTGAGCACACGCAAAAATCCCTGGAAAGTGTTCAACGCTCAAAGCGCTGGAAGCCGGGAGAGGGGCGTCTTGTGGGGGAAGATTTGTAACTCTGAATTTGTAATCCAGCCGTTGTGGGAAGGAAACGCGGCTGCTTCTCTGCACCCTGGGCTGGACCCAGGACGGCTGAGATGAGCCTCTGAATGGGGAGATGCTGGTGGTGGCACATCCCCCTCTCCACAACGCGGGGATGGAGGATGCCCAGGTGAAGCGGAGCCGTCGGAGGCCGCCAGGTGACAGCCGGTGAGCGAGGGCGGCTCTGCCCGTGGTTGGCGATGTCCACGCCGAGGGATGCTCCAGCCCCGGGAGCTTTTCCCCGCAGAGGGGTTTCTCTGGCCAGGGGGGTCCCCAGGCCACCACATCCACAGGCGTGTCATGCCGGGGGACTGCACGGCACAGGGAGGCAGGATCCATGCAGGAAACTGAGGGAAAGGGGGAGAAATGGCTGGATGCGGAGGAGCTGGTGGCAGCCGCTGCCTCCTTTACCCTTATCTCCGGAGCGAGATTCACCTGGGCGAGACGTGCACACAGACCTCGGCTATTTTTAGTCTCGTGTTCCCACAACGCCAGGACTCAACTTCTGAGAAAATTGCCTGGAGCTCATTTAGCTGCGTGTGTGACGGCTGGGGAGGGAGGGAGGGAGATGGCAAATTAGGGGCTCAATCGCATTTGGGGCATGCAGCGCGGCCGGGGCTCCCCAGGGAGGGATTCCCAGGGAGGAGGCCAGCGGGGTTGTCCCTGCGGGAGGACGCCCTGTCCCTGCCCCATCCCCTGGCTGGGGGGAGGGGGGGTCCTGGGGCCGAGTATTGTCCCCAGCTGATGCTCAGGGGTCCTGGGCAGTGCCTGGGGCCGGAGCTGCTTTTGGCTGAACGGGGCTGCAACACCTGCTTCTCCTCTCCAGATTTTTGGGTGCTGTTGGGTCTAGGGGAGCATCGAGTGTCCCCCCCTCAGGCAGCCCCAGCCTGGCCATGTCCCTCCCCCCCCCCCCCCCACTGCGACCCAGCTGCCAATTTACCGTTTTGGTCAGAAAAAGCATCTTCCTGTTGCCTGGCAACCCTCATCCGCCCGGTCCAGCGGCGGGTGCAGGCGGGTGCTCTGCGGGGGGGGGTTCTCTCCCACCCGCAGCCCCCGCCGTGCTGGGGCCGGTGTGGGGCGAGGGTCTGCGGGGGCGGCTCGGTGCTGGAGGTGGGCACCACGAAGCCACCACAGCATTTTCCATGCCTGGGGTTGGCACTGCGGGGCTCGGTGGCTGCGACAGCCCGGTGCCTCCCGGCTGTGCCTGGGGTGCAGAACCAGTGCCATGGGCTCACCGCTGGGGAGCACAACCTGCCGCCTTCGAGCGCCATGGTTCCCCCAGGACGTGATTCACCGGGCAAACAGGCAACCGCAGCTAACCGTCAGGCGGCACAGAAAAACCTCCGGAGGGAGAAAAACCTGGCTCCCACCCGTGGCGAGACCCCCACGGCCATCGCTGCCCGGCGGAGGGGCAACAGCTCTGTGAAGCTCGGCGAGCCCAGCTTGGCGGCAGCCGCCCTTACAAGCCCCTGGCCTCCTGGGGCAGCCATGGAGGCAGCGGCCAAGGCAATGGAAGGCAAAATGGCCCCGTGCCCGTTGCCGGTCGGCAGCCGGGGCCCCGCAGGGGTCCCACTCCAGGGCCCGCCGGGTGCCCGCAGCAGCGCTGGGCACCCGGGACTGTCCATCGGGATGCGATGCTGGCAGGACCGGGTGTGCGGCAGCGGGGCTGTGAGCGGCCCCCGGGCTGTGCCGGCTGCACGCGAGCATCGACCTCCCCCGGCACACGCGCGCCTTCGCTTTATTGCAAGCATTTGTCTTCCATGGCAGCGTGTCTGTTTCAAAGCGGAGAGGAGAGACTCCCACTGTTACTGGGAGGAAAACAGAAGTTAATTGAATCCCACAATGCCTTGTAGTCACATCAGGCGCGAGAGAAAGCCAGAGAGCGATTTCCCCCCCGCAGTCCCCCAAGGCACCGGTTGTGCCGTGCCGGCCGGCGGCCTGTGCTCCTCCAGGGGACAGGGAGCCCCCCGCGCTGGGGGTCCCGGGGATCCGCCGGGAGCGGGGATGACCTGCGGCTCCTTGTCCCCCCCGGCGCTAAGAGCCAGCGCGGTGGAAGCAGCAGCCGCCACCGGGGTGTCCCCGGGGCAGGGAGCGCTGCCTGTCACTGTGTCACCGCCAGCCCCGGGGCGCGCACGTGCCATGTATTTTGCTTTTCCGTTTCAGCTTTGTTCTCCCGCCTTGAGGCTGGGAATCCGACAAGGACCTGGGGCAAGGGGCCGGATCCTGCCTCCGGAGCCAGGGAAAGGCAGCCGCAGGTGGGAAGCGCCGCCCTGGGCTCTCCCCTCCCCGTCTTCTCTGGCAGAGGAGAAATTCCTGCAAGCCATGGAGCCAGCTCGGGGCCAGCGTAGGGAGCGTGTGGCTCCGGGGATGGGTGAGGGTGAGGGATCCCATCCTGCCTCCCCTCGCTGTCTCCAGCATCCTGCACTTCTCTAGCTGCCGGCTGGAGTTTTAAATGCCGCCTTCAAAATGTTTGCAAAATGCCCAAAGCATCAAATAGGCCCAGGTGGGAGGGGAAAAAAAAAAAAAAAAAAAGGCATAAACAAAGCAGACAGGAGGATTTGTTAAACGCCAGCAGCTGCTGGCAAACACTTTAATATCAGCGCAGACGGGCGCCAATCGATACGGCACGGGGGGCCGCGGGCTGGTCTCCGCTCCGTGCCCGGGGGTTGGCTACGGTGTGGGGGGCTCGGTTGAGCCCGGGGTGGCCGAGCGGCACCGGGGTCCGGCTGCGGCGGGGGGCACCAGCCGCCAGGGTGGGAAAGGCTGGGAGATGCTCCTGTGCCAGCAGGGGCTGATCTCCATTTCTCCCCCTGCTTCCCCTCCCGGACCCAAGGCCCTGGGCAGGGGGACACGTCTCCATGTCCCTCCCTCGGCTCTCCCGGGGCCGTGGCAGCCCCGTGGCCCGTCGAGGCTATGCCAACGCTCCTGCCCTCTCCGGGGCTGTCCGGGTGCGAGCCAGGTGTGGGCCCGCGTCTGCCATGGCGGCCGAGTCTGCTGGGATGGGCTGGCCGTGCCGCGGGGAGCTCGTCTGGCATTGCCATGGCAATGGAGAGAACAGCCGCTGCCAGGCGGCGCGGGGAGGGCAGGGAGCTCGGGCAGGCTCGGATCGCCGGGGAAATGGCACTGGCCCTGCTCATTGACGTCGGGGCAGCGCCGGGAGCCCCTGCCCAGGGCCCGTCTCGCCGGCGTCCCCCGCCCGAGCCCTGTGACAGCCCCGGCGGCAGCGAGCGCGTCCTCGCCGAGAGGGAAGCCCTCAGCACCCCTCGCACCCGCGACAAAGCCAGCGCTCGCACCGGGCGACACGTAAAAATATATATTCAGAACCTCCAATCACACGGCTGCCAGGTTATAATTAATTCCCGTTTGCAGCTCAGTCCAATTTCCCTCACACAGCTCCCGATTCAATCCAATTGCCGTATGAGATTTCTGTAATCACTAATCTTATCAAGCACATCGGCGTGAAGTGAGAACACTGCAATTAGCAGGAAGGGGAGCAGCAGGTGAGCTGCCGTTCGGCAAGTATTTATTTCACCTGTGCCAGAGGAGGATGAACGCTTGGTCCAGCGCTTGCTGGGGCTGGCCCTCCCCCTCCCCCCCACCCCCAGCAGGGTGGGATGTTTTCGGGGGGTGGGGGGCAAGGCCATGGTGGTGCCAGAGCTGTTGAGCACCAGCAGCTGTTGGGAGCTCTGCGGGCAGCGTGGGGAGGGGGCTTGCCTCTCCTGCCCCCTCCCAGAGCCGAGAGACCTGGAGAGGATGCAGGCGAAGCGTCCTTAAGCAGCGCCGCCGACGCCTCGGCTTATCCCAGTGGCAGGAGCTGCCGATGAAGCATCAGCCTGAATCCTGAGTTTCCTGGCTCCTCTCGCTGTTGTTCCCGGCTCCGTCCCAGCCCTGCCTGGGTGCCCCCTTGCTGCGCGGACGGAGACTCGGGCTTTAGGGGCAGGGGGAAGCTGCCGGTAGCCTGACCCCCAGCAGAGCATCGCCCTCCTCTTGGCAGCTCTTGCTCTGCTTGGCCATGGGGGAGGCAGCTCCTGTTCCCTGTCCTGGTCCCGGCAGTGCAGGAGGGACCCGCTGCTGGGACACAAGCCGTACATCCCACCCGGCGTGGGCACCCGTTTTGCTGGACCCACAGGAGCTGTGCCAGGGACAAACCCTCCCAGCGGGCTCCAACAGGGTGTAAACCTGTAGGAGATCCTGCTCCGAGCTGCTGCTTGGGGACTGACGTGCTTTTTTGCGGACAATCTGTTCCCCTCCCACCTCCCCTGGCCGCCTGCCCGCAGCGTCTCCTGGCAGCGGCGCTGAGGGGTGGGAGCGGGTCTGGCCCCCGGGCCGGTTTGCTGAAAGCCACCGGGTGCTGCTGGGCATTCGGGAGCTCCCGGGTGCCAGGTTGGGCCGAGCCGGGGCTGCCGGCCAGTCCCCATTGCCACGGGGTTGCTGCCTGCACTGGCCAACCCCGGGGCCCGCCGAGCCTGCAGAGCAGCCGCTGGGACCGGGGAGCAGCCGTTACCCCTCCTCGGAACCCCCTCCGGATCCAGCTGGTGACTCAGCTGGGATGGATGGGGCTCCCCTCGTTTGGGAGCGGCCAAATTATTTGTATTTTGCACAGTGTGTGGGGGAGGCTGGGGGTGCCTCAGCCCCGGGCACCGCCGGTGCCGAACGTCCCTGGGTGCGGGGAGGTGGCTCAGCCGCCATCTGCGCCGGGAGAGCGTTGCCGCGCACCCTCCCCTGCGCATGCGGGTGCCCCCCCGATGGCACTCGGTGGGGGGCATCGGGGTCCCCACCCTCGCCGCAGCTGCAGCGTCCGTGGGGTGGTGTTGCACGGGCACCTACCAAAAAAATCTCTCGCTTCGCCACCCCCAGCCGTCTGTCGCCGCTGACACTCGCCGCCAGGAATAAACTCCAACACCTACCATATGCTTTGCTACTTCTGCTGCCTGCGCTCACTTGTTACTATATATTTCCAAAGCTGGGGCTGCCCCTGCGCAGGGCAGCCGTCGGGCCGTGCCCCGGCGGTGGGAAGATGGGCTGCGGCACCTCGGGGACGCCAGCGTGTGTGGGGTCCTGGTGGCAGATGAGCGCAGCGTGTCTCTGCCCTTCGGTGGGTTCAGCCCCGCTGCCCAGGGCACGGCTGGCTGCGGGGGCTGTGCCAGTGGCTCGGGCCCCAGCGGGGACGGCTAATCACAGAATTTTGGGGTTGGCAGGGACCTCTGGAGATCATCTCCTCCAACCCCCAGCCACAGCAGGGTCACCCAGAGCAGGTGGCACAGGAACGCGTCCAGGCGGGGTTGGAATGTCTCCAGAGACGGAGACTCCCCCACCTCTCTGGGCAGCCTGTGCCAGGGCTCTGCCACCCTCACAGGAAAGAAGTTCCTCCTCATGTTGAGATGGAACTTCCCATGGTCAAGTTTGTGCCCGTTCCCCCTTGTCCTGTCGCTGGGCACCACTGAGAAGAGCCTGGCCCCATCCTCCTGACACCCCCCTTTCAGTATTTATAAGCGTTGATAAGATCCCCCCTCAGTCGTCTTGTTTCCAGCCTGAAGAGACCCAAATCTCTCAGCCTTTCTTCATCAGAGAGGTGTTCCAGCCCCTCAGCATCTCGGCAGCCCTTGAAGTAGTCCTACCCTGCCGAGGAGCTCAGCACGCCGGCCACGTGGCCCCTCGGTGGCACGGCGCGGCTGGCTCATCGTCACAGCTCGCCGGGCATCGACAATGCGCCTGCCCAGGCGCTGCCGCTGAGCCTTTGTCCCACGGCCCCGGCCGGCGTCAGCCTGCGCCGGAGCTGGATGCGGCACCTGGAGCCACGCTCGTCCGGCCGGGAGCAGGGCACTGGTGGCGTGGGCTGTCCCTGGAGTCCTTTGGCTCACATCCCTGTCCCAGCAGAGTGACGGCTCCAGGTTGGGCTGATGGGAGCCGCGTCCCCAGGATTGTCCCAACGGAAAACCATGGGGAAGGGTGCAGCGGGCGGCCATCAGGGTGTCCCCTGGCCATGGGGGCTGGAGGGTCCTGTGTGGGGACAGTCACTGCCCTGGCAGGAGGGAGATTTAATCTCCGCGTACAGGCGCTGAGCAGAGCCGGTCTCTTCCCTCCTCTCAGAGCTGCTCCGTGTGCTTAACGATCCTCGCAGCCGGGAAAATTCATCCTGCTTCAAGAGTGGATGCATCCCAGCGCATCCTCCGGGCGCCGGATCTGGTGACGCCGTGAGCAAGGGCCAGACCTTTATGGCGGAGCTCAGCTCGGCCCGTTCTGCTGCTGCCACCGCTCCCCCCGCACCCCAGCAGCGCCCTGGGGCTGGCGGGGGACGCGGTGACAGGGTGGGCGAGCGCGGAGCTGAGCGAGGGCTGCCTGCTTCCCCCCCCCCCCCCCGCCCCGTCATCCCGCATCCTGCGCGCAGCTTTAATTGCACCACGCGGCTTTGATTCCTGGTTTTAATTGCAGCCTAACGAGGCCGGGGCAGCAGGAGAGGAAAACATCAAGCTTAAGGGAAACAAATGGGGAGAGAAAAGAACATTTACTGGTGACTAATAGGTCCGTGGCTCGGCGCGTGTGCGTTTGCCTGCCACCGCGCGGGACGTTGCCAGCACGAGGAGGAGAGGGGATTTCTTCCACGCGCTTGGCACGCAGAGCCGAGCGGTGCGGTGCGGTGTGAGGAGAGCTGATTTTTTTCCTGGGACCGTGCGGTTTTCGTGTTATTTTTAAACACACACACACACCCACACACACACACACACCAGTAAACAGAGTGAATTTTGGCTGCTTGCACGGGCAGGGCCGGGGCTAAATCATCCCACGGTAACGGCCAGGCCCATTTACACGCCGCACTGGTCTCACCGGGGGAAATCGAGACTGATTCGGTGCAGAGGAAGGGAGAGTTTCTGGCTCTGGCACCCGGAGCCCCGGTGCCACCACCGGCCTGACCAAGTGCCACCGCACCGGGTGAGGATGGGGCAGGTTGGGGCGAGCGTGGCACAGGGGTCCCCCAACACGAGTCAGATCCCCCGGGGAGGCCGCGGGACCCCCCAGCCGCTGGGATGCCCTGGGGTCTCCAACCCCAGTCTGAGCCACGGGGCCTGGCGGTGGGGGACCAAGCTCAGTGTCCCCAACAGCCTCTCCCTGGGGGCAGACGGGGTCCCTTTGCTGGCTGGGGACAGGGGAGCCTTGCTGTCCTGGTGACGGATGCCGGGGACAACCCCACGGGCAGGCTGGATGGGGCAGGGGATGAGGATGGGGATGGGGACAGGGATGTGGGGACACAGCGATGGGGACATGCCAGCACAGCTCAGTGCCGTCCCCGACCCCCACCCTGCTCAGCGCCATCCTGCTCCTCTCCCTCCGCCATCGGGGCGGCCCCGTGGGCATTCGTGCGGCTCCCGGGCTGTTCTCCCCGTGCCAGCGAGGGCTGGGATCTCATTACCCAGCTCTTCGACTTTAAGCACCTTGGAAACCGGCGCTTGCTAATAAGACAAAAAGAATGACAGCAAATAAGGCCAGCCGCAGGAATGTGGCCTTCTCATCCAGCATTTTTTATTCCCCCACATTCTCCCCCTTCCCTCCTTTGCCAATGGATTGAAGCCACTGTAACAAAATTATTAAATAATAATAAAAAAAAAAAGCTGTAGCCCCCAACCTCGATGCGGCAACCATGGAAACTGGACCAAGGGGACACCTGTACATTTCCATTCTGGGCTCCCGCTCTCTGAATATACAGAGGAGCGCTAATTAAAAACCCGGCACGAGTGGCAGGCGGAGGGAAGGAGCTGGCCCCAGGAGAAGGATGCGTGGCTCGGAGGCTCGCCAACACCGGCGGGCACAGGGATGCGCCCCACCGCATCTCCGTTGAGCCTCAAATGCCATCCCCAGGGATGATGCCCCATGGGTCAGGGCAGAGCTGGTCCATGGGGCCGGCAGGTCGGGGGCTTTGCCCCATGCCAGGAGGAGTCACGCTCCTGCACCGCGGAGCCGGATCCTGCCAGGGGACCGGGAGCATCTCCAGTGGCACCTGCTCCCATCCCTGTCCCGTGGGACAGCCCCGGGAGCCGCGTCACCCTCCGCAGCGGCAGCAACAGGCGCTTTCACGCCTGGTCCCCCCCCGGCCAGGGGCGGGAGGGCAGCGGGCGGTGCGGAGGCGAAGCGAAGTGCGAGATCTCGCACCTCCCACGGGGAGGGCGAAGGCTGCCGGGAGGCTGCCAGCCTGCGCCGCCAGCTGCCTCCCTCTGCCGGCACCGGTGCCAGCGCCGCGAGCGGCACTGCCTGCGCGGCCCCGGCAGCTGCCCGGGTCTCTGCCGGCCCCGGCACCAGCCGGGCAGCTCCTGCGTCCCTCCCCCCTCACCCTGGCCCTGGCCGCAGGGTGGCCATGGCAGGCGCAGGCGTCCCCAGGCACAGCTCCCGGGACTTGTGCTTGATTTTGGGTTTTTAACCATTTCCCCGGGAGGAAGCTCTCCGATCTGGAACAGGTTGCCCAGAGAGGTGGTGGAAGCCCCATCCCTGGAAGTTTTTAAGGCCAGGCTGGATGCGGCTCTGAGCAACCTGATCTAGTGGGAGGTGTCCCTGCCCAGGCCAGGGGGGCTGGAAATAGATGATCTTTAAGGTCTCTTCCAACCCTAACAATTCTATGATTCTATGATCTGGCACGTGAGCACGGAGAAGGAAAAGGCTGTGTTTAACCTGCAGGTTTATTTTTACCAACAGCAAATGGCAGCGCCTGGAACATTCCCCTGCTTGGAGTTAATTTTTGCCGAAGCTCAGTTTTAGTCATTGTTGTCTAAACCCATCTCCTCCACATTTATCCCATGGAAAAACTCCCAGAGCTCAGCCCTCAGGATTTCGGTGGCCCCAGGGCTGATGTCTCGAGCCCGGTGCCTGGTGTCTGCCGTGCCAGCCCACGGGAAGGTGGGAGCAGCCCCCGGTCGAGACCCCCGGCTGCGGGGAGAGCGGCCCCGACGCCTCTGCTGCGGCGCTTCCCGGGGCTGGCGGCCGGCGAAAGCTTTTCCTCTCATCAGAGCAGCCATCGGGCTGTCGCCTTCCCGCAGGAGGCGAGCAGAGCGCTGAAACCCTCTGATTGCTGATGGCTGGGTCTCAAATCGCTCCCCAAACGTCCTCCCAGCCTGAGCCAAAAGCAGAGCTGGCTCCCCACTGCGCGGCCATCACCCACAGGGCTCCTGCGTCGGGGACGGCTGGGGCAGGAGCGAGGGCTCTCTGGTCATCTGCCGGGCAATTTTCCCAGCAGGCTGCTCGTTTTCTCCGGCCGAGCTGTGGAGGACGACGGGGCATGCTCAGCAGGAGACATTCCTCCTCCTCCTCAGCCCCTCTCCACCCGTCATGCCGAGGGGAGAAAGCCACCACGACGTCCAGCGCAGTGCAAAGGGGTCTGCGCCGACCCCGGCTCCGCCACGGGGCTCTGGTTCCGTAGACACGCTCCCCCCCGGCGCCGGCAGCACCGGGGGCATGAAGGCACCGTGCCAGCCCACCCCGCAGCTCCCACCAAAGGGGTCATCCAGGGGGGGCTCCGGCATGGGGGGCTCGACTTGGGCAGGCATCGCCGCTGCCTGTCCCTGCCCGCTGCCAGCCCCGCAGCCGGCTCAACTTTGGGGAGAAGAAAATTCCCCGTTTCCATGGGAACCGGAGGAGGAAAGTTTCTGGGGCTGCGGCTGGGATTGTGCCAGCCCGGCGAGGCAGCGGGACCCCAGGGCCGGCCGTGTTCCCCCCCTCCCCGGCCTCCACTCCTGGGGGAGGCTGGTGCCCGGCCACCAGCCCCACTGCCTGCACCCCGAGAGCTGCCCACCCCGGCGAGGGGCTGCCGGGGCTCCTCATCTCCCCCTCCTATGCCGTGTCAGCCGAGATCTGACATTTAGCTCTGCAGCTCGGTGCGTGGAGATGCAGCGATAGCTCTAATCTGCTTTTCTCCTCCTTGCGCTCTCCCCGGAGGCAAAAGCTGCTGCTGGGAGAGCAGGGGGGCTCTGGCAGCCCGGCGAGGAGGGTGCCCGCAGCACCGCGCTGGGGATCCCGGAGGCGTCCCGGCAGCATCGTGCCCTCCTCGCCGTTCCCTCCCATCAGGCAGCAGTTGCCGGGCCTGGATGCCAGAAATTTGGGGTGGTTTCAGAGCACCCTGGGGCTCTCCATCCTCCGGGAGGAGTGGGCTGGTGGCCGCGGGGCCAGCAAAGGGGCTGGGACATCTCCGTGCCGTGCCACCGACAGCGACAGCAGCAGCCACCCCCCGCCTCCGCACCCCCATCCCACTGCAGCCGTGGGGTGTCAGAGCCGCCCTGCCCTCCGGATGGAGACACCCCGCGCAGTCCCCTCTCCCTTTCCCGGTGTCTCAGCTCCAATTAGTGAGGCCCCTATTAATTTTTTCCGCTCAGCAGCTCACGTCAGTGTCAAAGCGGCAGCGTGCGGTGCGGGAGGGAGCCCCAGCTGCCAGGAGCAGTGGAGGGGAGACGAGGATCAGCCTGTTAACGAGCCCCGGGTGCACAGGGTGCCGAGCCCTGACCCTGCAGCCGCCCCACAGCGGGAATGAGCCCCCAGAGAGCAAAAGCTCCCATATGGCTCCACCGTCCCCGGTGTGTCCCCGCTCCCTCCTTTCCCGCAGCGTCGGCCCTGGGTGTTTGGGGGGGAATTTGGGAGCCCGTCTTCACCCCCGTGCCCAGGCTGGGCGCTGGCAAGCGCAGCGGTGCGAGGGCTCAGGCAGAGCAAGGGTGATGCCAGCCCGGCACGGCCCCGGGGCTGGGGTCCCCGGCCACACACCGGAGTCGGCGGCGACTCGAGGCACCTTTGGGGACTCCTGCAGCCGCAGGCGGAGGCCGGACCCCCAGCAAGGGCCAGTGCTGGCCGCTGGGCTCCTGCCCCGGCAGGACCACCCTCCACTCACCGTGGGTGCCACGGGGTGAGGCCAGGACACGCGAGACCCCTGAGATCGCCCCCCTCCCAGCCCTCGGAGATTGCCTGGAGCAGGGGGTTAATGATGCATCCAGACGGAGCCGACCTTTCCACCTTTCCACCTTTCAGCTTCACCTGCAGCTCCCTTTTCCCTGCCATTATCTGCATGGATGCCTGTGGATTTCATTTCCATATTCATGGTGTTTTAATGACCCTGTAATATCTTTATGTTCTGCAATTAAATGTGGAATCTTTTTTTTTTTTTTTTTTTTTTTTTTTCCTTCTGCAGATTAGCATCTGCATAGGATCATTGGTGGCATTTGAGCAGAGGAAGGGAAGGCTGTGCAGGAGGGAGACAGGGTTAATTACACTTCAGAGATCAGCAGGCTCCACTGCCAAACGTCCTTCTTGCTGGTGGGACCGTGGAGGGTGGGGAGGGAGCAGCTCCAGGCTGGCTGAGAGCTGGGATGGCCGGGATGGCTGGGATTGCCGGGATGGCCGGCCGGGCAACTCCCATGGGTGTTGGAGTGGCTCCAAGTCGTGCAGGAACACACATAGACACTTTGTGCATGTCAAAAATCTGCATCCAGATCCCTGCCGAGGGGTGCAAACCACGACTTAAAACTGCTGCTGGCATCACCCCCCCATGCAGGAGGGTCCCGCTCCCCATCCCACCCCCCGGGGACCCTCCTCGAGCTCGTCTGGCGTGCTGACCCCCCTCCATCGCCCAGCACTCAGACGGATGGACAGACAGACGGCATCGGGGTGGAATTGCTGTGGAGCAGTGGCAGGGAGCTGGGGGTGGCCGGGGGCACGTGGGGGGCTGGAGGTGCCCCCCACGCTCACCAGTCCTGCAGCCCCCGTGCAGCCGGGGCGGCCAGCCTGACATCAGGGCTCGGTGCAGAAGCCATTAGAGCTCCTATCGCTCCATCTCCATTCCCCGGAGCTAATGGGCATCTCCGGCTGCACCACCCCCCTCCCTGTGCCAGCGATGGGATGGTAATTGGGTTTCGGGCCTGCAAGATGGATGGGGCTGGGCTGAGAGCGGAGCAGGGAGGATGAGGAGGGCGCAGAGGCAGTTCTGAGCAGGACAAACCCCCCCTTGCCCTCCATCCACCTCCTGCCCCTCTGCTTGGCTGTGGGATGCCACCAGCCCCAGACCCTGTTAGAGGTGTCTCGCATCACCTGGGGACCGGCTGGGAACAGGCAGGTCCCGGCCATGGGGGAGCAGAGCCGGTGTTGTGACCAGGGGGGGTCTCAGCTCCTCCCTGATGGAGAATGGTGATGCCAGGCAGCCCCCAGTGCCCTCCGTGCCTTTGCGTTGCACCTCGCAGCTCCCCCTCCTTCTCCCTCGGTCCTTTTGAAGCTGCAGCTGTGAACAAGATGTTTGCAAGGCTGAGGCGCAGGAGCGGCGTGTTTTGGCGCATTGAATAAAGATGGGGCTGAAAAACACCTTCTCGTGTGGCTGTTTGATGTGAAGGGCAGTGCTGAATTCATTAGGAGCGCTGCCAGGCGCCCCGTGCCGCGGGGGCCGCAGACACTGCCCGGGCGGTGGGAGCCACGCGTGCCGGTGCCCCATGGACATGGCACCCGGTGTGCCAACACTGGCGGCCACGCGGGCCATGGTGGCCACGCTGAGGCACACGTGGGGTCTGGAGGCCAGCAGTCACATGCCATCAGGAGCCGGACAGCCCCACGTGCCCCACCAGACCCCAGCGGAGCTGCCTCCACCGCTGCGGGCATGGTGGGGGCAGCAGCTGCGAACACCCAGCGGATAACCCTGGCGTGCGGGGGGCACATGTCCACCCCACAGCCCCCCACCCGCATGGTGGGCAGATGGGGGGCTGGATGCGAGATGTACGTCAGGACAGAGGACACAGGGACGGCTGCGGGAGAGGCGCGGGACGGCGGCGCTGCTCCGTTCCGGTCCTGCTGCCGCTGCGAGCAGCAGGATGCAGTGTTTTATCATCCTGCGTGGCTGACAGGCACCAGAATTAATGAGTTCCTCATCAGCGCCGCTTCATTTGGCTCCCTCCTGGCGTGGCCAGCTCGGGGTGACACACACACAGCCCCCCAGGCAGCATCGGGGGCTGCTGGCTCGGCCATGGGGTGAGGTGTGGGGGTATGAGGGTGAGTACGGGGGGTACCCGCAACACGTGTGTGTGCACGTACAGGTACACACATGTGCACACGCACAGGTACACACATGTGCGCACAGGCCAAGGGCTGACACACACATGCCCAAGGCTGGAAGGGGGTGAAGCCCCCAGCCGGATGGATGGGGGGGTTCTGGAGCCACACTGCCCCATGGCGCAGGGGGCACGGGGGGCATGGGGACCCCAGTCCAGGCAAGGCTGGCCCCCCACGCATCCCTCATCAAGGCTAGAATGGAAGGAAGCACCTGCTTTTAATTACTTGACAGCAGCAAGAAACACTTGTGGGCAGCGCTAGGGAGGGAACAGGGAGGGGGGAACATCCTCTGCTCATTACAGCTTTTTAATTCTGTGATTAGCCCCCGACAGGGGGGAGGTGGGCAGCCTGGGATGGGGGGGCACCTGCAGAGCTTTTTTAAGCCCCTCACGCAAGGGGCTGCTCCTCTGCAGTGGCCAGGAACTGGCTGGAGCTGGGTGAGGGGACCCGGGGCATGAGAAGCCCCATCCCTGTGTCCACCCCAAGGCTGGGGCTTTGTCTGCTCGATGCAAAGGTGGGATGAAATGCTGCAGGGCAGGAGGGGTAAACCCGGAGGATTTTACGCTGTCTTGTCCCTGTTGGTTTGCATTTCTCATCAGGTTTGTCCCGTGCCTCCTTTCTTCGGAAGGGTTTGGGGTCAGGTTCTGCTCGCCAGAGCCCATGCAGGGCCGTGCCTTGGGCTGTGGGGAGGTGATGAGTGAAATCAAAGCAGGGATTGAGATGGCTGTGTGTATATATATATATATATATCTGTGTATACACTAACATATTTCTTCTCCACCTTTCTTTGCAAGCAGCAGTTATAGTTGTTACTTGTGCAGCACTTCAATACAGGCAGTTAGGGAGGGAAATCATGGGACAGGAACTCGCCCTCAGCGTGTATTTCAAATACAGGACCATCGTCAGGGGCAGGATCCATCCCACCATCGGGGAGGCTGCAGCCTGGGAATTGCCTGATACGCCGGCGAGCTGACGGCGTGTCCCTCTGCTGTCGCAGGAGAAGCTTTGTGTGGCTTCGCCGTTCCCCTTGGCTCTGACTCCGGCCGTTATCACACCAGCGGAGCGTGCTGGGAAAAGGAAAACACGCCTTGTCTCTTCTCTTGGCGCTGGCCTTTTCAGAAAGTTGACATTTTGAAAGGATTTGCCATCCCACGGCTGGTTTATTTGGCAGACCGTGCCGATGCGAAGGCTGCATAACTGCAAACCCTTGACTTTGCTATTCCAACTGCTGTCAGGTTACATCTCCCTGCCTGCGCTGCTGTCCTCCATTCCAGCACGTGGGATGGCAGCCTGGGCATTACCTGACTTGCAGGATTAATCCCTCATGCGCGAGCCCGGCGGCTGCACCAAATTTCCCACTCCCGTGGCAACGTCATAAAATCAATGGTTTGTCAAGAGGTTATTGCAGGTGAATTTAGAGAGTTATAGATAGTTGCAGGAGGGAGGGCAGAGAAAATCCTGTCCACTTGGGATGCAAATGGAGGCACAATAATTCCAGGAGCTGGGAGTGGTGAGGCCCCAGCCTCGCACTGGAGGTCTCTGCTCCGAACACTGTTTTTCCAAGACCTTGTAACTGTCAGAGAGATGAATTTTTGAACTGGACCAGGCTGCTGTGTCAGGGCTGTGGTATCGTCACCTCTGAGAAGGATAAGATCAGTAATAACGGGAATGAAGGTTACGAGGACGTTCCCCCCAAGGAAGCTCATCACTGCATTGCAATTAAGAGCGAATGTCTGCCCCACGAAAGAATCGTTAGCCCGGGGTCAACGGGAAATTCTTTGCTGTGAGGGTGGTGAGACACTGGAACAGGTCACCCAGGGAGGCTGTGGCTGCCCCATCCCTGGAGGGGTTCAAGGCCAGGCTGGATGAGGCTTTGAGCAGCCTGGTGTGGTGGGAGGTGTCCCTGCCCAGGGCAGGGGGTGGAACTAATATGATCTTTAAGGTCCCTTCCAACCCGAACTGTTCTATGAATCCCGAGGTAAGACCTGTGGGTGTTGGCAGGCTGAGCGCGAGACTGGCTCGCGTATGATCGGGCTGCCAGATGCCAGGATCAAGAGGCATCAAGGGTGTGATCCACAGGCTGAGGAAGCTCAAGAGGGAGAATGGTCTGTGTTTCGTGAGCCGCCCCCACGGGAGCACCCAGATGAGCTCTGACAGCCTGGTCTAACGCTTGCGGGGGCTTCTCAGGCACTGGTGGCTGACACAACCATCAGTTACGGAAGTCTCTACTTACCTCTGTAGATATGGCACATATTTTTGTGAGCCCCACAGAGAGATTATATAATAAAGTATTTTGACTGTAAACAAACTGTATTTGTCACTCGTGATGACTTGAAGTCTGTCAGAAGGGAGGGAGGAGGGATAAATAGGTACAAGAAGGGAATTCTACAGCCATGATGCGTCCTATCAGCTGGCCTTACTCGGGCGGCCGGGCTGCCTTAACTAACCTGGAAAAGGACGGTGTAAATTGGACGTGTTGAATAAAGAGCTGACAGAACTGGTGGGCTGCAAGACGCTAGCACGATGTAGAACTATAAACACTTGTCTGAAAACCTAAAGTAGTACGTTATTTGTGAGTAGCATAGCTCCATCTAGCATTCATGAAAACCGATGCTTCTCTAAAGCTTAATTCATAACTGCTTTGTTAAGCGTTAAAAACTGTTCTTCTGCCCGTTGACAGCCGCAACCACCAGGAAACCAAGTGTTTCTTTATAGTCAAAGCTTGTACATACAGCTCTATCCCCTCCTCTGCCTTTAGACCACCCTGCGCTCGGCAGGTGCCTGCCTTGTGGCAGGACACAAACCTCTGCTTTCCCAGTCCTTTCCCAATACCGATAGAATTTTTTTCCTATCAAAATTGCTTTATGAACCCATGTAAACTTTTTTTTTTTTTAATATCTTCAACCCCTTGTGTCTAAACAGCCCGTTGCTGAACTCTATTAGGTGAAAAAGTATTTGCTGTTTTGCCTCGGGGCTGTGAAGCTTTTCCAAGAAGCAGCGCTGCTTACCGGGTAGAGCGCAGGCGGAGGAGAGAAAGGAGGGCAAGACCTGGGTCCACCCCAGTTTTGCAGCCAAATTGACCCTGGATTCGGCCAAAGCCACTTCACTCTTCTGTGTTTTGTCCACAGAGCAGCGATTTTAAAACAGCGTGCTGTTGGAGTGTCATGACTAATCACTTGCAAACACCTGGAGAGTCTAAGCCACCCTGTATTCCAAGGCCCTTTCAGGTTTTTTAAAGGCCTTTGAAAATTTCAAAATACTGAATGTCAGGTGCTAAAATCTCTGAGTTACTGAGCTGGCGTGGGGCTGCCTTAGCTGACACACCAACTGCTCTGCAGCCCAGCACCACAAACGGGCTGTGTGCTGTCTTCAGAATCTGGTGGTGGCTGCAGGACGGAGAATCACCGCACCTGGCAATTCTGAGGACAGAAATTAACACCCTGGGCAATGGAAGTGTCTACTGAAAAGTGTTTCACCACTCCCTCAGGGAAGCACAGCTGCTTGGAGAGACTCAGCCTGGCACTTGTCACTGCAATCGTTAATCGGAGCAGCAGAAGTTGGCATGAATGCTGCTCTGGGTCAGTAGAGCTGAGGTCCTGGCGCAGCACTCAAATAATGAGTCGAGCCGGGCAATTGTCATGAAGAATTAAATTTGTTGCAACGAGTCCTTCCCTCCAAACGTTCGGGAGAGCGATGCTTGCTTTGCAAGGTCCAGGGAAAGCTGATACCAAAGCGTGAAGAGGAATTCACACTGCAGCCTGCGGTCTCTGGGGGTCCGGGTACCGACCACTCGTGGGACGGGCACAGCGTTTGTGGGTAACCGCTCCCCAGATCACGCTGGAGGGGCAGCAGACCAGCAAGACGGCTTGACCCCAAACCCAGGCCTCTCTACTTTTTGTGGTGACAAAACACCTGGGCGCGCTGTTGGGAGCAAGGCAGAAAGCGGTAGTTTTTGTAAAAATTTCTCAGAAAGTTAGAGACAAGGTTACTTTTAAAATTGAATAAATGGCATCTGCAGTCTGTTAGTCCTTTAAGAAGAGCTAGACAGATCTGTGCGAGGGAATAAAGGCCTGTTCAAGTGCTCTGGTTCTCAGCTCAAGGGCCGCCACCACTTCAGAAGCACTTGATAACACTTTGCTTCCCAAGCTGAAAAGCGTGAGTGAAACCCGACACAAAGCAAATTGCCAGGGTGCCAGGAGTGGGAGCGGAGGCTGCTCCGAACAACTGAGCACTGAGAGCCTCCACGGGCACAGCTCTGCGGCTGCATCGCTGCTGTCAGCGCAGGTCTGGTCGCAGCCTGAAAAGGCATTGGCTTGAGCTGAATGATGATTTACTGGACTTGATGACACTGAGCTGAGGGGTGCGGTGACACGCCTGAGGGATGGGATGCCATCCAGAGGGACCTGGACAAGCTGGAGAGGTGGGTCCGTGTGAACCTCATGAGGTTCAACAAGGCCAAGTGCAGGGTCCTGCACCTGGGTTGGGGCAAACCCTGGTCTCGGCACAGGTTGGGGATGGAGGGATGGAGAGCAGCCCTGCTGAGGACTGGCCAGCAGGGCAAGGGAGGGGATTCTGCTGCTCTGCTCTGCCCTGGGGAGACCCCCCTCCAGTGCTGCCTCCAACTCTGGGGCCAATAACAGCAGAAGGACATGGACCTGTTGGAGCGGGGCCAGAGGAGGCCCTGGAGATGCTGGGAGGGCTGGAGCCCCTCTGCTGTGGGGACAGGCTGAGAGTTGGGGCTCCAGGAAGACCTTCCAGCCCCTTCCAGTCCCTAAAGGGGCTCCAGGAAAGCTGGGGAGGGACTCTGGATGAGGGAGGGGAGCCATAGGACAAGGGGTAATGGTTTTAAACTGAAAGAAAGGAAATTTAGATTAGATATCATGAAGCAATTGTTTGCTGTGAGGGGGGTGAGCCCCTGGCCCAGGTTGCCCAGAGAAGCTGTGGCTGCTCCATCCCTGGAGGGGTTCAAGGCCAGGTTGGACGGGGCTTGGAGCAGCCTGGTCTGGTGGGAGGTGTCCCTGCCCAGGGCAGGGGGGTTGGACTAGATGGCCTTTAAAAGTCCCTCCCAACCCAAACTATTCTATGATTGATTAAATGGTGAGATCTGGTGCTGAATGCAGCTGCGTGTCTTGCATTGGCAGGTTGTTAATGGTCCCTTTGAGGAAAGCACTGGCTGCGGCTGTGGGTCCCTGAGGGATGGAAGGGTCCTCTGGCAGGGCGCTTGTCCTGGTTCCAATTGGTACAGAGTGAATTTTCTTCCTAGTAGCTGCTGTGTTTTGGATTTACTATGAGAATAACACATATTGTTTTAGTTGTTGCTAAGTAATGTTTATATTAAGTCAAGGACTTCTCCAGCTTCCCACAGAAGCTGAGGGGGAGCACAGACAGGACAAGCCAGCCAAAGAGATATCCCAATATTCCACCCCAGTGTATAAATAGGGGCTGGCTGGGGGGTAGGGATCCGCGATCGCTGCTTGGGATGGGCTGGACAACCCATTGTTGGGTGGTGAGCAACTGCATTTACATCACTTTATTTTGTATAATTTTACCATTATTTTTTTTTTTCACTTATCTCATGTTACTGTCCCATTAAACTCTCTTTATCTCAGCCCACGAGGCTTTTTTTCCTCCTCCTTTTTCTTCCTACCCTACTGGGGGGGGGGGGGGGGGGTGTTCCGTGGTCCTTGTTGCCGGCTGGGACTCTTCGGCCTTGCCTCCTTTCGGGCGGGATGGCTGACAACCTTCCCTGACCGCTCCCGCTCCGATTCCCTTCCGCCGCCGCGTGACATCCAGTGACTTTTTATCAACAAGTTGCTTTATCGACAAGATTCGGGACACGGGAAAAGCCCTTGGGGGCGGCGGGGCCCGGGGCGGAGGCCAGCCTGCGCCCCGGGCCCCGCCGCCACCGGCGCCCCCTGACCCCCGACCCCGCCCTCGCGGCTCCTCAGCCAATGAGCGGCCGCCGCCGCATCCGGGGCTTCCACACCCCCTCCCTCCCGCCCGCCGCTCGCGCTCGGCCATGGCGGAGGTGAGTAAGCCGCCGCCGGGCCTGGGGCCTCCCCCGGCCGGGCCGGTGCAGCGGGACCCCCCCCCTTCCTCCTCCGAGCCCCGGCAGCCCGCGGGGTGGATGGGGCGGGGGCTCCGAGGCCGAGGGAGCGCGGCGGGGGTCGGGCAGGGGAAGGGCCCGGCGGGGGGCAGCGGCTGAGCCCGGGGAGCGGCACCGGCTCTGCCCTCCCGCCAGCGCCGAGGAGGCAGCAGCGGGGCTGCCCGAGGCCGGGCGTCCGGGAGAAGGGTCCCGGGGGACGCTTAAAGGGGTTTTGGGCAGGGGGACCCGCCGGAGCGGCTGGGGGCGGCGCGGCCCCGGTGCCTGGCCCTGTGGTCCCGGTGCCTGGGCCCGTGGCCCGGTGAGGGATGGTTCCACCGCGGGGCAGTGAGGGTCCATAAGGCTGGTAGAAAGGGGCAGGGAGTGAAGCGGGAGCCCCCGAGGCTTTGGCACAGCAGGGTCTGACAGCATCTGGGGAGCCGGGGTCGGAGGGGCGCGGAGCTGGTGGAAAGGGGCTCGCAAAGGCTGGAGGTGAGCGACAGGGCCTGAGCAGCGGGAGAACAGGGAGGTGGGGAGAGAGGGAATGGCAGAGGCCTGGGGAAGGTGGCGGGAATGGTTCGGCTGGGTGTCTGGGACCAGGAGAAGTGCCTCGCCGAGGGAGCGCGCAGGCGAGGGGTGCTTGTGCTCTGGTGCCCGGTGGGACACCCCTGTTGCCTCTCCCATTGCGATGCCATGTTTGGCTTGGTGCATTGTGCCAAAACTTTACTTCTGCCGCTCCACCACGCTTATGGTTGATGATGCCATTACCTGTCTGGTCTTGACACGTCCTTGAAATATTCCCATCCTGTCATAACGGTTTTCATGGCACATCCGCCTTCATTTCCATCACGAGATCCTTGTGGTGACCACGACGTGGGAAAAGGACGCTGGGAAGACATCGAGGTAGCTGTCTGCTGTGTTGCAGGATCTCAGAACACCACTAGCTGAGACAGCTTCTGTTCAAGGGCAGGGCTTCACTTTCAGGGTATTTCAGCATTTTGCGTGAGGAAGGTGCATCTGGCCTGCTTGCCATCCCATCCAGAATGGCTTGGTCTTGGCTGCAGTGATTGTCCCCAGCAGTGCAGGAGATTACCTGCGCGTCTTGTCCTCTGTTTTTGCTCTTTCAGGTCCATAGCTTACAGGATGAATCCGTTTCCATCCATACCACTTCCCTCTGGCTACAGCTGGGGTTTGTAGAAAACGGACCCATGTCAAGTAGTATGGACAAGGCAAAGGAACAAGGAATGCTTCTCTCACTGAGTCTGAAATATGTGTTAAACTAGCTCAGGAAACTGCGTTAGTTGTTAAAGCAGTAACACTGGAAAGGGAAATCTTCCCTCTTTTTCCTCACTTTCTTGCAAGTGCAGGTTTCAGCCTGAAGTGTTTTCTCTGGACAAGCAATCTTGCACTGGAAAGCAGCTTTTTCAGTGCAAAAAGCTCAGGCCCTTCCTCTGCCTGCGTTTTCTAAAACATGGCCGTTGCTGTGTTCCATGTGCTCAAAAACTTGAGGCCAGAATTAACGAGGGAGTCCTGGAGTTACCCAGAAATACAAATGTGTGAGTGAGAAATTAGTTAACCTCCGTGTAAGTCTTGAGAGGAAAGTTATTCTCATGCCTGAGAAGGAGAGACTAGTGGAAGGAAAGCAGCTGCTGGGAAACGTAAAGCACGATTAAAGGAATTTAATCTCCCTTTGTTTTTTCCCTGCGATTAAATGGCCCATGGATGTAGGAGCCATTTTCCAGCATTGTGCTGCACTGCCAAAATAAATGGAGTTCATCACTGTGACCTTTCATGGTGACCAAAACTGTCACCAGCAATAGGAGCATCTACACCTTGGCCAAGAACCGTTCTTGATCCGGAGATACCTGGTAGTGCCTCGCTGTTGCTGTGTCTTTCTGACAGATGTAATGCTGTTGCTTTTTCTGCCTCCTGTGTGACAGTTGGATTTGAAGTGTCGGACTGCAGCCACCTCACCTTCAAACGGAATAGCTCCACATCACGTGGCGTCGGCAATCAGTGTAATCAGGAATATTCTGTCATCATTTACATATTTAAGCCAGACCCACCTTTCTTCCCTACTCATTTGACTTTGACTCTTGTTTCCATGGTCTTCTGGATTTGTGAATAATCTGAGGGATCTTTCAGTTTCACAGGTGTTTAAATTTGGGTGTGGAATGGGCTGTTTGCTTTGTCTGTCACTTGTCTCTTCTTTTCTCAGCCCAAACATGGCAGTGCTAGTTATTTTATGGTGACTCCAGCTCACAGCAGTTCCCACTTGCTCTAATGCTATGTTATTGCTTTGGGGAAATAAACTCATGATTAGTTACTGAATTGTCATCCTGTCGTACTGACTATTACTCTTCATTTCAGCACCTGGTCATTAATGTAAGATCTCTCCATTCCTGAGGTATTCTTGGCATCTTTTCAAGGCAGCCCATCCACTGCTAACAGTTTCAGTCTTTGTTTTCACAATCCTTTGCATGCAGCTCCTTATTGATCCCCATGCGAAGGAGGTGCAATCGATATACAGATTATTGTCTCAGGAGGGAGAGTTCTGCAGATCGCTCAAGACTGCAGGGAGTAAGTGTAGACCTCACCCTTCTCCTTTTCGTGAAACCGGAGTTGTTTGCTTGGAAGGTTTTATCCCAGTGGGTTTTGTACTAGGTCACATTCCAGCAAGGCACAACAAAGGGGCATTGACACTTTCCTGAGTTACGAAGCCGTTTCCCGGTATGGCCATCCTCCAAATGCAGGCTGTCCGAACCTTTTCTGTCCCCTTCTCCCTTCATTATCCCATAAACTCCTCCCTTTTCTCGTAGTGCACGCGGTCACTGGGCTCTGCTTGCAGCCAGACAAAGTGGTCTCCAGTGGGGTTATCTTGTTGCTAATAATCAGATGCTCAGGGATGGTGAATTGCAGCGCAGTGTGTGCTCCAGTTGACTGGAGGCATCCTCTTTTCACCAGTCCTCGTAGAGGAAGGAGCAAGAATTCCACAGGTGTTTCACAGATTCTTTCCCTTCCTCCCCCTCCGTCCTTCTCTCGTATGGCAATATCTTCTGCTGCCTTCCAGGCCAACCATTATCTTAGTGGTAATTATACCGGCAAAATAGCTGCCTCTCTAGTCGCTATGGAATTTGCAATGTATGTGTTGATACCTGAAGACGCTAACTTGGAACCCAAAGTCTGGGGTGGCTTTTTTGTTGTATGCTTTGCTCTGGTGTTAGAGGATGAATTTCGATGTGAAGCTGCACTATGTTTCCTTAAATAAGTCTTAGGAACCTCGTTCTGAAGCATCGTAGTGCCCTGGCTCCCACTGAGTAAGTGAGGAGCAATGGTGCACAGTTGAGATTATTAATGGCTGAGGATCATAAAGAGATGTCATTGGTGACTGGGGGACTGACACTGTGATTTTCTTCTGCAGTCGGATGCTCTGAGTCACCCAAAGGCATGGGTTAATTACCTGCTTGCTCCCTACCTAGGCTGAACTTGATGAGCAGCATTTCCATGCACAGCAGCCCAAGGAGCAGCAGATGTTCTGGGTTGTTTTCCAGGCCTCAGCCCATTCTGCTGCCTGAACTTCTGACCGAGCACTGAATGCCAGAAAGCAGGTGCCTCTTCTTGGTGTCTACCTGTCTCACCCTTTCCCACCTCGCCCATGCCGCTCGCAGTCCTACCAGACTCCTTTGCTGCCTGCTTAGCTCTAAATTTCTTTGCTCGCCCCTCTGAGCCTTCTGGATGTGGTGGGGAGAAGCCAGCGGACTGTGGCCGGCTGCTTCCCGTTGCCTCTCCAAAGAGTGGGTCAGTCCATAAAGATGCTGTGTTCAAACAAGCGTGATGTGTTGAATTTAGAATCATGGCTTAGGGTCAAAATCCTTCTTTTATGTGAAATTGTAAGCCGTAAAGATCTGAGGTCTTAAACTGGTGAGAGGATAAATAATTAGTGGAGTGCTGAAGAGAAAAAAGATAAAATGGAAACACCGCCATATGCAGTTAGAGACTGAGGGGAAGGCGATGAATCTGGAGGAGAGGAGGCCTGGAAGAGCTGCTAAATACACTTGACTGGAGCTCTTTTTGCACAGCACAGTTTCTAATGCTCCCCTGTGTGGGTTTTGTTACCTTTTGCTCTGAAATCAAATTAATTGCATTTGCTGGTGGGGTTAAGTGGCTGGAGGCGTGTTACGTTTTTAAGTAGAGATGTCTCAGCCATATTTTTCTCTTTTCTTGAAGGCCTCGGTTGGCCGGCAGAGTCCAAGGGTGGTGCCATACCCAGCCCACAGTCTATGTCCTGGAGAGCCTGGCCTTCAGAGTGCAGCAGGTAGCCACAGTTTAAGTATGCTTCTGTTTGTTGGTCTGGTTTCCAGAGGAAACAAGGCTCCTGTGATCAGCCTGTCTGTTCCCTTCTCCTTCCAACATCTTCCGAACCTGTTGGTTGATTCCCATGCCATATGACCGAGGAGGAAAGTCTTAAAGATGCCAAAGCTCCTACAAGTGTCCATTTGCCCGTTCTTGCAATAAGAGCTAATTATCCTAAAAATGCCTCGGGCGAAGGAAAGGCTGCAGTGTGCGTTCACATGTTATGACATTAGCGAATCCAGTCAGGAGAGACACACAAATACTCAGAAAACCTTCAGATTCAGCTTTCAGTCGGTTGCGGCACTTGAACGTGCAGAGAACCGGGCTTTGCAATTTAGCGTTCACAGAGTGACTTCTTTCAGTTGTGTTCCCCAGCCCCTCTCCCTCGTTTCTGCCTAATCTCGTCCTCTGGCTTCCCATGGCTGCACACACAAGAGGGGGGGCGTCCCGAGCTTTCTTGCGTCTGAAGATTTGGTCTGGGGTGGTGCTAGTATCCCACCTTCTTCTCATCCCTGCAGTTGTGTCAATGGGCTCAGCTGATCATCGACTGAACCTGGCAGAGATCCTTTCACAGAATTATGGTGTACGGGAAGAAAGGGAAGAAGAAGATGATACTCAGGAGAAGCAGAAATCTCTAGAAGAGCTGGAGAAGAGTATCAGTGCCTCTCAGGTAAAGGCAGCAAGGGAGGGGAAGGGAAATTAAGTGCTGGATTTTCTTGTTTGCTTCGACAGTACTGATACCGAAAATCTTTGCGAGAAACTCTGACTTGCTTGCTCAGCTGCAATGTGCTGTGTTTAGGTCCACCCATCAACGAGCCTTAACGTTTGGATTTGGATAGGAAGGAATTGGTTGACAACAGGTAACAGCAGTAAATTTTGGAGTCGTCCTCTGCCGAGTAGCCACTCTGACGAGGTGGTCTTTGCTTGCCTTGCTAAAGAGCCATCACCGGCTTGGGTGTGTGTCCGTTTTACAGTGGAGGAACTGCAAAGATGAGGTGATGTGGTCCTCCTGTGGGTGATCCCACGGAGGCCTCGGTGGAACACAAAGCGTATTCTTGGGGACAGAGACTTCTCTTCAGGTCAGGCACAAGACTAATATAGGGATTTGCTCATTCCTTTCCTTGGTATAAATACAGTTCTGCTTTCTGGCATCTGTTCACCAGCAAGAAATCTAGTATAAAAAATAAGCATATTTTACAAATGCCCTTGACTATACTGCTTTGGAGTGAAAGCTCCTGGCTTCTCCATACCTTTGAGAAGAACAGGTTATGGGGAGTCCCAATAGACTGTGCCTCCTTCATTACACAGCATTACCCGAGGCAGTTCAGAGCCCCCAGAAGAGCAGAGCTGCCTTGACTGCCTCTGCGTATCTCTGTTCACTACAGCTGGTGTTGTACTCGGTGATTGTTCCATTCCTGATGAAGCTTTGTCCTCCTCTCGCTCAGAGCAGTGAAATGCCATTTGAGGAGCTGCTTGCACTTTACGGCTATGAGGCATCTGATTCCATCTCGGAGCAGGACAGTGAGAGCAATGACATTACTCCAAACCTCCCAGATATGACTCTGGATAAGGTAAGAGCAGCTGTGTGCTCGGGTGTATGCCGTTAGCCTGTGCTGTGGGTTACTGTACTGTCTTGGAGCTTGAGACGTCTCGTAGTTCTTTTCAGGTGGGGTTTGACTAGTGCTGGGGGAAGGGGCCTGCCTAGTTCTGGTGTCCCAGTGAGGAACGTCAGGTGCAGAAATGTGGATGCAAAGAGCTTAGAGGAGACCAGAGAAAGGATAACTGTTTTAAAAAGAACACTGCAAAAACTCTATGGAACTCAGGTTACGAGTCTTTGCACATAGATGTGGATCTGTGGAGAGTCAGGGAAGGTTTGTATCTTCCCAGATGAAGCTATGGCTCCTCCTGTTCTAGCTGAAGTCTTTAGAAAGCTTTTTGCTTTTTTTTTTTTTTTAAACTTCCAGGATCTTTGAGATATTTGCTGTGAGTGGAGCTCTGCAGAAAGGGCCACTTGCTTATCTTCTCTCTGGCTTCCATAGGAGCCACTCTTGGACCTTGTAGAAATGCCTCTAGGGAAGATATCTAGGGGTGGTGGGGAGTGTGAGAAGGAATCTGTCTTTGGAGAAGCTATGGGAGGGTGAGGAGATCTGTGGATGTGGCCGCCTTTGGCCAGAAATGCTTTACTGTAGGCCTCACCTCCCCTCATATACTTTTTTTTTTTAATTTAAAAATATTTTTCACTTTCTTGTTGTTGTTAAAAGGAACAAATAGCGAAGGATTTGCTTTCAGGGGAAGAAGAGGAGGAGACGCAGTCTTCAGCTGATGATCTGACTCCATCCGTCACGTCCCACGATGCATCAGACCTATTCCCAAACCAGCCTGGCTGTATGTGTCGCTAATTTCTAAGTAATCGTTTATTACGGTGCAGGGTAGGGCAAGAATGTTTTTCTTCATTTTGTCACTTTGTTCCACTTTCCTTCTGGGGGCTGCAAATAAACCTGATTGCCAGTGCTGTTACCGAGCGTTGGTTAGGATGTGATAGAGTGCACGTGAGCAGTGGGACGAGGAAAGAATTGTCTTTAGCTGGAACTACCTTTTTGCTACCTGCTGTAATTGCAGTCTGGAAGATCAGTACCTGATCTGACATCCCTGGAAGTGAATAAATTCGGTAGTCCTAGTGGTGTGATATATTGTGGCACTTCCTAAATATTGGAATACATGGGAAGCCAAAGTGTGGGATAGATGCAGCATGAAGTGATGTTACTCCTTCTGCTAGCCTGCAAGATGAAGGAGCCTGAGCTCCCCGCGTTGGTCGGCACCACCCATGTGGCAAGCGTACAAATTCATTTATTTAAAAGGAGAAAAATAAAATATGGATAAGCTGTCACTGAGGACCACGCTGAAAGTAACTTTAGGACAGAAAGTGAAGGCAAGGAGAGGGAACATAGAGCAGAAGCAAAAAAAACCCCACATTTCATAACTACAGATCTTTTCCTTTGCCACAAAGCAAACAACTTCCTTGCTGATGAAGACAAAGAACCCTGTTCATCTCCATGTGCTTCCTCCATGGCTGAGGATTCAGAGGAGGATTCCATCCCATCCAACGAGTGTAAGAAGGTAAATGATCCGAGCGCATTGGAAAGGGGAGGTAGTGCAATGCGCCTGAGTCTGAGGAAAGCACAACACCAAAACGCTGTGATATTTCCCCAAGAAATTTTCTTTTTATTTTCTTTTGCTCAGCACCTTGTGTTTTGTGGTAAGGTGGTGGAAATGGGTTGCAGGAGTTTTTTTTTAATAGGATCTTGAATCTATATCTGAAATTATCTTCTGCTTCAGATACGGAAAATGCTGTTGTGCCTTGGTAAATTAAAACTGCAGCCTGTAGCCCTATAAAGGTGAAATGCTGTGCGATATTCCCAGCAGGATTTAGTCAGAAAAAAACATCACACACAAGAGAGGAGCAGGCTTCCAAATTCATCCTGTTTGTGAAGGTTGCGGGAGAGGTTCTGCATTTCTTTATCTCCAGCCTTAGCTGTTTGCCATATATCTTTAACATTAAAACTATGTAAATGCCTAAGGTCCCCAAAGTATCATCTGGCTGGTAGTAACTCTTTTTAGTTACCCTATAAAATAGTCAGGGTTCCCTAGAAGTAATAGTGACAGTGGGGACTATAGATATATAAATCGGCTTCGCGGTGTCATAGTCCCTAAATCATGAATTACACCTCAGTGCCTACGTGGAGCGTTTTCCATTTCAATTTACCCACTTCTCTGTGGTGATATTTCAGGAGATCATGGTTGGACCTCAGTACCAAGCCAGCGTTCCCATCCTCCACTTAAGCAGGCATGGTGAGAAAGGTAAGGCAACCTGCTTTGGGTATCGCGTTTGGGTGTAGGGCTGCTGGCCCAGCATCCGACGGGGCCCTGCTTCACCAGTTCTGCTCTATATCTTGGCACCTCTCAGTGTTGACACCAAAATTTACAGCTCCACCTGAGCTAGCTTTAAACCAGCCTGTTTGAATAGGGCTAGTAATACAGCTACGGGAAATAAGAAGCTCAGCGAAAACTGGGTTGGTGTGACAGGTTTGGAGGAGGGTGCTCAGCTGTAGCCAAAGACAAGGAACACCCTTCTGGAGATACTTACTTTATTTTTCTCTGTCTTCCTTAAGTAGAGTCGGTTCCTTTGTAGAAATGAGTTAAGTACAGAAGATGTTGATGTTAATGTTTTCACCCGAATAGAAAAGCCTCAGTATTTCTGATTATTTTTTTATTGCAGAGTCTTTCTTCTTGCTTGCCTCTGTGCTGTTATTTTACTTAAACATCTCTCTGCATCCTTGTGTGCTGTGTTCTTGTGGACTAAGAGCTTTGAAAGCCAAAAGGGGCAAGAATCGTAGTGATGCAGTGTGCTCCTGCTGGTCTGTGTGAGTGGAACAGCTCGTGGAGGAGCATAACAAGCCATCACAGGAGAGAGACAGCCTTGCAGCTCCTTAGGTTTGTGTCTGGGCCAGGGAGAGGGTCTTCAGCCTAGGCCAGGGTTGGAGCTCAAAGCCGCCTTCGCCTCCCCACTCCTTTTGTTTACTGTGTGCTGGAAAAGACACCTTAGTACCTAGGGGGGGTTTTAGTTGCCAGGAGTAACGAATCAAAGCCACAATCTTTTGAGAATGTGGCAACAAAAACCTTGTCAGCCAGCCCTTCTGAAGAAGTGGAAGCAAGTCGAGCCTGTCCTTAGGCCTCTGAAAAGAGGTATAAAGAGTATTAAGCTTATCTGCCTCCAAAATTGGGGGGGAAAATGCAGTACCTTCACAGAGATGGTTTCTTCTCTAGCGCCAGGTTGGAGTACCAAGCAAAGATTTCCTCCCTCCTTCTGTCTCTCCCATGCAGACCGTTTCTCAAAAGCAGCAGAATTCTCTGATTAGCTTATTTCAGTGCTTTTTCTGTTAGCCTACGAGAACGAAGATCAGCTGCTTTGGGACCCAAACATACTCCCCGAGAGAGAGGTTGAAGAGTTCCTGTACCGTGCGGTGAAGCGGCGATGGGAGGAGCTGTCTAGCAGCAGCCTGCCAGAAGGAGAGATGGTGAAGGACAACGAACAGGTAAAAGCGGGGGCTTCTTGCAGCCCACGGATGCTCTAATGGCGCTGGTGTAACAGTGCAGGGTTTGCTACAGAGATCCTGACTGAGAGACTGAAAGAGAGAGAGAATGAGAATGAGACTTAAAAGAGAATGAGACCGAACTCCTGTGATCCTCTGCTCCCGCTTCCTGGATAAGTGAGGGTGTGCTTCTCGGCTGCAGTCTTCAGGAGGCTGTTCCCCTCCAGTTGGGAAGACTGGAAAAGGCTGTAGTGGATTGGACCACGGGCCACTTTTCTTCCAACGCAGTAACATGTTTGTGGGAAGCGTGTAACAGACGGGGCAAGTAGAAAATGGGTACCATTTTGACTGTGTTCTCCCAGTATCCCAAACTCTCTGAGCCAGAGCTTGCAGCAGGAACATCCTTTTGGATCTCTCCTCTATAGCATTGTCTAATTCTTCTTTGAAGCCAGCAGAAGACCAAACATTTGGCTAAGAAGCTTCAGAGCAGTTGTGTTTCCTCTAAGCTAGCCAGGTTAGATTCTCACGGTAAGCCTGCGGGAGCACGGAGGCACACCTGTAATCTGCAGAGCCGCTGGTAGAACTGCATCTTTTCAGTCCCATGGTTTGTTATCCAGTGCCTTGAAAAGTGGAATAATCTATGCTAATGGTCAAGGTGGGGTTAACGGCAAAGGGGCTCTTGGGAAAAATTAAGTTTTACGAGGCAAACATGAGTCATGAGCAGGTTTGGTTTGTGGTGTGTTGCTCAGGTACGTGCTGTCGGTAATTTTCTTCTGTTTTCTAGGCTTTGTATGAACTGGTTAAATGCAATTTCAATGCAGAAGAGGCACTGCGGAGGT
The DNA here is from genome assembly GCA_947846985.1 of Fratercula arctica. Taxonomy (NCBI): domain Eukaryota; kingdom Metazoa; phylum Chordata; class Aves; order Charadriiformes; family Alcidae; genus Fratercula; species Fratercula arctica. The sequence continues at coordinate 3,310,612 of CANTUZ010000022.1, read as the reverse complement.
TACGGTTCAATGTGAAGGTCATCAGAGGTGAGAATCCTCCCATACTTGGGTTTTACCCCAAACATGAAGGCACACGTAACTAGATTCTGTACATCTCCAATTCCTCTTTCTTTCTGCTATAGATGAGCTTTGTGCCTGGAGCGAGGAAGAATGTAGAAATTTTGAGCATGGCTTCAGGGTCCATGGGAAAAACTTTCATCTTATCCAAGCAAACAAGGTAAGGACACTCACCGCCGCATCCCGCTAAGGCAGAGGGAAGGAGGCGTGTGCATTTGCACCAGAGGTACGTTTCAAGCCTCGGCTAATGCAGGAAGTTCAGGACTGCTGAGTTCCGACCCCAGGCTTTGTGTTGACTCATGCTAGCAGGTGATGGGCTGTTCACTGCCCTGCTCTGCCTTATTTTCCAGGTGGGAGAAGTCACAAACACCACTGACCTGCATGAGTGATGTCAGTTAATTACTGATTAGCCCTTTCTGGAGTCTCAAAAGTTCTTTCCAAACTCTCAGCCCTTGCAGTACTTCTGTGAATGAGTGAGTTGAGCATGTGGATGTTTTGTAAAGTCCCCTGGGGTCCTCTAGAATGAAGGATGCTGTTGTAGGGAGAGCTGGGCCCCAGGACATACGCTGCTGTGCTGGGAGTTGGCAGAACCAGAGAGTCCAGTTCTACCGCTGGTTAATTGTGGGCATGTTGACGCTGGCCGGTGAAAATGGACACAGGTTTGCTCTCTTGATGTTAAGTGTGCTATTGGAAGCGCAGGAAAGTCCTGCACGAACGTGCCATGTGTGAAGCCACACTGGGGTCTGCAAGAACAGTTGTGCACTGTGGGGAGTTCTTTCTCTGGCCAATTACCACCTTGGAAATCTCAGTATGTGCTTCTGTTCTGCAGCATAGATGTGTCCATAGCAGTTTAAATGACTGTAATGCACTTCGTTTTCTGTGCTGATTAAATGGGAGAATAGTCCTTGCTCCGTAAGATCCATGATGCCTGGCTTTCTGACTGGGATGTTTCTCCTCAGGTCCGCACCCGGTCAGTGGGCGAGTGCGTGGAGTATTACTACATGTGGAAAAAATCAGAGCGCTATGACTACTTCACTCAGCAGACTCGTTTAGGAAGGAAGAAGTACGTCCTCCACCCTGGAGCCACGTGCGTGGAATATTCTCACACTAAAATTAGTAATATTAACCTCCCAGTGAAGATTCCTGCTGCAAAGCACCTGCACTTCAAAGACTGCACTTTTTCTGCTTTAGGAGGTTTCTTGGGTGGGAGCACGGAGGGATGCAATGGATATTCTCAGAACATAAACACTGTTAGTGTGGGGAGGGAAGATAAAGCAATTATTTGCTTGGATGCGGACTTCCTTGTGTCAGAAAATACTGGTTTGTTGCAGACAAATGCAGCCAGAAAAATGAAGGCTAGGGTCAGGGATTTAGAGCTGATCTCAGCGAACAACTCAGTTCAGTGAGGTTTTGGGAAGGAAGCATTTTAAGTTCAAAAATACCCTATTTCTGGTGGCTTGGAACCTGAATTAATTTCTTTCGCTGCTGCCACCCTTTGAGGCAAGTTCTTCACTCTGAAATGTATGGTAATGACCGAAAATGCTTTTAAAAAAGGTTGCAACTGAAATATTTTAAAAGGTCAAAATGAAATATTTAAGTTGAATCAATTAAAAACATTAGGTGAAGTATTAGATGTTATTTTTTTTTTTAAGTTGTGATGCAAGACAGGAAAATACCTGAAATCTCCAAGCCCCCCAGGGTGGGAAAATATTTTCTCCTCGCTTGCTCTCTGCTGGCACACTAACATTGTCACAACCCGCTGTAGTCACTCGGTGAAGCCGTTCCCCGGGGAGAGCGTTAGACCGTTTATTTCGTTATTGAAGGGGCTGAGGCTGAGAGAGAGCTGGGAGGCAGAGCAATTTGTTTCGGAAAGATGCAGAGCCCGGTCTAGTTTATCCTGGGCTGGTGTTAGCCACGCTGAGCTAACTGCGATGGCCTCAGCACAGAGGCTACGCTGGGCTCTGCGGACCAAGAAGGGACGGCCATTCATTCTAGTGAGGTCTCTGCAATCCTGTTGCTTTATTTGTTAACGGCTTTTAATCTGGCACCGTTTTCCCTGCCTGCATCGCTCTGCTTAACAGGTGGTGGCAGTGCTATCTGTCTTTCCCCACAGGGATTACGCTGACAATGACTTGGATGGGGGTGAAGTAGAAAACGCCAGTCGTTCCCGAAGCTCCCCACCAATTCCCTCTGCGACTAGCTGCCTGGATTCTCACTTCGGTCAAGATCAGCTAGCAATAGAGAGCACAGGTAACGTCCTTCTCTTCTCTCTGCCACGGGGATGACTCATCTCCCGTTGCCATTATCCAGCTTCTTCTCCCTGCACCTTGCTAGTGTGCTCACTTACAGACTCACAGAATATCAGGGTTGGCAGGGACCTCTGGAGATCATCTCCTCCAACCCCCGGCCACAGCAGGGTCACCCGGAGCAGGTGGCACAGGAACGCCTCCAGGCGGGGTTGGAATGTCTCCAGAGACGGAGACTCCACCACCTCTCTGGGCAGCCTGTGCCAGGGCTCTGCCACCCTCACAGCAAAGAAGTTCCTCCTCATGTTGAGATGGAACTTCCCATGGTCAAGTTTGTGCCCGTTCCCCCTTGTCCTGTCGCTGGGCACCACTGAGAAGAGCCTGGCCCCATCCTCCTGACACCCCCCTTTCAGTATTTATAAGCGTTGATAAGATCCCCCCTCAGTCGTCTTGTTTCCAGCCTGAAGAGACCCAAATCCCTCAGCCTTTCTCCATCAGAGAGGTGTTCCATCCCCTCAGCATCTCGGCAGCCCTTTGCTGTCCCCTCTCCAGCAGTTCCCTGTCCTTCTGGAACCGGGAGCCCAGAACTGGACCCAGCGCTCCAGCTGTGGCCTCCCCAGGGCAGAGCAGAGGGGGAGGATGACCTCCCTCCACCTGCTGGCCACTTTGCCCTGGGCAGATTTTGATGTGAGCAAAGGAGACTTGTCTGCCTCTGCATTGACTTTAAAAGAGTTGTTCCTGCTTGGGGCTTGGAGGGGTGGCCTAAATCATTTGCAAACCTAAAGGATTCGCACCGGCTTTGGGCACCTAAGTCAGGTGCTTCCAATGCCATAACACACAGATGCACTAGACACGGGCAGCTCCTCTAGAGGCTGATGCAAGGCTCCAGAAGTCAGGCTGTACCTGTGAGCCGCTTTCAGAGTGAGCTGGCTGTGAGAAGACTCACCGGGAGCCTGAAATGGGTTCATTCCCTCACCACCCCACCACAGGTGAGGGTTTTGTGTTGGCACCTCCCAGGGGCTGTTCGGATGAGGGGGTAGGACTTAGGATTTGGCTTACCTTGGAGTTTCTCTGCGAGATTTCTTCCAATTTCCATAGAAACACTGATGGCCTCCCATCTGCTGTCTGCATCTTGCCTTTCTTCCGTACACGCTGGCAGGGATCTTGGTTGCTATAATAAAGACACATTTGTGCCATCAAACAAATACTGTTGTGATTAGGTGGGATTGAACTGGATTCTGGTTTTTCATACGTTATGGGCTCACTCTAGCTTTCTTCCTCCCTGTCTGTCTGTCCCTCTCCCGTGTGTCCCTCCTTTGCGGTGTGCAGAGCCCCTGAGCGTGGAGAGCACAGCCTGCAGCCTGGGCAGCATGAGTGAGTCGGGGCAGGGCTACGAGTGCAGCACTCCTTCGGAGACGAATTGTTCCTTCGACCCCACGGAGGAGACGTCCTCAGGCGCCATCTCGGCTCCCTGCACACGACATACTGTCAACCCCTCGGAATCGGGGCTCTATGCTTTGCCGCCGGCAGGACCAGGACTAGCGGAGAAGCAGGAGACATTGCAGAGCTCTGGTGAGACGATAACCATGGACTTCACTCTCCCTGCAGACATTAACGAGGGTTTGCCTTTAATTGCTGGCCCTGTGGATTTGGACAGAGACCCAGAGGCAGTGGTGGCCCCTGCGCAAGTGTCCTTATCGGTCACAGATTTTGGCCTCATTGGCATCGGAGATGTAAATAGTTTTCTGACTGCTCACCAGGCTTGCCCAGCACCTGTGGCTCAGTCAGAGCCTCTGTCACAGTGAGAGTCTCCAGTCACAAACTTGTCACAGACCCAGCAAGGACTTTGACCTGACTGAGTGAAATCCTGGAACTTCCACTGTTCCGCAGGGACAGTTTGGAGCTGTTGGTCAGAATCCATCTTTCTATCCTCCTTGATCCAAGGCTACAGTGAAACTAAAACACCTTTCTGCTCCAGTCTGTTCTGACACAATCACACAAAGCTGGTGGCTGGCTTTAGTGAGGGGGGAGCTCCGTCACCCCCCGTTTCGTTGACCGTGTGTCATCCCAGGTAATGCCAGGCTGTTCAGAGAGTCCCTGCCCTCGGGACAGGGAAAACGTCCCTTGTCCCCAGCGGGACGGTCTGAGCGCAGAGATGCTTTGAGAACAGGGATGTGTCGCTGGGACGGAGGAAGCAGTCTGGAGGTCCAAGAGCTGAGGAAACCTGCAGGGAAGCACGGTCCACCCAGGCCGCAGGGCGGTTTATCTGCAGCGACGGCCATGGCGACGCCAAAGGAAGATGAGGAGTCTCGGCCCTTCACCCACAGATAGGGTGTTGCAATAGAAGTCATCCTCCCTCTTCCCCTCCCAACAGCTATCCTGCGCTCCTGAGCTGTGGCTTGTGACAGGCACCCACGCCGCTGTTGCCAAACCACGCAGCTCGGCGTGTCTTTGCCCGCTCTCCCGCCAGCTGCAGGTGCCTGGTCCAGCCCTTAGGCGGGAGCGTCAGGCCTCGGGAAGGGATTCTGCGTGGTGCAGTAGCGCTCTGTGCACTTAAGTCCTTCTCGCCTTCCCTCGCGGCGCTGGGCCGTGCAGAAAGTTGTGTTGGGAGTCAAGGGAGTTTCTAGACCCCAGGAAGCGACGCTGGCCCTCACGGTGGTGCGGTGCTGCCGCTTCTCTTACTGCTGGTGGGTGACTGATCTTTGCGGACTGCTGCAGTGCAAGAGGGTAAAATGCAGATGAAAAACATCTGTCGCTTCCCAGCTCGTTCCGACCATTCGTCAGCTGTGGGAGGAGGTGGTTGCTCAGCTCCCCGGCCACCAAGTCTAGGACGCCAGTGCCACCAGCACAGTCCCAGGCAGGAGAGCGCAGCAGTCCCTGGGCATCCCTGCCCCGTTCTGCGTCACAAAAAAAGCTCTCTGTTTTCTGAGAGGAAAATACGTCTTTACTGCCATTAGCGATGTTTCGAGGAGGTGACAGTGGTGGCCCCGCGTGGCAGCGAGGTGGCCGGCTGCGGTGCAGAGGGCCGCAATGGCATGTTCGTGGGTGTGCTGGAGTCCGGAGCTGCTTCATTTCCCGGGTGTGTTCCAGGTCTGGGGTTTACCACTGGCCTAAATCCACATTCCCCTTTTTTTCCATGCAGGGAATGCTGTCCGCTGACTTGCTGGGCAAGGCTCTGGTGCAGATGTTCCTTCCTCCAGCCGTTTTCTGCATTTGGGAAGGGGTCTGGGTTTGAGGTTTTTGCTTGTTTTGGTAGAAGCCTCGGGGCTGCGATCCTCCAGTTGGTTCTGCTGCCAGTGGATTTGGAAGAGGGCTAAAACCATTAGCCTGGATCCTCCTTTTACCCGGCCCCGTGAAGTTGCGCTGAGCCCTGCAGTGGGAGCACGGAGACGGCACCGGCCGGCTTCACAGGATGGCAGGATCAGACCTTGCCTCTCATCTTCCAAGCCCCAGACCCGTTTTGGTGCAGTAGCAGGGGTTTGCTTTGGTCCCTGGCCAGCTCTGCTGCGAGGTGCTGAGCTCCAGCCACACGCAGCTGCCTTCACCGGGCAGCGCTTTGTCAACCAGGAGACGCGGTGACCGGAGGAGGTCTCCCCTCCAACTGCTCCCAGCTGCTGGGAATGGAAAGCAAATACGAGTGCCTGCTCCATAGTGGAACTGCCCAGGCTGTGATTCCCCTTTTCTGGGGGAGAGAGGAAGCTCCTTGGCTGAGAGGAGAAGAGGAGGCAGGGTGAGAGCACGGGCAGCCCTCCCAGGGAGGGCCAGGCCTTGGCATCTCCTCTCCATCAGCCAAGAACATTCTTAGTTTTCCTGAAACCATTTTTTTTTTTTTCCCTTTGGTTTGTTTCGAGCCCTAATGAAAGGAGAGGGGAGGCTGGGGGAGGCAGAAATGCCTCTTATTTATGTTCTTCAGTGTTGTTTACAGATTCGCGTGGGGTCTTTCAACATGAGTGCGGCGCTTTTTCCACATAACTTTTAAGGGAGAGGGGTGGAAAGGGCTGGGACAGGGAGGTCGCTTGGGGAGGAGGTTTGGTTTTGGTTTTCTGTTGGGGTTTTCTTTTTCCTTCTTACAAAGCACATTCACTTTGAGCCGTTCCCAATGCTGGATTCTTTCCCCCCCCCTCTTCCCCCCCCGCCCCAAGCCCTACACTGTGAAGTGATACTGCCTTGAAGACCCCTCAGCGTTATTTATTTAATTAAAAACCTAATTTGAAAGCGAGCCGCAAGCCTGTCGTGGTTTTGGAGGCTGAGATGCCACCGTCCTGCGCCATCGTGATGGCGGAAGCGAGAAAAGGGGTCTTTGCCTTTTCTGTCTGATCCTCTCCCAGCCCGGGCGAGGGCTCGGCGGCTCCGCGGGCAGGGACGGGATGCCCGGCTCAGCGCTGGGGAAGCCGGTGGCCAAAGAGCTGATTTTGGGTCGGTCCTCGGGGAGGTGGTGGAGACAGGGAGTGACCCCTGGAGCCCTGGGGGATTGTGTCCTCCCATGTTGGGTGCCACCACTGCCTGTCGGAACAGCCCCCTGTCCCGGTGCGGAAGCTGAACTTGACTTGTCTTCAGCCCAGCCGCTTCTGCTTGGCGGGGAGTGTCTTCGTCAGTGAAGAGCTTGTGCCTCCAGCCTGCCTTGCCGGAGCCAGGTCTGGTCCCCATGGCCGGAGCACGCGTGAGCTGCCCTGGTGGCTGCAGCTCCTGGCCTGGGGGGTCTGGGGCTGGTTTTTGGGGTCCCTCCTTTCTCCATTCATAGAATGTGTTGGGTTGGAAGGGACCTCTAAAGGCCATCCAGTCCCACCCCCCTGCAGTGAGCAGGGACAGCTTTAACTAGATCAGGTTGCTCAGAGCCTCATCCAGCCTGGCCTTGGATGTCTCCAGGGATGGGGCCTCCATCCCCTCTCTGGGCAACCTGGGCCAGTGTCTCACCACCCTCAGCGTAAAGAACTTCTTCCTAATGTCAGATCTAAACCTGCCCTGCTCTAGTTTAAACCATTGCCCCTCGTCCTGTTGCTACAGTTCCTGGCCCTGCCACCTTCCTGTGCCTTGCGCCAGGGATGCCATCACAACCCCGGAGGAGGCCTGGCTTCCTTGGCTGCATTTACCCGCCCAGCGCTGTGTGTGGAGGGGCGGGAGGTGGCCGTTGCTCCTACAGTTGCCCCGAGTCCTCTGAAACCCCGGCAGCCTTCAGAGAGCCCATGGCGATGCGAGGCGGGGGTCCGTCCATGTCTCACTGGCTTCAGCCAGAAATAACATCTGGAGGCGAGAGAAACGGTCCTGCTGCGACTGCGTTGTACGTTTCCACAAGAAGGCTCGTTCCTCACCACAAAGCCCCTCTGTTTTGCCAGAAATCCCTTAAATTCTGTTCCCCAGCTCTCGCCTTATGTCCCAGGGCCTTGGGATGGGATGGGATGGGATGGGATGGGATGGGATGGGATGGGGGGGGGGGGGGGCTTCTGCCTCCTTTGCTCGCAGCTGGAAAATGCCACCTGGAAAATCAGCAGGAAAAGGGGAACCCACCCCTCTGGGAGCTCTCTGCATTTCTGGCAGCGCAGCCGGGGAGGGCAAACGCCCGCTGGCAGAACATGGCGGGGAGCGGGCAGAGCGTCCCGGACACCAGCCACGCGGCAGGGAAGGGAATGGGAGCCGCTCTCAGCCGAAACGCAGCACCCCCCCAGCTGCCGGGGTCCGGAGGGGGCTGGGGCTCAACCCCACAGAAGAGGGGAGCCACCAGCTGCCGCTGTGCGGGGCTCAGGCCGTGCAGCCCCCGGCTCCCTCCCACAGAAGCCGGGTGCGATGGTGGGCACAGCCTGAGGGATGGGAGCGGGTTCCCCACTTCCTTGGAGGCCCCGAGGAGCGGTGGGAAGGGTGGGCGTGCTCGAAGCCCTCCGGTGGGATCACCGTCCCTCATCACATCCTTTGAAATGCCTTTTTTTGGCCCCAAGCGACGTTTCCACGGGTGTAAGACCAGCAGGACCAACTCCCCCCACCAACCGAAGGCTCCTGCATCCCCGCAGGTTTCGGGCCGGGTGGGGAAAGGTTCCTCTCTGCTTCCAGGGCGCAGGAAAGCGGCAGCGACACGGCGGGGCCGCGCGGGCTCTGCCCACCCCACGCTCCCCACGCGCGGCCATGGCGGGTGCACGGCTGCTGCAGCCGCGGTGCTTTGATGGCAGAGGGGACCCCTGCGCCGGGGACCCCCTACCCTCGGGTGCCGGACCTTCGCCAAGCTGCATGGCCGCTCCCTTTGCTGCAGCGGCCCAGGGAGGGGGCTCGGCCACCTCCAGCAGCCCCCGCTCCTCCGGCTCGGGATGGTGGGAGACTGCCGTCCACATCCCGTGAGCCTCCGTGCGAGAGGCCGGCAGCAGAGAGGTGGGCAAACCCCCAGCAGCGGGGGGAGAAGGGTCCCAATCCCCCCCAGAGCGGAGCATCAGCATCCCCCCCTCAGGATGGCATCCCAGTCCTTGCCAGGGGCTGGGAGGGCCGGGACCGGCATCCCGCAGGACTCCATGGCCCCCCGGCATCCCCCCCGGGACTTTACAATGGCCAAGTGAAGCTGGAGGTAACCTAACAAACAGGGCCCAAATGCCGCCAGCCCCCAACACAGCCGAGAGCGGGGGCTGCTTTGCTCCCCGTGACACCCCGGCATGTGTCCCGAGCCCAGGGCAGCCCGTCGGGCCGGGCTGGGCCATTCCGGGCTGGGCCATTCCAGGGTGGCTCCCGCCACCCTGGCACCGTCCGACAGCCACGGCACCGCATGGGGCAAAGTCCTGCCCGCAGCGACGCTGCTGCGTCTCGCTCCGCTCTGCCCCGCCAGGCCCGATCCTGCCCTCGCTGTACCCCGCGCTGCCACCTCTGTGTCCCCACCATGGCCCAGCCTGGAGCCTCCACGCCAGCCATGCCAGCGGCTGAGCACGGCCAAGGACGGCTGGGGCCGTGACAAGGAGGGGAGATTTATCCGCCGTGGGATAAAACCCATTTTAAATCCCATGTCTCCCCCTCTGACACAGCCCACAGGCGCCGGAGAACCTCCCCTCCTGTGGCACCCCCCATCCTGGGGCTGTCACCTCCCCGCCACCAGCATTCGGGGCAGCACGTGCCGGGCAAATCCTACCCCGGCAGCCGTGCCAGGACCCTGTGGCACCGATGGACCGAAGGGAGGTTGTCGGAGGTCGGATGGGGTCGGATGGGAGCAGAGGAAAGCCGGCGAGCGGTTCTGCCCCTCTCCTTAAATCCCAGGGCAGCCCGAGAGCATTTCCAGCTCCGCTGGCTTCCCGCAACAGCTCCAACATTCTCCACAGGCCACTCACGCTGCACTTAAATAAACCAGCCCAGTAGCTATCGTTTGGGTGGTTTCTGTATTATTTATATTTCCTTCCGCTCCTGACCAAGAGCCGGGCCTGGAGCAAACAGCCGGGCTGCGGCCGTCCCCGCTCCCAGAGGGACTCGCTGTGGGGACCCGCACCCCAACCTTTCGTCCCGTCCCCGCCGCGGGTGCCAGCGGCTCGGCGTGTCCCCAGCCCCAACCGGCAGCACCGGGAACCCCGTCCTGCTCCGACCACCTCCGAGGCTGGGGAAAATCCCGCTCCGGCGGTTAAATCACTGCTTAAAACAAACACTCCTCGCCTTGTCCTGTGTTTAAATCCACTGCTCTGCCCCCCGCGGCCTCCGAAGGCTCCTGGGGAACCCTCCTCCCCCCCCAACACCCCTATCGCGACTGGGGCAGCCCCCGTATCGCGACTGGGGCAGCCCCGTGGCTGCTGCCGCTGCAGCCGGCGCGTTTCTGCGGCCGCGTTTTTCAACTCTCTGATGTTTTTTTATTTTTTTTTTCTTGATTTTTTTTTTTTTTCTTTTTCTCCTCTTTTTCCCCTTTTTCCTTTAAGGAAAGCAGCCTGGCGGGACACGGCCAGCTCCCCCAGGCTCCCCCCCTTCTCCCCCTTCCCCTCGCCGGAGCCGAGCCGGGGCGGGGGCCCGAGGGGGGGGGCCGGAGCCGAAGACTCTGGAGCGGTGCCCGGGGAAGCGGCGGGGAGGGGGGGTCCGGGCCCGGGCCGCCCCTGGAGGGGGACCCACCGTCCGCCCCCGCCCCAGCCGCGGGCGGGGGCAACGGCTGCCGGGGCCGCCCCGTCCCGCCCCGCCCCGCCCTGCCCCGTCCCTCCGCCCGGACTTTACCTCCCGACCGGGCCCGCGTCGTTCCGGGCCATGTGAACCGCGGGGCCGGGCCGCGGGGCCGCCACCGGCAGCGGGATGGAGCGCAGGAAGGTCTTCGTGGTGCTCGACGTGCTCTGCCTGGCCGTCGGTGAGCGTTCGGCACCGGCGCGGCCACGGAGCCCCCACCGGGGCGGCTCCGGAGCGTCCCCCCGGTGGAGCTGGGTCCAGGGGCGGGGGCGGTACCGTGGGTCCTGCGTCCCCCCGCGCCTCTCCCCGGGCCATCCCGCTGCCGGTGCTGCGGGCCCGGGAGGCACCTGCCCGGCGCCGGTCCCGGCGCTCTGGGCCTCCCCGCTGAGCCCCCCCCCGGCCCGGGGAGGGGGGAGCTCGGTCGGAGGCGGCGGGGTCGGGCGGGCAGCGACTCCTGGCCCGGAGCTGCCGGTCCCCGCCGTCGAGCTGCTGCCCCGACGTGGGGCCTCCCCGATGCCCCGGGGGGGGCCCGCAGCCCCCGGGCCGAGCGGAGCGGGGAGGGGGGGGGCCAGGGCCGGTCCCCGTGGCTGCCGGAGGGACCCGCCCGGGCGGGGGGGCCGGTTCCTCCTCCCGTCGGCCGGGCCCGGTGCCCCGCCGGGGGGAGTCCGCGGGCGGTTGGGGTCGGGGGAGCCCCTTCCCGGTGCCCCGACAGCTCCCCCCCCCCGCCCCGTGCAGGCAAACGCCCGTTTCTAAAACTGACGCTGAGAAGCACCTAATTAAGACGGACTAAAAATAAAGGCCCAGGTCGTAATTTCAGCCTGAACGTCCCGGGCCGGGAGCTGCTCCCGGGCTCCGGGCCCCGGTGGGGAGCGGCAGGTTCCTGTTTGTGTTTGGGTCGTTTTTTCTCTCTCGGGTGTCGGTGCCTTTTATTTTTAGGGGAGCTTTTTTGGAGGATGAGATTATCCCGAAAGAAAATTCCGCGTCTAATTTGAGCTGCAAATTAGCCTTTGAGGTGTACGCCGAGGCGGCCGCCGCCGGAGCCGGGGGTGGGAGCAGCGGGGGGGCTCCTTCGGGCGGGGAAGGGGGGGGGGACACCCAGTGTGTTACCGTCGTTTCCCCCCTCGCTTGGGGGGTCCGGGCACGGGGGGGGGGGGCGCGGGAGGGGACAAAGGTGCGTGTTCCTGGGAGACGGTGGAAGAACGGGAGGCGGAAACCTCCGGGAGAGGCGGAACCGGGAGAGGAGCCCGGGTTTAAGGCGGACTGCGGGCCGGGGCAGGGCCGCACGTCCCGGGGCTTTTACCGGGGAGGAGCATCCCGGGACGGTTGTGCCCCGTCTCCCCCCGTGAGAGCCCCCAGCTGCTCCCGGGGGTGCCGGGGAAGCGTCCCCCGGGCAGGGACGAAGCAGCCGCAGGGGCAGGAGGTCCCCTTCCAGCGGGGGGGGGGGGGGGTGTCTGGTATGTCTCCGCCGTGGGGCAGACACCCCCAAAGCCCCTCTTGATCTTGGGGATGAGCCCATCCAGGGTCGAGCTGGAGGATGCCCATGGTCAGGGCACGCTGGGCAGAGAAGCCTCCGTGCCCGGGCTGATCCGTCCGGTTGTGGCATCTCTCCAGAGTCCTGGCAGGAACAGGGGCTGCCCGAGGGCGTGGGTGGGAAGCCAAGCGTGGATCGCTCCCCAGCATCTCTGGGCACTGGCTCTCCTGGAGCTGGTGTGAGGCACCAAGGCCATCTGGGGCCTGGGGGCCCTTCCCTGCTGTAAAACAGGTTTGCAAAAGATGCCTGTGCTTGTTAATTCTAACGAGCTCTGTCCTCCTGGGCCAAAAGACCCAGGGGAGTGTGAGGAGAGAGGGCACAAGATCAGCCCCGGCGTCCCGCGCTGCGGTGGCCGCTCCTGGGAGGAGCGGGGCAGCCCTGGGGGCTCTGCAGGTGCCCGGTCATGGCCGTCTCCTGTGGTATCTGGGCGCCGCAGGCAGCTGTGAGCTCCGATAGGGCCCTATCAGCGGCGGGGGCTGGTGGGTGCGAGTCCTCCTGCCCTGGGCGCAGGCGGCTTGGGACTGTGTCCCCAGAGGGGATCCCTCCCCAGCAGTGGGGAGCGGAGACCTGGGGGCAAGGGACGGGGGGACGGCATGGCGCCGGGTGCCTGCGCGGGGCCTGCGGCCGAGTGTCCCCACTCCTCGCCTTCTTTCTGCCTTGCAGCGTCTCTGCCCTTCGTCATCCTGACGCTGGTGAACTCCCCCTACAAGCGGGGCTTCTACTGCAACGATGACTCCATCCGCTACCCCTACAAGGCGGACACCATCACCCACGGCCTCATGGCTGGGGTGACCATCACCTGCACCGTCGTCATTGTAAGGAAGCGCCAACCCCATCCCTCCGGGCCAGGGACATCCTGGCATGTGTCATCCCGGAGCTGGGTGCCAGCACAGCCCTGCCCTGATGGGGGTCAGGAGGTCCCTCTGGGGCGGTGGGACCCACGTCCCCATGGGGGTGGCTTCCTGCAGGGAGGGGGAGAGGCCCGGTGGGTTCATGTGGCAGGTGGGTGCCAGGCGCTCCTCTGCCGCAGACCTGGGAGCCGGAGCATCCCGTGCCCCTGGTGCTGGGGAGCTGCTCGGTGGCCTCCGGACCCTCACCCCTTGCCCCTTGCCCTCTGCAGATCTCATCGGGGGAGGCGTATCTGGTCTACACGGAACGCCTCTACTCCAAGTCAGAGTTCAACAACTACCTGGCCGCCCTCTACAAGGTGGTGGGGACCTTCCTCTTTGGGGGGGCCATCAGCCAGTCCCTGACAGACCTGGCCAAATACATGATCGGCCGTCTCCGGCCAAACTTCCTGGCTGTCTGCAATCCCGACTGGTCCAAGGTGAACTGCTCCATCTACGTGCAGCTGGAGAACGTCTGCCGGGGCGACAGCAGGAACGTCACCGAGTCCAGGTGAGTCGTGGGGCCACAGGACCTCACCCTCCCCAGGCTCCTGTGGTCTGGTGGCAGCCCCAGAGGGGTATTGACGCTCTCCTGCTGCAGGGCAGAGCCTGAGGAGCGGGTGGGGGGCCAGCTGGGTGCTGGGGGCTCGCTCTCATGGCCTGACCTGTCCCTTTTTTCCCTGCAGGCTGTCCTTCTACTCTGGACACTCCTCCTTTGGGATGTACTGCATGATGTTCCTGGCGGTAAGTGCCACAGGAAGGCGACGAGCCCCCGCAGGTCCTGTCCCCAACAAGCACCCCATCTTCTGGCCGGGCACTGGGTGATTGCTCCCCCCCCTTTCCTGCCCAGCTCTACGTGCAAGCCCGGCTGGTGGGGAAGTGGGCCCGGCTGCTGCGTCCCACCATCCAGTTCTTCCTCATCACCTTCGCCATCTACGTGGGCTACACCCGGGTGTCCGACTACAAGCACCACTGGAGCGACGTGCTGGCGGGGCTGCTCCAAGGGGCTCTCATTGCCGTCCTCATCGTGAGTGTCCCCCCACACTGTGCGACACGACGCTCTGCCGGGCTGCCACGGAGCAGCTGGAGAGGGGTCCCCAAACCTTCTTTCTTCCCTTTGGTCTTTTCCAGGTCCGTTACGTCTCTGACTTCTTCAAGCACCGTCCCCCGCGGCAGTGCGCCGAGAAGGACCCGGAGCGCAAGCCCAGCCTGCCGCTCACCATGAGCGACCCCGACCGCAATCACTACAGCTACCGGGGCACCCCGTGAGCCGCGCGCGGCCACGCGCCGGACTGCACCACCTGCCCCTCGCCGTGCACCGCTCCTGCCACGGGGCGTCAGGGACCCCGGCTCCGTCTTCACCGTCGGCTCCGCGTGCCTCTGGCTGCCGCAGGTACCCGCGGGGTGGCCCTGCACCCCCGGCTCCCCGCGGTGCTGGCCGGTGCCTGGCGATACCAGCACCCTGCCCGCGGGAAGGGGGAGGTCCTCGGTCCCCTGTGCGTCTGAGTCACGCTCCAAGGCTGCCATCCCAGCCCTCCGCGGGAAGGGAAGGGAGGGGAGGGTGGCACGTGGGGGTGGATTTATCAGGCTGGCAAACCGCGCCGAGCAAAGAGCAAACTCGTCGGGAAGTCTGAGGTTGCCTGTGCTGAGTGTGTGTTATCCCTGTCAAATTATCCGGCCTTACGAGTACAAATCCTCACGAGCACAGGGGGGAGGAGGACAGCTGCTGGGCTGGCAATACTTTTTTTTTTTTTTTTTTTTTTTTTTTTTTGGAAAGGATTAAAGCAATCCAGAGCTCTTCCCTGTTCCCTCATTACCTTGAAAAGCAGTCCTGGCTGCCAGCAGCCCGTGTGAGCGAAGGGGCCGCGGCTGGCCTTTTCTCCGGTGGTGCCCGATGCTGGAAGCCCAGGGCTTGGTGTGCCCGATGCTGGAAGCCCAGGGCTTGGTGTGCCCGATGCTGGAAGCCCAGGGCTTGGTGTGCCCGGCTGCTTCACGCCTGGCCTGGGGCGAGGGGGATGCTTCAGCCTTTGTCTCTCCTGCGGCTTCAGCTGATGCTTTAGGGGGTGCTGGGGGCGGGGAGGTGGGGGCAAGGGGCGGTAGGGGAGAAGCTTTTTGTGGTAAAGGAAAATAAATGGGGATGTGGAGCCGGACACAGGACTCCGAACTCCGCGGGAAGGTGGGGAACGGGCCACGGAGCCATCCCATCGCTGACACGCAGCTGCCTCCGGCGCCGGAGCACTGTGGGCCTCTTCTTAAACTACACGCATTTTGATTATGATATGTTTTTATAAAAACGTTTGTTTTGTTTTGTTTTTTTTTTTAATTAGATCATCCTTAAAGAATGTCTGTGTCGGGCCTGTTCTCTTACTCCACGGATGCTCCTGGCCTCAGAGTAGATGGGCTTAAGTGGCGAAAGTTTCCTCTTCCAAGGGAAAGGGGTCCAAAGCCCTTTGTTAGCAGGAGGTTTGCTGCGCCGGGGGGCGCTTACGGGGCTGCTGGGCCCCCTCCCCTGATGGTGCTGAGGAACTTGGTCTCGACGGGGGGGCGGTGCGGGGGGCTGATGGGAGCAGCATCTCCCCGGGGGAGGGAGCCCCGGCAGCCATGGGGGCAGCCAGCCACCCCTCGCCCATGCTGCCTGTGAAATATCGCCTATCGTATCGAATACGATATTCTTCGACATATCGTATTTGAGAAATATCGCTTTGTTCTTTGGCTGGCCGGCTCCGCGAGAGGCGAGGAGAGCCATGGCCGACGCAGGGCTCTCGGACCCGTCCCGCATGGCTCCCATCCCGCCGCTGCCTTCGCCCTGGCCCCGGGAGCCTCCCGCGCTCCCCGGCACCGCAGCGGCCTCCGCGAGGGGGAAGGGAAGGCGGGGAGAAGCTGTCGGAAAAAGTGACGTTTTGTGCCTGCAGCTCCCTTGGCCGCTGCGGCAGCCGGAGCCAAGGGAAGGCCGGGTGCCGAGGGAGCCTTGGCACAGCCCCACCGTGTCCCTCTCGCTGCAGGGAGGGCGGCGGTGGGGACAGGCTGGGGAGCCATGGGGGGCACCGGGGGGCAGCACCCCCACCCCCCCCCCCGGACAGGCTCGGGGTCAGCCTGGGCTGTGTCTGCCCCACTGCGGTGTCGGTACCCCTTGTCCTGGGGTCCGGATGGAGGTGGGGGCATCCCAGCTCTGCCCATGGCACTCAGGGCCACTCAGGTCCTGCTGGGGGCTTGCTGCGGGGGGACAGAACTGACGATGTGGCACTGGGAACCGGAGCCCTGGATGGATCCCTGGATCCTGGCTGCTCCCTCCAGCCGGGCACATCCTGGGCTCTGCAGGGCACCGAGGCCCCTGGGGATGGGAGCACCTGGGGTTCCCCCCCCCCGAGTCCCTCGGGGGCACAGTGGCCGGTCCGGGGTGCCCTGGCCCAGCGCAGCCCCGTCCCCCTGGGCTGGGAGCAGCAGGCGCCCTGTGCGGTGCCCATGTGCTTACGCAGTGTGGGTTACTCCAGTCTAGACAAGCCCCAACCGAAAATACCTTCCCTGCGCCGAGGGAACTCCCTCGCCACATGCTGCTCTGCTGTTTTCCTTTGAGAGCTTTCCTCCTGCAAACCCTTCCCTGGTCCCCCAGCAGGGTCCTTCCCCCCACCCCCCCCTCCAGCCCTCCAGGGCTTTGGGACATTGTTGAAGATGTGTAAAACACAGCTGGTGGGAAGTGCCAGGGCAGGGCTCTCTGCCACAGGGTTTGCAAACAAAGGTCTGTAAAAGCAGCAGCTGCAGGAGTGAGGGGCAGCGAGGCACAATCCAGGTCCGGGAGCTCGTCTCTTTTGGGTTTCCTCTGGCCGATGCCTGGCAGCGGCCCTGGTTCCTGGCGCTGCCTCGACAGCTCCTCTGCCGCAGCCAGGAACGTGCTGCTCCCTTCCCTTGAGATCTGATTTCGCCCCTTGGATGCATCTCTGGAAAAACCAGCTGGGCCACAAAGCTGCAGTGTGCGGCTCCCAGGGGCAGGGCAGTGGCGGGGAGCTCCGTGCTCCTTCGCCAGGCGGACCACACTGTCGGCTCACGGCCGTGCCCCGGGGCTGGACGGGGGCTGAGACCTGACCAAATTCATGGCACGCCAAGCCAACCACATCCTGGACCCCATCAAAAGAAGCGTGGGCAACAGGTTGAGGGAGGGGATTCTGCCCCTCTGCTCCGCTCTGGTGAGACCCCACCTGGAGCCCTGCATCCAGCTCTGGAGCCCTCAGCACAAGAAGGACATGGACCTGTTGGAGCGGGGCCGGAGGAGGCCCCGGAGATGCTGGGAGGGCTGGAGCCCCTCTGCTGTGGGGACAGGCTGAGAGAGCTGGGGGGGTTCAGCCTGGAGAAGAGAAGGCTCCGGGGAGACCTTCCAGCCCCTGCCAGTCCCTAAAGGGGGCGTACAGGAAGGATGGGGAGGGACTCTGGATCAGGGAGTGTAATGATAGGACACGGGTAATGGTTTCAAACTGAAGGAGGGGAGATTTAGATTGGATATTAGGAAGAAATTGTTTGCTGTGAGGGGGGTGAGCCCCTGGCCCAGGTTGCCCAGAGAAGCTGTGGCTGCCCCATCCCTGGAGGGGTTCAAGGCCAGGTTGGACGGGGCTTGGAGCAACCTGGGCTGGTGGGAGGTGTCCCTGCCCAGGGCAGGGGGGTTGGAACTAGATGGTCCCTTCCAACCTGAACCATTCTATGAGTAACCCGTGGTCGGAGGGAGCTCCTGAGCCATGTCTGGACACAGTGAGGGGCTGTGAGGCACAGCCAGCCCGGCCCCCTGCGGAAGGATGGGGGGGGTGTGCGGGCAGGGGGCTGCCTGTATGCCAGCGCCTCGGCCCTGTGGATGCCAGTGGGGCACTGGGGAAGGTGAAGCAGGTCCAGTTTCTGCTGCAAAGTCTGCGATGGCCATGGCTGAACGCTGTGGTGCGCTGCCAGCGCCGCTCCAGCTCTGGGCCAGCCCCCGCTGCCTCCAGCCCCCCACTCTGAGCACCGGCAGGGTATGGGCCGGGCTCGCTGCGCCGCTGGCATGGCTGGGTTGGTACCGGGTGGGGGAGCAGGGTCCTGTGGTGGGGTAAAGTGCCCCCCCACCAGCTTGTGTGCCTCATTTTCCCTGTTTGAGGCTTGGGGCTGTACTGAGCCCTGTGGGTCAGAGCTTGACGGAGCTCTCTGCATCCTGCTTAGTGCATCCCAGGCAACTCCTCTTCTGTACAGGGTGAGCTGTGGCCCTGGGCACTGTGCTGGCTTGTGACGGGGTTGTCCAAACCCCTTTGCAGTGGGTGGGTGACTCAGGAGTTAAGGACGCCGTCTCGGTTGTGCTGGGGCAGATTCAGCCCCCGGTTGAAGCCAAGCAGCGTTGGCCCTCGAGGCATGGCTGGGACCTGCTCTCTCAGAGCCGTCCTGTTCCCCAGCGTCAGCAGCTCCACGCACCACGCGCTCAGCCAAAATGCCTCCTTTCCAAAATAAGCCGTTTCTGGCAGCGCTCAGCCAGGCTCTGGCTTCCAGCCCCGCTCTGGAGGGGGCCCTGGGCTGCCTCCCCCAACCTGTGCCTCCTGGCTGCCTCCTGCCTTGCCACGCAGCATCCTTCCCTCCCCTCTCCCTGGCACCTGGGACTCCTCCTGCCCATTCACGGTGCAAAAAGGGCTTCATCTGGGCTCATTTGCCCTGGCCCCATCCCCAGGTTCATTCCTGCTCTTGGCTTCTTTCCCCAGCTGATTGGGGGCAAGAGGCAGGCAATGGGGCTGAGCTTCCCAGTGCCCGCAGCATGCTTCCAGGAGCAGGCAGAGGCCTTGCCAGGAAGGATGTTACTCATCCCATAAACATCCTCTTCCCTGGCTGGCAGCCACAGGAGGAGGGTGCCACCAGATGAGGCTGTGGCTGCGGTGGGGGGGTGGTGGGGGGTGGTGCGAGGTAGCCCCAACTCAGGGATGCTCAGGAGAGGGGACGGTGCCGGTGGGGAGCGGGTTCCCACCTTCCCGGGGGGATGTTTGCGGCTCCCTGCCCCAGCGCAGCCTGCGAGGAAGCAGCTGGAGGGAGGCTGCCATGTTGCATGGACCTCTTCGTCTCAGCATGGCGAGGGCAAAGCTGGGGGGGGGGGGTCCTGGCCAGAACCCCCCAGGCCGTGGCCCCTGGAGGTGTTGGTGCTGCCTAACGTGGCCCTGGGGGGCTGTGGGGGCCCAGAGCGGCTGCGAGTGAGGGGCTGGTGCCTGCACGGGGCTCCCCGTACCCCCGGCATCAGCCCTTGTGCTCCCCGGGGAGCCGCGGCCGGGGAGCGGGCACAGTCCCGGGCACCGCGGAGGGGGGGGGGGGTGCCCCGTCCCGCCCCACACCGGGCTCGGCGGGGCGGCGGCGGCCGGAGCACCGGGGAGCGGCGGCGGCCGGCGGCAGAGGGCAGCAAGAGCCCGGTGGAGCCGCGGAGCGCGTCCCGGCCCCGGCAGCCCCAGCCCCCCGCCGCCGCCCCCCCCGGGGCCCGCCGAGGCCGCTCCGAGCCCGGGGAAGGTCTGGGGCTGTCGGGCCCCCGGGGGGCACAGCCGGAGGAGCCCCCAGCCCCGCAGGGCCGACGCCCCGGGGTCCCCTGTGCCCTCCCCGTCCTGCCGGGACCCTGCGCAACCTGGGTGCTCCCTCTGGCCTCCCTTCCCCTTCTCCTCCTCCTTCCCCTTCTCCTTCTCCTCTTCCCCCTTCCCTTTCCCCTTCTCCTTCCCTGTCCCCTTCTCCTCCTCCTCCTCCTTCTCCTTCTTTCTCCTTCTCCTCCTTCCCCTTCCCTTTCCCCTTCCCCTTCCCCTCCTCCTCCTTCCCCTTCTCCTTCTCCTTCCTTCTCCTTCTCCTTCTCCTTCTCCCCCTCCTCCTCCTTCTCCTTCTTCTCCCCCTCCTCCTCTCCCTTCTCTTTCTCCTCTCATCCCATCAGTGCCACCTCCCCCCACCCCCTTTAAACAACGATTCCTATGAAATGTGCCCGGTGCCACAAAGACTCCTTTGATCTCACCAAGTAAAGGAAGGATGGGGCTAGAGAAGGAATTAAATAGCAAAAGGAGGAAACGAGGAGGGGAAAGCCCTCCCATGGGAGGCTGGTAAATGATGCTTCTTTCTCGTTAGAGCAGCCGGAAAAGAGCCTGTCCCAAGCCGGTGCCCCATCGTGCCAGACCGCGCGGGGTCGTCCGGCTTCTGGCTCCGGCTCAGGGGCTGGGGCTGGTTGGGGGGGTCCCTCTGCAGAGCCAGTGGCCGGGGTACAGGCACGGCTGGGACCCCCCCCACCCCATCGCATCACCTCGGCCCTGGTAGAGCCGCTCTGGCATGGAGGAGCTGGCAGCCGAGCCTGGAGAAGCAGCCAGAGGGTACGAGCAGCAGTTTGTTGTCGGCCGCTTGCCAGGAGCCGCGGGGAGATGCGGCGCTGCCAGGGACGTGCTCTTGGAAGCGCGGGGCTGCCGAGCGCCAGCCCTGCGGGACGGCCGCCCTGGCTCTTGCGCTGGGGAAGGCCTGACCTGTGCGGCGGCGGATGGGGTGGGTGTTCCTGGTGTCCTTTCCTTCTCCTGTTCCCACCAAACCGGAGCTGCCCTGCGAGGCCACCGGGAGCAGGGTGCTGGGGGCTGCGGGTCCCTCTCCGCCATGGCAGGGGTTCACCAAAAGCCTTGGGTGAAAGCTCAGCCCCTGCCTCAGCACCTTCTTGCCCCCATCTGCCCCCTCCAACGCTCTTTCCTTTCCCTCTGTCCCCCCACCCCGCTCGACAGCAGCTGAGCAGCGGGACCCGGCTCATCGTGGGCCATGGGAGGAGAGTGGTCCCTGCCCGGACCTGAGCCCCTCCATGGCCACAGGCCTGGGCAGTGCTGAGCACCCTGTTGCCTGCAGCAGTTTCTCCCCTTCCTCCCTTCAGGGACGTGCACTGGGCCGAGCCGAGCGGCCCCTGCCAGGCATTCGGCTGCCCCTCGGAGCCCGTCCATCCCTGCTGGCCCTGCGGCCCCCTCTCTGCATCCCCTGCACTCACACCGCGAGCGGATCTGGCCCTGCCAAACATGTGCCTCCTCCCTGCCTGCTCTGCCTGCGCCCGGGGTGAGTGGCACCGGCAGCCGGAGGTGGCAGATGGTGCTGCCAGAGCCCCGGCACCGGGGCCGGGACGGGCAGAGGGGCTGCTGCTGCCCGGTGAGGACAAGAGAGACCAGCGCGGGACAGGGGGTCCTCAGCAGCGCTGCAATGGCGTCGGCCTGGCTCTGCCACCATCGTGCCCTCGTGATGGGGAACGGTGTGGGAGGGGGGAGCCCAGTTCCCCCCCCGTGACCGCCCAGCACCGCCCCGAGCACATCGTCGTCCCCAGCACGCGGGAGCATGAGCCCATCCCCGGTCCCACGGCCCCGTGTGTGGTCTGGGGGGGAACTCGAGGGGGTTGCAAGAAGGGGCCGTCACAGAGCGAGGGCATCAGGGTCCTGCTGGGGCCGCTCACTGGGGGTCTCTGCTCCCCTCTGCCCCTTTGGCCTCTCCCCCAGCAGCCCCTCGCTCCCGTCTCAGCCCCCTTGGCCCCGTGGGGCGATGCTTCCCCCGGGAAGCGGCAGGGCAGCGGGCAGGGACCGGCGGGGCAGAGGGGATGGGGTTCCCAGGTTGGGGAGGGGGCTTGGCGGGGGCAGGGGTGGCATGTCAGCCCAAGCTCTCAACTGCATTTTTGTTGTTATTTTAATATTTTTCCCTTTTACACTCTTGCTGCCTCAACGTGACCTTGGCCAAATTATTTCCCCTCCCTTTGAGATTTATGGCCCCCTTCCAGAAATGATCTGTTCCATCTACGAAAATAGACGTCACGCCGTTATTACATTTTAAAATATAATAAGGGCTGGGAGACCGCTTCTCTGCCGCTCTCCCTTCCCAGCCCCAGCCGTTCCCCCTCCACAGAGCACAAAACCCTGCAGGTCTCAGGGCCGTGAGCGGGTGCAGTGAGGGTGGGGGCATCCCAAGCCCTTTCCAGCTCCAGAGAGGGGGGGGTCCTTCCCTGGATCCCCTTGGCAGAGCTGGGGTAACAGGAGATTTCCCATCTAAGACCGCAGCTGCTCTCAGAAAATGCTGGGTCTGCCGGGGGATAAATGGGATGAAACGGGCTGGGCTTCCCACGGAGGGGGCTGGGGGTGGTCCCTGGCTCAGTAAAGCCATGGGGACCTGGTTCATGGCTGGAAAACCCTGCTCACAGCCGGAGGGGACAGCGTAGCCCATGGCTCCGGGGACTCCTGCGCCCTCTGGGCACATGCAGGGTGGCCTTCGCGCAGTCAGGCTCTATTTCTGTGGTTTCATTGAGGTTATTATTATTGTTCTTTTCTAGCAGGGCCTGGAGGCGAGTTGTCATCCCCGAGGACGGGCTCTCGTTCCCCCGCTGTGTACCCCGACATCTGGTGCGACGGGGACGGGGAGCAGAGGCAAAAGCGAGCTCGAACCCACCTCCCCGGCCCCATCTCAGCCGGCGGGGGTCTGGGATCACTGGGGGTGTCCCGGAGATGCAAAGCGGCTGCAAAATAAACCAAACGTGAAAATCAGATCAAACCTGGACAGTTCGGTTGTTGCTTTTCCTCCCCGTGACCCTGTTTGTTTCCTGGCTTGTGCGTGCTTGTGTGTCTGCGTGCGGCTGTGGCTCTGGGTATAGGGTTTGGGATGATTTGTTTTCTGTTGGGTTTTTCCTCTCCCGCTGTAAATGCGGAGCCTTGCGCTGTCCCCGCTCGAGACAGTCTGCGGCTGTGAGCACGTATCGGCGGTCACCCTTGGGTGCGGGCAGGCTGAGCAGCCGCCACACACAGGTAATTTAAGGGGTGCATTTAACAGCAAATTTTCACTCCGCAGGACGTCCAGAGCTGATGTCGCTCTGGACCAAACACCATCTGGGCAAAGGAAAAGGGGCTGTGGGGGGGGGGGGTGGGGGGGGGGTGGGGGGTTGCTTTGCTTTCCGCTCAGAGGAGTCGCTTTGATCATCCTGGAAAGGCTGTGTCTGGGATGAGGATGGCCCTGTCCCATGGGCCCATGGCATCGCCACCTTCACGGACGGTGACGAGAGCCGGAGGCCGGGACGGAGCTGTGGTGGGGAGGGAAGGGGCCAGGCCTGCGGGTGGATTAAGGTTAAACAGGAGGAGAAGCTGACCCCTCACAGCTGCTGCTCTTCAAATGTTTTATTTCCTGCTCTCTGTAAGCCCGGATTGACCCGCAGGCAGCAGAAAATATCGAACGACTAAACGGTCTCCCTGAAAGGAGAAAAACACCAGAAAACCCCCGAGAAAAACCCAGTGGGTCGTATGGACCCCAAGCTGCTGGCTGGAAATGCGGGGGGGCTCTGGGGTGGGGTGGCACTGGGGCTGGTGGAGGGCGAGTGGGGTGGCGACATGGGGGTCCCTTTCCCCAGCTCGAGCGCCCGCCAACGCTGGAGTTCCCCAGGGAAGCAGCTCAGCCATGGGCCTCCCGGAGCAGCATCCCGGGGGGCAGCCAGGGCTCTGGCGGACCCACCCCCAGCCCAGGGGGTGCCAGACCCCTTTGCTGGCGGGTGGGGGGTGCGGGGTGGTCCCTAAGGCGGGGGGGAAGGGGGGTCTTGGGGCCGTGGGAGAGGGACAGACCCAGGAGCCCTTCTCAGGCCAGAGCCTTCAGTGGTCGGGGGGAGGATGCTGCCGCTCCCCGCCATTGCACGGCAGGGGATTCTCGGTGAGCTGCGGCCTCAGAGGAGGATTTGTGGTTTCTTTTCTTTATTAAAAAGAAAAAGAAAAAAAAAAAAAATAGAAAAAAAGATCGGGGGTGGGTGTGGAGGTGGGGGGGGGGGGGGAGGCTTCTCGTGTTTAGTCTTTCTTAGAGAAAGCCCAGACCCGGAAAGCCGTCGGGCCGGGAAGGGGCGGTGGCGGGGCCCCGCTGCAAACCCCGCGGCTCCGTTTTGCGGGTGAAGCCGCGGGACGGTGCGGGGCGGAGGGGGGGGGTCCCCGCTGCGGGGCGGGGCGGGGCGGGGCGGGGCGGAGGGGGGGGTCCCCACCGCGGGGCCGGCAACGGGCCGCGCCGCCGGCCGGGGGTGCCGCGCGCTGGGACCGGTCCAAGGGGGGTTCCGGGGGGTCCCGGGGTGGCGGGGGGTCCCGGTGCCCCCCCGGCACGGCGCGGGTTAAGCCGCCGGTACCGCCCGCGCCGCCGCCGCTCTCGGCCTGCCCAGATTGACACCTCCCGCGGGCGCCGGGCCCGGCCGGCCAATGGGAAGGCAGCTCGACGCGCCCCACGTGGGGGCGGGCCGCTCCCGCGGTGCTCTCATTGGCTGGCGGCCGGGGGCGATCGCCCGCACGGGCCAGGCCCCACGTGGAGCTGGCGCTGGCGCGCGTTCATTGATCGCGCTCCGCAGCGCGGCCGCGGCGCGCGGGGCGGGGCGGGGCGGGAGAGGGGGGGCGCCGGTGCGGCCCGGTGCAGCTCGGCCCGGTACAACCCGGTACGGCCCGGTACAGCCCAGCCCAGCCCAGCCCGGCCCGGCCCGGCCCACCCCACCGCAGGGGGCGCGCCCGCGGCCGGGGCCAGCAGCGCGGTGAGTCCCGTCCCGTCCGGTCCTCGTCCCGCACCGTTCCGGTTCGGTCTCCGTCCCACGGCGGTCCCGGCCCGCTCCGGGACTCCCGTCGGGCGCGGTCAGGTTCTGCTCGGAGCCGGTCCCTCCCCGCGGCCGTACCTGCTGCGGGCGGTGGCGGGGCCATTGTCTGCGCGGCGAGGGGGGAGCGGGCTGGGGCCGTGTCCGCGGCGGCGGGGGCGGGCGGCCGGCGGGTCCCGCAGCGCCCGGGAGGAACCCCAGGGGGACGCGGAGGGGCGAGCGGTGCGGGGGTCCCGGTTGTCGGCGGCCGCGGGGGAGCCGCGGGCGGTGCCGGTGCCCCGGGGCTCTGCCCCGCTCCGCTGCGGCCCCGCGCCCGGCGGTGACTCCCCGTCTCTCTCCAAGGGCCCGATCCGGAGCTGGGAAGCGGCCCCAGGACCCCGTTCTGAGCCCGTATCGGGGCCTGGAGCAGTGAGAGGGATCCTGGGCCTGTCCGGTGCCAAAGATGTTCCCACAGAACCGGCCCCCGGTGAGCCCCGCGGCTTGGCTTCGTCCCCCCCGGGCCACGGGCGAGCACATGGTGCTGTACCCCCAGACCCAGCTCTTCGCCCACCTCGGGGGCAGGAGGTGTCGGCCTTGGCCTGGGAAGTTGTGCTGCCGGCGCGTAACGTGCTCAGGAGTGGTGGTGTGGCTCTTCCCAAAGTGATGCTGAGCCCCAGCGCTGCGGGGATTTGGGTTTTGCGACACGCGGGCAGCCGGATCGCGGTCAGGGCGTGACTGTGGGATGGGTGACAAGCGGGACAGCAGCTCTGCCATGTGGCCCGCGGGCGAGAACAGACCCCCGGGCTGGGGCTTGGGCGGGAGGGCTGGGGGCTGCGCTCTTGGTGCCACCTGGGGTTGTTAATCCTCTTTTTCTGGCTCGGTGGCTGAACCGCTGCTAAAAAGGTGGAGAACTCTTGCCCTTGGTGCCAGGCTGGGAGCGTTTTCCTCTGTGCTAACTCCTTCTGCCTCCTGCTCCATGTGCTGCTCTCCCAGACGTGCCCGTAGCCTCTTCCCCAGGTGCAGGAAACCCCCCAGGGGACTCACGAGCCTCGCTGGGCCAGCAGCAGTGACCCCGGGGGTCCCCTCCTCTGCCTAGGCCCATCTCCAGGCTCCTTCCGCTGCCTCCGGAGCCGCTGTCGCTGCCAGCGCCATCCCCAGCACCCCCCAGTCCCTCAAGCTGACTTATCCGGAGACCTTGGACCGCATCAAGGAGGAATTCCAGTTCCTGCAGAACCAGTACCACAGGTGAGAAGCTGCCAGAGCTTGCGTGCCAGCCGGGCACTGGGCACTTCACTGGTGCTGGCACGAGGTGGGGACCCCTCGGCGCTGGGCATCGCTGTGGGCTGGCGGCAAGCGCTGGCAGGCACTGGTCCATCTGCAGGACGGCTGTGCCAGGCACCACCTTGGAATGATGCTGTTTGAGGGGGGGAGAACTCGCCTTCCTCCTGCCAAAAGCCCTGGGATGAGGGTAGTGGCTTCCAGGGCTCGGCTTCTGGGCTGAGCTGGAGCCATCACTTAGCAGAGCTGGAGTTCCCCCTGATCCCCCCTGCTGCTGGCCAGGATCACCTCCTCCCCTTCCCCGCTCTGCTCGGGAGCAAGGTTTGAAATACAGCTCGGGCCATTTGGGAAGCAGATGCTAGGGAGGGGGTTAAGGCTCCGTGCAGATTGCTCCCTGACGCCTGGATCCCTCTGCTGTCCATCTCCTCTTTATCAGCCCCTTCCCACCCGCTTTCAGGTGGTTTTCTTGGCTTGTGCTGGGAGACGGGTTTGAATCTGGGAGCAGGAGGCTGAAGCACGTGGGGCTGGGGGCGGCTCGTGCTCTCTCCAGCCCGGGAGATCTTGTCTGGTGGGGGGAGCAGGGGGTCTCTCCCTTCTCTCTTCCTCCCTCTCTCTCTCTTTCGTCTCTTTATTTTTACAGCTTGAAGTTAGAATGTGAAAAGCTGGCAACAGAAAAAACAGAAATCCAGCGTCATTATGTCATGGTTAGTGAGCTCCACCTGAAAGGAGGAGGGCAGTGGGGGGGTGTCTCCTCTGAACCATCAAAGGACACGCAGCCCTGGGATGCTTTGGCTTCCCCTTGCGTTCAGGTTGTGTGGCCAGGCCCCGAGATCTGGTTCCTGGGGTTGTTATTGTCTGTCTTTCACCCAAAACGAGCTGTGGTGTTTGAGCAGGGCTTGCTGCCGCGGCTCGCGGTGCCGAAGCCGCTCCGGTGCGGGTTGTCCCCTTTCCCGCGAGCGGGAGCCCTGGCCGGACCATATGCCGGAGAGAGCTCCGTTCCCAGGCGAGGGGCTGAGGACTGTTTTCTCCTCCTGGCCCGGCCTTTGTGGCCGGGCTGACCCTGCACGCCAGTGCCAAACTTTGTATTTGCTTGTCCCCCGGGCTCCCCAGCCGCTGCTGATGCTGCTTTCTCTCCCTCGCAGTACTACGAGATGTCCTACGGCCTGAACATCGAGATGCACAAACAGGTGAGTCTGGGTGTGACGGGAGTGTTGTCCCGGTTCCCCTGTCCCTGCATCGCCTCCCGGGCCCTTCGAGGTCGTCCCTTCCCATGGAGCGCGTGGGGAGTCGCTCCCTGCTGTGGCCCAGGGAAAACAGCGCTTGTGGGGCTGTGCTGTCTCCTCTCTGCTTTGGGGGGGCTCTGCCCCGCTCGGCGTCGTGGCCGGGGGCCTGTCTCAGCTCCCCGCACACGCGTGTGCTCCGGCGTGAGCTGCCATGTGCTCGCTGGCTTCGGGGAGCGCGTTCCCCGCCGGGTCGCGATGCGCTTGTTGCAGTGGGGAGAGAGCGGCGGTGGAGCACGTGTGCTTGTACGACTGCTCACGCCAGTGGTGAGGGACCGTCGAGGAGGAGACCGGCCTCGGCAGGACAAGGGGTGCTGCGGCGCCAGGGCAGGGTGACAAGCTCCATCGCGTTGCCTTTGCCACTGTCCGGGGACAGCTCGCCTGGGGGCCAGGGACAAGGAGCATCATGAGGAGGGGGCCAGGCTGTGGGTGTGGGGTGGGGTCCCCAAGGGCTTGGGGCTTTGCATCCCCCCTCGTTGCCTCCCTGTCCCTCCCTCCCTCCCGCTGCGCCGCGCGTTGGGTCACCAGCTGCTCTCAGACAGAAGGTTTCTTCTCATCTATTTTTAAAGAGGCTGCGGAGGAGCCCGGCGAGGCGAGCTGCAGCCGCGGCCTCCCTCCCTCCCGCCCCGCGCCCCGATGCCGCCGACAACTGTTGCGCGGGGGTCCCGGCCCCCACCCCGGCCCAGGGCAGGCTGGTGGCCGCTCTTGCCGCTCTGTGCCCGCCGGGTGGGTGTTTCTGCCGCCCCCCGGTATCTCCCGCTCTGCTCCGTCTCTGCCGCGCGAAGCCGGCTCAGGAGGAGGAAGAGGAGGCGTGAAGCCGCCCTCGAGCGGGGCGATGCCGAGGGTCCCCCCCGGCCTGGCACCCCCTCCCCGAGGGTTGCATGCTCCTCTCATCTGGCCGCCGGTTCTCCCACCCCCGGCCGGCGTGGGCTCGCGTTTTCGGCCGGTCCCAGGTGCCGCTGGCCGCGTGCCAGCGAGCTGTCTGCACTTTTAACGAGGGCCCGCGCGGCTGCTCCGACAGCCAGCGGCCATTGTGTGAAAAATGGGACTGCCTGCGCGGGAGCCGTGGGTTATCAGCGCCGCCAGGGGGGATATCGGGTCGCCATCTCTCCTCCCCTTCCCCCAAATCCGGAGCCGCTTGTGGGTTTGGGTGGGGGGGTCCTGCCCTGGGACCCCTGGGCAAGCGCTCGCCCCGTGGCCGCTGGCGAAGGCAGTGCCGTGGTGCGGCGCTGCCTCCATCCCCACTCCGTCCCCAGCGTCCCCCGTGGCATTGGCGTCGGCAGCGCTGGCAGCGGCGAGAGCCGAGGCGTGGGGTGGTTTTGCCTGGGTTTGTGCGGAGGGGAAGGGGGCTGGGGGGGGCGGCTGCGGTGCCGCAGCTCTCCAGGCAGCCGCGGGCTCGGCAGGGGAGGCTGAAGGCAGGAACGAGCAGGAGACGTTAATTTTTTATTGTTGTTTTGTTTTTTTGGCATGGAAAAGGGGCCTGTAGCTTTTTATAAAACCACCTCCCCGAATCTGCCTGGCCTTGGACTTGCTCACCGCAAGCCAGAGGGGAGGTGGCGGTGCTGGTGGCAGGGGGGGCTGCAAACAGCATGATCATTTTTCATGCTGAGAGCGTTAAAGTGCCAGTAAATTGCACATTAACGAGTGCGAGTGAATTGGAGGCAGCTCTCCCCAAGGAGCTGCTGCCCATCAGTGCATTAGGGAAGAGAATCCATCACTGCCGGCCCCAGGAGACAGCTAAATCCTTCCCAGAACTGCCGGCTGCCAAATCTCCTCGCTCCCCCCTCCCAGCTTTTTCTTTCTTTTCTTTCTCTTTTTTTCCTCCTTCAGAAGGGGAAGCGAGGGCGGGTGCTGGATTGTTTCTGCTCTCTGTGGGTCTGGCAAAAAAAAAAAAAAAAAGGGTCGGTGGCCACTCTGGAGGGTGTTCCTGGGTCTGTGTCCCCACACCGACCGCCCGTCACCCTGGCACTGTGGCGCCTGTGCCAGCCAGGCTTGGGTGACGTGCCCAAGGTGCCGGTGGGGAGATCTGGGGGTTGGTTCCATCCCTGGCTGTTGGGGCCCTTCAGCCTCTGGTCTCCTCCTAGGGCTGACAAGAGGGTCGGGGTTTGACCCCTCCTCTCAGCCCCATGGCGGCTCTGGAGCGCTTTCCTCCTCCCCGCTGGGGTGGGCAGGGAGCTTCGGGGCTTGGGGCAGCGCCTTACCTGCAGCCGCCATGCCCGGGGTGTCCCCCTCTTTCCTCCGGGAGCGGAGGACCCCCGGGTTGAGGGAGAGCTGCTGATGTCTGCCTGAGGTGGGATGGGGTCCCCGGCTCCACACGGTGAGGAGCAGCGGGGACGTCTCCGCCACTGCGTCCACACTCCCGACTGTCACCCACCGGTGCTCGGGGCAGGATCCCTGACCCTGGAGCTACTGGGGATTCTCCCTAGGGATGCATCTGTGGGGCCAGGGATGGCTTAATGTCTATGCTTGCCCCCAGCAGGGCAACGTGGGGGCTGCAGGGGCCCTGCCTGGCTGTGGGGTGCGATGGGGGCTCGGCGCGGTTCTCCCTCCCCGCGCTGCTCCCGCTCGGCGCTGCTGATTGCCCGTGGCACTTGAGTGTTGCAGGAAAACAGCAGCTGTAAGGAGAGCACCTCTCCAGGGCTTCCTGTGGGCGGGAGAGAGGCAATTAGCGGCCGTGGCGCGGGCAGGAGGCGGCGCGGAGCCTGCCAGGGCCTGACCCTGCGGGCTGGGGGCTTGCTCGGGGGTGCCCCTCGGTGCCATGGGGCTCCGCATCTCTGGGAGGGAGGAGGCGGGAGCCATCCCGGGGCTCTCGGTGTGGGGTGGAGGATGCTGGGCTCTTGGGGGCAAGCGCCAGCACCCTGTGGCTGTTCGGGTGGCAATGGAGGGGGGCTCTGCCTGCCTGGGGAGCGCCCATGGCGGGGGAAGGGGTCTCCGGCGGCATCGCTGTCGTGGGGCAGCTCTGCCCCGTGCCCTGACGCTGCCTCTTCTGCCGCCAGACGGAGATCGCGAAGCGGCTCAACGTGATCTGCGCCCAGCTCATCCCATTCCTCTCTCAGGAGGTGGGTGAGCCCTCGGGTACCGACCGGGCTGGGGGAGGCGGGGGCTGGCTTTGCCCCATCCCCTGGAGAAATGAGCCAGGCGCAGCCCCGCTCGCCGCGGGGGCATCGCCTGCTGCTGACGGGCTCCTCTCTCCCCGCAGCACCAGCAGCAGGTGGTCCAGGCCGTGGAGCGTGCGAAGCAGGTGACTATGACCGACCTGAACGCGGCGATCGGGGTACGTCAACCCTCCGCCCGGGTGCTGGGCTCCCGCCGGCGATGGTGCCTCCTGTGCTCCCGCCGTCCCCTGGGCTGGAGACCCATCCTGCCTCAGGGACACGGGGGCCGGCTGCAGCCCCCTGCCCCATTCTCCTTCCCTACCCGTGGCTGAGTTGGGGGGATGAGGGGGAGCACCCAGGCTGGGTTGGGGGGCTGCCAGTGGTACTCGGGGGTGGGGGAGATGCTGCAGCGGCGTCAAAGCAGGGTGCGGGGCTGGTGTGTGTCGCTGTGTCCTGATGCCCTATGGCCCGGGTGGAGGGCGGGGTTCGCCACCGTCCCCACACCGCAGTTATTCCCTCCAGACAGCAGTGGTATGGATTTGGGTAGGCCCCCCCCCCCGCCATCCATATGGATATGGGTAGGGTCCCCCATCTGTCCCAGGAGCTCCTGTCGCAGGGTGGGAGGAGGCGGCGGGAGGGATGTGGTGGCCCCTGTGGCTTGGCTGGGGACATGCTGGGATCGTGTCCTGCCCCTCCTCGCCCGGGTCCCCATCCCCGGGCTGACCCAGGTGGGAAGGAGCAGCCCCTTCCCCTGCCCGACGTCTGTCCTGACGTGACCCTTTGGCTCTGCTCTCTCCTCCTGCTCCTCTCCAGCACCAGCTCCAGACCCAGCACCTCTCGCACCATGCTCCCCCCATCCCGCTGACCCCCCACCCCTCTGGGATGCAGCCCACCGGCCTCGCTGGCATCGGCAGCGCCTCGGGGCTGCTGGCGCTTTCGGGGGCACTGGGGGCCCAGGCCCAGCTCCTCGCCAAAGATGACCGAGGAGTCCATGACGCCGAGCCCAGGGGTGAGTGTGGGGGGGATGGGAGAAGGGGGGGGAGGTTTGGTGTGACCCTTTGGCAGCAGGAAAACCTGGGAAGGGATGGTGCTGGGCCCCGGGGCTGCCTCTGCTCCCCGTGCCCCCCTGGAGTGGGGGCCAGGGCTGGGTGGGGGGCGGCTTGTCCGTGCCTCCGGGCTCCTGACAGGGCTGTTGGGGTTGCCGGCAGGGGGTTGCCGGCCGGGAGGGGTTTGGGTGGGGGATATCCCTCAGCGAGCAGTACCTCCTGGGAGGGCAGTGGGGTGGGCTGGGGGGGCCACCCCTGGCGGGGTGCCGGGGCTGTGGGAGGAGCGGGCGGCTTTCCCAGGGGGCTCTTGGCAGTGGCACAGTGTGTCCCTCCTTCCCTCCTTCTCCTGCTGCTCCGCGTTGCCACGGCGACAGAGCGGGACCCCGGCCCCGTAAGTGCTTTTTCCTTCTCTTGTGCCATTTCCCTGCGGCTGCGTGGGCTCCGGCCGGGATCCCGGGAGCAGGTCGTGGGGTCCTGCTCCCCGGCCGAACCCCCACGGTTGCGTGGGTGAGAGCGGGTGGGTGCCCTCCCCATGGGGACCCCTTCCCCATGTCGCGTGGGACCCCTTCCCCACGTTGCGTGGCCAAACCACGCTGTCCCCCTGAGCAGCATCCCCCTCCTCGCTCCTTTGCCGGCAGCTGAAGCCCGTGCTGGCAGCACAGGGGGCTGCGCTGGGGCTCTCCGTGCCCCAGGAGCCGGCTGCAGCCCCGCGGTGGTGCTGCCTTGTCCTGGGAGCCGGGCACAGTGGCTGGTGGCCCCTAACACTGTGTCCCCCCCACCCCAGAGCTCCCTGGCGCTGCCCAACGGGGAGCGGGCGCGGGCCATCTCCGAGTACCTGAGCAACAGCAAGAAGAGGAAGGTGGAGGAGAAGGACTTCGTTACCGACTACGTGAGCCCGGGGCTGGGGGGCTTAGGGCATCCCCGTCCCCTCTTGCGGGGCGATGAGCGGAACTGCCCCGGCGCTTTCCAGGGGGGAGTGAGGGCTGCCTCATCCCCTTTGGCTCCAACCATCCTCTGTTTCAGGGCAGCGACGCGGACAAAAGCGAAGACAACTTGGTGGTGGATGAGGTCAGTGTGGCGGGGGCTGTGGTCGGCGTGCGCTGCCCATCCCTCTGCCCGAGGTGGGGGTCACAGGCTGTTATAGGCGGAGGCGGGCAGCACGGGGGGGTGGCGGTGGGACCCCCCAAGTCGTGCTCGCTGGCCCTCGCCGATGGCAGCGAGGAGCCCCTGGATGCAGACTCCCGTTTGAGCCACCAGCTCGCCGTGGCCTGGGACGTCCCCGCGCTCCTGCCTGCTCTGCCGCCTGCTGATTTCACTCCCCCCCTGCCCCCCGCAGGACCCCTCTTCCCCACATAGCGTCCATTCCTACTCGTCACGGGAGAATGGGGTGGAGAAGGTCCCACTGGGGAGGAAGGAGGCCGTACCGCTCAGCCCGACCTCCATGGCCTCCTCCAGCAGCACGTCCCCGTCTCGGAGCAAGGATGCGCCCGTGGTACGTGCACTGCCTGGGGCAGCCGGGTGTTTCGCTTGCGTCCCCCCACCCGGGCTGGGCTGGCAGAGCTGCTGGACATGGTCTGCCTGCCTCCAAACCTACAGCGGCACAGGTGACGCCGGGGGGACAGGGGGGGACTCCTGCTCCGTGAGATCCCCCTGTGTCCCATCCCGCAGACCCTGCGGCGCTGACTGGGCTGGGCTGGGCTGGCATGGGGGGTGAGGAACGGGGACCAGCTCACCGGGGAGCGGGGGGGACCTGAGGAGACCCCCTGTCAGGGTGGCTGTCAGATCTCCTGGCTCTATTCCTGGTAGGTGGAGAAGGCAGGGACGCCCAGCCTCAAGTCCAGCACCCCCACCTCCCAGGGCGACGCTGCGGCCCCGGGCTCCAGCGGTGCCCAGCAGTTCCGCCCCGCCGCCGCCAAGGCCCCCGTGGACCCGCTGGGTGAGCTTGGCCACCCCCCCGTCCCCGGGGCGCGGGCAGGTGGCTCCGAGCGCTGACTCTGCTAGCCCCTGCGAGGATGGACCCCGCGCCCTGTCCCTTCATGTCACCTCTCCCCCCGCAGCCCTGGGCCTGAGGAACCCGCTGGGAGTGCAGAGCCCCTACTCGGCTGCCTTCGGCATGGCGCACCCCGCCGTCAACGGGGACATGGCCGGCACCGGCGCCTACGCCAGCCTCCACCTCATGTCCCCGCAGCTCAACGGGGCTGCGGCCGCCGTAGGAGCCGGCAGCTACGGGCGCTCACCCCTGGTGCGTGACCCTCTTCCCGCGGGGTGGTGGGGACCGCGGGGCGCGAGCCGCTCTCACCCGCTCTCACCCTCCAGGTGGGCTACGACCCGCACCCTCACATGCGCGTCCCGGGGCTGGCAGCCGGCATGCAAGTGGGGACCTCGGGGAAACCGTAAGTGGGGACGAGGTGTCCTGGGGGGGTTAATCTGGGAGACGCAGGGGGGGGCCGTAGCCAGCAGGGGTGGGGGGTCACAGCCCGGTGGGGGGGCACCCGGTCCAGGGCAGCAGCCGGCTGTGGCGTGCCTGGCACCGCTCTGCTCACGCCTCCGGCTCAAACCACGCTGGGTCCGCTGCGGTGCCAGCCGCTCTCCGTGCGGGATCCTCGGACGGGTCTCACTGCTCTGCTCCCTTCCAGCGCCTACTCCTTCCACGTCAGCGCCGACGGGCAGATGCAGCCCGTGCCTTTCCCCCCCGACGCCCTCATCGGCTCCGGCATCCCCCGCCACGCGCGGCAGCTCCACACCCTGACCCACGGCGAGGTGGTCTGCGCCGTCACCATCAGCAACTCCACGCGACACGTCTACACCGGGGGCAAGGGCTGTGTGAAGGTGTGGGACGTGGGGCAGCCGGGCACCAAGACGGCCGTGGCTCAGCTGGACTGTTTGGTAAGGACGGGGTGCGCGGCCGCGCTGGCACGGCTCGATTCCCCGTTTCCCTGCGCTCTGCCACCCACCCCGCCGTATCGAAGGCAGGGTCTGGGGGTCCCCATCGGGTCGCTCGGGGGCACAGGGTGGGTCTGAACGTGATGCTGTGCATGGGGGAGAGTCCCCGTGTGCCTTTCTAAGAGGGGATGGTGTGGGGCTGCTGGGGAGGGACGGTGGCTCCGTGCTACCAGCGGGCTCCTCTGCGCCACCCCATCCGTTCTGAGCATCCCAAGCCATTGCGGGGGGTGTAACAGCCCTTGGCACTGCTTTGTCTGGCAGTGCCTGCCGTAAGACAATCCTCTGCCAGTGTCAACCCCCCAGGTCAGATACTTCATATGGGCCAGAATCGCATGGGCTTGAAGCATCACTCCCATTCAGCTCTGTCCTTGTTTCTGCTTTCGCTTGTGCGAGTCTGGCTGGAGGGAGGCCGCCTATTTCTTTTAAAAATAAATGAAATGGACTGTCAGACCGCAGCAACTCACCACAGCCGAGCTGGAGGCACAGGCATCACCTGAGAGTATTTTTAACCTGTGTTCTTTGAGGTTTGTTTTAAATGGGCTGCTGGAATCGGGAGTCCCTGTGCCTGCTTTGAACAGCCCCGACCCCCGTCCTCTCCTCGACTCGCTGGCCTTGGGGCCCGCGCAGCCCAACATATATTATTCCTGGACGGTGCTGACCTTGAAGATACAGATGCATAAACAAGGAAATGACTGAGTCATGATAATTCCAAGCCGCATCAGAAATTCAGGAGCGGGGGGAACCTGTGTTTCTGTGCTGGGAGCCGTGGGCTGTTGCAGCCTTGGGGGAGCTGCCTCCCCCGCTGCCCCTCGTCTCCTCCAGGGTGGTCGTGTCTGGGGCAGGTGCTGGTGGGGACACTGTGGGGTCCCTGAGGCCCTTCACAGCGCAGTGACAACATGGGGAGCTGCTGTGGGGGCTGGCGGGGTGACTGTTCTGGGCACAAAGAGGGGTGGGCTGCACAGCCCCCCCCCTGCCCTGCTGTTCCGGGAGGGTGCTGGGGGTCTGCCCCACTGCTGCTCCTGCCCTCGGGACGAGCAGGCAGGCTGGGGGGGGCGGTGCAGAAGGGCAGGAGGGGAAGGGGGTTAACAGGGTCCTCCCTCCTGCACCCCCAGAACCGCGACAACTACATCCGCTCCTGCAAGCTGCTCCCCGACGGCCGCAGCCTGATCGTGGGGGGGGAGGCCAGCACCCTCTCCATCTGGGACCTGGCGGCCCCCACGCCCCGCATCAAGGCTGAGCTCACCTCCTCTGCCCCCGCCTGCTACGCCCTGGCCATCAGCCCCGACGCCAAAGTCTGCTTCTCCTGCTGCAGCGACGGCAACATCGTGGTGTGGGACCTGCAGAACCAGACCTTGGTCAGGTGAGCATGGGCTGCTCCGGGTTCCTTGGGCCAGGAACCACTCCATCCCCAAAGGACATCCCCATCCCTCCCCGCGGTCTGACCCTGGCCATGGGACAGTCCCCATCCTCGCAGTGGAGTGCTGCCAGCCCTGATGGCCATGCCCTCGCCCTCTCCGTCCCCCTCTTTCCCAGGCAGTTTCAAGGCCACACGGATGGTGCCAGCTGCATCGACATCTCTAACGATGGCACCAAACTGTGGACGGGGGGGTTGGACAACACGGTGCGGTGCTGGGACCTGCGGGAAGGGCGTCAGCTGCAGCAGCACGACTTCAGCTCCCAGGTAGGGGCTGGGGCCGGCCGGGCGCTCTGCGGGGGCCGCTGGGACCTGCCAAGTGGTGCGTGACCCCCCTCTGTCCCTCCCAAGATCTTCTCCCTGGGCTACTGCCCCACGGGCGAGTGGCTGGCGGTGGGCATGGAGAGCAGCAACGTGGAGATTCTGCACGTCACCAAACCCGACAAGTACCAGCTGCACCTCCACGAGAGCTGCGTCCTCTCCCTCAAATTCGCCTCCTGCGGTAGGCAAGAGCTGTGTGTTCTGCTCGGGCTGCGTCGGCTTTGGAGCAGGGGGCTGCTCCCTTCAGCCCCACATGGGTCCTTTCGGTGCCCCCCCCCCACCCCATGCTTGGCCCCCGTGAATGGAGTCCCAGGGCTCGTGCTGGGGGCAAGCGCTACCTCCAGTAGCCAGCCCGGTCGTGTGTGGATGCCGGTGGTATCCCTCAGAGATGGGACTTCCATGGACGCACTCTCAGCTCCGTTGTCCCAGGACTCCCCTTTGTGTTCCTTAGAACAGCTCCTTGGCTGCTGCGCGGCACAGCCCTTGCCTTCTCGTCCCCACCTGGGCACGATTTGCTGCAGCAATGCGGCTGTTGGGTGACACCGTGCTCCTCGTTTGTCCCTTCTGTCCCTCCTACAGGGAAGTGGTTCGTGAGCACGGGGAAGGACAACCTGCTGAACGCCTGGCGGACGCCCTACGGAGCCAGCATCTTCCAGGTGGGGGTGTCCATCCACATGGGATGTGCCTCTGGGTGAGGTTGCCTGGAGCTGGGATGGCCCAGCTCAACCCAGCTCTAGGTGTATCTCAGCCATAAGGAGCCCCATAAACAAACTTGTCCCCGCAGCCTCCCCAGGCACAACTTGGGTCCCCAAGTCCCAAGGTGGGGGGGGAGCGGGACCTTGCTCGGGGGCCGCTTTTTGCGCTTACCCCCCCCCCCTTCTCCTTCCTCCAGTCGAAGGAAACCTCCTCCGTCCTCAGCTGCGATGTCTCCACCGATGACCAGTTCATCGTCACTGGCTCAGGGGACAAGAAAGCCACGGTTTACGAGGTCATTTACTGAGAGCAAGAGAGAGGTGCCGACTGCGGGGACGGCCCACACCACGGGGACGGCTGGACGTCCAGGGGGACGGAGGGGTGGCCTCTACCTGCCAAAGAACAGTCCGTGGCCGGGGCGTCGGAGCCGGAGGCGAGCGGCAAGGGGTGGAGGTGGCCCTGGGACCGCGGCCAGGCGTCACGCTGGGCTGGGAGGTGGCGGCTGCTGCTCACAGTGAATTTCCTGGGGATTTTTCTCCTTGTTTTGGTCTTTATTTGTTGGTTTGTTTCTAAATCCGGACTGGGGAGTTGGGAGGGGCAGGGGGTTGGACATTGTTAGGGTTTTTTTTTTTTTGTTTGTTTGGTTTTTTTTAAAAAGTGGGTTGTTTTTTTTTTTTAACTTTTTGTTGTGTGGGGTTTTTTATTTTTGTTGTTGTTGTTAAGGCTTTGGGCCAGGCCAGGGAGGATGGGCTCTGTCCTCACCTCCCTCCCTGCGTCCTGGGGCATGTATTTAATAATAAAAACAAACAAAAAGGCGCAGAGCTGGGCCTTGTCCAGGGCAGCAGCCGCGGTGCCTGGTGGCGGTGGCCGAGGAGGGGTGAGACCGGGATGGCGACGCCTTTGGCTACCGCTGCTGCTCCTTCCCCTTTCCTGCACGGAGCAGGTTTGCCGCAGGCTCGGCGGCCATGCCCGCAGCGGGATGGCGAGGCCGGCAGCGGGATGGCGACACCAGCGCTCAGCCCGGCGTTGGGCCCGAGCGCGGGGCCGAGGGGCAGGACAGGCGGCGGCGGTGGCCGCATGGTGCCATCCCTGGAGCAGCCTCATCCCTGTGGGTGCCGGGGGAGAGGCCAGGCGCTGGAGGAAGTGGGGTTTTTTTGAAGGAAATGAGACGTGAGCAGCCGGTGCTGGTTTATGGGTCTGGCCTGGGGCCAGGGCTGCTGCTCAGAGCCTTGGAGCGCGGCTGGCTGGCCGGCGGTGGCCAGGGCTGGCCAGCACATGGGGAGCCACAGTGGCCCAGCTCGCCCCATCCCGCCCAGAGCCGGCCGTGGGGCTGCCGTGGCCGAGGCAGGCGGGGGCCACTCGTAGACCTCCCCCCAACTGCACTTTGCCACCCAACCGCTGCTATGGCCACCACCGCCTGGGAGCAATGGCGGCGGGGCAGCGCTGGCTGGGGAAGGCAGCCCTCGCCCTGTACCCACGAGGGGTGGCGGGATGGGAGCAGGTCCCGCTTCTGTCCCCTCCTGGGGTAGGACCCTGCGCCCCACACCTGGGGCCGAGGGAGGGGGCTGAGCCCCCGGCTCCATGGGGCGCCACTGCAAGGGATCGGGGGCTGGTGGTCGGCTCCCCCCGCACGGCTTTCCATGGGTCCTGCAGTGAGATCAGCCACCCCTCCCCCACAGGGCCCACCATCAGACCAGCTGCTCTTTTATTCCTTTTTATTAGTAAGGGACTGAAAACACAATTAAATACATTTCTTTACTGATAATTTACAGCTGTTTCCACAGCAGAAAACGGGGGCCATTAAGTCAGTAGCAGTATTTCAGGAGCAACGTTACCTCAGTCACTCCTGGCACCATCTCGCTGCCCCCCCCCTCCCCCAGCCCTCCACCTCCCGCTGCCTCCCCCCCCAAAAGACAGACCCAGGACCCTCCGACCAGATCCTGCCCATCCTGGGGGATGCCTGGCCCCGACCCGCACTCGCCTCCAGCTCCCCTTCGCCTCCATGATGCCCCGGGCAGGGAGCGGGGCTGCAGCCCGTGCCTTGGTCTGGGGGCTAAAAGGAGGAAGAAGAGGAGGAGGAAGAGGAGAAGAGCTGGGCTGAGGGAGGGGTGGGCAGCTTGGGAGGCCACCGCCAGCCCCAGCCGCCCCTTCCCCGATGGACGAGGGACAGTGACCGATGGGGTCTCAGTACACCACCTCATACACTGTGGCCTTCTTGTCACCAGAGCCCGTAACGATGAATTTGTCGTTGACGGCGATGTCACAGCTCAGCACCGAGGAGGACTCTTTAGACTGGAGATGAGAGAGGTGGAGGGTGAGGGCAGCGTGAGTGGCTGAAGCCGCCCTCATCCCCCCCCCTCCCACCCCTCGCAAATGCCTTCTCGCCACCTGGAAGATGCTGGCTCCGTAGGGCGTCCGCCAGGCGTTCAGCAGGTTGTCCTTCCCCGTGCTCACGAACCACTTCCCTGTAGGAGGGACAGAAGGGACAAACGAGGAGCACGGTGTCACCCAACAGCCGCATTGCTGCAGCAAATCGTGCCCAGGTGGGGAGGAGACGGCAAGGGCTGTGCCGTGCAGCAGCCAAGGAGCTGTTCTAAGGAACACAAAGGGGAGTCCTGGGACAACAGAGCTGAGAGTGCATCCATGGAAGTCCCATCTCTGAGGGATACCACCGGCATCCACACACGACCGGGCTGGCTACTGGAGGTAGCGCTTGCCCCCAGCACGAGCCCTGGGACTCCATTCACGGGGGCCAAGCATGGGGTGGGGGGGGGCACCGAAAGGACCCATGTGGGGCTGAAGGGAGCAGCCCCCTGCTCCAAAGCCGACGCAGCCCGAGCAGAACACACAGCTCTTGCCTACCACAGGAGGCGAATTTGAGGGAGAGGACGCAGCTCTCGTGGAGATGCAGCTGGTACTTGTCGGGTTTGGTGACGTGCAGAATCTCCACGTTGCTGCTCTCCATGCCCACCGCCAGCCACTCGCCCGTGGGGCAGTAGCCCAGGGAGAAGATCTTGGGAGGGACAGAGGGGGGTCACGCACCGGTTGGCAGGTCCCAGCAGCCCCCGCGGAGTGCCCGGCCGGCCCCAGCCCCTACCTGGGAGCTGAAGTCGTGCTGCTGCAGCTGACGCCCCTCCCGCAGGTCCCAGCACCGCACCGTGTTGTCCAACCCCCCCGTCCACAGCTTGGTGCCATAGTTGGAGATGTCGATGCAGCTGGCACCATCCGTGTGGCCTTGAAACTGCCTGGGAAAGAGGGGGACGGAGAGGGCGAGGGCATGGCCATCAGGGCTGGCAGCTCCCTAAGAGCCAGCATTCCCCCCGCCACGTTCCTGCCCTGTGCCACCAGCCCCTGCCCTGGGCTCACCTCACCATGGTCTGGTTCTGCAGGTCCCACACCACGATGTTGCCATCGCTGCAGCAGGAGAAGCAGACTTTGGCGTCGGGGCTGATGGCCAGGGCGTAGCAGGCGGGGGCAGAGGAGGTGAGCTCAGCCTTGATGCGGGGCGTGGGGGCCGCCAGGTCCCAGATGGAGAGGGTGCTGGCCTCCCCCCCCACGATCAGGCTGCGGCCGTCGGGGAGCAGCTTGCAGGAGCGGATGTAGTTGTCGCGGTTCTGAATTGGGATTAGAGGGAATGGGGTGAGTGAAGGAGGAACTGGTCAGTGCATGGGGAATGCGGGAGAGGGACCTCCTTTTCTCATCACAGACATGAAAGGACCCTCTGTCCCCCTCCATTGTAACGGGGACACACGTTCCCCTTCTTCCCAGCTCCCACACAATGCCTGTCTGTCCCTCCTCCTTACCAAACAGTCCAGCTGAGCCACGGCCGTCTTGGTGCCCGGCTGCCCCACGTCCCACACCTTCACACAGCCCTTGCCCCCGGTGTAGACGTGCTGCGTGGAGCTGCTGATGGTGACGGCGCAGACCACCTCGCCGTGGGTCAGGGTGTGGAGCTGCCGTGCGTGGCGGGGGATGCCGGAGCCGATGAGGGCGTCGGGGGGGAAAGGCAC
The DNA here is from genome assembly GCA_947846985.1 of Fratercula arctica. Lineage (NCBI taxonomy): Eukaryota > Metazoa > Chordata > Aves > Charadriiformes > Alcidae > Fratercula > Fratercula arctica. The sequence goes on along the minus strand of CANTUZ010000022.1, from coordinate 3,270,184 downwards.
AGGCTGCATCTGCCCGTCGGCGCTGACGTGGAAGGAGTAGGCGCTGGAAGGGAGCAGAAGACAGGACTGAACAACCCCCGTACGAAGCCCGAGTCGGGGAGCCGACCTCTCCCCTTAGCCATGCTCGAGCCAGGTGGAAGGTGCCCAGTGGACTCTGGTTAATGAGGGATATAATTAACCAGCTCCTTGTTACCACCAGCTGCCCAGAACGAAAAGACAGGGTTGGACTCAGAAGCGGAGAGAAACTCCAGCCCTGCCCCACACCTGCTGGGTGTAGAAATGAGTCGTGGGGAGGGAGACGTTCCCACCCCCTGCACCCACCCCGTGCTGGCCACCCTCCCTGCAGCCCCCCGTGTGCGGCCACACTTACGGTTTCCCTCCGGGGATGGTGGAGAGTGAGGATGAGATGGTGGAAGCCCTTAGGTGAGGGTGTGACTCAAAAGCCACCTGCATGAGGCAAAGGGCACAGGGTGACCAAAGTGCCAAAACCCCAGGAGGGGACATGAAGGCTGGCTCCTGCCTTTCCCTCCATCCCCCCGGATGCTGTCAGCCCAGCTCTGCGCAAGGTCCCTGCTTCTGCTTTCTCTGCATGCAAGTGACAAAGGCCAAAATGGGCTCCCAAAGACACAGCTACACACCAGCGGGACGAGCTCGGCAGCCTCCACCAGCCCCCACAACCCAGCCACCTGCAGAAGGGAGCCCTTCCTATGGCTGCACCCCCCAGCTCGAGCTCATTGCAGCACCTCAGGTGCACGGTGGGGACAGTGCATGCCCTGGCCATCAGGGGACAGGTGGCAGAGCCAACACGGCAGATTGGGCCCATCCCTCGGCAACTTACCATCGGGGAGCGGCCGTACATCACGGCGCCGCTGACCTGCGGCGAGAGGTGGATGCCCATGTACATGCTGGGGGCTGGGAGCTCCCCGTTGAGGGTGGCGTGAGGCACCATGCCGAAGGAGGACGCGTAGGGGCTGGACACGCTCAGCGGGCTGCGGAGAGCTGCAGGAGGAGAGACCCCGCTCATTGCCCTGGCCAAGGGGCGCGAGCGTCCCCCCGAGGGAAAAGGGCAGCTGGCCCTGAAGCCGAGCAGCGCCACCTCTGCGCAGGGCCCAGCCAAACCAGCGGACGAGGAGGAGGGCAGACAGGTTACGGGTTGGAAGCCAAAGACCGAAGGAGAGGGGTAGCCCCTGCCTCCCATCAATCATGGATGTGGGATGCAGATCCAGCCCAGGACACCAAATGGCTCCATCCCTCCACGGGATGCACCACAGCCCAGCCGCTAACCCCCAGCTCTGCTGCCAACGCCTCTTCAGCCTCGGCCAGGCCAAATTACTCGCAGTTGATGGCTAAGTGGCTCTACCTCCAGGGTTTCCATGGTTTATTGAAATCGATTCCAATTCAGTTTTTGCTAAACCGTCGTAATTTTTGAGCCAGGCAAGGGTTTAACATCTCCAGTCCTGGCTCTGTTTCTCCCTGGGGCTAGCTGTCCTCCTCCCATCACCTTTTGGTCCCTTTGGCTAGATGGTGACCAAGCTGTTCCTGAGATCTCTTCCCAAGGCTTCCCCAAATGTTTTGAAGGAAACTGAAGCAGGAAAAGGCGGGGGGGGCATGACCAGTTCACCATCAACCACCACTGAGCGCTCAACCCCACCTCCCCTGTGCTTTGAGAAGAAGGTGGCAGCCTCTGACCGGGGCTCCTGGGTGAGCTGGATCTCGCCCGCAGACCCTCATCCCTATGGAGACCCTCAGCTGCACAGGGAGATGGGCCACATCCTGACCTCCTGCACCCCCGTGGTGGCACTCGGCCACCCCTCCTACCCCTGGCTGCACGTAGCAAGAGCGAAATGACGGCTTGTCAGGGAAAAACTACGCTCTCCAGACAAAACACCCACCCCCTCCCATAGCGAGGAGCTCTGCGCATCGACACAGCACCTCCAGCGGGTCTGAGCCTGCCAGGAAAGCGTCGGCAGTCGGGTACGGTAACGGCACGTAGGTGCACGTGTCGGCCGTGGTTGATATGTTTGATTACGTGGCACAAAACGTCCCCCTCCAGCTCTGCTGACCGGAGAGCGTGTCCTGCCTCCCCTCCCCTCGCCCCAGACGCACACCGCGACACCCCCGCGTCCCCCCACACTCACTGATGCCGTCGGTGGCCGGTGCCTTGGCTGGGGGTGGCCGGAGCGGGGCGGCCGAGCTGGGCCCGGGGGAGTCACGGGGCGACGAGGCAGCCGGGGGCTTGGAGGCGGGAGCACCGGCGGGGGGGTCAGTCTGGTGGGGCAGAGGGAAGAGCAGCCTCAGTGACAGGGGAAACCCACCCCCAGCACCGCACACCCGCAGCCCCAAGCCACCGGGAGAGCAGCGGGCACCGAGAGCTGGACGGGGACTCGGCTGTCATGGACCCCAACCACACTCCCTTGCTCCTTTGCCCCTCGCACCCTCCCCACGGCATGGAGGGAGCCCCACGTCTCCACTCCCCCCGGGTGCAAATGCCCAATGCAAGCCGCGGTCATCCCAAAATACCCCCATTCCGCACCCCTACAGCGCCCTGCTGTCAGCACAGACCCCAGCGGGGCCATTACACAGAGATCTGCTGCTCCCTCGCCTGAAACCCCCCCTTGTGTGGGGGGCGGACACCCCCGTCCCCAGCCTTGCAGAGCAGCAGTGGGATGCCTGGGACCAACCACCCCCTCTGATCCCCACAGCCATTTCATGCCTTTCTTTTTTCTTGCCTCTCCTATTCCTTCCTCTTTTTCTGCCTGGGGATTTTGTCGACACCAGCAAAGGAAAAAAAAAAAAAAAAAATTAATAACAGAGAAAAAGCTCCGTGCTGCGCTGGCAGATTGCTCAGGGCGCTTTGTCTGCTCTAATCCGATTGTGCCGGGAGCTGCCACTCGCTGCTCCCGCGGCCCCCGGCCGGCTCCTGACCCCGGGATGGCGGGATGTATCGCCCTGGTCCCCATGGTGCCGGGAGGGACATGGATTGGCAGAAACCTCCCTCCCCGCACGCTGATGTTTCAATCTGAGCATTGGGGCTGGCGCTTGGCAAGCAGGAAGGGGAGGGGGGGAAAAAAAAAAAGAAAAAAAAAAGAAAAAGAAAAGAAGAATCGATTGCTGAGAGCAGCACTGGGGAATCCTGCAGGCAACCGGATGGAAAATACCTGCAGAGCCAGGCTTCTGCCCAGCCCATCGTTATCCCCCCGCCGAGGGCATGGACCCCGCTCCCCACGCTGGGGAGGCCGGCGGGGGTTAGCAGGCACCCGGCACTGGCATCTCCTCGCCCCACTTCGGGCTGCGGTTGATGGGCCACAGAGAAATTCAGGGCCACGACCCCAGCCCCGTTGCCCACGCACGGCCCCGGCTGCCCAAGCTGCTCCCTACCAGACTCTGGTCCTTCGGCTTGAGGGGCGTCGTGCTCCGGCTGGAGGCGATGGAGGCAGGGCTCTCGGGCATCTCCTGGCCGGTTGGCGGGAGCCGGCTGCTGGGCGTGCGGCTGGGGCTGCTGGGCTCCGAGGGGGGGTCCTGGGGGAAGAGCAGGTCTCTGGGGAGCGGGATCCCTGGTCCCCCTGCACAGGAGGGCAGGCACAACAGGGGGCTGGAGAGCCACCCCTGGACTGGAGCCCAGCGGGGACCATCAAGTCCCCGTCCATTCCCCGACGGGCGAGTGGCTCATCCAGCAGCCCGCTGTCCCGCATCTCTCTGAGCATCATTAACGAGGAGCGTCTGCTGAGAGGCAGCAACTCTCCTCCACCATCCCCTGGATGAGAAACCTCCTTGATTTTAATCTTTGAACAAAATTAGACAGCAGATTCAGAGGACGCTGGTGACCACGGATGCCTTCACAAGGAGGGATGGCGACCGGCGCACCCGAGGAACTGATAAAGGGCCTCTTGGCAGCCCCTTGTCACCATCTCAGAGGCAAGGCCACCCTTCAGCTCTTGCACTCCAACAACTGTTCAATCAGAGCTGTGATTTTTATCACCATAACTACACCGATGAGCAGTTTTTATAAGTGTCGCGTTCTGCGGAAAACCCCGCCGATGTTCCTTTCAGGGTTTGTATTTTCTTGGGAATTATCAGGAGGGAAAAAAAAAAAAAATTTAAAAAAAAAAAAAAATCAATCACGTGTGTTGTCCCTCCCCCTAGTCTTGGAGAGGAGGAAAAGGGATGTCCCCCAAAACATCATCTCTGCCAAGAATAGCTGGAGCTGGGATAAAGTATCTGCCTTGGAGGTCGGGGAAGTTTGTACCAGAAGCGCCTGGCAGTTTGGCAGCAAGAGGCTGAAATTCAGCTTTCCCCCTGCACGGAGACAGGGACACGGGCTCGGGGTGTTAAAACCAAGGCTGCTCCGAGGCCAGGAACTGTTCCTGATGGGGCTGGCAGGGCCGGGGGTTGTGCTGCAGCACGGCATCCCTGCCCGCTCCTGCCACCTCCATGCGCCTGAGCTGCCAGCAGCAAGCCCAGCTCCCCGGGGCTCTCATCCCGGATCATCAGCCTCCCCATATGGGATGCTACAGGAGCGGGGCTGAAACGGGATCATGAAGCATCCCGGGCTGCATCAAAGGAAGCGTGGCCAGCAGGTCGAAAGAGGGGATTCTGCCCCTCTGCTCCGCTCTGGTGAGATCCCACCTGGAGCCCTGCATCCAGCTCTGGAGCCCTCAGCACAAGAAGGACACGGAGCTGTTGGAGCGGGGCCAGCAGAGGGCCATGAAGATGACCCGAGGGCTGGAGCCCCTCTGCTGTGGGGACAGGCTGAGAGAGCTGGGGGGGTTCAGCCTGGAGAAGAGAAGGCTCCGGGGAGACCTTCCAGCCCCTGCCAGTCCCTAAAGGGGCTCCAGGAAAGCTGGGGAGGGGCTGTTTGCAAGGGCACGTAGCGACAGGACGAGGGGCAATGGTTTAAACTAGAGCAGGGCAGGTTTAGATCAGACATTAGGAAGAAGTTCTTTACGCTGAGGGTGGTGAGACACTGGCCCAGGTTGCCCAGAGAGGGGGTGGAGGCCCCATCCCTGGAGACATCCAAGGCCAGGCTGGATGAGGCTCTGAGCAACCTGATCCAGTTAAAGCTGTCCCTGCTCACTGCAGGGGGTGGGACTGGATGGGCTTTAGAGGTCCCTTCCAACCCAACACATTGGTTCTATGCCCAGCTCCCCGGGGCTCTCATCCCAGCTTATCAGCCTCCCCATATGGGATGCTACGGGAGAGGGGCTGAAACAGGATCATGAAGCGGAGCCAAGTCTACAGTTGGCAAAGCCGAGCCCTGGCTGGCACAACCTTCAACCCGCAGCGCCGTGAATCGGCATCAGCCATGGCTGGCATAAACCCATCAGAGCAAGGCTGGCACGTGTCCTGCTCCTGCCCAGCGGCAATGACCTGGAGCCTAACGAACCTCAGGAACCAGAGTCCTAAACCTGATGGCTACAGCTCGAGCTGGCCGCCCTGCAAGGCATCAGCACACCCTGAAGGGTGTGGGCTTACCTCATCCACCACCAGGTTGTAGTCGCTCTTGTCCCCATCGCTATCCTGCAAGGGGGGAGAAACCCAGAAAGGCTCAGTCAGGGGTGGGAGAGGCTGGACCACGCTCTGGGCTCTGCCCCACAGGACCCCAGCCAGCAGAGAGGTCCCATTTTCCCCTGCACATCGCTTCTCATGGACCAACACCGTGCCCCGCAGGCAGCGACTCAACCCTCTGCCTGAAGGAACTCCCCCAGGCTCTTCATTTTCTTGTGTTTCTTTTCGCAGGATCCCAGCCCTCCGCACGCGGGGCAGGAGCTCCGCAGCCACCTCCAGGGCCCCGTCCTGTCTCCCACGGCCACGGTCCCGGCGCACTCACATAATGCCCAGGCAGGTCCTTCTCCTCCCGCTTCCGCTTCAGCTCCGTGCCTCCCGTCCGCTCCTCGTCCTGCGGGCTCTCGGGAGGGGAAGCAGAAACGCTCTGATGGGGGAGGAAAGTGTGTGAGCTGGGGCAGGGGGGGAGAGTGGGCAGCCCCCAAAGCCCTGCCGGCCCTGTTTCCTCTCTGGAAGAGGCTTCCCGGTGCTGCTCCCGGTGCTGCTGGCTGCACCCAGCCAGTGTCCAGCATCCAGCCAGCTACCGGTGCCATCTGTGCCACAGCTGGTTTGGGGGACAGCGGTCCCCTTCCTGCACCAAGCAGGTGTCGGGGCTAAAATGGGAGGCACAACTCTCCCCCCGCTGCGCAGATACCTGTGGCATCCCCTTACTGGCATCCCGTACACCCAGGCTTAGAGTCCTCTAAGATCCGAATTTACCTGGCGGCAGAGACGGGGTTTAGCCTGGTGCTTTAGGCAAGGCTGGGGAAGACATTTCCAGACCCCTGGGTTCTAGCCCAAATTCATCCACTCAGCTCTGACGGGGCAGAGAGAAGGGAAGCAGGATGGGGACTGTCCCTGGGGGTTGGCTGCCCGCAGTGCCCTAGCGTGGACGGAAGGCAGCTGTACTTTTTTAGGGTGCAGCCCCAACATGCCATCCCTCTCCCTGAGCCAGCCGGCTGCCCTCAGCCCCGCCAGGAGCCGAGCAAAGCAGCATCCCCGGCACAGCGCGGCTGGAGAGCGGATCCGCCCCTGGGGAGATAACTAGGCATGGCGGAGTGGAAAATCCCCATGGGAGCCGTGTTTACTTCGCCTTAACCCCGCTGCTGCAGCAGCTGGCGGGCTGGGAAGCAGGATGGAGACGAGGAGGATGAACGTCCGTTCTCCGGGATGCTGCCAGCAGCCGCAGGGGTGTCTCAAATCCCCTCCGGCTCCCCCCCCCGCCCCCCGCCGCCACGCTTGCTGCTCAGAGGATGATAATGCAATCAAGTGGTGCCTGCCCACCCACAGCCCCCTGCAGAGGAACACCAGGCCAACACTGTGACCGGAGAGGCTGCCCGTCCTCCCAGAGCAGCCGGGGGGGTTTGGCTGGGGCAGTTGCTGGGGCACGGCTCCCCGACCCTCCCGGCTCTCCGACCCTCCCAGGAGATTGTGCCGGGGGTTGGGAAGAAAAAGCCCCATCCTAGGGCTCCCACATGGCCAATTGTTTCCAGCACAGTAGGATTAAGAGCCTCGTCACACACAACCACAGAACGGAAAGGATGCTCCCTGTCCCCTGGGTGGTCTCTGGAGGAGGAACCCACGTCCTGTATCCCACAGGAGCGATCCATCCTACGCAACACAGCAACCATTGCTCTCTCCTCCTCTCCCACCTGACTGCAAGCCTAGGAAGATCAATCCCAATTGCTCCCAAACAGAGGGACTCATTAACCCTTCCTTCCCCTGCCTGTGCCAGGAGCTGGAGCTCTGGGTCACTGCAGCCACGGAGCCTGGGAAGGGAGTCGCAGAGCTGGGACTCACGACAGGCTGGGGGGCATCTTAAAAGGAGGGTGCAACCAGGGGTTGCAGAGGGGCTGGCAGCACTGGGCTTAGGTAAGAAGACCTGTTCAGCCCATTTCCTAAACTGGAAACTCCTTGAAAAGGACAGAGTCAGTTATTTTGGGAGCAGCCCTTGACCTTTAGATCCTCACATCAGCAAAGACTCCGAATTGAGGTGGCCCACAAGCTTCGGCTATGAAACCCCAAGGCAAACACAGCCCACACAAGCCAGCAAAGTGAGCGGGGGTTACAATACGCAGAGCCCCTCTGCCTTATATCCTCTGCTCAGGTGTTCTCCTGGGGTCCCCAACATCCCTACGCAAACACATTCAGCTCCACTGAGAAAGAGGAATGACCCCAGAATTGCTCAAATCCAGAGACTTGGAGCTGCCTGCAGGAGAGGGTCAGAGCTGCCCCAAGCCCCTCTCCCCCTCATGGCTTGCTCCTACCTTCTTGACCATAGGAAGTTCCATCTCAACATGAGGAGGAACTTCTTTGCTGTGAGGGTGGCAGAGCCCTGGTACAGGCTGCCCAGAGAGGTGGGGGAGTCTCCGTCTCTGGAGACATTCCAACCCCGCCTGGACACGTTCCTGTGCCACCTGCTCTGGGTGACCCTGCTGTGGCCGGGGGTTGGAGGAGATGATCTCCAGAGGTCCCTGCCAACCCCAAAATTCTGTGATTCTGTGTGATTCCTGCCAAGCTGAGCCCTGGCAAACTCAGTGCCCAGGGGAAGGTCAGTGCTGGGACCCAGTCACCCCAGTCACCTTGTGTTCAAACACAGGCAGCCTCGAAAGGCGACTCGGGGTGGCAGGGGGAGATGTCCCCTGCCCTTACCCCCCGAGCTGGGGTGGGAGGTGCTGGAGAGGAGCCCACACATCAAGAGCACCCAGTAGGAGACGTGGAGCCCACAGCAGAAGGGGAGCAGGGTGCCAAGGGAACAAGGTGGACCTGCTCTGCCGGCACCACTGCCTCTGTCCCCAGGGAGACCCACAACCCCAACCTGGTCCATGATGGAGACCCCGGTCCCTGCCGCTGCCACCAGACAGAGGACAGCTCGGCTACCTCAGGGCTGTTTGCTTTGAAAGGGTCAGGAAACAAAACATTCCTGCAAATCCTACTGCAGGCGCTTGCCGAGGGAGCCGGCTGTGGTGCCTGCAGAAGACACGGCCCCTGTGCCCGCCCGGCTGCCAGTCCCAGCTCCGGTCACCGGGGTCCCCACAGCTGAGCCCACCACCACCCCAGTGTCTCCCCCACGGCCGGGCTCCCCAAGCACCCGCCGCCCTTCCCAGGAGCCAGCTCTGCCTCCTGCCCAGAGCATCCTGGAGATGCTCGAAGTGACTCGAGGGCTGCCGGGTCCACTCGCCCACCCATCGGGGCCAGCTGTGGCTGCTGGCCCGGCCAGAGCCAGGAGCGATGGTGTGATTTACCCGGCTTGGGGTGCGCTCTGGAGCCCAGGCGGCAGCAGGGAGAGCGTCCGGGCAGGTCGGTGTCGGTGGCAGCAGGGAGAGCGTCCGGGCAGGTCGGTGTCAGTGGCAGCAGGGAGAGCGTCCAGGCAGGTCGGTGTCAGTGGCAGCAGGGAGAGTGTCCGGGCAGGTTGGCGTTCAGCGAGGCAGAGGGAAGGAGAGGAAGAAGCCATTAATGCAGAGGCCGTGTCCCAGTACCAGGTAGGGAGGAGAGGGGGACACGGCAGGGAACGCAGGAAGAGACAGCAGGCTGAAAAAAGATTCACCCCCGATTTCCCACTTTGCCCATCTGCAGCATGGATTCTCTGATGTCTAATAGGAGGTAAGCACAGCAGGTCTCCTCAGGGAAGCAGGGGGAATCTCTATCCACCCACCTACTCTCAAGAAATTCAGTCCAGCTTGGGAATCTCTTCCCTGGACACAGTGATGGCTCCAAGGCTGCCAGGAGGGGACGAGCCGGTGGGCCAGCTGAGACCTCCTGGATCACACCCATCCTATTTCCTTAGGAAGCCATGCTAAAAAGCCCTGCTTGGAAACCTGCCAAGGGTTTTTTTTTTTTTTACGTGCACAGCAAAACAAGTCTCCCCTCCCTAAGCTCAGGGAAAAAGTGCCAGGCATTTGCTGCAAACCCAAGCATGGGGTTATGGGCTGGGGTCTAGCGACCCTCCCCGCCTGATTTTCACTCCAAACGATCACATCAGGACAAACCCGTGTCCCAGTCTCTGCTGGCAGGAGGTGGCGGGTGGGTACCAGGAGATGAGGGACACTCCGTATGGGCGGCTGCTCCAGGAATACGGTCAGCACGAAGCCACGGGCACCTCAGCCCGGGCTCAGGCTGATCCCCACCAGCTCTGGCTGACTGAGATTAACCCAAGCCATATGTAGCCTTTCACTATTAATTTTTTTTTTTTTTTTTTTTTTTTAAAAGGCGTTATTCCGGGTGTCTTTGCACCCTCTGCCACGGCTGGATGCCCTGGCCAAGGAGCAGCTCTGGGCGGCGGGAGGCAGAGGCTGCTCGGGGCTCTAAGGGTTAAGGCAGGCAGAGCGCAGCCTGCTTTTATCTTCTTTCTGGAGTTTGTTTTTCTCTGGGGGAAGGCCATCCTTAAAGAAACACTGACAGAATTAAAAACTGCAGACACCTGCGTACGGGGGCACCGAACAGACACGGACAGTTTCCTGCTGCTATTTTCGCCACCCTTGAAATCTTCAAAGCAAAACCGCATCGTTAGGAAAAAATGCAACAAACCCCTCCACTGCCCAGTTTTGCTGTTACCCTTGGGTCCCGTCCCAGCAGGCGGGGACACGGGGAGAAGCCAGCACCTTCCCAGAGGAGCATCGCTATGGCTGCTGAATTTTACTGCCTGTTCCTAACCCACGGAGCTGCCCGGAGCCCTCTGCCCGCGCCTCAGCATCCCCGTCAGCACAATTAAACCCGATGCCTGCGCTCTGCGGAAGGGGACGAGCTCAGAGCGGCTTCTCCTTCCTGCACCGCTTCGATAGCGACAAGCCACCAGCAAAGCTGGGTAGCGTTATTAATTTGGCCCGGGCCTGCCAGTAGCATTCAAGAGCACTGATTTAACGAGGATTAAATATTGATGATGTTTGTAAAGCACTCTGTGATCCTGATAGGAGGAGGCACCCATAAGGATGAGGAATTACTGCTATTTACAAGGCACCACACACGCAATATGGCTCTGCTTTCTCAATTCTTTGCCACAGACCGGTGGTTCCTGCAATTTTTAGGGGCTTGCAACAGTGTTTTCCCTGAAAGTCTTGGCTTCGGGCATCAGACCTGGTGGAAACAGGGAGGGTTTCTCTGTGGCGGGGCTCTCACGCCTCCCCCCCACCAGCTGGAAGGGTGGTCCCGGGGGACCCTGGCACACTGGAAACTCCCAGGGGAGCCGGAGACCCGCGTGTGCTCGCACAGTGCCCAGGGCCCTGCCACCCAGCGTCTGGGGCGCACACGCAGCCGCCCCCCCCTCCGCCGCCACCGCTCACCGTCCCTGCGCGGCAGCTGTTCCCTGGTCAGAAACAGAGCCAGCCTCCGGGGGCTGCAGATATCTAATTAGCTGGATCCATCTCTCGCGGCACTTGCCGTTTCCCCCCCGGCCCCAGGGAGCAGCTGCCGGGCATTGGGGAGCCCTGGGAAACAGCAGGATCCCTCCCAGCGCTGCCCAGCACCAACCCCGCCAGCCTCCGAAGGGTTAATCCAGCTATGCTTCCCCTTACCTCTGTTCTCCCCATCCTGGGCCACTCTGTCCTCCTTGGCAGCCAGCTGGGACTGGGCCATCAATGCCCCCGAGAGGGCCAGGAGCCCCGAGGTGCCACTGGCCCCGCTCAGGCTAGAAGGCGGCATGCCGGAGGGGTGGGGTGTCAGCGGGATGGGGGAGGCGTGGTGGGAGAGATGCTGAAGCTGCTGCTGCTGAAAGAGAAAGAGCAAATGGTCCCGCATCCCGGAGGAGATGGCCGCAGCCATGCCCAGCGCCCCTCAGCTTCCTGCAGGAGCCGCAATGCAAAGCACAATGGGATGAGACGCGAGGATGAGGAGGGGAGCAGAGCTGCGGGGGGTGCACAGTCCGGGTCACATCGCCTGCCCCGGCCACCCAGGGCATCCCGAGTTCCTCCCTTCTGCCGACCCCATCCCAACATGTGGCAGAGGAGCCCAAGCCACGGCTCTGCCCTGCTCAGGGAGGATCCCAAAGGCCATCCACTGCCTTCAGGACAGGGTGGCAAACCCCCCTCACCGCAGGGGACCAGCCCTGGGCTTATGGAAGCAGTAAAGACCCCAGATCCCCATCACTGCACCGTGCAGTCTGACCCCCGAGCAGGTCACGGTGCGACTCACCCCGACGATGCTGTTCAGCTCCCCCATGGTGACCTGCTTGGCTCGCTCCACGGCCTGCAGGACCTGCTGCTGGTGCTGGCAAGGAAGAGCACCGGGAGGTCACACCGTGCTCCTGGCCGGAGGGACTCCACAGCCCAGCATCGCCCTGGCCGCCCCAGGCTCCCTCCCTCCATCCCAGTCACAGAGGTTTCCCCCCCCCCCCCCAAAAAAAATCTAAGTTGCTTGGGCTGAACTCAGGTTCACCCCTTCCTGAGGGCTTCGGGAGAAGCCCCAGCGATCTGGTGCACCCCCCGTGCCTCCCCCTTTACCTCCTGCGTCAGAAAGGGCATAATCTGGGTGCAGATGGCACTCAGTCTCTTGACGATCTCTGCCTGAAAGAGGAAGCAGGTATCACGGCGGGCAGGAGGGCTCAGCCCTGTCCCATCCAGCCGAGCATCCTGCAGCCTCCGCCGGGAGCTAAACCCCCCCCCAACCGCTCAGCATCAATCCTGCCGCTGCCTCTGCTCCCTGCTGGGATTTCCCAGGCTGCTGCCAAGGGAGGGCTCTGCCCAGGGCTGCGGGACCCTCCCAGGCTGTCAGGTCCCATGTCTCCCCCCCCCACCTCCTTCAGGCACACAGAGGGAACCCGACTCCTAAATCCCTCTGTGGATCCGGGCCAAGCCCAGCTCCGAGCTGTCAGTCCTTTCGCAGCCCAGCTGGCTTTGCTCAGCCCAAACCCATCTTGGCTTTGCGGGCTGCCGCTCTGGCAGCCAGCGGGCAGGCTGGCAGGGGAGGAGGAGAGCCGAGCCACAGGCGCTGGCAGCCGGCCACCGTCGCGCGGCTTGCTCCTTCCTCTCCGTGAACATCGGACTCCAAGCCAGGGGAGAGCAAGGGGGACGCAAACGAGTTTCAGCCCTCGCCGCATCGCGCCAGCAGAGATGGTAGTACCTGCTCTGCCATCCCCGCTCCCACCCCTGCCAAAGCCCCCCGGCCGGCCGGCAGCTCCCCCCTGCCCCTGCTCCCCACAGAACACCCCCGTACCCGTCCCCTGCCCAGCCAGCAGCAGTGAGGGGACACAGAGGACCTCGTGCATCCTCTGCTCAGCCTGTGGTTACAGCCAGACCCACAGCCCGGCCGCATCCCCACCGGAGTCAGCGGCATTTCCGAAGGGAAGGGGCTTCCAGCCCAGCCTCTCCAAAAGAAAACCTGCATCTCCCGGGGGAAAACTTGATCCCCCCCCCCTCTCCCGGTGCAAATCCACCCCCTGGCACTGCAGATTGGCTGCTCCGAAGTGTTTTCGCATCTCAGGTTTCCGACAATCCCTGACAGCATTGCAGAGAGGTCAAACCGCTCCCAAAGCCGGCACGGAACAAAGGGAACATTCACCCGCTGCGCTCAAAGGCCGCCGGCGCCCCGGGGGAGCTGCCCTGCGCCCACCAGCACCCCATCACCATGGGACCCCGGGAGCCAGAGACCCCCCCCCTCCGGACCTCTCCTGCCCACGCAGAGCCGGGAGCCAGACCCAGGTGGGTCCCTCTCCCCAACCAACGTGGCCATCGCCTCTGTCTCCCCGCGTGGCTCGGGCCACCCCAGGGTCCCAGTCCCAGTCCCGGGTCCCGGTCGGTGCATGTGGGGACGGCAGGAATGTGCTCGCAGGCTCTACGACTCTCCCCGCTAACAAAAGGAGCAAACTCGAAGGGGCTGAGCCAGCTGGAGGAATATGGCAGTTGACTTGCCACTTTGTCAGGCATTGGTCCAAACTAATTTCCCTGGCAGAGAGCCCGCGATGACTAGATTGATAAATCTGAAGAGGGAAAGCAAATTAACGCTGGAACAAAAGGGGAACCAGGGAAGGGTGAAAACACTCCTCCGGCTTCAGGAAAGGAAAAGGGGATTAAAAAAAAAAAAAAAAGAAAAGAAAAGAAAAGAAAAGAAAGACAATCCATTTGCCTCTAGGCTCCAGCTCCTGCTGTTTCCTCCAGGCTCCCTCCTGCATCTGGGGCCCCCGGGAGCTGTGTGCGCGGGGGGCTCATGGCTGGGCTCCGAGAGGGGCTTGGGGACAGCAGGGCCTGTCCCAGGGCACCCACCGGAGCTCAACAGCACGCATCCCAACAACCGCCGAACCCCTTCGCAGGCAGAGAGCCCTGCTACGGCTCCTGCCCCGCTACGGACACAGGGGGACATCAGAGGGAGATCATTTTCCAACAAAGTTCCCCGCCTCAGCCTCTTCCCTGCCGCTCCCTGCTGCCGGCCCGGCCCCCACCTCACTTACCTGCTTGTGCATTTCGATGTTCAGCCCATAGGACATCTCGTAGTACTGAGAGCAAGACCAGAACACAACCCGGTTAGGAGCCGCACGGACCAACTGTCCCGTGGCCAGCCAGGGGCTCAGCAGCCAGCCCACCCCGCTCCCCCCGGCCGAACACCTCTGCCGAGGGTCCCTGCTCCCCCCAGCCCACGAGAAACAGCTTGTCCAGCACAGCGTGGGCCGAGACCCGCACCACCAGCCTGGGGTAGGGAGCAGCCACAGCGTGGGCCGTCGAACACCCGTGACGATTACACCACAGCTTCTGTCTCAGTTTACACCAGCCCCGCTGCCCCCCTACGTCCCCTCCCGTCCTGGCCCATCCCTTCCCACTCCCGACCCTGACCCACTCCCAACGCAGCAGCCCACCCCGGCACATGGGTGGCCATGCCCATGCAAAAAGCACAGATGACATCGGGTTACACCTTTCACCAGTCACGAGTGACTCTGGACATGGTGACAGTGGCAGACCCTGTCCCCTCGCCCCTGGGGATGGGGAGCAGGAGGGGGGACCAGAGGACCTGCTTTCCCCCAGCAAAGCCCACTTCAAAGGCGGCAGCGCAGCCCTGGGAATCCCCGAGCCTGCGGGATGTGGGACGGGATCCCAGCTGGTGGGTGACAGGAACGTGCCCCGCGATGCCATTAAAGCCCAGTACACCCCCGGCCTCACAGAGGGGGCTGGCAACACCCAGGGGATGGGGGTTGCCCAAGTTTGGGTCTGTTTGCCTTTCGGCTAGCATAATTTGGGTTCCCCCATTCCCTACAGGGGCCAGTAATGTTGGATGCTGAAGGCGAGGGAATGATGCTCCGGCTGTGTAGTTCCCATCTTCTTCCAGCACCATCCCAGTCCCTCCAGCAGCTCCCCCCACTCCTGTCCAGCTCCATCGGTGTCGGGGCCTTCGGAGGGGCCCTGCCACGCTCCTTCTAAAGGCAGTCCCCTCCCACCAAAACACCAGCCTGGGGGTGTCACCCCCCCCTTGGGAGAGAGACAGGGAGGAGGAGGGAGATCTCTTAAAAAGGCCAAACAAAAAAGCAAAAAAAAGAAAATAAGAGAGACAAAACCCCTGGCAGGATTGCTGAGCGGCAGCAGACAGCGGCAGCAGAGCCAGCCGTTGCTAGGAATAACCATTAACTCCTTCCTAACTCACGCACCCCCCCACCCCATCGCCCAGGCCAGGCACCCCACCGGCGGGGGTGGCCCAGGGAGGCCACTGGCCATTGGGGCGAGTGGCCGAGTGGAACCCCGGGACCTCACCGGAGGGTGGCGGCCAGCGACGCGCTGGGGGAGGCTGGGGGACAGGGCAGGGGGGGGGCTCACCATGACATAATGTCTCTGCATCTCCGTCTTCTCGCTCACCAGCTTCTCACATTCCAGCTTCAGGCTGCAAAGGGGGTGCACAGCTTTCGCTCAGGGACCCACATCTCCCAGCCCATCCTCCCAGTCCCCACATCCCCCCCACGAGCTCGGCACATCTCCTGTTGCCCCCCACCCCAGCAGCCACATGGGGCCGGGGGGCTGTCACACACCCCCAGGTGTTGCCATCCCTGGGGGACCTGAACCCCACGGCTGTGACCCTGCTCCCCCCGGAGGGTCCATCGCGCCCACCCGGAGCCCCGCTCCCCCAGCACCGCTGCCGTCCCCTCTGTGTCCCCTTGCGCCCAGCTCAGTGGGGGAGACGCACTGTGGGTGCTCTCCCCCTTGGGACCCCCGCCCCAACTCACGGCTTCATGTTGCCCCTCAGCTTTGACCCCCCGCTTCTTCCCGGAGCACCCCTTTCACCCGGATCCCTTTCTGCACCTTCTCCTGCCCCGATTCCCCCCGGTTTGAACCCAATCCTCCCCCATGCCCCGATCCTCTTCTCCCCGTGCCCTCGGCCCCCGTTACGCCCCTTCCCCGGTTGCTCGCCCCTCCTCAGCCCTGCCTGACCCCCGGCACCTCCTGCCCCCCGACCCCTCGCCCCCGTCCGAGGGCGGGGGTCCCGGCCGCCCCCACCCCCCCCCCACCTGTGGTACTGCGCCTGCAGGAACTGAAATTCCTCCTTGATGCGGTCGCAGATTTCCAGGACCGAGAACTTGAAGGGCTGCCCGGGCTGGAGGGGGGTCTGGGGAGACACGGCCCGGCTGGCGGCTGCTGCCCCTCCGCGCTGCCCCGGCCCCGCCCGCCGCCCGCCCGCCCCGGGACTTACCGGGTGCCGTCCCTGCGGGAACATCCTGAGGGCCCGGGCGCCCGCACCGGCCCCCCCGCTGCCCGGACCCCGCTCCCCGCCCGTCTCCCCGCCCCCGCCGGGCTCCGGGGGCGCTGGGGGGGCGCTCGCCTGGGCACCCGGCGGCGGGGGGACGGCGGGTGGCTCAGGCGGGGCGATAGCGGCTGCCGGCGGGCGGGCG
The DNA here is from genome assembly GCA_947846985.1 of Fratercula arctica. Lineage (NCBI taxonomy): Eukaryota > Metazoa > Chordata > Aves > Charadriiformes > Alcidae > Fratercula > Fratercula arctica. Next base: position 3,253,848 of record CANTUZ010000022.1, on the reverse strand, counting down.
GGCGGGGGGCGCGGGGTCTCGGCTCGCCCCCCATGGGGCCGGGGCGGGGCGGGGGCGGGCGGCCCCGGCGGGGCCCGGAGCTGCCGCCGGCCCCGAGCGCCCCGTCCGCCGGCGCCCGCTTAAGGTGGCGCGTCCCCGCGAGAGGCGGGGGGGGGGGGGGGGGGGGCAGCCCTCGGGCAACCGGCAGCCCGAAGTGGCGGCGGCCGCGCCGCCCCGACCGCTCAGTGGTGCCCGGGACCGAGGGGGTCACCGGTGACGGGGCGGGCCTGGACCCGCTGCTCCGGGGCCGAGCGGAGGCACCCGGGAGGCATCCGCCTGTCGCTGCCCCAGCCCTCGCTACCCTGCTCGCCCCCCCCGGGCCCCTCTCTCGCCCCGAAACCCCCCTCCCGCACGTCACGGAGCCGGGCACGGACGGGAGCGGAGCCGCGCCGCCAGCCCTAGGGATCGGGAGCACCCCCGGCCCCCGGAGCGCCCCCGGGGGCGTAGCCACCGCCCCAGGCGGACACGGCACCGGCCGCCGGCGGGGCAGCGCGGGGGCACCGAGAACACAGACGGAGGCGGCCTGACAGCACCCGGCCGAGCCGGGGCCCCCGGTGCGCCGTGACACCAGGTCCCAGCCGGGCCCGGCCGCCCTCGCCCAGCGGGAGCCGGGGGTCGCCGGGCGGCCCCGCGCCACCTTAACCAGCCTCACGGCCCGCGACGGCGCTGGGAGCCCCTGCCATTGGCTGCCGCCGCGGCAGCGCCAGCCAATCGCCCTGCCCCGTTCCCACATGGGTTCGTGACGCCACGTCACGGGAAAGCCAATGAGAATCGAGGGGGCCGCAGCGGCCCCAGCGGCGGCGCCGCGGCGCACGCTGGGAGTTGTAGTTCAAGACCCGTGGTGCCCTGCGCGGCGGCGGCGGCTAGGCCCGTCCCGTCCCGTTCCGCCCGCTCCCGCTGGGTCCCGCGGCGGCGCTGCCCCTCCTTCCGCGTGGGCACGGCTCGGTCCCGCCGTGGGCCGGGGCTCCCGCCGCGGGCGGCCGGGGCGGGCGGACTACGCGGCCCACAAGGCCTTGCGGCGGCCGCCGGTTGCCACTCAAAGTAACGTGGGGCGGTGGCGGCCCGAAGGGGGAGGCTCGGCCGCCCTGCGGGGAACGGGGCAGTCCCGGCCCCGGGCTCTGCCGCGGGGCGTCCCGGGGCCGGGCCGGGCCGCCCCAGCGCCGCCGGCCCCCGCGCTCCTCCGAGCCCCCCGTCCAGGCCCCGCCAGCTCCAGGAGCGCCCCCCCCCTCCTCCCCCCCCCGGCCGCGAGGGAGCCCTTCCCCGGCCCCCGTCCCGCTGCGGTCACTGCGTTGGGGGGCGGTAAAGGGAGGGCGAGGAGCGATCCTTAAATATTGCAGGGACGAGCTGTACCTGAGCACGACACAGGGTTAAATATTCAAAGCCCCATATTTCAGCCTGATCTTTTATTAATCGCGTTATTTACTTGCCGCCTGCGGGCGAGGGGGGGGGGGGGGGGGGGGGGCTCTGCCAGGCCCGGGGGCGAGGGGAGGGGATAGCGGGGGCTCTGCCAGTGCCGGGGTCACCGGTGGGGACCGGGACAGGGACCGGGACCCTCCCTGTGGCGCTGGCCGGGCTCGGGGCCCCCCGGCCCCACACGCTCCCCGGGGGGAGCCGCCGGCTCCGTCCAGCCCCAGCCCCGCCAGCCCCCACCTCAGCCCCAAAAACCACCAAAATCCTTCCTTTTGCCTGTGCGTATATCATATATCTGCACATACGAATACACGTATTTTAATCCAAATGTAAAGTCTTGGGATAATTTGTTTTTTGTTTGTTTGCATTATTGGGGCAGTTGTTGGTTGGTTGGTTTGTGTTTTTTTTTTTTTTTTTTATTTAAGGAAAGTTGGTTTTTTTCAAAAGCTGGAAACATTTCTGATCGTGTTTCAAGGGAAGGGGAGGCCCAGAAGATGTTTTGCGGCGTTTTTTCCAAACTCCTTACCAAAAATTGCCACTTTTCCTTAGGCAGTTTCTCTGCTCTCCTGTCTCGGAGAGTGACGCAGGTAAAGCTGGAACAGTCAGCTCCGGAATGATGGGATGTCACACGCGTCTTCATCACCCTCCATTAATGATTGACATGGGCCCTGGAGCAGGAGAGCCTGTAACCCAGAGATTAATTTGCTTCAGCGAGTGCTTGGACTGGGGGGAGAAAACCGCCGCAGTTAACCCTTTGCACCCCCCAGGGCTTCTGGATGCAGCAGCCATCCAGGAGGAGCGGGAGGAGATCCCACTCCTCCCTCCGCAGGGATGTGGGGGCACCGGGCAGAGGGCTGAGACCCCCCCCAGCAAAGCCACCCCGAGCCCCGGTGCTGCCGCTGGTGCCGGATGCACAGCCGGGGCCCGGCCGCTCCCCGCAGCAGCCACGCGCTTGTGCCCGGTGGTGGCAGCGTTTGGAAGAGCCCCAAAGGACGAGGGCGTTTGAAATCCCCACGCCAGATCGAGGAGCGAGTGCTGTGAACAGCAGTTCTGTTTAGAACCAGCGGAGAAACCGAACAAACCCGGGCTTCGGGACACCTGGGAGCTCCGTTTGAACCCACATCCAAGCAAAACAGGTGGCTGCTGCTGGAATTACTCGGAGGATTTCCCCTTTCAGCTCCCTCCCCAGACGCGAACGTGTGGCTCCTGCCCTTGCCAGCGAGGGCAGCCTTGGCTCTGCCCTGGCCCCGTGCCCCACGGCGAGTTATTTCTCTCCCCCTGCGCCTCCGTCACCCAGCGCATCCCCAGAGTGGACAGTGAAGGACAGAGACCGTCGCATTCCTCAGAGATGCTTACGGGGGGTGGGGGGGGGCACAGCTAAATCCTGCACACGCAGCGTCTCCTCCAGCCCCACTCCGAACCCCCCCGGGGTTCCCCTTCTCCCGCCCGCCCTGCTCAGCTCCAGCCCTTCCAAACATGCACTGGGCAGGACAGTGGTGTCGAGCCACGCACCAGCGCCTCGCGTCCGAGGGGGCTGCTCTCGCTGCGCAGAGCCGCTGCGTGTCCAGCTTTGCTGGCCCAGCGGGTGACCACCAGGGATGGTGGCACAGCTGGGACCCTGTGTGGCCTCAGTCTCCTTGTGGCAGCGGAGATGCCCCGTTCTTCGGGATGGAGAAGATACCCCATTCTTTGGGATGAAGATACCCCGTTCTTTGAGATGGAGAAGCCCCGGTCTTCGGGACGGAGAAGATGCCCCATTCCTTGGGATAGAGATGCCCCATTCTTTGGGATGGAGATGCCCCATTCTTTGGGATGGAGATGCAGCAGTCTTTGGGACAGAGATGCCCTGTTCTTTGGGATGGAGAAGATGCCCCGGTCTTCGGGACGGAGAAGATGCCCCGGTCTTCGGGACGGAGAAGATGCCCCATTCCTTGGATTAGAGATGTCCCATTCTTTGGGATGGAGATGCCATGATCTTTGGGATGGAGATGCCTCGGTCTTTGGGATGGAGACACCCCAGTCCCTGCACCAACCTCTTCGGGCCTACGCGGGTTTGGGGTCTGTTGGGTTTAAGCGCGTGGTGGGGTTTTTTGGAAGCCAGGCAGAGCGGGGGGTTACACACAGGGTTTTTGGGTCACGCAGGGACCATTATGGGGTGGGGGGAGCAGAACCGGGGTCACCAGATTTAGAAGAGTCAGATTTTCTCCAAATTAAGCAGTTTGCCTGGCCTGTGGAAGCAGGGACCAAAGGTGACCATGATGTTTCCAAACCATCCCGGTTTCAGCTTCTCACTTGCACCCTTGAATGAGGAGCCTTGAACTCAGTGGAGCTCTCGGAACCGGGTTCCCGGCCCCCCCCAGACAGACAACGGGAATTTCCCTGGGCATTTACACCAGCAGCTGGCACAAACAGGGGTCTCGATCCTGGCTGGAGTCTGTCCTGGAGTGGACATCCTGGATTGGATCTCAGGAAAAAATCCTTGGCTGTGAGGGGGGTGAGCCCCTGGCCCAGGTTGCCCAGAGAAGCTGTGGCTGCCCCATCCCTGGAGGGGTTCAAGGCCAGGTTGGACGGGGCTTGGAGCAACCTGGGCTGGTGGGAGGTGTCCCTGCCCAGGGCAGGGGGGTGGAAGTAGATAATCTTTAAGGTCCCTTCCAACCCCAACCGTTCTGTGATTCTGTGAACATGACGGGGAAACCGAGGGAAGGGACCGGCAGCAAGTCAGCGAGAGCTGAGCCAAAGCTGTGGTGGAAATCGAGGTTCTCCAGCACCCCGAGCCACGCTCCTGGGACCGAACCGCAGGTCCCCACGGCCAGGCCCCCGGTGCCATGACCTGCTCTTTAAAGTCATGTGTCCCCGAGCGTCTGGACAGGAGCCGGGGGAGCTGAGGGGGAGGTCTGTCCCGCCTTGCCCATCCAGAGCCCCCCGCAGCCCCCGTTCCGCTGTGCCGGGACCACCACATCACCATGGGGGCTGTGGGATGCCCGCAAGAGAGAGGTGGGAGCCCTTCGAGCAGCCCAGCAGCTGACGGACCCGTCTCTGGCGCTGCCTTCGATCTGTACGTTGGCTCCTGTTTGCACTTACCGGCTTTGAGTGGCTTTTAATTATTGATGCCTCTTTTAGCTTTTATCTCGCCCTGGCTGCAGCCAGGAAGGGCTCGGTGTTCCTGCATTAGTGATGAATTGGGAAGGAGGCCCCGCTCCGCCGCCGCGGAGGAGCGTTCCTGGCTCGCAAGACGGGGCCATTGTTTCAAGCAAAGCTGGGCTGAAAAATGAGGAGGGGTGGGAGCGGGAGGGGGATGTGGCGGAGGCGATTCCCGCTGCTGCCGCGCAAGGCCACAGGGATCCATCCTGCGGGATAAAGCTGAGGGAGGGCGGACCAGGCGTCAAACAGGTGTGGAAATCGCCTTCACCCCCGAAAAACTGCCACCCGCTCACCTCTTCGGGGAGGGAAGAGGCCATTTTGTGGCCCCTGCAGTGACAGGCAGGTGGAAGCTGGGGGGGGGGGGGGGGAAGGGATGTGAGACCGCGGAGTTTTCCCAAGCCCCTGGCACTGCCAGCAGGAATCGGTCAAACCTGGGCTAAATGCTGCTCTGTGGCCGGGGCACAGGGCGCTGAGACGGGGTCCTGCCCCTGCTCCCTGAGCTCCATCCGCCGCAGCCGAAAGCTCGGTGGGACAGTGGCTGCCACCAGGTTGTTCTCTGTCCCCCCCCCCTTAATGAGCTTTTTTTTTTTTAAATGGGGCTTTGCCGAGTTTTTCCAGGTATCCCACAGCTCCACTCGTGAGAGAGGTCACAAGGCAGAGCTGCCTGTTTGGAAGGAGAGAAGGTGTTTCCTCAAGCCTGCAGCTACCGGGAGAGTCACGAGGGAGGTGGTTTTAACCCTTTTTTTTTTTTTTTTTTTGCATAGGTAGGGGGTTAGATTTGCAGATTTTGGTGTGCGGTTAGATTCGAGCCCGAATCTGGAAGGTGCCCTATGAAAGGACTCCCTGCGGAGATCGGGAAGCAAATTCCGGCGGTTACAAGCCGAGGCAGGGTGGAAGCGTGGGGAACCGCGGCGCTGCTCGTCGGTGGGACGGGACGCCAGGCCCCCTCCCACCGCCCAGAGAAACCCTTGGGGTGCGACGCCATCCCGCTTCGGGAACGGGGCATCGGGGGAAGCAGGAGTGGAGCGCGAGGTTCCGCTCAGCATCTCGGGGAGATGCAGGGGGTTTGGAGAGCCCAAAAGCTCCATCTTTATACTTTACAGTGGGTCGGGTCTCCCGCAGGGAGCCAGGAGATGCCCACAGCCCAGTCGGGAATGGCTCCCCCCGGCCTGCCGGCAGCTGAGGATGCTCCGCCAGCAGCCTCATGGTTTATTTGACCCCTCGCCCACCGAACCGAAGCTGCTAATTAGCTCTAACAACAGGGACGTCCGTTCCTCTGAAACCGCCAGCCTGAAAACACCCCAGACCAATTTCTCCTCAATCCTCCTCCCTTGCCACATCCATCAGGAATAACATCCACTTATGGCGCTCCCTACCCCGGGGCTGAGCTTGAACCAGTGACCCCGAGGTGAAAGCGTCTGAAAAGCTGCAGCCCCCCCCCAGCTGGCACGCTCCCGGGGGGGGTTTCAGCAGCACTTACAGAGCAGAGATGGTTTTAGCAACCGCCGCACCGCAGCAGCCCCTCGCCCGGAGCTGCATTGGCCTTTCACGTCGGAAACCTGCTCGCTCAGCGCCAGCGAGGCCTCGGAGCAGCCGCGGGGTCAGGCTGCAGCTCCCAGCAGCATCTCAGCCGGCTCCTGACCGGGATCCCTGCGCAACATGGCGGGGGGACGGCGCTGGTCCTGTCTGCCCGGTGCTCCGGACCCCCAAAGGCTCTGAGGTCAGGCCAGCCCCTGCCACGCAGCAGCTCCGCTCTTGCCACAGGCTCCGCATTCGCCCGCGGCGGCCGAGCAACCGGTGGCAATGGCTGTGTCAGGAGCATCGGGCCCTGCACGGGGTGGCCAATTTGGAAGGGGACAGGGCTTAGACCCCCTGGTGGCTCTGCAGAGTCCCGGCCACCAGCTGTGGCTCAAAAACCACCACGGGAGCCGCACTCCTCCGCAGACCCTCCTGCTCCCTTGCAACCCCATGCCGGGGACCAGCCCCCCCCAGGTTCACGCTGGCCGGGTGGCTCGGGCAGATAACGGGGGCATTGCCAAGCCCTCGCGCTGCCACAGGCTCTGGGGCCGCGGCACGGCTGTGCCAGGCCTGGCCGGTGCTACCGTGGGATGCGGGACCGAGCTGCGCAGCGGAACCTCCATCCCCTCTTTGCAACGGGACATTCCGCGCCAGAAGGAGCCCATCGGAGGCGGCGCCGGGGAAGGGTCCGAGTGGAGCTGCAGCCCCGGCAGGCACTCACACAGCCCCCAGCCCCTCTCCCGCCGCAGCAGACATGGCCCCAGCCCCACGTGTCGCCAGTCCGGAGCCAGAACCCATCCCGGTCCCGAACCAGTTCAGCAAATCCCATCAAATCCCATCCTCGGGCATTTGGCCTGGTCTTTGCCCAGCGCCATCAGGACAGAGGCACAGTGGCCGCTGCTCCCCTTGTGGCTTTCGCCAGGGTCCCCATCTGTGCCACCACAGTCCTCTGACCTCAGTGGGCAGGCAGGGGGGTGCAAGACACCGCCCCCCCCCCCAGCTTCCTTCCCAGGGGAAGGAAATTTTCCCACTCCAGCTGGCCTGGGAGATACGGAGGGGAAGATGTTATCAGGGCAGAGCAGGCTCTGAAGGCAGAGGACAGCTCTAATTATCAAGAGCCAATTCCATTACAGCAATCTCAGCCCCGGGGCAACGCAGGCCAGATTTTCCAGAGGGGCCGAGTGCCACAGAAGCAGCTTATCCTCTGCACCCACAGGAAAAATGAATTATGCACGCGCAGAGCAGGTCTGCGGCAGCCCACAGGGACCATTCCCATGCGCTACCGAACCACGCTGCTCCAGCGGAGCCGAGAGCCCTCGGTGGCACTTCGCTCCAGCCCTCCTTGCCTTTCATCTGGAGAACTCCCAGGTCCCTTTCGCCACCGCCCGCTTTCGCCTTGATCTCCACTTTGTTCCGGCTTTGCCCAAGCATCCTCCTTGCCCCGGCTCCAGCAGACGCCAGCCAAAGCTCCGGCGTGGGCACGCGGCTCAGCAAGGATCCCTGTGGGAGGGATGACGTCCCCAAGAGGGATGGAGGCAACAAAGACAGTCCTCATTCTGCCAGCAGCTGTGGAGACAAGAGCGGGAGAGAAGCCAGAACCAGAGGTGTCGATGTTAACCCCCACCTTCTCCCGGCTCAGAGAAGCCCCCAGGGAGAGGGGGCTCCCCTAGGAAGGGCAGCAGCACACGGCACCAGTGAGGCAGAAACCGGCCTGGGACATGCTCACCCAGAGGAGAGACGGCAGCTCTGCTGGGAGCTGTGACAGTACCTGGGGAAACTGAGGCGGAGTCCAAGGTTAACCAGTGAAGCCACCTCTTCTCCCCCACCGATTCCCCTATCTAGGGCAGCAGAAGAGGGAAGGAAGCATTTTAAAGTCAACCCAAAGGCGGCAAGAAAGCAGGCAGCAAGTCATGGTTTTAACCAACCTTCTTATTTCTTTATTTGAAAGGCACAGCTTGTACGTCCTTGATACAGCATTTTCAGTTCCTCTTATTATCAGTCAAGTGATTAAACACAAAAAGCAAAACAAGATCTTTCTAAAGGACTATATACAAACACCAGATTATTATTTAATTTTATTCTTTTTTTTTTTTGTTGTTGTTCCATTTTTGTTTTTTTTTTTTTAGAAGACACGCTAGCGCACGGAGATAAGAACAGAGAAAGCTGCTGTATCCTCTACACGGGGGCGCGGGGAGGGGAGGACCAGGAAAGGCTCTCGGTCTGCCTGCCCCTCTGCCCGGCCGCCCGAGCCCCCCGAAGCCAGGTGCTGTGCCGAAGGGGAGCGGATGGCGGAGGCCCCCCCTCCAGCCCGAGGCCAAGGAGCAGCCGAGGAGAAACCCCAGCGGCTGGAGCGCGACGTACTGCCGCGGTGCCGCGGGACCGGTTAAGAACAGATACATGCAGAACAGCAAGGTGCCGGCCTGGTATTAGTGCAGGAGGGGCATGGGGACAATGGGGACAGGGACGGGGCGATGCGACGAGATCAAGAGCGCTTGGGGAGGGAGGAGATGGTTTCGGGGCAGGGATCCCAGCAGGGAGTTGTGCAGAAACCGTTAGGATCAAGGGGCATCTTTAAATACCAAGGGGGGAGCGGCGGGGAGCCACGTGGCACCGAGGAGCTGGGACAGCCAGGGGGCAAGCGGCCCCAGAGCGGCCCAAGCCAGGCTCTGGCTTGGCTCTGTGACGGAGCGGGAGCAGGGACGGGGAAGCCAGGCTGGGCACAGGGAGAGCGCGATCGGCCACACAGTTACTGCTATGGCGCTTGCATTGCTGCGGAGCAGCCCGTCCGCTGGGATGGTGGCGGGGGCATCCCCCAGGCACTGCTGCCCGTGGGAACAGGCCTGGGAAGCCGCCACCAAACACAAGCCCCCGCGATTCTGCTGCACAGCAACTAGAGAGAGAGAGATACTGCATCTTGCATTAACCCGCCCCCCCCCCCACCCTCCCCCCCAGACAGCTCCCTCCCCCCGGCCCCCCATTCACTCTAATCCGATTTCTCCCCGTCGTCGTCTTGGTGGGCATCCCCGTCATGGCCGTTCTTGTCCTCCTTGGAGAGGTGAGCCTGGGAGCCCAAGGCCGAGAGCGAGAGGAGCCCGGTGCCGGCGCTGACAGCGGGGAGGGACGGGGGCTGGAGGCCCACGGGGAGCGGAGTCAGAGGCAGAGCGAGGGCTTGGAGCTGCGACAGCTGGTGAGCTTGAAGCTGCTGCTGTAGGGAACGAGGGACAGACAGGGAGACAGGAGAGGGATATTGTCACTTGGAGTGCGCTTGGACCCCAACTCAAGGGCTGGGGCTGCCCAGGCTGTGCCAGGTGCCAAGCTTAAACCAGGGACCTCAGGGTCCTGGAGAGCACCGCAGCCCCGGGGAGGGAAAAAAAAAAAAGAAAAAAAGAAAAAGAAAGGTATTCTAGAGTCCTTGGACTGCGACAGCCTCAAGAGAAGACCCAACAGCGTGTCCCCAGCACGACACACAGCCCCTAGCCCACAGGACATCTGGCCTCAGGCTCTGGCATGCTCCAAGGATGTGGTTAAAGCCCTCCCGACCTTGACCAAGAACAGATGGTGTTTTCATGTCAAGGAGCTGCTGCGATTCCTGCTCCAAACCAAAGCTCCTCTTCCTTGCACGCTGCCGGGCCAGAGCGGGAATCCCTGCTCCCCCGCAAACCCCTGCCCACCTCACCAGTGTGGACAAAACCGGCCTCCTGGGGGGCTGCAGCACCGCGGGTGGCGCAGCTGGTCCCCGCGCTCGGGGCACGTCCCCAGGTCCCCACTGCCCTGCCCAGCTCTGTCCCGAAGGCCAAAAGGCACAGATTCCCGTCCCTCCGAACCCAAACTAAACATGCATCACGTACACGGATGATGGAGTTCAGTTCTGGCGCCGTAACCTGCTTGGCTCGTTCGATGGCTCCCAGGACTTGCTGCTGATGCTGGTGTGGAGAGAACAGAGGAATTCAGGGTCATTTCCAGTACCACAGGGAAGGAGAGCCGGGCCCCAGCCCTGCTGGGTCTGACACACACACACACACACACATTATCTCAGCTGCTAGTGCCCAGATATCAGGGCACAGGCTGGTTAATCCCACAGCTGGAGACACCTGCACCCACTTCATCTGTGAGAACCACCTCAGATCAGCGAGGCCCGTGGTAGCGAGGAAGGAAGCATCTTGTCTCACTCCAGTTCCTCACCACAGGGTTCAGCAGGTCCCCTCTCGCCCCCATGCTTGTCCCGCTCTGCACAGGCCCAGCGACCCTTGCCCAGAAGGGCTCTAAGGTGGGCAATGCCTCTCTCCCGGCCTCTCCTACCCAGACCTGACAGGAAGTGAGACCCTCCCTAACAAACAAAACAAGCCCTAAAATCGGAAGCTCTTCACAGAATCACAGAATGTTGGGGTTGGCAGGGACCTCTGGAGATCATCTCCTCCAACCCCCGGCCACAGCAGGGTCACCCAGAGCAGGTGGCACAGGAACGCATCCAGGCGGGGTTGGAATGTCTCCAGAGACGGAGACTCCCCCACCTCTCTGGGCAGCCTGTGCCAGGGCTCTGCCACCCTCACAGCAAAGAAGTTCCTCCTCCTGTTGAGATGGAACTTCCCATGGTCAAGTTTGTGCCCGTTCCCCCTTGTCCTGTCGCTGGGCACCACTGAGAAGAGCCTGGCCCCATCCTCCTGACACCCCCCTTTCAGTATTTATAAGCGTTGATAAGATCCCCCCTCAGTCGTCTTGTTTCCAGCCTGAAGAGACCCAAATCCCTCAGCCTTTCTCCATCAGAGAGGTGTTCCATCCCCTCAGCATCTTCGTAGACCTTGAGTGGGGAGCTCCCCACTCCTTGGGACACATCCCAGCCACTGGAAGATGCTGCTGTGGAAGAGCCCAGCACAGCTGTGCCAAACACAGGCAGGAATAACAGCTGTATCACGTACTTTAAAAAAAAAAAATAAAGGACAATGGTACTTGCTCCTCTGAGAGCACAAGGTCTCTGAACACCAGGCCTGTCCATTGCACTCCGGCAAGTGGATTTTTCTTTCCATCTTGGCAACAGGACAGGGTTGGGGAGGGGGAAGGGGTTGCATTAAGATGCAAAAGGTTTAGTGGTGGCTTAGTTATTAGGCAACTCTGATCTGATCAGCAAGCCACTTTGTCTTTCCCCAAGAATAGGTGGGTGGGAAAAGCACAGCCTGTGCCCCAGCCCCACGGCTAACCCCCCGAGCCAGAAACAGCCTCCACCCACAACCGGTCCTGACCAAAACCCAGCCACGGGAACGGCCACGGAGCTTGGCCTCAGCGGGGTGGTGTGGGGAGCCGGACGGATACCACCCTAGAGGCGCTTCATCCTCCTCTCACCTCAGGCAGCAACTCCCAAGCCCTCCCAATTAATTTCTCAAGGGAGTGGGAGGAGCCCATCAGCTGCATTAACTAATGAGGCAGAGGAACCAGATTTCAAGGAGGAGCCATATGGAGGTATTTTTTTTTAAACGCCCCCCACCTCCCCCAGTTAGACACCCAGAGCTCCCACCACCGGTGCAGAAGTGGCCGATGACTCAGGAATCACGGGCAGGACAGAACAGAGCCCATCTTTGTCCGCAGCCGCCAACAAAGGGGACGGCCGGGCACATTCACCACTGCACAGCGCCTGGGGGGGGTGCTGCTCGAAGGCCTCCGGGCCAAACCTGTCTTGAAGGGCTCGTCCCGGTGCAGGGGCAGAGAGTGAGCGACAAGGTCTCCCCCAGAGCGGGGGCGAGGAGCTGCCCCTGCGGGAGGGCAGCCCCTGCGCCCCCGGGGCCGAGCTGGGGACTCACCTCTTGCGAAAGGTAGGGCAGAACCTGCGCACAAATCCCGTTTAGCCTCTTGACGATTTCAGCCTAGAAGGTGGGAAGAACAGAGAGGAAAAGGCATCAGGCAGCTTGGGGTTGCCCCGTGTCCGTCCCTCCCCCCCCCTCCCCAGGCAGGGCCCAAGTCCCAGTGTCCTGGTGACCCGGGGGGGGTCACCTTGCCCACAAAGCCCCACATAGTTAAATGAGCTAATGCTGCTGACTACAAAGAGCAAGTTTTTTTGTCTCCGCTGAGACCCCATCCTCATCCTCCTTGGAGTCCCCCTCCCCAAAGGCAAGCGCTCGCCCACTGCCAGCCCCCCCCCACGGGGCTGAGCCGCAGGATTGGGGCTGTCCAGGGAGACCTCAGGGACTGCAGCTTCTTCACGAGCCTCATACAAGCAGGTGGCACATTTTGGGGGTGCTAAACACTTTCCTCCTGGGAAAGAGTAAAGCTACTGGCCCTTTGCAAATCGCTTTCCAATGGAGTCAAAAGAAATACAAAGCCAAAGGGTTTAGGTGCGCACCGAAAGCGGCCAAGGGGAGCAGACTAGGCTGCGAAACAGTTCACGGGACAGCAGTGAGGATTCATGGCTCAGATCCTTTACCAAGACACAGGTTTTCCCCCAGGGAAGCCAGTCTTGTGGGCTTCCCAATGAGAGCGATGGGATCAGAGGCACCGAGTGTCTTTGTGGGGAGCAGAATTGCACTAAGAGGCTTATAACTGAGCCACGACACACAGACTTTGTGACTGGAAGGTGGAGCCAGATAAGAGTCAGGCTCAGAGGAGGCTCATGTTGTTAACAGCACAGGTAATTAGCCACTGGGGATAATTAACAACCTAACCACCAGTGAGGGTAGCGAACAAACTTATCCAGGCTGCAGCACAGTCTCCATCACAAGGCGGCTTTCTCAGAAGGTCTCATTACCTAACCACAGCCCAAGAGAAGTGCTCTGGCCTGACTGCAGCAAGAGTCTGGGGGAGCCAAAGGTGTTTCCCGTGTCGGGGTGACCACAACAAGCCTCCCCGGGCACCGGGGAAGGCGGCAGGGCCAGGAGCCCACCCAGGGCCTGGGGGAGGGTGGCAGGGACCTGGGGTCATGTCCTGCCCTCCACCCTGGGTCTGCGTCTGCTGACCGATGCTGAGCCACAGCTCCAGACCCTGCCTGCCCTGCTTTGTCCGGTGCTTAAATACTTGTTTGGGCTCTGGGGAGAGCCAGAGCGTGCCCACAGCCCGGGATGGGAGCCCTCCATCCGGCATCGCGATCTCGAGTAGTGGGGGGGTCCCTGCATTTCAATGGCAACTCTGGTATTTTACAGGCTCATGGCGTTTCTAGTTCCTGACATACCACTGAAGTGACAGAGGGCAAAGCACAGCAGACAACCCACCCTCCCCAGGAATGAGAGCCCCTGGAAATGCCTTCCCCCTACCTGTTTGTGCATTTCAATATTCAGCCCGTAGGACATCTCGTAATACTGTAGAGTGGGGGAGAAGAGAACAAAAGAAATTGTAAGTCCAATCTCCACCAGCTAAAATGGCTCCATACAGCAGGGCCAGGAACTACTACTGCTTTCCTAGCACGGTCTTCTACAAAGGCTGGGCAAGGATGGAAGGAGAGAAGACCCTCTCCAGGCGTAAGGCTGAAGCACCGAGCCCTGCCCGCCCTGCTCCAGCCTCACACCGCTGCAGACAGAGACCCGGGAACTTGCCAACCGGGCCCCACGCAACACCCCTCCCAGACACCTTTCGGCAGCCTGCATCAAGGTGAGCAATGCTGCTTCCAATCTGGAAGAAGGCTCAGGGCTCCACCGACTTCCAAATCCACAGCCAAAAGAGCAGCAGCCTGACTTTACAGGCTTTGCCTGGCCGGTATTGTGGCTGCTTCAGCAGCAAATGGAAAAGATCACAACTGGGCTTCATCTAGCAAGTAACACATCTAGCAAGTAACACATCCAGCTGCACATAGATACAGCTGTTTGGGAAGCGGCTATGTGGAAAAAAAAAAAAACCCCACACAAAAAAACCCACACACAGCAGCAACAGGCAGCTACAGAACAATCTATTGGCAGGAGAAGCTAATTCCTGACCCCTGGAAGAAGCCGTTTTAAGGCTGATGTTTGAGACTTTAGAAATCTCCTCCCTCAGCTTGCAGGCTGCAAGCCTGATTCTTCCGAAGGAAAAGAAAAATCCACATCTGCGCTCATTTAATTCAAAGAGAAGATCGCTGGCATTTTGGTGCCGATGCCGCAAGTCTGAGAAGCGCCCAGCTTGGTATCGCCATGATCTCAGTCTGCTCTAACACCGCTGCTGGCTCACGAGGCTCCTTTGCATTCTGAAGACCAAGCAGGAAGCAGGAGCCCGACCCCCAAGCTGTTAATTGTGACTTATTCAAAAAAATCGGAGCAGCTGTAGCAGCTTTGCACATTCACAGAAACCCTCCTCTGGGCTTCCCGTGACTCGCTGTGGTGGGGAGCGACAGCGGCTCTGTGCGACTCCGGCTCAGCCACGCAGACGAGGCAGGAGCTGCTGCGCCTGCAAAGCCTCCAGTGCTGCACAACGAGCAGCAGCCCTTCCCCTCTGCTGCCGACGGAAACCTGAATCAATTCTGGTGACTGTCAGCATTAAGGGGAAATAAATAAATAAATAAATATATATATCTTGGCTGCACCTGGAGATGAGAGTCTCCATGCAGGCTGCGAGGCTCAGGAAGCAATCATTTATTGGTGAGAATGGGGCAGGCTTCCCCATTAATATACAAGGAAAACTGTGAGATCTTCTCCTTGGCTCCAGCCCCAAGCACGCCAAGCTCCTCGGAGCCTGGACACATGGGCAGCAGAGGAGGATGGAGGGGCCAGCTCCTTTATTTCTGGTTTTAAAAGCCCTAACTCTGCTCTGAAGAGCCGCTGTATTAATTTCTACACCTTATCTCTTCCTTCCAGGGCAGGTGCAGCAGCTGGCAAGCAGGCACCAGCTCATCTTTATGGACAGCATCACAACCTCCTGTTAACTCCTTGATAGGAAAGGAACAGACCGCAGCCTTGCCAGGCATCCCCCCCCCCCCCTCTGCTCCAACGGCTCTTCCACGCGTGGGAAGACGGAGGCATTACCTGGCAGGCAAACCGTCACCCTGCCTACCAGAACATGGCTGTTTCCTTGGCAGATTTCTCTTTGGAGAGTTACAGCTAAGCCTGCTGCCCACACGCGGCACCTCGTCCCATGCCTTTCCCAGGCACTGCCCAGGGATTTGCACGCTTTGTGCTGGGACACACGCACCGGTAAGATGTGCTAGTACTTAGCACCACGGCTCCGCAAGGCTGCCGGGCTCAGAGACGGTGCAGAGGGTTCACCTCTCGCACAGCAGCTGGTTTCGCTCTCCAGCTCCTACCAGGCTTCTGGGGTTTCCCAGCTCCATGACTTCTCAGGGGACCGCTTTGTCTTTCACCGACCACGACTCCCCCAGAGTCCCCAGGCGCCTGCACACCAGCACCTTGCAGCTCCTTCTCAGGCACGCGAGAGCTGTGACCTCCCCCAGGGCACAGGGGGAACGGTCAAGCAGCCAGTCCGTGCCCAGGCCAAGGATCCCATCACCACCCATCAAGCAGTCGGACACTGGGGCCATCAGTTTTCTGTGTCCGACAATTCCCTGCTACTTCCCCGCATTTCAACAACCCACGGCATGCGGACAACACAAAATATAAAAAAAAAAAAACAACCCGCTTTCAGAAAAGCCAGCGCCAGCCTCACCCAGAGACCTGCCTCTCCACGGGGCGAAGGCTCCCTGCCAGCAAAACCCCGGCGCAGGCACCTGCTCGCCGCTGGCGTCCCACCCGCGCGCTCGGCTGCCGGGGACGGTCCTTACCATGACGTAGTGACGCTGCATCTCCGATTTCTCACTGGCTAGTTTGTCACATTCCAACTTCAAGCTGAAAAGCCAGAAAACAGTAAGAAAAGCACAAAGAGGAGGTGAGAGAGTTGAGCGCCAATGGAGCAGCTGCTTCCTGCGGGGCCCCATCCCGGCCAGGCTGGGGACACCACCGTCCAGATCCCAAAGGGTGGCTGGAGCCGGGTCACGCTGTGCCGGCACAACGGCCACCGCAGCAGAGCCTGCTCCCACCTTCCCAGCTGGAGTCCCCCCAACATGCGTTCAGGAGGAGCGGCACAAGGCTATCCACCGGCTGGACACCGGCCTCCCCCCAGCAAATCCCTTCAGCCAGAAGCAGAAAGCTGGGCAGAAGCGCCCAAGGAGGGGTTTGCCTTCCCTCAACTGAGCACTGGCAGCTGGGGATGGCTTCAAGCACGGGCCTGTCGGCAGCGCTCAAGAGATGCTGCGATACAACTTCGACACCGAAGCCAGATCCATTTCTGGATGGCGGGGGGAGGCCCAAGTGCAGCACATCTCTCCAGAAGAAAGGATTTTTTTTTTTTTTTCCTCTCTCCCGTAGGTTCTTCACACCCTTCAGAGAAGTGCCGCTGCTCCCAGCGTTTTATGAGACTCCAACTCACCAGCCGAGCAACTGCAGCCGGCATGTGCTGCAGTTTTATGTTTCAAACAAGAAACAGCTTCACCTACACAAAACCTGCTTCTTCTCAAGCAGATGAAGTCCAAGGGGGTGGGATGGGGGGGGACAGGCGGCCTGCTTCTTGCGCTCCCCTGCTGCCTCGCTGGCACTGCCCGCATGGACACCAGGAAATAGCTATTTCCCAGCAGTTTTTTGGCCAGAATGACACCACCTCAAACCTGTGACCCAGCCGCCCAGCGGGGAAGGCAGCCGGGGAGGTCGCAGCCGCACAGCACCGAGGCATGAACCACAACCAGCGCCCGGCAGCCTGTGGGGCCGGGGCAGAGAGCACCCAGCCCATTTCACCCAAGACCTTCATGTTTATTTCAGACACGCACACAAAGCAACAGAGCGTCACAAGCCAGCTTTCGGGTCAGCAGAAGTATTTCCACACACACCCACAGAAAAGCGGAAGCTTTTGGATTTAAGTGCTCCCTGCAGCATTCGCCGTCCAAGAATGGCAGCCAGGGAGGAAAAAAAATGAGGAAAACTCCCAGCAAGAGAGGGGAGGCCTGGCGAGCTCTGCACAGTGCCGGCCCAGCAGCACTCGGGAAAGACCTTGGCTGGGGAGGGAAGACGCGCGTTCTCCTCGCTGGGATCCCAAGCGGACACAACGAATGCCCTGCCTTGGGTCCTCCTCTAGCCAAAGGTGACCCAGGCCACCTGACCAGGTCCCTCCTCGGCATTCGCGTTTGGGCCGCGCAGCGAAGCAGAAGAACGGGAGCGATTCCTGCGTGCGGTGCCGCCCGCCAGCCCGGGGGGGGGCTGCAGGAGCACGTACCTGTGGTACTGGGCCTGCAGGAGCTGGAACTCGTCCTTGATGCGGTCGCAGGAGTCGGAGGTCGTGAACTTCAGCTGCTGCGGCAGGTGAGAGGAGCCCTGGGACGAGAGGAGATAGCGCTGGGCGCGGGGCCGGCCCGGCCTGCTCCCGCCGCACCGGGCAGGGCCGGGACGCCTCGCCCGGCACCGGGGCTGAGCACCCCGCGAGGGCGGGCGGCGATGGGGACCGCCGGGGCCCCCCGAGGGCCCGGGACGCGCCCAAGGTCACCCGCGGGGCCGCCGCCCCCCGGGATCTTCCCCGGGCACCGCCGCCCCCCCGGCACCGCCGTGGCGGGGGCCGGTGGGGGCTGTGGGGCGGGGAGACCGTCGCCCCCTCGCTGCCGGCGGCGGGAGGCGCCCGGTCACCGCGGCCCCGCCGGGGCCGCCGCAGGGAGGCCGGACGGTCCCCGCGCCCCGGCCCCGGCTCCCACCGCCCCCCGGTGCCCGGCCCCGCCGCCCCGGCCCAGGCCCCGGCCGCGCCGTACCGAGTGCCGGCTTTGTGGAAACATCATGTCAGGCTGCGGCTCGGCCCCCGCACGGAGCGGCCCGATGCCGCCGCCCGCTCCCGCGCCCGCCGCGGCTCCCCGCGCCGCCGCCTTTGTCCGCGCCGGGCCCGGCCGCCCCGGCCCCGCGGCCGCCCCGCCCCGGCCGCGCCGCTCGCCCCGCGCCGCTCCCGCCGCCCCGCCGCCGGCGCCTATTGTCTAATGGCGGCTGCGGCTCCGGCTCCGTCCTGCGGCTGCTCGGCACCACCTGCCGCCGCCGCCTCCCCGGGCCGGGCGGGCCCACGGCCGCCCCCGCCCCCGCCGGTCCCCGCCCCCGCCGCGCGGCGCCGCCGGCTGCGGGCACCGGACCGGGCCCGACCGCGGGCTGCGGGCGGCGCGGGGCTGGGCCGCGGAAGCCCCGCAGGGCCTGGGCCGGGTCTGGCGCGGCCGCCCGGCTCCCCCGCCGCCCGCGGGGCTGGGGCGGGACGGGCCTTTCCCCCTCCGGCGTCCCCTCCCCGAGCCCCGGCTGGGGCCCTCCCGCGGCTGCCCGGCCCCCACCCCTGCCCTCCCGGGGCTGCCCGTCTGTCGGGCCCCTTTCCCCGGGCCGCTCCTGGCCACCGGGGCCGCGGTGGGACCCCCGGCTGGATGCACCGGGACTGGCCGGGGTCGGCGGGGCGGGAGAGCACCGGGCCGGCTTCTGGCCCCCGCAGCTCCCCTTCCTCGGCCTGCCCGGTAAAGAGAATTCCTGCGGCTCCAGGGGTGTGTGTTTATTAGAGGTGTTGGAGGGGAAAGGGAAGCTCTGCCGTTAATGAAGCCACTGCTCCGGTTTCTTACCGGTTCTTACACCTTGGTGTGACGCTGCGGGGTCTGAACCGTGCTGGCTGTGCAGGGAACGCCATCAGATGCGGCTCATTTTCACATCCTTCCCCAAGCAGGAGAACAGGGTTTGTTTACGCAGGGGTTTTGTTTTCCTTTATTTCAGCCCTGCCTTTGCTGAGCAGGAGAGAAGGCGAAGGGCAGAGAATTCACCTGCAACTGGCCCCGGAGAAACCTCCCATCTCCAGACAATGGGAAATTCTGCTCTGGGTGCCAACTTCGGTCCTAAACCTGCAGCTTGAGGAGCAGACCCTGCAGTTTGTGTCCTGGGGGGGATGGATTGCGTCCCCAGGGAGAGCACAGAGGTGGGGAATTCAGCCGCAGACTTTACTGCTGGAAGGACTTTGTTGCCATGGGGCTTCTTGCAAGCCACACACGCAGCCGTGCCCGAGCTGAGGCGGGATCGGGTCCTTGGAAGCCAGTCGGAGAATAAGAGGCAGGAATACGGCTGGTGCGTGTGAGCGCCGAGGGAGCTTTCATCAGTTTCAGATGCTGCTCTGTGTCTATCTTTAAAAAATCAGTACGTTTTCTGATTAAAAATAAAACCCTACACGTCATGACTCCAGCAATGCGGGCTGGGCTGTTGTGGTATTTATTTTTAAAGAGAACAATATAGCAGCTGAGTTATTGTGACACCTCCTGCATATTGTGCAGTAGCTTTTTCACGTCGACATCTCCATATTAGTGAAAACTGTGACAGCTTCATGCCAAGGATTATTAATAGTGCAGGCAGGCTTTGCGTCCCTGCAGAATAAGGGTTGGAAAACAGGGTAGACAGTCTCCTCCCCAACTGGTTGGCATTCCGGTCCCCTTTTTACATGTCGAGAAACTGAGCCACCGTAGCCTGGGCTTTGCACAAGGGCGGCGAGATGCGGTTTGTAACCCGGCTGGGTCATTGCTGTCCCCTCGCAAAGCTGGGTCCTGCCTCTCTGCTGAGCTCTGCCTTCGGCAGGAGGCATTGGAGCAAGTCTGAAGCATCTCGTGTTCCCCGCCAGGCTTGTCACCTTGCTGCCACATGGGGGAAAAGAAAGGGACAGTGTGATTTGGGTTTGGCCCTCAGCTATGCCTATGTGATGATTCGGATGCGCAGTGCCTGCTGGTCCCCAGCACAGAACAGACTGGCCTTGCAGGTAGTGCCAGCAATGGGCCCTTGTGGCCAAGAAGGCCAGTGGCATCCTGGGGGGCATCAAGAAGAGCGTGGCCAGCAGGTGGAGGGAGGTCATCCTCCCCCTCTGCTCTGCCCTGGGGAGGCCACAGCTGGAGCGCTGGGTCCAGTTCTGGGCTCCCGGTTCCAGAAGGACAGGGAACTGCTGGAGAGGGGACAGCAAAGGGCTGCCGAGATGCTGAGGGGATGGAACACCTCTCTGATGGAGAAAGGCTGAGGGATTTGGGTCTCTTCAGGCTGGAAACAAGACGACTGAGGGGGGATCTTATCAACGCTTATAAATACTGAAAGGGGGGTGTCAGGAGGATGGGGTCAGGCTCTTCTCAGTGGTGCCCAGCGACAGGACAAGGGGGAACGGGCACAAACTTGGCCATAGGAAGTTCCATGTCAACATGAGGAGGAACTTCTTTGCTGTGAGGGTGGCAGAGCCCTGGCACAGGCTGCCCAGAGAGGTGGGGGAGTCTCCATCTCTGGAGACATTCCAACCCCGCCTGGACGCGTTCCTGTGCCACCTGCTCTGGGTGACCCTGCTGTGGCCGGGGGTTGGAGGAGATGATCTCCAGAGGTGCCTTCCAACCCCGACCATTCTGTGATTGTGTGATTCTGTGTGACACTGTAACCATCCCCACTCCATTACAGGAATTAGGTATCTGCTATAGAGGTGATTAAGTGCAGAAGAAATATGCAGCATGCAAATGCCGTACTTTGAATCACGTCTTCGAAATGGGGGGTGGTGGGCTCTCTCCTGCACTCCCAGTCTTGCTGTGTTTGGAGTGAAAGCACGGGAGCCTGGCTCACACTGCCCGGTGCTGCCTTCCCCTCTCTCTGCAACAACTCACCATCGCTCCTTTCCAAGCGGGAAATGAAATGTTCCTTTATTGGCTTTTATGTTAGCTACAAAATGTTCCATTTTATCTTTTTTTTTTTCCTTTTTTTTTTCTGCTTACTTTCTTCCAGGAAACACACTAATTTATGGTATAATCTTGGCAAATCCCAATCCAAGGGAACACAAACTCGCTTGTGCCTAGTAAATGACTCTTTAATGGGCCTGTCTGCAGCCGGGCGATGGATCCGCATCTGAAGAAGGGGGAATTATAACCTTGCCCAAGCAGCGGGCCTGCTTGCGCCAGCAGAGGTGAATACGATCTGGGCATGGCAGTCAAACAGCGCGTGGAGGAGCCAGCCTTAAACACACCTTGGTGAGGGGAGGGAATTCCCACCGCCCACCCCAGACCCGGTGCAGGAAATGAGGGTTTTTCCAGCGCAGGAAGGCAGCTTGGAGCACGGGTGTAGGAACTCTCCAAGAACCAACTTTTATCTGCTACGAGGCGGTTTTACGGCGATGTTGGAAAGCTGCGGCTGAAGCAGACGGATCCCCCCACATCTCGGCCAGGAGCGAGGGACACCGGGCTCTCACCGCACCTGGGGCTGGGTCGGGGTCAGGCTGAGCTTGCCAGTGGGTTTCCAGGGAGAGTGTCTGCTCCTGGGGAAGCCAGACCACCCTTTGGAGGGGCCACAGAGGGCAGCTGAGGACTTGGCTGCTGACGTTGAGAGCTTAGTCCAGGGCCTGACACTGCGCAGGGACCTGGTGCGCGAGGATGGCAAAGGCATCTCCAGCTGGGGTGACCAGGACAGGGGGGCCGGAGGAACCACTTCCACCTGCACTGTTCTTGGCATCATCCTTCCAGGGAGGAAGGTGCTGTGCCTACCTTTAACATTGCTTTAAGGCACTGCAGTACGCGTGGAGGTCTCGTGGCATGCTGTTGGGCTCACTTCTGCCCCCAGCCGTGTGCCATCAGGCTGTACCACACTGTGTCACACCGAGCTTTGCCTTTCGCCGCGTCCTGAGCTTGCCCAAGCCCGTGGGCTCATCTGGCTGGAGAGCGGGAGCAGTGTCCTGCTCAGAGCCGGGCCTCTCCCGCACCTCCATGATGGTCTCCTGCCCACGGGGGCTGGAGGGAAGATCCTACCATCGCTCCCACTTCTCGCTCGTCAGGTCGCCTGGCCACTGGCGCTGGAGCCTGCTTACCCAGGGACCAGGAGTTTATATTTAGCATTGATAATGGAGCAAGAGGCTGTCCCAGTCCCCGGCCCCAGCAGGAAGGGTTTGTACAGGGATGTCCTAATGAGACCAGAGCAACTTCCTATTCGTACCTAAAAGGAGCAGTCTAACAAAGCTGCCAAAAATAAATCTGTTTAATGAAGAGCCTTTGTAAATTATTCAGATATTATATCCCACTCCAGCACTGGTTCAAGGAGAGAGGCTGTACAGACACTTTCTTCTCTGAAGCTCTGGACACAAGGTGAAAGTCATGCTGTCATTGCAATGGAAATGCAGGCTCTAAGATCCTGCTTTTACCCGGAGAATACTGTCTCTTTTACCTGGAATTAAAGAGGAAGAAATAAAAAAGGCACAGCAGCAATTCAGGCCCTGAGACAAGGACGGATTTTTCCTTCCCCCCCTGCCTTGGGACCGCTCTTAAATCCCAACACCTAAAGCTGACCACGTACACAAGTGCTTTGCAGGATCAAGTCTGAGCAATTTGGGCTTCCCTGAGCACCGCACGCCTCAGCGCGGCATGGACAGGACCTCACTGGAGGCTCAGCCAGCGGCTCCTCCTTCACTTCCCAGTTGTGGTTTGAGTGCTGTGGACTGTTTCCAGTAGAAACAGGGCTGAAACCCACCAAACCTAGTAAACTTCAGCTGCCATCCATACACCAGCTGCTAACAAATCCCAGTGTCGTCCCCCCCCCCGGGATGTAAAGCGCAGCTTTGCAGAGTGCCATCCCCCACTTCCATCCCATATTCAGACATCTGTGAGGCATTTTATAAGGCACAGTGATTGGTAGCTCGTGGGCTATTAGCCACAGCCGGCCCTGTGTCACGCTGCTGGTGCTCACAGGCTTCTCCCCTGTTTCCCAGCGCATCTTCGCCGGTGGCGGGGATGGCTCCGGCCGGGGCTGGGCAGAGGAACTGCTGCTGGGCACACGCCTGCCCTCGGCGGCTTGGGCACAGGGGCAAACCCCTTGTGCAAAGTTTCCCGGCTGACGTTAATGTGGAACCACGCGGCTGCCAGTGCTTTAAAGCTGCAGGGGTTAATTCTGCGTTTTGCTTCAGCCTCTCAGGACGACATTTAGGTTTCTCTTTCCTGTGGTCCCTTGCACCTTGCCATCAGCAGCTGCCTGTGTGTGGGAAGGGGCAGCATCTCTCAGGACACGAGGGGAGCTGCTTGGGACCGGGAGGCATTTTCACGGAGCATGTCGGCCCTGCCACCGACAGCACGGCTCGCATTCTCCCTCCCCACATGCACGGACTCGCTGACCATGACTCAGGCCAGGCCCTGAGAGGACGCCAGGGGCCTTTGGGACCGCAGCAGCACCCCAAGGGCCAGAGCAGAGGCTGGCGGGGGGGGGCTGGCATGTGGGCACCAGGCTCCCACAGCGCTGAGCTGCCTGAAGCCCCTCGCCGGCCCCTGCCCCTTCCCTCTCCCGGCAGCCGCTGCGGTGCAGCCGCTCGGGGCCTCCGCACGCTGTGGCTACTGGGGGCAGGAGCACTGCCGGTTGCCCTGTTTCAGCCGCTCGGGGCCTCCCCAGGCCATGGCTGCCGGCGGCAGGAGCGCTGCCATCTGCCCCATTTCAGCCGCTCAGGGCCTCCCCTCACCATGGCTGACGGGGGCAGGAGCCCTGCCAGCTGCCCCATTTCAGCCGCTCGGGGCCTCCCCAGGCCATGGCTGCCGGGGGCAGGAGCGCTGCCGGCCGCCCCGTTTGCTCGGCTGGAGGCAGCTCTCACAGATGGGGGCCTGGGGACCGGGATGTCCCTGTGGCACCTCCGGCGCGGCCCCGGTTCCCCATCACGTCCAGGCCAGCTCCTGTGGGACCTGAGGCCGCACTGTCCCTTATCACCCCTCTTATCACAGGGATTATTGGCTTTTTATATTAAACTTTCTCTAGATAGCATAACGCAATCTAGCAGATGCCTGGCAAGGGCTTGGCAGGCCCAGGAGTGATTTATAAGCAATCTGTCTCTGCGGTTTCTCCCTCACACACAGGCTGTTTCTTCCTCTCCCTCGCCACCTCCCAGCTCTCCCCGTCGCCGCCGTTAGCAGCCACGCAAATCTCCCAGCTGCCTCCAAGGGCTGGAGTGAGACGTGGGGCTGCCCCACGGAGGATGGGTCCCCCCACGCCACCAGCCGGCATGGCAGCGCCGCCCCCGCCGCAGCCAGCAGCCATCTTGCCCGCCTCTGGGGCTGCTGGGCATGGGGCCTTCAGGCCCTGCCGCGTCCCAGCGGGCGGCTGACTGCCTGGGTAGGAAACATCCTGCTGACACCGGTGGTGACACTGGTGGTGACGCCAGTGCTGTGGCCGTGGGGTCGGGTGGCTGCATCCCTTGGGGCTGTATCTGTGTGCCCTGGCATGCACTTCCCTGTCCGTTATCGTATTTCTCACATCTGCCTTTGAACCGTCTGCTGCCGGCCTCCGTCAGGGACAGATATTGAGCCACACGTCCCAGCCCAGTGCTACCTGGTGCTCTCTTCCCCCGATTTCAAGGGCAGTGACCCAGGGCTGGGGTCCTGGGCACCGTGGGCTCGCAGGGAGCTGAGGAGGACCCACGGCAGCCATCAGCGCGGCACTGCCCGCCCCACGAGCATGGCCTTGGCACTGGCGTCCGATGCCATTCCACGGCGCTGCCCCTCGCCCCCGTCACCACCCAGCCCCAGCTGCTTCTGTCCCCCAGAACAGAGCACCCCATGACACCCAGGTGCTCAGGAAGGGGCACAGCAGAGCCCCAGCAGCTCAGGTCCCGCATGGGGCAGCAGGCAAAGCGCTTGTTCTGCACCATATCCCCACATCACTGTGCTCTTTTCCTGGGGAAACTGTCTTGCTGCTTGCCCTCAGAGGCAAAAATGAGTTTCAGCCCAAATTCCCCACCTACACCAAGAAGAAAAACGATAAATTGCCCCGTGGATGTGCATGGGTCCCAGCCAGGCAGAAAGGGCTTTTCTCCAAGGAAGAGCCTTGGTCCAGACAGGCTTTTTACAGCTGGCAAAACATTTCCACCCTCTTTGATCCCGTTTTATCAGTGACTTGGAATAATTGGGTTCCATTCCTCATGGTGGCTGCCCCCCCGCTTCTGCTGTGGCCTGTGTTTTTGCTGCAGACTGATTAGGGGTAATTATCATCCTTTTTACCAGCTGAAGTGCAAGGAACGGTTCACACTCCTTGCAGGAAGCAGGGAAGGGATTTTGCAGCTGAGGCGTGATGAGGAAGCACATGGCAAGGATGCCTGAAATTGCCGGCTCCCGGGCCAGGGCTGGGACAGCATCAAGCTCCGGAGAAGGGCTTAGCTCTGGGTGGTGTCTCAGGCATTCGGTGGGAGATAAACAGGAAGTTTGAAGCTGTAACACGGTCGGGAGGTCCAGGGGAATCCGCTGACCCTCTGACCATGAGGAGGCTTCTGGGCCCATTAGGTTCCAGATTTGAATCCCTCTGCATACGAAACAGAGATTGAACCTGGCGGAGGCAGCGCTCAGGAGGGGCTGGAACGGGCAAAGGAACGTCTTCTAGAGCAAGCCCACTGTGTGTCATGGGCATGGCAAGGACTCTCACCTCTCACCGTCTCTGTTTCCCTTGCTGGAACAAAGGGAGTAACAAGATACCAATTTTAAGGTCAAAGGGATCATCCAGGCTTTCCTCCTGCCTAACCTGAGGCAGATAAGCTCTCCCCCGTGTCACATTCCTCCTGCCCCGGTGCAGGATCAGTGCTTATCTACTGCAAGGGAGCTCCAGCAAATGAATATTTGCAACAATTTCTGAGATTTGCACGGGGAAGACAGATTACTACATCCTTAAGTGTCTTCCTGTACTCAGCTAGTTTAGCAGCGCTGCATTCCAGGTAGGGAGAACATTGCTTCCTGACCTCAATTTATGACAAAACACTGAAGCATGAGGCTGGATTGATTGCACAAGGAGATTGTGTCTTAGTAACTCATGTGAATGCTGCAGCAGCTGTGCTAATTCATCATTCCTTTATTTATGAAATCTGTGTGCAGGTTGAGTGCAATTAAATACTGTGCTTTGGGATCCTAAGGGATGAAAGGATCACGGTAAATGTAGGTTTGTTATCCTGATTTACCGTGCACTGAGCCCACCTACAACAGCCGTGACAAACCAGATGCGAAACATACGGTTTAAAAAACTGTAATCCAGCAATTGCTGTCACAGGCTGCATTTGTCAGCATGTTTGATCTGGGTGCCTTTCCCCCTCTTTTCAGAGAACTCAAGTCTCCTTGTGGCATCTTCCTGTGACAGGCAATTGAAGAGCTTGTAAAAAATAATTTGGGGGGAGGGTGAAACGTTTGACACCCGCTCTGCAGTGGTAACACCTGGCGTGCTCAGGCTTTAGGAAGAGACCTTATGCACCTTAGAGGTGGCCTCCTGGGCAGCATTTGCAGGCTGGGACCTGCAGCACGGGGAATCATAGAATCACAAAATGGTTTGGGTTAGAAGGCACCTTAAAGATCATCTAGTTCCAATCCCCCTGCCCTGGGCAGGGACGCCTCCCACTAGACCAGGTTGCTCAAAGCCTGGCCTTGAAGGAGCTGATGAGGGTGGAATCCCAGTTTGGACAAGGTTAGCACTACTGTCATGATTTTACTGGTGTAAAGGTGCTTTCAGTTATCAAACGGTACATTCCTTTCCTTTTCCTTACTATAAGAGCTCTGCTGGCCTGTGCTGGGAACTGCTGACCGTGTACTGGCCAGGAGGGGGGGGTTAAAGAATGGCAGGGGCCCAATCCTGACCTGAAGCACCTGGGTTGGGAGGTGTTCAAGGGCTGTGCCTGGCTGGAGACAGGCCGGCAGCATTTCTGCGGGGCTGTGGCTTGCTGGTGCCCTCCTGTGGGAGGCCGGGCTGGCGCCGGGGCTCTGCGATGGGGCCTGTGGGTCTGGGTGGAGGTGGTCCACGCCCAGGGCTGGAGGTGGTCCTGGGAGACCTTATAGCGGCCTTCCAGTCCCTGAAGGGGGCCTACAAGAAAGCTGGGGAGGGGCTGTTTGCAAGGGCATGTAGTGACAGGACAAGGGGCAATGGTTTAAACTAGAGCAGGGCAGGTTTAGATCAGACATTAGGAAGAAGTTCTTTACGCTGAGGGTGGTGAGACACTGGCCCAGGTTGCCCAGAGAGGGGGTGGAGGCCCCATCCCTGGAGACATCCAAGGCCAGGCTGGATGAGGCTCTGAGCAACCTGATCTAGTTGAAGATGTCCCTGCTCACTGCAGGGGGGTTGGACTGGATGGGCTTTAGAGGTCCCTTCCAACCCAACACATTCTATGATTCTAAGGCAGCTGCAGGTTGCCATGGGCGAGGGGGTGCCTGCATGGCCCCCACCAGGTGGTTTGGTGGCTGGGCTGCCCGTCCCCATGTTGCTGGCATGGCTGGTGGCACAGCTCTGCTGCCTGCAGAGGGATGCTCCCAGGGCTGCTGCAATCTCTTCTCTTTACTCTATTCCAGAGATTACTTCAGTAATCCCAGTGGTCCTGGCCACTCATTAGCACTGATGGGAGCTCAGGTAGGGTCTAATTGATGCCACCCCTTCCCAAGATGGTGTGAGGGAAATGCTGCTGCTGCAGGTGCGGGCAGGAAACCTTGAAAGGGATGAAAAAGGAGGGGAGCAGGTGTGAGGCCACCAAAATGCTTGGAAGGGACTTTAAAGTGAGGGATTTTTTTTAACATGGAAAACGGTGATCAGCATGAAGCCCAGATCAAAGAGGAGAGTGTTGTGTCCTGTCCTGTTCCACTCACCTTTAACCACAGCCTTACATCCTCGCGCAGGGCCCAGCAGGTACTACAGCTCTGCTGTGCAATTCAGAAGGTGGTTCACCTCTCAGACCTGCAGCGTGGGGCTGGGGCTGCTCATCAGAATCCTCTGGGGGGCTGGAAGGTGGGTCTGTGAAAGGGGCGAGCTGGGTATGGGCTCTGGAGGTCTGCGGGGAGGGCACCGGGTCCCCATCGGCACTCGCAGCTCTGCAGGTGACACCGGGCCCAAGGGAAAAGGGCCCTGGGGTGGCCGGGACACAGGGATGGGGCTCGGTCGGGCTGATTTGATTTCCCCCCACCCGTCACGGAGGTCCCGGCGCGATGGGGTTCCGGGGCCGGCGGGGAGCGCCGCCCGCCCCGCTCCGCTACTGCCCTCTGCCGAGCGCGGCCCCGACCAAGACCGGCACCGGGGACCGGCCCTGCCCGCCCCCCCCCCGGCACCGGGGACCCTCCCAGCGCCACGGCCCCGGGGGATCCGAGGGGCGGCAGCGGTCGCCGGGACATGCGGGGGGGTGGCTGGGGAGGGGAAGGGGCTTCGCTCGGGTCTGGCACTGAACCGGGGCGCGGAGCAGCAGCTGCTTTTGCTTTCTCTTTCCTCATCTCCTGCAGATCGTCTCTCCGTTTCCTCCTCCTCCTCCTCCTTGCCCCCCCCCGGTCATGTCCCCCCTTCCGTTTTGATGTGGCTGTGTGCTCCCAGCCATTCTCCTTTCCTCCAAACCACTCGGAGACAGCCACCAGTGGCCGCTGCTGATCCCCCCGCCCTGCCATCCTGCTCCCCGGGGAGGGGGAGCCATCGCACTCGACACCCCCTAACACGGGAAATGAGATTCTATAGCTCAGCTCCGTGGGGTTGCCAGCTCCTGGAGAGGCACTGAGGAGTGACACCACCCCACCCCACCCCCCCCCTGCAGTTTTTCCAACAGGTAGAAGGTATAAAATGTTGGCTGGCAAGCAGGGCACTTCCAGCTGACAGAAAATGTCACCCCAAAGTCATGGGGGGGATCTATAACCTTGCACCACCTCTGCTGATGAAAGCTCATCTGAAAGGTGAATTGTAGTAACTAGTTCTTTCCAACAGCAGAAGGAAATGGTTGTTCAACTTACAAAATAACCGCAAAACAGAAGATGTAATCAAGGTCCTGATTCAGCAAAGTACGTGCTGGAAGGGGCATGTGCTTGGCTTCCAGAATATCCCTGAGTGCGTGTGCGCAGCTGAACTGGGGATCCTCTGCTCAGAGCACCTGGTTCCTGCATTAAGATGGCAGCAGTTCTCATCCTCTGGTTGCAAGCTGCTTTTTTTTTTTTTTTAAAGCAATGAACATTTTCCTCAATTAAGCTGTTGATCAAGCAGCTGCAGCAAATTGCAGCTGGGATGTCCCTGCTCCCCTCTGCTCTTGAGCATCTGGAACTCAAAAGCACCTGAGAAATCTGGTCAGAATGGAGAAAGGTAATGGGACTTTGAAATGTGTTGCATCCTGATGGGCCCAGTGACTGCACAGCCTTTCCAAGGGCTGCGACCATCCTCTCTATAAATGAATGGGGAACATCTTTGTGATTAATATTAACTGCTGCAAATGTGGGACATGGAGGTAGTTGCGATGAAATGGCCTGACGTTCAGGATCAGCTTTCTGGGGCAAAAAAAAAAAAAAAAAAAAGGCAGTTCTAGCAGTTCTGTCACTCTTAAATTGACAGGTTGATCAGGATTCATCAGAACAGATATCTGCCAGCGGGAACCAAGGAAGTGGTCCAGAGGATGGATGCAAATTTTCTTACTCCTTTTCTTTTGGCAAGCTGTGAAAGCACCTTCAGGATCTTCTGGCCTTTAGATTTTGATCCTGCCCAGGGGAAAGTAACCAAAACAACAGCCTCTAGCCTATAGCACCTTGTGGTTCGAAGCAGCCTAGCAACCTCAACTAGATAACTCTTTAGCAGCTCCGGAGGCACAATATCTATCTCGAACTCACAGCCTGAGGGCATGCAAAGAGGTTAAGTGACTTGTCTAAAGTCAGAGCAGTGTTGCAGGGGTTATAGGAACTTAATAGAGCTCCAAAGGAGAGAAGATCATGCCGAGCAGCCCGCTGTGACTTCAGTTCTGGATGTCCTGAGCACCTCTGCCTGTAGAATAATTTTTGGCTGCCAAAACAAAACGACTCCTTCACCAGAGATCCATGAGGGAGTAACAGTCCTCTCTCAGCTGTGGGGCATCTGGAAGAGAAAGTAAGAGAACATAAGAATGGGAGGTGAGTATCAATGCTGTGAAAGGCCAAACTATGGAGAGAGCACTGAGGGGGGCAGGGGGGGAAGTTCCAATCTTCTTTTAATTGAGGCCAAGAGCTCATGGGAATAGCACAGGTATAAGAGGAGCAGGTGGAACATAAGTGGAAAACAGAACCTGGTTTTTGTCAGTATTTCATGTTTCTGTCTCAGCCGGACTGCCATGAGGTAGGGATTGGCAGGCCACGGCACAAGCCAGGCAGGTAATAAGGAAGACAGGTATGGAACAGCTCTATCATGCTTTTTTAGACCTTCAAAAAGACTGGTTACATACAGACCTCCAGGCAGAGTAGACTAGGAAAGGTGAGGGAGCCCAGCCCTGGAAGTGTGGGAACAGACAGAGTGGGCAGTGCTGGAGCTGGGTGTCCCTAAGGATTCCAAAACACCAGCAGAAGCACCTGCAAAAAGGGCAAACAAAAAAAAGACTGGGTAAACTGAGGGGTTAGGGAAGTTCAAAGTGAGACGAAGAAACAACAGCAGATGGAGCAAGAGGAAGCGAGACAAGCAGGGGGAGAGGAAGGTGAGAAGAGACTTTTGGAAAGTTAAGCGTGCATCTGTTTACCTTGCCACGTGGAATATGCAGAGGTCTTGCTTTGCCTACTCCCCTCCTTCTAGGAGAGATTGGAAATGAGAGGTATGTACTAAAGCGCTTACAGATCCATGGGGCTGGGATGGAGGGGGCCCTGCTGAATCAGGATACACAACAGCTGGAACCCTGGCATCCATCTGAAAGGAAGGTGAGAGCTGCAGCATCTGTAATTTGGCAGCATCAGCTGCTGCGTGATTTGGCCGTGGAAAAAGAGAATCTTCTCAATTCCCAGGATTCTGTGTCTGTATGGAGGGCTATGGGGAGGGCTCCTGGATGGCTGGGGCACCCTGGCACTGGGTCCCCAGTCCCTGTCAGCACTTGCTGCTCTGTGGGTAACACCTGAGCCAAGGAAACTGGTCCTGGGGTGTCAGGGACACAGGGATGGGACTCGGTCAGTCTGATTTGACACGCACCCCTGCCCCCCAGCTGCTGCCACCCCTCTCCTGGAGGGGTCAGGGATGAACTGAGGTTGGAACACTGACTCTGCAGGCGGAGGAGTGGAGCTGGGGAGTCCCAGGCAGCCGTGCAAGGCAGGGCAGGGTGATGGGTACGCAGCCACGGGTACCCCAAGCAGTGTGTGTGTAGGAGGAGCTCGGGTGTCAAGTCTTCTGCTTGGGGCAGGTTCCTGCTAGGCATGGTGGGGCTGCTCAGAGAGATAAAGGCAGCAAAGGATGAAGACATGGCTCTGGCTTGGATGAGATGCTGCCGGCACGGTACCTGTTACAGGGCAGCAGGGACCTAGTGCGAAGCAATGGGGAAACCAGGGTTAGAGACGGCTGTGAGCCCCCTGCCCGGAGGGACGCAGAGCGAGGGAGGGCCCGGGCTGTGCCCCTGCCTGGCCCTGCTCCGGGGGTACACAGGGGCGGCACGGCCAGAGCCCGGCGGTGCCGGCCGAGCGCTCCTCCCCCTCGCTTTCCCTCCTCCGCATCGAGGGCTGCCGCAGCCGTGGGCGGCGGAGGGAGGCCGGGCTAGGCTGGGTCTGCGGGGCCTAGGGCGGGAGTGGGCCCTCCCCCGAGCAGGGCCGGGCCCGGCGGCTCAGGGCACCCCCGGAGGGCGGCTGGGCCCCGCGGGAAGCGCCGCAACGCCCGCGGCCGCAGGCCCGGCCACCGCCGCCCTGACGGCCCCGCGGCAAGGGCCCGGCCGCCCCCGCCCCGCCATGGGCGCTCCGTTCCGCCACCGTCCCACAATGCCCTGCGGCCCCGCCCCGCTCTGGGAACGCGCGTCCGAGCGCCCGCCCCCGCCACCGGCCAACCAAACTCGCGCTCCCGTTGGCCGTCGCGTCCCGCCCCGCCGGCTTGGCCCCGCCCCCCGGCGCGCCGCGCTCTCCCACTGGCGGCGGCGGCTGTCAGTCAGCGCTTGTTTTCGGCGGCAGCGGGTTGGGTTGCGCCGGCTCGTCGCTGGCTCGGCGGGGCCGTGAAGGAGGGAGCGGCGGGCGGCGTAGCCGGGCGAGGGCAGCGCGCGGAGGGGGGCGGCGGCGCTAGGCCCGGCCGCAGGAGTCGGGGCCGAGGCCGGGGCCGGGCCGGGCCGGCGCCGCGGAAGGAAGGAAGGAGGGAGGGAGGGTGGGGAGGGAGGGAAGGGGGCGCGGGCCGGGCCGGGCCGCGCCGCCGGCCGTGCGGAGGACGGTGGTCGGTGCCGGGGGGGGTGGGGGGGTGGGCGGGGGCGTCCCGGCCGCGGCGCGACCATGACTCTGGAGTCCATGATGGCCTGTTGCCTGAGCGACGAGGTGAAGGAGTCGAAGCGCATCAACGCCGAGATCGAGAAGCAGCTGCGGAGGGATAAGCGCGACGCCCGCCGCGAGCTGAAGCTGCTGCTGCTGGGTGAGGAGCGCCGGGCCCGGCACGGCTCGGCCCGCGGGGCCCGGCCCGACCCTGGGCCGCGGCGCTTGACAGGTCCGGGAGGCGGCGCGGCGGGGCCGCGCCCGGGCCGCGCCGGGGGCGGGTGTGGCGGGGAAGCGGCGGGACCCACGAGCGATCCCCGCCTCGGAGCCGGGCGCTTGGGGCGGCCTTCCCCTCGGCGCCGGGCCGGGCCTCTCGTTGGCCGCCCTTTGTTTGTTTTTTTGTGATGCGGTTCTCTGTCAAAATGGGTTTTGACACAAGCAGGAACCGTGAGGCCGAAATTAGTGGTGCTAAATGTGGGCACGCACACAGGCGCATGAAAATCATCTCAAGGAAACGCTTCCTGGAGCGTGCTGGCCTTCATTGGCGTATGAAGATTCACTGATGGAGTCGATGCTTTTCGGTATTGTCAGGGAACTTCTGGGGCCTTGAGTGTGAACGTGTCTGGAGAAATTGGCCTCCAGCTCCTAAACCACTGAGTTCCCCTTGCGCGGTCCGGGGGTCCCGGGTCAGAAGGTGGTGTGGCGAATCTGAAGGGAGACGAGGCAGTAAGAACGCACAAGTTCTGTGTCTGATGGGGAGATGGCTGTGGTGTTTGGCATTACCCTCAGAGGCAGAGATCACCTGTGCAGTGATAAGGATGTCGGTGTTCAGATGGAAACGTAGTAGTGTTCTGTGGTTGTGCAGATGGATAACTATTGCCTGTTTAGATAAGGTTTATAGGGGATGGGTAATCAGTTACAAGAGCAGCCAGCTAAGATTTCAGGCATTCACATCCTTCTTCAGCAATGAGTTTGATATTCGCATGCAGGTTGCCCCCAAATTAAACTTAAGTGACAGTTTTCATGGGTACTGTGATTTATCATTTCTTGTGTATGTATCCTGCTTTGTGTCGTAAATACTGTATCATCTCAGGCTGAAATATAAAGCAGGTCTGATGGATTGAGCTTATTCACTTGGGATCGGTCATGAGTTGGCAAGCCATTGAGGTACAGGTGAAGAATCAGGATGATTGTCATAAAAACAAATGTAAAACTGTATACAGGTGAAGTGCGGCTGTGTCTGCCCAGCCCTTTGGAGGGCTCCAATACTGACATAGTTGCATAGTGAATAATGAAGTGAAGGCCAGGGCTTTCCTTCTCACCTTAAATCCTTGGTGATTAACATGTTGCTGTTCTTCAGGTGAAAGGTAAAATCGAGGGCTTGACATTTGTGCTCTTTGAAGATGCTGTGGCAGGTTCTGTAAGGCTGCTTGTAGACAAGGGAATGTGTCTCTTGCTCTCACGCTTCCCTAAAGCAGTCCCGCAGAAGCAGCTGTTTCAAAATAGGTTGGCACTATAGGATAGATCTGGGTTAAGAAGATCCCACTGGATCTAAATATTTCACTTTAGAAATAATTCATATTGCTCAAGAATCCTTTTTGCTTTTAAGATACAAGTAACATTCAGCATCAGATTAAAAAAAATATATCTATATCAGATGGTTAACTAATATTTGATAAACAATACTGCCAGTTTTCGGGCGTGTTTGCTGATGCTTTTCACTGCGTTGCACATTGCCCACCTTAAGTTGTGGCAGGTAATGTGTGTTCTCTCTCCTTGATGTAACTGCTCCTTGCAGGGATGACTTCTATCTTGCTCCTATTATGTGCGGTTCTTACATTCACAAATATTAGTGATCGTATTAATGGGAGGACTTTCCCAAATCTTCAAAATTTTGAAAAGAGCGCATGCGCGGAGGGCGTTTCTGCCTTGTAGAAACTCTGGTAATTTTTCTTGTCACTGTATCTAGTGACAGTTAGTTTAAGCCTAAACCAGAAAATTGGGGTGAAAAATAACAGTGCTCATCAACAATGAACCTGGTAGTAAGAAATTTTGATTTCTAGGTATTGGACATTACTTGGTCATTTGTCTTTTTATTGGGTGAGGAAGAGGGAGAATATTTTATATAAAAATTACTTGTGATGAGGTATGGGATAGTGTTGGCTGAGTAACGTATTTACAAGTGCCTGTCATGTACTTGAGGGTCATTAATAACTTAACTGTAAACTCTGCTGCTTTCACGTGTTGACAGAAGAAATGGTGAATTCAGGTTATCTCCTTGTCTCAACATTGTCGTATTAAAAAAGGTTATTGTGCTCTTATAAATGTAGGAGACCATACCCACCAGAACTTATAATGTTCTGGTGTAGTGCTGTTCTGTATTGTTGATGGCCTAAGTAAAAGCAAGTGTCACCTTTAAAAAAACCAAAAAAAAAACCCACCCAAAAAACCTCCAAATACCAAAAAACAGGTGACGGTGCAGTGACAGGATGAATGTGCGTTTGAACTTCTTAAGTTCTGAAGTAAGTGAATGGCTGGTGTTGAGGTTTCTCATATGTTTTCATTATTGCAATGCTTTGAAGCACGACTTTTTTTTTTTTTTTTTTTTTTCTCAGTTTTGGTCGCTGTGGTAAAAGACAAGGAAGTATTTCTCACCACACTGAGAGAAACCACAAAATATTTCAGTTTCCAGTTCCCCCCCCCTCTATTTACGGTGCAGCTTTCTGTTTGAGATGGAGATAGTTTGCTGCATGTTAGTGGTGTTTATAATGTTAATTTCTAACTATGCTGACATAACTTCTGTCAGTTCTTGGAGATGGGAAGTTTGTTTATTTTAAACATGCTGCTTCTAGTTATGTGCTTGCTGCTCTTATTCCAGCATATTTATTTGTTTGCCTTTTAGCCTGGCGCTATAAACATGAGTAATTGAGAATCTACATGTGAGTAGTAATTGGGTATTGTGATGAATGAGATCCTGTCTTAATATATCTCTCTCCTCCTGTGAGGCGAGTACCTGGTGGTTCCTGTGGTGAAAGCCAGGGCTCTGCCAGCACCTTTATTTGTGACTGCAGATCAAACAGATTTGTCACTTAGGCGATACACTTTAGTTTTTGCTCTCAGTAGACGAGCGAGCTGGGCCACTGTATTAAAAAGAGCTGTCTTTTTTTTTAAAAAATATAATATATATTTTGCACATCAATGCCAAATTTTAGAAGATTGAGCAAAAGTCGTGAACAGAAGCGTCGATGCTATACGCTTAGGCTTGTGGGATGAGGTGTGGAGGTACGCTGATCACACCTAAGACGTGACCCATATGTCCCCTCCACAGAAGGTACTGTCTATACGGAAGCTGCTGGGTACTCTCCGTAACACCAGTGAAGCATTACACGAGGCTGTGTAATGGCACGGCTGCTTTGTCTGATGATGTTTTTCCTCTTGTACTTACTGTGTTAGAAAGTTCCTTCCATTTTTTTATATCATCTGTTGGCCTTCATGTGTTAAATGACACTTTTCTGGGGCCATAAATGTAGGAGCGGGAGGATCTGCCCGAGTGACTGAGCAGGAAGCAGGCGTTGAAAGGGCTGGACTGTTTAATGCGCTGGCATTGCTGCCAGCCTGCCTTGCCCTCCCGTCTCCTCTGGGCAGTAAACCTGGGCAATAAGGAACCGGTAGCCTTGCAGTAAGGAACCGGTAGCCACACCGAGCAGCCTGCTGCCTGTTGGGGCTGCAGACAGCTGCGAGCAGCATCCTGCTCTGTTCTCCCTCCAGTTGCTATTTTTAACTCTACAATATCCAAAGGCTGCAGGCGGTATTAGAGGTATCTTGCCACAATGATGATTAGAATTTCAGTCCTTAAGAGCAAACGTTATGTTTGCACAGTATTTTTGGGCTACTAGGCAGATGCACTGACTGGATTGTTCATGGATAAGCGAGTAGTTTCTTGCTTAGGAGCTCCATTCTCCTTTAGAGTTGATTTTTTTTTCTGTTGTGTTCAGTTCTTTTGCCTGAAAAGGCACGTAGCCTATAAGGTGAAGAGCATTTTGTGCCAAATCCCAGTGAAAGAAAATTCGCTGTTTCCTGTGGAAATAGGTTTCCCCCAGCCCACTTGCTGTCATCTCGATTTGCAGCACTTACCAACTCGAGAGCGCATCTGGGCCCTCTCTGGCTGGTGCGGTGATTGTAGCATCTTGCTGGAGTATCTGGGAATAGGTCAGGTGTGACGGACAAGGGCCTTTTGACGCAGAACGTGTGGGAGTGGCTGTAATGTGAGATTTGGAATAAGTACCAGAGCTGCTTTTGAAGGCTGCCGTAAAGGACAAGATGTCTTCCCTCTATGCTGTTAGGTTCATCGTGGGGATGAGCAGGACCACCCAGACTGGCTTTTAATATTCTGGAAACTGACTACAAAAGTGGCTGGAAGTAGTGTGTACTTGGGAATAGTACTAGGAACTTTGGGGTATGATGGGATTGATGTTAGCTTGCTTTCTTCTGGAGCAAGCCTTGCTTGTGATGGCTCCTAACTCCCTCTCTTGCATTCTGTAGGCACTGGGGAGAGTGGAAAAAGCACGTTCATTAAGCAAATGCGTATAATTCATGGCTCAGGCTACTCTGAAGAGGACAAAAAAGGCTTCACCAAGCTGGTGTACCAAAACATCTTCACTGCCATGCAGTCTATGATCAGGGCCATGGAAACCCTGAAGATTCTGTACAAATATGAACAGAACAAGGTAAGTTTCTCACAATTTCTGCGTTTGTCTTTAGGCAATGGGGATTCTAGGATTTGACTCCTAAGTTCCTGTTTGTTTGTGTCCTTCTGCCTTGCAATCTCAACCTCCCTGAACTCTTTCTTATAAATGTTAGGTGCTTAAGGACTGTTTTTTATGGCATTTTGCTCATAGCAGACTCTATTTACTTGGTTGTGTTGAGGGACAGAGCAACTTCCTCAGGATGGTTTGCGCGCTGATATGTGTAGTGAGCGGTGGGAGCAAGGGACTGGGATACGATACAGGGTAGGATATAGGAGAGGTGTTTCCTTTACTCATTTCAAGGATTTGGTATTGTTAAATGTGTTGGGCTTTTCTTTGCATGAGATATTATTCACATCGGAACTTGAAGCCAACAAAATACTTGCTGGATCCAAAAGACACCTCTATTGGTAGTTACCGCTATTACTGCAGTCTGTCGGTTTTTCTGACAGGTACTGACCAAAGGTACAAACTTTTCTTCAAGGGTTTTGGTCTCAACCACAGAAGTCTGGCTTCCTGATTTTGGGTCCAGGAGTAAATTTTTCAGCCAGATTTGGTCTAAGTTTTTTTTTTTTTTTTTTTTTTTTTTAGCTTTTTTGGGGGGGGGAGGATGAGGAAATTGGATTTTTTTTTTTTTTTTTTTTTTTTTTTTTTAGTTTGGTTTGCTTCTTTAATGCTTAGTACCTTAATATTTTTTAAGTGAAATTGTATTTTATCTGTTCTCTCACACAGTAAGTTGGAGCCGATTTTTAATATCTGTTGATAGGCAGTGGATGGTGCACCAGGAGTTCTTGAGTCTGAACACCTTTTAGAGCGGTTCTGCAGTCTCAGGGATGAGAACGGGCAGGGTGTGAGGAAGCTTGCCTTGCCTGGGCTTCACCTGGGGCACGGTGGAGGTGTTTTGCTAGGTATAATCTGCCAACCTTTAGTTATGATATCATGCGCAGAGCTTGGCTTTGCTTTTTATTTTTTCATCTTCCTGGTATAGGTGCTATAGGCAAAAGCCCCTTCCTGTGGCAGGTGTGCTAAAGATTTCAGAAAGCAACTCTGGGATAATAACTTTACAGATGCCACAGGGTGGTGTTACAACTGTAGTCCTTCCTTTGCTTATAGATGGTAGGGTGGGCATTTTGATTGAAGTACATTGAAACAATGTCTCTGTTGCTCTTCAAAAATGTATTTTAACCTATTTTTTTGTAACAAACTGAGAGAGCAATGTGTTACCCAGCTGCAGTTGAACCTCCTCAGGAGCAGGGCAGCCCGTGGTTCTTCAAGGTGAATGCTCTGCCTTGGAAACCACTGTGTTTCAAAACACCCGGTGATCTAATGATAGGTGAAACCTGCTGCTGTTTTACAGCTTATTCTGTGAAGGAGCATATGATGCTTTGGGGGAATTGTGCTATGTCTTAGGTGAATAGTTTACCCGTTGTCCCTCTGGTCTTAGCAACCTGATCCACAACCAGCCTGTGGATCCTTGAGGTCATAATGTAAAGATTTAGTTCATCAGAGAGTTTTTTTTGCCTGCCTGTGACTGGTACCCCTTGCTCCTGACCCTCCTTTCTCCCCCTCCCCCTTTTTTGGTTTTGCTTTTCCATCTTCAGGCCAATGCAGTGCTGATCCGGGAAGTGGATGTAGAAAAGGTCATGACATTTGAGCAGCCATATGTAAGTGCAATTAAAACATTGTGGAACGACCCTGGAATACAAGAGTGTTATGACAGGAGAAGAGAATATCAGCTTTCTGACTCAGCTAAATAGTAAGTATTTAATCGATGGCATGCGTGGTGGTGATGGCCTAACAAATAATGCCCATCCAATTTTTATTTTTTTTTTTATTGAAGTCTAGAGTTTGTTTCAAAGGGCAGGAACACAGCTGCAGATTTCCCTCCATAGTTTGCTTAAAGTACCTTTTATCTGTTTCATTGGGGCAGATGAGTCTTGCTAGTGTTTTAGACAAGCTGCACGGTCTCTGCTGGCTATGTGTGGTGGGATAAAAATCATAGGCATATGAGAGGGGGCGCTTTGCCTCTATCAGCCAGAAGTGTCCTTAGGAAAAGTTAAGATGAAAGAGCAGTGGGAGCAGGGAACTTGTTGGAATCTGGCTCCAGCAAGGCAAAGAGCTTGGCTGGAGATGGGGGAAGCTATGTTTATTTGGGGATAGATTTAGATCTGGAAATTCTTTACCATTTGCTACTTTTCGTGAGGGTATGAGGTGTTCTGGTGGGTGATAAAAGACAGTTGTTCACGCATCTGCTTCTGTATATACCTGAGGCTAGAATCTCTGCCCTATGCCATCTGCGGTGGTCCTGGCTCTTAGGCAGCAGCAGTGCTGCTCTTTCTCTTCAGGTTTGTCCGTTGGCCTACAGGTGGATGTATCTGGATGTGTAACTTGATTTATTATTAACAAAATCTGAGTCTGACATAGGTTTGTTTGTAAATAGAAAACCTCAGATGAGACTTGATTCTGAAACATAAGCATCCACTGTACTTAAACTTTCTCTGTAGTAAAGATCGTCTTCTGTGCTACTACACAGAGTTAGTAAAGTTGTCCTGAATGTATCTGTTTATCCACCGAAGGGGATGGCTGGTGAATTACCGTTCCCCAAAAAAGCATTCTGTTATTGTTCCCCATCATATTTTAAATGGTTTGGGTGACTTCTGACTTTCTTGTTATACTAGGGAAAGACTAAATGTAGCAGTGTTTAAATCTGTATATTTATATGCTGCAACCTAAGGTAGTTTTTTGTTGTTTTTTTTTTCCATTGTGCTTCTTGTAGCTATCTTAGCGACGTGGATCGTATCGCTACCCCAGGATATCTACCAACTCAGCAAGATGTGCTACGGGTTAGAGTTCCTACAACCGGTATCATAGAGTACCCCTTTGACCTAGAGAATATTATCTTCAGGTACT
This sequence comes from Fratercula arctica, assembly GCA_947846985.1. Classification (NCBI taxonomy): domain Eukaryota; kingdom Metazoa; phylum Chordata; class Aves; order Charadriiformes; family Alcidae; genus Fratercula; species Fratercula arctica. Next base: position 3,214,047 of record CANTUZ010000022.1, on the reverse strand, counting down.
GAAGGTGTATTCATGTTACAGCTAAACTGAGAAAGGAATTGTATGGTTTCAGAAACGATGAGCTCTGGATTGCTTTAGAGTGTCCAGGTGCTTAGTTGAGAGGGTAGAGTTGGCTGCATGTGCTGTGGTATTATGAAGTAGCTGTTGACAGGTGCTCCTGTAATGGGGCTGGTGTAACATTTATTCTGATTAAGGGAAAACTCCAAGCTTCAGCATTGACAGTCACAAAACAGAACATGCTTTTGAATCAGTGACACTTAAAGCCCAGCTAACCATCTTGCAGGAACCAGCATCCTTCCTGGGAAGGATGGCCACTTTTTGTGCGGTGATACCTAGTATCTGCCTTCAGAGATGGTTTTCTGTAACTACCTGGTGCTCTCAGGATGACACCAAAACTTGCTGCCTGTGCTGCTGCAGCAATAGGTGGTATTTGGAGGCTTAAGCCATCAACTGAGCACGGCATAAAGGGCACAGTGACACACCTGTCTATTGCAAAGCAATTTTCTCCCTAGCTCTCTGGTACTTACATGCTCCCTGCCCTTCTCTACCACAGTGTTGACGTTACAAGAGAGGAATAAAGGAGCCTGCATCCTCTCTCTTAAGCCATTCAGTTCCAGATATACAGAAAGTTACTCTCCCTGTTCTCGTTTGCTGACCTGTGAAATAGGTATAGGGTTTTAGCAAAGGTGGACTGGGTGCGTTGCACTTTAGGTGCGTGACAAAATAATTTTAGCGTAATACACAGGTGGGACTTAAAACTGAGGAGGTGAAGTGCATAACTGTTAAACAGCATGTTCTGAGAAGAATTTAGTAACTAAGAAAGCTCTCTGTGCAAGATAAGTTTTGAGGCAAGCAGATGCTTTAATAAAAATGGTTTGCTCATTTGACAGAGCAGAGTTTTGAAGGACTTGTCTTTTCCGACTCAGGACTGCTACTTAGCAAACCAGAGCGGAATGCAACTAAAAATGGTAATGCTGATATTTGGGATTTGAATTTGGTATGACTTGCCTATGGTCATCTCCAGTTTGATGTATTTCTGGAACAGGATATTTTGTGAACTTGACGGTTTTGTCAGCAAGCACGTATTTTTACATGCCAGACTAACTTGGATGGTAAAGAGCCACATTTGTTCTCATCGTACGCTAGTCTTTTACATTCAGATAGAGACCGGCAGCTACTTCTGTGATACTGTATGTATTTCTCTTCCTTAGAATGGTGGATGTTGGAGGTCAAAGATCAGAACGAAGGAAGTGGATCCATTGCTTTGAAAATGTGACTTCCATCATGTTTCTAGTAGCACTTAGTGAATATGACCAAGTTCTGGTGGAATCTGATAACGAGGTAAGCCAAAGTATGGAACTCTGCAGGAGGGTGGAAGGAAAGGAAGAGTGTCTGTCTAGCTTCTTGGAAGTTGGTACCAAAGTGCTTGGTGCCAAGTTAGATTAGCAAGTATTGTTGGTTTTGGCCTTCAGTTCTTCCTATTGCAAAGGGAATGTGAGCCTCCATGGGTCATGATATTCCTGAGAATGGAAAATGCGCAGTGCATTCAAATCATCTGTGCTTCTCGACTAATACTGAAATCCTCTGAAATTGCTGAGTTCTGTGTGCCTTGGAAGGTGCTGTGCAATGTGACGGCATGCTCTTAAAAATCACCCATTCTTCTTTTCCGCACTGAATTACTTCGCGCTGTGACTGCTGTCTTGTTAGATAGTGACTGGTCTCTTTGAAGGTGCAGTACTGAATTTTTGCACTTGCTAATAGATAAAAAAATGCCATTAGGTAGCAGCAGTTATTCCTTTTCTACTCTACAAAACACGTTTGCCAAGTATTGTGGCCGGTCCTCTCACGTGACTGTCAAAGCCTCAAATGACTTTTAAGCCTTTTGATATGAATGGCTTGCTAATTAAATGAAGCTTGAGTCCATCAGATTTTGCATTTCTTTTCCATTTACTGGCGCAGCTTGAGACAGAACCTACCTGGGGCCAAAGTATTTTGTGTACAGTGTCTGAGATGCTGGATCGAGACAGAGATGAGTACGTGTGCAGGTAGCAGAATGGCATCTTAGTACTCATTTGTGAAAACAACGCTTGCTTTTTCTTGTTTCAGAACCGGATGGAAGAGAGTAAAGCTCTCTTTCGAACCATTATCACTTATCCATGGTTCCAAAACTCTTCTGTTATCCTGTTTCTCAACAAGAAAGATCTGTTGGAAGACAAGATCCTATATTCCCACCTTGTTGACTATTTCCCAGAGTTTGATGGTGAGTGGTTTTTAAGAAGGAACACTGTATATCTAGAAGAAGGCGTGGAGGTGGTTTGGTCAGAATTTTTTTGGGTTTTTAAAGAAAACTCAGCTCTAGAGATGGGGAAAACATCTTAGTTTGAGAAGGAATACCTACAACAATGAGAAAATGTCACAAAAATGTCTTAATCATATGTAGATAACTGGAATCAGATTGAATGATCAAATAATGAATCTCTCCTAGGTGAAGAATTACTCCCCAATATGTTCTTCAGAGTATTAAATAGTGGAAATTTAACTTCCCTACCTGTATGCTCGTGCATATAACCTGTTTCATAAATAGGTGACAATTTGCTTTAACCCTCTAGTCAAGAGGTGACGAGTCCTTGTTTTGGGAAACTGCCTGGTCAAATACCCAAGTTGTTCAAATGATGGTGCTGAAAAAATCTCAGGTAGCATCAAATTCTTACTAGTGTGCCATCTGCAGTCGTGGCAAAGTAATATCTATGTGAAACGGAGAAATTCCCTTCTGAAACAAAATTCATTTGCCAAAATAGCATTGCGGGCTCTTCAGTTGAGTGCATTTAAAGTTGGCCTTAATAGTTGTCCTCCCGCTTCTGGAGTTTCATGCCCCCTGCTGTCTGAAAGCACAAGCACTCTGAAATTGTCAGTGGTGGAAAACATGAGGTTTTTCCAGCAGGCTGGCAATGGCTGGTGAGTTTATCGGTCAGATAGTGTGTGCTTCTATTATTACTTAACAGCTGGAGACAAGATCACAGCATCAGGAAGTGTCATATGCTTTCAGTTTTTTTCCTGGAAGTATTTACTGTAGCTCCTCCAGGGATGCTGCGTGGCTTGTGGGTGGGGAGGTAGCCCATCGGACTGCCTCTCAAGGAGATGGTCCTTGCCATGGAGAACGCGACACCACCGGTACTGCGACAGAAATATCAGTCGGTGGCTTCTTTTTCTGAGGAGCTGTCAGCAATATGAAGTAAATACTGGTAAAAATTCCAGGTTTTTAGCTCCTGTGAATTGACCGGCCAGTTAGGACAGACTGCAGTGTTGGCTGAAGATGACCCTTGTTTGCAAAACATACGCTTTTGTCCTTCAGTGCATAAGATCTGTCTGTATCTTAGGAAGAAATATACACCCGGTCTTGAGAGGAGAGCGTGGTGTTATGCGCATCCAGCATCTGGCACTGTTACCTAGTGAACGCAGCGCGTACGGGGTTATACCAAATGCCGTCTTCCAAAGCACGGTCTGAAATGGTGCCTTGGTTTCCGTCAAAACTCTCAGCCTTGGAAAAACGCCTTTTGTAGGTTATGGTTAGGTAACTGAAAAGCATAAGACGTTTCAGCTCCTGGGGCTTTAATGCAATAAATGGTCTTAATTTCTTCTTTATAGGTCTCTAACCCATCAGAAAAAGTGCGCTAGCAATTATTCTGATGGATCAACCTGGGGGATGCGCTTCGCATAAATCAATTAACTGGTTTCTTTGTTTGCTGCAGGCCCACAGAGGGATGCACAGGCAGCCCGCGAGTTCATTCTCAAGATGTTTGTGGATTTAAATCCAGACAGCGATAAAATCATCTATTCTCACTTCACATGTGCCACAGACACAGAAAACATCCGTTTCGTCTTTGCCGCTGTCAAGGACACCATCCTACAGCTCAACCTGAAGGAGTACAACCTGGTTTGACCTGCTCCGCTCTTGGCCCCTTGAGAGGCTTCATTGTGAAGAAAAGACAAAAAAAGAAATTTTAAATATGACAGGAAAAAAAAGTTTTAATTTTTGATGATGTAATGATTGCAAATTGTCTGATCTGTGGAGTGGCAAGTGCTCAGTGTTATCCTGGAGTCTCATGTCTCTGTCCACAGAGTAGTTGATTTCATATTTTTAACAAATTGCTTTTATTTCACAGTTAACGGGGATATGCCTCATTTCTTCAGCACCTTGCTTACTTCTTAATTTTTTGCCAAACAGCTAAGGCAGTCTCATCTTGGGCTTTCCTTTGTTGCTTAGCCACTTCCCCCCCCCCGCCCTTTTCATTCCCATGGTATATATATAGACAAAAATAACTTTCCAGCCGAGATTGTGAATTCACTGGACTGTGGGAGTGCAGAATGCTACTGGTCCCTTTGCCTTGTGCTATAAGGGTGCCTCTGGTGTAATTTGCTAATCCTGCTTGCTTTTTTCCGCCCCCCCCGCCCCAACCCCGTCCTTCTTTCCCTTCCCCAGGACACGCTCCATGGTTCACTGTGATGAAATGTTGGGGAGGAGCGATTGCTCTCCAACTATTGTGCAAAAAAAGGAAAAGGCAAAACGAAACACACAAAAAAAAGCCATCACTTTTCCATTCTTTATATGTTCTAGTTCTGAGTTATTTTTTTCTTATCAATTATAAAAGGTATGGAGACTGTGATTATTTTTTTTTTTTAAATTATTGATGTTCTATACATAGTTTGCTACGTGTTGCTGTATTTTGTTCATGGACTACAAATGATGGAAGCTCTTGGAGCAATAGCTGCTGAGCCTGGGGAAGTGCCTGACTGTAATTGTTCTTTTTTTTTATTTTATTTTGTTATTATTTTTTTTTTCCTCACACATACACACATCCCCCCACACCACAAGCGCATGCGCGCGCACACAAGGCTCAATTTGCAGAGAGAAACTATGTTTTGTTGAGTAGAGTACGTGACATCAAGTGAGCAACTTCTCTATGCAGCAAATATCAAAAGCACACTGAGTAATTGTGGCATTTAAACATCAGACTTTGGCTGGATTGAAAAATCTTAGTCTCGTGCCACCCTCTAGTTCTTTTCTTGCTGCTAGTAGCAAACAAGCCTTGTTTATTGCATTTTGTGCCGGTGTGTCGAATGACTTTGTAAGAATTCTTCGGTCCTGTCCAGCTCGCAGATTTTTAGAAAGGACCAGAGTTGGTGGGTGACAAACTTTGGGACGTAGGTAGGATTCTTACTTGAAAAGATTGAGGATAACTCTTGGAGGGAGCGGCGACTCGCTCTCTCTCTCTCCTGTTTATGCATTCCCCTGAGGCACACGCTGCTGTGTTTCTCGTTAGAGGAGCATGGATCCTCTTCGGAAGACTTGCACACGTACTTGCTCCAGGGTGCATGTGATAATCCAGTTACCGTAGTCATGGCTGGAGCGCGCGGCTGCTAGGGAATCCCGAAAGCCCTGCTGTGGATGCACTTTCGTTTAGCAGGAAAGGAGAGGCAGAGGCAGCAGGGTTTGCTGGTGCAGGTGGAAGGTAGAGTGGAGGTAGTTCTGGATTCCAGATTCCAAATGGAACTCCACTGAGCAGAAGCACATTAGAGAGCTTTTTCCAGGAGCGGAGGCAAGTGAACAAATGTGCTGAAGACCTGTTACCGGCCTGGAAGGTAACGGCAGTGGCAAGGCAAGGAGCGAGTAGGGAACAGGGAAATCTGACCCACCTCTGGACGTGTGTCGTTTAGCCATCACTAATGCTTCTGTTTGAATTCCGGCAAGTAGCATTGGGTCCAAATTCTCTGGATCAACCAGACTGCCCCCTCGAAGGCTAGCAGGCTGCCAGTAGATGAAGACTAAATGAGCTGCACTGTTGAAGGGGGCTGTTGATATTTTGTCTCTTTTGTAGACAGAGCACTACATCAGTGTTTTGCACAACATGTAAGAGTAAATCTTAACTGTCTGAGATGCTTAAGATGCTTTGACCTAGAACACTAAAACACGGAGGGACGTAATTTGGAATAATTCTGTTTATAGGTCCCTCTTGTTTTCCAGAATAGCCGAGGGAAGGCTCTGGATGTCTCAGAGCACTACGGAAGAAAGCAAGCTCTGCTAAGAGTGGTTAGAGAGCTCAAGTTGGACCAGTAGCCATGGGACCAACAGCTGGAGAGCCAGTCTGGCTGAGCGGTGATGCTGAGGGAAACACAGCGTCTCTTTAGACTAGCCACGCTCTGGACTGCATTTAACACTTGGGAGGAATGAGAGGGATTCCCATGTGTCAGACAGCTTTGCATCAATTTTACTGCTTTTTTTTTTTTTGTCTTTTTATGCCAAAATGATCCATTTTGTAGAAACTGTCCTGTAAAGAGGAATTTATAATCATCTTCGTGTATTCCGAGTGCTGCTCATCTGAAGCAGATGGCAGCACCAGCCTCTTCCGCTTCTGTGATCCTCTTGTAAATGGTTCACACTACAACTATTGCCAGCAACGCACCTGGCGCTGAGCTGTACAGGTTCTTGGAAATAAATTCCCAGAAGTTTGGTTTTTTTCCAAGATGAATGACGGTGGCACTTCCACTTGAATCAGAAACTTTTTTTTTTTTTTTTTTTTTTTTTTTTTTGGGTTTTGTATCCTCCCCTTCTTTAAGAGCTGCTGCCCTGGCACAGGAGGAGGGATCTTGGCTTCTGTCTCTCGCCGAGTGAATCTGCGTTGTCGCGGGGAACTGTGGGAGGCTACGGGCACGAGGATTTGGGCATGTGCTGTACCTTACTGAGCTACGGCTTGGTGTAGCTGTTGGCCTGATAACTGACTTGGTGCGATGATTCTTGCGGGGGGAAGGGGAGAACGTTGTGGGATGGCTGTCTCGTGAGTTCCTGAAACCTCCTGCTGAATTAGGGGAGGAACGGGTCAGACTTGTACACGTAATCCGGAGTTGTCTGTGGACTGTGTTACATGTGAGAAGATACCAGTGTTAGCACGTGCTTTTCTTAGCAAGCGGTAGCTTGTGTGCCTCCAGCTTGGCCAGTGGAGCGTTCCTGCAGAACTGGTTCACGCCTCTGTTGGCCGGCCCTTTGGCAAACGCCTGCCCTAGCAAAAGTGCCAAACCTTAAACCAAATTTGCCTATATCATCTTTTAAGAAAATGAGGCCAGTCAGAATTTTCTGTAGGTTGAGACGACAGATTGACCTTCAGAAAAAGAGGTGGAATCGGATTCTTGGAGAGAATCCAGACTCCTGAGTCTGGAGAAGTGGTCTCTTGGCTAACCTCTGCTCCTTGTGCACTTTTTCCTCTTTGTTCCGCTGAAGAAACCAACCTCCTTTGAACCAATTTGAAACTTGAAGTCAGTGAGGAGAGGACCATCCCGTTCCTCTGCACCATTCCGTGTGGATTGGCTACCTGGTGAGCAACAGCCCCTTCCTGCTTCGGCGTGTCAGATAGCTCCTGCCTGTCTCCCCTTCTCCCGGACTTGGATTCTTTGGTCTCTTGTCCTTGCTCCCTAGCAATGTTGGCCTTGCGTTCAACTATGGTTTTTCTTCATGTGTTTTATTGGTTTGTTTCGTTTGGTTTGTTTTTTTTTTTTTTTTTTTAAAAAAAAAGGAAAAAAAAAAAAAAGCACTTCGGGAGTGTGCTGACCATTGTATTGTACTGTACAGAGCCCGGGTCGTTAGAGTCCAGCAGAGATAAAGTGTGTTATGCAGCACCCAGTTTTATAAGAGTATGGTTTGTGCCAATGCCCCTTCTTTAGTAGTGCCAGAGACTCTTTACAAGTGCCAATGTGGTGGAAATTATTTGGTTATACTTGTATATTATAGGATCCTGATTTAAGACCATTTAAACATTATCCTATTTAAAAAGATACTATATAAAAATGCTGTTTTTAAACCTTGTCATTTGCAATGCATGTATTGTTGTGTGTGTTGGGGTGGGGGGGAGGGAAGAGGGTAGGGTAAAGGAGTTTCTGAATAAGATGCCCAGTGTCAGGATCTATTCAGGCTCCAAACCGTCTCATTCCAGTCCAGGAGTGTGATTGTTTCTTGGAATGATCCCACTCTGACTGCTGGGCAAAAACCCTTATTACAGAAATATCGGATGGAAATTGATTTTCATATCTTTCTCCTGAAATAAATTCTCTGTTTGAAATTGGAATAAATTTTGTTCCTAAAAGCCGTGGTGGTCGCGCATGCGTTTCTTCACTCCTGTCTCTCCTCTCCCCCTCCTCCTGCTCGGCTGAACAACTTCTGTACCCTGTGGGACCTGCGTCCCGTGGAAGCACACTCTGCCCTGCGAGCTCGCGACGTTGTCCCTGCGCAGGAAATCAGGACTCTAAGGCATGGAAATGAAGTGTGTTTTGGTAAATATAAGGTATCACAGAATGGTGGGGGTTGGAAGGCACCTCTGGAGATCATCTCCTCCAACCCCCGGCCACAGCAGGGTCACCCAGAGCAGGTGGCACAGGAACGCGTCCAGGCGGGGTTGGAATGTCTCCAGAGACGGAGACTCCCCCACCTCTCTGGGCAGCCTGTGCCAGGGCTCTGCCACCCTCACAGCAAAGGGGGCTGTCTCCGGGCGCTGCAGCTCGATCAGCCGACGTGCGGGGCTGGGTCCCTCCTGCCTTGGGGCAGCCCAAGGAAAGCGGCTGATAGAAGGATCCCGGCAGTTTGCTCACAGCTGCTGCCTTTCCCAAGGGCCCCTCAAGCACAGGCTGAGTAAACCGTTCCCAGCGAGACGGGGAGCTCCCGGCCTCCGCCACAGCTCGGCCCTCGACTCCTCTGCAGGACATACCCCACGCCGCAAGGAGAAGTCTGGGGACACCGGCAGTGACGAGGAGCCGCCTGCTGCTGCCTGGACGTTCCTTTTGCCTGCAACCCGCTCCGGAGGGACTCCCGGGCCAGGAGGACAGTTGGGACTGGGCTGTGGGCAGGTGAGTTTTTCTGGTGCTAGTCCAGGGACTGGGGTTTTGTTAGTGCTGCAAGTCACTTAATAGAATCACAGAATGTGTTGGGTTGGAAGAGACCTCTAAAGGCCATTTTTTTTTTTTTTTCCATTGTGCTTCTTGTAGCTATCTTAGCAACGTGGATCGTATCGCTACCCCAGGATATCTACCAACTCAGCAAGATGTTGCCGTGAGGCAGAAGGGCTGTTCCTTTCAACACATAGATCATTCAGCGCACGGAACGCTTTCCATATGGTGGCTATGGAGTAACCCATGCTGTGGGTTGCTGGTCGGAACCCAAAGCGTTCCACTCGGTCGTGCTCCTCCTTCTCCTTCCCCTCCCGGAGTGACGAGTGCGGCATCCGAAGCCAGGCCACCTCCGAGGCCCAGCCCTCGTCCCCGGGGAAGGGCAGCAGGGCAGCCCCCCTCTGCCAGTGGGGAGCGGGGGGATCAGATCCCAGCGCTGCGAACCTGGCTGGGAGGGGATGGATGAAGAGGAGAAGAGAGAAATGTTTAATTAGAAGCAAACCCCCAACACGACTCGGGGCAGGTGCATGGAATTTCTTTTCGCCGGTGCAAACCGTGAGCTACGAGGAGGAAGAGGAGATGTTGGAGGGTGCAGGGCTGGGCCCAGACCCTCGCAAGGAGGCACCGGCCGCTATGGATTCAGGAGGGGCTTGCGGTGAAGTCCCTCGCTGAGGGAGCCTGTGCCACCGCCTGCAGCATCTCCGCGGGGTTTTGCTCCCTTGTGGTTGTCCAGGGAGGACAGCAGGACTCTGACCTCCGCACCGCTATGGATTGATACAAACAGCTCCGTCCCTTACACGGAAAATATTTGGTTGGGGTGACAGTGGGAGAGTTTAGCTCATGTGCCTGCCCTGCCTTTAACGGAGAGGTGAGAAACGCTTCCAGTGGGCTCAGGAATTCACTCACCCGCCTGGTCCGCTGGGAGACTGGTGCCTACAGGCAAGTTGTCTGTGCATCCGACTGGCAGGAGAAGGAGCAGATTAAAGAGGTGAGGAAATCTGTTTACGTATCTTTTAAATCCCTACAAAATGGCTATCAAGGCCGTGCACGCTGGTTCATGCAAATGCTCTCAGCACTGCTGATAGCCAAATGCATCCAACCGGCAGCCTGAGCCCAAAATAAATGGGGTTGGGGGGTGGTGGGGGGGGAGTGGAACGATACACCCAAAATCACTAATCCTAGTCTGGGCTGAGAGCGGTCGCTCCCTGGCACCGCGACCCACCGCGTTGGGTGGAAGGTGGAGCACAAGGGGAACCGCCGCTGAGAGACGCAGCTGATCTGAAACGAGCTGCGAGCACTGGGGTGGAGAGTCCTCCCCGCCCCCGGCTCGTGAGCACGGGGCAGCACGAAGTACGTGGTGAAGCAGAAAAAAATGAAAGAAATTTCATCTTTGCAACTGTATGGTCTGCAAAGGAGGAAAAGATGCGGAGGGGAAAAACGCCGTGGGCAATGCAGAGGCAGGAGGACCGGGAAAGAGGGAGCTGGTCTGCGGAAAAGGGATTTGAAGAGCGTTAGCTGGGCGACCGATGGAGGGAAATCCTGCTAAGGACAGCAGGGCTCCTTCTGGGTAAAAGTCAACCGGTTGTAAACACCAGATCCCCCTTAAATTTAAAGAAGGGCAGGATGGAAGGAGAACTGGGGTCTGTATTCCCCTTCCTCTGGAAACGCTGTGCCACCTGGGCTCCTGGAGCCACCCGGGGGACCCACAGTCGCCTGGGGCTCCTGGACTCCTCGGGGCTCCCATGGCCGGTCCCAGCAGCCGCGCTTGTCCCGTTCCCGATACCGAAGTGGCCTGAGCGCCTCTGCCCAGCGCCCCCAGCCACGGCGGCAGCCGAGGAGCTCCGGGAGGAGGCGATTTGCTCCGTTTGTCTGGATCTTTTCTGCACGTTGGTGGTGCTGGGCTGCGGGCACAGCTTCTGAGGAGGCGGCATCGCCCTGTGCTGGACGGGGACTGTCCCCTCCTGGCCCCCGGGCCGGGACACCTTCCCCGGCCATGGCAGCATCACCAGCCCTGGGGGGACGAGGTGGGGCAGCGGGACCCCTCCGGGCACCTTTCTGGGTGGTTTCTTCATGTCGGGGAGGGAAGGCGCTGCCTCCTCCGCGCTGATTACCTCTTCTACCGAGGTGCTTTGTCCCGAGGTTCGGGGCTGGGGGTCCCTCTGCGTGCGGCCCCTCTGCTGCATCGCTCTCTACACGTCTGCTCGCAGCTTCCTCAGGCATTCTTTGCAAACGCCGTGTTTTTATACGCCCGTCGGAAAGCTTTCCCGTCTGTGGTTTGCAAAAGCCTACGCTCTCCGCGAGGAGTCGATGCCATAACTGCACCCTCTGTGCTTTTGATTGATTGTTTATTTGTTTGCTTTTTTAACCAATATCTTCCTGTTGCTGCATTTTCCCTTTTCCATGCTTTGTGCCTTAACATAACATTTGTCAAGTGTTCCTAAGGGCAGTGGGTGTCTGTCCTCAGTACTGTGTTGTGCCGTTTACATATATAACATCGTGATTTCCTGCCCTGGTGGCTTCTCCGCTGTCCCTCGGCGTGTTGCTGTCTGCCAGACCAGGGTGGCAATAGTGATTGTAAACAGTCCTTAATATTATTTTGATTTGCGTCATCTGCCTCCATAGGGATTCTATCCAGCTACGTGTGTTGTGGTTCCACTCCAGCGGCTGGTCCCGAGCTCCTCACATCGCTCACCCCAGTCCCCCCAGCAGCTGGTTTTGGGGACGCACCCCCTTCCAGACACAGCGGCCGGCATTCAGGACCCCCACCTGCTCCAGCAGCCGCGCTGAGACCCCCCTGGCTCCAGGAGCTGCGACCACAGCCCGGGGGTGCCCACGCCTCCCAGCGCCGCAGAACCTGCCACCAAATCCACTGCCGCTCGTCCCCCCCAGCAGCTGGCACTTCGTCCTTGCAGCGCTCGCACCCACAGGTGTCCTGGTCGGAGGTAACACAGAACCAACTTTCCGCTCAGTAATTTTACTTCTTAGCGAGGCCTCTTCTCACTCTCTGAAATTAACGGCGTGTTGTGCCAAAAACGGTTCGTTCTCAGAGTGATAAGACCGATGTTTACAGCTTGTGCCAAGGAATGGTACGCGGAGAGGCTCGTGCTTATACTGATTGCTATAACAATCAAGGTCAGCTCATTTCGTTATTTGCCCCACTGGAGGGTCGGAAGCAGAAAAGCGCAGAGGGGTCCCACCTGCGGGGAGGAGCGGACAGGACGGGTGACCCAAAATTGACCAACAGGGGTATTCCATCCCATCTGCCCCATGCGCAGTATAAAAGCTGAGGGATCAAAGGGTCAATGCTCTTCCTTCAGTGGCCGACGTCCGAGGAGGACCCTCTGTCTGTTCATCTGCCTTTGATCCCGATCTGCGAGTTCCTGACTCCAGCTCTGGAATCCAGTTCCCACCCGTCGCTGAGTCCAGTCTGGGACTTCCCCAGTGCCTGCCAGTGACATCATCCTGGGAGCTTAATACGGTTTTGAATATACTGTATCTATTTCATTATTTTCCTTTTTATTTTATCATTAATATTTAATTAAGGAAGCTTAGTTTCTTCTAAACTCGCAAATCTCCTTACCTTTCCTCCTCCTCTCCCTGTACGAGAGGTGGGGGGAGAGCACCTGTCGCCGGCCGTTGGCCAATTGGGCCAAAACCACGACAACAGGATACAGAGATCGTGCAAAAAGACCATTAAGAAAGGATTCGGCGGGAAGGTGGGACAGACTGCAGTGACCAGGCACAGGGCTGGGTCAGACAAGAGCAGTGTCCAGCTCTGTTTTACCCACAACCAGTCCCTTTTATACCCCTTTCTGCCCGTTCCTCCTCGGTTTCTCCCCAGTCCCCTTCCCCTGCATGCTCCCTCATCGCTTTTCCGTCATGCCGACCCCTGTGAGCCTCTTGGACCCACAGGTCCCAAGGCTGACTGTGCCAGAGGCTGCTTATGTTCAACCCAGGGTACGGACTATTTTATGGACGCAAAGCGTATGTGTGCGTGGTGGGGAGCTCCTAAAGGATGTCTCTTCTTCCAGGAGCAAATACAGTCGCAGCTGGAGAGCCTCAGGAGAGAGAAAGGAGAACTGGAGAAATGGGAAGGAAAGGAGAGGCGGATCTGCCAGGACTGTCTGGTAGGTACATGGTGCTACCGGGAAGAAGTTAGTTTTGGGGAGGGCACAGAAAGGTGGATTCCTGGGAGTCGGGAGATTGAGTTGTCGTGTCCAGCTGTTGGTGCACGATAAGGCGATGGTTGCACCCTGGGAATCACGGTCGTGCTCCACACCAGAAAGTAAAAGCCGTGGACACTTTTAATTGCTTCCTGTCCCTTTGCATGGTCCCAGCCTCCCTTGAGAGGATTGTTTCTGCTCGTAAGGGAAAAAGTGAAGGTGGAGAGGCAGAAGATTGTGCCTGAGGAACAAGAGCGACAGTGCCTGGAGGAACAAGAGTGCTTGGTGCTAGCTCAGCTGGGAGAGCTGGAGAAGCAGATTAAAACAAGATTGAGAGAAAATGCTGCTAAATTCTCCAAGCAACCTGTTTCTCGGGATGGCCTGATGAAGGAGTGTCAGCTGTCAGGACATGAGTCCCTGCAGGACGCGAGTCTGCTGAACCTTCACGGGGGGACCAGAGAAGGGCAGATCTGCGGGATTTGCCTTGCCTGTGGACTTCAGCCACAGGAAAAAAAAAACAAAACAAAACAAAACAAACAAAAAACCAAAAAACCAAACCTCAACTCCTAAAGAAAACAGGGCTGCTTGGGTAAACACCTCCCGCCGGCGGGAGGGAGAGAAGGAGAAATCCCCCAAGCATCCTCCACACCCTTCCTCCTGCCCCCAGCCCCTGTTTTACTCCAAACAGGCTGATAAGGATTCAAGGTTGGGAAAGAACCTTGGGTAAACAGGGAAAGAACAAAGGGTAAACGCTACCCTGGGTGGGCCCAGCTCTCCAGCCTGTCAGGGTCCCTCTGGATGGCATCCCTTCCCTCCAGTGTGTCAGCCGCCCCGCACAGCTCGGTGTCGTCGGCAAACTTGCTGAGGGTGCCCTCTATGCCACTGTCCATGTCGCTGACGATGTTAAAGAAGACCAGTCCCAGTACTCATCACGATGCTAGGAAGGCAAAGGAGGCACCATCTTTTGCAGGAAAAGCGGTGGGGTTTTGTTTGGTGTGTGTCGTCCCCCTCCTTAGGAAACACCATTTCTCACTTACCTTCCTTGGCCGTCCCTGGAGCTTTCACTAGTGCTTTGCTGTAAGAAACGTGCTTAATGCACATGTCACTGAGAACTGAAAATACAGTGCGGAGAGGCTTTGGATGTACGGAGAAGATAAGTGTTATCATGAGCTCCAGCACCCAGCTGTGTTTGGGTTGTTTTTTTTTTTTTAAATCATTAAGATTAATTGAAAAAAGCCAGAGACGCTACTCCAGCACCTTTTAATGAGTTTGAACCTGCTGTATTTTTCATGGCCTTGTACAGAGCTGCTCTGCAGTGCCCCAGCGCTTGATGCCACTTCTTTGCCCTGAGGCCACTTGGCACCAAGCTCCTCCATGCCCCGAATCTCTGTGCTCCCCGTTGTCTTTGCCGTCCCAGCTGGGGGGTGGAGGGGATGAAGGAGGCTCTTTGGTGGCGTCCATCCCCGAGGCCTGCCAGTCCTCCCACTTGGTGGCCAGAGGAACCATGCAAGGAGAAGCTGCGGGACCCTCCCGGTTCCCAGCGCCGAGACCCAAGATGCTGGTGTTTGCTTTTTCCGTCTCCCCCCTGCACCCACGCTCCACCTCAGGGGCACAGCTTGAGCCACGAGTCCGTCCCCACCCAGAGCCAGGGGCGTAGCCTCTCCCCAGGACACCAAGCCAGGCAGAAAGCAAAGATTGGGGCTTCGTTTTCAGCATCAGCAAATGCCACCTGCCGGTCTGTAAAGTCCAGGCAGACCTGGATGGCCCTGGGGAGGCAGGCAAGGTGCAGGGGGGTCCAGTCAGGGTCGGTGAAAGCATGGTATTGCCCAAACCACTGCCCCACAGCCCAGATCCCCTCCTGGGGGGTAAAACTGAGGACCCCCTTCCTCCTGACAGACTCCTGGGCCACCCCCACAGCCCACCAGTCTCCCCCCTCAGCCACCTCCACCTCCCAGCGGTGCCTCCCCGCGGCAAAGCCCTGGCTGCCCAGCACGCACGGCTCCGTGTCAAACCGCTCGGGGTTGTCCGGCAGCGAGGTCCACGCGTCCCCCCGTCCCACACCTCTCCGGTCACCAGCCAGGACGAGGAAGGGGTTGGCAGTGTCTGGGTCCAGGGTCACGTCAGCTGGGGACAGAGGAGGAGAAGCTGCTCAGGACCGGCAGCCCCACGGTTGTGTCGGGGCTGCATCCACCCCAGCAAGAGAAGGAACAGGGCGATTTCCTTTCCCCTGCCCAGAGATGTCCAGCGTGGCGTGGGAAAACCCCTCATGCTGGACTGCCCCAGCCTCGGTGCTGCCCTGATCCTGCCCCTGCTCCTGATCCAGGAGCTCACGTGTGATCCCTGGTCGCGGAGACCCCAGTTCCCTGGAGGAGGATGCAGCTGGGTGGGTGGGTGCACACCTGCTGTGCAGAGCCCTGCACCTGAGCCCGGCTGTCTCGAGTGCTGCGAAAGCGGAACAGGCACATCTGGGCACAAACCGGTGCGACAGACATTAGCCCAAGACCCCAAATTCCTCTTTCTTTCTGTGGGCAATGGAGGGAGCTCAGGTGTCTTTGGTGTTGGTGGTGGGTCTACAGCAGGAGGAATTCAGCTGGGGGTGTTGCAACCACCAAGACTCAACCCCGGGACAAGCCCAGGCTGGGACAAGCCCCAGGTGCTTTGACCCTCCATAGCTCTTCCACAGCAGAAGCAGGATGCATTTTTCTGCTCAACAGAGCACAGTTTCCCTTCCTCTTCTCTTCTAAAAACTCACCTCTTCCACTCATCTCCTCCACCTCATTGGCCAGGGTCTCCCTCTCTTCTCTCTCCATCCTGGATACCAGCAGGTCTGCAGAAAGTCAGCGGGAGGGGAGGCAGGATTCCCTGTCGAAAGTGGAAATTGCAAGACTCATAGACCGCCTAAAGATGGTAAAGAAGCAGAAGGACTGATGGAAAAGTCATGGCATTCAGGCGCTTTGTAGACAGCCAGCACTCACCTGCGGGCTTACGCTAGGGAAGGTTTTGGATGGGTCTGAAGGTCTTCGGTCTGCTCTCCACGCCCCTGACCTCCTCATCAGCTCCTGGCTGGACTGGGCTTGCACAGCATTCCCAGCTTGTTCGAGTGAGCAGATCTAAGTCCAGAGGGGCTGGATGGCCTGGAGAACACAGCTGGGAGTTGGGCACCTTTGCCACTCTGTAGGGCACCACACCACCCGAGCTTCCACCTCCCCTCGGCAACCGTCTGCCATGCCCTGAGCTTGCCGGCGGGCGTGTGACCTCATCTAACACTTGAATGTGGGAGTCCCCTGGTGACGCTCCTGCAGTGCCCCTGTCCTGTTTGCATCACAGGATCTGCTGCATCTCCCCTCCCTTCGGCCAGCTGTGTGTGGGTGATAAGGACCCGCTGCCCTGCTGGAAGAGGCTGTATCTGCCTGTGGCAGGATGCTCAGAGCCCCCCTGGGTCAGTGGCACCACGTGCACCTCCAGCCCAGTGGGGTGTCACCTGGGGACACCAGTGGCCATGCTCTGGGTGTCCAGGCTGTGTACTGCGATGAGGGAAGGGGTCTGGCTCCTTACAGGCACTGCTTGCCCAGATTCGTCATGCTGCCAACGGGTTTCAGGATGGAGATGTTTGCAGGGCATGTGTTGCCTCCGTTGCTCAACTGGTAAATGGGGGACAGCAGGTGCCGGGCTTTGCATCCCACCTCTCTGTTCTCCAGGCGTGTGCCCAGGGGCGATGGCCTCACTCCCGCCCTTAGGGAACTTGGGAGGTGGCATCCGCTCTGCTTTGTCACATCACTCTGGAAGCCACCGGTCGAGCGCAAAATAAAGCGGAGTGCGAAGGGACCCGCTGCCTGATGCTGTGCTGCCTGGCGCTGGGAGAGGGGGCCCGGGATGGCAGGACTGGGGACAGACTGGCGGGGCAGGGACTGTTCAATCAGGGACCACTGTCGCATGGTGGCGTGGGCACGGCACGGTGGGGGCTGCTGCTGAACCCCCTGCCTGCAGGGCCAGCCAGTGACAAAGTTAATTGTGTCCCCCTGCTCCCTGGTCACAACCTGCCCCCAGCAGCACCCGCCGGCAGGACCCAGTCGCCCACCAGCACAGGCAGCCGCGTCCCCCCTCCAGCGTCCTGCGGGGCTGGCAGCGGCGGGAGGTCCCACCTGCAACACCCGCGGGTTCACGTGCACGTTTGCAGATCCTCAAGCAGCAGCACGGCCCCTCCGTGCCCCCCACGCCCCTGCCCAGACCCCGGCCCTCTGACACCCCCCCCGGTCCCCTGCTCGCCCAGCTGGATGCCCGCTGCAAACACGCAGCGCTCACACACTCACCCCAAGGGCTTCCCGCGTTCGGGGCCCTCCCCGACGCCTGTGTGAACCCTCCGCCTGCCTGATGCCCCTTCCTGCACCCGGCACTGCCTCACCGGCCAGCCCAGCCCACCGACCCTCTCTGTGTTAGCCGCGACCGGGCCCTTTCATCCCCCTTTCTGCCTCTCCCCCCGCCTTGTTCTTCCCGATTCCCTTCTCCTGCACATGCCTTCTGCAGTTCCCGTACTTCCACCGGCACGGCCCCCCCGCCCTGGTTTCTGGCACCCCTACAGTTGCAAAAGCCAGGCTGGCCCTCCCTGGGGTGATACCTGCAGATTTGGGGTATCCCAGCAATTAGCATTTCTTACACTTATCTCCACTATCATTTGTTGGCCAGGTCTGCGTCTCTGCATGTTCCATTTATCACCTCCCTCTTTTCCTTGGCGTCCCTTTTGGCAAGGTCCCTGCTCAGGTCCCTTTACCCGGGCAGATGCTGTCACCCCCAGCGTGTCCCCGCGCTCCTGGCTGGGGACAGGAGGGTGCGGGACCTGCCTGGGCTGACACAGCCGCAAACCATCCTCCGGGGCCTCGCCTCTTGGCCGGGGGGAATTGCTTTTAAGCCATTTTTAAGCTAGTGCTGGGCTGTGCTCCCAAACCTGTGCTGCCTCTGGGAGTGAATCCCGGCTCCATCACCTCCCTCCTTCCCACTGCTGCCCCCGGGCTCTTCCTGGGGACCTGCAAACCGCTGCCAGAGTCCAACCCACCCCCGAGTGCCCGGAGAGCCGCGGGAGGAGGCAGCCATAGGCGTCTGCCGCAGGGACGTGCCTATGGAAGCAGACGTGCCTCCAGAAGAGCATTTCCGGAGCAAAAACATCACCCAAAAAAAACCACCAAATCACTCGGTGACTTCCCTTTTTGAGTGGCGGCAGCGCAGGAGGAAACGGGTGGCAGGCTGGGACAGAGAGTGACGTTGTTTGGTTTTTGGACAAGGAAATGCTTAGCTCGGCTCGGGGTGGCTCCCCCGGATGCACCGGCTGCCGGCTGAGCAGCTCCTGCCCCAGCCCAGGGCCCATGAAAGAGCTGGGGGCCTCCAGGGACGCGGCGTCTCTCGGAAAGCTGCCGCTTGAAACCGCTTTCTGCCGTCTGCCCAAATCGGTTGTGGTTTTCACCCCTCGTTACCAAAGCCGGGACTAAGTCAGTGAGTGATAAGAGGGTTCGGGGGGCGGGGGGGGGCAGTTCAGGGCAGGGCCAGGTCCCATCTTGGCTGGGGGCTGAATTAGTGTTTCGCTTATTTTGCTCTCCCTGGTCCGAGACCTCCTCCCGCCCTCGGTGCGGTGGCAGGGGATGCCGTACCGAAGGCCAGCTCCATCCCGGAGGAGGAGCACGTGTTCCCAGCTCCCCGTACGTTCGGTCTGGGTTTCTCCGTCTCGTCCTGTGCTTTTCCATCTCTTTCTTAGGGCTGGGTAAGAAAAGGGAGGGCTTCATATTAAAACAAGCGTCACTTTTTCATGGAATTAGAGGAGGTGTTGTAGCTTGTCCTTTGTTTCCCCATGGTAAATTCCTATAACATTTTATACTAGTCGGATACTTTACATATAAAGCAATAAGCAAAATCAGGCTGATGATGGAAAATCGATTTCAGCTTTTAGCATCTGAGGCTCTTCCCTAGACATTATAAAAACGGGCTGCAATAAGCAATAAACTAATTTAAAAGTGAATTCTACCTTTTTTTTTTTATTTTTTTATTCCCTTGTTTCTCCCCCCTTTTACCCTTTCCTTCTTCTTCCCTGTCTCCAGGTTGTGCTCCAGTGAAGAGGATGCTCTCCGCTTTCCGCCTCTGCAGCTCTCTGCCGGCTTTTGTCATTTACGGTTTAGTTTTCCAAGCTCACGAGCTGCGGACAGGTAGGGATCCCCTGGTTCTTACTGATCCCTGCGGCGTTGCTTCCAACCTGAATATCTTCCCGGCTACCAGTGCAGCTGCTCCCCATGAACGGCAGAGCACGGAGCAGGGACGGGCTCTTTGCCATAAATCTCCTGTAGTGCCAGCATCCCTCTGCATCCCGGTTTATTCCTCGGGCCGTGTCAGCGCAGGGATTTGCACAACCTCGCTCAACCCAGGGGGAGACTGGATGATGCCGATGAGCTGATTGTAGTTTGCTGCCATGTCCCTCCCCGCTTTCCCAGTTCCCAGCCTGTTCCCAGCCCGTTCCCAGCATGTCATCGCTTTCCAGGGATGAACCCTTTGCAGAACCAATTCAATAAAGGGAAAAGCAACAAAAAAAAGTCCTTTAAAAGATATTCTGGACTCTTTCTCCATTAGGTTGCTGACCTGAAGCAGCTTCTTCATGGCAGCCCTGGCACAAGGATGCAGCAGAACAGTTGACTCAAAAGTTACCTTGCCAACCAAAAGCTGATCTGCTTTTGTTTTCCTTCAGCCAGAAACCACTTTCTCTGTGAGCTGAGTGGCCAGATTATTAATAATTAAATATAAAGATAACTAAATTTCCAAAGATGCCCAGAGCACCTGAGATGTATTTATTTCCTCTTGTAATAGGTGCGAATAGCTGAGGATATTTGAGATCTATCTGTACCCAAATTCTCTGCTTTCTCCAGCCAACCACCCGGAAACCTTCCAGCCATTTCCCTCCTTCTTTATCCTGCTTTCTCTCTGCCCCGAGCAGCACGGGGAGCGCCCGTCCCCTTGAGAACAAATCGACTTTTAGGGATCTGAAGAACTTTCATGGTAGCGCGGGACGGGGGAGCAGAGGCGCGGGCCTGACCCCGGCCCACTCACAGTCTTGCGTGGCCGGGGTCCCTCTCCCAGCCCTCCCCTCAACGCCTCGTCTCCCCCGTCGCGGTTATGCCGCCAACGCCATGGCATGGCACGGCAGCACCCGAACCCCACGGGGCAGCACCCGCTGCTTTCCCGAGCTCAGCCGCCACAGCAAACTCACAGCTATTTCTTCTTCCTCTGGCGGTTTCTCCCAGCTCCGCTCAACGTGACGGGACCCCCCGGCCCCATCAGCGTGGCCATGGGTGAGGACGTGGTGTTGCCCTGCCGCTTCTCCCTGGAGCAGAGCGTGCGGGAAACGGAGGTGGTCTGGTTTCGGGAGCAGTTCTCGCCCTTCGTGCATCGCTACAAGGGTGGGCAGGACCAGTACGGGGAGCAGATGCCTCAATACCAAGGGCGCACTGAGCTGCTGAAGGACGGCCTCGCCAAGGGCAGCGTGGACTTGAAAATTTTCCGTGTCCGGCTGTCTGACAGAGGGAATTACACCTGCTTTGTTCACCGTGACTTGGATTATGACGAGGCTGTGGTGGAGCTGAAGGTGACAGGTCTGTAGTGCGTGTCCCTGGTACCTCGCTTGTAGCCAGCGCTCCCCTTCCCTGTCCTTCTTCCCTGTCCTTCTTCCCTGTCCTTCTTCCCCGTCCTTCTTCCCAGCAGCAATTTCAGGTGGTTGCTTTGGAAATAGGGGTTTTATTAAGTCCTGTGGTTGAAAATACCAAGAACATCTGAGAGAGGTAAAATATTGCCTACTGAGTGGCTCCGGAAGGAGCTCGTGAGATACGCTGCCTCCTTCAGAAGGGTTCTTGATATAGTTTTCTTTATATAAATGGGTGTAAGAAAAAAAATTGGCATTGCATAATAAAGTAAGAATGTCTTGGTTCGTGCTTTTATATTTCAATATCCAGGCCTGCAGATTATTTTGCTGCAGTAGAAGCCTCTGGAGGAGATCTTTGAGTTATGTGAAAAAGACTGTAAGAAATGTCCTGACTCCAGGTGACGCTTCTCTTTAAAAAAAAAACCTGGGATTTGTCTATGTTGAAGTTCATCCCTTCTTGTCAGGGAGAGGACCGGCCAGGCCACCTTATTCCCCGCTATTGGGCATCCCGCGGGATCACCTGGGGTCTCTGTTTTCCCGCAGCCAGTGGCTCTGCCCCGCTCATCGCGCTGGAGCGGTACCAGGGCGGGGGGATCCGGGTGGCCTGTCGCTCGGCCGGCTGGTACCCCCAGCCCCAGGTGCTGTGGCAAGATTCCCGCGGGCGGCATCTCCCATCCCACTCGGAAAGCGTTACCCAGGACGAGAGCGGCCTCTTCGCGGCGGAGAGCAGCATCATCCTCACCAGGGGCGCGTACCAGAACCTCTCCTGCGCGGTCCGACATGCCCAGCAGGGCCAAGGACGGGGATCCCCTTTCTACATATCAGGTGAGCAGAGGACGCGGGCGCTGCCCTGTTAATGTTCCCCGATGGAGCTGCCTTCGGAAAGCGCCGCCGGCAGAAAACCTCAGGTGCCTTTCGCGGGCCGTGTGTGCTCAGTGCATCGAGTGCATTTGGCAGCGGCGTTTGTGCGGGTGTGCTGCCAAAATTCACTGGTTCTGTCTCGAGGTGCGGGTTTGGCGGGGGGGGGGGGAAAAGGCAACCCCCATTGCAGCAGAATTTCTGCAGACACCTGGGTTAAATACAAACATTCATAACGCTGGAACCAAACAGAAAAGGAGAAAGTAACCCATGCCCTTAGTCTCACCTGCTGTGAAATCCTGTCCCACTGGTTTGGTATGAGAAATAAACTGCCATGGCTCATTTTAGCATCGGCATATATTGAATATAGTTTATTTTTTCCTTGTCAAACAGAAAAGCTCCCTTTTTTTTTTTACTGGAGGATTGATTTGGGGTGGGGAATGTGTCAGAACAGAGATGCAATGGTGATCTGGACCAACCATACGCAAAACTGCACTGCGGGATCCCGTGCTTTCCAGCTGTATCCTGCTCCTTTTCTGCTTTGGGAATGAACAATTCGGAGAGAATTTACTTCCCCAAATACCCGTCCCTGTCTCCTGGTGATACTGCTCGGCACTGGGGTGTTGCTGTGGGTGTTACCCTGTTTCTGATCCTACGCTGCCTAATGAAATACAATAATTTTTTGCCAAAGGAGAAGAAAGCATGATTTAACTAGAAATAATTTGGTGAGAAGTCCCTTTTCCCTTCAAGCCCGTCCCCCACCACGTATGCAGCCAGAATGTCATCAGCCCGGAACAAGTGCTAACTTGACAAAATGTGGGGTGTGTTGTTTTTTTTTTTAATTATTATTTTTTGTCAGTTTGTGGAGTAGCGTTAAGGAGCTGGTTTTCACCCTCGAGGGGATTCAGACGTGCTTGGGATAAGCTTGTATGAAACAGAAACAATCAACCTCCCGCTGCTGCTTGCGGAATAACCCAACACCTTCGGGCACCTTATTTTTCAGATCCCTTTTTCCAAAACGCCCGTCCTTGGATGATCGCCCTGTGCGTGGTCCTGCTTGCCGTGTTCGCGCTCCTTCTTATTGCCGTTTATCTGTTTAAAATTAAAGGTATCATCCCGGCGCGGTGCTTGGGGAGGGGGGCTGGGCGGCCGCTGCCTTCGGCCACCCCCGGTTTTGAGAGCCGGGTGGGTTTGGGATGTGTCGGGGTCTTGTCTTGGCGTCTGGGACACAGGGGTGGTGCCAGGGAGCTTCAAGAGCCAGACGTTTCATTTCTGGCAAGAAAAGAAAGGATGTTTCTCCGACAAAAAGGCTAGCAAAGAAGGGAGCGGGCATTAACGCGGCGTGCGCCAGGCGTTCCTCTGCCGGCAGAAATGGAGCAATCCTTTGCCCGGCCCTGCAAAGCCACGCCGGCAGGGCTTGGTCTCCCTCTGAACCCCCCCCCCAGGGGATAAATGAGACAGAGGACTAAAGGATACAGAAATCCTGCGTTTCGTACCAGGCGGCGGTGATGGTGCAGGCACTGCAGCGCTTTATGCCTTGCAGGCAGCTGTAGCTCCCGCTGCGGTTTAATCAGTCCTCTTTGGAAGGGGTGATTTTTTTAAAAATTATTATTTTTTTTTTCCCCCTTTTCTTTCATAGGAAAGCAGGAGAAAAAAATAGGTAAGCTTTGCTTTCTGTTTTCCAGACACTGGAGGATTCCCTCAAATGGCAGAATTCCTGGGGCACGTTTCTGGGGGATGTTGGGGGGGGGGGACGGGGAGGAGAATGGTTTGGCTGGTAACTATAGAAAATTGTGAAATGATGAAATGATGAAGTGTTGTAACTTTAAGGAAGAATCGTTGCAGAACCAAAGCAAGTGTGAACAGATGTTGTGCCAACAGTGAACTTGGCTTTTCAAAGGGCTCTCACGGTTCCTCCCAAAACTGGAGGAAGATTTGGGGTAGCACGTTTGGCGCTGCAGGGGGTTCAGCTTTGTCTCAGTACTGACAAACCCCAGGGGCGGGCTGGTGGGGCAGCACTGAAGGTGAAGTTTAGCCCCCGCTCCCTCCTTGTCAATGCAAACCTGCCCCTTGGCCGCGGCCGCGGGGCTGGAGCCGGAGCCGGAGCCAAGGTCTCCATCAAGGCAGCGCTGGCCACTGCCCCAGGTGGGTCCAGGGAGGGTGGGCAAGATCTCCAAAAGCCTTGAGGAGCTCCTGGGCTGAAGCTCTTCCACCATGAGGAATTTTAGCCTCCTCCCCACCCCAACAATCGTACCGCTGAAAAAGGACTTGGCCTTGGTGGTGATGTTCTCTCCTGGTTTTGCTTTTCAGCGATGCAAGAGGCAGCACTGCGTAAGTCCCGCTCCCCCGTCTTCCCGGTGACATCCCCTGTGCAAACGTTCCGGCCTTTTTATTCATCCTCTCGCCCCCCTCCAAATGTTCTTCTTAGGCAGATTCTTTACTCCTGCCCAATAATATGAAAATTCACTCTGAAAAGTCATCACCGTTTTTTCCCTGAGTGGCTGTCAATGTTTTTTAACATTCTCATTTTAATTTAAGTAGTGAAATTGCTCTGAAAAGTTACTGGGTTTTAGGGGAAGAGTACAGAAACTTAAACTGTTGCGAATTTTCTTATAAAAATCTAGATTGCCTGATTACCAGGAAATATAAAAAAAAAAAACCCACCAAACAACAAATCAACACCTGAAGAGGGTGTTTTTTGTTTGGGTTTTTGCTTGCTTGTAGCAAAATGCCACCAAATAGTTATTTGACTATTAAAAATGAGCTCTTGCTCAGCTGGTGCCAATAAAAGTGGACGGGGAAGATAAATGCAGGTCAGCTCGGGGGGGACCGTGAGCACCCTGGCAATCGGAGTACGAATCAGCCCCCCCCCCCCTGCCCCCATCACAGCCTCCCCTGGCCTGTGGGGTCCTTCAGCTGCGATCCCAGGGAAGGGACGGTGCCAAAGAGTAACTCGTGTGTGTTTCTGTCTGTCGTTCAGGGGCCCGTGATGCAGAGATCGGTGAGTCTGCTTCTCTTCCTTGCAAAGGATTTTTGGTTTTTTTTTTTTGTAGGCTCTGTTTAGGGCGGTGGGATTTGGTTGTTGTTGCGTTTTTTTTTTTTTTTTTTTTTCTTTTTCCCTTTCAAAGTGTGAAGTGAATTGAAAAGTGATGGGGGATAGGGGTAAAAGGAGAGAGTGAAGTTGAGAATCAAAAAATTAAAGAAGACTGAAGATGCTGTCTGGGGCGGGGGCTGGATGACTGCAGTGGCAGCGCAGGCGGGGTGAGAGTGCCCTGCACACCCTCGCTACTGGCACCGTGATTTGGTGGAAATGCCGTGCAACAGGTCCCCTTGGGGGCAAGGGACCTCCCAGAGACCTCTTCCCACCCCGCATTTGAGCAGGAGAACCTGCCCCATCCCCTGCGGAGCAGAGCTGCAGCCTTGGGGTGGGCGAGGGCACTGGGTGAAGCCCCCCCCTCCTGCACAGGTGGGTGGTTATGGGAGAGGTTACGTCCAGATCAACGTCCCACAGCCCATTTGTGCTGATTTATCTTGTTTTGCAGAAAAGCAAGCCGAGGAGCTCGGTGAGTATCATTCTCCTCCCTGCGTGGGAGACTTTTTGGTTGGGCCGTGCTCTCGTCAGGGTTTTGCAGGTCTGCCCCAGTTTTGGTTTTCCTGTTGGGAAAGGAAGAGGTAGCAGATACTGAACTCGTTTCAGAAATGTTCTTCTCCTTTGCTCTCTGTGTGTTTTTGAGCTATTCCCTGTAATCCTTCTATAGTAAGAAGAAAATGCTTTCAGTTTTCGAAGCGAGTACAAACAGACCATAAATATCTGTCCGAATTGGGACGGGCAGCGTGGTTATATGTGTGGAAAATGGATGGGGCAGCTCCGCGTAGCTCGATGTTGCAGTTTCGGAGTTGCATGCTGCGAGAAGACTTTCCCCAACACAGCAACAATTCCGGAACCGTGCAGCTAGGCTGGCGTCTCCTTATCCTCAGCTAATCCAGCACAAGTGTGTTCAGATTACATCTCATCTCTGGTTTGTGTTTTGTTTTGTTTTGTGTTGTTTTGGTTTGGTTTTTTTGTTTTGTTTTGTTTTGTTTTGTTTTGTTTTTAAAGCATGGAGGAGATACGCAGTGCCGATAGAAGAAGGTAATTAAAGTTTGGTCTTTCAGGGTGCTCAATCATCTTCCCTGCTTTAAGCTCCCTTCCTGGTAGTTCCCCTCCTGCAGCGCTGCTGGTGGGACTGGGGGTGCTTCTGCCAGCCCTCACTTTACGGGAGGAAGCGTTAACACTCAGGCTCCTTGTTCCTTTGGTGCCCTAAAACACCGGTGCCCCATTTTCGGGCAAATCTGGAGAGTCCTCAGTGAGCAGTGCTGGGCACATTTTAGAAACGTGGGGACTTTTTCAGCCTGGAGGTATCTGCTGACAGTCCTCTCCCCACCCTGCTCGATGTCGTCTCTCTGCTTAATTTTCTGTTCCTTGCACTGATGTTGTTACCTTGTGCAGCTCGCCATGCCGCAGTCTGCCAGCTATCGCTTGCACCCTTTTTCTCCTTCCTTGTGCAGCCCCGGCAAAGGTCTCTCCCAGGGTGAGCTCTGCCGTGATGTGTTGACTCCATCTCTCCTGCAGTGAAGGTTGTTCTGGATCCGGACACAGCCCACTGTGATCTTGTCCTGTCTGACGACTGCAAAAGTGTGAAGCGACAAGACACGCGGCAGGACATCCCCGACATCCCGGAGAGATTTAACCCGTGGCGCTGCGTGCTGGGCCGTGAAGGCTTCACCTCGGGGAGACACTACTGGGAGGTGGAGGCGGTGGATGGAGGAGGATGGACTGTGGGGGTCTCTAGAGAAGACGTGAAAAGGAAAGGCGAGATCGAGTTTAAACCGGAGGAGGGCATCTGGGCAGTGGGGCAGTGGGCAGGGCACTTCCAAGCTCTCACATCCCCTAATCGCACTTTCCTTCCTGAAATCCAGACTCCCAAGCGGATTCGTGTCTCTCTGGATTATGAAGAAGGACGGGTGGCATTTTTCAGTGTTGATGAGGAGATTCCCATCTTCACATTTCCATTGGTTTCGTTTGAGGGAATAAAAGTCCGGCCTTGGGTCTGGCTGGGTCCTGGGACGTGGCTCAAAATGTGGCCCTGATGAAAAGGAGCGAGTAAGAGAAGGCTTTTTTAGGGCACCTCAGTAGTTCAGACTCACAGAAAGATTTAGGTGGGGAGGAAGTTGTGGAGGTTTCTTTTGTAACCCCCTGCTCACCACAGGGCTAACCTCAAACCTGCCTTAGGTGTTTCTGGACCTTGTTCAGCTGGACTATGTAGGAGCTCCAAGGGTGGACACCTCGTTTCCTCTCTGCACGTCCACCCCGGAGCTGCACCTCTCTCACGTGGAAGAATTAAGCCTTTATGTTTGTCAGAGTTTCCCCAATTGCAACTTGTCGCTGCTGCCTTTCATCCTCGCTCTCTGCCTGTTGAACAGCACTTCTACCGAAAGGACACTCCCACCACAGGGATCACTTTTTAAATGCACAGAATAAAGTTACTTCAGTAGGATTCGGCTGTATGCGTGTCAGCACCAAATGTCTGTGTCCGAGGCGTTGTTCCCACCTCCTTTTAGCCTGTGGGGAGTTGCAGGGGATTTTGAGAAAACGCCTCACCACGTCCTGCAGGAGGCAATGAAGGCATGTCCGTGGGATGAGTCCAGGGCTGTGCTTGTCCCCGGGCCTGCCCCCCCCACGAGCCCAGGTGACGATCTCACCTGGAGACATCTAAGACGGTGAGATGGATTTCCACCTTTGGTCGCTCATTGTAGGGAAGGAAAAGTTGCTTTTGTTTACAGTGCTGAGGACCTGGAGCAGGCTCAGAATGTCCCATGTGGGCTGAAATGAAGCTGGAGAAATGAAAAATTCATATGAAGGGCATCTCGTATTGAGGCGTGTTTTCAGGCAGCTCTGGTTTACTTTGCTGTAGTGCAAACTGCCACCTGCAAGGGGAGAACAGAAGTATGTGCTTCCTCTGAGGCCAGACACGCTTTCGCACCACATTCAACGGATGTCCAGCAAGCATGGACCATTCCAAGGGAAGGCGTCACCATTACTGCTGAACTCACAGGCTTCTCAGGAACAAAAGAGGATGCACTTGCGTGTGTGCCAGGGTAGGTCCAGTTCATGCTTAGCTCAGGGCAGCTCCATCCTCCCACCAGGGAGGAGCCCCAAGGGAGCAGCTCAAAGATGCTATTAGAGCTTTCACCTTTCTCTCCGGGCTTGCCCAGCCCCCAGGAGTACTGCTCCCAGAGGTTGGTGGTCATGTCTCAGCTCTGTTCCTTACGGTGCACAAGGACTCCTTGGGTCTTCTCCTTCTCTTTCTCTTGTCCTTCTGCTTCAGGGGCTGAAGCGGGTGGGGTGAAGGTCCTTTTGAAGGTTCAGGGTGTCCTAGTGCATTCATCCACCTGGAAAAGGGAGACAGAGAGGCACAAGCAATGATAAGGGCTGTGGGTTGGGAATGCGCGGCCATGGCACGGAAGAGCAACTGGTGGTGTCGTAGGGGATGCTCTGGGTCCAGGGTGAGGATAAGAGTAGTGCTGTGGAGGAGGGGAAACCACATGAAGGCTTAATCCCTGGGATCCTATGAGAAGACCCTCTCCCTTCCTGTCCCTGCTTTCTGTTGGAAATTGCTGATGGAGAATCAAAAAACAGCCCCCCAGGTTCTCCCTCAGCTGCTGCCTCCAGCTCTCTTACTGCAAGCTGAATTAAAATGCCCCTGCAGCGAGCGGGCTGGGGACGAGCGAGAGACTGGGAGAGGACATGGGGGGCAGCTGGCCTCAATGGGCCGGAGGGATGTTCCATTCCATGGAGCGTCATGCTCAGCAATAAAACTTGGGGTGGGGGGTGTGAGGGATTTTTCAAAGTAGCGTTGCTCGAGGACTGGTTGGGCATCGAGCTGGTGGGAGGTGGTGAGCGAATGCTTTTGCATCGCTTTTTTTTCCGCTCTCTGTTTCCTTCACTCATTAAACCGTCTTTATCTTGACCCACAAGGGGTTTTTATCTCACTTTTGCTTTCCCAGTTCTCTCCCCCATCCTGCTATAGAGGTAGTGCTTAGCTGTTGGCCAGGGTTGACCCACCACAATCCACAGAATGGAAAACCAGTAGAAAACTAATATCTCCCCTCCTCTGTAGCATATCCCCTGGCAGCTTTTGGATGACCCTCCAGCCCTGTAGTCCAAGATGCTCTGCAGTGACCTATGGGCCGGGGTGGTGGAGACAGCTTGGCTGCAGGAGCAGACAGCAGGAGGAACTGCAAAACCGAGCTCCTTCCTCTTCCTCTAATCTCCTTGCCTGGCCTGTGCTGCAGCTTCTCCCACAAATGTTAAAGCTGCCTCACAGCTCTCCAGAAGAGCCATCCCCATTTTTCCTGGCAAGCTAGAAAGAAAGGATCCCTCGTCTACACCATGAACAACTAGCTGAGGTAATGTGCAGAAACTGTTTCTCGCTGGTATGCCAACTAGGCATCTTGAGGTGCCTCAAGGATTGAGACCCAGAGCGTGCTGAGAAAGAGCCGCCTTGAAGCAGAGGAAGGGGCAGACATTTGTGCAAGGGACCCTTTTCCCAGGATGTAAAAAGGTGCAAGGGCTCGTCTCGGGTGCAGCCCTCCCCCCTTCACTGCGCAGAAGCAAGAAATTATGGAGCCGGTCCCCAGGTTGAGGCTTTTCCAAGGACTGGTGTGGCAGCCCAGTTGAAGCGAGGGCTGTGCTAAGGACAGGAGATGGGTTTGGCTGCTCAGGAAGCCGCATCTCCCTTCCCACAGCTGTGCCTGCTGATAGAGGGCCTGGGCAGCGCTGCCACCAGCACCGCCACCAGACCAGCACCGGCTCCTCGGGCAGGAAAGCAAAGGATGGAGGGTCCATGGGTGAGTCCCAGGGAACTGGTGTCCATCAGGGGCTGGGTACTCCGGGTAGCCACATCTCTGCATGGGAAGCTCTTTTCATGGGATTCCTACCTTGTGAACCCAAATCAGGCAGAGGGCTCAGATGGTGTTGGGTAAGAGCATAATCAGGGAGCTTCTTCCAGCACACGGCTTTTCTGGGCTGGGGTGGGTGTGGGTGTGCAGGGACGTGAACACCGTGGAGCTATTGCTTTTGCAGTGGTGAGGGCAGCAATGCCACCCCGGCAGAGGAGGCACCACCGTGAGGACGTGTGTGCATCGGGTTCTCCCTTCCGTGGAGGAGGATGAGGCGAGCAAAAGGGCAGAGACGGTGTCTCCTTGCTGAACCTCCTGCCCTCCAAGGACGAGATGACAGGGTGGGTGCTGGCAGTAGCTGTGGGACTCATCTCTCCCTTCCATCCTCCCAGGGAGGAGATGTGGGGCTCAGAGGGCTCCCAAAGGGTCTGGTGGGGGATGCCAGCTCTCTTACAAATGGTGCTTGCGTGGACAGAAAGGTGACCTGTAGGTGCATGCCTGCCTGTGCCTACACCTCTTGGCTCTCCCCTCCAGGCCATGAGGGTCCTTGCCATGCTCCTGCTCATCCTCCTGGCCCTGCTGCCTCCAGCCAGCACCACCAACCCAGGCCAGCCCTGCCTGTCGGAGATGAACAAGGTCAAGGACATCCTGGAGGTGAACTGCACAGGGCAGGGTCTCAGCGCGGTGCCCCCAAACCTGCCTGGGGACACGGGCATCCTGCTGCTCAGTGCCAACCGCCTGGTGTCCCTCTCCACTGACACCTTCCTGCCCCTCGCCCAGCTGCAGGACCTCGACCTGTCTGACAACGGGCTGGTGGCTCTGCACACTGGGGCCCTGTTGCCGTCCCTGAGGGAGCTGATCCTCTCTCGCAATGCCCTGGGGGCTCTGCCCGCCCTGCAGGGCCTGCCCGCGCTCACCCGCCTGGCTGTGGCCCACAACAGCCTGGCGGCGCTGGCCCCAGGGGCTTTCCTCACTGTGCAGCGGCTGCAGGACCTGGACCTGCGAGGGAACCAGCTGCGGACACTGCCCCAGGAGGCCTTTGTGGGTCTGAGGGCACTCAAGGACTTGGACCTCTCAGACAACCTCCTGGAGGAGCTCCCCAAGGAGCTGCTGCAGGGTCTGCAAAAGCTGGAGACCCTCTGGCTTTCAGGGAACCGCCTGCGGACCCTGCCTGCCGGCTTCTTCCCTGAGGGGCACCTCTTCGCCTATGTCTTCCTCACTGAGAACCCCTGGCACTGCGACTGCGACCTGCGCTACCTGCGGTCCTGGATCTTGCAGAATGAGGGCAGTGTCTACCAGCCGGAGCGAGGCCTGGAGAAGACAAAGGTGGAGGTTGCCCCGGAGAAGGTGCTGTGCCACAGCCCCCCTGAGCATCAGCGGAAGCCCGTTATCCGCTTCAAACCCAACTGCCGCAATGTGGGGGATATGGATGAGGAGGAAGAGGATGACTATGATGATGAGGAAGAACCAATGGAGAAAACTATCACGATCCCCTTCTCCCCCAGCCATCCATCCATCCCCAGAGAACAAACTACTGTTCCCCATGTTATCTGGTCTCCCCTCGTTACTGCAGAACCTCACCTCATCTCTGCCCTCACCCCAAGCACTTCGCTTGCAATGCCTGCAAGCACCAGAGCTCCCAGCACCACCACTCCTGCGCCAGCCAGTCCCACCATTACCCCCACACAGACCCCCAGCACTGCTGCCGTTCTCACTGCTGCTCCCGCCAGCACCCCGCACAGATCCGCCACCCTCGTCTCCACCACCTCACTGCCAACCGCTGTGAGCACCAGATCTCCCAGCACCAGCAGCCATCCCCAAATGGCCCTCACCGCCAGCACCACCAACGCCCTTGCCACTCTCATGGTGTCCACGGGCCCGTTTTCCACCACCTCCACAGCAGTGCCTTCTACTGCCGCGCCAGAGGCCTCTTCCATTGTCAGATCTTCATCTCCTCCTCTGACATCGACCACACCAATCGTCTCCACCACCATGCTTTCCACTCATGCCCCAACGCCGCCAGCTCCCCTGGACACCACACGCTTCACCCAGTCTGCACCATCCCCTCCACCTGTCCCCCTCTGCCCATGCTCCATCCATGCTCCACCATGGCTGGACGTACCCATGCTGCACTCGCGCGCAGGTGGGGAGGGTCCGCAGGGCGGGCAGTGGGTGCTGAGGCATTGCTGTCTATTGCGCTGGGTGCTCTACCTGGCTTCCTTGGCTTTGCTGGTCCTGACTGTGCTGGCTCTAGCGGGCTGGCTGGTGTGGATGTGTCTGATGGGACGGCCCTCCTGGCAGAAGTCCCTGCAGACCCAAGAGGTGCAGTATCCACTGCTGAGGCGGAGGGAGTCAACACGAAGCCCTGTGATGCATCTCAGCAGCTTCAAAAGCCCCCTCCAGCGCCCCATGTTCTGTACCATCAAGGAAGTAGAGTTGTGCCCAGAGGTCACTTACTGCACCATTAAAGACCTGGGGATACAGCGCAGTCCTCCTGCAAGTTCCTCCTTCTGCACCACAAAGGAGCTGTGGGTCCACCATAGGCCTCTGAATGCTTCATTCACATCTTTCTCCAGGAAGCTGAAGGTGACAAACCTCAGCTCCCTGAGGACCCCTTCTGCTTACAGCCTGGACAGGGGTGTCAAGGCCATTGGTGATGTCAGAGTGAAATACGCTGGCAACACCTTGTAAATGCTTCTGTGTGTTTAGAGAAAGAGACTGGGGGGGGGTCATGTCTCTGCTTCACGT
The DNA here is from genome assembly GCA_947846985.1 of Fratercula arctica. NCBI lineage: Eukaryota > Metazoa > Chordata > Aves > Charadriiformes > Alcidae > Fratercula > Fratercula arctica. Next base: position 3,181,740 of record CANTUZ010000022.1, on the reverse strand, counting down.
ACCCTCATTTTACAAGGGAAAGATCTGCTTGCCCATATGGAAGTCAGCCAGCTCCTTCCCCTGGTATTACCCTCCCACACTCTGAGGTTTCTGTGTCTGAAATAATTAGTTGGGTACTTGTCGGGGAGAGATGCCCTAAACTGGTTGTGGGATGATTGCTGGAGGTGACTTAGAAACTAAAGTTATATTCACATTGCAAGAAAAGGTACAGCGTTGGAGGAACTTCCAGGGTGGAGTGCGGCTGATAAGCAATGAATGTGTTCCCCTGCAGTTCCCTAGGCCCTGCAATCTTAGAGTCAGCAGATTCTAAGGTGGAAAAAACCTGCATAGAGAGCGGGATGGTACCAAGATATCGTAGCCAAACTCTGCCTCAGCACAGGGAATGGGAACTTACAGCGCTGTGAATACTGATAAGCTGCATCATTGTTACCCTGAGCCAACAATTTCTTATTTTTTGTAGAACTCACGCCCTTAAGTTGAACTTTGCTCATTATAATGTCATTATAATACCAAAACACACCTCTGTCCTAAAGGCTACCCACCTCCAAGCTGTGACTACCCCTCACTGTGTCTGCACTCTGAATTTTTGCTAGTCTATACCTATAAATGCGAAGGGAGGACATTTTACACCAATCATAACAAAGGTATGTATGACTAGAGTCATCCAAGCTCCACCTGAAAAGTAAAAAGTAGTATAAAGATGGCTTAAGAATAGCGAGATATTGGGGAAGATACCGTCGCAGACAAGTCAGGAAGACACCATCACGAACCACCGCTGACTTCTGGCACCAGTTGAAAGGCTGAGCCTCTCTTCCCCCCCGCTGGGACACCGATTGGGTGAGATCCAAACACTCAGCCGTACCCAGTGCTTCCCCGGGAAACTTAGAAATCTCTGTATAGAGTTCTTCTATGCTACTGTGTTACTCAAGTTGGTTTATGCTGCTATATTACTTGCACGTGCTTTGCAGACAGTGTATTGTCAACGACAATCCAAAAGACTCTGCGATTCTGTGGCTTCAATAAACCGCACTATTCATTGATCTAGCTGTGAGAGTTCTCATTGAACGCGACCAAACTTCTTAAATCTGGCTGTGCCAGTTCATTCAACGCGACTAGACCGAAAGTGAATCCCGCTATTGTGCATCCGGAATCATGGTAGATCAATACACTGAATGCGACTGGACCTATAGTGCCGAATTGGGCATCATTCAGGACCCCACAAGCCCTCCCAAACTCCCTAAACAGCACACAATGCCCAACAAAGCCTCCCATTAACACTCTAATCCCCCCAGGACCCTCCTAAATCCAACCCACGGGACCCAAAAAACCCTCAATATCCCCCACAGGGAGCCCCAAAACACCCATGGGAACCCCCCCAACTTCTATTGACCTCTACATGGTTTCATACGTGGTCCTAGCTGCTAGAACTGGGGCTTTTCTAGAGACTGCCAGCGGCCTTGCGTTTTTTCTTGTTGTATGGGATGGAAAATGCAAATACTGAATGGGAAGATGATGAGGATTCTGTTGCAGTGCCTGTATTCCCAACAAAACTTCCAATCCTGCGGCATTCGTGGCATTTTTACTGGCATTGGTGGAAAGAGGCGGTTTGCATTTTTCGGTTCCCTTCGGCTTTCTGGCTGGCTTTGCAAATGTGGCTGGTGCTCTGTGCTCTGAGGAAATGTGGGCCTTCAACCTGGTGGCGCTGCTGCTTCAAAGCGCTAGCCCTTGAGAGAGCTTCTGTTCAATGCAAGTGTTTGGCGGGTACCGAGCTTCCAAGGCGACGCTGGCCAGAAGTTCTCTTTTCTAGCTACGGTCGGTGTTGCTGGCAAGAATGCCTTACCATGAGCAATAGACGCTGCTGCTTGGTTTGAAAACTTGCTTTCTTGGTCTATTTTCCTCTTTGCCAAAAGCGTCTTTGCTTTCTTTTCCAAGCTTGGGCCCTTTTCCAGTCCTGGTCCCCCCCATGTCTGTGATGTCATTATGGGGCACGTTCCAGAGCCAGCAGGCGGGCGGGGGTTCTGCTATGACGCTGGAGGGAGGGCAAGGACACAGTGCTGTCAGCACCCCACAGAGGGAGAAGCATCTCCCACCGCCTCAGGCTTCGAGGTGGGCGATAGCTTGCCTCACACCGCAGACTCCTGCTCCTCAGCCAGGGAGAGGAAGATGAGTGCTGTGGCTTGCACCGCCTTCCACGGGCTTTGCCCAGAAGGGAAGCCAAGCGATGTGATCATCAGCGTGGACGGCATTGAATTCAATGCGCACAAGCTGGTCCTCTCTAACTGCAGTCCATACTTCAGGTGAGGGCTTGAAAGAGGAGGGGATGGGGCCAACCAGTGCCTCCTGCTCCGTGCCACGCCGTGCCTTGGTGTATCTCCGGCGCTTCCCTTGGCACTCCGACTCTCCTCCAGCAGTTCCCCCGAGGCCTGGTCCCTCCCCAGGCACCCAAATTCCTCCACGAGCTGGAAGTGGTGCCTGAGGAAGGCCCAGCTGCGGTGCGGGGCTGGGAGCGTGGCCAGCCTGGCTGCTCTGCTGGCAGGTGGGAGGTTTTCCTTCCCCACACCCCGGTACTCTCTGCCGTTCTTGGGGAAGCAAGGTGCCCACTCGCCCTGTGGCTCCTGTGGCAAACAAGCGGCTAGTAAAGCCTTCCTTCATCCAACTCCACGGCCTCCCAGCGTGGCTGCTGCTAATGTCCCACTGGGTGCCCGGGGAAGGGGGCACAAGGGATAAGGGGCTCAGGGTTTCACACGGCAAGGCCGCTTTCCACCCCAGCAGCACTCTTTTGGTTTCCTCAGGGCTTTGTTCTCCAGCAACTGGAGCAATGCCCAGAGCAACCTCTATCAAATCCCCGGCGCTTCCCCTGAAACGATGGGGCTCATCATGGAGTACGCCTACACCGGCACAGTGCCCGTCACGGAGGACAACGTTGAAAGTTTGCTCATGGCGGCAGACCAGTTCAACGTCCTGGGCATCGTCAGCCTGTGCTGCGAGTTCTTAAAAGCCCAGCTGTGCTTCGAAAACTGCGTCGGCATCTGGAGATTCACCGACTACTACTCCTGCGCTGACCTGCGAGAAGCAGCCCACGAGTTCATCCTGCACCACTTGGAGGAGGTGACCAGGGTGTCCTCAGAGTTTCTGGAGCTCTCCTTCAATGACCTGGAACGCCTGCTGGAGAAGGAGGAGCTCCCTGTGAGAGAAGAGGCCATGTTCCAGGCCGTTCTGAAATGGGTTGCTCATGACCTGCCCAACAGGAGGCAGCACGTTGTGTTCTTCCTGAGCAAGGAAGGCTGGAGGAGTGGACAGAAGGGATTTTTCTTCTTAAAATAAACTCCCTGTTTCTGACAGGCAAGACTTTGCCTATCACTTGTGAAGTCGTCCCTTCGCAAGGGTAGGAAGCTGTAGTCCCTGTTCCCTGGACTCACACGTCCCTCATCCAAATCTGCAAGTCCCATTTCTATCCGTTTCACAGGAACTAGATTTTCATCAGTGTCCCAGAAGGTCCTGTTGACCAGCTCCTTGAAGAGCTGGAAGTTTGCTTGCCTACAACTCGGGGTCCTGACTTTCCTCTTCCCCCTGACACCCACAGCCTGTGGGTGGGACTGTGAACTCCACCAGTGCCTGACCACCTCACCCCATCCCTCTGCCTTGGGGTGTTGTCCCACCGCTTGTCACGGGCAGGCCTGATATTGTCCCCCTCCCCCTTCCAGCCTCCTTCAAGGCTCTGTCAATGAAGCTCTGCTCACTCAGGAGCAAAAACTCTCTTCCCGCTTTCGCAAAGGGGAATCCGATCTGTCGCCAGCAAGCCTCGTGCTGTGCATGCCGCCCCATTCTCCAAAACCCCCAAATGATGTGGGTGACACCAGCCAGGGAGCCATGTCTTAATAGACTCTGTCCCTCTGTCTCTTCCCATGCTGCTGCCCGCAGCTGGAAGGGGAGAGGAGAGAATATCCTGTGCTCCACATTCCCTTCCCAACCATCCGGAGGCCCTGCAGTCTCTTTGCATGGCCGCTGGGCTCTGCATTGCGGTTGCATCGCCATCCACATGGAAGAGCAGGAATGGGTAATAGTCTGAGGGTGGGACCAGGCTGGCAAGTTTCCTAGTGGTGGCCTCAACCCAGGCCCCAAGGAGGCAGCAGACTTCCCGAAGGGAAGGGTCTGTCCAGCAGAGTGGACCCGCTGTTCCCCTCAGCAGGGAGTCGCCTCCAACTCTGACCCATTTTTCCTTCCCTGTCAAGGTGGCCGTGATATGGGGGGTAGGCCTTTCTGACCTGGGGAACACCTCTGGTGAAGATGGACCCTCATCCCCATCTTCATCCCTTGACTGGCCTTCCCCATCCAGCGCCTCCTACCTGTGATACAGAGGCACCTGGGAAGGTAGGCTGGGCAAGGAGGGGGTTCTCCTGCCACCCTGGCCGTGGACTTGCCTCCATTGACCCCTCTCCTTGAAGCTGGTGTCTTCAGCCCGGCACGGGGAGGTTGCAAGATCCCTTTGGTCTTGTTGCGTTGTTTCTTTTTTCTGGTGGCTGTTCCTGTTTCTGTCTCAGGGAGGGCAGAGCACGATTCCAGCAGCCTATCACTTTCTTGGACTCCCTGATGACCCCAAAACCTCCCAATACCCCTCTGTAGATACCCCAAAACCAACATGGCACCCCCACAACCCCTCCCAAATCCCCTCAGGAGCCCCTTCCCCTTCCCGCTTTCAGAAACAGGGGTGTAGAAAACACACACCCAAGACACACGCACACCCTCCACCATGCCCAATGAACACAGGCACCTCGTGCCCTCCACCCGTAACTCCCCAGGCGACCCAGGCACGAGGCAATGCTGGTCCCCACCACCACCCATCCAGGACTCTCAGGCTGTTGGTCTCCTGCTCCCCTTTTCCTTGTGAGCAGCAGCTGGATGTCTGCGTTCCCCAGCAGAAACAAGACGCAGACGGGCCGTCAGGAGCCACTTTTATTTAATCCAAGTATGGGGGGGGAAATTTGGGAAACCCAGTGAAGGGCTCGGTGCAGGGGAGTGTAGGGCGGCAGTGTAGGGAGTCTTTGTGTCCCACGGGGTCCCCACAGTCTAAGGCACGTACCCTGGGCGTGGGGGGGCATTGCTGGGAATCACAGGAGGAACCCATTCTGGGGAAGGGATCTGGGGGCAATTTTGTTCCATAGATGTGCCCATGGATGCTACCTGGGGATCCCAGTATGGGGTGCAGAGGTTTTCAGCCCCTCTAAGTATCATTGGGGGTGTCAGGTGATCTCGAGGGGTCCTCAAGGCAGGTGGGGCCACGCAAGGCAGGGGGTACAGTGAGGACACAAGCCTGGAGGTCAGTATAGGCATGGGGCAAAGTGCCCCGAGTGATCCAGCGCCGGGTGCCTGGCTGGTAGGCATGGATCAAATGGGTGTCCCGGTAGGTCTCATGACTGTACCCTCCCAGTACAAGCAGTTCCCCCCCCAGCACAGCTGCACCCCCAACTACATGGGCATGGGGCAGGGGGCTGAGGAGGACCCAGATGTCCAGCTTGGGGCTGTAGACCTCAAAGGCCAGCTGGTCCCTGTAGCCAGTCTGCCCATCCCGCTGGCACAGCCCCCCAGCCACATAGAGCTGCCCACCCGCCTCCTCCATGATGTGGCCAGCTCGCTGACCATTCATGGGGGCCAGAAGCTTGGCAGGCGCACCTGGGATGTAGCGCAGCAAGGACGCCTGGCACTGGCTTGCCTCATCACACCCCCCTGACACGTAGAGGGCACCATCCAGGGCACACGCTGCATGCCCACACAGAGCCGTCGGCAGGGCCTGGCACCTCCTGGACAAGGAGAGAGAGGGAAGGGTGAAGGGCAGGTTAAGCAGGGCTTAAGTCTCATGGTGACTGCCTGCCCAGGGGCTCCTCAGTGGCAATGCTGGCCAACACCCAATGAACCCCAGTGGCAGCATCAGCTAACACATAATGGATGCCCAAGGGGCGTCACCGTTCAACTCTTTGTAGACCCCAAAAGATGCCGTTGGTCAACCCACAGTGGACTCCCTCAATGGACGATATTGGCCAACACCCAACAGAGCACCTAATGAACATAGCTGGAGATACTTAAATGATGTGTCTCATTGGCAGATGGCCAACAGACCCTCAGTGAATACTATTGGCCAAAAACTCATTCACCACCCAGTAGGCAACACTGGTCAACACCCAATATCCCTCAAGGGACATGGTTGCTCAACACCCAGTAGACCTCTCCCAAAGGCCCCTGTAGGTCCATTCTCCACTGGAGGCTCAGTGACCCCAAGGCCACTCAATGGGCACCACTGGACAATGCAAGGGGCTGCTAGAGCAGACAAAAGCAGATGGAGTGGTCTCACCTCCAGGTGTCGTTGGCCAGGTCATAGCACTCCACAGTGTCTGTGCAGTAGAGCTCCCCCGAGTTGCCACCCAGGGCGTAGATGAAATCCCCAAGTGCCACAGCAGCAAAGTAGCTCCGACCACAGGACATGCTGGCCAGGCGCTCCCAGGAGTTGTCCATGGGCCGATACCTGGTTTTGAGAGGTAAACGGGCAAGAGACTACCTGTTATCTACAACACCGTGAGGTGATGCTGGCACTGATGAGGGCAACAACCCACCTATAACCAGTCAATCGCATAATGCCTTGGGGCCACATGGTCCCCTTGCATGGGAATATCCTCTCCTTGTGGGCAACACCAAACCCTTAATGCTCTCAGGCATCTCCAGCTAGGAACATCCCTGTCCTACCCCCCCAAAAAGCCTGTAACATCCCAGAGTGGAAGGGCACCTCTCAGTCCTACACCAAACCAAACTCAGGATGCCTTGGGACCACTTGACCAACTGCAGTACCACAATGCCTTGGGTCCACAGGGCAGCTCTAACTCCACCAGCAACTCCTCTGATCCCACAATGTCCTGGTGCCACAAGGCACCTCCAGCTCCTCTGTAGCCCTCACCTGTAGACACTGGCCAGGGTGTCATGGACCCCATAGTAGCGCTTTCCACCCAGGACGTAGAGGGTGTTGCCCACCACAGCTACAGCATGGCGGAAGCGTGGGCCATCAGGAAAGTGCCCCAGTGTCCGCCACTCCACCCGCTTCACCAGCCCCACAGCACTGAGGTAGCGGTGGGCAAACCAGAGGTGTGTGCTGGGCTTCCGGGCAGCTAGGTTGGACGTCAGTTTGTCTCCACCACAAACCACCAGCACCTCTTGCAAGGAACGCACTCGGCATGGCAGCTGGGCCATGGGGGCCAAACTTGCTACGATGAGCTCATGGATGATCTTTGGGTCAGCTACCCCTGCAGTCACTGATGGGACCTTCTTCAGCTCCCAGGTGGACATGAGAGCAAAGCGAACAGATGACAGGACTTCCTTGGCTAGATCCTCTTGGCCATCTCCATTGACCATAAGCCACCGGGATGCTGCTTCCAAGGCTTCCAGTTCATGGAGGACATTGAGACCATCAGAGCGGAGGAGGCGAATGAGGAGGTGTGCAGGAAGATCCAGGAAGGCTGGTGTGGCAACAACACTGGGGAAGGTGGCCAAGATGTAGTCCTCTGCTGTGCGGCCCACCTGGGCCAGACCATAAGCTGCGGCAAAGGCCAACACATCCAGGCCAGTTTCTGGGGTCAAGCCACGGGTGAAAACATCCAGGCAGAGGGTGAGGAGTCCCCAGGCCTGGTATCGCAGGGAGGTCTCAGCTGCCTCCAGGACCACGGGCCATGGCCCTGCCACAGCCCCCGTGTAGGCGAAGGAGAGCAGGAGGCGCAGCTCGGCTGGGGACAGCCCAGTGGCCAGCGGGGCGGCGGGGTCATGGGTGGCCTCCCGCATGGGGCAAGTGAAGAGGGCCCGGAAGAAGTCACAGGAGCAGCTCAGGGCCAGGCGCTGAACTAGGGGGAAGGAGGAAGAACGGTGTGGGCAGCGGGGACCCTTTGCACTGCGCGGCCCTCTGCGAACCCAGCTGTCCTGGAGCCCCCATCAAACCCCCAGCTCTCCCAAAGGGACCAGCCCCACCAGCACCTCTACCTCCTCATCCCCGCCTGGAGACTCAGCCCCTGGGATCCCTGCCAGGGGACCCGGCTGTCCCCAGCGTGCCCCAACCCCCCCCCGGGGGACCCCCCAGCCCCAGCTCACCTGGGATGACCTCGTCCCCTGCCTGGAGCTGGAGGTCGCAGCCCAGGCCGTTGGCATGAAGTTGTTCCATGGCTTTTAGTGTCTCCCACTGCTCTTCCAGGGGCTTGGGACCCCCCTCCTGTGGGTCACTCTCCAGCCGCAGGGTACAGGCGGCCACCACGCGGGGAGCCCCCAGGGCCCGGGCGGCCTCCTCTACCTCCTTCTCCTGGCCATGGGGCACGGTTCCCCCGTAGGCAAAAGCCAGCACGGCCCGCCAGCCCCATAGTGTGGCCCCAGGTGGCAGGGGGACACAGGGTGGGGGGCCCTGGCACAGCTCTCTGGTCCTGCCCTCCAGAAAGTGGAGGAAGAAGGAGCTGATGGAGGCCAGGACCACGGCATGGGCCACGTCGCCCTCCGGGCCCACGGCCACATCCACCAGCTGTCCTGCGGTGCGGAGGTGGTCAGCCGTGGCCAGGAAGTGTCCGGCGTGGGCCCCATCCCGCAGGCTCCACTGGGCTGGGGCTGGCCCCTCTGCAACCCACATCTTGCCTGTGGGAAGACACAGAGTGGGGGGGGGGGGTCAGGGTGCCATCCCCATAACTGAAGCCTTGTCCCATGGCAGGAGTCCTGGCTGGCGACACAGGGTCCTGCGACCGGCACTGTCCCATGGTGAAAGCCACTGGATCCATCACGAAAGCCTCTGCCCCATAGCCGAGGCCACCAGGAACTACTACTGCCCCATAGCTGAATTTAATGCCCCTTGGCGAAACTGCAGCCTCATAGGTGAGACCAACAGGCCACGTCGCTGCCCCATAGCTGAACCTCACTGCTGAACCCTCGGGATGAAGCTACTGACCCACAGCCAGTGCTGCTGCCCCAACTGAAAGCCACCGCCCCATAACTCAGCCCGCTGTCCCCCACCAATCCCTCTGCCCTACAGCAGAATCCCCCAAGCCCTTCTCCAGCCATTGCCCCATAGCCCAAACTACTGCCGCTCCAACAGCAGCAAAGCCGCTGGTCCCCGGAGCAGCTCCTCGGCAAAGCCGCCTGTACCACCCCTTTGGTGCGTGGCAGCGACTGCTGCGCGCTGCCTGTCGCGTGTCGCGCTCCCTGTCGCATGTCACGCGTCGCACTGCCTGTTGCGCGCTGCCCTCCCTGTCGCATGTCACGCGTCGCGCTGCCTGTCGCGTTGCGCTCCCTGTCGCATGTCACACGTTGCACTGCCTGTCGCGCACCGCGCTCCCTGTCGCATGTCACGTGTCACGCTGCCTGTTGCGCGCCGCGCTCCCTGTCGCATGTCACATGTCACGCTGCCTGTTGCATGTCACATGTCACGCTGCCTGTTGCGCGCCGCGCTCCCTGTCGCATGTCACATGTCACGCTGCCTGTTGCATGTCACATGTCACGCTGCCTGTTGCGCGCCGCGCTCCCTGTCGCATGTCACGCGTCGCGCTGTCGCGTGTCACGCTCCCTGTCGCATGTCACACGTCGCGCTGCCTGTTGCGTCGCGCTCCCTGTCGCATGTCACATGTCGCGCTGCCTGTTGCGCGCCGCGCTCCCTGTCACGTCACGCGTCGCGCTGCCTGTCGTGCGCCGCGCTCCGTCACGTCACGTGTTGCGCTGCCTGTTGTGCACCACGCTCCCTGTTGCATGTCACGCGTCGTGCTGCCTGTCGTGAGCCGCGCTCCCTGTCACATGTCACGTGTCACGCTGCCTGTTGCGTGTTGCAACGCGTGGCACTGTGAGGAGTGTGTGATGTTGCCCGTCGTGCGCCCTCCTGCCCCATCGGGGTGCGCGGATCCTGGCACACTGCGCTGCCCCACACCGTGTCGCGCTGCACGGCCGCCCCCCCTGCCCCGACGCGAGTGGTGCCTCATGTGTTCCTCACTGCATTTGCGCGACATTGCGTGTCCTCGCTCGGGCCACACGCTTTGCAGCCCGGCGCGTGCCATATCCTGTACTGCTGCGTGGCATGACACGCTGTGCCATGCCACGCACTCATCCCCCCCTTACCGCCTGCTGCCGCTCCGGGAAGCTCCTGTGACCCCCCAGGAATGTGTCCGGGTAATTATAGCCCAGACGGGACACGTGGCCATGGCCGAGAGCTAGGAGAGGCCCAGGCGGAGGGAGGTCCAAGGCCCCGGAGCCCCGGGACGGGGTGGTGGGGACACTGGGATTCCCTGAGGACAGACAACAGGGCGGGTGGAAGCTGCCGGAGTTTTTTTCCCCTTTCAGGCAGTGGGAAGGCAGGGCTGGGAACCCCAGGGTGCCCCGGGCAGGTCCTGCTGGGGGTTTCTGGACCATCAAACCCTCCCCAAACCTTGCTCACCTCCAGAGCCCAGGGTGAAGCAGGGCCCCCCTCAAATGTCCTTGGGTGGGAGAGAAACACCCTCCCTGCTCCCCCAGCCCCATGGGGGTGACACCCCACCACCAACTGAACTGGAGCCCAGCCCCATTGACCACAGCCCCAAGTGCCCCCAGGACCATCCTGCACCCCCCTGGACTCCCACCAGCCACAACGAGCACATACCAGGGAGCAGCACAGCCCGCCATGGCTGTGACTGCGTGTGTCCCCTCCCTGGGACGCTCTGTCCCCTCCTCTGCTGTCCTTGGTTCCCCGATCTCCTTGTCTCCAGTTCCCCCATCTCCCACCTCCTCCCCTCACACCTCCGTGTTCCCCTGCCCCACACCCCTGCTTCCCCCAGTGCCCGTATTCCCTGTCTCTATTAACTCGCATCCCCACCCCCAAACATCCCTGTCCCCTCATATTCCCATGTGTCTGGATGGACTCTGCAGCCCCAAAGAGGACCATTTCACAGCCTCCCCAATCCATCTTCCAGCACTTATCTACCCCAACTGTGAGATTTGCTTTTTTCCCTTCTATCCAGTTTGAATTTCCCTTTCTGCATCTTGTGTTTGTTATTTCTCATCCTTCACTGTGCACCTGAGCCTGCCTTTCTGTAACCGCTAAGTTGTGAAAAAATAAATAGCATTAAATCAGCCCTTGACCATCTTTTCTCCAGGCTGAACGATGCAGTTCTCTCCTCTTGCCTCCTGTGCCTCAATCCTCCACACCTTCCTGGTGGCTTTGCTGGACGTGCTTCAGTTTGCAGACAGAAAATTTAACCGGACACAGCCCTGAGCTCCAACTTTGAGCAGGAAGATCTCCAGGGCTCCCTCCCACCCTCAGCTATTCCCCAGTTCTAACCCTGAGGTTGTGGGCTCTAGACTTCCTCGAATGCTTATCAGAGAAAGCCCCCAGGCTCCCAAACACCTTGTGGGCAACCTACACCTCCCTCCCCCGCCCCAAATTCCTAATCCTCAACCTAGAGCCTCCTCAGAAGTTTTGACTGATGGTCTCTGTGTGGCGCAATCTCAATCCTTGCCAAAAAATCCCGCGGGACCCAGTCGAAACTGCAAGAACAACTCCTAAAAGACCAGGTTGAAAATGGTAACTGCACCCCTCAAGCTTGCGTGCGCAATATAGAGACGCGGCAAAGTGACTTGTGCACGAAAATGAAATCTCAGCAGGAGCAGCAGATCGAAGGCTCCTCTGCGACGGCTCCACCTTTTTGCATCTGAGCCCCAATGCTGGAACCGGCCGGGCGACGTCAAGATTTTGGGACGACCGCTGAGTTGACAGTATCTTTATTGCACAACGTCTCATTACACACAGCATTCACAAGACAGCTCGCAGGGAGGAAAGGCTCATTCACAGCTTGGGAGGTCCCGTCAGCCTCCAGCCCTCCTTGTTGCCTATCTTCAGGAGAGCAGCGGTAATTCCAAACCCCAAACAGGCAGTGGTACCCGTCATGTAACTGTGCGCTGGAAAAAGCAAAACAAACCATAAAAGACCTATTAGGGCACACGTACTATACAGTACATCTCGACAGATCGTTCCATGAGCTATTCCCTTGGCCATCAGTAACGCTGTTTGCCAAGAGAAATCAGAAAAGTGACTTTTGTTTTTTCTTTAAGTTTTCCCACGCTGTTAGCTTGCACTTCGAAACATCAATTTCTATAATCCACTACCCCATCTCCTTACGTGGGCAATCTTAAATTCCTTATTTCAGTGACAAAAATAACAATCATTGCTTCGAACTCTCATCCGCTCAGCAACTAGGAAAAGTAAAGATAAATTCTATTTCACCACAATTACAACTTCAATAAATCCCTCGCACCTTGAACACTGAGCCTGAACATGCCTACAGAGAACAGAGCAGTGTAAGTGTCTGCAGGAGCTAATCCAGCCTGAGAAGTGCATGAAGAATTTACAAGGCAGATGCTGGATTATATTTTCCATGTAAAATAAATCACGTTTGTTGCCAAGAAAACAAGGATTTCCACGATTACGTTTTTCATACCCTGCAATTTCAGGTTGTAACGGGCAGTACTGGCTCAGCCTTCTCTAGCAGTACTTATTTTAGCAAACCTGTACAATGAAGCGTCAACAAAACGGGCATGAAATGGAATTCACATGCCGAGACGAATCTTTACCAAACACGCCTGACATCAAGACTATTTTACAATTCCCCCCGACAGAAAGGTTTCTAAAACCAGAGAGGGCTCATTTCATTACCGGCATTATCCACATTTACCTCTTGCACCTAAGACAGCTCCCGTCGCGCAGCCTCCTATGAAATAGTTCAAGGGATCATCTGGTTCCTCTCGGATTTGGGCACTGAGGCAGGTAGTTACGCCAAACACGGCTCCTAGTGTAGCTGCAAACGAGAGGTAGAACAACAAAACAAACCCCCTCAAGTAACTGAGAATTACGTACATACCAAGTACATTTCTGAGATGCACGGTGCTGTACAATGGTTCCTCCGGGAGAAAAGAGGAAAATGAAGCAAAATCTGCTTTTGGGTACCCAGGGCCCTCATATCCTAGCCACTACGGTGAGACGCAGCATCATGCGAGTCCCATCCAGCTCCTTCTGGCTCCTCCTCCGCTCCAGCCGCGCAGTCACCTCTGTGCTGCGCAGGTCCTGCTGCATGCGGGATGCCCGGGAGCCCCGCTGCGTGCCGGCACGCTGGGCAGCTGCGCTCCAATGGCTGCGGACAAACATCGCCGCACCCAGCTTGGTTATTACCTCAGCCTTCAGAAGAGCCCCTCCAGACGAGGTACGGGGCAGCCCCCGAACAGCCAGGGGGCAACTGCAGAGAGAAGCGGGTTTCTCTGCAGCGTGTCCCCCAGGGAGCAGGAGGCAGCAGCGCTCTGCTGGGGCTCTGGGCTGAAATCAACTCACGAGTCCCCGCGAACGCAGCCTCGCAGGGAGTCGGGCAGAGCAACTCCGACGGCTCTGCTCTCCTTAGGGTGGGTTTGTCCTGGCGCTTTACCCCTCTGCTCGCCCGGGGCTTGCAATGGTTTTTGGAGAGTAGAAAATCGGATTGAGTTTGTAAATTATTCTTTTTGTAAACTGATTTTGAAAACTGATTTCATAAATTGAATTAAGAAACCGCAAAGTAGCGTTGTCTTGGGCACTGAATTACATGCCTCATCCCATCAGACGCTACATCTACATAACTGAAAAGTCTGGCAAGTGGCTGTGTCAAGCAAATACACTTAAAGTTTTTCTTTGTTTGTAATACAGGTTCTTGCTCACGCCATGTGAAACTGGCTACCAGGCACCATCTGCAGATTTCAATTCATCTTTCTTGGGAACAATAAAAATGTCCAGGAGAAAAATTTTCAATCTCTATGGTAAACTAGGAAACCACAAGCTCATGTTACAAACCTCTGCAGTTTTTCAGCAGAAAATGCAATTATGCTCATCCTAAAATCAACTGAAAAGAGGACTGAAGAAACAAACCCCACAGACCAAGGAGTGTATTTCAGCTGCCCCACTTTGGGCCAAGGAGCTTCGGACCACACGGCTTCAGAGCACAAGCTCTGGCCCCGTAACCGCGGGCAGGACAAGCCCTCCTCAGGAGCAAGAACTGGCGAGGGGATTCAACACACTGGTTTAGGATTATGGGATTTATCACAATTATAATTGGTCACATTATCCTGTCCATCATAATGACTTTTTATGGCTCAACTCATTACAGGAGATTCCAGGTGCTGTTTTAGAGTTGAACAGCTCAAAAATGGAGATGTGGACTGCTTGTGAACCAGCTTCAGGTCCAGAGCACTTGCGCACGGGGAGACAGAGGTGACAGAAGCCATTAAACCAGACTGAAAACCAAGATGAGTTTAGGCAGAAGAAAACTCTGCACTGGCCAAGGGGCTGGGGGGCTTCAGCCTCGCGGATCTGCACCTGCATCTGGACCTCAATTCCCCGCTCATCTCGTCAGTGAACGCCTTCTCTTGCAAAGCACAGACAAGTCAAGACAACTACGTGGTTTCTTCTTGGCTACGCAGCACGATGGGAAAAACCCCACCATTTATTTTCCTTTTGCCATCAAAAACATTTTGTTCGCTTTTCATTGAGTGTGATTTAAGCGCAATGCCTAAATATATGAAATAAATGAGTAAGTTTGCTTACACTACACTTTTGTCCAGAAACTTGCAGTTTTGCAAATACTGAAAATACGTACCTTTTATTCTAGATTGCAAAAATATGCATTACCTAAACTTTAAATAAAGTACACGGCTTTAAATAAGGACCACGGGAGGCAGAGAGTGCCTCAGATGCATCTTCAGCCTGAACTGACAGGGCTGTTCTGTCTCAAGCATTAATCCAGGCGTTTCTTTTGCCATCATGCATGATTACTGGTATCCAACAGAAAACATTATCCAAGCGTGAATAACTATTCTATTGTGTTCTTATTTGACCTGTAACTAAGTAGCATGTTAGGGGAAATACAGCCAAAGGAAATATTGACTGTAAAGCTTTGCAAGTCTTTCAACCCCCAGCACAAACCCAGGCTGGGGGATGAAGGGATGGAGAGCAGCCCTGAGGAGAAGGACTTGGGGGTGTTGGTGGGTGAGAAGCTCCACACGCCCCGGCAACGTGCGCTGGCAGCCCAGAAACCCCCCGCAGCCTGGGCTGCATCCCCAGCAGCGTGGGCAGCAGGGCCAGGGGGGGGATTCTGCCCCTCTGCTCCGCTCGGGGAGACCCCCCTGCAGCGCTGCCTCCAGCTCTGGGGCACCAACAGCAGAAGGACACGGAGCTGTTGGAGCGGGGCCGGAGGAGGCCCCGGAGCTGCTGGGAGGGCTGGAGCCCCTCTGCTATGGGGACAGGCTGAGAGAGCTGGGGGCGTTCAGCCTGGAGAAGAGAAGGCTCCGGGGAGACCTTCCAGCCCCTGCCAGTCCCTAAAGGGGCTCCGGGAAAGCTGGGGAGGGACTCTGGATCAGGGAGGGGAGCCATGGGACGAGGGGGAAGGGTTTGAAACTGGAAGAGGGGAGACTGAGATGAGATCTGAGGAAGAAATTGTTTGCTGTGAGGGGGGTGAGCCCCTGGCCCAGGTTGCCCAGAGAAGCTGTGGCTGCCCCATCCCTGGAGGGGTTCAAGGCCAGGTTGGACGGGGCTTGGAGCAACCTGGGCTGGTGGGAGGTGTCCCTGCCCAGGGCAGGGGGTGGGACTGGGTGGCCTTTAAGGTCCCTTCCAGCCCAAACCATTCCACGATTGCATGATTTTAGCACTTTGGCTCTCGGCTTCCGTCCTCACCACCACGACCTGCCCTCGGAGGTGCGGGGCCGGGACACACGAAGGGGAAGGCGGCCGCTGACCGTGCAGGCCGCAGCGGGGGTTGCCCGAGAGAGCGCCGCTGGGCCGGGGCCCTTACCCATGGTGACGCTGTCCGCGGCGGCCATCTGCAAGGCGGCCAGTGCCGAGCTGGGCTGCAGCAGGATGATGCGGTAGGCCGTCCCGACCAAGCCTGCAACACAGGGTGCCGTCAGTCCGCGCCGCGCCGGCCCGCGGGGCCCGGGCTCCCGCCGCCGCGGCCTGGCCGGGCCGGGCCGGGCCGGGCCGCGCCGCCGGCTCCCGCCGGCCCCGCTCCGCCGCCGCCCTCCCGCCGCCCTCATCCGCGGCCCCGGGGCTCACCCGCGGCGGCGCCCACGCGGGTGGTCAGCCAGGCGCGGTGCGGGCAGTCCTCGCCCTCGGGGCCGTCCCAGTAGCCCGCCATGGCGCCGCAAGGGCACGGCGCGAGCACGGGCCAGCGCTCGCGAGAGGACGGCCCCGCCCCGCCCCGCCTCCGGGGCCCGCCGGGTCTGCGCGACCGGGGCCGGGCCGGGCCTGGCCCCGCCGGCGGTGAGCGGGGCCGTGACGCGCCGAGCGAGCGCGGTCCTGAACGAGCCGGTACCGCCTCAGCGTCTCCCGCCTCCGCCGCTCCCTCCCCGCGGGCCGGTGCCTCCGGCCGGACCCTCCCTGCGGCGCCCAGCCGCTCCGCGGCGCTCAGGGTGCTGCCAGAGGGCGCAGCTCCGGGCCCAAACCTGAACAACAAACCTTCCGGTAGCTCCGATCCTTTTAATTTTTCAGTGCTGGTTGTTTTGTCGAGGTCTGGGGGTCGGGGGGGGATGTTTGGGGTTTTTTTTTTGTGTAGGGGCTATAGTTATCACTAAAATAGTACTTGGATTACTTCTTATGACTTTTCAAGGACTCTATTCTAATGCTCTAGCGGCTTCTGTACACTATTATACTTGTCTCTTCTTTTTTTCTTTCTGAAATAACGAATGTGTTTTGACACACTGTAGGCCATGCTGCATGGATGCACGTATGTATTTTTCCAGTTGTTCGCCGCTTGCTAATAAAACTCCCGAGCTTTTGCAGGGGTGTCCCTTCAGGCCAAGCTCGTCCAGTTCTGGTTTCTCCAGCACCGAAATAACTCCAGGAGTGGACTGGAAGAAGTCCATAATGGGATGGACACTCAGCTCAAGCTTTCTCTCACCCCTCTACTTGTCTTTGCCCTTTGTGTGAAAAGCTTATTAAATACTTTATTTGTGCATTTCCCAATTACGCTGGAGTCCCCCCCCTCCTCCCAGCACCACAAGCTCGGAGCCAGGGGCTGTGGCTGCTGCTGGTCCCCCCAGTTCTCCCAGGCCAGGGCTGGTGGCTCCCAGCAGGACGCTGTGGGACGCGGAGGGCAGGGGGACGTGTCCCAGGGCCGGAGGCTGCCAGGAGCTGCAGCGGTGGCTCACCAAGGCCTGGCTGGGTCCGGCTTCACTCCAGCACCCCTCTGAGAGGACCTGGGGTGTATTAGCGACAGGGGGTCCCTCCCCTTCTCATGTCCCAGAGGAGCAGCAGGGACACGGTTTTGCTTCCTCTGTGCCCCAAAAAGGTGCCTCTTCTTACAAATGCAAACCCAAATGCAACAGTCAGGTACTTACTGGCAGTTTATTAAAGGTAGTCGTTCATAGGTCAGTCCTGAGTGTGTATGATAGAGCGGATTCACAGCACGGACAAGCCAGGTGGGACTGAGACTCTTCCCCACTTCTCTCCGCGGTTGCAGCAGGTTTGTTACCTGTGGCCACAAGACACGGCACCTGGCTTTGTGCAGCTCTTGGCTTTGCCTGACCTATAGGCCACAGTTGCCCTAGGGGCCGGTGTCCTGCTGCTATGGTTTATTTTTCAGAAGCCTGTCCTCAGGCTTCTGAATGCTGTAAGACACGTCCTCGGCAATTACTGCCCATTAGAGAACTGTACGATGAGTACAACGTAACTTACCTTACTATAAACAGGCAAGTTCCAGGGAAAGCAACGTATAAATCAATCTAGGTGAGTAACATTACTCTTAAAACAACTAAATTTGAGTCCAAGTATTTTATGATTAACTGTAGACTATGGCTACAGAGCAGTTCTCTGATGCAGAGGGTGTCAGTTCCCTTAACTGTTCAGTGGGGGGAGTGATTGCCATCGTACTACAAGCTGCAAATAACTTGGTTTCCTTCTACCTCTGAAACTTTAGTTTAGAAAGGGGGACAGAACCACCCGCGAGCAAGTCACATTCAAAAGATTTCCCCATCCTCCCTTCTTTCAGGAGCTTTTTGTATGGCCTTACTCAATAGACCTCCCATCTGCTCCAAAGCTCGCACTCGGGACCAGGAATTGTATCTTGTCTGCAAACGGGACGACCAGGAGCGAGCTGCTTTCCAGCGGTCGATGGAAAAAAGCCTTTCCCCTGTGTACAGTTAGCACAGGCTGAGGCTTTGCGCGGACTGCTCAGATAACCGTTACCAGCAGCAGACGACCTCCAGCTTGGGGCTTGATGGATACCTCCTGCCCTCCTGAACAGGAGGGGGACACCAAATACAACATCGCTACTTTGCTTTTCCCAGGTTTCGGGAGAAGCCGAAGTTAAGCTAAAAGAATTGAACCAGGGATGGCTCATTTAAAACATACCCCCCCTTCAATCCACAGATATCCTTAGGAAAGGCATTCACTGCCCACCCCCGGAATTACCAGTGTTCTTGATGACAAATTCACCTTTCCTATTTTTAAGCCCTTGAAAGGAGGTAGCCGAAAGGGAATTCCAAATACTATCTTTAACTGAGACTTTTATTTACAGAAATTATCTCTGAGCATTTCTTTGCAAGCTACCTGTACCATTGAGTCCAGATTAGCAATTCTCTCTTAGCACCTCTGTTGCTCTGTGCTAATCTTCACCGGGGGGTGAGGGGGAATTACCCTGGGAAATTAAAATACCTTTACAGCATTGTCCAAATTTATCTGCTACCCGCATAACGGACTCTAGGATTCAGTTTAAGCAAGTCAGTGCACAGAAAGACCAAAGAACAAGGGGCAAGAAGCGCACAGTGAAAAGTCAGTTTAATGAAATCTTGCATGACAAATTATGGCAATTATCATAATTGGAATTCCTAAAACTAGAGAGGATTACGGGGAAACATGGTAAATTTTCAAATATGTAACATGTTTCTAGAAAGGAAATAAACCGTTTTCTACACTCACTGGGAGAACAAGAGGCCAGTCAAACTGCAGAAGGGGACGCGTGAGGAACAGTCACTTAACGGCAGCAACACCTGCGCAACGGCATCGATGCCGCAGTGAGTGGGAACAGGGGAAGAGTCATTACAACGTCAGGGGGTTTTATTCCTGCGGGCTTCTAACGTTTTGGACACCTGCCCAGCCCGGTTTCAGTGGAGGGCTGCTGAGGACTAGTTCATTTAGATCTTTCCCTGCCCTGTCTCCTCTGGAGTAGTGCATCGTGCACTGGGAGCCGGACTGCAAAAAGATGTAACTACACAGTTTCTTACCTTAGCGCTTGTATTTCCTGTGGGTGTAATCTTACTTTTAATTTTACAGTAAGAGGTTTACTTCTGGTTGTAGTAACACCGCTATTCTCGCAACATTTTCCCCATCAGACGCTCAACTATTATACTCTTCAGTATCTTTTTTTTTTTTTTTTTGAAAGGCCGTGCCCAAATCAGGCAGCAGCCAGAAGATATACAGTAATTGCTAACAACGTCCATAGGTTAACAACTGACCGAAGAGCAAAGACGCAGCAGGAGGGCGCTGCCAGGGGCAGACCGTTGCACGAAGGCAGAATCATCGCCCTCCCTCCGAGCAGCCATTGCCCAGCACCGCACCCACCACGCAGGGCTCAGGGTGCTCTGTTGGCTTGTTTTTCTGATAGAAGTTTTAATAGAGTCCCCACGCGTGTTTTGATACGACAGCCTTACATCGATCTTTCAAAATACATAGGCATGGCCTGGTTTTACCTGTCACTAGTTCACTAAGGCTTAGAGCAGAGAGTGAAAGAAGAGTTTTGCTTGTTGGGCAGGACCTGAACTCAGCCCACAGCCAATTCCACCAGTGGTTCGCATGAATGTTTTTCTCTTCCCTATAAACATCTGTGCAAAACTTCCAGATGAAATAAAATTTGTATCAGTAAATTCTTTTTATTTACTGATGATTTTTTTTTTTTTTAGAATACAGATTTTTTTAGAATGCTGTAGGGGATTGTGTTATCACCACTAAGCCCCATCAAAGCAAGCATGCTTATTCCATTTTTCTCAATCTTCATGCACCACCAATTTCATTTTAGATAAAGCACCGCAAGGTGAGACCGCAGAGACCCCATGGAGTTTGGGACCAGGGAACTATTCCTGGTATCCTGCTGTTCCTCCACAAGCAGGCCCTGCTGACCAAGACGCCTTGTTCATTTCCTTAAGCTGACAAGGAGCAGCTTTACACTGCCAGGCTGTTTGAAAAGAGTAGTTTAAATCTGAGTATCTCAGCGTAAAAAGATCCAAGATCCCAAATGCAGATCACTTATTTGAAAAATGCAGAAGATCCCCAGACCTTGTGATGCAGAAACAATTGTGTGGTTGGGCATCAGGACACCAGCTGGGCCGCTGTCAGTGAGCTGCAGGAGAAGGGGTGCGGGAGTAGGTTTGGGAATGGTTAAAAAACCCCATAACTTTAAGGAGGGGGAAAAAAAAACCAAACCAACCCCAAAATGCAAAAAGACATGAGCAGACAATCCAGAGAAGTCACAAATGCAGTGGCACAGCTAATCATTAGCCCTTTTCACGCCCCAGAAGAGTAATCCCAGTTGTTCCTTCAAGGGCCTATCAAGAAAAGCAAAGCACCCCCCTACCCCAACAGCTTAAGTCTCCAACAATGGTTAACAACAGACAACAGGTAAAATTACACATGTTCTCGAGCCCCCTGGAAGAAAAGTGTGCTTCATTAAAATAGAGACAATAAGGACCGTTTTGCTATTCAAATAATTTCAAAGTTGCTTTTGTGCTACAACGTGGGTTTTCATTTTCAATTCATGCTACGTTAAATGCTTCTTTAATTTTCTTTTAAATGGTGCATTTTAGGTCTCCTTAACCTACAGGAGAAAGAGCAAGCAAGTGAGAAATTATTTATCAGTAAACTACAAAGGAAACATCAAAATTTGTGGAATTTATAGGGGAAGTGACCTGGTAGCTGTTCTTAGTGACTACCAAATTCCAACTGTCCTGGATAAGAATATACCATATGTTTTAATAACAAAACTCAACTTTCACACGAAAAGTGTCCAGATGATTAGAAAACATCCAAAGCAAAAAGTAAGTTTTGTTTACAGTAGGAGTACTTCAGAATTACACACAGGAAAACACATTCTGGCTTTTATTTTGGTGGAACAGAATACAATCTCCTTCAGCCCAAACTGGTCAAAGCTGGCAACATCACCTTTCTCCTCACGCTGCAAGACTTCAGGAAACGGAACAGGGACAGGAAGGGTTAGAAGTTAATTTTCTATTTAAGGCCGTTAATTCATCAAGATATTTTAAAAAAAATGTACTCGACTTCAAGCGTGAATGCATTGACTTCGGTAAGATTACTCACGTATAGTTAAGTCAGGCAAGTGCTTAAATGGCTTGTTGAATCAAGCCATTAAACTGAGAACTACTTTATTATACAGATTTATTTGAATGGCTGACCGAGCTCGTTACATGAGCCTGTTTTATTCTTCCAAGGGCTAACAGCTGTTTCCTCATCAACTTTTCTGAAGGTGTGACCTGTATGCCTCCTACGCTTCACTGTAGCCACAGAAACATATAATTTTCTAAGAAAAATTGTATGCGACATCTATTATATATAGTGGCTTAGCTCTTCCTTAAATAGTAACAGAAAAGAACAGTACAAAACAATAGTTTCACTTTTTCAACACACAAGAGCATCTTATTGAAAAACTAAAATAAAAAAGTATCACCACAATATAAATCCCCAAATAATAATAATGAAATGGGAAGAAAGAAACCAAGTTAGCAAAACATCCTGGGGACTTTAGTCTCTTATTATCGCATTAAAAAAAAAAAAAAAGCTTTTCTGGTGAACCACAATGTTTTGTTTCTCTCTGTTTACAAACCCACTAGACAGGGAACAACGGTGTCCACAACCTACGTTGGGATTAAAAGGTAAAAACATGATCTGCCCCATCTGCAGTCCCAAAAGAGAACGAACCCAAAGGGGCAGTCAGCGAGCACAGGAGCTGGTGAGCACACGGTTTCCCTGCGGGTGGCAGAACTCGTAAGGGGGTGTAGGGGTTACCAAAGCGGAATTCGAGTTGGAACCATGTCGGAAAGTTCTATCTTGGAGGCCTGCAAGACATGAACTACTGAAGAAACAGTCAAAAGGTCCCAATGAAAAGCTGTGACAAGCTGTAATGTGCCATTTCAATTACAAGGATGAGGGGAAATGTTTGGTTTTTTTTTTTTTTTTTGGCTCATCAATATGATGAGCTTTCACGTCCCAAACCACATTCAGGTAGTTTCCAAGTCTGCTTTTTTTGTGTGGAATCTACTGATCCAGACCAAAAAACCAAACAAACAGAACAGGGATGCACAGTTCTTAAGTCCTGGAGCCTTCAACACTGCCTGAAATAATAGCTGGCCTGGGGTATCCAGAGATGCCTGCAAGATGGTGTTCGTAGCAGCCTTGCAAGCACATCGGCTCACGTCTGCTATGTGCTGCCAACATTCTGCCCGTCACCTTCATCAGTAGGACCTGAAACAAACAAAGTAGTTCTTTGTCGTAAGAAATATCTTTTGTTTCTTACCTTACAATACGAGATGCTACCTGAGAAGACGAGAGAAGTCTCAGATTTAGCATTTCAACAGTAGAGTTCCCCCTCCCTCCCCTTACATCTTACTTCTCCAGATTAAGTTCTGTCTGCTGCAAAATTTTATGTTCTTGACTAATCTGGTTTGGGGATCCCAGTAGCATCCCAGAGCCTAAAGTCTCAGTTTCCAGTCTCTTCGATCCACCCACTGCTTTTGTTCATATTCATTCCTTTTTTTCCCCCTGCAGTGAATGAGGATGGAGGACTGGTCTCGGTCAAAGGTGGGATGTTCTAAACCATAGGAAAGCAAAGCACAGACGACTCCTCAGTTGGGAGTCCAGAAGGAAGCCTTCCTCAAACCAAAGACGAGTGCTTTTTTTTAAATGATGGTCTCCTCATGTACAATGAAATTAACTACACTCTTCCCATGCCCCTTTGTAAACCTTCTGCTTTCCAAATACCACTCTACTCCAGGGTCAGCCTGGATCCTGCCTGCTGGAAGGAGCTCAAGACAGTCATCTCAGTTTAAGTGCAAGCCTTGGCCGTGCTGAAGGCAAAAAATGAAACTAGCAACCACCCCTTAAAAATCCTGTAAACAAAGCTGGAACTAATTGAAGCACAAATAACCTTCTGCTAAACTGTGACATGTAACTCGGACGGAAGCAGCACAGAGGCCTTTATTCCAGCTTGGAGAAGCAGCAAGGAACAGCTGCATTCAAAAAGGCAATTCGTGCAGTGAGTCTTGTTCCCCACACACCTGTGAGAAGCAACAGGCCAGAAGTACCTCTACAAGATGCAATTACAGAGAGGCCAGTCTGCCTAAAAGAACACAGAGAAAAATGTATGGAAAACAGGAAACCCCAGTGTCTTTCTTGCTTACCACTTCCAACTGCTCCTGAAGGTGCAATGACATCATCATCACTGTCTTCCTCATTTGATTGCGTTACCTCTGGCTCAGGTGCTACATTCTTGACTTCTTGCTCTTGTTCCACTCTACTCCGCAAGGCCAGGATGCGATGGTGTAACGCAGCATACAACTGCCCTGTGTCTTTAGAGCTTGCCTACGTTTTTTTTTTTTAATATTCAGAAACAAGAAAAAAGTGCAAGGAATTACAACAGAATAAAACACTGCTTGAATAATACCCAACAGTCAGGCCAAATCTCACCATCTGCTTTTCAGTTTTCTCATATAGGGTTTTTCAAACTAGGTCAGAATGGGCTGCGGTACACGTAGCAAGATGGTAGATATACTAAACTCCGATGGTGAGAATATATTCCCCTCCACTCAGCACCAGCTTTCTCTGGCTAACGTAACCAGTACTGGCTGGTTTTATAGCACCTTCTTCACCCAGGAGTCACACACACAGCTTTCCTGACACCTCCCAAAAAAGCTTATGCTAAAAAGATCTTTAATTAAAAAGTTTTGTCTTGCACAGATTTTTCCAGGCTTGTCAATCACTCAACTTCACATAGTAGTTCACCGTAATCAAGTCACTTGTTTCATGATGCACTGACATAAAATTTTGAAAGATATAATGAGAAAACTGAATGGATATGCAGTCAGGCAGATGATTATTCCAATTTTTTTTTTTTTTTTTTTTTTACACTCTCTTTTATACTGGTCAGCTGTTTCAGAGGGAAGCACTTGTGGTAACCTGTCCAAGAACACATCTTTTTTACTCTCAAAAGTTAATGGCCACTTCATGCCTTCAGCAGAATCTATTTTTAGGCCTATCAAACTAAATATTTAATGGATATTATTTACAAGGGAACTCCCTTCGAGTACAACGAAGCTCTGTCTTCACTATGTCAGTTAAGTCCTCGTATTAACTACTATTACCGCTACCCTAAGTTACCTGTAAGGTACCGAACCCACTTCTCAGATTCTTTCATTAAAAAAAATTGTTTCCATCCTGCCCATCTGTCACTTAAACCTGTCACCTCCATATCTGCACAATTCCCCTGCAACGAGCTATAGTGAATAAATTATTCCACACTAGATACTTTTTATCAATACTAAAAATCAGTAGTGAATAACCTGATGACAGACTAACTGAAACTTTTCAAATCTGGGAAAATGCTGAGAAGTTACCCATCACCTCCACTGCTTTTCTTCATCAATGGATATTCTGTACCATTACGTTCCACTCTGGGCCTCCAGATCCCAGCCCCACAAACCAATGTCACGAGGGAAGCTGATCACTTGTTGCTGTTCTCTTCATTTTTGATCCATAAGAACACTTAATTCTTTAGCAGCCCCTTGTGTGGAATCGGTGTAACTCAAAAGGATGCGTTCAGACCTCTCTAAATCTCTAAGCGCTCTTGGCATATCAAAGAATGACCTTTCTTTCTTGATGACTGTATCGTGATCTCCCAAGTGCTTTAGTAATTCGAACTGGGATTGCTGTTTCCCCATTTAGCAAGCACAGAAATCACTTTCACTGTCCTACTGCTGCTTGGAATGCTCTGTATTAGAAGAAAGTGGAAGTTAAAATGTGTTACCCTTAACTACTTGCTCTTGACAGATATTTAGAGTTTCACTTCCAGTGAGCACCTACACATCCACCCACACAGCCAATGACAGCCTTCCCACGCTACAAGTCCTGGTAGATCTAATTTTGGTTAAAAATCAACAGAAATCTATGAAATGCCTATCTCCCTTGGTAGCAAAAAATGATTTGCATTAATCTTACACTACAGTTACAATCTCAGTAGGTGTGGAATAGATCCCATGACTCCGCAGTCAATGCTGGGGACAATCTGGCTTCCTAGGGTGACCTTTTACATGGAATTTCTTCACAACTAGTAAGGCTTTTCAGATGAGGAGAGTCTGCCAAGCCCCTTGTCTTTGCGCAGTGAGCGGTGGTAAGGAGGTAGGGTGCAAAGAAGAACGGGAATGTTACCTCAACAAGCAAGCACCAAGTTTAGTAGGAAGGTTAAGATGTAAACAAAAACCAATACTCACTGATATAAGAAAAACTTTAACTCCCTGGTCCTCTGTATCCATGGCAGTGATCCGGATACTCTTCTCACTGGCTTTATCGATCTGCATCTGAGCCCAGAGCTTGGTATTTAAGATTAACCTGAGACTCCCCTGAGTCCTCATCACTAAAGCCAACATACGACATCAATTAGGTGGGAAAAGACACAACAGGAAGCTCAAACCAGCCAAGGTGGCTTTTTATTGTGTGAAAGTTTAAGTCTCTTTACAAAGAATAACAAGGGAAGGCCCTTAAAGCAGGAATCTTGTCGCAACTGTTAATCACAAGAATGTAGGCTATTAAAGATTATCACTCATGTCTAATGATATTCAGTCCAAAGTCTTACACGTTAATACATCAGAGTTCAGTGGTTGGATCAGAGCTGATAAGCTCAGGCTAACGCATATTCCTGCCGGTCTGAACAACCTTGCACTATTCAAAGAGCCTTCCCCCACCACAAGCACCCCATCCCAAAAAGCAAAGAGCCCAGATCTGAAGGACGATACCATAAATTTCTAGTCAAATATTCTAGCTGTTAAATACAGCTTGCTTTTACGGGGGAAAAAAGTAACTAGAACATTTGCTACAACAGGAGGATATGAAAAGATACTCTCTTCGGAGGAAATGGTTGTAAATTGAAGCAAGAAAAAAAGGACCAAACTGCTTCTGAGTTGCTATAGCTAAGACACAACCCAAAGTGGATGCTGCTGTGTGTCATGAAGCATCCTGTGAAAACAGTGCTGAGTGTCATCCAGTACCTCGCTTCCCCTGGTTCCTCTTACCCAGCCGAGACTGTAATGTTCCATCATCCGTTGAGGCCATATCATTGAGTCTCAGAAGTCCTCGACCTCTTTCCACCCAAGACTGAGAGATTTTGTCAAATACAAACAGCTTGCACTGAATCTGTAACAGAAAATATCTCTATAGCCTAGTGGTTGATTGAGGTAATAATATTTTTCAGATTTAGTCACCTACAGCTGATTAAAAACATTGTCAGATTTCATATTGGAATTTTAAAATGTTTATAGCTGTGGAAACCAAAGTAGTTGTCCTCTCTTTTGCAATAAACTCCTCAAAATATGCTGACTGGTTTCATAAGGTTTTATTAACAGAAGCTATGTATTCCTAAAGAATACCTGTGTTCAAGGTCAAACAACAAGAACAATTTTCAGCTAAGATACAAAATTCCACAGAGGAAAGTTATCGTGATAAGAGACTGGGTCATCTATAGCCTTAAATCAGTCAGTTCTTTTAAAAGTCTTAGGTGCACTTTGCACCACTGAAGGTGGCATTTGTTACCGGGAAGACCCAGCACAACGAAAGCAAGGCAAAATTCTTCCTGTATTAACACTGCATGTTTTTCTTAAGGACATACTGTAGTTAATAAGCATATTTAAGTTAATGAATAACTACAATGTTAAATAAATTGCAATTAAAATCATGAGTCTTCAAGTCATGACTGAATGTCCTTCTAAAACATCACTAATTCAATTAAGTACCTCAAGACAAACTCCCGAGTACTGTTTTATGGTTTCTGCTACGCAAGAAAGCAGATTGCTGGCATCACAGTCCATTCGGAGTTTTTAAAAAAAAAAAAATCACTAGTACAGTAATTTAAAAGTAGTACAATAATTAAAGAAATTAAGAATATTAAGTTCATTTAAGCTTTCTTCAAATAATAGGTCCGTAGGCCACAGAAGCTTTGATGTGATCGATTCAGGAAAGTATGCTTAAGAATTGTCTGGATGGCCCTAACGTGAAAATTTATTTGGAAAGAGGAAATTAAGAAACAATACGTAAGGATCTGATACTAAATATCCGAGTGTTTGCATTTTAACACAAGAAAGTACATTAGGGATGCAGAGGATGGCCAAGCTGCAGGGAATCAGGTGGTGTGCATTCCCACCCGTGTGAATCCCCAGAGCCTCACAGCTCCTCTGCGTTCGCCGTTTCTTACCTGCAAGACATTACTTTCCGCTTCTTCCCCAGTAATCACTTCGACCTTCGCTAATAGACACTTCCTGGCTGTTGCTTTAGTATAGGCTGCTGCAGACTCTGCCAGTGATTCTGAAATATTATTAGCTGAACAACATTTTGAAAGTTGGAGAATGATTAGCACGTAATTATGTAAGATTTATAAAGGTCTCACAAGTATACCAGAATTTAGAGAAATAAAGTACAGAAGACAGACATCAATAGAACATTAGAAACAGGACTCAAGTTTAAAGCAGAAGTTAAGTCTTGTCTTTTAAGTCTTGTTTTACAAGCACAAGACGACACAAGGGACAGAAGAGGTAAATTATGGCAAAATTTTGTCCTTGCATACAGTATTTCAAACCCTCAGCTCACACACGGACACCTCGGTATCTGTAGGCACTCCAGCAGCACTGACGCTGCTACCAGCTACTCAGTTGTGCCTGCAGCACGAAGTCACCTCCCACTTTTATTTTGACTTGTGAGCAGTTTGCTGGAGAAAACCCATAGCTCCCAAAATTTCCAGAAAATCTTGTCATTCTGAAGAGTCACAGAAGTCTAGAATCCAGCAAACAGTTCTCGATTCAAGCAACGCATTTTGTGCGCCCACTGAATACAATATACATTTGACTCAGACACTCAGTGGCTGGAAGTATAACAGAATTGTTAAAAACCAGCTTGTCACAGTTCTTCTACGTTCTGTAGGTTGAAGTACCTGCTCTGTTAATTCCCCCTACTTTCGTCCTGCTGAAGATACGCCCAATGCCACAGAACGACCTTGAAAAAGACAGTGTGGCCTATATGTGTTTAATATTAAAGTCAAAAGGACAAGAGAATCTACAGCATCCCGCACGTCACCTCCCACCCCCAGCCTGTATCTTTGGTTACAGGAGACAGTAAAGGCAACAAACGTGTTGTTTTTATAAAGTAACAGGATATTGAAAACTGTAGTCATTTAAACAAGGATTAACTACTGTTCCTAAAATAAAATTTTGTTTTTCACCTTTCTCTGGTGTGGCTTCCTGAGAAGAAGATTCGGACCCAGACTCTGTAGCAGCGTTCTCCTTATTACTCTCTGTACTACCTTCATTTGATTTTGGTGGACTCTATCACAAAAAGAGGAGGAGATAAACAGAAGAGAGCAAACATACACTAATTTTACAGAAAAAGACCAGTGACGAATTACTGCTGGAAGCCCCAGTGTTTATAAACCATACGGCAAAGGAAGGAGCCTGCAGATGACATGCTTTCCCAGTAAAAGCTATCCTACTACCCTGGCCAAGGAATTGAAAGGAGCATGACCTAAAAAGCAGCTCAAATTATTTTCCCGTAAAATTAAAACTAAATTTTAACCCTTATTTTGAAGTTATGTTCAAGCAAAACAATTTCAACTACAGTTCAACTCAAGGCATACCTGACTGAACTCCTTGCTCAGTGGTTAGACAGGTATGAATGCACAGCATTAAATGTTTCCCTTTTATAAAAGTGTAGCAACAACAACAACAGCAGGAAACAGCAAGGCACTAGAAGTTAAACCTGAGGTTGGTGCACAATAAACAAGAGAATTTCCTGAACCTTACCCCAGTATTGAGGCAGCTGCCTTAGTGTTGGACTTGAAATCATAAAATGGTTTGGGCTGGAAGGGACCTTAAAGCCCCACCCAGTGCCACCCCCTGCCCTGGGCAAGGACACCTCCCACCAGCCCAGGTTGCTCCAAGCCCCGTCCAACCTGGCCTTGAACCCCTCCAGGGATGGGGCAGCCACAGCTTCTCTGGGCAACCTGGGCCAGGGGCTCACCCCCCTCACAGCAAACAATTTCTTCCTCAACATCTCATCTCAATCTCCCCTCTTCCAGTTTCAAACCATTCCCCCTCATCCCATGGCTCCCCTCCCTGATCCAGAGTCCCTCCCCAGCTTTCCTGGAGCCCCTTGAGGGACTGGCAGGGGCTGGAAGGTCTCCCCGGAGCCTTCTCTTCTCCAGGCTGAACCCCCCCAGCTCTCTCAGCCTGTCCCCACAGCAGAGGGGCTCCAGGCCCCCCCAGCATCTTCGTGGTCCATTCCAACAGGTCCATGTCCTTCCTGTGCTGAGGAAATCCCATCACTGGGGGAGTCACGTAACTGAAGTTTCCTCAATTTGGAGGCCAGCAAACATAAACCACCCTCAAATACTTATACTGAAGAAGCCATTTAAAGAAGCAAGCTGTGGCATAAAGTGCTTGGACTTGAGAGCCACACGCGCTCCTAGAGATGGCACTCAATCTGCTTGCACCGGCCCAGCTGGGCGGGGGAATCCCGGAGAGCGCTGCTGGTGCAGACAGCAGCTCATAATGAAACCCCCACGCTGCATTCCAAATAAGTTACCTACAAGGGAAATCACTGAAAGAAAACCGTGCTCCAGTGACAAGTGTAATTATAGGTTCTCAAAACTCCTGCATGAGAATCCATAACGCACACTGCTCACAAAATTACAACATTTCATACACGGTGGATACTCACTAGGACTCGCTCACTCATGTTCTGTCCAAAAACAAACTTGTTGCTAGATGCATCTGCACTGTTTGTAGAGTTCTCTACACTGAAAAAAAAAAAAAAAAACAAACCCCAAAACAAAACAGGTTTTGTAAGTCAGGAAAATATCTGTTTGTCCTCTATGGATAAAATTCCTCAAAAAGCAAGCAATTGTCACTGACTTTAAAAATTAAGCAGTGGCTGAGACAGAAACATAAGCAGAAATTAATGCAACTTAGTAACATGAGAGCACATACTGGTTTTACAGAATGAGAATTCTCTCAGAATGATGACAAATGATTTTGTCACTGTAAATATCTTCCCTTTAGATATCTAATTACACGTTAAGCAATGCTGAATGCTAAGTCAGGGCTTATTGTTTAATCATATAACACACTTTTTTTTTTTAAACAGTGTTCTACATGCACAAACTTGAACCACTACACATTTTAGGTCAATTTTCTCAGAAAGAATTGAAATGTAAACACTTGCAATATCATACCCAAAGCAAAGGTAGCAGAGATAAGTAATGCCTTTTCTTAGAGCAGCTGCAGTGCTACAGCCTCCCCAAGAGGTTTCACCACCGAATCTCAGCCCTCACATCTGCCTTACAGGATAAGCATCCTCCTCCCATGTGGCATTTTTATTAAGAGATTTTAAAGCCCGTTTAGGAAGGACAGTAGTCTTCCTATTTTACAGACTCAAAAACTTAACGGATCATTGTTCATCTGCCTTCCCTTCAGGCACACCTCTAAGCCGTAACACAACTGCTGAGCCAACACACGGTGTGCTTGGAATCAACCCTACGTGCGTGTCACCACCTTTGTGAAGTGGGGGCACGTGTGTCACTACACCACTCAAGCGGAACCAAACAAACCTTTAAATCATGCATGTAGAGTTGCTACTTCTGAAATTTAAAGAACGGAGGAAATCCTCAGGGGAATAAAGTTTTGCCTCCGAAGGAAATTAAATACCACAGTTGTGAGCTCCAAATGCCAACTGGGAACTCAATACGAACTACTGGTATCTCCACCTCGCCTAGTACATTTACAATTTTTAAAGGACTGGCAGCGTGTTACACAAAGGGAGGAATTTTCCTTTTACAAGTCGACTGCCATAATGTCATATCATCTCAGCTAAAAACCAGAGCCAACTCCACTTAGAGACGTCGGGGGTTTTTTTTTAAAGTCAAACCCAAAACTAGGTTTCTGGCAATTGACCTACAGTGAACAAATTCTCACAAAGTGAAGACTCAATCGAAATACGGCATACATATGTCATACAAGGTGAAAGATATAAACAAGTATTCCAGTATTCGAAGCCCAAATATTAGAAGTCATTGTCTGCCAAATCTGATTTAAGAAAATCTGACAGTGTCTCTGGAAAGGCACTGACCCGGCACCCACACGGGCGCTCCGTGGTGTTCTCTACCTCTCCAGCACATCAGCTGAAGAGTCCCATGTCAAAAGGGGTTAAGACTGCAAAACTGCCTACTCCGTGGTGAACAGCAGCGTCTTAAAAATGCAGAATATAAGGACAAGGCAAGCACGCACTGGTGCTTTTCCTACAACTATCTCATGGCCTCAAACAACCTGCAGTCCAGGTTCTTCCAGGAGCAGAGATGCAGCTCTACTCTTCTGCCTTCAGTGGGATTTTCCCCGCTTGCTTTTCCAGTTATTACTTGAATTCACAGCTCTGTGTTGTAAGAAATTCTCTTCTCTTTTCTACTCATTCTGTAACACTATTTGATTTTTTTGACCACTCCTGAACTAATACTTTCAGAGCCATATCGATATCTTAGCCTTAACTGAAGGCTGTCAGTTCAGAGTTCATCGCTGTACACGCAGAATTAGCAGAGTTTTCTCCTGGCTGCCTCGCTTTACGTACACCTGCATCAAGTGTCTTCTGATGCTATCGCCTAATCAGAAATCCTCCCGCAGTTAGGTTCCTGCTTAGCCATACAGGCCCTCTGTATTGCTCTGAAAAGCTTATTAACATGACTAAATAACTTTTTTTTAAAACTATTCTTCCCTTTATCCGTATCATATGAAACATATTGAACCCCACAAGTACAGCACAAATCTCTACAGGATTCTACTGGTAGCTCCAATTTATTCCACCACTGTTTCTTTCGAATCATTCATGAGAAGACTCCTCTCATCTTATGCTTGTTAGTTTTCTGAAGAGGCTTTGGCGAGGACCTGGTCAAGTAAGTGGTGTCAACTGCATCTCCCTTGACCAGATGACCGAGGATTCCCCCAGATCTCTGGTTTGCCACCTCATTCCTCAGAAGCCTGGGTTCCCACTGACCCAGTGTAAGCCCTGCCTCCAATAAAGAGCAGAACCACAAATAATTTTGAACACAGAATAAGAAAAACTGTCCTATAGATTTCCCTGTAGTCTCACCTGGAACTGATGTACTGTAGAAAATAATTTGTTGCAGAAGGTACGTCTGATGTAGGAAGGCCAGCATTCTGCACATCAGCAGTTTCATCGCTTTCATCTCCTAGCTATAAAAAGAAGTATATATTGACACTTTTAACCACTGACCACTAAATTTTCAGCTCATTCTTTCCCAAGACAAAGATCCATCCACAAACACTTTCTACAATAAAACAATACAGGCCTAAGTCCCAGTATTACACTTTCTTTTGTTCTGCTAGGAGAACTATGCAAACCTGTCTTCAACAGGAGGTACTAACAATCCAACTCAGTTACTTCATGCACAGGTTTGAACCCAGGTTTGAAAACAGGCTGCCCTGTTTTTCTTTTCTCACCTTTTTTGTGACTCTCAGTTCCATGGGAGCATCTTAGGAACACATTGCAACTTAATTCTGACCCAAAAGGTAAGAGAAAACATTACATTGCACTGAGTTTTAGATGTTACCTATGACTGCAGTTAGATGTGTTTATTTTTCAAAAAGCTTCTTACGCTACTAAACAGTATTCAGTAATTTTTTAAATGTCTGGAAGACCAGTTTTACTAAACAGCCAAACAAACTCTTCACAGCTTCTAATTTTGCATATGTACATGGAGGTTTTAACCCTGTTAGAGGTTTCAAAGTACTTCATAAACAGTGTTTAATGCTCATGCCAACAAACGATCTGTTCCACTGCTTCTTATCCTCCCTTAAATACATCAGCTCTTAGTCAAGATAACAAACGTGTTTACCTTAACTCTATCTCTTAAGTTTTGCCCAAATACGAATGCTTGCTGTGCATTTAGTTCCGCTTTCTCACAGCTGTCATCATCTGAAGTGTTGTTGGACTCTTTTTTCTGACATTCTCCTGCCTAAAGAAAAGAAATTGAGAACTTTAGCCCAGGTAATGGAGTTTCCTTTAACAAAAAACACACCTTAGGACACGATGATTCACACAGCCATTTACAATGACAAGCCAATAACACCTACAGAGCTACAAGGCAAATTTTGCATTTAAAAACAAATCCTCTGTTGTTGTTTCAAGCATTGATCTTAATGAATCACGGAACAGTTAAGGTTCAAGGGGATCTCTAACAATTATTTGGTCCAAACTGTGTTCCAAAGCAGCATCAACTCCAAAATTATGCTAGGCTACCTGAGACCTCATACAGTCAAGTCTCAAAAAATCCAAGGATGGCAGATTTACAGTTTGGTGCCTGGTTCAATGTTCAACTGCACTAAATACGACAGTTCTGTCCTAATACCCAGCTGGAATCCCCCTTCCCCACTCCTGCAGCCTCTCATTTGTTTGGTAGGTACTTCCAGGTCTCATTCCATCTTGCTACAGCCCACCACTAGATAGCAGAAGAGAAAAATCCAATTCCCTCTCCCCTAGTCATAGAACATCCTCAGCTTTTTCACGCTCGCATCAGACATCGTGCTCCAGCCACTAGCCCCCTCGGTGGTTCCTAAGTGTCTGTCGTGTACCGGCAAGCCCCAAACCATACACAGTACTCCTGATGCCACCCAGCAATGGCAAGTAAAGGGAAATAATCACTTTTCCGAACTTAACGGCTGCAGTCTTAGTAAAACAGCCTAGTACATTGCTCAGTCAATAAAAGGATGCACTACCACCCGTGTCCAACATGTTCATCATTACTGCATGGGACCTCAAGCCTCCTGAACCTTTTGCCCGGCTAAGGACCCCCTTCTATTCTGCACCTCTGCCCCCCGCTTTCCACTAGCTGCTCTGTAAGCTTTCCCGGCAGCTGCCATGGCAGTGCTTTCCAGAGCACCTGTGCCAACACTGTCCCCCATTACCCTCATACCATTATACTCAGCACCTTGCTCCAGCAAACCCTTATAGTGGTGTTGGGATTCAACTGCAACCAGCATGGGAAGCACCCCCTCCCTCTTCTCTCCTCATTCCTTATCCTGTAGCTTTGGATTTACATTAGAAGAGCCAACAATATGCACAAAGCCTAACACCTAATCAGCACACAGCAGCTGCCCTTTATCAAAGCACGCGCCAATCACCATCACCAGCATCATAAGCAGAAAAAAAAAACCCCAAAACAACAGTAGGAAGTTTGAGCATATTCTGATGAAAGCTACGTAGTTACTATAGGAAGAATACGGGATACCACCTGCTTCACTGGAGAGACACTGACTCCCTCAGTTTTTTCATGTTCTTCATCACGAGGTTCCCTCCAACGTTTGGCAGCAGGCCTACATTCTTCCTTCATCTTGCCTTTGCTGCTAATGCACCAGTAGGAGCCCTTCTTGCAGCCCTTTCATCCCCAGTCATTCCCAACTCCCACTAAGCTTTGGTTTTCCCAGTTCTCTCCGCACACACCCTGGCAATCTTGCATACCTCTCGGGTACCCTGACTTCTTTCACAACTTATGTGCACTCTATTTCTGGATTTAAGGAGCTCCTAGTTCATCCTGACACACTTGCACAACTTCCTGCACATTGGGACAAATTACTCATTCTCTGAGGTGGTTGTCCATGAAGATAACGAGCTCT
Organism: Fratercula arctica; assembly: GCA_947846985.1. NCBI lineage: Eukaryota > Metazoa > Chordata > Aves > Charadriiformes > Alcidae > Fratercula > Fratercula arctica. The sequence continues at coordinate 3,146,769 of CANTUZ010000022.1, read as the reverse complement.
CCTGAGCCCTTCTGTCCTTCAGGATCCTACCAACAAGCTCAATGAACAAGCTGAAGTCTTCCCTCCTGAAGTTTAAGTCTTTACTCTGCTACTTATCTTCCCCACTTCCCTCAGGATCTCAAAACTCTTATCTCATGGCTGCTGCAATCACAGCTACTCTCAACCTCTGCGTTTGTAACCAGTTCTTTGCTGTGAATACCAGGTCCAGCTGAGTACCTCCCTGGTCAGCTTATCCAGCACCTGCATCAGAACATACTGTCCTCAACTTACTCCTAAAATCTCCAGGAGTATTTCTACCAGGACATGCTGCCATTTTATAGGGTGTCAAAAGTCCTTAAAGCTCCCCTTTAGAACCAAGGTCTGCAATTGTGAAGCTTGTAGTTCTCCAAGGGCTTTAGCTACTTTCTCCTCTTGATTGGTCCATCTTAAGTCTCCCCCGTGTCGGCTTCCCATCTGATCTCGGCTTATAAAGCCTTTGCCAACTCAACACCTTTCCCAAACCAAAGCCTCTGCATTCAAGCAGCTTCTTTGAGCTTAGCACAACACATGCTCTTCTTGTCCTTCCTGATTTATTTTCTAAAATGCCCGTATGTATCCAATACGGCACTCCAATTGTCCAAGTGAACCTCCTGTGCCAGTGATCCCAATGAGGTTACAGAAGCACCACTGCACAGAGATCTCCAATTCCTCCTGTTACTTTCTCATGCAGGGTGCTGTTGCCTATAGGCACTTGCGATGGACTGCCAGCCATGGCACTTTCCACACATATTGCACAGGGGAAAGGGCGGCAGTGGGAAAACAACACTGGATTGGGTCCAAAGGAGTTTTGCAAATCACATTTTGTGTTTAAGGGACATAACCTTTACATAACCTAGCTGTACTATTTGCCTTCAGATTCTAACTCTGGCATTGCAAAGACATCCTTTTTCTGCTGGTAGTCAGAAATAGGCCAGTGTTGCCTGCTGGGAGTAGTCCTCCACCACTGAATGGTGCAGACAGGGTAAAGGAGCATTCTGTTGAACAAAAGGAAAAACCATTAGCCTAGCACCTCCTTAACAGGTCCTCCTCCTTCTGGACAAGGATCACTATCTACCTGCTGTCTATCAAGCTTCCCTGCGCATCTGATGACTTTCCACCACCAGTCAAGAGAGGTTGAATGGCAGGCGGTAGCTTATACCCAACTAAGGACCATGTTGCTTAGGGCTCCTGCAGTTTCCCAGGATTTTTCAAGACAGAGAGACAAGGCCTAGCCCAAACAGGTACAGGTTGCCACAGAGATGCTCCGAGTAGGACAACAACCAGGCGGAGAACATTCCCACTGTGTTACCTTGCGTAAGCACAAGACAGCCCTCAAAGAAAAACCTTTTGTGCCAACAAAATAAGACCGTGACTTACATCTGCTCTAACAAGGGCAGCCCAGGCTCACATATAACCGCAAAATACCACACACTTGTCCTCACAAGGAAGCGCTCTCTCTGTGGTACACCAAATCTATGCCACGGATCCGCACATACAATTACTAATATGAAACTTAACTCCAGAAGTAACCATTCACTCTTAACAAGCAATCTACTATTGTGCAGAGACACTCCAGCATTTAACACAACTACCATATGAACTCCCATCACTTATAGCGTGCTAGAAAGCTTCAGGCAGATGGTCCATCCTGACTACAAATGCCAAGACACTCCTTGGTAAAACTGCAAACATTCAGTTAGGAAGCTTTATACCGTTTAATAATTAGTTTTCAGCGATCCTTAACACCTAGATTTAAGAGTTTCCTCCTATCAGAAAACTTCCTCCCAGGGTCAGTGTTTCTGGACTTTGATTAAGAAGTCCACAGGAGGACTTCTGGATGTTAAAAATGTATAGAGGGTCTCCCTAATGACATAGACAAAGGTAATGTATCCCACGAAGACTTCATACTCATCCCTGCAATGACTTTACTTATTGCTACTTAATTATGTCAGTGGCCTTTCACTAAACCTTAAAAAGCCATTTACATTTGAAACCTTTCTACTTAGATACTCAGATTTCAAAATCGAGACTTGAATTTCAAGTAAACCATTGCATGCTTTCGCACTGTTAATACTACTACTTCTATGCTCACCACGGCATCAGAAAGCAACCCACTGTCTAATGAAGCTACCAAGAAAGCCCCAAACGTAAAACACCACCCAAAACCCACACACCCTCCAAATCCCCAAACATCCTCCATGTGCTCTCACTCAACACATCTTGAGATGCCAACGGTTAACACAATACCTGCAGGAAGGAAAGGACTGGACACACTTTGCACACAACAGGGAAGGAACCGCTTCATCGCTTTCCTTTCAAGGTACGAAATAAGCAACTTCCAGTGCACCTGGATGCCTTTTCCTCTAGCAAAGCTTTCCAGCCTCTCACTACCCGCACTCTCTCGCCATCATTTCCTGTAGGGAATTTATTTGCTGGCTCTGGGTTTTTACCCACTGTCAGTTCCTGTCCCTAAGCTTCTTTGCGTTACGCCTTTGCTTCAGTTGCCCGTACGCTTTCCACCCTCACATTTCCCAACACCATTCCACATCCAATTGTTAGAAATCAAGACAACACCAGTAAAGCCATCAGCCATGGGCGGGGGATGACTTTTTGCCGGGCAGTCTGAGAAGGAAGACTGAACACGTGCAATGTAAACTGCTCAGTTCACCCAGCTCAAAACTAAAGCCTTTTCAGATGGGAACAGGAATTCAGTAAATGCTTCTCAGTCTCTGGCCTGACAGAGGCACCAGACTGATGTGGCCACAGTCCCTGGAGGAGACGACAGCTTTTTTCCTCCCCCACCGAAGACAATTCCCTACTCTCCTGACCCACTCCCTGCACACAGAGTAAGATGAACCCGCAGGAAGGAAGATTTATTTCTTCGTGCAATCTGGTCAGATGAAAAAGCAGTATTCTGACTATCAGCCCACTAACCAAGACACCCAAATTGCAGGAATCCAATGGCCATGGTAGGAGTGGCATCACTCAAACAGCAGTAAGATTTTACAGCAAAACTAGAAATAAAGCTAGAGGGGCTAAAAGGAACCAATGAGAGTAAAAGGAGAATTGAGCAATTTTTTTGTATTTTGTGAGGGGAAAATAGGTATTGAAAGCCATCCTGAACTGTGGATTCAGTAAATCTTTATTACAGTTTTCAAGTTAGTAAAGATAAATGTAACAGACTATTAGGATCGTATAAACTACTACTACACCTAAAGCGTGCTGCCATAGTACGGACAGAAACGGGGGCTGTCGCTGATGAAACTGCACCCACATTGCTGAACAAGTAAACTCTGTTCAGAGAATACTATTTCAAAGTCTGACACTTTGAGCGTTCTTCCAATCCTTCTCCAACTCACCTTGTCTTCAGAGTCAGAACTTTTCAGTGTTGCGTTACTTAGTGATTCTGATGTGGCTGCAGATTCTGGTGGGATATTTACACCATTGGTGCCACTGCTGAGAACTGCAGTAAGGAATGAGAAAATGACATATTTAGGTTGTCCTAAAAGCAGCAAGTTTTCTATAGCAAATTGCATGCTGTTTTCTTAAGTGCATGAAACACTGTGATGTAAACTACGGAGTTCCCCTAGTGCTTTGCAAGAGACATGAGGACCATGATTCAGCAATTCTTAGCAGAATCAAAATTCCAAACACAGAAAACCAAGTCAGCAAAAAGTTCACTTATCTATACAAACGCTGCAGGAACTTCAACACATACAATTTCAAGCATCCATCTTGCTCCAACCTAATACTGTTCACAGCCAGCACGGCTCCTCTTTGGACTGATCTGGCTACTTACACACTGAACTCCCACTCAAAATGTGTACCCCAATATTAAGTCCTCTGTAGAGTCCAATCTATGCCAACAGGCATGCCAAGAAATGAAGCTAGAAATGTTTGGTTCTACGCCAGATTCAGCATTAACTGAATTTACTTCTGTTTCAGTTCAACTGAAATTCCAAACAACAAAAGGCTGGGGAAACATCAGAGTCTAGGACAAAGACGGACACCTTCAACAGTTTTTTTTGCTTTCACAGACTGGCAGGGGTTGGAAGGGACCTCTGGAGATCATCTCCTCCAGCCCCCGGCCAGAGCAGGGTCACCCAGAGCAGATGGCACAGGAACGCGTCCAGGCGGGGTTGGGATGTCTCCAGAGACGGAGACTCCCCCACCTCTCTGGGCAGCCTGTGCCAGGGCTCTGCCACCCTCACAGCAAAGAAGTTCCTCCTCATGCTGAGATGGAACTTCCCATGGTCAAGTTTGTGCCCGTTACCCCTTTGTCCTGTCGCTGGGCACCACTGAGAAGAGCCTGGCCCCATCCTCCTGACACCCCCCTTTCAGGATTTATAAGCGTTGATAAGATCCCCCCTCAGTCGTCTTGTTTCCAGCCTGAAGAGACCCAAATCCCTCAGCCTTTCTCCATCAGAGAGGTGTTCCATTCCCTCAGCATCTTGGTAGCCCTTTGCTGTCCCCTCTCCAGCAGTTCCCTGTCCTTCTTGAACTGGGGAGCCCAGAACTGGACCCAGCGCTCCAGCTGTGGCCTCCCCAGGGCAGAGTAGACCTCCCTCAACCTGCTGGCCACACTCTTTAATGCACCCCAGGAGACCATTGACCTTGTTGTCCACAAGGGCCCATCACTGGCTCACGGTCATCCTGTTCCCCACCAGGACTCCCAGTTCCCTCTCTGCAGAGCTGCTCTCCGGTGGGTCAGCCCCAACCTGTCCTGGTGCATGGGGTTATTTCTCCCAACGTGCAGGACCCCTTTAACTTCCAGTTTCCAATCATGTCTATTTCTATTAGCTATATCAAATTCCGGAACAATACACTACGCATAATATACATGATCAAACTAAGAATTGAAAGTGTATCTCAAAGTCCCAGCTCCAAAATAGTGCCCAAGCCTAGAGGTCCCTCCTCATGATGTAGGCGTTTTACATTGCTGTGCAGTTAGATGAAGTCTACCACTACTCTTCAACGGATCAGCAGTACCTTATTACACCATGGTCAATGCCGTCACCCTTAAAAGTCTTTTTATTCCAAAAACCAAGCCTGGACTACGCCAGGCAGAGGCCTGGCAACATCAGTCAGTCATCCCATACAAAAACTGAAGGTGTGACTGTGTTATCCCGTACGTAACACAACTATACTTAACATTTAAGACATTTCTTTCCTGAAAGGAGAAACCTAGCAAAACAAAGGTGGATGCTGAATAAAAACACACCACTAAACAGATTTTGTATTTTTGTCCTCCCTCTGCGGTGTTCTAGAAAGCAAAAGCATTATTTACCCATCTGCGAAAAGGCTTTTGGCTGCGGTGCCTGTAATACTGCGGGACGTAGCACACTTCGCTGCTGTTCCTTCGGTTTCTGGCTAGGGAGACCTGCAAGTAAAAAGTTTTTTCAAGAGCTATAAAGCTTTAAAGTTGAAAAATTCAACTTCATCTAATCATCTTTGTAACTGCTTCCAGCAGAACATACAATGGAAAACCAGACATTTAAAAAGCTTCTACCCCCTTCTTCCCCACTCAGCCTCAAAACAGGATTAGTCCCAAATAGAGAAGACAACTTCCTAGGCTCAAAGGCCACTTTAAAATACATTCCTTACCTTATCCATAAAGCATAGAAGGGAGAGTTTATGACAGAGACTCAGAAATAAAAGTCAAAACATAAGAGAAATTAACAGTACACAAGGAATCATATTTATTCACTGACATATTATTCAACTACACATTGCAAGTCTGCTTTTCTCCTTCCAAGGAAGTCATTTCCAGATACTGGTAACCGAGTTTTCTTTCCCGTTCTTCATTCAGTCAAATGTATTGGTAATGTAATAATCTTACATGTTGTTTCATTTAACAACCTTTTGGCTTTTTGAATTAACCTGGCCTCTGGTTTGCTATATTGAGATACACAGCACTACAGCTCTTTAACTCTGCTCCGATTCAAAAAGCCAACTGACCTTAAACAACCTAATAAAAAAAAAACCAAAAAAAGCATCTTAACTCTAGAAGGTTACATCAATCCCAGAAGGTTCGGTTTTCTTGACTGAAAAAAACAAAGATGAGCTCTTGATTCAATAAAATGCTGCAACAGAAGTTACTCATAGCAACTCAGCTGAATATTCTGCAAGTAGCTCCATTTCAGGCCACCCCCATTCAAAGGACGTGACAACACCCGAAATATAACGACTACCCTCAGTTCAAACTTTCCTATGTCAGCTCAAAAACACTTGTTCCTTTTTTTAAATTTACTTCTCTTCCTGCAAACAAAAAAACCCCCCACATTTCCATATACGTATATATACACATGTAACAAATGGTAACTTCCATTACAAAAATAGTTTTGTTTTTTTTTCTCTTAAACTCCTAAGGAGCTGTAATATGAATGTCCTTCCCATACTGGCTGGGGCTACAGGAGCACACAGGAAACTGGGTGAGAGCCAAACCGTACAGCCAGGTAGGATCAAGGACCCAACATCCCCGCTATTGGCAAACCCAGGGAGAGGAGAAGCGGGGAGTGAACACCATTTCAGACATGGCTCCAGCCTGGCCCCAGACCCAGCGCCCATGAATGGCTGGAGCTTGGTCAGAGTGCTCCGGGAGCACCCTTTTTATTCCAGTTCACTACCAAAGGAATCGAGTCCATGTTGCACAGGGCTATACGCTAAGAATTCAATCACAGCGTACTAACCAGAGACAACTGGGAGATACATTTCAGAAACGCATGACTGATCCAAGCCAAAATTTGGATGCGTCTGTACACATTACCCAGCAGATATGGGCATAACCGCTCTGGAGAACATCAGATTTTTTTTTTTTTTTTTTTTTGCATAAATACAGGTATTGCTACCTTCCAGTTACAACAGCAGTTTGAGGAGATTCCTAAATAAATAAAATGCTTGAACTGGTTTCTTGGTACTGCTGCAGAAAACATTGAACTCACCTGCACTAGGTGCCTGACCATGGATAAGTATTGGTGGCTTCAGCCGGAATCCACTGCTCTTTTCCTCTAGAAGCAAAATACAAGATTACTAGGATATAGCTGTAACATACCACGTACATACATTCAGTCATAACATTCCTCATACTTTCCCCATTGTAACAACCCACAAGTTTTATAAATATCCAAAGTCATCAGGAGATTTCCAAAGAACAAATTCCCTTCTTCCAAAAGAAGACTGAATTTACAATGATTATCACACTAAATATACCTCACAAACACAGAAACACAAGTTGTTGCAGGAAAAAAACTCATCTTTTTTTTTTTTTCTCATGAGAAACACAAAAAAGACCATTTTCACAAGAGAAACTGAGTTCCTTCTGCAAAGGACATAATAGAGCTTTACTAGAGGGACTTAGAGGTTTTAAGTCAGAATCAAACTAAAGACAGGACAATCGGACAAGTACAACTCGATATGACAGCTGCTAACAAGCACCCAAGTGCCAATTATCATAAATTAACTTAAACTTCATTGCTTAATATTAGTTTCTTGTAATTCCATTAGCTTTTACCTCATGCTTATGTAGTATGAAGGTAAGAGAAATTCCTTTGCTTGTACTCACTACAGTTAAGGCTTTTAGATAAAATACCAAAATCTCCAAAAACTACTATTCATAAATCCACCCCTATGACAAAATGAGTTCCTAAGAACTTACAATTATAAAATGCTTCCTTTTAGGGGCATAATGACTTGCTCAGAATAAGACAACTCAGCACCGTACCATCTTACTGTACTTCATGATTCTCATGCCATTTAAGCATCAGGTAACAATGTGCCATACAGTGATACCAACACAACCGCACAATAACGGTGATTAACAAAATAAGCGGTGCTGTCAACATAGGGTTCACAGGTCACGGTTGATCATCATCATGACCATAGTTTCTGGTTGATTTTTTAGTATCAAAAAAACAGCATCCGAAGTAGATAAATGAAAATTTTCCCCTAAGTCTTATCTTGAGGTTAAGAAGTGGGCACAGAGTCACACTGCAGTCTTCCACCACCACTCTCAAAGCATTTAAGAATTTTCATATGTTAATTACCTCCAGCAAGCATGAAATCAAGCAATGAAGCGAGCAAGAGAACAGCTGTAAGATCAGAACCATCACCGCCTCCGTTCTCCCAGACAGGGTCCGACTTAGGAACTATCAGAGTACTTTGGATGGTGACAGCCTGACAGGGGTCTGCTGAGAAGTAAGGAAGCTCACCTGGTTCTGAGTCAGAATTGCCTGTAGAGGGTTCACAGAAGCTCGATGGCATAAAGACGTTGTTCTTTGTTACTGCAGTCAAGGAAAAAGAAAAATAATGAGAAATTGCATATGTTGTTTTTAATTATAAACTCCGTTTCCAGATATATCAAGGCTGCAAACTGAAAATGATTTTTCTAGTAATTTCATAGAATGGTTTGGGTTGGAAGGGACCTTAAAGATCATCTAACTATTTGTTTCGTTTATTTTAGGTTTTTCTTTCTTCTAAACTCAAACAGTATTACAGTCATAGAAGTAAACAGGTCATTGTCCATAAAACCCCCTTAGTTTCTCCTGAAAGAGAGAGAGAACAAATGTCGTTCATTCCGGAGGAAAGACAAACACAGGATTCACGGTCTGAATTGTATCTGAGCTAGGAATGAAAAGCGATGTTAGAATGTATAATACCATTACAAAATACATATAACATTTCCAAGGCCTCTGCAGAGCAGGCAGAAAGGAGTGTAAGGGCTGCTGAGCAGCGGAAGCTAACCCCTAGGCTCCTCCAAAGGCCCCAGCGTGACGGCATGGCTTGCACCACGAGCTGGGCAGCTTCTGGTTGAACTACCCTGCAAGGACAAAGATTTTACAGAAACAGAGGAGAGTACATCAGAGCACGTGCAGATGTCACCCTTCCGAAACATAAAAAGAGCAAAAAAAACGTTCGAAAGGAACAGGTGGAGGACGGTGTTTCTTTTCCACCCTCTGCTGGCACCTGGAGAAGCGTAACAAGGAGCTTGATTGAGGCCCCGTGCAGCAGTAAATACTGTTGGTGGTGTACAAAGACCCGCAGACAATGCGGTTTATTAAATACAATGATCAGAGCAGGAGGTAGATGCATCAAGAGTCACAAGGCAACAATAGCAGGTTGGGGATTTTTGTCTCCAACAGATCATCTTGCATGAGGTAAAGCATGACAATATTTATCTGTTCTTTTAGATTTTATGAGGCTGGGAAAGAAGATTAAGTATGTTGAAAAGAGAAAGGAAACTCATCTTCAACACAGTCATACTAAGAGATGCAGCACTTGCCTTTCGTATTTAAGTTTAGATTTCTTTTTTTCATGTTTGCTTCTTCCCTTTAATTCCACCTACTCTCTTTTTATTATGGTCTGCCATAAGCTTAAACACAACGCACATTTCATATAAGCAAAATTTCCCTAACCTTGAGAGAAACAACCTCAGAAAAATCTTAAAAGGTTTGGAAAGTGAAAGGTTTTCTGAAAACCCAGGCCATCGAATACCATCAGCAGCATTTAAAGAAGCCTTTACGGAAGTTGCAATTCCAATCAAAGCTGTCACTGTTTGACAACACCACACATCAGAAGAGAACAAGGGAGTCAAACAGGGAATAAATGACCACATCCAGCCAAAGGGCACCACCGAGTCGATGCTGAGAAAGTACACCCCTGAAACATCCGTCATTTCACCATAAAGAGACAATAAGTTGTTTTCCTCCACTTCTTAAACACTAGCATTACCCAAAATGTGAGACTTTAGAGATTCTAATCTCAAAAAACAAAAGCATTATAGACAAGAAGAGTCAGCGATTACAGGGAACCGAAGAACAGAAGGTCCAATAAACAAGGAAGCGCTTAACAGGCTGTACACATTCTGTTGTCCTAACAGCAAAGCCACAGACAAACAGTGCTCTTTACTAAGAGTGACCGGCAAGCAGGCAGCAGCGGCACTGATCCCCCGGCCCGTACTCAACTAACAGGACTGCACCGTGAAACCCGCTGAGCTGCACGCCGGGTCTGGAGGAGAAGGGATTCCTCCCCTGCGGAGCCCTGGCAGTATGAAATGAGAATACCGCGCCCATAGAATATCAGCAGCTGCATTTTAAATTCCACAGTCTCTTATTTCTTTAAAATTAAAAGCAAATAACTAGGTTTTCATCTTCTCGTCCCGCTTCCCGAATGAGCTGTATGTTAGGGGAATATTTTTTAACGTTCTCTCCTTCACTCTTTTTCTCATCTCTGTTATTTCAACTCAGATGACGGAACAAAGCACCGCAGTCTCCAAATCTGCCCCAAGCACTGACATAACTAAAATAATTCTCAACCAAAGCTAAATTTAAACTTCTTATTGTCTGTGAAGAACAGAAGGCATAAGTTTTAGAGACCGATCCTCTGGGTGAACACAAGTATCAAACGTGACCATTCTGGCGTATGTGAATTGCACGAATTTACCCCGGCCTTCCCAGCGATTTTGCTGCCTTGACTGTACACACAAACAGGCAGCGGTCGTTCTCCCTCGCGTTTGCCAGGTGAGAATGTTGCTGAAATGCGCTGAAGCCTCTCCACTTAAAAGTGGAAAGGGATGGGAGAAAAGGAAAGGACAAGAACAACTTAAGCATGACCCGACACTTGGAAGATTTGCCCGGCAGCAGAGTAACTAAGAAAAAGGCAGCATTTATATAAATCCGTTAAGCAACCTGATCACAACAAATCAAAAAGATTTCTGGTAAATTTTTCAATTTAACAGCGTAAGAAAAGCTGAAACTACATATATACACTTACAGATAGAAAATGTTTAAAAAACGTATCTATCAACTCCTTCAGGCTTCACTGGATTTGCTAACACAGAGCATGGGAAAAGTGAGTGTACACGGCTGCTGTGCTCTTAAACCGAAGCACAGCGACAGCAGTACGACTGCTGACACGGCTGGGGAAAAAAAAAAAAAAAAAGAGTATGAGAAGGAAACCCACCTCTCATACATAATATTGTAACATTTACCTGACTGAGAAGGAGGGAACTGAGTTAAGGATGAAGTTCTCTCACGCTTTACAGGTGGACAGTAGCTCCCATCCTCTCGATCAGATTCTGTAGAAAAATGCAATTAGAGAAAATGCACAAAAGCCTGGCGACACATCCACTCACGCTTTTTAGTCTTACAATCAAATCTCTTACCATCTCCGTCTTCTGGACTTGATCCATCTGCTGATCTCTGCAATCAGATGACAGCGATAAAACAAAAATCACATATTGAACATTTTAACCTCTTCGGATACTTCCAAATGTTTTAATCATCAGTTTGGAGAATTTTTTTCTTTACCATCAACGACATACACTCAAGGCAAAGCATTATTTTTATGACTTAGATGTAGGCATACTGAGTTTCATCCAGATGCTACTAAATAAGATTAATTCAAAAGATTTAATTTACAAATAAGATACCTGAAAATTCATATCCAAGCACTAACATCCTTAGGGACTATGCGACAATTATTACAGTTACGATTTTCTATATATTGAAAATCTGAAAATGACAATTTTCAAATTTGGTTTGATTTGAAAAATATCATAGAAGTTCCAAACTCCTCCTGAACATACCCACTTTTTGGGAGTCCACTCCAAAGCCCTTTTCCTAGTTAACGTAGCTGACATCAGTTCCTTCAACAAAAGGACATCATTGGAGGAATGTCTTTCAAAGCACACTCTAAAAACCAGTACTTTGATATTTTGATAGGAATTAGCAATGGATAGCCTCCTAGCATCTTCCACAGTTACCAGGAACAAACCAGGAAGCATCACGGGCCACCAACTATCAAAATATTCAAAAAAATTTTTGAACAAAATTTTCCACATCTTTTCTGAGGATTTCCAGGTCTCTCTCCTCCTACTTGCTCTGCCAGTTCCTCAGCTGATATAATTTCCCTTCTTCCTGCAAAACACGATGGATTCCTTTCACTACGCAAGGTGCCCAGGACAGCATTAGCACCTCCATCTCATTGCAGAACCTCTTGACATAGTGGACCTTTCTCCCTAGTCCAACACGACCCTTCCATCCCACCCCAGGACACAGAGACCTTCAGAGCCTGGCTGACTGGGGGGGAAGAGCAGCCCCCGACACAGCCCCCTGCAGCCCCAGAGCTCCTCCTGTCCCACCACAACTGGTCGGACTTTGGCATGTGGAACGGGCAGCACACAAGGACTGGGCAACACACAACGGGACTGGCTAAGGCTGCAAAGGACTACCAGCTGAAAGACTTGCCTTGGAAAGAAGAACACCAGAAAGTACAAAACCTCCTATTTAGAAGGAGCTGCATATTTAGAAGTGCATATATTTAGAATCTAGATAGTACTGTACTATCAGTTCTTCGCTCAATGCCAATAAAAACCCATTTACACTGCATTTTGCCTACGCTATTATGCTTAAGGGGTTTTCTGTTTTGTTTAACGTTAATAGAATAGTACAGCTTCTTCACTAGCATCCTAAGCAAGTACTTTTAAGACATTTAGCATAGGGAATGCAAAGCTATTGACAGTTCATAGGACAAGAGGAAACGGCCTCAAGTTGCACCAGGGGAGGTTTAGATCAGATATTAGGAAAAATTTTTTACACTGAAAGGATTATCAAGCACTGGAACAGGCTGGCCAGGGAAGTGGTGGAATCACCATCCCTGGAGGTATTTAAAAGCCAAGCAAACGTGGTCCTGAGGGACATGGGTTAGTGGTGGTTTTCACCAGTGTTAGGTTACTGGTTGGACTTGATGATCTGAATCACAGGCACACAGAATGGGCAGGGTTGGCAGGGACCTCTGGAGATCATCTCCTCCAACCCCCGGCCACAGCAGGGTCACCCAGAGCAGGTGGCACAGGAACGCGTCCAGGCGGGGTTGGAATGTCTCCAGAGACGGAGACTCCCCCACCTCTCTGGGCAGCCTGTGCCAGGGCTCTGCCACCCTCACAGCAAAGAAGTTCCTCCTCATGTTGGGATGGAACTTCCTATGGTCAAGTTTGTGCCCATTACCCCTTGTCCTGTCGCTGGGCACCACTGAGAAGAGCCTGGCCCCATCCTCCTGACACCCCCCTTTCAGGATTTATAAGCGTTGATAAGATCCCCCCTCAGTCGTCTTGTTTCCAGACTGAAGAGACCCAAATCCCTCAGCCTTTCTCCATCACAGAGGTGTTCCAGTGCCCTCAGCATCTCGGCAGCCCTTTGCTGTCCCCTCTCCAGCAGTTCCCTGTCCTTCTGGAACCGGGGAGCCCAGAACTGGACCCAGCGCTCCAGCTGTGGCCTCCCCAGGGCAGAGCAGAGGGGGAGGATGACCTCCCTCCACCTGCTGGCCACACTCTTCTTGATGCCCCCCAGGATGCCATTGGCCTTCTTGGCCACCAGGGCCCATCGCTGGCTCATGGTCACCCTGTTGTCCCCCAGGACTCCCAGGTCTCTTTCCACAGAGCTGCTCTCCAACGGGTCAGCCCCAACCTGTCCTGGTGCAGGGGGTTATTCCTCCCCAGGTGTACAATCCCACACTTGCCCTTGTTGAATTCCATAAGGTTTCTCTCCGCCCAGCTCTCCAGCCTGGCCAGGTCTCTCTGGATGGTGGCACAGCCTTCTGGTGTGTCAGCCACCCCCCCCCCCCGGCTTTGTGTCATCGGCAAACATGCTGAGGGTGCGCTCTGTCCCCTCATCCAGGTCATTGATGAATATATTGAACAGGACTGGACCCAGTACTGACCCCTGGGGAACATCACTCATCACCGACCTCCAGCCAGACTCTGTGCCCCTAATCACCACCCTCTGAGCTCTGTCTTTCAGCCAGTTTTCAATCCACCCCACTGTCCATTCATCTAACCCACACTTCCTAATCTTCCCTGTGAGGATGCTGTGGGAGACGGTGTCGAAAGCCTTGCTGAAGTCAAGGTGGACAACATCCACTGCCCTCCCCTCCTCTATCCACTCAGTCATGCCATCATAGAAGGCTAACAGATTAGGCAGACATGGATTTCCCCTTGGTGAATCCGTGTTGACTACTTCTGATAGCTTCCCTTTTCTCCATATGCTTTATGATGACGAGTTGAAAGGTCCTTTCCAACCTAGACAATTCTATGATCCTGGAAGACACACACCCCTATCAGCCCAATCACATTACTTCTGTATTTGATGATTCATGCTCTTACTACATAATTGGTCAAGTACTCCATACTACTGGAAGATGATCTTATTAGGTATCTCCCTTGCCAACATACACTAGTTTCCCGAAGGATAAGGCTGAAGTGGAAAACCACGATGCCATCTATCCGTTTCAGCCATCAACATCTGAAGTCAGAAAAAAATCCTGTTTTGCACAGAAAGCGTTGTCACATATACCAGCAATTTGTTCCATTTTTTAGCAAAAATCCTGAAAGCAAAAGGAAACGATTTGGCAAAAAATCTGCATGAATGGAACTGCAGCTCTCCATGTGCAAAAATCCTTAAAAATCAACAAGCGATTTCCCCCTGAACTTCAAAAACTTCTTAGGCTGTTACTAGCATGTGCTGTATTCTCAATGCTCGGTAACACAGACAAAATAGAAGTCAAACCTGTATAGCACAAGCTTCAAATTATCACATCATTGTCATTTAATTAACGGCTGCCAAGTACAACTAAATATACCATCACTATGTTTAAGTGGGCAAGGAGCATCAATATCCAAAACCAACTCTGTAACCTACTGAGGGCGAAGCAAAGCTAAGTATCCGTTCCCTCTGATTTCCACGCTTCCTAGTCCAAGAGTTTTAGGAGATCAAAGCTATGCAAGAGCCCACACGACAAGACTTAGAGCAGTTACTGATATTGCCAACCTAGTCAAAGAAGATGCTGCCCAGAAGTAAGACAGGACTTCCCTTTCTCTCAAGTGTACTTTTTCCTACATAGGCATCTCAATATCTAGATCATTTGGTATGCTACCTCCCATCCTTACTCATTCACACTGGCAATATTGCTTGGGGAAGTTGAGACAGACCTTGCAAATAACTCCTACCAGAGAAACGCAACCACAGATCTAAAGCTTTCTTAGACTCAGGAATTTAAGGGGCCAGGGAAGAAAAAAGTCATAATCCTTTAGGTTGATCCCCAAGCACAGACAGACAAAACCACCTCACTTCCATCTACCTCAGTACTGAAACTCCCACCTGAGCATTTTAAGATATTCAGCTCCATTTTCTGTTTTCAAATGAATGAGAATATGCACGAGTTATTCCACTGCAGAGTTCCCAACACTACATGGAACTGGTTTTTTAAATTTTTTTATACTCTGCACCCAGTCAAACACACACACCACCCCGTTTCCTTGCTTTTATTAAAAACCTCGCTGTCAATATTCACTCCCCATTACTTGGGCATTCACCTATCAGGTCTTCTCAACCTTGGATAAATCTCAAGTTTTCTCACTAGAATAATGCTTCCCCCAACAACCAATTCACTCTTACATATCTTGAAAAATATTCCTGAATCTTTCATTGTGAGATGAAAGGCTGTCAAGAAAATAAAGCTGCACGCACGTGATCTAATGAAGGCCGGTTTCCCCCAGACCCTATCCAGACAAACAACGTGGAATAACCTGCAGTGAGAAGTCAAACGTTTTCTCTCCTCTCTAGTCTGCCTCTACCACTGACCGCAGAGGAATCCAGAGCCCAGAGCTCTGCTCAGACCTGGCAGAGGGTCCAAGGCGGAAGGCAGGGAGCTGGGCACGCACCGACATACTGTATTAGCGTCGGCTTCATTTTCTTATGAAGTCATCCTATAAAGTAAGTTAATGCGGCAGCCAGAAGTTGCTCACCAGTGTTGCTTATTCAGGAGAAGCTAGGGAGACTAGACAAAAAAAAAAAAGGTGGGAATATATGCATGACAAACAGTTTCCTTGACAGACTGGAAAAAAAAAATCAGATTACAATTAGTGATACTAAACAGCAGTCCAGCCTTCCCGTGTCAGGCCTCTCTTTCCAGGCTACTCAGTCTGTACTTTACAGCAACAGATGTTTTACACGAGTATTCTACACAACAGAAATGGGAGCCAGGACCATCTCATCCTGTAAGGTGACTCAGCTGCTCTCCAGCCAGTTCTTTGAAATGAGAAGCAGAAGAGACACTTTAAAAAAAAAAACAACATCAGAATCCAACCTACTATTTACTCCTCGTTTAAGAACAGGGGGCACCTTTCACTTATTCCCTTCTCCCTTCACTTTTTAGAAATCCAGCTACAGAAAAGTTACCATTATTTCTAAATAGAGGCTCCTACAATTCTGACTCCTTTCTAATTAACCAAATTACCTTTTTAAAGGCTAGCATCTGATTTTTTTTAAAAGTGCAAATGAAAGCAATTAACCATCCCACACTGAAGTACAAACACTGCTGCTTTACACCCATTACTTCCTTCATGCAGTTGTTACAATAAACTAACAGAGAAGAATTTAAACAAACCTCAACAAATCTGTCAGTTTTTGTTTAATCACGATGAAGAGCAGAAACGGGGAAGGCAAGGGAGAAGTCAGGGAAAGCAAAAAAAAAAAAAGGACAAGGTAACTAGGTGAAAACTCTAAGAGAACACTTAGAGTGTTTATCTTTGAAAAATACATTTAAGATGCAAAAAAGTCTTATATAAAGGAGTTCAGAGCGTGGTACAGCAAGTTTGCAATCCCGACACTTGCACATTTACAAGCATTATTGAACTACCACGGCTTAAAAGCTGTTCCAGAACCTCTCAAACAACGGAGTCCTGCCGGCACGGCTACACGCTGCTGTAGGCTGGCTTGGGTCAGGCAGCTGAAGGTCCAGATGTGAAAATCAGTTCTGCAAGAGGCCGTCTCTCTGGCCACACCACATTAATGTACAAACAATACCAAGTAAACAAGAAATACGCAGTGTATCTTCTTCAGAGCTCAGTCCTAACTCATCTAGCTTCCCAGCGTCCTGGGAAGATTACATGAAACCTCCTGCTCCGGCAAACCAGTATCAAGCACTCTGAAGATGCGTCAACCTGTATATTTCAAGGTAAGAGACAGTTTTACTCTAGGAAAATGGGATAATTTGAAGAATGCTTGCTAGTGCATACGAAGGCCAGTTACATGCCTACACTGAGCACCGTACTCCTCCATAAAATTTAAGTGAATGGAGTAAAGTTCAAGGATACATAGACATCTGTTTTGTACAACCAGGAATTCCTGTATACCTTCCCCAACAGTGTTTTTGATTCTTAAATTTCTTTCAGACCTGGGTTAACCAGGGTGAGATTTTTCTGCCCCTTAAGAACAGGTCTAAGATAATGAGTACTTTCGGCAGTTTTCCTGAAAGTCTGGTTAATACAGTTCTCTTGGCCAGTTCTAGTAACGCTGGCAATTTCAAATGATAGAAGCCCAACATGTCTGTGACTACGTTTACCAGCTGTATTTTAAAATACTAACCCTTGAAAACTTTAAGCTTTAAAAAAATAAATAAATAGAAAAATTTTTGCAGCAGGTCTGCAACACCTGACAGTCTGGACACCAAAGGGGGCTTAACCTACAGCTATTTGTACCTTATGACAATCCATTCAGCACTGAGTTCACTTCAAATTGCCCGTTCTTGAAAACAAAACAAAACAAACAACCCCACTAGTGCAAGGGAAGGGTGCAGGTACTGTGTGGATCACCCTTAAGAGGCAAAGATCTATCAGTGGGTACATGCCCAGTGCGTGTCACAATGCGCGGTGACACTCACCTGCGCCACAAAAACACGATCCACCACCCAGAAAGATTACGAACACTTCAAATTGCTCTGAAAGCCTGTATGGTAGCAAATTAGTCGTTTGATCTTTCCAAAAATATTTTGCTGCACCATCAGTAGAAAAAACTTAAATTAACAGCACTGACAGCTTTTCCTACCTCGAATTACTGATTTATTCCCCCCCCCCCAAGTACCTAAACTCAAAATTCTGCTTTAGCATCTCTCTTGCTGCTTTTAATCTGATAAGTACATTACAGTTTAGGCTGACAAGCGCCTGTTTCTATCCAGTGGAAACACAGCAATAGCTGCTCGCTTTGTCAAGCTGCGGCATTATGGCTCAGAGGGAATAAACAATCCTCGTCTGAACCGCGTGAAGCAAATCCCTCCTATATACCCACTTCCTCACTCATTTAGAAGAGCTCTCATCCTTAGCAAACACACAGTTTGCACCCTAAATTCTGAAATTAATACTTGATGCGTCTTCTATAATTACACCCACTAAGGAGTGAGTCCCAAATAAATTTAATTTCTACTAATTGAATAAACAGCTTAGAGGGGACGACCACTTGAGATCATAGCACCAGACAGATCGTGAGCGACGCTACCTCTAGTTAACAGTAACGGATTCCTCCTGGTAGAAGGGACTTTTTTTCCTTAATCCCCTCAGCAGCAGAAGTACGTGGTAGGTTGACACTTACCCCTGCCAGTTCGTGTTGAACAGGAGGAAGCTGGGCTTCAGCAGCGGGACTCAGGGCAGCACTGACTGAGGCCGCAGTGGGAGCGGGGTGCTCCGAGTCGCGCTCACCAGCTGGTTCTGTGTGACCCAGACCATGGTGGGGGGGCTCAGCCTCTCCCTGGGGGTCCTCGCCTGAATCCGACAAACCTTTTTGCTCTGCAGGGGACTGGGAGCAAAAAAGACAACGTCCCTTCAGTGCAAGGCTGCAACACGAGAGAGCAGTTGTCCTAGTGAGAGGATCTGCTAATCCCTTTTTAAATTCCTCTGGTTTCACAGCATGGCAGAAGGAATCGCTCGCTGCTGAGACACCAGTTCAAATACGCACAACAGGTAACAGAACCTGCTGGCTGAATTAGCTTCCCCTCCCCACAAAAACCATCAGTTGGAGCAAACGCACTTTTTTGAAAGTTAGCTGAAAATGTCAGCGTCCCCAGGAAAAGAGCACTTTTGCCAGCCACAGGGTTGTTGGGGTTTAACTCTTCCTTCTCTCAAGGCCTGAAGGACAGCTGATTGCTTTTACCCCCAGATTCAGACATAAGAATTAAATAGACAATTTCTGTAAATAACTGTCCTTCACCGCTTCTCCAGACCACCTTTGAGGCAGGTGGGGTTGATTATAGAATTCTCCAGAGAAATTCACTGTAACAGTCACGCAGGGCACACAATCCTTTCATATTCAAGGTGAATTATTTGAAAAGCAACACCAATGTTTTCTTTTGTAAATGACAGAGATCACACATCTGTTTCCAGGAGGAGGGTGACAGGATAGCTAGTGCACACTAACGAGATTTGATATTTGCTGAACTTCTGCCATAGACTCTTTATATTTCTTCAGATCATTTAATGCTGCAAGTCCCCACTTGTAGAACAAAAGTGAAGCGTTACCATATCCTGCACGCATCTGGAGAATGAGAAAGTTAAAGGCTTTGTGCCTGAACAACCGCATTGTGATAAAGGACTAAATTACACTCCATGGACAATATGCAGGACAAGGACGTTCTCCCAGCTGCAATCTGTGGGCCAAGCCTCCTGCTGCCTGATGGTGAAGCATCTGGAGAGCCAAGCAGTTAGGTGACGATGTCACTAAGCAGCACATAACCTCGGCTTGCTCTCAGGAAGCATTCAGTAGAATGAAGAGAGACTAAAAACTCATCCTTGCCCAGGTCCATGCAAAACAGAGCAAACAGCAACCTCAAAAATAAACAGCAGCTTTTAAATCTTAAGGGCCCAAAGTTCTTCAGCTACAACTTGGCCTGTCCTCAAAGAGACAATAATATATGCAATTTTATTAGCAGGTTCATTTCATTTTGTGTTTTCAAGATCTTCTGGTTTTTCTCTGGAGCTGTTACTAACGGACTCAAACATTAATTTAAAACTCCACAGAATGAGAGAGCAGAATTAAAGAAATGTTTTGTTTGTCTCCAAAAATTAAACCAAGTCTAGCACTCTGCTATTGTTACCGCTTTGGCTCAGAAGAAAAGCATGAAAAGGCTGTCTGGAACTGGCCACAGCACTTACAACATATATATTCATACCTGAAGACAAGGGGTAAACACCTCAGACCTCCACTTCATGTTTTATACCTGAAAGCTCTTTTCCCTGCTGGACTGAGAACAGCCCTGAGGAGAAGGACCTGGGGGTGTTGGTGGGTGAGAAGCTCCACACGCCCCGGCAACGTGCGCTGGCAGCCCAGAAACCCCCCGCAGCCTGGGCTGCATCCCCAGCAGCATGGGCAGGGGGGCGAGGGGGGGATTCTGCCCCTCTGCTCCGCTCTGGGAGACCCCCCTGCAGCGCTGCCTCCAGCTCTGGGGCACCAACAGCAGAAGGACACGGAGCTGTTGGAGCGGGGCCAGAGGAGGCCCCGGAGCTGCTGGGAGGGCTGGAGCCCCTCTGCTGTGGGGACAGGCTGAGAGAGCTGGGGGGGTTCAGCCTGGAGAAGAGAAGGCTCCGCGGAGACCTTCCAGCCCCTGCCAGGCCCTCAAGGGGCTCCGGGAAAGCTGGGGAGGGACTCTGGATCAGGGAGGGGAGCCATGGGACAAGGGGGAAGGGTTTGAAACTGGAAGAGGGGAGATTGAGATGAGATGTGGGGAAGAAATTGTTTGCTGTGAGGGGGGTGAGCCCCTGGCCCAGGTTGCCCAGAGAAGCTGTGGCTGCCCCATCCCTGGAGGGGTTCAAGGCCAGGTTGGACGGGGCTTGGAGCAACCTGGTGTAGTGGGAGGTGTCCCTGCCCAGGGCAGGGGGTGGCACTGGGTGGGCTTTAAGGTCCCTTCCAACCTAAACCAGTCTATGATTCTATAACTCTATAACCAAAACAGCACTGGTAAACGAGGATGGGGCAGACTGTCCTTGTCAAAAGCCAGAATGAACCTCAGGATGAGCTCACCATCACCAGGGATCTGGAGGCAGAGGGGATCGATTCAGAAACTGTAGACAGACTCTGGGGCTGAAGATATTCAGTGTCCATAAGAAGCAAAATAATGCATCGGAAAAGGGTACAGAAGTGTTTCCACACAAAAATAGCTAAATACCTTATTATTCTTCATCCATAATACACAGAGTTTGGAGAGAAAAAGAACAGGAATATAACTATGAAATCATGAGCGGCATATAGGATGGCAATGGAGCGACTCTCACAGAGCAAGAGCCTGAAGGCATCAAATTAAACTAAGCTGTAACAGGTTCAAAAAAAACCAACACAAAACTAAAGGAGACAGAAAGCCCACCCTGTTGACCCCCCTGCTAGAGGATCATGCAGATGGCAGTAGCTCGTGCACTTGGGTTCAGAAAGCAATTGGAGAAATGCAAAGAAAAAGGAGCCTTATCAGCAATTTACACTGATCATAAAATTGCCAGTAATGCAGGAAGAGGCAAGATCATTCAACACACACTTGTGCTACGTACTTAAAAGTGGAAATGACAATAAATTATTTTGCAAGTAATTCATATCAATACAGTTTAGAACACTTCGAAGTAGGCTAAGAAAACATCCATCAGATTTTAGTAATTCTTGTAATACTTGACAAGTATTTTCAAAAGTTAAATAAGTGAGGTAACCTTCTGCCATAAATCTGATTTCTGTCCTAAGAAAAACTGGAATATGTGCTCCAGGACTCAGAAAAGAAACAAACCAAAAATAAAAATTACCACCAATCACCACTTTTATGCAGAAAAATCTGATGCAAAGATGAAAATTTCTTGGTCAGGTCAATACATAGCATTATATTTAAAAAAAAAAATCAATACATTAAATGGATCACGCACTACTGCAAGTTTCAGAACTTTGCGAATAGTATGTGGTTTAACTCATAGAAGACAAAACCAACAAAGGCCTTGAGGATTTGTCAAACCAGAACTGCTCCAGCCAGAATTTTGTACCGCTGTTCTCAGAAAAGCACATCCAAGGGAAACTGCAAGCTCCCAAAATTCGTTTTAGTCTTCAGTCACGCTTACTATTGGAAGTGTTTTCTAATCTCTTAACTTCATAAATTCTGATCTAAGTTCTTGTTCAAAGTTCTTTGGAGCTGGTGAAGAACAGTTGATTCTCACCCTTTTTGCTGTCATGTCTCATGTCTGTGGCGATTTATGCCTCCCCTTGAGCCGCCCCTTCTCTGCAGGAAGCATTCCTTTTAAGTGCAGCTCCTGGAGAACTTGGCAGAAATCTGTTCCTGTCTCTTAAATACTAAGGCAAAGATCAACGGAGAAACTACTAATGTTATGAAGGCACCTACACAAACCCGCCTTGCTCAGCCAGATCAAACAACATCTATTTCATTAAAACACAAAAACCCCACACTTAGACTAAATATGTAAAAGCATACTTGGAGATTTGGCTTCCTCTGCATTGCAGGAAATAAGGAGAGACATGAAGAAATACATAAAAGCGAAGATTAACATGATGCTAAAACCACCAAATATAGGCAAGGAAATAATAGTCCTTTTTTCTAAAGCTGGCACAAACACTCTTGTGTTAGTTTTTCCTCCCAGTTTAAGTTGTGCTATTTATGCCTCCTTTCATCATTTTCCCCAAAATAGCACCCACATCCAATGGCCCAAAAAGACTCCTCGGTATATCTTTTCACAATCTTTACCTGCATACAGCCGAGGACAACTCTTGTCGGTGCTCTCAGTAGTCTTTGAGGCTACCAGTCTCTCTGTACTCCTCCAAGCTTTCCCTTGCACCACAACTGTCCTCTCCAAATACATTTATGATTCTTCTAAGTGCAGCAGTGTAGCAATATATTCACAATTATGAACTCTTAGGCATTAACTTTAACTCCTTCAGTATGCTATTGACTTACAACACACTTCAACTAGGTCTCCCTAACAAAACTGCTTGGCAGCTGTGCTAACGATGCTGAGAGAGCCTGGAAAAAGTTGCCTCTCCCTTCACAAGTTACTTCCTCCACAGTTCTCTCTCTCCTACCATCCCAAACATACAAGTCATGCCCATAGCACGAACAGTATTTTCTAATCATCCACCTCCTCAAACCACCAAAAACCAGGCATTTCCAAATTACACTACATCAAGCGAGGATTTCAAACAATCTCTACTTTATGTACTGTCTAATACATTTGTCTCTCTTCTAAACTTGTGATCTTGCTCTCCAGACTCCACGGGAATGCCACCTTTCTAATCACTTAAATCACTTTTACAACTCCACATCTATTTTTAAAGCTCCACAGCTAAGACCACGGTGACAGATCTAACAACTCAAGGGCGTAAATCCATGTTCACTCCAGAACTACTCCTTTACCTTTACAGCCCAGGTGCCAGTTACCCCTTGAACTCTTTGCATCATTTTGCAGCACCACTTAGGTCTAGGACGTGACCCAAATATCAAGTAACAACTTCTTCCGAGCCATCCTTAAAAGCTCGTCACTCCCAATTCACCCATGAAGCAGTACACCAACCACAACTGGTTATATAGCGAGATAGAAATAGTGTTCTCTTCTATATTCTACTATTACCCCCAACCCAGGCTGCTGGAGGGAGGAGGGCAAGGTGCAAGCTACACAACAGACAATGGCTCGTTTTATAGTGTAAAAGTCTTTTTTAAATCTGAGTTGAGTATCTAGCTTTTGTGGTACTGATGACTAGGGAGTCATGACGATCCTGCCATCGTTGGAATCAATGAGCGAAAGAAGACCGCAGCTCACACTTGCAGAACAAAGGACACGACTTTAAAAGCATTTTTGGACAAATTGTTTCTTTACAACATTACTGGTTAAACTTGTTTGAGCTATTATACCTACTTAAAATGGGTAAATGCAAGAAAGACTTCAGAATAACTTGATCTCAGAAATGCAGGTTGAAAGTTAACTTCATAAAATAACTTACAGAATCACAGAATGGTTTGGGTTGGAAGGGACCTTAAAGCCCACCCAGTGCCACCCCCTGCCCTGGGCAGGGACACCTCCCACCAGCCCAGGCTGCTCCAAGCCCCGTCCAACCTGGCCTTGAACCCCTCCAGGGATGGGGCAGCCACAGCTTCTCTGGGCAACCTGGGCCAGGGGCTCACCCCCCTCACAGCAAACAATTTCTTCCTTATATCTCATCTCAATCTTCCCTCTTCCAGCTTAAAACCATCCCCCCTTATCCTGTCGCTCCACTCCCCGATAGAGTCCCTTTACTTCAAGTAACCTATGGCCAGAAACTGTCATGAAATGGTTTTATGGCAGAAGTTAAAATTAGTCTCAGAGCAGAAATACAAGTCTAACAAGTGACAAAAATTAATCATAGAAAAAGTTGTATCTATCAGTTGAAATCTTTAATTCAAAAAGTGCTATGAAAAGCACAGTATAGTTCATGTATGAGTTATCAGGCTAGATAATGGAGTAACAGTAATATTCTAGGCTTAACATAGCAAGGTTAGGACTTCACGTTGCTTTCAGATATTAACAGCTATGAGTCTTCGTAAGCTGATGCGATTTTCCAACTAGTGTCAGCACTAGAAGCTCTGCTTGTCAGAAAAAACAAATAGCAGTGTACAAAAAAGGAAGACATTCAGATGCCATCATGCAGATATTTGCAAGAAGTATCTCTATTTCACACACTGTAAAAATAGTTCTCAAAGAGTTAAGGACATATGAAAATAATGGAAATGGAGACTCGCTCAACAAATGCAGAAGCAGCCAACTTCATCCACCATTAATTGCTATCTATAATGAAATTCAGAAAAGATAGACTAATCCTGCCTTTTAAATATAAAAGAAAACAACCAGAAACTCCTTACCGAAAATAAAATTAAGAGGCATCATTTCTGAACATCGTGCACCTCTTGTCCCCTCTAAATAAACACGACAAACTGCATGTTCTGATCTTTTACTAAGCTGTATGCAACCTCAGCTGGAACAACCATTTAAAAAATTAGTTTCCAGACTAGTATGCATTTTGTCCCGCAACACGATGAATATTTTCCAACTTCTAATCGAGAAATAGACGTCTGAAACCTTACAAGCACAATCTTAAGTAGAGATCTCTAGGAAAACAATGTTCTTTAACTTAACAGTAGACAATGTTAGCTCCAGAGGAGTCAGTTAAGACCAGGGAACAGTATCACCCCAGCCCTAACACTGAGAGGGCCTGGAGACTCTCCAACAAAGTAATTCTGCTCAGGATGGCCTGTCTGATGCAGAAGAGCACTAGGCAAACATCTGAACAATCATCACGGACAATTGCAAGCACAATGCAACGCCTTCTCCTCACCCTCAGCTTACCCTCAGATTGCTGTGTTGGTGCTGAAAAGCCTCTGAACACTTTGCTTACCGCTCCGGAAGAAAGGCAACTTGACTCAACAGACATTTTGCAAAATTCAAATTGTAATTTACCACAGAGAAATTACATATTTTTGAAGTGCGGTGTTTGTCAACTATTTTGAAGTTACTTTTGCAGTTTCTTCAAAACCTTGCTATAGGAAAAACTCCGCTGTTATTAGATTTTCCTTGTTAACTTTAATAAGGATAATTTTTTGTGGCAGGCTATGCACTTACCCAGACACTTTGTATGGAAACGATAACGGAGTTAACTGTTAACTGTAACACTTAGCTGTTAGTCTTTCCAAAAACACAGTGAAAGGTCTCAACCAGTATGTAACCTGAATCACCTTTTCTTGATTAAGTTGATAAAAGGGACATTGGGCTGGCCTGAATGCTAGCTTCTGATACATGCAGCACATAGGAAGTAGCCGTTACTTTTGGCTGACAGCGCTGTATTCTGACGCTATCACTATTGTATCAACACTACAAAAACCAGGTATGGGTACAAGCAACCAGCAGGCTTTGGCCCTTTATTTAATAAAATGGCAAGAAGCACTGCGGGGGTGCTTCTCTCATTCTTTCTCTCCAGTCTCAAATACACACACAGTGTAAGCTACTAAAATTATTATTAATCACCCCCCTCCTCCTTTTTAAGAAAATGGTACATCTCCACACCTTACACAGTTGAACATAAACATTTATGTTTATTACTAGATGCTATTACACTTTGGAAATTGGCAACCAAGCGACACATGCCACTGGTAGACTCTTCATGCTTCAAGGAACAAGCCCTGTTTCCCAGCCGTGCTAGACCTATCGCCCGCCCAGACTGAGCGTGGCCAGCGTCCCCCGCAGCAGCACCACCACTCCATATTTCCATCAGTTCCTGACTCACTTCTAACGCCTCTGCCTCCAGGGTCACCCACAGGCCTTGCCACACAGGGTTTCTCCACCCCACCCCCCGGTAGCTTTCCAGCTGTGCCTTGGCAGAGCTACCTGCACACAGCCACCTGCAGCACCACAGTCCTCACCATCTGCGGAGACGGCTGGGAAGACTAAATCCCAGATCCCTCTCCCTTGAACTCTGGATCCTCTCTGCCAGCCCAAAGAGGCATTAAGCATTTTTTATGAATATTTTCTTGATATGTACCAGAGCGCAACAGATCTGCCCCACAGCCCAACCCAGGAGCCTGCCCAGCCTGCCACTGTGCGCAGGCCACCGGAGGATGCGCCCTCTGCAGAAGCAGAGGGTACAACATGAAGGAACTTGAGAGGACGAGACCCGACAGCTTAGCACCCAAGGACCAGGCCAGCAGAGAAAGGACACGGGACCACGTTGCTCTGCTTGGGTTGCACACTGCTGTGATCGCTGCTTCCAGGCTAACTGTGGAAGAACTGCCAGGTTAAAGGACACATGGGGAGAAACCTCACCATGGTGCAACTCAGAAGGGACTTCAGGAACAGTCTAAGCAGCAGCAGGGACTGAGACCTGCTTCCTAGAAGGAAACAATGGGATCCGAACTGACAGTGCAAACACCAGCACTCCCTTTGTTCCAAGAAACATGGAAATTATCACTGGGAAAAAATGTAACCGGAAGGAATATCTTGAAAGTATTTACTTTAAGATATATTTAATTTGATCAGTTAATATTAGAAGAATGGCAGATTTAAATCCTTTCCAACCTGGCAAAAGATTTCAAACTCCTGCTGAGGAATACGCCTACTAAACTCGTGAGAAAGCTTGAGCCTGATGCTTGTCCCAAACCAAAGAAACACAACCAACTGCAAAACGGTTCAGTATTTCTATGCAAGCATTTGAGAATATTTTCTGATTGCACAGATAACATAACAATCCAGTGATTCAATGCAGAGTGAGTCGCGTAGATGCGTACACTTCTCTTGGTTCCCATCAGTTTCAGGTGAAACAAGGGCAACCTTGATTTTATCTTATTTTTCCCAAATGTTAACAGCTTCTACTGTTAACCAGGCAGAATTAAATACTGCAAGATATTGAGGTTCTTATCAATAGCTTTTACTAAAAAAAAAAAAAAAAAATAATGTTTACAATATAAGAAGATGGAAGGCTTACTTTTTGGGGAAAACAAAGGTAAGGAAAACCATACCCTAGCACTCATCCTAACATTTTGTGTGCCACTTTCAAAAGTAAAGAGAACATAAACGATACTGCACTCAGTCCACACAGCCGTGGTTTTCCATTACATCTATTTCAATTTAATAGCAGTTTCTGCTAAAGGGAAGGTCCTGCTCTTTCCTTTGACTCTCATTTCTTTCTGCAGACACAGGATGAGTTGTGTCAGCCCCTTGGTTTGCCACAAGCTCGCCCAGGGAACACCTTCCGGCAGATGACAGCCCAGCTCCCAACTCACCTCAACACCGTAACCGCCACCACTGACCCAACGGCAGGGGACAGGAAGACATGGCAGGGGTAGAGGAATGGGTGAGGGAACAGCATTACCATTTTCCATGGTAATTAGACACTTCACACCTTACTAACCAAAGATATGAGATACATTTATATGGAGGTGAAAAACAGTAATCTAGACCATGGTTTTCTTTACTTTGTCTTAACTTTATTATAAAAATAAGAAATTTTTTAGTTTTCTCATGCAACTGTGACCACTCCTTTGCCATCTGTTCAAGATACAGCTTTGAAGATACTTTTTCTCCCAGATTTTGTCTATCTTCTGAGCAAAGAGCTACCTGTTTCATGCCAGAATCACACGTTTTCCCACATTTAGCCCCCCAGTACACTTCTTCACCCTATGCCCATCACTAATGTTAATGCTCTATTATCCATCTTCAACTTCAAAACAATACAGACAAACAGCTGCTCACCACGGGATGAGCCAGTGCTACAGAACAAAACAAGAAAAAGCAACATATCAACATCTCCTTACCTTCTGTGCTTTATCCTTCTGAAATACAAATACAGGTGGAGCAATGGCAGGTTTTTCTGTAAAAAGAGAAATTGTTGGGTTTTTTCCACATTCATTATTGATTACTATGAAAGTGTTACGTTCTATGATGCTTTTACTGACAATGAATCCCTAAACCAGTTGAATTTCAGTTACACAAATTATTTCCACTGGTTCCTGCTAACATATAATTATAAGAACTTGATCCTCAAAAGGAAAAAGCATTTTAAGAAACAATACAACTGATGCCTGAAAGCTATTTGTCTTTTCCCTCCAGATCTATTTCAAACAAGTACTTTCATCGTACTTAGGTACATCAGCAGGAAAAGGCCCTTTGCTGCAGTAGTTTACTTTTTGAACACATGTAAGTCTTGCACCCAAAGGTTTTTCCTTCCCCATAGTAATGCATTAATGCAAAGGGAGTTTTGCTGTACACACCCACATACACCTTCTTAAAGGTCGCCCAACTCTGACACTTGATTACACTTGTATTTCATTATCATTGAACCTTTAGAAATGTCCTAAATCTTCAACATTTGCAGGTCTGCAATTTAAACCAAATATTCTATGCATATTATTACAGACACACCAGTCTTTTCTGCATAATTTAAGAGCACGTCTGCTTTCTACTTGAAGTTCCAATTCAAATATTAACGGGACACTATTTTCTAAATAAGCACATCCACATTTAGTCTTGAAGAACAGAATGAATTTCTAGAACGCGTGTATTTTTTCCATTGTCTTTAATGACCTCAAAACTACCTCAAATGTCCATAACTACCAAAAACAAAAAAGGGGTGTGAGGGGATAAACCAGAAATTAGTTTTTCTGAGAGTTTAACAAACTGATACACCTTGTGCATGAGTTGTATTTGAATAGAAATGGTACATACACGATGCAGTCAGCAACCCTCCTATATGTTTGGAGGGCTAAAAACGAGTACAACATTTAAGTCTGTTTTTGGAGTGAGAAACCACAGTATTCAGGGAGAGTTGTATTTTGGCTAATTTCTTGGCAAAAGTTGCATCTTTGTAATTATTCACTCTTACAAACAAGACTAGACATCTAAGAAAATTTAAGTTTTTAAAACTTTTAGGCTACCATCAAAAGGAAATATAAAGTCATCAAGAAGAATTACCTTGTGCCTAAAAAAAAAAAGAAAACATCACAAAATCTTCCATAAATCCATTGCAGCAAAGCACTTGTGTCAGCATATAAGGAAAAGGGGATAAGACTGTTCATTTGGCAACTGCCGGCTATTAGATCAGTTTAGCTGAAAACGTGAAGCTTTACCTGACAAATATAAATATTACGACTATTATTCCAAGAACTCTGTGCATTTATTTGCGATTTATTATGCATTTTGTGTTTCCACTCTTCTGTGGGTCTAACTCAGAGGGATAACCTAGCAAAAACACTGCAAGACCTATTTTGCAAGACTGGTGTAACTTGATCTACAAAAGGTAAAATTAATTGTGAAATAAAGCTCCTTACTGCAGCATTTTGCCCACTCTTTTTTCCCCCCTTCTTTTCCAAGTTCTTCTATTCATCAAATACTGATGCATCTTAAAAATGCTTCTTAACAAAAGCAATGCAGACAATCTATTTCAAAAATGAAAAACAATCTACTAACTAAGGTCATCAACAAAGACTGAGCTGCTACACCCGTCCCAAAGAACACTGGGTTGACACACGCCAAGGATCCCTTTGGATTCCCTTGGCCTCAGCGTGAGCCCCCTGTGGGACGCTCTATCACGTAAGCTCCAAGCTTACAACCCTTCACCTCAAAGCGATGCTCATTACTTTATGCCACATGCGGTATACTTTAATATTCATTAACGCTGTAATTACAGCAACAAGTAGAATGCATTCTACCAAACTACTTTTATGCAAGACTGCCAAACCAGTCAATAAAACGCTGTATTAGTGTTCTTCCCTTTTGGGGATCTGCCCAAAAGCAGGACTTGATTGTGTAATGCACAACATACAGGAGACTCCCGTACCAAATTCCACAAATACCAAAGAGCACCAAACAGGAAAGAACTACTTGTCTACTTAGTGCCTAATAAAGGATTGAAGTACTAAGAGAGAAGAAAGTGAACAATAAAAGAAGCAGATCCAACGACAGTGCAAAGTGCAGAAGAAACATGGGATGGCGGGCAAAAGTCTAGAATGGGGAGCCAAAGAAGTTGATGCAAAGGAACAGGACAGAATAGGAGACAGAGCGTGATGACAGAAAATTGAGTACTCATGAAAAAAAAACAGGGATGCCAGGAACAGCAGAAAGCTCACAGAAAAAAAAAAAAAAGAAAAGAAAGATAAAAGATTGGATGGAAAAACCAAAGAAGAAAATGGAGTGAAAAAAATAAAATCTTAGAGATTGTGTCCAGCTACAGCAAATGAGACTGGGAAAAGCACCTAGTTAAACTATGACCAGTCCTGTTGGTCAAGGTGGAAAAGGTAACACTCTTGTGCAACACACAGGAGTGTCTCTCCCCTGAAGGAACACTGCGCTCCAGTACTCAAGACCCAGGAGTCTCACTATTACTCTTGCTGGCTGTGAGACGAACTATCACCTGGCAGGAATGATGACGAGACAGAGGCACTCACCGCCACCAGCTACACCAGTGCCCAGCCAGGCACGTTCTTTACCGGGGAACACTTGCTCACCATGGCTTTTCTAAACTCTGCAACAAGACCACAATGCTGGAAATGTTTCCCTAATTCTAGCCCAAGGCAAGAAGGGATCACTGGATTGTCTAATCTGACCATCTTCATTAAACACTGCATATTTTTCTGAGCCTTATGTTTTGGGGAAACATTTTCATCAAAGGCATCAATTATTGAAGATATTTAAAGCAAAGTATTATTGCTCTTGATCATCCATTACCTCACTTGGTAAAAAAATTCCAGTGCCAAATTTTCCATTCAAATCTGGCTTCTGCTTTCAGCTCTGATTCCTAGTTATGTTTTTTGAATTCATTTATGTGCTAGAGCTCTCTAGCATTTAATGATTTTCCTACAAAAGCACTTACACAAACCATGTTTTCCTATTAACTGAAGAACCACAACAACAGGTTTTATTTTTGTAGAGCAGAAATGCATATGTTAGGTAGTTGTTGACGTTTTTTTCCCCACATGTTGAGCAGCTTATTAAATGCTGCTTCAAAATGAGAATTTCAGTATTGTTTCTAGTAGCCAACATCAGAGGAGGACAGTCATGTTTGCATTTAGTGAGCATGCTTCCATTCCACCAAGGACAACCTACAGTAAAATGGATCTGTCAGGTCCACAGAACTGCCACCAAGGTAAAGGGAAAATAAAGCCGGATAAAGGATGGGAGGGGGGGGACGGACCCACCCCAAGTTTCAAGCTTCAGGTAAAATACACACAAAATAACATGAGATCTTCTCCATCTAAAATGCCAAGAGACACAGCACATAGTTCTTAAGTAGCGTGGAACAAAGTTGGTTTTTCTCCAGACAAGCAGACAGAAACAAGGCAAAACAAAATGCAGGAACAACACCAATTTTCTAACCGAGTCAGCCTCAGTAAAGGTGATCTCAGAAAGCCCAAGCAGTTAACGAGGAAAGCAGACGTTCAGTAATTACTCACACAGAGACAGTAAGTCCCCAGTCCGAAGATCTGGAACCTGGACAAACCATTAGTTTCTTCTGAATGGTGGTAGGCTGTCAAACCAGTCTGAAAAGTGACTCAATCCACAGAACTCCTTCCTGCAGTTTACTCGCAAGTTTCAGACATTTCAACTTGCATGAATGATTACAAAAACCTCAAAAGTTGGCTTTCACAGGCTGAATTCCTTTAGTATATTTCACTGTCGATTCATTAACTATCAATACATGCCCTATGTGCTATTAAACCTACTCAACTTGCTTCACATGCCCTGGAAACCAGAACACAGAAGCAGAAAAGACTCTCAGTGGCTCGGGCAGAGGTATCTTCTTCAAGTCATATTTACTATTTAATGTGAGATTTTTTTTTTTTTTTTTTAACTCGGATACATGACTATTTGTAGCTACACCAAACTCTGTGATGTAAACAACGTTTCCTGGAACTGGACAAAACATGGCCTTGTTCTGCCCCTCCACCCCTTCACACCAATGCAACCACAGCAGCTGGTGGCACCTCTAGTGGCCACAGAAGTTATTTTTGCAATACAAAATTTTAAACTTTCACTGCAGCATGAAATGATCCATTACTGAAAAATCCAATGGGTATTTTAAGTGTATAGATTTAAAAAATATGCCCCTTTTCAATCTTTCTTTGAAGGCCACGTAAGTGAAAAGAAAAGACAAGGTAAAATGGCAAAAAATGGGGGGGGGGGGAACCCCTGGTATAGTGCAGAGGTACCTTTCTCTGTAGAGTTACCAGGCTCACAGAGTAAATCCCATGGTGAAGCAGTGACAACGGCCAAGAAAGACATTCTTGTCCTTTGCCACCGAGATCATTGTGTCTCTACCATAAGAGCACAGGATAATTCAGGTGGGAAGGGGCCACAGGAGGTCTCTGGCCCAACCCCCTGCTCCAAGTAAGGTCAGCTACGAAGTCAGACCAGATCAATCAGGTTATGCAGTCTGGTCTTACAAGGATGGAGGCTGAGCAGCCTCCCAGGGTAACCTCTTCTACTGCTTTTTATGGTTAAAAAAAAAAACCCACCACCAACAAAAAAACCAAACACAACTTTTCTCTATATCCAGTCTGAACGTCTCGTTCCACCTCTCACCTTTTGTCTTTGGTCCTTCCAACATACACAAGCGTGATGAACCTGGCTCTGTCTTTTGAATAGTCTCCTCATAGACCTTGGAAAGTTCCAGATGTGCCTCTCTGAAGCCTTCGCTTCTCCAGGCTAAACAAGCCGGGTTCCTTCAGCCTTTCCTCACAGGTCCCCAACCACCTTGGCAACTCCAATTAATCTTTAGATTTTAGAAGGAACCCAGGACCCACATCATGAAAACAACTCTCAAGTCCTCACCAGACCTACTGTAGCCAGGTTATTACAAGGTGAATTTATTTTTAAAGCTGAGAACGACACTGTTTCAAACCTTTTTTAAAAATTTACTCCAAATTACATTTTAAAGCGCAATAGTGCCTGACTACATGGAAACCTATAGGAGAGGCAGAAAAAAAACCACTGAGAAACTTCCAGGCAAGCAAGCCCTTGCTTAGATCTGAAGAAGCCATCTTCAACACTAAAACCATACAAATTGGGAATAACTGAACTGCTCTGACTTAAGCTCATTATAATATACAAAATAACTCATCACCTGAGAGAAAAAAGCAGATCATACCTGTGAACAATGAAAGAGTGTTAAAAAGTGTGAGCAAAAGACTGTTAAAAAGGAGAACAGCAATTAAGTTAATTCACCAAAAACGTTCAGAGTGGTAATTTATTGCCTGTGAAAGGCTTACCTGAGGGTCAAGAAAAATTTAAGCTCAAAGTTAAGTTTAATTACGCCTATTTGAACAGCTCAGACCACAAAAGTGTTTTTTTCACCTTGACACATATTTAAGTTATAAAGAGCAGAATAATCATACTAAAAATAAACATAAAAAGAGATATGGACGATTTGCAGCATTATAAAATTCTACAGGTGTTGATAGCAAAACAAGACTCTCTTCTCTTCCAGCAGCTGCGAACAGAACGAAAGCAATGAGCAAGCAACCACACCAACAGCTGATGGCCAGAAGATCCCCCACAAGCAAAGTCCAGTCATACTTCACGTCAGAAAGTACAAGAACCACGTCTGGATCACTTCTAGCCAGACTTCACACGTGATGTCACGGTGACTATAACTGACATCAGAAAAAAAAAAAAAGGTACTTCTGCCTCATTTTCAAAACTTTCATAAGTTGTTTTTTACGACATAAAACATCTGATGTTCTCATTCACCTTCAACCC
Source organism: Fratercula arctica (assembly GCA_947846985.1). Classification (NCBI taxonomy): domain Eukaryota; kingdom Metazoa; phylum Chordata; class Aves; order Charadriiformes; family Alcidae; genus Fratercula; species Fratercula arctica. The sequence continues at coordinate 3,112,685 of CANTUZ010000022.1, read as the reverse complement.
TTTATTTTTTCGTCTCCTACAGCATGAGTAAACAGGCTACTTCCAGACAGTGCTTCCACAGCTGGCATGGGAAGGTAGAATGCTTTTCCTATTTAAGATTAAATAAAAATTCCATATACATATTTAAAGCACAAACCTTTTGTGTTTGCAGAGTACGTATTATTTCATTTCCCAAGCCCTCATGGCATTAGTAGAAATAAGTTACCCTCTGCGTTAGGTAATTTTACTGTTTCAGCTCAGGTACTTCATATAAAGCAAATGTTTCAAGTCAGAAACAGAAAAAAAGTAGCTTATTTTCACATGACAGGAAGAAGAAAACCATGAGGCAAAGAACTCCAAAAAGTGTTAACAAAAATTAATAAAGCATTTAGACAGTTTTGTCTTGTAAATGAAATAGTACTCCATGGCATTTGGGTGTGAATTATTAGGACATCTGAAAAAAAAAAAATACCAAACAAAAAAAAAAAGGCAAAAAACCCAAACCAAATCCCTCAACCGAACTTTGCATCCACTAATTTATCTGAGGTAAATCACCAGGGCAAAAAAAAATAATCTTGTTTATAGGGTCTACAAACGTCCATGACAGTGGCACATGCCAGCTTTTCCCCTCAAAGTAACAACAGACCTTCCTCTCTCTGAAAGCTACCATAAGGCAAGTAGAATTACACAGTCAGGGCAAAAACAAAACCCAGGAACAGCACAGAAGCAATGCCAGCATCATACAAGTCTGGCAAAGGAATGATATTTTTACTCTGAAAGGAACTGCTTCAGTTCTCTCCTCTTCAGTACATCTGAGGCAGCGAACTTGGTACAATCATGAGTCCACGCTCAGCGGATTCAGAAAGTAAATTCATTGTGTTTGGTGTCTAAGGAGAGAGTTTGCCAACACAGGTAGTGCAGGCACCTGCTGGAAGGGAAACGTGAAGAAAGCCATCAAGTTTTAGCCCTGAGAAAAACCTGTACCTTTTCAGCGACTGAAACATGATAAAGAAATTCATTCTCAACACAAGGAGATCCCATCATCCAAAGAGCAGCTTCAGCAGCAAGTAAGACACAAACTAATTACTAGTTGTGCATTAACAGCAGGTTAATGAGAAAAGCATTCAGGTTTACGTGAATATATATATGCCTGACAGGAAGTTGTCTAGTGCTCCATGATACTTCACTGCCACACGTGTGAAGTTTTAAGATGTGATCCAGCTGAAATACCAACAAAGAACATTACACCAAAGATTTCACAGACAATTTCTAACACCATTCAGTAACTACTTAATACAATAGTAACAGTAACAATTGTGCCTATCTTTCCAAACTCCTGGTTTTCAATGATCAAATGCCAGTCTTCTCACAATGCCAGTCCCCAAAGCCTTTATGACAATGGCACTAAATCTTGGTGACAAAGACAATCAGATTTCACACAGCCAGGGAGCAGTTACTCTCCACCTCTTCATTAGCTCCACACTTACCAGCTCATCTCCTCTCATGATGAGGGGCAATGCCAAGACCAGGACCTGTTCCCAGGGAACTTCACAGTACAAATTTCTTTGGAAAGTGGCACTTGGACCATCTCATCCTTCACCCCCCTTCTCTGCAGTAGAGGACCCCCTTAATCCAACAGCCACCCTCTGCCAAGATACAGCTTGCCATCAAGCCACTACAAAGAGGTAAGGGTAGGGTTTTACCAACTTACTAAAGAAAAAAAACAATTGAATGGAAAAATTCAAGGAATGATCGGAATGAAGAAAATGAAGTAGTTATGAGAATATTAGAGGGAACACTTGCAACTTTGAAGAAATGCATCACAGAAAGATCATCCATTAAAATAGTTTGGAGATTTTAAGGACACTAATAGAATGGCTACTTGGAGGCAATATTGACATCTCAGTGGTGATTTAAGACGGACAATAGATTGAGACATCAGAATCTAGAAGGTAAAGATAACTAACACACTGTTGGAAAAAAACCCCAATGAATTAATTGAAACAAAGGGGTGCAGTAAAAGCGACAGGTTAGAAGAGCTCTGCATGAGTAACATGAAAGGACACAGAATAGAACAGCACTTTTCAAGGCCAGGAGGTTTGTTGCAGCAATCAAACGGGTAAGAGTCTAAGAGAGTTTCACTTGCATGAAAAGACAAGAAAAGCTATTGTTCCAACACCCTAAGTAAAAACAAACTGCCAGAAGGACTGAAACTTCTTTCTAGGTATTTGCGTCTACTATGTGTCAAAGAATAATTAGCTTTACACCTCACAATAAAGTATGATTGAGACAGCACTGTTGTACAGATCAATCAAGACTAAGGAATATTAAGAGTTTTGTTTTAACCATGGTTCATTTGTGAACATGAACATTTAGGTATCACATACTTCAAACAAGAGAAGATCAATATGAAGCAGAAGATGAAAGAATTATCAGTACCAAAATAGTGACTTCATATATTTGAATGAAAACACCCAGGCACCTGGAAAGAAAACGTTCACCAACAGTATTGGAAAAATCAGACAGACTGATGTGTTTAAGAATGAGGAGAAAAGAAAGTCACCCGAGAACATCATTGCCATGTCAGAGACAGCAAACAAGTAGAAGACTATGGAATCCACTGACTTTCAGCAGGCTGCCAATCCCTGAAAGTACATGTATTTGCACTGGTATACAAAGAACAGACACCTCAAAAATGGAACCGGAGGAAAGAAAACTAACACCAGACAGCGCAGTCAACGATATCAGAATGAGCAGAAAAGACAATAGTTCAAAAGCAAGTTGATCTCACTTAATCTTACAAAAGATTATATCATGTTTTTATTGCGAGAAGAAACAGAACAGCAAAGGGTGAAGATGACAACTCCGGAAGGAGATGCAAGCACAACTGAAGAGATTAGAAGGTGAGACAAGTCACTGGAGTCAGGAAAGGGTGTGAACAGAAAAAGAAAGAACAGACAAAAAAGTAAGGATGGCACCACCCCTCCCACCACCCCCCCCCCAGACAGTCTACACAATTCTGCAGAAATATAGAGGTAGACATAGAAACCTGTGACGAATCAGCATCAAAACACAGAATAAACACTGGTAACTTGGAATGCTCCGTTGAGCTTAATGTTTCCCGCTAGAATGGGTAGGTAAAGTGAGGGGTTTGCACAACTTAAGAAAGCCATTCATAAGCTTTCGGTTCTAAAAGAACACAATAAATCATCAAAATTTATTATAAGGTCATTGTAATGACAGTACATAAATACTGTCATTAAGTCTCTCACAAACAGTCATTACACATTTGACTATTTTACTACCATTCTTGAGACCACTTATAATGCCTCTTTGGGCACTGACAGCTCATCTTGAGTTTGGAAGCCAGCAGCCCAGGACATGTTGCATCACAGGATTTGTCAAATAAATGTAATTATGTGGTTAGTTGCTTGTAGGCTTCACCTTCAAAAGCTACACCTACAATAGATATTTGCTTCCTGTTGTTCAACATTAATATCCAAACTAATTGCCACTGGTACAGAGTTCAAATATAAGAAACAATCTGGAAAGAAGGGGCCTCACACACTTCCATTCGCCTCCTTCCAAGCATTTCCCCCCCCTTTCATTAGCAGAGAAGAATGATGAGAAACAACAGAGACAGCTGGTACAAACTCTTGCTTTTGCAGAGACTTTGAGGAAAGTTAATCATTCTCAAAGGCAAACTGTTGATGCCCACTGTCACTTAAGCAGCATTCTACACACCTTGGAGCAGAACACTCAAGTCCTACTGTAATGCATCCCATGTTTTCCTAACCCTCTTCAGAAAGAAATGAAGCCACTATTTCTTTACTTCAGAGGTTTTCAGCTTCAAAAACAATATGTATATTATCATACCCCACCTAGTTTTACATAACCGCCTGTTATTCTCTTAGCTTGAGAAAGGATTAACACGAGCGGGAATTAAGGGAAGATTCACCAGTCGTGAAGTTGCGGACAACGACCCCAAAAAGCATCGGGAGACGGAGGGACACAAAGGGCTCGGGACTCCCGCCGGGGCGGCGCGGCCCGTTCGGCGGGGCGGGCTTTCGGCCGGCTCTCTGCGCGCAGGGAGCGCGGCAGCACCGACCCGCCGCCGGCCGCCGCCCCGGGAGCCGCCGCGCCGCCCGCCCGCTGCCAGCCCGGCGGGAGACACCTGCCGGCGTGGCCCGTACCACCGCCAGCCCCGGCCACCGCCACGAAGCCGGCCTCACCGGGCACAGAGGGGCCGGCGGGGAGTTCGGCGGCCCGGACGAGCGCTCCCCTTTGTCCGGCCGCTCGCCCCAGAGGGGCCGGGACACGGAGAGGGCCGCGGGGAGGAGGCGCTTCCAAGGGCGGGCCCGCGCCCAGGCACGCCTCTGAGAGCGGATCGCGGGGCCCGGCTCAGGCCGGAGTCGCGGCAGGCGCGGGGCCAGGCCGGACGGCGGGGCCGAGGCCGGCACCGCTAGCGCACCGCCAGCGCCCGCCTACCTTCGTTCGCTAGGTCCGCCATTTTACTTCCTCAATCACGCCCACAATGCATCGCGCAGCCGGACGGACCCCACTTACCGCGCGCCCCGCCGGGCGGCGCATGCGCCAATTGACGGCCGCCCCGTGGCGGCTCCGCGCACGCGCGGGTGGCTCGGCTGGGCCGCGGGCGGGGCGGGGCGGGGCGGGTGTCCTGAGGCCCCCTGAGCCCCCCTGAGGCCCCCTCAGGCGCGGCGGGCGGGCTCTGGGTGGGCCCCGTGCGTTCCTCTCCGCCGGGCGACCCTCGGGTGCCGCCTGTGGCTCAGCAGGGCGGCCTGCCCGAGCTCCGGGTCTCCGCCCGAGCGGGCATCCCGGCTGCGCTCCCCGGTGGTGACACGTTATGGGGACCCCCTCCAAGCCCCATCGATCTCCGCGGTCCCCAGCACCTGTGGTCGTCGGACTGGGTCCCCGGAGACCTGGCTGCCCACCATCCTGCTGGGCCCTGGCATCTCCTCTGCCTCTGTGGCCTCCCATGGCTGCCAGGCCCAGAAGTTCACTCCAGGGTTAAACAGATCCTTCGTGCCCAGTTAGTGCATCCGTTAGTGCCTCACAGTTACAGTCTTGCGGGATTTACTGGACAGTGATTCTCCATTCAGCTAATCAGTGTGTAAACCTTGACCATAGCCTTTTCTCCCGACTAAAGAATTCAAACCCTCTCAGTTTGTGGAAGGCTGCTGCTCCATCCCAAAGATGACTATTTGCCGTTCGCTGTGAGTTCTAAGCCTACCATCTCCAGAACGGCACACACTGCTCAAAACGTAGGTGAGCCAAGGCTTTATGTGGCCAAAAAATGGTACTGTATAGTATACACAGTACAGAGACAGTATAGTACAGAACCACGCTCCTGTGCGCTCGTCGTTCTCTTGATGGTGCCCCATATTTTGTTGGCTGCTTTGGTCAGAGAACCTAAGCTCATTGACCACGTTGGCTAGGTCTCTACTCATTAGTAAGGGAGCCAACAGCAGCTATCTCAGAGGCAGATACCAACAGAGGCACGACTTTAGTCGTACCCCTAATTACAGAATCATGGAATGGTTTGGTTTGGAAGGGACCTTAAAGCCCACCCAGTGCCACCCCCTGCCCTGGGCAGGGACACCTCCCACCAGCCCAGGTTGCTCCAAGCCCCGTCCAACCTGGCATTGAACCCCTCCAGGGATGGGGCAGCCACAGCTTCTCTGGGCAACCTGGGCCAGGGGCTCACCCCCCTCACAGCAAACTATTTCTTCCTCAGATCTCATCTAAGTCTCCCCTCTTCCAGTTTGAAGCCAGTTTGCATCAAGGTAGTGGCACAGTGCAAGAGCTGCATGCACAGCACCTGACCAGTTGAACACATCCCTCACAAGCTATCACTCTAGAGCAGAGCAGAACCTCAGGGCCAGGTTCCTTATCCCTCTTGCAAATACCACGCTTCCAAACCATCTGCTTTAGCTGCTAGGAGACTTTTCCATCAGGAATACAACAGCAGGACTGACAAAAGTTACTATGAATAAATAAATGGCACTAATTTAGAAAAAATACAGGATACCTATGTTTAAATCGATGTCTGTTGTCAGCATTTGGTGGAACTTTTCTGTAGATCAAACAGTACTATTTGGAGTTGTCTAATTACTAGTGCAAACTGCATTATCTGTTGAATGAGCACAAGAAATCCAGGCAGTTTCTAAAAGGTACTGGACAGGCCATCTAGTTCAGCCGGACGCCCTCCTGGATCTGGTATTCCCAACCAAGGAAGGACTGTTTGGGGATGTGATAATGAGTGGGAGTGTTGGCTGTAGCAACCATATGAAATTGTGGCATTCAGGGTCCTGAGGGGAGCGAGAAAGGCAAATGGCCTTTCAAGGGCCAAGAAGATTGACTTTGGGTAATTGAGGAATAGGTGAGGTGAGATTCTGTGGCACGCAGCTCTGAAAGACAAAGGAGCTCAAGAGAGCTGGCAGCTCGTTAAGGGCATCTTCCTCCAAGCACAAGAGCAGTCTTTCCCAGCAATCAGGGAAATAAGTAGATGTGTCAGGAGGCAAACGTGGTTAAACACAGAACTCGTGAATGAACAAAAGAATACGTATACAGGAGACAGAAGCAAGGACAGACTACTAACGAGGAGTAGATACATAATTCTTCAGCACACAAGGTTGGTGTTAGGAAAGCCAAGGCTCAGCTAGAGTTGAAACTGGCAAAGGACATCAAATCCCGTCTTTGTTTCACTCTCCACCAAGGAGATCTCCCAGGTCTCTGTGCTTAGAGACGAGGTTCAGACAGAGACAGGACCAAGTCAAGAATCTCTTGAGAACTCTCAGCCCAGAGAAGTCCACGGGACCCAGTGGCTGTGTTGGAGGGGAAAGTTGGCTGATGTCGCTGAACAGACGCACTCCATCATCTTTAAAGGGTCGTGTAGATCAGGAAAGGCAAAGTCCACACTCAAGGGGACACTTTAAGCACTATTTGACGTGCCACGTGCTCCTGAGCAAACCACCTCCGGTGTCTCTGAGGGCAGGGCTCTGCCCGTGGGATCCAGAGATACCTGGAGGACACATAGGAAGGCTTCAGAAATGTTTGGGTTAGGCCTGGGCAAGAACCTCACCTTTCTGGAGGGATGGGTAAGAGATCTGGAAAACTAATGTTTGTCTAGAAAAAGACCCAGATCTTCAAGGCTGTTGAACCCATTGATTTCCGTGGGGATTAAGCATCTAAATTCTGGAGAGAATCCAAGACGCTAAATAAAAGGGACACAGCAGAGAAAATCATTCAAGGAAATTAGTGATAATTAATATTAATTAATTATTCTGTGTTTGGTGCAAGAGTCTGAATGCAAAGTATTTGAATGCAAAGCCTGATGTCTAGTGCCTGTAAGGAGGCTAACAAGGGAGGCTGGTCACTTAACTGTGCAGTGAGCACCATTGCACCTGCTCCCTGAAGAGGAAAAAGCTTTGAAAGAGCCGGGCTATCATTCCTGTCTGTCTAGCACCCTACCCACAAGGCACGAAGCATCCTACCCACAAGATGAAAAGCTGAGCAATCTTAATGCCCTCTTCATGTAAAATTTTGAGCAGCGGTCTTATACACAGGAACAGGATTTTCATGCTGATGGGTAGAGCTGCAGCCGCACGGAGAGACTAAATACAACTTCAGAGGCTAAATGCAACTTTTAGACAACTAACAACAGCCAAGAAAATACCCATCGAGCACCTAAGAGAAGAGGGGGTCTGAGGTCTCAGCTCACCTACCCAGCACTGGAATCTGGGAGCGGGCAGAGGAAAAAGCAAGGAGAAAGTAGCTGGCAGACAGGCCTTTAGGTCAGGTCTTTGCATACCTGTTGTCAGAGCGAGCCGGCAGAAACACCGACACTGCTAGACCAGAGTTAGCCCCGGGCAGCGCTACTGAAACTCAGGTCACTAGGCTGCAGCGTTTTTTATTTGGTCCCAGCTGACGTAAAGCTGATTTTATCATCTCCTCTGATCATGGCCTTAGACTTCGAACAGCTTTGTAAGATTTTTTAATTCCGTGCATGTCCACTGGCAGCTTACAGGGCTAGTGCTGGCAGCTGTGTGGTGTCCCAACGGCAGCCTGAGTCCATGTATGGCTCTAGACCTTGTCTGTGCCTCTCCCCTGAAGAACTGGATCCCACTTGGTGCAGACGTTTTGCAGGGAATTCAGCTGGAGACATCAGCATTCTCTAATTGCACGAGAACCATAATTTTCAGGGATATACAACGTGGCTGCGTTTTAGCTCCAGTTTTTATGGAATTAAGTTCCTGTCCCAAAGTAGACGTCCTACAAACTGAGCCAAACACTAATACTGAAAAGGTGTGAGAGTAATTACCTATTATGGGAGTATCTAAAAAACAATAATTACATTTTGAATTTAAGCCCTTGTTCTGATACAGATATCCATTACAGAAAATTTCACTTCAGAGCCTTAAAGCCTGTTAAACTTGTAAGAAACTCTGAACATGCTTTTATCATGGAAATGTCGGGCAACTTTAATTATAGGAATTACTGTACTGTGCTTCTCTAATGAATAGACGGTAGTAGCAGAGTGAGTGGTGTGACCTAGTTAAGGGAAGTGATTTAGCAAGAACGTACCTCAGAAAGTTACACTCACTAGACCTTAAAAGCCAGCAGGTCACAGTGTGTTCTCTATTCATGTTCTAATTAGAGCCCATACTTCTCCAGCATCATTAACATGAGAGGAAAATTAACAGTTTTATCCTAACAGAGTTTGAAGGCCAGATTCTGATTTAATTTACCTTCAAGTAAGTCTATAATAATACCAGGCTAAATGTGATTCTGGCACTTTATTATTTCAATAAAAAGCAAACTCCACCCACACCAACTTTACAGTTCCTGTGACTTTTAGAAATTAATTACAAGAGTTATCTGTACCCTGTGAGCTTGTCAACTTGCTGATATAACTAGAATCTATTTTGGGTGCATGCCATTAAGATACTATAAATGCCATACTTTCTGATTAGTACTATTGTTAGGTCAGCATTTCTAAAGGGACATGGCCTAAAAGTCACCATGACTTTGACAAATTTAATATTTTTCCATGGCTGAGCCCTCATAAAAAAAAAAAAAAAAAAAAAAAAACACAACCCACCCTGCTTGAAGGTTTTCTACTTCTGAGACTTTGTAATTTGGATGAGCTCAGACCCTGAAGGATTTCCAGAGCGTTGTGTTCCATAGCATGGTAGTAACAACATCACTTGGCCTTTTGATAGCCGTAAGCATTCATCACCAGGAAAAGAAACAGAGGCTCTAGAGTGAAGACAGCACCACAGCTAATCATGATCTCATTTGCAATTCTGTCGCTCTACCAGTGCCCTGGAGAAGAAGGTAGTCACTAGATGTTCACACCATGCTGGTCAGTAGATACACCATCTTGTCCGCTGTTGGTGGGGGACCTGGCTCAAGCAGAAAGTTGTACCAGAGGCTTCCAGAAGTCCCTTCTACCAGCACTTCTATGATTTTCAGTGATATTTTTTTGATGATTTTCAGACCATTATCAATTGTGAAACATATCCAGGACTCTGTGTAAGTCAGGTTCTGCTAGAATTGATCCAATCGAAACACCTATTTTTTTTTAACTTGTCTCTGCACTGATGGAATCATTTCTCAGAGGACTGACTCCTTGTGGCACAAAAGAGCTGGCGGGGACAAGCAACCTCAGGAAGGACCGGGCTTCCTTTTTCATCAGCAGCATGGGTTTATGCCAAACTCAGTTGACCAACGTCACAGGCCTTCCCAGCTGCCAGACCATGTCTGTGGGTCTTCTAGACCCACTTCATAATGATGTTTTGTTACAATACCGATCCCTCTTGTGAAGGCTGAGACCTCTTGTGGATGGTGATCCTCAGCCAGAAGCTGCTGTGTTAATGACATTGGGTTATTGAACAGCTGCCAAGCCACAGATTTACAAACGTTTGCTTGCTGGAAATTACAACAGTAAAGAAAAGGCATTTGTTGGCCTGATTTCAAGGCACCTGCAACTGTGAAGGCAGCGGTTCATCATTGGAAACTGACAGTTGCACGTAAGCTGCTGTGAGGGTCATGACAGTGATGTTGGTTACCACCATTAATGTTTTCAGAGGTTCTAACTCAGCAGGTGATTTCTTATGAAACATTTATTTCCCACTTAGGGAAGAGTGAGCCGCAGGTTTTTCCCTGAGGAAGGAAAGCTACCAATCTTTCTCCAGCTGTAAGGAAAGAGGTCATCCGACAGTTTTGATGAAGCCCATGTGTGGAACCAACCACCTACACAGCCTACACCTTGTCTCTGGCATCTGGTATAGTTTCAGAAGGCTTTCAGGCTGTTAGGAAATAAAGTTCCTTGTATTATCCTCATCTGTAAGGATTCACAATGATTTTAGGGGGAAAATCTGCAAGGTAAAATGCTTGCTACAGTGAAAAAATCGATAGGTCCTATCAATGGATTGATTCTCAAGTGAAGCTACTCACATACTCAACACATGGCAGAACTGAACCTGGATTACAGAAATAAGGGAATATTATGGGGCTTGCTTAGCATTTCCAGGAACTGTATGCAGTTCCTGTAACAGCATGGGGCAACGCACCGCAGACAAGGAGGGGAATGTTTTTGTGTTAATTGCTTTGCATGTAACAAACAGCCCAGCTGAGTGAAACTCTGGAATTTAAATGGCTTCCTGCTGGCACACAGCCCTGCTCATCCGGACATCGCGTACTGGTCAGCTCAGAGGAGCAACCTGGTCTCCGCAGGCCATGGCTTCACCCTCTTCTGTGGCTGTGGAGTGATCACCAGCACCCACTAGATGGAGGCCTAGGATAGCAAGAAGGAGGCTTCCTAGGCCTGAGAGCAGAGGGCCAGGTGTTACTTGCCATGAGGGGCTGAAGGGATGTGCCCAAACAGAGGATCTGTGGGCACAGTCCTAAAAATGCCATGGTGGGGACCACTGAAGCTGCCTTCCCGGGAAAAGCTGATGGAGGAAGCTAGCTGGGTCGCTCCAAGTTGTGGCTCACTTCCAGCAGAGTGCATGTGCGCAGGGGCAACTGAGCCCCCTCACAAACACAAAGAAATGCCTTAGAAGGGTTCGCAGTCCGTAGATCACGTCTCTAATTTGCCTGAAACGTGAATGCTGCTCCCGAGCTTTGACCCTCCAGGCACACTGGTCCAGGAACCGAATCGATGCACTGGTAGTCCTCATAGCTCTCTGGGTTCTACATGACGATGGAGCCTGAAAGTGTGAAGAAGGCTTTCAGTAATTAGGGCTATTCAGGGTCTGAACTAAAAGGCTTAGAAATCTCGCTCACCTCCCTGCATTGCTGGCAGTTTGGGCCTGTATTTGGCACAACCTAAGAGCTAACGCGCAAACAGCATTTCCTCCGCAGCTGGCACAGCGTGCAAGCACAAAGGGAGCCTTACACCCATTCTGTGACAGGACTGGAGAGCACTGTTTTTCCTAGGACTTTGTTTTCTTGAAGTGCTTTCCCAAGGTGGTGGAGCAGTACTGGCATACGGACCAGGGAGGGGGTGAATCTCCATCCTTGGAGAGTTTCAACTGGACCAAATTCACCCAAGTAACCTGATCTAACTTTGAAGTCAGCCTTGTTTCCATCAGCAAGCTAAAATACAAAATGTTCTGCGCTACCTATACCTTTCCATGATTCTGCAAAGTATTTGATCTCTTTCATTCTTAAAAGACTGTCTGAAATGGGCTGTGCAGGTAGAAGGGGAAGCGGACATGGACAGTTATAACTGCCACTGCCTGTCCATCTGAACAGGATCAATGTGCAAAAACATGTAAGGCCACATTTGTGGTGTTTGATCCTGGAGTTCACTCCCAAAGGTGCATGTGCACAGCCCCAGCCTCCAGAGACCAGCAGCTGATTTTTCCTGGAGCATTCATCCTCCTGGACAAAACCACTACATGGGGAAGCGAGCACTTGATTTTTCACAATTTCTTACTCAAAAATTTCACTTCCTTGGTTTTGGCTATGCTCATGCGATTCGTTATCTTCTTGCCTCTCTGTTTAGCATCTCTAAACAGCTGGTACCCTGTGCTGTAGCGCCAGGCCACGGGATTTCAGCCCATCTAGATTTAGAGGTGCTACACGAGCCCACAAAAGAAAGGCCATAAATCTGGAGGCACACAGTGCATGGGTTCAGGTCTGCAAAGGCTCTGTAGCAGGAGGGTTGCTCTTCTAGGGAAATGACTTAACAGATTGCAGATACACCTGCAAACCGTCAATACCTCTGGTCTCTTCTCTCTTCTTTACCTCCCTCATGTTTTTAAAGTTTCTCTAGCAGTCTGGAACATTTTTGCCTGTATTGAAAGCAGTCGAGGCCTGTCTGGCTTCAAGACCTAGCACTGAAAAAATATCATCAAAAACAATCGGGAAAATTAGACATACAGAGCGTGGACATTCAAAACTGTAGTGTATGTTAAGGAGGAATAAAAGCTTTGGGATGTGCCTCATACTGAGTGTCTGTCCCTAAGGATGTTGCTAGTTGGGGTTATCAGCCACCATGACTTTTGCCATGACAGTTTTGTGATTAGGCAGTTAGAATGCTTTCTTGGGAAATCACTGATTCTGTCAATTCCAATTTTTATTCTAAATGGCATTTTCCTAGGCTCAGAGAAAAATCTAAGTAAGCTGAGCATGAGACGCAGAGACAAAGGCATCTGGCGAAGGACGTCTCCCGAGGGGCCCTGCGTGTTCAGCTCTGGCTGCAGCTCAGGATAAGCATTTGGTCCCGTGGCCATGCTGAGCAGGGCACTGTACCTGTGTCAACCAGGGTACTATGCCTACGTTAACCACCACCTGCAGCAACCCTGACCCCTCTCGGGAGTCAGCACAGGCTTCTCGTGTGTTTCTGCCTTCCCAGCATTAACCCCCACATGCTCCTCCCCGATTAACATCCTCGTGCAGTTTAGCTCCTGGGAGGCATTAGGCATGGACACCGCAACTTTCTGCTTAGCCAAAGTGTATGGGCTGGGCACGTGCTCTCACAGCAGACAGCATGAAGGGCCAGGGCGCTGGAGATGCTGAGGTCAGGGTATGGGGAAGATCCCAAGGCACCGGGACGGCAGCACACCTGCCCTCATTTCTCAAATCAATGTTCTTTATGGCCACAGGAGAGGGCAGGTGTAGAGGGGCCAGACAACTTGTCACAAGTCTCCCTTGACACTGCTCCTGCCACCGCTTACACCAGCACATCTTACCTCCAGGAAGACTGTAGGAGGCAGTGCCCCAGAGATATCACATTGCAGAAGCTATGGGAAAACACCAGAGCTGGACAGGAAAAGGCTATGGCCAACAGTGATACATTCCTGCACTGACACAAGACGAGCAATAAACTCCTACCTCACTGACAAGTTGGGACTATCTCCACCACCCTACCCCTAAAATTTTACTCTGGGGCCAATGAGGGGCATAGCAGCAACATACCACCTGGGATAATGCAGGCACCTCACATTGACCAGGGCACATGACGCCAGATATTCCTGGCCAAAACACACCCTGCGCTCCTGGACTGGGCAGTGAAAACTTAAGAAACCAGTGACACTGCATTTGCCACCTCTGCCAGAACCGTCAGGGAGCTGAAGTGGACGCCCCCCTGCAACCTGCCCCGGCAAGGCTGTAAGCATTGGGGTTGTTGCAGAGAGACCCCTGAGCACCAAATTGCCCCTCAGCTCTACCAAAGCTTTCCGAAAGGCTTTAAAAGATGGAATAGGCTTCCCTAGAGGGTGGCAGGGTTAGACACCAGCAGCTGCTTGCACCTGGGTGTGAGCACAGCTTTTTGCAGTCCTGTGTGGGACCCGGAGCGAGGAGAGTGTTTGTAACTACAGCGAATGATTCTGGAGCAAAGATGCCCTTATCTCAGCAGTTCAGTATCACAGTTACCCATATTATTAAAGTGACACGCTTTATATATCAGTGCCCATAGCTGCAGCGCTCCTTCCTCCCATGGCTACACATGCAGACGGCTGTCACTTCACATGCTGGAGATGAAGTCTCACCTGTTTCTCTGCGCCTGTTTTCTTCTCCATCACGTCTGCTGGGTGCCATCTCAGATTAAAGGAAGGTCAGTTCCCCTCATTCCAAGCTAAGTGCGAGCATGAAGACTCTCACTCGTGAAGTGCCAGAGTGGAGGACACAAGTTTTCAGTTGTGAGGTTTATGCAGAGGAGGCGACTGTCTCTGTACAACAGAAAGAGTTTCCTGTAAGACAAAACCGTGAATTGACGAACCCAAAGAGAACACACTTTTGCTGATCTTTTTTAACAAAAAACTTGCAGAACTTTTGAAGTTCAGTATAAACATGGCAATGTGTATTATCAGTCTCCTTCCTTAGTTTTGCAAAACAACCTTACATTGACTTTCACAGCAATACTCTCTCCAAATCCAGTACCGGTCTCCAGTAGCCAAACTTTTCTTGTTTTAAACCGGTAGAAGCGAGCATCTTTTACAAAGGGTATTCAGATCATTGTTGCCATTCTGCTGATGAGGACGGTGAGGCATAAATGGGTCGTTCAAGCTCCGAGCAGATCACAGCTACATCAAGTGGCTTTACATGAAAGTTGTTGTTGAGCTGGTCCATGCTCCTGGTGCTTGCTTAACTCTAGAGCCAGAAGGAAAACGTCTCAAGTGGAAAATGAGGTATGTAAGACACAGGGCAATGGTCGACATTGCCCAGGTACTGTTCTTCTCTGCAAAGCAGCATTGCTGCCTGCCTGAGACCTCACTGGCCTGAAATAATTGGAAATACAAAGCTGCTGAATAACTGAACTGAACTGAATCCCTTTTTTGCTAATAGCGTGATCCTGATTAAGGTAGGAGGGCTGCAAATGATGTGGCTGTAACGAAGGCAGGCTATGAAAAGTGCAGAGTAACTGTGTCAGGTTGCCTCATCGGCTTCCACCCAGAAGAGGCCAGGTTTGTGGTCTGGTTCCTGCAAATTAGCTGAGAAGAAATGAAGATTGGTGATCTCCCACCGCCTCTCTAGAGTTGCAACAAATTCATTCCATCTCCTCCTCACATCCTTCTTTTTCTCGGTGCCTCTGTGATACAAAGTGTAGCAAAAGCCAGACAAATTAGTGTATAATGGACACCAAAAAATCCTAGCTCTCTTTACTTAGCCTGCTGAGAGGACTGCAGGAGATTTTGGGAATTAGCACATTCCTGCGTCTTGCTGGTTTATTACAGGATTGTCGCTGTGCTCTGTAAAAGGCACTGCTGCAAAAAAAAAAAAAAAAAAAAAAAAAAAAAAATCCTAAGGAGATCTGAAATGCTGCCATTGAACAAACTAAAGCAAGCTTTCGGTTCTAATCACCGCTCCTAAGAGGCTTTGCTTTGAGCACTGCATCCCCGTTTGCATGCCACAGACTTCCACGGAAAAGATGTGGAACAACTGGAGAGTCCAGAGAAGGCAAGAGCTAGAAAACATCACCCATGAGGAAAGAGAGAAAAATTTTGAATTTTTCAGTTAAACTGGGATGGGCTCAGTGGCTTCCCCTGTGGTAAGTCCATAGTGTACAAATCTGGGATTGCATTTCTTCGCCTGTGCTTGTTCAGTGTTGCCGCATCAGTGCCGAGTCCTGCAGGCATCTGCCAGCCCTGCCTCAGTTTTCCGTTACGGCTCTTCTTTACCACATAGTACGTACACAAACTGTTTCGGACACAACAAGGAACCCGGAGCCTTCACCACTTGGAATAGCCCGTTAGGTAGATTATGCCCCTAAAACATGGGTTTCAACCCTGCCAAGATGGAGCAGAGACCTGAATCCCGATTTTCGACAGCTCTTGTGAAAGTACTCATTGCAGAGCAAGTAGGCACTTCCAAACTTGTCTTTGTAAGAGGCAGATTTATAACTGCCTATGAACAAGAGAGTAAGATATTTATTATTTTGGCAGGGGAAAAAAAGAAAAATAATTTATCTATAAAGCTGTTTCTCAAAGGCAGATTACAGTAAAGGTGATTTCTCTATTGAAACAGTGCTGGCATTTTAGATTATTCTTGCATTTTTCTAAGGAGACCATTCACTGTAGATATAGAAATGATCATTCTCCCTCAAGGAGAAAAGAAATTTTTGCTGAGAAACATTTGTGCATGCAGCACCCCATGGTACTGCGCATGGGAGTTTGTGCCACGGCTGCTGGCTGCAGAGCCCATCTTTACAGGGCTGTGCAGGACACTCGGCTGGAGGTCAGATGTGCTGCCTCCACTGGTGACCTGCTGAATCATGGAATCATGGAATGGTTGGGGTTGGAAGGGACCTTAAAGATCAGGTAGTTCCAACCCCCCTGCCCTGGGCAGGGACACCTCCCACCACACCAGGCTGCTCAAAGCTTCCCCCAGCCTGGCCCTGAACCCCTTCAGGGATGGGGCATCCACAACCTCCCTGGGTGACCTGTAAGCAACACCTTCATACGTTGGTATGTGGGATATACAGCACCACAGCATCACCTGAGCGGTCCGGGAGTGCACTCCCAGCAAGGCAGTGCGTCTGCAGGATGCCACACAGCGCCATGCAAGAGCAGCCACACGGTGAGCAGCTCTGCAGCTGGATCAGCCTGGGCCAGCAGACATGGCAGCAAGCACGGCATCAGCGCCATCCCCGTGCTGGAATTCACAGCTGTAGTGCTCAGGGCTCGGAACGGAGCTTGTTTGGCCTTTCCTGGGGACGCCAGCGCATGATTGTGTGCTCTGAGAAGGTCCTCCTGTTTTGACTTTGCAAATGGTTCATTATTAATAGCAGTCAGCATTATTATCAGGTGTAGTCAATTTTAACCCCAGGACAAGCTCTGTCTCCCTCAGCTCTCAGTGTTGCAAGACCTGACTTCAGGCCTCCGGGCTCCTTTCGGCTTTTGCCCTCCAGCAGCTCCTGCTGCCGTCAGCCGCCACTGCCCCGTGTCTCCCGGCAGCAAGGGAGCAGGGTCTGAGCCCTGCCAGCTGCCTGCTCCCGCCGTGCCGCTATCTGTGCGTAGTGCTGGCCCCGGAGATAGCCCTGCGCTGCCGCAGCTTGTCCCAGCCCCAGCTGCCAGCCCGGCCCCGTGCTGGAGGGGTGGCAACGGGGCCTCACAGACGGGGGGCTGGCAGACATCACAGGCGCAAGAAGGAATCAGGAGCAAGCCGTGGATGTCATCCTTCTGGATAACTGCTCCTCTCCACACCGTTTCTTTCCATCTTCAAGAGGTTGGCGCCTGGCTTTACTCCGCAGTTGGGAGTTTGCAGATGCTGTCGTTGAACCTGGGCAAGCAGGGGCTGGTTCCTGAGCAAACCTGGGCTCCCCGCGCTTCCCGAGCCCTCCGCAGGCTTTGCTCCAGGGCTACGGCCTGAAGGTACGGAGAGAACCCTGGAAAGGTAATGCTCAGATTGCTCCTCAATGTTGCGTGAAGATTTTGTTGTTATTCATACAGGAGATCCCAAATGTGGGCAGGGCTCCTGGTCCAGGGAAGCATTACAGGCGCTGAGGGACTTGCAAAGATCAGGAAACGCTCTTTCTTACGTCTCGTTTTCAGAGATTTTGTGCCCTTTCCCGTTGTCGCAGGAACAGGTGATGAGGGAGATTTCTAATATAATTTGTTCTTACAAAGTTCACACAAATCCAGGTTTTGTGAAGAGAAGCTCACACACTTCTGACCTTCGAGAGGCAGCTTTGCTTTGGGCTTCCTGTACGTAAAGGCAGGATACTGGCCGTGTCACTGCGCTCGGTCTCGTCTTTCACATTTTCTATCACAGCTATGCAAGATACGCATTGTAACCACAACTCAAGAAGTCATTTTTGTGCTAGATCCCTGAAATGTTGGTCAGACCGAGAAAGCACCACTTCTTTAAATTTCAGTCCCTCTTCTGATAACGCATTTTAAATTAGCTGACCTGAAAAGTACTAACAGACCTCCCCCGTCAACTCTTTTTTGAGGCAATGTTTGAAACGTGGATGAAACTTATATATGCAACTAAAAACCTGTCTAAGGGGAAGCATATCGTGGAGTTGAAGCCTTATTAATAACCTCGTTACTTAGTCCCAGAGTAAAACCCTGCAGAGAGCGCTGCTTCCCTGAGCCTCGCTCCCCTTCCGTCGGCGGAATAGAGGGTTATTGCTGCAAGGGGAGACGTTGGATCCCGTGGATAATTGTGGAGCTGCTTGTTCCGCGTTTCCTTGTGCCTCCCGTGACCAGAAGCAGTGGGGTGCCTTGTGGCCGCTAGTGAGTGACGCTCCATGTTTTAGGAGTGTTACAGGGAAAAGTCTGAATCATGTTCCTTTCTTGATTCGCTGCCTAGATCCAAAGGTCTGCGTACAGTTTCGTGGTGTAGTATTGCAAGGAAAACAGCAAGAGTACATTCAAAGTGCGAAGCATAGTTTCCAGGATTTACAGCTGTCTAATTCCCATGGGATTTATTCCCATTGGTCAGCACTGGGTGTATGCTGGTGACCTGAGTGACATTGTAGCATGAGGCTTTCTGCCCAGGGGCTCGCAGGCTTTTCTCACTTTCTAGCGGGGGATTAAACAAAGCTGCAGCGAGCGCCGCTGCAAATTCAGAAGGTAAGAGCATGTGCATGGGTGGGAATATGCCAAGAAGGGGGAAAAACGTGAGCAAATGAGGCAGAGAGAGAGATGGGAGCCGGGAGCACGTGAACACTTCCAGATCGTCAGCCAGTCGGGATTCCGTCAGCGTTGAAAGGCTAGCATTTATCAGGATTACTTCGTAATTCACGGTTTGATAGCCTCTAAGTAAGAAGAGGCTACTGTAAGTTGTTTGACCAATTTTATGGAATTTAGCAGGTTTTGCGTTAAGCTGGGGTGAGGAGAGGTTGTCTAGAGCTGATCACTTAGCAGAGGTGTGAGGACTGAAAGCATCAGAGGAACTGGTTTCTGGTGCTCAGCACGGCCAGAGCGGGAGGAGAGGTCCGTTCTGCTGGCATCCCCGTTCCGGAGCCTCACAACTTCATGTCGCTCTGTATTGACTGTCATCAGTGCTAAAAAAAACCGCTATAAAGCAGAGCAAAGGAGGCAGGACACTGGTCCAGAGCTACCTCTTATCGCAGGGCTAAACGAGGGTTGAGCAGATAGCGCAGGTATCCTGGAAAATGTGGCACAATTCATGGGAGCAAAGCAGAGCCGTAGCCTGGCGAGCAGATAAACACACCGCTGGCAAGGTTTGCTTCCCGAGTGCTTCAGCGTGGTCTGCTGCGACGAAGAGGAGTGGAATTTTCCAGCTGGTTAGTCAGACCGCGCGTGCCACGCTCCCGGCTCCCCACCGTGGCTGCTTGCGGATGCCCGTTTCGCTGCAGGCTATGAACTGTGAGATTTCTCAGGGGCTTCTCCTAGGTCAGGAACAATCACTGGAAAAGTAGATCAGAGAGCTCACAGAGGAGGTGGCCTGATAAGCTGGGAACGTGCCTTCCCTTTGGCTCAGTTTCTGTAATGAGCTGTGAGACAGTTTGCGTTGCCTCCGTTGACAGGGTGCAGCCAGCACCACTCCAACCTTCTCTGTGCAACGGCTTGGGCCCTGCGGTCCTGCCCGACACCCACAGGCACGTGGGGCCACCGCTTCGCCCACCTGCTTTTTGGTCCGTGATAGGAGATGAGGAGAAAACTCCCTGCCTGGGAACTCAGCGAGGATGCCGGGTTAGAGGCAGAAGGGATCCCGCAGGGTGCGATCACCCTTACAGCCGTGCTGCGTGTTGGCAGGGGACAGGCAGCTGGAAGCCCCCTCCTCTGGGTGACCTTCTGCATGACAGCCCAGTATTGTGTGTACGCGCTCCCTGGGAGACCCAGGCACCAAATCCGTGCGGTCTCGGTGGGTGAAGGGAGCCCAGCAGACCCTTCCGTACCACTGAATGGGGGGAAAACCGTCACTGAGACACCAGCTCTGGAGAACTCTTTGAAGGAAAGGCCATACTTTCCCATGAAATACTTTGAAGAGATCAAAGATGTAACAGGAGGTGAAATGCTTATAGAATCATAGAATCTTCATGGTTGGAAGCGACCTTTGAGATCATTGAGTCCAACCGTACACACACACAAAAACCCTACAATCTCTACCGCTAGAGCATGCCCTGAAGTGCCAAATCTACACGTTTCTTAAATACCTCTAGGGATGGTGACTCAAGCACCTCCCTGCGCAGGCTGTTCCAGTGCCTGACCACTCTTTCAGTAAAGTAATTCTTCCAAATATCTAATCTAAACCTCCCCTGCCGCAGCTTCAGACCATTCCCTCTGGTCCTGTCATTGTTCACCTGGGAGAAGAGCCCAACCCCCACCTCTCTACACCCTCCTCTCAGGTAGTTGTAGAGGGCAATGAGGTCTCCCCTCATGAAGCTCAACCTTTTCGACTGTTAATGTGAAAGCTGGTTTATTGGCTTAACACTGCATTAATGTACTTACACCTCTAAAAGAATGATCTGACAGAGATCTTGCTGACTGGGCAAGATCCGCAGATAGGCAGAGAGCTAAATACGACTTTGATCTAAGTACCATTCTCTGCCTACAAAGGCAGATAGGCAAGGACATGCCTTTAATATCACCTGCAGTCCTTAAGAGGAGACCCTGCGTCTTTCCAGGAGATGCTTCGCATTGGGAAGATGTGAAGATTCCTGCCGGATGCGGGAACCTTTGGGTTCTCCACTTGGGGATCTTAGGGCAAGTCTCTACCCCAAGGTGAACGGCTGTTTTGTCAAAATTAGGAGTCTAAGAAACATGATAGAAGGATGTCATAAAAACAGTGAAATAAAGCCTCTCCAGAAGAGAGAGGTAGGCATGCTTTTCCTAGAGAGAACTTGAGCAAATGAAAGTCCATCAGCGGTGGCTGAAAGCAGCTGGTTTTAGGGGATTCTGCAATTCTGTGAAGGAAACCGAGGGCGTAGGTTTCCTCTAGAGCTCTGCTTTCTCTGAAGTCCTGTAGTTTTGAATTCTTCTCCTTCCAGAAAGCCAGTGAATAACTGGATAGGCTCCCAATGGAAAGCAAATTGCAAAATCAGACCCCAGAAGTCAACGCAACACTCGGGTCTGTAGCCTAAGATTTCCCTTGGGAGGAGAAGAGGAGGAACCACGTGAATCTACACTGAGGGAAGCAATGATTTGAGGGGGTATCTGGAAGAAACCTGGAGGTGCTGCTGCCCCGGTGACTGCTGCAGGATCATCCACCTTGACTAGGCTTTTCATACGCCAGATCTCATTCGCATTTTAGCCTCTAAGACTGTGTCTGCAGGTGCTGTATATGCACGAGTGCTTGCATATCCGTATTGATTAAGCTACAGCCTCTTGGTGTATCAATGTCAGTATTACCATTAACATTAGTAAGTTCATTTCAGCTTCTCCACAGCAGCAGTTGACTGCTTCTTCCTAATTATCATGCATCATTTCCAGGGTCAGGTAGACCCAGGCTTATATAATTTGCCTGGAATTGTGGTGAATTCATCACCACCAGAAGAGAGTAATGCAGGTTCAGAAATTTTTCTAAATAGTATATTCCACTAAAAGATAATTAATTAACACAGGGCTATTCCTGTCCTGAAAAAGGAGGTCAGACTAGATGATCACAATTGGTCCCTTTTGTCCTTGTAATACATATACACACATACAGCAGGGGAGCTGTGGGAGAAGAGCACAACGCCCATGGCAATACTGTGTGGAGAACGACAAAGAAAATGGTCCAAGTTAAATTTGGACAAACATATCATCAGAGCAGCAGAAGTAAAGCGTTTCCATCCTGTTTTCCCAGCTCGGAGAAGGCAGACTCAGTCCTCAGTAGTACCAGACCAAGCTGCCTGAAACAACAGGAAGGCTTTTTGACTTTCTCTAGTTTGTCCAACTCACTAATGCAGAATGCCCAAAAGAAAGGCACATGCTGTTGCTGGAAAGCCATGCAAGCCATGCCCCTGAAGGAATTAATTGCCAGTTCAGACATTTCAGGTTATTGATATGGAGCAGGGTGTACATGGAGGTGCAGTATCGCAGCGTCTCATCCGCAGAAACAAATAATTGTGTCCGCTAGTGCTCAGAGGGATGCTGCTGCTGCCAAGAAATATTGTTTCCTATTTTGGTATTGCTTGGCTGCGGAAAAATTGCGGTCAAACAATATGGTATACCCTACATGCAGCTCTGCAGCTTCCCCTCAGCACAGCTGCTCCTCCTGCTGCCATGGCAGTCCTACGGGATGCCACCACCCTGCACTGAAGATTAAATTTCCCCCTCCATGGCTTCCCAGGGACCTGCTAACATCACTAGAGCCAGCAGCTTTTCCAGAGTGATTGCTTCCAATCGAATAACCTGTGCTTCCTGAGAGCCCAGCTCTTATCCTGAAATCGGGTGGGATTCCCTTCTCCCCAACCGTTCTTGGTTGCCCCATCCCCAACCGGCCATGGCGGCAGGAGCCCGGGGAGCTGGGGAAGGGCAGCAGGGAAGAGCTGCTGGGAAGGGAATGGGTCAGAGAAAGGGCAAAGTGAGAAAAACTCTGTAAAGGTGAATATCCCCAGAAAAGGCCCTGGACTGTGAAGAAACCACCTCAGATTTGAGCCTCACTATTTGAAAAGCACCACTCAGAAGGGATGGAGCGAGATCAGACAAGGCAGGAGAGATGAAGGGATAAGAAGAGATCGCATTCTTTTCACTCTGTTACGGGTTTTCAGCTAACCTGGCAAGAATTGCCTCTTGCTGAGCAGATAATGGTTTTCAGAAATAAGGATGTGGAGGAAGGGACAGGGAAGGGCCCATCCATAGTATTTACCCTGCCTTCTCCCTCCTCCCAGGGCAGCTATGGCAAGGCACGTCCATCTTGTGCTGTATTGATCCCTACCCTCTCCACAGCAGGAAATATTCTCATTGAATGAATTTGCATGTTGAGAGTTTCAGTGAGAAATAATATCTCTGTAAGGGCAATCCCTCCTGGGAGTGATGCCGTCCCTCATTCCGGCAGGATGCGTTTCACAGTGCTTCAAATGGGGTATGACGATGGGCCCTGAGAAATGCTTCTGCCGGCGGTGAATTCACTTGTGAGGTTGCCGTACACATCTCTCCCTCGAGCCGCCAGAGCACTTGGCCACATCTGGAATTCAGCTGTCAAAACGTAGTAGTGACTGCGAGAGAACTGCCTAGTGCAAAAAGAAACATCGCACAGTATGTGTAAAGAGGTGGTTAACAGAAAAATGCTGGTAGAGCGTAGAAGAGACAGCTCTGGCCCCTTGCTTTTTAAGACTGATCTACTGCAGAAGCAGAGAGGGATTTTCTGGCCGTCTTAACAAAGAATGCAAACTCTGCGCTCGTATACAACCAGGCAGCTGACGGCTGGCAGCACCCGCGCGGAAACTTTACTGCGCGCAGAAACTGCAACAGCGAACAGGGAGAGAGCCGCAAAACCCGGGAGCACGAGAACTGGGGAAGCTGCTCGCGCCGTACAAAGCACAGCCAAGCACAGACTGCAGCAGGCAGGGCGGTGGTGGGAAGGAAGGACAGAGGCAGTCTGCTCATGGCAGAAAAGGAATGAAAAAACATTGCCACATGGGCATTAGAACTGTCTCCATGCTGCACAAACCATGGAAGAAAGCTGCATTCTGAAGTCATGGGTAAAATATAAAATAGGGTAGAGTTAAATGTATAAATACACCAAAGCAAGCCAAAAAACAGGTCTTTAGAACCATAGAATGGTTTGGTTTGGAAGGGACCTTAAAGCCCACCCAGTGCCACCCCCTGCCCTGGGCAGGGACACCTCCCACCAGCCCAGGTTGCTCCAAGCCCCGTCCAACCTGGCCTTGAACCCCTCCAGGGATGGGGCAGCCACAGCTTCTCTGGGCAACCTGGGCCAGGGGCTCACCCCCCTCACAGCAAACAATTTCTTCCCAATATCTCATCTCAATCTCCCCCCTTTCAGTGTAAAACCCTTCCCCCTCGTCCCATGGCTCCCCTCCCTGATCCAGAGTCCCTCCCCAGCTTTCCTGGAGCCCCTTTAGGGCCTGGCAGGGGCTGGAAGGTCTCCCCGGAGCCTTCTCTTCTCCAGGCTGAACCCCCCCAGCTCTCTCAGCCTGTCCCCACAGCAGAGGGGCTCCAGCCCTCCCAACATCTCCGGGGCCTCCTCTGGCCCCGCTCCAACAGCTCCGTGTCCTTCTGCTGTTGGTGCCCCAGAGCTGGAGGCAGCGCTGCAGGGGGGTCTCCCAGAGCGGAGCAGAGGGGCAGAATCCCCCCCTGGCCCTGCTGCCCACGCTGCTGGGGATGCAGCCCAGGCTGTGGGGGGTTTCTGGGCTGCCAGCGCACGTTGCCGGGGCGTGTGGAGCTTCTCACCCACCAACACCCCCAAGTCCTTCTCCTCAGGGCTGCTCTCCATCCCTTCATCCCCCAGCCTGGGTTTGTGCTGGGGGTTGTCCCAACCCAGGTGTAGAATCTTGCACTTGGCCCCAACAGGACCTTGTTGAACTCCATGAGGTCCACATAGGCTCACCTCTCCAGCCTGTCCAGGTCCCTCTGGATGGCATCCCTTCCCTCCAGCGTGTCAACCACTCCACACAAGTTCTTTCTTTAGAAGGAACTTGTTTATGGCATGAAACCAAAATCAAGCCTCTTTCAAATATATCAGGCAGAACAACCTCTAGGCAGTTTGTAGTGCCAGTAGAAAAGCATGGGGCTGGAAGGAAGAGTCAGAGGTGGATTAGGGCAGGGAAGAAAAGCTAAATGACTCCTCGCGCCTCATGCTATGGGAATCCAGGTGAGTTTCCACATGGGAACCTTTTCATGAGGGAGCAGGGGATTCATTCCCCAGTGGAAATGTCAGCAAAGTTTGCTAAACAGTTTGAGAAAATGTTGTTTTTAAGACTTCAGGCATCGCCAGAGCAACCACGTTAGGCATCTGCAGTTCATACTGCCTCGGCCTGTATAGTAACATACAGGGATTTCTAAAAAAATGGTACAAAACAAATCACACAAACTCCTGAAGCAGAACTCCTCCTCAAATTGTGCAGCACAAGTTCCCTGTGCACCTGGGAGAAGCAGGGAGCATGAGCTGGGATTCAAAATAGCTGAAACGTCTCAATCACATACATTCTCAGCAGAACCAAGGAGAAAATGAGGGCACTTTTGAATGACAGAAACTTCAGGAGCTCACAAAAGTTTGTCTCACGCATCACTTGAAACTACTCAGTCAAAAATTTGGGGTAATAATTTTTGTCATGGGATACACCACACCAGAAGGCTGTGCCACCATCCAGAGAGACCTGGACAGGCTGGAGAGCTGGGCGGAGAGAAACCTTAGGGAATTCAACAAGGGCAAGTGTAGGATTGTACAACTGGGGAGGAATAACCCCCCGCACCAGGACAGGTTGGGGCTGACCCGCTGGAGAGCAGCTCTGTGGAAAGAGACCTGGGAGTCCTGGGGGACAACAGGGTGACCATGAGCCAGCGATGGGCCCTGGTGGCCAAGAAGGCCAATGGCATCCTGGGGGGCATCAAGAAGAGCGTGGCCAGCAGGTGGAGGGAGGTCATCCTCCCCCTCTGCTCTGCCCTGGGGAGGCCACAGCTGGAGAGCTGGGTCCAGTTCTGGGCTCCCCGGTTCCAGAAGGACAGGGAACTGCTGGAGAGGGGACAGCAAAGGGCTGCCGAGATGCTGAGGGGATGGAACACCTCTCTGATGGAGAAAGGCTGAGGGATTTGGGTCTCTTCAGGCTGGAAACAAGACGACTGAGGGGGGATCTTATCAACGCTTATAAATACTGAAAGGGGGGTGTCAGGAGGATGGGGCCAGGCTCTTCTCAGTGGTGCCCAGCGACAGGACAAGGGGGAACGGGCACAAACTTGACCATGGGAAGTTCCATCTCAACAGGAGGAGGAACTTCTTTGCTGTGAGGGTGGCAGAGCCCTGGCACAGGCTGCCCAGAGAGGTGGGGGAGTCTCCGTCTCTGGAGACATTCCAACCCCGCCTGGACGCGTTCCTGTGCCACCTGCTGTGGGTGACCCTGCTGTGGCCGGGGGTTGGAGGAGATGATCTCCAGAGGTCCCTGCCAACCCCGACATTCTGTGATTGTGTGATATACCATTTTTTAACTATCACTTTCATTGTCCCATCAGAAATTCTAACCAAAATGTCCCGGCAGGTGTTGTCAGGGAGACCTGCATCGCATGCTCGTTCTCTTTTAGACCTCCTTGGCCTTTGCTCTCCCTCCAGGCTGCATCAGGGATGATGCACTGTGGCAGCTCGGGTAAAAAAATTATCATTAGAGGCACTCACATGAAGAAATAATGCAGCTCAGATGGGAGCTGACTTACATCAGTCTGATCCAAAACAAAACATTTCTTTACATTTCTGAATTTTCCTGAACCTCATGTGTTGCAAGAGTTGAAATTTTGACTTTTTGTTCCAAAATAGGGCAAAAATAAATGTTGAGATATTGGCATTTCCCATAAGGAAATTCTGTTACTTGAGCAACTCTGTGAAACACAAAGGAGATTAATTTGCAGAAACTCTGCTAACTTGGAATGAAGGTCACAGCTGCATAACTGCACGCTGCTCCCTGGGCCAAGTGAGCAGTGCAGGACACACAATTAATCCCAACCCCCAAATTAAGGTTACTGTAACAAGGAGAACAAGACCACAGAATTGCAAAATGCAGGGAAGGAAGGGTTGTCGGGTTGCTTAACATACAAGAAAATCACATCTTTCCCCATGACAATTAGCAGCTGGGAATATCCCAGTGGCTTTTTACACCCCAGCAGAAAACATCCATGTTCCTATGACACATCTAGGTAAGGATGGTTCACGTGCATCCTCCCAGTTGTCCTCACGTTCAGGTGACAGGGCTGCATGCACTTACACCTGCAATTCGTCACAGCATGCTCCTTAAGGGGTGTTTTTTTCAGCGGTTCGGACAAATTGAGCCCATACAAAAGGCTAATGCAGTAAGTGCTTATTGGAAGGCAGTGAAACCATGGGACTTCTGCTCGGGTTTTTCTAACCCAGCTGCTGGGTTTTTCTAACCCAACCCTTGGTTTTTCTAACCCAACCTTTGGGTTTTTCTAACCCAACCCTGCAGTCTCAATGCCTCATCCAGGTTGTGTATAGCAAACTGAATTTGCCATAACTGCGTGCTAACGGAGATTCACGTGTGGGTTTTTTCCTTATCATTACAGTATGGGTCAACTTTAGGTGTTCTGCTTTTTAAAGATCCAATAGATAATCAATGTCTTTCTTAAAAACACAAAGAGATGATAAAGAAGTTCTACTGGACCTGCAAATCTCTCTTTTAAGACGCACAAACCCTCTG
Organism: Fratercula arctica; assembly: GCA_947846985.1. NCBI lineage: Eukaryota > Metazoa > Chordata > Aves > Charadriiformes > Alcidae > Fratercula > Fratercula arctica. Next base: position 3,085,456 of record CANTUZ010000022.1, on the reverse strand, counting down.
TAAAAATCTGCCTCAAGAGCCCTTTGCCCAGAACTTCACTGGTTTAGGACTGGGGTCGAAGTTGTGCTGAGATACAGACTGAGGCCGTGTTTAAGGAGGGAGTGGGGGCAAAACAAACTGCCCTGTCCCTGTGTAACATTTTTAGTCTACTTGTGAGATTAGCGTCATTTTGAAAGGTGCTTTGTGGAGAAAATCACCAGGGAGCCGATTTGGGAAAACTATTTCAGGCTGTTTCCCAACAAGCCCTTCCTTTATCTTCAAAGGGCTGTGCGAGGATAGCCTCAGAATACCCTTTATAGGGTGACGAAGTGACATGAGGCGCAGTTGTCCTGTCTTTTCTCAGTGCCTCTCACGAGGGTGACATGGTGAGTTTCCTTTTACCCGTCGTTGATAACTTACGGTATCACGTGGCCTCTGTGCGTTGCGGATGCTCAAGTGTGCACTTGTGGAAAGAGGAGAGACCTCGTGGGGGGGGGGGCAGGTACCTCACCGTGGGGTTTGTTCCCCAAGGATGGGTCCACCCTGAAAAGGCTCTGCCTGAGCATCGGGCACCTCCACCCCGAGGGAGCAGAGCTCTTCTCCTCCATAGCTCCAGGCTGCTGCTCTGAAGGTGTCTGGAAACTGCCACATGTGCAAGTCGAAACGAAACATGGAAAAAGTTGCTTAAGAAGAAGGTTTAAGGCATTCGTCACTGTGAGTTTATGGCTGAAAAAGGCCTAGAGGTATTCATCTGGGGATTAAAAAACTGGGTTGGACTTAGCACAGATTCTTGGAGCCAAGCTGAACGTCAGGGACAGGAAGTGGAAAAGGACAGTTACTCACTGTTGGCCAACCATTTCTCCCTGAGGTAGGTTCAGGGACTCATGCACCGCGGCTGAGGGATGGCCAAGTGCGTGGCAGCTCTGCCCCTCTCTGGATAGTGCCAGAAATGCACTGAGCGCAAGGAGCACTCGCTGCTGCAGGTCACCCAGCCCGGAGCAGGCAGCTGGCGGTGGAGTCGGGCACCCTTCTGTACCAGCAGCTGCTGAGCAGGGGCACGGGGAATGAGAGATGTCCTTTCCCTGGGACAACCCCACCCGCGGCTGATGCTGTGACCCAGTAGAAGGAGCAAAGGAGACCGGCCATGCCCCAGGCTGCGCTGCTGCGATCCACCTCCTTGGCCCTCTGTGGCTGGACTGGCTCTCGGCCACGTTTCTGCAGGAGCGTTTTGGGCGGGTGGTGCAAGCAGAGTGCTGGAGTCTATTCCCCGTCACCAAAGACATTCATTGTGGAATCAAATTATCTTCTCGTGCAGCCCATTCCAATATGCGCTTTGATGGAAAGGTGGCTGAAACTTTGCTTGGGTTTCCAGCCCCAGCTGACACTCGCATGACCTGAGACCTTGCACAGCCTTCAACAGGAAGATTAGTGCCATTTTCTCCAACCAAGCCGCGTGAAGACCAAGCAATTTGTCGGCTGCAGACAGCGTGTCCTTGCCCCCGGATGCAGCAATGGCCTGTGCCCGTGCTGATTTGGCAGATGAAGCAAGTTAAAACAAGGGAGAATGACAGAGATAGTCGAGACCCCAGGCTGCAAATAGCCCGGCCAGCGAAGCTCCGTCTAATCACTGTCCTGATTTACCGTTGGACTTGATGATCTTAAAGGTCTTCCAACCTAAATCATAGAGTCATAGAATCGTAGAATAGTTTGGGTTAGAAGGGACCTCTAAAGCCCATCCAGTCCCACCCCCCTGCAGTGAGCAGGGACAGCTTTAACTAGATCAGGTTGCTCAGAGCCTCATCCAGCCTGGCCTTGGATGTCTCCAGGGATGGGGCCTCCACCCCCTCTCTGGGCAACCTGGGCCAGTGTCTCACCACCCTCAGCATAAAAAATTTCTTCCTTATATCTAGTCTAAATCTTCCCTCCTTTAGTTTAAAACCATTACCTCTTGCCCTATCGCAACAGGCCCTGCTGAAAAGTTTGTCCCCATCTTTCCTGGAGCCCCTTTAGGGACTGGAAGGGGCTCTAAACTCTCCCCAAGCCTTCTCTTCTCCAGGCTGAACCCCCCCAACTCTTTCAGCCTTTTTCATAGGAGAGGTGCTTCTGTGGTTCTATGATTAATGTCTGCAAAAAGCCAGTTGGTGCTGGGAGTTGTTCCCTGTAACCTGGGCTGAAGAGGTCTAGCTCTCCTCTTCCCACAGAGTCTGATTGTGGACAGAGGGCTCAGGGGGATTCCAGTTCCAGGACCCTCTGTCAGATGAGCCTGACATTTTGGCTTTGACCTACCTCTTGCTGGATGAGTTCAAGCTCTGTGGCACGTTCTAGCTGCAGACACAACACGTGGCGGTTGGTGTGCTCACAGCCCCTGCACTGGTGACACCTGAATTAAGGAGAAGGTTACTGTCAGGAAACAAGGGGTACGTCCCCTGCGAGTCACGTATCTGGGAGGAATAGGAAGAGAGGTGCTGTTGTAACCTTGGTGCTGGGGCTTGGGTTTTGGACATAATTTTTCCCTCCGCCCCATTCAGAGGCCAGGGCTGGCTGCGTGGTGCTCACGCCTGCCAGCTGGCCGGTGGGTTTAGCGTAGTGCATTGATGGCAGTTTTGAAATGCAGGACTTCTACCAAAGAAACTGCGGCAGGAATCAATATTTAAGAGATCAGTGAGGAAAGACGGTGGAAGTTTTGCCTGCTTCCTTGAAAGCAGCGTCTGGCTCCCTGGCAGACTGTATTGCTAACGCATTTCCTTTGCACGTGCATTGAATTGGTTCCTCCTTGTGACTTGCCCCATATAGCAATGGGAGAGGACACCAATTCGGGCTGAGGCGCAGACACATGTCCCCCCCCCCAGGAAGCCCCAGGGATGTGTCTGGGTCTCTGAGGTCCTTCTTACACAGCCTGGACTGGTGAAGGACCTGCCCCTTCGGGGTACCCAGCTGTTGGGGCTGGCTGGATCTCAGCGTGCAGCCACCCTCCTGGAAGGAGCAGGCTGAGGGGCAGGGGGGGATCTGGCTCTCATTGAACAGCCCTGCGCTCTGTCACTGCCGACTCTCTTTGCAGCTTGTGTGGGGAAGCTGAAGGAAGTGCAAAAACGCTGGTAGCGTTAAATCCAGTATGGACTATATGCAGCATCACGGTGACAGGTGCTTTCTGTCCTCTGGTCTCCTGCAATCATCGAAGATTTTTTCAGTCTCCTCCTACATGCCACTCCCCCACCCCCCACTGCCATGTATCCTGAGCATATTACAGTCTTCCTTTCCTCTCTCAGGAGGTACGGCTCAGAGCTCTCGGCTAACGCTGTACCTTTCTAAGGAGAAAATCCTGCATCCTGCCTTTGAGCTTAAAGAAGTAAAGAACGAAACAGCTCAGAATAATCACCCAAGACGAAAAAGATCTGCTGCCCTTCCTGCTCGACAGCCAGCACTTGTTCCAGGTGAGTGGTTTTGTTAGAAAATCTGGATGCATGAGTAAGAGCGGTGCCAGGTCCAGGGACTGAAGCAGGACAGGAGGATGGCAGGAGATTTCCTTGGGCATACGCACGAGAGAGCAGCAAGGGTAGCTTTCAACCTGCTTTAGGACAGGGGACTGCCCAGAGAGGAGTGCGTTAAAAGTGGGACTGTACGTTCCGGGCTGGGGTGAAATGCCTGGTGAGCAGCTAGAGAGAGACAACCTCACCACAGGACCTTACCACGAGTAGGGAGCAGTGGGGAGAGCGGCGCTTGTCCTCCCAGTATCGAACTTCGGCCACAAACCAGCTGGTCATCAGTGGTGGGCTGAAATTCCTGCCCGTTGCAGATTGTCCCCCCCTTAGCTGTGGCTCTGTCACGGAGATGGGTCAGTGGCCGGACCCTGGGCAGATCCGTTCTCCTCCTGGGTGGAGTCGTGGTAGGGGCTGGCTGGGAGGGAGCTGCTGGAATGGAAAATGGAGATGGCCCAGCGCTTCGCTGAGCAGAAAGCCCTGCCAGGGGCTGCTATAGCAACACAAAGATGTCTGAGTTCACCCCAGTTGGGCTTGTGAATGGAAATTTCAGCATAGGCACTCTGACTGCATCGCTTTCAGCTTGTGCTGTCCCTCCCAATGGGACAGGCTGCAAAGGATCCAACAGCATGAGGGGTGAGGATGCCTCCAGCCAAGGGGTCTGTGAGCCCTCTCTGTCCTGGTTCTCAAGACTGAAAAAAACTCCAGCTAATAGCACGGGGGCTGGATTCAATGCTGCGGAGCACAGGCACTGAGCTACTGATGGGGGAAAGCGAGGCGGGAGAGGAGACACCTGCTCCTCCTTTGCCATCCTTGCAAAGATGGTCCCTGCAAAGCACTTATTTTACTCAGCTGCCGGTGGAGTGACTGTAGCATCCCACCCTGGAGTGCCACTGATCCGCCCAAAAAGCAAGTAGGACTTGATAGCTGCTAACTGCAATTGTCAGGCCGCTAAGCAGAGTCCTGAGGGTGAAGCACAGCCCTGCCTGCCTTCCCTTGAGCAGCCTGGCACGTCTCTTCCTCGCAAGCACTGAGCCTTCCCTCCCTCCACGCGAGGACTGGCTGTTTAACCTCTGCCCTCTCGCTAGGGGACCCAGCACCAGAAGCTGCCCACCTTGGAGAGGTGAGCACAGCTTCCTCAGGGACCCCTTGCCTTGCCCCTCCGTATCTGCCTAGCCTGTGCAAAGCTCTTCCCAACTCCTCTCCTCCTGCAGAGGTTCCTCCTTCTTCCCCCCCTTAGGGTGCTTCCCCGCTGCTACCTGTGGAGGCTTCCCTTCTTGAAAATCCTGCTGGGTTTTATGTGGAACATAATAGCACAGTTTCCGTGGAGACAAGAGAAACAGTGGGCTCAAAAGTGCTGATTATTTCACAGTCTCTGGCTGTCTTTCAGCAACAAAAAAAAAAAAAAAAAGAGTGGTGTTAGCAGAGGGAAGAGGGAGCCTGGGGTAGCTGTTGTCAGGGGGATGCCTGACTCCAACACGCTTTTCCAGGGTCATCCCTTTATCGGCAAGTCTTGCCCGCGTGCCACGCTCTGTGCCCATAGCCGTGGTGTGACAGGACATGCTGTACTAACACCGCTGCTTTGGGATTGTATTGCCCCTCTTCCCCCAGTCCCTGGAGGCCGGTAAACCTGGGAGAGACTTTGCAGTGGGCATTTCTAATTTGGCTGACTTCTGTCAGCCCCAGGAGTAAAACCGACTAATTAGATTAACCCCTTGCGTGTTCTTCTATGCAGACATTAGCAGTAGTGGGACAATGATGTAAAGCACCAGCACTTCAATCATTATCTCCCATCCGTTTGTTCATAGAATCATAGAATCTTCATGGTTGGAAAGGACCTTTGGGATCATCGAGTCCAACCATACACACACACAAAAAAAACCCCAACCCTACAATCTCTGTCACTAGAGCATGCCCCGAAGTGCCAAATCTGAGCACTGAGTAGCGACAACTGGGTTTGTCCCAGACAAGAGCCTGAGCACCCTGGAGACTGGAGGTCTCCTCTGCTGTGTTGGCCACACAGTTTTTTGCCTTCCTGGGGGTTGGTTATCTGACAGTTGGCTGACATCTCTTGGACATGTCAACCATCAGAAAGCCATGCCAGCATGCCGTAGGGAGGCAGAGGGAGCAGGGCATGGGCTGGCTGATGATGCTCTGCCTCATGAGAGAGCAAAGTGCAGGGCAAGAAGGCAGATAAAGTCTTCACTTGAACTTTGCGTTTACTTTCTCCAACCCCACTCACCATGGCGAGAGTGCCCTGGAGTGCCATATCCTGCCAGTGGTCAGGACCTTCCTTGTCCCAGAGGAGTACCTCACAGCGGATCCTCCCGACCGACAGCTCCCCCTCAGTTGAGACCCCCCCAGGGATGATCTGGCCAATAGCCACAAATGGCGCTTGGCCGCTTCCATGAAGTAGCATGTTCTTGTTTATCTTCCAGTGTGGTGCAAGAGTACTGAGCAGAAGTTAGTGAGCTAGAGAAGAGTGGGGAACCAGACCATCGCCCTGTACTAATTATACCTGTAAATCAGCTCCAGGACACTGCTGGGGACAGGGTGTGTCAGTGCTGTCTGAAAAGTCCTGCAAAGCCTTCTCTCACAGCCCATCAGCAGAAGATGGGGGGATCACAGCACAGCTGAGGTTGGCAGGGACCCCTGGAGGTCATCTAGTCCCCCCCTGCTCAAGGCAGAGTCAACCACAGCTGGTTGCTCAGGACCATGTCCAGTCAACTTTTGAATATCTCCAAGGATGGAAACCCCACAACCTCTCTGGGCAACCTGCTCCAGTGTTCAGTCTGCCTTACAGCTAAAAACCTTCTTCTTATGCGTAAGAAGAATTTCCTGATACTTCAATTTGTGTCCACCACCTCTCATTTGGTCACCGGGCAACAATGAGAAGGGTCTGGCACTGTCTTCTTTACACTCTTCCTTGAGGTATACGTTGATAAGATCCTGCTGAGCCTTCCCTCCTCCAGGCTGAACAGTCCCATCTCTCTCAGCCTGTCCTCATGGGAGATGCTCCGGCCCCTTCTTCATCTTTGTGGCCCTTCCTTGGACTCTCTCCAGTGTGTCCATGTCTCTCTTGTACTGAGGAGCCCAGAACTGGACACAGCGCTCCAGGTGTGGCCTCACCAGTGCTGAGCAGAGGGGAAGGATCACCTCCATCGACCTGCTGGCACAAACACAGCAGAGTTTCTGGACCCTAGTGCTGGTCCTACCTGGGACCTCCAGAGACCTCTGGGTCCCAGGGGTGATGTACTGGATGGAGGCCTTAAGAAAAGGCTGCACTCCTCTTAGTGGTTTGCAAGCATTTAGTTTCATCTGGACCACGTAATGTAGTCAAATGCATTTCCTCTTCACCCAGCACAGTTTAATCCTGACCGTTGCCTGGAGAAAACCAGAACAAAGACCTTCTGCAGTTTCCCCTCGTGCTGAGAAATCTCGCAGCCCGGTGACCCCGGAGACCGTTGCATGCGACCGGAGGGAGGGCAGAGCTGTGCACAGGCCCAGCGTAGATTTATTTCCCGTATGCTTAAATGCAGTTTCTGTTCCTGTTGTGAAGATGTCCTAAGACATGCGGAGCTCCGTTTGGACAGTGGGTTTCCCCCGCTGGTTACAAACACACCAGTGAAACGGGTTCTCTGTGGGCAGCACAAATTCTGCTCGCCCTGGCAGAAACTCGATTCATCGCTGCTACGCAGAACTGACCTTCTCTGGCCCGACCTGACCCCCTGGGGGCTGTTTCCCACATGGAACCCGACCCTCTCTTAGCTGTGTAGCTCCGCACACGCAGACGCAGCCCATCTCCTCCAGCTCCCCTCCAAAATCCTGCCCCCAGACGCGGCCCTGTGGAAACACGGCACCGGGCACTACACGGCGCCAAGCGCTGCCCGGTTTCCGACGCCATTCCTGTAGGGCTCCGCAGAGCTACGGCAGACACCAGGAAGCAGGTAGACGGAGAGTCTGCGTGTCTGCCCGGGCACAGACCGGCCTCACGGCCCACGCGTTCCTGCGGGAAGATTCCCCTTAACCCCCGCTGACAGCCCGCTGTGCACCGCTCGGGGGGAACCTGCTCCCGTGGGCTCCCAGGGATGCAAACTGCCCCCATACACAAGTGCCAAATCTTTTGCCACATGAAAAAAAAACAAAAAAAAAAACCCAAAAAACAACCTTAAGAAATACTTACAGTCTGCTTCTCGATGATGCTATTTCCATAACTGAGTGCAGGAACAAAGTCAAACAGCAGCTGGTTTTTTTTTTTCTGAAGCTCAAGCCTGCACAAAGCACAAACTACGAAGAAACGGAAGGCTTTCACAGCTGCTTTCTTAGAATCTGAGTTAAATGCAAAATTCCTTCAGCAAATGACTTAAAATTTGCCCCAATAATTTCATTTTTTTTCTGTTGTTGTGACATAGCAGATGTGCATGTAGATTTCTGAGTACTAAAAAAAATATACTAAAAAAAAAACCTACAAAAAAAAAATACAATTTTGACCATTTAATGGTTTTGAGCGTTTAATGTCGCAACATAAAAGCTGTATTACTCCGCACAAGCGTAATTCCTGCCTGGGCACTTTATCGCAAGACGAAAGTCTGAAATGTCAACCCCGTACCCTCGGGGCCGACTCCAAATACCTGCCCTCCAAGAAAGCCCGGTGAGGGAGCAGCGCGGGTGACCGGGAGCTGAGCAGGAGCAGACGGCCGGCAGGGCAGGGTCTGGCCAGCGAGGACATAGCCACGTGGTGCCGGAGCAAGTCAAGCAGGGCAGGCCTGGGGATGCCACTCATCCTTTCGGAGACGGAGTATGCTCTATATTTGTAGGTCATCATAAGACCATTTTCTTTTCTGTCCCCTAATTTCTTCCGTAATAATTCCTTTCACTGTTTTTCTATCCACCTGTGCTTTCATGGGATATTTCCGATACCTTTTTGAGTCACTGGAGTGTACAGTTAAGAGTTGTTCTTCCCGTGTTTGCTGCTTTTCACTTTTCCACGTGGCCGTTCATCTTCCAGGTCACTTGTGAGCAGACGAACAGCTCGGTGCGCTGCACGGTGTCTTCTCGGACCTCACAACTGAAATCTCTCTAGTGGCAAAAATAGCCATGAAATTCTACCCATTTTGGTTTCCTCTGTCACCACAAGTGATCATAAGGGGATCTTCCCTTTCACCCCATGATATTAAAAACCTTCCCTATAGGATCCTTGAGAAAAGTTTTTAAAAATATCTGGTTGCTCTGACGCTGAGGTTATATTCTTATTGACGGGGTTTTTTCTTCAATTAGATGCATTTGAAGATTGCCTTTTGCTTCTGCTGCTCTCCCGGGTTCTCCATTTTAACAGGCGGGCCTTTTCCCTGGGAGAGGGGCATGGATAAGGATGTGGGGGGCTGTGTGGCTTTAAGGAGTCTGTAGTCAAAGCATACGTTCAAGGTAACGGATGAAGTTTCTCTGCTTTGTGCAATGTTTTACTCCCAGTTTCTAAGTTTGGAGCCGCTCGGTTCCCAGTGTTTCAGGGCACGAGGCTCTCCCCGCGTGCCACCAGGCTGCAGCGGAACAATGGAAGCAGAGCAGAGAGGTCAACCCATCTGCCGGGGCTGTTTCCTTGCCGTCCTTGCCACCACAGACAGACAGGCGCACTCCGGGTTGTGCCCAGCATTCCCCATTCTGCAAACATGGGACAAACTTGCCAAAAAACATTCAGTGGGTTGTAGCATCAGGGCATAACACAGAATCCCAGACTGGTAGGGGTTGGCAGGGACCTCTGGAGATCATCTCCTCCAGAGCAGGGTCACCCAGAGCAGGTGGCACAGGAACGCATCCAGGCGGGGTTGGAATGTCTCCAGAGACGGAGACTCCCCCACCTCTCTGGGCAGCCTGTGCCAGGGCTCTGCCACCCTCACAGCAAAGAAGTTCCTCCTCATATTTGCATCCCCTTGTCACAGATCTGAGAAGAGCCAGGATACCCTTCAGAAAATGAAAGGAGTTTCATGTCCTGCCATTGCTCATGTCCTTTTTGTGATAAAGGGGTGTTTAAGGACAAGGGTGCACACGGGGGCCAAAAGCGTGCAATTTGTGACAAGGGGATGCAAGTACGCCCTGATGCTACCACACGACCCTCCACCGAAACCACCTCCTGGTGAGCCAGAGTTTTATTACCTTCTGTCTTTAAAATATGCTCATGGGGAGGTGCTGGACACTGGATGGTTTCAGCTCTTCTGATGTTGGCTGCTTTAGCAGAGACAAGGTGTAAAGCGGAGGGCTGTTCTTCAACGTACAGTACCAGCTGGAAGAGATGCATCTCCATTGATTCAGAGATTTCCCATTTTCCAGCTCTTCCTAGGTCCTTAAGCACTGTTGTCCTCCTCCCCCCATGTTGGAAGTCTTCTCCCTGGGTAGATGGGAAGATAACCACACAACAGTCTGCAAAGAGCAGAACAAAAAAAAAATATAGTGCAAAAGTCCTTCCTTCCCCATTTTTTACTTTCACCATCTTCTGACTGATGTCCCTAAAATAGCCAAAATTCCACTGTTTATGTAAAACCTCATTGCCAGGAACTAGGCATTAGTTTTGCAACACTGAACTTTCTTGCAAAATATCCCGTGCTTCCTGGTTCTAGCCTTGAAATTACCTCAAAAAAAATGCTCCCTCAGGTGTCTCGGTGCTTCTGGCAGAGTGGAGACCGGAGAAGCAGCCATGAACAGGAGAACCTTCACCAAGACAGGAAAGCCACCTTCTTCCTCACGGGGAGGAAATTCCAAGCTATTGACAGACTGTTAATCTGCAAGGGCATTTTGGTGCCTTACTGCAGCAGTCTGAGAACTTCCAGCTGATGCAAGAGAGAATATTTACACAATTTCAGGCCAGCGGTGCAGAGGGAATGTGCTGTGGAGGGGCGGCTGTATTGCAAAATATGCAGATGGAGAAAGGGAGCAAGTCAGCAAGAGGGTGGGGACCTCACAGGAGCAAGTTCTGCTGGTGAGTTCCTTCTGCGCGATAAGCTTTGCACCGAGAAGGCTGCTGAGCGCATGGTGGAACATGGGATCAAATGACTAATCCTGAGCTTTCCCATATCAGAATAGAAATTTCATTTTGTTTGCATAAAAATATGCTTTCCAGTGCTCGTGGATGGGGAGACACCTGGAGAAAAGAGCAGGTGAGTCCCTTTATATGCACGGGTTCTTCTCCCGCCTTCCCTGTATGGGAATTTGAGCTGTTGCGGTGGGGTGGTCCAGCGCTAAGAAAGGCAAGGTCTGGAGGAGAGGTGAGTCTGTGCTTCTGTGCTCCTGCTTCAGCACAGGTCTCCTCAGGTCACCGTGGCAAATGGGAAGCCTGGTTTGCGTGTGGCAAGCCCATGATGGGTGACTTCAGAGCCACCCGTGTGACTGTTTTCAGTCCACGAAAGAGATGGGAGCAAAACTTTGACATGCAAAGTAACGTAGCACTTCACCTTACCAATGTGTGCTGGGCTGTTTGACGAAGAGTGGGTGGTTTGGGAGTAAGAAGGAGAGTTTGGGGGGTTTGAAACTTTCTTTGGTAGTTCTGCTTTTGGAAGCGGTTGCCTTAGGCACTGTAGGAAGTTGCACTGCGTCCCTGCTGAGTGGAAACCAGCCAATGTTATTCCAGTCCTCAAAAAGGGCATGAGGGAAGACCCAGGGAACTACAGACCTGTAAGTCTAACCTCAGTTCCTGGGAAAATTGTGGAGAAGACTATACTGAGTGCTATTGAAAAGCATTTAAAGAATAGCGCAATCATCAGGCACAGTCAACATGAGTCACAAAGGGAAAGTCCTCTAACTACTTTGATATCCTTCTACGATAACATCACCCACCCAGTGGATGAAGGGAAGGTGGTGGAGGTAGTTTTTCCGGATTTTAGTAGGGGTTTTGATACTATCCCTCACAGCACCCTTCTGGACAAGTTGTCCAATTGTGGGATAAGTGGGGTCACAGTGAGCTGGGTGAAGAACTGGCTGGATGGCAGGGCTCAAAGGGTTGTAGTGAATGGGGTAACACCTGGCTGGTGGCCAGTCACCAGTGGTGTTCCTCAGGGTTCAATCCTAGGGCCAATGCTGTTCAGTATTTTGATCAATGTTCTGGATGCAGGAGCTGAATGCCCCATTAACAAACTTGCTCATGATACCAAACCGGGAGGTGCCGTTGAATCTCTAGAGGGACAGGAGGCCTTGCAGAAGGCTCTAGATGGACTGGGGCGTTGGGCAATCGTGAGCGGCGTGAAACTGAAGCAGTGCAAGTGCCGCGTTCTGCAGCTGGGAGGGAGTAAGGGCGGGCCCCAGTGGGAATGGGGAGGGGGCGGCTGGAGAGCAGCCCTGCCGCAAGGGGTCTGGGGGTGGGCAGCAGCTCAAGAGGAGGCAGCAGTGTCCCCTGGCACCAAGAGGGCAAGCGCGTGCGTCCTGGGGGGCATCAAACACAGTAGACCCAGCCGGCCAAGGGAGGGGATTGTCCCGCTGTGTTCAATGTCTGTTCGGCCTCACCTGGAGCACTGTGTGCAGTTTTGGGCCCCACAATTTAAGAAGCATGTGAAGGTCCTTGAATGCTTCCAGAGGAGGGCAGCAAAGCTTGTGAGAGTGCTGGAAGGCATGTCCGCTGAGGAGCAGCAGAGCACTCTGGGCTGGTCTCTTTTGGAGAGCAGGAGGCTGAAGGACAACCTTATTGCTCTCTGCAGCTTCCTGAGGAGGGGACGTGGGGAGGGAGGTGCTGGTCTCTTCTCCCTGGGATCAGGGGACAGGAGTCGTGGGAATGGTTCAAAGCTGCATCAGGGGAGGTTCAGACTAGACATGAGGAAGCATTTCTATACTGGGGGGGTGGTCAAACACTGGAACAGGCTTCCTAGAGAGGTGGTCGATGCCCTGAGCCTGACGGTGTTTGAGGCATTTGGACAATGCCCTTAATAACGTGCTTTAACTTGGTCAGCCCTGAAGTAGTCAGGCAGTTGGACTAGATGATTGTTGTAGGTCTCTTCCATCGGATAGAGTCTATTCCATTCTATCCCTCAAGCTGCTGACAGTGCAGACAATTACTTTTCTCACCATAAGGGCACTACGCTCTGGGACAGACTTCTGGAAACCCTGCAGATAAAAAAAAGTGGATCACAAAAGCGATTATTCAGTGAGTCTGTAATGGCGAAGGGTGAGATCTGAGAGGTGTCCTCTTCCTTGTAGAGCCAGTGACGCCAGTAACTGGCAAGACAGGATACAAGATGTGTGAAAGTCCTGACTCATTGGAACCTGACAGCTAATAATGTTGTTTGTCCAACCCTATATCTGGGAGGCTACTAAATAAATAATACAAGTCTATTCTAGGGCACGGGGGATTGAATCCATAGTTTCTTAATCTACTGTGGAGTTCAACGAACTGAAGGAGTACGTACTTTGCAGTTCTTTTCTCTCATGCATAGCTGTGAAAAGTAGGAGGACTGGCAGTGAAAAGGAAGAAGACAGGCAAAGGTTTTCACCCAGTTTGATGTATATTGACTCCATCAACAGATAAACGTAGGGTGGTGGAATAAGAAAGCGAACGTGTGATCAAGCTGGAATCAGTGGACCAAAATCCACAGAATGCTGTTTGCTAATCCAAAAGGCTTGGGTGACCACAGCAGCACTGCAAGGTTCCTGCAGCAAAAGCCCAGTGGCCTTCACACAGCTCAGCCTTGGGAGGGCTTAGAGTGACTTGGCTGGGCCACCTCGGGTGTCCCTCCACTGCTCTGACCCTCATGGAGGCTTTAGCTTCTGTGCAAACAACTCTTCTATCAGAACGGATGTTTTCCTCCATCTGTCTGTTGGAAATGACCTTGCAGTGCTGGACCATGAACCAATTCCTCTTTAAGGCAATGTCTTCAATTCATGATAGGCATTTATCTGGGCACAAATAGCAGACACTAAATGTATATTTTACAACTAATGTAATGCCAGTTGTGATGGTTTCTTTGCCTTAAATTTAGGATTGCAAGTGGAGTAGTTCTTATTTGCCTTGCAACATCAAAGAAAGGTCTTTCAGCACCTGCTAATGTGCTAAGGTGACTTTGTTCTTCCTCGGTTTCATCTAGTCTTGTATTTTCTTTGCAAATTCCTGGGAAAAAGAAAAATTTTCAGACCTTGTATCTGTCAAGGCACAGTGACAATAGGAAAATGGCACTTGCATAGTCAGGCAATAATCCTCCTAATGGTAAGAACTGTTGGATTGCTGGTGCCTTCTAGCACTCCAGAGTGGACTGGTGTGCCTGTGTAGCCCCCCTTGTTCTTTTGTTCTGAGGAATATGGGAATGATAGTAAAAAATAAGCAGTTAAAGAAGAGTAGACCGCTCCAGGCCTTGCAGCCAGTAAGTAAAGGAGCAGAACTGGTCCTTTAGTTACCTCTTTGGAGTAGGTTTGATCTTGATCTTAGTATTTGCGAAGACAGGACAGCAGGTCAACCCCATCAGTGGGGTTTTACAAGAGATACTACATGAAAGTCCCATTGTGCTTCAAAGGGAAGTCAGTAAAGCATTATCCTCAGGCTCCACAGAAGGCAAATGGTTATGTTCCTTTCTGCAGAAACAGACAGCGCCGCTTGCTGTCACGGGAAAGCTGTTCTGGTAGGGGCCCATCCATCTAGGAAGTGTCAGGAGGCTTGGTCTTGTTTGGAACAGTTTATGTACAGGAACTGTTTTTATTGCCAGGTGATAAAAATTCATTCCTGTCCAAATTGAAAAAACTCCTAAGAACAAGCCTGGCTGCCTGGGCCACCACAAGCTGCTCCTCAGTGCACATTGGGTGCTACAGAGTCCAGAGCTTCTCCAGAGACACCAGAGCAGTCGTGACAAGACCCTGGCAGCCCTTTAGATGCCTTTTCCCAGGGTCTGCTCCTTGCAGAGGGGCGGAGGAGCTCATTAATCAGCTCTAAATAAGCCTGCTCAGGGCCCCATGGAAACGACCTAAAAATGAAGGCAAGGCGTTAGGTGCTGCAACTTACGCTTTCCCTCCTGTGCTTCTCCCTGCCCAGCGTAGGCAGAGCCGTGCCTTGGGGACCGAGCAGCCGTGCCGACCATGAGCGAGCAGAGTCACGTCAACAGCCTGTTCCTCAACGAGGACGCAGCCAAGAGGCTCAATGCAGAGAGCCGGGTCCAGCGCCTTCGACAGGCGGTGCAGAAGCGGGCAGCGCGGGCCAAGAAGCGGATGCACAGCATCACTGCTGACAGCGCTAAAAGCTTCTTCAGGAGAAATGCCTTTGTCCTCTTCACCATTGCTGCAGTCTTACTAGGTACGGAGCTGGTGGCAACACTGGGCACCATTTATAAATGTGGGGGAAAGTTTGTTCTACAAAGATTTTATTTTATCATAATGATTTGACTGGGGAGGTGAAGCTGATGAGCTGACAGCTCAAAATGCTGTCCCAATCAGAAGTACCTTTGTGTGGAAGGACAACAGACCTTGCAGAGGGCACGTGTGAGGGAGTCCTTGTTGATCTTCTGTGGCTGCAGCTTAGGAACAGACTACAACAGAAAGGACTTGATGATCCAGCTCTACCAATCCTCATAAAAAGTCATCCAGGCTGGTTCAGAGGCTTCTTGTGAGTGCAGCTACAGGCACAAGAGCTCTTCAGATTCACCCCACAGCTTTAGTCTGACAGTACCAGAAGGAGGAACCGATGCACAGGGCTGTGATGCAATCCAAACTAAACCTGCCCAGCAGAAAGTGGATTGTCCATAGCTTTTGATCCACGCTGTATGTCTCTAACTCAGTGGCTGAACACAGCTTTAAGAGGTGGGTGGGCAAAGTCTCTGAACTGTGTGGTCACACTTAGGTTAGGCTGGGAGATCGTATCTCTGGGCACGGCATTTCTGTGTTCATGAGCTTCCTGGGAATAGACCCCAGAGGAGCAGGAGACAGAGCAACAAGGAGACCAGTGGTTTAGCACGGGGCTTCTGTGCATATAAATACGTCAGAGGGGGAGAGAGCGCATCCAGTAAAAACTGCATCATGGACTTTTAGAAAAAGAAAGAGCATTTGCTCCTTTGGGGACAGAAGGAGCTGAAAGGAGATGAGAAAGAGGAAAGCCATGCTGTAGGACTGAGAGACAGGCCACTGGATCACACTGTCCCGTTTCCATTCTCGTCCCTTGCTGATCCACAGGAATCATCCTGGCATTTTCCCTCCGGCCCTACCAGCTGACCTATCGCCAGATCAAGTATTTCTCCTTCCCCGGCGAGCTGCTGATGCGTATGCTTCAGATGTTGGTTCTTCCTCTCATTGTCTCTAGCTTGATTACAGGTGAGAATTGCTTTCTGCTGCTTTTAGTCAAGGCAATAATCAGCAAAGATGGACGCTAGCTGTTGTTGGAGTGCCCCAGATGGAGGTGCTTGGAATAACTTGGCTAATAGTGACAAGCCTGAACCTACAGCTGTAGTGAACATGATCCACACTCGTACCCCTGCTGTCTCAGTAGCGGGGAAGAGAAGCAGAAGGCCTTGTGCTTTCTTAGAAGACTAGGGAGTACACAATGTGGTGTTTCCAATGCCCAGCACTTGAGCACTAACAAGGATTTCATCCTACATTACCTCAAACGTCAACAAGTTTGTTGCCCAAGTCAGCTTCAGGTTTGCTCCAGCCTAGGGAAGGTTAATTCATGTCAGTCCAAAAGAGCTGGAGTGGATCGCTGGCTGGAGAGCTTGTTTCATCCAGGCCCTCATAGAACACATGCCAGCCAGCCAAGCTTTCAGACAACGGAAGGGACTGCAAGGCATTGCACCTGCTGAAACATCCCACCATTAGGGACTTAAAGGCCCAGTTTACTGAGAGGGGACTCTTGGAAATTACTACATTCCCAAATGCAGCCTAAGACCCAGCAGTGCTGTGCTTCTTCGTAACCACAAGCCACACTCTCCCATATCAACATCACCTTGGAGCTCCGAAGTCTGGCCCTTGTATGCTATGCTTCCTAGAGACCCCAGCCCCCCATCCAACTGAGACATGTGCCCTGCACACTTTGAGTCTTTCTTTCCCCTTCCCTCCAAGACAATAGACCTTCTCACCTTGTCTCTCTGTGTGACTCCCCAGGGATGGCCTCGCTGGATGGCAGAGCCTCAGGGAAGATGGGGATGCGGGCTGTTGTCTATTACATGGTGACCACAATCATAGCAGTCTTCATTGGCATCCTAATGGTGATCATCATCCACCCAGGAAAAGGATCTAAGGACAAGCTTCACCGAGAAGGCAGAATTGAGCAGGTGCAGACCACAGATGCCTTCATGGACTTGGTGAGGTAGGTGAACAAGCTGGTCTCATTTTGAGACCGTTCCTCCATGGAATGTCCTTTTGAAGTGTCACAGCTTTAGGCATACACTCTTAGGGAAAGACGTTTATGGCTGAGTCTTGCCCAGTCTACTGCTTCTAGCTCAGTCTAGCTAACTGGCTTTGCCACTCTGAGACTGAATACTTGGCCTGGACCTCTGGAGTCCTTCTGTTAGAGGTATTCGTGCAAGAGGCCAAGGTGTGCTCAGCAAAACAAGTAATGAGAACTATCAATGACTGCATGCCCTTCAGAAATTTACCCAGCAAAGGCTACTCCAAATATCCATCTTCACTGACCCAAGGAAATAGTGGAAGTTTTTCCCAAGACATTGTCTCTCCCTCCCTTGCTGTGCCCCTACACAGTGAATTGCAAAGCTGTACCATGTCAAGTGGTATGAAGCTGTGTTTCTGAGGTACAAGGTAACAGAGAGTTCAGATGACAGCTGTAGAGATGAGGCTGAGAGCAAGGCAGTATAATAAAAATTGTAATACGCTATTCTTCTAGGGCTCAGTTGAGTTTGATGATGCTTTTACGATGGACCCATATCCCAGTGCTGGATGTGTGTAGTCTCTTTTCACATACCTGAAATACAACCTTCTGGACTCTGAAAAGATGCAGCGGGAGTCTGAAAAGATGCAGGAAGGTGGCTGGCTCCAGATCAGCATATTCCCATCTTCTGTCAGTCAGACAGAAAGGGCCCATCTGCTCTGCAGCCTGGAATTGTGAGAGTTGTGACCTCAGACACTGCTCCAGGAGAGAGGTGTTCGCCGGGAAGCCCATGTTTTCTTGCTAGGCAAACAGGACAGTAACTTTCTTCATTTTATCTACTGCAGGAATATGTTCCCGCCCAACCTGGTAGAAGCCTGCTTCAAACAGGTATGAAATCCCACTTGTTGCTTCCCTTTGCACCTTGTGCCCTAGACCATGGTCCAACCTTTTTCTCTGAGGGATGGAATAGCAATTATTTTATACTGCCTTCACCCTTTCCCAGCTCTGACTGCGCCAGGAGGCACTGCAGTCCTTAGTCTGTATGACAGCATCCCACACACAACCTTTTCAGGCTGTCTGTAGATGGGGCCTTCAACCTCCGTCCCATCCCACACTCAGATTCAGGAAGGTTTGTGTGATCTCAGGTAGCGGGCTTGGACTGCCAGTGAAACAGGAGCAGGTTCTCCAAGGATTTGTCTCTTCTGTAGTGCTAGTGCCTTTGGAAGCAGTACAAAGGGTTATCAGAGAAGCCAGAATATCTCGGTCCTAGGGATACGAGGTGCTCCAATGGTCTCTTTTGACTTCCAGCTCTATGAACTTTTGGCTCAAAGTACTAAGCTAGGGAGGTTGAGAACAAGCAAGGCAAGTTCCCCACACAGGTCAGCAGTGAACTTGCAGTACTCTCCTTTCTTTAGGAAGCAACGTGAGAGCCTAGCATGTTGTCCTGAGCTCCTCAACCAGGGCTTGTGAGTGCATCTGACAATCTGTGTCTTTTCAGTACAAGACGCAGTACAGCACCAGGGTCTTCACCAGAACTGTCCTCCGCAGCAGCAATGTCACAGCAGGTGTGACAACCACTCAGATCCCTGTGCCTGAGAACTTCACCGGCATCCTGGAGAACGTCACTCATGCCCTGGGGACCGTCTCCGAGGTGCTGACCTTTGAAGAAGTCATTCCCATCCCGGGCTCAGCCAATGGGGTGAACGCACTGGGGCTGGTAGTGTTCTCCATGTGCTTCGGTTTGGTGATCGGCAGCATGAAGCAGAAGGGACGGGCCCTGCGGGAGTTCTTTAACTGCCTCAACGAAGCCATCATGAGGCTGGTGGCCATTATCATCTGGTGAGGAGCACGGCCGGTTAGAGCAGGAGGTCTGCAGGTGCAGTTTCCGCTGACCTGATGAGAAGTGGGGTAGTTTTAAGGATGACATGCACAGGAAAAGCAAACGGGCACAGCTCTCCTTTGGCTCCATCAGGCTGGAGGGAAAAGTCTGGATGGGATGTTTGTTCACATTTCATTTCCTGTTTTTTGTTTTTACCTTAGAAATATCAGGTACACCAGGACTTGCTTTCCTTGAGGCTGCTGGAAACATCCTTGGAAGACCAGAGAGCTGGAGTGGAAGATCTCTTAGCCTTACCAACAGGGGTAGGGTGTGAGGCTTTCCCACAAAAAGCTTTCCTTCCAGCTATGTTCCAGGAGTCTGACTTAGCTACAAATCACAATAACCTATTTCCACTTCCCTGCTGCTCAGGGTGGCACCTGTATGCATTAGCTCCGAGAGCTGAGCTGAGTTGACAAGGTCAACTCAAAGTTACTGCCTTTCAGTTTGAGGTCCCCCAGATCCCAGCTCCGCTAGAGCTCAGCTGCTTGTTGCTTTCTCTGCAAGGCTGCCTGTGCTACAAGGCATTGCTGAGATGAGTCTTCTCTAGAAGGCAGCATTTTACCAAATCTTGTTATTTTAAGCTCTTTACCCATCTAGGGCTCAAGGTCTAAATAGGAGTTTGTGGTAGGTACTGCGAGACAGCAGGGATGTGGCGCTGGCAGCATACATGGAAGTGTCTTGACTGGGAGAGGGATCTGTCAGCCCCGCACCCTTTCCCATTTTCCATCACTCCAGCTTCCATTCCCTGGTCTTCTAGTCACAGTGCAACACGCTGGGCACAGGGGGACAGGCCTTACACAGAAGGACACAAAGGGGAAGAACAACCCCGAGCTCATAGCAGAGCGTTGGGGAGCCCCAGCCGCTCCGGGATCTTTTCCTCCACGGATGAGCCAGAACTTGGGGCCTTGCTTTCCTAAGAAGAGATAAGAGTTGCCCGAGGGAACAGAAGGGAGAGCATGAGCACAGTGGAACAAGCAGACCTGCACATTACGCCCAGAGACAATTTCAAGGTGCCTTCAACATCCTCTCCTTCAGCTCCCCCTTACAGTGAAGGAAGGCGGGCTGTTGATGTAGGGCACATTGTCTGCACTCAGGAAACCGCCTGAGCTCACAGTAGCTGGTGTCTGGAGAGACCTCCTGACTTACAAAATCCTGCTGGCACAGGAGGCAGGACTGCCAGCTGCAGCCCAGAACTCCTTCCTGAAGCCACAGTCTGCAAGAGCATCTCCCAGGAGCTTGTTTTTCTTGGGGAGATCTGGTCACTAGCTGCAGCCACGAATGTCTTCTAAGAAGAAGATCAGAGGAAATGAAATATTTGTGAAATCCTTTCCTGACACTTTTCCAAACCTCCCAGGCTAAGTTGGAATTTGGCATGTGGACCTCTGAGCTTTGTGCATGAATTGCATGTGAGCTCTTGGGCTGTAGAGGCCAAGCCCTGAGAGGTGTGGCCATGGACCTGGGATTTCCTTTGGTCCAGTTATTTGTCCATGTTTAGTTTAGTGCCCATGATATTCTCCATGTCTGTGTTATGGCTTCCTTTCTGTGGAGCCTCACTGCTGCTCACGAGATGCATTGTTATGGAGGGGGAAAAAAGCCATAAGGAATGTAAAGGATAGCAGTGTACCTCAAAATGGGATTTTATATAAGCCATGGCTGCTTCCACAGTTGTTGGTGTGCCCAGTCCTTGCTACACCAGATATGGATTCCCTAGATGTTCCTATTCCCTAAATGTGAACATCTGAAGATAGCAAGGCTGATACCCCAGAGCCTATAGGACACTATTGCTTTTACTCCCTGATTCCCTGTTGCTCCTGTACTTCCCTGTGCCTCTCAGTAAAAAAATACTCTCAGCCCAAGCTCTGTTAGGAAAGGAAGGGACTCTGAAAACTCCTCTACATAACCTCCCCTATCAATTCTACAAGGAGTGTTGTGGAAACATGTAGGGAACCCAGGAGGAGGAGGAAACCTGCACCAGTGCCCAAGCTGTGTGCACAAGAGTCCTGGGGTCCCCAACAGTGCAACAAGTGCTGGTTTTTGACCATATAGTGAACAAGTCCCATGTCTCTCCAGGTTTCCAGAAAAGAAACAGCAGTATGATCCAACGATTAGGCTCAGTGAGCACTTCTGGTGCTGGGGATTTGTCCAGACAGCATGCATGAAAGCTGGTGTGAACCTGTGGGTGCCAGTTCTGAGCATCATCTTTGTGTTTCTGCCACAGGTATGCTCCAGTTGGGATCATGTTTTTAATTGCTGGCAAAATCTTGGAGATGGATGACCTAGCAGTGATGGGAGGCCAGCTGGGGATGTACACGCTCACCGTCATCGTTGGACTCCTCATTCATGCCCTCTGCATCCTGCCACTGCTCTACTTCATTGTCACTCACAGAAACCCCTGGGTATTCATTGCAGGGCTTCTGCAGGCCCTCATCACAGCCCTGGGCACCTCCTCAAGGTACGACGGCTATAGAGGAGTAGGGTTGGGACTGGTGTGGATACTCTGGGGCTGCTTCTCAGCACTCCGTTGCCCTTAGTGCAGCACTGCAGTCTCCAAATTTTTAGCACTAGCAGCTTTTTGCGCTGGTCCAGCCAAGCTCATTTGAGAGTGGAAAGATTCCCACTCCCCTGCTCAGAAGCCTTAATCACGTGGCCGTCTCCAGCCATCAGTGCATGACCCATATTCCTCCTTACCAAACGTGGCGGCGATGCTGCCTGCAGCACTGAAAACGCGGAGCTCAGGACAAATATCAAGTCCCACTGAAGTGCAGCATTATTCCCCACGCACGTAGCTCTCGCGCACACGCGCTCACACGCGTTCGCACGTTTCTCTCTCCCGAGCACACGTACCATATGCAGCTGAGATTAGACTCACAGGAAGAGCGAGGCAAAGGCAGAAACACTCGTGTGTTCAATGACTCGCCTGCCGTGCCACACAGCTGAAGCAAGGGATCGTAGGTGGCTGTCGTTTCCTAAAAGTGCTGCGTTTCTTGCTCTGTCCATTCCCTGGCAAGCACATAACAATCTCTCCCACATGCATTCTCACGTGGGAACACACTGCGTTTCTCCTGCTCATGTTCTCTTTCGGAAACAATCCTCTGCCTTCTCCGCAAGATGTATTCTCACACCTGGGTCATTCTTGTCTTACGCACTGAGGGGGGGTGAGAAAGGGCTCAAGTTTTTTTAATAGCTGGAAAAGGAGTTTTGGTCTTGGGGCTCTGTCCTACGTACCCTGAACCCTCCAGCATCACCTTGTTTTGGTGTTACACCAGCATCATCAGCCTGAGGGCTACACAGCCCCCGCCCCCTGAGGAAAGCCATGTCTGAATGTGCAACTGTAGCGTGCACCATATCTGAGGAAGCCTTGCTTAGACTGTTCTTTCTCCTAGCAGCTTCTGGCCTCTGGCTCACATGGCAGGGTGAAAAAGCAGGTGGGTAAGGTCGTAAACCAGGCAGAGGCTCAGTCCCTCTTCCTAAGTCAGCATATACCCAATTCATGTTGTTTCGTAAATTCCTTTCAGCTCAGCGACTCTGCCCATCACCTTCAGGTGCCTGGAAGAAAACAATGGTGTGGACAGGCGCATCACGAGGTTTGTTCTGCCTGTGGGAGCTACAATTAACATGGATGGCACTGCTCTGTATGAGGCCCTTGCAGCCATCTTCATTGCACAAGTCAACAACTATGAACTTGACTTCGGGCAGATCATCACAATAAGGTGACTTTTGAAAGAATTACGGGGCTACAGGAAGGGCTTCAGTTTTGTTGGCCTGTCTGAGGTGTGGCCAGGTTCCTCTTTTGCTCAGGAGATACAAAGAGGAAAAAAAAGCATGGAAAAGAAGGGTGTACTACACCTTCAAGTGTAGAAGCACATCAGATTGGTGCACCACATCTTTGAGGCTCCACTTGAGCCCTTACTGTATTTCCAGGTCTGAGCCATCCCTTTGCTAGAGCTGGAGTGCGTGGTCTGTTACGGATGGGTGCCTGGCAGGGGGGAGCCCGGCCGCTGTGTTGATGCCCCACGTGTCACCATCCTGCTCGGTGACCAGGGCAGAAGGGCTGCCAAGGTGTTTTGTAGCTGATGAGTTTGAGTTACTTCCTGACATTTTTGCAAAAGTGACTACCTCTTTTCTTCCCTTTGCTGATAGCTGTGCTTTCCTGTTCCCTTCAGCATCACTGCCACGGCAGCCAGCATCGGAGCCGCGGGTATTCCCCAGGCAGGACTAGTGACTATGGTTATAGTGTTGACATCAGTGGGGCTGCCTACTGAAGACATTACGCTGATCATCGCTGTGGACTGGTTTCTGTAAGTCCTCTGCTCAGCAGCATGCACTGCTCTGTGCTCCCTGACAGTGCTTCCAGGGTTCGTATGTACTCCCAATGTCTCCGCTACAAACAGTCTCAGTAACCTGTATCGTTAAGCTTAAAACACACTTGTATCCATGAGACCTTTGCACAGTAGCCCTCTCTGTCCATGCTGGAGCCTTCACCATATACTTCAGTGACCCAAAGCATCAGAGGTCACTTACCCGGTCACCAAGCATGGTCAGCTTGGTCACCAAGCTTGGTCACCAAGCCTGGTCAAGCCTGGTCACTAAGAAGAATGTCACAGAACCAGAGAATGGTGGGGGTTGGCAGGGACCTCTGGAGATCATCTCCTCCAACCCCCAGCCACAGCAGGGTCACCCAGAGCAGGTGGCACAGGGACGCGTCCAGGCGGGGTTGGAATGTCTCCAGAGACGGAGACTCCCCCACCTCTCTGGGCAGCCTGTGCCAGGGCTCTGCCACCCTCACAGCAAAGAAGTTCCTCCTCCTGTTGAGATGGAACTTCCTATGGTCAAGTTTGTGCCCGTTACCCCTTGTCCTGTCGCTGGGCACCACTGAGAAGAGCCTGGCCCCATCCTCCTGACACTCAACCTTTAGATATTGATGAGCATTGATAAGATCCCCCCTCAGTCGTCTTGTTTCCAGACTAAAAAGACCCAAGTCCCTCAGCCTTTCTTCATCAGAGAGGTGTTCCATCCCCTCAGCATCTCGGCAGCCCTTTGCTGTCCCCTCTCCAGCAGTTCCCTGTCCTTCTGGAACCGGGGAGCCCAGAACTGGACCCAGCGCTCCAGCTGTGGCCTCCCCAGGGCAGAGCAGAGGGGGAGGATGACCTCCCTCCACCTGCTGGCCACACTCTTCTTGATGCCCCCCAGGATGCCATTGGCCTTCTTGGCCACCAGGGCCCATCGCTGGCTTGTGGTCACCCTGTTGTCCCCCAGGACTCCCAGGTCTCTTTCCACAGAGCTGCTCTCCAGCGGGTCAGCCCCAACCTGTCCTGGTGCAGGGGGTTATTCCTCCCCAGTTGTACGATACTACACTTGCCCTTGTTGAATTCCATAAGGTTTCTCTCCGCCCAACTCTCCAGCCTGTCCAGGTCTCTCTGGATGGTGGCACAGCCTTCTGGTGTGTCAGCCACCCCCCCCGGCTTTGTGTCATCAGCAAACGTGCTGAGGGTGCACTCTGTCCCCTCATCCAGGTCATTGATGAATATATTGAACAGGACTGGACCCAGTACTGACCCCTGGGGAACACCACTCATCACTGACCTCCAGCCAGACTCTGTGCCCCTAATCACCACCCTCTGAGCTCTGTCTTTCAACCAGTCCTTCGTTTGCTTTATCTTAAAAGGCACCCAGAAAATGTCTCCAGACCAACAGGGAGAGGTTGTGCCAATAACAAGTAAATTCACAGTGCAGAGTGATGGTTCTACACTACCAAACAGGGGAAGTGGGATAAGACATTGCCAGCAGTGGGATGAGCTACATTGCTCCATCTCACCTTTCTTTCCCTTTTAAACCTTGGGAGAAGTGATTTCACAGGAGTGCTCTTAGGAACTAGACTGAAGAATGCATTTGTGCACAGTGCTCGCTCTCACAGTCTTCTCAAACGCAACAAAATCCTGACTCAGGGATACACTGTCCGCCTTTCCTCTGTTCTTCTGTATCTTGTATTGCTGATTTGTAGCCAAAGCTGCCAAAGTCTGCTCCCAGCCATGGCTGAACAGTTGGAAACAAAAGTCTTGCCCAACACCTCCACTTCTCCTGTGAACTGTGTGTAAAAACAGACTTGGCTGGAACAGGCTCTGCCTCCTAAGACACCAGGTTACCTCTTATACTTACCCAGAAAGGTTGGTTTCAATCAGGTACCAAAAGTCTTATCTGTTGTTACCGCCGAAGCATACGATGGGTTGCTGGACTGGTGATGGTTTCAGCTCTTACTGACAGTTGTGGTTGTGGAGAATATCTCATTGCAAAGGGTGTTTTAGATTTGCCGTTTTGCATGCAGAATCTGATGCCTTGTCTTAGTGTATGCTGTCCGTGCTGAGGAAATCTGGCTCCGCAGCAGCACCGAGTTGTACAATTTCTGCACTTTTTGTAAAACAAAACGCAACTCCAGCGTAACAGATGTGGCCAGGCTCGTCTGAGTCTGCAGACAGGCCTTAGCAGCCCCTGGGAAAGGAAACCATCCATGCAGAAGCACAGTAACATTTCCTTCGTTTTTTGGCAAGTCCAAAATTTTACAGTGAGAAACTGGGAATGCAATAGAGCGGGAATGAATGTGAAGCCTGTGCTGTGGGCTGTCAGTCAAGGACGGCTCTCTGTGAGTCATCTTCCTGTCAATGTTGAAGCGTCAATTATTAGAGTAACTTGAAAAGTAGAAAAAGTTTCATTGAAGATGTTTCTTGAAATAGTCTTCTTCCCCTTATATTTCATTTTTCTCTCTGATTTTTCAGGGACCGCCTGAGAACGACCACCAATGTCTTGGGGGATTCTCTGGGGGCTGGCATTGTGGAGCATCTCTCCCGGCATGAGCTGGACGCGCAGGACTGCGAACTTGGTAATTCTGTGCTAGAGGAGAAAGAGCAGCTCTCCCACCTTGTTTGCCCACAGAGCGACACCCACAGACACCCCAGGAGTGAGACAGCACTGTGAAATCGGGCAGCAGAGTGCAGATTAATACTGTGAAAAGCCAAGACTTGAAACAGCAAGTCCATAGTGGAGAACAGAGAAATACCCGCTCTCCAAGATGCACACTTTTCTCCCCTCTCTTCCACATGCAGTCTTCCCTGACCCTGTTTCTCCCCCATCTCTTTTTGACTGACATTAAAGAGGAGAAAATTAAACAGCAAAGAAGTTTTATTGCACAAAAGCCTGATTTAGTCATTCTTATGGGGTCCAAAAGTTAGACCCAAGTAAAGAAGACTCAGCGAATGAGCTGGAATAGGACCTCCTTCATTTCTGAGCTAAACTATGAGCACAGCTAAGTGGCAAGGTGGGTCGGGGACACCACCACCTGTGGACTGGCACCAAAATGTTGCCATGATGACTTCACCCTGCAGGATAGAGCTGCAAAGCCTTCACTCGGTCAGTGCCTTCCCCCGAGCCTGTAAAGCTTTTAGCTTTGGCCGTTTGGAGATCTCTGGAGAGCCCCAGCACTCCTGTCCAGCTTTTCACTGGCAAGAGTGATTATGATAAACACCGTGTCCTCCTTGCTCACAGCCCTGGTGTTTGCACAGATACGCAGATGATGCTTCCTGAGAGCTTCTCACTCTGGCAACCCTTCTGGCTGCAGACACCAATGTCACCCAGCTCCTGAAGGAACGTGGGACCATACAGCAGGGACAGGGCTTACTGGGCTGGCTGGTAGCACAAATAGAGGTCAACAGGCTTTTCGTTAGTTGAAGCTGCTAAAGGATTGTGAAAGCAGTGAACAATTAAAGAATTTATTATATCCATTATTCAGCCTCTGAAACAGCTCTCCCCTCTGCCAAGCCCTGCCGAACACCAATTAACTTCATTTCGCTTTAGCAAGCTGTTCTCCTCTTGGTGAAACCAGAAGGGGAAACAAAGTTTAAGAACAGTTTGCCCACCTGAGCAGCTGGGTGGTACCTCCATGCCAGGAATGACTCCACCACCCCAGATTTGCTCAGAAAACTGTTTCACTCCTCATCATAAGACTCCGAAGGAAACTGTTCCTTTGCTCATCTTTGGCTATTTTCAGAAGTGACTTCCCTTCAGTCACATTGCTCCAGAATGTGCTTCAAAATGTCTCTGTCTTTCTACAGCTCCTTATCTTTCCTAGGCAGTACCCAATCACATCCCCAACACTTGCCAGACCTCAAACTTATACATTCAGGATAAATTTCTCAGAGCTCAGCTTGTGTTTAACACGCTTGGACATAAGCCCACACGACATCCAAAACATCTCAGAGGCTCAAGCCAGAAGTAGGGACCTGCTTCATCCATGCTCTATCCCCCTTCCCTGGCGTGGCCAGGAACACAGCCTGTGTCTCTCACTCCAGCGAACAGGACCAGCAGGGCTTGCTCCGTAATATCCAGGTCTATGAACATCCAGAAAATGGAATGTCTAGATACAACCAGGCAGATGGAAAGGAGACACAGTTTTCGTCTACTGCAGCGTAGCTGTCCCGCTTTAGAAATGGCTCGGCCCAGAACAGCAGCAGCACAGCCGAACTATCTAAACTGGGCAGCTTTTGCTTGAGGTCTTCTCATTATTCCAAACCCCGTATATCACTTAAACCTCTCTACCCTGGCTTTCCACACTGATCCTTTTCACCCAGGAGTCCCAGCCTTACACTCAGGGACGCACCTAAGTGGGCCTCAGGAAGGAAGATCCGAGAGGCATCAGCTGGAGTCAACTTTGCCAACCACCACCGCGCAACTGCCCGTGCTCAGCTCCCCAGCGCTAATAAAACATCCTAAAACACATTTCTTGACACATCCAAAGCCACATCCTGAGGCTCTTTTAGTCCTTCAGGAATTGCAGGACTATATGTTGGTGCTGCCACATTCCACATCCTGTAGGCAGAGTGTTCTGTTTTTATGGGCTGGATGATGGTTGGGAATCTGAGAGAAATGGACGAATGCATCTCTTTCACGTGAAAGCGGGCAACAGAGCAGGGTAAACCGCAGTGTTCCATTTAGCAGTGGCTGGCCCCAGACCCCAAGGCAGCAGGCTGTTTCCTGACTGTGGGAGGCAGGTTGCTTATTCTGACAAGAGATCAGCTCTAGCAGGGGGCAAGTGAGTAGGATAACGAATTATTATCATCCTCTTTGCAGTATTTTTTTATCTTGTATGAATACTATTATAATGTCTGCTCTTCTCCTTTCTAGACTAAACAGACCCAGTATATCCTCACAGGTAATAATCATTCATGTTCCTCTCCTCTGGACTTCTTCCTCTCTGTTCCACCTCTTTCTTAGAGTAACTAAAATTTGACACAACAATCCAACTAAAGATTTATTAGTGCTGAGCACTGAGGAAAGAATATTTCACGTACGTTAAGATTTAGATCTTGGACTCAATTTACCATAGTTTAATAGCATGCTATGCATCAGCTGATCAGGATAACTGTCCATGATGCATACATACAGCAAAGTCAAGTCTGTTCATCTTATCTTAAATCTTAGTGAGGTTAGACTCTTTCTTTGATGAGATGGCTGTATCTAAAGACTGGATCTTAATCAAAGAGTTTTAAGATACACTGCATTAGCTTGTATCTGTAGTGGGCTAAGACAGCACTAGCTTATCATTAACACAGCTCAGCTGACGTGAGTCTAAACCTTCATGAAGAACAGACCTGCTTATAAAATCCAACAAAGTGCTTTATTTTTTCACAACAGCATGATAGCATTGACTCCACTCCAGTGGTAATACACGGTAATTCCTACATCCTTTTAAGCCAAACTGCTGCCTAGCTAGTAATTTCCCAGCCTGTGTTTGTGCAGTTGTTTATTATTACCTTAGTAATTTCTATTTGTCCATATTGAACTGCATCTTGGTTTTCTTGTTTTCTTTTTTTCCAGACTATTTGTCCAACTTCTCAAGAAAGCATTGAATTCTAATCCTGAAGAGACTTCCTGTATATAACGGGCAAACTGATGGATGAATTGGAAGAAAAGATTGTTGGATTGGACACTAGCTCAAATGGGAATTAATTCTGGGAAGTCCTATGGCTTGAGTTATACAGAGAGTCAAACTAGATGATCATAAGGGTCCCTTCTGGCTTTATAATATATGCACGTGCTTTCTGGTTTAGAGATATTGCAAAGGGTTCTTCCAGCCCAATCATTTTCAAAAGGTATCTGGAAGGATCCTAATGATACTTTAATAAAACTCAGCAGGCGTCTAACCTGTTTTCAGTTGTTGTTAGCAGACATGTAAACGTATCACAAAAGGGGCTCTCCATACCTCATCGCATCAACGTGATCTCAGATGTTCCCACAAAGTAGTACGCTCCAAGCCTTGCCGTTTGTGATTTCCTGCTTTCCACACGAGATTAATGGAGCGCAAACTAGTAGAGGCCTCATTTGCAAATACTGCAAACCAGTCTCCCATGGGGAATTTCAAAATTCAGCTGATAGTTTCTAGCTCTGGTGTTTACCCATGTTGTTAACCAATTTATGATTGGGATTATCTGTCTGTTTACACTCTCTGAATAGTAAAGTATTGTCAGGAATTTGCATATATATATATATACACACACCTCTCCATATATATATATATATGAAAGGGGTGCATGTGCACAAACATACATATACACAGAGTTATTTTTTTTGTCGCTAATCCAAGAAGGAAAGGCGATACTGAACTCTCACTCTGTAAAGCTGCATACTTCATTTTGATGCCCACCTTGATTTACCCAACTAATCCCGTCCTCAAAATAACAGAGGCTCTTTTACTTCATTCCAGTAATGAGTCTTCCAAAGCAAGGTTTACCAGGAAGGAGCTCAGTGCATGCTGGTTTTGAGTTGTACCTGCTGGTGACGCAATGAGAACTTGTCAATGTATAGAGAATGTATATATCTCCACTTCGGCTTTGACTTCCCTGTGCATATCCCAAGGACCCACATCCCCTCTGCGTCTGACTTTAAGAGCTGAGCCAAGAACACAAAAGTGTCTGTACTCCTTCCAAACCCAATGCTGACCTTGTACTAACTCAGCCTCCAAAACTGGATAACAGAAAGTATGAAATAATTTTATCAACTCTCTTTTTAAATTATCAGGTATTCAAGTTTATGCAGTCTTTACTGCAGTCCCGCTGCTTCTACTTGCAGAAACTTTCTGAGTTTCTCCTATTTGCAAACAGATTTATTCCTAATGATTAGATGGGCAACATTTGGGATGAAACACAGATCTATCTCAATGCATACATACACGAGGAGCTCTTGGATTAGGACACATCTCTTCAAAATTAATTTTAAGAGAGAAAATCCATGGAGAATACGGATTTTCAGATGATAGGCCACGTGTCACATTATGTATGTGATGCGTGCACACTGTTTCAGGAGTCAGATCTGCCCACGAAAACTGCCCTGAAATTGTGTGTCCTTTTGCTCTGCCCCAGAAAGAAGGAGGTAACTGGAAATCAGCGCTGTACGGTGTGTTCGTAGCATTCTGGCAGTTTGACTGTGTTAATTCCTGAGGGCTTTTTCTTCATGCTGTGAGTTTCAGTGTTAATAAAGATAGTTTGCATATTTGAAAAATAAAGGGAATTTTTTTCCACAATGCACGATTATTTTCTATTATTTTTCCTCAAGATCATGATCTTACAGATTTAGGGATGTTACTTTTAGCATTATGTTTAACACTTCCCTATCTCCATATGCCTGTATCATGGGTCAAATACTCAATTCAGATTTTTACAAGGCTTTTCCCTAAAGCTTTTTCTTTGATGCCATCTTTTGCATATGTCCATAAACGAGGCCTACTTCACATGCAGTACATGGCACATACTTCCATCTAGGAAATCCACCCCAAACAAAGGTTATATGGAAGAGGTCTGTCGCTTAAACAATAATCGGTTTACATTGCTTGCTGAAATGTTGCCTTAATAGCATGGTATTGGAACAGCGTGAAAGTTGTTAGTTCTTCTCCCATGGCTATCCATTTTTCTTGTCTTCTGTTCCCTCAGGGACAGGAACCAAGGTCAATAGGGGCAAGGGCATTGCCAGTCAGGGCCCAGGTCCGCAGTACCCACGAAAGGCAAGCAGCACAGACTCAGAGGTGGTGGCCAGGTCCCGCCAAGAGTCCAGACTGTACGGCAACAGCACAGTGACGAAGCAGGCCTGAGGCCAAGCCAGGTCTGGTGGCCGCTGGGCAGGCACACCGCGACGAAGCAAGGCCCCTCCCGGCCGAGGGCCGCGTGGCGGGGAGCACATCCCGGCCCCCGAGGTTCTGGGCTCGCGGCCCGGCCCCGGCCGAGCGCCCCGGGGAGCGGCGGGATTTCTGAGGGGACATTTCATCTAAATGATGAAAGGGTTAGACAATCCTTTCGTCATTTAGTCGGATGAAAGGAAGTCTTGAGAGAGTATCCTCGAGGAGATAAGGGAGAGATGCTACAATAAGCGAGTTTTCTGAAAGCAAGAGTTGCAAACTAAGCCAAAAGACGAACTGAGGATGCGCGAAGATCGAGTTCAACCAGCGGACACGGTGAGGAAGACGATCGACGACCACCAGAGGACCCTGGAAGACCACCAATGGACATGGATGCGCACATGTGTCAAGGACATTTACATATATTAATGACTTCTAGGTGATAATATGAACATGTGAATCATTTCTGGGAAATGTAATGAATACGTATATTCTGATTGCTTATAACCTTTGTAGTTGAGCAACTCGGTGCGCACACTAGGCGGAGTGATCCCCTGTGCACCCAGCGCTGCAATAAAGAATGCCTGCCTTCTAACACTCCAAAATTGAGTCTTAGAGAGTCCTTAATCGCCGGCTTACGGAGCCACCTCGGGAGAGCGCGGGGACCCGCCCGCTGCCGTCCCCTCAGAAATCCCGCCGCTCCCCGGGGCGCTCGGCCGGGGCCGGGCCGCGAACCCGCAACCTCACGGGCTGGGACGTGCTCCCCGCCACGCGGCCCTCGGCCGGGAGGGGCCTGGCGCTGCCGGCGCCTGCGCGCGGCGGCGCGGCGGAAGTGTGGCAGGGGCGCGCGCCGGCAGCATGGCGGCCGCCCGCTGCTTGCGGCTGTGCGGGCGCTGGCGGCCGGCGCTGCTGGGGCCCCCGCGGCGCCGCCTCTTGGCGGCCGCCTCCGCCGCGGCCCCCCCGGCCCCGCGGGGCTCCGCGCCGCCGGCCCGCGCTGCCTTCAGCACCGGCCCGCGGTGGCAGCAGCGGAGCTCCGGCGGCCTGGCGGGGGGCGACTCGCTGGAGGGCGGCAGCGGCGGCGAGGAGGGAGGCGGCGGCGGCGGGGCGGACGCTGGCGGGGCCGGGCCGGTCATGACGGCGCTTACGCCGCTGATGGTCCCGGAGCATTTCCCCAACGTGCCGCTCATCGCCGTGACGCGCAACCCCGTCTTCCCGCGCTTCATCAAGATCATCGAGGTGAGGGACCAGCCGCGCCCGGCTCCGAGCTCGACCCCGCCGGCTCGGCCGGGCAGGCAGAGCGGGCCGGCGCCGCGGGCGGGGGATGGCTCCGGGCCGGTTTCGCAGCTGGTGGCTTTGCCTGGCCCGGAGCCCTGCCTGGGGCCGGGGCGTTCCGCGGGGCGGCCCAGGCGCGCAGGGCCGGAGCTCGTCTCCCGGCTCCTGGCCGTCCCGGCGGTGCTCATCCCCTCAGAGCCGTGCGCTTTGTCTTTATAGGTTTCTGTTAATTCTAGAGTGCTGGGGAGGGTCGCGGAGGGTAGCGAGGTGTGAAACGCTCTCCACGCCTTCTTAGTGTTTATTTCTGTCTAGCCTGAGCGTATTAGAATAGTGGTTTCTTTTGGGGTTGTTACGGACTTAGGGTTTCATGAGTATTGCATCAGTCAGCGACGCTTCTTCTAACGGGGAAGGTCAGTGATGCACGCAGAGTCCTCCAGAGTTTGCTGTCTTCTCCGTGGTCTTTTTCTGAAGGTTAAACAAACATGTCCTTGGTTTAGCTTCGTGGGCTTGTGTCAAAGCACCAAGAACAATATTTGTGAAGGCTGTAAACTGTGACCTGCAAGGAGAAAGCATGAATTCAGTACAGAACAACACTGCTGTGGTGGGAGAGGGTGCTGAGAGCTGGGATGGTAATTGCAAAATTTCAGAGTGTGATCTTTTCCCCCCTGCACCTCTGTATGTATTTTTTAAGGCCAGAAATTTGATCTTTGACATGTGATTTGAGCTCACAGGCCAGAAATACTTTTTCCTCCTGAAATATTTTGGAACAAGTAGTCATATTTTTGCCCCTCGCTAGTATTTTACCAGTCTGATTTTGGAGTAAGTGTAGCAAGGACTGAATCAATAGTTTCCTGTTCTTATAGTGTTATTTATCGTAACGTTATTTCTACTGTAGTATTTTTTTCCTGCATGTTCAAATCTAATGTGTGCAACTTTTAGTGTCTTTCTAGATGTGTTGGGGGAAGGAGGAGTGTATATATTATTATGGTAGGATGACAGGTAATGGCTTCAAACTGGAAGAGGGGAGATTTAGATGAGATCTGAGGAAGAAACTGTTTGCTGTGAGGGGGGTGAGTCCCTGGCCCAGGTTGCCCAGAGAAGCTGTGGCTGCCCCATCCCTGGAGGGGTTCAAGGCCAGGTTGGACGGGGCTTGGAGCAACCTGGGCTGGTGGGAGGTGTCCCTGCCCAGGGCAGGGGGGTTGGAACTAGATGATCTTTAAGGTCCCTTCCAACCTAAAGCATTCTATGATCTTTAGGCACACAATCATATGACACTTTTCTCCGTAAGTCATTGATTTCAATGCATAGATCAGCATGAAGATAATTGTTAAATGCTTTCTCTTATCCTGCAAATTCATTGTGCTGCCATTTAATGCTTTATTTCCTGACAATGTGAAGTTTCTACAGTGAATATGGAATTATTAATTTTCTTCTTTCTGTTAACGTCTGTGACAATGGTAGACCTTATTTTGCTGAACACTGTGCAAAATTAAAATATGTGTGCCAAGATCAGAATAGGCCCAACAGTCTTGCTCGTGCTGCGCTGTCAAGACTGTGCTGTTTATTGTCAAAAGCATTGAGCAATGCTTATTCTATCACTTTGAAAGAACCCTCAGTGGTCGGCAGTATGACTTCATACAACAGCAGAATTCACGAGGAGGTACTTTCTTGGTCATGGAGGCTTCAGCCTGCTGTGATAATAATTACAGTGGTGCTGGGAGGCCTGGCAGGGGCAGATGTGTGGCATCCAGAGAGCAGAGAGGAGTAAGAAAATTAAAGCAGGAAGAAATACTGGCTGGGACTCAAAGCAGGAACTCAGTTGGGCTGGTGGGTGTAGGAGAAGAATTGAACAGAAGGGCCTTTGGAGAAGAGCATTTAAACTAGGGTGGGTGCGTAGAATTCGGGCAACTGATGGGGAAGATTGGACCAGCTCCTCGGTAGGAGTGGAGGGCTGGGGCATACCGGTATGGAAGGGGAAGGGAACTTCGTAATTCAGTCATAGGGTTTCACCATGCCTGGCCTTACACGCTGAGGGTGCAAAGTTTACGGAAAATCCACCTCTGACTTCATACCTGTTGTTGTCCTAGGTAAAAAATAAGAAGCTGGTTGAGCTGCTGAGGAGGAAGGTTCGTCTTGCCCAGCCTTATGCTGGTGTTTTTCTTAAAAAGGATGATAAGTAAGTTATTTCTCTTGATCTCTTTAAAAGTTTAAAAATAAGCTATTTCCGTGACTAGGCTGCATTTACACTAAAAGCTATGATTTGAAATTCCCTGTCTTGGATAGTATTACAGAAATCGTGTCTAGGCTTGGACCATCCTCTTACTATGACAGTTTTCATTGCCACTGCCAGCACTGCTAGGACCTTGAGTCTCGCTTTAGAAAAGGCTATTATTACTTGGGCGGGAGGTGAACCATCCAGGTAGTTGGGTGATTTGGAAGGGGGCTACGTGACGGTAACAGTGAGCTAAAGTGAAGTGTCTTTGCTCCCGAGTCCAGTTTAAAATTCTGCAACAAGTGATTCTTTCTTTCCTTTTTTTTCTTACCTGCTTTCTCAAGATTCTGAATATCTACTCCAATTTTTTTTCCTCGATAGCAATGAGTCTGATGTGGTGGAGGATCTGAATGAAATCTACCAGATGGGAACTTTTGTACAGATTCATGAAATGCAGGATCTTGGAGACAAGCTGCGTATGATAGTCATGGGGCACCGAAGGTAATTACTTGTACTTCCACTGCACCTCACTGGACTCCTTTATAAACAGCTATATCCCTGTATTGTTTCACCACGTATATGCGTTTTCATGCACAACTCGTGTATGGCAGCCTTTTGCTTTGTTACCACAACGTATCCTGATAGTGCTCTGGTGCTCCAGCCCCGGTATTGTGAGTACTATTACAGATGCGACAGGTTAGCCCCAAAAAGGAAGAGCTGGTGCATGTCATTCTCATATAAACTGTAATGTGATGCAAGCAAGCGTTCATTAAGCTGAAGTTTAGCAGTTTATTTGACAAGCACAGCGAGGCTTAGTAATGGTGAAAGAAGTCTTCTGGAACTAATTCAAAACAGTATTTTTGATTAAAAAAAAAAAAAAAAAAAGTGGTCCAGAACTGTATTTATGACTAGTCTACATAATCTTGTCCCAGAACTGAATTGAAGAAAACAGGGTTATTGTTGGGAATATAGGTTTAGCTATTTGTGCCAAGTCTTTTGAGCTAAGACAATACGAAGTTGTGGTTTTAAAAGCATCAAATAATGAATTTCCATTAAAAGGGGAAATACAAGGACAGAAACATGGCGGGGAAGACAGGTTCAGGGTGGGTTTTGCTTTGAAGCATTGCTTTTTTCCTCCCACTCACTTTGCTTCAGTTGCGTTTGTTCAGGACAGCAAAGAATGGGCAGTACTTCCCAAAGCTGGTTTTGCATGAGTTTGCATGTTGACTCCTTTCCGAATGAAGTCTTAGACATCCTGCTGCATTATCAGAGCACAATTCTGTTTGATTAGTTTTTGGAAATAGGCAGGTGT
Source organism: Fratercula arctica (assembly GCA_947846985.1). NCBI lineage: Eukaryota > Metazoa > Chordata > Aves > Charadriiformes > Alcidae > Fratercula > Fratercula arctica. The sequence continues at coordinate 3,049,902 of CANTUZ010000022.1, read as the reverse complement.
TGATTTTGGTTTACTTGGAATTGAAATATTTCCCTATAACTTGGAAGGTGTGGGGAACTGGTTTTTATTTATTTGGTTGAGACACAGAGCACTGGTCAGTCATGTCCTCAGGAACCACACTGGATATCAGATCCGAGGAGCATGCTGCGTTTACAGGGAAAAATAAAGAAAAGGAAACTCTTGTCTCAGCAGCCAAAGTAATGAAATGTGGTGTCCTGCAAGCGTGGGTCTTCTCATTTCTAAATCCCTCTCTTAACTCTCCCCGTACACATTCTAGCGTGCCTTCTGGGTCAGGCCAGCAGGTTCTGTAGTCAATCCAGAGACATTTACATGCCGACTGGCCAGCTGGCTGCTGCCAGACTCTTTTGCGGTTGCCCTGCGAGGGGATGTTCTTCTGCCAAGCAACCAATTTCCGCGACCAGCAACCCCACCCTCCAGAAAATGTTTTTGAACTTAATTGTCCGTGACTCCATTCTGTTGACAAGAGTAGTCAGAAGCTGCTGGTGGCAGACAGTCAGAGTGGTTGAGGAGGCCTTACTTTTTTGAAGGAGATCTCATGGAAGGTAAGACCTTACACCCTGCACATAACGGCGGTTATCCCAGGAGCTGGGAGCCTGCTGCACCACAAGGTTTTTTGGACTCTCTATTCACAGCATAGTAAGACAACTTTGTCAAAGGCCATTGCAGTTCCTGAGTGTTTGTCTAGACTCGTCTTTAGTGGGGAAACTTTTTAAGCCAGTGGAGAGGGCAAGGTTTTGATCCCTTTCTGGAGAACTGTAGGTCGTAATCTGCATTGAAAACATCTGCTGTGAGGTGGTATGCACAGCAGACAAAATTCAGAAAAGTTTAAAAACAATAACAGGGAAACTAATTTTTTTGGAAGTTGATTATGCCATGTGATCTAGCCTGTCCCTTTTAGGGATTAATACTCAATTAATTGTTGTGGAAAATATTGTGGGGTTGATCTCTTTCAAAATCATAATCCAGGAAATCTCTTTGTGTAACAGACCAAAATTTCAAATGTGTGGGTATGGAATGACTTCAAAGTCCGTTATACACATGATAGGTAGTATTTAGTATTACAATAGATAGTGCAACGGATGTGTCTTAAAGCAGAGAGATTGATTGCTGAGAATCGGAAAACTGAGAAAGCAGAACATTATATTCAGAATTCAAGTGAAACGGTGAACTTGCTTTTCAGGAGAGGCGAGAAGAGGGCATGAATCCACATCAGAGTTGTTGGTTCGTGTAGCTAGAGAAACTAGCTCCTGAGCAGGCGTACTGACAGTGATGCCTTATTAATCGTTCTGTTCATGTGCTGCAACTTGTCACTAAGAAATCGGACAGTCTGTGCATGTTTGTGTGCATGTTTATGTTCACTGAAATTATTTTTCTTTTAACGATTAGAAATCTGGGTTTGTAGTTCTGCAGCTGGTTTAAGCTAGCGCAGTTTATGATCTGTCATCTGCCCTTGGCCTCGTTCAGACACCAATAGGCTACTCAGGGGTCAGCTAACTTTTCTATAAGGCAACTTATTATAAATTTACTAAGTAAGTCCTATCAGTAGCTACCACTTGATTATTACGGTTTTACTAAATCAAGCCTTATTTTGACAAAATGAAACAAAAGCTATGTCTTGGCAAACACGTGCAATTGGTCACCTTTGTCAAAGTTTGAAATTTAATTTACTCAAAATACAATTTAGACTCGCCTTTTCATGCTGAAATCACGTATAACAGAGGAGAATTGTTTGTAGCTGATTTCTTTTGGCTTTCAGGATTCGTATAAACAAGCAACTAGAGGTTGAGCCTGAGGAGCCTGAGAACAAACAGAAAGTTAGAAGGAAACAGAAGCGCTCTAAGAAAGAGGCTGAAGAGGAGCCTGGAGCAAAGGATCAAGCTGTGGAAGTGGTTCTAGATCCTGTAGCTGCTTCCTCACAGGAAGTTCTCATGGTAGAAGTAGAGAACGTGGTTCATGAAGATTTTCAGATCACAGAAGAGGTTAAAGTGAGTGAACTAATCATGCAAGCCTAGACTTGTCCTGTAGAGTTGCCCCCATTTCCTTGCTTAAAAGGAAGAGTTCTAAAATCAGGGCCTAATTTCAGGCCTCAGAAATCAGTCCCTCCTCAAAGTCGCTACATGAGAAGATTATATGAAAATAATGATTTTTCATTACAACAGCTCAATTCTTTAGAACTGATGGTTTCAAAAAGTTGCTGAATGAAGCGGTTGGGTTGTGCTTAAACCTGTGTAATACCAGTTTGATAAACTGAGTCTTTGCTCCAAGATGACTTGAGTGGTCAACCTGCTCCTATCGTCTGGCCAAGAACCAGTTAAGCTTTGTGCATGCAGGAGGCCAGTCTATGGCCTTGCCTTGTCTCCCAGGAGGAGTGACTACCCCAGCACCAGGTACCGTTCCAGGAGACCATTGTAGATGTGTGGCCAGGGCCTGTGTTTCTGTGCTCCTGTGCTGGAGAGATTGGGGAATGTCGTATTTGTACTGAGGCCTTGTCTGTCCTTCCTTTTCCAGTCTTTTTGTTGATTAAATCTTTGTTGTGTTTATAGGCGCTTACTGCAGAAATTGTCAAAACAATCCGGGACATCATTGCCTTGAACCCCTTGTACAGGTGTGTATTTCCCATGCTGCCCTGCTTTGGGAACAGCGTGTTCCCAAAATCTCAGCTGGAGTACACTGAGATTTTCCAATCCGCTTGTCCTTTTGCTGTAATGAGTAAGAGATATTTGTTGAATTGTGGCCTAGAATTTTGTTTTGGGGTGCAACCTTTATCATCCATTGTTGGAAACGGGAAGTTTTGAAAACCTGATGTGAAACTTAGGTATGAGGTAGGACGATAAGTCCTGTGGCAAGTGACCGGGGGTCTAAGTGAAGCTCACTACAAATAAATATCATGGTCTGATCTATGTAATATGAGCATAGTAACAGTCTTAGCACACTAGCACACAAACGTTTTACATAACTGTAAAGAGAGCATTTCATACATTTGGTTTTATTTCTCAGTGATCATTCCTTTTTTCAAGTGATTTATGTGTTTGTTACTGAGTATTTGCTTAGTCCAGTTTTTTTTAAAATGAATTATTTTGCTATGAAACTGAGCTGTGTTGCATTTCTTTACTCTGTCGTGACAAGTAAATAACTCTATAAGGATGCTCCGCTATGAATGTAAAAGTTTATGGTGCGTCTTGGGTTTCATTACCATTTTTTCAGAGAGTCCGTACTTCAGATGATGCAGGCTGGACAACGTGTGGTAGATAACCCTATCTATCTGAGTGACATGGGTGCGGCACTCACGGGGGCAGAGTCACAAGAACTTCAAGACATCTTGGAAGAAACCAATGTAAGATGAAGCTTTTAACTAAAGCTATGTTAACTGAATCAAAATATGTCTGTTAGATGTCATGGTTTCTTTACCAGCCTCAGTACAGAGGGGACTTCACTACTATGTTTGATGATAGGTTAATATCAGTGACGAGGTTCCTGTTGAAGGATATACAGTAAGTCATTAATAACTTGCCTTAAGGGGAAAGACTGGATGCTCTGCATATTTGGTGGCAAATAATTGTATTTTGCGCATTGTTTACGTGCTGTAGAATTGCTACACGGGTCATCTTTTTACATCTGCAGGTGATGGAGAGTTCTCCTAGACAACCTGCTGGAGCTTTTTATTCTTCCTTTCTCGCAGGGAGTTGCCAAGAGTACGGTGTCTGAAAACTCATTTTATGTCTTATCTTTTTCCAGATTCCCAAACGGCTTTACAAAGCCCTTTCCCTTCTAAAGAAGGAATATGAGCTGAGCAAACTTCAGCAGCGTCTTGGAAGGGAGGTAAGTTTTTTCAAGTAAAGCATACCATGTATTTATTTATATAATGTCCACCACTGTGATGCTTAGCACAGCCAGTGAAGAATTTTAAAGCAAGACAACGGTACCACTCTAAAGGGAGGTTATTTTAGAGTTAAGATTTGGTATTCTTCTTCCATTAGAAATCTGATTTTTCATGCACGTTGAAAAAGTAATGACATGAGGCTGTGGCATCTACTATTAAAATGTGTCCAAGCTGTAATTTTGTGCAAGCGGGTAAATCCTAGAGGACTGCAGTTTACCAAGCATTTGTGTAAAAAATATGCAGCATAATACTGTATATAGCACATAAGAGTGTAAATAGCACAATGTTTTTTTAAAAGGCGCTCTGCTAACCACTCTGAACTGACTATTGTAAGTTTTAATCAGAACACAGTAATGGCATCAAAATGGCAACTAAGTATATGAAGTACGAAGACTTGTGTGTACTGAGTCAAAAGTTCCTGGGTTTATTAACTGCCAATAATCAGGGATTTTAGAGTTCATGTTAAGTGCAAAATGCTTTTGGACCAGGGTAGGAATTGTTGGAGACTTAAAGAAATTGGACACATGCAGTCTGTGGGACCAGATGGGATGCATCCAGGGATGCTGACAGCATTTATCAATGTCATTGTTTTGTTGTCTCAATCATCTTTAAAATACTGTGGTGATTGGCAAGATTCCTGGTAAGTGAAAAAAGGTAAATGCCATGGCCATCTTCAGGAAAGAGAATCGAGGAGACTACAGACATGTCAGCCTGCCCTCAATCCCTGGGAATATTATGGGGAAAATCCTCCTGGAAGCCCTGTACAGGCAAATGGAGGAGGACATGATTTGGAAGGGCCAGAAGGGATTTTGCAAAAGCAAACTGTGCCTCGTCGACCTGATTGCCTTCTCTGATAAGAAGGCCTAGAGCACAAAGGGAGAACAATACCTTGACATTAGCAAGGCCTTTGCTGTGGTCAGCTGTAGTATTCTTAGGACCAAACTGGGATGTTACAGACTGGAAGGATGTAGTACAAGGTCGGTGAAAAAATTGGCTAGACTTCTGGGCAGAAAGGGTTGTGATCAACACTGTAAATTCTAACTGCAAATAACTACTAGTGGTGTCCCTCAGGGAGTCAGTAAGAACCTCCTGAAGTTCAGCGAAGAGAAATTAATAGTCCCACACCTGGGTTGCAATAACCCTTTGCAACAGAATAGGCTGGGTGCCCACTGGATAGAAAATAGCTTTCCAGAACTGACCTTGAGGCCGTGATGTACAGGAAGCTGACCATAAATTAGCTGTCTGTCCTTGTGGCAAGGAAGGCGGACCGCATACTGGGCTCTGTTTGCAGTTGTATAGACAGCAGGTCGAGAGAAGTGGTTATTCCCCTCTGTTCGGCACTAAGGAGGTCATGTCTGGCTTACTCTGCCCAGCTTTTGGTCTCCCCAGCATAAACAAAACATTGAAGTACTGAACCATGGCCAGCGGAGGCCACCAAGATGTGGAGGGAGCGGGAGCACGTCATAGAGTCACTTTTTAATATTAGAACATGCTGCAAATGATTCCAAGTAGTATTTTCAGTTGCTGAGAAGATCATAACTGAGAAGTATTTGCAAGCATTTGATGGGTTGTACCAGGAACAGGATAGTTACTGTGTCTGTTGCTGCATCCAGGTGGAGGAGAAGATCAAGCAAACACATCGCAAATATCTTCTCCAAGAGCAATTGAAGATCATTAAGAAAGAACTAGGTCTGGAAAAAGAGGACAAGGATGCTATAGAAGAGAAATTCCGTGAGCGACTAAAGGAGCTGGTCGTGCCAAAACATGTCATGGATGTGATAGACGAAGAGTTGAACAAGTTGGGCTTGCTGGATAATCACTCCTCAGAATTCAAGTGAGTGCACGGCTGTGTCCTCCGCTGTCAGGGCTAGTTGGGAGAATGAGAGAAATCAATGCAGTTCTGCAAAGCTCTTAAACGTTAAGAGTTTCTTTTCTCTTTTTGTCAGAGTGGTTTTCCCTGAGCATAGCACGTGATCACATCCTCGCTATGGGATTGTTCTCCAGATCTCCTATGTTTTACTGTAATCATTTTGGGTCTTCTTGTGCAGCCTAATGCTGTGGATAAGAACTGTGCGGTTCCTTACCCCTCATGAAATGGGCGGTGATTCCTTCGGCCCTTGATTTTGGCTCTTCTCTCTTGCACTTAGGTGTTTTCATTAGATGTGAGAGAAGAGAAGCCAGTTGCTAACACATGACATTGGCGAAGCGACCTGAGGCGGTCCCTGAAGTGTTGGGGCAGGGTTGGAATTGTGAAGGAGTGGATAGCTTTTACCACATAATCCGTGATGTGGATTGTCAGAAACTGAGCTGGCTTTGAACATTTCTTGTTTGTTGAGGCGGTGTGTGCTATACAGTGCAGCGGTCAGCGTACTCGTCAGCACTTTAATGTCCTGGATCTTTTGCTTCTAAAACGAAGTATCTGTTGTGGAGTAAAAGCCTGTGTGCGAGGACAGAAATTTCATTTGGATGAGAAACATCTTGCTAATCATATACGAGGAGGAGGAGGAGGGAGGCTAGGAAAGATGCGCTGGGCTTCACAGCCGGCATGGTGCCTTTCCCTTAGAGCAGTAGCAGTGGCAGCAAGTTTGCGAAGGAAATACTTGGGAGAAAAAAGCCGAAGCTCTGTTGGTGTGGCGATTGCCGTAGAGTCAATCCTGGGACCAGCCAGTCGTGAGAAGGCTATGCTTCTCTGTGTTCATGACCACACACAATTTACTATTTACTGCACCTTGCAGACCTCCCTGTACGTTTGAATCCTTAATCTGAGCGTACAGAGTTTAGAACAGATGAGCGCTGCTTTTACGCGCTTGTGTTGTCCTCAGTAGCAGTCTGTTTAAATTGATTATCTCTACCATTAGCTTCTGCACTAACATCCTTATCTCCTAGTCTTAAATCTTTCTCTGATGTGCTGTACATCCAGCTGTTTTTCCTTGCTACTGGGCCGGGAATCTTTCTTCTTTACATTGTCTTGGCCCACTGGGGAAACAGAGAAAATTGGTTTCGTGACCAATTCGTGGATTTGTTTTAAGTTTCGTGACCTAATCCAAACAGCTGACAGTAGTGCAGAGTTTACAAACAATCCGGCTCCTCTTCAGACAGGAATCAGCCCCGCACCAAAAAAATCATACAGGGAGTTTGTGTGCAGAAATCCAGGTCTTTGCATGGTGTACTGGAGGTTCTTTGTCTCAGGAAAGCAAAAGCTATGAAAAAAACTTTGATTTTCTTTTTTTTGGGGGGGGGGGGGGGTGGGGGGACAAGGGAATGAAGACCATAACGAAAGGTTAGCAATGACTGCCCAGATAATGATGTTCTTCTTCACAGTCTCCCTTCCATAAGTAGTTTATATGCCGCTTGTTCTGGATGAGGTTATTTTGGAAGGCAGTGGAGGATGGCATGAGCTGGTTGTTTCAAATCGCTCTCATTTGTGTGTTTCTGTCAGTGTTACACGGAACTACTTGGACTGGCTGACATCCATCCCGTGGGGTAAGTGTAGTGAGGAGAACCTGGAGCTGACCAGAGCCCGAGCAGTTCTGGAGGAGGATCATTATGGAATGGATGATGTCAAGAAGCGAATTCTGGTAAGGCAGGAATAGGCAGTGTGTCCCATTTCACGCTTGGCTTAGCATCAGGCATTTTGGTTGTGTTTCACATTGCAGCTCTCCATTGAATTTGTGTTAATTCACGGATCAAACAGAAAGCTGAATCAAAAAATGTTCTGGTGACCAGCTAATGTGTTTGATTACTCCTGGCAATGAATGTCATATTCTGATTTTGAGCAGCAATATACTGTTTTACTACTTAATGCTGAGCAAATGAAGAAGTGTCCAAGGGAAGCAATCTCTGGGTTTTAATCAATTTATTCAGAGAATATTAAAATGGTTCCGCTTGACTGGCAAAGTTACTGCTTTTCCAAAATGCACTGAACCTCTACTCATACCTCTAAAATTGAGAGGGGGGAAGTTAGCTAGGATGCACGCTTGCCTCACAACGTTTACCTATCCCCAGAGTTGTGTTGGATGCTGAAGGGTTTAGTCTGTGCAGTACAGCCCTCGTATAAACCGATGGGGTAGTTTTCAGTGTTGCCTTGTTCCACACCTTCTGTCACTTTTGCCTGAGGGTGTCCCGCCTGTGCTTGCTGTGCTTAGGGAAGCTGTTTTAGGTAAGAGTAGATACTTGCAATAGGTTGCAACAACTTCAGCAACTCGCTGTGGGAACTGCCTTCCTTTCCAGGGGACAAGATTAGGCTCCTCCTTGCAGCCAGCCAGCGCATTCAAGCAGTGAAAGACAATCCCAGTGCTGGCAGGATTTGTGTCGTGCCGGGCAAGTTCATGAAAGTGCCCAGTGGAGGGGAGACGGGTGCAGTTATTGACTTTGCGTTAACAAATCATGGTGAGAGCTTGGCAGATTTGGTGAAGCTGTTGAGTGTAGCTGGCCTTCAACTTGGCCGCTTCCTTCCAAAGAGGTTAGTAAGGCAGTTTCTCTTACTGTTCCCACGCGCTGAGTATAGCAGAGCTGTGTGTTAGCTTGGGGGTGGCACTGGTGGTGTTTGGCCACCTCAGTAATTGTTGTGCACAGAAACTATATAGGCATCTCCTAAGCTAACAGTACGAAGTTGTTATATATAATGAATAGTAAATTCTTAGACATCCTGGGATTTTGCATTTATTAAACTGCTTTTTTGTTCCAGTATCTTCTAGAAAAAGATAAAGGTTGTGAAGTTTCTCCTCACTGACAACCAAAGGGGGTTCTTTCCCTAGTAGTCCCCAAGACTTGTCACTAAATCTCACTGTCTGATTTATTATTTCGAATGATTTATGGTAAGCCTGTTGTTGCACAGTTGGAAGCAGATAACCCCTTTTGAGTATTAGTCTCTTAACATTGCTTGTCAGCACCATTCATGCTAACTAGGCACAGCCTTAATACAAGAATAGATGGAGTTGCATCATACAGGTCTGTGGCTTTGATTATTGATGTGATTAATTCCACGCAGAGGAGGTTCCCCAGTTGTACCAATGCAAGTGAGGTTGGTTATTTTAAGGTACTGAGAAATACCTACGCGAATTTGAGCCTTAATTAGATTGGTGCTATTGTCCTTGTATAGTATTGCTGTGGAGTTCAGTGCTGTTGGTGGAAGAGTTTGGGGCTCATGTTGCTAAATAAGTGACTTGTAACAGGGCAACCTCACCTCTCTGCCCACTTGTACACTGATTTCTCCGCTGTAAGTCTATGAGCAGTTGAGACTTCAGCTCTGGAACGTGATTTTTTAACTGCTGATTGCTATTTGAGGGTTTCCTAGCATAGGAGTGTGAAAAAATGCAAGTTTAACTTGGTGAATAAGTAGTGGTACGGCAGGAGATGCTCACATGTAGCTTGAGAGACTCAGGTAAGAAGAACTAGAAGTCTGTCTTCCCGCTCCCAAAGCGGTGGAGGGAGATGAGTACAGAGCACAAAACCCAGGGACAACCAAGTGTGTAAATACGAGAGGGAAAAGAGGCGAACCAGTATTCTTACTTAGCTTCTCCCCTTGCCCTCCCCAGCTCCTTCAGGGACCAGTTTTGTGTATGATGCTCATTTTGTAATCGCTGCTCAAGCTAATAACAAATACGTTTTGGTTTTGCTGCAGTTGCCCTCTGTTCACTACTGTTCCTTCATCTGTTCTGCAGGAATTCATAGCAGTCAGCCAGCTGCGAGGATCCACCCAGGGGAAGATCCTGTGTTTTTATGGCCCCCCTGGGGTTGGCAAAACCAGCATTGCCCGCTCCATTGCCAGAGCCCTAAACAGAGAGTACTTCCGCTTCAGTGTTGGAGGGATGACCGATGTAGCAGAAATTAAAGGACACAGGTCGGTGTAACTCAAGCAGTTTCTCTATCCAGCAATTTTTACTAATGTTGTCAAAATAGGAACCTGACCGAAGTTGGACAAAGTGTGTAACTTTCGTTTGTGTTGCGGGCCAATTGTTGTTGTTGTACCAATGCCAGCCCTTGGGGACAGGCGTTGGGATATAGGAAGAGGTGAGAAGGATAGCAAAGGGCAGAGTTTGGAACATAATCGTATTTGTATCTCTCAGCGCAATTGCTCCCTGCTTTTTGTATATGCTTATGGCAGATCTTTGAAAAGCTGTGTGAGCTACCCGCAAGCGTTGGACTGGTGCCAAATGCCAATTCACGTGTGTCTATAAATGCCAGCACTAGACAACGGTGACAGCTTGGACAGGGTCATTCACGCATTCAGGTGTGATTGAGAATTGGTTTGTGAATAATCAGGAGATAGGTGCTGCATGAGGAAAACTTGGGAACAAGAGTATTTGTGGGGAGAACAAGAAGACATAAATACAAAAATCAGTAAATCCAACGCTGCTACGGGTTTATTTTCCTTCCAAGTACACCTGAAAACAAAACTAGCGGTGTTTTCAAACTAGGAGGAGTAGCTGATCTGCAGCATGAATTGAGCCTGCAAGGTTCTGCCCTGTATGATACAGAAGTGGAGAGAAATACGTCGTATACTTTCAGGATGTTCTCTGCTATGAGCCTCTTGGCACTCACTCTGTTACCCTCTTGCTCTGCATGTTCCTGGATGCCAGTTCCCTCTAGCAGAAAGATCGAGTTTTGCTGTTAGCAGTTTGTTCCTTCAGTGTATTTTTTGATTTACACTGATCTTCCTTTTTTGTCCCTACCAAGCGAGGGAATGACATGTTCCCTTTTCTAATGTTTCTTTACCCAAAACCCAAGAAGTCGCTATTCAAACAGCTCTGTTCTCAGCCTTACCTCTTCACTTCCCTCTAATTTAAAAGTTGTTAAAACTAAGGAGAAAACTGCAGTCTGGGAGTATTCTGCCAAAATTCATGTCTGATCTCTACTAGAAACAGACCAGATGGGTCTTGGTGCTGAGTGTGGTGATGGAGAATGCTTTTGGTAGATGTAGAAGAAATAGGGACTTGTTTCCCAGCAGGATATACCTGCTCCATCAGCTGCATGCTGTGTTGTGTGATGTGTGCTGTACTTCACAATGGGTCCCTAAATACAGTCTGTGGTAAAACAGGAGGACGTATGTTGGAGCAATGCCGGGAAAAATCATCCAGTGTCTGAAGAAGACCAAGACAGAGAATCCACTTATACTGATTGATGAGGTGATGTATCTGGTCTTTCTTCTAGTTTTTCCTCTTGAAAGCATGTATCAATTCTTGACCCCCATAGGAAAGGTGAAGCAGTAACTCCTAAAAATCCCAGGGTTTTTTATTTGAATGAAGCTGGGGTCTCAAGTTCTTTGGGTGACAGTGATACTTTAGACCCTTTGTTTTTTTTCTTCCTATAATAGACTTCAACTTTAATATTTCAGTTGTGCCCTTCTCATTAAATTGCAGCAATTTGGGTTGCAAGGATCCTAATGGAGCTGTTGGCTATTCAGAAGCTTCAGTAGGTCTCGTGTTCCCTACCTAGGTGTGGGTACATCATTGTGCACAAAAACGGTGTTGTCCATGTGATAACTAGAAAGAGTCACTCTCGTAGCGGGTCTAAAGCAAGACTATAAGGAATAAGATGCTTACAGTCAATTTGTGGTCTGATTGAGAATAAATGAGACAGGGCTGCCAGCCTGCTGCTTTGTGGAAAAGCAAAAGGGACAGGATATAATAGCAGGTGTTCAGAATAGACTAAAGGTCTCTGTAGCCTCCTTGCGTGCCATGCCTGGTAAATGCCGACAGCGGATGCCTTTGGAATGGTATGGGGGACCAAGAAACTGGGTAATGACTTGCAGTGTAGTGTGAGCAATGAGTAGATTGATTGAAAGGTAACGAAACCTGTAGGTCATGGCACTTAAGTGGTGTTGGTGAGGAGCCTTGCCTTGGCCATAGTAGCAAATTGCATTACATCCATCTAGGTAATGCTACTCTTCAGGGAGAAAAAGCAGTGGAGAGCAGCCCTGTTGTGACCTCCTCTTCTGAGGACGTGAACACTGCTGAAAGAGACAACAGTCTTGGATGTGGTCCTGGGCAGCCAGCTCTAGGTGGCCCCGCTTGAGCAGTGGGGTTAGACAAGATGACCTCGAGAAGTCCCTACCAGGCTCAATCGGTCTATGAAGCTGTGAAAGCAGCAAAGGTCACTTAGCTGGGCTGTGATGACTGGCTGTGTATAGGCACTTCGCACCTCGGTCAGAGTAAGGAGAGTGTCTTGGCTTACGTATTAGGGAAATGGTACAAGCTATCACCCTGCAGTCCTCCCACTGTGGAATACGTATTCTGGTCTGTGACTATAGCTTAGCTTAGCTTAACGTGTAGTAGCCCATCGCTCCATGATAACTCACTTGCTTTTGATTGTATGCACGTTCCCTGAGACTTCACGTTGCTTTTCTACAACACTGTTAAAGTCCTGTGTCTTGGCAGGTGTGTCCTGTGTTCACGCAGTAATAGAGTGGGGACTTGAGTGAATGCACAGGGAACTGATAGACTGGTAGTGGCTGCTTATGAGCAAACACATGAAGATTTTCAGGTGGAGCCTTTAAAGACTCTGTGTGAGAATTTATTGTGGCGAGAGACTTCTTGGAGCACTTAAAGTTTTTCTCCCATAGGTAGATAAAATAGGAAGAGGATATCAAGGGGATCCATCCTCAGCCCTTCTGGAGCTGTTGGACCCAGAACAGAACTCCAACTTCTTGGATCATTACCTTGATGTTCCTGTGGATTTATCAAAGGTATTTCTCTCTTCTGCAGAGGTTGTAGAGCTGGAATGTATGAGTGTGTATCAATGCAGAGATTTCCTGTCCATGGAAAGATGCTGACATTTGAGTCAGTTGGAAAGTCTGACAGATGGGGTTGAGACATGAGTGGTATAGGGCTCTCTCTGCAGGAGCTGGCTTTAACCAAAGCATCTGTACATACTTAAGATAACACGATCACCAAAGTGTCTGTGTGTACTTAAGACACTATCACCAGTGTACGTGCTATAGCCGTAACTCTCTGCAGAGCTAGGAACACAAAGATGCGTGGTCTCAGCTAGAAAATGCAGTTTTTCTTCTACGTAATGATTGAGAGTTCCAGTGAAGTGAGGTGGCCTCGTACTGCTGTCAAGCTTTTGAAATTGGTTGTCTTTGCACACAGTTGCACTTTTGTGCAGCTTGCATTAGTTGCAGAATCGATGGATTAGAAATCCATATACATAATTGGTCACTTCCGTGCTAACTTCATAGAAGGTAGGAATAACTTAAAGTGAGATCTAGATCTCCCTAGGCAAATAGTTTCCTGGTCCATATTGGACCATTCCAACTTCCCAGTTTGTGCTGTGTGTATTTCTAAACATCTGTTTTAGAACATCCTACTACATAGTTCTAAAATCTGAAACTTTTCCTGTAATAAAAACTAGATTCCACAGAGACGCTGATCTTGCTCCAGCCCTTCAGGCAGAGAAATAGAGAACTGAGGAACTATTGCTTGGGGTAGAGCAGCAGGTTAATGAAAATGCTAATAGAATGGTGTGATATTTCTAGGTACTTTTTATTTGTACTGCCAATGTGACGGAAACCATTCCAGAGCCGCTGCGGGATAGAATGGAAGTGATCAACGTATCAGGATATGTAGCAGAAGAGAAACTTGCAATTGCAGAGGTAAGAGAAACCACTGATGCGCTATGAACTACATCTGATAAAATGTTTTTGGCAGATTCAGGCTTATATATTTACATCCAACTGTGTCCAAAAAAAATCAGGCACGTGGCATTTTTGGACAGAGTTCCACTGATTTGAAAACTCAGTTAAATTAACTCCAGCGTTCCACAGGCTGTGGACTCCAGAAGATGGCATAGACCTAATAGCAGAATGAAGTTGAGTGAGTTGGAACCACCAGGCTTTTGTCACAGATACTAACAGAAGGATGTGGGGGATGCTTTCTTTCAGAGGTACTTGGTCCCTCAAGCACGAGTTCTGTGTGGCTTGGATGAAAACAAAGCCAAAATCACATCAGATGTCCTAACTGTTCTCATCAAGCAGTACTGCAGAGAGAGTGGGGTGAGGAATCTGCAGAAACAAGTAGAAAAGGTGAGGGAAAGTTGTGTGTAACCGTGACCACTGTGCTTCAGCCTTCTCAGCTTTTTCTACAGAAACAAATTACTGTCTCACTCAGGTATTGAGGAAATCTGCGTATAAAATCGTGAGTGGAGAAGCAGAGATGGTCCAAGTAACACCTGAAAACCTGCAGGACTTTGTAGGAAAGCCCATCTTCACTGTGGATCGCATGTATGAAACCACCCCTCCAGGAGTGGTGATGGGTCTGGCCTGGACAGCTATGGGTGAGACAAAATGACTTTGTGTTAATGTCTACATTTCCATATAATTTTTAAAAATTGAATGTGATAGTAGGGAAAATTCAGTTTGACTGAGTCCAGTGAAGTTTACTGGCACCAGTAAAATTAACTTCTGTGGCCTTTTAGATCCTGACTGCTTCTTCCCTGAAGAAGGAACCCTTTCTTATTCCCTTACCCAGACTCATTTTATTTTCAGGCCAGCATGTTTTCTTTTATGCTCTGTATCCCATATGAACCATATACATTAGGAACAGCAATGATTAAAATTACACAGCATCACAGAATGGTGGGGGTTGGAAGGCACCTCTGGAGATCACCCAGTCCAACCCCCTGCCAGAGCAGGGTCACCCAGAGCAGGTGGCACAGGGACGCGTCCAGGCGGGGTTGGAATGTCTCCAGAGACGGAGACTCCCCCACCTCTCTGGGCAGCCTGTGCCAGGGCTCTGCCACCCTCACAGCAAAGAAGTTCCTCCTCCTGTTGAGATGGAACTTCCCATGGTCAAGTTTGTGCCCGTTACCCCTTGTCCTGTCGCTGGGCACCACTGAGAAGAGCCTGGCCCCGTCCTCCTGACACCCCCCTTTCAGTATTTATAAGCGTTGATAAGATCCCCCCTCAGTCGTCTTGTTTCCAGCCTGAAGAGACCCAAATCCCTCAGCCTTTCTCCATCAGAGAGGTGTTCCATCCCCTCAGCATCTCGGCAGCCCTTTGCTGTCCCCTCTCCAGCAGTTCCCTGTCCTTCTGGAACCGGGGAGCCCAGAACTGGACCCAGCGCTCCAGCTGTGGCCTCCCCAGGGCAGAGCAGAGGGGGAGGATGACCTCCCCCCACCTGCTGGCCACGCTCTTCTTGATGCCCCCCAGGATGCCATTGGCCTTCTTGGCCACCAGGGCCCATTGCTGGCTTGTGGTCACCCTGTTGTCCCCCAGGACTCCCAGGTCTCTTTCCACAGAGCTTCTCTCCAGCGGGTCAGCCCCAACCTGTCCTGGTGCAGGGGGTTATTCCTCCCCAGTTGTACAATCCTACACTTGCCCATGTTGAATTCCATAAGGTTTCTCTCCGCCCAGCTCTCCAGCCTGTCCAGGTCTCTCTGGATGGTGGCACAGCCTTCTGTTTGTGTCATCAGCAAACGTGCTGAGGGTGCGCTCTGTCCCCTCATCCAGGTCACTGATGAATGTATTGAACAGGACTGGACCCAGTACTGACCCCTGGGGAACACCACTCATCACTGACCTCCAGCCAGACTCTGTGCCCCTAATCACCACCCTCTGAGCTCTGTCTTTCAGCCAGTTTTCAATCCACCCCACTGTCCATTCATCTAACCCACACTTCCTAAGCTTCCCTATGAGGATGCTGTGGGAGATGGTGTCGAAAGCCTTGCTGAAGTCAAGGTGGACAACATCCACTGCCCTCCCCTCATCTATCCACCCAGTCATGCCATCATAGAAGGCTAACAGATTAGGCAGACATGGATTTCCCCTTGGTGAATCCATGTTTACTACTTCTGATAGCTTCCCTTTCCTCCACATGCTTTGAGATGATGCCCAGAACAAGCTGTTCCGTCATCTTTCCAGGGATGGAGGTGAGGCTGACCAGCCTGTAGTTTCCTGGATCTTCTTTCTTGCCCTTTTTGAGGACTGGAGTGACATTGGCTTTCCTCCGCTCCTCAGGCACCTCACCTGTTCTTCAGGACCTTTCAAAGATAATGGAGAGAGGCCCAGCAATGACTTTCACTAGCACTCTCAGGTGCATCCCATCAGGACCCATGGACTTGTGGATATCCAGTTTACTTAACTGATCTCTAACTTGATTGTCCTCAACCAAGGGGAAGTCCTCCTTCATCCAGACTTTCCCTGTTACCTCCAAAGTCTGGGACTCCTGAGGGCTGGCCTGAGCAGTAAAGACCAAAGCAAAGAAGGCATTCAGTAACTCTGCCTTCTCTGCATTCTCTGTCACCGTGGCTCCCGTCTCATTCAACAGCGGGCCCACATTTTCTCTAGTTTTCCTTTTGCCTCCGATATACTTGAAGAAACCCTTCCTGTTGACCTTGACATCCCTTGCCAGGCTGAATTCCAAGGAGGCCTTGGCTTTCCTCGCTTCATCCCTGCACGCTCTGGCGGCATTCTTGTAATCTTCCCAAGTGCTGTCGTCCCTTCTTCCATGTGCTGTAAACTTCCTTCTTCCACTTGAGCTTTTTCAGAAGCTCCCTGCTCAGCCGTGCGGGTCTCCTGCTTCCGTTGCCTGATTTCTTGCTCTTAGGGATGCACCAATCCTGAGCTTGGAGAAAGTGGTGTTTGAATCCCAACCAGCTCTCTTGAGCTCCACTACCATCCAGAGCCCTAGCCCGCGGGATCTCTCCAAGCAGTTTCTTGAAGAGGTCAAAGTTAGCCATCCTGACGTGCAACATTGCAATCCTACTTGTTGTTTTGTACGTACTACCCACGATCCTGAACTCTTTGTTCTCGTGATCGCTACAGCCAAGGCTGCCCCCAACCTTCATCTCCTCCACCAATTTGTCCCTCTGTGTTGGTCAGTACTAGGTCCAGTAGTACACCTCTCCTTGTTGGCTCCTGCACCACCTGAGTCAAAAAGTTGGTCATCAATACACTGGAGGAGCCTCCTGGACTGTGCATGCCTGGCTGCGTGGCCTTCCCAGCAGATATCAGGGTGATTGAAGTCTCCCCCATGAGGACCAAGGCCTGTGATTTCGAGGCTACCTTCAGGTGTCTGTAGAAGGCCTCATCAGCTTCCCCACCCTGATCAGGTGGCCTGTAATAAACACCCACAACAGCGTTCCTCATATTCGCCTGCCCCTTAATCCTGACTCACAAGCTCTCAACTCTCTCTTCATCCTCCCCGAGGGAGAGCTCGAAACATTCCAGATGGTCTCTCACATAAAGAGCAACTCCACCACCTCGCCTTGCTGGCCTGTCTTTCCTGAAAAGGACGTAGCCATCCATGTTCCAGTCACGCGAGCTGTCCCACCACGTCTCAGTAATTGCAATGAGATCGTGGCCCTGCGACCGCACACAGATCTCCAGCTCTTCCTGTTTATTCCCCATGCTGTGTGCGTTGGTGTGTAAGCATTTCAGAGAGGGAGTCGTGTGTGTAGTTTTCCCCCTCGAGGCATGGTATGCCTTCTGGTTCTCCAAAATACTAGCATGCTCCGCCAGCAGTGCTGAGCTGCTACACCCAGGCACCTCAGTGGCAAGCCCAGTTGCATCCCCACTCCTTTCAAATCTAGATTAAAGCTTTGTCAATGAGCCCTGATAAGTCTTGTCCTAGAACCCTTTTCCTAGAATCCTTTTCCCCCTGCAAGGTAAGCCATTTCCCCCCGTTACCAGCAGGCCTGGTGTCTTGTAAATCAAGCCGTGGTCAAAGAACCCAAAGTCCTGGGTTCTGAAAAGCACAAGCCTTTTCAGAGAGGACAAAACCTTAGCTGCTTCCTTAAAAGCAGGAGGTGCCACTCTGACTTCGGGCATAGCCGAGGCACACTGTGTCTCCTCGATGACATTGCAGCACCGACTTGGCTTTCAACGTCAAGGGCGGATGCAGGTATTGTAGCACTCTGTTGGGGTGGGTGCGCTGGCTAGTTACTGTTCACTGGATTACTCCCCTATTAACTTGGGCGCTTATGTGCACCACAGGATGGAAATACAGCACACAGCAAAGGAGATGACCCCTGTACGCTCTACCATGCGTAGCTGAGAAGTAGTTAAGAGAGAAATGATAAGTGAGGGTAAATGTCTCATGCTGGAAAGCTGAACTGGCCCGAAGTGTGTTATGGTATAAGGTCATCTTACTTTTTGGCTATGAAGAACTTGAAACTGTTAGAATTATTGATTATTTCCACTAAATAGGGGTTGCATCCGTATTGGTGGAGTGTGAAGTCCAGAGAAGCAATGAATGGAGACTGTTGGTGCAGTGCTGTTGAGATTTCCAGCCTTCCTGAAGGAATTTGAAGAGCAGGTTTCAACTGCTCTTTACCCAAGAGCTAATTTCTCATCAGAGAGCCCCAGTTCCAAATTCTTGATATTGCTTCTGCATCACCCAAACCTCCTGGTTTGATTTTCCTTTAACTTTTCTCAGGATGTTGTTTGTCTTGTCTTTCATAGGAGGTTCCACTCTGTTTGTGGAAACATCCCTGAGGCGACCCAAAGACGCGGAGAACAAGGATGGGTCCCTTGAAGTAACAGGGCAACTGGGAGATGTGATGAAAGAGAGTGCCAAAATAGCTTACACATTTGCAAGAGCCTTTCTTATGCAGAAGGACCCCAACAATGACTTTCTCATGTCTTCCCATATCCACTTGCACGTGCCAGAGGTAAACTGATGCAGAATGCGCAGCGCATGCGTAGCAGCTAGGCTGGTTTGCTCCCCTAGACGTGAAGCTGGAAAGCACTTCATTTGTCCATACATGGTGCAGAATGCCCTCTTTTAGCAGTAAAACCTAACAAAGAAGATTTTCTTCGGGATCCTGTGAAAGCATGCGTATGAGTTATGTTCCCATTCCTTTCTGCAGCAAGCATGTGGTGAGAACGCGGGGGCTTGCATAATGCTGCAAGGAATCCTGGGCTTTTGTTGTAGCTATTGGCCCTGTAGTGCCATGACAAGGAGAAACCATGGCGTAGAGATAAGTGATTTGGCTAAAATCTTGTATGCAGCTACAAGGAAGCTCAAGTTTAGGTGTGTGTGTTACCAGGCCTTCATAAAGGCTTCAGGTCATTTACAGATAATTGAAAATACTAGTCTTGGTCTCCGTGCCGTGGTTCCTAGTCCATATAATGGCAGTGATTGCATTTTGACCGTGTTTGGAAATGAAAATAGATGCACACAGTGCTGAGTGGGGCTTGTATGCTGTGTAACAGGCCTTGGGCAGGTTCTTTACTGAAGACAAAGTTTGTGCTATCACTGTGCCCAGGCTTTGCTTCTGAACTACTGTGTGCTTTAACCTAGTCCACAGTCTCCTTGTTGCAGCTTGCTCTGGGTCTGTGGAGGTACTTCCTTGGAGAATCAGGAAACAGCAGACGCTATCTCTGCCTCTGCTCCCTCTCAAACATTAATGTCTTCTGCTCTTACCTCAAAGATACGTTTGATCTCAGATAAATGCAGACTGTCACTAGTTTAGGCCTGGACTTTGGTGGGCTTTCTAAACTGAATGATCTTTTCTGTCTTGAATGGCTTTCAGTATTGTCCTCTGCTATTTTGTGGCTCTTGGCGCTCTCTTCCCTTGCGATGCTGACCTCTGTTACTTCTTTCCATGGTTGGCTTAGGCCAACAAAAAGCTTCAAAGCGTTCATGCTCTGTTTTTTGCTCACACTGCGTGTTCAAAGTCCTACGCCTGATGAGTATTGTGGTGGCATCAGGCCAGAAACCAAAGTGTAGACTCATGAATTATTCCTCATGAATCGGATGAGGACTGACATCCTTGTTAATAGGGCAGCCAATTCAAATAGCAGGATTCCATCAGCGATGCTTTCACAAGAACCTGTGAGACCCCCAGAAATTGGGGCCATGTTAAAACCGCAATGACAAAGGTATTGTCAGGCTTTGCTACTCCTTGAATGAGCCAAAGGCAGGGGCTTGTGCTTTGTTTTTAAACAGGGGGCAACACCGAAGGACGGACCAAGTGCGGGGTGTACTATAGTAACAGCTTTGCTGTCGCTGGCCATGAATTGCCCGGTGAGGCAGAACGTGGCCATGACCGGAGAGGTGTCATTAACTGGAAAAATTCTTCCTGTTGGTGGAATCAAGGAGAAGACCATTGCGGTAAGAGCTCTCATCTTGTCTCTGTGCATCATCTGTGGGAGAGCGCCCTGGACTCAGCCCAGTGGTGACTGGGACGGCCAGAGTGAGTGCTCCCGTGGTGGGAGAGGCAGGGATTTGGCAGATGCTGTGGAGAAGCCTCTTGGGGGAACGTGGGGATCCTGCCTGCGGCTCTGGCTGTCAGGGAGGAGGTGGGACCCCAGGCTTTGTGCCAGGGCATCTGTGTTGATCTGGTTACTAGACTGGTGGAATTAAGGGCGGAAGGGATCATCTGGCTGTTAAAGCTGGCTTCTCCGTTACAGAGTGGTACAGTGCAATGATCTGTGCTGGGCTGAACTGCCTGTTTAAGGAGGGCATCCAGGGCAGACTTGGCGGTATCCGTAAGGTATCATTCTTAACATGAAGGCTCTGTTCCAGCTTGAATTTGTCTGACTTAAAATTTCATACAGATAGCCCCATGTTTTTCTGTTTTAGATGGTAGGAACTTACTTTTAGTGTCTTGCACTTTCCCCTGTGAACTTTCTTTGTGCATCATAATCAAGTTACTTAATCCTTTTCTCTTTTGGGTTTGTTTTTTTTTTTTTGGTTTTTGTTTTTCTGTTTTTCGTAAGCTATATAGTCTGAGTTCTCTGAAGCGCTCTTGCAGGCACTGGATTTATAGTGGTGCTTGCTTGTTTTGGTTTCAACCCTTTGCTGTTTTCAGAATTTTTTTCTAAGCATTGAATCTCTCTGCATACTTTTCATCTGCCCAGCTCCTGCCTACATCAGCCTTGCATCACACACGTTTTTCTGTCAGGAATGGCATTAGCTCTTGCAGTAGCCCGTTGAGCTGGGTCTTCGCATGTGTTCTTGTCCCCAGATCTGTTTGGGCTAAAGCCTTGTGCAGTGCGATTCCTTTTCCTCATGCGGCTTTAAAATGGGTAATTTTGCAGTTTGTTTTGTAGTAGTCATTACAGAAGGACTAACATGTGATAGCGATGTCTGTGCCACTGGTGACTGGCTGCACTTGCAGGGGTGTGAGTGGCCGCACAAGGATAAGTGCAGGATCACCCACAAACCTGCCAGTGAGGAGTGGGCTCCACTTGCTGTGCTCCTTCCGATGCAGATGTCCCTATCAAAAGGTTCTGTGGAATGGTGCTATGGGTCTTGCATATTGATGTGGTGGGTTGGTCTGATAAGCTGTTTCTAATTCTTCCTTCGATCGTAGGGTTTATCCTCACCCAAGTTGGAAAAGACTTTTGAAACTCTCTAAAGTAGAATGAATTGGTCTAAGCAATCCCCTGATGTGCTGACATAGTCCTACTAAAATACCTCCCACTTCAGCTGTCCCTGCAGCTGAGAAGGTGGGACTGGAGAGGGTTTTGGGGAGTTTCAGAACATGATCCATCCTTAGTGACACCTCCCGTTAAGTAATGCTCTTGCCACTCTCCAAAGAACAGAGTAAAGCCAGATCGTGCTTTTAAATTAACTCTTCTTGTTCTTGCTTTCTAAAATGGGAGTGTGTTTCTAGCGGATTGATGGATTTCTAGGACTCAACAGACTGCATAACTTTCTTTTCCCCACAGGCAAAGAGGGCAGGTGTCACCTGCAT
Organism: Fratercula arctica; assembly: GCA_947846985.1. Lineage (NCBI taxonomy): Eukaryota > Metazoa > Chordata > Aves > Charadriiformes > Alcidae > Fratercula > Fratercula arctica. The sequence goes on along the minus strand of CANTUZ010000022.1, from coordinate 3,028,358 downwards.
CATTCTGCCATCAGAGAACAAGAAGGATTATTACGACCTTGCTGGATTCATTACAGAAGGACTAGAAGTGCATTTTGTTGAGCACTACAAGGAGGTATTTGATATAGCATTTTCAAAGCTGGATTCCGCTGGAGGATGATGTTCACCAGCCTGATGGCTGGAAAGCGGTCTGTCCCTTAACGTTCAGCCCCTGCCCAGACATGGGTGACCTGGGGGCAATCCTGAAGTGGGATACGGAGCTATTGCTGCTGCGCAGCTGCTGGAATGAATTATGGCTTTGGTAGAATAAAGTATTTCTCACTCTTTAATATTGAATTATGATCCACGTTAAGTATTTCCAATAAAATTGTGAAATTTTACCTAAGGAATATGCATGTTATCAGCCACCAACAGTAGAGTTAGTCTAGTCTCTTAGAATTAAGATTTTTCAGTTATTTTACTGTAATTCTAACTACCTGCTCATGGAAACACTAACTCTACAAACAGAGCTGAGGCTACGATTCACAGACGTAGTGTTGCTGATGTAGTTGAGTAGCTCTCAGAAACCTCGGCCTGTGCTGGGCTGGAGGGGAAGCTGTAACATTCTTCAAGGGACAGCTCAGGAGAGGAAGCGTGTTCAGCTGGAGGGGCCACAGTCCTCCTCCAGACTTGAATCACAGGTCAGTACCATCAGAAACAACCCCAGCCTTAAAAAGAGAGCAAAGCTGGAGAGCCCCGTGCTCAGTGTCAGCAGTTAGCACCGCGCTCCGCCGCTGTCTCTGCTGCGGCAGCTCTGTTATGTTCACTGAGAAAAAAAAAAGGGGGGGGGAACTAAATGTCTTAGCATGACTGTTGTATGTCAATAAACAGGCTTGGGCCAGAGAACTTGAGTACTTCATCTTACAGCAGATGCTAGAAAAACAATTTGAATAGGGCAGGTTACATGAAGTTACACAAAGTTACACGAAGCTTAGGTAAAATGTATTTCCTTGTGCGGGAAGAACAGCATTTGTCCTGTCTCACAGCACAGTAGTCCTTAGTGGAGCATAAAGGCTCATCCCACTGAAACACAGGGAGCTCTTACTGACTGCAGTTCTCTCACGATTTGATAGCACGCTGCACAAAGTAGGACATGAACAGAGGGTACAAGGAGAAATGTGTGAGCAAGAAAAGCTGCACAAGGTTGAAGTGCCATGGGGAAGGAGTGCAGAGTTGTTATTATTTTCAACAGCAATTTTTATCCACTGACTTCTCTCCTACCGCCATCTGGAGCCAGAACAGGAGGGTGAAGGTACTGCAGCCTTCACAGGCTTAGCTATTGCAAAGGCTTCCACATCCTGAGAAAGGCTAGCTCCACAAGGTCTGGAGGAGGAGGAGATTCCCCTTCTAGAATATATCATGGGGCAGTAGCAGCAACTCCTATATCAGCATCTCCAGCTGCAGTAAAATAAAGTAGCAATGCAAATTCTGGATTACAATTCAGGTCCTTATCAGCACAGTCCCTCAGCATCCCAAGGAGCACCCCCTTCCTACAGGCCGAAGCAGATGTACCATCAACAGTCACTACGCTGTTTTTGTGAGACAAGACTTTATTGAGTTACAAACTGTACAACTCAATCCTTCTTTGCAGCAGCTTTCCTCATGGCTGCCAGGACGTTACTGAGTTCTTCACGCTTCCGCTTGGCCCGAATGTGAGTGCCAACCTGCAGGGGAAAGAATAGTGCAGTCGGTATTCACCCCAGCAGGGAACAACAGATAAAACTGCTTGGCTGCATTAGGCATTCCCTGAAGAGGCTTTACTCAAAAAGCAGGCAGGGTGGTAAAATCCTGGTAAATCTGGACTCCAACCCCACCCACCTCAACTGGCCAGCCAGGAACTACTTGCCATCACATCTCTGTGGTACTTCTACTCAAGAATGACCTGAGGCAAGGAAGAAGCTGCTTTCAGCTCGCAGGTGCCCTCAGTGAACCACATTTCAAGTCACCTGGTTAATGGTACCCAGTCTCCATCTCCTCTTCCCCACACCAGATGTGCAAATAATGCAAAAATAGCAAGGCAAGGTTGGACTGCTGTAGCTCAGGGCCTTTTTGGCAAAGTACCTTTATGTTCATCTCCCGCTCTCCCACCCAACCCAAGAGGCATTCCCTCCGCTCCCTCAGATCCAGACCAGTAACTTCCCAAACAACTGAAAAAATACGAGTATTAAAAATCACCGTATCCCTAGGGAAGGGCAGAAAACAGAAAGTTAACTAAAGCAGAGTTTTAAACGTCCTCATTAAGATGGTGGATTGACCTACCCGTTTCTTTATGAACTTCAGAGCACGTTTATCTTTGGAAACTTTCAGCAATTCCATAGCACGTCTCTCATAGGGTGCAAAGCCGCAGACTTCCCTGATCATGTCTCGCACAAACTTGGTGTGTTTGGTCAGGCGCTACAGGAAAGGATGGGGGGGGTGGAATATATGGATCACAATGAATGTTAAGTGCTAATTTAAACCTGTTGCTCCCAGCAAGAGAAGCAGACTGGGAGAAACTTCAGAAGTCACCCAACCTGTTTTCTATTTCACTGCTAACTGGATATAAGCTATGGTTGAAATACATCTATCTTATTCTTCCATTACAGACTGCTCCACTGCCAATTCTATAACCAGCTATTTCACTCCACACCCACCTTTGCAAATTTAATACTTTCCATGATGTAAGCCCCCACTCCACGTGTAACATCACCAGCTTTCTCAACCCTTAAAACTCAGTGCTTTTCCACATGTTTTCTGTTGGTCCCAGTCACTGCAGTTCAGGGCAGAACAACGCTCCACACCACAGATGGAGAAATGGAGAAGACCCCCAAAGCACACGCTTCTGCAATCCCCCAGAAAGAGACATTCAACTCCCATACCATCTGCTATGGCTAACAGTCACAGAATGGTTTGGGTTGGAAGCCCACCCAGTGCCACCCCCTGCCCTGGGCAGGGACACCTCCCACCAGCCCAGGTTGCTCCAAGCCCCGTCCAACCTGGCCTTGAACCCCTCCAGGGATGGGGCAGCCACAGCTTCTCTGGGCAACCTGGGCCAGGGGCTCACCCCCCTCACAGCAAACAATTTCTTCCCAATATCTCATCTCAATCTCCCCTCTTCCAATTTCAAACCCTTCCCCCTCGTCCCATGGCTCCCCTCCCTCATCCAGAGTCCCTCCCCAGCTTTCCTGGAGCCCCTTTGGGGACTGGCAGGGGCTGGAAGGTCTCCCCGGAGCCTTCTCTTCTCCAGGCTGAACCCCCCCAGCTCTCTCAGCCTGTCCCCACAGCAGAGGGGCTCCAGCCCTCCCAGCAGCTCCGGGGCCTCCTCTGGCCCCGCTCCAACAGCTCCGTGTCCTTCTGCTGTTGGTGCCCCAGAGCTGGAGGCAGCGCTGCAGGGGGGTCTCCCAGAGCGGAGCAGAGGGGCAGAATCCCCCCCTGGCCCTGCTGCCCACGCTGCTGGGGATGCAGCCCAGGCTGCGGGGGGGTTCTGGGCTACAGTCATTGCGCTAGTCTGCGCCTCCAGCTCAGTGCCGGGTCAGACGATGAGGCAGCCGCCTGCAGCGCCCACCGCCCTCCCGGTCCCGCACCGTCCCGCTCACCCCAGCCGGGCCACCGCAAGGTGGTGCGGGGGCTCGGAGCGGCCCCGCCTCCCCCCAACAGCCGGAGTAGGATCCGAGCTGCAGTCGCGGCCCTCCCCAACCGCGGCCCCGAGACGCGGCACGGCGGCTCATCCCTCCCGCCCCGCGCAGGCAGCAGGAGCAGGTCCCTGCCCGGTCCCTCCGCCAGCCGCTGGCGCCGGGGGACAGCAGACCCGGCCCGGCCCTCCCCCGCTTCACACTCACCCCACGGCGGCGGCACTGCCTGGGCTTCGACACGTTCTTCGTCACCTTATAGCCCTTGTTGAGGCCCACGGCCATGGGGTAGCGGATCGCCATGCCTACGGGGAGAGCGCGGTCAGCGCCGCCGCCGATGGACGCGGATCCCCGGCCCCAGCCCAAGCCCTCACCTGCCACTCCGCTAATGGCGCCGCGCCGGAAGGACCGAGGGCGCGCGGGTCGCCGGGACGGCGACACTTCCGGCCACCGCGCGGGGCGGGCTCGCGCCGTGACCACGGAGGGGAGAGAAGGCGGGAGCGGCCGCTGGGTCGGCGTCGGGCGGGACGGAGCAGGGGAGCAGGCCGCAGCCGGGAGCGGCGAGGCGGGGGGTGGCCGGGGCCCTCGGGCAGGCTGTTTGTGAAGAAAAAGAGACAAAACCCGCGCGGGAGCAGGGCGGTTTGTGCAGGGCCCCGGGCGCGGAGCCGGGCACCGGACGGGCGAGGGGAGCGGCCCGGCCCGAGGCCAGCCCGGGCTTCTGAGGAGTCACAGCCTCTGCGTGGCTGCGCCGCGTTTTGTCCGTGTCGGACGGACAAATCAAAAGAAACATTAAACGATTTTGTTGTCTGGGCAAATCCCTCTGGAAGAGAACTGCAGTGAACGTGGTGTTTGTGAGAAGCGCTCCTTATCCAACATCGGCTCAGGCAGTGAACGACACGAAGCCCGTTTTATTTGAACATTCCTGCGAGAACGGGTGACCCAGCAAGTGGGCACAGAGATTACGACCAGGCAACTCCGTGCACGGGCCAAGGTAAGAAAAATCGGACTGTTAAAGTATTACCTTGGGGGTCGGGGACGTTCTAAGAGACTTGGTGCGTGCGAGTGACTGAGACGTACTGCGGTACGAAGCGAGTGCGGAGTCCGGGTCCGCGGTTCTGTGGTCCCGCGAGGGGCGCAGCCGGAGAAGGACGAAGCGGAAGGAAGAGGTGTAAAAAGTCTCTGTTTAGAACGGGAAATAAAGAATTCTGGGCCTCGGGATGAAAAAGGGGATAATAAGAAAGACCCCGGGAACATTCCCCCAGACAGTCCTTTAGGGGAGAATGTTGAGTTTTTGGGATGATTCTTCTTGTACAAGGGATAAAGATAAAAAGGAAATGATTTGTTTTGTTCAGACCGCATCCCGGAGGGGCCGGGGGGGAGGGGGCCTGTGGACATCCTGTGGGGGGTCCCGGAGTGTCCTAGGGGGTCCTGTGTCTGTTTTAGAGGATCCCAGGGGTGCCGTGGGGGGAGGGGGGGCGATCCTGGGGACATCCCTGGGGGTCCCATGTCCGTCGCGGGAGATCTTCGGGGTGTCCCGGGGGGGGACATGTTTGCATTTGCATTTGAATTTGTTTGGACCAAAGAACCCATAAGGCTTCCTAGTGTATTTTGGTCCAAATTTGGATCTGATGAAGACTGGGTCTGTCAGACTTTAAACATGTATGTGAATAATAAGGAATAATGAGGAATTAGAAGAAGGTGAATATGCTTTTTGCTGGGTCAAGATGAATAGATTCAGGATTCAGGGCCGCCCAAATGCATTTTATATGTTCCCAGACTGTCGGTGATGTTTCATCCGACAAAGAAGTTGAATCCCCGAAGTGGGACCCCTTAGACTGTTACTTGTGGGCGAGGAAGAGGGGTGAATAACGGGGGAAGAGGACGGGGAAGAGGACTGCCCCGACCACTCCTACCAGCAGCTCGAGGTTCACCGGTAGGGTGTTACCATTGTGGGATTTACAGAATCCCCTAATTTGTTTGAGGAAGTGTTAGAATAGGTGCTTGAACAATTCAAACCTCCATCGGGAGTAGCCCTGCTTCAGTATGTGGATGACTTATTGGTATCTGGGGAGGAAGAAGGCAGGGTAGAAGAAGCCGCAAATGAGTTATTGAACTTTTGGGGACGGCAAGGTTTGAGGGTCTCCAAAAAAATAATAATAAAAAAAAAAAGCAATATGTGGAAACAGAAGTGAAGTACTTAAGACATCTAGTCAGTGAAGGGAGTTGAAAAATAAATCCTGAGAGGATCAAAGGAATAGTAGGCTTACCTCTGCCAAAGACCAGGAAGGAACTGAGAAAATTTTGGGGGCCGACTGGGTACTGTAGACTGTGGATAGAGGGGTGTGCTCAAAAGACTAAAGGACTATATTCCAAGCTGTTAGCTGAAGAACCGAATGTATTGGTTTGGACAGAAGAAGAGGAGGATTTAGTGGAAGATTTAAAACAGAGCGTAATTAGAGCTCTAGTTTTAGCCTTAACTTCTTTGGAGAAATCTTTTCAACTATTTGTAACTGTAGACAAAGGGACTGCATTAGGAACTCAAGAGTTGGGGGGGGGGGGGGGGGGGGGTAGGCGGCAGCCAGTGGCCTATTTATCTAAACTCTTAGATCCGGTCTCCCAAGGGTGGCCAGGGGAATGATAGAAGTTAGCACCCCTCACCAAGTAAAAACCATTTTAGCCCAAACCATGGGAAAATGGCTAACCAATTCAAGAATACTGAAGTATGAAGGAATTCTAGTTGAGAAGGATGATTTGATTTTAACTACCAGCTCTTGCCTTAACCCAGCGAGCTTTTTGTGGAAAAGCAGGGGCAAAGGATGAACAACTTACACACGAATGCATAGATGTAATTGAGTACCAGACTAAGATTTCACCTGACTTAAGGGAAGAACCCCTATCTGAGGGTCTTCATTTGTTCGTAGACAGTTCTTCAAGAGTGATAGAATGAAAGAGGTGTAATGGATATGCAGTGGTGGATGGAGTGAGCCAACAAGTAAAAGCATCTGAAAAATTACCTAGTGTATGGTCCGCTCAAACGTGTGAGATGTATACCTTAAACCAGGCACTTAAATTAATTGGAGAAAGGGGAAGGAACAATTTATACAGACTCTCATTATGCCTTTGGGGTAGTGCATACCTTTGGGAAAATTTGGGAAGAATGAGGACTAATAAAGGGAAAGAACTTTTACAGGAAGAACTTACAAAGCTAATACGTTAATACCAAGTGAAATAGCAGTTGTACATGTTAAAGGTCCCCAGAGGGGCAATTCAATTACAGCAAGGGGAAAGAGATTAGCGGGCAAGGTGGCAAAAGAGGTGGCCTTGGGGCAGGAGAAGCAATGACAGAAGCAGGGGCAGTGGAGAAATATGGTCAATGGATTCTGCCTGATGGAAGGGAAATGGTCACCAATGAGAGAAACAGTGACAGTGTTACAACAGGGAAGCCACTGGGGAACGCAAGCAATGGGCACATAGTTTTGTGGAAGTACAGATGCTTTGGCATATACACAATAGCCAAACAAATTTGTGAGGGATGTGTTATTTGTCAGGAAGTAAACAAGAAAGCCTTGAGAAAGCAATCTTCAGGAGGAGGAGAGCCCGGCTTGAGACCGTTCCAAAGTATACAGGTCGACTTCACTGAACTGCCACCAATCAGCAGGCTAAAATATCCTTTAGTCCTAGTGGACCATCTTACTGGATGGGTGGAAGCCTACCCCTTGGTGTCCAGGTGTTCTTCCCAGATACGGGTTAGTGTAGAATATAAACTCAGATCAGGGCAGTCATTTTACTTCGAAAATCCTTCAAGGAATTATGGAAAGTGTAGGGATGGTGTGGGAATTTCATACTCCCTGGCATCCCCCATCATCAGGAGAAGTTGAGGACGAACCAGACCATTAAGAAACAATTGTCGAAACTGATTTTAGAAACCAAATTACCATGGACTAAATGTTTACCAATAGCATTGTTGAGGATCCAGACTTCTCCTAGAAAAGATACAGGTCTCTCGCCCCATGTGATGCTTTTTGCACTACCTTGTATGGGTAACAGAGAAGACTTGCCCACTTTTGAAACTAAAGATATGTTTCTTAAGAACTATATCCTGGGGTTGTCATCTTCTTTCTCTCTCCTCAGAAATAAAGGACTTCTTGCCCAAACTCCACCATTGGAATTTGCAGTCCATGCCTTTCGACCAGGAGACTGGGTCTTGATCAAATCCTGGAAGGAAACCAAGCTCCAACCAGAATGGGAGGGCCCGTTCCAAGTGTTACTGACCACTGAGACTGCAGTGAGGACGGCTGACAGGGCTTGGACTCGCTACACTCGGCTAAAAGGACCAGTTGAACCCCCGCCAACAGATCTGGTAGAACACTGGACTGTACCTTCTACTGAAAGCCCGCTGCGTGTAACCCGAAAGAGACAAGAAGCCGTGGGTTGGGGCGGGATGATCCAGTCGGGAGATATAAATCTGTGTATGCCATGAATTTTAAGAAGCATTTTGCGATGATACTGGTCATAGGGGCAGCGTTGTGTTTCCCGCTAGGAAGCTGGAGTGTACACCCAGATCACCTACGGAGTATACATCCAGATACCCCACAGACCATACGCTTTGGTGCCTGTCAAGTGCTGAGGTGTGGGGATCTAGAGGCCCAAAGACAGTTGAGTGGCGAAAACAAGTACCTGTGCCCAGAAATCTGGAGGGTCGCAGAGAGATCCTGAGCCTGCACCTTGTGAGCAATGGGTGGACCACCCAAATTGGAGGGTGGACCGTTGATGACGGGTGGATCAAGTGACCTAATATATGGAGTAGGAGCAGATGTGTCTGGAAGAGATGCAAGGGGAAGATTTGGAATAGACGTACTGGAAAAGAGCAGTTAAGCAGAAGGGACAACTATGACTACAGAACTCCCAGTGATACAACAGTGGGAACCACTGAATGATCCAGCTTTGGTAACGGTTACCGAGATTGAAGATCTGAGACAAACGTTTGAGATTGAAACAGGGTACGGTGAGAGGAATGCTTGGGTAAAATACACTGTTCATAGGGTATAATATACTGTTAATAGTTTGAACCAAAGCAATTGCTGTGTTTGTGCCACACAGGGAGGCCCACAGCACAGATCATCCCTTTTCCCTTATGGTGGATGAAAGATTCTGTAGGGATGTGGTGTATGATAGCATTATACCAAGAAAAGACCGCCTGGGGAGATGAGACTTGTCATTCACTTTCCTTACTGTGTCCTGCCTTGGAGTCTAGAGACGTTAAAGTGCCACCAGTATTTTCCACAGCAATTGGGAACCATCCGACGTGCCTCTCACGGCAGGGTGTGAAGGCTACCAAACTCGTGGGGGAATTTACCCTATGCACCGACATTCGGAATGTGACCAAGGATGTAAGAGGAGACCACTCGGCGTTACAAGTGCCTCAGGCGGATCTCTGGTGGTATTGTGGAGGGAGGACTTTGCAATCGGTGTTGCCGGCTAACTGGAAAGGTACATGTGGAATAGTACAATTGGCAACACCATTCACCCGAGCATTTGAAAAAGAAACAGGATCCCTGAGCTCAGGCAATAGAGTAAAAAGAAGTTGAGGTGTATCCTTTGATGAACAGATATATCTCTATAGATCCCATTGGAGTCCCTAGAGGGGTCCCAGACGAACACAAAGCAAGCAATCGGAGAGGAGCAGGATTTGAATCTGTCCTTTTCTGGTGGGTAATTATAAACAAAAATGTAGATTGGGTAAATTATATTCACTCTAACCAACCGAGGTTTATTAATTATACCAGAGACACATTAAAAGGAATAGCGGGACAATTGGATGCAACCAGCCGAATGGTATGGGAAAATAGGATCGCCCTGGGCGTGATCTGAGCGGAGAAGGGAGGTGGGTGTGTAATGTTAGGGAATCGGCGCTGTACCTTCATCCCAAAGAATCCAGCTCCAGATGGTAGTATATAACTAAAGCCCTTCAAGGGCTCCCCACTCTCGCTGATGAGTTAGGTGAGAACTCTGGAAGAGACACCTCACGGACAGGTTGGCTGGATTTCTGTTTTGGAAAATGGAAAGGTACGGTGGTATCGATATCGACTGCTCTTATAATAGTAGCAGGAGTTTTAGTGGCTGTAGGATGCTGTGGGCGAGGATTAGTTCAACGATTAATTGAAACTGCCCTAACGAAACGAATGGAAGTAGACCCTCCCCCATAGCCTGGAGGAAGAAGAAAATAAAAACTGGAGAGAATGTAACATCGTGCTGTCGGCCCTAGAGGCCTCACGTGGAACCATGCCCTAGAAATGCAAAAAGCGGTAAGATTATGAAAAAGGGAAGGGGGAAATTGTCAGAAAGGCAGGTGTTGTTTTTGCAACGGAGAACAGCCGTTTCCATCAGAGGTGACACGACAAGGGAATGACCAAGACAAAGAGGCTCCAGCAAAGGCTTGTAGAACATCTCTTATGGCACAGACAGGACACACTGATTGGTACCAGATTAGTGACCAGGAGGGTGGGCAAACATTTAACCAGGGCTGGTGACATTGGGCAATTTCACCAAAGAGGAAAGAAAGAAACTGGTCAGACAATCCCTCTAGGTGTAGCATAAGAAGTGAACAGAGGCAGGGCATCCGGGAAGGATTTGAGGCGCTCCGGAGAGGCTGGGAACCCTGGAGTACCTAACCACCGGGAAAGAGGGGAGGGAAAAGTCGGCCGGGGATTAGGAAATAAAAAGGTGTGTTTCAAGAACCAAAAGTGTGCCCACTTGCTGGGTCACCCGTTCTCGCAGGAATGTTCAAATAAAACGGGCTTCGTGTCGTTCACTGCCTGAGCCGATGTTGGATAAGGAGCGTTTCTCACACGGGCACGTACCGGGGGGTGGTTATGGGGGGGTCGGGGCACGTACCGGGGGGTTATGGTGGGTCGGGGCACGTACCGGGGGGGCGGCGGGGCAGGGGCAGGGTCGGGCCGGGGCCGCCCTGGGCCCGCACTCACCGGGCGCGGACCGGCGCCACCCCGGCAGCCGCCGCCGCCGCCGCCATGCTGCCGCGCGCGGGGATGACGCCAGGGGCCGGGCGGGACACGTGACGGGGGCGCGTGTGCGGGGCGGGTATAAAAGGCCCGGCGGCGGCCAGGCCGCCTCCCAGCGGCGGGCGGGGCCGGGGTTTGTGTGTGCTGGGGCCGGAGCCGGCGGCCGGCCGGGCTCTGGGAGGGCTCGCAGCGCCGCTGGGCTCAGTGTCCGTCCGGCTGTGGGAGGCTCTGAGCGGTCTGCGGGGGCCCAGGGCCCGTGGGCTGGGGGCGGCCCTCAGGAAGGGCCTGGCCGTGGGGGCAGGACGCCCGGGTGAGGGGCTGCCCGTGTGGGGAGGGGAGGGGAGGGGAGGGGAGGCCGGTGTGTGGCCCTGGCACCGGGGGGAGGTGTCGTCCCCTGTTGTGGCTGCTCAGGGCCTGTATTTTGGGGCACCTCCTGAGCTGGACGGCTTTCATGGGCTCGTGTAGTGCTTGGATCGCCAGAGCTGTCCCTTCAGCATCCTTCAGCAGCACTAAAGCAGCTTTGAAGAAAACCAATCCCCAAGAACTGGCTGGGAAAGGCCAAGTCAGGCAAAAAGCAAAGGTTGATTGCAGGGAAGTGGGATATATACACAGGGAGAACTAAGTCAGAAGAAGTTGAGCTGCTTCAATGTCCAAGTTAAACAGGGCACAAGTATTAATGAAAATACCCCTTCAGGGGGGCTGTGGCATCTGGTGGGGGCTGATTCCCGCTGCCCCCCGCGCTCCCTCCCCTCCCACACAGGCACGGAGCGGGGCTGGAGAAACAACTTTTAATAGAAAAACACAAGAGAAAAAGTCCTAACAAAGCCACTCTAAGCCCCCCTCCCTCAAATGCATCTCCTCTTCTAAACACATCCCTCCCCACGCCCCCCCACCCCAAATACACTGCCCGCTACAAATTATAATGGAAAAACATGAGAGAAAAGGCCCTATCGAAGCTACTCTAAGCCCCCCTCCCCCAAACACATCCCCCCATCTCTCAAAATGCATTACCCCACCTCCAAATGCACCCCCTCCCCCAAACACACCACCCCCCCAGATACAGTCCCCTCCCTTAAATCTGCCCCCCACCCCCCTCCCCTAAATACAACCCTCCCCCCACCCCCCAAATGCACCCCCCCTCCGCCCCCCATCATCTCCATCTCCTCACTGGGGAGGTCTCTTCCCCCCCGCCACCCCCGGGCTGCCCGCCACAGCCCTGCGCTTGCTGGGTGGCAGCAACAGGGGGCTCGTCCCCCGCTTCGTCCCCCGCTTCTCCGCCACGGCGGGCTGGGCTGGTGGCAGCTCCATCCCCGCGTCCCCCCACGGCTCCTGGGACTCTGTCCCGTAGAGGGATTCTTCCAGGATGCGGATGGTCTCCAGGGTCTCCTCCACACTGTAGTACTCAAAAGGCACCTTCTGGGGCACTGCAAGGTGTCCGGCCGCGTCCCCGAGGGCTTGGCTGCGAGGGACAGCAGAGGGGCTGCCCGGGATGTCGCTCTCAGAGGGGTTGTAACTGCTCCAGAAGGCGTCCCTCTTTGGGGAGATGATGTCGCGCTCTGAGAGGATGTCCTCTGAGGAGATGTAGATCTTTGGAGAGAAATTGCGCTCTGGGGAGATGTCGCTCTCAGAGGAGACGTTGCGCCCTGAGGAGATGTCGCTCTCAGAGGAGATGTTGTGCCCTGAGGAGATGTCGCTCTCGGAGGAGATGTTGTGCCCTGAGGAGATGTCGCTCTCAGAGGAGATGTTGCGCCCTGAGGAGATGTCACTCTTTGGGGAGATGTTGCACCCTGAGGAGATGTTGCTCTTTGGGGAGATGTCATGCTCTGAGGAGGTGTTGCTCTCAGAGGAGATGTTGCTCTTTGCGTTGATGGTGATACTTGAGGAGATGTCACTGCCCAGGCATGTCTGCATGGGGGAGGCCCTGCTGGAGCTGTTGGTCCCTGAAGAGCATTCCTCGGTGTTGTCAGAGGCAGGGATGGAGGTTGGCAGCTCAGTGGGTGCTGGGGCCACCACTCTCCCCTCTCTGCCGGTGCCACTGGGGTCCCCAGGCGTGGGGACGCTGGTGTCAGTGTCCTGGGCTACCTCCACCACATCCGGGGAGGAACCAAAGAGCCTGAGGGCCTCTTGGAGCAGCATCTCCTCGGTCACCTCAATGTTGGCATCTGGCTTGCCAGGAGCTTCTTTGTGGGAGGCAGCAACGGGTCTGGGGGGGACGCGGGTGCCCATGGGAACGCGGCTGACAGGGGTTGTTCCCACGGTGGTGGCCGTGCCGGAGCTGTTGATGCCTGCAGGCTGTCCCTTGAGGGGCTGGCGGCCGGGGATGGAGTTGAGCAGCAGCGGGGGGTCTGTGGGCACCACTGTGCCCTGGTGGCCGTAGGCTGGGACCTGCATCACTTGGGGCGGTGGGTGTTGTCCCTGGGGGGTGCCAGGGGCTGCCCAGGCCGGGAGGGTCCCGCAGCCCCTGGCGCCCCACAGGGCAGCACCCGGCGGAGCAGCGGCGCCGTGGCCGAGGGTGGCGGTGGCCGGCGCAGGCACGTTGTTCATTGTCCACTCGATGTGGCAGAAGCGCGGGTCGAAGCAGCAGCCGCCGCATGGGGCCCTCTGCAGCCCTGTGTGGGTGGGAGGGAGCCGTGCTGGGCCAGGGGCAGCCTCCAGGGCACCCGCTGAGTCGGCCCCCATGGCCATCAGGGCACTGATGGTGTCAGGGTGGCAGAGGGGACAGGGGTGCCATACCTGGTGGTGGTGCCTGTGGGGCCGCCCCCACTGGGGGTGCCCAGGCTGTGGGGAAGAGCAGCTGCTGCCCGGGCGGTGGGAAGAGGGTGGCTGCGCCTGGAAGAGAGACAGGAGCCACGGCTGGCGGTCACCTCCTGCGCTCTTGGCCCCGAGAGGTGACCCCAGGTATTGGGGAAATTCTCTGGAAATTGGGATTGACTGGGCAGGCGAGGGCAGGGACGCTCAGCCGGGCTTGCTGAGCCCCTGTGCCAAAACTGCCGGGGGGGGAACAGGGGAGGTGGGATGGTGAAGGTGACCATGGAGAGGGGAGGGGGGAGGCTGAAGGTGACCAGGGTTCTTGGACACGCAGGTGTCAGGGTGGCAGAGGGGACAGGGGTGCCATACCTGGTGGTGGGGCCTGTGGGGCCGCCCCCACTGGGGGTGCCCAAGCTGTGGGTGCCATGGGTGCCCATGGCTGCTGCTGCCCAGGTGGTAGGAACAGGGTGGCTGCGCCTGGAAGAGAGAGAGGAGCCATGGCCAGTGGTCACCTCCTGCGCTCTTGGCCCCGAGAGCGTCCCCGGGCTGCGGGTTGGGGTCGGTCCCTGCCTTGGGGGTAGAAGGTTTGCGGGAGCAGAAAAGGTTGAAGGCTCTGGGTGGCCGGGGGGGCGCGGGGGCCGCGCGGTGGGAGCCACAGAGGTGGCAGCGCCATGGTCGGTCCCCTCAGTCTCTCGGCTGCTAAGGACTCTTTGGCGTCTCCAGGATGGAATGTTGGGGCTCCCCGTGCTCCGCCCCCTCCCAACGCCCCCCCCCCCAACAGGCCCCCCAGCTCCTGCTGGGGAGGGAAGGGGCTCAGGGGGGCTGAGGGCCTGCAGTCCCTACGGGCGGCTACCGGGGGCTGTGGGTGCAAGTGCCTTTGGCTGGAGCCTTGGTGCGTTCGCAGAGCTGGGGTGTCCTCGGGGTGAGCGGGGCTCAGGTGGGACGGTCCCACGGCCGGGGGGCCACGCTGGAGGGTCCAGGCTGTGCAGGGGGGTGGGCAGGGCAGGGGTGGAGGGGTCGCACCGTACCCGAGGGAGGGGTGTGATGGTCCAGCCACGATGTGGTTGAGAGTCTGTGGGGGGGACGAGGGGGATGGAAAAGAGAGGCGACGGTGCGGTGGGGGTCGGTGACCCATCGCCCAGCCGGGATGCCGGCACCGAGGAGTTAATCTCTAGGCGCTGAGGAGACACCTCTGTGTCAGGAGCCCTTCTCCTTATGGCAGATTTCATCTTCCCAGACACCAGCTGGGAATCCCCTACTGCCGTGAGGAGCAGGGCCCGGCAATTCCTGCAGTTTGTGGGAGGTGGGAACTTCTTGTCAGCAGCGCTCGGGGGGCCATCGAGGAAAGATGCCCTCCGAGTCTTGGTGGTTGTGAGCGGAGAAGGACGCGGGGGAGATGGGATGGCCTTGGCTGCAGCCATTCTGAAATGGCTGAGTTTCAAATTGTCGGGAAAAGGGTCGGCAGAGTTGCTGCCCTGGATTTTGGGAGCTGAATGCCCCGTTAACCAGGTTGCTGATGCTACCAAAGTGGGAGGTGCTGTTGAGTCTCTGGAGGGACGGGAGGCCTTGCAGAAGGCTCTAGATGGATTGGGGCGTTGGGCAATCGTGAGCGGCGTGAAACTGAAGCAGTGCAAGTGCCGCGTTCTGCAGCTGGGAGGGAGTAAGGGCGGGCCCCAGTGGGAATGGGGAGGGGGCGGCTGGAGAGCAGCCCTGCCGCAAGGGGTCTGGGGGTGGGCAGCAGCTCAAGAGGAGGCAGCAGTGTCCCCTGGCACCAAGAGGGCAAGCGCGTCCTGGGGGGCATCAAACACAGTAGACCCAGCCGGCCAAGGGAGGGGATTGTCCCGCTGTGTTGAGCGCCGGCGCGGCTTCACCTGGAGCACGGTGTGCGGTGCTGGGCCCCACCACTGGAGAAGGATGGGAAGGTCCTCGGCTGCCCCAGAGGAGGGCAAGCAAGCTGGTGAGAGGGCTGGAAGGCATGTCCTCTGAGGAGCGGTTGAGCGCTCGGGGTTGGTCTTGTCTGGAGAGCAGGAGGCTGAGGGGCGAGCTCATGGCTCTCTGAGGAGGGGACGTGGAGAGGGAGGTGCTGAGCTCTTCTCCCGGCATGCAGGGACAGGATGCGTGGAAATGGCTGAAAGCTGCACCAGGGGAGGTTCAGCCTGGACATTAGGAAGCGTTTCTTTACCAAGAGGGCGGTGAAACCCTGGAACAGGCGTCCTGGAGAGGTGGTGGATGTCCCAAGTCTCTCTGTGCCCCTTAAGAACAGGCTTGAACTTGTGGTCAGCCCTGCCGTTTGGGTTCTGGTCTTTCTCTTTTCCTCCTCCTCTGGCGCAGAGCAGCTCCCCGCGGCCCCCGGGAGCTGCGGGCGGTGGCGGTGCAGCTGCTGCAGGGGACAGGAGTTTTGGGGGCAGGAGGGTGCTCGGGGCGGGGGGGTGCGAGGCCGGCGGCGGAGCAGCAGCGGCGCCGGGAGCTGTGCCGGGCCCTGGCGAGGCCATGGGGGCTGCGCTGGCCGGGGCCCGCAGCGGCTCCCCCCGCCCCGGCGTTGTCCCTGGGGCAGGGGCTCAGCCCCCGACCCCGGGGGTGCCCCGACGGGGACCTCCCCCCACCCCTTCTGCGCCCCGGACCCGCAGAGGGGCGGCCACTGCCCAAAGGCGCCCTTGGCTGCGTTGGCCCCGGGCTGTGGAGCTGGGAGGGGGAACGGGCAATAGAGAGATGGAGTTTCCAGGCACTTGTGGCCCCTGCCGTGGTTTATTTGTGTATTTCTTTCCTTATTTCCCCCCCGGCTGGTGTCGGGGCTGCCCAAGGCGCAGGCAGAGAAGGGGAGGAGGGTCCCTGCCTGGCCGGCAGCTCCCCCCTGGCCGTTCTGGGGGTGATTTGGGCTGATTGGGCAGCGCAGGGAGGCAAAGCCGGGCTGCGGAGCCGAGGACAGGGGGGATTGTCCCGAGGCTTTGGGGGCTTTGCCCCGAGCCCTGTCCCCGCGGGAGGGGACGCTGGCCGGGGCCCAGCCCAAGGCCTGGCAGCCCTTGTGGTCGTGTGTGTCCGTCCCCTCCCGCTCCCCCAGGTCTGTCCTTGTCCCGGGGGCTCCGTGCTGCTTTCTGCGTGGGGCCGTGTCCGTGGGTCCTGCGGGGACCCGTCTGTCCTGGCTGCCCCTGGGGCAGGGACAGGGGAGTCGTCGTCATCCCCCCCAGCCACTGCCACCCCACTGGCGGTGACTCGGCCCTGGGGGGGCTCGGTGCCCTTCGGGGTCCCATGTGGGGCTCAGCGGGGCTGGGGCACCTGGTGGGGTTCCCGCTGCCCCCCGCGCTCCCTCCCCTCCCACACAGGCACAGAGCGGGGCTGGAGAAACAACTTTTAATGGAAAAACACAAGAGAAAAGGTCCTATCGAAGCTACTCTAACCCCCTCCCCCCCCCTCAAACGCGCCCCCCTCCCCTAAACACATCCCTCCCCCCAAATACACATCCCGCTGCGACCTTTAATGGAAAAACAGGAGAGAAAAGGTCCTATCGAAGCTACACAAATGCACCCCCTCCCCTAAATCCTCCCCCCCATCTCTCAAAATACACTACCCCCCCTTTAAATATACCTGCCTCCCCTAAACACACCCCCCTCCCCAAATATACTGTGCGCTACAACTTTTAATGGAGAAACATGAGAGAAAAGGCCCTGTCGAAGCTACTTTAACCCCCCCTCCCCTAAACATGGCCCTCTCCCCAGCCCCCCCAAACACACCACCCCCCAGATACAGTCCCCTCCCTTAAATCTGACCCCTACCCCCTTCCTCTAAATACAACCCTCCCCCCACCCCCCAAATGCACCCCCCCTCCGCCCCCCATCATCTCCATCTCCTCGCTGAGGGGGTCTCTTCCCCCCCGCCACCCCCGGGCTGCCCGCCACAGCCCTGCGCTTCTTGGGTGGCAGCAACAGGGGGCTCGTCCCCCGCTTCGTCCCCCGCTTCTCCGCCACGGCGGGCTGGGCAGGTGGCAGCTCCATCCCCGCGTCCCCCCACGGCTCCTGGGACTCCATCCCGGAGAGGAATTCTTCCAGGATGCTGACGGCCCTCCAGGGTCTCCTCCATGTTGTAGTCGAGCGTGTCAGTCAAGCTCCTCGGGCAGCGAGAGGGACGCGACATCGCAGAGGGGGGCGTCTTCGCTGGTGCACCGGGGTCACAGTCCAAGAGCCTCAGGGCCCCCCCTGAGATGACACCTCCTGGGGCACTGCAAGGTGGCCGGCCGAGTCCCCCAGGGGCTTGGCTGTGGGGGACAGCAGAGGGGCTGGTGGGGATGTCGCTCTCGGAGGAGTTGTCCACTGCTCGAGGAGGTGTCACTCTTTAGGGAGATGATGTCGTACTCCGAGATGTCCCTGCGTCTGAGGAAGTGTTCGCCCTTTGGGTAAGAAGGTGGCAGGCTCTTGGGGAGATGTCGCTCTTGGAGGCAGATGTCGCTCTCTGGGGAGACTTTTGGGAAGAAGTGGAGCTCTGGGGAGATGTCGCTCTTGGAGGAGATGTCGCTCTCTGGGGAGCTGATGGTGCTCAAGGAGATGTGGCTGCCCAGGGTGTCTGCGCGGGGGAGGCCCTGCTGGAGCTGTTGGTCTCTGAAGACCATTCCTTGGTGTTGTCAAAGGCAGGGATGGAGGTTGGCAGCTTGGTGGGTGCTGGGGCCACTGCTCTCCCCTCCCTGCCGGTGTCACCGGGGTCCCCAGACGTGGGGACGCTGGTGTCGGGGTCCTGCGCTACCTCCACTGCATCCGGGGAGGAGCCAAGGAGCCAGAGGACCTCTTGGAGGAGCGTCTGCTCGGTCACCTCAACGTTGGCATCCAGGTCTCCAGGAGATTCTATGCGGGGGGCAGCAGTGGGTCTGGGGGGGACGCGTCTGCCTGGGGGGAGGCGGGTGCCCATGCGGCTGGCAGGGGGTATCCCCATGGACATGGCCGTGCCGGAGCTGTTGGTGCCTGGAGGATGTTCCTTGAGGTGCTGGCGGCGGGGAACGGAGGTGAGCAGCAGCGGGGGGTCTGTGGGCACCGCTGTGCCCTGGTGGCCGTAGGCTGGGACCTGCGTCACTTGGGGCGGTGGGTGTTGTCCCTGGGGGGTGCCAGGGGCTGCCCAGGCCGGGAGGGTCCCGCAGCCCCTGGCGCCCCACAGGGCAGCACCCGGCGGAGCAGCGGCGCCATGGCCGAGGGTGGCGGTGGCCGGCGCAGGAACGTTGTTCATCGTCCACTCGATGTGGCAGAAGCGCGGGTCGAAGCAGCAGCCGCATGGGGCCCTCTGCAGCCCTGTGTGGGTGGGAGGGAGCCGTGCTGGGCCAGGGGCAGCCTCCGGGGCACCCGCCGAGCCGGCCCCCATGGCCATCAGGGCACTGATGGTGTCAGGGTGGCAGAGGGGACAGGGGTGCCATACCTGGTGGTGGTGCCTGTGGGGCCGCCCCCACTGGGGGTGCCCAGGCCGTGGGGAAGAGCAGCTGCTGCCCGGGTGGTGGGAACAGGGTGGCTGCGCCTGGAAGAGAGAGAGGAGCCATGGCCGGCGGTCACCTCCTGCGCTCTTGGCCCCGAGAGCTGGCCTCAAGTATTGGGGCAATTCCCTGGAAATTGGGATTGACTGGGCAGGCGAGGGCAGGGACGCTCAGCCGGGCTTGCTGAGCCCCTGTGCCAAAACTGCCGGGGGGGGAACAGGGGAGGTGGGATGGTGAAGGTGACCATGGAGAGGGGAGGGGGGAGGCTGAAGGTGACCAGGGTTCTTGGACACGCAGGTGTCAGGGTGGCAGAGGGGACAGGGGTGCCATACCTGGTGGTGGGGCCTGTGGGGCCGCCCCCACTGGGGGTGCCCAAGCTGTGGGTGCCATGGGTGCCCATGGCTGCTGCTGCCCAGGTGGTAGGAACAGGGTGGCTGCGCCTGGAAGAGAGAGAGGAGCCATGGCCGGCGGTCACCTCCTGCGCTCTTGGCCCCGAGAGCGTCCCCGGGCTGCGGGTCGGGGTCGGTCCCTGCCTTGGGGGTAGAAGGTTTGCGGGAGCAGAAAAGGTTGAAGGCTCTGGGTGGCCGGGGGGGCGCGGGGGCTGCGCGGTGGGAGCCACAGAGGTGGCAGCGCCATGGTCGGTCCCCTCAGTCTCTCAGCTGCTAAGGACTCTTTGGCGTCTCCAGGATGGAATGTTGGGGCTCCCCGTGCTCCGCCCCCTCCCAACGGCCCCCCCCAACGGCCCCCCCAGCTCCTGCTGGGGAGGGAAGGGGCTCAGGGGGGCTGAGGGCCTGCAGTCCCTACGGGCGGCTACCGGGGGCTGTGGGTGCAAGTGCCTTTGGCTGGAGCCTTGGTGCGTTCGCAGAGCTGGGGTGTCCTCGGCGTGAGCGGGGCTCAGTGGGACGGTCCCACGGCCGGGGGGCCACGCTGGAGGGTCCAGGCTGTGCAGGGGGGTGGGCAGGGCAGGGGTGGAGGGGTCGCACCGTACCCGAGGGAGGGGTGTGATGGTCCAGCCACGATGTGGTTGAGAGTCTGTGGGGGGGACGAGGGGGATGGAAAAGAGAGGCGATGGTGCGGTGGGGGTCGGTGACCCATCGCCCAGCCGGGATGCCGGCACCGAGGAGTTAATCTCTAGGCGCTGAGGAGACACCTCTGTGTCAGGAGCCCTTCTCCTTATGGCAGATTTCATCTTCCCAGACACCAGCTGGGAATCCCCTACTGCTGTGAGGAGCAGGGCCCGGCAATTCCTGTAGTTTGTGGGAGGTGGGAACTTCTTGTCAGCAGCGCTCGGGGGGCCATCGAGGAAAGATGCCCTCCGAGTCTTGGTGGTTGTGAGCGGAGAAGGACGCGGGGGAGATGGGATGGCCTTGGCTGCAGCCATCCTGAAATGGCTTGAGTTTCAAATTGTCGGGAAAAGGGTCGGCAGAGTTGCTGCCCTGGATTTTGGGAGCTGAATGCCCCGTTAACCAGGTTGCTGATGCTACCAAAGTGGGAGGTGCTGTTGAGTCTCTGGAGGGACGGGAGGCCTTGCAGAAGGCTCTAGATGGATTGGGGCGTTGGGCAATCGTGAGCGGCGTGAAACTGAAGCAGTGCAAGTGCCGCGTTCTGCAGCTGGGAGGGAGTAAGGGCGGGCCCCAGTGGGAATGGGGAGGGGGCGGCTGGAGAGCAGCCCTGCCGCAAGGGGTCTGGGGGTGGGCAGCAGCTCAAGAGGAGGCAGCAGTGTCCCCTGGCACCAAGAGGGCAAGCGCGTCCTGGGGGGCATCAAACACAGTAGACCCAGCCGGCCAAGGGAGGGGATTGTCCCGCTGTGTTGAGCGCCGGCGCGGCTTCACCTGGAGCACGGTGTGCGGTGCTGGGCCCCACCACTGGAGAAGGATGGGAAGGTCCTCGGCTGCCCCAGAGGAGGGCAAGCAAGCTGGTGAGAGGGCTGGAAGGCATGTCCTCTGAGGAGCGGTTGAGCGCTCGGGGTTGGTCTTGTCTGGAGAGCAGGAGGCTGAGGGGCGAGCTCATGGCTCTCTGAGGAGGGGACGTGGAGAGGGAGGTGCTGAGCTCTTCTCCCGGCATGCAGGGACAGGATGCGTGGAAATGGCTGAAAGCTGCACCAGGGGAGGTTCAGCCCGGACATTAGGAAGCGTTTCTTTACCAAGAGGGCGGTGAAACCCTGGAACAGGCGTCCTGGAGAGGTGGTGGATGTCCCAAGTCTCTCTGTGCCCCTTAAGAACAGGCTTGAACTTGTGGTCAGCCCTGCCCGTTTGGGTTCTGGTCTCTCTCTTTTCCTCCTCCTCTGGCGCAGAGCAGCTCCCCGCGGCCCCCGGGAGCTGCGGGCGGTGGCGGTGCAGCTGCTGCAGGGGACAGGAGTTTTGGGGGCAGGAGGGTGCTCGGGGCGGGGGGGTGCGAGGCCGGCGGCGGAGCAGCAGCGGCGCCGGGAGCTGTGCCGGGCCCTGGCGAGGCCATGGGGGCTGCGCTGGCCGGGGCCCGCAGCGGCTCCCCCCCGCCCCGGCGTTGTCCCTGGGGCAGGGGCTCAGCCCCCGACCCCGGGGGTGCCCCGACGGGGACCTCCCCCCACCCCTTCTGCGCCCCGGACCCGCAGAGGGGCGGCCACTGCCCAAAGGCGCCCTTGGCTGCGTTGGCCCCGGGCTGTGGAGCTGGGAGGGGGAACGGGCAATAGAGAGATGGAGTTTCCAGGCACTTTTGGCCCCTGCCGTGGTTTATTTGTGTATTTCTTTCCTTATTTCCCCCCCGGCTGGTGTCGGGGCTGCCCAAGGCGCAGGCAGAGAAGGGGAGGAGGGTCCCTGCCTGGCCGGCAGCTCCCCCCTGGCCGTTCTGGGGGTGATTTGGGCTGATTGGGCAGCGCAGGGAGGCAAAGCCGGGCTGCGGAGCCGAGGACAGGGGGGATTGTCCCGAGGCTTTGGGGGCTTTGCCCCGAGCCCTGTCCCCGCGGGAGGGGACGCTGGCCGGGGCCCAGCCCAAGGCCTGGCAGCCCTTGTGGTCGTGTGTGTCCGTCCCCTCCCGCTCCCCCAGGTCTGTCCTTGTCCCGGGGGCTCCGTGCTGCTTTCTGCGTGGGGCCGTGTCCGTGGGTCCTGCGGGGACCCGTCTGTCCTGGCTGCCCCTGGGGCAGGGACAGGGGAGTCGTCGTCATCCCCCCCAGCCACTGCCACCCCACTGGCGGTTGACTCGGCCCTGGGGGGGCTCGGTGCCCTTCGGGGTCCCATGTGGGGCTCAGCGGGGCTGGGGCACCTGGTGGGGTTCCCGCTGCCCCCCGCGCTCCCTCCCCTCCCACACAGGCACGGAGCGGGGCTGGAGAAACAACTTTTAATGGAAAAACACAAGAGAAAAGGTCCTATCGAAGCTACTCTAACCCCCCCCCCCCCCCCCTCAAATGCGCCCCCCCTCCCCTAAACACATCCCTCCCCCCAAATACACATCCCGCTGCGACCTTTAATGGAAAAACAGGAGAGAAAAGGTCCTATCGAAGCTACACAAATGCACCCCCCTCCCCCCTAAACATCCCCCCATCTCTCAAAATGCATTACCCCACCTCCAAATGCACCCCCTCCCCCAAACACACCACCCCCCCAGATACAGTCCCCTCCCTTAAATCTGACCCCCACCCCCCTCCCCTAAATACAACCCTCCCCCCACCCCCCAAATGCACCCCCCCTCCGCCCCCCATCATCTCCATCTCCTCGCTGGGGGGGTCTCTTCCCCCCCGCCACCCCCGGGCTGCCCGCCACAGCCCTGCGCTTCTTGGGTGGCAGCAACAGGGGGCTCGTCCCCCGCTTCGTCCCCCGCTTCTGCGCCACGGCGGGCTGGGCTGGTGGCAGCTCCATCCCCGCGTCCCCCACGGCTCCTGGGACTCTGTCCCGTAGAGGGATTCTTCCAGGATGCGGATGGTCTCCAGGGTCTCCTCCACGCTGTAGTACTTGAAAGGCACCTTCTGGGGCACTGCAAGGTGTCCGGCCGCGTCCCCGAGGGCTTGGCTGCGAGGGACAGCAGAGGCGCTGCGTGGGGATGTCGCTCTCGGAGGAGTTGTCACTGCTCGAGGAGGTGTCACTCTTTAGGGAGATGATGTCGTACTCCGAGATGTCCTGCTCTGAGGAAGTGTTGCTCTTTGTGAAGAAGTGGAGCTCTGGGGAGATGTCGCTCTTGGAGGAGATGTCGCTCTCTGGGGAGCTGATGGTGCTCAAGGAGATGTGGCTGCCCAGGGGTGTCTGCGCGGGGGAGGCCCTGCTGGAGCTGTTGGTCTCTGAAGACCATTCCTTGGTGTTGTCAAAGGCAGGGATGGAGGTTGGCAGCTTGGTGGGTGCTGGGGCCACTGCTCTCCCCTCCCTGCCGGTGTCACCGGGGTCCCCAGACGTGGGGACGCTGGTGTCGGGGTCCTGCGCTACCTCCAACTGCATCCGGGGAGGAGCCAAGGAGCCAGAGGACCTCTTGGAGGAGCGTCTGCTCGGTCACCTCAACGTTGGCATCCAGGTCTCCAGGAGATTCTATGCGGGGGCAGCAGTGGGTCTGGGGGGGACGCGTCTGCCTGGGGGGAGGCGGGTGCCCATGCGGCTGGCAGGGGGTATCCCCCTGGACATGGCCGTGCCGGAGCTGTTGGTGCCTGGAGGATGTTCCTTGAGGTGCTGGCGGCGGGGAACGGAGGTGAGCAGCAGCGGGGGGTCTGTGGGCACCGCTGTGCCCTGGTGGCCGTAGGCTGTGAGCTGGGTCACTTGGGGCGGTGGGTGTTGTCCCTGGGGGGTGCCAGGGGCTGCCCAGGCCGGGAGGGTCCCGCAGCCCCTGGCGCCCCACAGGGCAGCACCCGGCGGAGCAGCGGCGCCGTGGCCGAGGGTGGCGGTGGCCGGCGCAGGCACGTTGTTCCCCGTCCACTCGATGTGGCAGAAGCGCGGGTCGAAGCAGCAGCCGCCGCATGGGGCCCTCTGCAGCCCTGTGTGGGTGGGAGGGAGCCGTGCTGGGCCAGGGGCAGCCTCCGGGGCACCCGCCGAGCCGGCCCCCATGGCCATCAGGGCACTGATGGTGTCAGGGTGGCAGAGGGGACAGGGGTGCCATACCTGGTGGTGGTGCCTGTGGGGCTGCCCCCACTGGGGGTGCCCAGGCCGTGGGGAAGAGCAGCTGCTGCCCGGGCGGTGGGAAGAGGGTGGCTGTGCCTGGAAGAGAGACAGGAGCCACGGCTGGCGGTCACCTCCTGCGCTCTTGGCCCCGAGAGGTGACCCCAGGTATTGGGGAAATTCTCTGGAAATTGGGATTGACTGGGCAGGTGAGGGCAGGGACGCTCAGCCGGGCTTGCTGAGCCCCCGAGCCAAAACTGCCGGGGGGGGAACAGGGGAGGTGGGATGGTGAAGGTGACCATGGAGAGGGGAGGGGGGAGGCTGAAGGTGACCAGGGTTCTTGGACACGCAGGTGTCAGGGTGGCAGAGGGGACAGGGGTGCCATACCTGGTGGTGGGACCTGTGGGGCCGCCCCCACTGGGGGTGCCCAGGCCGTGGGGAAGAGCAGCTGCTGCCCGGGCGGTGGGAAGAGGGTGGCTGCGCCTGGAAGAGAGAGAGGAGCCATGGCCGGCGGTCACCTCCTGCGCTCTTGGCCCCGAGAGCGTCCCCGGGCTGCGGGTCGGGGTCGGTCCCTGCCTTGGGGGTAGAAGGTTTGCGGGAGCAGAAAAGGTTGAAGGCTCTGGGTGGCCGGGGGGGGCGCGGGGGCCGCGCGGTGGGAGCCACAGAGGTGGCAGCGCCATGGTGGGTCCCCTCAGTCTCTCGGCTGCTAAGGACTCTTTGGCGTCTCCAGGATGGAATGTTGGGGCTCCCCGTGCTCCGCCCCCTCCCAACGCCCCCCCCCCCCAACAGGCCCCCCAGTTCCTGCTGGGGAGGGAAGGGGCTCAGGGGGGCTGAGGGCCTGCAGTCCCTACGGGCGGCTACCGGGGGCTGTGGGTGCAAGTGCCTTTGGCTGGAGCCTTGGTGCGTTCGCAGAGCTGGGGTGTCCTCGGGGTGAGCGGGGCTCGGTGGGACGGTCCCACGGCCGGGGGGCCACGCTGGAGGGTCCAGGCTGTGCAGGGGGGGGGGCAGGGCAGGGGTGGAGGGGTCGCACCGTACCCGAGGGAGGGGTGTGATGGTCCAGCCACGATGTGGTTGAGAGTCTGTGGGGGGGACGAGGGGGATGGAAAAGAGAGGCGATGGTGCGGTGGGGGTCGGTGACCCATCGCCCAGCCGGGATGCCGGCACCGAGGAGTTAATCTCTAGGCGCTGAGGAGACACCTCTGTGTCAGGAGCCCTTCTCCTTATGGCAGATTTCATCTTCCCAGACACCAGCTGGGAATCCCCTACTGCTGTGAGGAGCAGGGCCCGGCAATTCCTGCAGTTTGTGGGAGGTGGGAACTTCTTGTCAGCAGCGCTCGGGGGGCCATCGAGGAAAGATGCCCTCCGAGTCTTGGTGGTTGTGAGCGGAGAAGGACGCGGGGGAGATGGGATGGCCTTGGCTGCAGCCATCCTGAAATGGTTGAGTTTCAAATTGTCGGGAAAAGGGTCGGCAGAGTTGCTGCCCTGGATTTTGGGAGCTGAATGCCCCGTTAACCAGGTTGCTGATGCTACCAAAGTGGGAGGTGCTGTTGAGTCTCTGGAGGGACGGGAGGCCTTGCAGAAGGCTCTAGATGGATTGGGGCGTTGGGCAATCGTGAGCGGCGTGAAACTGAAGCAGTGCAAGTGCCGCGTTCTGCAGCTGGGAGGGAGTAAGGGCGGGCCCCAGTGGGAATGGGGAGGGGGCGGCTGGAGAGCAGCCCTGCCGCAAGGGGTCTGGGGGTGGGCAGCAGCTCAAGAGGAGGCAGCAGTGTCCCCTGGCACCAAGAGGGCAAGCGCGTCCTGGGGGGCATCAAACACAGTAGACCCAGCCGGCCAAGGGAGGGGATTGTCCCGCTGTGTTGAGCGCCGGCACGGCTTCACCTGGAGCACGGTGTGCGGTGCTGGGCCCCACCACTGGAGAAGGATGGGAAGGTCCTCGGCTGCCCCAGAGGAGGGCAAGCAAGCTGGTGAGAGGGCTGGAAGGCATGTCCTCTGAGGAGCGGTTGAGCGCTCGGGGTTGGTCTTGTCTGGAGAGCAGGAGGCTGAGGGGCGAGCTCATGGCTCTCTGAGGAGGGGACGTGGAGAGGGAGGTGCTGAGCTCTTCTCCCGGCATGCAGGGACAGGATGCGTGGAAATGGCTGAAAGCTGCACCAGGGGAGGTTCAGCCTGGACATTAGGAAGCGTTTCTTTACCAAGAGGGCGGTGAAACCCTGGAACAGGCGTCCTGGAGAGGTGGTGGATGTCCCAAGTCTCTCTGTGCCCCTTAAGAACAGGCTTGAACTTGTGGTCAGCCCTGCCGTTTGGGTTCTGGTCTCTCTCTTTTCCTCCTCCTCTGGCGCAGAGCAGCTCCCCGCGGCCCCCGGGAGCTGCGGGCGGTGGCGGTGCAGCTGCTGCAGGGGACAGGAGTTTTGGGGGCAGGAGGGTGCTCGGGGCGGGGGGGTGCGAGGCCGGCGGCGGAGCAGCAGCGGCGCCGGGAGCTGTGCCGGGCCCTGGCGAGGCCATGGGGGCTGCGCTGGCCGGGGCCCGCAGCGGCTCCCCCCGCCCCGGCGTTGTCCCTGGGGCAGGGGCTCAGCCCCCGACCCCGGGGGTGCCCCGACGGGGACCTCCCCCCACCCCTTCTGCGCCCCGGACCCGCAGAGGGGTGGCCACTGCCCAAAGGCGCCCTTGGCTGCGTTGGCCCCGGGCTGTGGAGCTGGGAGGGGGAACAGGCAATAGAGAGATGGAGTTTCCAGGCACTTTTGGCCCCTGCCGTGGTTTATTTGTGTATTTCTTTCCTTATTTCCCCCCCGGCTGGTGTCGGGGCTGCCCAAGGCGCAGGCAGAGAAGGGGAGGAGGGTCCCTGCCTGGCCGGCAGCTCCCCCCTGGCCGTTCTGGGGGTGATTTGGGCTGATTGGGCAGCGCAGGGAGGCAAAGCCGGGCTGCGGAGCCGAGGACGGGGGGGGATTGTCCCGAGGCTTTGGGGGCTTTGCCCCGAGCCCTGTCCCCGCGGGAGGGGACGCTGGCCGGGGCCCAGCCCAAGGCCTGGCAGCCCCTGTGGTCATGTGTGTCCGTCCCCTCCCGCTCCCCCAGGTCTGTCCTTGTCCCGGGGGCTCCGTGCTGCTTTCTGCGTGGGGCCGTGTCCGTGGGTCCTGCGGGGACCCGTCTGTCCTGGCTGCCCCTGGGGCAGGGGACAGGGGAGTCGTCGTCATCCCCCCCAGCCACTGCCACCCCACTGGCGGTGACTCGGCCCTGGGGGGGCTCGGTGCCCTTCGGGGTCCCATGTGGGGCTCAGCGGGGCTGGGGCAGCTGGTGGGGGCCGATTCCCGCTGCCCCCCGCGCTCCCTCCCCTCCCACACAGGCACGGAGCGGGGCTGGAGAAACAACTTTTAATGGAAAAACACAAGAGAAAAGGTCCTATCGAAGCTACTCTAACCCCCTCCCCCCCCCCTCAAACGCGCCCCCCTCCCCTAAACACATCCCTCCCCCCAAATACACATCCCGCTGCAACCTTTAATGGAAAAAAATGAGAGAAAAGGTCCTATCGAAGCTACTCCAACCCTCCCCCCTCAAATGCACCCCCTCCCCTAAATCCTCCCCCCCATCTCTCAAAATACACTACCCCCCCTTTAAATATACCTGCCTCCCCTAAACACACCCCCTCCCCAAATACACTGCGCGCTACAACTTTTAATGGAGAAACATGAGAGAAAAGGCCCTGTCGAAGCTACTTTAACCCCCCCTCCCCTAAACATGGCCCTCTCCCCAGCCCCCCCAAACACACCACCCCCCAGATACAGTCCCCTCCCTTAAATCTGACCCCCACCCCCTTCCCCTAAATACAACCCTCCCCCCACCCCCCAAATGCACCCCCCCTCCGCCCCCCATCATCTCCATCTCCTCGCTGGGGGGGTCTCTTCCCCCCCGCCACCCCCGGGCTGCCCGCCACAGCCCTGCGCTTCTTGGGTGGCAGCAACAGGGGGCTCGTCCCCCGCTTCGTCCCCCGCTTCTCCGCCACGGTGGGCTGGGCTGGCGGCAGCTCCATCCCCGCGTCCCCCCACGGCTCCTGGGACTCCATCCCGGAGAGGAATTCTTCCAGGATGCTGACGGCCTCCAGGGTCTCCTCCATGTTGTAGTCGAGCGTCAGCAGCTCCTCGGGCAGCGAGAGGGACGCGACATCGCAGAGGGGGGCGTCTTCGCTGGTGCCACCGGGGTCACAGTCCAAGAGCCTCAGGGCCCCCCTGAGAGACACCTCCTGGGGCACTGCAAGGTGGCCGGCCGAGTCCCCAGGGGCTTGGCTGTGGGGGACAGCAGAGGGGCTGGTGGGGATGTCGCTCTCGGAGGAGTTGTCACTGCTCGAGGAGGTGTCACTCTTTAGGGAGATGATGTCGTACTCCGAGATGTCC
The DNA here is from genome assembly GCA_947846985.1 of Fratercula arctica. Classification (NCBI taxonomy): domain Eukaryota; kingdom Metazoa; phylum Chordata; class Aves; order Charadriiformes; family Alcidae; genus Fratercula; species Fratercula arctica. The sequence continues at coordinate 3,000,095 of CANTUZ010000022.1, read as the reverse complement.
TGCTCTGAGGAAGTGTTGCCCTTTGTGAAGAAGTGGAGCTCTGGGGAGATGTCGCTCTTGGAGGAGATGTCGCTCTCTGGGGAGCTGATGGTGCTCAAGGAGATGTGGCTGCCCAGGGGTGTCTGCGCGGGGGAGGCCCTGCTGGAGCTGTTGGTCTCTGAAGACCATTCCTCGGTGTTGTCAAAAGCAGGGATGGAGGTTGGCAGCTTGGTGGGTGCTGGGGCCACTGCTCTCCCCTCCCTGCCGGTGTCACCGGGGTCCCCAGGCGTGGGGACGCTGGTGTCGGGGTCCTGCGCTACCTCCACTGCATCCGGGGAGGAACCAAGGAGCCAGAGGACCTCTTGGAGGAGCGTCTGCTCGGTCACCTCAACGTTGGCATCCAGGTCTCCAGGAGATTCTATGTGGGGGGCAGCAGTGGGTCTGGGGGGGACGCGTCTGCCTGGGGGGAGGCGGGTGCCCATGCGGCTGGCAGGGGGTATCCCCATGGACATGGCCGTGCCGGAGCTGTTGGTGCCTGGAGGATGTTCCTTGAGGTGCTGGCGGCGGGGAACGGAGGTGAGCAGCAGCGGGGGGTCTGCAGGCACCGCTGTGCCCTGGTGGCCGTAGGCTGGGACCTGCGTCACTTGGGGCGGTGGGTGTTGTCCCTGGGGGGTGCCAGGGGCTGCCCAGGCCGGGAGGGTCCCGCAGCCCCTGGCGCCCCACAGGGCAGCACCCGGCGGAGCAGCGGCGCCGTGGCCGAGGGTGGCGGTGGCCGGCGCAGGAACGTTGTTCCCCGTCCACTCGATGTGGCAGAAGCGCGGGTCGAAGCAGCAGCCGCATGGGGCCCTCTGCAGCCCTGTGTGGGTGGGAGGGAGCCGTGCTGGGCCAGGGGCAGCCTCCGGGGCACCCGCTGAGCCAGCCCCCATGGCCATCAGGGCACTGATGGTGTCAGGGTGGCAGAGGGGACAGGGGTGCCATACCTGGTGGTGGTGCCTGTGGGGCCGCCCCCACTGGGGGTGCCCAGGCTGTGGGGAAGAGCAGCTGCTGCCCGGGCGGTGGGAACAGGGTGGCTGCGCCTGGAAGAGAGAGAGGAGCCATGGCCGGTGGTCACCTCCTGCGCTCTTGGCCCCGAGAGGTGACCCCGGGTATTGGGGAAATTCTCTGGAAATTGGGATTGACTGGGCAGGCGAGGGCAGGGACGCTCAGCCGGGCTTGCTGAGCCCCCGAGCCAAAACTGCCGGGGGGGGAACAGGGGAGGTGGGATGGTGAAGGTGACCATGGAGAGGGGAGGGGAGAGGCTGAAGGTGACCAGGGTTCTTGGACACGCAGGTGTCAGGGTGGCAGAGGGGACAGGGGTGCCATACCTGGTGGTGGGGCCTGTGGGGCCGCCCCCACTGGGGGTGCCCAGGCCGTGGGGAAGAGCAGCTGCTGCCCGGGCGGTGGGAACAGGGTGGCTGCGCCTGGAAGAGAGAGAGGAGCCATGGCCGGCGGTCACCTCCTGCGCTCTTGGCCCCGAGAGCGTCCCCGGGCTGCGGGTCGGGGTCGGTCCCTGCCTTGGGGGTAGAAGGTTTGCGGGAGCAGAAAAGGTTGAAGGCTCTGGGTGGCCGGGGGGGCGCGGGGGCCGCGCGGTGGGAGCCACAGAGGTGGCAGCGCCATGGTGGGTCCCCTCAGTCTCTCGGCTGCTAAGGACTCTTTGGCGTCTCCAGGATGGAATGTTGGGGCTCCCCGTGCTCCGCCCCCTCCCAACGGCCCCCCCCAACGGCCCCCCAGCTCCTGCTGGGGAGGGAAGGGGCTCAGGGGGGCTGGGTGTCCCCGGCCCCTACCAGGGGCTCTGTGTGCAAGTGCTTTTTGCTTTAAACAGTAGTTTTCAGGGGGCGAAAAGAACAAGTTGATTCAGCCGAGCTTTGTGGGGATGAAGCTGCATCCGCAGCCGCCTTGTGCCACACGGCAAATGCCTCTGGGCCTGTTGCATGAAGGGCAGATCCTCACATGATGTCAGCCAGTTCCACTGCCATCAGACTTAGCCTGGCTTAAGACTTCAGCTATTTCACCCTTTGGCACACACGTCGTATTTTCAGGGCAGAGTCATTTTCTTTACAGTCCCGGAGGCTTAACTTGTCTCCTGGAGGCCGGTTCAACACAGCATCCCTAAAACTTTCCCTAAGACGTGTCAGAGAGAGAGTAGCCCAGCAGGGCACACAACTGCACAGCAAGAGCCTGAACCTACAGCCCAAAAGCAGACATGGAGTGTGCTCAGAGAACCCTGCTCCTGGTTAGCGTCTCCTTCAAATGAGATTTCCTGAATGAACCTCAATGGCTTTGAAATGTTGAGTTCTTACAGCTATAGGCAGCTCTTCCCAGTGCTAACCAAGTGGATGTGGATGAGCAAAACCAGAGGAGGCCGTGGCCATGCTCTATTTCTGCTAATCTCTGTTTCCGTGGGATGGGAAATAGCAGCTGGCTGCTCCAGCTCTCCTTTTAGCTGCCTTTGAGCTTGCAAAGTCCTTTCAAGCCAGTGCCTGAGGACTCGTAGGTGTGGAGAGAAAGAGTTTCCCGGAAAATGCTCAGCTCTCCTAACCTGGGCATGGGGACCGCTTCCTGCTGGGCGTCTGCACGGGCCCGGCAGGGTGGGACCGTGCGGGCAGAGCACGGAGGGACGTGATGCTGAAAGCCTGAGCCATCCCACCGCTGCGCTCTCCTCTCTCGGTTCCTACGAGTGTCCTGGGATGAACAGCGTGTCATGAGAGAGGTCAGCTACTCTCGCTTTGCAGCGGGCACGGGACGAGCTGCTGAAGCAGCTACAGGGACTGAGCCAGCTCTTTATGGCAACTTCAAGCTCAGTTAAAACCTCGAAGGGAAGCCCTGGTTAACCCTTGCTGCTTCCTCACAACCTCTCTAACTGATGGGAAAGCGTCATCGCCCTCTCTCTGGAGGCTGCACGCAGGCACAGTGACTTTGTGGGGCTCCACGATGTCCCTTCCCAGCAGTTCAAATGGAATTCCAGGCTTTATTACCTTCTTCTAATCCAATCGTCCACGTTTTGGCTCACCATCAGTGTCTCCAGATAGCCTCTCCCCATGCAGGAAGGCGGCCGCTCGTTAGTTTTCTGAGGTAGGTGTTCTAATAAGCCAACTGGAATGTACCTGCAATGAAAGGCAAGGGCGCTGTGTGCTACTGTTCAAGGGACAGGGGCTTGCTGGGGTAAAGCTCCTTGGAGAGGTTGTTCCTCACCAGCGACTTCCCCTGCCACTGCTTGGCCAGGTCCGTGTTGACGATGTTCTGGTAGCCGTCCCCGAGGTGGGCCTGGGCAAAGCGGCAAGTGACGCCATAAATGCACTTACTGAAGGTTTCGAAGTTCACGGAACTGCGCCCCAGCTCAGCCAGCTTCGTGTCCATGTACTCACCGACGTCATGAAGAGTCCCTTTTCTGCAAGGCTTGAGCTGCTCTGGGTCTTACCTGCATTCCCTGAGTAGCCAGAGGGCTGCTGTTGAGCAGCTCCCAGGAGGCGCTTCCCTGTGCAAGGAGGCAGAAAGTCTTGACCCCAACCCTTTTTGTCTCCCAGGGAGGGGGCTGTGCTGGGATGACTCGGTCCAACAAGTTGGAACAGATGGTCCGAGGGATGAACTCGATGCCCCTTTTCGGTAGGTGTTTCTGTTGTTTGGCCACGTGGACTGAAAGTGCCGCATGTTTGACCCCCTAGGACACTCCAGGACCCCCCACAGGATGTCCACAGGCCCCCTCCCCCCCGGCCCCTCCGGGATGCGGTCTGAACAAAACAAATCATTTCCTTTTTATCTTTATCCCTTGTACAAGAAGAATCATCCCAAAAACTCAACATTCTCCCCTAAAGGACTGTCTGGGGGAATGTTCCCGGGGTCTTTCTTATTATCCCCTTTTTCATCCCAAGGCCCAGAATTCTTCATTTCCCGTTCTAAACAGAGACTTTTTACACCTCTTCCTTCCGCTTCGTCCTTCTCCGGCTGCGCCCCTCCCGGGACCACAGAACCGCGGACCCGGACTCCGCACTCGCTTCGTACCGCAGTACGTCTCAGTCACTCGCACGCACCAAGTCTCTTAGAACGTCCCCGACCCCCAAGGTAATACTTTAACAGTCCGATTTTTCTTACCTTGGTCCGTGCATCTCTGTGCCTACTGCATTAAGTTCATTTTTCCCCCTTTGTGTTTCGTATGGTCCGCCGCTTAACGAAGTCTCGGGATCCTAGTTGATTCCCTTCAGAGCCCCAGGTGACGATACACGAGACTGTTGAAATCAATGGGATGCATCTTCCCATCCTTTGGCGACAAGGAACCCCAGAGGGGATGATTTGGATCCCAGATGAGCCCCCAAATTGTGAGAAACGCTCCTTATCCAACATCGGCTCAGGCAGTGAACGACTCGAAGCCCGTTTTATTTGAACATTCCTGCGAGAACGGGTGACCCAGCAAGTGGGCACACTTTTGGTTCTTGAAACACACCTTTTTATTTCCTAATCCCCGGCTGAATTTTCCCTCCCCTCTTTCCCGGTGGTTAGGTACTCCAGGGTTCCCAGCCTCTCCGGAGCGCCTCAAATCCTTCCCGGATGCCCTGCCTCTGTTCACTTCTTATGCTACACCTAGAGGGATTGTCTGACCAGTTTCTTTCTTTCCTCTTTGGTGAAATTGCCCAATGTCACCAGCCCTGGTTAAATGTTTGCCCACCCTCCTGGTCACTAATCTGGTACCAATCAGTGTGTCCTGTCTGTGCCATAAGAGATGTTCTACAAGCCTTTGCTGGAGCCTCTTTGTCTTGGTCATTCCCTTGTCGTGTCACCTCTGATGGAAACGGCTGTTCTCCGTTGCAAAAACACCACCTGCCTTTCTTACATGTTCAACCCGACAAAACATTTTCTGCTTTTAAAGGCAATTCCATTTAATTTCTTGAAGATATAAATTTAATTGAAAAGTTAACAGAATTTCACATCTTGCTCTTAAGACACACTACAGAATGTGTTCCTGCCGTACCGGTGTTACCTGAAATAAAAGCTCTCGAAACCAAAAGTAGTTTAGAGAGGAGATACCACTTTATGCCACATCGGGTGCTAGGGGGGAAAGCCACAAGTCTAGCACACCTTACCGGGGATATTCACCCATTATTTATACACAAAATAGTCTCGTAATTCCACCTACCTAATACCTAACTCCACCTAGGCCTACATATTCATTAGGATGGCCGAATAGCCTTTTTGCACGTGCGTATCAAATTTTGCTCCGTCAGCAAAACTCTTCTGCGCAAGCCTGAGGGTCTCAGTGGTCGTTTGGCTAAGGAGACCCTTCCTCACATTGTCCTTTTAGTGTATTGAGTCATCTCAGGACAGTAAAAGTTTACTGTAAGTTTGCCAACTTCTTGAAGGTAATAAGGATGTTTTTTGAAGTAGCTACAACTCTAATTGGTACAGGAGTGCGTACTTGAGGTATAAAAGAACCTTGAAGTGCTTAACTACTTGTTACCCCATCCTCGGTGATGAGCTACTTCTGGCTGTCTCCTCATTATCGCTATCTGTAACATCAGCTCAGTGACTTAACTGGTTTTTGACACAGTAAGAAGGTCAGTAATTAGCTATTTTCTCACGCAGTAAGAAGATTAGTAAGAAACAATCATTTTAGAAGCAAAGCAGAGGCCTGTCTTTGGTAACACCGGGGCAGTTGTCCCACCTAACGCGCACGGCCTCGCTGGCCTCTCGGTCGCCAGCTCATGGCACCAAGTCCCGCAGGGAGGAATATTCACCTCCGATCGTGAAACGGGTCTCGCTCTACTGCTTCTCTCCACAGGAGGGCAGAATATGGACACATAATTGCAGGGCGAAGGCGACTCTCCTGTCCCCAGTCTGCTCACTCCAGCATTTCTGAAAGTCAAGCAAAAAAAATTAGGAGTGCCAAATTTGTTATCTGCACCTCTAAAATCAACCCAGGTTTGATATCGTCCTTTCTAATGAGAACGATTATATGGGGCAGCTAAAGGTCCTCCCATCCACAAGCTCTGGTTTTCTTTCAGGAGGAGCTGCCGCACACCCCAGGCTGGAGAAGGAGGTGTCACCTCTCCTGCCACTGCCATTGTGTGGTGTCACCTCCTGCCACTGCCGTCGTGCCTGGAGCTGTCTTAAGGTGGCTGCCTCCATCACCTCCGGGCGTGCAGAAGGAGGGGATCCCACCTGCTCTGTCTCTGACCACCATCGGCATGGTGGCCCTGAAATGAAGCCTTGCCCGGATTCTCCCATAGGATGTGCTCCCAGAGCTGGCGCGGTGGTGGAGGCCCTGTACCCTGTAATTCCAAGCATGAACTTAATCGCCTCCCGAGAAGAGGTGGACAGTCAGGAAGCTGTGACCTGTTGCTGCCCAGCAGCACTTCACCTTTCTCTCTTACCCCTCCTTGGCCGAGGCCTTGCAAGATGCAGGCATTTGTCTTTGCCAAGATTCAGCCATATTTTTCTGCCAGAGGTCTTCTAGCAAGAAGCTTGGGTCACCTTGCAAGCCAGCAAGCCCAAGGAGGCTAGTAGGGTTGAGCTCTGGGAAGGCAAGGAGAAGACAGACACAGCCTCATGCCTAAATCCAGACTATTTTAAATTCAGAGGCTACTGTCTTATGTTAATTAACAAAAATATGCATAGCAATCAGTGCGAAAGCACTTCAGGCCATTCCCATAGGTAGCTAGCGGCCTCCCTTTTGAGCTGAGACCTTGTTGCTCTCAGTGCACTGGTTTCTTCTCGAAGTGCCCCTTGCCCAGTGCTGTTCCACTGGAGACTTCTGGACCTCAAACACCTGAAAGGCCCATTCACTGCCCCAGGGCTCGGGGCTGTTTGGTTCTGCACTGAGGTCTGGTCCCTGCTCCTCCAGCCGCACGCGCAGGGTGTTTCCCCAGGTGAGGGAACCTCCCCGTCTTCCAGGAAATCATTACAACAGCAACCAGGAGAAGTCCCTGCATGGGGTTCATCACACACAGTATTTCTGCAACTGAGGCCTCGCAGTCGGGGATGGAAATACCCCCGTGCACCAAGATAGAACAGGGCTCTGAAAAGAGGATGTGGGGATGGCAGAAGCGATAGCATCTCTCTCTGCCAGCGAAGAAGTGGCTGTGGCTGTCAGACAGAGCAACTTGTGACTATGAGCAAGGCCCCTCTCCCAGGCGCACGGAGCTACGCTGGCAGCGCTTGGGCACTGGGGCAGGAGTTGCCACCATTGCTCCACTGAGCTCTTCTGAGAGGGCAGGAGAGAGCACGGGAAGGGGCCCATCCAGCCTCCGTCGGTGAGACGCTGGCGGTGGAGTCATCTCTGGCGTGTAACGGGGCCACCCAGGGAGCGGTCAGAGCCAAACCAAGGTGGCCCTTCCTTGCTTAAGCTGCTTGGGAGGGAAGCGAAGGTCGCTGCAGAGTCCCAGCGCTGCATCTTTTAATGAAAAGAGCCCTCTCCCACTGGAATGACTCCCTTGCCATGGGATGCTTGGTCTCTCTCTTCCATAGCACTTGCCAAGCCAGCCTCAGCGCAGGGGAACGTGCTGCAGCAGTCTCAGCCCGCCCAGGCCAACGTCTGCCTGCCTTCTGCTGGCAGCGGCCATGGTGCTCGCTGTCTCTCTCACAAAGTTTTAAAGCCCTGCTTTGAGGCAAGCTGAGAGTCCAACCACTTTCTTTGGCGGTGGTTTATTAGGTAGGTTTAAACATATTTTTTAAAAAAAACCACTGCTTTGCACATCGTAGGGCAATTTTTACATTGGTCCTTGGTTCTTCCAGCTGAAGTAGTTTGAACCTATTTATAAGGTCCGGGGAGACCTTCCAGGCCCTTCCAGTCCCTAAAGGGGCCTACAAGGAAGCTGGGGAGGGGCTGTTTGCAAGGGCACGTAGCGACAGGACGAGGGGCAATGGTTTAAACTAGAGCAGGGCAGGTTTAGATCAGACATGAGGAAGAAGTTCTTCACACTGAGGGTGGTGAGACACTGGCCCAGGTTGCCCAGAGAGGGGGTGGAGGCCCCATCCCTGGAGACATCCAAGGCCAGGCTGGATGAGGCTCTGAGCAACCTGATCTGGTTAAAGATGTCCCTGCTCACTGCAGGGGGTGGGACTGGATGGGCTTTAGAGGTCCCTTCCAACCCAACACATTCTGTGATTCTGTGAACCTGACTTTAAGGAAAACTCTGGTCTTCGTAAGTAAACTGGGGTCCAGCCACTATCCCCCAGAAGTATTTGGTAACTTGCAAGACTTTCTACAGCAAAATCAGAAGCCAACAGCCTCCACCACCAAAACCAGGGAAGCAAACAGCAGGCTAAATCCTTCTCCTACATCACCCCATAAGCAAGGGCACCAGCTCCTCCGCTCAAGCCGTGGGCTCCCCTCCGCAGCAGCACACGCGCAGGGGCACACAGAGACGCACAGAGGAGCCATGGAAACTGCGCTCCTGCGAGAGGAAAGGCAGCAGTTCCCTTATCACGATGAGCAGGGAAGGCTGTCCCGATTTCCCATGTTATGTTTTGTGCAAAGGCTTCTTCTACAGCACAGGCACACTGCTAGAACTGTCACCCGTGCTGCCCCACACCCGCATCTGTTCCTGAGTCCACCTGCTCCAGGAAACCCTGGAAAACAACCCCTGCCTGTTCGCTGGGGCTTCTCTGAACCATGGTTTTCGTCCACCTGGCCGGTCCAGCTGCCTGCTCCGCCCCAGCAGAGGAACCATCTGCAGCTGCCAGTCCAGGCAGGCAGCTTCCATCTGCTGAAGGAAAGGATTTAACCCTTCTGGGGCCGCACTGGGCTTACAACGCTTGGATTTTACACTCTGGGCTGAGCTCCTTCACCTCTGCTGCCCATGCAACGGAACGCCTTCATTTTGTATCCACTTCTGCAATTACAGGGGCCTCAGCTTTGGTCTTCCTTGTAAGTTGCTCATCGCTCCCAAATGAAATTTAACGGTTTAATTTAATTTAAACGTTTAATTTCCTAAATTTGCTGATTAAAACCAAATCCCTTCATCTTCAGGCCATATCCACACGAAACCTCTCTAGCATTCTCCCTGACCAGCTCAGCAGCCAGCAGTGCTGCTAAAAAGGCTGATTTGTGTTAGCCAGTGTCCGTTTGCACCTCGTGGTCGGTAGACGAAAAGCTGGACATGAGCCAACAATGCGCAGTCAGAGCCCAGAGGCCAATGGCATCCTGGGCTGCATCCCCAGCAGCGTGGGCAGCAGGGCCAGGGGGGGATTCTGCCCCTCTGCTCCGCTCGGGGAGACCCCCCTGCAGCGCTGCCTCCAGCTCTGGAGCCCTCAGCACAAGAAGGATACGGAGCTGTTGGAGCGGGGCCAGAGGAGGCCCCGGAGATGCTGGGGGGGCTGGAGCCCCTCTGCTGTGGGGACAGGCTGAGAGAGCTGGGGGGGTTCAGCCTGGAGAAGAGAAGGCTCCGGGGAGACCTTCCAGCCCCTGCCAGGCCCTAAAGGGGCTCCAGGAAAGCTGGGGAGGGGCTGTTTGCAAGGGCACGTAGCGACAGGACGAGGGGCAATGGTTTAAACTAGAGCAGGGCAGGTTTAGATCAGACATTAGGAAGAAGTTCTTTACACTGAGGGTGGTGAGACACTGGCCCAGGTTGCCCAGAGAGGGGGTGGAGGCCCCATCCCTGGAGACATCCAAGGCCAGGCTGGATGAGGCTCTGAGCAACCTGATCTAGTTAAAGCTGTCCCTGCTCACTGCAGGGGGTGGGACTGGATGGGCTTTAGAGGTCCCTTCCAACCCAACACATTCTGTGATTCTACAATTCTACGATTCTAATAATTGCCAATTAATCAGGCATACATAGATACTGCCAATTAGGTTGGTTTCCAGCTGGTCACTGTCGAACAGGCTTGTACAGGTAGCACGCATTGAATGATAATAAGCAGAATAATTAAAATAGATGTGTAGACTCTAAAGCAACAGTGAAAAGGGTATGCTTGGGTAAGCAACCTTTATTTCTGTCATTGAGAAACATGTTTCCTGCCTTCTTGAAGGGAACCCCATAGGGGAGGACCTCAGTTTCCCCTGCAGCCACTGTACTGGTGTATGACATGCTGCTTCTCCCCTGTGCCAGCCCACCCCTCAGTAGGACCACAGTGACAGACTGACCTTCCTTTCTGCTGCTCTTGCTGGGGATGGAAAGGTTTCACCCCATTTACAGCCCTAAAGTTTACCCTCAGAATTAGCCACTTTGGACAAATGCAACCACGATTTGTGTCATTACAAGATGGCCAATGTTTTGCAATGGCCGAATGCCGTATAGGCATGAATGGCTTCCATGGGGATGAGCCCATGCTCCAGTCCCTTGGCGGGCCGGTTGAGTGTCACTGCAGGCACAAAGAAGGCGGCCGGACGGTGTGGTTGGGGCGGCGAGGCTGCCTTTGGGCAGCGCTGGGAGGCCAGATGGGCTCAGCCCAATCATCATTCTGTGCTGGTGGGGTCTTGGGCTGTCCCAGCCATAAGGAGCCTCCTGGAGGGAGGCAGAAGCCCAGACTGGCGTCTCAGTGAGGACCTCAAGGTTCAGATGGAGGTTTGGAGCTGGCCCTCCTTTCTAGCTCGGTAGGTGCTTGGCCCACCGCGGCTTTCCTTTCCCCAGGCATGCTGTTCTGGACGGGGAGGAGCGCTGCTCCAGGCGCAGGGTGCAGCTCTCGGCTGTGCAGGAGACGGGCACAGGAGAAGGGGCTGCGAGCGCGGGAGCCTGCGGGGAAGCCCTCGGGGTGCCAAGGGCCCAGCTGTTGAAGAGGAGGTCGGAGAGGAAGGTGAGCTGAAGCGGTCAGTCTGAGGCATGGACAAGAGGCACGGGCAGCAGTCACAGCCAGCGAGACGGACAAGTGTTACGAACCGCTGTGGTCCTGCTAAGCAAGGGATGTCTCTTATCCACACCAAATGGGCTTCAACCGGCATGACCCGGTGGTGGCGAGAAGGGCTCCCCAGCATAGAGAGTCCCCTTCATTTCTCCAGTGACACCATTCCAGAGGAGCAGCTGTGTGAGCGCTGGCTCTCAGCCGTGCTGTCTGCACGCTGTGCCACCAGACGGCCACGAAGCATTTTTACAGGACTGACATCATGACACAGCATGTTTGGCAAAGGCTCTAGCGTTTCCCACTCCTTCCTTGCATGGATGGATTACCTGCCCATGCTTTAACCTTGGAGGCTGGGGACATCCGCAGAGTCCAGGGCACACCTGTGACCTCCTGCAGGCCAGGGAGCAGCCACTGGTCACAGAGGTCCTGAGGCCAAAGCAAGCCAGAAAAGCAGCAAGAATGATCATAGAATCATTGAATCATAGGGTTGGCAGGGACCTCTGGAGATCATCTCCTCCAACCCCCGGCCAGAGCAGGGTCACCCAGAGCAGGTGGCACAGGAACGCGTCCAGGCGGGGTTGGAATGTCTCCAGAGACGGAGACTCCCCCACCTCTCTGGGCAGCCTGTGCCAGGGCTCTGCCACCCTCACAGCAAAGAAGTTCCTCCTCATGTTGGGATGGAACTTCCCACGGTCAAGTTTGTGCCCGTTACCTCTATGCAGGGTTGAGGAAGATGGGGGGACTGCAACGGCGGGGGTCCTTCCCAAAGTGAGTTGTTTCAGAAGACCCACCAACAGGCCAAGGATTGCAGGGACAACCCTGCAAGACCGTCTCCTGAGAAGAAGGGTGTAATGGGGGTATCCGCCTCCCGAGGAGGTGTCCATCCTTCCTTGCACGTATGCCAACGGGAGAGCCCTGTAGGAAGCAAATGGTGCTTTTGCTTTCACGTAAGAAGGCATTTTTGACAAGAACAAACAGGAAAATTGGTCGGCGTGGCCAGGGTGCTGCCTGTTGTTGACACCAAGGGAGAAATGTGCAGGGTGGGGAGGAGAAAATTATTTGAATGAAAAAGTAAAGAGAATTCAAGGGATTTGTGTAAAGACAGAGCGCAGGCAGAGGGATAAGCAGTCTCAGTGCCCAGGGGCGGCCCATCTAAGTGTAGGTTCTTCACACAGGACTTTTTCCCTGGGGGAGTCCTGCTTCCTGGTCCTGCAGCCAAATGAGTATGTCCTGAGGTTGGCTGAGTACCTTTGGGCGCCTGAGGTACCCAGTCGCTACACTGGAAGGACTCCCTGCTCCTTGCCAGATGCAGGGTGGAGGTGTTCTCCCCTCTGGCCTCTGGCCAGTCCTGCAGACCCAGCCCCTGCCGCTGGGAAACTGGGTGCGGCGGCCACTGAACCAGAACCACTGCGTGAGGCATTATCAAAGTGTATTTGCTCAGCAGGAGGGGTACAGGGATTTCTGTTCTGCAACACCCAGCCCCGACAGGCCCGCACAGGTCCGAGCTGCTGCCCCTCCACACCAGTCCAGACCAGCACGGTACAGGCGTGGGAAGAGGATGCTCCGGTCCAGCCATCAGCACGCTGACTCCTGCAAGCGGCGGTTCGTCTACACAGTATCAGCCATTGCCCGTGGTGGTCCCCAACACAGACCCATCACTGGCTGACTTATCTCTGTACTGCTTTTTAAATTAAACTGTCAGTATAAGCTGCCAGCAGCCTCGCTAACCACACAGCCCCACACCAGTCTCTCTGCCTTCCTCCGTACCTGAGGCCATTTACCAGTTTGCAGTTTCCTAACCCTCACTGGCCTCCCACTCCAAACGTGTGATAAAAACGCAAACCCAGCAGCAACTGCATAATGGTTTATCAACTGCTTCTTTACCACCCAGCAGATACCAGTTTAATCTCCCCGGTTAAATCTGAGCAGAGCACAGCTCTCCCGCATCAGGCAGGTGTTTTCAGGTAGACCACTCTCCAAGACAACCACCGAAGGGGTGCTCGACCCCAAGAAGGCATCGAGAACACATCCACACGTGCCACGGAGGTCGCGCACGCCTGCCCTGGGCTGCGTACGCTGCAGCAGGGGGCCTATGCCTGGAGCTAGCATCTCCGTTGATGTTTGAGTGAATCCCCAGAGAGTGATAAAGTCCTGAACCAATTCTGTTGACAGTATCACAGACCCCTTCAGAGCACCCGTCCACACTGCTGAGGGTGCCAGGGATGGGCACCGTGCTGGTAAACTGAGGCAATCTTTCCTGACGTACCTTGAGAGAACTGGCCTGGTCTCTTTGGCGCGCGGGAAGAACTGTCAGCTACTGGATTCACGTCATTTATTAGTTCTCTGCAAGGTGGAAAGCTCAATACTTCGAACTCGCCAGCCATTTCCCTGGATTACATGGAGTTCTATATAATCTTTTGCACTTGAGGGAGTTCAGAGGTCCAGTCAGAGCAGGCCCAGCTTTGAAATTCCTGCGCTTGGGCGGATTACCCACCGAGCAACCACGTCTCTCCAGCCCCCACTGCGTCATGGCCCCTACCTTGCCAGTGGCCAAAACTGCGTGCCACTGCCCCCGCTGCGGCACACAGGGCCGAGCTGAAGCTGATTTTCCTTTTACACGCAAGATTTCTGCAGACACGTTAAAACAAATTAAATCCTACGAAGCTATGATATTCTCGTACCCAGAAACGCAGTTTAGCCGTGTTGAGGTAACCTGCAAATACCTCCATCAACCTAAAGCTTCTCCTGCATCCAATTCTTGCACCTATCCACCCACCCCCACCCACAGCACGCTGGGGGTAGAGAAAGAACTGATGTGATGCCGCTGCCCTTCAAAACCCTGTCCCCAGCAGAGGCCGCAGGAGGGTGAGGTAGGGCAGGGTCTCTCCTGGTCTGTACAGTCAGGTACACAGATTCACAGAATGGTTGGGGTTGGAAGGGACCTTAAAGACCATCTAGTTCCAACCCCCCTGCCCTGGGCAGGGACACCTCCCACCACACCAGGCTGCTCAAAGCCTCATCCAGCCTGGCCTTGAACCCCTCCAGGGATGGGGCAGCCACAGCCTCCCTGGGTGACCTGTTCCAGTGTCTCACCACCCTCACAGCAAAGAATTTCTTCCTAATATCCAATCTAAATCTCCCCTCCTTCAGTTTGAAACCGTTACCCCGTTTCCTATCATTACACTCCCTGATCCAGAGTCCCTCCCCATCCTTCCTGTAGGACCCCGTTAGGGACTGGCAGGGGCTGGAAGGTCTCCCCGGAGCCTTCTCTTCTCCAGGCTGAACCCCCCCAGCTCTCTCAGCCTGTCCCCACAGCAGAGGGGCTCCAGCCCCCCCAGCATCTCCGGGGCCTCCTCTGGCCCCGCTCCAACAGGTCCATGTCCTTCTTGCGCTGAGGGCTCCAGAGCTGGATGCAGGGCTCCAGGTGGGGTCTCACCAGAACGGAGCAGAGGGGCAGAGTACCAAACTCAAGCCAGCAAATGGCCTCCCGTTGTAGGTTCTGGTGAAGTCCGAGCTGTCCCTCAGGCTGAGGACATGCAGCTCCAACACAACTGCTGACGGAGCCCGTGCTCCAGCACTTCGCTGTTGTCACCAGCTGTGGAGTGGAAAAATGTTTTCCAGTTCCGACTGATAGGACCTGAAAGCCAGGTCCACAGAGCTGCTCCATGAAGCTCAAGACATACAGACATCAGCTGTGTAACCTTCACGGTCATCTTAGTTTTGTCGCAAGATCATTATAAAGCTTGATAAATTATGCTTTGTAAAATACTTTGAGATCTCGGGTGGAGCGCGCTTTGGAATGGCAGAAAGCATTCCTTTCATCTCCTTTATTAGCCATGTAATACGGACAAGGGAGACTGATGCCATGCGCATACCGCTTTATCTCCATAGCCCTGTCTTCTCCCTTCTCGCACACGTTTACTCCGTAAACTTTACCTTTGGCGCAGGCTCTGTCCTGAGGAATCTCAGCCCTCCCAGATGCACGCAGCATTTCTCACGTTAGGGTGCACGACGGGCTAATTACCTTTCAAAGGGGAGGCAAAGATTTCTGCTGTCACCTTCCTTTGCTACCAGCTGCGCTCCTAACACGCAGGGGCTTTGTTTGTTTGTTTGTTTGTTTGTTTGTTTGTTTCTCAAAATAAAAGGGAAATCTTAACCCGTCTCCAGCGAGACCGTGAGGGGAGGCTGAGCCAGACGTGGGGCACAGAGCAGGTTCCTGCAGCTGCTGGAGGAAAGGATGTAAATAGCTCTATGGTGATGGGCACCGAGCCAGCTGCCGTTGGGCTGCGGATTTGAAAATTAGGCGCCAAATGGCTGTTTTGAAAAAAAAAAAAAAAAAAAAAACCACCAAAAAAACAACAAAAAACCCCAAAACAACAAAAAAACACACACAAAAAAAACCCAAAAAAACCCAAAAAACCAAAACCCACTGGGTTTGTTTTCAGCAGCTTGGAGATGAGGGCCAGGTTTTATCTAACGACAGCGCGGGGGAGCGAGGGGGGGCGAGCACCACACGCTCCCCTCCCGCAGCTCCGCCGGGGGATGAAGGGGCTCAGGGGATCTGAGCGCAGGGCTGGGATCGCTCCTGGCTGATAGAGCTGCCCGTGGGAGCTCAGAGGAACCGCGCTCCGGAGGCAGCCCCCAGCCTCCCCCGCTACGCCCTCCAAACTGCCGAACAGCGGAAAGACGAGGGGCTCGCTCGCGTTTCGAGGGAACTGGAGCTCCACGGAGCGCTGAGAACCTGGGGCAAGCCCGGCAGGCGGCACAGGAGTCTTTTATCTTGGCATCGCTGAAAGTATAATTAGAATGAAATTCAGCTCTGTATGTAAAAGTCGAAACTCATAATGTTAGAGATTATTGGCCCAATATTTCATTAAAGGTGATATGAATAATCTGTTCCTTGATCTTCGATTAATTTTACTATTTACCTACATAAACAGCAGCACGCTTAGGCACACAAGTGCCCACGGCTCCATCCCCGCAGGCTCCAGGGCCGCTGGCAGCCTGACTGGAAGGAAATGGTGATATTGTTCCTACCCATCCACCCCATCTGTTTTTAGGGGTGTTTTTGCAGTATTTTATTGCAAGAAATCTGTCTTCCTATGACTTTGGGTAAGCCCCCGAGCTATGGGGAGCCGGTGGCGGGAAGGCTGCGCAGCCGATGCACAGCGCGGGCTGTGCTGCACCGCACCCCACAGCACTCCCTTCGCCCGTCGCAGGCTGTGAAGGAGTCGTACCCTAGAAAGCCTCGCCATTGCTCTTGTGCTACAAACCCGGCTCTTTTTAGCACGCGATATTAGAACCAAATGTGTAATAAAGTGATGAAGTGGAACTGTGGGAAGCTGAGGAGCCCTGAGCACCGCTCCCCCCCCGCCAGCTTCTTCGTGTGCCGCCTCTCTGTTGAGATGGGGGGGGGGATATGAAAGGGTTTTTAAATGAAATTCTCATTTCTTTCTGGTCACATGAGACCAGGGTCTGGTGCCAGTACAAGAGTCTAAAGGGCCACCTGGGCCCTCCTGACCATGGAAGTCACTTGCCTTCCCGACACAGAGGAACGAGCAATCCCAAGCACAGACCTGAGCTCTCCTCCCCAGGCTTGGCTAACGCTTCCCCCAGCGTGACACAGGTTGAATTCTGCCGCAGCAAGGAGGTAAACGCTGTAGCAGAAGAATATTATTGTTCAAGGCTCCTGCCAAACATTATATGCCTGGAATTAGAAATAAATACGCCCTCTACTCATTACAGCGTGGTGTCTTGTCTTGAAAAAATCCTTGTTCTATGGACAGTCTGCTGTCTGCTTTAATCACACAACTGCGCACTGTGTTCCTCTCTGCTCTTTTTTACGTGTCTCTTAGCAAACTTTCTCATAGCAGATGAGGAAGGCCTCATCCATGACACACGGCACACTATTAATTTTCTCTACTTGCTTTTGTGCTTTCTGTTCTGACACTGCTGGAAGCAATTTTATTCAGTGAAAGCTGAAACCATGGAGCAGAAATCTGTGGTGAGGTCTGAGTGCTTCTTCCAGCCTTGCAGCCGTTGGTAGCAATCTTTAACCAGTAACGCTGGGCTGGATTGAATCTGGGGCTGATGATAGGAAAATATTCTGTGCTACATATTCAGTCCCTGCCCCTTCCTGAAATTAATGAAAATATCTGAGACAATTGATTAAACATTGACAGGCTGTTCAGAGTGAGATAAGGAACACGATCCTGCTATTAAAGGCATACAAATAATCAAGTGCAGAGTGAGAAAGGGGAAGGCATGGCAACAGCTGCTGAGAAACTGAAGCAGTTGAGATAAGAAATAGCAGTGGAAATCCCGCGTCCCCCGATTTGTGAAAATGTCAGAGTCATTACGAAATCCCAGACAGCGTCAGAAAACTCGTTACATCCCCCTATACAGAAAACTGGCCAATGACTGAGAAGATGCTCTGCATCAAGGGATACGCGAGCTTTTCCTTTGCCTTTATTATGTACGGTAAGTAATCATTTATCTGATGGGAGAAGCACTCCAGTGCTAGGCTCTGTCTGTGTTCTCTGATATCCCAAAAATTTATTCTTATCCTTCCCAGGCAGCCGGATCTGTTGCAAATACCTTTGAGCTGGACATCGAGCCCAGGGCATTTCCAAGTTTCTGACTTTGTATCAGGATGAAACCTGTCCGTGCAGCCGCCTTCTCCTGCGCTCGGCTTCCCACCAAGAGTGAAGCTGGGGGGTGGGTGAGGCAGGGGCCTTGGCGTGCTCCCAACGGGTTCCCAATTCCAAAAGGCCGGGGAACGCAGCCCCAGGGATTGCCACGGCCCCTCTGCCACCCCACTCAGCTAAGGCTGACACATTCCTAGATTGTCCCTTTGTTAAACACTTAAATGACTTAAACACTTAAAGGAGCTGGGACTGTTTAGTTTGAGGAAGAGGAGGCTGAGGGGAGACCTCATCACTCTCTACAGCTACTTGAAAGGACATTGTAGAGAGGTTGGTGCTGGTCTCTTCTCCCAGGTAATTAGTGATAGAACAAGAGGGAATGGCTTCAAGCTGCAGCAGGGGAGGGTTAGACTGGACATTAGGAGAAAATTCTTCCCAGAAAGAGTGGTCAGACACTGGCATAGGCTGCCCAGGGAGGGGGTGGAGTCGCCATCCCTGAGTGTGTTTAAGAGTCGTTTAGGTGTGGTGTTGGGGGATGTGGTGTAGGGGAGAACTCTGTAGAGTGGGGTTGATGGTTGGACACGATGATCCCAAAGGTCTTTTCCAACCTGAATGATTCTGTGATTCTATGATTCTATGACTGTGTCCTGGGCTAACAAATCAAGTCAACCTTCTGAAAGCAGAGAGGGAGTTTATTATAAAATTGTTTTAGGTAGCAGTGCACTGTCAAGGTCCTTAATGAACACCTAATTGCTGAATATTGAGAGGCGACTGACAGCACTGACTCTGGCTCAGCACTAACCTGTATCACCAGAGCGAGCCAAGAGGACCAGCATCTGAACAGGCGCTAACTCCGACTGAAGCCTGCATTGTCCTACCTGTAAAGCACAGCTGCCTGGCGGGCCCTCAGCTTCTGCACTTCCCCTCCTCCCTTGGTGCTTTCCTCTCCCCATCCCACCCCCAAACTGTTCTCTTCTTTTTAGCAGAGAAAAGTGAAAATGATGAGAGGGTGCAAAGTCGTCTGGCTACTGCTATAAAAAAGGGACCTTCTAAAAAAGGTAGAAAATATTAGGTATTGTTATTGAGGCATATTTCAGGAAGTAAATTTAGAAAAAAAATACGATTTTACTGCAAGACAGTTGGTACCAGCCCTATGAAAATAACCAGTACCATTAGAAGAAAAAAAATAATAATTAAAAAAACAAACAAAAAACCAACCAACCAAACAAAAACCAACCAAACAAACAAACAAAAAAAAACACAAAAAAAAAAAAAACCACAAAACCAAACCCTTGACAAAGTTTTTAAGCCATTATCTAAAAAATCTGACAGACAAAATAACGGGGGAGTTGGGATAAACTTCATGAACAAAGGGGATTTATATCTGGGTTCCGTTATCAATCAAAATTAGGCAAAAGGTTTAAAAGAACTTCCAAGATACACCAATGCACAGGGAATCACATACACAAGAGAAGAAACGAGTTAACCCAAAAAAAAATGCTTATACAGAGAGTTCCGGCATTCCTAAATTATTAATTTTTTTTTTTTTTTTTTTTTTTTGGTGGCTTAACGTAACCGAAGTTTATAACCGCTATTCCACGCACTGGCGGCTGTCGGGCAGCGAGAAAGCTCGTTGCGGGCGCGGCGCTCACGCCGTCTCTGGCTGTGCCGGGGGCGGGCAGCGATGCCGGCCGTTGCCAGGCGCAGACCGGCAGCTCGGCGGGGGCCGGGGCCGGGGCCGCCCCTGCAGCAGTTGGGTCACAGTTTGCAGAAAGGCGCCAAAATTCAAAAGACGCCCCGTTCCGCGGCCCCGCCGGCGGCGGGGACAAAGGGGCCGGGGCGGCGGGGCCGGGCCTGCGGCGGGGGCGGCCCCGGCGGGCGGGGGCAGGGCCCGCCGCGCAGAGCGGCCGCAGCACGTCGGGACTTGTAGTCTCTGCTCTCCCCTGCCTTCTCCGGAGACATCCACAGAATGGTTGGGGTTGGAAGGGACCTTGAAGATCATCTAGTTCCAACCCCCCTGCCCTGGGCAGGGACACCTCCCACCAGCCCAGGTTGCTCCAAGCCCCGTCCAACCTGGCCTTGAACCCCTCCAGGGATGGGGCAGCCACAGCTTCTCTGGGCAACCTGGGCCAGGGGCTCACCCCCCTCACAGCAAACAATTTCTTCCCAATATCTCATCTCAATCTCCCCTCTTCCAGTTTCAAACCCTTCCCCCTTGTCCCATGGCTCCCCTCCCTGATCCAGAGTCCCCCCCCAGCTTTCCCGGAGCCCCTTTAGGGACTGGCAGGGGCTGGAAGGTCTCCCCGGAGCCTTCTCTTCTCTGGGCAACCTGGGCCAGGGGCTCACCCCCGTCACAGCCAACAATTTCTTCCTGAGATCCCATCTAAATCTCCCCTCTTCCAGTTTGAAACCCTTCCCCCTTGTCCTCCCATTACACTCCCCGATGCAGAGTCCCTCCCCATCCTTCCTGTAGGCCCCCGTTAGGGACTGGAAGCTGCTATAACATTCGGGGCGAAACCAACTCGAGTTCAGCCGAAAAAAGCTGAGTTTCGCACGGAGCTGTGCATCCTATCATCAGGTGTCACTGATAAAGATCTGATAACGGTGACCTCCGAAGAGGGAGGTTGTGGAAGCGCCTACGGAAAGGGCGTGTGTGGCGCGTGATGGAGGCGTGCTTTCACAGGGGCTACGGAACCCCCCGAGGCCCACGGCAACGCGGTGTGGGGCTCCCCGTCCCCAGCTCCCTGCTGGAGACAGAGCGGCCGATGCGGTCCCAGGGGAGACGGTGCCCCAGCCAGGCAGGATGGGCTCTCTCCATCCTCCGCAGAGGAAGCCAGGACAATGCTTTTCAGATCGGACGCGTATTTTTAAACAAAGGCATTCAGGTGAAAACCTACCAGGTACACGGTTCAGTGCTAAAGATACACAGTGATTGCAAGGGCAACTTAGAGCTATTTGCCAACAAGGGTATTGAGCATCCAGAATTCCCAGATTCAGAGCTTTTCCAGTTTGAGGTGTACTCGATATTAGGATCCCAGATCCTCTAACATGAGGATCATCTAGCTTCTGTTTTGAGGATAAACCCATTTGCACCTCTTTGTTCAACCTGGCTCTCCAAGTTTCTTTTTCATGTAGCATACAGTTGGGGTATGTTTTCGTACATATTTTCATACATCGTATAGTTGGGGTATATTCAGTAAAAATATGTTTTGGGGAAAATAATACTCCAAATTTTTAGGAAGGGAAAACTTCCCAGTGGATTTTAGTTTGTACAAAATTTGGCTGCACTCCCTGGGACAGCAAAAGGATTTCAGAACAGCTTCCTTCTTGAACGGGCCTGATCGGAGACTGGCACCTCAGCGAAACTTTGGAAGAAATTTCCAAAATCTACATAAGAGCACTCCGAGAAATTCACCCTTGGAAATAGCTGATGGGTATTTTTTCCGAGACTCTCCACCCCCAATTTCGGCAAACAGCAGGTCGCTGGCCTATAGGACTTCACTGCTAATAGCAAAGCACAGCAAATCCGTAAAGAGTGTAAGTGATGTTTTAGATAACTGGTGTGAAAATACACCCGGCGGGAGGAACACCGTGCCAGTGACGGTCACCCTACGACCACCAGCATCACTGCCAACGTGAGAAACGCTCCTTATCCAACATCGGCTCAGGCAGTGAACGACTCGAAGCCCGTTTTATTTGAACATTCCTGCGAGAACGGGTGACCCAGCAAGTGGGCACACTTTTGGTTCTTGAAACACACCTTTTTATTTCCTAATCCCCGGCCGAATTTTCCCTCCCCTCTTTCCCGGTGGTTAGGTACTCCAGGGTTCCCAGCCTCTCCGGAGCGCCTCAAATCCTTCCCGGATGCCCTGCCTCTGTTCACTTCTTGTGCTACACCTAGAGGGATTGTCTGACCAGTTTCTTTCTTTCCTCTTTGGTGAAATTGCCCAATGTCACCAGCCCTGGTTAAATGTTTGCCCACCCTCCTGGTCACTAATCTGGTACCAATCAGTGTGTCCTGTCTGTGCCAGAAGAGATGTTCTACAAGCCTTTGCTGGAGCCTCTTTGTCTTGGTCATTCCCTTATCGTGTCACCTCTGATGGAAACGGCTGTTCTCCGTTGCAAAAACAACACCTGCCTTTCCTAAACCAACAGGCGCGATGGCGGCCCAGGGTGCGGGACACAGGCCGGGGGCTCCTCCCAGGGTGGGGACCCGCGGGGGTACCCGCACCCCCCAGCCCTGATCCGCTGCTGGAGCAGGGCCCGGAGCAGCTGCCGGGGAGCCTGAGAGGAGCAACCCTGGTCCCTCACGGCTTCATTAACAAAAAAACCTTGCCTTCAAGATCGTCCCCTCGCTTTCTGCGCTTTACTCGCGCTCAGGACCACCTAGTTCTGTATTTTAACAGGCGGCACAAGCCACGCTTTGGAATGAGGAGAACCCTGGGGCCCGCCGGGCAGCCCGCGAAATGGAGGACGGCGGGGACTACACCTCCCGGCGCGCCCTGCGGCGCGGCGCGGCCATCTTGGCGCCGAGACTTCATTTCCCAGGCGGCGCGGCGGCGGGGGAGGTGATGTCCGCCATCTTAGCGCTGCCTCCTCCCCCGGTGCGGCTGGATTGAATGAGCCCGCTGCCCGCCCGCCCGCGAATTGAGCGCCATGTCAGGCACCCCGAGCCGCGGTACCCCCGGCGGGACCCCGCTGTCGCCGACTCGCATCTCTCGCCTGCAGGAGAAGGAGGAGCTGCGGCAGCTCAATGACCGCCTGGCCGTTTACATCGACCGTGTGCGGGCGCTGGAGCTGGAGAATGACCGGCTGCTGCTGAAGATCTCCGAGAAGGAGGAGGTCACCACCCGGGAGGTACGGCCCGGGCCGGCCTGCTGGCTCTCGCCCGCGGCTCTGGGGCGGGAGGGCGAGCGGCGGCGGCCCGCTGGAGGCGTCTCCCCGCTCCATCCCGGGGCGGGGGGCCCGCGGCCCAGGGGCTCGGCCGACCGGGTCCCGCGGGGCGCGCTGTGGCGGCTCCGCGCGGCCGCGGGCTCGGTGGCGCCATGCGCGGCCCGCCGCGCCGCTCCCGCCGGGCGCTGGCCTGGGCGCGCCGGGACAGCGAGCTCCGCTGTGCCGGGCCGCGGGGCTCGGGGCTGAGGGCGAGAGCTGCGGGGGCCGGGCGGAGCTTTGGGCGGGGGGGGTTGTGGAGACCTGGCGCCTGCCTGTGTCCGTGTGGCCCCGCGGGGGCTCTCGGGGGCTCTCCGGCCGCGGCGCTGAGCGGAGAGGTTGCTGGTGTCACGGTGAAGGCGGCTCGGGCCGGGATGGCCACCGAGGGAAAATTCGGCACCCGGAACGGTGCCGGCGCCGTTGGCGGGAGCGGGCCTGGCGGCGGCCGCCTCCCCCGCGGAGCGCCTCCGGGCGGCGGGGCGGGCGCGGCGCTCCACTGGCCGGCGGGAGTCGCATGGACCCCGCTGTCCCGCCAGGCCCGGCTGGCGGCACGGAGCACCCCGTTCCCGGGCGCCTCTCAGGCTCGATGTTGGTCTCACCCGCGGCCGACCGGTTCTTCGCGGCGGTTCGCGGTGCAGTCGGTGTGCTGGACCCCGTGCTGAGCTGTGAGATGAACGTTACTTTTTCTTGCTTTATCCTGGCGGCTGATGTGATGAGATGAGATGAAAAATTTGAAAGGGTTTAGACTAACTTTGCCTCTCGACAGAGGAATCTTTCTTAGTCCCTGCAAATGCCAGGAATCAAATCCTCGGAGCGTGAACTGCTCTTTGCTGGCGGTCCCCATCATGGAAGGGCGTCGGGGCCGCTTCCTGTGGTCTTGGAGGCAAAACTGGCCGATCCTCTTTCCTAAGCCATGTTTTGCTTTTCCCTCTTCTGTTGTATCTGCTTTCCCCCATGACTCTTCTTCCCATATGGAGGAAGGAAATGGTCAGTGACACGGCTGGGGACGGTCCCACCCATCCTGTACCAGCCCGACCCCCCCCTCCATCTGTTGGAGGCAGGCTGCAAGGTAAGGTGTCCCACCTCTGAGATGAAGTTAAACTTCAGCGGAAAGCCAGTCGATAACAGCCTTGACGGTAATTTGTGTGATGCAATGGGTTGCTTTGCCACTGTGTAGGCTTCTTTCCCCCCTCCCCCGCCTTTTAAGGGTCTAGTTTGAGGATGCTAGAGGCGGTGGGGGGAGGTTTTGAATTCATTTATTTTAAGCAGACCAGATATGATAGTGTCTTGTTTTGGGAGTGGTTAGCCTGCTTGCAATCAGTGTACACCCAGGATTCAAGTACCTTAAAGTACCTTTGTGCCACTTAATGATATATTACAACTTCCATGTTTTCAAAATAACTAGATATTTCTAAACATAAAACATGGCTACATCAATCGTCCTATGGGAAATCATGCTATAAACAAAATAACCACGCATGATTCAGGGAGCTTCTAAGTTGTAGATTGCTGGAGGCTAGAAGGAGTACGCATTTTAAATGTAGAAGGCAGAATGTAATTCTATTGACAGCAAACATGTAAAAAGAGTAAGAACAGGGCAAGCAGAAAACACAGATATAATCTTGTTAGATTTCTGATATGAGCATAAACTGACTCCTAATACCAGTTCTGTGTGTTTTCAATTCTGGAAGAATACTCCGATGCAGTAATCAGAAAATAAACTTGAGGATTTTGATATAAATATTTTGCTTACTTTGCCCTCAAGCTTTCCTTCTTCAGTTTTCTCCCAGACTTCAAAAACCGTCATAACTCTTAGATATATTCCAGCAAACTTTGTCAGGATTCCTTGAGCTCTTCTTTGACACGTCAGAGACAATGTAAGATACTGGTCTCTGGACCACGTTTGTTAAATGCTTCTCCCACCCCTTTGGGACAGCTTATTTATTCTTTATGTGTGTCCACAAAAGGAGACTCTATAGTCGTATTGTTTTGATCCGGGATGGTGGTTTAGGACTCTGGGAGAAATAAAACTTCAGATGTCTGTCAGTTTTTGGGTTTACTGGAATGGGAGTATCCTGTCCTTTCACTTTCAGAATCAACTTTCACTTTCAGAATCAATCTAGTAAACTGGATTTTCTGCTGACAACTCAGTTGTTAACAGAGTCAGAATTTGTGTTCGTAAAATGAGTAGGCTTAGCATGAAATAAGATATTAATTAAAAATAAACCCTCCAAACCCCACAGAAAGCCTGAAAAAAAATCAAACCCCAAAGCAACTCTAATTTCTGTGTAGAACAGTTAAGCGTAGTTCAGTGATGTTGTCGTACTGTTCTGGCTACATCGTTATATCTTTGTATTAGCTCTGTGTGCTTGAAATAGGTTATTTTCTTTTCCCAGGGTATTCAAGATGAAAATTCTCCTTGGTTGTCCTCAACTGTGTGTAAATTTGACTCAGATTTTTTTTCTAGTTTTTTTTTTTTCTTAGCTGTCTAAATAGTCTAATATTTTTTGCTTATCTCTGGTAGTGGCAGGGAACATCGTCTGCCACCGTGGTAGATGGAATGATGTGTGTTGTGGGATGGCAAGCAGGAGTGATCGCTCGCCAGTGGGCTCTGTTAACACCTGAGACTTTTGCCTTGAGAGCAGGTGATGGGTCCATAATCCAAGGGGAATGGGAGGTTGAGGATTGCTGTCATGAGAGAGATGTTTGTCCATTGCTGGTCACTCCAGTATCCCGCGGTGACCATGTCTGAGAAAGGAGCGTCCTCTCCCCCCACCCCTGCATGCATGGGAACAAAAGGTTGGCAGTTCTGATCTTGTTTCAAAGCTCTGGTTTAGGGGAATATCTTCCAGATAAGAGAAGTTCTGCTGATGCTGTTCAGGCAAGGACCATAGTCACTGTTCTGCCAGAGACTCCTTAATCATCAGCTGGTCAGGATGTTCTTTTTGCCTGTTGTTTTAGTCACCCATCCGCAGAAGACAGAAAAAAAGCGGCCACCTTCTCCTCCTCTGTTGGGCAATTTCCTTAGTTTTACAGACCACAGCTGCATCATGGCCTTGGAACAAAGTAGCTCCTGTTGCTCTTTGAGGAGCACAGGGCTGCCACCTCTTGACAGTAGAGAAAAGGAATTTTGCGGAAGTTGAGATTCATCTCTAGTCCTATATTAATTGTAGCCCTTTTTCCTGCTTTCCTAACCCTAACCCCGTCCAGCCCTGTTCTATCTTTACTTGTAGGCCTCTAGAGAAATAAATATGTATACAGTAAGCCCTCAGACAAATATAAAAAAATATTTTGCTTGTGTAGCTGAGGGAACCTATAAATGTTCTCATTCTTTCTCTGCTCTCCTGCATGAATCTCCTTGTGTAGATTAGCCTATGACGGAAGAGAAATTTAGTTAATCCCCTTGTTTTTCTACCTCCCTAGTATATGACTGATGCTGTTCTTGCTGTGTTGGGTTCACTGTCACAACCTAATTTGTGAGGCTGGGAGGGGGAATACTGGAAGGGCGAAGAGGAAGAGAGTCCTAGAGCTCTCCTCAATTCCCTTTTTACTAACTCCTTCCCCTCCCCTGTGGTGCTTATGATTGCGGCCTTCCAGAAAAGATGTCTTGATGGTCATGGGAGTGGTTACTACACTGTTCTGAGGACATCCCACTGTTCTCACCCACAGAAAGGAGTAGGGAGAAAAAAAGAGAAGATCCCTGGGAGCCTCAGCCACTGACAGCAATTCCCCTTGTGACAAAAGCAGTATCTACAGAGAGTTCCCTTTTCACCTGTATCTTCCCACCCCTGTGGGTGTGACTGCAGGTGGCTGCAATCTTGTATGGCACAGCTATCAGAACTTTCACTCCAGTCTCACTTGGTCTCCGCTTATCTGCCAACACTGTAGCTACTGTGGCCTTTGTGTGTACCATGTGTAGTAGCCAGAGCTGTTGTCATGACCAGGTCTGGTGTTGCCCAGTTGCCACCTGCAAAATACATATTCAGGTGCTGCTGTGGATGGCAGGTCACTCAGGAGTTGGAGCCTCCAAGACATGGTGCTGAGTGAGTCATCTTTTGGTGCTATAGACATCATCTGGGAGGTGATGGTGGTGATATGCAATACGCATCTACAGTGTTCTTGAGAACTTGACTGATGTTCTTGGCGAGTCTGAGCCATAGCTGACTGGCAGTCCTTCATCAATCCATAATAGGGTGAATAAGAACATATTGAGCCACACCTGGTGGGAATACACTTATGTTTTGCACGTTAATGGACATTATTGAGATTAATGTTTCATCGCCAAACTTGTGGTTGGATGGGGCATGCATCTTGCCTAGCATGTAGGTTCATTGCCTTCTTGGCACGTTCCCTGTGTCTTCATTGAGTGACGTCTTGCAGCTTTTATCAGATGATTGCTGTGGGAGGGTCTGTGTTTGTGTGTCTATCCTTGAACCACACATTGAGCTTTGAGTGCTCCCAGCAGAGGTTGGTGTATTTAAGAGGATCC
The DNA here is from genome assembly GCA_947846985.1 of Fratercula arctica. NCBI lineage: Eukaryota > Metazoa > Chordata > Aves > Charadriiformes > Alcidae > Fratercula > Fratercula arctica. The sequence goes on along the minus strand of CANTUZ010000022.1, from coordinate 2,973,248 downwards.
AACAGTCCTGCCTTTCAGACTGTGCTTTGGAAACGTCTCTACTTTCTTGTTCTCCGCATGCTCTATTTCTTTGTTCCCTGTGTTGCCCAATCACAAACTTGCAGGCTCTTTTGCCAGCAAAAGAGGAAAAAAATAAAAGTGAAAGCACATTCATAGTGCAATTTGTAGGGTGTCCAACTTGGTCTCTGTGCAGGAAGAGTTAGGCTTGGGTACATTGACATGTAGTGTATCAGGCTGCAGTGTTCTGGTTCCTGCTGAACTCTGTTTTGAGGTTTTTGCTTTATTTCTTCAATCACTTTGAGATGGGGAGGTAGTGGGGCTACATTTTCAGAGTGGAGGGGCCCATTTGCTGGCCTAACCTGTCATCTGCGGAGGTTTGCTGCTTCTCAGGGGCTTCCATTCTGGATGTTGTAGAGAAGCTACTGAGGTTCATTTGACTGTATGACTGTTATCCCGCTGCTCTTCCGTGTAGGCACCAGTGATGCTGGCAAGGGTGACCCGAAAAGTATTAAACATGATGACATGTCTCTGGATGATTGTTAATGGCATGGGGACCCAGGTGGTGTGGGGATGGGGAAGGGTTTGAGGGTGGTTGAGCAGATCCTGCAGAGCAACGCTGGATAGCACAAGTGCTATTGGCAACAGGATTTTGGTTTCTACAACCATGGAACTGTCTTTCAGGATTGATGACTACTTCAAAAAGAGACAGGATCCACCTGGCTAAGTAGGATGAATTATCTTTGCCAACAGGGCTGGTCAGCCTGCCAAGAAGAACTTTAAACTGGGAATGATGGGGGAGAGAGAGATTCTTCTCTCAGTTAAGATCAGGTGAGGAAGTGGTGGATGGGATAGGCAAGCAAAAGGCCTGGGGTTATGTGAACAGAAGAGAAAGCAACAGAAAAAGGATGAAATCGAAATGCCCCAAGCATAGGCACGTAAAGAACGAAGTGCCTACAGGACAGCCCTGTGGGGAAAGCTCTCCTGCTCTTCCTGGGGATTCATCATGCTTGGGTGCCTCTCTGAAATGCCTGTAACAGTGTGTGTGCAGCACAAGGAACAAACGGGGGCAATGAGAAGTCTGTGGGCAGTTGTAGAACTATGACCTCACTGGGATCAGGGATAGCTTGTATGACTAGAGTGCTATGATGCATGGATACAAGCTTTTCAGGAGAGTGAGTCGCTCTTTATGCGAGAGAGCAGTGGGAATGCCTGGAGTTCTGCCTAAGAACAGGTTATGAGCTAGCTGAGAACTTGTTGGTCAGGATTGGTGGGCAGACCAAGATGGGTGACATTGTGATATGTGTCTGCTACTGACCTGATCAAGAAGAAGAGTTAAACAAGGCCTACTTCAGTCAACTGCAAGAAGCCTCACATGCCCTAGTCTTTGTGCCCTGCTGGACCTAAGACTTAATAAATAAGGAAGAACTGGTCAGGGATGTTAAGCTCAGGGCAGTGACCATGAGATGGAAGATCTTTAGAGGATGGAGCAAAATAAAAAGCAAGATCAGAACCCTGGATATCAGGAGAATAGACTTTAGCCTTTTCAGGGCTCTGCTTGGAAGAATCCCATGGGTTACAGCCCTGGAGAGAAAAGAGATCCGTGAGAGCTGGGTTGATATTCAAGGGTAACCTCCTCCAAGCTCAACAGTGGTCTATCCTAACAATCAGGAAATGAAGCAAAGGTGGCAGGAGACCTGTACGGATGAGCAAAGAGGTCCTGGCTAAACTCAGACGTTAAGGAAGGATGGTGTACTCAATGCCTTCTTGTGGTCAGACCAGCCTTCAGGAATCCCAGGCCCCTGAGACCAGAGGGAAAGTCTGGCACAAGGAATACTTACTCTTGCTAGAGGAGAATCAGGATAGGAAACACCTAAACAAACCAGACATAAGTCCGTGGGACCCGATGGGTCGCACCCATGAGTGCCGAGGGAACTGACTGACATAATTGTGAGGTTACTCTTAGTTATCTCTGAAAGATCATGATGATTAGGAAATATTCCTGAAGACTGAAAGAAAGCTAATGTCATCCTCAGGAGTGGCAAGAAGGAAGATCCAGGGAACTGCAGGCCAGTCAACCTTACCTCAGTTCCTGGAAGGTGATGTCTTTTTTCCTCCCCATGCCTGCTTGGACTCTGCGTGGCCTCTGTAGGAGCCTTTGGTAGGGGATGTTGTTCGAGCCTTTTAGGAGTCCAGGCAGACTGTCTTAGCTCAGTCTCCCCTTTCTAAATGCTTGTTGGCTTTTCGAACCCTTGTTCATGTGCTTGTGCCCTTGTCCTCTGCTTCCCTTTAAAAAAGCCATACTGTGTGACTGTGCTTTCTCCACCCTGTAGTGCTTATGCATGTGCCCACTACTTTTTTTGTTGACTGGATTTGTCACGAATACCTGCTCCCTGGTTGACTGAGCAAGGCCAGTACGTTGTGAAGCTGTTTCGCACAAGTCGTATTGATTCTTGCTCAGTATGACTCTTACTCATGTGCCCCGTAATTCTGTTCTTCAGATTAATGTCTACTGTACTGTCACAGACTTCAGAGTTTAGTGATAGGTAGTTCCTATTTCAGAAAATTGTATGGCATGAGCCATCTTCTAATTATCTGGTACAAAAGTGTATTCTAAATGAGAGATTAAGTAACATACTGATTGATTTAAGTTCAAAAAGTGGGATTTATAATGCTGTTAATACTTTCAAAATGTGATGGTTTCTTACTGCTTGTTTTGTTGATTTGTTCTATGATACTTTCAACTGATGCGAAAGTTGAGAAATCTCTTAAAGATTCCTCTGGTCCAGATATAAGTAAAAAAAAAACCCCAACCCAAATAACCAAAAAACCATCAAACCCAAAAGTTCTGTTTTCACTGCTGCTTTTTTTTTTTTTTGATGGTTCTTCTACAAAAACAGGAGAGCTGCCTGGTGGAAAAGGACCTGGGGGTTCTCATTGACAAGTCTCAATATGAGCCAGCAGTGTGCCCAGGTGGCCAAGAAAGCCAATGGCGTCCTGGCTTGTGTTAGAAATAGTGTGACCAGCAGGAGGAGGGAGGTGATTGTTCCCCTGTACTCAGCACTGGTGAGGCCACACCTTGAGTATTGTGTCCGGTTTTGGGCACCCCAATACGAGAGAGATCTCGAGGTGCTGGAGCGAGTGCAGAGGAGGGCAACGAAGCTGGGGAAGAGCCTGGAGAATAAATCTGATGAGGAGCGATTGAAGGAGCTGGGACTGTTTAGTTTGAGGAAGAGGAGGCTGAGGGGAGACCTCATCCCTCTCTACAGCTACTTGAAAGGACATTGTAGAGAGGTTGGTGCTGGTCTCTTCTCCCAGGTAATTAGCGATAGAACAAGAGGGAATGGCTTCAAGCTGCAGCAGGGGAGGGTTAGACTGGACATTAGGAGAAAATTCTTCCCAGAAAGAGTGGTCAGACACTGGCATAGGCTGCCCAGGGAGGTGGTGGAGTCGCCATCCCTGAGTGTGTTTAAGAGTCGTTTAGGTGTGGTGTTGGGGGATGTGGTGTAGGGGAGAACTCTGTAGAGTGGGGTTCATGGTTGGACTCGGTGATCCCAAAGGTCTTTTCCAACCTGAATGATTCTATGATTCTATAAATTATCAAATGGTAGGTCTTAACCCACCAGTTGTGCTTGTATGATGCTCTCTGGTGTTGTGGAAACCAAAAGCTAAAGACATTTACAAAAGGATTAGACAAATTAACAGTATTTGGTGACTACTGGGTTTTGGTGCCTGGACGCAATTTTTGTCTCATGATTTTTTAATATTTTTAGAAGTTGGGAGTATATGTGAGTGAAGAATCATTGTATGTTTGCCTCGTTCTCTATGCTTTTTCTCTTCAGCATTTGCCACCAGCTGCTCTTCATACTGGCTTACACTGTAAGGATTGGTGTAGGCTTCCAGGATGAGTTTGTACCTTTCTCAAATGTGGGAAGCAGGAGATGATGGGTTGTGGTAACCCAAGGAAAATGATGAGAAACAACAAATGAAGGAAGGAATTTAAATTGGTAGATTATACTGATAGAAGATGACAAAAATGGAAGACGCCAGACAGGTTATCTCTTGAATCCAGTATTCTTTGGGAGTGTTCAAGGGCAGGTAGACACTGTCTGGTGGCACTCTGCTCCTAAGTGTGATGAGACAAGGAACCAGGAATGGGCTTCACAGTTGCCAGATGCATTTATTCAGCTTCCTTCTCTTATTGCTGTGGATACTGGCTGTTGATCCTAGTGATTTTTACTTTTTTTTTTTTTGTCCAGAAGGGCATGTGAGGCTTATCCTAGGAGGTTCTGCTTTGGTTTAACAGCAGGTTTTAAGAAGTGTCACTGTATTAGAGACCAAACTGAGCAACAAATGTAAAGTGATTAAAAAAGGGAGTGGGCAGAAGAGTGTTTGTAGAGTCAAAACAAAGCAAAATTGTAGATGTACATTAAACAGAGGCACTTTTGGCATGGTACTTCTCTGGAGATTTTTAGAGAATTAATAGAGCTTTAAATTAAGCTCCTTCCACCAGAACAGAGTTTGAGGAACAGAAATACTTTCCAGAATTTCTCTCAGTGCTGGGGTAGAAGGGTGCTTTCAATGAATAACCGTCTTGGGCTAGAAGTGTTGTCAAGCACGTAATACCAGGCTAGTTCAGCTGAGCTGGCACTACTTACTTTCTCTGTGCCTCCTGCTGCGTTTGGTTCTCTCTTCTTTGCTTGATCAGTGCTGAAAATAAACAAGATGTTATTTTTATGACCTAGCAAGACCATCTTGAACTGTCCTCCAGTTCAGTTTGATCATCTAAAACTTTTATCAGTGTTACCATACATGTATATTCTCTTCGTGTCCTGTTGTTAGAGTTCTAGAAGGGGGTGGTTGGGTTTGGTGGTTTTTTTTGCAGTGATTGAAAGTGTTGCTGCTCCCAGCTGTCTGCTGCCTCTCTGTGCTGAAAGCTGCAATGTGTCCTTATGTCTCAGTTATTGCTGTCCTCTCGGTGCATTAGCTTAAAGTTCTAGTGAAAGTGGCTTTTTGACTAACACTTGGGACTGTGAATTGGACCCATGTGTTTCCTTCTCATGTTTGTTACTGGAGTAAGAGCAGAGAAGAGGTTAACATGCTGCAGGAGAAAAAAAAAATAATCATACTAAGCTACCACAACTGGTTATGCTTGTCCTGGTTTGAGGACAAACCAGGTTTGGATTGCCCAAACCATAACGATGCTCAATCAGTCCTTTCTAATTAAGAAGTCCAGTTTCTGGTTCTCTTTTTATCAACAGGTTCTGAACACGATTTTTAGCTCCATCTAGGTATATCCTCTCTACGCAGGAATTGCATTGTTTATTCTCAGGTCATAGAATCGATGTTTTGATCGTGTTAAGCTCTGCATTGTCAGTAATGCCTCAAAAGCATAAATTATTTCCTGTCTGTTGTATCACACCAGCAATACCTTTTTGTGACAGTATTCCCAAAAACCTAGGGAAAAAGTTTTTCTTCCTTTGTACTTTGATGTGCAATTCCAGTTTATGCCCTGGAGTACAGGGGTGGGATTTGTCCTTGTATCCTGCACTGTGATTTAGTGTGCGTCTGAACCTACAGCAATACAGCCCCAAGTTCCTGGTAGGTGTCCTAGGGCGAGGATTTTAACAGATTTAAGAGCTGAAGGGCAGATGGTCTAAGGAAGGACCAGCATTAGAGAAGGAGTGTTGTAGATGTAGTACCTGATGGCGCAGAATCAGTACTTGGCCTTTGGGCAATTGTATTTTGTATTGCAATTTGCAAATACTGTATTTTCACTCAAGGGTCGTCCATAATGAAAGGCTTTACAGCCTTAAAAATCGCCTTTTTTTTTTTTTTCTTGGCATTGTGGAGTGCTGTATGAGAGAGTTTAGCACAGTCATGGTGCGCTTCTTCATAGAACTTCCTAAATTTTGTAACTGATAATACAGAGTTGTGTTGTCTTGTGCCATAAGCTGTCAGCTAGGGGGAGGGAATCCCAAACCTCAAAACTTGAATAAAGCTTGAAATAATTATTTCTTTAAAGAAAAGAAGTAATGGATAGACAGCCGTGTCACTTCTGGTATGTGGTGTGCTTGTAAACTAAAGGCTTCTCAGCCCTCATACTGTCACATTTTAGTTAATTTCAGAAGGTTTACGAGAATATAGTCTATCAGGAACTCAATTATATCCTAGCTGCTTTTAATCAGTCTTTTTGAAGACCAGATGGTTGAGTGTGTCATTGGTGCCACTCTGATGTTGAAACAGGCACTCCTAGGAATAGCACATTTGCTTTCTTGTTTCTACATTTTATGCATTGTTATGAAATTTCTCTTCCTGAAGTTGGTACATTCTGCTTTTGGCTCTTTTCACTCTGTGATTGCTCTGTTTCTAATTTCATATTGGTAGTGGTTGTTCTGGTATCCTTTGATAGAAGCAATAGCAGTAATCTTATGCGGTCTTGACAGTTTAGCTATCTGATATACCTTTAAAATAATCTTGCATTCTAAAAAAAAAAATTAAGATGTAGAAGACTTTGAAGTGCCTTGCTGCAGTCTGAATAGCTGATTATGTACTATATGGAGTTGGGACAGGGAGAGGTCTGTAGATCCTTATCCTGAGGTAGAGAACAGGAGCGCAAGCTTGTCTCTTAACAGTTCACAGTTCTGTAGTTCATCTAGTTTCAGATTCTTTTTAGCTTTATAGTGCAAGAGTAGCAGAGTTAAATTGGGCCTCAGACCTGTATTCCACAAAATAAGTCTATCGTCGTTTATATTTAAGTGGCATTACGGTTTAAAAAAAAAATTCCCACAACAGAGTATTGGAAATAAGGGCGAATATTTCGAGATCTGATTGTAGGGGGCACTGAGCTGCTTTGGTTTATCTCTTTGTAAGACTTGCACACTACAAACATAGGTACGTTTTGTTATGTCCCACGGGGAATAAAAACTAAATCTTGTCTTTGGGACTAGGTCACATCTAATTGTAGGTGCATATTAATTGAAAATGTTCGATACAGAATGTTCTTAAACAACAAAAATCATCATGAACCGTTTTTTTCAAAGAAAGCTATGTAAAACCTGGTGCTGTATTTTGGTTCTTTGGGATGTTCTCACATCTGAATACTTTTTTCCCCTTAGGTGAGTGGAATCAAGACTCTCTATGAGTCTGAACTGGCTGATGCTCGAAGAGTTCTGGATGAAACCGCCAAAGAGAGGGCTAGATTACAGATTGAAATAGGAAAACTGAGGGCGGACATTGAGGAGCTCAATAAAAGGTAAGGAAAGGTCCTGCATGACATATATATAAAGAAATAAATATTTTTTACATTAGAATGGTCAATATTTGCAGTGGGAATGATACTAATGATGCTTCTTAAAATGCCTTACTGGGTGTCTTTTGGAAGCACTGCAGATCAATGAAAAGATACAGGCTTGTCAGAGGGAGATTCCTCAGCTTGTCGGCACAGCTGGGCAGATAATCTGACCAGTCTATACACAAATGTATTTGTAGATGTAAGAATAATGTACTGTGATTTGGGCAATTCAGACATATAGAGGCTGAAGCAATCGGTTGTGCCTGCTTCTGTCCTGTTGTACCTCTCCTGATGTGAGCGTGCACATGTATAGCTGCTTGGTAAACTGGATTGAGAAACTGATCTAGATTAAAATTGACCCAGCTGAGGAAGGCTAATTATCAGTTTTATTGTCTGGTTCACTGTATTGACTGATGGCAGAAATGAATAAAAAGGAAAAGGGAGGCCCTGAGCACTTTCGCAATATGGAAGCAGTGTTGGCTTGAAAAATGTAAGTATGCTGGAAAAAGACCTTGTACCAACTACATCTTAAAAAAACTGCTGTTCAGTCTGCATCAAAGAGAATTGGCCTAATAAACTGCCTACTGAAGACAAATGTAATCCATTATTTCAATTCCCACTGGGGAGTTTTTGTAATAAAATACTGTTTAGCAGTTGAAACTTCATTTTAAAATGAATATATGTGGTGGCAAAAATCACTTTTTCACTTCTGATTGAATTTTGATACCTGTTTTGATAGATAAGATTTGGGAGTTAAAGATTTTTCCTGAGCAAGTCAGTATGTACATCACCCATATTTGAATGTTGTTGGCCATAAAATTGCTTTTAATCCACCGGTGCCAGCACAGGCCTACTGTAAGTCTTCCATCTCCCTTCATTTACATCCAAGTGGTTATAAAAGGAATTAAGTGTTTCCCTCCCTTGTGTTTGTTTCTGACTAGCTAGTTGATTTATGATGAAATATTTCTTGTTTTCTCTGTAAACTTTGCTATATCACTAGATCTTCACTTTCTGTGCTGGGCCTTCTTGTTAGTCAGCTGTCGGAGATGTTTTGTGGACTTTGCCCCTCGAATAATTGTCCAAACATGAAATAGCTATAGTGAAAGCATCTCCATTTGGGTGAATCACTGTAAAGCCTATTGAACTTGGTGCGCAGTTCATACTAGAAGATACGCCCGCGTGTGGTCTGACGACCTGTGCACTAAAACTTATGGACTCGGTTAGCTAGGCCTTTGTTAATCATAAAAAGACCTGATGGTAACTAGGTCAGATATAAACCCCTGAAGTTAAGTGAGATGAATACCACCCAGCCCTACTGTGTTGTTCCTGTTGGGACTCATTTCCTTCTTAAAAGCCTTAGGCCAGCAGTCTTGGCATTTATTTCATATATTTTGCATGGCAGTCAGTGTTACACGGCCATCAAGGCTTGACTCAGCCATGCTGGTCTTTTGCCTTCCTTTCCTGATTTCTTACACCTGGGGATCAAGAGCTCTTGTGCTCTATGGAAAATGTCCTTAAAGATCTGCCAGCTCTGCTCTGCTCCCTTGTCCCCAAGGGCAGTTTCCCAGGGAGTCCTATTGACTAACTCCTTGAACAGCTGGAAGTTTGCTTTCCTAAAATTCAGGGTCCTGACTTTACTCTTCACCGGACCCGTATCCCTCTGTGCTGTGAACTCCACCAGTGTGCGATCACTGCTGCCGGGGCCGCCTCCAATCTTGATGTCACCAATTAGCTCACTTCCATTGGTGACCAACAGGCCCAGTATCGCATCCCCTCTGGTAGGGCTGTCTATTACTGGGCTTAAGAAGTTACCCTCGATGCCCTCTAGGATTCCCCTGCATTGCCTACAGCTCGCTGTGCTGCTTCTCCAGCAGGTGCTGGGGTGGTTGAAGTCCCCCAGCAGGACGAGAGCCTGTGAGCGTGATGCCTCCTGGAGCTGGAGTAAGGAGGCTTCGTTAACAGGCTCCCCTCGATCAGGTGGCCTGTAGTAGACCCCAACCACAAGGTTCCCTTTGTTGCCTCAGTCTCTTAATTCTTGCCCATAAGCTTTCACCCTGCTCGTGGCTGTTCTTTAGGGACAGCTCTTCACACTCAGTCCATTTCTTGATGTAGAGGACAAAGCCTCCAGCCCTCCTTCCTCGCCTGCCCCTTCTGAAGAGCCTGTAGCCATTGACAGCCGCACTCCAGCTGTGGGATTCCTCCCACCAGGTTTCAGTAATGGCAACCAGGTCGCAGCTTTCTCGCAGCACGGTGGGAACATTCAATTTACTGGTGAGATGCACAGCATTTTTGCTTTGCTGGAACAGCACGCTCCCACGAGACTGCAGAACCAGACCTGGTGTAGTGATTGGGGTGCATTCTGCCATAGCATAGGTAACGTTGATGACTTGGTTAAGGAAAGTCTCCTGTCCTGATGTTCGTGCAGTGTCTGTTCATATCTTTACTTGTGTCACAGGTCCACAGGTGAAGCAAAGCCTGGAGGTAGATATGTGTAGGCCTCATCCATCTCCTTTAGCTGTCTTTCTGCTTGAGCCCAACTCAACGAGTTGGGAGACTGCCTCGCTGCAGCTTCCTCTGCCTCGCTGCAGCTTCCTCTGCCTCGCTGCAGCTTCCTCTGCCTCGCTGCAGCTTCCTCTGCCTCGCTGCAGCTTCCTCTGCCTCACTGCAGCTTCCTCTGCCTCGCTGCAGCTTCCTCTGCCTCGCTGCAGCTTCCTCTGCCTCCTGCCCCGCATGGTCACTGAAATATTTCCCTTGGGCAAACTTGGCTGCCTTCTGGGAAGAGAGCTCTTGAGAGTTACCCTAACCTGGTGTTCTTCAAAGAACGTTGGCGCGTCTCAGCAGACACATTGACTGCCGTTTGTAGCTTCCAGGCATCCAGTGTCCTCCTAAAGCAGGTTGCGCCTTTCGTAAAGTCTTCTGTCAATTCGCTGCATGAAGACAATAAACCAGACTGAAATTATAGCTGTTATTGTGGGAAGCGGCATTTGACCTTTAGGTACCGCACAGGCAGAAGGTTTCCAGATCCAATTGTCTGTGACACAAGCACAGTGGCTTGTTTTACCGTGTGACACATTCAACGCAGGGACGTGTGTCTGGAGAGTCTGTTTTGAAGACTTTCTGGTTGCTGCCAATTAACTCTCATTTAAGTAGAAGTCATGTTTTGTCTCTGTCTCCTGGGAGCTGCTGAGCTTGCAGACACTGCACATATGTTGCAGAACAGGATTCACAGTGACAGACTGTAACAATGATTAATTAAAAATAGTTACAGTTAAATGAAAGCAAATTCAGATACTTACACTAAGGAATGCAGAGAGAACACATGAGCTTTGCAGCGAAAGTGTATCACAGAACAACTTGACAATATATTCTGTAGTTAGAAAAAGATGCACGTCATGCTGAAGCATGTAAAGAAATACTGTCTGTAGGGCACATCAGTATCCCGTAAAGCAGGATTTTTGTAAAATAATTCTGGCCATCACATTTTGTTAGAGTTATGGGCAAATTAAAAAATTCAAGAGGACAGTACAAGTGATGAGAACTTTGGGAACCAAGACGCGGGGTTTGGGCTGGGGAGCAAGGTTTGTATAATCTAGAGCAGTGGTTTTTGGCGTTTTTTTCCCTTTGCAAACATAATGTTTTTTCCATGTTTGGAGTTGCAGACCAAATGCAGAGCTGTTTAAAGCCTATAAATAGTAGGACTCCTCTTTAAGTTATTTCTGTGGGCCCTTAAAACCAGCCCAGTGACCACAGGCTGAAAACTACAGATCTCTAGAAGAGAAATTTGAGGAAAGCGAAGGAGAAAAATTAATTCTAAGGCGGTTTAAGAGAAAAAGACAAAAAGCCGTTCCCTGCCTTCTTACTGGTGTGAGACTGGAATAGCGAGCTTAAACTGCAGCAAGGAAGGATTACTTCATGTAACAAAACAGTTTTTTAATAATATAATGACACACACCTAGAGAAACTGCAGAAAGCCAGTATGTCAGAGGAAAAGGTAAACAAATACTTGGTGGGCAGGAGGAAGGTGACCTGGATGATTTCTGTGAGTTGGATATAACAGCTCAAATAATCATTTAAAGTGACCAGAGTTGCTTTGCTCGTAATGAATACTGCTGAAGAAATACTGGTCTGTTTCTGAAGGGTGACCACGTTTCCAAGTCCCCGCTTTACTGCTTTGTGGGGAATACATCCTGGGGAATGGGCTTGGCCACATCAAGTACGAAACACTGGGGATACGTGTGGGCCTCTTTGGGAGATGCCCGTGCTCTGCTTCTCAGGGGCTGTAGTGCAAAGGCAGCAACTAAATGTACTGTGCAGCAATGAGATAAAAAAAATACTCTTTATGCCTTGTGTGTAAAGCAGCTTTATTGTCATCTCTTAGCTGTCTGAGTTGCCGTCTTGTTTTTCCCTTGCCTGCCCGTGAGATATGTTCTTCTTTATCAGGCAATGCATTTGCAACACGGTGGTGCAAGCTGTGAGTTTTAAGAGACATCTATGATTACTTCTATTAGCTGCATTTGCAGGTTACTCTAGGAGCCGTCTAATGGCACACCAATCCTAATAAAATGTGTATAATAACAAAATATCTGTAGTTGTAACCAAGACATGCTCAAGATGTGTGTGTACCCACGTATAAACATACGTAACTTTTGTTATTTCAGCTACAAGAAGAAAGATGCAGATTTGTCTGTGGCTCAGGGTCGCATTAAGGATCTCGAGGTGCTGTTCCATAGAAGTGAAGCAGAACTCAATACTGTCCTGAATGAGAAACGCAGTCTGGAAGCAGAGGTGGCCGATTTGCGTGCCCAACTTGCTAAGGTATGTCAGTGAATGCTGCCTTGCTTTAGCACAGGAGAGGCTATGTATTATAAAACTTGTTATTTTCCTTTGCAGTTAGTTTATATTTTGAACATCATTGATCCAGTTCACTTACTGCCGAACCTTTGCCTGCCTCTCCTGCATATAAAACTAAATCATAAGAAACCAAAGCAACATGGTGTTTTAAAAGTTTTGCTAGTCAAAAGCTTTTATTTAAAAATCTCTGGTGTTTCTATATTCGTGAGATATCGCTTTACTAAATGTTGTCCTTTGTAAGGTGCTGCACAATTTTAAACGTATGTTGGAGTACCCAGTGGGACTACGCTAGCAAGAAAAAGAGCAACATGCAACATATTGTGCTTGAGGAATTAATAATCCTCAGCTCCATTATCGTATTGTATTGAAATAATCATAGGTTTTAAATAACTGGTATATAAACATGAAAACTTGTTTTAAATATTCACACATGCACACAATCAGTGGCTTGACATTAGATTTGTTGCTGTGAATAATCAGTCCAAAGATGTCAAACGAAAACCATGAAAGGATTATGGATGGAAAATAGGGATCCAGACAAAATTCCATCTTTATCTTTAAAATTCTTTACTAGGCTGAAGATAGCCATGCTGTGGCTAAGAAGCAGTTGGAGAAGGAGACACTCATGCGTGTGGATCTGGAGAATCGGTGCCAGAGCTTGCAAGAGGATCTGGATTTCAGGAAGAATGTGTTTGAGGAGGTATCAACCTAGCAATCCCATCATAGTCTGAAGTTTATGTAGCTTTTATTCAAACTGACTATAAGCAATTACTAACTAGCCCAGGTAGGGAAAATCAGTATTATCCTTGCTATAAATGGGTTAAGTAATAAAATAGATAATGGTTTTGCAGGAGTTAGATGGTAAATCAGTGGCAGAGCCTGCATGGGAGCCAAGTGACAAGGGTATTGTTCCATGAGCAGGTGAGCTGCTGGAGCAGCTGACTGCTGTGGGAAAGGGAAAGTCTTGTTCCCTCTCTCTGGACCTGGTTGCATGACACTGCTGCTTACTTGCACCAGCTTTGGTGGTGGTTGGACCTGACTATAACCTGTTTTCATTGACAAGAACAGTATGCAATTACCCTGCTTTTTGCAGAGCTAGTTTTCTGCCTGTTTAGTGAGTTGAGTTGGCTCATAGTGGTTCTAGTGAGGACCAGAGTTTTTATAAAGTAAATAGTGGGAATGCACAGGTGGGGATTGGGAAAGGGAAGCATGACCTTCTCTGTCAGTTTATTCCATGTTGTGGAACCAGCTCTGACCTTTGGTTCTTCTGCAAGCTCATTCAATTAGTGGCTGCTGAGCAATTGCCACATGTTTCTGCCCTTCAGCTCACCTATGCTAGTTGTGATGCTTGGCTCACCATGCACCAAACCATTTCAGCCTGATTAACTGGTAAAATAGGTAGTGGGTTTTGGTTGAGTTTAATTCTTGCCAGCTTAGTGGCTGAGTTACGTATTACCACGGAATGAAATGAGTGCCCAGACTGGATTAAGGGATGAGGCGGGTCTGTGTTGCTAAGGAGAGGGGCTGAAGCAGGGCAAAGAAACCACCCAGGGAGATCCCCCTGAGCTTTACTGACCATTCTGTCACTGCCATGCCCTGGAGTAGTTGGATTTCTGCATGCGACTGCAATGACAGACCCTTGCTTGGTCGTGAGGCCTTAAAATAACTTTGCTTCCTGAGGAGAGTTGTGTTGCTGCTGACTAAAGGTGAAGCTAAATGAGACAACAGAAACTAATCTTTAAGCTTGCCACGCTGAAGTGGGGGTGTTCCTTTAGCCGTCCCTGGAGCTTTTTGATCCTTTAGGTTAGTGAATTCATTTGGTTCAGTGAAGGGTTCAAAGCTCTATTAGAGTTAGAACATCATGATTGGAGTGTGGCAAGTGAAGTTTGCTTATTCTAGTGGCGTTGGGCTGGTAGATCAGCTCAGCCCTTCACCTGATGCTTTATAGTCCCCCATGATATTTTTGTGGCTTTCAAGGAGTCACTGCCTACGGTTACTGAGAGGCTGCTGCTTGCTAGTTTTCTTGGCATAAAAATTCACCACAGAAGGGAAAGTGTCTTCCAGATCGCGTCAGGGCACATTGCTGTGAGTAGAAGGGTATGTTTCTAAGAGTCTATTTTTAGATGTAGACCATTTCTGCAAAACAACTTGTAAAATCGCTCTGAATTTGTGTTAGCCTGCTATGACACCAGTGTAGGCATGCAAAGTGAGCCTATGCTGTCACGGCCCTGGTGCTACCTTCAGGCCTCTTCTCAGCACTCAGTACTGCTCCCTTGCTTGTCTTAGCCTGAAGGGAGAAATTGTTTCTGATACCACGCGTTCAGGCCTGGCCAGGTCTCCGCAGGGCTCAGCATGAGTAAGTCTTGCCTCACTAGTTTGGGACCAGTGTTCTAGGCACAGAGAAGTCATACTTCTCTAAAAACGAAAATTTCTTAGTACAAACTCTGACCAGAAAAAATTATGTTTATGTCTTCGGGATTGCTTGGGTTGCTGCTTTATTACTAATGTAATCAAAATCTAATGAGTCATCCAGCGTATAGAAAAAGAGAGAAGATGTGCGCATGCTTAAAAGTGAAATTTGAAGATGCAGTTTTTCTTTATAGTGATTATTTTTTCAATATATCTAATGCTCACAAAAGGTGGTTTGTTTTTATCTGACTCCTTAGAGACTGGTATTTAATGTAGGGATGTATATTGGGAAGGAAAAGGTTTGTAGTGCAGCACATGGAATCTCTCTTTGCTGTGTAAAAATTCATGTTTTCTTCTTCCCCCCCTTCCCCCATTCTCACTTTTGTAGCATAAAACAGCTCCTTACTTAAATTGTATATGGATATTTTTAAACATGTTTTTCAGTTGGATCACTTTTAAGAATTGCATCCTGTCAAATGAAAAGAGTAACTTGCATTGGTTAGTACATGCAGTAACTCTTAGGCTTAAATGCCTTTAGTGCTGTAGCTCCTATATAGTAAATAATTAGCACTGAAATAGTTAATTGTTGTCTGAATGTAATTGCTTGTACTGCTTACCCTAATGTGCGAATTTGTCCACATTTCTGTGTGTGTGTGTGTGTAGGAAATAAGGGAAACAAGAAAACGACATGAACATCGCTTGGTAGAGGTGGACACTAGTCGCCAACAGGAGTATGAATCCAAAATGACTCAGGCCCTGGAGGATCTGCGAAATCAACATGATGAACAAGTCAAACTGTATAAAATGGAGCTTGAGCAGACTTACCAGGCTAAGGTAACTACTGCTACCACAGCACTGTCTGACAGGAAGCCCAGTTGGCGAGACAAAACCATTTTGATCAGTCCTACTGTCTTTGAGGAGACAAGTAATTATAATGTGAAGAAGCTTTGTCCCGGTGTTCAGATGCCTCCTCTGGTGTTGGGTGCAGATGCATTTCCAGGGAGATCATAGCCAGAGGTAATAGCTAGGAATAGCTTTAGCCAAGAAAGGCCAGTTTGTGAGAAAATATCTGGAACTGTTGGTCACTGTGGAGGACACAGTGGGAATAGGAGATGTCATGCAGCAGCTGATTAAACAATTTCTTCTGCTGTAAGTGTTTTTGATTTGTGTTTTATTTTTTCTTGATGTCAGTAGATCCAGTTCTTTGTTCAAAATGGAGGTGGTGGAGGAGATTTGCAATAGGTACAATGTGTTGGCTCTAAGAAGCTGGAGGGATGGGCTGGAGAACTTAGGGAATGGCTGTGTTTCAGTATGGGCGTTTGCCTGCATGCAGTGAGCTTGCAAATTAACATGGACGTGCTGAGAGGGGCTCCATGTCTAAGGTTGCATTGTCACTTTACTCTTACTGTGGCCTTGGCAATGTTCTTGCTGGCCCCAATAGTCTTGTAAATGGGTGTAAGCCTTATCACATTTCAGTGATCTAAGTTAGTTCTGGATTGGAAAATGACTAGATGCAGTTTTGGTTTTATTGGCAGCAGAGAGACTTCAGGCAAGGTAATGGACCTTTTTAGACAAGCTTTGGTGATGAAAACCATGGTCTGTAAATCTTCAACTAGATCAGGTTGCTCAGAGCCTCATCCAACCTGACCTTAAATGTTTCCAGGAACGAGGCATCTACCACCTCTCTGGACAACCTGTTCCAGCGTTTCACCACCCTCATCATAAAAAATATTTTCCTTATATCTAGCCTGAATCTCCCCTCTTCCAGTTTAAAACTGTTCCCCCTCGTCCTGTGGCTCCCCTCCCTGATCACAGAGTCCCTTCCCAGCTCCAGCTTTCCTGGAGCCCCTTTAGGGACTGGAAGGGGCTTTAAGGTCTCCCTGGAGCCTTCTCTTCTCCAGGCTTAAGAACCCCAACTTCCTCAGACAACGTTCTCCAACGTTCCCTAATGTTATGCAATTCTTACCATAAATTTACCAGATTGCCACTTAAAATTATTTCAGATTAAAGATTAAATAGCTTCTATTTTTTAACAAAAGGATATTTGCAGGGTATCTAACTCAATGCAAGTGACTTGTATAAAACTTGCCTTCCAGCTGGAGAATGCCATGCTGGCCTCTGACCAAAATGACAAAGCTGCTGGTGCAGCTCGAGAGGAGTTGAAGGAGGCTCGCATGAGAATAGAAGCTCTCAGCTACCAGCTTTCTGGCCTTCAGAAACAGGTAAAGGGACTAAATTTGATTTCATCTCTGATATACAAACAATACAGTGCTTTCTATATCAACACTTCTGTTCCTTCATAGTTTCTGGTTTTTATGGAGAGAAATCTTTGTTCTGTTCGTTTGGGGAGGGAGATGAACCCACTGTACCCACATAGATGCCAACTGCATTTTCCATGGTGCTGTCTACCTAGGCTAGTGCGGCAGAAGATCGCATTCGTGAATTGGAGGAAATGATGGCTGGTGAGCGGGAAAAGTTTAGGAAGATGCTAGATGCAAAGGAGAGGGAAATGACAGAAATGAGGGACCAGATGCAGCAGCAGCTTACAGAGTACCAGGAACTGCTTGATGTTAAATTAGCACTGGACATGGAGATCAGTGCTTACCGAAAACTCCTGGAAGGGGAAGAGGAAAGGTATGTACAGATCCCACATTCTTTTCTTTGGACTAACAGGTGTTCTTTTCATTTCTTTTGCTTTTTTTTTTTTTTTTCACCATTTGAGCAGGAATGCCCAGATCTTGTTTTGCTGAAGTCATATAGGCTTCATACCCACCATGCGTTGCATGGAACACTTACATGGAACACTTGCAAGTGTTCTCATGTGAACACTATCTTTCTTTTATTTTGCTTTTTGTAATGGTCTCAGAGTACAGTGGAATATATCATTCTGTGCTTTGCATTCATCTCCTCTTTTTGTTTAACTGCTTATACTTTTGTGTTTTCCTGTTTTTAAACGATGTGGCCCATGTGTGTTTAGCAGTAGATATACCAGAGGGGAGGACTGAGTGATCTGTGTTGCTCTCATTAGCAATGCTTTCCGTGTCATGTAATCACACTACCAGACAACTTCTCAGGGATGCATAGCCCTCCCCCCTGCCTTTCTTTTCCATGTGGTCTTCCTGACGTGCACAATGAGGCTGCTTTCAGCCTTGGGGCATATTATGGTCTGGTTACTGAGTATATTGTAGTGTTATTGCTTTGTGTGTAGTTCCCTGGATGAGTTAATTAAAACGCTTGCTTCGTTGTGTTAAGGTTGAAGCTCTCTCCAAGTCCCTCCTCCCGTGTTACAGTCTCTCGGGCTACCTCCAGCAGCAGCAGTAGCAGTACTTCGCTTGTTCGTGCTTCCCGAGGCAAGAGAAAACGTATTGAAACCGAGGAGTTTTCAGGCAGCGGAACAAGTGGAATTGGCACTGGAAGTATTAGCGGCAGCAGTAGTAGCAGTAGCTTCCAAATGTCCCAGCAAGCTTCAGCTACAGGAAGTATCAGCATAGAAGAGATAGACCTGGAGGGCAAATATGTTCAACTTAAGAACAACTCAGAGAAGGTGAGTGTCAGCAGAACTCCTAGAAAACAAGGAGGAGGAGCTAAATTGAAATGTTCCACAGCCTTTTGTAGCACAAGTATGTGGAGTCACTTGGAGAGCAGGAGCAACATCTCAAGGTGCAGCATCCTGCAATAATAAACAAGGGCATTTGAAAGTTGAACTTTACAGTGTGCTAGCATGAGTGTAATGTTTGCAGGAAGAGAACGTAGTTTGCGTCCCAAATGTCTAAATGTTTGCTGTTACCTTGCTTATGTAAATAGCTTTGCTGGCTCTAGCAAAACTTTTTGCGTGTGAGATGTGGATCTTTTTTAATTTTGCTGAATGACCTTATGGGATTTACACGTTAGACTATTGGTGGGTATAGAAAAATACTTTCGAGTCAGAATGCAGATGGCTAACCACCATGTAAATAAATCTATATTTGCATTATTTTAATAACAAAGAGACCTAGAGAAAACTCTGATGCCTGTTTGCTCTGTTTTGCTCGCCCTAAATAACCTTATGACTCTTTCCATTAGGATCAGTCTTTGGGTAACTGGAGACTGAAAAGACAAATTGGAGATGGAGAAGAAATTGCTTACAAATTTACTCCTAAGTATGTCCTCAGAGCTGGGCAGACTGTAACAGTAAGTTATTCTTGCAGTATGTCAACAATATTCTTTGTTGTTGTTGCTGTGGCGGTTGTAAATCTGACGTTTGGTACAGCCTGACTTGGTGTGTAACTTTTGATTTCATGGATCTCACTTCAGAGGAGCAGGATTTCGGTTATAAATATACAGAACAGAAATTGACTTTCTATATTAGCACTGCAGTATTTAAGACCGTTTCAGGCACAGAGAAAGTTGAAGAAAAAGGTATTTTGGGGGGGTGGGTCAAGGGCTGTTTGTTTTCAAACACCTTTGCCCAGGTTTGGAACACTAATCCTGCTCAACCTCTTAATGAAACAGGAATGTTCCAGAGTATTCATTCAGTAGACTCTAGTTAAGGTTAAGACAAGACCTTCTCAGCCTTGACTGTAGTAGAATTTCTATAATTTTGCATTTTATTTTCAGTCTGCAACAGATGTTCTTTCGCAAGGAAAAAAATGGCTTTCTTTTAATCAGTTCCAGCTATTTCTACTTAAGTATCAATTACTCAGATAAATATAAAAGATTAAATAATTACACTACAGGCTGCACTTTATGTCTTGGCTGCATACGGTATTGTCATTGAGACAGTGGTAGGAGGAGAAATTTGTGTATTTGGTAAAGAATTGATGACTGCAATATTAGATAATTTTTTTTATGGCTAGTGTTACTTTTTGTGGTAGACTGAGATCAGTATCTTACTACAAGTAATGGAGTAGGTAAAAGGGTGAAACTGCCATTGGAATTCAGAAACAAAACTGGTATGTAGAGAAAAGCAGGAGAATTAGGGGGTTCTGTATATTTAAAAATAAAATGTGTATGAATAGCTAATTACAGAATGTCTTTCTCGCTAGATTTGGGGCGCAGATGCAGGCGTATCTCATAGCCCCCCTTCTGTTCTCGTGTGGAAGAATCAAGGCAGCTGGGGCACTGGAGCAAACATTCGCACATACCTCGTAAACTCGGAAGGAGAGGTAGGCTGTGTCTGTAGAAAAAAGGTGTGGTCAGGGTTATCTCCTTGACTTTAATTTGGGGAAGGTGGGGGGGGGGAGGGGGATGGGATGACAGATGACACAATCCTGATTTTTAAGATCTCCCCTATTGTCTTCTAAAAGAAGGCGGTTTCTAACACTGAAATAATTAAATATCTATATGTAACTCTGAGATTTTGGGGAAATTTTGGAAAACTGCGATCATTATCCTAATTACATGCATAGACTTTTTTGTGCGATTTTAAAAAAACACCCTGCTAGTAGAGAATTTGTTGGGAATTTGAGTATGTACTTTCAGAAGAGACAAAGGAAATGAGTACTGCTGGCAATTCAAACATACATTACATAGTGCCTACAATATTCCGGGGTGCTGTATAAATATTAACGTAGGAAGATGGCGGTCCTTTCCATGTTGGAAGCATATCAGAAGTTTTCATTTGGCACAGGTTCCTGTATATTCTCCATTGTCTTACACCTGATTTCTTAAAACCATCCCTGCAGAAGACTCCTGCAAGGGAGGATCGGCTTTGGCTGTTATTGATAAATGTGCCATTATCCCAGTGATCTGATAGAGATAGGAAAGTGAAGCAGACCACAGTTGTATATCAATTTCCATGCGGCCTTTCTTGCTGGCAATTCTGTGCCGGTCACTTGTACAAATAGAAGCTAACTGCCTCAGTGTTCAAATAGAAGTGGTTGAACTGAATCGGAAAAAAATTCAAATCCACGTCCATTCCCATTGTGGTTACCTTTGAGTAACCCTGCTCAGAAGTGTGTGTTTAGAGTGACTTTTTCCACAAGTAGAAATTTGCACCTATGATTTCAAGGGTGCAAGTGTACAGAAGAATTTCTTACTACTAAGAAGTGTTAAAAATAATTTAGTAATAAAGGAAGCTTCCTGGGGTTTTAGAATTCTTTTTAGTGCCTGGTTTGGAAGACCATCCTGATAATTGATATAAACAATTGATATAGAATATTAAGTAGAAATTAGGAATATTCTTTAATGCTGTGTAATCATACTGAGAAACTCTCTCACATCATGATGTGTCTCAGATGGCTCGTAGCTGGGTCTGCCGTGACCTTGTATAAAATTGACTAACGACCACCTAAAACACGACTGCTGCTTCTCAGATCCCTAGGTAATGAAAGAAACTTCCTGAAGCTCAATTACATTACCGTGCCTTTTAGTGGATAGAAATAGGAATGTTGTTGTGGTTTGCAGGACATTACCAGTATTTGCTTGCATAGCTAATGTTACATCTAGGGCAAGGTGCCTTAAACCATCCCAAACTTAACGAGGGGCATTATACTGATGTTATAGCAAAAACTTAAGAGATAGACTACTGACCACTCCTTATCTGTCACTTTGTGTAGGAAGTTGCAGTGAGAAGTGTTACTAAATCAGTAGTTGTGCGAGAGAACGAAGAGGAAGAGGATGAAGCAGAGTTTGGAGAAGACGACCTTTTCAACCAGCAGGTAATAAAATGCAGACCAGATGTTTAACTTGTGCCTTTTGGGTTGGATTAATCAGGCATAAGGTTTAGGGGGAGTCCCTTCAACTTTCGCCAGCTCTGAGCTTCCTGGTCCATTTTTCCAATGGATGCTTGCAGAGGACAATCTCGGAATGGCTTGCAACCCTGCAGCGTTACCACAACGGACAGAGAGCATGATGTGAGCAATTCTTCCAGGAACTGCTGCTTGAATCGGTAACGGTACAGCTCAAGCAGCGGCTAATGTCAGGTCAGGGTGCCAGGGTATCTGTGGAAGTATGCAACAGAGCACGGATTTACAGTGTTGCAATGACGTAGACTCTTTTTAGGGTCAGTGAGATTAGTTCCAGCAGTCAACGTTCCTCCCATTCCAGTATTTGCTCCTCTATAAAAAAGAGTCTGTGGCATTCTTGCTGTAAGCATAATATAACCATTGGGAAATATAACCACTAAAATGCAGGAAAAGGAGAGGGCTTCTCTTGCTGCAAGCTTCAGCTTATGGTGTGTTTTCCGATAGTACATACCTGCTACCTCTGAAATAAACTTGGTTTTTCTTAATAATACTACCTATATGTTTTCATAACCCTTAGCTAAGTACTGTGAAATAACTGATCAGCAGTTGGCGGAGTGAAAAGGAGAAAGATACTCCATACAAGTGATATCAGAAAATATTTTAAATTTATTTCAAACTCGAGTGATTTGTTCTCCGGATCAGTGGCCATTAGTAGGTCTTTTCCACAAAGATTCATTCTGTGCAGGTTTGAAGTTGAGTTCTGAAAGCTTTTTTGGTCTCCAGGAGATGGAGCAGTGTGTTTGTAGTATAAAGCAGCTGAAACAGAAACTTTGGTTTTTTTACCAAAAGAAGCAGCTAATGCAGCATAGATCTCTCTCAAACGGAAACATCATTTGAAATAAAGCTAATGACATCGTGATTTTCAGTTGTTATCTGTATTGGTGTCGGAAGCGTAGGGATTTACCAATCAACCCACTGTAGAAAACCGCAACTAGAGCAGCAGTGTCCTAATCCTGGCAGCAGGCCGTAACACGTGCTACGCATTCTCTACAGTTGTGATGCTCCCTGAATACAACTAAACTACAAAAAAAAAAAAAATACTTTTAACAACTGAGATGAAAACCAGAGTCTAGGCTTACAATATGAAAAACTAGTAAGAATTGAGTTCAGCTATGTCTGTCTTATTTTAGGGGGATCCCAGAACAACCTCTAGAGGATGCTCAGTGATGTGAAGAACGAAAAGAGAAACTCTTATTTGCTTTTTTGTTCCATTTACTTCCTTTTACTTTTGCTATTTTTTTCCCTTCAGAGCCACTGAAAACTATTTTTATATGCATCATCTGATTTCTTTGAAGTTTACTCCTTGGTACATTTTGATAAAAAAAATTTCAAAAAAAAAAAACCCTTTACTGAACACAACTGCCAGAATTTTTAATAGATTTCTTTATTTTTCCCGCTTTGTTTAAATGCTATATTGGAATACAACATTTTTCCCCATACAGAGTTTAAAGTCTTATGTACAAACTCGCAGCAGAAAAGAAGTTTTTAGCTAACGTGGGATGAGAGTCCTTGAGTGTATGGTAAATCTATAATGGCATGTGTAACCAGGATAACTAAAAAAAAAAAAAAGGGGGGGGTGGGGGGGGTGAGTATTTGTGGGGCCGCAGAAGAGATTCACAGTGGTGTTTGCTCCATACTTTAAGAAACTGTAGGATCTTGCCTGGTATCCTCAGCAGTGCCCAGCTTAGGAAAATTAGACCCCAAGTTCATTAAAAATGGTACTTCACCAATGGAAGTAACAAAGGGAAGTTGCATTTCGGCCATTCTCGGCTCAGGACCGCAGCATCTTGTCCTGCTCCGGGGTTTGACAGCCTAGTGGTAAAAACATCTGAGGCTGTCAGCGCCTTGGCGTTGTGTTATTAGTTCAGAAGATGGGGAATGAGGCGTTCTGCTGACTGAATATGGACACCAGCTCAAGGTATGGAAGCGTGAAAACCAGTTTTATTTTCAGGGGAGTTTGACATTGTCACCAATGAGACCTTGTTACATCATGGATGCGAGTTCTGATGCACGGTGTTTATGATGTTAAGCATCACGATTTAATGCTTTTGACGTATTAAGCGTTAAACAGAATGGTTAAGATTTTAGTTGTTAAAAAAGGATTTTAAAGGTTATCCTGTGTAAACGTTGACTTTTTTAATCAGATCTAGGTGCAGCCTGTTCATACTTCTCTTATATTCAAAGGGGCACTGTCAGATAACTTAAAGAGCAGTATTTGCAAAATAGTACAGAAATAGTTTAATGACTTCTTAAAAAAAGTTAAAAGGAACTGCTGCTGCTTTGGACATAAGCATTGCTTTGCAGTGTTCAAATGCTTGAAGTCAAGTCTGACAGTGAGTGAAGGGAGAATAATGCTTTTTATTACAAAAATGCTTTTATGATTAGCCGGCGATTTTTATTTCGGTATGATGCGTTTTGTGTCTGACAGTGTCCCTTTAGCTTTAGGTTTCTTCTGCTGCGTTTCTGTGGAGGCAACTCCGACTCCCACAAGGGTTAGTGTTCGTATAGCAGTGCATCTTTAAGCACTAGGAAAAATACTTGACTGCTCCAAAGAATGTATTGGCTACTGTACAAGGAAAAGTTGTTTGGTTGGTTTTTTTCCACTAGTTATTAGTTTGAATATAAAATTTAGATACCATTTGATGCCAGCATAGAATCCTGTTTTTACCTGCACTCTTGAACTCTGATCTTGTCATTCAAATAGTTCAGACTCATCAAACAAGCTACAAGGTTTGGATGTTTTCGGTGGCTTTTGGACATTCTGTTCTCTGAACAATATTGTGACTGACAGATATAACCTAGAGTGTCAGTTTAGTGGCTTTGACTGATGGCTTTGTAATGCAAGCAGGGTGGGAACAAAGGGGTTTTTTAAGCTTACGGATTTATTTTGCCATTTGAAAATAAATCAAAGATGCTACTTTTCTCTTATTTGAGTGGGATGATGGAATTACTGAAGTTAAACTAATAGAAATTTAGAATTATGTTTTAATCCATTATTAGAAGATCCATTACAAAAAACCAGTATGAAGATTTGGCTGTTTGGGCTAATGGGATAACTTTATTGATGTACTTGTCCGTTTTTCTAATGTAGTTTTCCCACTCTGCTTGACTAGAAGGTTAAATATGTAGTAAATCATGTCTATCTCTCTGTAAAATGTATCTTGTGAAATTATGTTTCTCAGACATACTGTTATCAATTACCTCTTCTAAATTTGTTATGCAAACGAATGCAATCAATGTAAAAGCATTTTTGCAATGCACCTTCCAACCACTGGACAGAATTTCCCTTTCTGACCCACAGCTTCTATAATATACTTAGATAATGTTTGAGGGCTTTTTGCTTTTTTTTTTTCTTAAAGGTCTGTATTTTTCTTTTTTTCCACATTGGCCAGTTTTCAGATTGCTTAATCTTCTTTAAGATTGTCCTGTAAATTCAAGATTTTTCTGTGATCTTAAATACTAAAGCAATGAGTGTGTAGTTGATTTACATTTTTTCTGGGTTTGTTTTTTTTTTCTTTTCCTGCAAAGAATGGGCTAGGAAAGGCAGCTTGAACAAAGAAAACCTCTTGCTACCTGAGCCATTGTTTTCTTAACAGCTACTGTATGGGGAATGTGTCGTCTTGTAGCTTTACGGGCTGGTGCTTGCAGATTTTTTTTTTTGTGATGAGCACTGGTGCCCTTCAGTAACAGTCTGCAGAATTTGTCCTTTAGATTTGTAACTGTGTCCTTTAACTTTGGAAACAGTTTAGTTGCTTCTTCAGTACCGTGTTTTAGGTATATACATATGTTCCTATAAAATAGTGATTGACGCTGTGGGAAAAGCTGAATGCCAACAGTCTCGGTGTGGGTGATTCTGTCACCACAGTGCTTTCTAAAAGGCTACTAAAAACATGAGAAATAATTCCTAGCTGTAAATTACAAGACACAGGAAAAACTACTGTATTCCACGTACTTTCTTGCGCGTGTGTGCGTCTTCTCTAAACGCCATCCTTTCCTCTTGCTTTTGATGCTGTGCTTCAGTATAATGGCACTGTCCCTTTAAAGCTGGTGCTCCATACTGGGACGTTTTTTGGCTTTACCAAACCAGAAAGCATTGTTTCTTTTTTTTTAGGTCATTCATGGATTTATTCCCCCTCCCCAGGATAATTAAAGCTTTTTGTTCAAATAAAATATAGTGTCTCCTTGCCCTCTCTTCCTATTTGATCCTGTATGTGAACCACTCTTGAAGAAATATGGAGGATAGTCAGCATCTCTGCTCCAGCGTCTGGTATCAGGTGTAGAGCTTGAAGTAGAAATAGATTTGACTTGTCAAGAGAAAAATTATTTTAAGGCTTCTCTGATAAGGGAAATTAACCAGTATAGCTTTTATCAGAGTAGTTACTTGATATGGATCTTCTTATTCCAGAAAAATAAGCACACAACTTTTATTCTGGATGAAATAGTAAAAAAGATGCATAAATGATTCTCACTGGTTAAGAGGGGGAAGGAATAACAGAATTCCTGCAGCAGAATAGTTAAGCCAATATTTTCATTGTGTTGGTCATAACAGAACATCATATGAAATATGAGGAACGCATACTGCCTGCTCCTAAGCTTGTACCAGGTAAAAACGTTTGTGTCAGAACAAGTCCCTCCATCTGCAGGACCGTCGAGCGTGGCGTCCCGCGGAGTGAGATACGGTCACAGTGAGCCTCTGACGTCTCCTGCCACTTCCCGCTCCCTCGCTTCTGGATTTGTCACTTCAGCTGTTGTGTTGTGGTGACTTATTCCAAGTCATAGAGCGGCCATCGTTCCTTTGTTGCTGCGCAGCTTTATTTCCCGGTGTGTCTACTCAGGCTAGTTCGGGACGCTCGATTTGCCCTGAAAAAAAAAACCACAGTAGTTTACACTGATGCATTGATCACTTGTCTTCAGCACTGTTTTGCTGTTAGATGGGGGTTGGCTGGCACAGTTTGCTTTTGTAGCAGGAACCAAAAGTCTCAGGAAGAAAATAAAACACCTGCTTCCCGTGACCTGTGATGTAAAAGCCAGACGAGGTTGTCTGCAGCTTGCATTAGTCAGGAAAATTGTACTGCAGCGTGAAGCAGACCGTACTGTGAAAGGAGATGACTTCATGTGCGTGTTTATCCTTGAGCAACAGGACACCTCATGTTCAGTTCAGGGATCTTACTGGTTTTTATACACCCTTTTTTCTTCTTTTTTTAATGCTCATCCTGTATAAAGGCCCTTTAACTGCAACCTGAGGAGGGGTTGGTTAGAAGAGGCTTGTACAAATCCTCTCTACACCCCAGAATATTTGAGAATCTGTTTCTTTTGTGTGCGTCAAAGACTTTGATGCTGTATGAAAACATGCATGCCGGGTGTTTTATATCTCTTGTAGCCACTTCTTGAGTGTTAAGCCATTCTGTCTCTTTCTGTACCTTCTTTGGAAAGTCTTGTCTTTAAACAAAGGCATATCCATACTAAATACTGGATTTTATTGCCACTGTTGGGTCCAAACCCTGTGCAAGCAGGAAACAAAACCTTGTTGTAAACCAGTGAGTGGAAGGTGAGACAGTGATTGCATTTTTCAAAGCATTGTTTTAGCTGAACGTCAAGACAAATTATATCGGAGAGTTTCTTTTCTCACTTAAAATAGCCTGGGAAACAGAATTTTTATCTGCCCTTCAAATGCTTAGCTTTAAACCAGTTTAAAATAATTTAAAAGTGATTTTTTTTTTATACAAGACCATATTTACATGCAGTTATTATTTGTAAACATAATGCCTTTCTTGAAATGCTAAGGTCTAGAGAGTGAAAAGGATGCTTAATATTGAAAGACTCCATTCAGAATAGCACGAACAGTGAATGGACTTGGAGTTCAGGAAAAGAACATGTGGTTTATTGAACTTCCAAATTTTCTAGTTAGCTTTTAACGAAGCAACAATTCCGTGTTGATAAGGTATATATTGTGTATTCCAACTACCCAGATCATCCTTACACTAAAATTACAAGCAATAAGCTATCTTAAGTAAGTTAAACCAAAATGTTTTCCATTTGGGCACAATAATACCTTCTCAGTTGAACTCCGTTTTCAGAACGGTGATGCCTTGTGACTTGAATTGTGTTGGTTTTTTACTTTTTTCCATACAATCTTTATTTAGATAGCTCTGGTTTTAGGTCAGTGGCCAGTTTAACCGACCACCGCTGGTTCAGCTGCTGCAGACGAGTTTTTGGAAGGTTCAAGTTTTTAAAATAGGAATTGTGAAAAAGGTTGCAAATTGAAATACAAAGACAAAATGATGAAAATGTTCACATGGAACTTATGAAAACTACATAATGATCTAGACTTTATCATTTCAAAGTGTTTCTTTTCTTTTTAGAATATGCATGCCAAATGTCTTGTCTTTTTCAATGATTTGTAATATACATTTTATGACTGGAAACTTTTTGTACAACACACTCAAATAAATGTTTTGCATTTTATTTGTTTCCTTCTTTCATTTAACCAGCACAGAGGCCACATGGGCTGTTTGAGATGATTCATCCCAGGGGACCTTCCTGTGGGTAGAGAAAGGGGGGACGATGAGCGATGCGCTCTCCTAAAGGAGATCAGCTGCATCGCCTGGGGTGCTCCAGAAGCAAATCAACGCTTTCCTTTGAACTGTTCTTTCCCTTAAACTGCAGGTAGATACAGCGCTCGTGGGAAGTGCTGTCCTCGCTGATCAATAGCACGGCTCCCAACAAAAGCAGAGGGAAGGACTTGAGTAGCTGGAGCAGGTGAACGTCTCCTGCCTCTCTCCCCGCTGGCTTCTCCGGCCCACACGCTGAAGGGGTTGTTTCCATTCAGCCCACTTGATGCTGCCTTGAGAGAACAAGAGCAGACAGCGAGCTCTGGCACTGACGGATTCTTAGCAACTATGAAATGCTGTGAGCCGCCGTGTTCAGCGTTGGCCTGGCTCCATTTCCTGCTCCTTTTCACTAGTCTGTACTCAGTATAAAACTGTACCGTAGGCAACTACCCCATCCTTAGTGCTAGCTGATAATTCTGCAAGGTGTAGGAATGGTTCCTTTTTGAAGTGGACAGACCCAGAGACAGGATCATGGGACAAAATGATCTGAAAGGTCCCTTCTGACCTAGGCGATTCTATGAATTTTACCATCTCTGGTTTACAGTTTACAGTACTCTGTGTCTCCTGCGTGTGGGCTCCAGCTGGTGAAGATGGGAGTAGTTCCGGCTTTAGCTCTGCTGTAATGCTCTGTTCCTCATCTCAGAGAGAGGTAAGCAGCAATCTCCTTTCTGCATGTCACATCTGCTCCTGAAAGAGCTCTGTAGCGTTGTTGTCTCCCATGTGCTCCTACCAACTCCCGCACCACGCTTACTTAATGGAGGATACACCACCGTGGAATCAACGCAGGCCTTACGGGCATGAGCTTCTAAGCCGAGTCATCTAGGGCAGAGGGAACCATTGTCATATCCTCAAAGGACAGGAGAATTAATCTCAGAGCAAATTCACCAGGGCGTTTCTCTCTAGAGGGAGCCCAGATCATAATGCTCATATTTCATGTAAGGATTTAGTTGTGCAGTGTTATTCTCTGTGGTGAATCACAGAATTGTCTAGGTTGGATGAGACCTTTAACATTGAGTCCAACCATCAACCCAGCACTGCCAAACCCACCACTACCCCATGTCCCTCAGCACTACGTCTGCCCGGCTTTTAAATACCTCCAGGGATGGCGACTCCACCACTGCCCTGGGCAGCCTGGTCCAATGCTTGACTTGCTGTGAATAAATTTTTCCTAATATCTATCTTAAACCTCCCCTGGCACAACTTGAGGCTGTTTCCTCTTGTCCCATTGCCTGTTCCTTGGGAGAAGAGACCAACACCCCCCCCCCCCCGGCTACCCCCTCCTTTGAGGGAGCTGCAGAGAGCGAGAAGGTCTCCCCTCAGCCCCCTTCTCTCCGGGCTGAACACCCCCAGCTCCCTCAGCCGCTCCTCACAGCACTTGTGCTCCAGACCCCTCACCAGCTCCGTTGCCCTTCTCTGGACACACTCCAGCACCTCAGTGTCCCTCCTGTAGTGAGGGGCCAACACTGGACACAGCCCTCGAGGTGGGGCCTCACCGGTGCCGAGTACAGGGGGACGGTCGCTGCCCCAGCCCTGCTGGCCACACTGTTCCTGACACAGGCCAGGATGCTGTTGGCCACCTGGGCACACTGCTGGCTCATACTCAGGCAGGCAGCTCCCCAGCCACTCTGCCCCCAGCCTGTAGTGCTGCATGGGGTTGGTGTGACCCAAGGGCAGGACCCGGCACTTGGCCTTGTTGAACCTCACACCATGGGCTTCAGTGCATCGATCCAGCCTGTCCCGATCCCTCTGTAGAGCCTTCCTACCCTCCAGCAGATCAACATTCCCACCCAACTTGGTGTCGTTTGTGAACTTACTTGGGTGCACTCAAACCCCGTGTCCAGGTCATGGACAAAAAAAATATTGAAGAGAACCGGCCCCAGTACCGAGCCCCGGGGAACACCACGCGCAACCGGCCACCAACTGGCTTTAACTCCATTCACCATCGCACTTCAGGCCTGGCCTCCAGCCTGTTTTTTACCCTGTGAAGAGCACTCCTGTCCAAGCCATGGGCAGCTGGTTTCTCCAGGAGGATGCTGTGGGAAACTGTATCAAAGCCCTTACTAAAGCCCAGGTCAACAACATCCACAACCTTTCCCTCATCCACCAAGCGGGTCGCTTGGCGTAGGAGGAGATCAGGTCTGTCGAGCAGGTCCTGCCCTTCACGAACCCATGCCGACCGGGCCTGATGGCCTGGTTCTCCCGTGCCCGCCGTGTGCCGGCGCTCGGGACGAGCTGCGAAGCCGCTTCAGGTCCCTTCCCATCACCTCACCATCGTGCGGGGCGGGATGGGGCGGCCGGGCGCTGCTCCGCACCGCGGGACACCGCCCCCCCCCCCCCCCCCCGCCGCCCGCCCCGCTGCGGGTCACGGGCGCCTTTCCACCGCCTCCGTTGTGGCCGGTGGTGACATGAGACACGGGCCTCCGGCCTCGCCCGCTGCCCGGCGGGGTCACCGGCCGGTTCGGCGGCGGCGGCAGCGTGTCCGGCCCCGCCCGCCGGGCGCGGTGCAGGCCGGGAGCCGTAGTACCGTCAAGCCGCCATTTCACCGAGAGCGTGGGGGCCGCTGCCCGCCGTGACTTTGCGGCATGGAGAGCGGCTTCGGCTCCGACTTCGGTTCCGACTTCGGCTCCGGGAGTGGCGGGGGGGGGAAGCTGGACCCGGGGCTCATCATGGAGCAGGTGAAGGTGCAGATCGCCGTGGCCAATGCACAGGAGCTCTTGCAGGTCAGGAAGGAACGGGGGGCGGGTGGTCCCGGTGCCGGTCCCGCTGGGGGTCAGGGGGGCCTGGCCGTGCCGCTGCCCCTCAGCGGGGCGGGGAGGGGGACGCGGCAGCGGCCGGTGCTCCCGACCCGGCCCGGCGGCTGCCCCGGCCGGGGCCCGGGCCCTTCTCACGGCCTCTCTCCGCAGCGCATGACGGACAAGTGCTTTCGGAAGTGCATCGGGAAGCCCGGCGGAGCGCTGGACAACTCGGAGCAGGTGAGCGCGGTCGGGGGGACGCGGGGCCTCGCCCGCCTCCCCCCGGGGCGACTGCTGAGGGCTCTCTGTCCCGCAGAAGTGCATCGCCATGTGCATGGACCGGTACATGGACTCCTGGAACACGGTTTCCCGAGCCTATAACTCTCGGCTGCAGCGGGAGAGAGCCAACATGTGAAGAGCATCAGCGCCTGGACCAGGGAGGGACCATGTGGGGAAGGGACGAGCGGCCAGTCCGGGTGGCTGCAGGCAGAGTTCTGCCTTTCCAGCCCCGGCCATGGCAGAGCAATAAACCCTCGCTGAACCTTTTGCATCCATTGGCTTTTATTAGCACCAGCCCCAGGAGCGAGTGAATTTTCCAGCCTTGAGAGCCACCGTGAGCTGCTTGGTTTATCTCATGCCTTTCCCAACGGTTCAGACTGGCCAAGGCATACAGCAGCTGATAAATCCCTGCTGCGAAAGGGCTGCGAGAGGCAAGGAGCCTCCTATGGAAAAGGTGGGCCAAGCCAGCACCGCGGTCCCTTTGCCCAGGAAGCAAGCATGGACCCAGCCATCGGGTAGTTACCCGGTCCCATTTCATCAGTGGAAAAGCTGCCATAAGATGCTCCACATGCCACACTTGTCTCTTTCTTCCCTTGCGTTTGCATACTGGTATGTGGGGGTCACTTTTGGGCTCATATACTTTGACTCGGCTCGAGCAGCGCGTTGGGTAGCAGGGCTGCTCTTACTGGGTTTGCAGCACAGCCTTGCAAATAGTTGTACGAGCGCAGCTGGGAATGAAAAAGGTTGGGAAGCACTTAGGCTGATTTCTTTCTAAAATAAAACATGTTGTGTGGCTGTGATACTCTGCAACTTCTTGTTTGGCTCTGGCACAGACATTCCATCCGGGAGCCTACGTTCTAGGCAGCAGAGGACTTGGGTCTGCTTTGGGGCTGAGCTCTGTGTTCTCTGCTTACACACCTCCCCTGGAAAGGTGGGTTTATGCTGTGTGCTCAGCAGCGTGCACAGCAGCTGGGAAAGGAGAGTGCTGGAGATTAAAAGCGCCCATGCCCCTGCCGTGAGAGTTTTGAAATCCCTTCTTTTGAAGCTCTTCTGTATTTTATAAAATATTTCACTGACAGACTGGAAGGATGATGTTTCCTTAGCTGCTAGGACACGCAAAGGGCTGCAGGAGAACCCGAGTTCATTAAATCTCCCAATGTGGTGGCTTCTATGAAGGGACTGAAGTGTTCTCACACAAGGTAAACTATTCAGAGATAACTGGATATTTGGATTAATTGAACTGGAAATCTCCATCCAGACTGGGTAGAATGACTACTTGAAAATAAAGTGCTTTCCAGCTGTTCTCTTAGGGGCCTTTTCGCTTTTCTTTATGGCTGTATGAATTTTGTGGTACTGGCTGTGCAGCAGTCCCATTTCACGGATGAGAGCATCCCACAAGTGTTCCAGCCATGGATCTGAACCCATCTTGAGCTGAGCCATGCCTGGAAGCCAGGTCTCCCACCTTGCTACTGCTCTGGCTGGGAAAGGGGTGGATCTCGCTGCCAGCTGGGCTGGGAAAGAAAACCCTCTGGCTATACCCAAATGCAGAGCTTAAGTGCCAAAGACTAGGAAGGGGTTTTGGGTACTAGCCGCTGTTCAGTTTTGGTGGTCAAATCTGCGAGGAGATGTCTTAAGTCTGCCTGAGACTTGACATGTGAGCTCTGCAGCCGTTTTTTCTTACGAACAAAGGTGTCTGTGTGCCTTGTGCTGGCTCGTGGGACCTGATGTCCCACCAAAGGTGTTGTATCCTCAGGCCACTGTCTCAGCGCTTTGCATTTTTCCCACCTAGCTTAACCAGAACAGTGGTCTGTGTGGCAGTGCCTTTATGAATTTAATCACCCGTTCCCTTGTGCAAAGGGAGCTGGAGGTCTAGGAGGATGTGAGAAGCCTGTCCTGATTCTCTAATGCACGTGAGGGCCTGTGCGGTCTGAAGTCCAAGTGTTTCAGTCCTACCTTCTCTTGTGACCAAATGGTGACTCAGGGGATCATTACTGAGCTTACCAGTACCCCGCGCTGAGTGGAAACAGTGGCGTACCCTCCCCAAACGCCATTGCACAGCATAGCAGCTCCGTCAAGGCAGTGAGGTCTGAGGCTTCTGCAAAGGTGTAACTCTGAGCTGGGCCAAAATTCACTTGTCTCTTGGCTTGGCTTTGGGATGACAGCTCGCAGACAGGTCAGCCAGACTACACACATTTCTGGCAGATGTTTCGGGTGCCCCTCGAACTAGAAAGGCCACGTTTTAATGTGTAGGATGTTTGGCCACGTCTTACGATGGGACAGGCCTCGTTTATTTATAGAAAATGGCTAGAATTGTACCTTTCTATGCAAAGCAGTTACCAAATGCCCTAGTGTCACAACTGCAGCGGGTCACACAATACTGGCATTTGCTTAATACCTGCAGGCCATCTTCACCCCTTTGCAGCGTCAAAAAAACCCCACAAAAACGTACATTATCTGAGGGGTTAGTGCATCCTCTGGCGAGTACTCCTCTCATTCGTCGCCTTCCCTGAGTGGTGAAATGCAGCTTCAGAGCTTGAGGTTCTGCGCAATCCAGCCCTGGACAGCTGTGACTTTGGTGTAGACTCCAGGGAAGTATGGCCTGGCACAGCCATAGCCCCAGCTTGTGATTCCTGCTAGAAACCACTTCCCTGAGGGTTCTTTACATGCCAGGGGCCCACCTGCATCGCCCTGCAGAGAGAGGAAAAGGGTCCTGGATCAATCCAAAAAGGCAGCCCAGCCCCCCCCCCAGCTGTGGGATGTCCTTTCTCTCAGATACAGGAGCATTTGCTGTCCTGTCCCCCACCTCCCCAGGAGCCTGCTTCCAAGCTGGAGGACTACTGCTCAGTGGTGGACTTGCAGGCACAATCTGAGGTTGGGGCTCTGTAACACAGAAGAGCATGTTCAGAGGCACAACATGGGGTCATGAAATGGGCTCCGTGGTATCCCTTGTCGTCTCTTTGCTCGCCATGAACCTCTCTGCACGTTTCCCTGACCTGTCACAGGTTGGGCAAGCAGAACAAGGTGTATGCAGGATGGACTTGGATAACGGCGACAGCCAGTGGAGATGGATGGACAGACAGCTGAGCTAGGGGAGGCAGGGCAAGGCTCTCCTCAGAGAACATAGCCTGGGGACTTGGCACAAGGTGGCTCTGTTGCAGCCGCGGTATTTGCTCCTCTCGCACTCACTGAACAACTGTCGACAGAGCCCTGGGGGAAACCGGCGCACACCATCCTGCTGCTGATCTGGACAGGGTAGAACTTTTTGCAGGCCTGGTCTCCGATCATGTTCACTGCCGCTTTTTGCAGGTGTTTCGACATGAGACCTGAGGAGAGAAGTTACGGCTGTCAGCTTGGTGCAGAGCACGTGAGAAGCAGCAGCATGGGTAGGAGCGGGGTCTCTGCAGCATTACTTGCTTGCCAAAGGGGCAAGCGTTGGGAAAGTGAATCAGGCCTGCTTCCTCCCCGGCAGAGCAAGCACAGGAAGGTCCCTGTGGTGTGCACTTCGTCGGGCAGCTTGGCTGAGCGGGTAGGAATGGTATTAGGAGGGTCGTCATACTGCAGAAGCCCAGCTGGGGCAGCTGCTGAAGGGATGGGGAGCACGGTGGCTGGCATGTAGAAAGCTTGGGAAGGCTGCAAGAGGGCAGAGGCGTACTCAAATGGAGGAGCACAGCGGTTGGGAATGAGATTGTGGTGACACCAGGCCTTGCCCAGGTTGGTATTCCCTGCAGGGTCCAGCCTGGCACGGGGAGTGGGTATTGTAAATGTTTGGGGTCACAGGGTGGGTGGCACTTAGCTTGGCCATCATGGATGTGAGGGAGCCCTCTCAGCCAGTACCTCCTTCCTTCGTGGAGCCCCAGCCTGTGATGAAGCATCTGGCTCCTTCATGGAAGACGTGTGAATTGTCTGGGAGACATATAGGTTTGATGGTGTTGCTGAACTTGACGGGCATGTTCAGCTCTAGAAGTGCCACATCGTAGTCCAGGCTGTAGACATTGTAAAATGGGTGCTTGTAGATACGGAATATTTTCTCCATTTTGCCATCGATGCCACTCAGGAAAGGTGTCCCTAGAAAGGCCACCCACATTTTGGGGTCACTGTAACTGCAGAAAGACAGCAAACCTGGCTGTTAGGAGCATGGCCTCACAAGGAGGGCTGTTCCTCCACTTGTGGGGCTGAGATGCGCTATGGCCACACCTTGTGAGGCCAGGACCCCTGTCTCCATCACACTGTGGACATACCCAGGCTTTGCTCCACTCATTCCTCTTCATGCTTACCTGTAGGGGCACATCTGTAACAGGGAATGTGTGCTTCCAGTGGGGCACAGCATCCCAGCCATGGTGCTGGACTGTGAGGAAGGGGAAGGGCTGGTGGGAGTGAGGCCAAGAGTCAGCTGTGTTCACTAGCCCACCTCAGACTTACATATCAAAGCAATGAGCTGCAGAGAGCAGCCACCGGTCGGCGATGAGGACAGCCCCGCACTTGTGCTCCTTCTGCCGAAGCCAGAGACTGACTTGCCAGGGCCACTCTCCTCGCGCTGCAGTGCTGCCACCCACGATCTTGCTGAAGGCCAGAGAAGTTGTTAAGCCACAGTCTGGGACAGAAGAAGAGGCAGCGTGGTTTTAAGTAACCGTAAGTGAAGGGGATAGCTACCCTCCTTCCATAGTCCGTGCCATGGGGCAGCCTTCTGGGGAGACACACCCAGGGCAGTAGGAGGTGATCACAGAATTTTGGGGTTGGCAGGCACCTCTGGAGATCATTTCCTCCAACCCCCGGCCACAGCAGGGTCACCCAGAGCAGGGGGCACAGGAACGCGTCCAGGTGGGGTTGGAATGTCTCCAGAGACGGAGACTCCATCTGGTGAATGTCATTCACCCATCTGAGGTGAGGCTCAGTAGACGTGTGTGGTTTGGGAACTTGTTATCACAGATCACACCTTCCAGGGATGTGGTATGTGAGGAGGGGAACGTTTGGATGGACTGGCTGAGCTGTCACCCAGCAAGGCATGTGCAGTCCAAGGAGTTAGTCCCAGGGATGACAGGACTTCTGGGCTGCCATGTTCTTCTGAGCTGTCTTGCCAGCTTGTACTAGCAGACCAGAAGGCCTGTGTGCTGGGAAATGGGTTCTAATGCTCATAGCACAGGAGGAGAGGCCACGTTCCCTGGCAGAAAATTTGGGCACTGCTTGCCCAGCTTTATCTTATTGTAGGCTCTGGCAGACCAAGTAGGACCTGGACCACAAGGGGCTGGCCCAGCCCCCCAGTGTACAACGTGGGGCCCAAGACAGCTCGTGTGAAGTTGGTGGGTTGCCCTGAGGAGTCTGGGTAATGTAGAACCAGGCTGGGCAGCGGTCGCAGGCAGCAAAGCAGTACTCACCGCAGTTGCGCTCATCGAAGCCGTTGCTGCAGTCAACAATGCCATCACATTCGGGGTTTTCTTTCCCAATACAGACCTTGCTGGAGCACTTGAAGGTAAGGCTGGTACAAGGCACCACTAGAAGGCAATAACCCATGGCCTGCTCAGTACTCTCTGTGCTGGGGCTGGAGGCCTCCTACCAACACCTCAATAAATCTGTTGTCAATTTTACCTGGGGCTTGGGTGGGCTTGGCAGGCTCAGTGGTTTTCAGAGCTGTGGAGGTTTCTTTCATGGTCGTGTTCATCCCCAGAGTGGTTCTGTCGATTGGACTTGCGGCTGTTGTGCCGGGCTGGTGGGTGAGGATGGCTGCAGTAGAAGTTCTAGTGATGGCTGGACTGGAAAGGGTGCCTACGCCAGGGCTGGGCGACTGTGAGATGGTATCCAGGATCCAGTCTTTGAGTTTAGTAATTCGGGAGTACACACCGGGTTTCATAGCCTGGGCACAACCAATTCCCCAGCTCACGATGCCGGCCAGATAAAACGCTCCTGGGGTCACCTCACAGGCCAGGGGTCCTCCTGAATCTCCCTGAGGAAGGAGCAAGGCAACGGCTGCTCAGCTCCATATCTCCCCGAGACAGGTCAACATGGAGCTGCCCCTCAGTCACACTGAGAGGCCTTGGCTTGCCCCAAACTCTTCTTTATCCAGCCCCGCGGGGCTGTCTGCTGCCGTGCAGCGTGTGTGCAAGGCATGGGTGTGCAGAGGCTGAAACTAAGGTCCATGGCTCAACTTGGCTGTGCAGATACAAGTGGCGTTTGTCATGAAAGTTAATAGCTACCGACGGCACCTCTCCACGAGCGAAGGGCAGCCGCCACCAACTACCGCTGTCTCGCTGCCACAGGAGGAGACCTGCTTCACGCAGGACTCCGGTCTGGCCAGCCAGAGAAGTGGGATGTTGGGTTAAGTCGTGCTCAATTTGGATGGAGCTTTATTTACTTTTCCAAAGCCCCAAGGCAGTCGTCTGGGTTTTCTGAGCTAGGGTACAGGCGGATTACAGCCTGGCCACAGCAGCTCAGTAAATATTGCCCAAGGATGTGCTGGGGCTGTGAGTTAGCTCAGCTTTCTGGAACAATCCACAGAGGAGCAGAGAAATCCCAGACTCTTACCTGGCACGAGTCTACCTTCCCCTCCAGGAAGCCAGCACAAATCATTCGGTCCGTGAGGGAGAAGTTGTAGAGAAAGTTGCAGGTGTTTTGGTCTATGATGCGCACAGAGGCTTTCTGCAGGATCTCGGGCTTGGTGCCTGCGTGAAAACCACGGGATCAGTGAGCGCAGCAGAGGGAAGTGGGAACTAATGGCTTTTAGACTGACCTAGAACCTATTTCAGGAAAACAGGCTGTAATCCCACACAGCCGTTGAGTCCTACACGGGCAGCCCTGGAGCTCCCAGCTCGCCCCGGGGTGCAGTTTCACACCCGTGCAAAGGAGACTGCACACAGGCAGCAAGTTCCTGTTGTCGTGACAGCATGTGGGCTCCCGGTCGACTGTTAGAGGGACAGTCGGGCTTTTTTGGTAGCGCGCGTGCCACTGTCAGGCGCATCTCCCTGCAGTGGGATCTTTGCTTTTTCTAATGGGTTGGAATGTCTTTGCGACTGAGCACGGCTGCTGAGGCACTGTCACCGCCGCGCGACAGCGGTGCCCCTCCTGCTTCACCCGGGAGAACTACCGAGAGCAGCCCAGCAGGTTTCTCCTGGCTCCTGCTCTCTCCGTTTTCTTGTTTGCTGGCGACTCCTAAATAACTGTGGTTTAAGGTAGAGCTCTGCATGCCCTTATTCTTGTGTTTCTGTCAGTTCCCGACTGTCCGTTATTGTCCCCTGTCCTGTACGCTCCCAGGACTGTCTGGTCGCAGTGGAACAGGCTGCGCTGCTGAGTCGGTCACTGCTCCAGAGCAAAGCACCTGGTGATGCACCACTGCTTACCGTTCCCTTCCTGGAGGTCACCCCATCCAGAAATGAGGCACTTCTTGCCAACGGGAAACTTCTGCACAGCAAGTGGGAGGCAGATGGGCTGGATGTACTTGTTGAAGACAAGAGGTCTTGCCAACTCAAGTACGGCCACATCAAAGTCCAGAATAATGGGGTTGAAGAGGGGATGCTCGATCACTCGTATTACGTTGACTTTCACGGCATTCCCATCTGTTCCATTGAGTGATGTTGTGCCCACGTAGGCTTCAATCTCTTCTGGATCTGTCCTGCAGATACATAATCCTAAGCATGAATAGCATATGAATAGCACAGCCTAGCGTGAGTTCTGGCATTTAAAATTGCAGACAACTTTTAAGTGATCAGTGTTTGAAACCTTACTTTACAAAGCAAGGTCCAGCACGCAGACGAGCAACCCTGCAAAGTCAGGCCCAAAGAACCGTTTCCAGCAGCGGCACATGTTGGATGTCTCCTGAGGAGCAGGTAAACGTGTAGCAACCCTCTCCTCACCTCCAGAAATTTTTGATTTCAGGAATGTTCTGGCACACAGGTGGTGTCTCTACATTCAGTAGGTCTTGATGGATTTTTTTTGTGTTTTATTCCTTTTTTTTAAAAAAAAAAAACTTCAAAAAAAATTTAAAAAAAACCCATGAATTTTAAACATTCAGTTTAATGACATTTATGACGAACTGCTTCCTTTTGATTGTTTTCCACCTGCTTTTGGTGGTTATTGGATTTTAGGAAAGCAGTAAGAAGGCATTCCCTAAACCCTTGGTCTGTACCCTTCATAACTGCATAGTCCCTGTCACACGCTCCCTTCCCACCCAGTTGTCTCTTTTCCCGAGTCTGGTCTGATCTATTTTGACGTGTTTGTTCGGGATGCTGTTCCGCACCCAGCTCATCCTTGTGCCTTGTGTCAGCCTTTTTACGGTGTCATTCTAGCACCGCATGCGATGTTTGAGAAGTCGGTACGCTGTGGATTACCAGCAAAATACTGGTAATCTCAGTTCTTTTTCTAATAATTACTAGCGTTCACTTGCTCTTTAATCGCCACTGACACAGAACTGCTGTGCGTCTCGCTTCACACCTTGCATTTCACTTGCTGCTTTATTGCCCAGCTATTTAATGCGTAAGGTTGTCTTGAAACTCTTCATAATTAGTCCCCCACCCTTTTCGGCCTTCAGTTTTTATTCTTGACAAACATTGTCTTCTTGCTACTCATTTCTTTATCTAGGTTGTTCATACATCTGGGCTTGGGCTTGCTAACGGAACTATGCGGGATTGACCTGCCCCGTCTTCCCTTTAACAGCTGACCACACGTCTCTATTTCCTACATCACAGCCAATTTTTAAGGTTAAATTTCTTGAAGAAACTCCCTGGTGGCACCTGTCCTTTTCCACCCTGTTAGATGTGTTGTCCTTGCTACCTGCCAAGGCTACTTTAACCTTTCCCTGCCGCCCCGCAAAACCCCTTTTACTATCCATCAGTCTCTAGCTATAACAAAAATTAATGTCCAACGTGTGTTCTTGTGACTCCAGTGCCACGGCTGTGGGTTTGGCCGCAGGGCCACTAGGGAGCTCTGTGCCGGGGGCGGGCGAGCTGGAAGAGCCGCGCTAGCAGAGGTGGACTCTTACTCGTTGAAGCAGTGAGCTGCCGACAGCAGCCAGCGGTCCCCAATTATGGTGGCTCCACAGAAATGCCTTGAGTCTTCTTTCAGGCTGACTTGCCAGG
This sequence comes from Fratercula arctica, assembly GCA_947846985.1. NCBI lineage: Eukaryota > Metazoa > Chordata > Aves > Charadriiformes > Alcidae > Fratercula > Fratercula arctica. Next base: position 2,933,288 of record CANTUZ010000022.1, on the reverse strand, counting down.
GGATCTCTCCTCTGGAAGCGTCTGTTCCTCCCACGATCTTGCTGGGTTTCGAGAACCCAGGTCGTCCTCCACACTCTGAACAAAAGCCAAAGCATGACTTGTGAGTACTCTTAGGAGAGCAGCGAGGAGAGACTTTTGCTGTCCCTAACCAGGAAGCCTGAGCAGGGGCAGGCCGGGGCTGGAGTGTGAGGCATCTCCCCCAGCCCTGCCTGCCGAGCGTGGCAGTCCCTGGGGGTGGCCACGCGCAGCCATACGTGGGCTTTCACCCAAACTGCTGTTCTGCATCTTGCTCTTGGCAAGTCCTTAATCCTGTGCCTTTCTCGAAAGCAAAGTAACCAGCGGCTCTGCCCATCGTAGCCTTGCCATTCCAGATAAAAAGTTAATCCTAAATTTAGAAAAATATTCTACATCTGCGTCTCCCTGCAGAGCTGCTGGGAGGGCTCCTTGGAGCTGACAGGTCATCCTATAGACACCTGCCCTCCCTCCAGGGAGGAGACGCAGGGCTGCTGTGAAGTTGCAGCCGTCAACTTTGAACTGCTGGCAGCTCCTTAGGTGGTAAAGAAAAGTGAGTGGTCGACAGGTTAAACGGTGTCAGACGCTGCTGTGTCTTAGTGCCGTGTCCTGGGCTTGCTGGAGCAGACCAATTGCACAGACTGCAGACAAAATTACACATTCAGTTGCACAAGCAAAGGAACCCGTGAAACTGATCTGCACAGGTGCTGAGTGCCTTTGCCCAGCTGCTCTGGGCTGTGCTGGGACAGCCAGATAGTGTCACTTGTGCCTTGGCCCTTAGCACTTAGGGAGGGGTTGTGTGGGTCACCCTACCGATGGCCATTTCAGCTCAGCGGAAGAACAAACCTGACATTTGGACCTGTACCAGCCACTCCTCCTGCCGAGGTGCACCCACCCTGTGGGTGCTCGTACCTTGTGGTCTCGATGCAGCCGCTGGCTTGCTGGCAGCCGGGGCTGGTGACGTGGTGGGGGTTGCTCCGGTGGTGGTGGTGTTGAGCTCTGCAGAGCTGACCACGTTACTCTTAGTATGGAGGTGTATTGGAGGGACAGTACGGGCTACGGAGGCGGGGAAGGCAGAAACAGCACCCAAGATCCAGTCTCTGAGTTTGGTAACACGCGTGTAAACTCCGGGCCGCCTGGCTTCGGCACAACCAATTCCCCAGCTCACGATTCCCGCCAGGAAAAACTTGCCAGATGGTTCTTGGCAAACCAGGGGCCCACCAGAGTCACCCTGCAAGAGAAGCCAGATGGTGAGCTCTCCGTGGGGATGCTCCGAGGTTGCCCTGGCCGCCCTCAGCATAATCTGCCAGACAGTGTCCCTCTGTCCCTGTGTGTCCCAGCTCACAGCTGCTTATTTACTCCAGCCTGGTGACGAGTGAAGCATCTCCTGTGCTGGCCTTTGGGTGCTCCCCTGTGTGGGCACGCTGTCCTGCTATTAAGCAGTAGCCTTGTGCCCTTGAGATGCCAGAAAAGCACAAAGACATCCTCCATAAAACCTAGGGTAAGAACTTCTACTGGTTTAATAATATATTAAACTGCTGCTCTTAAAGGTTAAGCCCAGCAACCCCTGAACAGCCCGATGATGGGTGTTTGTTGCATGATACACAACCCAGGAAGATCATGCTAATCTTTGCATGATGTTTTCTTGATTCGGCCTATGGTTCCCTGGTCAATTCTTTGCTACGGTGGGGCCATAGGAGCGTCACTGATGTAGGACACGTGGTGTCTGTGAAGCTGGCAGCTGGATTGCTCTAGGCGAGTAATGAATAACCAGATGGGTCACGCTCATCATCCAACCTCGAATCTCCCCTTCTTGGCCCCTTCTCTGGTGTTTATGCTGCATTTGCTGCAGAAATATGAAGTGCTACCACTAGAGAAGGGCAGTTTTGCTTTGCTGGTGGCTGCAGATATGAAAGGCCCTGCCAAAACCACGGGGACAGCCTTAGCAATCACAGTCCTCCTCTCGCAACACAGCCCTCCTCTTCCCATGTATTGTGAAAAGCAGGATTTTCTCCACTTCTACAGTTCCAAGCTGAATAAAGGCTAACTAGGGAAAACACCAAGTTGTTCACCAAAAACCGTTGTGTATGTTTTAGTTTCCTCTGCTGCCCTTTACCACCTGGATTTTGATCTGAGGACCTACCAGGTACGTTGGTAGCTCCAGCCCTGATTACAGCTCAGGAAGTAGAGAAAAGTAGTTAAATAGCCAAAAGAGCCCCTTAAAGAGCAATGGCCTACTCTAAGCTAGGGAACATAGAATCATCTTTGTCTTCTGCAGTCCCTGACCGTGCTTGGGTCCAAGGCATGGCCTCAAACCTTGGGGGGAAACCATGACCAATGCTTCTTGAAGTGCTGCTTGGTGCATACTGGGAGGGAAAGGACTCACGTGGGGAGGTGTGCCGGCTTCCCTGGGCAACGCTTACCTGGCAGGAGTCGATTTTCCCCTCCAGGTAGCCAGCACACAACATCCTTTCTGTGAGGGCATGGCTGTAGAGGCTGGAGCACAGCTTCTGGTCCAGCAGCTCCACTGTTGCTTTCTGCAGGAACTCAGGTTTCACCACTAAAGGGGAAAGATGCCAGTGTGAGCTCACGGCAGGTAGCCTTGTGTGGGACCAGCCGCCCATGTTACAGCCCACCCCGGCTGGCCAAAGCACGGCCTGAGCTCCCTTCCCCAGTGCCTCCTGCACTGCTCGCACCCCACCATGCCATCTGCCACGCTCTGCTTACGGAAATCCTCCTTGAGGTAGCCCCAGCCGGAGATAAGGCACTTTTTGCTGGTGGGGAAGCGATGCCCAGCATTTGGCAGGCACACAGGCTGGATGTACTTAGTGAAGGTCACAGGTCTCTTCAGCTCCAGCACGGCCACGTCGTAGTCAGCCGTGTCGGCATTGTAGGAGGGGTGCGGGATGATGCGTGCAATGCCCATTTTCACGGCACCACTGTCTGAGCCTCTGAGGGAGGTGGTCCCGGTGTAGGCTGCCCACATGGCTGGGTCCGGAAACCTGGAAGAGAGACAGCCGGGACCATGGGAGCCTGCAGCCAGAGGACGGCCCCGCAAACCAGAGCCTGGTGTGGGTGGTGCTGCCTCCTGCCATCTGCTCTGGGACAAGAGCTCCCCGTGGCTTAATCTGGGAGGGGAAGAAAACCAGCGTGGTACACCGGGAGCTTGAGCTGGGAGATACGGCAGCCTTTGGAAACGGGAGGGGGCGGGGGGCAAGCTAGCATGGCTGGAGCTTACTCAGTAAAGCAGTGAGCAGCAGACACCAGCCACTTCTCCGTGAGGATTGCAGCACCGCAGAAGTGCTCGTTGTTTTCTCGCAGGCTGACTTGCCATGGGAACTCCCCTCTGGATGCCTCTGAGCCGCCGACGATCCTGCTGGCAGTCTGCATGGCGGGGCGGCTCCCGCAGTCTGAAAGGGTGGAGAGAGACAGCGCATCCGTCGGGACCCAGCTGGCTGCACCTCAGCAAGGTGCTCCCAGGGGCAAGGGGAAAAGCTGCTCCCAGCACATACTCAGCAGCAGGACATTACAGCTGTGCTGTTACAACTGTGCAAACCTGCACCTGCTTCGGGACAACCCCCAGCACAAACCCAGGCTGGGGGATGAAGGGATGGAGAGCAGCCCTGAGGAGAAAGACTTGGGGGTGTTGGTGGGTGAGAAGCTCCACACGCCCCGGCAACATGCGCTGGCAGCCCAGAAACCCCCCGCAGCCTGGGCTGCATCCCCAGCAGCGTGGGCAGCAGGGCCAGGGGGGGATTCTGCCCCTCTGCTCCGCTCTGGGAGACCCCCCTGCAGCGCTGCCTCCAGCTCTGGGGCACCAACAGCAGAAGGACACGGAGCTGTTGGAGCGGGGCCAGAGGAGGCCCCGGAGATGCTGGGAGGGCTGGAGCCCCTCTGCTGTGGGGACAGGCTGGGAGAGCTGGGGGGGTTCAGCCTGGAGAAGAGAAGGCTCCGGGGAGACCTTCCAGCCCCTGCCAGTCCCTAAAGGGCCTCCGGGAAAGCTGGGGAGGGACTCTGGATCAGGGAGGGGAGCCATGGGACGAGGGGGAATGGTTTTAAACTGGAAGAGGGGAGATTGAGATGAGATCTGAGGAAGAAATTGTTTGCTGTGAGGGGGGTGAGCCCCTGGCCCAGGTTGCCCAGAGAAGCTGTGGCTGCCCCATCCCTGGAGGGGTTCAAGGCCAGGTTGGACGGGGCTTGGAGCAACCTGGTCTGGTGGGAGGTGTCCCTGCCCAGGGCAGGGGGGTGGAAGTAGATGATCTTTTTATGGTCCCTTCCAATCCAAACCATTCTGTGAGTCTGTGACATTGCCAGGGATGTCACAGGGCAGACATTAACCTGCAAGCTTGGAAAAGAGCACTGCAAAGCACTGACCCATCACAGCATCCTCCCTGAAACGCTTCTAAAGCAAGGAATTCCGGAGAGAAACATCTTGGCTAGTTTGACAAGCTCAGCCACTGCCTTGTGATCAGCTTCCAGCAGCCGGTGGGCTTGTGGTGCTTGCCCAGCGTGCCAGCCCACCAGGAAGGTGGGCCTTGTCGTGACCCTTTGCAGCTGGTGGTGGGACCAAGGTGTTCCTCGGGTGCAGTACCCCTCACCCTGATGCAGACATCTACTACTGGCCTGACAAGTCGTGCTGTGTCCTTGTCTCTCTTCAGAAGCCCAGGGGTGTTACAACTGCCAGGGTCTGCAGCTGTGGGTTGTGGCCCGTCCCCCATGTCCAGGAGACCTTCTGCAAGGGACTCACCACAGCCCCTTTCATCAGAGGCATCAGCGCAGTCTTTTTGGCCATCGCATTCAGGGTTTTCTTTCCACACGCACTGGGTGTTGCGGCAAGTGAACATGTCTCCAGGGCAGCTCCCTGGGGACGGCAAGGCTTGAGTCACTCCTGTCTTCTGCAGCCCTCCCAGCAACCGGCCCCCGGCTTCCCCAGGGACAACCACTGTGGTGTCCTTATCGCTCGGCTCCCTGGCAGTGCCAGAGTCCCTTCGGGATGGAGCCAGGAACGGAGCTGCAGCTCTTGTTGAGCTTGCAGGGGGAAAGGGGTGCAGGGCCCTGGGCCACCAGGTTATGAACCAGATGGGGTGCAAATGCCCCTTCTTTCTGCAGACTGGCCACCAGCAAGGAGGAGGCTACAGGTCAGGCTGCAGAGTGCAGCCAAGGAGCTGGGGCAGATGGTTCTTCCTCCTGCCCGTCACCTACCTGATTTCAGTCCAGGCCTGTGGGGAGAGACCTCACTGGGACCTGTGACAAAATGGAAGGAATGGGGATCAGTGAGGGCGTCCCAGTCGGGGGCACGGGACCTGGGTGCTCCCGTAGGCTGTGCTGCTCCCGGGCCAGGGCTGGCAGAGGCTTCGCTTCGTCTTTTCCTCCTGCCTGGCCATTGCCTTCCCTGCCCCAGGGCCGGCAGCGAGCTCCTGGCCCTGTTCCCTTCCCGGGGGCCCTTCCTCAGTTTGCTGCCCCCCGGGCAGCGTGCGCAGCGGAGGAGCAGCCACCTACAGCCCTGTGGGCTGCTGGGGCGATGCCGGGGGCAGGGAGACGTTCCCAAGAGCCATGGCAGTGAGCTGCCTGCCAGGAGCAGGCTCCGCGGCTGAAGCTATTGCAAGGCTGTTGCCTAAAGCCGAGGGGGTGTCTGTGCACCTTCTGCTTGGGCTGCACGGGGCTCCCAAAATCCAGGGACCCTGCCCGTCGCGGCAGGGAGTGCAGAGGAACCCACACCTTCATGCTTTTCAGGCACACGTGTTTTTTTTAAATCTGTTGGACCTGGAGTCCTGTGGTCACATGCAACTCCACAGTCACAGAAGGAAAGGAGAGTTTCTAGTCATGTGGTTTCCATGAAGAATTAAAATATGAGAAATATCTGCCTAAGCAGGAATTATTGGTACAACTCTGAGGACTGCCTAAGGGCTGCTGTGTGCTTGTAGGTACAGACAACCCAGCAATTAACCTTCTCAAGCCTGACCTCCTGTCCCTCGGGCTGGTTCCAAGTGCTGCAAGGAAAGCCGAAGAAGCTGCAATTTATGCTTTAGGCTCTGTTGTTGCTGCAGGCCCCCAAAGCAGGGCAGAGAGCAGCAGGACACCGTCAGCACTGGAGGGGGGCCTGGGGCCTCCCCATGAATGTCTGTGGAGCAACCGCCAAGATCTAGGCATGTTCCTGCTGCCGTCTTCTGAAGCCGGTAGCACCTGGGAGCCAGGCAGAGCATCTTTTGTTGGTTTGCTTGGGTGCCTGGCAGCGTCTCCATGTCTGACATTGCTGCTGGGCACGAAGCCTTGACTGGACACCCAGAGCGAAAGCCCCGTGGCAGTTTGGCTGTGTGAGACACAGGCTGTGGGTTTGCTGGCGTGACCTTTGGTGGCAGCAGCGCCGGCACAGGGCACCTGGCTCTGGGAGGAGCATACCTGCGAGAGACGCGGAGGATATGGTCCCATAGGCAGCCAGGGAGAGACCCTGCTCCTGCAGGGCAGCCGCCAGCCCGTGCCTGAGAGCTTCCTCCTCCATGGCAGAGCTCAGGGGCTGGGAATCCTGGACAGCAAAGCGGAGGCGGAAACGGACAATCACACTCGAGTTTCCATTCCTGCTGGGAGACAGAATTAACGGGTACATTGGCTCCATGGTCAGTACAAGGGACAGGCTCTTCTGCTAGTTGCTTTCGGGGAACTCGAGGGAAACAAAACTAATTCATAATAATTTAAGGTGCGAGTTTCTCTGGAGATGTGCTCTGGGTTGAAATGGTCATTTGCATTTTTTTTGTTTGGCCCAAAGTTCAGCTTCGGTTGAACAAAGCCGTTTTCCTTTCTGACTGCATTTCCAAATGAAAGAACCCAGAATATTGGTGTGAGCCCAGAAGAAAATCCAGCCTGGACCAAAAAGCAGTTTCTCTTTGTACTAGTTTTGCACAAGAACACAGGTGTGAGCTCACCTTCTTGGTGGAGCTTGTCAGAACGCCCTGAACCGTGAGCCGCACAGACTGCAGAGCGAGCTGCCTACACCCACCTGTAGCCCAGGATGGTGCAACCAGTGCAGCTCCAGTCCAGCTGGGAGTCCTGGAAACTGGACAGAAACTGCAAAGCAAAGAACGGTGGTCACACGCTTGCCAGGGAGACGAGCCCAGGGAGATGGGACTAGATGATGCCTGGGATGTGGCAGGGAGGTGGAGGCTAGCAGAAGCATCTTCTCTTGTCTCTGCAGGCAGCAGGAGCACCTGTATCCAGCTCACGTGTAACCCTTTTCCCACCCTGGCTCAGGGCACGAGGCAGCACGTCCCTTCTTCGTGCCTTCCCACCACCTCTCTTTTGCACGGGACAGACCTCGGCGCACATTTCCCACTCTACAGCTGTCTCCTGGAGCCCTGACGTGGCCTCTCAAAGTGCAGCTCAGCCCCATGGCGTACCCTGCTGATGTTTAAGAAATCCCCGTTTTCCTCATGCCCTTGGCATCCAGATTCTGCTGAATGAGGACAGGCGAGCTGGTCCCCGGGCAAGCACCACAGTCTTTCCCAAGTCTTCTGGCAAGCCCAGATCAACTCACCAGCCTCTCAAGAGCGGGCGTCAGCACCCTGTAGTACTCCGAGTTCTCCGTCTGTAAGCTGCTGTTGAATGTGATCCCTCGCAGCTCCACTGTGTGCTCAAAGCTGGTCTCTCCCACGGGACGACAGGCTGTCAGAGAGGGATGGTGTCTGTCAGAGTCACAAAGGACACAACGGAGGTTTGGGGCCATGGCTGGACCCAGTTTTCCTCGCTGTCCGCTTTGGAACATCAGCCCCCCCTGGGCTGAGCAGCTTGCCTGTCCCTGACCACCCCTGCCTGCCTTGGGGGTGCCCCGTAGCCATGCTGGGCTACCCTGCACCCCTGCAAGAGGAGAATTTTGCACTGAACTAACTTGAACTTGAAAATGGTGGATTTTTGTCAAGCCTGAAACAAAAGTTAAGGAGCGGGTGGGTATAAACCCGGCAGTGCAATCCCAGATTGGCCCCAGCCTTGCAGGAACAGACTGGGGAAAGGCGTGCTGGGTGTCGAAGCCAGCTTAGAAAGTGGTGCTGTACGGTAGAGCTGTGCTGGTGTCATCCGCCAGCCACGTCAGCTGCGGGCCACACCAGGGTGCATCTGGCCATGGGGCACCAGAGGCAGCAGGAGGGAGGTGGGAGAGGCAAGGAGACGGTGGTCGTGCCCTGGAGTGAGACAGTAAAACAGGCAATGGGCAGTGGCGGCAAGAGGCTGTGACAGGAGATGGCTGGGGCAGCGAGGTACGGTGACAGGAAATTTGGGAGTCACAGGGAGAGATTAGAGGAGAGGAACAGAGCGTATGTGTCATGCGATACTGAAGATAAAGTGCTTTAAAGTCAGATATTCAGAACATGAGTTGTTTACAGCCCTTGCAATTTGTGTGTATGTGGGGAGAGTTGATCACAATTTGTCCTCAGCAGAAGGGTTTTGAGGACTTTTGCTACGAGGACTGTGAGCTGGGCAGACTGTTTCTTTTTTTGGAGCAGATAAACTGAAAGAACGTACCCGGCTGCGCACTCACCCAGCAGGATCCCCAGGTAGAGGGCCATCACGCTGCCCACCATGGCAGCGGCAACGGTTACCTTCCAGCAGCTGCCCCTCAGTCCCCTTCTCTGGGTGCCCAGCACTGGCTTTTCCTGGTCCATGCTGTCTGAGCAGCTCTACAGCTGGCCTCTGTGATTAAAAAGAAGAGGAGAAAAAGGACAAGACTGGGATGAAATGTGACACGCCAGCTATGGTTACCCCGGGAGCTCCAACCAGTGCATTGTCACAAGAAGTAAAACTGCGTCTTCTCAATGTGCCTCAGGCTGCAGTCAGGAGATGGTACTAATACGTCTGGGTTGTAGGACCTGAACGCATCAACCGTGGTGGCCCCTCCCTGCCTGGTTCCCCTTCCCTCTCTTCCTAGGAGGCCACAGCTGAGCACGGCTATGGCCGTTGTGAGTACAAACCAGCCTGGTGCCTCCATCTCTGTGCTCTGCCCAGGTGCTTCTGGTGGCACAAGCTCTGGGTGAGCGCTCTTCAGCGGGCAGTCCTCCAGGCTTGCTTTAGCAACAGGTTTCAAGGTCCTACCACCGATGATGCCAGGGTGAACTGGTACACCAGCTCATGGCAAGGGCTGAATATAGACCGGGCTTGGCATCTTGGTTTGCTCACCCCTAGTGAAGATCCAAAAATCAACCAGTGTCACTAGCAGATGCTTTGGAGCTGCAGTAGCAGGTGGAACAGTTAAGTTGGAAAGTGCAAAATTTATCTCAGAGTAATCTTTTAGGCCTGCAAATAACAAGACCAGACTGCAGTCACATCCTTAAATATGAAACCCTGCCATCTCAATGGAGAGCTGTGGAGCGAGACCTGCTCGGCACTCTGGCTGTCAATGTACCAAAGCCAATTGGTATTGGAAACCTCAGGAATCCTTGGCTGCTTCTGCTGGACCATTCTGACCTGGCTACTGAAATCCTGACGCTAGGCTACTTACATCCCCGTGGTATGTGTTATGTCGATTAAAAGTGGCTAAGTAATAAACCTCACCCGGTAGCAGTTTATGAGGCAGGCTCTAGGGTGAGGTTTCATATGTAGCCCAATGTTTGTCCATATTTTTGCAAGAATTGTGAAGGAAATATAAAATCACAGTCAGTAAATTCAGTGGGTAACAAAACTCACTACAGTGTTTAGCAGAGAGCTCCCAAGTGCCTAGTAATGCAGAGCAATTAATATGTGCTTTAATTACAGCTGTGCTTCTATCCTGATGAGCAGTTTCTCCTTCCCTGTGGTCAGCACTGCTGCTTCCAGTATTTTGCTTCACGGCGTACAGATATCCTGCACAGGAACCAAAGCCCCTTCGTGTGATCTTCCAGGCCTCCTGAGATCAACTCGGTGGCCTCTGCTGGACTTGCTCCAGTATGTCCACGTCTTCATGCGCGTAAGCTGCGCAGAAGGGATACGGTACTCCAAATGTCATCTCAAAAATGCCAAAAAATGGGGCACTTTTGTTTTTCTCTCTGCGCTCTTGCCTAGTGCAAGCCAGCCTGCGGCTGGCCTTCTTTTGCACGTCATCAACAACTGGGTATCGGTAGGAATGAAACAGCCTGGGATGTCCAGCTTTACCCACAGTCATTCGACCGGCCGTGCTTCAGCCATGTTAGTCTTCGCAAGAAGCCTAGTGAGACAAGAAGGGGAACGGATTTCCTCTGGCCCCAAAATGTATTCAATTACTGGATTAATATTTATCTCTCACGGGTAGGAAGAAGACACACAACCAGTCCCTTCAAGATTGGCACACAAAAGTCTATGTAAGATAATTGAGTTGGTCAGATTGAAATACATGGAAATCCATGGCTGAAGGTCCAAAGTTCCCCAGTCTCAGAATGAGTTTTTTGAGGACTCAAACTCTAGTTGCCAGGAAAACAGATCTACAGTTCACACCAGAAGAGTCTTGGCAAGGCAAATTAATCTCTCAAACCTACTCTGCCTAGATATTGACAGCTTCAGCAACATAAAACCCACTCAGCTTTTCCTTCCCCAGCCCCAAATTCTCTCCGGCCGAGGGACATCTTGTCTGGTCACTTCTGCACCGGCCACTTCCTACCAGTTCAGACGATGCTGTGAGTGGTTGGGCTGGGAGAGCAGCGATTTTACTGACGCTATAAATCAGGCTGTGAGTTCAGCAAAGAGGGAACCTGGGGAGGGTCAGCCTTTTCTAATGCAAATGCATCTAGCGGTGAAAGAGAGCGAGGGAAGAAAGGCACCCAGGCCACAGGGAGCGGCAGCACCGCTTCAGAAGAGCTTTTCAACGTTTTCCAAGAGGCGTCATCAGCTCTTTAAACCGAAGCTTCTAGATAAGAGATTTTTAAAAGGTCACTTCTTTGTGAACAGACAGAGAGAAAGGAGAGAGGAAGGGATGGTCTGTCCGAGACGCGTCTTTTTTTATAACAGACCTCCAAATATTCTTTTCCAGCTGTAACCGAGCCTGGCAGCGATGGGCACTTTGGGCCCCTGTGTTTTGCTAACAATATCTCCATTTGACGATTCAGCTCTGGCTCAGAGGAGACAGGTAGCAAACATTTTTTCCAGTGGTCCCTGTGACCTGAATACATACAGATGAGCAATTCCCTCCTCCGCTCTTCCAAGGGGTTTTGAAGCCTTGCGGTTTGCTGGACGTGGAAACGCAAAACTCTAGTCCAGCTGTGCTGAGCAGTGCCACAGCGCTCTCACTGCCGATGGACTTTAAAGGAAGGACAATCGCATCTGAGAAAAAAAAAAAAAAATGACATCACGGACAAAACGGGCTCCGGGTGGGTGTTATTTTGACAATCCAAGTTAAATTGAACGAATCTTGGCTGCGTATAAAAAGTCATACTACAATAAAAGGCACTTGGGACCCTAGAAAGAAGTTTGTATCATTGATTACACAGGCATTTTAACTGGAAAAATAGAGTGTTTGTAGACAAAGAAACCTTCTACTTCCCGGAACAATCCAAACTTGTCTCCTTTGCTCTCCCTTTTAGCATTAGGAAAGTTTCTTTCGGTGTGAGTGGCGTGAGTTAGAAAAGAAGTAAAAAGACATGTAAAACGGAAGGCCCATCTTGCAAGAGCAAAGTAGAGATTGGAAATTTCTTTTTAGTGAAAGGAGATAAGGACCATCTATAAATACACAATGGAGATGAGTAGCAAGGAGCTATATAAGCTGAAAAACATCGTTGCATAAAGTCAGAAGAGGAAAAAGTAAATTTTAGTGGTGGGGGCAGAAATTAGGCGAGTATTAACAGTCAGAGGAGCGTGAGTTTCCCGTAGGAATGCTGCAAAGAAAAAGCACGTTGATATTTTTTTGCCAGATTATAAATTGTGAGTCGCTATAAAATATGATGCCCCTGATAGCAGGGGCAGGGGGAAACTCAGTGACCTAAGAGGGTCCTTCCAGTCCTGTCTTAGCGGCGTTTCTTCTCACTGCTCCGTTTCAGCGGAGAAGGCATGGAAGATGTGCTACAAAGTCAACAAGAACTGTCCTGTGAAAATAACAATCTCCGGCTGTCCCCAAGGATCTGCCGAGATTCCTGGGACATGGCCACCATCTCTTCTGCTTCCTGGCCACTCAGGGTTTGTTTTCCCCATGGGAGCCTGGATTTTGCTCCAGGGCAGCCTTGAAACATTCCATAGGATTTCCTTGCGAGATGTGTTTTATTTCTCAACTTGTTCAGGCGGCGAAATTTCAAAATATAAAGCACAAATACCCATTTAGCCGTAATATTTCTTCTAATTAGCCAAACTGTCACTAACGCCGGCTTTGCTCATCAAGGAGGACAAGGCAGTAGCACGTGTGTGTGTGAGAGCACGCGGGTGGGCTCCCGCAGCGGGCCGGGGGCCGGGGGGCCGGCAGGGCCGCGGGAGGGAGGTGCTGGGTGTCTGCCCCTGCGCTGGGCACAGACTCCCCAGGGCAGGGCGCCCTGTTTCAGCCCGGCGAGCCCCGTGCCGTGCACACCTGTGAGACCGGCCCAGAGCACACAACTGCTCTGCGCAAACTGTGCCGCTCCCCGGTTTTAGGTAGAAACTGGCTTCTTGCAAAATGTGACAGCTCCTGAGGATGGGGTGTGATGGTGACCCCCCAGCACTCTGCTGACGGCCACCCGGCAACAGGGCTTGCTTTTTCTTCATTTACCTCCACATTCCCTGGCCTCTTGTCTTCCTCTTCTTGGTATTTCTCTTCCTTTGCCTCTGCTGCGTCTTTCTCTTCATGTTTTCACCTCCCGAGGCCTTTCCTTCCGCCTTCCCAGCCCTCTCCAGCTCTTCGTGCTTAGTCTTTCTCCCTTCAGAGGAGGAATGCTCACGCTCCTACCTCACGCTGCTTTGCCCCAGGCTCCCTCCTGCTCTTCTCCAGCTTCTCCTGTTCCCCGTCTGCCAGCCCCTAGCACGAGGACACGAGCCAAGCCTCTCCTCTGATCTGTTGACCAGAGGAAAGACACACGGGAAAGCAACAGTGACACCCCTGTCTTCAAAAGTCAACTTCTTGTACAGAGAGCAAATGCAAGAAAATCCTAACGTCCCCAGATGGCAGAGTCCAGGATGTTCTGGAGTATTTGTGGTTTATCCCATATTAAGTTGGAACCGTGACAGGGTAGTCTGGTTCTCGGCACAGTAACACTGTGTCTGCTGAGCCTTCAAGACACAAGGGTTGTAAAACTGTCTCACGGTCTAAGGTCATGCCTGTAAGTCCTCACCCAGACAGAGCCCTTGCAAAATGATGGCATTGGTATGAAAAATACGCAACTTGCTTAAGGCAGACAACAAGATCAGTAGCAAATCCACCTGCAACTTCAGGACGTAATGAGCATTTGGTCAAAGGTGAGCGAAGGACTCATGATTTTATCACCAAGAAAAGACTTGGTGGCACTTCAGAGGAGGAATACAGCAGAAGCAGAATCACCTCTCTCCAGAAGGAGAAAGCCCAAAATGCAAGACTCCAACATGCCTCGCCATCCAAGATCACTGGCGCCAGAACACCAAACCACACCTGTGCCACCAAACCACACCTGTGCCACCAAACCACAAGCTTGAGCAGAAGAGAGAAGATGGTCACTTGCGGTCAGTGAAAGCAGAAGCATGACCAGAGGAGCTGAAGGGACGTGGGTATGCAAACAGGTCTGCTGGCAGAGCCTGGTGCGAGAAGAGTCAAACCCAGTTATCGCGGTTAAAATGGGGTCAAGCCTTGTGATTTTTTCCTAAGTTAGGAAATTAATTGTATGCAAATGGGGCTCAGCAATGATTTATAACCAGAGGTATCTGCTGGGTGGTGGTGCAGCGCAAGGACGTGTCAGCCTGGAGAGGCCAAGAACCGTGTGCCACTTCCCCCTTATGGCTCGAGGACACCCCAGGGCTGTGCCATGAGATGGGCTCCAGGGGAGGAAGGGAATGTTGGAATAAAACTCTTGCTTCCTGGTGAGCCCGTACGTCTTCCTTTAAATCTTCTGATGAGTTGATGATATGCTATGAAAGAAAGCCCCTGCAGAAACAGCAGCCGGCTGGTAGAATCACAGAATTTTGGGGTTGGCAGGGACCTCTGGAGATCATCTCCTCCAACCCCCGGCCACAGCAGGGTCACCCGGAGCAGGTGGCACAGGAACGCGTCCAGGCGGGGTTGGAATGTCTCCAGAGACGGAGACTCCCCCACCTCTCTGGGCAGCCTGTGCCAGGGCTCTGCCACCCTCACAGCAAAGAAGTTCCTCCTCATGTTGAGATGGAACTTCCCATGGTCAAGTTTGTGCCCGTTCCCCCTTGTCCTGTCGCCGGGCACCACTGAGAAGAGCCTGGCCCCATCCTCCTGACACCCCCCTTTCAGGATTTATAAGCGTTGATAAGATCCCCCCTCAGTCGTCTTGTTTCCAGCCTGAAGAGACCCAAATCCCTCAGCCTTTCTCCATCAGAGAGGTGTTCCATCCCCTCAGCATCTCGGCAGCCCTTTGCTGTCCCCTCTCCAGCAGTTCCCTGTCCTTCTGGAACACACAGAGAAAGCCCAGAGAGGCTCAGCATCACGCCAGCTGGAGCAGACACTACCTTCATAAGCACAGACAAACCGCCCACACGATCAACAGGCACGGTTAAACCAGGTTTGGCTAACACAGCCGCATTCTTTCATGTGGCACGAGCATCTCCTGCCAACAGGCTGGTTCCTTGAACCACCCAACGCTGCATTTCTTTAATGCTTTTGTTTTAACCCACCTCCAACTTCTGTAACTGCGCACGTAGAGCTGTGCGCGGCCCCCACCTCTCCCCAGGCTAACGTGCAGTGGGGTTGTGCTGCATTTGAAAGGCCGTACCCTTCTTCCCAGCAGAAGGAAACACTGTCACCTAAGACGCTGCGGACCCTGGGCTGAGGACGCCTCTTTTCTGTTGAGGTAAGTGAGCAAAGAGCCCCCAGCAGCGTCAGCCTCCAGACTGGCCAGCAGCCTGCAAGAGAACAGATCTGCTCCGGGTGTCACCAGCCCCGGCCGTTCAGCTGAGTCACAGCCCCGGCTGCCCGCTCGCTGCCCCTCGTGGAGGCGCGTCTGCTTCCGCTGCAGTCCTGCTTTCAGCAAGCCCAACCACACTGTGCGGGCCTTGTTTATTGTCCCTCTTGGCCTTCAAACGTCTCTCAATTTACAAGAAAGAAGATCCTCTCCCTGCCTGCCAGCTCTGCAGCCTCAGCTGGGCCATGACAGACAGGCTGAGCTCCCCCGTGCTCGTATTATCACTGGTAACAAAGGCTCTAACATCATTTCCACCTTGGAGACGCTCAATCCCGAGCTCTCCCTGTGGTAACAGAGTACAGGGCAGATTTGTACCTGCAATTGCTATTTAAACTTTCAGCCACGGATTGCACAGTAAAATAAAGGCTGCCTTCCTCCCCCCCCGACTGTGCTGGCTTCACAACTCTGTGCAGATAGTAAATACGGAATACACCTGGGGAGTATCCAGTAAGCAAGGAAGTGCCATTTTTGTCCAGTTCCTGTTCACAATAGGAGCACTATACAATTTGATACTTTTCATCTCATGAATGGCCAAGAAAAACTCAACACGCTCCACTCATGGCGTTTCCTTTAGTGGCAACCGCCCTCCTCCCTTGGACACTGTGTTTGGCCCAGTGCAAAAGCTGCGGGAGAAATCTTGATCCCGATGAAGCTGGTGGACATCCTGGGACCAGAGGTTCTTAGAGGAACAGGGGCTGAAGTAGATGCCTTCATTTTGCAGATAATCACATTTTATTCTTTCTCACCAGCTTACATACATTAGAAGCAATGTGTAAATTACATTTTTTTTTTGTATCTAGCTTCAGCTGTTATTACAGTTTGAGAGGTAGGCATTAACGTTCATGGGCAAAAAAAACCCCCCATGCTACCCTGAAACCAGTCACCTGCAACACGTGCTCCCTCAAAGGGAGAATTCACATAGAGAAACCAGTGAGAAAGCAGAAATTCACACAGAGCCGGTGAGGAAAGACACCGGTCAAGCAGGGAACTCACAGCGTCTGAGTCAACGGCATTTTGGTCATTGACTTCAGAGGCTGCAGAATGAAACCCCGCGCATACCGATGGGGGACAGTGTCACCCGCTGAACTGGAGTGCTGAGGCTGCGTGACCACGTACAGCTTCTGTCCGCCCCTCCTGCCTGAGGAGACCGTCCCCGAGCGCAGGCTGCAGGACGCTGGCGCAGCAGTGGCCAGTGGCCTCCTTGGCACCCTCGCCCGCCGGGACCTCCCTGGAGCGTGGCCCGGGGAGATACGCCCTGAGCCCTCTGCAGGGCAGCCTCATGGCTGGGAGACAAGCGGGTGCAAAGTAGAGCGACACCACTCTCGAGCCCTTTCCTTCAACCGTTGGGACAAAGCCCCATCCAGCTGCAGAAACGTTGACTTTAGCGCAAATGATGGCGCTATTCCAAGCCCACGGAGGTCACTACAAGGTCTGTCCCACGCCAAGGTCAAAACTGGTCACAGCCACGGCTGTGTCACTAGCGTATTTCGCACAGCAATGAGGTTGCTTATTTTAGCGTTTAGGTCTGCATTATTCCTAAAGCTGCACTATTCATTTCCCGTGAAGTGGGAAATGAACTTTCTTTCCAGAATATTTCATAATTCGTTGTAGCTTTTAAATAATGTAGACCGTTCTCTTTGTTTGGTTTCCAGAGTGTTAAAAAAACTGAGACGTTCATCCTTAACGAGCACTTTCAGAGAAGAGGGCCCTGAGATCACTTGCCACCAACACTCATCCATTAAATCACGCGTTGGGTGTAGCTGCAGACGTGCCGGTTAACAGACGAAAGACGGAATGTCCTACTTCTGCAAGGCACAACTGGCCAAAGTGTCAAACTTCCACATAAATTCAATGGGGAGCCCATTTCCGCGGCCAGTGCTGGTTCCTTTGGACTGATTAGCAGAACAAAGCCCCTCCAGCATCACTCATTTGTTTGTGCAATGTGCTCCCAACACCCCCCCGAATCATTTTAGAGTGCCATGGAATCGAAAAGCACTAAAAAGCACTCCAGGGTCACATAAGGAAAATTATTCGGCCATAAGCGACTGAAGTTATTTGCGTCTCTTACTTCAAATAAAAGGTGAGATGTTTCCCCGAACAGGCAATAAACCCAGAAACAAGCAGTTTCCTTGGAGCCGGCAAAGCAAGAGGAATTTCCCCAAGCGCGGGGGCAAAATCCAGCGGGGAGGAGCAGTTTCCACTCCCCACTTGTCTGGAAGTGCCCGAGTGCAGGCAGAGACCCCTGCCCGAGCCCTCCGGCCCCAGCCCAGAGGGGCTGGCTCTGCCTGCGCTGCCCACCCCGGACCCGCCTTGGCTAGTGCGGGCGGGCGTGTGGCCACCGGGGCGAGATGCGCCCAAGGAGCGGGGGCAGCCACCAGCGGAGGCGCGGGTTTCCCTCTTCCCGGCCGAGCCAAGAGCTCGACACCTTGAAGTAAATAAAAAGGACTGTTAAGAAGGAGCGGGAACTCACCTGCTTTGCTTTTCCCGTTGCCACCGCGGTGTTTTTCCCTGGAAACCTCCTCCCCCGGCGCGGCGGCTGCCGTGGGCTCCCCCTCCGCGGGAGAGGCTGGGGGGAGGGCGGGAGGCACACGGGGAGTTTCCATACGCAGCTTAAAGGCACAGGCTGAGAAGCAGAAACCATTCACCTTGAAAAGCTGGTTTGTTTCTTCACGGGGCTTTGGGTTCAAGCATTATTCCCCCCCCCACGGGCTGCCTGCGTTGGACACCCGAGCCGGGATGCGCCTCTCCCGCCGCTCCCCGGCAGCTCGCGTTGGTTCGGCGGCGTTTCACCGGCAGGACGGGAGGCAGCGCTCCTGCCTGAGGTGCCGCCGATTCACGCCAGCAGCATCGGATCCGTCCCGCTCCCCGGAACGTGTCAGCCCCACGCACCAAACTGCGTGGGCGAGCGGTTACCGAGCTCTGTCCCACGCAGGCAGGAAAAAGAAAAGGGGAGCACTTTTACAAAAAAGGCACTCGTTTCCCCAAGGGCTGCCGAGATGCTGAGGGGATGGAACACCTCTCTGATGGAGAAAGGCTGAGGGATTTGGGTCTCTTCAGGCTGGAAACAAGACGACTGAGGGGGGATCTTATCAACGCTTATAAATACTGAAAGGGGGGTGTCAGGAGGATGGGGCCAGGCTCTTCTCAGTGGTGCCCAGCAACAGGACAAGGGGGAACGGGCACAAACTTGACCATGGGAAGTTCCATCTCGACATGAGGAGGAACTTCTTTGCTGTGAGGGTGGCAGAGCCCTGGCACAGGCTGCCCAGAGAGGTGGGGGAGTCTCCGTCTCTGGAGACATTCCAACCCCGCCTGGACGCGTTCCTGTGCCACCTGCTCCGGGTGACCCTGCTCTGGCCGGGGGTTGGAGGAGATGATCTCCAGAGGTCCCTTCCAACCCCTGCCAGTCTGGGATTCTGTGATTCCTCAGTCAGACATCCATAGCCCTTACAGTCCATACTCTATTTACCATCCTAACAATCTCTGTGCAAGGAAATGGCCCCTCGCTGCACAGGGACAGGCAGGGATTACCTGGCATCACACACACCTATGGCAGAGGCCGAAACTGGACAGGGTTCCTTGTGCTGAACCTGATGTTTGAGCCCACAAGTGACTGCCAAGAAACACATGAAAACCTGCAAACTGGTTTTGCTTTGATCTGAATTTTTGCCTGCCACTCGACACAGTCAGCTCTCACCCAACTGCCACTTCTGATCTTAAGTAGCTTCAACATTAACAGCAAACTTCAGCAGTTAGTGTGTTTAAAGAGCAAAGCAAGGAAAGCACATAACATTTTCAAATCATAAAATGATCGTAGAGACCTCTCTGAAGTTGGTTTTGACAAGAGCGTATTCTTTCATTCCTGACATCGGCTGTCCCACAGACCTCTCCAGACCAAGCAGCAACCACCGAAACCTGTTTTAGGTTTCCCCCTGAGCACCCATAATGAAGACTTGGCTGGTTAAAATTCCTCCTGCAGGTTCAATGAACCAGGAAAATGCAGCAATCTCTGAATCTAAATGCTTTTGTCTGTAAGCGAGCCAGCGATTGCCACACGCAGCTCCTGTCCTTACTGAGAGGGAGGGGAGATACGGCCGCAATAAGAGAAAAATCATCATAGAATGGTTGGGGTTGGAAGAGACCTTAAAGATCATCTAGTTCCAAGCCCCCTGCCCTGGGCAGGGACACCTCCCACTAGATCAGGTTGCTCAGAGCCCCATCCAGCCTGGCCTTAAAAACTTCCAGGGATGGGGCTTCCACCACCTCTCTGGGCAACCTGTTCCAGTGTCTCACCGCCCTCATGGTGAAGAACTTCTTCCTAACGTCCAGTCTGAATCGACCCATCTCTAGTTTTAATCCATTCCCTCTAGTCCTACCATTACCCGACATCCTAAAAAGGCCTCACCAGCTTTCTTGTAGGCCCCTTAAGATACTGGGAGGCCACTATAAGGTCTCCTCAGAGCCTTCTTGTCTCTTGTCTCCAGACTGAACAACCCCAACTCTCTCAGTCTGTCCTCATAGGAGAGGTGCTCAAGCCCTCTGGACATCCTCGTGGTCCTTCTCTGGACGTGCTCCAGCACATCCGTATCTCTCTTGTAGTAGGGGCTCCAGAGCTGGACGCAGTACTCCAGGTGGGGTCTCACGAGAATGGAGTAGAGGAGGAGAAGCACCTCCCTCGCCCTGCTGGCCACGCTTCTCCTGATGCAGCCCAGGATACGATGGGCTTTCTGGGCTGCTAGTGCTCACTGATGGCCCATGTTGAGCCTCTCGTCCCCCAGCACCCCCAAGGCCTTCTCCTCAGGGCTGCTCTCAAGCCAGTCACTGCCCAGCCTATATTGGTGCTTGGGATTGCCCCGACCCAGATGGAGGACCTTGCACTTGGTCTTGTTGGAGTTCATGAGGTTGGGATGGGCCCATCTCAATGATGTTGGGATGGGCCTAGATCAAAATCTAGTGGGTGCATTAGTGGTAGAAGGGGTTAGAAATGAGGAGTAGCAGTAGCAGCCCCTGCGGTCCCACTGAAGGAGCTGGGAGTGACACGTAGAAGTTAAACGAGAAGAGAGTCACTACGCATACGGTCACTGGCAGCCAACCTGCCCAGTTCAGCTGGGGCAGCCGGGGCCACTCTGCTCATCGCCCGTTTGCCGCGCACACCGTTAACGGTGTACGGATAACATAAAATGCCACACTAAAGCAATAAAATACTTGAAATTCAACAGAACAGTCGGAAAAACATCACGAGGCACCAGAAGGATTTAGACGCCTTTACCAGTATTTAGCTGGTTTGCTACGTTGCGGGCTGGAACGCTGAAAAGGCTTTGCGCAGGATACATAATTATTTCGACGGCCAGAAAATGCCTGGGTACAAACCACACAGCACGGAGGGCTTTACACCAATGGATTTCAAAGGCCATTCTGCTTCCCGGGAAAGCCTTTTTACTGGGAGCATGGAAAAAAATGAGGGCGAGGTTAAATGGTTGCGTCTCCTGGTTGTCTTCCTGGGGCGCGACAACTACGAAATGGAACGGTGCCAGAAAATAACAGCTTATGGCAACTAATCAGAAATTTCGGGTTATTTCATCGCCAGAACCTCAACCTGACACGTCGAGGCTGGGTGTCGCACGCTCTGCAGCACCACCCCCAAGCCACATTTTCAGTGCAGATCTTCTTTTTACCATTTTCTCCTCCTGCACTTGGAAGACACGTTTCGTAGAGCCGAAGGGAACGCTAAAAGTGGCTGTTGATTTCATTGCGTTTTAAATTTCGCCTTCCAGAGAAATAAAGCAATCGGAATATAAGCAAATATAGGAACGGTAGAAAAAATAATACTCATATATAAGCTTGTGAGGAAATTTGAGAAGAAAAACATTTTTTTTCATAAAATCCAATTCTGCACTAGCGATTTTTATAAATATAGAAACCTGATGGTTATGTGCCTTTTTCTTGCTAGGAGTTTCCCCCTCTTTTTTTTCCCCAGAAATAGTATGGAAATACTGAGTGACTCATTGACTCCTTGTTAATGGAAGTGATTTGAACTTTGCTGGAATTGTTTTCAGCGTTCAGCAGCCACCGAACAGCCCCGGAATGGCCACAGCATTGTGTCCCTTTGCTGACCTCCAGCCTAGGTAAGGTGCAAAATAAATATACTCTTGATATGGACTTCTGGAGGTCCCTAAACCAACTTCTCACTTGAAATGAGACCATCATCGCCCTCATCGCTGCAGCGGGTACTGGGCATCTTTTTGCCGGCTTTAAAGAGCTACCGCCTTCGCTAAGGTGACAGTAATGAGGTAACAGAGTGCAGCGGGAAGGCCAAAAGAAACCTCCTGAACTTCAACGAGACTGAAAAATCCTGCCCCTGGGATGAAGTAACCCCACGCCAGAGTCCCTGCAGCTCCCTAATGCCCTCTGCTTAATACTGCGCTTCCCAACACGGACAACAGATCTAGGAAGAGGCACCAGGTCAAGGCTTGCTGCTCAGGTGGCGTTTCCTTGGGTCCTCCAGGGAAAAGAGGATTTCCCCTGCCCCACACAGAGGAAAACACGGAACATTTGAAGGGCTGGACTATATACGTGGCTACGCACTAGCAGAGGACGCACACGTACGTGACCGTGATGAGGGTAAAAACCATAAGGGATTCCCATTTGGGATATGCGGCAAGAGTTATGGAACTTGTGACAAGTGAGCTGTGAGTATGAAACTCAAGTGTGTCTTTTAGCTGCGGAACGGCCGGGGATGGAGGGTGTCCCCGTGGGCACAGCCAGCGCCAAGCCATGGAGGAACTCCCCACTGAGCCATCTGCACAAGTGAGACAATGAACTGATTGGAGACAATAAACTGACTTGAAACCAGGCAATGGACTGAAGGTCTTCACGGGAAAGTATTTGACCGGTGAATAGACCAGTTCCCGTGCTTAAAACAGCCATTGCCCAGGTGGAGAATCCAGCCACGGGCCGGGGGCGGGGGGAGGATCCAGCCCTTCCTTCCAGAGCCTGCCCCAGGCAACACCCAGCAGGTTGAATGTAGATAAGACGCTTGTAAATAGTCAACACTAACTGTTCCTGCAGATGCAGAAGTGGTCACATACATAGGACAGATCTCTGTTAAAAATGTAAGATAGCCGGGAGATGCGCGGAATGCAGGTAAGATAATCAGCAGCGCGGTACTGGCGGTGGGACCATCATCCCGCAGAACAGCCGTTTCGGTCTCACCCAGCCCAGACGAAGACAGCCTCCTCTTTGAAAGATTTAATGCCCCGTTCGAGAATTACTCGGTGCCAAGACCAATAATTTAGGTTTTGTTTTGGTTTTTTGTTTTTTGTTTGTTTTGTTTTGTTTTGTTTTTTAAAACAAATGCTGTGTCCATGCCTACACCACAGACATAGCATTCTGAGAGTCATACAACTTGTTTGTTACCCGAGTTTTGTGTACGCTTAAATCTAGAATACTAGTTACCGTTTCATTAAATCTAGAATACTAGTTACCGTTTCATTAAATCTAGAATACTAGTTACCGTTTCAACTAATACAGGATGAGGTTTAGGACACCTTAGGATGCGCTTTGTGGCCAGTGTCTTAATTTTTACTACCCTTTATTTAACACAAAACCAGTCTTTCTGGTTTTGAACCCTCTTTGTCTGAATGGATGGAGCTGTGGCTCTTGCTTCCCCAGCAACAGCCCCAACAGAAAGGCTGGCTTGCTGCAACACCCCCCCCCCCCTTTTTTTTTTTTTTTTAAAGGCCAAGTAACACAAGAAATCTCTCAATTTCCGTCTTCCCGGCTGTATTGCACACCTAAACGTGGAACGCGGGGCACACTGAAAACCCTGGGCACCAAAACACAGAGTGGAAATGTTCCTGTTTTCAGTTTGTGCCATTCTCGGATACAGCCCCGGCTTGCCTCATAATTCAGTAGAAATTTACCATTATTTAAAAAAAAAAAAAAAAAAAAAAAAAAAGAGAGAGAGAGAAAAAGAGTAACCCCCTTCCTCCCCAAGCAATAGCGCTACAACACGCAGCAGATTCCTCAAAACCGACGGGATCAATACAGCGGCCGCAGCAGGGTTAGAAACACGGGGGGAAGGAGATGCCTCGCAGGGACTGCGCGGGTGAAACGCTGCTTCTGGCGCCGAGTCTCGCGCGGTAACGGGAAACTCGCAAAAGCCATTCACCAAAGGCAAGTGTTATGAATTCCGCCTGGAAGCCAGCCGACGCCAGGCGCTGCGCACAGCAATCTTATAAATGGCAAAAGACCTTTTACCACGCCCTGGTGCAAAGGACGAGGAGAAGCAAACAGCTGGATTTCAGACCTACAGGTGATAAACAAAATAGCCAAATTCAGTTTAAAAATTAAGTATCTTTATTTTTACAGTTTTAGAAAATTTTTACAGGTTTAAACTACAACAGGCTAAAGGAATGTAAATTCCAGTGTTTTTTAGAAGCAAAACAGAAGGAAAAAAAAAAAAATTCCACTGCAATTCCAGTTGACCAGTCCTTTCCAGGTTTGTTTTCTTTCCACATACCTGAAACAGGCTTAATTATTCCATGGAAAATTCACTCTGCAGAAACCCTTGGGTTATTGCTCATCTCTTCTCCTCTTCCCCCCACTGTTAGTTTTGAAATCGGGTTTTTCCCATGTTACATCACAGAAGGCAGAAGCAAATCTACATTTGGTCACTGGAAATGCTATGTATCACAATGTATTTACACATATAAAAATATATATTATGATACGCTGTGCAATTGGATCCAAGGCTGTAATTCAGTCCGAGGGATGGCCGATACCGAAACCATGAGGAACTATAGAGACACAGGGTGGGAAGAACCCACCCAAACTGAAAACCTGATGCACATATTACGGTAAGACCTACGGTTTTTTCAAAAACAGAGGTGTTTACCAAAAAAAGCCTTTTGCTACTTGGAAACAACATTGCTTTTTCTCTTGGTCTTCGCAATGACTCTATCCTGGCGTCAGCACAGGAAGATATTAGTGAGGTGACGTGTTCGGTTCTTTATTACTTGCAAACAATAAAAAAAAAAAAAAAATTGCTTGTACCATAGACTTAAGATGCTTATATCATAGATAAAAGTCACGGATTACGGATTTATCTGTCCCTGTAGATACCACCCACCAATTTTGCAAGCCATCACCGAGCAAATGCTCCACCTTGTACAGTCTGTGGGAAGGAAGAGTCCCCTCTTCACGCGGGGGGGCTGCAATTCAGGAACCTGCTGAACCAAAACTATGAAGCTAATACGCATAGTGTGCACGATTAATTGACTAACCAACAAGGTAAATGGGATGCAAGAGAAACATCAGGGGAAAGGGTCTTCACTTTATCAGCATCCCTGACACAGCTGTTGGCTGACTACACCCTTACGGAGAACTAAACCCCTGTTTCGTTACATCCCATCCGCGCTTCATTTCCACGGCTTCAGTTTGTTCGGCAATAGCAGCCCCTGTGCAGGAAAAATACTTGAACTGAGTCTTCACACCAGTCGTCCTACACTGGCCAACTCTCTTAGCTGGGTTCTTTTGGTGGTAGTGTTTGTTTGCTTGTGGTTTTTTTTTTCTTTTTTAATTAAGGGGCTAAACTGCACAGAAGGTCTTAAAATAGCAAAAATATATCGTAGGTTTGGGATCAGAAGAAAACCCTTCATTCAGCACTGTATGAAACAAGCTTCAAAAGTTTCTTCCTCATGCATACACCTGCCGAGTTACCCGTCTGCATTCGCAAGCGCTAAAATTAACAACCTTTAGTTTGCACTCGTCATAACAGTAGCCTATATACTATTATTTGAATGTTATTACGAAGTCCTTCCACAAAGACATCAGACATTTAAAACTGTTCTACATATAATGTTACCTCCCAAGAATAAACTTCCTCGCTGAAAGCAGCTGCTATCGAGCATCCAAGAAACCAGCACGAAGCACCCGGGTGTCTCAGCTCATAAACCCTCCCCACGCTCTGCGCCTCCAGCCTCCCGCATCCAGCGCCCACAAAGCGCCACTGAGTTCAGTTTTAGCGCAGTAACACCGGCACCGCTCAACCGGGACGGGCGCGTTGCGAGGGTTTGCTAGAGCCCCAGTTCCTCCAGCACGGGGCTGGATGGAGAGACTGGAGGAACACGGTTACGAGTAACGGGCAGAGCATCCCTGCCCACAGCCGTCAATCCATATTTTTCTTTAAAGTGTTCGGTCTTACTTTCAACCAGGCTGAAAGTACCCAAGCTCGTACTTACTGTTGGTGACTTCTAGGATCAAATGATTAATTTTTAGTGTTAAAGTGTGACACCCCCCACCCCCCCCTCCCCACGATGAACACAACACGCAGCCCGGGCGTCGGGCTGGGCTCCAGTGACCGATTCCCAGTCGCACGCTTTTCCGACAGCACTAGGAGCCCACTACGAACCAGAGATTTCGTTTTGCTCTCCCACAGCTTGTGCCGCCTCTGTGACAGTTTGAGAATCATTGGAGGTCTCCAAATTGTCCTCTCCAATCGTCGCTGGAGAGGACAAGCGACAAAGCACGAGCTGAAGACAAGCAGGCAATAGATGCCCCCACCGGCAGACGCGGAGCGTCGCCGTTAACTGGCAATTAGAGAGAAATAAGGCCCCCGCCCCCCCTCAGGCCTGGTGCTGCTGTAGAGTCTGTGGTAACATCCGTCACACACTCAGTTTTTTGAGGTCTCCCCTGTCAGCTATGAAAAGAACCAGTTTCTGACCGAAACCAGATCAAACTGTGGGGGTTGGTGGTTTTTTTTTTTTTTTGGTCAAGCTAAACCTGAACCACTGTTTTGAGGGTTTTGTTCAACGTGAACTGGAAAAACTTCAGTCAGAGCTCAACAATAGGAAAAAAACAAACAAACAAACAAAAAGAAACAACCCCAAACAAACCCCAAACCCAAAATCCTACTGGTTTCTTGCTCTGGAAAACGTACGTCAAGGATTATGCTCCTCAGAGACACCACCAGCGTCCAACCATCCCAGCCATTTAAAGCTCAGATCCACAATAAAGAAGTGGCAGGTTTATGGCATTTTCCTGGCTACAGCTACAACTTTAAGATGAAAAGAGCTACTTCTATCCTTTACGAACTTCTGGCTTGAGGAAAAGGTTACTGTGTTGGAAGCAGTATCAGCTCTGACCCTTGTGTACAACCCAACGCTGGTCTCCTGGAAGCACCACTGCCCAGGGCATGGCTGTTCAGGGAGAGCATCCCACTCTCCGACTGGAACTCGTCCAGCAGGACTTGACTAGTAGGTGGTGTTGACCTGCTACTGCAGATAAAGCTCAAGTCACTAATATACATATTTTTTTAGGAGCTATGATGAGCTCGGTTACTTTGAGACCACGTCTCTGCGTATTTCCAGCGAACCAGCGTCTACGTTAAACAGCCAAGGAAAGCTCACAGCGCACAGTGTATGCGTGTCGGCAGTAAGCATTTCTCAACCCAAGTTTCTAGCCTACAGGTCATCTCCAAGATTTCTCGGAGATAAAACCCTGGCAGAAGTTCACCATCTGGAGCTAAACTTGCATGCTAACGTGCAGGAAAATATTGGGAGAAATTCGATAAACTGTAATGCCGCCTTCAGCTAAGGTGGAGGGAGGTCATCCTCCCCCTCTGCTCTGCCCTGGGGAGGCCACAGCTGGAGCGCTGGGTCCAGTTCTGGGCTCCCCGGTTCCAGAAGGACAGGGAACTGCTGGAGAGGGGACAGCAAAGGGCTGCCGAGATGCTGAGGGGATGGAACACCTCTCTGATGGAGAAAGGCTGAGGGATTTGGGTCTCTTCAGGCTGGAAACAAGACGGCTGAGGGGGGATCTTATCAACGCTTATAAATCCTGAAAGGGGGGTGTCAGGAGGATGGGGCCAGGCTCTTCTCAGTGGTGCCCAGCGACAGGACAAGGGGGAACGGGCACAAACTTGACCATGGGAAGTTCCATCTCAACAGGAGGAGGAACTTCTTTGCTGTGAGGGTGGCAGAGCCCTGGCACAGGCTGCCCAGAGAGGTGGGGGAGTCTCTGTCTCTGGAGACATTCCAACCCCGCCTGGACGCGTTCCTGTGCCACCTGCTCTGGGTGACCCTGCTGTGGCCGGGGGTTGGAGGAGATGATCTCCAGAGGTCCCTGCCAACCCCTGCCAGTCTGGGATTCTGTAAGGAAGGTGGCTCCAAATTATCCCAGGAGCAAGCACACTTGTAACCCTTGGCTACCAGCAGATCAACAAGAGGACCAGGAGTTGCAATATTCCCAACAGCTGCTGGGAAAACAGAACCGAAACTGAGCCACTGCATCACAAGAAGTTAAGTCCTCTACTAGTTCCTGAAATGACAGATGACTCTGTGCACAATATACTAGCGCCCAGTTCAAGAAAATCCAATTTAAGCACATTATTTGTCATCTCTCACTAATCTACAGTTGGTAAAACCTCATCTTTACTCCATGTAATTTGAATATTTACCTGAAAAACTGGAGGAAGAAAAGGCAAGGGTGAAACAATCACAGAAGAGCAGGTAATTGATAAATGCAGAAGATAAAAGAGGATCAGCGAGAAGACAATTATCTTGTGCCAGTGCCAAAGGAATCTTCTGGTAGAACACAAGGCTGTCCTGTTCTGAAAATGTTCCAGGGTGCCAGGAACATTCAATGCAACTGAACAAATTAAACACACATTTGAAAAAAAAAATAATATTCTTATCTGAGTAGAAAGAGCACTGCCTCTATTTAACACGTGCTTTGATGTAGTTTCTTTCCAGAGGATTTATCATCTTTAAATTAACAACAACAAAAGAGTCTTTGTAATACAAGATCCGAGTTGTCAGTCGCAACGCTTGCAAAACTCCAGTACAGCACTTCTAAGGTATAAACCGACCGCCCCGGGATAAAGTTCATGCCGTGATGGCATTGAATTATAGAAAGCCCGATCCTCAGACGACACCTGTACTCAAATGGGCCGGGGCTTGTTCGCTGGCATCTGATGTAGGTGGCACGACGCGGCTCTCGTCTCCGTGGTTAAACTCTTTGCTCTCAGAAGACGACGAGCTCAGCGACCGCAGGCATCGCCAACAGCCCTGCCCCACAGAGCTTTCATACGCTTCCCATGACCAACCACTCAGCTCGTTCGCCGTTCATAGAGACTTTTGTACCACCTGCCCCAAAATTCCCTTGCTGTAATTTAAGTCTGTTCATTCCAATACCATCCAATTCGCAGCAGCATTTCAGGTTTTTGGATATTTATCATACACGCCCTTAGGTCTCCTCTTTGGAGTAGTAGTTTTGGACCTCTCTGAAGTAAGCTCTTCCACTGCCATCGTTTTCCATAGCTCCTCAATCTTTCCAAGCCACCTTCATTTTTTTTCTTACCCTTTCTTCCCCTCTCCATCCTACCTAGCACCGCTGGCACAGAGCCTACCCTGAAAAGCCAAAGAGCTTGTGAGTGCGACTCCGCGCTTCATGTCCCGCTGGGAAACCACACTCCAGATAAAACACCTAAAGATTACTCTTTCCTTCTTATGCTAAACAATTTATATCCCTCAATACTGATGTTTTCCTGGACATCATAGTTCCTGTTCTCTTCTGGACTCTAACAATAATGTCCTAATTTTCCTGAAAACGCAGCCCTTAACACAGATTTTATTTTAAAACACCAGAGGTTGTATTTGTCATGGAAAAAGGCACCATCTCTGCAGGCTTTGGCCAAATATTTGGATCTGCTGGTATGTCTGTATTGAAAACACTTGCGTCAAGGTGATGCGTGCCAAGTGTCAATATTGCACACTCCTGCTTAGCCAGCTTATTTATGCACCAGTGTCCTACAACCAACATACCAAACGATGAAAGCATGTAGAAAATGCTGTTTTGTTAACTGATAATCAAAGCTGCTATTAAAAAATAAATATCACAGGGCTTTACATCCTACACAGCCAGTGTAGTGCAAGAGACCACAAATACACGCCCTGCCCAACTAAGGGGGTGAAGAGAAGAAAGGTAAGAACAAAACTGCAGGATCTTGCACTAAAATAGCTGGGTATAAGCATTTACTTCAAGGCAATGCTGTTACCAAACACCCAATATAGGTTTGGGGTTTTTTTTTTCTTTTTTTTTTTTTTTTTTAAATTATCTAGCCAGGAGAAGTTCTACAAACAGGAGGGTGAGATATCCAGGAAACACGGAGCATATATGTGGGCTCAAGTATCGTGTTTTGAAAGAGCTTTCAAAGGCAGAACCTACAGGAGAACACGGATTGTGCTTAAGTAGAAAATTACCTTTAAATTCTCCAAGCATTCTTTTGCCCATCAGATACTAGAGAACAATAAGCTGCAGGTAAACGCACAGCAACTCCCAAATGAAATATTAAGTAATGAACGCGGCCGTGTTTTTCATTGTTTTTCAAATCGAAATCGTATTATTTCAGTACGGTTTACTAGCTGGTTTCTCTCCAACTCCAGTCAGTGCTGTTTCCCAGCGTACTCGCAAGTCAGCAGGCACTACCATGAGGGTCAGAGACATTCCCAGTCCGAGCGATGCAGCACGGAGGCAAAAACCCAATCTGAAACACAGAAGCGTGCGTGTCTGCAAAACGCTGCCACGACTTGCAAGGGACTCTTACCAAAAGCCATCCTGAGGCTGAGAGAGGAGCAGCTGCTGAAGGAAAAGCCTGACTGATGATCTGGGATCAAGACAGCACGTAAAAAGCTCAAGAAATTTGGTATGGTTAATATAAAAGGGGGAGGCAAAAATGAAGCTAACAGTCTTCTAAACGAAGCTTTCTATTAGACATGTTAATAAACCTATTGGAAAATATGTTGTGCTGATTTTCTGTCTTCTAGCATTTGTCCAAGTTTAGAAAAAAACATTAAATATTTTCACAAGTATAATTCTTACATATGTGGATGTGCTATTTTACTGTCACTGGTAGAAACAGAATATATTTTTTTCCCTGTTTCTTTTTTTGTATATCTCATTTAAAATCCTCTTCCTTTGTGACAAGAAAAAAAAAAAATCCCCCCCAAACTCAAAGAGGGTTTAGGATCCTTCTCCCTGACTTGTCACCCTTAGTAAAGTCTTTCAGGTTGCATTCTAACGTCAGCTGCATTTCTGCAGCCCTTCGGGAGGACACAAACCCTTGGGTCCAAGACACCAATTTTTCAGACCCAGGAAAGAATCCGATTCTCACTACTGTGATCCAAAGAGATTTTTTTTAATTTTTTTTTTTAATTTGGATTTTTTTTTTTTAATTTTTATTTTTTTTAGTGGAGTTGGTTTTGGTGGGTTTTGGTTTTTGTGGGGTTTTTTTTGGTGTGGTGGTTTTTTTTTTTGGGGGGGGGGGGGGGGGGGGTGTTGACTAAAACAAATGCTTCCCCTGAACACACACACGTTTTCAGAACCCGAATCCTTCGTATCGAATTTTTAGATAGCTAGCTAAAGGCTTAGTATGTGAAAGATGTAAACAAGAAGCGCATCAACATCACTTTTAACATTACTTTCAGCATCTTAAATTTGGTGGGGGATGTATATCTGCAAAATCAAATAAAATAAGAGTCAGCTACGCTGGATATATCTTCACATTTTCCTATTAAACGTTAAATCTTACATTAAGCTGGCCAGGGAGGTTTTTGAAAGACAAAAAAGCACAGCCTTGTTTTTTGATGGAAGTGATTGAGCTGCCCAGGATCAGGGTCCAAACAGTCGCAGCCAAATCAGTGCACCAGGGTCACCCAGTTTATACAGTACTGGAATAGTCAAAGTATGTAACTCATTAGCAGTTTACACGCTTTAACTGGAGATATTGCATTGAGCAGCTATCAGGTTTTTTCAGCATTGATCTCTGTAGTTTGGAGAGAAAAAAAAAAAAAAAATCACACTTAAAAATAGACAGAAAACCCCTGGAAACATAAAGGTGAAGCACATGCTCCAAGCAGACCTATCTAGGACGTAATGTGATCAAAGCAACTGTTAAATGCCTACAAGTTGTGTGTTACAAATTCTTCCATTTTAATTGAGTTATAAACACTTCGAGGAATAAACTTTCCTAACCCACAACATATGAGAACCAATGCTAAAATACACTTTCAAGTAGATGATAAAACGAAATGCTCCATCAGTAAGCTACTGGCTTTTAAGTATATAAAAAGCTATTCCAAATAACCTTATGACTGAAAGACAATCAAGGCAAAAAACCCATAGATCTTTGAGTCAGTCTCTGAACTTGTTTTCTTGCTATTTGTCAAGTTCATTATTTAAACACAAGGTTTTTTTTCTTAATTTAATACACATACTTATACAATGGCTTAAATTAAGGCATAATCCAGCTGGCTGAAGTTTTCTGTAAAATGTCTCTGCTGCTTTTTATTAGTAATAATTGGTTCAGATTACTGCGGCAAGAGTAACATAGTCCATTAAAGAGGAGATTGAAAACCAGATCTCTTTAGTACTACTCCCTTCCGTTAAGGTGATTTGTATATTAAATGTAGTGCAGGCCTTTGGAATCAGGAATTCTTTCAAGGAACTCACCATTAAATCAACTTGTCAACCAGGGCTTGAGGTTTCCAGCAGAAGCTGGTAAAACTCTGAAGCCATAGCGTGGTTTTACAGAAAGGCTTTCACGTTCTAGAGACAGAGTAGTATCCACCCCACGGGAAACAGGCAAAAACCAGCAGTTACCATCCAAAAAGCACAGGGCAAACATTTGAAAGACCGAGCCAAAAAGACAACGGCTGAAGTGTAGGGACAGACAATGAAAGAGAACCCTTCCGACTGCAACTCAGCACGCCAACTGGAGACTCCTAATTTAAAAGCCTTGCCTCCGATCCTGTCACTGTGATGATGCTTTTGTAAATGACACTTCGGGCTCTCAAATACTTGGCAGAGTATTTCCTCCATGCAATTTGCAATCGTATTCTAGGATCCCAGAATACTTCCATTTTCTATTTCAGCTTCAATGTGAAATGTTTGAGGCTTTCTGGGATTGCAATTTAAGTGTAGAACAGATACCTTTGATAGTTCTTAGATGGAATAAGTAATAAGCAAATCACATCATCCCTCTATGTGTACTGAAGCTGATGCATAAAAGACTCAATCATGTTATACAGGAAAATGCACAATTTCAGGAGTATAAAGTAAGACCAGCTGCACCCCAAAAAGTTTTGAATTCACAGATTTAGTCCTTCATGATGACGTGTGACAAGCGGTGCAAAATAGCAGGCTGGATCACCACCTCATTCCAGAACCTGACAGGCCGTGCTTTAGCTGCTCTGGGCACACAGACAAACCACGACCGAGGCAGCTGATTAGTTACTGAGCAGCGAGTACCTTTAAATCACAACTGGCTATAGCACCGTATGTGCTCCCCTGGGAATGAAAACACCGGATTATTTTCTTCAGAATTACATAAATTGCAATTATATTTCTTAATTAACAGGTAGAAGCTCAAAACCCCAAACATATGATCTTTTACTGCTTGACTTTAACATTTTCCGAACGAAAATACTGCCTATTAAGCTCAGTATAGTGCTGCTACCTACTTTCTTACCTATTCGGCTTGCATTTTATTTCTAAAACATTAAACATTCTTAATATGCTTTTGCATCCAGTGTTCTGTGACAAACACTGTTTATTTTCAGAGACAACCCCTCGAGTTCCTACCAGTGCTTAGAAAGCCTCCTGTAGCTCCATTCATCCTGCCTTTTAAACTAGACTAGTAGCCAACCCAGGTACCTGGAAGTAAAAACGAAGACAAAAAAAGTTAAGAGGTGCATTTAATGCACCACGGTAGTATAAATCCTTTCAGAGGCTGGTAATTTAACCATTCTCTGCATTTCCTGAATGTCAGTTTATACTAAAGCATCGCCTTGTACCAATGGCTTTAACAAGTAGGGAAAAGCAAAGTAAAAGGTGACAATAGGGAAAGTGCTAAAAAAAGTATCATGTTTCTCTCAACTAAGCATTGTAGCAGACTTGTTCAATGCTTTTCCTCCATGATAACCTATGCTATGCTAAAGCAGCAAAACAGCCACACAAGCACAGAGTACTGTGTAAATAAAGACTCTTAATACTATCCTGGTATAATGAAAATGGAACGGCCAAAGGCATTCACTAATAAGATGATCACTGAAATCCATCCATTAGAACCCTTGTAGAGCACCATATTTCAGAAAGATGTTTGAAGTGTATAGCTGTACCAAAGCTGGAGGCAGAACATTCGCTGATGGATTTGATGATCAGACTCCCAGTGAGGTTCCTCAATGAACGCAAACACTACTAAACCAGTCCTAAATACATACTGGTTTTATATGGATATGTTTGTGAGAGAAAATAAGGAGTTCTTGTCACATTGTTTATTCCAGCTGTTTTTGCTCTGCATTTAGGCATTTGCTTTCAAGGTCGTCCTTGTTCTCACCAGCTGGTTCCTCACTCTGTGCAACAGAGACTTCTGAGTGGTCCATCTTTGTGTCAGTATCAGCCAGCTCCTCTGCAGCCGCGGTGGGGCCACGCAGCTCCTTCACATGGAGGGTAGGATTAGTCATTTGCTCTGTGTCTTGTTCAGAGGCTGGTACGTTGCTATCTTTGGGAAGCTCCGGGCAGTTGACAGGAGCTATCACCAAGGGAGGCTGAGGTAGGTCTTTCTGTAAACGGAAGATCAGAGTCAGAATGATGGAAAGCAAGAATTACTGTGTCCAGTTATCAGGAGCGATGGTCGTACAAGATGAAGACTAAAGGTCCATCATCTCCGTTAACATTCTCCAGTAGTGGACACATGCATACAGTTATGCCTTTGTCTTTTATAGAACACAAGGGGATTTTTCATCCAGAAATGCGTTTAATTGCTTTCTGCCTGATCGTTCCTTGCTGATTTCAGATGTGCTCTGCTGATTACGCACGAACAGGCAAACAGCACTTTGGCACTTCTTCATTCTCTGGTTTCGCCCACCTTTGCTATCAGCGTACAACAACCGGCAACTTTTCCATCACATTTCAGATGATCTCAAATATCTTTCCAACAATTAAATTAAATTCTCTATAGGAAAGTTGTGAAGGTTATCACAAATAATTGAATAACAAATGAAACTCACTGAAGGGAACCTATAAGCTTAATAGATTTGCCCTTAAAGTAATTATTCAAAAAACTATCATCGTGCGTCACAATAGGAATGGCTCCTTTTGGAATCCAATCAATTTCATTTGTACCACAGTGAAACAAAGTGACAATTTACTATATTGAACTAGATTTCTACCTTCAAAAGCAGTAGGCTGTGAAAAAATATGAAGAAAAATATTTTAAGGACATATTTTATATAATATTATAAAACATTATCTTTTCTATAATATAATAACAATCGTTATAATTTCAACAGAGATCAAACCAGTAAAATTATGGCAGAACCAAGAAGGACAGACAAGGTCTACTTGACTTTTCACTAACCAGTTAAGGTGGCCATAAATATTTAAAAAAAGAAAACCTTACTGAGGCAAAAAAAAAAAAGTATGTAAGAAAGCAAACAATCAAGCAAAACAAAAAGCTTCGGTTTTGTTGGATAATACTGCAATATTTTACTCAACTTTAAGTCTAGTTAGGTTTTTATAATATTAGTATTTCTTGAAGACACTCATATCAAACTGGTATTCACCGCAAAGCCGCTGCCCGTCCAGAACATTGCAAGCTCCTTTCTCCAAAGAGCCACAGCAAAGCTGGTGAGAAGCGTACAGGGTACCAGGTAGAGGAGAGCGGGCTGGCCCATCTGCATCAACGCCAGGGCAACAAAGGTTACGAGAAGGCCTATGCCGTATGCTGGAAGGAAACAAAACCAGCAAAAAAAAACAAAACAAAAAAAAAGAGTTACTCACATACAACTCTGCTCAAGAACAACTAAGGGGGCCTACAGGAAGGATGGGGAGGGACTCTGCATCAGGGAGTGCAATGGGAGGACAAGGGGGAAGGGTTTCAAACTGGAAGAGGGGAGATTTAAATAGGATCTCAGGAAGAAATTCTTGGCTGTGAGGGGGGTGAGCCCCTGGCCCAGGTTGCCCAGAGAAGCTGTGGCTGCCCCATCCCTGGAGGGGTTCAAGGCCAGGTTGGACGGGGCTTGGAGCAACCTGGGCTGGTGGGAGGTGTCCCTGCCCAGGGCAGGGGGTGGCACTGGGTGGGCTTTAAGGTCCCTTCCCACCCAAACCAGTCTGTGATTCTGTGTAATTAGCTAGATGTGCATGCTAACAGGAACTTTTTCAAGAAATATGTAAAACAACATCTCCAGAATTTTTTCAGGCCCCTTGAGGCACGAGCATTGCATACCCAATGTAAACTTGGAAGAGTGCTTTACTTAACAGAGATACTACAGTCTTTCTACAGGTGACAACACGTTGTGAAAGCAGTGTGATCAGCATAGTTCATCCTGTGCAATTAAATCATTAGCTTAAGTAGTTTGATAAAGGCAAAATAAACAAATAATTTGCCTCATATTGTATTTATGAAGTCAGTTACAGACAATTTTTTTGTCCATTATAACACGTGCTTGTTGTTTGGCCTGGTTTTGGCTGTTTCTTACCATCCTGCAACACCACTAAGAAAACCCCAAACAAGCCAGCTGTATGTTATAATTTGTTACTACTTTCTATTTAATTTCTGCATATATCCTGCAAAAATTATTACATAGAACAGAAGCAGCTAGGATGTCATATTGTAATTATTTTCAATTCCATTTTCAGAACAACGAAGCTAAATCCATCTGGTTCCTGAGTAAAAATCAGTTGAAGAAAGATACTGAGGTGCTGGAGTGTGTCCAGAGAAGGGCAACGGAGCTGGTGAGGGGTCTGGAGCACAAGTGCTGTGAGGAGCGGCTGAGGGAGCTGGGGGTGTTCAGCCCGGAGAGAAGGGGGCTGAGGGGAGACCTTCTCGCTCTCTGCAGCTCCCTGAAAGGAGGGGGCAGCCGGAGGGGGTCGGGCTCTT
Source organism: Fratercula arctica (assembly GCA_947846985.1). Classification (NCBI taxonomy): domain Eukaryota; kingdom Metazoa; phylum Chordata; class Aves; order Charadriiformes; family Alcidae; genus Fratercula; species Fratercula arctica. Next base: position 2,897,336 of record CANTUZ010000022.1, on the reverse strand, counting down.
ATCCCATGGAATAGGCGATGGGACAAGAGGAAACGGCCTCAGGTTGTGCCAGGGGAGGTTTAGGATGGATATTAGGAAAAATTTCTTCACCAAAAGGGTTGTGATGCATTGGACCAGGCTGCCCAGGGACACAGTGGAATCGCCATCCCTGGAGATATTTAAAAGCCAGGCAGACGCGGTGCTGAGGGACATGGGTTAGTGGTGGACTTGGCAGTGCTGGGTTAACAGTTAGACTCGATCGTCTTAAGGATCTTTTCCAACCTGAATGATTTTATGATTAGAATACTCAATAACTTTTTACAGTTCTTCAGAAATGTTTTTTTCAGGGCACATTATGTTATTAGTGAGAGTTCCTTATATCTAGTTGAAATACTTCTTGTGATTTAAATCCATCGTCTCACATCTCATCCCTGTGCACCTGTAAGAAGAGTCTGTCTGTCTTCTCTGCATCCTCACATTAGGTAGCTGTGGACAGATCAGAATCTCCTCTTTGCCTTCTCTTCTTTTACAACCGTGTGCTCCAGCCCTCAGCCATCTTCATGGCCTCCACTGGATTTACTCCAGTATCTCCATGTCTGTCTTGCACAAGGAATCCTGGTTAAGACTCAGTCTTAACTGCCAAATTGAGGGGAATAATCACGTCTCTCGTACTGCTGACTCAGTCTTGCTAACGCAGGCCTGTATGTGGTTAGTTTTCATTGCTGCAACAGTACACTGCTGACTCTTCATCGACACAACATTTTCCTACCCATTTCTGTAAAAGTGTTTTGAAAGTACCAAATAAGACAACAGTTCCATTTATTTCAGAGAAAAATTACTTAATGTTTGGTACTTTGACATAAAAGCATCTCTCTAACCCTGCTATAAGTCTTCAAGAATCTATTTTTTCAAAAGAATTCCTAAAGCATTTTTTTCATTAAAATTTTCCACGACATTAACTGCAAGCATCTTAAGTCTTCACTACCATACTTTGTTACAAAGCCAACAAATCTGTAAGATCTTCTTCATCAGTCCCCTTTAAGTCCAACACAACTTTAGAACACAACTTCGTGTATTCTAAAAACTAAAGAAGAAAACTAATTTAGAGGTGTTACAGCCAACATAACACAACTCGTTGCATCATAGGTCACAGATTTTTAGAACACACAAGAAGTCAAGAACAAAGTCAAAGGAAGATCTCCCTGAACCTGAATTCTCATATGCAATAAACGCAAAGATTCATGAATGAAGAAACCAGAATGAGTAGCTAAGCACGTATAAAGAGTATAAAGATTGTGTAGGTGTAAGGGTTACAGTGAGACAAACCAGGGTAACAAGAAGCTCTGCTTATATATGGCAGACAAAACAGCCCAGGAAAATGACATCAGAAAACTTGGTGATGGAAGGTCTGGCCTTGAAAGTACTTTGCTAAAATATTTCTGTTTAATAATAAAGAGAGGAGAAGACTAAAAAACCAAACTATGTAATATGAGATCAATGGTATGCTTTTAAAGGGAGCAACTCCTGTAGATACCGTGTTCAGGTGTTGCTGTTATACGTACCTATTGTGCAGGATACAAAATAGACTCTGGACGACTGCACCTGAATATCAAATCTATGGCAATAGGCTACCAGTAAGCCTAGGAAAGGAAAGAACAATTACAACATCCTTTCAACACATTCACACATTAAGATACACAAAATCATCAAATGATCTAGGAACTTTTAAGATTTTTGGTTCTTTTAAACACTTATTTGGGCACCCTGGTGTTTAAATATTACGACGGCATCATTTAGGAGGCCGCAGAGATACAGAACGGTTATACGATAACACAAACCCAGCACAACAGAAGCACTCTAATAATAAAAGTCATGTCCACAAATACAAAACACCATTCCTTCCCTGATAAGCAGTTGCAAAAATACAGAGTTCACAAGAAGAATGAGGGTAAGTTCATCCCTTCCTGCTCCTGGTAAAGACAGTAGAAATCTGTGGTTAATGCCTATGCCTACTATAGGTTGAGTGGAGGAGGGGACATGGACACAGTTCATATTTCCCAAAATACACAACAATAAACAAATGATTTCTCAGAAGAAATCTGAAGGCCAGAAGATGCATACTTGCTTTCACCTGCAGTGGTGCCGGGCATACTTCTACATACCAAAGTCAAATTTGAGAGAAGGTGTGATAGAAACAACGGATGTTGCGCGACTAACAAAATTATGAAGTTTTGAGTGGCTGTATGTGTGTTTGTACCCAAATCATGCGCAAATGGACAAATAATTTCCTCTATTCACCACACTATTAAATATGTGCTATACTACAAAATTAGTTGCTAAATCAATGAGGTTTCTCTACATTTCTTGACAGCACTGCATGTGAAACTGAACCATAAGATTCATGAGCATTTAATTTCTTATGGAAAAAGCAAACTGCGCAGAAAAAGAAAAGAACATAAAAAGATATACTTACGAATTTATCAGGTTTATAGAAGTCAAATCAAGCTTCCCACTTGAAGCAGAAGTACAAGAGGAATAAACTAATATGCCAGTGCGACAAGTAAAATTCTTAACATGCTAAAAAAGAAAATACCTGGAACTAAAATGTCTCCAAATCCTAGGAGAGAAAAAGGCCTGTCACACAGAGCCAGTGGCGAGGAGTTCAGCCGTGGAACCTTCAGAACCATTGGGAGCTTGGAATGAGAGAGACAAACGCCTTATGAAAAGCTGTTTTCTCTGCATCCTGACACCACCTACCAGAACTTGCTCCTGTTGTACTGGAACTACAGACTTCAAATACAGCAAATGTACTTTTACACTATAGATCCTTATGTTTAAAATCCTTTATTAATATTACTGACAACTACCAAAATGTAGTTAAGATAGAAGTGATGCAACACTTTCTAAAAACAAACAGCCAAGACAACTCCGCATGACAGACATCTCAAACCACTGCATTAATTTTGAAGTCCTCACCTGCAACAGGCTATCAACTCTGCTTTAACTGCAGGAACGTAAACAAACTTAGCTAAGCTGCCACATGCATAAGAAATAACCTTTTCTATTTCATTCTACTGGTTGGAATAAAAGTCTCAAGAGTAAAGACTCGAATAATTTTACATTTTTTTTTTTAAATTCTATTTTTTAATAAATTTAAATTTTTCAAATCACTTTAAAGACTTGTTTTCCTCCCAGGTGTTCCTATTTATTACATAATTTGCAATGTTGAGGCACAGTAAGGCAATGTCCATTGCAAACGTGTATTCTCTTCAATACAGTACATTAAAGAAACTTTATTTTCTTTTTTCCCTTTTCTTCTGTTAGTGCCAGAATAATTTTATCTGCTTGTACTAGCATTATTGTTTTATACAACTCATTCTGTGCATAAAACTGAAACGAAAGCGGTACAAAAGACAAGAACGTAAGAGGTTAAAGAAATCAGTATGGATTAATCCACTCATAGCTCCTCCTGCAAACAACTATTTTCTTTACTATTTTCCCATGTGCCAGTATTACATTCCTGGCTGAAGGGAGACCCAGCATCCTTAAAATCCTTTAATTAACAAAAACAGTTTTCCTACAGATTCATTTCTTATTTGGTTTGCACACCGTATGTCACTATCTCCTACATCTCACGTACTTTCCTCCCCAAGTCAGCCACATCACGTTGTGCTGGCTGCTGTCAAACGATGCAGAACCCCTGAACGCTGACTTCTGTTTTCTTTTTGTCTCCAATGCCCGTTTCTCTCCTTTGCCTCTAGCCTCAGCTTTTCATAAAGCAATTATCAAAACCGGGGAGGAGGGGGAAGAGACAGACTCATCATGTAAGTTTTCTCTTCAGGTAAAAATGGATATGCTTCATTAGCAATAAGTTATACTTACAAATGTGGTCAGATGTTTTTGTGAAGCTGAGCTAACCAGCTTCCTTATACTGAAACCCCTTTAAGTCAAGGTAAAGGAAGACCAAAGCTGTTGTGATGAACCACTAAAGCTCTGCTTTGCCCCCTGTGTTTGGGGTAGATTTCCAGAGAGCTCAGGAGCGCTTATTTCCACATCAAATTCTTTTCAGACTGGCATCTCCGTTTCAGCTTTGTGGTCTTGGAATGTGAGAGAAGCTGAATGTGTAATAGCTGGAAGTTAGCGCCATGTTTTCAGATTACACACAGTACCTTTTCATGAGTGGCAGAATCAGACGGGCCTGCAGCCACCTCCACCATTATACTCTCCCCAGTCTAAAGAAAAAAGGGGAAAATTGTAAATCAGCACTTCACTGCGCAGGTCTGGGATCATTTGGGAACACAGAAAGAAACAGGTCATTACACTTTGCTCTGTGCGCAGCACTAGAGAAGTCCCTGCTCACTGCAGGCGGGTTGGACCAGATGACCTTTAAAGGTCCCTTCCAACCCAACACACTCTGTGATTCCATGATTATAAGTACTTCACTTACCTTTGTTAGAAAAGGCGTGATAAATACAAAGAATACATCGTACACAAAAAGAACCATCAGGAGCAAGGTACAACCCTGAAGGAAGAGACAAGATGCTTGGTATTTACAACTATGCATTAGTAAAAAGCAAAGAATTAATAATTAGCAACTTAAGACTATTTGAGCCAAAAGCTAACAAGGACTAAACCAAGTCACCCACGTATTTTTCTTAATTCCGAAATATTTTAGATGGAGGAATTGGGTCTCACATATGCCATATAATTCTTAGACACAAAATTACATGCTAGTCCCTAAAATTCTTTATTACATAAAATCTGGAAATGGTGCTGTTTTGATTTGTTAGGAAACATTAAGAAGTTCTGCATTTTCTCTGGAGGATGCTCGGCATAGCTTCAAACAGTACCCACACTACTTCGGCCAATTTGTACAGGGAAACAAATTTATAGGTGAAGATAACTTGAAACAGAGTTTGAAGAGCTGCCTAAGGGGCACCTAAACGACTAATACTGATTTTTATCTTAGGATACTGAATAGGTTCTGGAACATTTGAAAAAACACCAGAATGATGCACCAATTGTGCGTCAAATTTGAAAAAAAAACCAAACCAAAAACCCCAAACCCTAAACAACACAAAAAAACCAAACAAACAAAAAAAAACCCCGAGCCCCCACAAGTGAGCATGGGTGATTTACTCTCTACAGAACCGCAAGTTACCAAACACCACGCCTAACAATCATATGCCACTTATTGGTCTATATTATACTCATCACACCACTCTTTTCCACACTACACGAGTGGAAATGCATTTCCAAGCCAATGTACTCCATTAGATGTGGCTCCTCCGTTCAACTATACACAGGCAAACATCCCCTTTTCACATCTGTTCAGCTTTCATACCTTAAACGTAGGCAGTCGAATTGTTTTCAACATGTAAAGACAGAAAGCGATTCCTAAAGCATCTTGCAGAACCCAGGCCCACCTAAAGAAAGAGAGTAACATTTTGCAGGAAACAGTAGGAAACCCAGACAGAGCTTTGTCCTCGATGAGGACCTGCCTGGGACAAAAAACTTTATTAAAAAAGTATTTGCTGGAAATCACCATTGTAGTCAGCACGGATTTGCAAATGGGAAGTTGCGCTCCATCAACCTGATAACATTCTACAGTGAAATGGCTGGTTCGGTAGCTGGGGGAGGAGCAGCGGGGAGATTGTCTCTCCAGACTTCAGTAAGGCTTTCCACTGAGGATCTCCCGTAAGATCCTCACGGAGAAACTGATGAAGTAAGTACAGGCTGGATGAGCAGACAGTGAGGTGGACTGAAAACTGGCTGAACGAGGTCAGTGAGTACCAAAATGGGAAGTGCTGGGGTCCTTTGGCCTGTGGGTAAGTGTATGCTCTTGCGTGCTGAGGGAAGCCTACAGCTTGATTGTTTTTTTGCAAGTGAGGTATAGAAGTACCAGGGCTCTTTGCTTTCCTCTCGATTACGAGGATCATAGAGAAGTAGGATTTGAGATACAAAACACTAAGGTTTCCCTAAAATTGCTAAGGTCTAGATGCAGATGAGAGTATTCTGTTGTGATCAATACCCGAGCACTTGCTGATGGGGCTTTGTGCACTCAGCTTTGAGGCAGAAAATGGATTTCCTAGTCCTAAATATCCCAGGTTGGAATAGCTCTGTAGTACTTCTGTACTCCTCAGTCTGACACTTATTTCTCTAAAAGGCGTTTCAGAGTTGATGCTTCCTGGATTTATGAGTTCTGTCAGTGAATGATCCACAGCCATAACACAGAAGATGGGCCCCACAAAGGCAATGACAGGCATTCAAGGCACAAGCGAGACATCTTTGGTACCACCAGCAGAAACACAAGCCAGCATTTCAGTTCCAACACAGAATCCCTGACAGAGGGACCGAGAAGATGAACACACCATGTATATGTGGGGAAACTGGGGAAAAAAAAAAACCAAACCCACCACGCAACAAAAAAAACCCCCAGAAACAAAGCACTGTAACAGAAGTAGTAATAACACGCTCTAATTAGGTACCACAGCAATACTGGACACAGAATTATTTACTCATATCAGACAGCTGAGAGAAACTAAAGATCGTACAATATTCACAGCTCTCACTCTCTCTGAGCAAATGCGCATGCAGACCATCACCCGAAGAAATAAGTTAGACAACTTGTGTCCAGCTTTCCATACCACTTCCAAAAAATTGTCTTAAGTCAAAGAGATCAGAATACAGACTGGGACTCAGAGAAATTCCAGCTTAACAAGAGATAGTTTTCCGTAACTTAAACCAACAAGACAAAGATGAAGTACGTAAGGAACAACTAAGAATTTCTGCCCACATCTCTAGTTTCTTTCCTGTCACTCCTAAATTTGGGATAAGTTTAGGCTTCTACAGATGTCAGTTACTTGTACCATAAAGCATAATACAATTTCTAGCAGAGAAACTAAAATATACACTTACTGATCTTCGTTTCTGAAGACTCCCCAGACTACACTGACAGAGATACAAAATACCGCCAACAGCAACATCCGGACCTGCGGACGCTTGTGAAAATAAGGCAAGTTGTTGTCTGGAATTCTGAAAATGAAACACACCAAAGCTACAGTTGTCTATGTAGTTACTCTCCTCCTTTATAAACATTTTGAAGTACGAAACCACCTTGTAAATCCCACACCAACCCAACATTCTAAAAAATTAATTTTGCCTATTAAAAATTAATAGTTGCCACATACCTACACTTTCCCAAGGGGAATCTTCTTACAAAGGGAGACAGACAACTGTAAAGACCAATTGAGGCTGCCAGGCAGAATATTCCTATGATAACATAGACTGAGAAAGGAAAAAGTAGTAAGTCCAAGTAGTCAAAAAAGCCTGAATGAGAAATAAGGCTTACATTTCAGCAGTGAAAGTTAAGTTCAGAGACTTCAAATGACTGTTGACTAGATTTGTGCTCTTTAAGTATCTAATTCTAGCTCGTTTTACTCAGGTGTACTTTACGCAATAGATACTTCAACAAATCAAAACCTCTGTGCTAATATTCTTAAAGTAAGTCATCAAATCATAAGCCTAAAAGGCAACTTATGGTGAAGTGTTTATCTTCTCATTACGAGTATATGTGAGCATTATAAGGGAACTCTTAAAATCACTCAGGAGCAAAATGAATTAATATAGATGGGATGCATCTTTTGCATCTTTCCTAACTTCCTCCGGAATATGAGGATGGAAGCTCCAGTGCATTAGGCTCTTGTTCTTTTGTCAACCAATTTAGTAAGGGATCAGTAGAAACTTATCTTTATAAAATGATCCTGGATCCTATAACTGAACTTCAAATTGAAGAATAATAAGAAGACAAGTATAGGTTTGAGAACACCTCTGACAAAAACAAAGAGTGGAAGACATTAAGTCTGTATCTACTTAATAAGCTTGAAAGAAGCTCTACGATTGCCTAATCCAACCTCACTAAAACTGGGTTTTCTCACAGGTTTTTAAATCATATTGGGATGAAGAAACATGGCAGAAGACAGCCGTTTCATGATTATTTTCGCAGTAAAAATGTCCTTTAAATGATGGCAGTCTTGTGATATTGAAGATGCATCAATACAAATACAACTTTAAGAGTACCTAAGTGGTCATAGAAGAAATAAAGGAGGACCAGCATGGAGCAGCACATCACTACAAATACACAGATCATTATGGGAGTCACATCAACTGTTTCATCATCGTGTTTCTCTGCCCCATCATCACGTTTGTGCTTCATGTACCGCCTGAAAGAGCAACATGGCTATAATCAGTCCACTCCTTCCACAACAAAATACAAAAGGGCACTGAATCTTCAGCGAGAACTACATGGGTTTGGAAAACATGACATGACATCAGTGCCTGCATTGATTTCCACTCAAGTCAGTGGAACTCCACAATTTTACAGGGATGTATGGACATCAGATATAACACAATGCATAAAACAGTAATCACTGCATTAGTTTATCAAGAGTACTATTTTTCATTCACTGAGGACTCAGAATCCGGAAAATTACCACCGAATGATTTGCTGACTTCAGAAGAAATCCTAAAGTCAGGTTGTGTATATGAAGTAAATCTTAGAACAAAGTGTGGCACAGATGACCTCCTCCCCTCAACTCCACTTACTGGCAAAAAGCAACCATAACATTTCAATAAAAGATAATAAACATGGTATATGTTAGGCACTGTACTAGTAAAACCGATTTTTATTTTTATTTTTTACAAAATATTTTAATGGCAAATTTTCGCAAAAGCCCAAGTAGGAAGCCTATTACTATCCAATTTTCCTTCTGAGCTTTTCAAATGTTTGGCTTTTTGACAAGGCAAAATACTGAAAGACTCTACATGCAAATTACACTCTAATAGTTTCAGGCAGTGACAAAGCCAACACGAGGCTCACGGCCTTTCCAGTGTCACATCAGCATTTTCCCATTCTGCTTACACAAGTCTCCAAACCTCTTTAGCAGAGCTACCAGGTGATCTTTAGATAAATACCATGGGTTTGGGTTTTTTTCTGTGAAAAATACAAGAAAACTGACATACTACATTCCAGTTACTCACTTTTTCACATCTCTGCTTCCTGCCCAGTAGCCTCCAATTGCAACAGTCCCCACAGCCATGACAAATATAATCACCATGTTATAGTCCAGCACAGGCTCATTTGGTGCGTACATGGCCCCTTTCACTGAGCTGCCAAAACTCTGCAGAGGTAAGTACAAGTTACGGAGAACTTCCAAAAAGCTACCTTCGCAAAAGTCGTTATTTAGTTTTCGCTAAGCAACCTCAGAATCAAGCTTTACCATAAATACTTAAGAGCAATCTAGTGGCTCTACTATTAGGGATATTTATCTCCAGCACCAGGTCCATTTTATTCTGAAGATGAGAAATTCTTGGCACAGGAGGTGGCAGGGCTCAATGAACAGGCTTTAAACTAGATTTGAAGGGGGAAAGGGATGAAACCAGGCTCTTCAGAGGGAAGCCTGGGGGTGGTGTGCCTGTGGGACGGGATGCTAGTGAGGTCCCTTGGTCTGCTGACTCAGTGAAGGCAGGGGATGAAGATTCACGCAGCAGCAGAGACAAGAGCATCATTAATGGGTTAGAAACTATGGCTGGGAATGGACAGGTAGGAGTTAAGGCTTCTCCCAGCAAAAAGGTGGCAGGACCAGGAGCCCAGCTGAAGTGCTTCTACACTAATGTCCGCAGCATGGGCAAGGGCAACAAACAGGAGGAGCTGGAAGCTATTGTGCAGCAGAAAAACTATGATGTAGTCACCATCACGGAAACGTGGTGGGATGACTTGCATGACTGGAGTGCTGCATTAGATGGCTACAAACTCTTCATAAGGGACAGGCAAGGAAGGAGAGGAGGTGGGGTGGCTCTGTTATGAATGTCAAGAACTTAATGATGGTGACAACAGGGTTTAGTGGTTATGGGTAAGAATCAGGGGGAGGGCCAAAGCAAGCAGACATCATGGTGGGAGTCTGTTATAGACCACCCAACCAGGATGTAGAGGTAGATGAAATATTCTACAAGCAGCTGGGAGAAGTCTCAAGATCACTTGCCCTTGTCCTGGTGTGAGACTTCAACCTACCAGGTATCAGCTGGGAATACAATAGAGCTGAGAGGGAACAGTCCAGAAGGTTCCTGGAGTGTGTTGGGGATAAGTTCCTAACACAGCTGGTGAGGGAGCAACTAGGGAAGGAGCCCTGCTGGATCTGTTGTTTGTAAACAGGGAAGGACTTCTGGGGGACATGACAGTTGGAGGCAGTCTTGGGCACAGCGATCAGGAAGCGATAGAGTTTTTGACTCTTAGAGAAGGAAGGAGGGGCGTCAGCAGAACTGCCACCATGGACTTCCGGAGGGCAGACTTTGGTCTTTTCAGGAGCCAGCTTGAGAGAGTCCCTTGGGAGGCAGTCCTGAAGGGCAAAGGTGTCCAGGAAGGCGGGACAGTTTTCACGAAGGAAGTCTTAAAGGCGCAGGAGCAGGCCGTCCCCATGTGCCAAAAACCAAGCTGTTGGGGAAAAAGACCGGCCTGGCTGAACAGAGAGATATGGTTACAACTCAGGGAAAAAAGGAGAGTTTATGGCCTTTGGAAGAAGGGGCAGGCCACTCAGGAAGGCTATAAAGCTGTTATAAGGCTATGTAGGAAGGAAATTAGAAGAGCCAAAGCCCAACTACAACTTAACCTGGCTTTGGATGTTAAGAACAATGAAAAACGTTTCTATAAATACATTAGTAATAAGAGGAGGACTAAGGAGAATCTCCTCCGTTATCAGATGAAGGTGGTAAGATAGTGACAAAGGATGAGGAGAAGGCTGAGGTACTTAATGCCTTCTTTGCCTCAGTCTTCAGTAGTAGACTTGGTTGTTCCCTGAGTACCCAGACCCCTGAGCTAGTAGATAGGGACAGGGAGCAGAACGAAGCCCCTGTAATCCAAAGGGAGATGGTGAGGGACCTGCTCCAACACCCGGACATACACAAGCCTATGGGGTCAGATGGGATCCACCCAAGGGTACTGAGGGAGCTGGCAGAAGTGCTCACCGAGCCACTTTCCATCATTTACCAGCAGTCCTGGCAAACCGGGGAGCTCCCAGTTGACTGGTGTCTAGCAAATGTGACGCCCATCCACAAGAAGGGCTGGAAGGATGATCCAGGGAACTACAGACCTCTCAGTCTGACCTTGGTGCCTGGGAAGGTCATGGAACAGATCATCCTGAGTGCCACTATGCGGCATGTGAAGGACAACCAGGGGATCAGGCCCAGTCAGGGCTTGGTTTTTGGGCCAGTTCTCTTTAATATCTTTATCAATGATCAGGACCAGGGGACTGAATGTATCCTCAGTAAGTTTGCAGATGACACCAAGTTGGGTGGGAATGTTGATCTGCTGGAGGGTAGGAAGGCTCTACAGAGGGATTGGGACAGGCTGGATCGATGCACTGAAGCCCATGGTGTGAGGTTCAACAAGGCCAAGTGCCGGGTCCTGCCCTTGGGTCACACCAGCCCCATGCAGCACTACAGGCTGGGGGCAGAGTGGCTGGGGAGCTGCCTGCCTGAGTATGAGCCAGCAGTGTGCCCAGGTGGCCAACAGCATCCTGGCCTGTGTCAGGAACAGTGTGGCCAGCAGGGCTGGGGCAGTGACTGTCCCCCTGTACTCGGCACCGGTGAGGCCCCACCTCGAGGGCTGTGTCCAGTGTTGGCCCCTCACTACAGGAGGGACACTGAGGTGCTGGAGCGTGTCCAGAGAAGGGCAACGGAGCTGGTGAGGGGTCTGGAGCACAAGTGCTGTGAGGAGCGGCTGAGGGAGCTGGGGGTGTTCAGCCCAGAGAAAAGGGGGCTGAGGGGAGACCTTCTCGCTCTCTGCAGCTCCCTGAAAGGAGGGGGTAGCCAGGGGGGGTCGGGCTCTTCTCCCAAGGAACAGGTGACAAAATAAGAGGAAACAGCCTCAAGTTATGCCAGGATGGATATTAGGAAAAATTTCCTCACTGAAAGGGTTATCAAGCATTGGACCAGGCTGCCCAGGGCAGTGGTTGAGTCACCATCCCTGGAGGTATTGGAAAGACAGGTACACGTAGTGCTTAGCAATATGGTTTAGTGATGGTTTTTGTCAGCGTTAGGTTGATGGTTGGATTCGATGACCTGAAAGGTTCCTTCCAACCTGGGCAATTCTATGATTCTAATAGCCTCCAAAGAGATTTGCATTTTTTTTCCAAAATATAATAATGTAATCTTCATGAGTACAACTCTCTATAGATTCAAAGCTTTTAAGATGGACTTCAAATACTGTTGAGCAGTGACTCATTTAAATTTGATGATATAAATCCGAGCATTTAATATCGAGTTTACCTTGCCAATATCTAACATATCAGTATAGCTGAGCAGAGCCACAGGAATATCAATCTCTTCATATTGACTCCGGTTACCCCCAGGAGGAACCTGAAAGACAGTTAAGACCAGGTAAGAATATATTCATTTCTGCAAATAATTGAAGTAATATTTTGGAAAATATTCTAGAAAGGAACACAATGACAGCAAAATCTCAAAGTCAAAATGTATGCCCGCTTCCAATAAAATGTAAGTCATTAAAGACTGTAACAGCAAAATGCAGCAACCAAACTTCAAGCAGTATCTTTTGCACGTCAGGGTTATGGTTTTATGACTGATGTGTGCCTCTAGTATTGACTACAGTATTCAAAACTACTAGTTTTACAAAACATACACTGGTGATGCTCCAGCTGAATCTAAAGCACTAGATTCACTGTGCTCTAGATCTCACCGAAGGTAGTGGTATGAGTCAAGAAAACAACCTCCTCCTTCGATTCCAGTATTTCATATGACATAAGGATAATTCTGAGCCCTGTATATATACACATATATATTATTAAGAGGAGCATCAAGTACCAGCAACGAGCACCGAAGACGAGACAATATTTAAAATCAGAGGAGTATCAGCAATATAGAAAGGCAGAAGGAGACTTACCAGTCTCTCTCTACTAACAATCAGCAGCCCACGAGCTCCATTTATTTGAGCAAGCCTCACTTTCTCATAGAAGGTGCAATTCCCTCGCATCACCATGGGGATTTGATTATTAAATCCCCCATCAGGTACATCCGAAGGAGAACACAAAACAGATGCTGTCTGATCCTGCAGTTGCAAGAGTGACTGAAAAGAAAGAAATCAGTTAAATACCTATATACAAAATAAAATTATAAAGAGTCAAGAGCAGAAACCACAGAGTTCCTAAAGGGTAATTTAGAACTTTCAAGTAATGGAGTGATAGAGTACTCTTGGAAAAATTGAAAGCTGAAACAGTGCTGCCCTCTCTATTACGTAGGCTGCTGCCTTGCTTCACCTTATTGTACAGAATTCCGCTGGTAATAAAATTTGTGTTATGATCTGCACCTGCATTTGTCTTCTTCAGCACTGCTGCTGTTCTGATGCACGCAGGCAGGATGCAGGAGGAGTAGAGCAAAGTGTTACAATTGCTAGGTTGGCACAGAGCAGCAGGCTGAGATGATGTATAGTATGAACAGCTAGAAATACAAACACAGGCAGGGCTACAGCACAAAAGCATAGGCAACAAAAATAAACTTCCATTCTGGTTGGAATCGTATCCAGTTAGCTGAGATTTTGGATCCTAAGCACCTGGATACTGGATTCTAAGCTGCTTCTCTCACTGCTTGTGATTCAGAGATGTTGCAGGCGTGCCCCAATTCCTTAGTTTTGGCCTTCCTCAGACCCAAAGACATCTACTCTGGTATGTTTACAGAGAAACAGCCCGAACACAATTCAAGGTTTTAGAAATAACGCACAAATTGTTCCTTGCAAAACCTAAACAACAGCAAGTATCTTTGCCCAGTTCTATTTGTAAGTCACCTGAAAAATGCAATTGTCTACCAAATAACTGACTCTTGGTGTGAGCTGTGCTGACGGAAGCATCTCACTGCCCCAGTCTTGCTAGGAGTTGAGCTGTTAGGTTTCAGAAGCATCAGGGTAAAGTTTTAACCTTAAAAGCTGACACATACAACACTTTGCATTACAAATCCACAGCTACGTGATACAATACCAAATAGTTGTATAACTGACTCTACTGTTTTAGGAGGGAAAGGTAAGGGTCGAGCTGTTAATAGCTCCAAGCTTATTCAGAAAACTGTGGTCTCCAACCTGGCTCCTACTTCAGGGACAGTAAAATGTCTCTACACACACTTCCTGGCTGTCCAGGTTTCAGGAAAGCTTATCAGCTCTGTCAGAGCATAACCCAAATGCAGAGTGAGCTCGGGTTGGTGCACTGCATCACCTCAGTTAATAAATTGTACTGCTGCAGTACTGGAGGCAAGGAGAAGGAGGAATAATATGAAAGAAGGGAAAGGTACTCAACTGGTAGATTAAGGAATACAAGGAATAAAATGAACAGAGCATCAGTCAACTACTTCACATCTTCCCCAATTAGTAGCTCATTCAAAGCTCATTCAAATTTGCTGATTTCACCACTCAGGGACAGTAACTTTTTCTCACAGAATAGAGTGAAGAATTGACTCAACGGTCAGCTCAAAAGGCTTTGGATAATGCAGCAAAAGCTCGGGTCAAACCAGGACAGCTTGACACTGTGACTGCTTATTCCTACACTTGACAGAACTAGGAACCACCGAGAAAGCACTACAGATCACAGCTCAAGGCCATGTGGTATCTTGTTGTATCATTCTGACACACAAGAACTCCTTGCCAACCACAGGTAACTGCCGTTTTAATTTAATTGATCATGCTGTGCAAAAAGGAAGCTTTTTGTTTTGAACCAGAAATAGTAATTACCTCTGCACGCTGCTCGGAAAAGAACATTGCCATCATTGTCTAGCACTACCTAGGATGATCTTAACAGATAAAAACATTTTTTAAGTAGAGCAAAGTCGTTGCTTAAAATTCTGCTAATCCAGGTTAGAAATTTTAAGTTTCCCTGTAACAAAGGCATTTTTGAATACATTGTTCTGTCATTGCTTGACTAGGTACTTACAGCTTTACCCAGATCATGTGGCAAATGGGCCCACTGAGAGTTGAAGAGGATGCAGTAGTCTTTTCCTTTGCTGCTCCCCTTCTCTGAAAGGACGTGTACCATCCCATACTCGCAGTACACCTGAAAACACAACAAGAATTTCACTACAAGAATTTTAGGTCACAAGAAATATCAGAAGTGATGGGTGTTACTTGCTGTTGACTAGCCTGCTTTGCATTTTAAAGAAGAACAAAAGATTCTACGAAGTTTCAGTATCTGCGCAGGGTGTACAATGGAATTTGTTATTATTTCAATCATACTTCAAACAAAGACTTCAGATGCATTAGGCAGATTCCCTCCTACACAGCAACTAGTCAAAGAACCAATTGAAACATCATTGAATGTTACTGAATGTGTTTAAAAACAGAACAACAAAAAACCAAAAACCCAAGCAACCAACCCCAAACAACACAGCTAGAATGGTGCGTGCATGTATATAACCAGAGCAATAGAAAGAAGTTGGATTACTCCAGAACAGACAAGAGAGCTAAAATAAGAGGCCTGGTCCCTACCAACTCCTGAAAGTACAGCCTGAAGTAACGAGCAGTTCCAGATTCACACCTCTCCGAAACTCAGCCTTGGGCACCTTTGCTGTAGGTCTGACAAGACCCCACAGCATCATTGGCTCTCTTTTTTGTGTCCTAGGTGGCACGTGCAGATTCTCAAGACTACATACGGCATATACTTTTCCCTGCTTCAGTGACCAGCAGTCACTGCTGTCAAAACTCCAACAACACTTGCTACAAGTAGTGAAGATTACATATCTAAGAGTTATAATTACAGGACTGTAACAGTTCTGTCTGGGATGGAGTTAATTTTCTTCATAGTAGCTGATATGGTGCTGTGTTTTAGACCTGTGACCAAAACAATGCTGATAAACTAATATTTTAGCTATTGCTGAACAGTGTTTACCATGGTGTCAAGGCCTTCTCTGTTCCTCACTCTGCCCCCCTCAGTGAGCGCGCAGGAAGCTGGGAGGGGACACCATCAGCCAGATGACTAAACAAGGAGATACTCCATGCCATATAATGTCATACTCGGCAATATAAAGTGAAAAAAGGTTTGTTTTTTTTTTTTTAAGGAGGTTAACCACCTTTTGCTCAGGAACTGGCTGGGCATCAGTCTACTTGTAGGAGGTGGTAAGCAATTGCCTTTGTATCACTCATTGTGTTCTTTCTTCTTCTACTTCTCCTTTGCTTATTAAATAATTTTTATCCCAACCCAGAAGTTTTCTGGCTTTTACTCTTCCTTTCTTCTTCCCTCAATGAAGGTGGGAGGACAAGCAAGCGAGCAGCTGTGTAGTGCCTACCTGCCTACCGGGGTTAACCCACAACAAGGTGAGAGGCAGAACATGGCAGCTTCGCTCCAGTTGTTTATAGATAAAATCCCTTCCTTAACTTGAATAATGAGCTTTGGCCACATTTAGCTTGACGCTCAGCCTCTGGAACAGAGCTGAGCTGCAGTGGAAGGACCATCTGAACTCTACACCCAAGTACAGCCCAGGCTGCAGTCCTGAGCTGAAGAACTGGGAACGCTCCCCTCCAGGCCGTGGGTGCACCTCACGCATGGTGAGCCACAGGCTGGGTTCAAACAGAACAACCTGCTCTACCTCTCTTTACTCAAAGCTCTCTTAAAACGGTTACTAATTCCTCAAAGCTTCAAGAGGTTAAAAAACCAAAATAAATAAAAAGATTCCACACAAAGCCTGAGTCTTCACCTAATCAAGGCATGCTTGTGGTATAAGTTATTTCCAGTTGATACGCAGCCTGGCTTCAGGTTGGAGCTATATCAGCCTTTACTGCAGCTGCCTCCACACCGTGAGCAGCCCACGGTAGCACGAATAATCCGAGTTGGCTTAATCACAGAAATGTCACAATTCTCCTGAAGAACTCCAGGAAACTGAAGTAACAGAACCCAGATCCTGTAGGAATTTGGAGAAAGAGAATAAAGACTAAAGACTATAAAAAGACGATGCCGAGAGCAAATACAAGTTATATCTGTATGAGCTATTATACAGTCAGGAAAAAATTGACCACATATTAAAGGCAGCATTCTCAAAAGACTGTTTTAGCCCAGTGATTTTGGAATCCAGTGTTTAGAAATACCAAACATTGTTAATGTAACTGGATTCTTCCGATTATAGTTTCTGTATTCCAAGACCATTTGCTTCCTATTGTAAGGGGAAGTTTCTCCATTTTATTGGCATTTTAATTGAGAACTCTCAGTAGTCCTTATTAGTACTAAATAAATTTCAAAGTGCTAAAAAATAAAATAAAAATATATATATATAAATAAAAATTCGAAACATGCACAAAAGCTGACCTGGCTCTCACCTTAACTAGTCACACATTTTGTTTCTGGTGAAACACCAACCATCCATTAGTGACCTCAGGGCACAGGATGAGCACAGACCATCACTTTACCACCCCCACCAGGTTCAGGGAAAAAAAAAAAAAAAAAATCCAAAAAAACCCCCCAAACAAACAACCCCCCTCTCTCTATCTTATCTTTCTACCATCCCCCTTCATGTCCTGCTGTTCTACTCTACCAACACATCCAACTCCTCCCTTCCCACTTTCCTTGTCTCTTCCTCCTGTCCAGCACTCTTAAATGAAACTGGTCATTGACTGAAGACATGTTTAATTGCTCTATTGCTCGATTTTAATTTTCCCCAAGGAAATTATTTTATGCATACCAGAACTGTTGCAACCTTGTTCTGAAGAGAAACACAATGTAACCTCCCTAACCACTTTTGCTACTGAATTAGACAGAAAGTTGTCAGAAACTAGACAGAAATTAGACAGAAACCAGATGCTAAAGACAACTGGAGGCAGCAAGTCATGTCTTAACGTGTTTGTTCAAAAATCCGTTAGAAGAATCGATCATTCTCATTTCTCCCTCTTCCTTTCAAATCCCGCCGCACAGAAGTTACGCTGCACCCCTAGGAGCCAGTAGGGTAAAAACATGATTTATGGAAAACTTCAAAGAATCGTCCTTTAAACATAAACCATCTCTACACTGCCTGGAGGATAAACGATGCCGTTCTACTGCAAGATGTCAGTAAAGAAATATCATCCTAAAAACCTACAGGAGGTAGAGATTTTTATATTTAGCTCTTTTATATGTAATTGGTCTTCAGTAACTCACGCAGCAACTTTTTCCTTTTTTTTTTTTTTAATAACATTAGCATTCATTAAGTGCTCTGAAATCTATTACATTTGTCCTGAAGCGTGCTGGACACGGCAGGTTACGCTGTTCATTTTAATGCAGATTAAAGCAACTCAAGCAAAGTGCAAGTTTTCAAGATACAGCTATTTGTGGAGGAAGGGAGACACTATTGCGCATATGAGGTGAGGAAAAAATGCGTTTAGCAAAAAACTCCAACGATTTGCCATGGTGGACTTTTTAACTCATATCTCAGCTATCCAACCATATCACCTAAAACCTTTTCAACAAAAGGAAGAAGTACTGAAAAATAATCCATTATTATTATCTTGAACTTTACTTTCAAGAGTAACAAGCCACACAGATCCAAGTACAGGCACAGACGAAAGACCAGAACAAAAGTGTTTCCTGCTTATTGTTACAGGATCTGACTGGGTTTAAAAAAAACCCCAAAACATTGAGTAGATCAGTTTTGAATATTACGTGTACAATTGCCTCCAAAATTTTCAGGCAGTTTGGCAGGACCTAGATATCTGTAATTGGACAGCTTTATGCATTTGAGAAACAACCAACCTGTACAGTTAAAAGTTTTATAAGATATAAGCTACACATCTTTAAAAGAGGAGAAAAAGAATAGGGTGTCTTGCTACACTTCCATTTAGATGACCATTACTGGAACTCCATAATAATTCCCAGATGGCACACTGAAGACAGTAATACACAATTACGCTTTCTGAGCGACTTAATGGATGTTCTTTAAAGAAATATTAAGGGAGCAAAAGGTTCCTAATGTGAAAGGCTCAAAACATTTTAGAAGCTATGTGTTTTTGTGTGTGCCAAGAGCCAAGTAAACATCAAGGATGAGAGGAATTAAAAGGAATATGAGCAGGTCTAAAATCAAAAGCGGGTGTACAGCGTTTTAGAAAGTGCATGGAGAATAGAGTTCCCGGAGACTGCAGATTAACAGACATTTTTACAAAGCAATTATCACTTAGCATCAAAGCATAGTTCTGAAGGCTGTTAACAGCCACAAGTTTGTTCTTATCCTCCCACCTAAGCAGAGCCACAGGCATCAGAGTTTCTTCTTTAAGTACCACAGCGCTTTGATGCTTCCAGTTTTGTTTATACTTATGTCACTAGGTATCAGACAACAAAAGTTCAAAGCAGTGCAGCTTACGCACTGGGATGGTGGCAACATTTATGAAGGTTTTTAGTTCCTAGGGATCACTCCATATCCGAGATTAACCCATGAGAAAATGTAAACTCCTGTGCAGATCCTACACAATGCCCTAGGGCTCTTTTCCAAGTGTTTGGTTATCAAGCCCGGCCTTTTTCAAACAGTGACAGAAAAACAACAGCTGTTGTGACAATACGGTGTTTTACGATACTTGCTTCTTACAGTCCATATGATTTAGAAAGCACTACAGCAAGCTTCAATAGGAACGAGCTTCCTCGTTTCAAATAGGTGGAGAAGTTACTTCAGCTAAGTAGGGTATTTTCCATTTTCCCGGTATGAATAAGGAGAAAGTATTTGTATTTAAACATTGATTGGTGACATTTAAACACTGATTGATTGATTAAGCATTGTTTGCTGACAGCCAACATGGCTTCACTAAGGGCAAATCGTACCTGACAAATTTGGTGGCCTTCGAGATGACATTACAGTGTTGGTGGATAAGGGAAGAGCAATGATATCATCCACCTCGACTTGTACACAGCATTTGACACTACCCCACATTGACATCCTTGCCTCTAAACTGGAGAGACGTGGATTTGATGGATGGACCACTTGGTGGATAAGGAATTGGTTGGATAGCTGCACTCAAAGAGTTGCAGTCAACAGTTCAACATCCAAATGGAGACCAGGGACGAATGGCATTCCTCATGGATTGAGACTGGGACTGGTGCTAACATCTGTCAGCAACATGGATGGTGGGATTGAGTGCACCCTCAGCAAATTTTTGGATGACACCAAGCTGTGTGGCACAGTCAACATGCTCGAGGGAAGGGATGCCATCCAGAGGGACCTGGACAGGCTGCAGAGGTGAGCCTATGTGGACCTCATGAAGTTCAACCAGGCCAAGTGCAGGGTCCTGCACCTGCTTCGGGACAACCCCCAGCACAAACCCAGGCTGGGGGAGGAAGGGATGGAGAGCAGCCCTGAGGAGAAGGACTTGGGGGTGTTGGTGGGTGAGAAGCTCCACACGCCCCGGCAACGTGCGCTGGCAGCCCAGAAACCCCCCGCAGCCTGGGCTGCATCCCCAGCAGCGTGGGCAGCAGGGCCAGGGGGGGATTCTGCCCCTCTGCTCCGCTCTGGGAGACCCCCCTGCAGCGCTGCCTCCAGCTCTGGGGCACCAACAGCAGAAGGACACGGAGCTGTTGGAGCGGGGCCAGAGGAGGCCCTGGAGATGCTGGTGGGGCTGGAGCCCCTCTGCTGTGGGGACAGGCTGAGAGAGCTGGGAGGGTTCAGCCTGGAGAAGAGAAGGCTCCGGGGAGACCTTCCAGCCCCTGCCAGGCCCTAAAGGGGCTCCACGAAAGCTGGGGAGGGACTCTGGATCAGGGAGGGGAGCCATGGGACAAGGGGGAAGGGTTTAAACTGGAAGAGGGGAGATTGAGATGAGATCTGAGGCAGAAATTGTTTGCTGTGAGGGGGGTGAGCCCCTGGCCCAGGTTGCCCAGAGAAGCTGTGGCTGCCCCATCCCTGGAGGGGTTCAAGGCCAGGTTGGACGGGGCTTGGAGCAGCCTGGGCTGGTGGGAGGTGTCCCTGCCCAGGGCAGAGGGGTGGGACTCGTTGAGTTTTAAGGTCCCTTCTAACCCAAACCATTCTATGATTTTATGATTGTCACCAAACAGGCCATGTCACAAGCAAGACCTCTGCAAAGCTGGAAATCTGCTAGAGTCATAGCTGTATGAAGATTGTTGTATAATTAACACAAAGGGAAGTGTTTCATATAAAGCTGCAAAACAAGGGAATGGTTTTCACACAAAAGTGTAAAGTCTGAGGGCACAACTTAAGAGGCAACTGAGCCAATCTAATTGTTTGTGGCATTAGAAGAGAATGCTTGTTTGCTCTGAACCTCATCAGACCCTTCCATGGTTTATTTAATGCATTAAAAGGGCAGAACATTCCCCAGCCTTTTGATAAGTGAGTTTTTGTCATGTTGGTGAATTAATGCAGCTCAGAGACAAGCACTGGGGCTTGCAAGTTAAATGATGGAAGAAGGTGGAGAAGAGGAATTCAGCTCACTCATATTTGAAGAAACTACAGTGAGAGTGACTGAGCCAACCCAGCGGCTCATTCTCATTTGTTCCTCCCTGCCTCTGTCCCCACACTCACATGGACACCCCATACACTTTTCCCACTTCCATTAGCTGTCAGCTGATTTAGTCACCTGAATCTCAGAGAGGTTTAACAGACACTAGGAGCTGTGTTCCTTGAAGGACTGAATGAACAACCTATGCCTACTCTTACAGTACATACCATGCAAGACACAAGAGCGGAGTTCCCAAGAGCTAGGGTGCGTTCTTTCCCATGAACTGCACTGAACAATTTGGAAACCATCAACTGCAGACAGCAAATTTGCACACAAAGAAAACACTCCTTCAACAAGCACTGCACAGTGGAGAGAGGTCCATATTCATAATGCAATAATTCCATGAGACCAAATTGTCAGCCACCACCGTAATGCAGAATTTCAGACAGTCTTTTAAACTCTTTGGACCTACATCACAGAGCGCTCTAGTTTTAAATACAGAAACCATCACCTCAACTCAATGTTCTGCTGAAAGCTACTGTAGTGAAGACCAGCTAGATCCAACACGCTCACTGCAGATCATGGTACTACATTCTTCATCAGTCAAAGGCTCATGTATATCTGCTGTTGTTACAGGACAACTGAGAGGTTGTCCATACCATGAAGGAATGGTTAGAATGAGAGGGAAGTTAAACAAATAGTGAGGACTCGGACACCAATGCAAGATCTAAGTGCAGATTGTACTTGCATCTACAAGATCACACCCCTCTTTAGGTGTTCCCAGATGAGGGCCCAGATTTGGGAGAACCATGCTTCACTAGCCAAGCTGTTCCTTCTCCCTATATAAAGCAGAGTTTAGAAGCAAATGTGGGCACTACCTCACCCCGCCCTAGGGGAAAAAAAATATCCTATTATCCTATCTCAAGGAGGGAGACAAACATATATTCCAAATATGCCCAAGAGCAATAATACAGGAGTAAGCCATTGATAACGAGTACAGGTGGTGCACAGCAAACACAACAGCTCATCGTGAAAGCTGTCAGTTTTGTCCCCCAGAATAACCCCACCCCATCAGTCACTGGTGTACCACGGTAGTACACGTCTATCAGAGCACTCCTCTCTGCCACAAGCGGAGGATGATGTACTACCTAAAGCCATACCAACACGTGCAAGTACAAGAGATGTAGAAGTATGGCAAAATACAAGGTATTCAAACAAATTTTAAATGAACCAGCTTGGCTAACAGAAACATATTAGCAGCATAGAGTAAATTTGCTTTTTGCTGCTGCAGCTGGCCTGTTTCAGCACTCCGACCAGCCTGTTCAAAGCTTGCTCCAGCACGTTAGCGCTATTCCACCACACAAACATACTGAATGACTTGCTTACAGAAAGGAAGTATGCAGCAACATATGGAGCTGAAGCCAAGATCTCCAAGCATCCACCAGTGGACTACCTCACCTGCTGTCCTCCCACATTGTGGTGTGCTCACCTTTTCCAAACTGATGGATCAAACCGACTCTATGCCAGTGATTGACCCATTCTTATGTTTTATTAATTTGTGGGGCCTATGCTGGCACTACCAGTCCACTTGAAGCATTAACAGAGATGCCAAAATGGGACATATGGGGAATAAGGAAGGGATGTTGGAGAAAAATAAAGAAGGGGATGATGGAGAAATAAAAAAAGTAGTAGTTAACTAGCAACTAGACCATTCTGCAACTAAAGATCATTGGCAAGGATCTGGTAAGGAGACAGGTATGGAAGAGGGAAAAATTAGACTGTCATGTTAAGATGCTGCACCAATAATACTCAAGAAGACATAGTACGCTCTAAACTACTTAACAAACAGTTAAGAACTTAAAATGACACTTCAAGATTTTCAGAACAGAAACCACCTGAACTTAAAATACAAAAACCACGTACCATGCAATGCAATAGCTAAAAATTCACTCCCTCCTGTATCAGGATTACATGCACACTGTCACACCCTTAAAAATTTATCTCACAAAACTTATTAACACGGCAAATAACGAGAATGCAAGACTCAAGACAGGCTCTAGGGTCAAGTTCAGCACAAAGCCCCTCTCTTTTCTGCTGGCTGCCTTCTCAGAGTGAGTTTGTCAGCGGGGATGAACCCAAAGCCAAGAAAGAGCCACCCCTGCAGCGAGGATCCCAGCCCCAACCCCAGCAACTGGCCTGCAGGCCCTTCCTGAAGGGCTGCCTGGAGAGGGCTGCTGGCCCAACAGGGACCCCATGGTTTAAGAAACTATGAGGAATACGCTGTTAACTACAGAAAGAAAAAGAAGATAAACATCCAAACAAAATCCAAATATATATATAAAACAGACTGAGAGAGCTGGGGCTCTTCAGCCTGGAGACGAGAAAGCTCTGAGGAGACCTTATAGCCCCATCCAGTTCCTAAAGGGGGCCTACAAGGAAGGATGGAGAAGGACTCTTTATCAGGGAGTGTAGTGATAAGACATGGGGTAACGGTTTCAAACTGAAAGAAGGGATATTTAGATTGGATATCAGGAAGTTCTTGACTGTGAGGGTGGCGAGGCACTGGAACAGGTCGCCCAGGGAGGCTGTGGCTGCCCCATCCCTGGAGGGGTTCAGGGCCAGGCTGGGGGAAGCTTTGAGCAGCCTGGTGTGGTGGGAGGTGTCCCTGCCCAGGGCAGGGGGGTTGGAACTAGATGGTCTTTAAGGTCCCTTCCAACCCCAACCATTCTATGATTCTATGATTATAAATGCTGCCAAATCGCGGAGGACACACAACACAGACGTGGGGCTGCAGCCTGGGGTACGAACGTTGCCTTTCTTTCCTCCAGAAAGAGCGGGCGCAGCTCGGTCACTGAAGGCCCGCAGGCGGCCCACCCCGCTACGGCGGGCTACGGCCCCCACCCGCCGCTGCCGGGCAGCCCGGGCTCCGCTCCGCACCCTCGCGGGCCGGGAAGGGCGGCTCTCAGCCCGAGAAACACTATCCGAGCAAGCGAGGCCACCAGCACCACCATAGGCCCCGCCAGGGCGCCGGACCAGCGTCGGGCCGGCGCCTGGCTCTGCCCGCGATCACTCTCTGCCCGGTTGCTGCCCGCCACCCCAGCGGGACTCCTCACCCAGGCGCGGGGCCCAAGGAGCGGCCGGGGCCGGTGCAGCCACTCACCTGCGGCAGAAAATGCAGGAGCAGCCAGACACGGAGCCGGGCCGGCCGCGCCGCCATACCGGGCCCACTGCGCCGCCGCCCGCTTTGTTTCCGACCGGACCGGGTCGGGCCCTTCCGCACCGGGTACTAGCGGCCCGCCCCGGAAGTCCCGCCCTACGCTCGTGAGGCGCTGACGGGCTTCACCGAGGCACAACGTCACTTCTGTCGGCGGCGAATGAAATGGCGAGCGGCGGCGGCGGCGGCGGTGGCGGCGCCGGCAAGATGGCGGTGAGGAGCGTGGCGGGTGGCTTCGCCTGAGGAGGCGACCGGTGTCCGGTCTGGCCCAGCCCTCCCGACCGCGGTCACCCGGGGGGAGCCCGGCCCGGCCCCGCCCCGGGGGTTTATGGCCGCGAGTGGCGGTGCCGCGCAGGCCCGCGGTGCGCGGCCGGTCAGCCCGCTCTTCCTTGGCGCGGAGCTCCGCTTTGGTTGCTCTCGGTAGCCACGCTACACAGAGCGTTATAAAAAGGAGCGTTATAAAAAGGAGCGTTATAAAAAGGAGCGTTATGGAGCATAGGTGTAGCCGGGGGGGAAGGGTGAGGCAGAGGAGGGTTCTGTTTAACTCGGGTTGCCCTCGCTCCTCTTCTGTAGGACAAGGAGAAGAAGAAGAAGGAGAGCATTTTGGACCTCTCCAAATACATCGACAAAACGATCCGGGTGAAGTTCCAGGGTGGCAGAGAAGGTGAGCCGAGCCCGGCCCGGCCCGGCGGGGATGAGCCATGTGCCGCTGCAGCACGAAGCTTCGTCGGCGTTTTGGCGCCTTTCCTCGCTCTTGGCCTCTCCGCTCCTGTCTCCCGTCCCGTGTGCTCACGCTGCTCTGTCTCAAGGAAAGGCAGCGAGTGGCCCATGCTTTTATTTGTCACTGCTTGCTGTTACCGGTGTGAAGCTTATTTCCTTTAACTGTTCCGCTAATCCCCCTGGCTGCAATTTTATGTTTCAACTGTGCACCTCTCTTTCATCTTCTCATATTAGTTTTTTTCAACTGTATTGTTTCTTCTGTCTGTTTTTTTTTTTTCCGCATTGTAAAGGATGCAGCAAAAAAAACCCCCCATTTATGGGTGTTACAATTAATACACCTCTCATCCCTTTCATCTCTCAACATCGTAAATACGCCTGGCGTTCATAGATTGTTTCAATCTATTTCACCATGTCATTCCGTTGCTCTCGAGGCTCTTAACATCGTTGTTTTCCCCCCTTGCTTGCTCCCTTGCCGCATCTACGGCTATCCGTCCCCATGTCTCTCTGTCCAGCTGATAGTGCCACCTGCAGACCACTTCTTTGAAAGTTAACAGCATGCTGCGAGGGAGATGCTCAGCAGAAGCTTTTGCAAAGCAAACTCGGTGTGCTTTTAAAAATCTCATTTAAAACTCCACTAGGACTTGGTGCTTACAAGGCTTTGGAAATTACTTGGACTTCTTAGTGATAAGCGTGAGTTTTGGGGTGGGGGTGGGCTGGTAGTTGTAGTTTTTGGGCAGTTGACAGTTCCATTGAATCTAGCGGTTTAGATTTTCTTCTCAAAAAAAAAAACCATGCCAAGTTCCTTTATGATCTCCATACAACACCTGGGATTGTATGAGTCTCTTCTTTGATTTGGGCTGTTAGCAATGATAGTAATGCTGATAATTAACAAATATTTTTCCAAACTGGGAAACCACTCTGTGTAGTCTTGCGTTTTATTTAGTCTTGGGGAATCATGTTCTTTTTTAGGACAAAGTGCTTGTTTGCCTACAGTGCGTTCCGATGCAAGCAGAGTTTATGCTAAAGAGATTATGTTCCAGGAGGACACCTGGAAGACAGGTTTTCTGAAGGAAGCACTTCAAAATATTGCAGCCTTGCCTTATTTTTTGCCATACCCCTTTGCTTATTTGGATTTGGGTTTGTGGTTTGGGTTTTTTTTGGTTTGTTTTTTTTTTTTTGCGATGTGATATTGATTTGTTATGATGAAGTATTCTTAAAATACCCCTGAAATTGGCTGAAAAAAATGTTAGTGTCTTGAAGAGCATTTTGAAGAATTGGTTGAAAAACCTGTAAGTTTCAGTTGGCACAACACAAAGCGGGTTATTGTGCGTTTGCATTTTCATTTTCGTAAGGAGGGCACTGTTTAATACCTCTGATCTCATTTGCTTGATAGCCTTGCTTGAAGGAGGCTGGAGAACTGAATATGTCCTTCATGCAGTCTTGTGTTGCTGTTTATCTGGTTTGGTCTCTAATTCTTGTTTTGTGTGTGGTCTTCAATAGCAAGTGGTGTCTTGAAAGGATTTGACCCTCTTCTGAACCTTGTGCTTGATGGTACCATTGAATATATGCGAGGTAAGTCATATGCTGTCTGCGTGAAGCTTGCTTTCCCCCCTCCCCCCCAAGAATAATTTTCTTAACAGAAATCGTGCAGCTCAGAGTGAATAACCAGAAGCTGCAGGTTGATGTCATCCGAACTGAGACGTGTTTGTGATAACTAAGTTGCAAAGAAACAGATAAGGTAACAGAAGTTAGGTTAAGGACATTCCCTGTGGTAGAACATTTTTAGGCGTCCTTGCTTGAGCTCCTCTATAACTCATTTGGCGCTCTTGTCTCTAAAGCTTGAATAAAGTAGTGCGTCTCTCTTCAGATAAGGCCATTGCCTTTGTTTATGCTGGTGGAGGGTTGCCGGTTTGCTCAAAGCAGGAAAAGCATCTCAGTAAGAATGACTGTCTGACTGTCATAAACTCTACTGTAAATGCAGTTTTTGCACTTCTGTGGAGCTAAAGCCTTATAGTTTCTTAGAGCTAATAGAGCTGCAGGGTTTTTTTCTGTCTATTTGTTTCTTTTTCCCGTTCAAGGATAAATACTCACGTTTCCCTTTCTCCTCTCTGAAAAAAAAATTATCATATGATAGGACAGCGTCTTTAAAGAGTATTCTTTTGCCTGCTTACAAGGAAGCATCTGAGGCTTTAATTTTGCTTTTAGAAGGGAGTTTTAAAAGATTAATGTAGTGCATTTTTATTGAATATATTGACATCTCAAGGAGGGTAGAATTGGCTCTTGCTGTGTTGCTTATCTGTCTGTCCCCAGCCACAGCCTTGTTTGGCTCGGTCTGGGAACAGACTGGTGCATTTTGTACTTAGTGCATTCTGATGTCAGGGCCTTTTTATGATTTGCATTGATCCCAAAATGTTTACTGATAATGACATTTGAAGTGGCATCAGGAACTTTTTTAATCACTTCTTGTGTGTATGCTTTTGATTAGATGAATGAAAAGGCCTTTGAAATCTTTAAAAGATATGTGTTCCGCTTTGCATACACAGTGAAGTTCTTTATTGCTCACTGTGGCATGTGCTGCTTTGAAAATTTGTAAATCAGTAATGTCTTGAAGACATCAGATATTACTGCTGCATCACTTCTGTAGCCGATGCATTCAGTAAAACAATGCAGAGACGCTTGGAAAGAAGAACGTATGTCTGCCTTTTGAAGTTGGTGGAATTTGGTTTCTTTTCCTTATGTTGTCATTGTAACTGTGGCACTCTGCTTTTCAGATCCAGATGATCAATACAAATTAACAGAAGACACACGTCAGCTGGGACTTGTGGTCTGCAGAGGGACTTCTGTGGTTCTTATATGTCCGCAGGATGGAATGGAAGCTATTCCAAACCCTTTCATTCAGCAGCAAGATGGCTAATGCTTTCTTTGGATTGTCTCTGAAGACTTCCAGGGTGCAAATCGTCGTCGAAAATTATCAGTGTGTGAGAAGGTTCCTGTTTTGGGGGAGGAGTTTGTGTGTGTGTTTGTTAGTGTAAAAGAATGGTCAACTTTTATTTTTGTGGCTTTCCATAAATGATGAGAGGATTTGGCATGGTGTGTAAGAAGTAAGTTCTGATTTTTATTTTTTCCCCCAATCAAACATGTAACTACATTGTGTAGAGCTGACAGGAGGGAATATACTGTCATGGAATTGTCCGAGACCTTCTTGATCTTGTGAGATTTGAAACAACCACATAAAATTAGTAGAGGATGCCCTGATGAACATTGGTTATGTTATTTACATTTTTAAATACATTAAAAATGTATTTAATCTAAAGCCTAAATACATTAGAACATGTTTCTTTTCCTCTTAGGTGTCAGTACTCAGCTGGGAAGCATTGTGTTGTAGTCTTCCTGCTGTTGAGTTCAGTCTCTTGCCTGCTTGCTGTAGTGCACGCAGGAAAGTGACTTTCCTTGGATATAGTACCTTGTCATCACCTTTCCAAGCTGTGTAACTCAGAAGATCTTTTCTAGCACTTGTTCCAGATCTTACACGTTGTGGCCTGTGTATCAGAAGGCTTCTGCATTTCTACAAAGGGACTGGACTAGCTTCTAGGATGATTCTTGGCTGAGTGACATGAACCTTATGGAAGTACTATTCAATACTTGGAATTTTAGGGGAAGAGTATTTAAGATCCTGATGTTCAATTGTAGGCAGTGTCTGGAAATACTGTATATTTTTTATATTGTAGCTGTCCACTTGTGGTTCTGCTTGTTATAACTCGGTTTGTAAGTAAACATTTTCATTTTTTTTTATACTGCAGAAATAGCAAGATTTGAGGAGTTTTGAGTGAATAAATAGAAACTGACGCGTTCCTAAATGTCTGGTTTTTAGTCTGAAAAAGTGCTCTACAGCTGAGACTGCAGTTCTCCACCGTTGTTAATCTAAATGAAATTTGTTCAGGAGGTTTTAAAGACAGCAAAGTCAGGAGGGGACCAGATCAGAAGCCGTGCCCCACTCTAAGACAGGAAATTGATGACTTGTGCGTTTCTGTTAAGCATTTTAAAGACTGTCTCGTAGAGGATATGTGCCTGTAAGCTGTATGTAACCTGCTTCTGCCACCTGCTTTTCCTGAGGACCATTTATGAGGAGGCTGTGGCAGAGTGAATAGTTTTAGTGACAGCAGCGATCTTGTTCCTAGAGGCTGTGAAGAAAGCATGCCAAGGGCAGGTTTATTGGCTGTTCATTTTGGCAACAGCACCATACTCCCATTCAGTTCCTGGGTCAGCTCTGAAATGGATGGGAACTTGAAGTATACAAATTCCACTTCAGTGTATCCCACTCTTCCAGGCGGCTATGAAACTAGGGAGCAGTTGTATCGTGTGGCATAATGCCTGTGTAAACTTGAGTGCTTCTGGATTTTAATCTAGGGGGTTCATTCTTTGAGTGCTTCACAGAGCTGTCTGTAGAGCCATGCTCCTTCCAATGTAATATTTTTCTAACACTACAAAGCTTGTTATTTGTGCAATTGCACAATTCAAGAGAGACTCCTTATTTAGAGTGTTTAGAACAGAATTTGCTCGCCATCAGCCTGAGTGGTCTTGAACTGTCCCTTAGGTGGGAGACTGCTGGTTTGATACCAGCTGACCCGTCTCCGCGCTGTCTTGTTTTGAGCGTAGCATCAGAAACAGACCTGTTGAAGCTCTCTTGAGTGGATTCAAGGCTGTAATGCAGAGGGTACAGAGAGATCTGCCTGAAGTGATGTGCCAAGTGTGTAAACTCTGGAGAGGGGTGTGTTTCCAGCATTTCCCACTCAGTTAATAGGTTGCTCAGTTGTCATTGCAAGACACAAGTTCTTTTCTGCAGTGCAGACTTCTGGGTTATATTTGGGAGTCAAGTACCTGAAAATACGAATACGAAAATGATAGCTGAATTTTAAATGTGTATATGCTTTTCTATTAGATTAATTCCTAAATGTGACGCACTAGAAAACAATTTGTATCAGCAGTTTTGCAGAAGCCCCTTCCAGAAAGAGAACCTCCGGGGGGAAAAAAAGGTGCTCTTGATCCAGATAGCACTGTTCTGCTTGCTGAACCCCACTGAGAAATGGGACTGAGTCTTGCTGGGATGGGCCCTTTGGGATAAGGGACACTGGTTCAAGGTCACTGTGCAAATCTCTCCACTTAACAAGCTTGATCTAACCACTCTGGAAAAACTCAGTGTGGAATCAGTGAGCTGTTGTTTGTACTGTGAATGTATT
This sequence comes from Fratercula arctica, assembly GCA_947846985.1. Classification (NCBI taxonomy): domain Eukaryota; kingdom Metazoa; phylum Chordata; class Aves; order Charadriiformes; family Alcidae; genus Fratercula; species Fratercula arctica. The sequence continues at coordinate 2,866,744 of CANTUZ010000022.1, read as the reverse complement.
TAGTGCATTGAGATTGGGAACGACTGAATGTGTGACAGCCATCTGGGTTTGAATGTGGGGGCTCATTCCTTCCCCCATCTCTTACTGAAGTATAAAAAATATATACCAAATCATAGAATTGTTAGGGTTGGAAGGGACCTTAAAGATCATCTAGTTCCAAGCCCCCTGCCCTGGGCAGGGACACCTCCCACTAGATCAGGTTGCTCAGAGCCCCATCCAGCCTGGCCTTAAAAACTTCCAGGGATGGGGCTTCCACCACCTCTCTGGGCAACCTGTTCCAGTGTCTCACCACCCTCATGGTGAAGAACTTCTTCCTAACGTCCAGTCTGAATCGACCCATCTCTAGTTTTAATCCATTCCCTCTAGTCCTACCATTACCCGCCATCCTAACAAGTCCCTCACCAGCTTTCTTGTAGGCCCCTTAAGATACTGGGAGGCCACTATAAGGTCTCCTCAGAGCCTTCTTGTCTCTTGTCTCCAGACTGAACAACCCCAACTCTCTCAGTCTGTCCTCATAGGAGAGGTGCTCCAGCCCTCTCATCATCCTCGTGGTCCTTCTCTGGACATGCTCCAGCACATCCATATCTCTCTTGTAGTAGGGGCTCCAGAACTGGACGCAGTACTCCAGGTGGGGTCTCACGAGAATGGAGTAGAGGAGGAGAAGCACCTCCCTCGCCCTGCTGGCCACGCTTCTCCTGATGCAGCCCAGGATACGATTGGCTTTCTGGGCTGCTAGTGCTCACTGACGGCTCATGTTGAGCCTCTCGTCCCCCAGCACCCCCAAGGCCTTCTCCTCAGGGCTGCTCTCAAGCCAGTCACTGCTCAGCCTATATTGGTGCTTGGGATTGCCCCGACCCAGATGGAGGACCTTGCACTTGGTCTTGTTGGAGTTCGCGAGGTTGGGATGGGCCCACCTCTCCAGCCTGTCAAGGTCCCTCTGGATGGCATCCCTTCCCTCCAGTGTGTCAGCCGCCCCACACAGCTTGGTGTCGTTGGCAAACTTGTTGAGGGTGCCCTCTATGCCACTGTCCATGTCGCTGACGAAGATGTTAAACAAGACCGGTCCCAGTACTGATCCCTGAGGGTCTCCGCTTGTCACTGGCCTCCACTTGGACATGGGCCCATTGACAGCCACTCTTTGGGTGCGGCCATGAAGCCAGTTCTTTATCCACTGAATTGTCAGTCCATCAAACCCATATTTTATCAGCTTGTAGACCTGGATGTCATATACCAAATACTGCAAGCAATCCGGAATTTGATATTAAACTTGAACTGATGAAGGGTGGTGGCTTGGGGAAGTTGGTCTCAAGCTTTCCTGTGTTTTTGATTTGCAAAAGTGGGTGTTTTTATCCAAATGTATTCAATGTTATTCTACAACTTCTTGATACTTAGTGCTTAGGAAGGTTTTGGTTGTTTCTCCTCTTTCCTTGTAGCCCAGGCTCTTTGCTTGGCTAACAGCTCCCCTTATTTTGCTGTGGTCTTACCTGGCTAAGGTAGACGCCAATTAAATCTGCATTTTTGTGGTTATACAGCTCTCCTGCTATTGCTGCTCTGAAAGCAGCAGGAAAGACTGAAGAGTAAAGCAGGAGGGTAGAAAACATATTCTATTTTTAGGAAAAGATTGGCTTATCTTGTATTTGCCCTAGCTAGGGGGATAATGTTTCCAGAGACCTCACATGCTTAACGGCTGCGTAAGGGCTGGGTTAATTTTAACTGCCTGGCAGTCAAGAAGCATGGAGCCCGCACAAGAACCAGAGGAGCTGGAACCTCAGACAGAAATGATTGCAGACACAATTCTTGAGGTTGGAGAGAGACTCTTTGAGGTCAGCCGTAGGGTACTTTCAGTCCACAGTCGTTATTTTGAAGCCATGTTTTTTGGGGGGGCGAGAGAGAGCTCTGAACACCACATAGTGATCAGAGGGATTGATGCAGTGCCTTTTCAGGCACTACTTGAGTTCACTCGCACAGCCCAAGTGCTTATAGGTCAAGAAAATGTGACCAGCTTACTGGAAACAGCTGATTTTTTTCAGTTTGACAGGGTGAAACTGTTGTGTGAGAAATTTCTGGAGAGAGAACTGCATGTTTCCAACTGCGTGGGCCTGCTGACCTACTCGGAGCAATTTGCCTTTATAGATTTGTATGCGTCTGCGATGAATGTGGCTCTCACTCACTGGGGGGATGTGATGTGCCAGGAAGAATTTAAGGCACTACCCAAAGAAATGCTGATGCAGCTTCTAAAAAGCGATGACCTCTTCGTTTTGCGAGAAGATGTGGTTTTTGACAGTATTATGAGGTGGATAATGGAGGACCCAGCAACGAGAGAGGAAGACTTTCTGGATTTGGTGGGCGAAGTCAGGGTCACTTTTCTGAGCTTGTCCTTCCTTGATATCTTGGTGAAACGCAGCAAGCACCCTGGAGAGACAGATACCTTTTCCAGACTAATAAAGAAGTTAGACAGCTGTCCTCCACCCAGCTGGCAAAACACAGAACTGCGTCCTTATGCTGGTCGGAGCTATGACACCTTGTATGTTCTGGGAGGAAAGCATGACAAGGAACAGCAAGAATTATTTCTTTTTCAACCTAAAACAGGGACCTGGCGGGCTTGTTCTCCACTGCAGCGCAGGAACCTCACCCAATATGCAGTGGCAGCAGTAGGTAACTTACAGAGACGTGGGACTGAGCAAGTCCAAACAGAAGTTGAGACCCAAATGCAGGGAGTTAGCTGCTTCTCCTGTAAAACCGCGTTATTCAGTGTTGCTAAAACTTCATTCATATTTGTGTTCATATTCATTCAAAGAATGGTTTTGTTTTCCTTGGTCCTGGGAGAACCTTAGACAAGCTGAATAGCAGAAACTATTGAACTCCTTAGATTAGCTTTATCTGGAGTGAGTCTAATGACTTCACTTTAAGAAGCGTATTTTTTTGGCCTTCTCTTTCATGGTGGTTTTGGCAGATGGTAGCTTCTGAATTATAGTTGCCGTTAAGTTAAACTTACCCATGGATGTTGCAAAATCTTCATACTTAAAGACTTTGAAGACAGCTCGGTACCATGGCTCCCCTTATTTAGTGTTGGTGATAGTCCCATTTCAAGTGGGAGTTTGGCCATGAGATCCCCAGGGGTTCTTTCCAGCCAGTGTTTCCATGATTCCCTTCAAGAGTGGGAGCAGACTTGGAAGGACTTCCTGTATCTTGCAGGTTGGCATATCTGTGCAGATGAGGAATAAAATACTGCAAATTGATACAAAGAGCAGTAATTTTCTCTGCTCATCTTGCGCCTCATCGGTACAAGCCAGGGAGAAATGAGAGCGATAGTTCCCAGGAGCAATTTTCAGCCTTTGTATAACTGATACTTTTCTCCACTGTCTTTCCAGGGAGCTTCCTTTTTGTGACAGGAGGATATTTCCGGGATGGGTTTGTGTGGTATAGTGTGGATTGGGTGCTTATCTACAATTGCTTGGACAATAGCTGGCTGGAAGGGCCTGCCATGAAGAAGTCCCGCAATAGCCATTGTGCAGTAGGTGCAGGGCTCCACCTGTATGTACTTGGAGGGAACACAGATGAAGGGATAATCCCAGCAGTGGAGCGCATGGCTTTGATGGAGTCAGAGTGGGAAAGCATGAGTCCTATGGCTCAGCCTGTGGAGAGAGGAGATGCGGTCAGTGTGGGAACCAGGATCTATGTGGTCTGTGGCCTGGATGAAAATGGACACGTATATGATGGAGTGCAAAGGCTGAACACAGAGACGGACAGCTGGGATGTCATCTCATTCTCCCCGCTTCCAAGGTAAGAAATAATTTTCCGGGACCTGGCAGGAGAAGAAAGGTTCTGGTGTTGGTCCTGCTCCAAGAAGAAGTTAGACTGGAGAAATCCAGAAGACCTGCCCCACTGACACTTCTGTGATTCTCTGTTTGAATAGAACTCTTGATATGAGGACCAAGGTCACTGAATATTTCGGGGGCCAGATCTTTCTGTTGATTCTCATTAAGGGTTTCTTCCCTCCCAGGTATGACCTCCGCATCACATCGCTGAATGGTGCTCTGTACACCATAGGAGGGGGAGCTTTTCGATTTGATGTGGAGACCAATGAATGGACCCAGGTGGATGAGGAATGCTTGACCCAGAAGTTCTTCATGGGATGCAGCACTGCGAATGGACGAATTTATCTCCTTGGACAGAGGAAGGGGAACAGCGCTCTCCCCGTTGTAATCATCTTTGATCCCTACATTGACATGTGCCAGGTCATAGATAACAAACTCCCTTGCCCCCTTCCTATTCATGGGTGTGTTTCTGTGCGAAGATTTGATACGTGGGCATGAGCGATGCCAGATCCAGCATAACCAAAAAGTCCTGTGCTTTGCAGCTGATGGGAGTTAGGTTGCGTCATTTGGTCTGTGAATTTTTTTTAATTTTGAAAATAGATCTGTTCCTTCATAACTTCGTCTTTTCTTTCTACCTGGCAAATGAACTTGAAGCAAAAGCCAGTGAAACCTTGGTGTCTTCGCAAAAGTTGCAGGTCATTATTGAAAATAATGGTCAGCGTTGTTATCGTACATAAGCTCCTTCAGGTCGATGCTAAATAAAGGGCTGCTCTGACCTTTGACCTCTGTGTCTCTCTGTCCTTTGAACAGCTGGGAGAGACAGGAAAGTCTTTGCATCGGTGTTAGAAAATAGTGTAGGAGTAAAATAATAAATTGAGTGTGTGTCAAGGGAATCTTCAGCAGGATCTATGAGCTCTTAGTGCTGTAGGACAGAGCCAAAAAAACCCCAAACCCAAACCACCACTGCAGTCAACCCAGTATTAGTATCATTATAGCCTGAAATAAGCAAGTTTCCCAGGTTATGTAATTATGGTTAAAATTACCTTTATTCCAGGCTGGAGAGCACCACAGCAGGAGGGAGGCTATTCTGGATTTATGCATTCAGGTATGTGATGATAACTATTTGCAACATGGGGCACTTAAAGAGTCTTGCTTCAGTTTCCTTAGTGCCCTTTGGGTTCTTTGCTGTACTGTCCCAGAATAAAAATCACTATCCCAAATGAGGGTGCAAGGAGCCAGGGACCTGCACGTAGCCTTAATTAAAGAGTGCGTATGAGGAAGAGGGTTTGATGGACTTAGTACAGCAGTAGGGGATAGATCTCCAAGGGTGCTCAGGCCTCCCAAGGATGGAGAAGCTGAGAGAATGGCTGCCACACAAGTCTGCTTGACTGGGCGAGAAGGGGAGAGTGCAATAGCACTGACCTGGGAGGTTGCACTACAAGTGTTACTGTCATCTACGTTAGCAGAGTCTGTTCTTTGACATGACGCAGTGATGTTGAAAGGAAAACGTTCCTGAACTGAATGATTGTCATCTCCAGAGAATGGGATAGGCCTTAAAAACCAAGAGGTGTTGGTCAAAAGTGAACCCTACCACTGAGAGAGCTATGCGAGGGTGGCAGGAGATAGTCTATCCAGGCCTGCGAAGGTGGAGCCCTCTCAATCCAGGCTGGCTTCCACTCCTTGGCTCTGGTCCATCTGTCAGCCTCCAGCCGGGCTGTGGCATCGCCAGCTCCGTGCAGCGAGAGCAGAGTGGGTGCTTCCCCGCGAGGAGGCTGGCAGCAATGAAAGGCTGGGCCTGTTCTGTGAGTCCAACAGCCAGTTGTACTCTTGTGTTCTGAAGGCTATAGGAATCTTTTAAAAGCTGAGCTTCTCCTGTATCATTTAGGGCTTTAAAAGAAAGCATCATCCCTGGTGGACAGGGTGAAATAATTCCTGGGCGAACCCTTACACCAGGTATCCTAATGAGAGGTCTTGCACTCCCAGCAAAGTACAGCTACTTGGGGCTCGGTGACATCTTTCTTGGGGCCGGTGTCTCGCAGAGATAGGTTTATGCCTTTCAGCATTACTTCCTGCAGATCTGAATGTCAAAATCCTTCAAGGGAATGCTGGCTCAGTTCCTTCTGCCTTTCTCCTGCACATCTTTCCTGACTTGATTCATATTTTGCCTTGCGTAGGTCAGATGTGGGAGATGGACCGTGGTTCTTCACAGCGGTGTGCTCTAGTTACACCGTACTTCATTCTCCACTTCTTTGCATTTCTCAGAAACGGTTTCCCCCTAGTATTTGTGTGAAATGTGTCAGACGCCTTGGAAGCGTACTCAAAGCCTGAGTAGAAAATGTATTTTGAAGACAGTGTTTGCAGGTTTCTGTATATTGTTTATGGACATGCACATATACGTAGATTTATCTGTCCTCGGCATTTTCTGAGCCTTGGAGTCAGACCTCCAGCAAGTTTCTGAGAAGATTTTCCCACTGACATAAGATCCGATGTTCTAAAAAACTTCTGCATCATGCAAAATCTAGGTAAAACAGACTCGTTGGTTTAGGCGTGATTAACTTTTACATTGACTTTAAATTTTATGGTCTACTATAAATTCTGAAAATGACATCAGATACAATATATTACAAAGTGAAAAGTCATCTAACCCCTAAAGTAACCCATTAAAACGTTAGTATTGCAACACTCTTATTTTCCAATTTTGCAAATGAAACCTCAACAAAATGAAGATGTCTAAATGGAAAATTTCCATAGGGATTAAATTACAATTTCTAGTGGGAAAGTGTGCATTTGGAAGAGTTTCAGTTGCTTCCAATTTTAGGAGCCTTCTCCCTAAATAGACATTTAGTTAGCAAAATCTCTTAGACACGTGAACTATTTTGTGTAATTCATACAGCAAACACAGCTTGTGTCGATTGGGCGGGCCTTACTTGCAGAAATGGTTTATCCTTCCCCAAAGCCTGACCATTTTATGCTATGCAACGGAAAACTTACTAGCCTAAGTGGCAGATGTCTTTCACAAGCAAGTCCTTTCATGAGGTGGCTGGCAATGACTGCCAGTATCTTCTGAAATTGCAAATCACTTAAATCTTCAGCAGTTGTAGTTTATTATCTCATGAACCTTTGGGAAGGTTTTGAGATAACCACAGGAAGGTGTCATAACTTCAGCAGCTTGTCCGACCCCTCTTCTCCTGGTTACAGCAAGACTTTGGTGGGTAGACCTTTTTTTTTTTTTTTTTTGTGGATAAATGATCATAGAGTAGTTGTAAAAGAATGGTCCCAATGGGAGAAGTGAGGAGAACATCTCCTGAAGTGACTTAACTGCCTGTAAATGCTGTGATGAAATGCACTTCCCTCTAGATATCGGATGATGGCTCGGGCAGACTACTGTGAAGCCATTTGTGAGCCTGTCTGGCCTCTCCCCCCAGGTCCCATTCAGCTGCCCATTTTTAAGAGTCTGCCTTGGCTCTTGGCATTTTGCAGCAAAACCCGCTTTACTCTTGGTTCTTTGCCAGATCTTCTGCTTCGCTCCCGTCGCTTTCCTCGGTGTCACTTCTGGCGTCTTTTCTTTTCTGTAGGAAAGAAAGACAATTTAAATGAGTTGCAAACCCTGTATCATGGTAGATATTAGAGGGGACTAGTCCTCTTTTCATTCGCAGCACTGGTGGGTAAACCTGACGGCTAAAATAAAAATAACAGGCACGATCGTGCCCTTAAAGCCAGTGTTGCAATTGTCCCTGCACTGGGACTTAAACTGCCAGAGGGTGACATTGTTGTGGTTTCACCTAGCTTTTGAATGCTTTTTTTGTCACCCTAATAATATTCTTGTAATGTGACCTTCTGAAAATGTTAGTATTTATTCTACATATAGTTATTCTGCATTATTTTCCTGTGCGGTTTATTACTGTCAATGCTCTGAAAGCCAACGCATGTTTGTCCAGTGAACGTGTTGACTGGTCTCATTTTGCAGTCATCTACAAACTTGATCACAAACTCCATCATTTCCTCCAGAAAAACTGTTTTTTCTCTTGATTTAGCTTCACAGAATCACAGAATGTCGGGGCTGGAAGGGACCTCTGGAGATGATCCAGTCCAAGCCCTGGCCAGAGCAGGGTCACCCAGAGCAGGTGGCACAGGACCGCGTCCAGGCGGGTTCTGATTCAATGAAGGACTAGTTCAAGTAAGCTGAAGGTGTAACGCCAACACTGTGGTGGGTTATTTTCTGGCCGCAGATCACCAAAGCCTTCACAAATCTACTCAGAGGTTACCAAGGTGCCATCCGCTTATGTTAGCAAGCCAGTCCAGGGAACTGGCTTCTCTGATGACAAGGTTTCTTCCAATGATCCCTATACGAACTCTGGCGTGCATCAAAAGACTGTGGCATGCAGCCAAAACTCAGAGGTGCAAATACACAGTGTGCCATCTACTAGGTTTATGTGTTTGCTCCTTCCTTACTCCACTTTGGACATGCTGGCAGTTCCTATTCTCCCAAACTGCCCACTGAAAAGCTGTTAGGCAGTGAGGAGCAAGGACTGTGCGTGGCTCCCATGTCACCAGAACACAGCTGTGAAGTAGAAGTGAGTTGCTGCGCTGATCTCCATGAGCAAAGGTATCCATACAACTCCCAGCACGTGACTTCAGAAGCTCTCAGGCTGTTGGGCAGTCCCATTTCTCCCACCCTTTCCCTGCAGCCATGGGATCACCCTGGATCTCATGGTCTCTCATGAGTAGTTGTGGCACAGAGGAGAAAAAGATTTTTCATACCGCACCATGGAGGATGACACCAAAGATCATCTGGATGATTAGGTAGGACCAGAAGATGTGCAACAACTGCAGGATCATCAGGAAAGTGTTTATCACACCGCTTATGAGGAACAACTGAAATTTTGTCACAAAGTAATAGTATGTGCTGTGGGAAAGAGAGAGGAAGAGACAAATCAGAAGCCACAACACTAAATCAGGCCAAGTACCTTCGCACTTATCTGGGCAACTACTTGGCTCGTGTGTCCCCAGGGCAGAGTGTGACGGATGCGTTCCACCCCTTAACCAAGCTAGTGGTAGTTTGGTACAGGATCCAAAGGAGGTAAAGGCTTGAGCTGCAGCCAAGAACTACTCTAGTTTCAACCTGTTCTCCAAAAACCCACAAAGGACACAGTAAACATCAATACAGATGAGTTTGGAACACCAATCGTGTGATTAATGCATAAATAACAGTGGCTTTTTCAAAATTCATTTATCAAAAAACCACAAAAGTTTGGGTACAAGGAGCCTCATGCATACTTCTTCTATCGCAATAGAAGCCAACTACAAGCCAACCACTTTATCCCATAAATTTGATGGCCTGAGTGAGCCATCTTTGAGCTCTCCCTGCTAGGCAGCGTGGCTGCGTGGCAGTGCTCTCCCCTTGAGCTGGGACACCTCTCAAGGTTGCTCCTTGACGGCAGAGAGACCTTTTACCAATGTCAGATATTTGGTAAATGACCAATAGGGCACTTACCTAATAAGGGCTGGAGCCCCTCTGCTGTGGGGACAGGCTGAGAGAGCTGGGGGGGCTCAGCCTGGAGAAGAGAAGGCTCCGGGGAGACCTTCCAGCCCCTGCCAGTCCCTAAAGGGGCTCCAGGAAAGCTGGGGAGGGGCTGTTTGCAAGGGCACGTAGCAACAGGACGAGGGGCAATGGTTTAAACTAGGGCAGGGCAGGTTTAGATCAGACATTAGGAAGAAGTTCTTTATGCTGAGGGTGGTGAGACACTGGCCCAGGTTGCCCAGAGAGGGGGTGGAGGCCCCATCCCTGGAGACACCCAAGGCCAGGCTGGATGAGGCTCTGAGCAACCTGATCCAGTTGGCGATGTCCCTGCTCACTGCAGGGGGTGGGACTGGATGGCCTTTAGAGGTCCCTTCCGACCCAACACATTCTATGAGTCTACGCTATGATGCGATATCACACATAGCCCTGTAGCATGGTAACTGATTTTGCCTTGATGACACGGATTGCATGCTGAACTGATGTTAATGACTAAGTCAGGGCTAAGTCTGGATCCATCCGCACCTACACTCCTCTTTGAGAAGTTTACAAAGCATTATGAGTCTCGTGACCCAAGAGGAAGGCCTCCCTTACCCTTTCCGTCCTTGGTCTATGAATCATTTTAACTCGAGTGTAACTCAATTTTCCTTTGTATGTTTTCCCATAACGTAAGAGAGTGAACCTTGCCGTCAAACTTTGTGAAGCTGCGCTTTGTAACATCACGTTAAAATGGCTTTGCTAACACTGATGACAGGGGTTCTTTACGTGATCTAAATCACCCATTCGCAACACGGAGCTGAGCTGCGCCAGGACTGCACCATCAGGCTCCACGCTCTGCCCAGCTCTTGCAAAGCATGTCCCAGCTCCCAGGGCACCTGCAGAAACTCTGTATTAAAAGTCACCAACAATGTGATTGCTTTTGCAGACAGGTCGGTTATCGGAAACCTGCAATGCTGCCCAGATGAACCAGGAACCGGCAGTGTTTTTCCAAAAATAAATCTGGAGAGGAGCAACGGACTAAAATTAAACCATAAGGGGAACTGGCCACTGGCACTTAAATAAAAAGATTATAAATGAATTTTTTAACTGAAGTTAGGATAGAGTTGAGGGTACAGATGAAAAGTTCGGCGGGGGAATTATTTTTGGCAGAAGTCACAGAAACCCTGTTATCGTCAGTGACAGGGACAGACAGGAGGACAGCACTGGTCTGGAAGGAGCAGACAGAGCAGAGCGCAGTTCGGCACGGCAGAGAAATGCCAGGCGCTAGAACGCGTCCTGTTCTGCAAGTTATCTCAGACGTGAAATCTAAGATATACTGGCAGCTGGGAAAGAAACGTTGTTGGATATAGTGTGTATTTGCTCTGCTCTTGCCTTCCTGGCCATCTGCTCCTTGCTGCTGCTGCAGGCAGGTGCTGATGTAGGTGGACCCTTGGTCCGATCTGGGACATCTGTCATCTTCTTTGTCCTTACGTTATGATACAGCGGGTCGAGATAGCGGGGCTCCACTTTTTGCAGTGGAGACAACTGAAATCATGGTTATTGTAGTTTCTTCCTCAGGAAAGTTGCCTCAAGCTTTTATTGCTTTTCTCTCTAAAAGGGAGCCATTTCACCACCAGAACCTGGGACTTGTTGTGCAAAGTCAGCCTCGCAGGCGTACAAACTAAATGGCAGCAGGAACAAATTTCAAAACTCAGCATCTTCGGTGCTGGTGTGGAGCCAGGGCAGGAAAAGAGGACAGCAATGCAGACTTGTCCCCGCGTGTGTATAACACGTCCCATTTTAAAAATTCTGGCTGTAAGAAATGAAATGTTTGGTTCTGAAAGAAAACAGAAATCTTAGACTGTAACACAAGTGTTGTGGAATGAGTTTCTGGAAAGTTAACCAGGATCACCTTTTCCGGGCAACTTGGCGGTGGTAAAGAAAGGAGACCGATTTCAGCGTAGTCAGAGCTGGGAGCGTGGTCAGATGTGCGTAGGCAAAAGCCATAGTCCACGACTGGTGCCTGTGTGTGGCTTCTGAAGGAACCTCTGTTGATACCCTCCCAGCGTGTCGCGCATTCTGCCTCCTGAAGCCTTAGCTTGTACTCATGATTTTCTTGTTTTATTTCAAATCAGTGGTGGGTCACCTTAAATTACCATGCCATTGTTTCTATATTAATTTTAGCTCAATAAAGCTTTAAGCAGGTCTTTCTTATGCTGCCAAGAAATTCTTGGGAAATTTTAAGAAGTAGTTTGTACCTCCTTTCTCTTGTAGGAACCAGTGTTTGCAACAGAGAGAGGCCGTTTTTCCTCCACACCAGAAGAGCCAAACCAGGTCTTGAGCAGGAGTAGAGGAGAAGGGTTACCCTCAGACTGTGCTGGGGGCGGCTTTAGGCAGATGGAGAAAGACAGTCCTAAAACATCCCCAGAGCTCACGAGAAGTCAGCTGCTGTGACTGCATGTAAGCACCTCATCACAGCATGAGAGACAGTCCCTGCCTGGGAGAAACAGTGAGAGCATGAGAACGGAGGGGCAGAGGCTGTGGCTCTAGATTAATTAATCAATATAGTTAAAAACCTGTGGTTTTTTTTTTCTTGGGTTCCTCAGTTCCAGTTGGATTAATTTTTGAGCTTACCTGTAGTGTCCTGTTCCCTGCCTTTCCTTCCCTCAGCACGGAGGGCCATCTCTCCATAAGCTCAAATCGCGCGTAACGCCCACGGTCAGAGAACATTAAAACATAACTCACATTAACGGGAAAAGGACAAGCCGAGAGATGATGAAAACCACAGCGAAAACAATAAAGACTGCTTCGCAGACCCGCTTCCATTTCATATAATGAAGCATCTTGGCAAGCTGTAGAGACACAAATTTCCATATGTCCCGTGTGCCCACGTTCTCCTTCTGGGGGCTGATGGACTCCCCATAGCCTGCAAGGGTTACCCAGCCTGTGGGGATGTGTCCCAGTCCCTGTGCACTCGCTTACTTTTCCCCAAGAGCAGTAAATCTGATAGTTCCTAAATGCACTGGCACTATAGTACGTGTGTGGACGCTTGTGTGGGCCCCTGCACTCGCACGTGTCGTGTGTGGCAAGGCACACAGGTCCCAGTGCTACCCGCAGACACGAGCAGGGATCCGCATTTCCCCTTGAGGGTAACTCACCTCTAAAATATAATCAGAGGCATCATGGACCAGCATGACTATCGTCCCAAACCGTACAAGATTGGCACAGTAGGAGACAAAGATCAGAGTGATGGTGGCGATGTGGTGGACGATCTGTTCCTTAAAGTCCTGGCATGAGAAGACAGACGGCGTGTCACTCTTACCTTGACCTGGCAGCACGGGTTCCTGGGTGCTGCTGCCTCACTAGGACACGTCAAACACCTCCACGAACCATCAGTGCTCCCCACTGGGCTACAGCTCTCTCAGGTCCTGCACGATCCCAAGGAGAATGAACATCTTTATGCTCAGTTTATGGAAACCCGGATAAATACCAGTGAGGTACACATAGGTGCAAACATGCTAGAAGACAGATTTTTATAAATTTTCCATTAATCAAGCTGCCCTTACAAAATTCCTGTCTTAACAGGCCGTATTTTCCTCCCAGCCCCCTCCACTGTGTACTGAAGAGCTTTTTCTAATGACAGCAGATTGCCCTTGGCCTGGGGCAGGTCTTCTCCACTAGCCGTAACGGAGGCAGCTCTTCAGCCTCCCTGTGCTGCCCATGGAGAGGGACCACCGGAGCTGGGGTGGAGATACTGCAGGTGGGGAACATGCCTTCTCACATGCCTCATGTAACTAGAGAACCTTGCTGGGTGGGTCGTGCCTGCACGGACAAATCTGTACGTGCACAAAGGCAATGCTTTGGGGTATGAGATGACTCCTGAGTGCTCTGTGGAGAGATTGGGCAGGGCAGCTCTGGCTCTGGCCCCGGGAGGATCACTGCCAGGCAGTGGGTTCCTGCTTCTGGGGAGCACTGCAGGTGCCCAAAAACTGATGTGCCTACAAAGACTATTGCAGTGTTGGCAATTTTAATACAGAATTTTGCTTGTCCTCTGGACCCAGGACATGCTTTGCAAGAGTTAGGCAGAGTCCACCTCTGGGGAAAAGCTTGTAGTCTCTGAAGAGAGAGGTGATCATCAAATCAAACAATCAAATGAAGCTGCGGCTGAACCTCAGCTTGTGCAGTTCAGCTGCACAGCTCTGTGCGATCTCCACTGCAAACCGAGGCAAGCGGCTGCTGGGTCCGTGGGTCCCAGGAGCTCACCTCATCCCACGCTGCAAAAGCCACGTGCAGTACCCTCATCGCAACAGCACAAGTCGCTCAAATCAGGAGGATGCAACCCTGAGCAGGGCAGTACCTGCGACCAGAACTGGGAAGGGCCACAATACCATGTCCGCCCAGCGACTGGCCCTTGGCCAGGCGTGGGGACCCCGCGTCACCCCCAGCACTTCCCTGGCCCAGCAGGCAGGAGGGCCGTGCAGCACACGGGTGGGACTCAGCGCGGGGTGCGATGGTGGGATACGAGAGCTGCAGGGAGCTCATGTGCTCAGGGCTCTTTGCAGCAGCGTGCTTGTCTTGTCCTTTGCCCCCCCGGGGAGCTGACAGCGGGAGGGAAGAGCCTCATGGCAGGGGCCGACCACGCCAATGGGTTGCAGTTGTGCTGCTGCCACTCACCTTCCTCTTCACGTCGAAGGGCAGCGTGACCACCAGTGAGCAGTAGAAAGAGAGCTCCAGCAGGTAGAACCAGCCCAGTGCGGGTGGGAGAGGCTGCGAGACAAGCAACAGGCAATGTGATACCCCCGCCCCTCTCCGTGGGAGAGGGGAAGCCCCTTCGTTCAACCTGCACTTGGGACAGCAGGGCTTGGTCATGTCTAAATTTTCACGTTCCCCGTGACCGAAGCATTTGCTGATGCACTGTCAAGCCTGGTCCAAAGCCAGGACCAGCCCTGGCCAGTCTGCAGAGGGACTGAGAGGAGCCGGGGGCCTCCATTCCACAGGGGGTTGGACACCTCTTATCTCCATCCATGCTTCGAGAGGCTGAGGGATGTCCTGACCACCTGATCCCTTTTGTGGGCACATACATGGAGCTGCTTCCAGCCAGGCTTGGGTTACAGAGAAACTCGTTGAGAAGAGGTGCCTGCTCAGGGCAGAGACTGTCGGTCTGCTATCGTATGGAGTAGCTACAAGGAGCTGGTCAAGAAGACAGAACCACGCTGTTCGTGGCTGCATATGTGCACGATGCGAGAATGAGAGACAGCAGGCATCAGTTGAAACGAGAAAGGTGGGCGTAAGGAGAAACTTTTTCATCATGAGGGCAGTCAAACAGCGGAATAGATTGCCCAGAGATGTTGTGTTGTCTCCATCCTTGAAGGTTTTGCAAACCAGATGGGAGACAGCCCTGGGTAACCTGGTCCGACCTCGCAGCTGAGTGCTGTGAGCAGGAGGCTGGACAAGAGACCTCCTGGTCCCCCCATCCAACACGAATTACTCTGTGATTCCCTGTACTTGCTCACCTGTTGTGGAAATCTCAGCCAGCACACGGTGTGGTCCCAGAACCAGGGCTTCTGTGCAGAGAGAAGGCAGCAGTGAGAACCCATAGCCTTTCAATGACACGTAACGACCATGCGAAGAAGCACTTCAAGGAATCAGTGTGCCCATGCTAGATCCAATCTGCCTTTGAGCTTTGGAAAGAATGGTTGACAAAATGCATTTGTCATTAGTGGATGCACAGGATGTCCCGTGGAGGGTCTCGATATGCAGAGGGCAGCAGCCCCTGCCAGGACACGGTCTGCCCTTGGCTGAGATGCAAGGGCTGTGTGTGGGTGGTGGCGGGGAATCACTTACACAATGATCTAAGACAATGAGAAAACTACGGTAACATCACTGATACCCAGCCAGGTTCACCCAGGGAAAGGGAGACTTCTGGACTTCTGCTGGATCAGGATTGGGGATGGTTCTGCTCTATGCCCCTGGATTTGTCCTTCTTTGGCTTTGGAAGCCATAGTCACGGTCACACGTGATCTTTGGATGGGCTTTTTGAAATGGCCCAGGACCATCGGCCTCATTTGCCATGAGCAAGGAACCCTTGAAAGGTGTCACTCCACAGCAGCACCCTGCTCACGTACTTACGTCATACAGGAGAGCCAGCCCAGAGAAGAATGAGGTTAAATAGAATGTAAATCTCCAGCTAAAACAGAAAAAAACCAAGGAATTAAAACTTCCTCCAGAGTTGGAATAGCTCCTCAGGCTGTGCCCAGGACACCGCGAAGCCCACAGGGGAACCGAGGCTTGTTTGGAAAGGGATTTACGGAACCTCAGCTCTGTTGGCTCATGCTGTTAAGGGTATCCACAGCCCCCCCGGGCTCTGCTTCGGTCCACGCGGCGCCCAAATCCCTGGCATTCTCCGTCAGCATTAAACAGAATGCGGCACGGCTCCCAAGATGCCTCTACCTGTCTCCTTTTGTTATGGGGGTGCTTGTCGATTACCTGCGAACGCTTATGTACCACAGCCTGCGGAAGGCGCCTCATTTTTGCTCGCGGTGGTACAGGAATACCGGGGGTTTTATTAGTTTCCTCAGAAACGCTGCGGAGTGTGGACCCCTGAACAAGATTTCAGGAGAAGAATATTTCTAAAAGAGCGTAAAGAATTCTTTTCAGAGGGCGAGGGAGAGGAGATCTCGTACCTGATGGGGGTCTTTGCGTACATACAGCACTAACCCTCCAGCCGAGAACCAGAGAGAACCTGATTTTTTTGATAGAGACACTTGGTGACGCTTCTCTGCATTCTGTTACTGAGATAACGCAGGAATTTTTCGTAGGAGAGAGCAAACAGCTCGAGGAAAAGGAACGCTATGCGGATTTCAGCGCTTTCTGGTGTTTTTCAGTTTTTGTCTCCCTCTGTTCATGGCCTGCGCTGCCTACTAACTGCACGTCACGGATCTATTTTCTGCCCAACGCTCCATGCTAAGAATATTTTAAAATTTTAATTTTGTACCGGGATCACCTTGAAAAGAAGTTTGATGCATTTCGCAAGCAGCATCGCTGCTCAGAATCCCCTCAGCATCTGAGATTTAAACCTGACCTGCACCGAGGACTCCTCTGAGGCGACTTTAACTTTTTAAAATTAAAAGTGGGAAGGAAGGAAGGAAGGAGGAAGCCGGCGGCGCTGCGCGGTGGCTCTGTTGCCAGTGCGTGCAGCGGTGGGACCCGGCCTCGTGGTACAAAGTCTCCTTCCGCAGCCACAGCTGGCAGCGGGGTCATCTGGGACCGTGTTTGGGGCTAAGGACAGGGCAGGGGATGGCGACGGTCTGCAGACCTTGGAGGTCTCCATCACCAAAAGCCTCTGCTGGCCCACCTACCTGGCCTCACAGAACTTCTTCATCAGCCTGGGCCGATCCTGGGCCCGCCGGTGCCGGAACCAGGTCTCCACGTTTTTGACCGGCAGGTCACTTTGCTTGGCCAGTGAAATAAGGTCCCCCTAGAAAACAGATGAGGGAAGCAGGACTCAGCCATCACAAGGTGTCTGTCCCCGTGCGGGTGGAGGAGCCGTGTTCCTGCAGGCTGCCTCTGGTCCACACTTCCCTGAAGAACACCTTTCTTTGGGGGAAAAAAAAAAAAAAAAATATCGTATCAGCTGTATTTGCATTTGTGAACTCCCAAATAACGTCGGCCACTTTAAAACTCCAATTCAGACACATCTAAATGCAGGTTCAGAAGGGAGCACAGGCTCTCCCTGGTGAAATTTTGCCAGTTGTACACAACGGGATTCAATGTCTTTGCTGTAAAAGTTAAAACTATTTTTTTCTTTCCAACTCGGATGCAATTTTGACTGATAATTATCAGCTACAGATAGCAAACTTGAAGATAAAGGAAGTTCTAGCTTGTGATGGTAAAGAAACAAGCACGTAATTCACTCAGTAATGTCAGAAAAAGCATCCGGCTGTTTGAGTGACTGCACGTTCACAGGCCAAAAAGCATCATTTCCAACGTGCTTTATTTTGTGCATGAATTCCAAATAAAACCACCCAGCCTTAAGAGTTATAAACTGTGATTAAAATGAATGTAAACATGAGCCCATGAGCATTTTTTTAATTCGTCTGACAAAGCTACACAGAAATTTAAGTCAAGAATTGTTTTGAAAATTCATGCATCGGTGTGAGTCGTGCTCTGGGCCCAAAGAGTGAATGGAGTTAGATGCAGTTGGTGGCGGGTGGCGGGTGACGAGTGGTGTTCCCCGGGCTCGCTGCTGCGACGGGTTCTGTTTGGTGTCTTTATCAATGACCTGGAGGAGGGGATGGAGCACACCCTCAGTCAGTTCACAGACAACACCAAGTTGGGCGGGAATGTTGATCTGCTGGAGGTCGGAAGGCTCTACAGAGGGATCGGGACAGGCTGGATTGAGGGGCTGAGGACGATGGCGTGAGGTTCAACAAGGCCAAATGCTGGGTCCTGCCCTTGGGTCACACCAACCCCACGGACGCTCCAGGCCTTACCCGCTGCCCCAGAGGGCGACGGCTGCCCCCTCACCAGAGCCAGCAGCTGCTGTATTTGGTAGGCAGCAGGTCAGGGAGTGCTGGGATTGCAGCTCTTGAACGTTGGAAGATGCTGAAACACTTGCTTATGTATCTTCTTCCCTGGGAGGGTGGTTAGCAGTAACTGCCCTGCCTGTGGGGCTGGGGTATTTGGGCAGAGAGAAGGTGTTGCCTGGGCTCTCGGGACACTGGGGACACTGGGGACACTCACCTCCTTTGGGGTTCTGCCCAGCTGAACGTAGAAGCCTTCCAGCGCGGCATTGGGCTGAACTTTGGGCCTCAGCTTGTCACTCACACCCAGCCTCCTGCCCAAGGGCAGAGCTACGGTTCTGCAAGAGGAAAGAGTTCAGCCAGGAGAGGACGCGTGTGCTTGCGCCGGGACCTGGGGGCAGCTGACGGCAAGATCCCGGCAGTGCCATATCCTGTGTATGGATGCACGGCACCAGGGGTCCAGCGTCGCCGCGGGGGCTTGCACACCCAGCCCAGGGGGTCCAGCACTGCCCCAGCCACACGTGCCCAGCCCAAGGGACCCAGCACTGCTCCAGCAGCTCACACGAAGCCCAGCGCCTCTGTCAGGTCGATGCTCTTTTTCGAGAGATACACTGGCACCAAAGCAAAGGTGAGGAATGCTGGGTGCATGGAGACAGTGCACTGGATGCAGTGGAGACAGTGAAGACAACAATAACAACTACAGAGTAAGGAATAATTAATTCCTTTGCTGAAGCCCCAAGACACCTTGCATTTCTCTGTGTTGGAGCACATGCTGGTCCCCTTTACAACATCCCAAGTAGCCCAGACCATGCCATCAAACCAGTCTGCAAGCGCCTGTGTCCTCCCTGTGCTCTGTGCCCAGGGTACCCAACCACTGGCTTAAGCAGGAGCCAAGGACAAAGCACATGGGGACACGCTGGCTCCTGCAGGAAACACTCGCTCTGCAGAAAATCCCAGCAAGGCTCCAGTGGCAGGCATTGGTTTCTAAAGTCTCATTGTTTCTAGAAAGCCAGGCAAGCGCAGCATCTTTGAGGGAAGACCTGATGATCCTGGAATTAATTATGGCTCTTCGTACAGCCCCTGTCTGCCACAGCTTCTGACAGGGCTGCGCAGAGCCGGGAGGAGCCAGGTCTGCGGGGAGACGGGCCAGTGCTTCCCCAGCTCCTGCAGGCCACGGGGGAAAGCCCACGTCCTAGCCGAGGGCAGCTTTGGTGAGCAACCCCTGCCCAACGTCCTGCTCTGCCTGGCGGGGAAGCACCGCGGCAGCTCTGCCCGGGCTGACACGCTGCCCCACGGTCACTGCTCCGCTCCCCGATCCCCCGTGTGTGAGGTTGGTCTGCACCTCCCCATGTGTCGGTCTCTGTGCTCCTGGAAAAGGGGCCCAAAGCCCATCCTGAGTCCATCTCCCGTGCTGACCCATGTGGACCTGCCTTGTTTCCACACGTGAGTCCTGGGGAGATGGCGGACGGTCCTCAGGCCCCCTGGGGAGTACCGTTTCCCCCAGCTAGGGCACTGGAGTACATCATCTCTGACTGAGCTGGGGATCTCCGGTGCTGGGAAGGGAGAGCAGGGCAGAGCTGTGCAAGGAGGAGTGGCATGAGCAAAGCGGTCCCACAACAAGCTCCAATAGCCACGGTCATCTCCTCCTCCTGCCTCCGTGCTGAGAGTGGGGGCTCACATAACACCTTTGGGAGCACCCTGTAGGATCAGGCTGAACCCTGGCTCAGTGGGGGGCTCCCGACACTGATGTACCCAGCAAACCCTGCATCTGCGTTGCAAGTTCCCACTTGGATTCTCTGCAGAAGGACCCTCCACCCACCGCTGTGGTGTGACTGATGGACAGACACGTCCTTTCACAGCTGTTGGTACAGGTTATGTTACAGGCACAGGAGAGAGGGAGGGCAGGACAAAGCTGCCACACAAATACCACATGCCACAAAAAGCAGAGATTCCAGTATTGTTGGGGATAATCCCCTGTCCACTTTGTGGTGTTCAGGGAGCAGGTAAGGATTAGTCTGGAGCAACCCTGCAAGACACTGGTGGCAACCAGCACAGGAGAAACCAGAATTGCTGCACTCACCTTTCGAAGATGTATCGGACAACGATCAAGAGCAGGGCACCAGGGATGCAGAGCAAGAGGTCCTGAGGCTGCGGGTAGGGTATACCCTTCACGTCTTCCCAGGTAGCTCCAGGTGGCAGCCAGTATTCATGGTGCCAGAACCCCTCTGACAGCCCCATCCTGGTCAGCTGATGGGCTCAGAGAGCAGAGGCGCTGGGGACGCAGCAAGCAGGGAGCAGCAAGGCTTAAAGCTCACTCCTAAATCAGGATTCCCAGCTCAACAGCCTGTCCTTCAGTCCCCACCTCTCACTCGATCCCATGAGTATGACTTCAGACTAGTTGAAATAGCGTTACTTGTTCTGACCTGCCCGTCTTGGAGGTGGGGTAAGATGTCCTGGTAATTTAGAACGTAATTTAGTGGGTGTCAAGAAGGTGGATAACTTCAACTACACTCTGCTGCACAGGTGACTGAAGTCCCTACACGGTGACAGTAACAGCAGGGGCGTCCCTCTTGCTCCCTCTTTCTCCCAGGCTGCAAAGCCCTCGCCTATTAATCAGCTCCGACGCCTGGCAGTGGGTGTGGATGGAGGTCTCAGGGGAGACTGGCCACAGCCATGGAGATCTTCTGGCACCCTTAGGGCCCCACCAGTCTCAGTTTTGGTTCCTCCATCTTGCCCAGCAACATCCCATGTCCTAGTTGCATTTTGAACCACCACATAGTGAGCACTAAGTTGATACACGGTTCCCCAAAACTATTTGGAAGAGCTGACACTCAGCTCAGCTCGTCAGGACACTTCCTCACGCGCACTATACTGCTCTCCTCCATGTTCCATTTCCCTGGTGTTTTATGACTCAGGCTCACTACCGTAAACCCTTCCGCAACTGCCTGCAGCCCGTCTGCAGCATCACCACCGGGAGTAACTTTCATTATCAGCCAATTTTACCATCTGTCTTTCCCTCCCCCTTTTTTGGGCACCTGCAACAATACGGAGCTGCAAAAAAATCAACCCCCCGTTGGTGTCTCATGGCAGCCTCTGTGGTGAGACCTTTCCGAATGCCTCTGCAAAGGTGAGTAGGTAGCAGGTCCTCTCCTCTGCATGTCCTCACTGACTCTTTGGGATAACGCCAGCAGTGTAAGACGTAATTTCCTCATACACAACCCATGGAGACTCCTTCCTATGATATTATGTTTGTGTGTGTTTCCTCTAATTCCATCATTTATTACACTTTCTACCAGTCTGACCAGTCTGGATGCCAGACAACAGCTGGCCGTAGCCCCTCCCATTCGTAGAACCTTCTTAAATTTTTCTGATAGCAAGATGATTTGAAACAAAAAATGCCGCTCCACAGTGGGTAGTTTAACTCCTTTTAGTGCAAGTTTCCTCTTGACACTTGAAGGAACACCGCCCAGCTTTGAAGGTTTGCTACTATTCCGTCTGTCTGCTCTATAACTTCTTCTCACCCATCAGCTTGAGGTGGATCCTCCTGGGATGTGGCCTCAGCCAGACGTCGGGTATCGGACCCTCTCTGAGCTTCTGATTAGGGAAGCCACACACAGGCAGCTCACGGAATTTTAGGGCTCTAGCCTGGTCTCATCACAGTGGTGTCGCTACGTGCCCGGGTTATCTACGACTCCTGCGGTCCTTCCAGCGCTTCAGAGATTGGTATTGCCTTTCAAGTTGTTTCTCAAGATATTTCTTGGCCTGTTTATTCCACGTTCACCTCAATCTGACGAAGCTACAGATCCTTTCCACTTCCCTTGTTCAGACATGACTTCAGCTGTTTGAACCATGCCTTGCTGGTTCTGGGGGACGCCCTCACCTGCAGGCACCGTGTCTGCTGTACACGTGCGGATGAGAAAAGCAATGTTTTTCAAAGCGTAGCCATCCAAGTAAAAGTTCCCTTGGGCGTACGTGTCTGAATGAAAAAATGTGGTGGATGCACCTCTCTGATGTCTGCCGAGCGTGTGCGAGGGGGATGGAACAACTGCGCCGAACTGTTCCTAAAATGAGATCCAAACCAGCAGCAGATGTCCACGTCTCCCGGAATCAGCAGGTTCGTGTCAGTCATAATTTTGGGCCAGCACGGCCAGATGCCAGCCTGGGGGCCGTGCTTTGCCAGTCCTCGACTCACCCACCACCCGGCAGCCTGGGAGCACCAGTAAATGTTCTTTTTCTTGTAGCTCACCTGGAGCTGGACACCTCGTCTCCCCCAGCTGCTTGATAACGTTACATGATGTACGCGCGGTGCGACGCACGCCTCCCCCGTGCACGTGGAGGGTACAGACACAGGGGAAACAGATTCGGATTCTGCTGCGGTGCCCAGCGCTCCATCAGCTCCGCTGGGTTTGTCAGCAGACAAGTGACAGTCTCGCCGCAGGTTTTCTACAACAGCTTCTCTGAGCTGGGGGCTGCGATGGCCCCAGTATGGAGGAGGTGGAAGGAGTCGATACACTGAATTCCCAAATGCTATCCCAGCATTCACAAGCTTCCAACACTGGAGCAGCCGTAAAGTGAGAAGGCGGAGCAATGTGGGGAGGCAGGTGATTACATACAGAGCTTCTGTAAGCCTTAGCAAGTTGATGGCAAGAAAACAACTGGATCTTGAAAACAGTTGGTCTGTCCCAGTGACTCACCACCGCCATGCTGGGTTCCTCGGCTAAAAGCAGCACTCAGTGGTTCTTAATCAAGGCCGACAGCTCTCCCGAATCTTTGATGCATCCTTTCACAAGAACCAGATTTGCCTCCTAATGAGCTTATCTCAGTCTCCAGGGGGACAGCACAGCCCTGAGGGTAAAATTCAGCAGGCATCAACATACGCCTGCAATGGCTCCACAGCGCGTTGTGCAGTCTCTGGGAAGCATTCTGCTTCTCAGGTGAGCGATGTAGTGATTTTACAACAGGGCTCTTGCCTAGCCTTCTAAAACCTCATGAAAAAGAAGGACAGACATTAGTTTCTCTCCTCCTGTCCTTGCAAGTCCAAAGCACCTCCCCAGTGCTGCAGTCTTGGACTTGCCCCTGCCCTGGCAGTATCAAGTAACCTGGGCTGCCCCTACGTCTCATGTAGGGGTGCCCCAAAGTTTCCTTTGTTTCAGGGCAAAAAGCAGCTTTATCAAGCAGGAGACAAATCAGGCAGCTGCAGTTCTCTACTGGCGTGGCCCAGCATGGCTGCATGTCCAGTACACCCCCCGCACCAGGACAGGTTGGGGCTGACCCGCTGGAGAGCAGCTCTGTGGAAAGAGACCTGGGAGTCCTGGGGGACAACAGGGTGACCACGAGCCAGCAATGGGCCCTGGTGGCCAAGAAGGCCAATGGCATCCTGGGGGGCATCAAGAAGAGCGTGGCCAGCAGGCGGAGGGAGGTCATCCTCCCCCTCTGCTCTGCCCTGGGGAGGCCACAGCTGGAGCGCTGGGTCCAGTTCTGGGCTCCCCGGTTCCAGAAGGACAGGGAACTGCTGGAGAGGGGACAGCAAAGGGCTGCCGAGATGCTGAGGGGATGGAACACCTCTCTGATGGAGAAAGGCTGAGGGATTTGGGTCTCTTCAGGCTGGAAACAAGACGACTGAGGGGGGATCTTATCAACGCTTATAAATCCTGAAAGGGGGGTGTCAGGAGGATGGGGCCAGGCTCTTCTCAGTGGTGCCCAGCGACAGGACAAGGGGGAACGGGCACAAACTTGACCATGGGAAGTTCCATCTCAACATGAGGAGGAACTTCTTTGCTGTGAGGGTGGCAGAGCCCTGGCACAGGCTGCCCAGAGAGGTGGGGGAGTCTCCGTCTCTGGAGACATTCCAACCCCGCCTGGACGCGTTCCTGTGCCACCTGCTCTGGGTGACCCTGCTGTGGCCGGGGGTTGGAGGAGATGATCTCCAGAGGTCCCTTCCTACCCTATGATTCTGTGATTCTGTGATGTCCTGGGTATGCAACATCCGCTCCACGCATGCTGCACATGTATCCACCTCGGCAACGGCACCAGGCACGGCGTCCTCATCACATAGTCACCCATGAGGCAGAACGACCCAGGTTACCTCCTGTTAGTTAAAGAAGCGGAAAAGAGCCCAGACAATCAAACCTTTCAAAAGTAATTTATAAAGAATATTTATATTCAGTAGTACAAAATGATATATAACCATCTCTCCTGAACACATCACCTGCAGAGGAGTGGCAAGATCGTAGACTCAGATTAAAGACACACGACAGTATATAGAACACGTACTTTGAACATCAAATTAGCTCAAGGTTTCAGAGACAAATTATCTTCAGCAAATATGAATTTAAATGACAGTGCAGAAACACATGCTCTCCTCCCAGAGCATTTTACTGCCCTGGAATCACCCATGCTGGAACCACTTTTCCCCCTCTGGAATTATCCAATGTATTTTGGCTGAAACCTAAGATGAGCACATACAAGTTCAGATCAAAGCGCTCTCAGTCACATCGCAGGTGGATTGCTGAAAACCCTCTTGTCCTTCTATGCTGTCACTTGCCTTTTAATTTTAAACATGTGCATGACCTCCTCAAAGCAGGCATTTCCTTGGTCCATGTCCCCCCCCCAAGTTAGCACTGGCCCTTACTGGGCACATACAGGGAGGAGTTTGCATGGCCTTGGCAGTCTGTGTCCCTGCACTCATTGCAGCGGCTCTGTTAATACTTTGGTTTCACAGGTTAATTGATCTATAAAACAGAAATTCACATCATACTAGTTTAACTCTTTTAAGGGATTACAGAATCCAAAGTCTCAGACTACACAGCATATAAGATATAGGACATCTAAATTGAATCAGAACTGCATCATGACTTCATGGACTACTGCTTTAAGCTTGCTGCTCTTGGTACATCTAGGCAAAGGCCCTAAAGTCAGAAGACCACATTAAAGCATTATTCCATAAGGTTCAGCAGATCTTTTCCGGATCCTTTTTCCTCTGAGGACAGGCGAATTCCCTTCTTACCACAAGCTGACTCTGTAAACATTTCGCCCTGTGCCAATCACATGAGCACTTCACCAGTGTTGTCTTCTAGACTATCATCTAGTTTATTTTAATCTCCCTTCTTCTGACTGCCTTTCCTCCCAAGACAGGTTTAAAGGATTACCTGACAGTTGAGACACAGCTGCCTGGATTTTCCAGCTCTTCCAACTATGATTTGGGTGGGTACCCTCTCCAGTCTGGGCTTTGGAGTTCCCACCTTTGTGGCAACGATGTTGACACCAGAAGGGCCCGAGATGTGTACCATTACAAAACTGGTCATGTGGCACAGAGCAGCACTCCCTTTGAGAAGAAGATGTTTTCTCCTACGTCTTTCCAAAGCTATCATTCCACTCTGTTCAGTTTTACCTTTTCTGAGTGCATATGGGGCGTCTGTCTTCTCAAAAGAGGTGTCCCCGTGGTAAGATTCAGAGTCTCACACTCCCTCGTTAGCCATAATCACTAGTGGCAACGGGCCAGGGCCTCCAGAGGCTGATCAAAGCTAAACAGATTCCTACCAAACAACAGTCGGTGGTTAAGACTTGACATTGCCAGAGTTTACCCACCTTTTTTTTTTTTTTTTTTTTGTTAAGTATTTTTCAAGATTAACACATTTAACAATAACTATGGTACAGTCTAATAAAAGTCAAACCACTTTGATCCCTTTCTATCTGCTTCATGGCTACCACCTATTGTAAGCTTTTATTGAAGAACGACCAAAAACCTCCTTCAAATATCACTGACTATAAACACTTGTGTTTACGGGAAGCAGGGATTCAGTTACGACACTGCAATCACACTCCATATTATCTACACAGTGAGCAAAAGTGTTTCTCAAGACGGTGCGCTGGATTCATGAAGGACCAGATCAGAAGCGCGTGAGCAGTAGCTATCTTTCCTTGACGTGGCCGTTGGTGAGATGGGTTCTGTTGTTCAGTGGCTCAGACCCATTCCGCTGGATATAACTGTTGCTTGTGACGTTGCTGAAATATGCCATCCCGTTTTTCTCCTTCTCCCTAATCTCTTCTCTTTCTTCATCCTTGTCACTTTCTTCTGTGTCGCTTCTCATGTCCTTTTCCATCTACGGAAAAATGTGAATGAGGAGCGATACAAACACAGAGGTCTGCACAAGAAGCAGCGCTAGCTGAGCCTGAACATTCATCTGCTACTTCCAACACCCCCCTTTGGCACACAGTTCTACCGGCTCCTTTCAGCTTTTACATCACCTTTGGAAACGGATTCTCTCCATCTCTTTGATTCCATCTCCGTGGAATCCTAGCTGTGATCCTGACAAACACCAGGAATTACTGTACAGGTTTAGAAGCAGCATCGAACCGCAGATGCCCAGGACTGATGGCGACCGTGTAAGACTGAGGAGACCCACCTTGCTGCTTTCGGCATCCGCGTGTGGAAGAAGGATGGGGGGAGGCGGTTAATCAAGCTCTTTTACATTTTCCGAAAGGGACAAGGGGAGAGTTTCTGACCACGCTTGGCCTGGGTGGCTGTCCTTGGGCACACTGCGTTGGACAGCTGGAGAGCACGTGCTTTCAAACAAACCAATAGCTCAACACAAAGCCACTCTACTCTGATTACATTCAGTTTCATGCTCAGGTTTTTCCTCTTGCTATTAACTGAGAGATCTGTAATCCACTTTTGTAAATATTTAATTCCTTGCCTTAAAAGGAAGACAAAGAAGAAACAATGTGATAAAATGACAGTTTAGAAAAAGCAGCCTATCACTCGCTGGCTTCCCAGTGTTTCTACTCTGCAATACAAGACACCAAAACTGGGGCAAAAATCATGGTGTCGCAGTCCTGGTTGGACAGAGTGCTCTGAGGGAAAGCAGCAAACCTCTTCCGTGACCCGAGCTTTGGAAACTGCTCAGGAGCGTGTCAGCTGCTGCACGGTCACCTGTAGTCTCCATTTACTCTGTTCTTCCGGGGACACCTCTTGGATCATATTAAGAAATCTGTTTGGTCTGATGCTCTTTCTGGAGATTACTACACCCAAATGCAGACAGGATTTGCAACAACCTACACTTGCACTGAATTCAAACTGCCTCCAAGGACAGTACGCGTAGGAGATGCTATCTGATGTCAACAACCTGCACCTCACGTCATTCTGGAACCGGCAGTTCAGGAACTACGCAGGAGCCTTGATCTGCAGCATAAGGACAAATAGTATCAATATTCCTCATTTTATCCACTCCTGGCCATAGAATGTGGATGAGGCCTTAAACTTATCAAGATTCACAAAGGAACTTACAGCTGCATGAATTACAACAAGGTATCTCAGGTTGCCTGTATGAGGGAATGAAACTGGTACTTCAGGATCTAGGCCGAGGTCTAATTACTGGGGATTAGTGCACACCATGTGGGAAGGTGGTGCAGATAATCCTGTAGCCAGAGCGGAAAACTGTAGCCAGAACGGAAAGGTCCCATGAGAAGAATGTGAACTTCTGACTGGAGTGAGAATTTCACGGCTCTCAAAAAGGGGAGAAAGTCCTGTATTCTTGCTGATACTGCTTTGGGCTGCTAAATACCACAATTGAAACAGAGCTATGCACTGCTTAACATGGAAAGCTCTCAAATACACTTTTGCATCAAATGTGGCAGATGATTTTTAGATAAAATAGGAAAAATTCTGGATATGTGTCAGTATTTTTCTCCCCGATGGTTCATTTCTTTCTAACAAGGCAATTTATTACCTCATCGTTTTACACTGTAATAACTGCAATAGTAATACAGCCCACACCAGAATTAGGAAAACAATAAAAGGGCGTCTTCAGCTGTGCCTTCATTTTCTGCTCTGTGAAGTTCCTGTTTCCTAATTTGCAAGTAATTTGCCCTGTGCTCCCTTAAGGGAAGGCAGATAAAGAAAACGGGGACAATATGGATGAAGATGAGCCTTTAATGCTTGTTCTTGGTTCCCATAAGACAGAACTCCCCAGTTGGATACTAATAAAATAATTCACCCTGGGCTATGAGGTCAACTCCCACGAGGCACTGACTTGTTACTCCTGGCCTGTGTCCTTGTCATGTGGCCAATCTAATGCCATTAGGTCATGCCTTTGATTTTGGGAAGAATTTCATGCTGAGCAGCAGTTTGGTCTCACAGCAAACCCTGCAGGCTACGGTCCGAAAGAGTGCGACGCATTTCACTTCAGTTTATACAGCTGCACCTCAGACACTCACCTAGGCTCGCTCTACGAGTGACAGATGAACAGCACCACCTGGGTGCAATGGTGCCCGGATTATGCTTTGGGCATGCCCGTTTACCTCTACCGCCACGAGAAGAGTCCAGACAGCTAGTTTAGACGGAAATATCTACTCTGTAGACATCGACAGCAAGATAAGACAAGCCATATGAAACATGTACTAATGATGTGGACCATGGGGCAGAGCGTACCCTAAGCAAGTTTGCTGAAGATACAAAACTGGGAGGAGTAACTGATACGCCAGAGGATCGTGCTGTCATCCAGAGAGACCTTGGCAGGCTGGAGAATCAGGTTGACGGGAACCTTGTGAAATCCAGCACAGGGGCAGTGTGAAGTCCTGCACCTGGGGAGGAACAACCCCAGGCACCGGTACATGCCAGGGGCCGACCAGCTTTTCTAAGAAAAACCAGGAGGTCCTGTGAGTTGAACATGAGCCAGCAATGTGCCCTTGCGCTTCCTGGCCTGCGTTAGGAGGAGCGTTGCCAGCAGGTCGATGGAGGTGATCCTTCCCCTCTGCTCAGCACTGGTGAGGCCACACCTGGAGCGCTGTGTCCAGTTCTGGGCTCCTCAGTACAAGAGAGACATGGACACACTGGAGAGAGTCCAAGGAAGGGCCACAAAGATGAAGAAGGGGCCGGAGCATCTCCCATGAGGACAGGCTGAGAGAGATGGGACTGTTCAGCCTGGAGGAGGAAAGGCTCAGGGGGATGTTATCAATGTACATTAATACCTGAAGGGAAGGTGTAAAGAAGTTGGAACCAGGCTCTTCTCAGTAGTGTGCAGTGACAGGACAACAGGCAATGGGCACTAACTGAAACATGAGGCTCCCTCTGAACATCAGGAAACATTTTTTTACTGAGAGGGTGACCAAGCACTGGCACAGAGTGCCCAGAGAGGTTGTGGAACCTCTGTTCTTGGAGATAGTCAAAAGCTGTCCTGGGCAACCGACTCTAGGTGACCTTGCTTAAGCCAGGGAAGGGTACTCTAGAGGTACCTTCCAACCTCAGCCATTCTGTGGTTCTGTGATCTCAGTAATGCTATAATTAAAAATACTGTACTATAAGGGAAGCGCTTTTGCATTGGCCTCACCAATCACGACAACTTTCTCTGCATTGGCTTCTTAGTTCTGTTACAAATGTAAAACATACTGTCCCAAGTGTAGGACGAGGGGCAATGGTTTAAACCAGAGCAGGGCAGGTTTAGATCAGACATTAGGAAGAAGTTCTTTACACTGAGGGTGGTGAGACACTGGCCCAGGTTGCCCAGAGAGGGGGTGGAGGCCCCATCCCTGGAGACATCCAAGGCCAGGCTGGATGAGGCTCTGAGCAGCCTGATCTAGTTACAGCTGTCCCTGCTCACTGCAGGGGGTTGGACTGGATGGCCTTTAGAGGTCCCTTCCAACCCAACACATTCTATGAGTCTATGATCCTTACTCAAATGTCACTGGCTTTGTTCATGGAAATCTCCCCTGGAGTCCAATCCACATTTTTCTTGAATACAAGCCTCAGAAGTGGACCCAATATTGTAGTGGCTCATAAAAATTTTACTTTTTTGGGGTCAGCTTTCCCTAGTAATATTGAATGTTCCGTTCACCTCACCGTTAGGAATGCACATGTATAATTTCACTAGGGCAAGAAGGAATCCATCCCAGATGAACCCCTGTGCTCCCAAAGCAGCCTAGATAGACCCTCCCTCCCCATGTGATGTACAGGGGACTACAAATCGATCCATACCGTGCCCTGGAGGATGAACTTGTAAACCATGTGAATAATTAGGCAGGACCAGAAGACATGGAGCAGCTGCAGAATTATCAGGAGAGCATTCACGAAGTAGTATCCAAAGAAGGGTTGGAATATCTCCATGGAGTAATAGTAGGTGTTATAGAGCACTCTGCAAAGAGAGAGGGAATTGCAGTGGAGGGAAATCGTGTTGTTAGTAGGGCCATAATTAAGCCCCAGAAAGCTCTAGTCACAGAGGAAGTTTCAGGTCAGTCACCTCCTTCTTATATGTAACACGTGGGCCAAGTCTCAGCTCCCCACCAGAAATAAGCAGGGTAGAGCCACAGGTCAAGCACTCCTCCTCTGCAGTGTATTTCAGGAATTTAAGACTACTCTATGAACTCCAGACCACCCTAGTTTACCCCAAGGCAGGTGCAACAGCCATGTGGCACTGTAGCCTGTGCAAAGGGCAGTGACATATGCTCAAGGGTTGAAAAGCAAAGGCTGCAGCAAAAGACTCAGCACCCAGCTGAATTGTCCTGTCTCTCAGAAGGCAGCTTTTCCATTTCCCTCGACTGCAGCAGACTCACGTGTAGGGGAAAATGACCAGGCGGCTGACGAGGAAAACAGCTGTGAAGATCATAAAGAGGCTGTCACAAGTTTTTTTCCACTTCATGTAATTGAATATCTTAGTTGGCTGGAAGGAGAAAGAACAATAAAACAGCAGGCCAAGACAGTGCATCTGCACGTGCTCCAGATGAGCCAGATACGATACAATCTACATGCAGGTAACCATGCCTCTTCCTGGCTCTGCAGGGCACCCTAGGCTGCGTCAGATCAGCACTGAGTTATCGGCGAAACACCGTAACGCTTGGCCCATCCTTTGCTAGATCAAAAGACATCCTTTGGCTAAAGAGCACCATTGCTAACTAGGCTTTCCCTGTCATGTAACTTGTGGAGCTCACCTCTAGGAAGCAATCAGAAGCATCATGAATGACCATCACCAGTGTCCCAATGCGGATGTAATTGGCACAGTACGAGAAACTGATCAGGAAGATGGTTGCAGCATGATGGACTATCTGCTCCTTGAAGTCCTGATGAGAAAGGGGACAGCAGAGAATAAAATACACAACGCACCTTCCGCCCTGGTTAAAGCACGCCTCCTGCAGGTAGTAATGAAATCTCTACCCAATGACTAAGAAACCTCCCACCATAAGGGAGCATATAACTCTTTTACCAAACACATTCTAGCAATGTAGGTGACCAAGTGACACAGGAATGAAGAGTTTATGGGGTAAACTGAGGATCTCACAACTCCACCAGTAATGGTCCGATGACGGTGCAAATCAGAAGACAGAATAAGAGCCAATGATTCAGTACAGACAAATTCAACATAAAGAAAGCTCGTTTTCTGTCCCAAAGCAGTGCCCATGTCCATCTCTGCTCTGGACCCCTGTGCATGCCTCCCCGTTGGCACAATCACCTCATACCCCCAGGCTGAGCTGATGGAGACTCACAACCACCAACCACCCTTTACCTACAAGGGTATATTCGCAGCCTCTATGCACGCGTATGCTCGTGTAATCATGCAGCACCCTCTCTGTAGGGGCACTGGCGCCTAGAACAGACGCAGCTTAACTGGCAGAGAATCACCTCTTCTGTCACACAATCAGTGCATCCTAGAAGAGTCCCAGAAGAGCAATTTTTAATTTAATTTGGATTTTAAGTTTGGATTGAGAACTCCACAGTAGTTTGCACCTTTCTATGCCAAGATTTATGTTCTCCACTTCCCAGAGGAGAGGGAAGTCAGTCACTGGGAATGGAAACTCCTGGGAATGAGCAAGGACAGAGTCTCCCAAAACCTCAGACTAGCACTATACACTCTCCTGAGCGTTCAGCTTGGGGGCCCTGTTTGTGCTTGATTCTTCCCCGAGGCTGCCACTCACCTTCCTCTTCACATCAAAAGGGAGGGTGAAGACCAGTGACAAGTAGAAGGAGAGCTCCAGCAGGTAGTACCAGAACAGGGAGGGCTGGAGGGGCTGTGAGAGAGGGAGAGACAGCAAAATATCCATCAGGTAAAGCAGAGCACATGTGGAAGTGAAGACTCTTTCCTAGGTAAAAGAGTATTATCAGACATTCAAATCAACAAAACCGGTTCTTGCAGCTTCAGGGGGAAATACTTCAACCGAATAACGTGGTTACTTACTAAATGCCATCTGTGCTGAGGCAAAAGCAAATAGCAGGGGAAATTCCACTTTGCTGCACCACGTAGAACATTTAGGGAACCACCAGGAAGATTCTGAATATTCTTAGGGTTTCTTCATCACTGCACAGATTCCTGAGCAGTCCATACAGAGCTTTAAAAACTATGTAAACCATTTCACCATGGTGAAATAGGTAAGGAGCAGCTGAATAAATCATTCCCTTTTAAGGATTCAAGGAGATACTTCAGACACCTTGTACTCTATCACAGATTTTTCAGTTTAATCAAACTAATGGGCAGAAAGTGCAATCCCAGTGGGAACAGTAATCTGCATTCTTATGGGTAATTTTTCCAGAGTTTTACAGCTGGAAAACTAAAAGCTTAGACCCACTTAGCAAAAACGTGTGCTGCTTAACAAGTAATTTTTTGCTCTTGTGGCACTATATGTCCTCCTTAAACCTGAACCTATTTGTTAAAAAAAAAAATCACTATGACTAAAGGAGCTTTGCAACTGGCATTTCCAAAGAATCATGGAGTATGGTGCTCCTGAACACCAATTTCTCTGGGCTTTCCCTACTCAAAGCGTTGATTTATGGCCTTCATAGATTTTTGTTTTCCTTTGTAGCGCCAGTGATGGGTCACAAGAGGAAGCACAGCTGGATGCACAGGTGCTAGCTGGGGGGGGACATTAGCATCTCCCAGGCTGTGTGTGCTGTTCACACTTTATATGTTATCCAAACAGGAACTCTGGATCAGAAGAGATTTTTTTTTCCCCCAAAGATAAGACTATTTGGGAGAATTCACATTTCTTTTGTCATTGTCTGTAGCACAGGCCACGGTCTGTTTAGTAGAAATTGTATTTCATAGAATCACAGAATAGTTTGGGTTGGAAGGGACCTTAAAGCCCACCCAGTGCCACCCCCTGCCCTGGGCAGGGACACCTCCCACCAGCCCAGGTTGCTCCAAGCCCCGTCCAACCTGGCCTTGAACCCCTCCAGGGATGGGGCAGCCACAGCTTCTCTGGGCAACCTGGGCCAGGGGCTCACCCCCCTCACAGCAAACAATTTCTTCCCAATATCTCATCTCAATCTCCCCTCTTCCAGTTTCAAACCCTTCCCCCTCGTCCCATGGCTCCCCTCCCTGATCCAGAGTCCCTCCCCAGCTTTCCTGGAGCCCCTTTAGGGACTGGCAGGGGCTGGAAGGTCTCCCTGGAGCCTTCTCTTCTCCAGGCTGAACCCCCCCAGCTCTCTCAGCCTGTCCCCACAGCAGAGGGGCTCCAGCCCCCCCAGCATCTCCGAGGCCTCCTCTGGCCCCACTCCAACAGCTCCGTGTCCTTCTTATGTTGCGGACTCCACAGCTGGACACAGGACTCCAGGTGGGGTCTCACCAGAGCAGAGCAGAGGGGCAGAATCACCTCCCTCGACCTGCTGCCCATGCTTCTTTTGATGCAGCCCAGGATGAAGTTGGCTTTCTGTGCTGCAAGTGCACATTGCCAGCTCACGTTGAGTTTCTCACCCACCAACACCCCCAAGTCCTTCTCCTCAGGGCTGCTCTCCAGCATGCCGACCGCGACACAGCTTGGTGTCATCGGCAGACTTGCTGAGGGTGCACTCAATCCCGCTGTCCATGTCGCCGACAAAGATGTTAAACAGCTCAGGTCCCAGTACTGACCCCTGCGGAACACCACTCGTCACTGTGCAGCGTACATTGTAAAACTGTAAGAGAGCATCTTCTGAACTTAATGGGAATGACGCTGTACTGCTACTGGCCACACTGCCAGTTCTACTGGGAAACAAATTCCCCGGGGAGCACTGTGGACATGATTCTTCAGTATAGCTGGAAGTACACAGCATTCAGAGAATGCCCTCTGCTTTACATACTCTGCACTGAAGTCTGCTTCTCCTCAGGCAACATGTCCTTCTCTGGCCTCAGTCTCCTCTACAAACTAAACAACCTTAGAGCATTCCCATTTTTCAGTTTCTTGGTTCACCTGGTCAGAGATCTCACTTTTCCTTTATTTCTCCAGTCTCCTCCTGCTTGCCCAACTCATAGAATCACAGAATGTGTTGGGTTGGAAGGGACCTCTAAAGGCCATCCAGTCCCACCCCCCTGCAGTGAGCAGGGACATCGCCAACTAGATCAGGTTGCTCAGAGCCTCATCCAGCCTGGCCTTGGATGTCTCCAGGGATGGGGCCTCCACCACCTCATCCTCTATTGTGTTTAGATTACACCAGATACAAAGACGTTCTCCCTTGATGAGGATCTGGCTTTGAACTCTTAGGGCTTGTGAGTCTGAATTTAATTCAGTGGCCTCTCTTTTGTCACTAATATAGCCTGATTTTCAAAAGATACCGAAAGACAATACGTGATTTATAACAGCAATTTTCCCTCACCTGTTGTGGATATCCTGTCCAGCACTCCCTGTGGTCCCAAAGCCAAGGCTTCTGGAAGGAAAACGCAACAGGAATGTGAGAATGACAGAGGAATTCTTCTCTTACCAACTCTCTAACTCCTTTAGCTTGTTACTACCATAGACTTTGTTGTGTTTTATTACAAGCAGAGCTGGTTGCACTGTCTGGAATTCAGTTGCCAAGAGATTTCCGCTACAAGAACCTGCAGTTGCTTGTGATATTGACACTTTATGGCTACTGTGCTGAAATTTCCCATGCTGTTTAACCCAATTCCAAATAAAATAGCTCAGGGAAGATTTCTACCACCTCATTGCAGCCTTCTACAAGTTTGGGGTGGTGGTTATGTTTTGAATATATTACAATATTCTTACAACTATTTCATTAAGAATCTCTGTGGTTTGGACAACGGCACTTAAAAAATGTACAAAGGCTGAAAACTTGTGTGTCAGGAACATGTTTTTTCCTCTAACGGTGAGGATCATGCTGCAGTCTGTGAAGTAATTAACCTCTGAAAAGATCCTACTTTGTTCACGCTTCATATAAAATTGGTAGCTTAGGACTTGGGCAGCTTCGAAACTTTCACAGAAACATGGCAATTAAAGTCTCCAGAAGGTCTTCCTGCATGGAGCACGCTCTGACCCTTTGCTGTGCCCAGATTTGATCAGAGCCAGCGTGTCCTAGAGCACACAGGGATGGAACATACTCTCTGCCACGTCTGTAAGGGCAATTTTGTATAACAGTTCTACAGGGCTCCAGACATCAGAGCGGAGAGCAAGGAGGCAACATTTCTCTTTCTCTCCCCAAGCACCTGCTGGTGCACGCGCGTTACTGGAAGGGAAGCAGTGGTAATTAGGAGCAGTGGTAATTAGGAGCAGACACAGCCTCCTGCTGGCTGGGAGTGGGGTTGGGAGCAGGATTTACAGCAAACACAGGTACAGAACCAGGAGAGATGTGTGATACAGAATCAGAGAGGACAAAGCAAAAACTCCGAAACAACTATGGCAACCCACGTTACGTAAACTAGAAAGGAACCCCAGATCCCTGAATTTCATCATTCCTCTCCTCTCAGCAAATAAAGCCATTTTCTGGTGGCCTGCTGTGAGACAGCTTTCTATTGCTACCTGCTATTTCACCGACTCACGGGGCAGAGGTTTTCGCTGTCAGTCTAAAGCTACTAATACAGAATTGAAACACTTGCTTTTTTCTAAAGAAAGAAGGCTGATTCACAAAACCAAATGCATGTTAAAATACTACTTAGATTACAAAGTAACACGCAAAAGTCAGGAAATGTCACACGCAAATATGCCCTGTCACGTTAATCCTTTGTCCTTCTTTTTAATGTAGGCATTTTGGTACAATTTCAGCTAACAGGATAACACGCTATTTGCTATGGGATCTAGAGGTGATGTCTGTAGGACAGATGCCTCCTTTTTTTGTGAAAATTGGAAGATGCGTACTGAATAAAGAAAAGATTTTCATGAAAAGTGAAGATGATCTCTCATTCCTAGAATGGTCAGGTAAAATGCAGACCACGATTTTGCCTCTTTTGTTGCCACAGGGCTCCTATACTATGCTAAGCAGGTGATCCATACCAAACTCAGAGCTGGTGTCAAAAACCAGCCTTCTAATTTGATGTACAGATCCACAAAACACTGCAGTTGGGATTTAGATACCTTCAATCCTCTGCTAGCTCATCCCGTAATCCTCACGCTCCTAGAGTACTTTAAATTCTGATTTGAAAGTCAGTGTAAATTCAAAAGTTCTTCACTTGTTACAATAATGAGAAGTTACAAGGACAGTTTGTGCCTGCTGTCTTGGCATCTGCAGGTTTTCCATTACTTAATCCCTCAGAAGGTGTCAGACTTTTGCACAGCTCACCTAGGGAACTGGATTCAGCAAAGGAGCCAGGAGAACCTTTAAGAAAAACCTGGTGCCCCTAGTCCCAGCCTGGTGACCACAGTTCAGCGATCAGAGCCTGCGCGTGGCTTCTGTTACCGCTCCTGCCTGCTGAGGCAGTTCAATTCGCGTCCAGAGAACTCGTTATGTATCAAATCAGAGAAAAGGCAGAGGCATAAGCCTGAACCAATCACACCTTGGGTAAGGAAAAGAAAATTGATAAACGAAATTATTAAATTGCAGTACATGCTCCAAAGGAAGCATGAGTTTTTTACCTTAAGCAGGCATTGGATACAACACGCAAACAGGCCCCGCAGCTTCCATCTCAGGTAAGCGTTCCACCTCCTACCCCACAGAAATGTATTTTTACACAATCCCAACTCTCTGCTGCTTTGTTAAAGAAGAGGTTTCCTCTTGGCTTTGAGCTGGAGTTTTTAAAATAAGCATGGTCCAATATGTTTGTGGTCTCATAAGTGTGCTGTGCAGAGGATATACACTGACCTGGTGGGAAAACCTCTATAAGAAGGTCTGAAAGGTCATGTTTGACAACAAAATCTGCCATTCCTGCAAGGCACTGGCTAGGTAGGACAGCAGGTGGCACTGCTTGTGTACTCACATCGTACAGGACAGCAAGTCCAGTGAAGAAAGCAATGAAGTAGAATGTAAACCTCCAGCTACAAACAAACAAAACAAAATACATTAGAATCCCATTCATTAACCACCAAGCTGCAATTCTGTGTATCAATCACACTCATTCAAAAAAATGTACTATTAAGGCAAAGACGTACGCTAATATGTTCAAAGTTTGCCCAGATCGTAACAGAAGTGGCTGTTTGTCGCTAGCACAGTCAACGGGCTTGCCAAAGAGCAGTTCTTCTGCTTCCGAGATGGCAGAAAACACAAGAATCCTGCTGACTGAAAGCACCCAGATAATCATCCCAAACCTTCCCAGCACTAGCAGATGTGTGGGTAAAAGTCAAACAACGCCAATCGATCTCCTTTTGGAGATTGGGCATGTTAAATACATTATCACGTAAAATAATTGATTACTGTCATGTTTGGCCTCAGTCAGGAGCTGGTAATGATTTACCCCCATTAAATCCACACAAAAGGACATATGGACCGTTTGCCAAGTTCAGGGGACAGAGGCAGGTGACACTGAATATACACACATATAGTAAGGAACGAGCGGAATTTCACCCCAATAGAATAAACAAGCTGTTAATAAACTAAACACAGGAAATCTTCAAAGGAGTAAAACTGTCTAAACCAGTCTTTTAATTTCCAAAAATCTCCACAACGCATCAGAAGTAACCGCATTTTGAGGGAGAGAGAGAGAGACTCCACCTCTCCATGAAACCCCCAGGAGCTCCAAGAGAGACATGAACTGTACAAAGACACTACGTCGCATCGGAAAGACATCCCTTCTACAGACTGGAAATGGTGATAACGGGCAGGTGGAAGGACACTGGCCTCAGAGAGCTGAGTCAGAAAAGGATTTACTGTTTACCATCTACTGTTACTATTTACTGCACGTCAGCTGAGTGCGGGGAGAACTTAGATTTCATCTCGATGGAAGCAGATTAAGCGTGGCTGCTTTACAAATCCTTGTCCACGGATTTTCTAAACATTTCTAAAACTGCAACGATTTGGAATATTATAAATAAATCGTGCACGTCCTTTTTTTCTTTTTCAATTAGGGTTTTTAGGCAGGGGTTTTGAACTAGAGAGTGAGTGCTAAAGGGAGCACGAGGTGATTAGCTTGAAGCTACCCTGTGCTTATACACTTTTAGACAGATGAATAGGTTTTTAACGGTTTCTCTCACCTCCACGGCTTTCCTGGGGGCCACTCATAAGTAAGGCATTTCAGCCGAGCTCAGGAGAATCCTGCTTTTCTGTGGAAAGCTTAGCCAGGACTAACATTCACAGAACTGGCTGACGTGAGATTTATTTTGTGCCTCCACATAAGAAGGAGGATTTCCACACAGCTGTTTCCAAGAAGAGTTTTACTCTTTGGAAAACACAAGCTTTCACGTAGGCCCCTTTTTCTGCCACTATAAAAGGGTGCTGGTTTTTGACTTCCAGGATGCTGAAGTCAACTGACAGCGTAATACATTCTAGCCTGTTGCCCCTGACTTTTGAAAGCAACAGCGTGCAAAAGAGCTGCAGAAAAGACGCAGCAGAAGGAAGCAGCTTGCAGTGAGGCAATGAAAAGTCTTGGGAAAGGCTGACTATTTTGGAGACAACGAAACAGCAGCAAAGCAGCAAGAACTAGGAAGATGCAAAAGAGCAGTGAGTTTTTCAGGTACAGTTGTGTATCAAAGCAGAAACAAAGAGGCCCTATAAGGACCAAAGGTGAAACAGGAGTAAAAGGAGACTTGGGAGTGAAAATAAAGGGGAAAAGCAAGGAAAGTTTTAGTAAAAGAGAAGCAGCAGAGTTGCAGAAGAACTAGGGGAGGCAGGGAAGACACAGGATGCTCTCTGTGGAGGGGTGTAGGGAAGGCTGGGGGGCAGAGGAGCTGGGATGCTCCCTGTGGAGGGCAGGCTGGGGGGCAGAGGAGCTGGGATGCTCCCTGTGGAGGGCAGGCTGGGGGGCAGAGGAGCTGGGATGCTCCCTGTGGAGGGGTGTAGGGCAGGCTGGGGGGCAGAGGAGCTGGGATGCTCCCTGTGGAGGGGTGTAGGGCAGGCTGGGGGGCAGAGGAGCTGGGATGCTCTCTGTGGAGGGCAGGCTGGGGGGCAGAGGAGCTGGGATGCTCTCTGTGTAGGGCAGGCTGGGGGGCAGAGGAGCTGGGATGCTCCCTGTGCAGGGCAGGCTGGGGGGCAGAGGAGCTGGGATGCTCCCTGTGGAGGGGTGTAGGGCAGGCTGGGGGGCAGAGGAGCTGGGATGCTCTCTGTGTAGGGCAGGCTGGGGGGCAGAGGAGCTGGGATGCTCCCTGTGGATGGGTGTAGGGCAGGCTGGGGGGCAGAGGAGCTGGGATGCTCCCTGTGGAGGGGTGTAGGGCAGGCTGGGGGGCAGCGAGCTGCCCACGGAGCTCAGCTCCGGTTAAGGCCCCTGCCACTCATGGCTTGTGCTCCCGCTCACCAGGCCTCACAAAACTTCTTCGACAGGCTGGGTCGGTCTGTGTTCCTCCGGCGCCGGAACCACCTCTCCACCTTCCTCACCGGCAGGTCGCACTGTTTGGCTAAACTGATCAGCTCACCCTGGAAAACAGGTGAGGCAGCAGGGTTCAGATCCAGGTTTGAAGGTCAGAAGGGGCAATATGGGCATCTCGTCTGACCCACCCCAGAGCGCAGGTGGAGGCTCCTGGCAAGCCCAAATCTGTTCAGGCTAAGGCATCTTTCCGAAAGCTGTCTGTTCTTACCGCAAAGACCTCACATAGTAGAAAATCTTTCCATTCCCTCCATGAGCAACTGGTTATTAACGCTAAATGTTAAAACTTTTACAATTTTTATGTGAACTTCTCAAGTTTCAACTTTAAAACTGTTCTCGTCTCCACAGGAGTTTGTTGTTGAATCACTTCCTCACCCTGTCTTCAGGGCCTGAGCTCCTGAATCTGTCACTCCAAGAAATGTTTACTGCAGTTTAAATAATTTCTAAAGTTCTGCACTGAATCTTGTCATGCCTTTCAGCATTCTGATGCAGTATCAGCCAATAACCTGACTGACGTCATGAGCAGGGGCAACACCGTCTTCCTACTGGATGTTCTCCTGTTGTGGTGAACCTGTTAGGGATAATTTTTCAATAGATTACCCACAAAAATCCTGCATGCCCTTAGGCTCTCACGAGTTTGGCATGTGACGTGAAAAAAAGTTTGTCATGTTTTATATTCCTTCTGGAAGTGTCACCATGGATAGCCTTGTTTTTTGAGTAAAGCAATAGTTTTTCATAGATTCCATTTACCATAATGGTATCACGCAGGAATGAATTACATAATTTGAGCATGTCGTACAAAAGTATGTTCATTACCAATTTTAAGATGTGCTTCTTTCCACGCTTAGTGACTTCTGTTCTTGTGGTAGAGACAAATGGAGACACTGATTTATATTCTCCAACTGCTCTATAATGTGGAATTCCTCCCCAGGAGAAGATCTGCTGAGAACAGCAAAATCTCATCTCGTATTGGACAAGTAAAAGCTGACTCATAAGCAGTTGTCTGAGAGCTCACGGGAGAGGCAGGAAGCTGGAAGACTGGCTGAGGTGTAACCGGTGAGTGCAGAGAGCACGGCAGCAGCCAGCTGCACCGTTCCTGCGCCGCGTCACACCGTCAGGAGTCTCGTGGTGAGGATACACTCCACTATCACGGATTCTCTGGGATAAAAGTGCAATGTGAGTGCAGGGAGAGCTGCGGGGAAAACCTGTTTGCAAAGCTAGGTCTTGAGTTAGATCTCTGAGACAGGAGTAGTTTTACTGAGAAATGCGTGGAATTTGCAGACAGACAGGAAAGAGGAAGGTCAGGGACCACCACAGCGGCAAGTGTTCCTGAGAACACTTCTTCCCAACTGCTGGGGAGAAAGGCTGGCTGCACGAGCCAGATTAATACCT
This sequence comes from Fratercula arctica, assembly GCA_947846985.1. Lineage (NCBI taxonomy): Eukaryota > Metazoa > Chordata > Aves > Charadriiformes > Alcidae > Fratercula > Fratercula arctica. The sequence continues at coordinate 2,825,898 of CANTUZ010000022.1, read as the reverse complement.
CCATTCTTATACTTTCAACCTGGTACTGAATGTCCTGGGGCTCCACATGCCCCGCGGCAGCATGAACCATGCCGCAACAGCCTTGCAAGGCAAGAACATGTTTGTGCTTGGACTACCCATTGGGACTGGAACCCCAGGCCCCTGCTCATACGTTCTTGGAAAGGGGTAATAGCTATTGCTTCAAGGCCAAGAAAGCCTGCAAAAAAGAGCTGAAAGAAAATCTGATTCCTTTCCCTACAGAGGGGTCACATCCAGGGACTTCACTGACAGGATTAAATCCCAGTACTGCCTGACAGTTCACAGTCCTGGCAATGCTTTCTCCCTCAGCAGCAGCCATCATAACTCTGGCTTATCCTGCCAGGTTCTTCAAGATCACTCTTCTTATCTCTCATGGGAAAACTACCCACCATTTGTGTTTGCAGTTTTCTGACGCTCCTTATAACCTGTGAGGACAGCCAAGACTCTAGTTAGCTTCCTGAAAGGCCAATCTCAAACCCATGGACTGCATAGCAACAGAATGAGCCACCCCAGAACTTGGAGCATCAAGCAATCCGTGCCTGCTGAGCTGCAAGGACTAGTAACACGGGAGTCAGTTCAAAGCAGCTGATGTGACAAGGATTTGCTAATATATGTAAAGAAGCCAGAATCACAGAATGGCTGGGGTTGGAAGGGACCTCTGGTCATCTGGAGGTCATCTGGTCCAACCCTCCTGCTTAAATAGAGCTACCCACAGTGGCTCTAGAGCTCTACAGCCCAGGACCATGTCCAGATGGCTTCTGAATATCCACAAGGATGGAGACTCCACAACCCCTCTGGGCAACCTGTTCCAGCGCCTGGTCACCCTCACAGTAAGAAAGTGTTTCCTGATGTTCAGACAGAGCCTCCTGTGTTTCAGCTTGTGCCATGTATAAGCACACACAAGAGGGAACGGGACTTGTCACTATTTCCTTTGGGAGAAGAGGGTCCTGTCCATAGAGGTTTGGAATTTAAATTTTTAGAATGCCACCCATAGAAAGCTGCTACTCCCACGCGTTCAGAAGCAGAACTGATAGCTGATGGCATCTGTGTCTGGCTGGTGTCAGGCGGCCCGTGCAGTAGTGGTTCCTGCTGCTTGGTTGAGCTTCCAAATATGCGTGACATTACCAAACTTCAGGATTCCAAATGTGATTTTATTTGGCTAATGACACAAGGGTTAAATCTAGAGGAAAGCAAAGGAAGAAAGGACTCACCTCCTCAGGGTTCTTGCAGCATGTACTGTAGAATGTTTCCAGCATGGGGTTGGGCTGAGCTTTTGGTCTCTGCTTGTCTCTCACACCCAGTTTGCTACTGAGGGGCAGGGCTACGACTCTGCGCAAGAGAAGATAAAGGTTCAGTCAAAAATAGAACAGTTCACAGGAATCAGTGATTTCTGATATCGCAGCACTGTTAAAACGTGGTGCAGTACATATCAGCTGCCTCCCGCATTTGGAACGTTGATATTGAACTGAATGATACTTGACAAGTATCATGTCAAGCAGGTTAAGACAGATCAAGAAACCGAGAAGAAAAAAACCCCAAACTTACAGCAGAAACAGTGGGACTGGTATTCTACTGTCCTGAGCCCTGTGCTGTAATATCCAAAATTACATGAGGTTGGTAAATGCTGTATTCCTGCTTTGTCTACTTCCGATTCCACTGTGCTTGGGTGTCTGGGATTATGGCAGGAAGCCCAGGCTCGTGGAGACAACCATGATACCTATCATTGCCCTTTGGCTTGCTTGCAGCTTATGCAGAGTACCACACTGCTGATAAAGCCTAAATGTTGTTCACTACTCAATCTAGCACGTGGCATCCACTTGAACTAGGCTCAGGATCAAGAGGGAGGTTCTATCAGAAGAAATGTCCTGCTGAAACAGGAGGCTGCTCTGCCTTTACTGGAGTAACTTACTCCTATTTCTCCTAATGCAAGTCAAACATCAGTTGTAAAATAAGGACACAGCAACCAGAAACCCAGTCACAAGGAGTGACTTGCTAGCCGTGCATCTTCAGCCTTTCACAGGGAAACAACACAAATGAAAACAATCTGCATAAATAGAAAAAAATCACCAAGAGGTAACAAAACCAGGCATGGAATTGCTCTGCTCAACAATTCAACTCCTCCACTACAAACACTCATCTGCCCCTTGGCAATAGGAAACAGCCTCATCAAGGGGGTGAGGTGAGGTGTCGTGGTGAGGTGTCCTGCACGAACAGGAAACTTGGCAAATCAACGTTTGAAAAAAAGGCCCAAATTACCTGCATTCTCCTTGAATTTCTGGAGAATTAGTTGTTCCTTATTAATCGCTACCTACACATTGCCACTGGCATGCCATCAGTCTCATCAGAGAAAAGAGCAGGCTGTCTGCCCAGAAGCGCTTTTCAGCACTGTTGCTGAACACTGAAGATGCAAAATCTCTGGAAAACCTTATCTCTGCGTTTTGGGGTAAAAGTTTTTTTTGCTTAAGGTGGTAGCAGCTGCCCTGAACAGTTATGGGGTTACCAATTATAATCAGTGCTGAGGGTGGTTCCGAGCTCACAAACACCACACAGAGGAAGCAAGTGCCGAGACCCAGCCCCGCTCTGCCGCGTCCCTCTTCATACTGTTCAGGCAGGTCCTCCCATCAGTTATCCCTAAGGATTCACACACAGACCGAGATTTCTTTTTTTTTTTTTTTTTACTTCACAGCAAAAAAGCTGCGGAAGCTATTTCGCTACGCAGGTGTTTAAAAGACGTTCTACTTAAAAATAGTACGAGATATATTTATGAGTGTGATTATATGGTGCGGTCGCCTGTGGTCTCTTCTAGCCCTACAGCCCGTACTTCATATATGCATGTGCTTAGGGACTATTCCAGATCAAGCATCCTTCTGTAAGGGTCTTCCGGAAGTTTTCTTTTCAAGATCCCATTTCTTAATTTAATTAATGGGTATCAAAAGCAATTTTATAAACAGACCACCTACCTAAGGAATGCTTTAACGTCGATTACACGAAGGCATACAACACAGAATGGTAACACAATTTTGCTCACTCGTCTAACAGTTGATTTCCACCCTTCTTTTGCACAGCCAGCCCTATATATCAGTTGTTCGTCATCTCTGCAAAATTCCTTTGGCATCGCTGGCTACAGGAACATTCCAAGATGTACCAAGACCAATGAAAAAGAGCTGTTTCCACCAGGAGAGAAGAGCTGGGGCAGCGTGCTTACTAGCTACTTTCCAACAAGCTTTTAAGATAACCATGTCTAAGCGTTGATTAGTTTCAGTGAAATTCAGCAGCGCCCTGGCATCGTTGCAACCGGCGCATTGCTGGGTGGCAGAGGAATATAGCCAGCATTGGGAATTTTGTTTTTTAGCTCTGATTGCCCTTGAATGTTTCAGTTACGTCTTAAGACACAATCAAAGGGGTTAACACTGACATCGGACCAGCAGGTGCTGTGCTAAGAACAATGATGCGGTATTTCAGTATCCGTAACTATGCCGAAATTGAGAAAACATTTACCTTAAGCGCTGCACTAGGTCTTGCTTCTTATATTAAGCGGTTCCTTGAAGTGGGATGGATCTTTCTTTTTTAAAGGTAAGTCATTTGATAACAGCTCCTCTGAAGAGGAAAACGTAATCAAGTGTCGTTGTTGAAGAACCTTATTGCAGCTTCTTATCAGTCCACGTCGGGAACTGAAAGGTCTGAAATTTTCCAGACACGTTAAAAGGAAACAGAATGTTTCTGCCAGCTGTCAGGGCAGCTTGCCAACAAGTTTTTTATTGAAAAACTATTTAAATTAGACTGTGTTTTCTTAATTTTGTTTAATCCCTGTCTTCTCTCTCTTTGCTGCAGGTTTGTTATGGTCACGGCATGAAACCTTACTATAACAGAAACAAACCAGTTGCAGCTGAAGACAGGGTGTAATTAACCAGCGCTACAATTACTTTGTTGTTGAGGTTTTGAGTTTTACCATGAATTATGGGGCCAATCCTACTTTTATAAACATCATTGGGAAATCGAGGCCTGAAATTTTTCCTAAGGGACGTTTGCACACGTTGGATATATGCTCTGACTCAGTTTTCAGTTAAGTCTGTTTCAAGCACAGCCCTGAGAGAATGATGCTTTTACTGATTTCAACATCTCAGATTCATCATCTCAGTTGCAGGGATGGTCTCATCATGGCAGTTTATCAGCTCTCTGGAAGAGAGAAGGACAAAGCCTGAGGACTGAACTGTACCACTCTCCCCAGCTGGCTCAGGCAAGACACGGTCAGTGAGATGACTCCGATCTCAAGCCTACGTCTTCATCAGTGACCTTCTCCCACTTCACGCTTTACACGGGAAAGTTCACACTAAGGCGTTTTATTCAGTAATCACCAAAGAACAAACTGTCTTGTGCGAAAGCTGCTGAAGCTGAAACTAAACGGATCAATCATGAAGGGGCATAAATTGATACTCCCCCATCTTGCAAAAGTGGGCTGTGCTCCTTCTGCAGGGGCTTTCAGAGTTAGTGTGAGATACAAGAAATAATTTAACTTGGGGGTTATTTTTCTCACACAAATGTTTTAATTTATACGGGTGCCACTGTGCAAATATCTTCTAGTACTAAGACACGCAGAACCAGTGACCGCAGCAATCAGAACATCTCTTCTTTGAACTGCACAATCTCTTTTAGTCTAATGCTTTCCTTCGGCAGAGGGCTATCCCTGTGCTCCTGGAATAGTCTCTACCTTCTCCTGCTTCACATCGCAGTTAAACTGACGGTTCCATTCCATTCAAGATCCCAAGTCACTATAGTGCTACTGTCCAAACTGAGCCAAGTCAGTTCGCCGTTTTCAATTAAATACTACAACACGTCCCACATCTTTGCACAAACACCTGCCTTTAGGACCTAACAGGAAACTGTTTTCAAATCCTTCCTCATTACTGATCAACAACAAAAGCCCCCATGCAAAATGAATTTCAGAAAGACGCATCTCAAAATTAAATACTTGAAGAGGGTGTCCTCTTCTGTCTTTCTTCTGGTTCCGAGTTCAAGTATCCGCTCCGTGAAGATCACCAGCATCCCTCTCTTTTAATGTGCAACACATGGCTCACGTACTTTCGCAACCCTCCTAAGAAGAGACCCCATCTTTCTGACTAAAACCCTCCTCTAGTGCAATTTGGGAACTATTTGGATTCAAATGCACTGACATTGGCTTTCAGTTCCACAACTTCTAAAAATCACTGGTCAAGCCCAAAATCAGATGACAAAACTGGACGTAAATTCTGTTTTCCAACTTTGTGCTTTACTATCCCTCAAAGCACTTCCACGTTTTCCTAATCATACAAGCAAGGAACGCTTTGCAATAGAAGCTGTGACCCTTCATAATCACAGCACTTCAAGAATTTGAATGGAAAAGGGTCTCAAACATTGCAGAACTAGAAGAGAAGCTGACATCCCTGCCTGCAGGCACGTGTCAAGGGAAAGTCCTGCTAAGGTACACAGGTGCTTAAAATCAGGCTCCAAGTTACGGGTGCAGGACGTTATCTTCTACTCACAAGCACAACCTGGAAACGTCAAAGGAAGGGGAGAGGTTCCCAACTTTTAGATCCTCTCTTTTGTCAGGACATCATTACCTACCTCCCCCAGCCCCTGCTGCAGTATTATGGCAAAGACTAGGAACGCTGCAGTGGTAACACGCTTTCTGTTCTCCGGCACCGAATGCTCCATTTTCCCACCTTCCCCAGAACAAACTGGCTCACGGAAGAGTTGCTTCACCGAGGCGTGAGCTGTTTCTTCTGCCCCAGGGCTGCACCCTCAACCTCCTCAGCTCTCCCAGGCCCCACCCGGCTACTGCATGTCATCTTCCCACAGCCACCACCTAACCCACAGAGTGAATGGTTGTTAAAGCGATGCCACTGCCTCAGGATTTCCCAGGTCAGCCAGCAGGTGTCAAGGAGAGGAAAATCCACGCTCAAGGAAGCGGGGTCTTTCCCAGGTTTAATCTCCAAACCGAGAAGACGGAACCATCATCCAAGCATGGCGGCCGCTGCGGTTGCTGCATGAGGGATTGCAGAAAATCCTCCGGGCTTCTCCTGCCTCTTAGTTCTGACACAGATAAATGACATACCACATTACAGCATTTCTGAAATCCTGGAACAGGCACCACCAGAAACAGAGAGCGTTATCTAGAGAAAAAAACCGCTTCGCGCCCTATGCACAGTTGCAAGTAACAGGTGAGGGCAGAACAAACTGCCAGAGGCCAAGATAAAGCCACCAAAACCAACGTGTCCATTAGTTACATACACCCACGCTGACCCACAGATCAGACGTACAAAGCTACAAAGTGAAGGCCATCCACACCTTTCAGTCCTCAATTCTCAAAACTTTGTGCAAATTATTTTAAAGCGGGCTAGCGCCACTGCACACACAAGGTAACGGAGCAACAGAGGACTCGATTCACACCTCCCGTTCACCAGGGGAAGCTTTGTTCTCCGGGATGAACTGAACATGAAACAGTAATGATTGAAAATAAGAAAACATCACGCTGAAATAAATGGCCGCAGAGAGTTAGGACAAACAAGAATTAAGCTCAGAACACCGGCTTGTAATTTGCATACATAGGTAAGACAGTGGTATGATTATAGGTTTCCTGGGCCTGTAAAATGGGCTTGTGATATTATCTTTTTTTTAAGGGTGTGACAAGAAGCTTCTATTTAATGAAGTTTGTGAATCAAAACAGCTTTAAAATTAATGAGTAGGATCAGGCCTGTGGGAACTCCACCAGCTGAGGCAGTGCTTGGATGGGAAAGAAAGAAATCTCTTTACCTGGCCATCGGCATCAATATAGAAAAGATATTTAGACTGAGTAGGAACGGTGTGGCAGGAGGAAGGGGAATAAAGGAACAGAGTCACAGGAGCACAGAATTGATGCTGAAAGGGATCTCTGGAGATCATCCAGCACACCTGGGTGAGCTACAGCAGGCTGTGGAGGGCTGTGTCCCACTGGGTTTCAAGTATTTCCACAGATGGAGACTCCATTTCCCCTCTGGGGAGCCTGTTCCAATGTTTGACCACCCTCGCAGTAAAAAAGCGTTTTCTTATGTCGATGGAGTATCATGTGTTCCCGTTAGTGCCCATTGCCTCTCGTCCTGTCGCTGGGCACCACTGAGAGGAGTTTGGCTCCTTCTTCCTGTTCACGTCTTGTACTGTGGAACGCAGAACTGAGCAGTCCCGGTCAATGCAGGACATGGGGGCTCATCTCCAGCTGCACATCGCAAACCTGTCGAAGTCACCAACTGCCAGTGCCTACCTGAAGGAGTACTGTATCCAGCCACGTCTTGCAGATCAGCAAGGAAGAAATGTGAGTTACTTGTGTTTTAATGGCTAGCTACAGCACCTTGGTTCCCACATCAGTAGAAGTAACCAAGACGTCCTTGTCCCCAGGAAAGTGCAGGATAAAATCCAGGGAATTTAGGGAATGCACACTAAGTGCATTGTTTACAAAGAAGAGATTTGGATTCCAACTTTGTATCATCATAAAATGACTATTTAAAGAATCATTCATGCACTTGTGTTTACATTAAAATATTGGCTTTTTTTCTTTTTTTTAACTAAAAACATTCTCACAGCAGAGCTCTGAATCATTTCAACTTCCATAAACTTTTACAAGCTGTCCTTGTATCACAGAGAATCTGGAGAAGAAACATCTTCCTAGCTACAGAGGTCTGCTTCCATTTTCTTGTGCAGCCACTTTTCAAAAAAAGATGACAAAAACATTTTAATTGTCTTTTTCCCCCCTCTTTCTAAACTTCAAACCGCTGTAGATTTGACTGAACTATTCCAAATGATAACCTCTTCGGTCAGCAACTAGGAATAGGGATTTTGCAGTCCAGTGAAGACCACTTTGAAATCAGGAAATGGAACTTACTCTGCAGTCGTGACAATGGCTGACACTATAAATCTCAGTTATCCACCAGCAAATCACGTTGTATTGCAGACCACGCTGACTATTGACTAAACTGCACAAAGCAGTTTGGCACCAGCTCAGGACCTTGATGAAACTCAATGAAACCCGCAGGATTTCTAGCTATGCTTTTGCCACAACTCCCAAATTTTCTGTGCTGAAGAGTAACATGCAAAACACTCAAATGGCTCTGGGCAGAAAGCAGCAGCTATAAATGTCTCAAGGAAATGACATTCTGGAACCCAGAGCAGCGGTCAGTGACACGCACACGTTCCTGTGGCCGTGTGGTGATGATCCCGAGGTCAGATGACTCAGCCCAATCTAATGCATCCTTCCGGGCTCGTCTGTCAGGTGCGATACCCCAGATCCCCATTAACTGAGACAAAGGAGACTTAACTGTATTTGGGTAGTCTAAACAAGATTTCCGCTCCACTTGACCCAGAAACAGCAAGTAATGTGCAACAGAACACAAAACAGTGAGACTGCCTTCTAAAGCACAAGCATAAACCTCATCTAGGGCCTACCTGGTTTCAGTGTAGGAAGTCACATTGCTTATACTTAGACCTTAAGGGTTAGGTTTTGTGTTCTACACTCAACACACTTCTTTAGCCAGTACCCAGGCCTGGAAAGAAAGAGCTGACAAATGTACCTCAGCAACCTTTACGACCTGGAGTTTCTGTGGACCTCTTCAATCATGCATTGGCACAGACACTAAAGCCAGCTTTTGGACCCAAACTGCCAGCATTACCCCTGAAAAACCCCAAACAGAATTAAATAACTTACCTTTCAAAGGCACATCGAATGACAATCAAGATTAAAGCAAAAGGGATACTGAGCAGGAGATCACGAGGCTGAGGGTAATGGACATCTTCAGACTCTTGCATGTCCTCCCAGGTGATTCCTGGGGGCAGCCAGAACTCGTGCTGCCACAGCCACTCATTCAGAGAGCGTGCCATCCTGGAAGGAAGAGAGACCAGAATAAAGCGGGGACAGCCTTGCGCACACGGCAAACCTGTCAGCACAAGCCAGGGCAGCAGAGGAAGGATTACACCCTCGCTGAGGTTGCATCTGGCCGTGAAAGCAGGAGAGGTGTGGAACCCATCGGTGCCCAAGGAACTGATAACCCGCTCGCAGATTTTTATCAGGTGCTCAGTGGCTGCCGACTCCCGGCACAATCAAAAAAACTGGCAAAAACGGAGATAAGTGCCTCAGAATTCAACAGAACATTGGTGCCACTCTCAGCAAGACGTTATCGGAAAGTTTTAAGTTTAATCCCGCAGCTTCTCAGATTCATAGGATCCTCTCTACAGAACTGACAGCTTGGTATCATGAGGATGTGGCAAGTCTGCTCCAGGACTGCCTGCCAGCTGTCCTTTTATATGTACATATGCTTAGTTTTTAGTCTTTGATCTATTGTATTTATTTGTTTCTATTTACACATTGCAATTCCACTGTGCGCATGTGTGCATATGGATGCACTATAATTTATATTATCCTGAGACTTCACCTAAAAAAAAGAAAAAAAAGGAAAAAAAAACCCCTTATCTTCTGCTTTAAATGATTAAGGAAAGTACTTCCAGGTAAGAATTTTTGTGCTAAGTGGTAAACTGGATTCTTAGTGTAATTTTAAAGACCATGCCTGAAGGTGGGATTTACATATATGATCAGAGAATTTAGCAGCATAAAAGACAGCTGAATGCGTGTAAACATGGAAATACTGTTGCTCGATAATTCTACCTCATACACAAATATGACGTGGGCTGCCCTCCAATACAGGCTGCTCGTTCCGGCTGGTAACAACAAATGCCCCAAACTTACGCTTTGAACAGAAGTCAAAGAGACTCTGCACAGTCACGGAAGGAGGAAAGGGGAAGTGTGGGAATGAGATGCCCGTCGAGATCATCTCAACAGCACGCAGGAAATGCCACCTTACAGAACCAGGGCAAAAAGCATATAATTTAAGTGTCTGACCCGAGTATCATAAAGCATTTCGTCCAGGGAAGGCCCAAACCCTCCCCCATTTTCTGCAAGGACAACTGCCTAACAAATCAAAAATGAATCATACGTTTGATTTTGAAGGTATCTTTAACTCAGAAGTAGTTTCTTTGTTAGTTAAACTGAAGATCAGCCTTATTCCAGAATTTTGCAGGGTCTGAGGGTTATCGTCTGAATCACAACGTCTTTTCTTGACTTGGACTTTATTAATTATCAGTCTCTTGATCTGACTACAACAGGGAAGAACAGCACCCTATTTCTTCAAATGTGACTCTCATTTCTCCTGCAGCATGCACAGCCAATGCAGTATGATGACAAAGCTGATTACAAATGTAGGTGTAATTGACACCAAGTGGATGCAAACTTTGTCATCATTTATGATATACATATATCTCATTAAAATATATCTATACTATATAGATATATACTACTATATATCTTACTAAAAATGCATTCTCTCCTCCTCCCTGCGTTCCCTGATTTCAGCTTCTGATACCAAAACCCACAACACAAAAACACCTCCTAAAAATCAAGAGCCCGGTATACTGCAGAACTGCAAACGAAAGAAGTGCCAGTAAGGCTAACATCTGACTTCACTAGCACCAAAAAGAACATCCAGGTCTTTTACCAGCTTCCCATCTGCCAACAATCACAGTATTTTCTTTCTGCTGCAGCTTCTGGGACTCTGGAAACTGCAGTTTTGCTCCCACTTCCAGGCTGTTCTCCATTCCTTCTGCTAACTCTCCTTCCAGTGCAATGTCTGGACAAAAATAATTGGCACATAAAATGAAGATAAACAGGGTTTATAGACTCTTCAAATTCTGTTTTAAGAGCTTGACAACCAAGATGCAACAATTTTTAAATTGCCTGCCAAATCTCGAGTCTCGACAACTCTCTGGGGCCTAGAGTATAACCTAACTTCCCCCATCAAGGCTGTTTTAAGGTGGGAACGTCTGCTACCCCCTCTCTGTCCGCTTCTCCTCTGGCAGGGCTGGAGGATCCTTCAGTGCTAGCTCCCTTTCCATCTTGCCTTTGGTGATTCAGCAAAGGCACCTGAAGCCAGGACCAGGGAAGAGCGGTGACAGGGCCCATTGTGCATTAAAAAGACAGAAGCTAGCAGAAGTAGCAGAAGCAGCAGAAGCACACACACATACATGCTAGAGGAAGCTCTTCAGACTGCTCAATAAACACGCTATTAACCAGTATAGCTCCTTTTGAGAGACACACATAAGTCCATGGGACAGATTGGCTACTGTGCTGAACCTCAGAGCCCCAGTGAACAATGCTTCCACAGAATCACAGAATTTTGGGGTTGGCAGGGACCTCTGGAGATCATCTCCTCCAACCCCCGGCCACAGCAGGGTCACCCACAGCAGGGGGCACAGGAACGCGTCCAGGCAGGGTTGGAATGTCTCCAGAGACGGAGACTCCCCCACCTCTCTGGGCAGCCTGTGCCAGGGCTCTGCCACCCTCACAGCAAAGAAGTTCCTCCTCCTGTTGAGATGGAACTTCCCATGGTCAAGTTTGTGCCTGTTCCCCCTTGTCCTGTCGCTGGGCACCACTGAGAAGAGCCTGGCCCCATCCTCCTGACACCCCCCTTTCAGGATTTATAAGCGTTGATAAGATCCCCCCTCAGTCGTCTTGTTTCCAGCCTGAAGAGACCCAAATCCCTCAGCCTTTCTCCATCAGAGCGGTGTTCCAGTCCCCTCAGCATCTCGGCAGCCCTTTGCTGTCCCCTCTCCAGCAGTTCCCTGTCCTTCTGGAACTGGGGAGCCCAGAACTGGACCCAGCGCTCCAGCTGTGGCCTCCCCAGGGCAGAGCAGAGGGGGAGGATGACCTCCCTCCACCTGCTGGCCACGCTCTTCTTGATGCCCCCCAGGATGCCACTGGCCTTTTCAGGAGGTCCCTGAGTCTCCTGTAGACCATGTGAACACAGGTTTCTGCACAAAACTCTAGTTATAGAGCAGAAAGTGTCTACGTAGAAGCAAACTGTGTGAGTATGGGCTTAGCCTACAATGAATTCAACACACTGTCACTATGAAGCATGGTGACAGTGTTCCGAAACATCTCGTGCGCTTCAGACAGGTACTGGACACCAGCTTAGAAAAGTCAGATAACCTAAGCGAGGTGTCTGAACTACAAAGAGCTTTAAAAGGCATGAAAGACACCAACCTCAAAAGCGTTGGTAAACTTTCTTAGCTGATAAAAATCTCAGCTCTTGTCAGGAAAAGCATTAGGACATCAGGAATACCTAAGAAAACTACAGAGAGAAATTACACCTCCTCCCTGCCCCAGCTCTTCAGAAAACATTTCTTCAGTACTGCAGGGTTATCCCACAGCGCAGAGACAGCAGACACACTAGGGAAAGCTGCCATAATAGCTTGCTTTGCAATTACACAACCAAGGATGCTCCCTCCAGAACTCTTATGTATCTGGCAGCAACTCAAAATGATGCAACACACGCTTATTGACAGCAGCTGAACTCTCCTGAGGGCTCTCTGTGGGGATTATATACAATAAGTCTTCCAATTTGCTTTGGGGGAATACTCTTAGATTCAAAGTGCTAAGGAAGTAGACGGCCATTATCTAATCTACTCCCATGCGCAAACTATATATAGTACAGGATCACTTTCCTGGGAGATTTCTGTATCTCTGCGGCTATCTTTACACATCGCAAAAACACAGAAAAGGGTACAGTATGAAGCAACATATTTATCTTTTGCAATTTACACTGGCCAAGTTCCCAAGTCGAAGCAGCTGGAAAGCTAAAATGCCATTTGAGCACCCACAGAAAAGCATTAAGTGGGTCCATTTCTTTCTTAAAAGTTCTTTATGCCGCATAGAGCATCCTGCGTTATTAGTTGTAGTTTTGTAATAACACACAGGATGAAGCCCTCCAGCTCTGAACACAAGTGAGACAGCCTTTCACATAAAGAAGAGTTCAGCAAGAACAATGGAAAAAACCAACACTACAAAACACTGATGCTAAACAGATCAGCATTAGGATTTCACAAACTGTGAGCAAAATAGTAAACGTTGGAAGAATAGCAATAAGTTTGCCCACAGAAAATACATGTAAGGATGAAATCAAGAATAAAGAAGTATCACAGCTATGCCACGGGGACAAGGAGGACGAGGCTTTGGCACTTACCAAGCCTATACTGTGACAAGATCAGGCACTCAATATACAACCCAACAAAGCTCCTTTAAGTTGACACAGCCAGAAGGTCTCGAAGCAACTGGACTCTGTGCAGCCCCGCAGCCCTGTCCACTGTATTTGCTTTGTTAAGTCTTGCCTTTCCTGATTCTTTTTTTTTTTTTTTTTTTTTTAACCTTGGTGGTTTTATCTGAATGCTTAGAGTTACAAAGGTCTCTGCTGTCGGGCCGCGCTGAGCTGCTCCAAAGAAAACCGAAATTGCTGTGCTGGCGGGCAGGAACGCAGGTGCGGTATCTGCAGGCTGCAGCAGAGAGCAGCAGTGCGGGGTCCCGCAACCCCCAAGCCGGAGAGCAGGAACGCTACTATACCAAAATCCCTTAGGGACATATTTATATACAGTTTCACTTTCGAAGCAGAACTGTTTGCGAAGCAGCACAGCATCTAGCTAGAAAGGTTAAGCCTTGTCTCACAGGTTAAAACGGCCACGCAGGTTTACCCAGGAAACTTAACTGTCGCTTAACATTTTCAAAGAGTTATTCTGCTGCTTCGCTTGCAGAATCTATTCCCAAGCTAAACACTATATACAGGTACATGAATACTCATGTAAATTTACATGTTGTAGATAGGAGATAAGGGTGGAGGAGAAACAGAGAGAGAGAGAGAAGAGACTTACGAGTCTTTGCAAAGAACCAGGTAATTACCCTCTCACTCCGACGAGGGCCGAGGGGAGGCACCTGCCCTGCAGTTCACAGCTGCCGCGTCACGCCAGACACCACTGCATTAGCCACTGCCCACTGCCTGTACTGGTAAGCTAATGTAAAGGCCCATAATAAAAGATGACACTGGGGTTCTCAATTTGCTTTTAAAACAAGAATGCTTTTCTTCTTGTGTTTCTTGGTATATTTTTCTTTAAAAACAAGCTTACACTGGAGGTTTTAGTTTGGACTAAGCAATATTCCTTTCCACAAGCCTCCTCCCCCGCCCCACTCTTAGCACAGCAGACCCTGGTAAGGTTGATGTGATGGTAATTTTCCTCTTTGCTGTAGGAATTCTGACCCCAACGGCACAGAACTTCCAACTTCTTTCCAAATTCCAACACACAATTCACTAAATTGCTTCCTCCTCCCCCTCTCTACCTCAGGAAGCTTTCAGGAATTAATTTCAGGGACAACCAAGGCTTCACTGGGCCACTTCCAGCTTTTTGCTACAACAGGCAACAATAATCCCTTCAATAAGGGTACCACGTTGTAGCAGAGGCCTCAATGTTTTTGCACCATACTAGGAAGCTGTTCCTAGACCCTCTGGTGGGTACAAAATAACCACAATAAAGAATTTTAATGCTATTTGGTTTTGCATTAACACTGGCTTTCACCACAAACAAGTTGTTCTTACTGTTTATAGAACAATACTTTTCTCTCATAGTTCATTGTCTAGGCTAAGCAAGTCCACTGCTTCTAACCCTCTCTCTATTGTATATAGCTTATACAATTAGCTATAGCCAGAGAAAAGGAAAACCTTTCTTTGCACATTCCTCTCTTTCTGACTAGATCCTGTTTCTGAACAAGATTTCCGAGAGGAGCGTCTAGCATTAATTAACATCTGCATTTTTTAATACAAATTTCTGCTGTTCGTCCCCCAGAGACGCAACTCTGCACCCTCTCATCATTCCTCTTGCTGCGGCTACGAAAGCCTTCCAGTTCTTGACGGCCCCAGGGACGGTCCACTGTCTGCAGCTGGATTATCCAGGTTCGTGGGTGGACAATTCCACAGGCACAAACATCCCTGAAGTGGCTCTGGGCCAAGTGGCAAGGTCTGCCAAGTCTTATTAGCCTAAGTGCAGCATCACGCTAACGACATCGCTGCCAGCAGCAGCGCAGGTATTCCTGCGGAGGACTTCCTGGCACAGCCAGTTTTCCCAGGACTTAATTAACCACCAGCAGCACAGTACTGCCACAGGGGGAACTGTGAGTTAATGTGGAAGCACACTACCATAAGGACACAGTCACACTGCTTCCCCATTCAAGTTGCTTTATTTTTTCCATGTGGCTAAGGCTGAAATAACTAAAACCAAAAAAAAAGTCTCTTAAATCTTGATATGCAACAAAACGGAGAGGCTTGTCCTGTCTTTCTGAGAAGCAGCTGGGGTCAAGAAACAGAGCACTCTGCATATTTATAAAAGTTCCCTGTTATTTCAAGTTGTAATCTAGCCCTACCGTGATCCATACTTTCTCAAGTTGGGTTACCACTGCATATTATGCGTTTGAACCTTTAACTAATTTTGCTAAGAAATCAATTATTCAGGAATCCCATGGGTAAATTCTCTCCCGAGGGCTCTTCTAGGCAGTTTTTTACCTGTTTGGTACTTGCCATAATCCTGATGTCTTCGACTTTAATTAAAACTACCTGTTACAGGTAGACAAGAGAAGTTACACGTTCAGACAGGAAGTCTACTGCATTTCTCTTACACAGAAATAAATAATTTTAACAAAGAAAGCTCAGATTAATGTGATATAGGTTATTTTTTGAACACCCATATTATATTTAACCTCTTAATGTCAGTCTCCAGGGTGGTTTTTTTCCATACTTTTTTTTCTAACATATATCAAGTATCGTTACTAAAGATTTGGTAAAATTTATAGATAAAAAAATGAACTTTGCTCCAAAATTCTTAATTACATGTCCCATTATTTTCAGCATGCTGAGACGGATATTAGCTAGTTCCAGTCTCCTGTCTGAAGGGAATACATTAACCTTTTCAAATTTCACTTCAGCTTTGATATCTTCATTTCCATTTCCTCATCCCTATTAGCTATCCCGGCATCAGACCTGCTTTCTGATATTACTTTATCTATAAAAACATTTCCTTTGCCTGAGATCTCTCTCTCTCCCTATCCCTCTGTTGTTTCTTCACAATTTTAAGGCTTTTCTTATCATCGAGCAAATTTAACCGTGGATGGACAGTGCCCAAGGGACTCAGATGAAATTTAAGAATTAAGAAAAATGCCTATGAATGTACTCCCATGGCAAAAAAAAAATTAAAAAAAAAAAAAAAAAAATCAAAATCTTTCCTTATAGTTCCAGTCCATGAACAACCTATTCATCTTCGCCCTCTTAGCCTGCCTTCTCCTCACTCCGTCAAAGTAACTTTCCTACAAATCCCACCACCCTCTACACCTCCACTTCTTTGAACTTCTTTTGGAGATTAGTATAAGCCTGCTTGCTCTGGCCATAACTGATGCAGAATCTCCCATCACACGGAGGGGTTCTAGTATGAATCTTGGGTACGAAAATCTCTTTTTACCTCCAGCTAATTCTGCTTTATTGCTCCTCTGTTCCCCAGATTTCTCATCTCTCTTGTGATTCTGAATGTCCTTCTTTTTTCCCTAAAACCACAACTTCTGGCAGCATCTCCCCTTTGTTTTTGCATGAAATAAGACTGTTTTTCAACTCTGACTAGTAGTGAAAGAAACAAAACCACAATCTCCTTCCCTTTGTAATCATCAACACTATGTTCTCCAGGCTCTCTCTCCTCATTCAGACTTTGTTCTCCACATCTTTGGAAGCTGGCTGAAAATTTCAAATTATTTGTTTCTCCACCAATGACCAGTTATCCTCAACTTCCCCACTTTCAGATGTTCTCTTCACTTAGATCTACCAGCTGAAATTTCCTATTGAACTATTTCACGTCTGCCGCCCACCCAAGAATAAATTAATTTTGCAATTCTTCAACTTTTCCAAGGAGCTTTTCACTGTTTGTTTACTTCCACTACTAGTCCAACAGAAGCTTGATTCTTTAATCCTAACTTTAAAAGCAGAAAGGCAAAACTTGCCTCCACTACCTCCTGACAAAAATTCCCCAATCTCTTTTCAGCCCACCAAGAGAGCTGGGTTGCTCTGCCTTGGTTCCTAGACTTTCCAGCTTTCCACCAAGATTAACCCTGTATTGTGTTTTGGTGCAGGCTGGTCATGTGTTGCTCCCTTGAAAGGCGACGGTTTTCATATACACACTCTTTTGGGAGACCTCCATCCCAGAAAAAGCATAAAACGCCCAAAGATTGGAAGCTGCAAATAAAAGTCCATCCACCAAGCAAACAAACTTGCTTACCTAGATCTCCAGTGAACATCACCCGTAATTATTTACTAAGTTTCATACCTTGTGCTCCGGTTGCCAGCTCCTTTGTTGCCCGACTGCTCTGACTGCCAGTGTTTGGCTCCCGAGCAGGCTGCCAGCTCTGACTGCCAGCAGGGGTTTCAGGCTGATGTTACTCATCCACATCAGAATGCAAATCAGACAGCTCTTCTCACTCCATCATCCCTCATTGAGGAGGATGAATACAACTCCTTGGGTTTGCTCAGTAAAAAACAAGTACTGGTTTAACCATTTAAAAACAAGGCCAGAAAAGGCACCGAGCACCTCTGGCTTCACCGTGCCTTTGGTCAGGAGGTACTCAGAGCAGTGGGCCCAACTTTTTCTTAGCCTTCCTCTTGCTGCCAATGTACTTAAGGAAGCCCTTCTGGTTGCCCTTCACCTCCCTCACTCCAGCTGAGCTTTGGCTTTCCTATCTCCATTCTTGTACGCTCAGGCAACACTTCTACGTTCCTTCTGGCTATCCATCCCCAGTTCCACCTTCTTGATACTTCCCTTGTGCGTTTGAGCTCAATCAACAGTTACACGTTCATCCCTGCTGGCCTCCTACCATTTCTGTTTGCCTTCTTGCACATCCACTTGTGCTTGGAGGAGGCTGTCCTGGAAAATCAACCAGCTGTATGAGCCCCTTTGTCTGCCAAGACAGTCTCCCATGAGATCCAGCCAAGCAGATCCCTGAACACGCCAAAACCTGCCCTCCTGAAATTTAAGAAAAACCCAAGAACTTACATGTATATTTTGAAATACTATGTCTGTTTCTGCCATATTCCTCCTTCAGGAACCTGGAGATGCTTCCCTATGAAGGCTGAAGGAACCTGGGTTGAACTGCTGCACCTATTTTCAAACTAGTCTCAAAAATAAAAAGTGCTGTGCTAAGTTACCAGTGTAAAAAGCAGCAGAGACAAAAGCTGAAGACCTTTGCAGGCTCTGTCTGGCACCTACCCCATGGCTGTATTACTAAATGTAGTAACATTCCTTTATTACTCCCAGGTAACACAAACCCCGTTGTCCTGACTCTTGGGAACAATCAGTATTCTGCTACTGAACACTAACTCTGCAAACAAAAAAAAAAAAATCAACAAAAAACCACTGGAGACGACATGCTGATTGTTTTGGTAAGGCACAAGAACAGCATGTTCTACCATCACTGTATAAAAAAATACAGACCATACTACATCTTCGTAAGAACATCAGACACGACTAGTGTCCAAGTAAGGCGACCGAGGCATCCAAAGGACCAGCTAGAACATCTCCACAAAATACACAGACACATATTCCTAGATCCACGTGTGTTTCTTGAGAGAGTACAAATGTTAAAATGCACTAAGGAGGCACCTAAAAAATCCAAACGAGCTACTCAGCCATTACTTTGGATTTTTTCCTTCATTCTTTCTTCTAATGCCTGCTATTTCCTCCAGTCTTGCTGTAGAAATAGCAATCAGTGGCTGACATCACTTGATAGAACTGAGGAAGAAAATCAAATTAGTGGCCTCAGGCCACAGTGAGCTAAGGATTCAGGCTGGAAGTTCACAACAAGAAATCGAGGGAGCTTACTTCCACCTGAACTGCTCATCTTTCCTTCCTCTGAACTCACCAGTACCAAACAAAGCAAGAGTCAGGCAGTCCTAGTGAGACCTCCTCCTCCACACCGAGTTCAGAGACAGAAAAAACTGCTAAAAAGCCCCTCTAAGCAGAAACTTTTCAATTGATTATCACTATCCTTGTTACTCAACAATCATGTATTAGGCCTCAAAAAGTTTATTTCTAACTTAGAAACTGGGAAAAATAAAAGGCAGGTAGTAGATTCAAGGTTCCAAGCCATACTCAAATCACATTAACATACCACACAGCTCTCAATAAAGCCTCTTTCGTGTAAGCTCACGGTACAGTGCAATGCTTGTCTAATGAACTACCTCATTCTTCAGCCCTTTCAAAGCATAAACATTCCTAAATAGTTGTACAGTTCTGGTCTGATGGCCCTCTCCTAATCTGTCCTCTAAGAATCACCCTTGGCAAGCTTTTCTAGGACCTTCCAGGACAGCTCTTCCCCTTCTGCCCTGCCACCTCCGGCATTGCGCTTAGTTCTGCAGTTTGTGGCAGCCCTCAGCTCTTCATCCCTATTCTCATCTGGAGTTCCTACTTTCCTGAAGTCCAAAGCTTCACCATTGCCCCTTATTTGTACAGTCAGCCCCTACAGTGTGTCAAGTTACCCTTTTGTGTCTCCCATAAATGGGATATTTCCCCAGAGACGTGTTTTCTAATTCATCACACCAGCAACTGAGAGCGTTCAGCTAAGTGGAGCACTGAACTCCTGAACTGCTAATCTCAGGTCAAAATGAGAGAATCGGTTGTGATAAATAAGGAAGACAAAGGGACAGATGTGCGTGATTTCTCTGCCACAAACCCAGCAAAGATAAAACATCGAAGTGGAACTGGAACATCTTGAATGCCAACGCAGACTAGAAAGGTGGTTATCTATCAGTTGGGATGAATTTGTTTGCATGAAGTTGAGGGAGGCATCCTATATTACAACCTAGTACACCTACAAGACGCAAGGCATGACTTCTCATGTGATCCTCGTTCTCCTCCTTTGTGCAGGAGACACACAGGCTTTAATTACTTCGTATGAGCCGGCTTTGAATTTCAATATCAACGGTTCCATCAGTTTCCCAGGTGTTTGTTCCCACAAACTCCCTAGGCTGTTCCAAAGCTTAAAAAATATATATATATAACTTTAATTAGGCTAAAATTAAGATTTTTTTAAACCGTACTCTTATACCTCTGAAACTAGTGGTTTCATTATTTTTCATTTCAAAACACAGAAATTAAAACCTTATCTGAGAATAACATCTGCATTCCCAACATTACCGCAAAAGCAAAACATATTAAAAACATTAAGAATGAAACAACAGTAACCGACAGAAAAATT
Source organism: Fratercula arctica (assembly GCA_947846985.1). NCBI lineage: Eukaryota > Metazoa > Chordata > Aves > Charadriiformes > Alcidae > Fratercula > Fratercula arctica. The sequence continues at coordinate 2,805,725 of CANTUZ010000022.1, read as the reverse complement.
TCCCTTTCTCCGAGAGTAAAAGAATAGTGACTCACTTTTCACAATCATTACTGCTGAATGAGTAACGCAATCTATCATATGATGATGGTTATTTAAAAAAAAATTGGAATATTAATAATTCGTGATTATCACAGATAACTTAAAAGCCCTGTAATAGGGACAGCTTATAAAGCAGAATGTAAAACTCAAGTTCTCGCGGCACGCACTGTCCTTCCCTGTTCTTTGCTGGAATAGTATCTAACATCAAAAGAACCTGTCTCCAACTGAGTGTTACCTATTACACAAACAAATCATTATGGGACCGTATATTATTTGTCATGATACTGAAGGCTGGAACCACACTGTCTTTATTTATCCAGCAATTTTGGCGTTACGGGCTGGTTTCTGGATTTGACCTGCAACAGGGCCATTGTAATGAGCGATCTTTTCCATGCAGACAGAGTGCTCATTTCAGACCGCTTAGCGCAGGTGATCGTCTTGGTCTTCTCCTTCCTAACGCGGCCACTCCTCACGCTGCAGGTTCGGCCTCCTGCTCTGCTAACGAGGAGCCCCCGCGTTATGCTGCCGGCGACAGATAACTCAAGCACCGAATTTATTCCACGCTGGGCCAATCTCTCTGGAATAACAGATATTAATTTATCTTCAGAGCAGCCAGTTGCTCTGCCTTGCCCGGGGACAATCAGGCCTACGCCGGCTGCAGCGGGGGCTACGCCAGCCGCGAGCACGGCCAGAGTGACGGCCGCAGCCACTCGGATCCCCCTGCGCGAAGTCAACACCTCTGGCTCTCGCAGCACAGCCCTGATTCATAGCAGCTGAGCTCAGGGTTTATTTTTAAAACACAGATACTAAGGGTCACTTTCTCCTTGCTTCAGTTCGCCGCAAACAACTTTACAAGAAAAAATCACAGAGAAATCATTATTTCGGGAATTCTGCCTTCCTGCTTGATTTCTAAACAGAAAAATTCCTCTGATCTTTTCTCTGAAGACATTAAACACAAACTCTGACATAACACCTTTCAAATCCTCCAGAAGGGCCCTATCTTTCACATACGTGCGAAGAAAAACATGTGAACAATAAGGAAGCAGTTGCCCAAAAAGCTCTGATAGTACTTCAGGGGTAAAAATAATAGTGCTTATTACAAACAAAATAACCTGAACACAGCCTGTAGTTTACCTCTTTCAAGATTTTTTTTTGCTTTGCCTTATCTATTTTGATTCAAAGCCCTGGCACCTGTTGGGTTACAAGGCGTACGTCACACCAGTGTCTGTGGCCAGCTGTGCAACAACCTCCCAAAGCAAAATATTTGAAGGATTTCTTGCCTTTTGGAACTGACTTCTAAAACAAAGAAACTTTTGTTATCAAAACCAATTTCGGTAAAAGCTGAATCAGTCTTGAGGTTAATGGAATTACTGCAGTTGGTCCTCTTTGAGCATATTTCCTATTTTTTCACATGAAAGCCACTCCTGAATTAATTAAAACCAGAGCATATTGAAAGGAGTGAGGAACATGCACTGGATTCTTGGCGTTGCTGTGTAATTATGGACAAACATGCTGAGGTGTACTCCTCAGTAAACATGAATACACCACAAAAATTACCCCCAGCAGAACAAACAGCCTGCAGTGGATTTTCAAAACTGGGGAAATGACGACATTTGATTTCTCTTTACTTAGGAAGAACCTGTCATAGAATGCCACTGGAATTAAACATTAAAACTTCAATACAGATATACTAAAGGTTAATACATGGCATACGATAGAGACCCACAATAAAATGAAAGTCTATATTTGAAACAGGAGGGTGGTCAAGGACATGGAACAAGGTTGCCCAGGGAGGGGGTGGAGGCCCCATCCCTGGAGACATCCAAGGCCAGGCTGGATGAGGCTCTGAGCAACCTGATCCAGTTAAAGCTGTCCCTGCTCACTGCAGGGGGTGGGACTGGATGGGCTTTAGAGGTCCCTTCCGACCCAACACATTCTATGATTCTATGACTTGCAATGTATTTCAGTGATCTGTGGAAAACAGCCTGCAGCCAGAGGGTCAGTGTGCGAGACCAGGACAACCACTGAGTCGCATCACGCGTGCAGAGCAGGACCGGGGAGAGTAGCTCCGTCTCATTCCTTTGACAGCAAGGATGCAACTGGTGGCGAGCACCGCTCTGCACGCCCCAGGCCTTTATGGCAGCCGTGCACCAGCCATGAGTCTGGGCTGGGTAACGGCTCCTGGGACTGATCTCCCCGACACGACGAAGTAAGAACCTGTGTGTGCTGGGACTTCGTACCCTGCTGGGCAAGGCTGCGGTGCCCCAGCTCTGGGCAGTTTCCTCTACACCTCTTATCAGATGTACTGCAGATCTAGAGACTCGGTTAGCTGGAGCTTTCACAACACAACCCGCAGTGTGCTGCGCTGCAATGAAAATGGTGGTGTATTTCTGAACCTGCGACATGTTCAATTAGTCTATTAATATTAGCTATAATTAGGATAATTAATTTTACTAGTAGGAAATGATTACACGATTTTGGCTTTCTAAACAGTAAGTTCTTGTATGAGATAAAGACTGCTGGCTTCCCCTTTCTCTTTATGTGAAAGCACGGGTTTTCTCGCATAGGGAAGAAATCCGGAACAGACATTAGAAATACAAGCCGGAGATCGTACACAGAGCACAATACGCAATCCTGACCCTGGAAATCCTATTACACTTCTGTTCTTATCAACAGGCTCTAAATTCACAGCTAAAGTAGAGTCAGCTCAAACTGTACTCCCCTCTTTAAACTGGATTTTAGCATGTACTTGTTATGTCATAGCAATGTTTGGATGCATCCAAAGAGCCCAAATTTTAAAAAAATGTGATTTTCCAGGTAGTGCTGTGAGATACAGACTCAATTTTCAGCATTTCAGAGAACAAGTCCACGTTAGTTACAGCCCTCAGCACAGAACATCAAGACAGACTATCTTTTTTTTACTTGTGGATGTTAGTCCTTTGAGATTCTATAATCTCATTTCTTGTAAGTTTGCTTTCACCTGAACAAAGCCGAAGACTGGAGCACAGGCAACCCCAGCGAGGGAAGAAACAGGCGTGTTTCCTTTAAGATTATATCAATGGGTGGAGAGATCCACTACAATCCCTAAAATGAAACCGCTGCTCTTTCCAGCGTGAAAAGATTTCCCCGCTGAGACAGGCTCCTTATAACTTAGAGCCAGTGTAAACCAACACTGCCATCAAAGACTCCACTCCGGCCTCCACCCGTTCCTGACCAGCGCTCCCATTCACTGCCACTACCTCCCCGTACCCAGCACAAGAGTTTGCGAGGCTTCACAGAGAGCCAGGCTGAGAAAAAGATTTGGGTTAAAACTTAAACTTGTTTTCTTTTCACTCGGGGTTGATTTTACCCCACAGCAGTTCCTCAGTGCAATTCACTGCCTAGCTTCAAAATCATTTGTGCAGGCTCAATGCAAGGTACGAGAGAAAAGCAGCAGTGGCCTGGGGCAGGCAAAGGTGTTACTTGTCTCTCCAGAAATGCAGCTCAAGCTGATCAAACTGTAATGCTGCAGAAAACGCCTCCATTGAGCTCCAAGCGTCCAGCTGCTACACCATACCTGGAAATATCTGGATCCATGTCATCAAGTCCTTACTGGCCTCTGCAAAAGGAACCTGAAGGAAAAAAAAAAAAAAAAAAAACCAAACACAAAATTAAGCCTAAATAGATTCTATATGCAGCCCAAAGCAATTTGTGAGTGTGCGTACGCAACTGACTTGCAGGAACCCTCAGCATCACATCACATAGAACACTCTGTGCCCGTGTTTCTCCCATATTTCTCCTAAGGGTGACTAGCAAGCTTATAAAACTTTCCCCCTCTCATCTTAGACCTGAAAAAGTAGTACAGGATAACACTCCAGCTGCATTTCGCTCTCTTGCAGAGAAATTGGCTATGAATTAAGATCTGAAGATTCCCTGAGAGATCATTCGTTTAAAACAACAGCGTCCAAAGTCTTGACAAATCATCATAACCCAAACACGTGGCAGCCCAGCTGATCTGGAACAGAGGTTAGATCACTCGATCTGCTGCAAGCAGTGCTCACAAACCAAGCTCGTTTATACAGAGTTCTGTGTGCAGTGCTCTCCAGAAAGAGAAGTCCCCTGGTTGTAAACCTCCTTGGAAGAAAATGAGGCAAAGCTTATAAGTATGTTCGCAAGGGCATGTAGCGACAGGACAAGGGGCAATGGTTTAAACCAGAGCAGGGCAGGTTTAGATCAGACATTAGGAAGAAGTTCTTTACGCTGAGGGTGGTGAGACACTGGCCCAGGTTGCCCAGAGAGGGGGTGGAGGCCCCATCCCTGGAGACATCCAAGGCCAGGCTGGATGAGGCTCTGAGCAACCTGATCTAGTTAAAGCTGTCCCTGCTCACTGCAGGGGGGTTGGACTGGATGGGCTTTAGAGGTCCCTTCCAACCCCACGCATTCTGTGATTCTATGCCTAGATGGTTGTAGCCTCGCCACCTGCAGCTCTATTGACTCATTTACCATAATCACTATTCACAAATAGAAATAACTGGTTTGCAGTTTGATTTTTGTGTATCAAGCCCACATACGCTGCTTCCTAGAATCAGAGAATGCTGAAATGCAGGATCTACAGAGGCTTTCAGTTCCTTCCCTGGCCTGTGAAGTATCGTTCTCTGCTGTAAACATTTCAGAAAAGAAAAATTTGTCTAAATCTATGAACCCAAAAGCATTTTTTCCCCAAAAGGCTCTGCAGCGAAGAGTTTAGAATATTATAGAAGCTGGTGTTATAATACAGAATAAAAATTTAGAAAAACAGTATTAATTTTCTTGATACATATATCAAAGGACAGAAAGCAATCAGACTTTCCTGACACCTTTATGCTTCTTGAGCCCCCTTGGGCTCATGAATATGATCAATATTCATGATCAATAATCAAAGATCCTCATCAGATACCTTTCAGAAAAATTCTCAATTGCAGGAATGACTGATGTAGCTGGTTTTGTGTTTACTGGACACTGCTAGGTCTATACAAATTGTCTGTTGTTGTGATATTGATTCTTCAGAGCTCGTGCTCTCCTTCAGACCAGATACTATGTAATTTCTAGACTCAAAAGGGTATCAGAAAACCATAAGTAGGCTTCAAGATCACAACAAAAATACCTTCCATTAAGCTGCTGACCTCATGAAGAGAAGAAAAGGAACTCCCTCAAGTGGAGAAGTTTTAAAAAGAAGTCTTCTTTAACTCTATTTCTGCCAAAAAAGTGCATACTAGAAAACTGAATTTTTAAAGCCTGTAATGATGTCTGCACAAGCTCAGGGCTCCAGAGTTCAGAGAGGCTGGTGTCCCCAGGTAGACTTGGAAGGTGAGAACAGACAGATTAGACATCCTCAAGCCCCACCATTGATCTCTCTTTCTTGGTAGAGTAGGGTCTCCCCAGACACTAAGAAAATGGGAAAAGGGTACCAACTCAGAAGAGACGTTTTAATTTTGATTAGAGCTGAAATACAGCATTAGCTCCTCCAGCACAGCCTGCTTGAGTTGGCAGCAGGAATCTAATCTTTGCCACGTGCGAAGAGAAGCCAAGTCTCTCCGAATTACCTGTGTGATAAGACTGCAAAAATAAATCCAGTTTCTATGGATTTAGCTGGACTATAACAGAAGGACAATGTAACAACCATTTTTCATTGCATTTTTCATAAGCATATTTTCATGAGCATTTTTCACAAGCTTATTTTCAATAAGCATTTTTCATTCCTGCCTGCCTGGATTCAGCTTTCAAGATGAGATATCTCCACTCTCTGCTTTATCTCCTTAATATAACTCTAATGACATGGGAATTAGGTTAAGAAAATTAATACTTTATATGCGTTTCACCAGTTTCTAACAGCTAATAACCCAGCACAGGTAGTCCTTACTCAGCAGCATTGATTCTCGGTAAAAAGGACTTTTGGCTTACCATCAGATGCACTTTTCAATCTTGCCAGCATCTTTGCTGTGCTGAACACAAGCATCTCACAAAGTCCGTTGTCTTCCAACATACAACATTAGGTTAACAACATAAAAGCATTTAAAAAAAAAAACCAAAACAAAAAAAACCCAACCAAAAAACAACAAAAAAACAGAAATGGGGAAAAAGCTTCTCTGCATTTTTAAGTCTCCCGAATACCTTGATAAACCTTAGCTGGTAGATACCTCAATCACCGGCACAGTCTCACGTCTCACAGCCAGCTGTCTCTGTTGGCCAAAGGAGAGACGGGCTCCTTTGGAGGACAAACATCACCACGTTTGTCCTCTCAAACACACCTTCCGCCGGGCTTTTGCAAAACGTATCCCGTAAAACTTCACATGGCACTTGCAAAACTAGGAATTACCTTCAGATGCTGATAAAGGATGTCGGTAAATGAGCTGATGCTAATAAAGGACGTAGGTAAATAAGCAAGCATTTTCAGATCTGGCTAGCTAAAATTCACGTCTGACTTTATATTAAGCATCATTATCTACCCCAGAAACACTCACCTCATGTTCTGATACCTCACTTCAGTGTTTCTCAGCTGCCAGTGCTTCCTACAACCTACCATGCGATCTGGCTTTAAATAATTCCAGAAGTGGAATTTGCCATCAAGCATTTGGGTGGGGGTTTTTTTTTTGGCAACTTTAGCCTAAGATGATTTTGTGTGTGTGTGTGTGTGTCCTTACACTACTTGAATTTTGTCCATTACACAAAAAGAATCATGATTGCGAACACATTCTTTCAGCCAATTTTGACATCCTTTTCTCTGGGAACAGTTTTCATTGCCAGTTAGAAAACCTTCCCTCAATTTCACCATTTTTCACGCGAAGGGTTAAGCGTGAGGTACCGAAGGCCCGGTGAGAGCTCCCGACCCGAGGTCGGAATGGCTTCCCGGGCAGCACGGCCGCGGCCGGGCGCTCCTGGCCGCAGACGGCCCGGTGTCACCCCCCTCCTGGGCTGATTTCAGCCCCTCCGGCGCAGACACTCCCCCGGCAGCGCCGCGCCAAGGACCGGCCTTCTCCCCCGGGCTCTGGCGGCCCACCAGAGCCCGCCCGGCCCCTTCCCCACCCCGCCGGCTGCCCCGCGGCGGGCGGGAGTCCGCTCCTGGCAGCTCTCCCCTCAGAGCACGGCTCCGCTGGAGCGGGACCGCCATGAGGAGCCGGTCCCCGAAAGTCCCTTCCCGCCCCGGCTCCCGCAGCGCGGGACGCAGCCCGCGCCCCTCGGCAGCGCTCGCAGACCGGGCGGCCCCTGCCCCCGGCCCCGCCGCCCCCTCCCGTCTCGGGATCCACCGCCTCCCCGGCACCTCCCGGGCACTGCCCCGCTATCCCCGTCTGCGCCCCCGGACTCTCCCCCTGCCCTCCCGGCAGCGCCAGCCCCGCGGGCTCCCTCCCGCCCTTACCTCACCCGCCGCCTGCTGCCCACTCACCTCCGGCCTCCCCCGCCGCGGCGGCGCCGACCCGCTCTCCGCGGAGACCCGCGCCGCCTCCGGCCTCTGCGCGCCCCGGGCGGAGCGAGGAGGAGGCGGCGGCCGCGGGGCGCGGCGGGGCCGGCCGGGCGCTGCTCTGCTCCGCTCCCCCCCGGGGCCGGCCGGGCCGGGCCTCCCCTCGCCCAGTCCTGCCCGCCGCCTGCCCGTCCGGGCCTCCCGGCCTCAGGGCGGCCGCCGCGGCTGGGAGAGTCCCGAGCCGAGGGCCCCCCGGCGGGGTCTCCCTCAGGCGGGAGGGGCTGGATGGGCACCCAGAGCCAGGGGCCGTCAGCGGGGGCACCCAGGCGGGCTGGGGACCGGGCACGGAGGGGCCGTGCGGGGACAGGCGGGTGCGGGGGACCCTGGAGTGCTTCACCCAGTCTGAGCCTTGCCAGGGGCGATGCAGCCCACAGGGGGGCTCGGGTGTGTTGCCTCATTGAAGGAAAACTTGGCCTGTTCGCCTTCCCCCAGAGGGTTGGAACATCTCCAGGGCTGGAAGGGACAGCAACACCAGGACATGGAGGAGGTGACATACGAACACGGCCGCCCTAATACAGATGGAGTCCCAGCAGAAGTGACACCAAGGACCCCTTTTTCTTCTGTTATACGTCACTGCAAGGTGCCATTTGCACGCTGCCAGTTACGGCTGACAAAGGGAGAGTGAAATGCCAGTGAAGTTGCCTAAAGGTTACCTTGTCGGAACCTTTCAGGAGTACAAATAAAAAGAAAAGGGGAATCTTCATCAGGAGACCCTTGCTCCTGTTGCAGTCTGATAGGAAGACACAGCCTCCGCCCGTCCCGCAGGGCCCCGCCGAACCAGCTTCTGCTCCTCTTCTTGTCCTGCATACTCACCCCCCTTCTCTTTTGCCCGTAACCTCTTCTTTTACCTCCATTACTGTCCTAAAGCTCTTTACAACAAATCTGCTAATTTCATGCCCGAGCACCGGCTCCATCGCTTCTGTAAAAATACATTTTAAATACATGGATGAATGCACGCACACACCGTTATACTCTAAACCCGAAACATCGGGCACCAAGCAGGACATACAGCAGCCCGTGAACACTCGAGGGGATGGTGCTGGAACCCATTTCTGCAGTTCCACACTTCGTCTGTGGCCAACAATATGTTTTGTTCAACCAGCGTTTTCTTCACAAGTGAAGAAAAAAAAGGAAAAAAAGAAGGTCCTTCAGCAACGTTGCAGCTGCTCTTCGTATGGAAAAACAGTGGGTAAAGTACACGTTATTTCAGTCAAAACAAAGAGAAAGAGCTAGTACTGTGGACCGCAGCTTTGGAATGACTGCAGTACAGCTGTGTAGATTTTAAGGCCAGAAAAAAAATTCCTTAAGATGATGTAGCCTGTCCTCCTGTGTTACACAGGCCAAAGAAAATTCCACTCCATCATTCTTGCTTTCAAGTCTCGGGAGCAGAGATCACGTGAACTGTTATTGCTTGTCACTGTGCTATAATGCGTTCTTGGAGCACTTCAGACTCTTCTCTCATCTCACTAAAATGCTGTCCACTGGCTTTTTATTTCCAGACTTTTCTAAAGATGCAGTACGCGCGGTTACGGTGAGCGTGGTTGTGAATACCCGTGCAGATAGAAATGTTAATCGTTTTAAAACAAATACCGTGCCTTGTTACAGTTTTCTCATGCATTTTAGTCTACGTGCTCCGTTCCGACCGAGCAATACAGTGAGGCTCGCGGCAGACTGATGTCTTGAAAACTCCGGTAGCCCGGTTGCCACGAGCAGATGAGTGTCTGGGCAAAGGTACCCGTGACTATGTTTGCACGAGGTAGCAGGGCCCTGGAGTTACCGTCACGTCAGGAATCTCTGCCCGTATCGCAGCCCCTTGGGGGGACCCCAGTGCTCCCACACGCAGGTAGCGGTCCTGGAGCTTGTCCTGCGGCGTCACCGAAACCAACTTAAAACCACTGCTTGGCCTGCGGTGTCTGTATTTATAGAGCCAGCTTTTCTGGGTCTGGTACAAAGCCCACAGACATCAATGAAAAACTCCCACTGACTTCGAGAGAGTTGCGATCAGGCTTCCCGTGAGCAAAAATCTGCTCATTTCAATGTGTGTGGAGGGCGCAATAAAAACTTCTAAGACCTCTGGGGCAAAGGAAGGGGCTGTGTTCAGGGTATTTGTCCTTTTTTTTTTTTTTTTTGGGTTAGCTGCGACTCTCCCTGTTACGGAGGTGTGATGAGTCCTGCATTCGGGAGGAACAGCCTCTGCGTAATCAGCAGTCACCGGCAGCATCAAAGCACAGCGCAAACCTGCACGGCTCCACGCAGCAAAGCAATTCCGAACACAGAGCCTTGGTGAGGAGCCCTGACCTGGTGCACAGGGCTATGGCCCCTGCACACCTCCTCAGTTGTACAAGTCACGGTGAATTCTGAACTAGGGCTGTGCGTGCTTGAACGCCGCCCCTCACTCCCGCTGCAGACGGCGCTGCCGTAAAAGGTACCAGGCTTTTTGGGATACGTACCTTGAGACATCCAGAGGGGTCTGAAACACAAAGATGGACACACAGCCTCTTAAATATCAGGCTTCTTCAAGTTGTTCCATGAAATAATTAGGATCTGAGATACTTAAAAATCACTTAAAATTTTAGAACACAGGCTGCTGAACCCCTGATGGGTCAGGATTTATATTACAATACATTTATGAGTAAGAAACCCAGGTATTTTTAAATGTGATCATTTATCCACCAGCTGCCCATTGTGAGCAGGCTGATATCGTGTCCAGGAGTTAAACAAGTCCTCTCGCCATGGTCTGTGAAAGAGTCACCCTGTGAAATCCTGTTCAACAAGTCCAAATAAAGCTTTGAGCGGGCCTGATGGTCACCGGTTCCTGTCTCTCTGGTGCGGTGCTGGGTTGTGACGGGCTGTACTGGAAAACCTCAAGTGTGTCTTTTGCCAATGCAGACAGCACCCTCGTGTGGGAGACCCCGATCCCTGCGCTCACAGCCCGACTCGGGACAATCAAAACTCCCCAGATAAACGAATACTGACCAGCATCCAGGCGGGTGTGCAGCGGGGTGGGTGCGGCGAGGCGAGTGCTCCTGCGCCATGTGGCACACGGGGTCGGACAGAGCTGCTGGGGCCTGCAGCCTCACCGCTCCATCTTCCCACCATCAAACCTCACCTCGGCTAAAGTCTGGAAAATAGTTGGATTCTTACACTGAAGTTGAAGTCACTCTTGACTCCCGACTCTCTCGTGACACCTCATCCTACCATCTTGTTCATGCGCCTCGCAATCTTAATGATCCCAAAGCCATTGTAATTCAAGATCAGGACAGAGCATATCCACGGGATGAGTTCATCTTCTTCTGAAATAGATCCTGTTTACGCAGAAAGGGGGAGGCCGCCTTCAGGAGATATTACAGTTCCTCAGATCTTGAGAGGACACTGTGGGACAGTGTCTAACTGGAACTGTGTAGATAGTTCAGGGAAGAACGTGCGATTATGTACACCTGAAACCTGACAACATGCTGTTGTAACATGACTATTCTTTTGAACATACCTTTCTGATAATCACCGCTTCGTCAAAGCACAGTAAATTGGGAATTTGGAAGGAGTCATCAGTAGCAGACAAACTCTGAAATCTCCTTTCCTGTAGATTATGATTAGACATGTGGTCATGGTCAGGCAATGAGGGCGACAGTGGATAGATACTATAGATACTACAGCATAGATACTGTGGCTGCCCCTTCATTCTCAAGAGGAGGCACAACAATTAATTCCACCAAACTTCCCTTTCTTCTAGAAATGTTCTAAATTCGTGATATTACTTATGCCAACGCTCATAACCCTATCAGGCCAGGGAGTCAAAGTGTGTCATTAGCTAAGCTAGGTCATTCAAAACAAATCCTCACGTGCATTCACAGAGGAGATAACTCTGACGCGAGTCCGTTGGTAACCCTTTAGAGAATATGAATTCTAGCTCCACTTGGGCACCTCCACCCACATCTGCTTGCTCACTGCACCTGACTCGGCACAGTCTCAGCATTGGCTGGGCTCAATAGGGTAACGGGCATTTACATGATTAATGAGTCCCAGGAGTCCAGCTCCGTTTGCAGTTCCTTTAAAGGTCCCTTCCCACACAACACATTCTATGATTCCGTGATTCAGAGCTGGGGGACATCACCTCATGCTTCTGGGTCCATACAAACTGGAAGGGTCTTATGAAAGGACTATTTACAAAGCCAAAAATTTAACTTTGTTTTGAAAGTTTATTGGATCATCTTGACACAAAATCATTACAGCAGCTTGTGGTATGTTGTTTTCTGTTTCTTTTTTTTTTTTTTTCTCCAAGGGAATGTTGATAGCAAATAAATTTGTGAATGTAACACATCATACAGTTTCAAAATTCTAGAATCACTGCACAGGATTCTGTAAGAGAAGACTCTACATGCTAAAGTGACAGTTTTCATCCATGAATTAAAAAAAAACCCCACTAATTGAGGAACATTATCCTTTAAGACAATTTTAATATGTTCAGTTTCTAATACACAAACTGGCTAACCAGGGGAGGTTGACCAATACCAAACCCCACCACTTGACCAGCAGCGAAACCTGCTGCAAACCAATTCCTGCAGCGCCAAGTGCAGTCAGGAGACAAAGCTGGTCCTGGCAATAAAACCACAACAGAGCCTTTGCAAAAACACCCCGATATGGGAAAGGTGTAAAGAGCATGAGACACGCTTAAAGCATTCACCCAAAAGCTCAACGCTTTATCCCATTCCCTGTGCAGGGCTTTAGTTCAGCTCCGCTGGGCTCTGGTGTCACCTGTGGGAGTGGTGGCGGTGCTGGAGAAGTGCAGAGCAGCCCAGTCCCTCCCTGGGGACCCTTTCGGTAAGAGCCACCGACAGCTCTCACCCCACGCCCCAAAGCAAAACCGTTCAAGCGTGTCCTCAGTTTGCTGGGTATGGAACAGCAAGTAAGAGAAATGGGGGAAAAAAAAATAATTAAAAAAATCAAAAGCAAGAGATTTCGGAGAAGGACATCAATTAAGCATCTCTGTAAAGGACACAGCGAGATCCCTTTCCAGTCAGTGATTCCAAAAAGTTTCAATAGTGCAGAAAGGGCTTCAACTTTGTAAACCCTCCCGTTCTCCCCTCTAATGCCAGCCCGCTACAGAGCCTTCGGCCTCTCACCCCCCCTCCCTCCTGCCCTGAGGGACACTTCTGCTGCAGGGACCCAGCTGCTAAGCGCGCAGGGCCAGGGGACACTACGGGGACAACCAAGACAGCACAACAGCTCCCATCTCACAGCACAGAGGGAACAGGGCTGTACCCGCAAACTGTTCAGAGTGAAGGGAGTACAATGTGTGGGCGTCACTAACCTGGTAGTGGTCAACCTCCGCTGGCGAGCAAAGTGATAAAAAAAAGAAAGCAGGAACAGACCCCTTTGGATTTCCAGTTTCTTGCTACACCCTAAGCTTTTCAGGAATGTGAAATTGAAGTGGACTCATAAAACACATCGGCAGAGACTGCTCAAAGGGGAGAGACATGACAGACTCCATTTGCGGGGGTGGTCAACAGGAGCAGAGAACCAAACAGTAACACTTTCAGCCCGTTTCATGCATTCACGCTCTACTCTTCCAGCTGTCACTAAAAGAAGGTTAAGGCTCGAGGCAACTACTAGAAACAGAAACTCAAACATCCCAGTTCTCTCAGGGCTCATTTGGATTAGCTCAAGGAGATGGAGGATGTTTATATGCTGATCACAATAGATCTTGAGATAATAATAATAATAATAAATCATATTTAAAAAAAAAAAAAAAAAAGAGGCCTTCAGGTCCAGCACCAGCCTCTGCTAGAAATATACATCACCCACAGCAGCCTTGAAGACATATTCCATGGCTACGGATCAAGTCAACCTTCCCTGGCAATAAGCACAAGCAACAGACTCTGTGCTACTGTTGGTAAAACTCTGCTTAGTCCATCGATCCACGCAGATGGCAAGGGACCATCGTGAGCTGCTGAATAAATAGTGTCCCTCCCTCCCTCCCTCCTCCAGTCACATCACCAGGATCTCTTTGGGCCAGAAAGGGTTAACACCACAGTTTGTAAAAAGTTTTGAAATAAAAAGGTAACATACAGCCTTAAAATGTCTAAACTGCAAACAATGGTGGAGTTAACTGAAAAGCACGTGCCCCAGGATAGTACATGCGTACGAGGGAGAAACTTAACACTTGGGTCTGCTCGTCTTTACACATTAGGTGTGTTTCTTGTAGTTGGAATATTTTATAAGGAATATTCAGCACTTGGACAATGTCTCTTTCATCTCATCCAACAAGTTGCTAAGCAGGGTGGAATCATTACATTTCCCATCTATGGATACAGAGTTCTCTCCCTTGGAAAGAAAAAGAAAAGAGAAATCCATTAGCTCCTCTTCTACGCGGGGACAATTTTATTCCCAGCCAAGCTCAGGAACTGGGAACAGGCCGGTGGAGCCCACACAGGAACGAAGCAGGCTGAGCCCAGTGGTCGGTTCGGGGAAGCCACCAGTGCTGCTCCTACCCACCAGCTACGCACTGGGCAACAGAAAGACCCAGGGGAGGAAAGCGCTTTGCAGTAGCACAACGAGAACTGCTGGATGCGCAGTTAAACCCCCCACGGTACCCCCTGGATGATTTAGACAGGATTATTTCCCTCTTTCTGTTAAGACAGGGAAGGCTGTGGATTTAGCTTCTCTCAGGTCTTGTTTCAGAGAGGGTTACAATGCTCTCACCTTTTTTACCAGTAGGCAGACGTGATGGCCTTGGATAGAACGACTGTACATTGATGCACACGAATCAACGCGTTCCACAACTATAAAAAAAAGCAGGAGTTTTCACTTAGCGGGACAACTTTCTAACACAAGATTTGCTTCTCGTGACTAGGCACTACTGCTTCGTCTGGCCTCAAGGAATAGAAGCTTCTACTGAGTGAGGGGAGGAGAAAGTCAGGGTTAAGATGATGTAACATGCCTGGCTCCTATCTGGGATATTTTGCAATAATGACATTAGTCATTTGTCTTTTAAGCAAGCTGCAAATTTTTTGTGGCAAAAATGCTGATGAGAGCCTAGATCTCTTCCCCAGAAATACTTCCAGTGAGGCAAAGTCTAATGTGCACACCAGAGCATGATGAAACAACCTTTTGTTTTGCTTCATCCAGTACTTGTTTTACTTAAGTACTTTAATTAATAAGCCCAAGCTTGAATAGCTCAGGCTCTCCCTTGCTGAAACGAAGCGTTGAGGAAAGAGGGAGGCTGAAGCACTGAAGATCAAACACACCCTTCCACGGAACCATTACAGCCCTGACCATAAGAAGCCGCTCCCGTGACACCTGCCACGTGCCTTGCTGGACTGGGGGAAAGCCACAGGGACACCAGGAGAGTTCATTTTGAAGAACATTGCATGCTTTAAGCATACCAATGTATTACAAACCAGATTAAATACATCTGGGAGAGGAATTTTTTTAATCTGGACATTTAACCTGCTTCTGTCGTTGTTGAGACCATGGAGCATTGCGCTTGCCAAGCACGGCAGAAATTTTAGAATATGGAATTTTGCAGAAGGTTCTGCATCAAGGAAGACTCACCTGAAAAATGATGATGAAAACAGATCTTTGCCAGTAGATGTTGGAAAGAAATGCTAATTCCGTCTACTTTAATAGAACTCATGTGCAGATCTCCAGACTCTAGGAGCTTGGCAAAAGCATCACTGCAAAACAGGAAGGAAAGTAAACATTTGTACTAGAAATTCAAGTGTAATCCACCACATCAGCCCCATGCAGACCTTGAGACATCTCAGGATGCAGAAGTCTATGTACTACCAAGCTCTAGGAAAAAGGGTTTAGAGCAAATACGGGAATCATACTCCAGAATCCACTGGAGCACCCCGTGACCTTAACCAGAGCTACTTCCACACCTCGGCCAGCCTACAGGGCATACAGCTCCTTCTTCAGCATCACTTGAAATCAGTTGCTAGACATATTTTAACAGTCAAATATTACCACAAGAGAACTGAACCATAATCAAAGCAATCACAAGCAGCCAAAGTCAAAAGCATGCTGCGTATCTTGCAGAGATGGCCTGCAGCCAAAGCTCAGCTTCACATGGGCAGCGAAAGCACCAATGTTGTGCTCCCTAAATGGCACTTACCTATAGCAAGGCGTCGTGATCAAGTATGAAGCGCAACTGAAGTGCAATTTGAAATCTAGTTTTTCATGGGTTGAACCTTCATCATTCTGCAACAGGTCAAAGGAAAGGAGATGAATGGGAGCCCCAAGGCAGCAAGAGGAGGCACCACCCCCACCTACCAAACAGGCACCGATGGAGACTTTAGGGCTCAATTCCCTTTGATATACCCTGGTTAGGCCTGAAGGATGAGTCTGAGAACGACCATCATGCTACTGCAGCAGGCCAGTTAGAGACAAGATTTGGGCAGCCGGGTTGATACGCACACCTAGAGCAGGTAAGGGACACAACTGGAGGGATGTGGCTGCATTTCTCAATGTGCTCTGCTGAAATACATTGAGCAGACAATTTAAATTAACACTTGGAGACGTGGTTTTACAGTTCACCATTTCCCAAGCAAAATAATAACTTAAAACTCCCAGATGCTTAGGTACTGAAAATAGGACTGGTATGCTATTTTTAAGAAACCCTTAAAACAGAGATAATGGCTGACTCAGAATTAGCCACAACTGTCTCCATTCACTTCCTTCAAGCTGTTCATGCAGCTCCTTCATTAACGATTTTACTGAAATAAGATTAGAGCCCCACATAGTCTTATACAGGTCAACCCCTATTAAACAATGCCTTCAGCCAACCTCACTCTTGTTCTGGGTTTCCATCCTTATTAACTCTATCTAATTCTTATGACTATTTTGCCAGCTTTGTACCAGGCAGCAGTATCCAACCCATCTTTGGGTAACCGAGACCAGAAGAAACAGACTCCAGGTTGCATCTCTCGTGAGATGGTTGGCATCCTCTCCCCAGCAGATGCACCACTGCAGTGACTTTCTAGCTGACAATGTGGCATACGTTTCAGGCTGCATTGCTCACACACTGCCAGGAATGACAATTTAGGACATGCTTACGCAGTATTCGGGACACTCTTTGCACAAGATGTCACGTAAAAATACTTCTCACATCACAGAATGGGCTGGTGCAGCAGAGATGAAATGATGCCTAAAAAAAAGCTCTAAAGCAGTGCTTTCCACCCAAGTCAAGCTCCCTTACGCAGTTCCAAAGGAAGCAGAAGCACAGAGTTTAAAGCTGCACTTACTTTGACTATAAAGGACAGTGTTCCTTTTAACTTCTGAGCCATAACAATACTCTGAAGTGTAAACACAAACTGGGCTTCATTAGAGATTCCTAGCATGAAGAGAGGAGAGGGAAAAGTCAAGTCAGAAAATGGTTTCCAGATCTAAGTAATGGTTAGATTAAAGTGATCAGTAGCAGCTAAGCTTTACGTACTGACTATTTCTGAACCAAGTTTGAAGGTTTCCACGTAGCTGGAGGAGAGTTACATGCACAATTCCTGCTGTGAACTAACAGTGTTACAGCATTTAGTTCTTGGGTCTCTGAAAAGCAGCAGTGAGAGCTGGCACCTGGCAGAGGTTATTGAGCAAGGGCCTGAGCAAAGTATGTCACAGTGGCAATGTATTTGAACTGTTCGTATAATGGGAAAATATACATCTTTCCACGTAGTTTTCAGAACTAATTTGCACTCTAATGTTTCTGTGCTTCTCTTGTAATATACAGGTCTGTGTTAAGAACTGTCTTACATAGAATAAATAAAAAAATACCCCACTGCTTTCCACAGGGGATCAAAATGCTCCCTGAAGCCACTAAATGCCACAAGACTTCTGTGAGCTGTTTCAGCATTCAAATTAACTCTTTGGCAAAGGAAGTGAAATTCAAAGAAGCTCAGCGATTCGACTGTACTACTGTACTCTATATGAAGCCATTATTCTTCATCTCTGTGTCTAACATTTCTTAAGGGCTCAGCTCCCCAGCAAAATAAGCACATACTTATTGCAAACTTTCACTGCATATGGCCTCTGCCATTAAAACAATAAGACGACAGCTCGAGAATAAATCCAGAGCAGATTCTAACGGTTCAAGAACCTATACCTTTGTTTCATTTTAAATCTCACAGCAGACTCCTCAAGAATTTGGAGTTCCTTTAGCTGGCAATGCTGGCACGTTCAAAGGTGTGCCAGCCTGTGGTCACTTGAAAAAGGAACTCAGTCATTCGGACTCCCAGCCCTATGTTACAGGCTTTGCTGTTTTGCCATACAGAACCACCCGCGCTTATAGCCGTACTGTAAGAAGGCTTATCCTGTCCAGTGAATTGTGTGAAAGCCCAGGGAATACCCAGGCAGAGGGACAAGCCTTTCTGGAAAACAGCAAGTAGCAAGAAGTTCAAACAACTCTCCACAGGAGGGCACTGCAGGACTAGACACACTCCAAGAACCCTGTGCAAAGCTGCACATACCAGGGGGTAGCTGGAAGGGCACAGGTATCCCATCGTGTACTGATGATCCTTCTGGTCGGAGCATTTTAGTGTTGAGAGAGTCCAGGACATTTAGTTCCATGCTCTTAAGGAAGCTAGTGCTTTTGTTTTCAAAGATAACAGAGACAGTAACTTGACTATCATTCTGGAGGTTTCCTTGAATATCGTAGGTCTGGAAATGAAGAAGAAAAAAAAAAAATCACAGGAAAGATTGAGAAACTTCAAACAGCAGAGCACCAGGGCAGAACACAGCATCAGAATAAAGCAAGCTTCAAAAAAGAAGGTAATTTGGTACAGCCATAGCGTAGCAAAAAGCACACTGGTAATCAGCTCCACGGTACTGCTAAACTGTGGGAAAATACCAACTTAAAAACTTGTTAAGTGGGACAGCCAAAGGAATGGAAATGGAGCTTTGTTATGTTTCTATCTCCCGGGATTTAAACAGTTCTTCAGTTAGACGTTGTCTACACAGAGTGCTGTAGTATCCCCAGGGTATGCTCTCTTTTCTTAGAGAGCACAAAAAGAGAAGACATATGGATTTGAATGCCAAAAAACTCACCATTTTAATGTACGGATTTTCAGCAAGAAGGCGGTAACTGGACATCGGCTGAAAAACAAGAAAGAAATCATAGTTGCAATATAACTAATTTCTCTGCAATAGCGGTCATTCTCCTTCCTCCCAAAGCAGTTTAGCTCCTGCCTTTTCCCCGAGGCAAGCGCTGCCAGCGCACAGCTACTCACTGGTAGTGGTTCATCATCTAGTGTTCCATTCTGCACTGACTCTGTTGTCTCCTCCTCACTGTGATGACTCTTCTTTTTAGATTTCTTTTTGTCCTTTGATTTCTCTTCTTTCTCTTTCTTGTGCTTTTTCTTCTTATGCTTGGAGGATTTCTACCAAGAAGAACAAGAAACTACGAGAAACCCTTAAAAGAAAACCCTATGTTTCCAGCCAATACATCATGACCCCTCTACCAATCTTTCAACTCTAGACTCCGACTCTGCGCAGCCTTCTGGATGACTGAACATGGTTTCCTACTACTGCAGAAACCCGAAACCCCAATCGACATTGTGCTGAGTCCCAGTAAACTCTTGCTCCCCGCTCAGATGACAATACCTTAAACCCAAAGCAGCCTGGGCTCAGCAGAAGGCCAAATCCCTTCAACTGTTTGGAAGCTCAGCTTTAAAACTGCTCCCTGACCCCTAGCTCAAGCAACAACCAAACCTCTTACTAAGAGGCATTTTAAGCTCCTCAAGGGCGTAACATCCCACTGCTGCCTATTTGCAGGTGGCTGCTACACTGACTGGTAATTGGTAATTCCTGGGTGCTTCTTTTTAAAGAATACAAGACACTAGGAGAAAATGGCTATGGGTGTCCGCAATTTAAATCACTTACCTTTCCTTCATCATCCTCTTCCTCATCTCGCTCTTCCCTTTCTTCCTTTTTTACCTCTTGAGGTTCAGCCACAACAGCAGCACTCGCTTCAGGCTCACTCTGAGTAGATTAGCAGAAGGATTATGGCACTAACAGAACGCATTGAAACCACCGAATCCCACACCAAAAGAAATCTCAACAGTGACTCCCTACCCATCAACTGTTGTTTCAAAAATTACATTAGACTAACATGGTATCAAGCCTTTTGTTTCATGATGCCTCTGACACCCAGCAAGTATGATCTTGACGACAAGATACAAAAGATTTCCTCCAAGGAATCCATCCGCTTATATTCCCTGTCTCTTCCTCTAAAATCTCCCATCAGGATTCATGAGACTTTTCCTTTCAGACTGTGTCTGTCACATCTATTAATATTACTATTGTCCGGCTCACACTAGGAAATAAAACCATACAATAATACAATATAAAAAACCACCAATAATATTAAAATCCACCAAGGCTGTAGCTGCATCTGTAGCCCTATCCACTGATCTGCACAGCAGAACGAGCCTGAAACCTCCCATTACAGTGTCTGCCAACTGGGGAGATAAAGTGTCATTGCTTCGTGGCAATAAGTTGAGGAGATGAAGCCTATTTTCCCCTTCTCTCCTGCAGCATGACAAAGCACTCGGATCACAGCTAAAATGCCATCATGAGATAAGCTTCCTGTGATGTGGTAAGATGCCTACCTGCAGCTGGGTGGTAGAAGCAGACGGTGGAGCTGTGGAGAGCCAGAAATCCAAGTCTTCCCCCTGAATTTCAAGAGAAAACAAAGCCATTATAGTTTTTTTGATACCATTCTTTGAAAGATAAAAAAAATAATCATCAATTAAATTAAAACCTTAAGTTTTCATGGAAATCCATCGCTCCAGAACGCTCATGCAGAGATACTGCAACACATTTTAGAAGCAAATAGTTGAAACACCTTAATGTCAGCCTTTGAACACGCTTCCAAACCTGGACACAGCTGAGAGTCACTGCAGATTACCCTCCGTATCCCAGTATCTACAGGCATTCAAAGCACATCGGCTGCACCTTAGAGGAAAAGTGCATCTCCGCGGAGTGGTTAACACGAAGGATACTTCAAGCCTCCAGAGTAACTGACGACTAATGGCAGGTTTTGTAACTGAAAGATTCTGAAGAACACGGGGGACAGGATGCAGAACAGAAGGGAGTTCCAGATATTTTGCTAACAAGTTCCCCATTGTAAGAACCGACAAAGTATCAGTAGACTCAGCTTCCAAATTAGATCTGGAAGATCTGCTGTGTAGGCTGCAGTAAGCTGAAATCTGCTAACTTATGAGGCTAAGTAAATGTTATTTTTATTAGCAGAAATCTTTAAATACCTGCTCTTATGGTTGTAAAAATTTAAGGAAAAAAAAGCTTGAAAACATTCAGCTGTTTGAATTGTCAAACGTGACTGTTCCTAAGCAACAAACAAAACACAGCGATAAATATGGCCCGTAACAGCAGTTTCTAAAATAAAGCAAGTTTTGGAGAATTACCTTCTTTGCTTCTTCCTCCTCTATTACCTTTTTCTCTTTCTCTTTCTTCTTTCCTTTGTCTCTCTCTTTTTCTTTGTGTTTCTTTTCCTTCTTTTTGGGTTTCTTGCTCTTCTTCTCTACTAGGGGAGCTTCGGAATCTGGTGACTTCAAGGTCTCAACATTTCTGTGTCTCTGCACTGGCAGCTTCTCACTGTCTGCTAAGGGTCTTAAAAACAGAGAGACCATCACCCTTCTGCAAACAGCCTCCCTCAGCTCAGATTACCCTGCTGGACATCCAAGACAAGGTATGCTTTGTTTTTAAAGAGTTGGGCCCCAAAATCTTAAATCAGCACATACTTTTGTACCTGAAACTTAATTACATAACTGCAGACGCTGCCCTCGTGGATTAGAAGTTAATGGAAACACTTTGAAGGTGACTGAGAGCCCAGCTCTTGCTGACACCTGATCACTCTTAAAAGGGATAACTACAGACTTGCAGGCTGCGTAACACCCACAGAAGAATACATACACACAGCGTTACGTTGCATTTCTGTGAAACCACTCTCAAAGGAAGAGCAAAAATAGGAAACAGTAGGGAGCATTTGCAACAGTGGGGAAATTCAAGCAGTGGAATGACAGCATGGCTCAAACAGCCCTCACAGGGCATGTTTTTTTTGTTATCAACAAACAGATCACTTCAATTTGAAATTATTATAAGCAATAACTTGTCTCATTTTGAAAGCTTATGCTATGAATCTGTACCGTACCAGTACATTTTAAGCATTGTGTTTAATTTCAGATACCTGCTTCCAAAAAGCATGAGAAGTAGTTCAGTTTTACACTGTATCACAAATCCATTACTTGGGAAAAACCAGCTTAGGCATTCCTCCACTCTTGTCAAACACTGTCCAGAAATCAGCGGGACGTTCACCAATTGCCTCTTTTTCTATTTCTACAGCATTTACTTAACATTAATTTTCACATTTCAGTGGCGAACACCTATTCAGGAAATTTCTAATGGTCTCACCTGTCTTAATTTTTTTTTGCTTATACTGCATAAAGAACCAGACTTGATTAATTTTTCAACTTTGAAACAGACAGCATAAGGGTGAGATGGATCCCCCCCATCTGTTTGAACAGTAACCAGATCTCATCTTTAAGCTATTTCACATATCCCTGTAGGGGAACAGGGATCGATGCTGAAAGTCAACGATGAAATAAACTCCCACTAATTTCAGGGTGAAGGATTTCAATAGTTTCACCACCCTTCAAGTATTTACACTGTCCACAGGAATCAACCAACCTGACAAAGAAGGTCAGCCGCTTGGCAATATATTCTTACCTGGAAGGCTTCCCTGAAACCAGACTGCGTGTGAGCGTGACACAGACATAGCAGTGCAAGCACAGAAAGAGAGAGAGAGGACAGAGACATGAGAAAACGTGACAGGAGAGCACACCGACTCATACGAAATGGCAAGAGAATGGATGGAAACCATACAAAAGTCCAAAGATGCCTCCTGGAGCACAGCGTTCAGAAACTCTTCTGCTCAGCGTTTTCTATGCTGTTGAGGTTTGTCATGCAAACACAAGGTCTAGAGTCAGAAATTAATACACTGATCCCCTACAGACTCAGTAAAATGAGACCAGCTCATGAAAAAACAGTTGTTTTACAGAAACTTTCTTTCGCTTTTTAAAAATGCTACATCACTTTTTTTGCAAGGTACCTACAGACTTGAGAATTACAGAGAATAGCACAGACTTTAAAGTATCAGAGAGAGAGAGAGAGAAAGAGATACTACACACACACATGTGCCTGCAGAGTCTTCAAAACTTTACAGGAGGCATCCATGGACCATACATCAGCAATTATTTTTAGCATGGCAATTTTGTAAAACAGCAACTAAAAAAAAAAAAACCATCTTCATGTGCACTACTCAACAGCGCACTGCTAATTATCACGTGGCACGCAGGGATTCAGAGCCTGAACTGTAAACAACTCCAGGAGCTGAATGGGGGACAGACTCTGGTCAAAATTACAATATGGAGTTCACTCAATCATGTTAGAACAACATTTTTCAACAGTGGCACCACACCGAATGTCCACAGGGCAATGGGGATGCTATAAACCGGCTGTTACTGGTCAAACTATCACAAGACAGAGCAGAGAGGCTTGCTGTGTGTACTGAGGCCGAGACGAACACAAGTGAATGCAGGTCACACTCAGTGCCAAGGCAGGTTAGATCAGAGAGGTGCCGATACACCCAAAAGCTCAGATTAATTCTCCCACACGCAATCCCAGCTGCACTTGCCTGTGCTTTCCGACTCCATTCATGCACAGAAAGTGACACTCCTACCCCTACCAAACCCCCGTGACTCCAGCGGCTCAGCTTTTCCCGTCCATGCTGCAGCCGGAACCCAAGCCTGGACCATCATCTAAGGTTACATCCAAGACACAACTTGGTCTTTTCACCTATCAGACTGCAAATAATGCCTTTGCCTGTTCAGCCCCAGACTTGCCCCCATGCATTCTGGTTAGCAATCAAGTAAATTCACATACAAAACCATCACTTACTTATCCAGATCTATATCAAGTGCCTTATATGGATCATTGGGATCTTTGTCATCTTCATCACTGGGTAAAGCGTTCTGCAGGAGAGATAAAGACACCATCCACTGAAGAAGTGAACCACAGGCAGTTTCGAAACTAAAGCTCTACATCCCCCAAACCAGTTTAAGATTGTTAACTCTGGAACAGCCCAGCTTGCAATCAGGCACAGCGTGTTGTAGGAACAAGGCACTTTAATGCAGCATCTAGTTACAAGATTAATTTAGAACAGAAACTCATTCTTTATAAACGGCAGGATTTGAACTGCTGCTCTTTGGATTTGATTAAAGGAAATTTTAGGAACAAATACAAATTACATCATTAGCATGCGCAATTAATTATAATCAGCTGCAAACCTGCTGACTAGACAGCAAGTTAGTGTCAAAGTGAAGCAGCAGCACATAATAAATGAAGTAACTATTTGGACAGCATTACTTTTACAGCAGAGATGCATACTGTTTGGTTTGGGTTTGGTGTTTGGTTTGGGGTTGTTTTTTTTATAGCTTCAGTGGCAATTTTTGTCTTTTTCTAAACAAAAAGAAAAGCATTTTTCACCCTGCAAAGAACAGCCTAGGAGCATCTCAGTCATTTCTTCAACAGCTTTGCAAGAAATCAGAGCTCTTGAACTGCAACAATACAGACTGGCTGCTGATTCCTGGGGCGAAATCTCTCCAGAAGAGCACACAGATAAACCCCCACAACTCAGACCTCCAACTAAAGCAACTGACCTCTGGCATCTCTTCCGTTATGATATCGACGTGGTGAGCTGGAGCGATATCCTCCTCACTCTCTGTGTGCAGAGAGTTATGGCGATGATGTTTACCCCTCTTCTCCTTTTTCTGTTTTTTCTTTTTCTTGTCTTTCTCCAGTTTCTGTTTGTGTCTTCGCTCTTCTTCCAGTTTCACATACTGGTCAGACATAGGCATTCCTGCAGAGGAAGCCAAACTGCTTTCACGCTACAGTCCACATGGACAGTGATCTCCAAAACAATACATTTGGAGTGACCCTTGCTTGTAGCTTCTCAGAATTAGAAGGATCGACACTTCTCCCTGCTTCCATATTATCTCACATGCAGCCCCTCCTGCAGCAGCTTTACTATCACACTCTCCATCTCTCCAGAAACAGGAGAGACCTCTGTCCTGCTCCCCAATTCCTGTCCATGTTAACTGGATCAAAATATCAACGTTTAGATGCTCTTTAAAGTAGAACTGGTGCCATTGCTGTACTAATACTGACAACCTTCCACGCTTTCAGGAGAACCTTTGCTGTGTAAGCCTCAAATATTTGCACCTAGAAGTGATCACTTGCAATGTACTGCACTTTAGCAACTGCCTTTCAGCGCTATATCAAACCGCTCATCAGATACACGTCGATCTTTTGATACTCGAAACAAGATGTTAAAATAGTAGCTCTACCATTAGACTCCACTTAGTATCTGCTGATCACCTTCATCAGCCCGGTCAGACACGCCAAAGGTGACTGTTTCCTACACAGAACAGCGATTAGTTTACACGTTACAGACTTTGCTCCACTTTATCACAGAATTCTAATACTGTCCTGAGAGAAACCGCACTTGGACTGCAAAGTGCTATTTTCAAACACACGTTAAGTTAAGGAGATACATTTAAGAGTTTAACGAAAGAACGTTCCTTGCCCTTAAAAACCCAAGGAGAAGTTTCTAAGAAGGAATTATTATTTTGCTTAACTGAATTTCTGCAATTAACTTACCGGGAACTTTTAATGGGACAGAAAGGTCAATCTGGACCACGGGTATATGTTCCACACCTGGAGTGTCTTGGTATCGCTGGGAAAATGAAAGTTTGTTACATTCAGAGCACTGCCAGATAAAAATCTATAGAAATCGGCACATTTCAAAACATCAAGTAGTTTAATCCTTTAAGTGAACATTTTAAAGGATAGGAATGGAATAGCTCAGTACTAAATCCCATGTGGGAGCAGGGTGCATTTTAAAGCCAGCTGATAGCTGTTATAAAGACCCTATTTCTACCTACAGTATTTTAACCCTGCCACTGCCCTGAAGGCTTGTTGCAACTCTCTGAAGAATTTTTAGTTTGTATTTTATTGCTAATAACTTGCCACTTCAAAAGATCAATTTTGAGATTTGAGTTGAAGAAAATGGGGCAGTCCTTAGGATATACAGGGAATAAAGCAGGTTCTTTCCCTGAAAACGATGTTAAGAAGAGACCACAACCTTCTCATCCATAAAAATCACTGCATGTTCAAGAGGAGCATGTTCAAGGCTCACTCTCTCTTCATTGCTCTTAATGAAGTGCAACCTGAATCCTTCCATCTCCCAGAGCTGGGACAAATGACCTGCAGAGGAATTTGTGACACAGGGGCACAGAGAAGCAGTGTTTCTCTACAGCTTTTAGAAATATAAACACTGCGCTTTCCATGACAAGTTAATCCAGATTGTTCCAAACTGCTGTGTAATGGGAGCTGTGACAATCACCACTTTCTTATTTCTAAACTGGAGGTCCACCAGAGGTTCACAGAAAGCTGGCTGCTCTTGTTATATTAGGTCATTTTTGAGTTTCTCAATGCAAAGGAGACTCACAAAAGTAACTGCAGGTAGTCACTCCAATTGGCACACTGTTACGTGACCAGAACCGCAGTGAAAATAATCAGAATGTCCCAGAGGGAAGCTGCAGCTCTGACACCCAGCGAGCCTTCACACAGTTATATGAGAGGCCGGTAACAGATTTTAATTCAGGCTCACTCACCTTTTGCGGGGAAGGAGAGCTTTTAATATAAAACGGGTTGTTTGCCTGTTCTTGTTTCCGGGCTTCTCGACGCTAAAAGCGAAAGAATATTCGTAGTTAGAATGCTTGTTTACAAGCAAACACAGATAAAAGGCATCGAAGTGCAAAACGCAATCTCCCTGAATTTTTGGAACAATATATAACTCCGTGCAAAAAGGCTACAGCATACTAGCTTGTGTACGACAAACCAGTTTTGAGTTACAAGACATACTAGAATATAACCACAAGTACTGTTACTACTGTAACTAATAATCCTTAGAACACCCTTTCTTTGCTTTTTAATTCTAGACTGGAGAGAGTAACTTCTGAAGACCAGATTTTGATGGTAATTCAAACGTTTCTATTTTCATTTTTGCAAGAAGAGGAAGAAGTGAAGACTCTTATCAATAAAGTTTTCATTATGAAAACAAAAAGGTCAGAAGCAGGAAATATGGTATCATTGCTGAGAACAGTCACACTAGAGTAATTTATAGAGGCTGCTGAAGTCCACGTGCAAAAGCGTTGCCTCTTTTTCTGCCTATATAGAGCACACAGAATAAGAAAAGTACACCAACAGAAAAGGCGCGTAAAATACCAAATAGTTGCAGAACTCAGCACAAATGTCCATCCTCAAGACCCCATTACTTCGAAGTGCACTGCACTACACGCCACAGTTTACACGTCAGATTTTTACAACAGCTCCAAACTCCTAATAAGAGCCATGTTTTTATAATATCTTGTTTCCATTTGGACAAGACAGGCAAGCTACACTTCCAAGAGAACTTTATACTGGGTGTATTCCACAATGCCTAAAAAAAAAAAATACCTGTATTCAAATACATATATTTTGTTTGCATCAAATCATCAGATCTCCTAGGTTGTAGAAAGCAGAATGGCTCCCTGGCTACATGGAGAACCCACAACAGCTCCAGCTGCTCCTGTAGCACTTGCAACGTTACTACTGAAATATGCAGGGAAAAGCATTTTAACATTCACTCACTCTGGCCAGTTCCTCTTCATCTATTTCTGGCTGTCTGTGTCTGGAATGCCTTTGTTCCTCATCGTGGAAAATTGTTTTGGGCTTTTCGTCTTCAGACTCACTGTCTGATGGAGGTTCATTGATCCAGGCATCAAGGTCCAAGCTGGGAAGAATTGCAGTAAACAAACAGCTCAACTGAGTGCCCCTGAGTATTTTGGTATTTCTAATCATATATTTTGTTTCGCTATTTAAGTTTAAATAAGGTTTTGGGAGAGAGAAGGAACCTTACCCCTCTGGAACTGGTACTTTCTTCTGTGCTTTAGGAGCCACAGGGTTCAGCTCACCAGCAAACAGGGCTATTACTTCCTCAGCTACAGGTACTTCTTTTATTTGTAGCTTCTGAATATATTTTATTAGTTGCAAGATGCAAGAAGCCTAAAAACAAATGCAGAAGTAATTTCAGGATTAATATTAAACTGAACCAAAAGAAAAAAAAAAATCAACTGAATGAATGTCAGCAGAAGAGAACTGTTCTACTCCATTAAGGGAATTACGGGAAGCAGCATAACTGCAGGTTTAGAGCAAATGTTAAAAAAAAAAAATCATCCATGTTAACCCTCTCTTCTAGCTGTGTCCTTAAGTGCTTGCATAATTTTAAAATTACATTGTTTTGAGTGAAATTCTTGCTGGCAGTCTTCCGAGGTGGTATTGAACTGGAATAAGATCTGGGCTCTGACATGAACTGTCCCCATCCTTCCCAGTTCTCTAGTTCTAGAGCTTCTCTTCCACCGAGTTACACCAAGTACAGAATAAACGCACCGCTCCATCGATAACAATGGGTTGTATAAAACATGCACGGCCACAGCAAATTACATATATGCTCCAAGACAAATAAGAGACTTTGTATGATAAAATCCAAAGTAATTTTGTTCTCTTACCCTCTCCTGAACTTCTAGATCTGCACTCTGGACAAACTGCGGCAGGCGGTCAATCATCAGCTGCGTAATTTCCTGAGCTGCTTCCTTTTCCCCAGATTGCTCTTTCTGCTGCAGGATGGACGCATACAGCTTCACCATGTTCTGGACATAAACTGCCTGGATGTGGCCTGGGAGAGTTGTAACTTTAGGCCTCAACATTGCTTCTAAGGTTTGGTTTGCCTCCTCGAGGTGTCTGTAAGGACAGAGTGGACAGATGAAAGCCAGAAATTGAGAAATTTCAACATTTCATCAGTCTTTGTGGAGAAGAATTTTTCAAAAAACCTCAGTTGCAGTACGAAGTACTACAGAAAGACAGGACAGACTACAAATGCAGAATCATTTGCTCTCTGTGTATTTTCCCCTTCCAAATTACAGTAGTAACATGGCACAGGAAGACTTTATAGCTTTCTCCTTTCACAGAAGAGGAGGGACGCCCCAGTTTCCACCTTTACAAGTTCATTATTCTCTCCATTAACTAAGCACCGCACTTTTGAGTGCCAGCTCCTTGCAGGGCCTGGATCTAGCAGCCTGACTACCTTCCCGCCATTCTGTACTTCACCACTCGCATCACCGAGGTTGGATTTCCAATTACCTACTGAACAAAAATAAAATCTAGTAGGCAATGCTTAATACACCGAAAAGAATGCAGATCACAGCACTTGTTTTAATAATCCCCTGCTCTTATTCAACATTATCTGCTCACAACTAAATGGAAGATGCACAAAAAAGTTACTGGTCCATTACAAATGGAAAGCTAAAGTTCTTTCCAAGTAAAAAATGTGATCAAACTGAAGCAGGAAAGTATGTTCTCTTGCTTCTTAATCTCCAGTTTTCTTTGCAGAACTTTTTTAATTAGATGAAGATCTAAGCCTCATCAGAGGTTCCCTAAAAATATCACACCTACTATGTGAATTTAAACTGGAACCAGTGTTCAGAGTGGCAATTACAAGAAGAGACACCAAAGCAGATAACAAAAGGAGATGACAGTATGATGGTGTGTCCAATTTAAAATGAAAGCTGGGTAAGCATCTGCACACACGATCGAGAGACAAAACATCTGTTTACGCTAAAAGACATTGTTGGCACAAAAACAATGAAAATTGTGCTACTGTGGGTACAGATAAATTCTGAGCAAAAAAGATGACTTCTAACCCTCCAAAAGATTAGGTGCTGCAAAAACCGTTCAACAAGGGCAAAACAGGGAGGAGAGCAAAAACTGATTCATAGTGATCGGACATTCTCCTTATGATAAAGTGGGGTTAGACCTTAATGATTAAGGAGTTTTTCCAACATCTTAAGATCTTACTGCTCATGCTCACAACTATGCCTTCCTGCACGAGTGGGCAGGACTAGAGAGATAAGATAAAAGACCAGACATTCAAAATGAAGTATCCGTCTTGGTTAGAAACAGCTGAGGAGTCTTATGGGGTGAGGGAGGGGGAAAGCAGCAATCATTTTGTTAGCTTCAGGGTGCAAACTCTGAACTCTCCTCTCAAAAGTACTTTTGAGTGATCTGAATATTCTCCTGAAAGAAGCTGCTCAAAGCACATCAGGGTTTCTGATTGCACTTACTCAGAGAACTCCCCACATATCCAAGCGGCAGCATAGAGCACCTCGCAGATCCCATTTCTCTGGGTGTTGCTGGCTATGAGATGAGCATTGTCCAGAAGCATGGCCATTTGAGAAACTGCAAATTTACGGATAGCTTTAACTCTGATAGCTACATCCAACATCTGAGCTGCTATGAGATGCCCGTGTCGTGTGC
This sequence comes from Fratercula arctica, assembly GCA_947846985.1. Taxonomy (NCBI): domain Eukaryota; kingdom Metazoa; phylum Chordata; class Aves; order Charadriiformes; family Alcidae; genus Fratercula; species Fratercula arctica. The sequence goes on along the minus strand of CANTUZ010000022.1, from coordinate 2,775,733 downwards.
CTTCCAAGCGGGTCAGCTCCACCAAGATGCTTATGTACCTACAAAGAGTGAAAGGGATGCAAGTTTATCAGCAGACAATCATGCATTACCATTGCTGATGATCTCAAAGGTGACACACTAACACTGACCATTCGAAGTTTGTGATGTATTGATAATTGGATTGACTGCAAATATCTATGATTTTAGTCAGCAGCTCATCCCGGTATGTTGTCCCTTCTGCTTTATCCACGTGAATCATCAGTTTCTTCACTATCTCCATCAAGTTCTTCTTCGATACCTGTTAAAGAGTTATTGAGAGGTTGAACCAGAACTAACCCATTTCCCACACTGTCAAGTCCTTCTAATCCCATTAAAGCAGCTGCGAGCTCTTTGCTGGACCCATGTCATGTGTTAACGAGAAATCTAGAACCACCTCTCCAGGCCCCAGCTTCGATCACAATTGAAAAAGGAAACCGTTTATTTCTTCTCAGTGTTGTTATTAAAGCAGAGCCAGCACAAGTATACACAACCATGCTGTGGGAGAGCTGAGAATCAGAATTACAGATCTTTTACTTGTCGTAAGTGCCATGAAAAGATAGGGGAGTTAATTATCACAAGACTACTGGGGAGAAGGGAAGAGAAAGTTGCAAGTTTTTCTTAAACATAAGCCTCCTACAGGGTCACGGGGGCTGGAGAGGAAAGGAAATACGTGTAGAAACATACCATGCCATACAGGAGATCTAAAGCTCTGAGTCGGATGGACTCATCTTTGTCATCCAAACACTGGAGAATGAGATCCTTGTGAGACTGAACGGATTTAGGGTGTGTTTTCAGGATTTTGGACATAGCTAACAGTCCCAGGTATTTCACTGTGAAAGACAAAATAAAACTTCTTTCCAAATATAGAAACACTGGTTTGTGTTGTGCATGACGTCTTAATACCAAGTGCTTCTACTGAAACTGACTTTAATACACTTGAATAAAAATCTGTAATAAGGAAAAGCACTTCTGAGAAACAATACATCACAGATTACGGTCTTTAATTTCACAATCTCATATATGGGCACATAATTACATATATAGTCTTCATCACAATCTTCGTGCACCTCAAATTTTATCATTGATTTAAAAATATGTATTTAATATGTAGAAGCTATGGGGTTTGAGAACAGGCATCCTAGGATGAAGAAAGCTTTAAAGGCACCGAAGATCGGTGGTTTTAGTAGGAATCCTGTTCTCAATGGGAAAAATTCAGGCAGCAGGAAAAAGGTTTACACAAGAAAGGATTTCCCAGTGTTCTTTGCAGTCACTAAAAGTAAGCGTCCTTGCATTTTACTACTACGCTTACACTGCCGAATACCCCTCACTACGTCCCAAGCAGCAAGTTTATAAAAAGGGAAAACCCAGAGCATGGAAAAAGAACTGTTTTAGATTCCCAAGGCCACAAACAGCAGTAACAACTAATCTAATTTGTTTTTAAAAAGCTCATTATAAAGAAGCGCTCACTATCAAAAATTATTTCCACATTAAAAATCGCAGCAATGGTGTACAACATGCCAGGCATTACAACACTGAACAAGCTGTTTGCAGAAACAGCTCATTGCTCTTCGGCTGCTGCAATTTCTCCCCAGCGGTTCGTTTCTAAAAGCTTCCATGAAGACAAGCAACATACTTACAGTTCTGGTCAGAATCTTCTATCAATATCCTTAACTTCTGAACACAAAGCTGGAAAAAAGATCACATCATGCTTATTACAAGCCTTAAAAGCCTTAATTAAAATAACTTTTTATGACATTTATTCAATACGCAAGGAAGCACTGTGACCCAGACCCGGTCAGAGGGTCTTGTTGCATTAACAGATTTCAAAACAAAAGGAACTCCTGTGGGATTGTATTGACAGTAGCAGTTGAATAAGAGTTAGGGAAATTCTAAATGAGAAGAATCTGCATTTTAAAGCAAAGAAAATAAGAGAATGTATATAGGAAATGCTTCAGTCTGTAGGAGCCCACCCAAGTGGGAGCGACCTATTGCTTTAACTTTTGGCAGAGGAATACAATCCAGTTTCTCCATGGCATTACACAGTAGAGCAGAACTAATAACCCCCACCAACAGCTGTACCTGGATGCTAGCGCTGTGATTCGGCATCCCAGAGGACAGGGAGATCAAAACTGCAACACACAAGCACAAACTGCAGTTAGCATTTCTGTGTTCTGAACGAGCGCAATAACACAACACCTAAAGCTCAGCAGCTCGCTCAGCTCACACAGAGATGCCCATTTATTTTGTTGTTTGTCTGTTTGTTTGGACTTTTGGGGGACCTGAGCAGTGTGGGAGAAAGAAGGTTGTTACACAAATTGTAGTTTCGTATACTTTAAGAGGAATAATAGCAGGGCAGGGAAAAAAAAAAAAAAAAAAAAAAAAGAGTGCAAGGGTAGGAACTGCCGGAACAGCCAGGTCAAAGCTGCTTTTCATTACACTTTGCTCTCATTAAGGTTTACTTCACTGATATCACGTAGCAGTCGAGACTGTAAATATGTCATCAGCTACTGTATAGCTGAATTTTTAAGTGTGTACTTCCCTAACGTAACGAGATGCAGCAATGGAGCCTGGAGTTTAATGTAATTAGATGGGAGCTTTAATCAAGCCAGTGAGAGACTCGAGGCAAAAATCAGGTCCCGTTGTTGATTCTATTGGACATCTGTAAAGCCCTGGCAGCGCACAGCCCCACAGCAGAAAAGGTGGCGTTATCTCCTTAACTGCTGCTATCACACAGCATGGCCAAGCCAACACTGGCTCTTAGTGAGCAAGCCACACACAACTAATAACTACAGTGGCGTTTTGCTCTCCATAATCTCGCAGAGCTGCATTTCCGAGAAGCCATGTTAGATGCTATCGTCCTGGGTCACGCAAAGAGCTGGCAGGCACAAGGTGCTGCTCCAATGCAGGCACCCAGCTTCACATCTCGTCTTCTGAACTTGAGCTTCACATTACAGTCCCTGAGGTGTCCTGAGCGTGTGAACTTCCCTTTGAACCACAGAATTATACTATTGTATCTCAGGGAAGCATGCTCTCATCCACAATGGAATTAACCTCCATGTTATTTTTTTCACCCATCATAATGTCATCTCGCATTTCCCTGAAGGAATGAGTGAATACAAAGCGAACGACAGACCACCCTTTCCTCTCCAAACTGACCCAGTACAGCACGTTCCTGCATCATTATCCAAACTCACCAAAAGAAACAGATTTACAGCCAGACTGTGGATGCCAACAACCCTCTGCTTCCGCACTCTGACAGAAAAGTGCCAAGCCTGAGCTGGAATACTGCATTATCCCTTTTTGCCTTTGTTTCTCTCTCCATCCCCATTACTCTCTCACATCCCTCCCCCAGAAACTGAAACTGTAAATCAATTATTCCAATGACCTCCTTTAAGTAATTACACTGAGTTTTTAAACTGTGAAATTGTAGAATTGAAAAAATACGCTCCTTCGTCACATAAGAAAACTTTGACAAAGTTTCCATGAGGCATCAGTCATATTTTAATTCTATTGCTGCTGGGATACTTCACAGTTCTAGCAACATATAAATATCACTCATTGTTTGTGTTTTGTTTCAGCCTTTAGCAAACACAACACATCTGTAGTAACTTCGCCTCACCGACTGACAACAAAGGATTTCAGTTACAGTTACACAGTGACACAAATCAAAGTTTGCCAGGCGACTTATTTCAGTTATAAAAACACATTAAGTTAAAGAAAGGTTTGCAGATGGTGTTAATTGATGACAAAGTTCATCATGTTATTTTCTAGGTTACAAATTTCATTTCTCACCTGCTATTACTGTGTTCACACATTCATACAAGAGAGACATGGCTGAGGTGCTGAAACAGAAATGAAGTATTTTAAATAAGGAATAAAACAGCACATTTTGAAGAGTTGTCAACAGTATCTTGGAGCTAGTTAACACTTTTAATTACAGAAGAAATTGCCAGTATTCTGTTCCATGTACCTTCAAACTAGATGAAATGATTCTCACCCAAAAATGGGGGAGGGGGACTACTGAATGTTAAAAATCTTCTGAGAAGCAGCAAGTAACAGCGCTGTAGCACAAGGGATGAGGAAGGAAGCGGTTACTCAAAACCTCAGTCCCAGTTACAAAGCAATGAACCAATCTTGTCTGAGGATCAAATCAAATCTGCTGCCCAAGGTCAAAAACTCATGATAAGGCAGGCAAATGGAGAAGCTCAAGTCCCTCTCCAAAGGGAACGAGTCCTGCACAAACAGCAGACTCTGCTGGCATGCAGGTACACGCTTGCTCATTCATAAGTGAGCTACAGATTTTCCATGTCTGATTTCCCCCAAAACTTAAATTCAAGACAACTTTTGCTGGTTGAACACACATGCAGTGCAGTTCTGAGGATTTCGGAAGTACTTACAAATCCTCATCTAAACAAGAAGGAAACACAGTGAACCTCATGCGTAAGAAAGGAGCAGACTCCAGAAGCAAGGTCTGCAAAGGGAATGAGCAAACAGCTCCGGAGGCAGCAGTCCCAGCGGTTGCGTGAAGGTCACAGCACACCGTATACGTGACTCCAGGACGCTCAGAACTGAGAATCATTTTCGCTCCTTATCCATTTCACGGGGGATGGCAGGGTGGTTCGCCTTATGCATGAGCGATACAAGATGCAAACTGACTACTTGGAGACCAAACCGAACAGCATTAAGATCTCACAAGTAATAAAATGAATGACTAATGTGGGAGCTGGGGAGAGGAGGCAGAGGCAGGACTGAAGACATACTGTCCATTTTCCTGCTTTTTCTGGCAAAGCCCTGTTTCTGATGAATTTGTATGTGTTTGTCACTGCTGCAAAACCCCTCTTTGGGTACCTGGATGCAAGGCTGCTGGCTGGCTGGTCTGCTCTGAACCAGCCATAAAGGTATACTAGGAGGATGGACAGGAATTGTTTGGCTAGAGCTGCTCTCACGGCTACATGGATATCCATTTAAAATTTGCTCATTCCCATCTATCCTCTTGCTCTGCCACATGAAGAAAAACAAACCTTCTCATTTAACAACTCACGTGTAAGATCACAATTCCTTTTCATAGCTGGAAAAATACATGTATGCCCTTCAAGGCATCTACTTTTTGATTTCAGTTCAGAATTGGATCCAAAACAACACCGCAAACCAGCTTTAACAAGGGACAAGGAAGTATCTTCAAACTTATCTAATCTGTATTTAGGACAGATACTAAAGGAACCTCTTCCAAAACAGTTCTGGGCTGACAAAGGCATGAGGAAGAACTCTAGTGTACTCCTTGTCACGCTGCTTTGGTGGGTAAGGCATTTCCAAAAAAGTGAAGAACGAAATGTGTGTAGCTGAACAGAAGCAGCAAACATACAGCTGCAAATATACAGCTGACCCTTTTTTAACCCAGACTTTTGATATATTCTCCATAGTCATCTCCGGCTTAAAATTAAGGGAAAGGAAATCAAATGGCTCCAATTTTCATGCATGCTTTGGAGAAATTCATGCTGACAGTCAGACACCCGAAGATTTTCCTTTAAGGTATTTTATATCTCTCAGGTTTTTCAGAAATAGCCCTGATGGGATTACCTTTTGATACCTGAAGTCAATATGTCAAGACTCAAAAAAAAAAAAAGGTTCAGAAATGCATCCAGAGACCTAGTTACTGACCCACCCACAGGCACTTCACCAGTCCTGAATGAAGAAAGGAACACTTACACATACCTATGGATGAGGTTGGTCAGAGGCTCAATCAATTTCTTTCCCAGCCTAGGTTCTAATGGAGTAAGAGCACCAAACTATTAAAAGAGAAGTGCAGACAAGAAAGTGACTTAATAGCTGCTTTTAAACAGTATAAAAACATTAGTTAAATTGCAGCTCATTATATTTAAACCAAGCTATATTAAAATATTTTTCTCTCTTTGGTTACGTTCACAAGCATTAGAAGATATTCCTGGTTTCTTTTTACTCAGATTTAATGGTAACCATACCTCCAAGCAAGAAATGTATTTCCACACCCAAGCTAATTTAATGAGAACCCCAATCCTGTAAATATAGGTCCAGAATACTTACCAGTTTTATAATTTTAATGAGAACCCAATTATTGGTTGATGATGTCATCAACTTGAAAAAGAGTGGAGCAAGGGAAAGGTAGTTTTTGGGATTGCGTCGAGCCAGCTCACAAATAACATTAACTGCAGCAGACTGCACACCTGGGAAAAAGAAGTGGGAGAAGCAAAAATCTCATCAGTGCCTTAATTGTAATTGAAGTTTCTGGTGCAGAACCCCCAGAACAAAAGCAGCTAAAGATTCAGACTTGTGTGTCCAAGGGGAACGGTTCAGCCTCGTTACCAACCATGAGGTGGTGAACTAAACACAAGAATGCGAATACAAACTGAGAATGGATTTTATTTAATTGTGGCTATTTTCTAATATACCAGCAAACTGGGTGTCTGCTTTGGGGCCAGCACAAGAAAGAACAGGACGCTGCCGGCCTCCTTCCCCCTTTACTGTGGATTGCTTGTTTGTGGGACACAGACAACACAATAACCAATAATCCTACTCACCATAAAGTTTCCAAGCACTCTTGCTTCTTTAAAATGTATTATTTAGACATGTTTAAACACAACACAAAAATAATGAATCCTTAAATAATCTGGCTGGACACGTTCATTCCTTTTAATGGCTCAGCCTTTAGATTGATTGTTCTCAATTTGGACTCTTAATCTAGATACGGGTTTTCTAGTAGAGAGCAGTCCTGTTCTCCATAAAGCATAACAGGTATTTTCTTCCTCTGTTTGGAGGTGAGGGGGGGGGGGTGTTTTGTTTTCTTTCAAAATATTGTCCCTGGAAGATGCTTCTTACATGCCCACAAATTAGTCCAGTATATGCAATTAAACTTCTCCCTCTAAGCACACACGCAAATCAACCGGAGATCACAAAACTGCATCACACACTGAAGTCTTGAAACAAGTGTACAGCGTTTTGGTTCAGTGAGGGAAGACCAGAACCTTCCGGAAAGACCGAGCAGAATTGTGAATATGATACAGAGCCATTGCAAATTTCCCGCGCTGCAGCTGAATTGCACTGACACAGTACTGAAGGGCCCAAACAGTAGTCCGGACTCAAAGTTTAAATTTAAAAAATGGAAAAAAATATATATATTAAGTGATGTGAAATTATTTTAAGTATATCCATTGCAAGCCAACAGCTGCAGCTTTGTAAAAGAGCACAGGAAACAACAACAAAAACCCAAACCCTGAAACCATCCAAAGTATTTCCAATAACCAAGTTAAGTAAACAACAAACCAGGAATCATTAAGCAGCTTTGTCCCATTAAGATATAGTTTGGACAGCTTTGGGGTTGAAGTAAGAATTGGACATTTTCAAGAATGTATTTTTAATATGGCAACATTTGTCAAAACTCTCATATGCTCATCTACCTATTAAACAGGCAAATCAGTACCCAGAAGATAATTACAGCACTTTTCATGTATTCTTCTCTCCCCGAGCTCTAAAAGCATGTATACCCAGATGTTTTGGAGCAGAAATAATTTACTGAAATCCACTCACCAGGATCTGGATCTTCAAGTTTCTCTTTAAGGCGAGGAAATGCGGGACGGAGGGACTCTGGGTATTTCAAAAAAACTTTGTACATGATTAACACTGCCTTCTTCCTGATATAAGGCTTTGTATGAGACATCTGTTAATGAAACAATTGCAATCAGGCCCTTAGCAACTCCGTGTTTCCAGAGTTCTTCTCAAGGTCCTTATGTCCACACCACTGTCTCAAAATTTCTCCCAGGGACACTCAACTACTTTTTGAAAACTCAGTGTCATTTATCACCAAAATTAATAGAAATATTCAAGGTGATCCTCTTAAGCTAAATAAGGTCTGAAAAGGCTCCCCAAAAACCCCACAAGTGTCACTTTTCACATGCAACACTTCTAAATTTAACAGATATTTACCACATTTGAACACTTTAACATTCTGTAATTACAGGAAAAAGTTATTGCAACCTTATCAACTCACCAATGTCATGATGTCATTTGCCAAGTCCCTGGCAAGATCTGGAGTAACAAAACAGGACAAGCCAGTCAGTGCAACTCCAGTATCATATTGGTTAGGGCTACTCAGATCCTAAAAAAGGAAAAACAGGCTCAAAAATTTAAGATTACACAGGATGCTGAAAAACAATTTTCTCAGACCAATTTTATTCACTCAACAGATAAGAAGGAGAGCTTCTACTCTGTTGATATTTATATCAACTATTAATGGGAACGTCCTCCAACACCTGCTAAAATACAGCTAGCTTGAGGTTTAATAATGGGCACGAGGAATCATAACCAAACAATAGATGGATGACCACAACACAAAAGCAATGAGAGATATGGTACCTTGGTGATATTTTAGGAATGGCAAATAATTTTTAAAACCTCATGACATCATCACAAACGTGTTTAGAATACTAAAAAAGCACTATTAAATACTAACCCTGCTAAATCAAAGCCCAACTGTCATCAGCTTCACTGGGAACAGGCACTCTTGTCGAGTGCTTCACAGTGTCCTAGCTTAATCTATTAGAGAAATGCGATTACTTTCCTTCCAAGCTGCTGGCAGCACCATAATTTTCAGTCCATGAAGACATAACACAAGCTAGAGCGTAGAATACATTTTCTTGGTCAAGTTTCTCTGGAGTTATTTGTAGTCAGTATCCTACATAGTTTTCTCTAAGCTTCAGACTCTTAATAATATTAATATCTCAGTATGTTCAAGTATAGATTATAAAACCAGACCTCACTGAATACAGAGGGTCACAGGATTGATCCTTAACTGCAGTTATTAGGAAACAAGAATACGAAGTGAACGGCACAGAATTAACCCTCCAGATTCCCACGTACACGGGGGCTGCTTTAAGAGACCTAACCATAGCCAGGCCTTCAGGGTTCCATGCCATTTCCAGCTTATTTTAAAACCTTTCGCAGGTGGTAGGCAATTAGATTCTACTTTAAGAATAATGAAATCTACTACTTAAGGAGCAACAAAATCTGTGCAATTCATTCTGGCTTTGAGAACCAATAGCCCCTTAAAATAAAAACCTGCTAGATCAATGAAACATGAAGAGGCATAAATAAAGATGCTTTTAAGTAAAAACTCAGGCACAAAAAGGAAGAAGAACCCTATTAAGTGACTGAAATCCAGTATAATAAAGTCTCCATAGTAAAGAAAACGGATGGACATTATTAAAAATATGCACTTGTCAGAGCAGAACAGTTTAAAAGATAAAGGGAAAAGCACTAAGTCTTTAGGAGAGATGCTGGATAACATCCCACTGATCTTTTTTAAGCAAGTAAAAGACAGTTTAGCTACTTAGATGGTAAAAATGTAGGCACATCTTGTACTGGATCAGTCAACTTTTTAAGCAGTGATACTTTAAAAAAAATTAAACATAAGAGCTTTAAAAAGATATCTGTAATCTGAAGAAAATAATGCTGTGACCCAATAACTGTGAAAAAAATCACAGGATAAAGCTCTATGAAAATTAATCTAACACACTTTGGTACGTTAATACAGAATACAACTTTACACACACTCTTCCCCATTTTTTACACACAATTATACCAAAGAAGTCAAAAGCCAGGTCTGTTATTAACAGAAGAAAACAGGCCCTCATAAATAGGAGTTTTGTGGACCCAAGTTACTGCTCATTTTACTTCAGAAATGAGGACATTTTTCTTACCCATTACATTCTTCTAAGGGCTGGCTAAGAGACTAGTAACCTTAACAAAGGTTATTGTTGTCACCATTCCCTGTGGCAAATAAACACAGAGAGCTGGTCTGAGACAGCACGAGGGAAGCCCATGGTCAGATCCTCAGTATTTAATTAATCCTTCTGCTTGTGGAATGAGAGCAGACTGTAAACCAAGTAAGCGGAATTCTACTTAAACACCTTTATATTGCTAAAAGAGAAATACTTTGTACTGATCTGAAAAATACAAGTAGGGAGACAGTACAAGAAAAAAATTAAGAATTGAAGTAAAAACTTTACCTTTCGGATCTGATTAGTAGTCAACATAATTACATCAGTCCCTTCATGAAAGCACTGAGAGGCAGCTAGGTAACCGATTCTCTGGAAAAAGGCAAGGAGGAAAAAAAAGTAAGTTTAGGCAATGTTTAGATGAACAACAACTGGTAGCTTCATAAGCAGTATTAAAAAGATAAAACAATTAGGCAGCAGGTTTCTTAACAGAAGAGGCATGGTAGGGTTCTCTAGAAAAGGGGATTTGGATCAGGAAAGAATAATCTCAGACAAGTGACATCTCTAGAGATAATACACCTCTCAAGGATAATAAAACTAGCTTCACCTTCTCTACTTTATTAAAACACAGAGGTCCAATGACCAGGAACATGTAGAAATAAGATAGGTCTGTCAGTAGGAGAAACGGAGACTGTTACATTTATTTTGTCTGTACTGAGGCCTGATGTTTTAGGTACTAAAGCACAACTTGGAAATTCTTTGTTACAAAGTAACATTCCACGCCCTTCCATGAAAAAGGCCTGCCACACAGAGCATGCACAAAGCCTTTCAAGAAAAAATTATAAAGCTATTAACAAAATAAAATATGCCTGCTGCTAGGGATCTTACGTGGTCTTCACATAAAAAACAGGCATCGTATCTTTTGGCAAAACAGGGTATTTGGCAGAAAAAGCCTATACCGGCAGGCCAAGTATTATCCATACACTAGAAACAAATACAGTCTACTTCCTTTCTGTATTGAAGAAAGCAAAACAAAAGACGATGTACCAACGCATTCATTAAACACGGTACTGAAGCTGCCCAGCTCATACAGTTGTAGTTACACAGAGAACTCACTTTGAATGTAAACTTCGATGCACTCATGACTTCAATAATATTGAAAGCAGCCCAGCTGATGTCGTAGCCCAGCATCTGTAACTGTGAGCAGAGAAGCCAAGACAAACTTCTGAAATAAGGGACTCAAGAAACAGGTCAAGATACCTCACAAAATTGAGGAATGTAACAAGAGTCCAAAAAGAATACTAGAAGACGTCTCAAGTTTATGAATAATGTTACATTCTGCGCCACTCGCACTAAGTGAAAGAAGCCTCAAAGTTCCACCAGAAGCAAGTTTTAAATAGTTTCAATTAATTCCAGGTACCACATAGGCAGTTATATAAGATTCATTGTGAAGGCTGTTTTTCCTGGATTTTTTTCTTTTAAATAAAACACAGAACAGAACCACAAAAATAATTCTTTACCAGTATTTCCCCCCGCTTCTTCTCAACAAAGGACTGCGCAAAGAGAAACAAACACCAGTTTCAAGTGCTCATGCAACTGCGTGATAAGGAACAATCCAGTTGAAAGCAACTTTTTAAAGTTTTAAATCAGATTAGCTTCCTGACCTATCTTAATAAAATAAAATTGTACCAATACTAGCGCCAGTAGAATGAACAAAATGGGAATATGCAGCCTCTGACCCCAGACACGGCTGGGAACATTTTTCACCTGCAGCCTGCGCTTACAAGAGTCTAAGAAACCACAGTCTAAGAAAAGTGGGAATTCAGACTGAAGACCAGCTCCTAGTCAGCAAGAAAGAAAAAAACAAAGATGTGACGACACGGTATGCCAGCAAGGCACTTACATATGTAAGTTTGCAGACTGCATTTGCTTTCACGGCAATGTTATCCTGCTTCAGCTCCTGCTTGATCTCATCAATGCATTGGGAGATGTATTTTGCCTGAGGAAAACAAACAAGAAAAATTTATGCTCGTTTGCAGTTTTGTAGATTTCCAGCATTTTAGCAGACAGAAGCAGCAGAACTCATCATTTGCAAGCACCATATCTCACATACACACTATTTAGGTAAGCACTTAATTCTGACAAAACCATTCATTAACGACAAACATCACAACTCCATTACAAAACCAAAAGTACGCCGAGATGTTTCTTCGGTGGTTTCCCTTCTCCCCCCTCTCCCTTGCAATTAAACTGTTCAGTCCAGAGCTCCAGTTTCAAAGATTTGTGAAAAAAAGGTGTTCTGTGGAGACTGTGCACCCAGGGGTCTGAACAAAACCTGGGTTCCACCATTCCTAGAAGATACACCAGTCACTTACCACAATGGGAAGCCAGAGATCACCCATTCAGTACCTGGCTAGAAAAAACTGTGTCAAACACTATTAACAGCCCACAAATTTAAGATGGCTGATGAAAATACCATGAGTTACTCTACTTTTGGGCACGCTGTACAGGGATGGCACTGCTGGTGGGCACCCACAACAGTCCTTGTGCCTGGAGGGACACAGCACAAGTCTGGTACAGGGTACCAGTAACCTCAGCTGTCCACCCACCCACCGCAACGACACCCCTCCCAGGCTCCTGGCTTAGGAGAGCCATCTCCCCATTTACACATTTTGATAAGCAACGGTTATTTGTTGTGAATTTCTCGGTAATTCAGAGAGCCAAATGTCATAATGTTTACATTGGAAAGAAATGAAGGACCGATATTTCAAACAATTGCGTCTGTGGTTGTGGGAGGGATGTGGCAAATGCAGGATTTAAAAATATCTGTAAAGATTTTACTTCAGAAGTAGGCTTAGCTCAGTCAGAGATTCTTTCAGTTCACAATTAATTATGATTTAAGTACTGAAGGTATCTGCTACAGAAATCACGAAAATTTAAACGCAGAGAAAAAATCTCTCTTTAGAAAGCCACACATGCACCGGGGCATTTCACATTCCATATAAATATATCAACTGCCAGAGGAACCAGGTCGGAAAGAGCTTACCTACTTTCAAAGTAAAAATCTGCCTGAATACCATTACCTTCCACCAAAAATATATTTTCAACATGGAAGTCTACTGGCCTGCCTTTAATTAACATTTCTCCCCTTGACACTAAGTTTTGAGTATTATCCCAATGATTCTTTTGTCTTTTGCAATATCCTGGAGTGCTTCAACTCATAAAAGTATGCTGCTAGAAGTAGAGAATGTTATTTTTAATAAGTAGCATGTGACAATAAAAACCCAAAAATACAAGGTCTGTAGAGCAAAGAGATGCTGCAGTGATCCAGGTGAGGAAAGGTAGCAACTGAATTTTAATACAGGGACTTCGTACCCCAAGCAGCAGTCACGTAGCAACAATTCACACCGCTGTCATTTAGAGACTGGTGAAACCAGAATTAGAATCCACCAGCAGGACGCAAGGTGAATACACATAATTCAGAGGAGCTTCAGCTTCCCCAGTTTAACAGCTTCTATATAAGCAGAATGATTATTTGGCTTTTCTCTCAAACCCTGCACGTACAGAGGGATAAAAGCCAGTTCCTCCCTGGCATGGGTAAGCTCAGGTGCAACCACGTTTGTTATTTTGAGACTTTTAGTAAAAAGTCTTTGTTGACCTTGATGGAGGTCCTGTCTGACCCACTCCTGCAGCACACCGAGCTATCTCAAACACCAGTCCTGCTCTCCAGCATAACGGAACTCAGAAGGTCTGAAGAAAGCAAGCTGGCAAATGAATTTACTTGAAGATATTCCTAAATGCCTGTAACTGAGGTAGAAATACTGCCTTTGCAATGGGAATTTTCATGTTAAGGGAGGGCACACTAAACCCCAAACAACGCTTTCCTCTACAGAGATCCCCATCTGTCCTCCTGGATACAGGCGAGTGGATCACATCTGCCAAAACCACAGATGGCATTTCCCCCAAACACTTCCAATGTAGAGCCCAGGTGACTTCCCCCAGAAACTAGAAGATTTGAGATTCTAAATCCATTGCCTGAGAGTGATTCAGGTCCAGACGACTCCCATGTGAAGTTTAAACTCTTGAGTTTAAAAAAACAAAAACAAAACAAACCAAACCTTCTGAGAGTAGAAAATACACACTTGATCAGAGATGCTGAAAGAACGACTTATACAACATGCAACTGATCTACAAATACATTGTACCTAGCCTTGAATATTTTATGCACACATAAGAGCGCGCTGGAGCAGTGTCACAGAATCCTCCATGTGTGTATCCCATTGCCGCATCCCGGTCAGCAGGGTTGGCACTGGCTCTCGGTGCAGGACACCAACACACAGGCTTTGGTGTTCTCAGGCTTTATGTCCATAACCAGAAAGCACTATTTTCATTTCCCATAGCACCTATACCAAAACTATTTCAGAATTAACTTCATTTTCCTGTAAACGTCTTGGGAGCTGAACGTGAACCACTGTGTGACCAGGTGGGGTAAAAAAACCCCCAAAAATAAGTACAGAAAAGTTCAATGATGTACAGCCCTGCACAGTCGGTACAGACTCCCGAGCCACCAGCCACACTCGATGGCCCCAGCAGCCTGCAGGCAAAGCCCTGTCTCCCAGTTAGCCCAACAGAATGAGGGACTTTTGGAAAAGTGTATTACAGAACCCCAAATCAGATCTGAAACTCAAATAAGGGATTTTGAAGAGCAGAAACAAGTCCTTCCAAACCAGCTGTACTTCAAATCCTAGAAGACTACAAGGAATGTAAGATCCTATATATAGAAAGCTTTAAAGGATCAGCAGGTATTAACTTTTTGTTAATCTCTCTGGAGTAGCACTATCATGAATGAGCAATATTAAGAAAACTGATCTATTTAAGTCTCCCACTTAAACGTGAACCCCAACCACCTCGCCAGATCCGCTACCACATTTAACATCTACATAAATACAAAGGAAACAAGTTCACATATGCAGGTCTCTAGCGAAGTCCTTCCCCAGACTCTGGCTACTGGAATTGCTGAGCTCTGCGAGGGTTGGACCGGAGGCCACCCCAAAGCATCTTCAGGTGACCGATGCTCTCAGGCCCCATGCCACGGCCTGCAAGCTCTTCAATGGAGCCAAACCAGGCAGTAAATGGGAGAACCACCACTTGATGCAATGAAGAAATAATGGTAGTTGCTCAGCAAGACCTAAATGTTTGCAGGAAAAACATTTGCATACTGAACCAGGGCAACATCTGGATACTTTTCCCAGCATTGATTCAGATAGTTTTTGCATAAATCCTAATATAGCAATTCATATCATGGTAATGAAAAATAAGTACCTCCCAGGATATAACTGGCTCAGTTTTTCCTTAAATGCTTTTGAGATCCCATGAAGAAAGGAATGCAAAAGGAAAATACTTCAGAGTTCATTCATACTCACAGTATTCATTATCATATCAATATATTTCTTGAGTATTAATTCCATGACAGTCTTATTTGAAGTCGTCCTGGGATGCTACTCAATTGCTCCCACATTTTTGGCCAGTCAACTGAGGAGCACTTCTAAAGTCACAATATTTACATAGACCTTTGGGCCATCCCCAGCCAGACCGCTTTGAGCGAGCGCGGTGATTATAAGGCAGCCTTTCAGTCCCGCTGTACTGGAGAACAAGCAGAGCCATTATGGGCAAGAACCCCCTCCGAATGATGGCAACCCAGGCCAAGCTGCCAGGCTGCTGTCAGAAGCTGAAGGGCATATGATAACGCAGGGAAAAGAGCTGAGAGGAGCTCTTTTATTCCTGCTAGGCTGCCAAGTGGGAAAGGAGCCTTCCCCAAGCCCTTAATGAACTGCTATAGCAACCACTCGGTGCTTGTTTCCTCTCGTGTATCCCTCCGAAGGAGGAAGATGACAGAAACACGCGCAGAGCAGCCCAGCTAAAACCCAAGGAAAGCATGCAGATGTTAACAGTAATTACCCAACAAAGCTGTGAATACAGCACAAAGTCACAACTGCCATTTCTTAATGTATTCCGCCAAACAGATGCAGTAAGCATTTTATATCCGTTAACAAAATACACAAGCTAAATTTTAAAATAAGTCCAAATTCCTCAAGAATTCCAAGACCTCACCCAGAAAATATGTGCATTTAAGCTAGTGTGAGTGGCTAAAATGAGAACGAAGGTATCACGAATCAAAGAGACAACCCCTTTGAAACAGAGGGAGTGTAGAAGGGAAAAGTGGGTCATCGTAAAGAGCCAAAACGTCAGTTTATAGGATTTTTCACTTCCCAAGCCATGTTTTTTGAATTAACTTCAAAAAACACTAAACCTTAATTCCAAACTTGGGGTTTGCTGACAATTTCAGAGAGGTTCACAAAAGACTAATATTTTTTTTCAAGCAATATGTGAACAAAGTTGAAAAAAATCACTGATCTAACTGAACAACAATTACATTCTTTGGAAATGTGACTCTCTACACTGTACTTTCATTGACAGATAAGACGACACTAATGATTAGAATAGATATCACTGCAGAACCTTTATATTAAATTTAGTCGTGAAAGCTACTCATTTCCCAATAGTCTCAAAGAAGCTGTACTCTTATCTCAACCACATACCATCTTCTGAAACCAGGAGAAGGAAAACTCATGTTTTTACCACTGAGGGTCACGGTCCAGCAAACCAAACACGGCAGAATCCTCCACCAAAGTCCTTGTCAGGATCCAGCCTCAGTGACTGGATCTGCTGCAGCCGATTTGAGATTCAAGCCTGTCAGTTACTGCAACAGCCAAGTGCTTTCCACCCAGATGAAACAGCAAAACATCAGTGAACATCAGTCCCTACTTCTCTGGCACTTTCGGGGTTAAATACGGTGTTTTAAGGAAAAGATGACTAACAGTGAATGCCACAAGGAGCAAGATATGATTTGATATAAATGCATAACTACATCATTCTGAAACAGAAAAAAGACTGGAATAAGTAGAACATAAAAACAAATCACTGAAATAAGCACAAAATATGTCATTTCTCTTGTTTTAAGCACTGTAGGATTTATCTTTTTTTTTGTAGCACTGTAAGACATACGCTTGCCATTAACTCCATGAAATCACGTTGAGCACGAACACATGACGATCTCACATGAGCGGAAGATGCCCACTGCTCCAGCTTCCAGAAAAAAAAAAAAAAAGTGACACCTGCCCCTCCCTTTTGGTCTTTTTGAATGACCTTAAGAAATACTACCTGTGGGATGCAAGCCACGGGACACAACCACCACGCTTAACGCAAAATGGAGTTACACCACAGACACCCTGTGGAGGCGAAGCAACTTTTCAGTTTGTTTGTGCTTCAAGCAGAAGATCCTGTTACAAGCACAGCACAGATCAGCTGCCACCTCCCAACTTAAGAACAGGACTGGAAAGAAATACGTATCACTTGCCGGGCTTCCATTAAAACCCTCAAAAGCAGTACTTCATGTCAAAAAACACCACTGAACTAGTCAAATAGAATTTATACACCTATAATTGACTACAGTACCTGATACACAAGCAATCATATCATGACAGCACAGAATAAATCAAGCGAAGGAACAGCCAAGAGCATAAAAAGGCGAAACGTGCTGCTTTCCACGCAGCACTAGACATATTAAATGTTAACTTCTGTCATACATAACTAAAAAATATTATATTATTTAAATACTGTAGGAAAAGCTATTTGTGATAAGTAAGAGGATCCTTCATTAAAACTACTCCACGGCTGGACAGAAAGAGAATTCCAAGGTACACGCTATCTCACAACTAACTCCACTAAAACCACAAACCAAGCAAGGTAGATAAGCATGTAACAATATAAGCAGTAACTGCGAAATTGCACAGCATTCATTTAAAAGCAGTTTTGCAGCAGTCAAAATAAAATGGTGCAGAAGGTAGTCGGGGCAATAAAGAGCTCAGAAAACACGTTATGACTTGAAAGGCATTTTGAAAAGGCAAGCTTATCTTTCCCTCAGCTGGTGATAAACAGTCTCGCTAGATGTGTTTTAACATGTCTCAGTTTGCCTTTGGTACTTAGCTGTCCAGGGATTTATTCCCTCCTCTTGTAGGTACCTTAAATCCTAGACCAATGTACTGTTCTCATCAGTGATGAACACCGGAGGCATGAAGGTGAACCTTTGCCATTTCATCTGCAGCAGTCTTCTCTGTTATTTATTAGAAACATGATGCGTTACCCACTACCCCTTTGTCCATTACAACGAAAGGGAGATAGCAAACTCCTTGGCCAAACGACACTGATGGAGATATGTGAAAAGTCAATTTACACTTTTGTCTTTTCTTAATGCTTCCTGAAATTATACATACCGACTGAAACTTGGCACGATGCATCTATCTATCCTAAACTGATTCATAAGAGATATGGTTTAGTGATGTTTTTTGTCAGTGTTAGGTTGATGGTTGGACTAGATGATCTGAAAGGTCCCTTCCAACCTAGGCAATTCTATGATTCTATAAACCAATAAAAACCTTTGAAGCTTATTTTAAAAATTCCGAGAGATGCTGAGCAAGTAGCATACACCTACCAGTTTCAGAGCAGACACGAAACAATCCCAAACAAACCAGCACAGGCACTACAGAAAAACACATACGCTCTTCCAAACTGGTACATAACACAGAAGGACTGGATTTCAGAGAAGAAGCAGAGCTGCAGCTGCTCATCCGAAGGGACTCCAAGGGAGAGCTGGGCCAAGGCTGCCCCAGACACACCGAGCACCACAGCGTCTCTCCAGCACCAGGGTGCTCCTGCACTCTCCCATGCACAGCACCTTTCCAGCGGTTCACCCAAAGACAACTGAAGTATTTCTCACAAAAGAGCACCTATGTGGGAAGCTGGAGCTACACAAGCCACCCTGGACCACCTCCCCAGGCCAAGATGCCAACAATTACGCAGGCATTAGCCAGTAAAATCCAACCCAGCCCAAGAGAAATCAGTAAGCAAGGCTTTAGAGATGTCTCTCAGTGTGATCAGTCCCTTAATATACATATGTCTCCAGCCTGCTCACAGTATTTGTTAATTTAATTGCACAGCAATTAAACAATCCTCAGGGACCTGCGCTGTCTAAATCACACCTGAGCAGACAACTTTTAAGACCAGAGAGATGCGTCAGATAAAAGTGCTGATCCCTGCAAACACAAGATGTGCTAAAACTTTTATTTTTACATTACCATGCAAAAAGCTATGCAAGTATTCTCACATTAGATTTTCTCAATTTGCTAGTTCCAGACATATTTCCGTGCATAATTTCAGGCTTTGATAAAGGTAGGCGCCGTTATGAGCACGTATTCTGTTGTATGTATAGGAAATAGTCTCTTCCTTCTAAGGAACTAAAGTAGCTATTGTTTCCAAGACTCAGCTGACTGGAATTAGTTCAGAGGGAAACATCACCAAGAAAAACCCGCTTAATGTATTAATACTATATAAACATTTAACACTGAAAATATTATAAAGATGTAACACTGACTCATGCAAAGCTATGAATATCTCAGTTATGGAAAGGTAAGAAGGACAATGAAGAAAAAGATGGTTCGTGGCCATTGCTGACTTCTTAAATTCAATGCAAATATTTGTGTAATTAAAGTAAATTTGTTCACCTACTCCCCGCTGTACAATCATACCATTCGCTCTAAACAAACTTACGCTCCTCCAGGCTGAAGCTCAGTCACGCCGCAGTAGGTGGCGGTGATAGATTTTATGCAGCCTGAGTTTGCCATGAGCCCACCAGAAGAAAGTTCCATCCATTGATGCCTACCTCCCTATATACACCTTTTCACATCCAAATCTCTCAGCGAAAGCTAACAGGTTTGAACATCTAGGTCATAAAATAACAAACAATAAAAAGGAAATAGCAAATATTAAACCAGCCCTCAACTACGTGGTCTACAAACCCCATCTGAGCAGCCTGCTGGGCGCTGACTGAGGAGGTAAACTGGTATGAACCTCACATTTTTTCATGCTCAGTTACACTTCGGTATTCAACAGGACTCGTAAGTATTGTCAGTTATTTCGAACGTATGTTTCTTATTTGAAAAGGCACTCAACCGCCTTTATAAGCTACTAACGCTACCACTAACCATGTTATTTTCTGAATCTTACCCAAGTATCTTTATACTTCCTGTCACCTGGATTTAAGCAGACTCCCCTTTAGATTATGAAGCATTTCTATTCTTCAGCATGAATGATCAGGTTTTTTTAATAACCTAAGGAACACAAATGCTTCTTTGTAACTGGTCCCATGACTTGGTTTTTCTGATGCACGTCTTTTACTGCTTCCCTTGCTGCTCTTCACATCACACCAGAAACGGGACAGGCTACCAAAGAAAACTTCTAAGTGAAAAACCTAAACGTACTCTTTGTACACTGAATATATTTACTAACCCACATCGCAGAGGAAGAGGTTTGTCAGTCACTTTTGTGGACACTGATGACATTAGAGGAAATCACAAAAAGCCCCATTTTCTGCACTCAGCACTGAGACAAAGAGAGCTGCATCAAAAAGCATCAAATAAACAGCTCTCTGAAGATGACCACAGTACAGAAATGTTATCTTTATTCCTCTTTGATTTTTATGGGCATTCTCCCACCGGCCTCGTGAAAGGTGCAGTGTATGGGCCACTCCACTTCTCAGGATGAGGTACCAGAAAGCTCTTCCTCTCCCCTGGACCTGCCTGTGCAGAATTTTTACTTGCATGTGTAAGAAAACGATCTGTCTGGAGCATTTCAAACCCTCAGAAGAGACGGCTACAAGAGGATCTGGACTGGGAACAAAGCTATTAGCCCCACTTATGCCACAGTCAATTAAGTAATATTTAACACAGGAGAAAGCAAGAAGCTAATGAAAGGCAGCACTAATGCAAAGCCTCAGCTGCTCTGTGCTTGTAATCACACACGAAAAAGCCCACAGCTTGGCTCGTGTTCCACAGCTCCAGGCTCTTTATTTTCTGTGACACAGCAGGTACGTCGGGGACACTATTACTCTAGGCCTTGTCACCTTGGAGGCTACTACTAGTCTGCTTTTTTACCAATTCCTGCAAGGTCCTTCCCCAAATCCTCTTTTGTGTATTGTTTCTATTTCCGACTTTGTCTTTTCCAGCGATTCACATGCTCAAAGAATTAACAATAGCAACTCTAGATCCACTCGAAAGTGGGCGGAATAATGAGCTCCCTTCAAAGATATTAACACACATATGACAAGCAGTAAGTGATCGAGCATCAGCGACTGAAAGAGCTGTCTGTCATCAATGAACTGCACGCTGCCTATCAGTTGGGCTGGTTTTTCAGTCTTGGGCACCAACAAGCTTTTTAACATTCCTCAAAATTCCCCTATTATGTTCCACCCTACAGCCTTTACTATTAGATACTAACACCACAAGAGTGGCCAGAGGCCAAGCTGTAAGACCACCACAGCATCAGATGGTCCTTCAGCCTCGTTGATGACAGGCTGCGCCCAAAAAGATGTTTGTGATGTTAAAAGATTCCTCAAAACTCCTTAGACCATCATTTCATCTGGAAACGTGTCAGAAAAGTAGCTGGATGCATGCAGTCAAGCGCAGCAGCCCCTTTATTTAGGGGAAAAGGTTTTTTAACAATACAAGTCCACTGTCCTCAGATAACAGTCACTAAGAAGTGAGAACACGCTGCCAGTTTGGTAAGCCCGGTCTTTCTGAGGAGTGAAATTTCACATCACGGGTACTCAACACGCCTCTCATTTAATATTACATTATCAACCAAAATGAATTTTTATTTTTTTTCCAACCAGAAACACTGAAGTGCTCCTTTCGCTCCGCCAACTTGCTTCTGTACAAAACAACTTCTTAAATGCAAGCCAGCAATGAGGTACTTATCACTGAACTCTATACACAAGAAAATGTGAATTTTTTAATATGCTTTTTCCTGCAAGTATTGATTGCCAAAAACGTGAAGCGCTCATCCTGGCACACAAGCAGCAGATTCTCTGAAAGGAGGAGGAGGCAATTTTCTCAAGTTTGAGAGAAGTGCGCAGACATTTCGTGCAGGACTTTTTTTAACCCTTTCTCCATCAAAGGCTCTTGAAACAGAGGGCTATGGCCTGAATAGGACAAAGGACCACTCATTTAACATCTCTGTTTCTGTTATTTTACCATCTCAGTTTTTATAAAGGAACCTCTCACCATAGCTCTGACAGCAGCTTCCTTTTTGGGACCAACAAACTTCTTAACTGCAAATGCAAAACACTGTGCAAGAGCCAAATAGCATCAAAGGAATATCCCTTCCTTTATTTCACACTCAGGAAAACATCCTTAAACAAAAATAATTTCTCAGTTTGGAATATCTAGGAAAAAATCTGTTCTACTTTTAATTGCCTATGGTACCAGCCACTCTCCCGTTGAGCCTGCTCTGCAGCACATCCATAAAAAGCAGGCACAAAGTGGGAGAAGTTATTCCATAGGGTACAAACCCACCTAACAGCAGATGAAAAACTCACTGCTTTCACTACCAAGAAGATTCGTCTTCTAAACAAAAGAGAGAACGAGATATTAGAAGTGAAGGTCAGGGAGAATAGAATCGGATCAACGTCTGTCTTGCGGGTTTGGCTTTCCCTCAAACTTTGAACTGGCACTGGGAAACACCACGGGGATTAAAGCATCTGTACAGAGCACTGAAAAGCAAACACAACACGTCAAACTAGGGAAAGTTCTAATGCTGTTACACTACCTCATTCCTTCCATGCTAGCATTTACTTTGCAGAAGGATGATGGCAGCTCCAATTTTCCCCAGAAGACTGGAAAACAGACAGAGCATGTCAGCACAGAAAAGTGACTGTGCTAACTAACCCCTGTCCCTTAGCTCTTATCCTTACAGAAGGCCATCACTTCCCTTCCAGTGTTTTACACTCAAAATTAACAGGTCAGCTTTGGATACAGACCAGAAATTAAAATGAAAGTGGCCTCTGACAGGTAATCAAGCACTCTGCCGCAAGGATGTGACCTAAGCACCAGGCAACCTCCAGTATCCTCTTGGTTCCTCTACTGAGCTGAGGAGGACACTTAAAATTCATTGGTAAGGATCTCGTGGTGCTCCATTTACTGCACAACAAGCCTTGGGGAGTGCACTTACGAATCCCAGCAATACAGGGTGAACATATAACCATCACGGAAGAACGCAGAAGGTCTGGTGAAAACCTGTACTGAGAAACCCCTGTCTGAACCAAGGTGACAACCATTTGGCACATCCTGCGCTACAAACACATCCTCGATGTGTCAGTGAAATACCAGGTACACTCACTTGTGATGGTACCAGCAGAGGAATTGGAAAGGAATAAATTTTACTATCTCCTATGTCCCAGGAGAGGCTGCCCAAAATGATGAGAGGAAGAAGCGATGGCAGAATTTCCATATGATTAAATTCCAAAAGACAAGAACCAATACATACAAAAGAAATTAACCTTCTGCAAAAAGCATAACTAAATCAGAAGTCAAAGCAATAATCATGCTTTCAGTTCTTTCCATGTCATTTTTATTTAACAACCACAGTATCTCCTTTCCAGAGACATCTTTCACAGAGTAATTCTTCTTGAGCTTAGATCAACAGCTCCTATCCTTGCCACCAAAGCACGCTGCTGTTTTAAATAAATTTGTTCTTCTGTACAGGACAGAGCACACGTCTTAAGCTTAGACACTTATCTTGAGATACACAAATGTCGGTAGAACAACTACATTCAGCGCTGCAGCAACATGTAAGAGATACAATGAACAATGGAAGCACTGTAGGAAAAGGAGGAAGAATTTTTGCAGCTACTTCCTCTAAAATACTATTCTGATTTTGTAACATCACCTGAAAATTAGCAAACATCCAAGACCATTGCCTGGGAAGCACTGAATCAACGCCCAGCATCTTAATAACAGAAGGTTTACAGCCCTCTTTGGCTAGCTGGTCTAGAGAAAGGTACAGTCCTGTGCTGTTTGCAGAGCCCCTCTATGTAATAAGCAAAATCTTTGAAGGATTCCAGAACAGCCCATGCTACAGAAGACACACATTTCATCAGTGCGATGTCTCCTGACCGGCTGAACACATCCTGAAATTCGGGGTTTAATTTTTGCTGCTCACATGAGGATATAAACAGGAACTATTCTTCAGTTATCTACTTTAAAACCTTTCAACTTGTATTTCAAACTACAAGTTTAAACTAACTTAACTAACAAGTTTAACTACCATTGTTTAAAATACAATAATGCTGCAGTCCAACCACTGTAATTGACATCAGCCTCTTACTTACAGTAACAGATAACACATTTGCTTTGACCTCCCTGAATCCTAGAGCACATGTATACCTGTATAACAGCTTCCTTCAAATATACACAGCCCTCAAAAATTGTCTGAGGAATATTTTTTCCTAACTCTAAAGGAGATCAAAACCAAGGCATCATCACTACTTCTTGTCACAGAACAAACTCAGTGTGGCTTACGATGCTCAGTAACTTTTTAATCCTGACTGTGTAACTGCCCTTGTGCTCTTTAGCCTCTGAATATATATAAAGTCCTGGAAAATTAGCTATTTGTCACAAAATTGTTTTAGAAATGAGAACAGTACGTTCAATTCTCCTCAAAGAGCACTGGTGCCACATAGGCCTGGACCTTCACCTGGGGAATCCTCAGAGGTCTGACACTTGAAGAAACATTTTTTGTCCTACGCATGAAAGAACAAAGCATATTTACTAAAAGCAGCATAACATACAAACTGGGCCTAACCATGCTATGGGGAAGTGCTCCATACAATTACTGTTCACCTGTTCCAGCTTTGAGTATAACACATTAGATGTCCACACAAGCACGCTGCTTCCACTTCTCCATATAGTTTCCCATGTTTTGCACGGCACTGCACACTTCATAGTTGCACTTTCTGTGTCACCAAATCAATAGCCATAAATTTAATGTATATTAAAATAAAAAAAACAAGCTTCCCAGGTGTCATCACTAACCCCTTGTTCTGTGCACAACAGGCTTAAAAGCCATTTACACATTCAAGTGGTTTTGGAAGTTGTATTTTGTGTTTCAATCCAGCAGTGCCAGTAATGGAGAACATAGTTTTCCAAATTAAATATTTCATTCAAGTTAGACAATTATGACTTTTACAGATACTTTTCATAGCTGATACCATTTGGATATTGCAGTCTTAGAGAGAGACACTGTAGTCTACAAACATTTTTAGCCTGCCACTAACTCCACAGCAACTCACTGATATTCCAGCAAAGCATAACTGTTAGACCATTCATAAGAAAGCTTCTAAGGCCATGACTACTTACTTGAAGACGAACATAAATGATATCCTTAGTGTCCGTTACTTCCCAATTAACATGTGACACCTCAATGTGGAAAGTCTCACATAACATGTCTTGATGACTAGTTATTTCACCTATGCTAATTTCCTGATCACGTGCCTCTAATACAAGTGAGAATAACAGCTCAACACATCCAATTGCCTTCTGCCTACAAAAGCTTTGAAATAAGGAAAATATATTTCAGTCAAAAGGTCACAAGTTTAGTCAATGAATAATCTGAAAGCTGAATTATGACTGAACTCAGCTTTCCTGTGTATCAGCTTCAAGATGAAGAATATATAGCTGGCTATGGTAGTTGACTGTAGTGAAATGGGAAGAAACTCCCTGTTATATGTATCAGGGATCTCAACACCACAGTAACACACTAGATGGGAAAGCAAGTACTAAGCATGAGCCTCCCTCATCTCCCTTTTCAACTCCTGGCTCCCCCAACGCTTTCTGGTCCTCCCACAGCCTCTCCCTTTCGGCCTACACCCCACAGGCATCTTCCTCCTTCTGATTCCTGCTTCCACCTTCCCCCACACAACATCCCCTTTCCCGGGCGGCCGAGACACCCGGCAGCTTCTGGGCCTGGCGCAGCCTCCCCTGCGGGGGGGGGGGGCTGGAAGCAGCTCCCAGCGCGCCCGGCCCCCCGGAGGAGCAGGACTTGACCGGGAAGCCGGTGACAGCCAGCACGGAGGGATGAGGGGAGCCAGCCCAGGCCAGTACCCCCGCCTCGGCGGCGTGGGCCGGGTCCGCTCACCTCGTCCTCCTTGTGGTTGCGGATTCCGCGCACCAGGTCCTGGAGGTTCTTGTCAAACATGCGGTCGATGCTGCCCTTCACCATCTTCAGCGCCATGGCGGCAGCGGGGCCGGGCCGGGCCGCGGGGCCTGCGCTCGGGGCTGAGGGGCCGGGCCCAGCCGGGGGAAGGGAGGGGGGGGCCGCCGCGGCTCCTGCTACTGCTAGAGCCGGGTGAGACCAGCGGGCCCGAGCCGCTCACATGCCGGGCCGGGAGACGAGGGGGGCGCGGACGCTGCTGGCCCCCAGCACGGCACAGGACGGACGGGCGGCAGGAGCGACCCCGGCGGCTGCAAGCCCCGACTCGGGGCTCCGCTCAGCCTCCCAGCGCCTGACAAAATGGCGGCCGGTCAGCTGAGGGCTCGGCCCCGCCCCCGCGCTCTTGGCCACGCCCCCGAAGACTAACCACGCCCCTCGCCCCGTCTAACCACGCCTCGAAACGCCTGGCCACGCCTCCAGAGCCCACCCAGCCCCGCCCATTCAGCGCGAGGCCACGCCCACCCGCGCCAGCCAGCGACGGCCGCGTTACTGCCACCGCCTGGCCCCACCCACCGCCTTGTCCCGCCCACCGATTGGCCACGCCCATGGCCTCGCCCCGTCCCGGTCCCACGTGGCGGGGGGGGGCGCGGGCTGCGGGGACACGCGTGTAACGGGAGCGGGGGTTCCCCCGTGTGACCGCCCGGCCTGGGGAGGCGAAGCTCCATGGGCCTCTTTACTGGCTGCACAACCGGCACAGGCGAGTTTTGGCCCTGTCCCTCGTGGGGGCAGCTCCAAAGGCTGCTGCTGCCCCAGCACCGGCTGCCACCACCCCACAGGGAGCGAGTGCCACCCTCCGTGGCCGCTCGCAGTCACTAACACTCGTAGGGACTCACAAATGCAGTCACCCGTTTCCCCAGGTGACAAGTGGCAGTGTGCACCTTGGGAACGGCTACCAGAACATCGTCAACACGGCCCCGGCCAAGCAGTGGGAGGGGAAGTCGCTGGTGAGGAACAACCTCTCCAAGGAGCTCCAGCACCAGCTGCGCAAGAGGAGGTTTAGCTTCAGGAAGGCTGACGAGTACCTCCGTGGTCTGGGCAAGCCCCACGGGGATGGTGGGAAGGGAGGCAAAGCCACGGAGCGTTCTACAGAGGAGCAAGAGGTGTCCAACTGCACAGCAGCCCAGGAGGGGCTGGGAGACGGTCCTGAGTGTCCTGTGCTACCGGAGCAGGGAGAAGATCCCAAACCAGACGCCTTGCCCACCAGCCCCACCGCTGGTGAGGAGGCTTCCTCCGTGAAAACGGTGGGCCCGGTGACGGATGAAGATGTTATAAAGCTGCGGTCATGTGAGAAGAAGAAGGTGAGCAGGGAGAGTTTGGCTGAGGGCTGCCGTCTCTCGTGTCCCTGCCGAGTGGTTGAGATTGTGCTTGGGAAGACAGAAGAGACCTGTTTGCTGGGTGAGAGGCAGGCAGGGGTCAGAGCTGCCTGGGGACCGCGTTGCTGTCAGGATAGGGGAAGGATGCAGGAAGGTGAGCTCCTGGGGCTGTGGTGGTGTCCTTGGAGGGGTGAGAACCAAGAGAAGCTGCAGCCCCTTGCACGTGAAGGAGAGCAGGGGCTCAGTTGTCAGTGAGCGTGGAAATGATCTGCGAGGAGAGCTCGGTCTGGGGCTGGTTGGTTTGTGAGTACTGCACGGTGCTCTCCTGGGCTGAGAGCATTGCCTCCTTCCTCTCCTCCACATCACCTCCGTCCTTGCATCCCTTAGCCGGTCTGGCATCCCTCTGTATCTGTAACTGCTTTGAGTTTTCTCCAAGCTGAGCGCTGAAAACAAACTGAGCGGTTCCAGTTTCTATTTCTTTTATCCAAATGATACATTCTCTTGGAATAGTTGGGGATCTCGAAGAAAAACCAGTGACTTCCTGGGTTTCCCACTGAGATTTAGCCAAGACAAGTGCTACAGTTGCTACCTGGAAAATCCTTCTGTTTAACCAGTGCTGCTTCAGCTCTCCTAACACGCTCCTCCATCCTTCTTGTTTTCCAGTTGGAAATCCAAGGCAAGCTCTACTTGGCTCTGCTGACCACGGTAGGTGGATAATTCTCTCCTTTTGTCAAAATTTGCCATTGCCACATCTGGAACGGAGCAAATCTCCTGACAAACCATCTCTCTGCTGTCTCTTCCAGTGCGGTAACCTCCCTTTCCGAAGGATATGCAAGCGCTTCGGGGCAGACGTCACCTGTGGAGAGATGGCTGTGTGCACAAACCTGCTTCAGGGCCAGTCCTCCGAGTGGGCTCTCCTCAAATGGCATCATACCGAGGATATTTTTGGGGTGCAGGTGGGTGCTGTCATCTTGAGAACCAAAGAAATGATAACTCGCTTCTGAGGAGAAAAGCCGCTTCTTGAATTCATGCAACCTGTCCCCCTCTGGTAGCTGGAGGGAGCGTTTCCAGACACAACGACCACATGTGCAGAGCTCCCGAACCAGACAATTGAAGTGGACTTTGTAGCCATCAATGTCGGGTGTCCCATTGACCTGGTCTACAAGAAGGTAAGAAGACGTTCTGCAGCACATTTTCCCTCCTTCAATAGATGCTTGTCTTTTGCCTCATCTCCTGTTACCCCATCTGCTCCTGCCAGTCTGATCCAGAGCTCCCGGTTCATTTATGGGCACTAGACCTCAGCGAGAAGGCAAAGACGCTGTTCAAAGAGCAGGGAATGGTTGGCTGTCTCTCCCTGGCAGCAGGCAGAAGTTGGAAGGGAAAAGGGCTGTGGGTTTTTTTTTTGTTGAAGAGTCCCTTTTCTGCAAGTCTTGAGGTGCTGCAAGTCTTGAGATGCCAAGCAGGAAGCGGTCCCCATGCCCAGGTTAGGAGAGCTGAGCATTTTCCCCATTTTTCATTATCTGATTTCTGAGTTCACGCAACACAGGGCAGGAAACTGTTTTTCTCCACACCTATGAGTCCTCAGGCACTGGCTTGAAAGGACTTTGCAAGCTCAAAGGCAGCTAAAAGGAGAGCTGGAGCAGCCAGCTGCTATTTCCCATCCCACGGAAACAGAGATTAGCAGAAATAGAGCATGGCCACGGCCTCCTCTGGTTTTGCTAATCCTCATCCATTTGGTTAGCACTGGGAACAGCTGCCTGAAACCACGTTACCAGTACATCGAGTTTGATCCGAATTTTTAGACGTAATTTTTCAAGCGGCACCTGCCCGCATTAGGCTGCACGAAGCTTTGTAACCTGTGGTCCTTACAGTGCCACGGAACAGACACCTATTGCCGTAAGAGCTCAACATTTCAAAGCCATTGAGGTTCATTCAGGAAATCTCATTTGAAGGAGACGCTAACCAGGAGCAGGGTTCTCTGAGCACACTCCATGTCTGCTTTTGGGCTGTAGGTTCAGGCTCTTGCTGTGCAGTTGTGTGCCCTGCTGGGCTACTCTCTCTCTGACACGTCTTAGGGAAAGTTTGTGTGATGCTGTGTTGAACCGGCCTCCAGGAGACAAGTTAAGCCTCCGGGACTGTAAAGAAAATGCCTCTGCCCTGAAAATACAACGTGTGTTCCAAAGGGTGAAATAGCTGAAGTCTTAAGCCAGGCTAAGTCTGATGGCAGTGGAACTGGCTGACATCATGTGAGGATCTGCCCCTGATGCTTTCTGGCACTAGCAGGGTTTTGGCTCTGCACAAGCACGGCGAGAGGTGGGGAGCAGCTTTTCAGCGGCCCCTGTTGATTGTCGGCATGTCATTGCCAGGGGTGAGGCTGGTGTTCAGGTCACCAAACTTCAGAACCCATTTTGGCATCGATGCTGGGTGACTCCCCAGCAATAGGGGCATTGCCCTTATCGGGAGGCTGCGTCCCTCCAGTGCTGGGCTTCAGGGTTAAAGCAACCAGATCTGTTGGCAGCCAGATCATGTTAAATCCTTGTTGGGATCCGGTGCCATGAAACCAATTAAACCTTGCAGTGGATAAAGCAAAGATGGACCCTCCGGGCTGTGATCCCGCATGGCTTCATTAATGAGAGGAACCCAAATGAACACCGGACCAGTTGATGTTTTCATTGCTGCTGCTGGATAAAGTTTAGCTGGGAGGACTTTTTAGCCTTCAAACAGACGTCTTCAGGTCTGGGCTAAATTATGCCTCCGCAGGCTGTCATTATATAGTGACAGGAGCAGGTTAAAGCTCAGCACCGGAGGCGATTTTGTGCAGCAGCCCTAAATTTTCGGGAGGGTAGAGGCTTGGTTTGACACATCTGACTGCCATCCCCTTCGCTGTAGAGCCACAGGGCCATGCAACAGGGTACCGGGGGCTCTATCGTACCGAACACAAACCTCTCCTTGGTTTTTGTGTTTTGTTTTTGTTCTTTTCTTTCTTCTAGTGAGCTGCTTCTGGGAGCCGTACCTACCAACTTCACCTTCCTGCCCAAACACAAGGCAAATTCCTACAGAGAGGGCTGAGGAGGCCCTTTCCCGTGGCATCGGGGCAAGAGGCAGCATTAGAACGACGCGTGTCGAGGAGCGGGGTTGTTCAGCTGCGCTCTGAAATGAAATAAAAGCGTTACGTTTTCAGAAGTTGCCTTCGCGCCCCCAGCATCGGTCCCTGCCACAAGTTACACAGCAGATGGTCTCACACGATCTCGCAGCCAGAGGTGCCTCGCTAACAGAGAGCAATGTTTAATGAACAGGATACGGGCCAGGAGAGATCTTTGGCCTCCAGCTCACGGCAGGTGTCCCGACTCCCCCACGCCACACGCTGTT
The DNA here is from genome assembly GCA_947846985.1 of Fratercula arctica. NCBI lineage: Eukaryota > Metazoa > Chordata > Aves > Charadriiformes > Alcidae > Fratercula > Fratercula arctica. The sequence goes on along the minus strand of CANTUZ010000022.1, from coordinate 2,745,126 downwards.
CATGGAGCGGGAGCGAGAGGCCTCTCTTCCTACCGGGGTGTCCTTGGTAGCGCCAAATCCTCCCCGGTACCAGGAGGGGATGGACTAACCCAGTCCCTGGGGTCCTGCAGAGCACAAAGAGACCCAGCGTCTCCTCATCGGATGTTGTGCAGAATCCAGGCCTTTTCTGGGAGCAGGCAGCGGTGGGCACCGTCTCCTCCCGGTGTCACGCCCCCGGGGAAAGTACAGCCCCCTCCGAGGGGGACCCAGAGCTGCTTGTTTCCCAACGAGGAGACTAAAAGACCCCACAGCAGGATTTGAGGGAGGGCTGGGGAGGGCAGCGTGCCACCGAGGGATGCTGCGTGACCTTTCCTCGCACCCTCCAGGTCCTTTCTCCTGTCTCTGCGTCACTCCAGGCAGCGCAGCACAGGCGACAGGCCCAGAGGCATTTGCCGTGTGGCACAAGGCGGCTGCGGATGCAGCTTCGTCCCCACAAAGCTCGGCTGAATCCACTTGTTCTTTTGGCCCCGCTGAAAACTACTGTTTAAAGCAAAAAGCACTTGCACACAGAGCCCCTGGTAGGGGCCGGGGACACCCAGCCCCCCTGAGCCCCTTCCCTCCCCAGCAGGAGCTGGGGGGGCCGTTGGGGGGGGCCGTTGGGAGGGGGCGGAGCACAGGGAGCCCCAACATTCCATCCTGGAGACGCCAAAGAGTCCTTAGCAGCCGAGAGACTGAGGGGACCGACCATGGCGCTGCCACCTCTGTGGCTCCCACCGCGCGGCCCCCGCGCCCCCCCGGCCACCCAGAGCCTTCAACCTTTTCTGCTCCCGCAAACCTTCTACCCCCAAGGCAGGGACCGACCCCGACCCGCAGCCCGGGGACGCTCTCGGGGCCAAGAGCGCAGGAGGTGACCGCCGGCCATGGCTCCTCTCTCTCTTCCAGGCGCAGCCACCCTGTTCCCACCGCCCGGGCAGCAGCAGCCATGGGCACCCATGGCACCCACAGCTTGGGCACCCCCAGTGGGGGCGGCCCCACAGGCCCCACCACCAGGTATGGCACCCCTGTCCCCTCTGCCACCCTGACACCTGCGTGTCCAAGAACCCTGGTCACCTTCAGCCTCCCCCCTCCCCTCTCCATGGTCACCTTCACCATCCCACCTCCCCTGTTCCCCCCCCGGCAGTTTTGACTCAGGGGCTCAGCAAGCCCGGCTGAGCGTCCCTGCCCTCGCCTGCCCAGTCAATCCCAATTTCCAGGGAATTTCCCCAATACCTGGGGTCACCTCTCGGAGCCAAGAGCTCAGGAGGTGACCACCGGCCATGGCTCCTCTCTCTCTTCCAGGCGCAGCCACCCTGTTCCCACCGCCCGGGCAGCAGCTGCTCTTCCCCACAGCCTGGGCACCCCCAGTGGGGGCAGCCCCACAGGCACCACCACCAGGTATGGCACCCCTGTCCCCTCTGCCACCCTGACACCATCAGTGCCCTGATGGCCATGGGGGCCGGCTCGGCGGGTGCCCCGGAGGCTGCCCCTGGCCCAGCACGGCTCCCTCCCACCCACACAGGGCTGCAGAGGGCCCCATGCGGCTGCTGCTGCTTCGACCCGCGCTTCTGCCACATCGAGTGGACGGGGAACAACGTGCCTGCGCCGGCCACCGCCACCCTCGGCCACGGCGCCGCTGCTCCGCCGGGTGCTGCCCTGTGGGGCGCCAGGGGCTGCGGGACCCTCCCGGCCTGGGCAGCCCCTGGCACCCCCCAGGGACAACACCCACCGCCCCAAGTGATGCAGGTCCCAGCCTACGGCCACCAGGGCACAGCGGTGCCCACAGACCCCCCGCTGCTGCTCACCTCCGTTCCCCGCCGCCAGCACCTCAAGGGACATCCTCCAGGCACCAACAGCTCCAGCACGGCCATGTCCAGGGGGATACCCCCTGCCAGCCGCATGGGCACCCGCCTCCCCCCAGGCAGACGCGTCCCCCCCAGACCCACTGCTGCCCCCCACATAGAATCTCCTGGAGACCTGGATGCCAACATTGAGGTGACCGAGCAGATGCTCCTCCAAGAGGTCCTCTGGCTCTTTGATTCCTCCCCGGATGCAGTGGAGGTAGCCCAGGACCCCGACATCAGCGTCCCCACGCCTGGGGACCCCGGTGGCACCGGCAGAGAGGGGAGAGCAGTGGCCCCAGCATCCACCGAGCTGCCAACCTCCATCCCTGCATTTGACAACACCGAGGAATGGTGTTCAGAGACCAACAGCTCCAGCAGGGTCTCCCCCGCGCAGACACCCCTGGGCAGCCACATCTCCTTGAGCACCATCAGCTCCCCAGAGAGCGACATCTCCTCCGAGAGCGACATCTCCCCAGAGCTCCACTTCTTCCCAAAGGGCAACACTTACTCAGAGCAGGACATCTCGGAGTGTGACATCATCGCCCTAAAGAGTGACACCTCCTGGAGCAGCGACAACTCCTCCGAGAGCGACATCCCCACCAGCCCCTCTGCTGTCCCCCACAGCCAAGCCCTTGGGGACACGGCCGGCCACCTTGCAGTGCCCCAGGAGGTGTCTCTCAGGGGGGCCCTGAGGCTCTTGGACTGTGACCCCGGTGGCACCGGCGAAGACGCCCCCCTCTGCGATGTCGCCTCCCTCTCTCTGCCCGAGGAGCTGCTGCCGCTCGACTCCAACATGAAGGAGACCCTGGAGGCCGCATGCATCCTGGAAGAATTCCTCTCCGGGATGGAGAACGACGTCCCCAGCAGCCCCTCTGCTGTCCCCCACAGCCAAGCCCTTGGGGACGCGGCCGGCCACCTTGCAGTGTCCCAGGAGGTGCCTGTCAAGAACTGCAGCATGGAGGCGACGCTGGAGGCCGTCAGCATCCTGGAGGAATTCCTCTCCGGGATGGAGTCCCAGGAGCCGTGGGGGGACGCGGGGATGGAGCTGCCACCAGCCCAGCCCGCCGTGGCGGAGAAGCGGGGGACGAAGCGGGGGACGAGCCCCCTGTCGCTGCCACCCAAGAAGCGCAGGGCTGTGGCGGGCAGCCCGGGGGTGGCGGGGGGGAAGAGACCCCCCCAGCGAGGAGATGGAGATGATGGGGGGCGGAGGGGGGGTGCATTTGGGGGGTGGGGGGAGGGTTGTATTTAGGGGAGGGGGGTGGGGGTCAGATTTAAGGGAGGGGACTGTATCTGGGGGGTGGTGTGTTTGGGGGGGCTGGGGAGAGGGCCATGTTTAGGGGAGGGGGGGTTAAAGTAGCTTCGACAGGGCCTTTTCTCTCATGTTTCTCCATTAAAAGTTGTAGCGCGCAGTGTATTTGGGGAGGGGGGTGTGTTTAGGGGAGGCAGGTATATTTAAAGGGGGGGTAGTGTATTTTGAGAGATGGGGGGGAGGATTTAGGGGAGGGGGTGCATTTGAGGGGGGAGGGTTGGAGTAGCTTCGATAGGACCTTTTCTCTCCTGTTTTGCCATTAAAGGTTGCAGCGGGATGTGTATTTGGGGGGAGGGATGTGTTTAGGGGAGGGGGGCGCGTTTGAGGGGGGGGGAGGGGGTTAGAGTAGCTTCGATAGGACCTTTTCTCTTGTGTTTTTCCATTAAAAGTTGTTTCTCCAGCCCCGCTCCGTGCCTGTGTGGGAGGGGAGGGAGCGCGGGGGGCAGCGGGAATCGGCCCCCACCAGGTGCCCCAGCCCCGCTGAGCCCCACATGGGACCCCGAAGGGCACCGAGCCCCCCCAGGGCCGAGTCACCGCCAGTGGGGTGGCAGTGGCTGGGGGGGATGACGACGACTCCCCTGTCCCCTGCCCCAGGGGCAGCCAGGACAGACGGGTCCCCGCAGGACCCACGGACACGGCCCCACGCAGAAAGCAGCACGGAGCCCCCGGGACAAGGACAGACCTGGGGGAGCGGGAGGGGACGGACACACACGACCACAAGGGCTGCCAGGCCTTGGGCTGGGCCCCGGCCAGCGTCCCCTCCCGCGGGGACAGGGCTCGGGGCAAAGCCCCCAAAGCCTCGGGACAATCCCCCCCGTCCTCGGCTCCGCAGCCCGGCTTTGCCTCCCTGCGCTGCCCAATCAGCCCAAATCACCCCCAGAACGGCCAGGGGGGAGCTGCCGGCCAGGCAGGGACCCTCCTCCCCTTCTCTGCCTGCGCCTTGGGCAGCCCCGACACCAGCCGGGGGGGAAATAAGGAAAGAAATACACAAATAAACCACGGCAGGGGCCAAAAGTGCCTGGAAACTCCATCTCTCTATTGCCCGTTCCCCCTCCCAGCTCCACAGCCCGGGGCCAACGCAGCCAAGGGCGCCTTTGGGCAGTGGCCGCCCCTCTGCGGCTCCGGGGCGCAGAAGGGGTGGGGGGAGGTCCCCGTCGGGGCACCCCCGGGGTCGGGGGCTGAGCCCCTGCCCCACGGACAACGCCGGGGCGGGGGGAGCCGCTGCGGGCCCCGGCCAGCGCAGCCCCCATGGCCTCGCCAGGGCCCGGCACAGCTCCCGGCGCCGCTGCTGCTCCGCCTCCGGCCTCGCACCCCCACGCCCCGAGCACCCTCCTGCCCCCAAAACTCCTGTCCCCTGCAGCAGCTGCACCGCCACCGCCCGCAGCTCCCGGGGGCCGCGGGGAGCTGCTCTGCGCCAGAGGAGGAGGAAAAGAGAGAGACCAGAACCCAAACGGCAGGGCTGACCACAAGTTCAAGCCTGTTCTTAAGGGGCACAGAGAGACTTGGGACATCCACCACCTCTCCAGGACGCCTGTTCCAGGGTTTCACCGCCCTCTTGGTGAAGAAACGCTTCCTAATGTCCAGGCTGAACCTCCCCTGGTGCAGCTTTCAGCCATTTCCACGCATCCTGTCCCTGCATGCCGGGAGAAGAGCTCAGCACCTCCCTCTCCACGTCCCCTCCTCAGAGAGCCATGAGCTCGCCCCTCAGCCTCCTGCTCTCCAGACAAGACCAACCCCGAGCGCTCAACCGCTCCTCAGAGGACATGCCTTCCAGCCCTCTCACCAGCTTGCTTGCCCTCCTCTGGGGCAGCCGAGGACCTTCCCATCCTTCTCCAGTGGTGGGGCCCAGCACCGCACACCGTGCTCCAGGTGAAGCCGCGCCGGCGCTCAACACAGCGGGACAATCCCCTCCCTTGGCCGGCTGGGTCTACTGTGTTTGATGCCCCCCAGGACGCACGCGCTTGCCCTCTTGGTGCCAGGGGACACTGCTGCCTCCTCTTGAGCTGCTGCCCACCCCCAGACCCCTTGCGGCAGGGCTGCTCTCCAGCCGCCCCCTCCCCATTCCCACTGGGGCCCGCCCTTACTCCCTCCCAGCTGCAGAACGCGGCACTTGCACTGCTTCAGTTTCACGCCGCTCACGATTGCCCAACGCCCCAATCCATCTAGAGCCTTCTGCAAGGCCTCCCGTCCCTCCAGAGACTCAACAGCACCTCCCACTTTGGTAGCATCAGCAGCCTGGTTAACGGGGCATTCAGCTCCCAAAATCCAGGGCAGCAACTCTGCCGACCCTTTTCCCGACAATTTGAAACTCAACCATTTCAGGATGGCTGCAGCCAAGGCCATCCCATCTCCCCCGCGTCCTTCTCCGCTCACAACCACCAAGACTCGGAGGGCATCTTTCCTCGATGGCCCCCCGAGCGCTGCTGACAAGAAGTTCCCACCTCCCACAAACTGCAGGAATTGCCGGGCCCTGCTCCTCACAGCAGTAGGGGATTCCCAGCTGGTGTCTGGGAAGATGAAATCTGCCATAAGGAGAAGGGCTCCTGACACAGAGGTGTCTCCTCAGCGCCTAGAGATTAACTCCTCGGTGCCGGCATCCCGGCTGGGCGATGGGTCACCGACCCCCACCGCACCATCGCCTCTCTTTTCCATCCCCCTCGTCCCCCCCACAGACTCTCAACCACATCGTGGCTGGACCATCACACCTCTCCCTCGGGTACGGTGCGACCCCTCCACCCCTGCCCTGCCCACCCCCCTGCACAGCCTGGACCCTCCAGCGTGGCCCCCCGGCCGTGGGACCGTCCCACCGAGCCCCGCTCACCCCGAGGACACCCCAGCTCTGCGAACGCACCAAGGCTCCAGCCAAAGGCACTTGCACCCACAGCCCCCGGTAGCCGCCCGTAGGGACTGCAGGCCCTCAGCCCCCCTGAGCCCCTTCCCTCCCCAGCAGGAGCTGGGGGGGCTGTTGGGGGGGGGGGGGCTGTTGGGAGGGGGCGGAGCACGGGGAGCCCCAACATTCCATCCTGGAGACGCCAAAGAGTCCTTAGCAGCCGAGAGACTGAGGGGACCGACCATGGCGCTGCCACCTCTGTGGCTCCCACCGCGCGGCCCCCGCGCCCCCCCGGCCACCCAGAACCTTCAACCTTTTCTGCTCCCGCAAACCTTCTACCCCCAAGGCAGGGACCGACCCCGACCCGCAGCCCGGGGACGCTCTCGGGACCAAGAGCGCAGGAGGTGACCGCCGGCCATGGCTCCTCTCTCTCTTCCAGGCGCAGCCACCCTGTTCCCACCGCCCGGGCAGCAGCTGCTCTTCCCCACGGCCTGGGCACCCCCAGTGGGGGCGGCCCCACAGGCCCCACCACCAGGTATGGCACCCCTGTCCCCTCTGCCACCCTGACACCTGCGTGTCCAAGAACCCTGGTCACCTTCAGCCTCCCCCCTCCCCTCTCCATGGTCACCTTCACCATCCCACCTCCCCTGTTCCCCCCCCAGCAGTTTTGGCTCGGGGGCTCAGCAAGCCCGGCTGAGCGTCCCTGCCCTCGCCTGCCCAGTCAATCCCAATTTCCAGGGAATTTCCCCAATACCTGGGGTCACCTCTCGGGGCCAAGAGCGCAGGAGGTGACCACCGGCCATGGCTCCTCTCTCTCTTCCAGGCGCAGCCACCCTGTTCCCACCGCCCGGGCAGCAGCTGCTCTTCCCCACAGCCTGGGCACCCCCAGTGGGGGCAGCCCCACAGGCACCACCACCAGGTATGGCACCCCTGTCCCCTCTGCCACCCTGACACCATCAGTGCCCTGATGGCCATGGGGGCCGGCTCGGCGGGTGCCCCGGAGGCTGCCCCTGGCCCAGCACGGCTCCCTCCCACCCACACAGGGCTGCAGAGGGCCCCATGCGGCTGCTGCTGCTTCGACCCGCGCTTCTGCCACATCGAGTGGACGGGGAACAACGTGCCTGTGCCAGGCACCGCCACCCTCGGCCACGGCGCCGCTGCTCCGCCGGGTGTTGCCTTGTGGGGCGCCAGGGGCTGCGGGACCCTCCCGGCCTGGGCAGCCCCTGGCACCCCCCAGGGACAACACCCACCGCCCCAAGTGATGCAGGTCCCAGCCTACGGCCACCAGGGCACAGCGGTGCCCGCAGACCCCCCGCTGCTGCTCACCTCCATCCCCGGCCGCCAGCACCTCAATGGACATCCTCCAGGCACCAACAGCTCCGGCACGGCCATGTCCAGGGGGATACCCCCTGCCAGCCGCATGGGCACCCGCCTCCCCCCAGGCAGACGTGTCCCCCCCAGACCCACTGCTGCCCCCCACATAGAATCTCCTGGAGACCTGGATGCCAACATTGAGGTGACCGAGCAGATGCTCCTCCAAGAGGTCCTCTGGCTCCTTGGTTCCTCCCCGGATGCAGTGGAGGTAGCCCAGGACCCCGACATCAGCGTCCCCACGCCTGGGGACCCCGGTGGCACCGGCAGAGAGGGGAGAGCGGTGGCCCCAGCACCCACCGAGCTGCCAACCTCCATCCCTGTCTTTGACAACACCAAGGAATGGTGTTCAGAGACCAACAGCTCCAGCAGGGTCTCCCCCGCGCAGACACCCCTGGGCAGCCACATCTCCTTGAGCACCATCAGCTCCCCAGAGAGCGACATCTCCTCCGAGAGCGACATCTCCCCAGAGCTCCACTTCTTCCCAAAGGGCAACACTTCCTCAGAGCAGGACATCTCGGAGTACGACATCATCTCCCTAAAGAGTGACACCTCCTCGAGCAGTGACAACTCCTCCGAGATCAAAGTCTCCACCAGTCCCTCTGCTGTCCCCCACAGCCAAGCCCTTGGGGACACGGCCGGCCACCTTGCAGTGCCCCAGGAGGTGTCTCTCAGGGGGGCCCTGAGGCTCTTGGACTGTGGCCCCGGTGGCACCGGCGAAGACGCCCCCCTCTGCGATGTCGCCTCCCTCTCTCTGCCCGAGGAGCTGCTGCCGCTCGACTCCAACATGAAGGAGACCCTGGAGGCCGCATGCATCCTGGAAGAATTCCTCTCCGGGATGGAGAACGACGTCCCCAGCAGCCCCTCTGCTGTCCCCCACAGCCAAGCCCTTGGGGACGCGGCCGGCCACCTTGCAGTGTCCCAGGAGGTGCCTGTCAAGAACTGCAGCATGGAGGCGACGCTGGAGGCCGTCAGCATCCTGGAGGAATTCCTCTCCGGGATGGAGTCCCAGGAGCCGTGGGGGGACGCGGGGATGGAGCTGCCACCAGCCCAGCCCGCCGTGGCGGAGAAGCGGGGGACGAAGCGGGGGACGAGCCCCCTGTTGCTGCCACCCAAGAAGCGCAGGGCTGTGGCGGGCAGCCCGGGGGTGGCGGGGGGGAAGAGACCCCCCCAGCGAGGAGATGGAGATGATGGGGGGCGGAGGGGGGGTGCATTTGGGGGGTGGGGGGAGGGTTGTATTTAGGGGAAGGGGGTGGGGGTCAGATTTAAGGGAGGGGACTGTATCTGGGGGGTGGTGTGTTTGGGGGGGCTGGGGAGAGGGCCATGTTTAGGGGAGGGGGGGTTAAAGTAGCTTCGACAGGGCCTTTTCTCTCATGTTTCTCCATTAAAAGTTGTAGCGCGCAGTATATTTGGGGAGGGGGGTGTGTTTAGGGGAGGCAGGTATATTTAAAGGGGGGGTAGTGTATTTTGAGAGATGGGGGGGAGGATTTAGGGGAGGGGGTGCAATTGAGGGGGGAGGGTTGGAGTAGCTTCGATAGGACCTTTTCTCTCATTTTTTTCCATTAAAGGTTGCAGCAGGCAGTGTATTTGGGGGTAGGGATGTGTTTAGGGGAGGGGGGTGCGTTTGAGGGCGGGGGGGGGGGGGGGGGGGGGGGGGGGGGGGTTAGAGTAGCTTCGATAGGACCTTTTCTCTCCTGTTTTTCCATTAAAAGTTGTTTCTCCAGCCCCGCTCCGTGCCTGTGTGGGAGGGGAGGGAGCATGGGGGGCAGCAGGAATCAGTCCCCACCAGGTGCCACAGCCCCCCTGAAGGGGTATTTTCATTAATACTTGTGCCCTGTTTAACTTGGACATTGAAGCAGCTCAACTTTTTCTGACTTAGTTCTCCCTGTGTATATATCCCACTTCCATGCAATCAACCTTTCCTTTTTGCCTGACTTGGCCTTTCCCAGCCAGTTCTTGGGGATTGGTTTGCTTCAAAGCTGCTTTAGTGCTGCTGAAGGATGCTGAAGGGACAGCTCTGGCGATCCAAGCACTATACGTGCCCAGGAAAGCCGTCCAGCTCAGGCAGCCGCAACGCAGGATTCACAGCTCCTTGCTCCCCTGGCCACGCTTCCAACCTCGGTATGACCCGATTCCATGACCATGGAGCTGGAGAGGCTGTAACCAGGGTCCCAAACACATAGGGAAGATGTGGCAGCTCTAGGGGAGGAAGCAGAGGTCAGCGAGTGCCATCTCACACCAAACACCCCACACTCGTCACATCACTTTGTCTTTCAGTCTGAACTCCCACCCACACCCCAAACACAAGGACAGACTTTGCGCTCTGGCCAGTCTCATGAGCAGCAGCCCTTGCTCGCTGCATTAGCAGGACAGCCTCGTTAATACACCCACCAGGAACGTGTGGCAGCACCAAACATCTGGAGTGAGTTTTGTGTTGGCTACAGCCATGCCAGAGAAGAACCCCCGTCCCCAGAGACAAGGTGGCTTTGTCCCATGGCCCCTCCATCCATCCTGCAGCCTGCCCACAGCAGCAAGAAGGCACAACGGCCTGCAGCAAAGGAGGAGCAAAAACCAGTTCCTCCCATGGGCCACCAGCAGGGGAAACACAAAGCCCTCTCACACCTCAGCTGGGCTGAGCTTGAAAATGCTGCCAAAGGGTAATATGGAAAATCCTGTTGCCAGAGCAGCCGCAACAGAGCTCTGCCCACGGGACAGCTTCGAGGCAGATTTACACCTCTGTGCAATGGGAGACGGCTGGGCACTGAGCAACCGGGCCTTGCATTTACTGCTTAAAAAAACCCATATGAAAAAAGCCCACACCAAGTGTCCTGCACCTCTGCAGAGAGCTCCACCTTCTCCAGCTGACAGCCACGAGGAGGCAGAAGAGCCAGAGCCTCTGCCCCAAAGCACAGAACCCCTCAGAGGTCACGGGATGGGGCCTGTAGGTGCTTTGCTCCTCTCCCTCCAGCCAGGACGAGCCCTGCTCCCCCGGCAGAGCACCTGCTGCTAATCCTCAATGCCTCACAGGTCACCGCCCAGGAGGTGCCCCAAAATACAGGCCCTGAGCAGCCACAACAGGGGACGACACCTCCCCCCGGTGCCAGGGCCACACACCGGCCTCCCCTCCCCTCCCCTCCCCTCCCCACACGGGCAGCCCCGCACCCGGGCGTCCTGCCCCCACGGCCAGGCCCTTCCTGAGGGCCGCCCCCAGACCCTGCTCCCCCGCAGACCGCTCAGAGCCTCCCACAGCCGGACGGACACTGAGCCCAGCGGCGCTGCGAGCCCTCCCAGAGCCCGGCCGGCCGCCGGCTCCGGCCCCAGCACACACAAACCCCGGCCCCGCCCGCCGCTGGGAGGCGGCCTGGCCGCCGCCGGGCCTTTTATACCCGCCCCGCACACGCGCCCCCGTCACGTGTCCCGCCCGGCCCCTGGCGTCATCCCCGCGCGCGGCAGCATGGCGGCGGCGGCGGTGGCTGCCGGGGTGGCGCCGGTCCGCGCCCGGTGAGTGCGGGCCCAGGGCGGCCCCGGCCCGACCCTGCCCCTGCCCCGCCGCCCCCCCGGTACGTGCCCCGACCCACCATAACCCCCCGGTACGTGCCCGGCCCCCCCATAACCACCCCCCGGTACGTGCCCGGGCCCCATAACTCCTCTCCGATAGGGGGAAAAAGGCAAAGGGTAGGAGTCGTGTTTGTAGGAGCCCTCGCGATATGGGAATGTCCAGGATGAGGTTGAGAAGGGCTGGCCGTGCCCACCCCACTGCCACCCTCCCCAGCAGCCGTCCCCCTGCCTCTGCCGGTGCCCCTCTCCAAGGGACTCTGCCAAAAAACTTGTGAAAAGCCCTAGTTTTAACCCAAACCATTTCAGTGGCTCAGTGGAAGCGCAGGCCCGCACGCCATCACACCGTCACGTTGTCACACCTGCAGGGCAGGCCCAGGCTGGGAGGTGCAACACTGCAACGTCCCCACCACCACCAGCAACGGGCCCCGTGCTGCAGGGCAGGAGCTGGGCAGGAGAGCAGCACCCAGAGCAGGGTGCTGGGCATCAAGCACACGGGAAAAGTCTCCTACAGACAAACTTACACCCAGCACTTGATCCCCCCAGACTGAGTTTCCAGGGATTTCTCCTCCTGGGGTGGCCTGACTTCGTTCAGTCTTAAAAATTCATGGCAATAATGACTTTTTCACTCTTCTTCCTCCAAGCCCTAGAGGGTTTGGAATTCCCTTATGGTCACCCTTAATTAAAAGCAGGGCTCTATCCCTAATGATTGCCATAGGGAATATCTAAAGCCCTTAAATTTCCCAGTTGCTTGTCTCTTACGGCTTTTGCAGCTTGGATTTTTTTCTTTTATATACATATATATATACACAAATAAAGAACGCCACCTCCTGTTTTTGTTTGTGTAATTTCGCAGGCGGCTTTCTCAGGGAAGGAACTTTCCCACTGGCAGCTGTCTCCTCCTGCTGCTGGCAGCAAGCATCCCTAAGGGATGCTGTGCCACGGGAGAGCTCTAGCCATGGGCTACCGAGTCCCGGTGCCTGTCACTGGGGAAACCCAAGCCATGGCACCCCGATGGAGCTGGAACTGGGCTGCTCCATTCAGGGCCTGATCCCACTTTCCCCCCAACGGCAGCACCTCGCTGAGTTTTCTCACCATCTTGCGGGGCTCCCCCATCCCGGCTCCATGGGTTTCGCTGCCCAGACTCTGTCCCAACGACGTTTAATGAGATTTGGTTTGAGTTACATTAATTGCTACCTTTTGTAAACTGATCTGGGGGGAAAGAAATGTGAAATTGGTGCTATTCAGCCTCCAAGGGCAAAGATAGGGTTTTCTACAAAAGCTGAGCTCAGGCTGGGCTCCAGCAACTGCTGTGGCCACAGAAGTGGAATGCTGAACCGGCCAGGCCCGGTGTCACCAGTCCCAGGGCCATGTACCTTCACCGTTCTGTCCCCAAATGGGGGGCAGAAGTGGGCAGGATTCGCCCAGTGTCTGGCCAAGGCTAGGGGCTGCGGCAGCCTAAGCGCAGATGGCACTTTCAGGTGCCAGGTCTCGCAGTGTCACTGCCCCATGGCACGTCCCTGCCCCTCGCTGCTGGCCCAGGGACAAGCGGGGCGATGGGTGCCTGAGCTGGGGTGATGGGTGCCCATGCTGGGGTACCCGTGCCAGTGTGCCTGTCTTAGGGTGACCATGCTGGGGTGCCCATATTGGGGTGTCCCATGTTGAGGTGCCCATGTCAAGATGTTCGTGACATCGTGCCTGTGACGGTGTGCCTGTGTTCAGGTGACTTTGCTGGGGTGCCCCACGCCAGGGTGCCCCATGTTGGGGTGTTCTTGACAGGATGTCCATGATGGGGGTGGCTGCGTCAGGGTGCCCTGTCCCCAGGTGACCATACTGGGGTGCCAGTGTTGGGGTGCCCATGCTGAGGTTCCCATATTGGGGTGCCCCATGTTGAGGTCCCCATGCTGAGGTGCCCATGACACAATGCCCATGGTGAGGTGCCTGTTTCGGGATGCCCATGCTGGGGTGCCCATGACAAGGTGCCCTGTTCCAGCGTGCCCATTTTGGGGTGCCCTTGCTGGGATGCCCCATGCCTGGGTACCCTGTCCTGGGGTGCCCATGTTGGGCTGCTCGTGTTGTTCTGGCACAGCCCCTGCCAGTGGGCCCCTCTGTTGCCTACCCTGACCGGCGGACCCCGACCCACCCTGCCCACCCCTGCCCGATCCTCCCCACCCCTGCCCACCCTGTCTGATCCTGCTCACCCCTGCCCATTCCTGTCCATCCCTGCCCACCCCTGCCTGTCGCTGTCCGCTGCTCCCCATCCTTGCCCACCCCTGCCCAATCATGCCCACCCCTGCCCACCCCTGCTCATCCCTGCCCGCCCCTGCCCATCCTTGCCCGATCCTGCCCATCCCTGCCCGATGCTGCCCATCCCTGCCCATCTCTGCCCACTCCCGACCATCCCTGCCCATCCCTGCCCACCCCTGCTCATCCCTGCCTATCCCTGCCCGATGCTGCCCATCCCTGCCCATCTCTGCCCACTCCCGACCACCCCTGCCCATCCTTGCCCGATCCTGCCATCCCTGCCCGATCCTGCCCATCCCCGCCCACCCCTGCCCGATCCTGACCACCCCTCCCCGTCCCTGCCCACCCCTGCTCATCCCTGCCCGCCCCTGCCCGATCCTGCCCATTCCTGCCCATCCCTCCCCATCCCTGCCCGCCCCTGCCCATTCCTGCCCATCCCTGCCCATTCCTGCCCGATCCTGCCCGCCCCTGCCCACCTCTGCCCACTCCCGACCACCCCTGCCCATCGTTGCCCGATCCTGCCCATCCCTGCCCGATGCTGCCCATCCCTGCCCATCCCTGCCCGATCCTGCCCGCCCCTGCCCACCTCTGCCCACTCCCGACCACCCCTGCCCATCCTTGCCCGATCCTGCCCATCCCCGCCCACCCCTGCCCGATCCTGACCACCCCTCCCCATCCCTGCCCACCCCTGCTCATCCCTGCCTATCCATCCCCACCCCTGCCCATTCCTGCCCATTCCTGCCCATCCCTGCCCGATCCTGCCCGCCCCTGCCCATCTCTGCCCACTCCCGACCACCCCTGCCCATCCTTGCCCGATCCTGCCCATCCCTGCCCGATGCTGCCCATCCCCGCCCACCCCTGCCCGATCCTGACCACCCCTCCCCGTCCCTGCCCACCCCTGCTCATCCCTGCCCGCCCCTGCCCGATCCTGCCCATTCCTGCCCATTCCTGCCCATCCCTGCCCATCCCTGCACGATCCTGCCCGCCCCTGCCCACCTCTGCCCACTCCCGACCACCCCTGCCCATCCTTGCCCGATCCTGCCCATCCCCGCCCACCCCTGCCCGATCCTGACCACCCCTCCCCATCCCTGCCCACCCCTGCTCATCCCTGCCCATCCGTCCCCACCCCTGCCCATTCCTGCCCATCCCTGCCCATCCCTGCACGATCCTGCCCGCCCCCTGCCCATCTCTGCCCACTCCCGACCACCCCTGCCCATCGTTGCCCGATCCTGCCCATCCCTGCCCGATGCTGCCCATCCCTGCCCGATGCTGCCCATCCCTGCCCATCCCTGCACGATCCTGCCCGCCCCTGCCCACCTCTGCCCACTCCCGACCACCCCTGCCCATCCTTGCCCGATCCTGCCCATCCCCGCCCACCCCTGCCCGATCCTGACCACCCCTCCCCATCCCTGCCCACCCCTGCTCATCCCTGCCTATCCATCCCCACCCCTGCCCATTCCTGCCCATCCCTGCCCATCCCTGCCCGATCCTGCCCGCCCCTGCCCATCTCTGCCCACTCCCGACCACCCCTGCCCATCCTTGCCCGATCCTGCCCATCCCTGCCCGATGCTGCCCATCCCCGCCCACCCCTGCCCGATCCTGACCACCCCTCCCCGTCCCTGCCCACCCCTGCTCATCCCTGCCCGCCCCTGCCCGATCCTGCCCATTCCTGCCCATTCCTGCCCATCCCTGCCCATCCCTGCACGATCCTGCCCGCCCCTGCCCACCTCTGCCCACTCCCGACCACCCCTGCCCATCCTTGCCCGATCCTGCCCATCCCCGCCCACCCCTGCCCGATCCTGACCACCCCTCCCCATCCCTGCCCACCCCTGCTCATCCCTGCCTATCCATCCCCACCCCTGCCCATTCCTGCCCATCCCTGCCCATCCCTGCCCGATCCTGCCCGCCCCTGCCCATCTCTGCCCACTCCCGACCACCCCTGCCCATCGTTGCCCGATCCTGCCCATCCCTGCCCGATGCTGCCCATCCCCGCCCACCCCTGCCCGATCCTGACCACCCCTCCCCGTCCCTGCCCACCCCTGCTCATCCCTGCCCGCCCCTGCCCGATCCTGCCCATTCCTGCCCATTCCTGCCCATCCCTGCCCATCCCTGCACGATCCTGCCCGCCCCTGCCCACCTCTGCCCACTCCCGACCACCCCTGCCCATCCTTGCCCGATCCTGCCCATCCCCGCCCACCCCTGCCCGATCCTGACCACCCCTCCCCATCCCTGCCCACCCCTGCTCATCCCTGCCCATCCATCCCCACCCCTGCCCATTCCTGCCCATCCCTGCCCATCCCTGCACGATCCTGCCCGCCCCTGCCCATCTCTGCCCACTCCCGACCACCCCTGCCCATCCTTGCCCGATCCTGCCCATCCCTGCCCGATGCTGCCCATCCCTGCCCATCTCTGCCCACTCCCGACCACCCCTGCCCCTCCTTGCCCGATCCTGCCCATCCCCGCCCACCCCTGCCCGATCCTGACCACCCCTCCCCATCCCTGCCCACCCCTGCCCGATCCTGCCCACCCCTGCCCGATCCTGACCACCCCTCCCCATCCCTGACCACCCCTCCCCATCCCTGCCCACCCCTGCTCATCCCTGCCCGCCCCTGCCCGATCCTGCCCACCCTGTCTGGTCCTTCCCGTCCCTGCCCGTCGCTGCGCTCCGCCGCCTCCCGCTCGGTCCCCGCGAGATGGCGCCGCCGGCCCGGGAGAGCCGGGGCGGGGGGGACAGGGACACACGGCAGGACCTGCCGGGAGTGGTTGACCGGTATGGAGTGCCCTGTGTCGGGGGGCAGGGGGCGACCCGCCTTTAGATGACGGGTGCCTCGCGTTTGGGCGGTGGGTGACCCATGTTTGGGTGGGGGTGATGGGTGCCCCATGTTTGGGTGACAGGTGAGCCATGTTTGGGTGAAGGTCGGCCCATGATTGGGTGATGAGTGAGCTGTGACCAGGTGGGTGTAATGGGTGCACCATGTTGGGGTGATGGGTGCCCCATGTTTGGGTGATGGGTGCCCCATGTTTGGGTGGGGATGATGGGTGCTCATGTTTGGGTGAAGGTTGGCCCATGTTTGGGTGGGGATGATGGGTGCTCATATTTGGGTGAAGGTTGGCCCATGTTTGGGTGATGGGTGAGCTGTGGCTGGGTGAGGATGATGGGTCCTCATGTTTAGGTGATGGGTGCCCCATGTTTGGGTGGGGGTGATGGGTGCCCCATGTTTGGGTGACGGGTGAACCATGTTTGGGTGGGGATGATGGGTGCTCATGTTTGGGTGATGGGTGCTCATATTTGGGTGAAGGTCGGCCCATGATTGGGTGATGAGTGAGCTGTGACCAGGTGGGTGTAATGGGTGCACCATGTTGGGGTGATGGGTGCCCCATGTTTGGGTGACGGGTGAGCCATGTTTGGGTGGGGATGATGGGTGCTGATATTTGGGTGAAGGTTGGCCCATGTTTGGGTGATGGGTGAGCTGTGGCTGGGTGAGGATGATGGGTCCTCATGTTTAGGTGATGGGTGCCCCATGTTTGGGTGGGGGTGATGGGTGCTCAGGTTTGGGTGAAGGCTCCCCCATGTTTGGGTGATGGGTGAGCTGTAACCAGGTGGGTGTAATGGGTGCCCCATATCTGGGTGATGGCTGCCTCATGTTCAGGGCACTCAAACCCATGTTAGGGCGCGGGTGATGGATGTCCCGTGTTTGGGTGATGGCTGCCCCATGTTTGGGTCACCCATGTTAGGGTGTGGGTGGTGGGTGCCCTGCGCTGGGTGATGGGTGAGCTGTGGGGTTGTGGGGTGGGGTGTGGGGGCAGCTGGTGTCCCCGTGGGCCAGGCACGGAGCGGGGCACCCGGCCAACCGGCGCTGGGGGACAAGGGACCCATTCAGGCGGCTGCATGCGCCGCAGCTGCTTTCGACTGCTCCGGGCCCTGCGTTCGGCGACTCCGGTCTGGCACCGCGCTGCACACACAGCTGGCACGGCCCCCTCGCCCCCAACCCTCCCAGCGCCTTCACCCCCCCCACAGTCTCCTCAGAAATGGGGATGCAGAGCTGGATGCAGCGGGGACAGTGCCGTCCCAGAGTGGGAATGGAGCCCAAAGTTTAAATACCGCAGCCTCGTGGTTAAAGATGCCACATTTGATTCCTAACTTGAAAATGGTGGCAAATGATGCCAGGCTGGAGCGGGCATGGCCCGACAAGCTGGAGGCTGGGGAGACCCTGCCAGACCCTGCGGAAAGCTCAGCACTAGGTGTCCCCAGTGTCCCCAGTAGCCCCATCTGCCTTCTGCAGTGCGGGCAGGGGGGGCAGGGGGTGCTGGGCACAGCCAAGAGGCGCATTAGGGACAAAAGCTGCCCAGCTGCCTGAGCCAGCTCTGAGCTGGCAAGCCCGGGAATGAAGAAGGGTGACGGAGGTGGGAGGCAGGTGCAGGGACCCCCCAACTCTCCCATAGGACCTGGCTTGGCCTCTGTCCCCATGTGGGGTCACGGCTGTGCCGTGGGCCAGGGCAGGGCAGAGGGTCCCTGCACGGATCCCGCAGCCCCAGGAGCTCTCCGGTAGCGTGGCGTTGGCTAACGCACGTCAGGGCTGTGGCGCTGGGTGATTCAAGCTCCAGCAGAGCCTAAAAGGATGGAATTGGGATTGTCTTTCCGTGCCAAAGCAGAGCTCTGTTAGAAACCTCCCAGGAGAGGGTGGGAGGGAGCTGGGGGGGCGGGGGATTCCCTGGCTCCAGGCTGTGCCTCAGCCCCCGAGCAAACCCCGGTCCAGCTCTGTGATGCCTGGTCAGCATCTGCTGTGCCGGCACCTGGGCAGAGCTGGATTTTCCAGCAACAACTGAGCAAGTGGATGTGAACGGGCACAGACACGCACCCAGCAGACGCCTGGTCTTCAGATTCTGGGGGCTGCACACGATGGTGAGTCCTGGGCTCATTGCAGATGCTTGAGCCACCGTTTTGTGCCTGCACGTTGCCCTCCACGGCGAGGGAAACCCCTCTGGGGTTTTAACTCCAGCCCAGATGGGTCTGGGCTTTCCCAGGCCGCCCCGTCGTGCCACCACTCGCCCACTGGGTTAATCCCCCACCCATGCGGGGCAGGGCCCCAGGGGTGGCCGTCCACTCTTGTCCCCACATCCCGCCACAGCCTGGCTCCCAGCCAGACCCAGGTGCCACTGTGCGGTGACTCACCGGCACACAGGCAAGCCCACGCGGCCGGCGGCAACCAGAGAGCACGGAGCCAGGACATGGCTTGGGTTCAGAGGTGCCTTCCTTCAGGCTGCCCAGTGCAGAGGGACAGAGCCAGGAGGAGGCTGATGGGAGCAGGGGACATTTCCCTCCTCCCCGTCCCCCTGGTGCCCAGCCCAGCCTGGCAGTGACTCCCCACGGGAGCAGAGCCCTTAATCCCGGGAGTGTGGATCTACCCTAAGGCAGTGGAAAGGGGAATGCTCAGGGGGGTCACTGCAGGCTGAGGGGATGGGGACCCAGGGGGACAGCTGGGACACGGGGGGACAGCTGGGACATGGGGTTCGCTGTCAGGCAGGGCGGTGCACAGGAAAGGGCAACAGGAGAGGATGGGCTCAGCAATCAGAATGGCTTAGGCTGGAAGGGACCTTAAAGCCCACCCAGTGCCACCCCTGCCCTGGGCAGGGACACCTCCCACCAGCCCAGGCTGCTCCAAGCCCCGTCCAACCTGGCCTTGAACCCCTCCAGGGATGGGGCAGCCACAGCTTCTCTGGGCAACCTGGGCCAGGGGCTCACCCCCCTCACAGCAAACAATTTCCTTCTGTCCCCAGACTGGGGGACAGACTTTACCCTGCCCAGACCTCTGCTGGCACCAGCGCAGCCGTAGTGCCTCTCACCCTCCCCGGTCCCCGCGTTAATGCCGCTTCTGCATCCCAAGAAGAAACTGTTGCATCATTTTGTTGTTGTGGCAACTGCAGCCAGAGCATCCCCGGAGAGATTTGGCCCAGGGAGCTGCTGGGACAGATGGAAAGGACAGATGCTGCTCTGTCATGTGGAAGGGAACTCACCGGCGCGACGCAGGATTGACCCTGGGAAATTAAAATGGGGCTTGGAAAATTGCACGTGGGCCACTTTGCAAGGAGGGGAAGGGAAGCTCTGCACGGCCGGGCTCATGTTCGTGTGGTCAAACGTCCTGCTCTGTTTCACGGGGCCACCGAAAGGCTAACGGGGGACTGAGACGTGCAATTCCAGCTGGGGTTAAACAGCTTAACGGCTCCGTGAAACGAGCTGTGCAACGGGAGCCATTTGCAGAGCCCGAGTTTTATTGGTCCTACCATGAAACACTGAACAGAGCTTGGCCGCGCTCCAGGCTTCGGGGGGGAAAGAAGGAAAAACCACGGACCACGAAGGGCACGAGTAACCCCATCCCAGGGGAGCCCGAATTAGAAATAAACCGAAAGATGTGGAGTCCTGGAATGAGGGGAGGGTTTTGCACGGCTGGGGCATCAGAGCGGGGAGCTGCCCCTCTTCCCTGGGGCTATGGATCACCAGCACCCTCCCCGCTGGTACGGGGGGCAAATGCGCAGGGCCCCGGTTGGAATATTTAATCTGATGGGAACAGACTTGCCCGCATTAACCCGCCTCGTGATCCAACTTGTTATTGTCAACTAAATTGAGTCAATACTCGAGATGAGACATCGCTGAAAAGGCAAGTTTCTGGAGGAGCCGACGTGCACCTCCAGCCCCCGTGCCCACCCCGGCACCCACCCCATGGCCAAGCACTGGCCTGGCCGGTGCCGCATCGGCCACCAGGGTCGATGTACCCATGAGCACGGTGGATGCGGGGAGCCGATCCTGCAGCCCCGAGGGGAATAACAGCAGCGTGGGGGTGAGCTCAGGAGGTGCCTTTGCACGTGGCTTGTGCAGGGTGTGCAGGGAGCATGGCTTGTGCAATTAATCATAGAATTATGATGCATGGGTGCATTAATCATAGAATCAGAGAATAGTTTGGGTTGGGAGGGATCTTTAAAGATCATCTAGTCCAACCTCCCCTGCCCTGGGCAGGGACACCTCCCACCAGCCCAGGTTGCTCCAAGCCCCGTCCAACCTGGCCTTGAACCCCTCCAGGGATGGGGCAGCCACAGCTTCTCTGGGCAACCTGGGCCAGGGGCTCACCCCCCTCACAGCAAACAATTTCTTCCCCAGATCTCATCTCAATCTCCCCTCTTCCAATTTCAAACCCTTCCCCCTCGTCCCATGGCTCCCCTCCCTGATCCAGAGTCCCTCCCCAGCTTTCCTGGAGCCCCTTTGGGGACTGGCAGGGGCTGGAAAGTCTCCCCGGAGCCTTCTCTTCTCCAGGCTGAACCCCCCCAGCTCTCTCAGCCTGTCCCCACAGCAGAGGGGCTCCAGCCCTCCCAGCATCTCCGGGGCCTCCTCTGGCCCCGCTCCAACAGCTCCGTGTCCTTCTGCTGTTGGTGCTCCAGAGCTGGAGGCAGCGCTGCAGGGGGGTCTCCCAGAGCGGAGCAGAGGGGCAGAATCCCCCCCTGGCCCTGCTGCCCACGCTGCTGGGGATGCAGCCCAGGCTGCGGGGGGTTTCTGGGCTGCCAGCGCACGTTGCCGGGGCGTGTGGAGCTTCTCACCCACCAACACCCCCAAGTCCTTCTCCTCAGGGCTGCTCTCCATCCCTTCATCCCCCATCCTGGGTTTGTGCTGGGGGTTGCCCTGACCCAGGTGCAGGACCCTGCACTTGGCCTGGTTGAACCTCAGAAGGTTCACATAGGCTCACCTCTCCAGCCTGTCCAGGTCCCTCTGGATGGCATCCCGTCCCTCCAGTGTGTCAATCACACCTCACAGCTTGGTGTCATCCAAAAATTTGCTGAGGGTGCACTCGATGCCACTGTCTGTCACTGATGGAGATATGGAACAGTGCTGGTCCCAATACGGACCCCTGAGGAACACCACTTGTCACCGACCTCCATCTGGACATTGAGACATTAATGCCCTCCCTGCGTCCCCCCATGCCTGCGGGAGCCAGGACCCCTGTTCCGTTCACTGCCTGTCCCCGGGATTTCCTGGCTGCTGGGTGGGAGCAGAGGTGGGACGCGGGAGCCGTGGGGCAGGAGAGGCTGTGAGTCCCCACAAGGCTGAGTGCCAGCCCCACACCGTACCTGCCAGGGAAACCTCCCTTCCCCAGCACCCCAGGACCGTGGGGAGCCGCACAGCGCTTCCCCTTCCCTCCCTCGGTCAGACCTGGTTTACTGGAAAAATAATTCAGCTCTGAATTGCACTGGCACGGAGCTGGGAGCTGCAGCTGGAGGGGCCAGAACCCAGGGAGGAGACCGGCACCTCTCCCCCCGCAAACCTCTGCTCCGGCAAAGCCCGACAGCTGCTGATTTCGAAGCCTATTTGGTGACACTGGAGCAGGTCAGTGCCTGATGCCCTGGAAAGATCTTCGGCTTGTGGAGCCCCGGCAGAACCCGGTGTGTCCTGGTGCAGCGCGGGGCCGAGCTGTGGGCAAGCATGGGGGCAAGCAGGCAAAGAAAACCCGAAAAAGCAAAATTTCAGAGGTGTGGGAGGGGACAGAGCGGCTCCCACCTGCCGGGGGGCTGATCCTGTCTCTCGGGGGCCAGTTCAGCTCACTGAACCGGCAGAAAACGAGCCGCTGCCGTTTGCTCACTTCCCTCTCTGCCCAGATGGAAAAATCAGAGAAAACAGTGAAAAAAGGATGTTCTGGTGAGGGCGGGCGTTTCAAAAAGGACCTGCCGTTCCCTGCCTGCCGGAAGACACCGGCGGCGGTGCCGAAGCCCTGCCCGGCAGCCGGGCACCAGCTGGGTCCGTCCGGGAAACCCTTGTAGCTTCCATTACTCTTTATTAGCAGCCCTGCCTGGGCCACACAAGGACTTTGACGACAAACTGATTAAAGACCAACCTAACGAACTCAAAGAGAATTCTTTAAACGGAGCCTGCTGTGCCTCGGAGAACTCCTGCCATGTCTATTTATTTAAATTTAATGGAATTTTTGTGGTAAGCTAATTAAATATGAATTGATTATTTAAGAGGCAGTCAGAGCAGTTTAAGCACTGCTGACTTGATGATTTTAGTGTTTTCTTTAGAAAAGTGTTCCGAATTATGTAGCTTTCTGCACGTACGGACATTCAAGGAGAGTAAAAAGGGGATGCAAGGAGAAGAGCGGCTGCGTTTGGACGAGGACTCGGAGGCGTTTCTGGAGGAGGGGGCAACCTGCGGTGGGGGCAGGAGCAGGGGCACGTCCCAGCCCGATGGCCCCGTCACGGGGCTGTGCTCCAGCAAACAGCTGCTCGTCCCAGCTGAAGGCGGTGACCTCTCAAGAAATACAGGTGTTAAATAATGCACAAAATTCCTTGCCAGGAAATATCCCGCTCCGGCAATGGTGGCTCTGGGACGTGTTTCAGGCACGGCGCACCCCCTGCCCTCCCACGCCGCGCCGGCGGGGCGATGGCAGCAGGGGGGTGACAGCCGCAGGCTGCGCCCCCAGCCGCGATGCTGGTTTTCAGCGCAAATATTGGACGGCTCTGTGCACCACCGAGGCGGAGGGAGCAGGATCCCGAGGGACTTTGCAGACATCCACCAGGCACGGGTGGCCTTGCCTGGCCCCGCAGCTGCAGCCCAGCGCAGGAGAGGATGGGATGGCTCCGAAGCCGGGGCACCGCAGGCTGGTGCCCGCACCCAGCTCCATTGGAGGCGGCCCCCAACCTCCCCAGCGTGTTTGTGGCTGACCCACATCCTCTCCATCAGGATAAAAGGAAGACGAGATTAATAAACTGGGGGACAACAGCCAGAAGAGACAGATGGCCAGAGCATCCTGCCACGAGCTGTGTTTACCTATCTTTGGCTGAGAAAGTGCGAACGCAAGCGGGGGTGTCACCAGCCCCACGCCTGCGTTGCAGGGCAGCAGCTCCCAGCACAACTTCCACCACTAGTTTGATGGGGAAAGGCTGGTTTTCCTTCCAGAAGCCGTCTGGCTCCACTGCACCTGGCTGTGCCATGGTGCCCGGGCTCCCCGATGCCTGACCGGGATGTGGCCACCTCCTCAGGATGCTCCTGCCCCGCAGGGATGCTCGTCCCCGGCAGACGTGGGCTCAACTCCTCAACTTCCAGCCCTCAAATGGAAACCAGCACCCGGCACAGCATGGCCGTCCCCCGGCCCCATCCGGCAGCAGAGCGCGAGCGGAGGCGGGTGCAAGGGTGCGGGTGCTGCGGTGGCACTGGGTGCTCTTCCCTTGGGGTCACCTGCTGCCAAGCCAGGGGCCGGAGAGCCCCCATGAGCTGGGCGTTGCAGCCTGGCAACGCACCCGTGTCCCATGGGCTGAGAACCACTTACAAATCACCTGCTGGGAAGAAACTGGCTGCTTTCGAGGGTGACAGAGGAGCCTGCAGGGCTCCGAACCGACCTCAGGGTTCACGTGCTTCACCTGCGAGAGCTCAGGGTGCACTGACACGCGCCCTGATAGAACAAGGGGGAAGGGTTTTACACTGAAAGGGGGGAGATTGAGATGAGATCTGAGGAAGAAATTGTTTGCTGTGAGGGGGGTGAGCCCCTGGCCCAGGTTGCCCCGAGAAGCTGTGGCTGCCCCATCCCTGGAGGGGTTCAAGGCCAGGTTGGACGGGGCTTGGAGCAACCTGGGCTGGTGGGAGGTGTCCCTGCCCAGGGCAGGGGGTGGCACTGCGTGATCTTTAAAGATCCCTTCCAACCCAAACCATTCCATGATTCTAAGGCTCTATGGCACTGCCTGGCTGGAAACGCTCCTCTGCCAGAGCAAGGATGGTGTCTGACACCTGAGACTGGCTCAAGCTGTCACCATGCTGCAACCGCAGCTCCTGCAGCCCCACTTCAACCTTCAGCGTGGACCCGACCTTCTGGGGACAGGTACTTCTCAGGAGGGATCCCACATGTGCGCCCCAGAGGACCCCGCAGGGCTCCATGGGCAGAAACGCACCCTGCGAGGCACCGGCATCCCCGCAGAGGGTGGCAGAGCCATCAGTGGGTGTCGGGGTGCACCGTCCCTTTGCTGAGGCGCAAGCGTGGGGCGAGGTGACCCCCATGTCACCCGTGGCTGTGCCTGCCCGCGTTTCCAGCGCTGCAGGGCTCGCAAGCCACAGGTAATCTGGGGGAGCAGTGTGCAGCAGCATTTCGGCAGCATTTCCTCCTGCCAGAATGATCTTGTCCCTGCAAGCAGAGGAGCCTTGGGAGCAGGAGGCCCCTCAGCCCCAGATGGCCACGGGGCCATGTCCCTGTGTCCCCGCTGTGCAGGGGAATGGTGCTCCGGGGCTCTGCTAGCAAGGGGAGGGAGCCAGTGCCCGCACCCCAGGGCAGGGTGGCAGGGCACCCAGTGTTCCCTGCACCCCAGGACAGGGTGGCAGGGCACCCAGATGTCCCTGCACCCCAGGACAGGGTGGCAGGGCACTGAGATGTCCCTGCACCCCAGGGTAAGGTGGCAGGGCAAACAGATGTCCCCGCACTCCAGGGCAGGGTACCCAGAGCTCCCCGCACCCCAGGGCAGGGTGGCAGGGCACCCAGATGTCCCCACATGCCAGGGCAGGGTGGCAGGGCACCCAGATGTCCCCACATGCTAGGGCAGGGTGGCAGGGCACACAGATGTTCCTGCACCCCAGGGCATCCGCATGTCCCCAGATAAGGGAAATTAGCACCAAAAAGGCCTGATTTTATCACTCAGCTGCCAGGTGCCTATAGACACGCAGTCAGGTGCCTGGGCACCTATAGACATGCAAAATGGAACCGCTCTGCTCCCAGCCACCGCTGGGCACCTATAGAAATGCAAAGTGATCTCATTGAGGTCCAGCCATCCCAGGGGGGGACACAGGATGCGTCCCTGCACCTATAGAGATGCAGGATGGTGTCACTCAGCCACTGGCCACCCCCCGGGCAGCTTCCCAGGGCCAGCACCACAGGCTGGGAGAGGGGACAGGGGGACGAGAAGGGACAGAGGGATGAGGGTGGACAGGGGGATGAGAGGGGACAGGGGGATGAGAGGGGACAGGGGGATGAGAGGGGACAGGGGGACGAGGATGGACAGGGGGATGAGAGGGGACAGGGGGACGAGGATGGACAGGGGGATGAGAATGGGAGGGGAGAAGGGGATGCCAGCCCTCACCCAGGACGCTGCCCGGCTCCCTCTGTGCCCATGTGGCACACTCCCCATGTGCAAGGGGAAGCCCCCGGCCGTGTCACGCCTTTCGCTGTGACCTTGCGGTGCCGTGCAAAGCTCACACGGTCTCTTGCGTGCGGACTTTGCACCAGCAGCCATGTGGCACGTGGGCTCGTTCCGTTGTTTTAGTGAACCGTGCGCACATTGTGCTGTCACGTGGGGGGCTCCAGCCTTGCACGGCCACCCAAATGCTGTGTGCCAGCCTTGTGCTGTCACATGGAGGGTTCCAGCCTTGCACGGCCACCTGAGCACTGCGTGCCAGCCTCACACCGTCACACGGGAGCTCTGGCCTTGCACCATCATGGGGAGCTCCATCCTTGCACCATCACATGGGAGCTCTGTCCCTGCACCATCACACGGGAGCTCCAGCCTCGCACCATCACATGGGAGCTCCGTTCTCACACCATCACACAGGAGCCCTGGCCTTGCACTGTCACACAGGAGCTCCATCCCTGCACCACCACACGGGAGCTCCATCCTCGCACCATCACATGGGAGCTCGGTCCCTGCACCATCACACGGGAGCTCCATCCTTTCCATCCTTGCAGCATCACACGGGAGCTCGGTCCCTGCACCATCACACGGGAGCTCCATCCTCGCACCATCACATGGGAGCTCGGTCCTTGCACCGTCACACGGAAGCCCTGTCCTTGCACCATCACATGGGAGTTCGGTCCCTGCACCATCACACGGGAGCTCCATCCTCACACCGTCACATGGGAGCTCGGTCCTTGCACCATCACACGGGAGCTCCATCCTCTCCATCCTTGCACCATCACAGGGGAGCTCGGTCCCTGCACCGTCACACGGGAGCTCCATCCTCTCCATCCCTGCACCACCACACGGGAGCTCCATCCTCGCACCATCACACGGGAGCTCGGTCCTTGCACCATCACACGGGAGCTCCATCCTCTCCATCCTTGCACCATCACACAGGAGCTCCATGCTCACACCATCACATGGGGGCTCGGTCCTTGCACCGTCACATGGGAGCTCCATCCTTGCACCATCACACGGGAGCTCCATCCTCGCACCATCACATGGGAGCTCGGTCCTTGCACCATCACACGGGAGCTCCATCCTCTCCATCCTTGCACCATCACAGGGGAGCTCAGTCCCTGCACCATCACACGGGAGCTCCATCCTCACACCATCACATGGGAGCTCGGTCCTTGCACCATCACATGGGAGCTCGGTCCTTGCACCATCACACGGGAGCTCCATCCTCACACCATCACATGGGAGCTCGGTCCTTGCACCATCACATGGGAGCTCGGTCCTTGCACCATCACACGGGAGCTCCATCCTCGCACCATCACATGGGAGCTCCATCCTTGCACCGTCACACAGGAGCTCCGTCCTCACACCATCACACGGGAGCTCTGGCCTCGCACCATCACACGGGAGTTCGGTCCTTGCACCATCACCCGGGAGCTCCATCCTCGCACCATCACACCGGAGTTCGGTCCCTGCACCATCACAAGGGAGCCCTGGCCTCGCACCACCACATGGGAGCTCCATCCTCACACTGTCACACGGGAGCTCACACGGCCGTGCGAGCGCTGCGTGCCCGCCCCGCGCCAGCCCCGCGCCGTGCTGTGGAGCGCCCCGTTCCCGCACCCTCACCTGGACGCGGTGCCCCGTCCCCGCACCCTCCCGGGGGTGCCCCGTCCCCGCATCGCCCCGTTCCCGCCTCGCCCCTCCTCCCGCTCCATCCCCCTCCCCCCCCCCCCCCCCCCCCCCCCGCGGCCGCGCGCGTGGGTGGCGGCGCGGGTCCGCGCGCGCGAGGGGCGGGTGCGCGCGCGGGGAGGGCAGCTGAGGACAGGGGGAGGGAGCGCCAGGCCGCGCCCGCCTCCGCCCCCCGCGTCTGGCGCGTCGGTCGGGCCCGGCCCGGCCCGGCCCCGGCGCCTCATTGTGCTTCGCCTCACGCCGGCCCAAGATGGCGGCGGCGCCGGAGAGCCCCGCGAGCCGCTAACGACAATAGAGGGAGGCTGAGGGGAGCGGGCGCCCCCGCCGGCACCGGCCTCCCCTCCCCGCCTCTCTCCCCCCCCCGCCCCCCCGCAACCGCCGCCGCCGCCGCACCTCGCACACGCCCCCCGGCCGGGCCCGGCCGCCACACCCCACCCCGGCCGGCCCCTCTAGCATGGTGCGGGGCCGCCGCCGCCTCCTCCTCCGGCTGCCGACATGGGCGAGAGGCTGGAGCTCCGGCTGAAGTCGCCCGTGGGAGCCGAGCCCGCTGTCTACCCCTGGCCGCTGCCCGTCTACGTGAGTATGGCCCCGGCCCGGCACCTGCCCCCCGCACCCTGTCAGCGCCGCCCGCTCCCCGGGCCCGGCCGGCCCCGCTTAGCCCCGCGGGCCGCCGGCCCCAGCCCGCCTCCCCCGGCCCCTTCCCTTCCCCAGCTCCCCTCCGAGCGCTTTCTGTCACTTGTTAATCAATCTGTTAATGGGGGTCCTTCCCCCGTTGGAATTGGCGTTATTTATCCGGTAGCGCTTCCCCGGCGGGAGCAGCCCCCGGCGGCGGAGGGTGAGGGGCTGCCGGGCTCCCCCGGCCCGGGGGGCTGCTGCTCGCCGGGAAGTCAAATCCCCAATTTCTTTTTATAATTGGTTGACTAAACTTAAGGGCGGGGAGGAGGAGGACTGGTTAATGAAAAGTTTTCGTGTTTTCCTGAGCTCGGCTCGTGTAACTGGTTAATAACCGGAGCGGGGTGGCATCGAGAGGGCTTTCTGGCGGATAAATATCACCTAAATTAACGATGGATTGGGGTGGTCCGGGGGGGGGACGACCCCCCAAAAACGACAGTCTGAGGAGTGGAAATAAGCAGGGGAGAAGCGTTAATTGTGGTGGGGACCGGTCTGGTGGGGTCGGTGCTGCTGCCTCCCCCGAACGGGTGCCCTTGGAGCTCTGCTCTTATTTCGCCTGAGCAGAATTCAAGTCAGGTTTGTCAGTTGATGGCAGCCGTATTCCGCATGCTTTCAAATAAAATGTCACTTATCCCCGTTTAGTTACGTGAGCGGCAGGGGTTTTTTTTTTGCCCCTTTTTTTTTTTTTTTTTTTTCCCGAACTTGCTTGACTTTTCCCTGAGCTCCGAGCGTGAGATGTGTGACCTTGGTAACAATGTCCATGTTCGAATTAGTGAAAATCTCACGAGAGGCGAAAGGCTTGAGAGGGTTGGGTGTGTTTTTTTTTGTTTTGTTTTTTTTTTTTTGTTGTTGTATGAATGTAGGGTTCGTGCCAATCCTTGAACGGTTTCTTACCCTGTTTGTAGCACCTTTGAGAACAGTTTGTAAAGGGAAAAATATCTCTCTCTCTGTGTATATTTTACTTGGCCTGAGTCCTGTTGATTACTCCTTGTGTTTCAGGCTTTGCTGTTGTACGTGTGCCGCTTCGCGGGGAGAACGTGCTGGGACACACAGGCTGGGGCAGCTGATATTGCTGATATTGTTGCTTGCTTGGCAATCGTAACATGCTTGTGTGTGTCAGTGATTAGAAATATATCGCTTGTGGCAGGGGAGAGATGGCTGTGCCTTCATGTCTGCCGCCTGCCTTTTGGTGCTGTTGCTGTATCCGTGGTTTCCAAAACATCCTCCATGTACGCTGGCGTGCTATTTTCATCGGCTGCTCCCGGAGCCTCCAGCACACACTGGTTAATGCAGCCTTTCCTGTTTGGGCAGCTCTGTCATTCGTGTGTGCGTGTTGGCGGGCGCGCGCTCTGCTTAAATTGACAGAAACTGAAAGTATAACGATGACCGGTTCAGTTTTCTTCATGTCGCCAAATATTAACTCGTGTCTCCAAGCGGGTTGTGCGAAGCGTAGGTTAAAGATTACATAGGTTAGGGATTAATCTGGAAGGAAGGAATGGCTTTATGTTTATTCACAAAACTTCCTACAGGCTTAAAAAAAACCCCAAACCACTACCTTCCCCCCCCCTCCCCTTAAAATGTGTGTTTTAGTGCTGTTTGCAGTGTGGGAAATCAGGATTTAGTTAATTTAGGAAAACTTGGGCAGCCGGTTCTGGAGATGGCAGAATACATAGATTTTCTTTTCCAGTTACTCACAAATGCAATGGGCAGGGGTGCTTATCCATATGTGCTATCTGCGTGTATTAGGAAATACCGCAAAACCCGAACATCCTGCCCATTAAACCGGCCTCTTTGCCTTGCAAATTTTTCCACAGTCGTAGAAAAGTGGATGGTTCATCTGGAGCCAATCAATATTCCGTCCTGCAGAAATTCGGTGAGAAGATCACGCCCGTGTCCTAGAGAAGCGTGCGCTTGCGTGCGGGGGCAGGCGTGCATCCACACACGCACGCCGCTCGCCAGCGCTGGCCTTTGCAGCAGCAGCAGATGAACTCTGGAGCTTTAGAAATAAATCCTCCTCTCTACATGGCAGCATTTGGCCTGCTAACGTTGTACTCTGCTGAACCGGAGACTTTCTTTCCCTCGTTGGCTCAGCCTGGAGTTGGCAGCAAGGCTGTATGTACCGTTGTGGTTTTAGAGCTCAGCTCTGTTTGACGTAAGCAGAACATTTCTTAGTTTCACCACTCTTTCTGCTGCTCCGCTCCTAGGAAGCAAGGTGGGATACTTGTGTGTGGGGGTAAAAAATAGCCTTCAAGTAGTTTTATTTAGCAGCATTCTTGCTGCTTTTTGTTGTATGCCGTGAGATATGTTTTTCCAAAGAGAGCTGGAGAGAAAGGGGAGGGGAAGCTCCCAGTCCTTGCTAATTATTTTTGGTGAGAGCGCCAGGAATGGCAGGGGATCATCTCTCCCAACATCAGAGGCTGAGTGGTGGTGTAGACCTGCTGTGGATGGGCACTGCTGTGTGATGTAACCCTGTATTGGGTAACTTGGCTATTTTTATGCTCTTACTACATCTTAAATTAGCGGCGTCAGTATTGCTGCGTAAAAGGCTAAGGATCTAATCTCATATTAATGGCTGCCTGGATTAATAATGTGTCTGTTTATTGCAGGACTGCTGCTTATTTCATGTTTAATAGGAAAAGTGGGGTCTCTTCAGACTGCTGAGTTTGCATAATAGCTCAGCTGACAAACTGGTGCTTGTTGGGATGCTTAAAAGAGCCTGGGAGGGTGATGTGAAACATGTATTTCCCTCCGAGTCTAATTAGGGCCGTGGGAGGAGAGAGCATTGGTGTTGCAGATACAGCCTCCCACTGGCTTACACACAAAACTGAAAGTATGACTCTTTCCCCCGCCTTCTGCTTTTCTCAAAGGAAAGGCCACGGTTTCCTAATGAATACATGGTGAGCAGTTCTGTCCGTAGCACACTGTGATGAGTAAGTTGAATAGTGCATGGTGAGTAATCTCTCCTCATGACTCACAAAATATTTTCTGATGTTGACCTCTGTTTTTATGAGTGCCCCGCTTAATCAGAGCTGCAGTGAGTTTATTCTTTTGTATGCCATTTAACTCCTTGACTCCCACATACCTGCCCCATTTTTCCCTTGTGTTAGGTTGTCAGAAACCTGTGATGCTGCGTTAAAAATTTTGTTTTTGATATTGGGTGAGATAGAGGCCTGGATAAAGGAAGTACTGTGATGCGCTCAGATGGCTGAGGGAGCAGAGTTAATGGATCTAAGTAGTTGTAAATAGGCTAATGCCAATAAGGGATGGCATTTGTAGTCCTACTTCAGGTATTGATGTGCACGACTTGGTACTTATTACTTACGTCTGATGGATACAAGGCGTGAATTCCCCTTATAGTTCTAAGACTTGCAGATGTTTAGGTTTATTCCAGACAATTGTCCTTAAATTGGTTCATTTTCTTGTCTCTGACTTTTACTGTAGTTAAATCTGTATCTTTATTAGATTTGAACATGGAGATTTTTCATACCATGATAAATTCTGCTTAGTCTGTGAATTGTCTGAGGTTGTACTTTGAACTCCCCTTGACAACAGTTGCTGCTTAAGGAGTCCCAGCCTACTGTGTGTGGGGGAGAAAAAGGTGTGTGGGGTGTGTTTTTTATTTCTTCATTATTTTTTAAAAAATCTGGATCAGCTCTGCAATATGATCTGGCACGATTCTGCTGATACATCTCTGGCTTGATTGCTTTCATACAGAACTGAGCGACAGGAGGCTTCAGAGCTGCTGAAGCTGATTATTGTCACCAAAGTCGATGTTTGCTGAGCTGCACCCCATTGCCACGTAGGAGTTTGTGAATGTGGAAAAGCCTGTTCTCTGGTAGCACGTGCATCAATAACAGGACACTGTGGTTCATTTATCTCCTCTGCTTTAGGCTTGCGCTGAATGGGTTTGGAGTGTGATCAAAGTAAGTGTTGGTGACAAAGGGGGGACAGGGAGGCACAGCCAGGTGATGAGAGCAGGGTGTGACTGGTGTTGACTTTGAGTGGCTGATGCTGTCGTGGCACTGCGTCCTTCACCCGGATGGCTGCAAATGACTCGCTGCCTGTCATGTTAAGTAGTGTGCAAGTCCTTTCAAGTTCCAGAGTTAGACATCTGCCTGTCTTGCCTTGCTCTTTTTGCCTGGTAGGCCTTCCTGTTGTTAGCCTGCTGAATAGCATTCCCCTGAAAGATAACTGCAAACCTCCCTGTGTGTTGGGTTTTTGTGTGTTGTGTTCCCTCCCCTCCCTGTTTGACTTGTTGTGATAGTGCCTGGGAGCTCCTCCTGCAGCCCAGGGCACTGACGGGCAAGTCCCTGTGAAGCCCGGTAGGCTTATGCTCCAGTGTCTTCTACCAATTTCGTTTACATCTTCCAGCCTGGAAATCTCAGTCCCTCGACTCTGTCCCAGGAGGGGACAGTCCTGGTTGTGCACATCTTACCAGGGTGAGGTACCTCTGCTGTGAGCTGCTGAAGCTTAAGCCTCCAAATTAGCAACTGTGATGCTAAGTCTGGGTTGAGTAATTCATTGATTTGTCTATGTTCCTTCTCTTGCTGCTGACTTTCCACTCAGCTGTAATGGCAAAAAATTCTCGTTTGCTAATTGAGCGTTGTCCAAGCATCACCCTGCAGCTGTTTGGGAGGTGTATGTGTGTGCTGCTGAGGAGGACTGGGTATGAGCCTGAGAATACTGGACTTTGTACAGGTGGAAGGGCGCAGAGCATGTGTGTGGGGTGGTGTTTTTTCTTTTCTTTCCTCTCTCCACCGGTGGGTGATACGGCTGATACCGTTCTGTCACCAAAGGAACGTGCTGTGCTCAAAAAGCTCAACGGCAGGCAGTGATAATGGAAATCGCAACCCAGCAGGGAGTGTCACCTTTAAAATTAAAAGATCAATGGTAGAGGCGAATAACAAACCTTGTTTAAGAATTTAATGTGTGTGTGTGTCACTCAGCTTTACTGGGAATAGTTTTTCTGATGACTAGCTTTGACTTCGGAGACAGTGAGGTAGGTGTGGGAGCGGTCGCTGAAGTTGAGTGCCATAGCACAGTGCAGTAAGATCAATTTAGGAAGATCCTAAATTGGACCTAATTGATCCCTTCAGCGTGTCACCCAACCTGCTGGAGCTGCAGGCTGCTGCCGAGGGCTGCTCCTCCTTTCCCCCGGCTGCCTGCTCTTGCTGTTCCCCGTGCACAGATGCAGCCCTTCCTTACTACACACTCTGTTACACCCTGGCAGGATGAGCTGCTGGAAACCAGTTTCACGTTTTGCAGGTGTGTGTGGTTTTTCCCTTTGGATCAGTTTGAGCTGGAGGGCTACCAAGATGCTGAGGGGACTGGAACATCTCTCTTATGAAGAAAGGCTGAGGGATTTGGGTCTCTTCAGGCTGGAAACAAGACGACTGAGGGGGGATCTTATCAACGCTTATAAATACTGAAAGGGGGGTGTCAGGAGGATGGGGCCAGGCTCTTCTCAGTGGTGCCCAGCAACAGGACAAGGGGGAACGGGCACAAACTTGGCCATGGGAAGTTCCATGTCAACATGAGGAGGAACTTCTTTGCTGTGAGGGTGGCAGAGCCCTGGCACAGGCTGCCCAGAGAGGTGGGGGAGTCTCCGTCTCTGGAGACATTCCAACCCCGCCTGGACGCGTTCCTGTGCCACCTGCTCTGGGTGACCCTGCTGTGGCAGGGGCTTGGACACGATGATCTCCAGAGGTCCCTGCCAACCCCTATCATTCTGTGAGAAGGTGGGGCATCCCTTTGTCCGCTGTCCTCAGCCACCACGCATGGTGGCATCTCCTCTGTGGCGCTGCTGCGAAGCTGTGTGTGGGGCGGCTCTGTGAACTGGATCGCTGAAAATATCTGGGCTGGAAAAAAATGTTCCAGTGTTTTCACAGCCGGCCCCCCCTCCGCCCTCATCTGTAATCTGACTCATGCTGCCTTCCCAGGGCAGCCCTGCCGGTACAAAGGAGGGGGTGGCGAGCGGAGGAAACTGTGGAGCTGACTTTGCCAGGCAAAACCTCCTCACACCCTGAGTAATCGCCCAGAAATTCGGCAGTGGTGGCAGAGGTTAGGGGATTTTCTCTGATTTAATAGATGCTGTCGATGCAGCTTGTTGGGAAATGTTTGTGGGGATGACTAATTACTTACAGAAACTTCTCTAGTGAAGAAAAGGTTTGAAAATTTTAGCAGACTTCCGATTTCTCAACACTCCTCTGCCCTCCCCAGTTCTAAAAAAACCTGGAGTGGGGAGAGTGAATAGTGTAAAACTGGGAAATAATTGACTCAGTCATTTCAGAAGTACTTGAGTTTCTCTGCTGCCCGGCAGATAAACAGAAGCAAATGACAGAGTTGGCACAGTTGCATCATTTTTTCTGTACTTTCCTGCTCTCACAAATGCCAAAGGGAGCCCAGCAATGGGCTACTGGGAGGTGAGGTGGCCTCACAAGGCGAGGAAGACCGTAACCGTACAGCGTTTAATTGCCTAGCACGTGGTTATTACAGAATAGCAGTTTTCTTCTGGGCTTTACCCTTTGAAGTGTAACTTGCCATGAGTGACAATCAGTACTTGTTCAGTTTTCAGACTGGCTTTTGTTCGAAGCTCTGACCCGTTGGATACAATATAAATCATGAGTTCAGTTAACGTGTGCTTTTTTCCTAGTATTTCTGTATGAAAAGTAAAGGTTGTTCTCTTGTATTGCATCTTAAGACCACAGTACTCTTTATTTTTCATATAACTGAATTATCTGGAAGGTGGCTGTTGAAAGACAGAGTAGCTGTTCAAGATTGCTTTTTTTTTTTTCCCCTCTTTTTTTCTATCAGCAGATGAGTGAGGATGAACGTTCCTGTCCTGGCCAGAGTTTCAGCTCAGACAATTCAAATTTATCTACCTAAAAGTCACCCATCAGTTACAGTTGGACACAGCATTGAAAGCTTTTAGTGTGCCAAGGGAAATCCATGCCACCACGTCCAACTCCAACTCTTGTCCTTCATGGCAGCCTTAATATATATGGAGATGATTATCCTTTCAAGTCTCAGATATGTGACTGAATTGTGTTTCTCCTGGGAATTTAGGCAAAATATCTTACCTCTTGGTATGCAAGATTTATGGGAAATTTAATCACCCTTCTCCCCAGACATCCATATGTCTACTTTTGTACTCTTCTTTCTTTTTTTCCCCTTTCATGCTGCCTTGCTTTTTTTCTTCCTGCTTTGGGTTAACCTTTGACTGTCTGATTAAAGCTTTTTACTATAATGATCAAGACGAGGATCAGAGGTGGGGTGCTTTTTTCCCCCTTACAGTGTATTTGTCACAGATTGCTAATCATAAAATGTCTCAACACATTTAAAATATTTTTCCTTAATTTATTTTCTCCTTCCTAACAGAAGGATCCACAGGAGCAAGAGAAGTTCATGTTAGGAATCGTGAACATAATATATTTACTTCTGTAATACTTATTAAAGGTAATACAAAACTAACTGAAGAGGAACAAGAAAGAAAACGGAACACACGATAATATTTGCCACACGCTGCTGTGGATATCAAATTGAGTAGGTACTATTTTTAGAGCATAGGAAGAGGGTGAGTATATTTTACAGCAGGAAATGATGGCTTCATAGATAGGAACAGATCTATGAATAACGAAAAAGTTCCTGATCTGAGTATTTTGTTTTGCTTCATTTTATGAGTGAATGAGAGTTTCCTAAAAATCTACACTGAAAGAACTTTTTAGTGGTAGATGCAAATCTAAGGAACTACCGAAGACAGCTAAATGAAACATTGGAAACTTTAAAAGAACTAAACACTACAGAAAGTTCTGAATAAGCTTCTTAGTAAAAGTTTTAATACTGTTTCTGCAATTGAGAGACTTTCTGATATTTTGTGTGTAGCGTGAAGGGCAGTATCCTGAGGTTTTGGCATTAATTTGTCATTTACTTCTTGGAGCTCAGCAATATTATTAGCGTTTGACAGTGTGTACTTCTGAAATCCTAAAAAGTCTGAGCTTTTGAGGTTGCATTTTCATTCCTCAGTGGGATTTCCATGGGGGTGCAGGTGATTCCCGCTTGTTTGCCTGTCTGGTGGCAGCCAAGCCCTTGGGTACTGAGAGATCAGTGCTGGCACAGGGTGGCCCCCGACCCGCTGAAGCTGGGGACGGAGTCTGCCTTCATCTGGCTTTTCCTTCTTTCCCTGCTTATTAGAACAAAGAGTCATTTGCAGCGCGGGAAGCGTAAGTTGTAATATTGTAGGGTCATTTACAAGTCTTTAAAATGGAAGCTTTTAAAAGTGGTTGGCACTTGGAAGTTCATGTGTACGCTTCAGAATCTGCGCTGGGCGTAGCCCATGTCGCTGCTCTGCAGCACATGTTGAAGCTTGGGGGGGGGACACCATAACCGTTCTTATTCTCCTTTTGTACCTCACAAACCACCTTTCTTTAGGAAGCCAGTGGTCTTCGGAAAGAATGCAAGGTTTTATTGCGAGCTTCTGTTAAGTAGAATATTTATGCACGTTAAGCAGGAACCGAATTTCTAAGCTGCCCAAGACTGACTATCTTTACAGAATGTGAAGTGGTTGTTCCAGGCAGTGTTGTCCTACAGGATGCTTCCCCTTGGCCGGCTGTTTTTCCCTGCAGGAGGTGGGGACCAGCTGTTCAGACAGCGAATGCTGACCCAAGAGCCAGGCAGCGCCATGAGCTTCCTCCCAGCACCCACCAGCGATGCGGGAGGACTCTGGGCTTGAGAAAAAGATGGTAGCCACTTTTGGCAATGGCAGTTTTGGGACCGGGTATTCATTTCTACCAGCAGTAACCCTTTGCTTAGGTTTCACATAAAGGTTTGTTTCTGGCCGTGGGGGTGTATATGGCCGTTTTCTTTTCTGCTCCCCCCACCCATGCTGCATTTATTTACACAGATCGTGGTTCATGGTTATGTGAAAGTTTGAAACTGCTAAGTCTGCAAGTAGAAATAACTCTTGCCATCTCTGTCCGCTTGCTGTTGTGTCTTAAGCTGCTTCCACCCTTACAACAGTGTGTCTCTACCCTGGTGCGGTGAACTGGTCTGCTTGAAAGGTAACTGAGCCTTTAATTTTAGCTCAGGCCTCCCCTGAGTTTGCTCTGTGTGTGTGTGCAGGCGCTGCTGGCCCAAAGCAAGAGGTGGCTTTTGGGGAGGCGGTGGCAAAGCAGAGGGCTGCGTTGGCTTAAACTGTTTGTGAAATGATGGTAGGGGCACCTTGTTGGCTCGAGTGAAAGCCCAGCAGCCCGCTCTGTCCCAGAAGCAGCAGCCACTGGACTCCTTTGCTTGCACACATAGTGCTTCAGCATTCGCGTGCTCCCTCCAGCTATCCTTGTGTGGGTACAGTTTATAATTGCCTAAAACTTAACTGAAAGGGCAATAATACATACCAGTGCAAGGTACCATTTTACCAAAATAGTTGCGTTCCCCTATATATTCCATTATAAATATTTTGGATTTTTTTTAACTAGTCTGTCTCTTTGCGTAATAGAACTGCTTCTTACTTACGTCTGGGCTGTCTGGGTTACGCAGACTAAAGCTGGTAGGTCATCCTGCTGTAACTGTCCCATGTGGATGTGGCCTTAGACACTCCTGCAGAGTGATTGCACGTTAATATATTTATCCAGCCCCTCCTCCACTCGATCATGGGAACCGTTCCCTCTGGCGTTTGTGCAGTGTCTGTAGCCATGGTTGGAACTGCTGTGTGGAAAGGCAGAACGGTTTTATTGTGGTTTAGGTACTGCAATGAAAGCGCGAGTCCCTGTTGCAAACAGATCCACAACTGTCTTGTCAACAAATTCCGGATCACATGTACTCGCAGTATACGAGGATTACCCGGAGCAGTTTGGATCTTCTTTTCTAATGCCTCTTTCCTTTGTTAACTTGGTAGTTTGAGTTTATTTTGAGTATTGGGCCAAATTTTTATTTTTTTTTCTTTAGAAGTCCTTATGTAGCCATTACAGAGGCCATAATGCCCTTCATGTTTTCCATTTAGTTTTGTGTGCCAGTAAACTTACAAACTACTGAAACTGCATCAAACTTGTCTGCTCTTGCTGTGTGGGAGATGGGTTTCAAAATACAGCCTTGGTAGCTCTCAGTTCCCTCGCTGCTTCTCTGAGGGGACGCGAGGGGACACGTGGGAAAGAATGGACACAAGCTGTTCATTGCAGATCTCTTTTTATGCATACTAATATATAGGTATACTTGTGAATGTCCTTATACTTTCTTGATGTAAGGCAACAACAGTATTTGGATGAGTCAAGGCTTTTGGTCCTTGTCTCACTCAGTAAGAAGGCTTGTGCTTTAGCTTGTGGAAGCTAAATGACACTATCTTGATTTAGGATGAAATCAGATAATATTAAACAAAGTCTAGCTATACAATATGAAATATGGCACAGAGCAGACTTTCCCTTTTCCTTACTCAAAGCGTAACGGGCATTTGAGCATGCGGCAAAGACTTTACAATGTGAAGGGATTGAAGGCACTCACTGGCAGGACTGTGGAGCTTGAGATCGTTCCTGTTGTTCAGCTGGCCCCCAGGCAGCTCTTTGCCACTGCAGCAGCTGGAAGTACTTTGTTTTCAGCTTTTCACGGGCTCTTGTCACCCACTGTTTGCAGGTGTATGGAATATGGACATGCTCTGGACATAGAAGCTGCAGTGGCGGATCTTTCTAGACAGGGTGTAAATTAAGTGAAGCCCTGCGGAAGGAGGAATGCGAACTTTGGAGAAGCTGCAGGCAGTGGTTTAGAGAGGGTACCCGTGTGCCACGCAGAATGCTGGATGCTTTCCGGGCTCCTGGGGGAAGCTGCAGCTGCAGTAGGCCACATTGCCTTTCTTGGTGTCTAGAGAAACGCTTATCATGCTCCACAGATGGAGGAAACCTCGGGGACATTAGAGGCACTTGTCCCACTAGTCTTCTACAAGATTGATTGCCTTTTCGTAATCCATCTTTTTCATCTCTGCTAACCATCTTGTCTCCAGCTGTAACATCCTCTGCTTTGGATTTATAGACCCCTGCCTGAGGAAAGAGCTGCCACTACAGGCAACCGAGCTGTTCTCCAAAACCAGGGGCTATCGAGACTGACCTTTTTTGTTCTGCGAGTTGAATAGATCAGCTGCAGATCAGAATTTGGTGAATCAAAATGCCTTCTGTTAATACTTGAGTGGAGTACTCGGGAGCCAGTGTTGGATGGGTGGTGTTGGAAGCAGAATGGTTTCTAAAGACAATCACGAAAAGGTACATGAGTGTTACCGTTGATTTATTTCCAACTAGCTTGTTTCAGGTTTTGTTTTCTCTGAATTGTTTGGACTGACGTGGTGGACAGTGGAAAGCTTGTAGGACATCTCTTCCTCCTGCTTTGCAAATGCTTGACCACAGCTTGTTTGCACATTTCTGAAGAGCTGCTTTGGTCACCTGCCCTGTTTTGAGGGGAGGAAGCGTGGTCTGGCGAGTCAAATGCTAAACGGGCTCTGCAAAGTAAGAATTGCTTTTGCTGTGGGACAGGCCAATCCTGGGCAGTCAATTCTGTGCGCAAAAATGTTCCTGTCTGTCATGAGTAGCTAAGGAGTCTTAAAGTTCTGTGAATGATGCTTCGAGAGCTGTTGACTGAAGACGCGTGAGCTGTATTTCTCTTTTTCAAGACCACATCCAGATTTTTCGAACCATTTGTTCTCTCAGGTTTGCAGGTTTGGGCTCTGTAGCACTGTGGAGACTGATCAGATCTCACAAGGATCCCGCTTTGCAAGTGGGGAAATGAAGTTCAGAAAAATACAGTGTTCACCCCCAAGCCCCAACTTAACCTTATCCCCAAGAATAAACATAGTTTCATAAGAAGAACCTAAATATAAAAAGATATGAATTTGGAAGGGCACTAGGGTGTTGTTCCTTGCTGCAGGCGATGACGGCTGCCCAATTTAATTCAACATGTTCTATGTGTTTGAGGAAGAAACGTATAATGTTTAAATCTGTTGCTTTAGGTTAGGGATTCACTTTAGAGTATGAATCGTTGCAGTGTGAGATAACTAATCCTGGACTGATACACCTGAGAGTCTAGGATACAGGACCAGAATACAGAATTATATCAAAATAATGCCATTAATATATCCTAAGGGTTGTTAACTTGAAAAAATAATGTAGCCAAACCAGCCATGCTTGGTGGAAGAGTGTAGCGCTTTGTATTCAGTGTGAATTACAAACTGTGACAACAGCTAGCTTGTGTTGTGGCAAAAACGTAACAAATTGTCATTTTCACTTTCCCTGGCTCTTATGGAGCCTGCTGCAAAAACTTCAGCTTCAGCTGGTTTTATTAGAGATTT
This sequence comes from Fratercula arctica, assembly GCA_947846985.1. NCBI lineage: Eukaryota > Metazoa > Chordata > Aves > Charadriiformes > Alcidae > Fratercula > Fratercula arctica. Next base: position 2,705,128 of record CANTUZ010000022.1, on the reverse strand, counting down.
GATGCTTCGTAGAACCAAGTTATGTATGGATAACTGAAACCTGCCTGGTGCGGTTCGTGTGATGCACAGTACGACCGCGGGTCCTTTAGTTTTGTTCTGTTAAGTGTTACAGTAATAGTGGTGATTACTACTGAGAACTTACAAATTCTGGTCATATTAATGAGTTTTTTTTTAACTTGGGTTAACAGAGTATGTGATTTTAGAAAATGGTAGTGATTGCACAAAAGTACATATTTGGAAAGAGCTTTTGGGCACTGTCTTATTTAGCCTTTAAAAACTAGCGTAGGGCTTCTTGTATCTGCAAACTACAAAATGTCTTTGTGCAAAGAGGCCTAGCTGACCGAGTATTGAAGCGTGCAGAAACATTCATTACCCTTTTTTTCTTTTCTTTTTTTCCCTTCCCTGTGATCAAAGAGCTGAGCCTAAACTGCAGGAAAAGGTCCTAACAGAGAACCGTCAGGATGGGATACTTTTGGAGAAGAGGTGAAAGGAAAGATCAAACTCTTAAAAAATTGCTCGGTGGCCAAACCTCGGTGCCCTAAAGGGCAAAACCGCTAGTGCAGCTCGCTGGCTGCTGCCGCAGGACTCTGTCTGCTTGGCAGGGTGTGTAAGCAGGAGTCGGGCACGCTGGTAGGGCTTCTGGGCACTAGTGTACTAAGAGTAATAGCGGTGGGTGTGTTTCTGGCTTCAAACTTGAAACTCCTGTGATTAGAGTTGTAGTAACATGTGGATGGAGAAATCTGTTGTAAGAATTGGAACTGGGAAGCTATTCGGTTGTGCTGGCTGAAACTCTTCTCCACTGTTTTCCATAGAAAATTGGATTCTCTTATAAGTGACTTTTGGGAAAAAAAAAAAAGAAAAGGTCTGCTTTCTTTCCATTATTTTTCCAATGAAATGTCGTGGCAAAAACTATTGAATTTTCTCTGGGAGCTCACGTTTCAGTTTTAAATTGAATGTTTAGGTTGAAAATAAGAACCCTTTATTATAAAGTTCAGCTGGAGAGAACTGACTGCAATAACTAACTTTTAATATGTGTTTAGGGTTTTGGTTTTTTTTTTTATAAACTTGTTATGAATAGCTTTGGACATTCTCAATAATTGCTATGGACTGCAACTTTTTGCTTTAAATACTTAGTGCATAGACCACATTAAAGAGATAAGGTCTTGTCTCATGAAATAGCTTCCATTTACATGGCCCAGAAGGGCCTCTCAAACTGCATAAATATAAGAAGATTGCAGAAGTACAGCCAGGCCGAGGAGCAGCACGTAGTTGTGCTTCACATCAGTGTGCAGGGGAGGAGGGAGGGAGAAGAGCTTGGAACAGACTCGGAGGATGCATGGAGCCGCTCTTCGTGACAGAGAGTACCATGGCATCATCTCGTGACTGCGAACACAACAGATATGCTCCTTGAGTCCGGTCCAAAAGGCTTCTGCACAGTGTATTTCATGACTGATGGCCAGTCGGGTTGTAGGAGGCTCTTTACCAGGATATCTTACTGACGAAGCATTGCGAGTGTGGGTGCAGATGCAGGGTAAAGCCGTGTTCTCCAGTATAACGCAACATGCTTGTACGAGGTGCCTGCCCCAGAGGGGTAGCTGGCATGCTGGTGTTTGTCACTGCAGCGTGACAAATTAAAAATAGTAGATGTCTGGATTTGAGGAGCTTCAGGCCGCCTTTGAGTGTGCTGGGCTGTCTGTTGCTGCGGGGGTAAGGTGTGTCACCCTGCTGAGGCTGCATCAGAGCCACTGGGAATTACTGGCGCTCCCTCCCAACCTGCTGGTTTCGGTGTTCATCCTCTGGGTCTGTGAAAGGATCTGGGTTAAACCTGCTGCACGGAGCTCAGTTGTGTGTTGAGCCAAAACCAGTGCATCTGCTTGAAGGGCTGATGGGCGGAGGCTGGTGCTGGTCAGAGTGGAGCCTGTGGTTTTGGTTAGGTTTCTATTCAGCTTGCCTTTGGAGCTGCTGAAGACTCTTCTATCAGCGTCATAAACCATTGCATGAATACGGATGTGATGACTGGTGCTGTTTAATGTCTATTCTTATTAAGTCTTACAACCGTAATGTTGAAATGGGACCAAAAGTGTTCCCTAAAGAAAGGGAAACTGCTCTGTATTTCCTTTAGATCTCCTTCCCCCCTTCCTCCTCCATTTTCATGGCCACCTCTGCTTTGGAGAAATGTTAGGAGATCATCTCTGATTTTGTTTGCAAGACTTGCACGAGATCTTGGGAGCTCTACCCAGACAGTCTGTTAGTTATAGAGTATAGCAAACTTGCTAAGTGTTTCAACATGAGCAGATTAGCAGCAGTAAATGGGGAACCGTTTTCAACTTTGTTATTCCTAGATAATGGCTCAGAAAGGATCCTTCTGGCTGAAGTTTCCACTTGAGGTGGTGTTAGTAAACTCACTTGCTTAAATTGGATGATTTGTAGTTGTAGATGTGCTTTGTGGCGTTTGGTTTATTTTTAAATTTATTTTTCACTTCTTAACCCAAGACAAAGGAATCTGTTAATTAAGCATTTTTGGTCATTTATAGGGGCGTTTTCATGAAGACCTATAGGACAAGGGGTTTCTCCATGTGTTCTGCTAGCACTGTCACTGACCAAAACCGTCAGTGAAGAATAGTAACTTCTTTGGAGAAAACGGTTATGCCAGAATAAGCATGAATTCACTTTTCCGGTGTAATGTGCTTATGTTGATAAAGCACATTCTTACTATACAGGAACACCGTTTACTGGAAGAGTTAGATCAGCCCAAGGGGTTTCTACTGTGATAATTCTGCGTGTAGAGAAAGGTGAAAATTTATAGGGGATGTTTATGGATGAGCTGGCTGTCCTGGGTTATTTTTATACTTTGCAGATAAGAAATGAGAAGAAAGAGAAGTCCTCCTCCTGTATGCTCTTTCTTTTATATGTCAGGGAGTCAGGGGCAGGTTTTAGTTCTGTTGCTTCCCTGTTTTCTAGGCCAGGATTTATCAGTAGAATGACTTACCTGACATTTCTGAACTTAAATTGGGTTTATTGGTGCTGTTGGTTCCTGTTGGGTTTGGGCTGTCCCAGTCCAGGCCCTGAGCGAACCCCGCAGACGGGAGGAAGCACAACCCCAGATCTGTTCCGCATGGCTTGTGGTGTTCAGGGTGTTTGCGTAGTGTCGGCACGTTGTTAGGAAACATCCCAAGTGTCCCCACTGCTTTTACATTGGCTGTTTCTCCTATTTGAGATTGTAACTGGAATGGTTTGGTTTTCTTTGGTCAGTCTGTTGTGTGACTCCTAGATACAGGGTTAACTTTTTGCATTCTGAAAATAAAAGCTTTTCCTAGTCAAATAGAACATGTTCCTTCATACCTTTACTGTAACAGACTTCGGAAATGTTTGCCTTATTTCTATCCCTCTCAGTCATGAGATTTTTATCCAGGTATCTTAAGGGCTGTGTGGAAGTTTCTTGGAATGAGAACTTCTACAAGACTGGTTGATCTTGAGTATATTAACTGGTTATGCAAGGGGAAATCTGTTTCCTCGTGCACATATAAAAGCTGTGATACTGATGGAAAAAGCTTCTATTTGTCTTATATCATGTCCTTCCATGTCCTGAAGAAATAATCCCAGCCATTTTCTGTCATCTGTCCGTTAGTGCTTCTCTTCTTCCATTCCCTTCCTTCCCCTGTCCCCAGTCCTCTGCCTCCTGTGGCCTGTCCCTACCCTTTGCTATAGAATTGCCACTGGTAACTCTACAGAAATGACATTTCTGCATTAGAGGACAAGGGAAATTATTTGAGAGAGAGTGAGCCTTTACACTTCCAACTCCGGAAGGTCCCTAGATACTGGACTCCTAATTAAAAGTCAAAGTGACTTGAAGAAACAAATGCCTGAACGTAACCTCAGCTTTGTTCAGACGGACTCTGGTAGCTAAGGCTTCACAAATTGGCTACAACAATATATACAGAAGCTCCTGGAACTTCCCTAAAAGAGATTTTTTTGTAGCATGGTGCATATACGTGCAGCTCCAAGGGCTTTATTGGTACGAGTTTGGAACGGCTAAACTTGCTTGTGCTCCTGAGTAAACTCCCAAATGAAAGTCAACAAACATCTGTGCCTCACAGTCTAGCTTATACTTGTAATGCACAAGTTTTAATGTGTTTTGTGGATGTGTCTTTTGGTTTTCAGTTCATGAAAAGCTCTGTGTATTCAGACCCCCTTTTCTTTTTTGTGTGCTATGAGGTGTTTTTTTTTCCTACGCTGATACCCACTCCTGCTGCTTACTTGATGCTTTATTTTGGAAAGCCATTTGCAGTGCTAGAATCGTAGAGCCCATATGGAGATGTGAGCACGTACCAGATGCTGGGGCCATGAAATCAGCTGTTCATTGTGGAACTTGCAGTCAAGTACCTACTGCATACCAGTAATCCTCAAGGGTATCAGCTACACAATTCCCGATTTCAGAAAATGACAAAGAAATAAGTAGAACGACAGTTCCTTCACGTAAATCTTCTGCTACTCCATAGAAACTTGACAAATGTATTTCCTTAAGCCTTATTTTTTCTTAGAGGGCTCATTTTAATGGGTTTAATGGCCTGGGTGGCAATCAAAGACTCCTTTCCTGGTATGCTTGCCATTTATATTCTTGAAAAGATTGTGATTCCTGTAATCTTCTGAAAAACAGCACACCTGACATCTCTTTGAAAAACATCTCTTCTTTTCTTTTTATTTCAGGACAAACACCATGATGCTGCTCACGAAATTATTGAGACAATTCGGTAAGTGTTGAATGCAGACATGGCTGGAACCCTTTCCAGTGTCTTACTGCATCTCTGTCAATGGGTGTCTTGAGACAAGATGTAAAGGAGGGCAGCAGTTGTAATTGTAATTTAGCAGCTCTGAATTATTTTCTAAGCGGAATTGATATTGTTGCAATGCAAATCTCCCTGTCAAATAGACTCTTTTTAACTTGCCATATTCTGTTCTTTTTCGAACAGAATTAAAAATGAATAGTGATATTCACCTTCTGGTGCTGCATATAATGAAGATTACAGTGCTTCAAGGAAGCTTCAGTAGCAGGCTGTATTTGATCTTTAGAAAAGCAAGGTCAGGAAAACCTCATCGGCATGATGTCTTAAGTTTTGGTCTTGCATATCCTCTTCCCCACCCTCTTCTTTCCCCTTGTTGCTGTGGTGGTGCAGCATTGTTAGCATTTGCCTTAATTGGGAATGATGGCCCTGTTAGCATTCCTCTTAATTCTGCTGGTAGAGTTGGACCAATGTGGGGAAAATGGGAGGATAAAGGTGAAAAACAGATAAGGAGAGTAGGAAGTCTGAGCATTTCCCAACACAGGCAGTGGTTATGCCATGGCTTGCTGTTATTTCAGCAGGGTTAGGAGGTGACTTGCTGTAGAACTTTTATTAAATGCAAACACCTGAGGCTTGTTAATGTATTATCCACATCAGATTGTTTAAAAGCTGCTCTTGTTAACTGTTTTAGATGCTTACCATACAGGCTTCCCTTGTCTAAGGGCTGTATCTGCAGCAGGATTTAACGGTTGGATGGTGTGGATAGAGGTGAGGTACAAAGAAGGGTATTTTGTCTGCAGAGCCTCCTGAGCTTGAAATTTGGTCGGTCACGTACGGCCTAGGGAAGGGTAGCGAGTCTTGTTTGCTCCCAGCACAAGTGTGAGAGACAAGTCCTTGCATGGTGGGGTTGATAATATCACTTATGTACATGAAATCGTAGCGTTTTCCCATGGACTGTGGTGGGAGGGAATGTGTAATGGGGATTAGGGGCTAAAGCTGAGAATTTCTCTTAGAAATTTCTTTTTCTAACTACAAAACCTTGACACAAGAGGCACTGCTACTTCCAGTTTGCTCGTACCGATGTTGCTAAGGTTCTGTGCCTTGGGAACTTGTGGCATCATTTATCAGTCTGATTATTCAGAAGACCTTTTCTGAAGGGATTTAAACAGACGTGGTGCCGAATGGGGTTGCCAGAGTCCTCGGTGCTTTCCGTGCCACACTGGCTGAAGGCGAGGGGAAAACTGTGTTTGAAAGCGGTTGGGCCAAAATAATGTTTTACAACTGCTTTTTAAGCAGGATTGCAGCGAATGCAGTGTGTTAGCAGGCTTTTATGCTCCCTTGGCCTGCCTTGTGCAAAGTAACCGCAATGCGGTTATGAAAGTGGTGGGTAAAAGAATGCAAAGAAGGATTTGTCTCGTCCAGGCAGTGGTAAACAGCTGCTGACTATCCATTTCCCTAATCTAAGAGACAAAAATTTGTGGAGATCAGACTCCTAACAATTGTAGGGAGGTGGGAGATATTAGTCAGAAAAGACTCAGCCATAGATGTAGAAGTTCTATTTTTTACTTGCCTATATATTTATTTGATAAGAGCGAATCAGCCAGAAGGAACAAGAACTGTTGGATCTTGCGTGATTTTTCCCTCTCCCTTTTAAATGTGAAGTAGGCATCAAGGTGCACCAATCAAAAACTCTGCCATTCCTATTGGAATTCATCCTGTGACGTGCTCTGAGGCTTTTTGATGATGGTAGTGCTCTCCCATTTTGATGCTTTTGGAAGAAAGTGTGTGCGAAGCTTACGTTGTCGTTGAAAGGACATTGCAAGAGCGAAGATCTGCTCTTCTCTGAGCTGCCATTGTCAGCTGGCTGCAAAGCGCGCGTGTGCTTTGCCATTTCTGATGGCAACAGCACACGGGGCTTTGTTAACTCTGCCTGTAAAAGGGATCTTTTTTCAAAATGACTTTTGAAAATCTGTTTTGGGTTGGGTCATGGGAGGTGTAAGAGGAGTTTAGAGCACTACCCAGAGGAGAATATCCTCGCAATGCTGGCATTGTTTTGGGGTGCTGTAGGAAATATCTTCTCTGCATTCAGCTTTGTCAAAGCTTGTTGCAGTATCAGAATTCTTTTGGAATTTTGCACTTCTGCATTACCTTTTGTGTTAGATTAGCATCAGCCATGGCTTTGAGTATTTTTAGACACGCTGAATACATTTATCACCTCATTTTGAAGTTGTGCCGTTTCAAGAGCTTTATAGTACTGCCAGTGTCTACGGGCACCTCACTGTTTCTTCAGTGCAAATGCGAACTATTGCAGCTTTCCAATTAGCGTTTTGTCCTGTCTGCCTTACTCCTAACAATATCGTGATTTTTCAGTATACTGCTGCAGTATACCGTCTTAACATATAGCAGTGCCAGTCGAGAATTGAGACAGACTGCCTTATTATACTTAATTGGAGATATTTTTATTCATTATTTCTTCTCTTGTTCCAGGTGGGTCTGTGAAGAAATCCCAGATCTCAAGCTTGCTATGGAAAACTACGTTTTAATTGACTATGATACAAAAAGGTGAGAGGAATATTTTATTTCCCAGCAGGAGGACAGGCCAGCACGGTTTATAGTGAGTCAGTTTGCAACTGGTTATTCTTAGACACTATGAACTGAAGTTTTTCTTTTAGAACTGGCTTCAGACTCTGCAGAGTTATTTTGGTAGGAAATGTGTAACTGCAATATTGGCAAAGGCTGTTGGATTAAGGACATAATTGGAAACTCCACACAGCAGAAAGTTGAGCTCTGGTGTACGTTGGAATTACTCACTCCGAAACAATGATCGGTATCTGCGCTGTTGGACTGCGTCCAGTCTTAGGAATCTGAATGGCACTGAGGTTTCTACTTTTGTAGTAACTAAGAATTCCTGTTCAGAAAGTGGCATGCTGGCTGTCAGCGCCACGTCCTCCGCCTGCGCTGCTGGGGGGAGGTTAACCTTCCCCGGCCCTCCTCTGGGTTCAGTGCAAGTGGGATGCTGTTTAGGTGGGAGGCTAAATTAAAAGGCAAACTACTCATACCGCTCTTCTGGGCAGTTAGAAATAATTAAGATACCTGTAGTGATATGTGAACACCTTTTCCACAAACAGCTTAAAATGAATGTGGCATTCACCTTGAGGCCAGGAGAGGCAGCTCCTGGCCTGCGGTGTATCTGTGGAGAAATCTGAGGTACTGCGTATTGGCTTGGCTCCACTGAGACTGGAAAAAGAGATGACCCTCAAGCTGCAGTTTACAAAAGCCTCCTTACTTGCTTTCATGGCAAAGACTGAATTTGTTCAAGTCCGCAGCCTGACTAAACTTCTCGAATGAGGTTTACAGATTAAACTGCATTGCTCTAATTAATCACTGGCTATTGTCCTGAGCACAGATACTTGTATCGTGATCTGCTTAAGCTATTGCTTCCTCCTCTCTTATATCGTTTTAATTGCTTCAGTACAAGACTTGGTAGTCCCTCTCTTCCTCCTGAAAAATTCAAAAGGAGAAATCAGGGTCGAGCATCCCTTGTCATCGAATCCATTAATTCGGATTTGTGGATTACTCGCAGTGACTGCAATGCTGTACTGTTGTAGTTCTGGCACCCTCACCGGGCATGTTGAGCTGGGTAGCATCAGTGCAGTCGGCAGCAATACCGAGTAAAGGAGAAACCCATCTGTTCCCCAGAGTCACACCCTGCACCTTTCTGCAGCTTTTCAAGAAGTTACAAACCTGTAATTTTGGTAATGACTTTAGTCTTTTTACTTCCTTTGAAAAAATTTGTCAGAAAAATTACTTGCGGTAGATACTGACACGTGGATGGGAATGAAAAGCAGCAGATTATAGAAACACAGGCGCTGTGCAGACAAAAACCCATTTCAGTCTCTTGCTTTGCTGTAACGTGGAATTGACCATGGGCAGTGGAAAGCTTGTGGTGGGAGCCAGCAGCGCTCCTCGGAGAGCGTCCCAGCTAGCGCAGAGGCAATGGGGGTCACAAGAGACTGCAGCGCCACTTCCCTCTGATGTCCCCTGGTCCCCCTGCCCCTTCCTGATCTGGGGATGGCTGTGATTTAATTTAATTATCTTACTCCTGCAACTCCTTGGATTGTTCTTTTTTTTTTTTCTGCTGTTTTGTGGGTCTGATTACGTAGCGGATGATGTTCTGAGTAATATCTTTTCTTCCCTGGCCTGAGATGAATTTGTTTAATCCTCTCAGCTTCTGTCATTAAGACATCTGCCTGAATTGCTGTAATCCCAGCCAACCCCTGAAGCAGTCGGTACGTGTTTCTGATGGGTGAAACTTCAGATTGTGTCCTGGGTCTGTCTGCGTTTTAGTCCCAGTTAATTTCTAGAAAAGCATCTACTTGTCCCGGGACTGATTATCGTGGAGAGATGATGGAACAAAGGAAAAAAAAATTACAGATGTCTTAAATTTCTGTGCAGTTGAGAATGTGGGAAGTAATGGCCTATGAGAATACAAGCTTTCTAATAAGTTGTGCTTTGAGTTCAGTCCTTTTTCCATTAATTAAAGAAACTAATATTATTTGTCATATACTCCTGGTCTACTGAGGAATTTTTTTAAAGGGAACGGTATATGAAGTCCTAAAGCTGTGTATGTAATTACGTGTTCTGCAAGAAACAAACCCTAAATAGCCACCTACTTAGAGCAAGTACAATGACAAAAAACCACAAGGTTGTACCTTCAAACCTGCCTTTTGGAGTTTGCTGCTTTTAACTGACCCTGGCTTCTTTCTCCCCACGCAGCTTTGAAAGCATGCAGAGGCTTTGTGACAAGTACAACCGAGCCATTGACAGCATTCATCAGTTGGTATGTATTTACCTTCGTTACGTGCCGTGGTTTTTCTCTACCTGCTTTGAATTCACAGAGAGCGAATAATAGCCAGAGAGCGGTGATTGATTTAGCGCTGGATGCTTGTGTTAGTCTAGTTGCAGCACCAGTATTCAGCGCTTCCATACTTTCGGAGATTTAATGAGTCTGATATTAAACCTTATTTTCTTGATCCCACCTGGGCAGTCAAGGAGTTGGTATTGGAGGAGCATTCTTATAGGAAGAAAAGAAAAAAAAAATGTATTTTTTCCCCCCAAACTGCAGATTTGTAAGCTATTACTCTTTAGTGTGCACTTCTGGCACTGTTGTTTTGGCACTTTGAAACAGCTGAGTTATCTTTAGGGGGAAGAAAGGGTTTCTCCGCATTTAGCGTGTAGATGTTTCATGGGGATTTATCATATAGATTTACGTTTGCATGGGGAAATCTGTGGCTTATGGGTACTTAAATAATCCATATGAACTCTCCTGTGTATTGTGGAAGTGATCCACGGCTTAGGAATTTCCTCGCTTGCCACTCAGTTCTGCGGGATCACTCTGGCAAAACTAGAATGTAATCTCTTTTCAGACCAATTTAACAAGCTTTTTGGTTTTCCTACCTCTATAAAAGATTGAACTGGTGGAAGGAAAACATGAATGATGAATTAATGTTACTATTCTGTTTAATTTTGAAAGTATGGGTGGTTTATTTTCTCTGCTGTGCTTGTGGGAGTTATTTGAAGCGTGCAGTATTATGGCAACAAGACTTTTTTGCAAGGATTTCTTTCACTTTGTTGGCCTACAACTCCCCCAAAGTTGTGCTTGTTTGGATTCAGGCATCTTCATGTGTATATCAATTAATAACTAAAAATTTGAAGGTACTCAGCATTTGCAATTGCTGTCTGAAGTGGCAAACCTGACCGGCTTCTTCTTGCCATCTGAATCTGAAATAGAGGAATGCTTAGGAGGGATCCTGGAGTTGTCTTTTTTTCTGTTTGTTTTTCCTTATCAAAGGGAGAGATAAACATTTTTAAAACTTAACAACTTTTATATTTAGGACGGTTTGGTTTTTTTTCTGAAGAAGAAAGGAAGCTTGATTTCCATCTCTTTCCTGCCACTCCCTGTTTGAGTACATCTGATCCCTCCCATCCCATGGTTCCTGCAAGAAAATGAAACTGCTCTTACCGTGACAGAACAGTCAACAGCACTTCCAGGGGGGACCAGTAAATAAAAAATGAGTGAACAAGCTTTTACAGCTACTCTAACTGTATTCAGTATTAAGCTTTACATTGCCTGTTGATTTTTACATCTCTTCAATTTCCCCTTTACCTCTTATTTCCATCAGGCATATTTGAAGTTACCTATTGGTTGAGGTGAGACAAAGTACAGAGCAGTTGGTGTTGCGTAATTTCCTTAGTATCATTCACTGGTTTTATCTGTACAGAGCACGTGGGAGGGAATTTCTCTCATTTCTACATTACGCCAGTGCAGCCTTGGTTTTGGTGATATTCTCTTGTCCTCATCTCGGGTTCATTTCTTCTTCCTGCTCTTTACCTTTAGTGGAAGGGAACCACCCAACCGATGAAGCTGAACACTCGTCCCTCCAACGGGCTCCTCCGGCACATCCTGCAGCAAGTGTATAACCACTCGGTGACCGATCCAGAGAAACTCAACAACTACGAGCCCTTTTCCCCAGAGGTTTACGGAGAAACTTCCTTTGACTTAGTGGCCCAAATGATAGATGAAATTAAAATGACAGAGGATGATTTGTTTGTTGACTTGGGCAGTGGTAAGTGACAAATAATTGTTCCTTTTTTTTCTTTCTGCTCACTATTTTTTCCTTTCTTTAAAAAAAAAAAAAGGTGAAATTCATATTTGGAAAGTAAACCAGGACTAAGGATTGTGTTACAGGGTAAGCACCTTTTCTAGATAATCCCCAATGATGCTCTTGGTTTTTATGACAAGATTAAATACACCAAAGGGACATCCCAGACATTCTTCCCTGTGGCGTTAGTGGAATGTCGGCCTACAAATGCAATAAACCCTTACTATAGAAAACTCCTCGTTTCTGTTGCTATAACACCTATAAAGAGGAACAATATTAAAAATGATGCTTGAAAGATAACAGTAGCAGTTCCATTTCTAAGGTTTCTTCTATTTTCAGTGGATTCAGTTTATGCCCTTCATATCTGAAAATCTGGGATCTTGACCCTTCCCGTGCCGGCCTGAAACGCTTGGTATGGAATCTGAAAATTAAGCAGTTTTTTTCCTCTGACATACTTCTCAGCTGCCTTGTGAGACCCCATGAAATCTAACTTACAACTACAGCTGTGTACCAGGAACAAGTTAGAGTTTTAAAAGGAAATAGATGTTTCTAGTTGGTAAAGAAACTAGATATGACTCAAACACATGTGGAACAGATATACTGAGTAAGAAGATGATGATGTTCTTTTTTTTTTTTTTTTTTGCTAAAATCTGGTTCAGAGCAGGAAAGGAGTAATAAGAATTTCCCCTTTTACTGGATGAGTTGTAAAGTTTTAGATGAAGTTTGTTTTGGGTTTGTTGCTGGTATGATGCAGGACTTCCGGGGAAAAATATTTTAAAATATATTCAGTTGTTAAAAACCAAATATATTTTTAAATTTAAATACAGCAGGACTGCCATCCCCCCCCGATTAATGTATCTCCAGTGATATTTTTTTTTTTTTAATTTTTTTTTTTACCCCCCTTCCTCAGTGGAACTTTTGTCTGAAGTTTCCTGTTTGAATGACTTACGTTCAGACGAGACATTTAGAAAGGCATCAGATCTGACAAACTGTTTTCCATCTGGAAGAAAAAAATTGCCAGAGACGCTGGCAATTGTTTGTTCAGGAAGGTTAAAGAAGATCATATCTGAAGTCCTGCTGATTATATAAGAAGCTCAAATGTTAGATGCTTTAACCCAGTATCATCAGAAATAAATAGTATTTATTGCTAACCTCCCCACTTTCATCTTGGAGATTGACCAACGGTATAAAAATTCGCAGTCTAAAAAGCCTGTGTGAAAGAGATGGTTTCAATTCAGAAGTCTTTGACTTTTAATGTCTGGAGCGCTGAAACAATTAAAACCAGAATGTTGTTGTTGAGTCTGTACTGAAGGGATAAACTTGTTGTAAATTGTAATCAGTGCAGTATTGAGTGCTGTGTAAATGAAAACACTGTCACAGCTTATTATTTCTATCAGTAAATTTAATGCTGTCCCAATAACTCCATGCATACGGCAGGGTTAACACCCCCCGGACGCTGTGGCTGCTCTTAGTTTTGTGTGTGATGCCAGGAATATGGGGCTCGTTGCAGGAGGAATTTTGGGAGGTATGCATCATCATTAGGCAACTGAAATGACAATATGGTTAAGTTCTTGCAAAAAGAAAACCCAAAGACCGATGAGATTAATAACTTCTTATGCCATATCATGTGATACCCGACAATGCAGCATGTTCTTGATCATCCCTTTAGTCTTCATCCTCCTTGCTCTTCTGCAAGGTCCTGCACTTGGGTCGGGACAATCCTCGTTATCGATACAGACTGGGGGATGAGGTGATAGAGAGCAGCCCTGCGGAAAAGGACTTGGGGGTCCTGGTGGGTGAAAAGCTGGACATGAGCCAACAATATGCACTTGCAGCCCGGAGGCCAATGGCATCCTGGGCTGCATCAAAAAAACCGTGGCCAGCAGATCCAGAGAGGGGATTCTGCCCCTCTGCTCCGCTCTCATGAGACCCCACCTGGAGTCCTGTGTCCAGCTCTGGGGCACCAACAGCAGAAGGACACGGAGCTGTTGGAGCGGGGCCAGAGGAGGCCCCGGAGATGCTGGGAGGGCTGGAGCCCCTCTGCTGTGGGGACAGGCTGAGAGAACTGGGGGGGTTCAGCCTGGAGAAAAGAAGGCTCCGGGGAGACCTTCCAGCCCCTGCCAGTCCCTAAAGGGGCTCCAGGAAAGCTGGGGAGGGGCTGTTTGCAAGGGCACGTAGCGACAGGACGAGGGGCAATGGTTTAAACTAGAGCAGGGCAGGTTTAGATCAGACATTAGGAAGAAGTTCTTTACGCTGAGGGCGGTGAGACACTGGCCCAGGTTGCCCAGAGAGGGGGTGGAGGCCCCATCCCTGGAGACATCCAAGGCCAGGCTGGATGAGGCTCTGAGCAACCTGATCCAGTTGGTGATGTCCCTGCTGACTGCAGGGGGTTGGACTGGATGGCCTTTAGAGGTGCCTTCCAACCCAACACATTCTGTGATTCTATGATTCATAAAAAAGAAACAACGAAATAGTTCTGTCTCAGATCTTTGATTGTCCATGTTCCCCACTGCCCTGAAACTTGTACATCCATATTTCCATGTCTATAAAATATGCATGTGTATGCAAAATGGGAATTGGCAAAAAAAAAAAACAAACCCAAACAAAAAACCAACCCAAAAAGCCCCAACAACAAACCCCGCTGTCAGCACTGCAGTTCTCATTGTGCCAGACAACATTCTAGTGGTGATGGTTTGAATGCAGGAGTTCCACCCCTGCAATTACCAGCGCCGCTCCCCGCCGGCAGCCAACGACATGGAAAACAGCAAGATGTTTTCTGTGCAACTGGGCTCTCCTCTCCCATTCCCTCTTCTCTCCCATGTGGTCATCTGCGGAATGATTAAGTGCCCTGGTGAGACGAGAAGGCGTTTTGTGTTAGTCAGAGGCAAAAAGTGATGCATCAACGGACTATTGATGAATATGGGATGTTTTAAGAAAATCTGAAGTGACTGCTGTAACAAATGTGGAACGCTGTTGCTGTAGTGTGTGCAAAATGTGGGTCGCTCACACAGAGAGAAATCAAATGAATATTTTGTCTTTTTTCTTTTTAACATAAGCTGGGATGGGGGAGAGGGAGTGCGTTCTGGCAAGGTGTAGAAATAGCAGCTAATTACTGCTGCGTCTGATGCAGGTAGAAGTTCATGCATTTCTAAGTAAGGCTCAGCCTTGCCAGGGTGGTTGCTTTGAAATTTTGAGTGTTGAACCCTGTACTATTTTCTACAGTAGTATTCTAAAGTAGCTCATATATAAATAAGCTTTACGTGTTCTCAGACTTTGTGCTGCCATTTCATGGTGAAAACCAGTACAAATATTGCTAGATTATGACAAACATTTTACCCAATCTTTAAATTAATGGCGTAGGTATGTGACCAACAAGTATTTCTTTTGGGATGTGGTAGGGTTTGTCTAACTCTTTGATTAGCTAAATAGTGAATTCCAGTGTAAAACCTGTAGATTTGACGGAATGCATATAAAATTTGTGGATAAAAACGCAGCTATTCTGAAACCTGTGTGAATCTGAAACAATGAGCCTGTAATATTTAATAGAAGTCGCCATTAACAGTACAAACGTTGCTGTAACTGTTGTAGTCTTTTGCTATTATCATAAAAAGTGTTCAAGATATTGAAAAATGTAAACCTCAGGACTACAATGCTAGAAATTCTTTTCCGTTAGAGAAGTTAAATTGCACTGCTTGCTTTCTTGTTGGGATGTAAACCCTTTTTACTGAAAAACAGATTCTTAATATTTCACGTCTTGTAGGAAAACAGGACTGACTTTATTAATGCACCCTGAAGCCTAGTCCTGCAGATTTACCTGCATTTTTCCTGGTGGCCTTTGCTCCAAAAGCCCTTCTCTCCCCTTGCAGTGGTTTTCTACTGAAACTTCTTCTCAGGTTTGTTTGTTTTTTTTTTTTATTTTCCTGCAGGTGTGGGTCAGGTGGTGCTTCAAGTGGCTGCAGCCACAAACTGCAAACATCACTATGGTGTGGAGAAAGCTGATATTCCAGCCAAATATGCTGAGGTGAGGTGTTTTTGAAGCGAGTTGTGTGTATACGCCTTATTTGCAGGCTGAGTGGTTCAGGATTACTGTTAAGTACTGTGTTCAGTCCTGGTTGCTTTTGCTTCTGGGGTCAGTAAGACCTGGAGCACAGCATGCTTGGGGAACGAAGCGTATCTATCTAATCATTTGCCGGCGGGGCTTGTGGAGGGCGCAGAAGGAGCCATACCATGTTTCTGAAGTGATTTCAGGACCCGGAGACGTAAAGCTGTTTTAACAGGGATGGCGTGGGACCTATTCAAAAGGAAGCGCAGTCTAAGCTTCACCTAAACACCCGCAATCATTCTGTGTCCGAAATGGCTCTAGTACACGGCTCCCAGAGTCCATAGCGTCAAGCAAATCTAGGAATGGATTTGCCAAACAAATAGTTCTTAAAGGCTATTTTCTGCTTACATCAGCAATGCCCCTTTTTGCTGTCCTAAATCTGAAGTTCAGCTTAGTTATTAAACTGTTGTAGGCTAATTGATGAGGCCTGCGTTGGGTATCTGGTTAATAACTGCTTAGTAGGCACCTAAATGAAATCTTACTATAAGAAAACCGTAATGTTTAGTCAGGCAGGCAGTTTTCTTTACACTTCTTCTAATTCTGTGCCAATGGGGACACACAAAGGTAATGGGTTCCAAGGCAAACCTGGAAGGCAAACGAGCTACAAGCAAACAATAAAGGTTAGTCAGGCCTTACTGTAAGAAGTTGACTTTCTTCAGTAGACTGAACAGAAACTTATCCCTCCGTATTGTTAAAACAAGCTGACTGAGCCTCTCCAGGCTGGAAAATTATATCTTATGAAGGGAGGGGAAAAAAAAATACAAATCCTTGATCCTCCTTTTCAGTGTTGTGGGCAGAAATGCATAAACAGTGGCGAAGGGGATCAGACAAGCGTCTACAAATCCATTTTGTTTCCCCTGCCATGACCCAGTGGAAATTTCCAACTGGAGCGTGCTTTGTAGTCCCTCTGCCTGAGCTTTGTGGTTTCATTAGGGAGTCCCTTGCAAGGCCTGGACTCCCGCCTGTGTTTACTAGTAAACTAAAAGATCAGTGTTAAAGAGGGAAAGTTAAATTCTCACTTTGACTAATACCCCTTCGTGTCACTGTGCAAACACAAAGCTTTAGTGAAAATGGTTAGCAAACAAAAAAAAATTACCCACAAATGTGAGGCGTGTTAACTCATGGGGTACCTTCAGTTTCAGAAGTACACCGGTATTTCATAAGATTGCTGGAGGAACAAAATATACCGCATTATTCTTCTGGTTACAGACGATGTCCTGTCAGATTTAACAACTAAACCGCTGCTGCAGTGTCAGAGGGTGTGAAGCTGCCTGTGTACAGATGATCTGCCTTGTGCCGGGTGTAATGGAACAGTTTTCCTCCCCACCTCTGACAAACATGGGTGGAAAGGATTGGATTAAGTTTCTAGTTAAGATTGGCTGTGGCAACACATCTCTGGTTACTATGATAATTAATGCAGACGACTTTGAAAAGCTTCAGTAAAGAGGAAGAACGTTATGGATTTGTTTTAGTCAAGTTGTCTTAAAAAAAAAAAATAAATTAAAATGTAAGTTCACACTGAATACTGAAGATTTTTTTTTGTGAGCTATCCTACTAAGCTTTGGAGTGCTTTTGAAACATAAAGAATTTAAAAAATGCATCTGTCAGCACACACTTTTATTGACCTGCTGATGGAGGTCCCCACCATCTCCACGTTGTCAGTGAAGCCAGAATTCCTGCTCTGCTTCTCTCCCTTCTCTCCTTTCCCTGCTACCTCCAAATTTGGGCCCTCCCCTATGTGGACTCAAATCTTAAAGATCCGGGAGGGTTTTTTTTCAGTCTTCCAAGGCCTTTGAGTTTCATTTTCAAACGTGTTGGTGTATAGGTGTAGCTGGACCCTCGCTGCCACTCCGATGACCTGTGCTGCATATTATTGTCAATTGATATAAATGAGGACAAGATTTTGTAAATGTGGAGATGCACATGTACATCAGATCTTGATGTATGGGGTTTGGGGTTCCTTTCTCCTATAGTTGGGTGATGGAAAACTGGTGCCAGCTCCCTGGTTGGGTAGTAGCAGCCTTCCGTCCTCTGCAGCCCTGGTCTCTTCAGATGTAGTTTGAAGTGTTCTTTCTGGCGAGCGTGATGCTCCGCATGCTGCTTCCTGCTTTCTCAGTCACCCGACCAGACCTGTCTTTTATCCCACGGCTTCCCTTGCTCTGTGGGCTTAGACTGGGCTGCATTCGGTGCCTCCCACTGGCTGCGGGATTATGTACCACAACGCAGCAGCTACTTAAGGTTGCACCATTTTTAGTGCTGAGCGCTGTCAACCCAGATTGCCTGGCTTCTAATGTGTAACTTTGATACCAAGGTGGGAGAGAAGAAGCTTTGTTTTTAAGGAAACTAAACTTAAGTTGTCTGTCTGCCTATCCTTTGAGTGCTAATGGTAAAAAAAAAAACCCAGCACCAAAACAAACAAATTAAAAAAAAAAAAAAAAAAAAAGTCTTGGGGGTTAATGAGCACTGTCAGAACTGCATCTCCTTTTATTGCGATGTGACTGGTAACACAAGATGTCCTAACAGGTGGTTTTGTTTTTCCTCCCTCTTCTAGACGATGGACAGAGAGTTCAGAAAGTGGATGAAATGGTATGGGAAAAAACATGCAGAATACACAGTGAGTGAAATTCAGCTGAAAAACTTTTGTGATCCATGCTGTTGTGCAGAATTTGCAAAGTCCTCTTCAGCCTGTCGCCAGCCAAGCAGCAGCATGAGTCGTATCTGCTTCCTGGCTTTTGTCTTGATCCTGAGGATGGTGTTTTCCGAGGCATCCTCCCGGGCCCCTCTCTTTGTGTTGCTTGACATGTGATATGGTGTTATTGGGAGCACTTTCAGGTCTTTTCAGAAGCTCTTGGAAGATTTATTCTTCTAAAACATTGTCGTTTTAACTGGGGCTGCCATGTGTCTTCTGTTTGTATAAAATCTCCTCTATTTTTCTCCCCCCCCTCTCTCTCTCCATGGTGTGGGGGTTCTGCTGGGTAGACTGTTGAAAATGGCAGCTCCTCCTTGGGTTTCTGAAACCTCCTGCTAGAAACAAAAGCTGAAGCTTGGGTTGTGCAGGCAGGTGGAGGTGTGATCGCCTGGGACGTGTGGTGGAGCAGATGGGATGGCCAGGGTTTCCACACTGGGGAGCACGGGGCTGAAGTTCTGGGTGAATGCCAGCTCTGTGAGATGAGAGCAGAAAACCCCAGCCCCAGTTAACAGGGTAGGTGGTTTGTGGTTGGAGGTGAGGGGTGGGTCGTGGGCTCAGGAAGGATGGTGGGTGTTTAGCTCTGACTTGGGAAGGTTTGGAATTACTCTTGGAATTTACTCCTGGGAAGGAGTAAAGGGGTCGTCATAGGGCATCTCTCTACTTGGGGCTAGGGACACATCGCTTTCCCCTTCCTCTGGAGGCTATTTCATCATTGTGGATGTGTTTTCCACTCTGTAATGATAGTTCAAAGCGTATGTGGAGTCATACGTGTCATTCCTTCCCCTTCCCCCTTTCCTTTTCTCCCCCTTCTTAAATGTCATCAAGAAAATCTACTCCCTAGTTAATCACTCCCCAGTGAGGAAATGTATGTAATCGTAGTACAATAGGAACCCACTGGGAGTTCTGAAAATACATGTATTTATGCTGCTCCTACCACTTCCCAATGATCAGGGAAGAGGCTGGATGGATGAGGGTTGTTCTTCAGTGCCCAGGGAAGTTGGGTCACTCTTTCCTGCTCAGAAGTAGCAGCTGGCAATGTGTGCCGCAGTGGAAGTGCGAGTGTTTGGGGAACTACTACTTCATTTTCCTTTTGCACAGAGCCATTATTGCTCCATTACTGGAATGGTTTGAACCACAGCGTTCCAGCAGTGTGGGATCAAATGGCAGGTCCTTGATGGCTAGCCTTTATTTCCCAATTTTCTGTGTCTGCTGGGATCCCTGGTGCTCTTTAGAAGGCTTATCTTGTAATGAAGGATGCTACAGCTTTCCCTTCGGGAGGCAGGCAGGAGAAGGTGACAGTGCCACCTGCCTCGGTGCGCTTTCTTCCCGAAACGCCTTTACTCTATAGCAGGATTTTCTTCAGAGGGATGCTGGGCCTGCTGTGGGACTAGTTTGTAGCAGGATTGATATCAGGCTGCTAACTCTTTCCTGCTGTGGAAAGACTGTGAATGCTTTACTTTTCATGAAATGGCCATATGGCATTTTTCCATTGTGTCACCCAGCTGGCATTACATGAAAGGAATTGTTACTGAAGATACTCCGCTTATGAGCTGTGTAATTTAAAGAATAGGGTAGGAACTTGGACTAAAATATTGAAAGCATATTGATTGCCGTAGGCAGCAAGCATTTCCATATTGTGCATTCCAAGTGAGAGAGTCTGGTGCTATATTGAAACAAAGCTACTTCTCTCTTGCTAGGTTCTTTGGCTTTTATAACTCTGTTTTCTGAAAAGTGTTTAGAGTAAAACTTCTCTCTCTGGATTATGCAGTCTGCTTTTCTGGGAAGAGTTGAACACTTGCAGCACTTCTTGTCTTAGGGGAGGTTGGTTTCCTATTACCTTTCATAGTGATGCTCGAAGTTAGATTTTGGTCTGTTACACAGACACACAGGGCAGATGTTATTTCGTTTTTATTGCTTCAGCAAACGTCCTAGGCTTACATTTGCCTTTTCTTGCCAAACAGCATATTTTCTTTAGTAACTCCTTAGACAGCATCTTCTATAGGTGACTATTATTAAACAAAGAGCAAACTTGTCTCATAATGCAGCTAGAAGACACCGGAAAGCACGGAATTAAAAGCTTGGTATCTTTATCTTTCTGGAAAACAACTTTGTCCCTGCAGAATGCTTAGTGGGGTCCCAAAATTGCGAATGTTGGAGACAAAATAAGCACAAATTGAAATAGCCTGTTATCAGCAGAGCTTAACTTGTGAATTCCACTCTAATGTTTTAGGCAGTCGTATGAAAAATAAATATTTTGAGAAGAACGAAGTGTGGGAGGAGGGACGCTTGGCAGAAGTTCAGTGGGAAGAAGTCTCAGATCCTACCTGCAACTTTGGCTGAATAATGCAGACAGTGGGTTTGACTTCATGCACGTAACGGCTGCCTTGCTGTAAAAGCAAAAACTGTGGTCCATAAGGCAGCAGTAAATCCTGGAGCTGGGCCTGTAGGGTTGTTGTGTGGTGTTTTTTTTCTTTTTAACAGCCAAGAGCCTAGTACAGTTATAGGTTTCCACTACAAATGGATTTTGGAGTTCTCACGAAAAAGTGATCTGCTGCTTGTCTTAAGTCTTGTCACTGTTTTGGTGAAGCACCAGTTGATTGCCGTTACCAGTGCTGCAATCATTGGATTCACTTCCTTGCCTTCCCCACCGGAATGTTCTTGTTGCTGCTGGAAGTTCTGAGCTTGGACACGTGAATTCTGATGAGCACGGTCCAGTGACAATATTTAAAATAAACCCTGATTGTCCAGGTATATTTCCAATCTGTTTTGCCCACAATCATAGAAGAAAAGGCTCCTTTGAGAAATGGTTCCATTCAAAATACTCAGTCACACACATGTGCAGAGCTTTTCAGTAAAACAAAACATGGTTGCCTAGTCCCTTTCAGGTGATAACTCTCCAGTAGTTGATGGCAAAGTGTCCTGAGGCATGTTGGATACTTGAGGCTCCTGCCAGTAACGGGTCATGGCTGCAGCGTTAGAGTGGGGAGGTGCATTTGGGGCGCGAGAGGAGCGGGAGAAAGGTTGCTCATCGTACGTTGGCCTGTAAGTCTCCTGATCTCCAGCTGTCGTAGGAAATCGTATCTCATAATCCTGTTAAATGAACTGAGTTTCATTTTAAATGACAGACAGGCTGTTCTATCTCATGATTCTAACTGGGGGGGGGGGGGGGACGACACACGCACGACCCAAAAAGAGAATAACACCTTCTGATAAGAATCTTTCTCAGTTTTTATATTCAATCGATATGGTTCAACTTGCAATATTTACATTCCTGTGCTAGTGTTTAGGTTCAGTTGCTCCTCAGCTTCCTTGATGTCTTAATTCCTGATGGGTTAGGGATAATCGTATTCTTTGCATTCTCTGTTGTATTCAGAGGGACTGCGTTATATCACCGTCATCAGCTGCTTCAGCTTTTTGGCCTAGAATGTCCCACTTCCAACACATCTCACTTTATTTCAACTCCTTTGATCTTCCTGTTTCTCTTCCCATGGAACTCAGAAGTTTCCAAGATTAGCCTTACCCCCATTCTTTTCAAGAAGACAGTTGTCTGAAGGAAACAGGAGACTTCTCTAAGGTTGTTAGGCCTAGATAATTAGAGACTCTGTCTTGGGGAATTTCTGCACGTGTGCAGTCATCAAATTAAAAAGCGGTATTGCAGTTAAGAGGCAGATGGGGTTTCATGGTTTCTAACTGTAAATATCCTCATGTGGCCTCAAAATCAGAGCCATCTCCAGGTATGTAGGGCACGATGCTGAGATTGCCGTGAGCAGAAAGTGCTTCAGCGTTCTTCCCGGCGTACTCTTGAAGAAAGTTTCCAGTGTGTCCTTGGTCCCTGTTGTCCCCTTCTGCTGGGGGAAGGTATTGCCCAGTCATCGGTTAGAGTAGGTCTCTGCAAGAGAAGTTGGTGGAAGCTGCAGCCGCACATTGGACTTCTGCTGAAGACAGGGATTTGGTTTTGTTTACTCAGGGTTCTTATAACAGAATACCTTCCTCTCCTCCATAAAAGCTTGTTCTAGCAGTAGGTGGAAATCATCTACAAGTCTTCAAAAGAAGTGCAGGAACGCACAGGTCGGCGTTGCTAAATGCTGGATGGACATCTGACGCACGTGCTGTCTGCTCAGAGGAACCCCAGTAGCTTCTGCTGCTGCACGTGCCCCGTGGCTCAGCCCCGTGGATTAGAGGTGATTTTTGCTGAGCACAAGTGAGTGGAAGCCTGGCTTCTGTAAGCGCGCAGGCTTCTCTCTGTTTGGGGTGCCCTGTCTGGCTTGTTTTCCTGGAAAGCTCCGTTCTGAGCAGAAGCAGAATGGTTTGTGTAGGAGTAGCATTGTCTCTTGTTGCCCGATAGCAGCTGCTGGTTTATGGGGATAACTGACATCACCTGTACTTAAAAACTTACACTGCTTACTGGTACGCTGCAGCTGAGGAAAGGGCGAGATAGCTGTTTGTCCCAGATATTTTTGAATGCCCTATTTCAGCGGGAAACTTGTTGTTTTGGTATTTGAAAAGCCCTCCAAACGTCCCCTGTGGCTTTGAAATGATGCCACATTTCAGAGGTTTGGATTCATGCCTCCAGTTATTTTTGAAAAGAACAGGAACCTAAAAATAACCATGTGTACTTTTCCAGGCAGAAATGACTGGGGTTTTTTTGTGAGCCAAGCGTTTGCAGGGAGGCTGCTGGAATGAGACATTCTGCGTGTGAATTTATGGCTTTGTGCTAGCCGGTCAAACGGAGCGTTACCAGAGAGATCCCAGCCTGGTGTGGGGGCGAGGATGAGGACGGAGCCCTCCTCTGCCGCCGAGGGGCTTGACCTTCACAAACTGTTGCTCTGCTACGTGATGAAGGCACTTGCTGGAGTCCATCTCTCCCGCTTCCCCCGGGCAGTGACCTGCTGCTTTGCTTCCAGTTACAGGGATCGGATGCCGTTGAGCGTATTTCTGCAGTCTCTGTCGAGCAAATTTATTTGTTTAAAAAAAACCCACCCTGAATAAAAACCTGTTTTGGCTTCTAAATTTAGAAACAATGCAGGCTGGCAGCTCTCTGAAGCGGATTTCACTGAGCTAATTATCCTTTTAGATAAAGCATGTTTCCTGCATTGTCTAATCAGATGAAAATATCTGCATTACAGATGGTCCCTTCCATTCATTATTCACTAAGGAGATTAAGTTTCGCAGAGAGAGGAGGAACACGATGGGGGTGGGGACACTGGTGGGAAGAGATTGAGTCCCCGTAGCTGTCACTGCTGCTTTGCATGTGCCACCACCTCCCTACGTGACCATAATGGACCATGTTCTTCTACTGGTTTAGCTGCCGCAGCCCTTGGACTCCAGTTAGCTGGAGTTTCCTTACCAGTTCTTGTTTCACTCTCAAAATTACTGTAAACCACAGAATTGACTGGGATTTTGGGGGAATTTTGTTGGATTCCCTGTGTCAGTAGATGGGAAGACCCTGCTTTCCTCCTTTTTGGCCACCATTTATTGATCACTGCTCCCCAAATACAGTAGGCGAAGAAACTGGTTGTGAGTAGTCAATCAGATAGCTTTGTACTCTGTTTTGAATTCAGCAGACTGCTGGCCCAGGAATCACTGTCTTGCTTCCAGAGGGGAAAAAATAACCAATTTTCTCCCAACCACGGTTGACCATCTGGTTATTTCTGTGCCCCAGTATTTTTCTTGGTGAGATTTTTCCCTCGGCTATTGGCTAAGGATGAGCTAGGGCAGCATTACAATACAAAAATAGACAGGTTTAAACAGGGCTGTGGTTCATTTGAGTTTGTAACATGGCTATATCTTGGAAAACTAGACAGGGGGAAAAGTCTTCAGCCTCCACGTATTATATCAGGTTAAAGCACAGAGGTTTCGGTTATAACTGGGCTCTTCCTAACCACAGAGGCAAGACAAACATATAGCGTAACTGGATGCCAATAAAGTGTAACAGCCACTTAGCTTAGATTTCAAGACCTTTATATGAAGCTCAGTATTTCAAAATAGTCTCATGTTACGCTGGTTCTTTCTTCTCTTGTTAGACTATGGCTTTGTAATCGTGCTTCCTTATTTCTCAAATGTTTTTCTTTCTCCTGTTAGCATACGAAAACCTCATGTAGACCTTAGAAACTGACTGTGTGGTGTGGAGGACCGCAACATAGGAGCTGACTTGCAAAACTTCTTGTAAAATAAGTTATCATTGCCTTGCACATGGGTTTTCTTCTACCGCGTCTTGGTTACTCAACCATGAAACTATTTCCTACAAGAACAGATAAGACTTTAAGACAAAATGCTCTCTTAAAAATAGTCTTGAGATGGTCTCCGTTCACAAATGGGGCATCTAGAGACCCAGAAAAAATGTTTCAGTTTATGAGGTGAGAAAAACTCAATACTCTTTAGAACAGTTCTGATGTTTCATTGAGATTCTGCTTTAGATTTTGAAAATACCTAGTAGTACATTGTTAGGTTGGATCTCTCTGAACTTGGTCTCCGTGTGCTTTGTTTTTCCTATGGTGGGGACATCAAAACATGCGTCCCCTCCCAGCAGGTGGGAGAGCACAGGTAGCAATTCTCTTTGCAAATTTTATTTCCGCCTGGCTGTTTGGCGGAACAGATAATTCGGACTAATTTCAGTTACTCTAACCTGCCGTTTTCAGCGCGTTTAGGTTCTACGACTTAAGGCTCTTGGCGAAGTTCTTGATCCCTTTCCTGAGAACCGTCAGTGTTCACTTCTCTCAGGCCTCTTGCGCAGCGTGTAGCAGCAGGGCGTTTAGGGCATTTGGACAACTTCTTTTTTTGTTTGTTTTTCCTCCTTTCCTCCCAAGAGGCAGACCCGCTCCTGCTGGCCTCTGTGGCTTTCTCCTCCGCAATGGCTCAGGCAGGTTTACCTCTGTTTGTTGTCCCTTCTGTGGCTCCGGGTGGTGTCGGGTGCTCTGCTGGGAAGAGAAAGTGATGGCGGGAGACGCCGGGCTCCGGTGCTTTGCTGGGACGGCGATCCTGTCTCAGCAAGCGAGGTGTGGAAGTAGCTGGAGCGTGTCCGCATTGCAGCGCAGGCACCTCTGGTGGAGTTGTCACTGAACGAGAACAAGTGCTGGCAGGTGAAACGCTCGCTTCTCTCCATACAAAGGAGTATACGCAGAAAAAGGATGCTAAGCAGTCACCATCGTTGCTTTGATGTTCCTGAGGTTCTGATATAAGCTGTCATCTTACTTGCCCCTTCAAAGTGTGTCATCATCATTAATTACATAGTTGCATATTATTTTTTCTCTCCTCCTCTTATCTTCCTCCCCCAACCTTCCTTCTGCCTCACTTGTGGCACAGCAAAACAGCATGGCCATAGATTCCGCTCTCATTTCGGAATGAGCAAGTGTTAATCTGTAGGAAAAGCTTGTGGGTATTAAGCTGGGACTTGATGTGGTTTCATCAGAAAGGCAGCATATAACTCACTGAAGGCATAACTATAAATATTTTCATATAAGGCCTTTGTGTTAGTTGATTTCCAACTTGAAAGTGTTAGAAGCATTCAAGGTTTATATTTAGTACCGCAGAAAAATCAGATGCTTGTCTGCCCGTTGCACCAAGATATTTCGAGGCGGTGTTTCCCGCACGCGCTGCGCCGAATCCTCCCCTGGCTATCGGGGCTGGCTGGACCTGGGGGTCAGCGGGGACGGGAGGGGGCATCGGGGACCATGTGTGGGAAGGGTGCTGTATGGCATTGTCCCACGGAGCACAGTCTCCTCAGGCACGGTTGATCCCCAGAGACCCTTCCCCGTTCCTGCGGTGGCAGGGGAGCTGGGGATGGGGGGGTGGGGGGGGGGGAGGGCACCTCCAGGACGGGCAGAGCCAGTGGCTGAGCTCTGGGGGCTTCATCTCCTTGATATTTCCTAAAAAATTCATTTGCCCTTATTTGTAGCAGTATCACTGAGTTGGTACAGAGTGTTTGGCCCTCTCCATAGGAAAAGGGATACGGAGCAGAAAGGAACAATGTTAACTCTTGTGTGTGTGTGGTGTTTTTTTTTTTCTCTTCTTTGTCTTTTTTTAAGCTGGAAAGAGGTGATTTCCTCTCGGAAGAATGGCGAGAGAGAATTGCAAACACAAGGTACGGTACAGCCATTGAATGCTGCTTTATGAACTGAATATTTGGGAGTTTGTATAATGGAAATTGGGAGGCTGGCCAGCTTTTTATATAGAATTTCCATAGCAAATACCGAAAGCCTATCTGCCAACTTTTGTACTGGCCTCTTTAGATCCTGTTTTCTGACGAGAAGAATGGGTTTAAATGCACGTCCCATGATGTTACATACAAGGGTGTATCCAAGATAAATTCTGGTTATACAGAGAAATATAAACCTCTGTTTTGCATATCCTTGTAGTTCGTGTCAGTGATTCTAGCAAAAACTAGTTATCTTGGCTATTGGTGCATACAGCTAAGCTCATTTTCCATTAAAAAAAAGACCCAAGTGAGTCTGTTCCAACTTAAATTGGGAATTCGTTTAAGCTGATTGTCTTGAGGATTTATTTCTACAGAGCGTCAGACTCCTTTTTGATGGTATCAAAAAGGGAGTAAATTCATTAAAAGCAATAAAATACTCTTCTGTATTTTTCAAGGCTTTGCATCCTTTCAGCCTTATGGACAGAAAATGAAGTCTTTATTTTTATACGACCTTCTGGGCCACCCTGTTACGTGTGGGAATGGAAGCCCGTTGTCATAGAGGGCTCTCTGAAAGTCTTCAGCCCCGTGGCAGTGTATGGATCGCTTCCAAGACACTGGTTTAAGAGTACTCCATCAGGAAGGCGTCTGCCGGGCTGATGATTTTTGTGTTGTTATGCACCTTGGTTAAAATTCTGGAGGTGCCTTTTAATTTGTGGACAGCCGTGTCCCAGCCTGGCAGCACAGGGGGGTTTTGCTTCGTTTGCTCTTCTGAGTGCGCACTCCTCTGCTGTCTCTGCAACTTCCCTTGGAACAAATTTAATTTTTTTTTTTTTTAATTATTATTTTTAGCTGAAGTACATCCAACTGCATGCAGAAATGCCGGTAGATGTTTATTTTGTTACGGTATGCAGCTAATTGCACGCCTACCACTCCGCATCCACCTTGCTCTCTGATAGGGAAATTCAAAAAGAAGTAGGTTTTTGCACACAACTGTTAGGTGTTGGTGTTTGTTCCGAGCCTGCCAACCGTTCAGCGCCTGCTCTCTCTGACGAGGCTGCAGGTTGGCTGCTGAATTCCCATCGGGGCCACCCGCTCTTAGCACGTAAGTGGAAGCGTCGTCCTTCCCGTGAGCGGGCACCGATGGCCAGGCTCTGGGGAAGGAGGCGGTTGTCCCAGGGCACGCTTCTGCCCGGCTGAGTGCTGGGATGTGCGCAGGCTGTTAATAACTGTACAGTATTCCTGTTCGTAACCGTACATTATTCCTCTTAATAACTGTACTTGCGGCTTAGCAATACGTGCTGGAAGGAGAGCTGGAATCAAGGTGGACCGGGGGCTCCTGTGCTACTCTCATGTGCACACAAAATACTCTGCCAGAATGAACACTAAAAAAAAAAAAAAAAGTCTAGCTGGCAAGCTACGTCTTTTTCCCTTCCTTTCCTGGATGTTTTCTAGTCCCGTTAATATGCTTGGCTCTTCTGCAAGGCCCTTTTTGGCACATGGTGGGAAGGAGGAGGAAGAAACCCCTGCTCGCCTGACTTGCCAGGCAGGGTTTCCCAAATTTCCAAAAGCAAGACATAGCAAGAATAAATTTTCTTTTTTTTCTTGGTGTACAAACATTTTTTCATCCGTGGTTTTTAATAGCTTTGGCTGCTGCTCTTAAACTCAGTGTCCTTGTTGAACATGCTTAACGCGTGGAGGCACTGGGAAGGGAATTTTCTTGCAAAGAAATGAGTTCTCCATGTCGAAGCAATACGTGGGGCTGGCGCTCACCGTTCCTGCGAGCGGGGCCTCAGTGGCTTCCAAGGGATGTTGAGGACTCTTGTTGGAAGCTGGTAGGAAACAGGCACCAGGGACCATTAGATCCCAGGCTCTTAAAAATAAAGGGATATTTCTTTTTTAATCTGTGATATGTTCTGTTTCTTTCCCAAACATTTCTGTCATTTGAGTGATTCTACCCATGTGCAGGTTTCTTTGTTTCCGTATGACTGGGGTGTTTTTTGTTTGTTTTGGTTTGTTTTTTTTTTTTTAATCAGGAATAAACCCCCCTCATTGGATTTCCGAACCCAGAAAGATGCAAACCCTCCCTTGTGGGGCAGGGTGAAGTGCAGGGGTTAGGGCAGGGAAAACCTGCTGGGAGATGTCAACTGCTGCCTTGCAGTATGGGGGAATTCAGAACTAGAGGAGAAAATATATTTTGCTGCGATATTTTAAATGCATGTGAAGAAGGAATGGGATGAAACGTGTGTCTGTTGTGTTGGAATATTCCTTTTCCTATGCGGATTCACTACTGGAAGTGTGTTGGTGTTAGATCTCACCATGGCAGAAGGGTGAAAACATTTTGCACCTTGTTTTTATGTTGAAACTTACGGTGCGAAACTCAGCCGTGTGCTGAGAGGAGCCGTCGGAGCAGGACGCCTTCCACCTTTCATAAGTGTAATGAGGTGGGCAGTGTCTGTGAATGCTTAGGGTGAGGTGTTTTCTGTCACTGCGCAAGAAGAAAGTGTTTTGTTAGATGGAAGTAGCTGTACATCAGGGACAAGCAGCGCTTTCCAGTTTCCCAGGTGGCTGGAAAGGCTCTGAGTGACCGTGACTTGTGGTTCTGGGGGTAGTTGTGCGTCTTTAATTGGCTGCCATTTGCCCCTCCCTGTTTATTAACAAAACCATTATTTTGCAGCGTTATTTTTGTGAATAATTTTGCCTTTGGTCCTGAGGTGGATCATCAACTGAAGGAGCGATTTGCGAACATGAAGGAAGGTAACAAATCAAACTTAAAACCTTTTCCCATTGCTTTCGTGCTTTTTTTTTTTTTCCATTGGTTTTCCAGCTGCTGGTGGTATGGGCTTAGTTACAGCCGTCAGAAGCCAGATGTGTTTCATTTTGTACCTTGCGGGCAAGTGTCTGCACTGCGATGGTTATTTCTTGGACTTTTTATTTCCCGTCTACTCTGACCTACCTGATTACTGCAAGAGGGGAGATTTAGATGAGATACTGGGAAGAAATTGTTTGCTGTGAGGGGGGTGAGCCCCTGGCCCAGGTTGCCCAGAGAAGCTGTGGCTGCCCCATCCCTGGAGGGGTTCAAGGCCAGGTTGGACGGGGCTTGGAGCAACCTGGGCTGGTGGGAGGTGTCCCTGCCCAGGGCAGGGGGTTGGAAGTGGGTGTCTTTAAGGTTCCTTCCACCCCAAACCATTCTGTGATTCCCGGGAGGTAGCTCTGCACGTGCAGACTGTCTGCGGGGCTCTGCTGGGGCAGGGGGAACTCTCCGTCCTTTCTCACCTCTGACGGGAGCTGGCAAAACATGCAACGGCCAAGACTGCAGAGCTTCCCGACTGCACAGGCATGGCTTTGTGTATCCAGTTTCTGTAACTGCATACTGAGTTCAGTTACTGGATTCTCCTGTTTAAAATTGTCACATTTAGTACTGGATGTTACCTAATAAGTATTAAAATGGGGACGCTGTCACTAGATGTCTTGTTTACTTCTTGAGACGCTGCAGTGCGGACACTAGTGACTAGGGGTGTCCAATAACCCCTCTGTGGCCCTTACGTTGCCTGAGGTCTCTTTTGTCTTTCCTCTTAACCGCTTGGATAAGTAACAACTTCATTTGGTTATGGCAGAAATTACAAAAATAAGTATTTCTGAAAAGAAAAATGTGTGGCACGAACAAAGCAGCTGTGGCTTCCCATAGCACAGCCTCGTGCTGAAGTAAATAATGTGACTTTTGGGCTCTGATGCAAACTGTAAAACCCCAAAACTGTTTTGCTGTTTTCATTAACTGTAGTGGTTGATTTTTTCTTTTATTTCTTTTTTTTTTTTTTCTTCTAAAAACTTGTGTTTAGCGGTGGCTGGAGAGGAGTGGGGAAGGTTCAAGAGCTCTTTACAAAATGAAGAAACCTGAGTTCTCTTCCCCAAAGGCGCTCAGGCTCCGTGCTCCGGGCTGAGGGACCACGGGGAGCTGGGACACCGAGACTGGCCCTTTTTTAAATAAAAGGGCTTTGGGGGCTCGTGTATAAAAGGCACTAACTAGGAATGAGATAGCAGTGTTCCTAATTGAAATTTCTATAGATTGCCACTGAGAATTAATGCACTCTTTTTTTTTTTTTTTTCTTTTTTTTTTTTTTTGCAAGTGTTTTAACGTCTGTCACTTTAAAGTGATCCTTGAGGTCACTCGAGGTCCGTAGCTACCTGTGGGACGAACAGATTGACTTTCTTGGATGCTGTCAGAATGAGCTTGAAGTAATATATGTTTTTCTTTATAATGATACACAAGTGGTAGGTTTATTAGGGCTGCTCTTTAGGGCTCTGTACTGGGTTATATTTAATAAGTAGTCATTTCTAGAAGAAACAGTCATAGCTGACTTTGCTTTTTTTGACTTTTTTTTTTTTTTTCTTTCTTTCTTTTTCCAGGTGGGAGAATTGTGTCCTCAAAACCTTTTGCACCTCTAAATTTTCGAATTAACAGTCGAAACTTGAGTGGTATGATGGCCCTTTTTATTCTTTGTTATAATTATGCTGTATTCATTATCTGAACACGTCTGTAGCGGGGTTTTGTTGCTTTTCAAAGAGTTGTGTAAGCAAGTAGAAAAATGCTGTTGTATTATTACACTACACATGCCAAAGTGACATGTATTTAAAATCACACAAACACAAAAACCCCACCCAGCACTGGAACAAACAGCCTCTTTTTATGGGGTTCATCCCACGGTGGTTAGATGTCTATAAAGTTGATGTTTCCCTGGCTGGACATGTTTTATAGTTGAAAAGAAATAAGGTGTTTCGAGGGCGTGATTCATTTCTTTAGGTACAAAGAGCTGCAGTGAGTAGCTTGTGGGCAGGTTCCTCGTACCGGAGCTGTCTGAATTTGGACAGGTAGATCCTCTAGTTGTGATTTGTGAGGCTCAGAAGCTGAAATGTTCAACTTTGCCTTGTCTTCTGTACTGTAAATTGCTCAAACAGACCTATCCCACAAACGCCCAGTTGCTGTGTCTGTTTTATTGCCAACAAAGTTTTGTGTTTTTCTTCTCTTCTGACCATAGTAGACTTGCTATTTGCCAATGTCGTCCTTTGCAAGTGTGGGAACTGCAGCTTGATGAGCTTTTGAGATCACTGACACCCCGCGTTGCTGGTTTTGCTTCTGACCCTTTTTCTCAATTTTTATGGTTGAAATTTTTCAAACAAAAGAATGATCCAAGCGGGGTTTTTACGCATATTTACTGTGTCCAGTGCAAAACATTCCCTAAATTTAAAAACTGCCTTATTCCCCTCCTTGTGCAAACATGGCAAGTAACATACTGAGTTACAAATCTCAAGCTGTGCTTTCTGTTTTTGGCCTGACGCTCATGGCAAACTGCTTTTCAAGAATAGTAATTTGAAGACTGTCGTTAAGGCGTTTCACTGAAATAGTGCCATTGCGAGTTATTTTTACTAAGGTTTGAATTGTGAATGTCCCGTGCATCAGACACCCAAAACTGCCCTTTTCCTTCCCGTTTGATACTCTTTTCTGTGGCATCTGATTGTTTGGAACCTTATTAACCATCGGGTCCTGGTTTGCCAACCCTTTGGAGACATGTACTTGAAAATAAAAGGAAAAAAAAAGGCAGAACGATACTTGTGGAAACCCTCAAACCTCCAGAGGGCTGGGATCAGTCTGTCAGTTTGCTGACAGATAAAGAGCCCCTAAGTAAAGCTGCTACCTCTTCTGCAGCGCACTAGGACTACATGAAATATAAGAAGGCACTTCTAAAATTTCAATTAGGAGACCTGCCCGCGTAAATACATTTTTTTGGCCTCTGAAGCCCTTTCTTTCCTGGCTTCTGACCATTTCTTTATCTCTTTTGCTAGGTTTGGGAGACTGTCGTTATAAAAAAGTGGGGGGAGGCGAAGGGGCCGATGTGTTTTAGTTTTTTCACCTAATAAAAACCCTGATTCTGACTATCAGTTGAGCCAGTTCTTTATCCCGTTTCAGCTTCCACCCCTGTGTGCATTCATTGGGAATAGTTTTCTAGAATGATGAAATTTTATGTATCAACAGTTATTTAATGCTTAGTGTGAATGTTGATGTTAAAATTATATAGAGAATTGGGGGAATGAGATTGCTTAGCATAAGAACAGATAATAGCTTCGGCTAATAGGAAACTCTTCCAGGGATTTGGATAAAAGGTCCTGAAAAGAAATTACCTTTGTGTGCTGCAAACAGGGAATAAATTTTAGGTCTTAATCCCATTCTGTGGCCATACCGTACTTGGGAAATACCAGTATGAAACGGAGAGGCATGGGATGTGCTGGGCCTGGGGCTTGTTCCACTCTTGATGGCTCGTTGTAAGGGGCACTTCCAGGGACATGTCATCCTCGGGGAGCTTGTGGCATCAAATGTGGCCGAGAGCCATCACGTTCAGAGGAGATGTCACTCTGCCGTGCCAGCGTTATGCTGCTGCCCTGCAAGGTTTTTCATAATGCTTTTATTCAGCAGAGGGGTTTTTTTTGTGCCTGAGCATGATTGGAGTCCCCTGCCTTGCCTGTCTATCGAATGTTTCGATCTAAAGTACGAACAGTTATGCAAGTAAATAATTAAATTGCAATTTAAATAATTTAAAAAATACAGTGGAAAAGATAAAGCTTTAAAAAGCAGCCTTTTTTTTCCCCCCTCAATACCATTTTTGTCCATAGTAGTTCCATCTGGAAAAAGAAATGGAAATGTGGAAAGAGTTGGGACAAACCAAAACAAGTATTAAAATGTGGTTAAAATAGTGGTTGAGGTTGCTGAATCCTAAACTTTGCTTTTTGACTCTTCTGGGTAATTTTCTATTTAATTAGAAGTGTGCCATGATTTTTTCAGCAGTCTTGCCACTCACTGAGTGCGCGGTGCTTATGGAAATGCTTAGACACATCCCATACCTATTAATTCTAGGGAACAAAACACATACAGGCAAGAAAGCAAATATAAAACATGTTTGTCCCCAGTCCAAATATAGTGCAGTTACAGTTTACATGGCTTGGCTCTAATGACACTCTGTTACTGGTTCTACCTAATTAAATCCTGCCCGTTACTACAGATGTGTTGTCTCTGGGCTCCTTGTAAACGTTGTCTCTGAGACACAGGAAAGTTCTGTTTGTTAAAAGCTTGCACTAGCCTTTAATTTTACTCTAGAATGGCTGACTCTGAAGAAATAGAAGGTAGATCTTTCACATTTCTGAAGTTTTCCGTAGCGTGCACGTAGCAAGAGAATTAGAAATTGCTTTTTAAACTCACTGCGGTGCGTTCTTCTAGGACGTTGCTATCCGAATACCAAATTTATCTGTTTGTTTTGAATATGCCTGTCCTGTTGCATGGCTGGTTTCAGCTGAGTAGAACTGAGTGGCAAACTGGTGAGCTTTGGTTCCGTAACCTGACTTTCTTCCTTTAGACATTGGCACTATAATGAGAGTTGTGGAGCTATCACCACTGAAAGGGTCTGTGTCGTGGACCGGGAAACCAGTTTCTTACTACCTGCATACTATTGACCGAACCATAGTGAGTATAAACACGAGCCAGCAGATCTCTGGCTGCTTTACCTGCTCTGGAATCAACATGCCAACGTCAGATCCATTCTTCTTGGGGACTGTTTTCACATTTGTTCGCACATCTAATTAAAACGGGTGCATTTCCCTGTTACCTGTTCAGTCCCGCTGAACGTGCAGGGGGTACCACATGGCATAGCCTCTGGCTGCTTCGGGGTAATTAGGGGCAGTGCTACGGTAGTCTGTTAATTAATTGAAGGTGCATAGATTACCAATATAATTCCTTCTTGCGCTCCGGAATATGCAGCTCTGCAGAATGGTGGTTTTGTGCTACAGCTTCCACACTGACTAAAGACGCTGTGGGTCTTGAATTCTTGAGTTTGCTCTGTGCTGCACAGACCATTGCATTCTATGCTATTCGAGCAGTAAATCTCCATTTTAGTTGAACTTCCAGTTGCTGTAGAACCAGCCAAAGCTCCGTAACAATGCTGATACATTCACTGTTGGGTGGGTTTTATTCCCCCAGTTAAAGAAAAAGAAACAACCCTGTAGAAAGATAAACTTCTGTGGAGAAACAGTCAATTCCCACACCGAGTTTTTTTGCAATCCGATAATTAAGGCTGTTTTTCTAAGTCTGCTTTTTTTTAAAGAATATGCTAGAGTGCAGATAAATATTTTAGTGGAGTACAAGAGTGAAGTAGCTTCATTGAAAATTACCTTCTGCTGGGTAGAGATATATGACACAAAAAGCTTTAAAACAAGGATAGGCAGTGGTGAGATGATAAAACCTTGTTGAGGTTTGGATTATGTCCGGCTACACAACGTGTCTGTGTTGCTAAAAAAAATTAATGTAAACAGCTTCTTGATGAAGCTTATCAGAAGAAAACCAGTCAGAATTTCTGCAGTTCTGCATTTGTCTTAAGTTGATATTTCGTTTTTATGCATTCATCTGCCGTGACTTTGAAACTGACTATCTTATCTTCTATTTTCAGCTTGAAAACTATTTTTCTAGTCTCAAAAATCCAAAACTCAGGGTAAGTTTCAGTCATTTTCTGTAGAAAACTCAAAGTAATGGAGTAGCCACCGTGAGGAATTTAGTCGCTTGTTAAAGATGTTAATTGGTAGAAAATCAAATTTTCTTGGTAAGCAAGGAAGGTCGGTGTGGAGCTAATCGAAATGAAGCATCACATGCCATCGAGCACTAATACAATTGTGTTCAAGAGCTTTCGAGTAGAGAATTAATGGGGCAGCCACACGGTGCATTGGGGATCTATAAAGAACTATTAGTTCATTAAAGAACTGAAGTTAAAGAAGGAAATGATAGTTTGAATCGGTCCCAGTGAAAATGAAGCTGAAGAGCACTCTGGGATGTTCCTTTTGGGACACGAAATGTGTTGTCACTTGCTGCAGTCTGTGCTATCACACGTGGAATTAAAATGCCAGAGGATTTTTGAGCCTGCGCTGGGCTGGATTAATCTGAAACAACTGATGGGGCTGGTATTCCCAGTAAGAGAATTAAGTGAGGCCACTTAATTTAAAAATTCAGGTGAATATTACTCATCAGAGTGACTTAGTGTTGAAAACAGATTAACCGTAGCTTTGAGATGGGGTTTTTCAGACTGCTGAATTCAAACTTGGGAGAATAAAAAAAAAAAAGACATTTCAGAGTCAAAAGAAAAAATGCAGAGTGGCATCCGTATACTTTTGAACTCCTCTGCTTGTAATGGTGAGGCTATTAAATCTGCCGTTTCCACGGGCTGGTCGATAACGTGCTTAAATTGAAGAGAGGTTGGAATTGCCAGAGTTTTTATGCAAATGAAACCTCACCTGGAAGGTACAAGAAAGGCTTTGAGTGAGCTTTTCACAATTCCCTGTCCTTCTGCCTAGTAGAAAGTCAAGCTTAAAAGCTGCTGCTTTTGTTTTTTTTAGTCTCTACAGAATTGACTAAAATGGAATTAAATGATGATAAATGGCTTTGCCATTTCAAGTCATGTAAGATTTTTAAAGTGATGTAGCAACACATGAAATGTTTGCGATATAGGTGAAGCTATTGAAATATTTTATATTTTTTTCTTTAAAAAAAAAAAAACAAACCAAACCCAAACCTATAACACCGGTGTGTGATCAGGGGGGTGGGATTGGGAGGGGCAGAATAAGGGAAGAGGTTGGGGTTTAATCCCTTTTGCCCTGTGGCTGCGTGTTTGAAACCCATTTGTGTAGGTAACGTGCAAAAGGGGGACTTCCATTTATCTTCCTTTTCCCCCCGAGTGTTGCCTGAGGCAGGGCAAGCTTTTTCCCTTGCTGGTAACAAAAGGGAGGTTTTGGTGGTTTTTTTTTTTTTTTCATTAGGCATTATATGATAAGAGCACTTCCACCTAGCTCTTGTGGAAGTCTAAGCTGAGAAACACAGTGGTCTGTATTAAAAAGTGCTAAATATATGGGCAAATTATTAAGTCTTTTAAAACATTTATCCAGGAGGAACAAGAGGCAGCTAGACGTCGGCAACAAAGAGAAAATAAGAGCAACACAACTACTCCAACGAAGGTTCAAGAAAACAAGGTGAACATCCTGCATTTTTGTAGAGTGACTGTGTGTTCTCTTTAGCTGTGCATGAACTCAGAATCTGTCAGGAAAAGCCGGGTTCTGTGGGAAGACTGTGTGTGTTCTGAACACGCAAACTGCTATAGCTGCTGCTGTAGACAAAAATATGACGGAGTGACTTAAAAGCCGCCCTTGGGAATTGCACCACTAATTCTGGAAAGAAGGTTTTTGGAAGATGAATAGAACAGTTGGTTGTCCACCCTCGCGTACCTTCAGCGCCAGCTTGCTGAGCTTTCCCTGAGTCATAACCCATTGAATGGGGTTCAGAGTGTGCTGAGTCTCTTGCAAAGACTCATTTCCTTTCTCATTCTGTTGCATAATACTCTTAGTAATGCAGGGACTCTTCAGGCATAGAAGTATCAAGTATTGAGCGTGCTTTGACTTTTTAATGACATTCAGTTGAAGAATACAGGGTGAGCGATCAGTTTTTCTTAGACAACAGTTATGGATTTCCTTTTCTGGAATGAGTAAGTCCAGAAGACAATGAGCACAACTCCTTGGGTGTTGGGGACAGCTCTTATCCCGAGCAAGTCTACTTCCTGGCAAGTTATTTAACTACAGTTTATTGGTTTCCTTTCGTAATATTATTAAACAAAGTTATAAATGCGTACTTAAACGGAATGCTGCAGATGTAGGTATAAATGACTGTTGAGCTTTTGGCTTTTAAAAATCTTGTAGGATTCTGGTGCTGAAGAAGAAAAGGCTGGGGCAAATTCTGTTAAAAAGCCATCTCCCTCCAAAGCACGGAAGAAGAAGTTAAGTAAAAAAGGAAGGAAAATGGCAGGCAGGAAACGAGGGCGTCCCAAGAAAATGAACACTGCAAATACAGAGCGCAAGACCAAGAAGAACCAAACTGCACTAGAACTTCTGCATGCTCAAACTGTTTCACAGACATCTTCATCCTCTCCTCAGGGTGAGTTCAAGGCTGATGGTGGAAGAAGCCTCTCCAGGCCATATGCAAGGGCACGTAGCGACAGGACGAGGGGCAATGGTTTAAACTTAGAGCAGGGCAGGTTTAGATCAGACATTAGGAAGAAGTTCTTTACACTGAGGGTGGTGAGACACTGGCCCAGGTTGCCCAGAGAGGGGGTGGAGGCCCCATCCCTGGAGACATCCAAGGCCAGGCTGGATGAGGCTCTGAGCAACCTGATCCAGTTAAAGCTGTCCCTGCTGACTGCAGGGGGGTTGGACTGGATGGGCTTTAGAGGTCCCTTCCGACCCAACACATTCTATGATTGTTCTATGATTCTATATGAGCGTAGATAAGCCTCTGAGGCTCTGAATGCGTGCTTGGAGGTCGTTCTTCCTTCCTTGCTAGGTTGAATTTGGTTTTGTGTCATAACTTCTCCCTTGCCACCAAAGCAAAGCTCCCTTTGAGATGGGGGGATGCCTCTGTGAGAAGATGGTGCTTGAATCTGTCTGTAGGTACTTGGCCAGAAGCTGGAGCTGAGCCGTGGCTGATTGCTTAGCACTGCTGCTGCTGGTGGAAGGATAAACTGTAGATGTCCTTCCAAACTCTTTTAGTGTGTTGATCTATTGAAGTTACTGAGTCTTACATTGTAAATGACACGCTTTCTAGTGGTAAAGTACTTGCCAGAAACACTGACTTTCATAATCTGAAGGGTTTTCTCTGTTTCCCTCTTCAGATGCATACAAGTCACCTCATAGTCCATATTACCAACTACCTCCTAAAGTGCAACGGCATTCATCTAACCAGCTACTGGTGA
This sequence comes from Fratercula arctica, assembly GCA_947846985.1. NCBI lineage: Eukaryota > Metazoa > Chordata > Aves > Charadriiformes > Alcidae > Fratercula > Fratercula arctica. The sequence continues at coordinate 2,666,938 of CANTUZ010000022.1, read as the reverse complement.
CACCTACCCCACCCGCACTACAGAAGCTGCTAGGTAAGACTGTAACGTCACCGTCTTTGTCATGGGAACCTCCACTTTGAGTTTTCTGAACACACGGTAAATCAAAGGGCTACTTTCCAGCCGCTCTGGAAAGCTGTGTATTATTGAACAGGAGAGAGGGACAGCTTCTCCCCCGTCTTCCCCCACACGCCCTACTTCTCTTGGCATCACCACGACGTCTCTTCTCGTGTTTGCCGCTGAAGTTGATGTCTTGGTCTGCATTTGTTTTTTGACATTGTTTCAGCTCTCGTTTGGCACAAAAGGAAACAAGCCTGGGTTTAGCAGGGATCCAAAATAACTTTAAATGGAAATGGCTAGTCAGAAATAACTTTATTTTAAATGAAACCATTCTCTTATTCTTAAATGATACAATCTTGGAGAACACCACTCCGTTTTCTCTGCAAAGCAAAGTAAATGAGATGTTGCCTGAGTTTTTGAGGTCACAAAGGTGGTGTGGTTGGAAAATATGCTCCATGTGCAATAGGTGATTTAAGGGAAAACTTGGGTGTTTTTTTGGGTCTTCTGGTTCCTCCCCCCAACAACTGTTTCTGGCCTTTGGCATTGGGTGTGACCCAAACTGGGATCATCTGGGAAATAGGTGTAAAGTTCCCATCTGTGTAGAGACCAAGGGCATCTGTGATGTCCTTAACTCCTGCTCTCTTGCTGTGGTGTCTGATTGAGTGAGTTAGAGGGATGCTTCATCGTGGGGGGTGGTGAGAATGACACTTGTCTGGAGTAAACTTCGCTGCAAAAGCCTGTCTGCCGTCTCTTACACATTTTGGCTGCCTGTGACTGCAGCAGACTGGGCTTAATCCTGGGGCTGGCTTTATGCTGAGAGGGCCCCGGTGGTGAGAGCTGGGGAGAAGGAAGGTTCAGTGCGTAAAAGGACACTGGAGATAGAAGGACAATGAGAAACAAGTGCTCCTTGGATGTAGAGTAGATATGGGTGGAGAGTACATCTGTCAGGAGGTCGGAGGAGCACAGCAAGCCCTGTCTTGTGGCTGCGGGAGAATGTGTTCTGAGCTCAAGGCTGATTTTGGCTGTTACAGCTCATCTCTCTTATTATTTCTACTTACATGGCATTAAAAGCTGTTCAACTCCTCTTTCATCATGCAAATGCACCATTAGCACCCATCATCTTCCTCTGCAGTTTTGAAGGCGTTGTCATGGCTTCCATCGGGGTACCTATCAGAGGTAGCTAATGGATCCAAGAGTTCAGCTTGCATCAGAAGATGGATTTTCAGTGTGCTCTAAATTGATCTTTAATGGCTTGGTCTGACCTGCAGTCCAAATAAAAAAGCAAGAAGAGAGCAAAGGAGGGAGAGGTGTCGAGGGAGCAAATAGGGGTAAATAGGAGCGTTGCACTTTCTCTCACTTGAAATGTATCATCGCCTTATTTATTTTGCAGACTCTTTTAAGATCCAGTACATGCAGTTCATGGCATACATGAAAACTCCTCAGTATAAAGCAAGTCTGCAACAGTTACTGGAGCAGGAAAAGGTAGGTCTCACTTTTAACATTTCTAAACAAAATTGCCTGGCTACCAGATACCTTCGACATAGGGGCGAAAGTGCTGGAGATGGGAATTGTGTACACTTCACACCAGTGCTGCACGCGGCCAATTACAAAGACACCGCCAGAGTAATGCTTAGGCTGAATGACTGTCCCTGGGGATTTTATTGCTAACTTGGTCAGTCATAGAATCATAGAATCATAGAACCATAGGGTTGGCAGGGACCTCTGGAGATCATCTAGTCCAAACCCCCTGCCAGAGCAGGGTCACCCACAGCAGGTTACACAGGAACACGTCCAGGCGGGTTTTGAATGTCTCCAGAGATGGAGACTCCACCACCTCTCTGGGCAGCCTGTTCCAGTGCTCTGCCACCCTCAGGGTAAAGAAGTTCCTCCTCATGTTTAGGTGGAACTTCTTATGCTCAAGTTTGTGCCCATTGCCTCTTGTCCTGTCCCTGGGCACAGGGGGGGTGCAGTCATTGCGTGCTTAAATTTCCCATCTGCAAACTGGGAGAGAGATGCACCTTCCCTCCAGTGCCCCTCCACCTGATGTGTCTTACTTCAGTAATTTGTGTGGGTTTTTTTTCTCTCTATTTTGACATGAAGCTGTGCACAGCTACGCAAGAAGCTGGTGTCTTGAACCCTCTCCTTTTCTCCCATTTGTGACTGGCAGCTGCTTTTCTTCTCGAAATGTCTCTTGGGTCAGTGGAGCAGAGGCGGTGGCCATCCTCTCCAGCAGCATGCCCTGCCCGAGGCCGTTCCTGCCCTCCGCTTAGGGGTGGCTTCCCTGCAGGGATGCATCCTGCGCGAGCTGCTGGTCCAACTGCTCTTAGATTATTAAATTGTGCTTAATCTAGCTAAAGATTTTAGCAACTTTGAATGACTATCTTGAAAAACACACAGATACTAATTTCTTGGAGCTGAATTCTTTGGGTTTTGACATCCTATTCTTTTCCCACTGTAGGAAAGGCTAAATGAATTGAGTGCTTTGGCATCAGGATGCCTCATTACACTTTTAAAAAACTGAAGTATGGGATTAAAAAATCCAAACAGTCATTACTGACTTAAAGAAGCATCTTTAGTATTGGTAATCTTAATGTTTTAAGGTTACACTGGTGAGCAAAGTGTAAATTTACCAAGTTGGGGGTTGAAATACATGGAAAGGTGAAGAAAACCCTGCAGCTGTGAAGTGTGGCATTTTTCTCTGCTATGGAGCCATCTCCCCAGCAGAGGGAGGAGATTTACTGGCTAAACACTTTTTCTTCTTGTGTTGCTTTACCTCAATTAATGAATAATTTAATGATGAGAGAGACTGTGCTTGCTACTTCTATGGAGGAAGCTTTCCCCATAGAACTCGACAAGAATCTTTGACTTCTGGCCAGTTCTAGCTTTTGGTAGCCCCCATGGAAGCTTTCCTTTGCTCTGTGGCCTTTGTGAAAGTGTCAGCATGAAGCTGTAGCTTTGTTTCCTGGGGCTTTCCATAATGGGAACTCTTTTTCCAGATGAGAGAAGCTAACTTCGTTACTGAGAATTGCTTCGTGCTGATGTGATGTTCATGCAGACCTTTTTTCTATGGTTGTTCCCATTTGTTTTCACAGTCAAACAGCACTTTGACCTTTCAACTTTTTCCTTAAGCAGCATATTTTTCTGCTTGTTCTGTACTTGTGTGGAAAGTCAGCATAAAGTTAATTTATCTCCTTGCACAGAAAATAGCATGAGAAATGATAGCGTGCAAGTATTGTGCTGAACGCTGAAAGTATAAATTGAGGGGGTGGAAAAGTAATCACTTCGTGTTGGTGTCTGACAGCTGGTTCGTGCTTTGAGACATTCAGATGAGGAATTCAGTATGAGAATAGTTTTTTAATGGAGTGTTACACTGAGAGCATGGCAAGTTAAACTTCACTAAAGCAGAAGCAGAAGTTTGCTGGATGAGGTGCTGTTGTATGTCCTATTTAAGGAACTCCCTCTTACGTGACGGTTTTTCAAGTACAAGAAAAACACTTCTGGAATACGATTTTAAAATAAACAAGGTGCTGTGGGCTGCCGGTTCACCACATTACCCTTAGATGGAGCTGTCAGCTCCTCCATGGCTCGCAAAGGCTGAGTGAAGGGACTGATGCTGAAAGCGTACATGATTTTTTCAGCATCACCTATGGCAGCCCCTTTAGCATTGCAGAGGCTCCACTGTCTGCCCAAGTCCTTGGTGTGAGAGGCAACAAAAACTGTATGCCAGGCCCTGTGTTTTCTGGCACACTGGGTTGCTTGGAAGATCAAGCTGCTTTTTGCCCTTGTCCTCTGCTTTTTTGGAGTGATGGCTCAGTTTCTGCACGATTCCTGTTTGGCCTCAGCAGCAAAAGTTGGAGAAAAGTGTAATCTCCAGAGCCCGCTCCTCTCGCTGCGCTCGTCTTTCAACTGGGAACTGAATCAATGAGACTTTTAGCCAGTCCTACCCTTGCCCTTGCTGCTCGCGTAGCGCGTAGCATGAAATGAGTAATCAAGTATCTAGTTAAGGGACGTTATGGACAGGAAATGTTCTGTGAGTGGAGGGGTCGGGTGGGCTGCTGAAGGAATTTTGGCATTACAAGTACAAGTGGTTTGTCTTATTTATGACTTTCTTCCTATCTCCCCCACAGCGTATTTTCATTTACTGCGTGTCTTCCATGAGCATTGTGTAGGAAAACTCTGAATTGGGACTCTGGAGATTTAGATTCTGTTCCCAGTTTAGTAACAGATTTCACACAGATAATCTTTTCCAGTTCCATTTCTGCTCTGTAGGATGTGATTATTACTACTTCTTTACAATGTGCTAGGAGGATAAAAATGAATTGTTAAGACTGTCTTGATTATATTTTACCATATAGCAGAAAAAACGACTTAAAAGCTCTTCTCAGCTCAATTAACTTCACCAAGCGTTGAACACTAACAAATCCAGTCCCACAGAAGTCTGAGACAGAGCTGGATTAGTTCATACAGCTCCCCTCAGAGCTCAGATTCACTCCCAACTTGCGATACCAGCTGGGTGTGAGCATCTTACTGAGATGGACCGTGCTGCAGTTGATGCTAAAAGTGTATTTTCTCACTCTTCCCTCTTCCAGGAAAAGAATGCTCAGCTACTGGGGACAGCACAGCAGTTATTCACCCACTGCCAGGCACAGAAAGAGGAAATCAAACGGCTTTTTCAGCAGAAACTTGATGAGGTAGCCCTGATCTGGTGGAAGTGGATGCTTGTTAGTCATCTGCACGCAAACGGTTTTGATAAAAATAAGTAAGACCAGAGTAAATCTCAGGTCTTCAGCCTCCGTTTTGCAGCAGATCGTGCTAAATAATGTGGAATCTGTATCACTCTTCAGCTGGGTTTTTTCCTTCATTGTTGGAATTGCTGTGTGCCAGTCTGTATCCAGGGGACGGGGGTGACAGGCCACAGACACGGTGGTATTTTAGTGAAGGATGCATCCCCTGCTGGTTGAATGGGCTCTGTGTTGCTAATGCGAGTTCAGAAGCGCAGAAGGAAACATGGTGGCTCTGTACAAAAATAGTGTTCTTTTGGCTGGCAAGCAACTAAATGCCAGTTTTAAAGTTGAATTGCTGGAAAGGCAGGTCCAAGTGAGGTATTTCTGTCCTTGTTATCCCCTAGCAATGACAAAGTGCCTGTGAGGGTGCTGTGGGACTTCCTGTGAGCTGCATAAGTTCTGTGGATCTCCTCAATGTCACTTTTGAATGTGATATTCATCTGGAATTAGGGTGTCAAGGCCTTATTGAATGAGCTCTTACTTTCTCACCCTTTGTCTTGTAGTTGGGAGTTAAAGCTCTGACGTACAACGACCTGATTCAGGCTCAGAAGGAAATCTCTGCTCACAATCAGCAGCTGAAAGAACAGACGAAACAGCTGGAGAAGGACAACAGTGAACTCAGGAACCAGAGCTTACAGCTGGTGCGTACAACGCTGGTGTCCTAATAGCGGGGTGATGCTTCCGTTTGTGTAAGGAGGACAGATCAGGAGCCAAGGGCTGCCCCTGTCCTCAAGGTATCTTAACGAATAAAAAATTATCCAGCTGCTGTAGCTCCTCTGTACCAGAGGAGAATGATGGAGGAAAGAATGAAGGTGGTCCTCTTTCTTGGTGACCTTTATTTACCTCTAATCAAATGCTGAGATGACAGTTGGCTCTGGCCTCAGCCCTGTCCCTTCAGCAGCTGAGTGTGCACTTTGTCACTGAATCTGGATCGCGCTGGCCAAGAAGTCTGTCCAGTCCTTGCTTTGTGGTAGCCATAACTCGTGTTGTTCATCCTGGTAACTCAAACTCTTAAGACAGGTGAGGGGGAAGTCTGGATGTGGAAGCCCTCGGGGAGGCTAGGTGATAATGCTGTTTTCAGAAAGAACGAGGCCACCTCCTGCCACATTATGTGGTGACCACAGGACCATTTTGGTGGCATTTGGCTTAAGATGAGAGGAGCTTTCAGAGGGCTGAGAAGCTTCTTGCACATATCCAGTTGAAAGGTGCGTGGCTTTCAGCTTGCACCTTGGGTGTTGCAAAGTGGTTAAAGTTGTCTTTTGAGCTGTTCATCCGGTGTCTTTGCAGCTTAAGGCACGGTGTGAAGAACTGAAGCTGGACTGGTCAACATTGTCACTGGAGAACTTGCTGAAAGAGAAGCAGGCGTTGAAGAATCAGATTTCTGAGAAACAAAAGCACTGTTTGGAATTGCAGGTAGAGAGCCAGAAATGAATCTAGAGTCACTAGTTTGGGATAACTCTTGGGCAATGGGCCAGTTAAGGGTATTTGACGAAATACGATGTTAAAGGATAAGCTGGGTGACTGCTTTTCTTCCCCAAGCCCTCTCCCCCAGAGATTATTTTTCTTTACTGGGGGGTTTTGGTAAGCTTAAGAAATAAGGATGTAGATAACTTTTAAAGGAAATCGGTGCTATGACCTGATTCCTTGGTAATGCCGTGGAAGAAGGAATCATGGTTTATCATAAAATAGAATTAAAAAGCACGACCGGGTGAAAAGAAAGATCCTGCTTGGTTGCATAATATGTGGCTTCACTTTGTCTTCTGTGTGCTCTGATGTCTTGAGTCAGGAGTCATTTCCCACAGAATGTCACTTACCACAGTGAAAAGAAATTAAGCTCCTGTGACTGAAGGACTTCTCTTTGCCTGTGAGATTAGCACTAGAGCTAACACAGCCTTTGGCTGGATGCCTTGCCGTGGAGTGACTGTTTCCTGCAATGGCTGGCAGTCCTGAGTTACTCCATACTCTCTTATATCAGTTGGCGGTATTTTATGTTTGCTCTCGAGATCCGAAAGGTCCTTTCTAAGAGTCTCCAAGCCATTCCCCTTACCTGTGCCTTTTGATCTCAAGCTCAGAGCAGCATGTTGAAATTTGTTTTGCAAATTTTGGGTCAATCGTCCTGCCTTGTTCCCAGAAATGGGGCCGCTTTTCCTGAGAAGCACATCTAGGCAAAACTCTGTCATGTGATAGAATTGTTAAGTGTGGTCTTTAATCATTGTCCTCCTCTTCATTTAAAGATCAGCATTGTGGAACTTGAGAAAAGTCAAAGACAGCAGGAGCTCATGCAGCTGAAGTCGTACACGCCGTCTGATGAGTCACTGTCAGTACAGCTACGCAATAAAACCCATTTGAGCCGCGATCCTGAGCCTGATCACGGCAGGTTCCAACTGGAGCTTGAATGCTCTAAGTTTCCTATGCCCCACATCAATGGCATGAGCCCCGAACTGTCCATGAATGGCCATGCTACTCCCTATGAAATTCATAACACTTTTAGCAGGCCCTCTTCCAAGCAGAACACCCCGCAGTACACGACCTCTCACCTGGACCAGGAAATAGTTCCGTGTACCCCAAACCACAGCAGCAGACAGAAGGCAGACAAGATGACGAGCTTGTCCTTACCTGATTATACCAGGTTTTCCCCAGCTAAAATAGCACTGAGGAGACACTTGAATCAAGACCATGCAGTCAATGGAAAAGCAACAACTAACGAGATACAGAGGTGAGACTGACCATTTCCTAGGATGGGAAAGGAGGGGTAATACTGTTGCTTGTTTTTAATAACAGTGGGTTGTTTGGATTGTGGAAAAATATTTTAAAAGTGGAGTTTTATACAGTTTTAAAAGTTTTGCGTCAGGAAGACCAGCAGTGGCAGCTGATTGGGTAAATAAGGTGGTACAGTGCCTTGGGTTTGGTAGAGGAATTCCTTACGAAAGAGAAGTTGTTCGCTTTTGTATCCTAACCGTCGTACATCTCTGTTCCAGAGCTGACCATGTCAAAGAGAACGGCCTTACATATCCAAGCCCTGGTATTTCAAATGGCATAAAGCTGAGTCCTCAGGAAACTCGGCCCTCTTCCCCAGCGGCCTTACCAGTTGCAAGCGAGAAGGTAAGAGATCTGCTTGTGCTCGAGTGCAGAGATGTTACACCTGGTAGAACAAAGACAAAGTTGGCCAGACTAGGGGATGTGGGCAGGCTCCTTTCTGTGGTCAGCTTGGCGTGGAAAATAACACAAAATACAATAGGTGTGGTACAATCAAAAGAAGGAGCTGGCTAGACGAAGAGAATACTGTGCTCGTGAAAGATGTGCTTACCTCTGAGTTACTGGTTTGCATGTGGACTGGACCAGTAATGCAGTAGGACTTCTTTTTGATCTGGTGTGTGTCTACCTGAAGTTGAAAAGTAGACTCCTTCATGGTTTAAAAAAGTAACAATAACAAAAAATTGTCCATGTAATTGGTCCAGCCGTGAATCATATTGGTGCTCATCTCAGAGCAAGCAGGTGCCCTCCGATAGGAGGTTACCATGGAAATATTTCTGGCTACTACGTCTTCTGCGTTACAGAGGGCCTCAAGATAGGAATTCTGTCAGATGAGTGCTTTCCACAGAGCTCTAACAAAGACACTGGGAAATGAGCTTCCCTGAGGCAGCCTTTTCCTTGTGCTTGGGGCCAGCGGTAGCTTTATTTCGCATATGGCTCTGCTGTTGGCTATTGCTGTCTGAGTCAACTTTGCTATGTAATCATTGCACTTAATCGTGCAATTCTTTTTTTTTAAAAAAGGGAGGGATATAAATGAGCAGGTTACCATTAGTTTCAAAAGCCTTTTCAGTAATAGCGTGTAGCTAAGATCATTACTTTCTCTTTTGCATTTACAGGTTTTGAGAGAGAGAACCTCTGTGAGTAATGGAGAAACTATCACCAGCCTACCTATCAGTATTCCTCTCAGCACAGTGCAGCCCAATAAACTCCCTGTTAGTATCCCTCTGGCCAGCGTAGTCCTACCTAGCCGTGTTGAGAAGGTGGTGAGTAAGGGATTGTCAACACTTTCCATCCCTAACTAAAAATCACACCGGGCAGTAACGGGGTGCCGTGCACCAGGATCCTTAGCGGGCTGCTAATCTCGACTGTCCATGCTTCGGGGGAGGCTGCTGTTGGGATTCGTCCTCTTGGCTCTGAGTCATTCTGTAGATTTTTACTCTCTTTTGTCAGTGGGGTGGTGGGATTTGAGCCAGGAAGGGAAGTAAAATACATGCCTCGAGAGATCCTAGACTTAAACGTCTGGCCAGGTGGAAAAGGCACAGAATCTGAGAGTTTGTGGCAGTGAAAGCAGAGAATCACACGTGTCAGTTTGTTCTTAGCCCCTGCCTCCTTATGTGACCCTGGGAGACACACTGGTCATTTAAAATTGTCTTTCTTTATCACGTACGTGTGTAGGATGAACTTGAGTAGCGCCTTGAGGCTGTAATGCCTAATGTGCGAGTGACTGCTCTGTAGCAGCAGAGAGCAACTAGAGAACTTTTGGGGCCATCTTTTTTTGAAGTCCTGATAAGTCTGTGCTACTTTCAGAGTTTAAAAAAGCCTGGTCCAGTTTCTCACAAATATTTGTCACAAAAGTGTTACAGTAGAGAACTGAGAAACATTTGCTGCTTTCACATGAGAGCTGTGAATTTAGAATCCATCCAGCAGCGCCCGCTTTACAATCCCACATTTGGAAAACTAGAGTTGTTTCATAGTATTGAATCCATTATCTTTTCCCAGCTGCAGAGTTTTAGTTGTAGCAGAACTATAGTCTGCCTGGCTCCGAGCAGAAGCTGTGTGTCCTCAGCGAGAGAGAATGTCAGTGCTGCATGGCATCTCTCCCTGCAACACATTGTTTATTCAGGCTACCACTTCACATTTGTTTTCTTGCTTTAGGAAAACGCCGCTTGTTGGTCATGCCCTCAGATAGCGTACCAGAGAACACGGCCTAATGCATTTCATGCTCTGTTTGGGGTTTTTTTGGAGAACTTTATGTGCACAGGCTTGGGGACGTGATACAACCATTTCTTTCCTTTCCGGCTGCCTGTGAACCAGGCATTTGTTCTCTGATCGCAGTGCTCTCCTGAGCCTAAACTTACTGGGACGACGGGCCTCTTGTCCCTCTATCTGCATGGTGTCTGCTGTGTGCTAGATGCTATTGCAATATAATCAATCGTATATTTATTTTTGTCCCATAACTTGTCGATCTATGGTTTTCTCAAAACAAGCAAAATCTAGGACATTGAGCAAGTAGAGCCACTTTCCTTGGGAGATCTACTAATGCATGTGAATTTTGTTTAAACTGTTGACTTTTGGGTACACTTCCTGTACTAAAATGCCTGTTTCTCTTCCCCCAGAGAAGCACACCTAGCCCCGTTCATCAGAGTAGAGACTCGTCGACACTTGAAAAGCAATTTGGTGCTAGTTCTCATAATGGCGTAAGCAATGCTGCTGGAAACAAGCCACTGGCTTTGGCTACCTCAGGTAACAGCCTCATCTACGCGAGGGCGCGCTGGCCTGTCGTGACAGCACCCCAAGTGCACGCGGCGGAGTTTTCTGAGCACTTCTTGTCAGGTCATTCAGGCAGTAGAGGGCTAGTTAAATGGGTGTTTTGTAACGAGACCAAAGAATCGTGGATGATGATGCTTTGAGACAGTATGTGCCTACAGCTTTGATGCATCCTGGCATAAAATATTGGTTTGACGTGCCTTTACCTGAACTGCGGCACCTTGCAGTATAAATAAATAATTGCTTTTAGAAAGTCTTCTATGTGGATTAAGAGACTCCTACCTCTACAGTGTGGCAAACCAGCAAAGTGTTGGATAGCTATGCTATGAGCTGATGATCTGGCTTTAAAAGTTTTCTTTTACAGGGTGGTGGAGGTTTTTATAATAGCAAAATTAATTGCTTGATGGAGGTCACAGTGGTGCCTCGTGAGCAGCTGTGAAGGCACAAGTACGTGGGTAGGAAGGAAGGTGAAAGGGGAGAGGGTGGGGATACCCTTAAGTCCAGACATTGCTTCTGAACTCACTCATCTGTTGAAATTGTGGCCCTTAGCTGTTCAGGCTATGGAAACGTTGTGGACCAGGCAAAGTAGGTTCTGGCATACAGCAGCTACTCCACAGGCGATCCCTCAGCAGAGAGTGCATTTCTTCTTAGCGTTTACCACCTCGAGGGGCTTGTGTTGTTTCTAGCATCTGTTTTGCAAAGAAGAGCTTGGCTGCAGTTTTCTAGAAAACCAATGAAGTATTTAAAGAACCCTTGTTGTAAGACAATACCATGTTCCTTCTACCCTTTTCATTTAGACAGCCCAGAGACAAGGCCTTACTAGAACACTAAACCCAGTTATGGTACACCATGACAAATACTTAATTCTCTTTCCAAGCGTCTTCCCATGTGGCATTCTTCTGCCACAATTTCTTTGAAGATCCCCTGTCACTTCCTAAGCCACAGCCTTTTGTTTAATTTTGAGAAGGAGGTGGGCTGTATAGATGACACAACCCCTTCTTTTTTGGGGAAGGGAACAGGCTGAATTTGGCCGTCTGTTTCCTCGACGGTAGGAAGGAATTGAGAGAAGAGGAGCCCTGATTCCAAAAGGCATAATAACTCAAAAGAAACACACTTGAATTCCATTTAAAAACGTAGTAGAGCATAGGGTACGTCCATATAACACATGAATTTTCCTGAATTGGCAAAAGACTAGGGAAAATCGTTTGCCCCTGCCTGAAATCGTCAGCGCACAGAGCCACGTTCTCAGCTGCACCGTGTAAAAAGCAGCCGTGCAGTTCCCGCGTAACGCCCGGCTGCTGGCTGCTGGAACGCAGGTAGAGCTGAAACCGCTCCCAGTCATCCCAGCAATCTAGCACTGTGAACTATCGCTCAGCAGAAGCAATGATGTATACTTTCCCTTTCAACAGGTTTTTCTTACTCTTCTGGCTCCGTGGCAGTCAATGGAAATCTTACAAACAGCCCAGCCCATCTTAACCATAGTGTTGATCAGGCAGCTCTGGACGACTCTGGGAGTCTCTTTAACTCAGTAGGGTCTCGGAGTTCCACTCCACAACATCCTTTGCTAATGATGCAGTCAAGGAACTCTGGGCAAAACTCCCCTGCTCACCAGCACTCAACAAGCCCCAGGTTAAATGGCACCTCCCAGAGCCTGGTAGGGGTATTGCAATATGCAGATGCTCAGAAGATGTTTGCCGAAGGAACAAAGGGGGATCTTCAGTCTGATGCAGCATTTTCAGATCCTGAGAACGAGGCCAAGAGAAGAATCATCTTTACAATCTCTCCTAATACAGGACATGTAAAACAATCCCCTTCCAACAAGCACAGTCCCCTGCCCATGAGCGCTCGGCTGGACTGTGGCCAAGCACACGTGCAGGATGGGAAGAAGCGAGGCCGGCGGAAGAGATCCTCCACTGGGAATCTGAGCGGGAACTCCGGGGTCTCCCCTAAACGCAAATCCTTACCTACTGTGTCTGGACTCTTTACGCAACCATCAGGTTCACCGCTCAATATCAACTCCATGGTAAGGGCAAAAATGAAGAGCTCTGGCAAGAGAGAAGGGCGTGGGAAGCTCTTTGAATTAGAAATAAGCTTTAACGCTTCTGTTCTTTAGCATACTCTCAGGCCGTTAGAGTGCTAGTAGCTAGAATTGGTGTGAAGACCCTTTGTGAAAATGGCCCCTCTGAGAGGCAAGAGAATTGCTGAAAAGTTGGGGAACTATTTCTGTATAGGCGGAACATCTGCAAAGAGTTCTTTGCTGTCAGAGCATTACAAATGAAAAATAATCTCTTATGACAAAAAGCTTGTTTCTGCAGTGAAGCTGATTTTTTTTTTTTTAAGCTGTAGGTTAAATATTTTGAAAATAGTTTAAACGAAGATTGACTAAATAGTATAAGAGTGCCAGAAGCATATGGCATTCTTGCATAATTAAGCCAGCTATACAAGTTGTGTTCATGTGATCCTGTACTTGGAAAAGAAACGTGATTATCCCATGTCTTCATTTCTGCGTTTAAACATAAAATCACAGAATGAAAGCTAGATATTTTTCCAAGCTCTATTTAAGCTTTCATCCCGGGCTGTAACGCAGGGTGATGGGGTATAACAACGACAGTGCTAAATGAGTGGCTGTTGGCATGTCCTGAAGCTGAGCAAGCTACAAGCCTGCTTTTAATATCCTTAACAAGATGCCTTGTTTCTAAAGGGATGCTCTCATCTGTAACTGCTTTCTTTCCTTCTTGCCCAGGTCAATAACATTAACCAGCCTTTAGAAATAACAGCCATTTCCTCTCCTGAAAACTCCCTGAAGAACTCTCCTGTTCCTTACCAGGACAATGACCAGCCCCCGGTGCTGAAAAAGGAAAAGCCCCTCATTCAGACCAACGGCGTTCATTACTCTCCTCTAACGTCAGACGAAGAGCAGGGATCTGAAGATGAGCACAATAGCAGCAGGTGAATACACGGGCACAGGTTTCAGGATGAGATTTCTCTGAGAGCCGGTAACGGGGCTCTAAACCGGAGAGGTGCGTGAAGCCACCTTCGTCCCCTTTGCCTGGAGAGCGATTCCATTACGCCCCGCCTCTTACGCGGCTGAAATGGTGAACAGGGAAGGTCCTTGAATGTGGGAACCTGCTGTTGCTGTGTTTGCAAGGCTGACAGAGTCTGCCCTCTGAAAGAATGACTGTAGAAATGATTGGGGTTTTTTTATTACGTTGCTTTGTAGGAGTACTGAGGCTGTGTGTGTAGTCTTTAACTAAGAATCTGTCTCCCCTTCACTCCCAGTTTCAGCTTGATTCAAAATTCTTCTCTTCCTGCCCCAAAATGTTGATGTGTGGCTCTGAAAATTGAGTATTTGCCACCCTTTGCCTGCCTGTGGGGTGCAATTTTTTTTTCTTGTTTAAGGTGCTGGAAAAGTAACCGCTGTAGAAATGTGAGCAACAGCCTACTGCTTTTTGATAAAGAGCAGCAACAATGGAGTCCTGTGAACATGCACTGGTCTTGGCAAAGAGCACAAATTCTGTAATAATAGCTTCTACTTAAAGTTTGTGGTGGATTTTTTAAGTTCCTTCAGTAACATTCAGCTTTCTGGCTGACTTGGCTTTATATAGTCTAGTCAGCTGTTAAGACGTGAACGTGCGGAAGATGAGGGTTGTGAGGGTAAATGTGCAACGAAAGGTCTGCAATGAGTGCTATAACCTTTTTGTTTTCCCACTAGAATCGAAAGGAAAATTGCAACCATATCATTGGAAAGCAAATCTCCACAGAAGACTGTTGAAAATGGTAGGTGTGAGGAACGTTAATTATTTCTTGTCGCGGCTGGACTTGGGAATGGGTGTCTGCCACTGGCTGAAGTTGTTAGTCACGAGCGGGCTCTTCTGTGCTGCTGAGCAGAGTGCAGTTCTGCCGGGGCTTTGCATAATCATAATTAAGACAGGCGGCTGATAATTATAGATTTTTGGGTCAGTTCTTTCTCTAGTCACAGATCACCAAAGATCTGACCAGTTTTTTTGCTGGCTCGGGGTGTGGGGAGGGATGAGCAGTACAAAGGCTGAGGAAAGAGTAGATCAGCATTCTTCAATGCTTTCAGAGCATTAAACTAAATTTTAAAGACTTTCGGAGGCTTCACAAATATTTCTGCCTTGGGATTAGAAATAGAATTACAGACTGATAAAAAGCGGGTGTTGAAAGACAAACCCCTGTTCTTAATGAGCAGGTTCAGTGAACGCTGGTTTTTGATGTTTATACATTTTCTTCTGAACTAGGTGGCAGCTTATCTGGGAGGAAACAAGCACAAAGCAACGAGAACATGAACAGCAGTAAATGGAAATCTACTTTTTCACCAATATCTGACATCAACCTGACCAAAACTACAGATAGTCCCTTGCAGTCGGTTTCATCTCTGAGCCAGAACTCGCTGTTTGCCTTCAGGCCGTCCTCCGAGGATGGCCTTGCCATGGACGCCAAGATCACCGCACACGCGAGGAAAAGCATCACCGTGCCCTCGGCTGGGGCAGACGGGCTCAGCCCTGGTACAAACTCCACTAACGGCTTCACGTACAACGGTGGACTGTCAACAGACATTGGTTTACACAGCTTTATCGATGGTGCTTCTCTTCCACATAAAGCTTCAGATGTGACGACTTCCAACTCCTCCCTGGGTTTCCAGTCGCAGCGAAGCAAAGATGTGGGGGTATCGGAAACGAATCCTTTTTTGAACAAGAGGCAACTCGAAGGCCTCAGTGGCACGAAAGGAGAAGACTTAAATCGGTCGGGGGTCAAAGGCAAAGAGATCGGCGAAATAAGCATTCGTGCTGGGGGTTCTTCGGAAAAAAACTCTTTGCAGCATAACGGAAAGGTCGGCAAAGGAAGGGACCGAGATGTGGAGTTTAAAAATGGCCACAACCTTTTCATTTCTGCTGCTGTTTCGTCTGGTGGCCTTCTGAATGGTAAAAGCCTTTCTACTGCTGTTTCTTCAGCAGGCAACCCAGCATCTTCTGTTCAGGCGCACCATCCTTTCCTAAACACTTTGACCACTGGATCGCAGTTTCCCCTCGGCCCCATGGCCTTGCAAGCAAACCTCAACTCGGTGACAAATTCCTCAGTATTGCAGTCCTTATTTAATTCCATGCCAGCTGCTGCCAGTCTGGTCCACGTGTCATCAGCTGCAACCAGACTGACTAATTCTCACACTATGGGGAACTTCTCTCCTGGGGTTACAGGTGGAACAGTTGGAGGTAGGCAGAACTCTTTCTCTGGTATAAGACAGGGCCTAAAGGAAAGTCTGACACTGCCTCTCCAGGGGTGAAACCCTTTCATTTCTGCAGGATGTGAAGCAGATCTGTCCCACATAACCGGTCTCCTCTATCTCTTGGAAAATGCTAGGATGAGTTCAGTTCCCCACAGTGCAATCTCATGAGCTTTGTCTACTAGATGAGCTTGTTGTATCACCTTAATGAAAGAATACACCCAGACTTTGTGATTTCATAATGTATGCTTGTTCAGATGTTGCTGTGTTGGAACCAACTTAGGTCCGCCGGCAGGTAAAAGATTTCACTTGTCATGGTACCGAGTTAAGGATCTCTAACTTGTCAACTTGAGTAAAGGTTGAGCTTAGGCCTTGAATGGATTTAGCATGATCCAGGAAGAGCAAAACATCAGTGCCTCTTCAGAGGAGATGGTGTTGGGAATTGCGTAGCATTCTGGCTCTTGAATGGACATGAAGAGCGTTTCTTTGCCGGGAAGGGCAATGCCATATGCACCTTGCACTTCTGGGATTCTGCACAGGCTTGGCTTCTGTGGCCCAAACCGGAGACAAGCTGGCAGGACTAGAAGATAGTCTGAACCTGCCGTTTCCTAAGTGTCCAAGGCAGTTTTTCTGACCTGTCCATAATCATTCAGGCACCATGTCGGGAAATCCTAACTCTCACATCTCTCAGCACATAGATTTGCTGGAAATACAATCTCCCCCCTGCTGCCCTGTAAGTGGGGAAGCAGGAGGGTGGGGAGGGAAGAGCAGCAGTTTGAGTCTTCAGATAAACAACTCTAGAGACCACGTAATCTCATCAAAAGTCTACCCGTGTGGTGTAGAACTGACAGTTCTTGGGTCTGACCATTTTTCCTCGTGGCATTTAGAGGTTGGCAGTAGGAAAGGTAAGTGAAACCTTTTGTACCTCCTGGCCTGCACCATTATCTCTCATTGCTTGCTGCCTTCTCATGCTGCATATTTTTGTATGGGGCTGTAACTATTATAATTTTGCTTTTTTTTCTTTTTTGTTTTGTTTCTCTTGTCACTTGAGACTGTACAAAGCCCATCTGTTGAAGCTGAGTTTTTCTCTCCTGTTTGCAGGTATTTTTAACCATGCGGTGCCTTCTGCCTCCTCTCCTCATCAATTTGGAGCCAGTTTCAGCAGCAGTGCTGTCTCTAGCAGCACAGTGCTAAGCTTAAACCCTCTGCAGGCTGTTGCCAGCACCTCATCCTCATCCTTCCCACCCCCTTCCTCTAATTTAGTAACATCTAGTGAGACTAGATCTGCTCAGCACCTCAACAGAGCGCCAGTGCAATCTGTTTTCCATTCTCCTCCGCCCCCTCCTAACGTTTCCTTGCCCCCGCCTCCTCCATTACTTGCTTCTAACTCCGAGCCTGCGCTTCTGCAGAACCTGCCATCCATCCCACCTAGCGACGCTTTTTTGCCATCCTCTTCTGCCGCTTCTGTCCAAGCTGCTAACGCTTCTTTGTCTATTAAGCTAGCTTCTCTCCAGCACAAAACCTCCCGCCCCTCCTTTACAGTCCATCACCCGCCTCTGCCCCGTTTGGCGCTGGCCCAGTCCGCGCCCATGATCACGCAGTCCAACGCAGCCGGCACCTCCGCTATGTGGGTTACACTTGGCATGCAGTCTCCTTATGCTTCGCACCTTTCTGGGGTTAAGCCACGATAAAGAGCTTGCTTAGCTAACAGTTCTTATTTTGTAAGGTAAGGCTAGAGAACAAAAAAGAGGAGTTTTGTACGAGATGCTGAATGATGCTTCTTCCTTTGCAGAGATAGGTTGGGGATGGGCTCTGTGAAACAGAGAAACCTCTAAAATGGGGGAAGCAAATGATCTGATGGTAGAGGATGGAGAGTCTTAACACTCTCTGTTCTGGGAGTCAGGATTTCTCGACAAGGAGTGCTCGCAATGGTAACTCTGCTCTGGCTCATCTGACATTAGGATTATGTTCAGGTTGGGATCACTTTATGAAAATGTTTATTTCCGAAGATCAGTAATCAGGAGGAAATGTCTATTTTTAAGTATGGTTTTATACACTTACGGGAAGTGGCTGTTGCCTACTTTGATTCTCCCTTCCCCTCTCCGACGCAGACTGTTGCACTTCCACAAGCCCATGTTCGCGTAGCGTTAGGACGCGTGATGGTGCTGCCTTGTGACTGTACGTGGCAATGTGGTGGTCTTGTTTTCACCCTCAGTCAACAACAGCTGCTCTAAATAATCATAACGTCAAAAATCTCTAGGTTACAAGCTGCAGCTTTGTCTTGGAGAGCAAATGCACTGGTCTTGCGTTGCAGTTAATGTGCCCCCTGCATCACTGGAAAACACAACCGCAGGTAGCAAAGAGGGGTTGTAATTTCTCTGTGCACTGCAGCTGTATCGGACTTGCCTGCTAGGGCTGACAGAAACCATCAGATGCTGTATTTATGCAACCACTGGCTTACTGGGTAGACTGTGAATGAGAATGTAGGGAATCTGCAGGGTTAACTGGTCCATGCTTCATAAAGGCTGGGGCCGTAGAAGAGAGGAGAGTTTCCGCAGACTGTATGCGTTTCTACTGAAGCAAGTATTTAAATGCCTTTAGAGCAACTCCCGAATAAAATGTACCACCACAGAGTTGGGTACTGTTGTTAATGAAAATACTCTGTGGCATCCCGATGTAACGGCTTGTGCTTGCGAAGTTCAATCAGTGTGTTAGGCCCCAGAGCTTGCTCCGTGCTTTTCTTGTAGGTCTTTGATGTTGTTGCTGTTCGCTGATACCAAAGCTACATACAATTTATGGTTGAATACTCTTTGCCGCTTATAAAACATATGACTCAAATTACAATATACCTGAGAGATTCTTTTGACTGTGCATTGTGTATAGTGTCTTCATCATCAAATTGCTCCACGAACAAATCCTCGTTAGGCTTTTGTGAGGCACGTAAGTATTATCTCCACCCTCCTGTGCAAGAAAGTGAGGCTGAGGAAGAGTTTCGAGTAACATGGTCCCCGTGTCCCTGCATGATGCCGTTACAGAACGGGCATGAAAGACCCCGAATAGAAAGAAGACGGGGGAGAAACTTGACCATAGGAAGTTCCATCTCAACATGAGGAGGAACTTCTTTGCTGTGAGGGTGGCAGAGCCCTAGCACAGGCTGCCCAGAGAGGTGGGGGAGTCTCCGTCTCTGGAGACATTCCAGACCCGCCTGGACGCGTTCCTGTGCCACCTGCTCTGGGTTACCCTGCTCTGGCTGGGGGTTGGACAAGGTGATCTCCAGAGGTCTCTGCCAACCCCTGCCAGTCTGGGATTCTGTGAGAAGAGAGAGGGTTAAGCTTGGGGTCTTGTATATGTGAGCAACTCGAGCGAGAAGAGCGTGGAGCCTTCTGCTGAAGCAGTTGCCCTACCTGGAACTGGGGTCGTATTGGGCTGGACTCCATACCATCGGATGGGACGGTCCCTGTCACTAAAAGGTTCTGAGCAAAATAGGCCCAAAAGTGACCTGCAGAGAAAAGTAGCTGGATGACAAAGCTGGATTGTGGAGCAAAGGAGCAGAAATAATCCTGCCAGGAGATGGTGCGTGACAGACGTACCGTGGTTGTGGTCCCGCTGCCTGTGACTCTTGAGCATAGGTCAAATACTTGAGCAGTTTCACTGATTTTGGTGTGAATATGAGCGCTCAGAGTCCTTGATGAACCAGGGTTGAAATCTGGAATCAGGGGCTAAAATGAACTTCTCATAATGTTGCTCCCTCAGGGTAATAAAAAATTCAAAGCAGATTAGTGTGTGCTAGAAAAAGGTGAAGTACTGAGTGGAGGAATACGTTTTTTCCCCCGGCTCGAGGGCCGTCACAGGAGGACAGAGTTCAATATGGTGACACTCAGAAAGCTCTAAGAACTGCAATAGCCGGGAGGGGCCACGCGTCACTTGGAGACATCCTTTCTGTCTAATTGTGGTTGGGTTGAGAGTTGCTCCCGAGGTCTTGGAGCAATGTAGAAATGATTAACGCATCTAACACCCAGCAGATTTTTCCCTTTTATTTAGATGAGTCTCTTCCTCTCCTCCTGTTGTGCAGGTAACTAGGATTTCTACCTCAACCCAATGTGACCTATGCAAGGACAACGTGGACCAACTTCACTCGGCTTCCACTGAAAGGTGCTCACCTGGCCTGTGCAGGGGTTTCTACTCTCTTACTACTGGACAAAATAAAAACATGAAAAGACCTAAACGACAGAGAAAATATTTACTGTGAATCTGAGTTAAAAAAAAAAAGGCAAAAAAAAAAAAAAAGGCAGAAGACATGCTTAAAGCTCCAGTTTGTATTGTTGATAGTTTAGATAAAGTATTTATCTTTTTTTTAAGTGAAAACAATTTTGACTTATTTTATTCCACCTAGAATCATAAATACAACTTATTATTAAATTCTCTGAATAATAAAGGACTGGCACACCAGCAGAGATGTAAAGAGCCTCCTCTCGGTGCTATTTCATCCGTCAGAACTGTGCCTCTAGTTTGAATCCTTGGTGCTGAATTCGGAGGGTTGACCAACGCCAAACCCAGTTCTCAGAAAGGTCTGCAGTTTATTTATTCAACTTAGCTCTGTTCATATACCAAAATCCACCTGGTTGGCAGCGGTGTGAGCTGCAGGGAAAGGCAGTTTTCTATCTAATGCTTTGTTTTAATCTGAACCGAGCCAGGCGCTCTGTTAACTGGGTGGGTTTGAATGGTGTCCGTTCCGAAGAAGGACACGGGGCTCCCCTCTGGAGTGGCAGCTGGAGTCCCTGGGGTGGCCCTGGGCGACTGGGCTGGCGCAGGCACAGTCTGAACACAAGAAATTCAAGTCCTGCCCCATCAGAACTACTTCACTTGGGCCATTTGCCGTTGCTGGTGGCACTCAAGTCACTGTGAATTTTGGTAGCTTGCCTGGGAACTGGTTTTGGGATGTCATTGGCATACCAGGGTGCATAATCACTGGTGTTGGTCAGACCCTTGTTACCAACCTTGGGGAAGACTGAGCGTCGCGCTTCTGTACTGGTACAGGTAGCAGAATTTCTCAGCTTGTTGTTTTCGTTCCAAGTACGATGTATTTTGTTAGTAGGGTTTTGATACTTGATTCAGAAATGGCTTAGCCGTGTACATTTATTGACAAAGTGCGTTTTGCTTTTGTATTTCTTTGCTTTAAGTAGGTCTAAATGGTAGTTCACAAAAACACCGCAATCTGGCTTACCGTGCTGCCACACTATCAAACTGGTGCAGTTAATTGTATTGTGACTTGGTGTTCTGTGTACAGAAAGTGCCGCTCGCGGCAGCGGCTGTATTTTATAGAGATGTGATGAAAAATTATAAATTTCATATACTTTATTTCATTTATTTTTTAGATTGTACAATGCACAGTAAACTTGTAAAGACTTATTTATTCAAGTGCACAAAGTGAGGAGAAGGATGATCCGTTAAGTAGAAATCACGCTGGTCTGTAGTTCAGCCTGGACCAAGCACCGATAAAGGAAACTACAGTAAAAGAAGGGGAATTGCAACAGCAAAATGACTAGAAGAAAAACACGTTTAGGTTTGGGGAAACATCTGCCTGCTGGCCCTGGGCACGGAGGGGCGGCACTGACCGCTCTGCATGAGGCACTCGCTGGCCTTAAATCCCTTCCAGGTCGCTAGAGCTCCCGAAGGAGTCTCCCACCTCCAGCAATCGGGCAGTCACCTTAGAGCGGAGCCCTGCCCCGCTGGTGGACCATCCTGCGGGCACAAAAAGCTGGGCATTTCAGTAATTACTGCGTTAAACACACATTAGGTGTTTAACTCCTGCCTCTGTGCTTGAAGTTGGCAAGAAACCTCTGCCCTTGGGTGCTCTCTCCTGCTCCCGGGATCCGGGAGGGAGGGTTGTGAGAGCGATGCTGGTCGTGTTCTTGAGAGTGGTGGGGGAGAGGTGCCGTAGCAGCCCCCACCCTCTGCAGACATCAGTTGGGCCCTTTTCTCTTGTACCTCATCCATCATAGTAGAGATTTAGGACAAAGTGCAGTTATTTTGTTGATTCCTAAGCGTGTCTTCCATAGGCAGCCTTTGTGCGCGGAAACTGTTGATCTAACTTTGCCGCCTTCTTCACTGGGAAGGGATTGATAGCCCTGGAAATTAGGGACACTTTGGAACTGTTTTCTGCTTGGCATGTGGGAGAGGACTTGACAGCGGTGCGTCCTGCTGAGTTATTAACAGCAAGATGAAAACCTGGAAAAGGGCAAAAATGCTCAGAGGGTGAGAGCTGAGAAACATCCAGTAGCTTCTAGTAGAAGCCGTACACAGTTTATGTCCTGGAATCCAGGAAGACAATGTAACCCAGATGTTTTGCAGCTGGGAGTTGGGCAGCTCCGGCTTCTTCCAGATCCTTGGGTAACTGGAAGTTGCGGAGCTGCCTTAGCATCCTTCCCAGCAAGCGGCAGAGCGCTCGGGTCTCGGAAGGCTTTAAATTGGTCGGCTGTGCCTGAGCAATTGCTGGAGGGGCAGCAGCCTTAATTGCATCTCCCCCCTAGCTTTTATACCCCCGATGAGAGAGGTGAGCAAATACAAGTAGAAGCTTTACTTACTCTGCTTTTATCAGATCCTTTTCTGAAAAGGGACCAAGATACGGTGCTCCTTGGGCCTCTTGTGCCCACCCTTTCATCTCAAACCACAGAAGACATCCAACGAGAGAACTCAGCCGCCATCCCTTGCTCCGTGTGGGGAAGCTTCCCTTCTGCTCACACCCAAGGTGCTCACAGGACACGGCCAAAGGTGCCTGTTTGGAGGAGGAACCGATGTCCAGAGCTCTGTGGAACCTGCTGTGCTCTCCGACACCTGCTGAAGGCCCGTATCACCCCGCTGCTCCTGGGGATGTCCAGGTCCTTGCTGCAGGAATGACTTGCTTTGCCCCGAGGTTCACAGCATGTCAGGAATCTGTGTCTGCGGATCAAGACAGACATGGATTAGTGGTGGACTTTGTAGTGTCAGGTTTACGGTTGGACTTGATGATTGTAAAGGTCTTTTCCAACCTAAATGATTCTGTGATCCCTCTGAGCAAAGGCTGCGGGCAAGGAGTTTGTCATCTTCTCGCTAGTGGGTGTTGTGGAAAAGCAAAACCCCCTCTGTCCCGCAGCGTCCCCTGCGGTAGCAGGTGCCTTGGTGACGGGTGGTCACCCGGGGTCTGTTGCAGGACTGGCTCAGGAGCAGCCACTGGAGATGGGCAGCAGGAGCCGCTCGCTGTAGCTCAGCACACGTGCGCTATCAAGGCATTTTCAACGACCCAGCATTTTGGAGCCTGTGACTCTCCAGCTGTCAGCCGGGAAGGCCAGAGGAAACCAGACGCTGACCCAGGAACAAACGTGTACTTGGGACATACTTGAAAGGGATTCGGCCTGCTGGCCAACCTGCTGAGCATCTGCTTCAGCCTCCCGGGGTCCGCTGGGACCGGGCCTTCATCTACCTCTGCATTGCCTCAGTGCTGTCATTCCCAGCGACCTGACATTTCCATCTTGGCAGCCCACGCTGCAGGAGCCTGGGGCTGCCCTGGCCTGGCCAGTGTCTTCCACCCCTGCCTGACCCCGCTGGCACCTTCACCTTGTGATCCCCACTGAGATGTGCTTCCAGGAGGTAACGCCTGGAGGGAGCAGCGGGAGGTGGGACACCAGGCGAGTGCTGGTTTTGGACCGATGTCTTCCTGTTGCGTTAGCTGGGAGATGTCGCCAAGAGATTTGTGTTGTCATCTGCCCCACTCCCTGATCTTTTATCGCTTTACCATAATCTTGAGCAAGTTCAACTTGTTTCTTCTCTGTCTGCAACCCGGGGAGAGCCTTTACCTCGCTGTAGGGCTGCGGAAGGAGCAGCTCTTTGAGATGTGAAGATCTGATCCATATGGCTACAAGAACAAGGCCCTTGTGACCCTACTGTAGGAGCGCCCTGCCAAAGGTCTGAAACCTGTTTTCAATAATTGGAGATACTTTTTGAGTAATCAAAGCCAAACAGCCAGTTCCAAAAAGGAATTCCTTCTGCGTTACCACATCCTGCTGGGTCCAGTCCTTTCGTGGCTGTCCCACATGTTCCCTCTCCTCCACACCACCGCTGCCAGCGGGGGACTCATCAGGAAGCTAAAATACATCTTGTAGCGCCTACATTGCCAAAAAAAATTGGAACTTCCTGAGCGTTGTGCTGAGCAAAACCTGTGCCCCGCTGCTAAATGTCAGCCCTGGGGAACGAGCATCCTGCGCTCTTCCTTTTTTGGTGATTCGCTACCTCTGGCTGGCGCTTCTCGGGTCGGGTCCGTCGAGACCCACCGTGCTGTGAAGCTGGGAGAGCTCCAAGAGCACTGAACCTGAACTCCCCGTTTGCTGCCCATTAGTCATTCAGCAGCAATCCCTCCGTTAGCCAGGGGCTGTGGGGCACCCAGCAGTCACATCTCGCCGCTTTGCAACGGGGCTGAAGGAGAAAGCGGCTGGGAGAGGTGGAGGGTTGGGCTGCTGAACCCGAGCTGGTGCGCAGGGTGACGACGGGGAAGTCAAGCTGTCCCTGCGTCGCCTCTTGTTTTGGGGCAAAGAAAGCTGTTTCCTTTAGGAAGGCATGGATGGGGCTGGACAACCGTAATGATGGGAAGCATCTTCACCCCTCTTCTTCTGGTTGTGGGTGCAATGGGAGAGAGGTGAAGCTGCTTTTTGGAGAAGCTGCCGACAGCAGGGCTGTACCCCATCCGAGATGTATGTGACACTTGGAGACAGAGCGCTGCCTCCTACTAGTTTCTTCTAATAGCAGGAACTCTGTCTCCTTGGCCATGAAGAAATATTTCCTTGTGCTCCCGTCTCATGTCCTTCCTTCCTCGTGGCGACAGCTGCTTTATCTTCTAGTGCATGGTTTGTGGTCACCCTGCTGTTGGCGGGGGTTTGCCTCAGCTCAGCTCAGACTGGGTGGTGAACCCCGAGTTCCCCCGGTGCCAGGACTCACTGGTGGGATGGGGATGTGGGGATGGAGATGAACTTGTAGGGTCTGGATCTGCGATTGAACCTACAGCCGCTGGAGTACCCCAGGCAGGAAGGTTGTATCACTTGGTCGTGAAGGGATCTACCAGTCACTGGTTTTGTGAATCAAGAGCTTTCAAATCCCCAGGACTTGACGCTCCTCAGCCTGACACTCATCCAGCTGCTTGTCACTTGTTGAATCTCAAGTCAAAGTGTTGAGTAGTTTTTTTCTGTCTTTGGTCAAACTTAATAACCAAGCAAGTAACTTCCTCGCTTGAAGTCTGCTGAGCAGATGGGTTTCAGGCTTGATAAGCTCTTCCGTTGCATCCGACTCTTAACATCTCAAAACGGAGCATTGCCTCCATACCGCTTGGCCATCGCGGCTGGTCGGGATTGACGGCGTGGCTCGGTGCAGCGGGGTCTGGCGTGTGGCTGCGCGTAGGTTCCTGCCCTCACCCCACTGGGGACAAGAGTTTCCTTCTGAGAGGCGCTGGTGACACTTCTTCCTCAGCCCCCTTCTTCGGGGGTTGGACCAGACGACCTTTAAAGGTCTCTTCCCACCTGGACTGGTCTATGATTCTCTGCACAGACTTAGCTGGGATTGTCGCTTTGCCTCGGAAGATAAGTGGGAGGTGGGTGTGAGCCAGACCTGCCTCGCCTGCTTCTCTTGGGGTGCAGATTCATCCCGGATGCGGTGGGGCCACAACAGCGTTTGCAGGTCGGGTGCTCCACACCAGGGTGGATGTACTCCCCGCGGTGACCGCCTTCTGCCTCACCCCAGCCTTCCTGCGGAGGAGGCTCCGTCTTCCCGCGCTGCTGGGCTTCCCCTGCCGGGAGAACGTCTTTACTCTGGAGTGACGAGGCCGTGGACGGGCAGCTTGGGGTTGTCTCCAGGGGACCCTTGTGGTTTGATTCTTGCTAGGATTGTGTATTTAGAAAGCAGCATCTGCTCCCCACCCCCCCCAACCATTATTTTTCCCCTTGGAGCAGTTGGAATTGGAGCAGAGGAGGCTGAGCAGGGGAGAGCATCAGCGGCTGCAGAGCTGGTATCTGCCGCGGGGCAGGGGGTGGAGTTGGCTCTTGTTCAGGTGATGGTTTTTGGTGGGCCACAGAGTCACTGGCAGCAGTTTGAGGGCCACCATGTGCTTCCATCTATGGGTTTATTCAGAGGGCCCACCTTTGTGACTCTTGTGGCCACGCCGGTGGCCCTGGCACGAGGAGCTGTGGGACCTGTGCCCTCGTGCTGCTCCTGCAGCAGGGACTCGTGTCTGTGGGCAGCAGGGTGGCTCTGCAGACGGGGGTTTGCAGGATGGGACCTTTACATGACAAAAGGCTGCTCCATCAGCCCAGGTCCCCTGCCCCGCTCCAGGTCTTGCCGCATTGCTGGGAGAGGAGACGTCCAGCGCCGGGAGCTTGTTTTCAAGCTGCTGATGGTGACTCCACTCCCGGCGGGGACGTCCCCGTGTCCTTCCTTCCCCGCCGGGTCCGGGGTTGGTGCTGATCACCCTGAGCACGAGTAACAAACGCAGTCCCTCGCCGGGGCCGATGGCAGAGGAGCCCTTCGTTAGGACTCGGTGATATTGTCCTAGCGCCGACGTCGCGCGGCTTTGGGCGATCACGTCCTTTGTGTCACCCGTTTGCTTTCTGGGCTGAAATCAATCCTGAATGCTACAGGGTAGGGAAACCTGGCCGTTACCGATGTTTGGTTTGGCGTGGGAGGGAGTTGCCCCAGCTCACAGGGGGCCTGTCCGGGGAAATTCTGCTGCTCTTGGTTTGCCTGAGCCGAAGGCGTGGAGCGGTCGAGCACCGAGAGCTCCGGGTGACGGTGTCTTCAGGCCAGGGATGGCCGTTGTACAGCGGGCGGCGAACTGACAGGAACGGCTCTTAAAAATCACAGTTTGGGGGAGAAGAAACTAGACAGTGTTTTTGTGAACTATCTTTGCAGCACTGAGGGGAGGGAAAGAAAAAAAAAAAAAAAAGGCAAGAATTGGCTTTTTTGGGAGCGCAGATGTGTGGTCAGTGGACGAGTATTTGAAGTTTTCTGGCTGTTATAAGTTGTTTGGTTTTTTTTTCCCCCCCCCTCCTTTCTTTGCTCCACCATTTCCGTAGCTTGCATATCAGGTTTTCACTAAAAGATGGATTACCAGATTTTAAAAATGTTGTTGTGCCATATTTTATTTATCCTTATGTATTATAAATATATAAATATCTATTTAGACTGAATATTGCAATAAAAGTTGCTGTTATTGTGAACTTCAGGGTTTAAACCTGAGACAAAAGCAAGAACGGGAAACACTTCTCCGTATACTCGCTGTTTGCGACTCTCTTTTGGAAGAGGTTTTGGAAGTTTTGGGTTTTTTTTTTATAGTTTAAAAACAAAATCACATCTTAAAATTCAAAGTTTGACGATGTTGACCCTGAAGTTCTCAAGTTTGTGATCCTTTGGGTTTTCCATGGTACATCTGGCGGCTTTTCGGGTGCAGTCGAATCATTCGCGAGACAGGTCTCGTTGCTGGAGTTGAGGAGGTGGAGTGGCTCGGTCCATCCTGCTTGGCTTTTTTTTAACCTATTAATCTTTGAAGCGATCGATTTCCAATTAAAAAACCCCAACTTTTTAGGTCTCTGTTCTACTTAAAACTTCTTAGGAGTGAGAGCCTGCCCTCGCTGAGTGGGACTTTGATGGGGAAAGCGGTAGATTATGAGGTTGCTGTTGCTCAGGAATTGATTAGTAAACTTTTAACTACTAATAAAAATCCATTTTTCAATGGATTTTTTTAAACAAAAAACCCCATTTTCTTAGAACAGTGATATGGGATGTTTCCTAGTGAATAGGAATTAGTTTATATAATTTAGCCTATTAAACTGAATTATTTAAAATTCAAACTTCCCCTAATTTATCTTTTTTTTTTGTTTGTTTGGTTTTGTTTTTTTTCTTTTTAAATTTTTTTTTTTTTTTAATACCGGTAAGTTGTCCTGTCATTCCTTTCATTCTTCCATAGAAGTAGCGTGAATTCTTCTGGTGTGTATATATGTATGTATAATATATATATTTCCACCCTGCCTTTCTAATTCTCCACAATGTTAAGATTAGTTTTTTCTCCCCTCCCTCCACTTTAATTTCTTGTGTCTTTACCTTGATTTGTAATTGAAACGATGCTTTGGAAGTTTTGTCTTTATATTAAAGTGTATGTATTTTAATACACCGTACTGTTGTGGAGTGTCACTGCGGCAGCCGGGGACGGCCCTCGGTGGCCGCCGAGGAATGGGGGACGTTCTGCGGCAGCGACGGGCGCAGGGGCAGCCCCCGCATCCCCCCGCACGGGGCGGCGCTGGGGACAGTTGAGCTCTGGGGGTTTATCACGCCGATGCCATTACACCCCCCTACCCCGGGGACATTTCCCATCTTCCCTTTTAGCCTGTAATTTCACCAGCGTAATTAAACCCAAACCAGCCAGGCCACGGATTTGAACTTGGGAAGGGCTGGGGGGCGAAAGGCTTCCCAGGTGAATTCGCTGTAGGATTCCTAAGACGAGCGGAAGCCCCCGCCTCACTGGCACAGCTCCTGGCGCGGGGCAGGTTTTTAGATGGTTCGAGTTGACCCAGCTCAGCGTCCTCACCCTGTCTGTCACTCGAGCCACTGCCAAGCGCTCGGCTCCGGTAGCAAAAGGCCTCTAAAAAAAATCACGTTACGGAGCCGTCGGCAGCTGGGGCTGAAGCTGCAGCTCCAGCACATCCCCTGCAGCTCGTAGGTGATCCCAGCTGCGCCCACCCCAGCGCCGTGCCGAGGTCTGGGGCTGCCGGCCACGGCGCTGGCCGGACCCCGAGCCCGCTCCAGCCACCCCTCCCCGGCCAAGGCTGGGGTTTCTCACAAAACCTCCGACTGCCACAAAAGATTAAAACAAGTTTTTATTGGCAATGGTCACTGTACAAGAGAGAAATGGCTTCAGGCCACGGCCAGGGAGCCCGTACACAGCGCTCATTGGAACTGACGTACAAAAAACCATGACCAGAGTGTGAAAAATGAACAATTGTCTATAAATCACCAGCAGTTGATGCAGATCTCAAAAGTGTCTAGAAGTACCATTGTCCCTTACTCCTCAAACCTACCCCAGTGTCCTCGTGCTACTCTACAAGTTGATCCAAGTACGTTACTGGGCCTGCCACCGGCCCGTGTAACTTCACAGCATTTGTCTTACATTCAGTTAAGAAATGTCATTGTTGCCTCTTAAATAAGTGTTGGGATTATCTCTCGCTCGCCCAACTGTTCCCCAGAACATCTAAAAAAAAAAAAAACCAAACAAACCCAATAAATGCCCATTGTACGTACAGTGGAGCTGGTGGGTGTCAGCTCTGAAAGGCGGGTAGAGGGTGACAGTCCCGGAAGGCACGCGGGTGGGAAGCGCTGAAGGTGGCTGGCAGAAACGGTGACCCTTCGCCGTAGCGCTAGTTTTCTTTGCTAGAAATGACTGAACGTTGGCAGAACTCCCAGGGTTCCGTTTCTAGGCGGGCTGACTTTGCGTATGGAAGAATTCACTAATGCTGAACCTCGGGGAGCCCAGTCGGGACGCGGATGTTCTGCCCCTGGACATGGCTGGCAGCACCTGTGGCAGCGCTCGCTGCTGGTAAACTGACGCCGGAGCTGGGAGACCTGCGACAGGGAACCCGCGTCTGCCCGGCCCGCGCCGCAGGAGAGGGAGCAGCGGCCGCAGCGCAGCTCCGGTCGTCCTGCCACCGAGCCTGGAGCGCGTCCGTCCTCTCTCCAGATGGACACATCTCTCTCACAGTAAGTAAAGCTGCTGCGTTACCCCACCAGCACGGCAGGACCGTGCCCCTGCGCTGAGGTAAAGCAGAGTAGGCTTGTGAGGATTAAAATGCACTTTGAAGTCATCTGAGGACACTAATTCCCTCAAGCACAAGCTCTCGAACAGTCCTGCTTTTAATCCCTTATTGCTGCTTCCACCAGAGTTGCCATCTGTCTTCAAAACTGCCCTATTTTCTGCTGCCACCCTGTCATGCCTCAGCTTATTATGCAGGACAGCTGCCCCTCTGCTTATTTTGGTGATTTCTGGAGCAAGCATCTGGAACCATTGGAGGGAAAGGGAAAAATCTTGTCTTTGAGGTTAAAAATAAAGCATCGGTGACATCTGCCACTCTTCTGGTACCCAACAGCATGAGGTAAAGAGGAAAGGCCAGGCCACTTAAAGCTCGCAATATGGGCTCTTGGTTTGGCATCGATTCCCGGCCAAAGGGGAAGAGACCCAGAACTGCCCTTCAAGCCCAGAGCTGCCAAGCCCAGAGCTCAGGCACTGCCCTTCTGCTGCGTTCACCTGCCCCAGCAGCGACTCAAGTTCCTTCCATCATCCACTGCCTGACAACGTTACCTGGGACCTTCCCAAGGGGCCTTTCCTGGAGCTTTTCCCGGTCTAGTTCCAGGCCAGCTGCATCCCTGCCGCTGCGGGGAATGTCTTTCTGTCCCTGTGGGGAGTGTCCTTCTGTCCCTCAGCGCTGGGTGCAGCTTTCCTTCCTGCAGCCAGAGCGATGGCTGACGGTGCAGAGCCTCCAGAAGAGACTTTGTTCCTTAACGCTTATCTCTGGGTTACAGGAGCCCCAGGGAAGGCAGCCCTTGTTCCTGGCAGCTCGCCGTGACCTTGGCGCAGTTTTCTGGTCTTCCCCTTTGGACGCTCACAAAGGGGAGAAAAGCTGCAGCAGCGGCTCAGGGAATGAAGCATTAATGCCCAGCCTTCACACGCTCCCTGGGCTTAACTTCTGCGTGCCCTGAAGCTCAACCACCCAGCCAAAGCCGAGCAGTTCCCGTCTTTACAACCCCCTCCCCATCTGGCTTTCCTCTCTGGGAAGCCGAGTAAGTGCAGGGCTTAGCCCAGCCCACAGCACTGCAGAGGGAGGCAGGATCACACCACAGAGCTCTCAGCCCTGGCTTGGCTCCCTTGTGCTTTGCAGCTTTGCTCTCCAATGCATTTGTGAGGGTGCTCTAATGGTTTGGAGCGTGAGCTTCACCAAGCCTCTAGGAATTAGCACCACCTGCCCAGCGAAGGGAAAAGAAGAAAATAACGCCAAGAGGCAGGTGCTGGTGGCTGCACAGACACTGCTGCCTTGACAGGGGGGAGTGGGTGCCCCCTCCCTGCCAGCCTGAGCTGTGGCTGAGCTCTCCCCGCGTTAACAGAAGGCTTCCCACTCCTCCTTGCTCAAAGGCTTGGCCATCAGGCTCTGCCTGCAGGTCTTGGCAACCGAAATAGCTTTGGAATGAAAGGAGGGCACGACAGGGTTAGCCCTGCAAGCACAGAAATGCCATCAGCTGGAGCATCCTCTTACAGCAAGGGGATGAACCACCCTCCACGGCTGCCCTGCCTGCAGGAAGATCCTGAGCCAGAAAAGCCCAGCAGCTCCCTGCAGGAGAGGGCCAGGGAGGAACAGGAGGGCCAGGGCTGGCTCAGGGCCTGCCCCAGAGCTGGAGGACAGGACAGCAGGTGCTGGGAGCTGCTCAGTCCCTGCCTCCCCGGCTCTGGGTTTTACTCCCACTGCTGCAGGAGGGCGGTGTCGGCTCAAGGGCACAGGCTGCAGGGAGCAGTTAAGCCTGGCTGCCCCCACAGCTGGGGCAAACGGGAATGTGCAATGAATTCCCTTTAAAAAAAAAAAAAAATCATACAAAATTATTTGGCTAATAAATTAAAAAGTCACTTGGTCACTGCTGTGGGGAACTGCTGCTGTTCTTCCTGGGGGAGCTTGGGGGTGACCCTCTGGGGCCAGAAGCCAGTTCAGCCCAGGCAAAGGGATTATTGCTTGTGTGTTCCCAGCTGGAATCGGGCTTCCTCGGAGATCCCGTACTGCTCCAGGGGGTCCTGCAGCAAGATACAGGGAAGGCACCAGTGAGATGACACAAGGTGGGAGGCCAGCAGGGGGGAGCCTGCAGCTGGGGCTGGGCTGAGCCGGGCACTGATTCCCAGTTGTGTGCTGGATTTACCCCGGTCCAGCCCCTGGCTGCTGTTCCCGGTGCAGGAAGTGCAGCAGCCCTCAGGAGGACACAGCAGATAACCGAGGTTCATGGGCTGTATTCAGCCCTCTCCACCCAGGATGCTCCGAGGAGCCTGGCAGAGCTGTGAGCAGCATCTCAACCCACATACGCTCTGATCTGGCCACAGCTGCCTGTGACCTCCTCCAGAGCACCAGTGGGAGTCTGCGATAGCCCAGGCCAGAACCGTCCGGCTACAAACCTCGGGCTGCTCCACCATTGGAAGCGTGCGCGTACAAGGGCTGGAGCTGAGCACGACAACGTGGGCTGCTTGGCAGAGGAAGAGTCTCAGGTCTGGCTGACCATGGCTCCAGGAACTGGCTTGCTACGGAATCGCTTTTATACACACGGCAGCAAACAGCCTTGCGCAGGGCTGGGGGCAGGACCTGAGACCACCAGCCCCTGCTCCAGTCCAAACCCACGGGTCACCACCTCACAAGCCGACTTCAAGGGACTCACCTTCCCTGTCATTTTCTGGATCTCGTTCCGGTAGAAAATCAAGCACCTCCTCATGAACTCATAGCTGTAAGACAGGAACAGAGCATGCGGCAGGCTGGGCAGAAAAGGATGTGGAGAAGTTTCAGGTGCTATTTAGAGCTGGAGGGAAGCTTGCTCGGGAGGAGACGACCACTTTCTTCCCCGGGTTCACCACAAGTTGATCCCAGAAAACAAACAGCACAGAGCGCCCAACGCAGACCTTGCGCTGGTGGTTCTGCCTACCTGGCTCGCTTGAGTGCCTCGATCCACTCCTGACACTGCTCCTCACTGTCACACTCGAAGCAGTATTTCCTCTCCGGGTCCTCAACAAAACCTGCCGGGGATAAGGAAAAGAGATATGGGAGGTCCTGGTGGAGCTGCCTGTGCTCTACTCTCTCCTTCCCTGGCAACAGCCGGACTCTGCCAGGCCACAATTAGCACCTCTGATCAACTAAGATGATCTGTGAGCGAGTTGGTAACCCAGGCCTCTGTCCCTTCTCCCTTAGCCTGGGTGGCTCGTGCCTGGCCCGGAGCAGCTGCCCACAGTTTATAGCAGCCAAAGACTTGAGAGGAAAGAGCAACTTCTCAAACTGAGAGTGACAGCTTGGAACTGAACCGGACCAGCACGGCCAGATTCGGGACTGAAACTCCCCTCCGCGCCTCCTTGCGAAGAGTCACCAGAGATTTAGTAACCAAAGTAGAAAATGGCCCCGAGGAAGTGATTTCGATATACGCAGAGGGCAGCCATCTGAGGAGTTCAACTGCACTTGGAGAAGGCACTGACCTGTCTTTGCTCGAGGCTTTTGGGAATTTGGTATTGTGCGCGGTGGAACGCCAAGTCCCCATGGAACTCCAGTTCTTTACCAAGACAGAATCAGGACATCTAATTAATTACATTGTCCCCAGAGCTCTGCTCTTTAGTACACAGTCCACAGAGATCTAGGCTGCTGCTGAGAAATAACGGGGTCAGGCTGCATCAAACCCCTCAGGGCTACTGTGCGGGGACACAACCTGACACCAACTGCCATCGGTTTTAACACTTTTCTCATGAATCCTCATTCACCAGAGCTCCCAACAGTCCTAAACCCCCAGAAATTCGGAGTGTGGTGCTTAGAGAGATCGGCATGTTCAGGCTGTTTGCAGGTCCTTTGGAGAGAGCCAGAACACCACCTCTCCCGGCTAAAAGAGGAGACAAGGCTCTGCACAAAAAAGCAGCTGTGCCCGACAACCAGGCCAAAAGATACGGGGATGGCCTTGGAGAAACATCCTGTTATTTTTGCCACATACCTTTCGCACAATGATTAGTTGTTGGATGAAAGGCTGCTTACAAAGGACGACACACCACGAACCAGATGGAGCCACGGCTATCAACACAAGGCCAAACAGCGTGGCGGGAGGACTGGTGCTAGATTAGCCCGACAGATGGTTTATCTGAGGCTCACTTTTTCTCTGATAAAGTGCAATAGCACAGAAGCAGCGATCTGTCAGTACCGAACCCTCCCAGAGAGGGATTTCCACAAGCCATTGTCTAGTCTGTTGTTACTGCTTCTCTCCTCACGTGCAGCTGCGTCAATCACACAGGCTCTTTCAGCCAGCAATGAAACACGGCTGAAATACAGCTGTATAAAATACAGCTGTCCTCGGGATGGGGGACGCAACGCCAGAGTAACAACCAGCAGCTGAGGAGGAGAAGGGCTGAGGAGCACTAACCCCAGTGAGGAGGAGAAGGGCTGAGGAGCACTAACCCCAGTGAGGAGGAGAAGGGCTGAGGAGCACTAACCCAGTGAGAAGGGGAAGGGCTGACGAGCACTAACCCCAGCGAGGAGAAGAAGGGCTGAGGAGCACTAACCCCAGTGAGAAGGAGAAGGGCCGAGGAGCACTAACCCCAGTGAGGAGGAGAAGGGCCGAGGAGCACTAACCCCAGTGAGGAGGAGAAGGGCCGAGGAGCACTAACCCCAGCGAGGAGGAGAAGGGATGAGGAGCACTAACCCCAGCGAGGAGGAGAAGGGATGAGGAGCACTAACCCCAGCGAGAAGGAGAAGGGATAAGGAGCACTAACCCCAGCGAGAAGGAGAAGGGCCGAGGAGCACTAACCCCAGCGAGAAGGAGAAGGGATGAGGAGCACTAACCCCAGTGAGGAGGAGAAGGGCCGAGGAGCACTAACCCCAGTGAGGAGGAGAAGGGCCGAGGAGCACTAACCCCAGTGAGGAGAAGGGCTGAGGAGCACTAACCCCAGTGAGGAGGAGAAGGGATGAGGAGCACTAACCCCACCGTTACCAGAGAACCCGAGGGAAAAGCAGGAACTAAGTAGCAAAATATTTCCTTTCACGTAGCACTATTTGCCATAAGGGGAACGCAAAGGGAATGCATCAGCAGAACTCACTGATTGAGAAGACGTTCTCCTCCTCCTTGATGATCCTGCAGTGCTCCAGCAGCAGAGCTCCAATGGGCTGGAAATGACACGGAGAGGGGGTTTAACTCGCGTCATCCACCAGTGTGACAGTGCTCTGAACCCACAGTTTGCCTTTTAGTGCCTTTTAAGCAAGTTTTATAACCTGGTGGTACTTTTAAAGTAATTCAGTCTAATTGCATGAATGTTCCATGTTCTTTAATTGACCTTTTTGTGTCTGCTGACATGCCTCACTGGGCTAGTCTTACCTCTAACACTTCGCGTACATTAATTAGGTGTTAAACATTTCGACTTGCTCAGATTCAGTCTGGGTTTAACATTCATTTCTGTGATGCAAAGACAGCGAAGAAGTTTGCTTCCTTGCTCAGTAAATCAAATGAAGATGAAATATTTAACATGACACACAGAACGACTGCCATTGTGCTCTGCAACCTCCTGCAAGGCTTCAGGACTTAAGAACAGCGTGTTGGTGAACTAGAACAGCTCAGGACAAACAGACAAATGGCAGGAACTATTTGCTACCCAGCACACACTGAGCAAGGACAGGAGAACCAAAGGGCGATACAAGCTATAAACAAAAGCAACCCACAAGCGAATTCTTTTGTCCAAGCCAAACAAAATGCGAGAGGCAAATAAGGCAGCAGGGAAGAGACTGAAACCCCTGGTTTATGATGTATTTCTGGCACAATGGTTTGACATCAGCACCCTCCACCTACCTGCTGAACTCTTTTTGATCCATTCAAGAACTCGCCTCCCACAGAACACACACAAGTGCTTACAAATAACCACCAGAAAAGAAGAGAGCAGAGGAGCAGCGGAAGAGACAGCAAAGGAGATGGGCCGTGTCCTCAGAGCTTTGTCCTACGCCCACGCAGGAGCCGCAGGCACGTGCTGGAGCGACCCCTCAGCGCCTCGGCCCCAGCCAGGGAACCACAACTGCAGCTCAGCGAAGCAACGATTAGTGACTGCGCTTCGGCAGAAGGAAGACATGGGTATTTCTGAAAACAGGAGCTCAGCCTTTATCAGTGTAAAATATTTACGATGGAGTCAGTCTAAAAATGCCACTAAAAGCTTTCCAATCCCTTTGTTTGTAGCACCACTGTGCACACAGTACCTTTCTTTTTATATTCATTTTCCAACAAGACAATCTTTAGCAACAGTTACCAAGGGATTCATTAAAAATCAACAGATCTCAGCAGTGGCAAAGCCAGAACCCCAAGGTCCCAGCCCTCATTTCTGTTTTTCTAGAATTACAGAATCCCAGGTTGGAAGGGACCTCAAGGACCATCTGGTCCAACCTTTCTTGGCAAAAGCTTGGTCTAGACAAGATGGCCCAGCACCCTGTCCAGCTGGATCTTAGAAGTGTCCAATGTTGGGGAAAGACCCAAGCAGGGCTTCTGCACACCCAAAATAACAACACAGACAGGGTACGTCCACAAAAGTTTCCCATTTATCTTGCATGCAAGAGAAATTCCTGGCATTAAAAAAAATGAAGAAACAAGGCTAATTCTTTTCCCGGGAGAGCAAAACAGAAGCTTCCCCTCGCAGTTTAGCACAATAAGGCACAGTCCTACAAACAAACATTGCAGACTCCACCTTTTGCAGTTTTGGGGCAATGTTTAACAGATTCATTCCAAGCTCACGGGAGAAGCACCTGGGTGTGGGGAGATGGGAGTGTTGCTTCTCACCCCTACGAGTTTTCACTGAGTTGATGGAAGAGGAAATGTGGGCGCTCTGTCCTGGCTCTGTCAGCCTGTCCCTGTACCCTTTTACAAAGCCCACACAATCAAGTCACAGAAACAGAAGAGAGAGGCAGGAAAAGAAACAACAACAAAAAAAAGCAGATTCCACACCTCCGATTCGTCTGTCCGGAAGTAGAAGAGAAAGTTGACAACGAGCTTCACGAGGCGTTTCTTTAACACTGCAAAGAAAAAAGAGCGTTGAGGTGGACGGAAGGGCTGAGCCAGCTGGCACTGGGGGGGCAGAGGGAAGCCCCTTCCACCCCTGTCAGTGCCCAGCACGGCACCCATTCAACCAAACTACAGGGTGACAAGGTGACAAAGTCACTCTGCAGCTTCTCGAGTGGCCTCTGGGCAGACAGAACCCACGGCACCACGTCGTGGACACACGCAGGACGCGGCCGACAGAACCTCAGCCACCCCCAGGGAACACTCCAAACCCCGGGGGAGCCCCTGCCCGGGGCTGCCAGCACAGATGTCACCTCTGAGGGACAAAGTCCAGCAGAACGCTGCAGGTCCTCGGGCGCAGGAAAGGCCCAGGACAAGGGAGGGAGCTTCTTTAATGCTTGCGCTCCAGTGCTGGTTCGCAAGGAAATTTGCTTTGAGGCTTCAGGAAAGAGCTTCCTCCGATACCCTGGCTTCTTGTGGCCCCAACCAGCCACAGTCCCCAGCCGCACGCCATCCCTCTGCTCCAGCCCCCCCTCGATCCTGTACCCCCTGGTCTATGTGCCGCCACTCCTGCTCCCCAGTCCTACACACCAGTCCTCCCAGTCTGTTCCCAGTCCTGCCTACCAATACCCCAAAGTCCTGCCCACCCAATACAGCCAGTCCTACCCCCTATCCAATACTCCCAGTCCTGCTCTGGTCCCACCCCTAGTCTCCTAGTCCTGCTTCTCCAGTACAACCAGTCCTGCCCCCCAGACCGCCCAGTTCTCCCCGTCCCTCTCCCCCAGTCCCCCTCTATCCCTGTCCCCCAGCAACTCCAGTCCCGATTCTCCCGTCCTGGCCCTCCGAGTACCCCGGGTCCTGCCCTACGCCCCCACCAGCCTCCCCCCATTCCAGGCTCACCCCCCCCGTCCTTCCTCTCAGGCCTTCCCCGTCCAACCCGCTCCCAGCCCAGCCCCTCACCGCTCCCTTTCTTGGGCAGCCGCATCAAGATCTCGGCCGCCTTCTCGGCGGGCTGCCGGGCCAGGAACAGCAGCTCCCGCTCGTTGTACCTCATGGCGAGACCTTACGGCCGCCCCATCGCCCCGGCCGCCCCCGCCCCGCCACCCGGAACCGCTCCCGCCCGCCCCGGAAGCGCTCACGCCGGAAGCCGGAAGTCGCCCGCTGGGCGCAAGCGCGACGCGGGAGCGGGACCGTGGGCGCCGGTACGGGCCGGGGGGGCGCCGGGGGTGCCATGGGGCCTTGTCGAGGGGTGGGGGGGCTCCCTCCGTGCAGGGGGGTACTTGGGGAGTGTTTGAGGGGGCTTTGACCCTCGCTAAGGGGTTTGAGGGTGCTTGGGGGGGGTTAATCCCTTGCTGAAGGGCTGGGCGGTGTTTGGGGCGTGTGTGTGATTCTTGCTGTGGTGGTGGTGGGCGATGGGAGGGGGGTTTGACCCTTGCTGGGATGTTGGGGGGGATCTGGGGGCTTTGACCCTTGCTGGGGAGCATTTGAGGGGGGCTTTCACTCTTGCTGAGAAGCTCTTGGTTTTTGAGGGGGGCCTTGACCCTTGCTGAGATACTGGGGGGTGGGGTGGGCTTTGACCTTTGCTGAGGAACTGAGGGGT
Source organism: Fratercula arctica (assembly GCA_947846985.1). Classification (NCBI taxonomy): domain Eukaryota; kingdom Metazoa; phylum Chordata; class Aves; order Charadriiformes; family Alcidae; genus Fratercula; species Fratercula arctica. The sequence goes on along the minus strand of CANTUZ010000022.1, from coordinate 2,628,933 downwards.
ATTTGGGGGGGCTTTGACCCTTGCTGGGGAGCGTTTGAGGGGGGCTTTCACCTTGCTGAGAGGCTGGGGATGTCGCTGGCCTTCTGTGTTGGGGGGTTGATGTGTGTGTGTCGGGGGGACTCTGTCCCTTACTGAGGGAAGGGGGGGACCCTGAGACCTCACTGGGGGGTTGGGGACAGTGTGCAGAGGCCTTGGCCTTGCTGGGGGGATATAGGGGGGGGTCTCTGACCCTCACAGAGGGTTTGGGGCTGTGGGGGTGGCTCTGGGGCCTTGGGGGGGCATCGGGGTGGTGGGGCAGCACCAAACCTCAGTGGTGAAGAGGGGCTTTGGCCTGTGGCAGCTTCTGGGGCTGCTCACTATCAAGGTGAAGGGTGGTGAGGGATGCTGGGGGGAGTCACTACACATTTTGGGGAGGAATACATCTCTTTGGAGAAGAAGGGGCTGTGAGGAGACAGGAGGGGCTCTGGGGGCCTGTTATTTTGGATCATTTTACTTCTACTCAACTTACTGAGTCAGTGGTACAAGACTGGCTCTGAAATTGCATCGCGTGGGGAGTTCCAGGGCACGGTTTGTGGTGCTCGTGACAGGTCTAAATAGTGGTGTGAGCTCCAGGGTAGGAAAAGTGTTGGTTATCACTCACGTTGCTTTTCCTCATTTTTCCAGACTCTTTCTCCATAAGTAGCTGAAGCACAGAAATCCCCATCATGGATTTTCAACATCGTCCTGGAGGTAAAACTGGAAGCGGAGGCGTAGCCTCTGCCTCAGAAAGTAACCGAGACCGCAGGGAGAGGCTCCGGCAGCTGGCTTTGGAAACCATCGACATCAACAAGGTGAGCCCTGGCCTCTGTCTGCATAGGAGAGAAAAGACACGGGGCTGCCGTCCTGCAGACTGCTGTGGGGACAGGTTTAGAGCTTTGCCTGAGCAAAATAGCAAGAGATTTAGTGGATTGAAATTAAATATTTCTGTTTCTGGTAATGTGGGAGCCAAAGGAGAAACATTTGTGATGGGGCTGACCAGAGAGGTGCCAGCACTTGCGTATTCAAGTAGCTGTTACTACATTATTTTCAGTCTTCTCAGAACTGGATCATATTTTGCTGTTTCTTGCCTGCAGTTGGTATGCTGTCACCAATAAACAAAGCTGCTATTGTTTCTCTGTTTTCATAGTCCTAAAGCAGTGTTATGCTATTAATTTAAATCTACAAACTCCGTTCTTCCAGTGCAGCAAAAGCTGGGCAGTATTTTGATTATTCTGTTGTTTTGCCATGTATTTTGCTTGTAACGTTTTAACAATTCTCTTCTTAGGACCCTTATTTTATGAAAAATCACTTGGGCTCTTATGAATGCAAGCTTTGCCTAACGCTGCACAACAATGAGGTGAGTTGAAGAGCTGTCTGTCTTGATCGCGGCAGCAGGTGTTTTAGAATAATAGTAGCTTCAAACGCAAGAACCGGGGACGTGCCTGATGGCTGACTGCTGAAGAGATGATGGGTGTGTTAAGCCTGACAGTTTCTGACAGTTCAGCACTTGAGAACATTCTGCCATTTTTGAGTAAGATTCCTCTTTCCTAAGGATTAAAACATCCTTGTCGACGTGTGATATCCTTTCTCCTGTGACAAGTATCTGTCAGCGTAGGAACAGTCCTATCTTCATTTAACTTTCTTCTACCTTGTTTTTTATTTCAGGGAAGTTACTTAGCACATACCCAGGGGAAGAAGCATCAGACCAATTTGTAAGTCATTCTGCACTGTAGCTTTATGCCCCGTTACTGAAGCACTTTAAAACAATGCCTGTGTGCATCTATAAATCTTGAACTCCATTATACAGTAGCACATGGTGCTCGAGTGTTCTCTGCCTGGATTTGTTTCCTAGTGAACAGCCTGGCACTAGCCAGGAGGTACAGCCTAGATCTGCTCCAAAAAATGCTGCTGACAAGCTCCATTTCGAGCTCAAGTTCAAAGCCAGTTGTGGGATTCCTGAAGGAAGGGGGAGAAGGAGTTTTAAAACCATCTGAGTCTAGTTAATAAGCATCTGGTTTTGTTAATACAGGTTGGGAGAAGTTTGTAAGTTTTACGTTAAGAAATCCAGTTTGGTTTGGTTTAGATGACTAGCTTGTGGGTTTTGGGGTTTTGGTTTGTTTTTGTTTTTGGTTTTTTTTTTTTAATTTCAAGAAGTAAATCTTTTCAAATCTGTCTGTGGAGATGGGCGCCGAGGTCATGTTGGGGGTGGATGACATAATTTAGATGACAGCCTTTAGTCAGGGGAAGGCGCGGATACAACTGGCCTGTAGTGGTGCATGTGGAAGAGAAAATGCAGGTTTTCCTGGCGTCCTTTCTGTGAAGCGCTGAATATTCCATGGCGAGGGATTCAAACTGCTCACTGCGTATCCTTTCGAAGCAAGTGTGGCTAACCTTTTAAATTTGGCACATTTCAAATGAATCCAGGGCCCGTCGAGCTGCCAAGGAAGCTAAGGAAGCCCCTGCCCAGCCCGCACCAGAAAAAGTCAAAGTGGAAGTGAAGAAATTTGTGAAAATTGGACGACCAGGTTATAAAGGTACGTCAGGGCTGTCTGTCATCAGGGACACCTAATGCCTGCTGGAGCTTGCCTGAAGTGCAGTGCTGTGGATGTGAATTATTAATTAGTCTTTTTAGCAGATCTGTCCATGAATAAGATATGGGCTTATCTCCTGATGTCCTTTATTGTTTAAAATACCCGTGGAACATCTCTTTATTGCTGACAGCCGAGTGAGAACCATTTTAATAATAGATTGGTGTGTCTCAGGCTTTCAGCTCTTATAAGTAGTCATGCAGGAGACGATGACATTGTTTCAGACTCTCTTCTCCTTTTATTGTGCTGGACCATCTTTCACTAATGCTCATAAATCACTCATTGCATGTATAGCTCAAGTTTTTTGCTCTGAACTCCCCATTGTTTTGTGTTGGCCTTCAGTACAAAACTTGGCTGCGTTATCTCCCAGCTTTGTTCTGCAGCGCACAGAGTCTTTGCCCCATGGCAGCTGAATTTCCCTAGAGATCCTTAGTAGCTTCGGTTAAAGACAATGTGGCAGGTTTTTTTTTTATAAATGGGAGAAAAATCTTGTAATACTTTGTTGTTGGAAGCTTTGTGTGTTTCCTAGGGCAGAAATAATGTTGCTCTAACCCTGCTATGTGATGTTCTGAGCTTTTGTATTTTCTTTACAGTGACCAAACAGAGAGATCCAGAAACAGGCCAGCAGAGCCTTCTCTTCCAGGTAGGGGCACTGTTAAATTCTTGGTGTTTGGGTTATCGGAGTGCTGCTTAAATGAGCAGTTCTTTGCAGGATTCATGAAATAAATAAAATAAAATAAAATAAGAAAGGCCTTACCTTGCTAGTCCTCTGCTGCTGATTGTGTCAAGCGAATCCATGATGGCAGTTGTCGGGCTGTTTGCTTTGGTGGCACTGAGTTTTCTGCGTGGAACTGATCTCGCTGTGCTTCACAGCTGAGGGGTTTGTTCTGTGCGAAGGGGGAGTGAAAAGGGGATGTTCCCCTTAATGCTGCAGTATCACCCCAACAGATTGATTATCCGGAGATTGCAGAAAGTATCATGCCTCGCCATCGGTTCATGTCAGCCTACGAGCAAAGGATCGAGCCCCCCGACAGACGCTGGCAATACCTGTTGATGGCAGCGGAGCCCTATGAAACCATAGCTTTCAAGGTAAGATTCGGGATTAACTGATTATTGGGAAAGTTACCAATAATCCCATGTTTTCCAAGACATTAATTCCCAGTGAACTGAACATTATTATAGACTTCTGTTCTAGCCCTCAGCGGGTTAATGGAGTGGAAAGGCGGGGGTCAAGAAGACATGACTGGAAGTCGTTAAACCCTGCTGAGAATTAGTGGAGGACTCTGGCATGAAAACTAGGCAGTGTGCTGCGCTCTGGGGAGCCGTTGAATTCGCAGTGTCTGGCACAGAAAGGAGCCTTCTGGGCTTTGCTCCTCAGCCTTTGTGCAGATGTTAGGAGGGGGTTTTTTGCCAGCACACTTGTCCTTGACCGATAGGGAGGTAACTTAATTCTTTCCTGCCCCCATCTCTATCTAATAACATCCGAGACTAGCGCATCTCACAAAGGCCTGGAATAACTGTGCTTATCTTGCAGGCTCTGGTGCTAAAAAGGGCCATTGAGCTAATCTGGTGGTGCTAATAATAGCTCCTTCTTCTTTTTTGTTGCAGGTGCCAAGCAGAGAAATCGACAAAGCAGAAGGAAAGTTTTGGACCCACTGGAACAGGGAAACCAAACAGGTAGCTGGAGCACTGCAACGTCTTTCTTAAGGGTTAAAGAGGGAGCAGAGGGCAGAGCAGCTTGGGGGGAAAGGCAGAGCAGGGAGAGGGCGCATCCGCTATATCCCTGCTGGCTTTGGTGCTAAAAATCTTCATTCCTTCAATGCAATTGTGCAGTCACTCCCCCTGACAGACAGATCATCCTGTGTGTGATCTGTGTGAGAATTTAACCTGGGAGGTAGAATCCTCGCTTGCTGCCAGCAGCAGCAGAACGGTGCAGAAACCTGCAACACCGTGTCCTCCCTGGGGCTCCTCGCTGCGTGTTTCCTGCACCCAGGTCTCTGGTGAGCCTGCGGCGTGGATGTACTCACTGGGTGTCGCATGTGAGAGCAGGGGACGAATGCCCAGGGGGATACTGACCCCATCACGGGTAGCTTAGTGCTCATAACAAGTTTCAGAGGAGTTAAAGTACTGGACAAGACTGGTGCAGGTCATGAATGCTGCCAGGGTAGGAAGGCAGCCATGGTCTGCGGAGGTCAGGAAAGGTCTGAGCTGTCCTGAGGATTAATGATTCCCTTCTCTTTGCTTTTCTCCCCTCCCCAGTTCTTCCTTCAATTCCACTTCAAGATGGAGAAGCCCCCGGCTCCCCCAAACCTCCCTCCAGGGCCCCCAACCGTGAAGCGGCCTCCTCCACCTCCGCTGATGAATGGCTTGCCCCCAAGGCCACCTCTGCCAGACTCCATGCCGCCGCCTCCTCCGGGAGGCATGACCCTGCCTCCCATGCCTCCCTCGGGACCAGTGCCACCGCCCCCAGTGCCACCTCAGTTGCCACCAGCACCCGGTGTACCTCCCCCTGCTCCTCTGCCCCCCATGATGAGGCCACCTCTCCCCGCGGAGGGGCCAGGCACTATCCCCCCTCCGCCTCCCTCCAACTGAAGCCCCTGCTGGACTCCTTTAGCTTGTATCTTTTTATATGCAGATCACGACTAATTCAGAGAAATATTCCTGTTTTGTATGCCCGTGAATTTGACTAGATCCCGTAGGTTCATTAAAAGGTTTTCAGTTTTCCTTTCTTTATGTTTTCCGGCGTCTTGGTTAAAAATGTTGCAGTGTATTCGCTTTCTTTAGCTCTTAAACATATAAAACATTCCCAGTTTGGTTACGTTTTGGAAATTCTCCAAAGAGGAGGCAAAGGATTGGAGATCTCCAGGCTCCTCGCCTCCTTCTAACTGAACAGCCCCAGCGGCCTGGGCTCAGCTGTGTTGGCGTAAGGGATTGCCCCCTCTTGGAGCGCTTCATGTGCATCCCAGAAATCACCGGCCAGTTCATCAGTGGCTATTCAACTCCAGTCCACCATCAAGCCGTTCGTTCGGTGACGGGGAGACTTGGCATCGGCGCACAGCAAGGACTGTCGCTGCATCCCCAGTGATCGCAGCGGTGGGCAGTTCGGAGGGCAAGCAGAATTTCTCTGTTTTCCTGCTGGATTACGGTTGCGATGGGGAGAGCATCGCTCCCCTTGCATTTGGAAACCTTTCTCCTCCCGGTGCCAGCGCTGTACCGTAGCTCCGGTGCTGCCAGCTGAAAGCTGGAAACATCTCAATGGAGGAAATGAGTTTGGCCTGTGTCTCGGGAGTCCTTGAAAAGTGCCAGCCAGGATTTCATTGATAGTTTCAGAGAGGCACGGATCCTTCCCCGGCATGCAGCTGTCCGGCTCCCCCCGCTGCTCGCTGGGCTGTTCATGCCAAAGGTGGGCTCGCAAACACAGCTGGTGTTTGCCACAGCCATCTGTGGCGGTGGCAGGGGATCTCTGGGAATGTTTAGTCAAAAGAAATCACCAAAGCTGCAGTGATATTAAGTCTTTGTTTATTACTATAATTCATTAAATGTTGTCTGTACCGTTACGAAGCACCTGCTGTCATGTCTCATTTTTATTGTATATATCCTCCCACTCCTAGATGAGTTTTGGCAAGCTTTTAGTCCTCTGTGGTTTTATTTATACTAAATATTTCCTTCAAACTATCATTTGGTTCCCACTGAAAAGGAAAAGAAGTTCTGAGATTTCTCCTCTCTGTCCTTTCCAGGACTGATTTCGCTGAACGGGGACATCTCGCCGTGGGATGCTGGGGTGCCTGGTGGGGGACGGGGTGCGCGACCCGGGCTCTTGGCCGGTGCCTGACTCGTTTCACAGCAGCTGTGTGCCCCTTTGATGGAGGAATCGAAGGCTTTTGCTCTTCTGCTGGCCTGACACAGCTCCCACCCGGAGCTGGGCAGTGTGTCCAGCCTTCCTGGCTGCCCCAGAAGCGCTTTGGCTCCAGCTGAGCTGCCCGATGCTCGAGTCAGCCTCTGTGGGTCTCCCCTTTGTGTGTCCTTCATCAGCTCCTGGAGGAGAGAGGTCCACCCTCACCAGCCCCATGGTGCGGTGCCTTTGTCCCCCTCCGGTTGGGGTGTGCAGCCCGTTCGTGACGTGCTGCAGCCAGACCCTGAGCTCCAAACTAAGTCTGGGAAACCCAGAGAAGGGTCTGAGCGTGCGCTGGAGCTTTTTTGCAGGTATCTTCCCCCCTGCCCTCTGTTGCTAAAAAAAGGCGATACCTTGGGTGGGGGGGAGATTTCTCTGGGGTGGATTTAGTAATTCCAAGCGTTAGAGTGAGTGCTGGCATCTTAGAGAGGGAAAAATCCTTATAATACGTGTGTTGTGAGAATTTCTAAGTCAACTCGTGTTCAAACCGCAGCATGTGAGGTGCCAGCCGAGGGGGGAGAGGCGCGAGCGTTTTCCATACATTTACTTAGTTTCTGCCCATTATCTGGCTTCGTCTCCCTCCTCCTGGTCTGGCTAATTCTTCCCTCCTGGTGTTTCACTGCTGATGGGGATAGTATGTGCCAGTCCCCATGAAGATCCAAGTCTAGACGTCCATCCTCCTTTAGAAAACATCTGAAGTCAAGGACGTGCGTCCCTACGAGTGAGGGAAACAGCTTTAATTTTTTTACATTTCCAATACTAGATGCAAACCCAAAAATAGAACCACAAAAGTTTCTTTGAAACATCCCTCCCTCCTCTCCGGCCTGACAGCCTTTGAGTTTCTCGAGGGAGGTGTGTTGTCAACTCAAGGCCACCGGTTTTTAAAAGGGAGATGCCGTCCTCTCCTCCCGCCCCAGTGCTCTGGGATGCGTGTGAGCCGCTCCAGCGACTGCCTGGGGAGGAGCTGAACTGGGACCATGAGGGCTGCTCTTGGGGTGCTTTTGCCCTGCCTGGTGCTGCTGCTCCCCTCTGCAGCCCTTCCCAGGAAGGGCAGCGCCGGGGAAAGGCTTTCGGAGGAGCTGGGACTGGAAGCAGAGGAGAGCGAGAGAGAAAACGTGAGTTTACGGGAAAGAGCGAGACCCAGCTCGGCGGCAAGATCCAGGATGGCTGTGGCTACTCGCCTCTTTTCTAAGCCTGACCCAGGAGAAAGATGCCTCCAGGGAATGGCTGAGGATGGGGCCATCAGCTGGGCCAGCTCTAGCCTGCACCCGTGGCCACTGGGGGGGCTGGAAGGGCCCGTGTGCAGGGTGAAAATGGACCAGGACGGGCCGACCCCGAGGCACCTGGAAGTTGTGGGTGTTCTCACCCACTACGAGAGCACCTTCATCAAGCTGCTGAGGCAAGGCAGCAGCTGGGATGGAAGCCACCTGGAGACCTTTGGGCTCTGCCCGGCCGGGGCGGCGGGTGCCGCTCTCCATCCTCTCAAGCGCATCCACGCGCACGTGGTGGAGCCGGGGCAGGACCGATTCCTCGTGCTGCATCTGCAGGAAGGTTGGTGCGAAACCCCCGAGCCTGGGTTCGGGCAGCCCGATGCTGTTTCCTTGCCCTAAATCAGAGATTTAAACACAGAATTAAATGTGCGGGGTTGGGTTCCTTTGAAAATTAGACAACTGGTGCCGTAAAATGTCTTTCCGGGTACATTTTTAAGAAGCTTTGGTAGCGATGACAGCTTCCGTGCAGCAGGGTGCCTTGTCCCAGCCTCTGACTAATGCCCAGGTGCCGCAGTCTCGGCGGCGTCTGCTCTGCTTTCGAGATTACGAGTGTTTCTTAATTTCTGCCTTAATGACGTGGGTTTGGGCCCTGTCCCAACTTTGTCCAATGGGGAAGAGTGAGGAGAGGGTCGGACGGGTGGATCTGGCTGCTCCTGCTGTGCTGTGAGCCCCGGCTGCTCGCAGTCGGCTGCAGCACACGCCGGGCTCTGGCGCTTGGTGCCGCCGGGGAGCGCGGGGTCCAGCTGCCCTGTGTGGAACCCAGCAACGCGCATCCCCCTGTCCCGCCGCAGTGGTAAGTGCTGCGCTCGAGGGACGGCACCCTGGCTGAACCCTCGGGTTTAATCCTCTGTAGCAAGAGGGTCATGGTTGTTCCTCTCTTGAAATCTCTTCCTCCCCTCCTGGATTTTGGGTTTTCAGCTGTACTCACCGGTCCTGGGCAGGTGGGGAAGCGGCGTTTCCCCAGGCAGCGCTGCTGACTGCGACGCAACGGCCGCAATGTCCCAGAGCCACCGGTGGAGCTGCCATGGGAGAAGAGATTTCCAAGGGGATCTGCCCATGAAAATTCGCCAGAGCTGCTCCAGCAGTGAGGCAGCCCCCGGCTCGCTGGGGTTTGCCCCACTGACCCCCTCCCTGAACCCAGAAAGTGGATTTGCTGGGTCCCTCCACCCTGTTGGCTCCTGGGTGCTCTGGTCACCACGTGGGGCTGGTGCTTGGCCTCGAAGCCCCTTCCTCACCCATCACCCCCCCGGGATGCCCGCAGCCACCGGAGGGGCGATTCACCCCGCTCTGTCTTCTCCTTTCCAGTGCAGTGGGAAGCCCAGGCCAAGCTGTGGTTCAAGCTGGTTTTCCAGGCGGAGGTGGGCCGGTCGCTGGGAGAGCTGCGGGTGGCTTTGCTGCTCTTCTACCTGGGCCGGCGAGAGGGGCCCGGGGCCGGGCGCCGGGAGGAGCTGCTGGCCACGGGCACGGGGCTGGCACGGGAGCAGGTGGGTGGCTGTGGCTGGGGGTGGGAATCTGGCCCTGGGTGCAGGGAAGGTGGGAAGGGGGGGGTGTCTCAGCTCTGCTGGCCCAGCACCTTTGCCATCCCCTCCCAGTCCCTTTGCCATCTCCTTCCAGCACATTTGCCATCCCTTCCCAGTCACTTTTCCATCCCCTCCCAGACTCTTTACCATCTCCTTCCCAGCACCTTTGCCATCCCCTCCCAGTCCCTTTGCCATCTCCTTCCAGCACATTTGCCATCCCTTCCCAGTCACTTTTCCATCCCCTCCCAGACTCTTTACCATCTCCTTCCCAGCACCTTTGCCATCCCCTCCCAGTCCCTTTGCCGTCTCCTTCCAGCACATTTGCCATCCCTTCCCAGTCACTTTTCCATCCCCTCCCAGACTCTTTACCATCTCCTTCCCAGTCCCTTTGCCATCCCCTCCCAGTCCGTCTGCCATCCCCTCCCCAGTCCCTTTACCATCTCCTTCCAGCATCTTTTCCATCCCCTCCCAGTCCTTTTCCCATCCTCCCACAGTCCCTTCACCATCCCTTCCCAGCCCCTTTTTCGTCCCCTCCCAGCCCCTTTCCCGTCCCCTCCCAGCATCCCTGTCCTGTCGCACCCTCCCGCCGGGCCGAGCCGTGCCTGAAGATGGTGCTGTTACCCTGTCCCCAGCTCCCGGCAGGGCGGGAGGGACGGCCCGGAGTCCCCATCCCCTGCTGGGGGTCCCGGCTCCCCGAGGCGCTGCAGCCTCCCCGGGGGCGGCAACCGCGGCCCCGCTGCCGGGAGAAACGGGTCTGGGACCGCTCGGGGCTCTTTGCCCACCCGGGGGTCCCCCCTGCCCCCCACGGCTCCCCGAGCAGCTCTGGGGCTATGGGGGAGCCCCCCTGCCCGCTCTGCTCCCGGTGGTCCCGAGCCTCCCGCTTCGCTGCACCCCGGGCCACCGCGGACTGGGTGACCCGGAGCCAGCGGGGACCACAGTGGGGGGCTCATTTGGGTGTCCTCCCCCACGATGCCTCACCCACGTCCTCGGTGGGTTTTTTGCCTCCCTGCAGAGCCTCTGCCTTGCCAGGGACACCCAGTACCTGGTCCTGGGAGCCACCGTAGCATCCGTCGCCCGCAGCAGTGAGCAGCTCAGCTTCCAGGCTTCCCTGGCCATCAGGCGTCGCGGGGACGGAGGTAGGGACACAGGGAGCCTGCAGCAGTGGGGGACACCAGTGTCCGTGCCCTCTGTGTCCTGCCTTGGGTGTTTGGGATCCTCCCAAGCCTGTCTGTAATGAGGGGCTGCGGGGATGTGCGGGAGATCCCTGCCCACCATCCCCCCTGCTCCTCTCCTCACCAGGTGCCCCCCTGTCCCCCACGGAGACCCAGCAGCTCCTTTTCGGCTCCGATGACAAGTGCTTCACCAGGATGACCCCCGTGCTGCTCCTGCTGGCCAAGTCACGGTGGGAGGAGGATGAGGAGGTGGCTTTGGCCCCTTCTTCCTACCTCTCTGCTGACGGGGTGGTGGACATGGCTCCGTACCCACAGCTCAGGTCCGTGGCCCTCACCGCAGCCGTGGAGAAACGCAGGGGCTGGGACCTGGGGGGAGAAAGGGGCAGCCCCAGCCCTTCTACTGTGGGTCAGTGGTGGGAGGATGTGGGGCAGGGACCCCTGGGGTTACAAGGGGACCCTGTGACCCTCCCTGTGTTCTCCTCGCAGCCCACCCCAGGCTGGGACCGAGGAGCTGCTGTCCCCCACCGCCCCAAGCCAAGTCAACGCTTCATCCCCGGCGCCCGGCAGCAGCAGCCAGTTCCTGGGCATCCTCACCCAGTTCATCCGCCAGGTCCTGAGCCCCTCCAGCGAGCCGCCCCCCCAGCCCAGCTCCCACCACTGGCTGGACTTCCAGGTGATGGAGACCCTCCCTCACCAGCTGCTCAACCTGTCGGAGGAGGCGGCGCTGGAGCGGCTGGTGCAGTCGGAGGAGCCCTCGGTGCTGCTTTTCCCCCAGGACAGCGGAGCCGTGCTGGAGCAGCACTTGGGGGACTGGCAGCCGGAGGGGACCGTGCTGCAGCTGCTGATGGGCAAGCTGCAGGCGGTCATCCAGGAGCTGAGGGACATCCCGGCTTTCCAAGCCAACAGGGGGTTTTTCCAGCATCTCCTGAGCTTCTGTTACTACCCGCCAGGGCCGGGCGAGGGTCAAGCTGTCGAGCGGCCGCCTGGCTCCGGGAAGCTCCACACGCTGCTGCTGCTGAAGGCGCTGCAGACGGTGCGGGCGCGTTGGCAGGAGCGGCGGAAGGTGCTGCGGCAGAACCGCAGCGCGCGGCACCAGGCCCACTGCCGCCTGCAGGAGCTGACCATCGACCTGCACGACCGCAAGTTCATCGTCATGCCCACCATCTACGCGGCCAACAACTGCGAGGGTCCCTGCAAGCTGCCCCTCTCCACCCGCGTCCCCAGCTTCTACTCGCACACGGTGCTGCTGCTGGGCATGCAGGAGCGGGGCTCGCCCCTCCAGCGGGCTCCCTGCTGCGTGCCCGTCCGCTACTCCGACCAGCTCATCATCAGCCTCTCCGCGGAGGGGCTGGAAGTCCGCAAGTTCCCCAACATGGTGGCAGAGGAGTGCGGCTGCCGATAGAGCCGCCTCCCCCCCGCCTCCCCGCTCGCCCTGGCCCTGCTCCCGCTCCGTTTCGCCCTCGCAGCCGGGGAGCTGGTGCTTTTCTCGCCGAGACGGGAGCTCCCCGCCTCTCCTTTCCCCACGGTTTGGCTCGTTAGCGTCGCTCTGGTTCTGGGTTCTGTAGCCGTGCCGGTCCCTGGGGGCTGCTCCACATCCCAGCGTTGCCCCATGCTGGCTCCCGATGCTGGGGATGCCCCAGGTGCCCACGGGGCCGTGCCGCAGCGTGGCTCCGACCCCGCAGTGGGGTTTGGGCTGGATGCAGCACCGCAGGAGGGCAAGGTCTGGCCGATCGTCCAGCATCACGCTGATATATCCCTTGCCTTCTGCTCCTGTCACGGCTGGGCAGGGCAGATGTTGCTTCCTCTAAGTCCCCCCCTTGCAGCATCCTCTGGCCATTTCCCAGCCCTTGGCCTGTCTCTAAGCCCCCTCCGGCCACGCGGTTTCACCTGCAAAAGCAGAACAAGAGGCAAAAATTCCCCAAAGCGGAGACCAGCTTTGCCTTTCCCTAACCTGAGTGAGCCAGGGGCCATGGAGAGCCTCTGGCGGTGGCTCAGGGCTCCCTGCTGGGTCCCGGCTGCGTCGCCCCACACTGACCCCGCTCCCGGGGGGCTGCCAGAGCCAGGCGACAAGGGGAGGGAGGGCTGAGAGAGCGGAGCGATCCCGTTACACCTCCCGGGCTGCTCACGCCATTAATAGGAGCGGCCGCAAACGCTTGCCAAAGCACCTGCTCCGCGTCCCCGCCAGCATCAGCAGAGCTCGCCTGCCCCCGGATCATCTTCCCAGCTCAGCCTGGCCCCCCACAGGGTCCGATGCCCTGGAAAGCAGCTCCTGGGCTCATCCCAGCTGCAGCCCCCCCCCAGTGCTGGGAGCTTTGGTGCTTTGCAGTGTCCCCACGGGGCTGGCGGGGGCACAGCACACACCGGCCCCATCCCGTAGCCCACACAGGGACCCACTAGCCCTGAGCCCCTGTGTGCTGGGGATGGGGGGGGGAGGGGGGCACAGAAAACACACAAACATAACCAGGGCCAAGATCTTTTCTTGGTTTGTTTTTTTTTTTTTTCTTTAAAACATTCAATTCAATACCTTATTAAAAATGAAAATAGTTTATTTTAACCTCTATTGATTTAGCAAATACTTAAACCTGCCGTGGGTTGGGGCTGTGAACGTCTCCTCTAGTTGCTACAGCGCTGCGTGATATTGCACTTGTGTTCCGTTCCTAAAAGCGACTCTGGGAAGGTAAGGCCCGAAGGGATCCCCGGGTGATGGGCTCTCCAGCCCTCTTGTGTTACCAGCAAGCTTCGCATCACCCTGCAGCGATGGCACCGGGGTCCGGCGAGGTCATTCCCCCACCATCCCTCCGAGGACGGCTGCAGCCTGGCTTCCTTAACCCCAAATCCACTTCTCTCTTGATTTGCTTTAAATAAAACCATTAACTGAATTGAAGAGCTACACAGTCTGGAGACAAACTCTGTTCCCGGGGATCCCTGTGCCCACTGCGCTGCCCCGATGCCTCGGGGACCGTGAGTGAAAAATGAACTGCAAGGGGGATTTTTGGGTGGGGATGGAGAAATAGCATGAAGCCCAGATGAAGACGCTCCTTCCCCCGGTCCTTTCAGGTTGCCTTTGTGCATTTAATCCAGGGGGGCCCAAAGTCCCCGGGGAGGCTCGTGCCAGGCTCTCGGGCTGCTCTGCCACTGTTCGACGATCCCGGAGCGCTGCCCGGGGATGTCCCTGGAGAGCAGGCAGGGAGCAGCAGGGTGCCCTTGCCAGGGGTGGCAGCCGGGTTGGAACCCCCTGGATTCAGCATCATCCAGCCCCCCGGTCGCCCCAGTCTCAGTCGCGCCTCTTGCCCTCCCTGGGCCTGGTGGTGCCGTCCTTCCCCGGGGTGGCCATCGGCTCCCAGGGCTTCCTGCCCTTCTGCTGCCGCCAGTCCCGCTTCGGGCTCTCCCTGCCGCCGTCGGTCCTGCCGGGACGGCCCTTCCACCCCTCCTTCCTGGGCTCATCCCGCTCCCGACGGCTCTCCTTCCCCTCTCGGCCCCGCTTCCTCTGGGGCTGCTGCTCCGGCTCCCGGGGGGCCCTGGGGGCTCTGCTGGGCTTGTCCCCCTGCGCCCTGTCCTTGGCTCGTGCCTCCCTCCGGCTGCTCCGCTCCACCTGGGCGGCACGACCCTCCCGGGCCTTCTCCTCCTTCTTCTCCGGCTTCTTCTCCCGGCCCTTCTTCACCTCCACCACAGCTGGTGGCTCCTCGGGGACATCCACAGGCTCTTCATTCTCATTCTCATCCTCATCCTCATCCTCATCCTCATCCACATCCTTCGGTGTTGAGCGGCCAAACCACTTCTTGAAGATCCAGGGCTCTGCCTGGGGGGGGACAGAAGGGACCAGGCAGAGGTGATGCAGCCCAAGCAACCGGGACCCCTCTCCATCCCTCCCCCCATGGATGAGATGCTCCCCCCCGAGGAAGCTGCGTCTCCCCCTACCCTGGACCCGTACCAAGTTGCTGTCAGCCTCGTCGTCATCATCGCCATCATCACCACCATCATCGTCACCATCATCGGCCTCGAACATGCTGCTCTCCGACCGGGCAGGCTGGGCAGTCACCACTTCTTGGACCTCCTCCTCCTTGGCACTGACCACCTCTGGGAGGGGAGAGGGACAGGTCACCCTCAGCTGGGGACAAGGCTGTTTGGGTGCGATGTCCCAGCCACGGGGTGCCAGGACCACCCCACCCTGGGATGTGGCCCCCTCTGGGGGATGGGGGCAGCCTGGAGCATCCGAACCCACCGTGAAGGGGAGGCGGTGGAGGGTCCTGCCTGCCGCGGCTGATTCCCTCCCTGGAGCACGGCGCTGGAAGAGAGGAGGGAGAGGAGGTAGGAGGAGGCAGGAGGTGGCAGCAGGGTCTGGCCACCCCATCCCCCTCCGTCCGGCTCCCGGCTCACCTTGGAGCACCTGGAAGGTGACGCTGAGCAGGGCGACGACGGAGGCCACCAAGATGCACTTGTTGAGGGTGAGCCCTTCCCAGAGGAGCGGCTCCTCCGCGGGGTCTAGGCTGGGGGGCTCCACCTTCCTCTGCACGGGGAGGCTCCTGGGGACTGGGGAACCCCCAAGGGAAACAGCATTACTGGGAGAGCTGGGAAGCAGCAAAGGGTTCCGTGCTGGTGGGGTTGGGAAGGGCATGGGCAGGGGCAGGAGCTGCCGGCCCTACCCCCACCAGCATAAGGCGTTTGCACTGCTGGGGTGGGGAAAAGGGTGTCATGGGGGGCTGAGGCTGAGGGGTTTGGGCCACGATGGCGTTATGGCAGCCTGGGGCTCAAGCTGGGAAAGCCTCTGCCCGTGCTCCTGCCTCCTGCTGGGGGAGGAGGAGGAGGAGGAGCAGGAGGAGGAGGAGGAGGAGGAGGCGCAGTGTTTGGCAGGTGGATGGGAAGCCCCATCTCCGTGTCTCTGAGTTCCCAGGGGACTGTGGAGAGCAGAGCTCGTTCCTCCACTGCTCCATGGCCAGACTGCGCTCCTTGAGCTGGCCGGGGACACAGGACAGAGTCTATGCCTCTGTGGCCACCTGGGGCCAGGCTGGCCATTTTGGGGCAGAAAAGGGCTTTCCCGCACACCTACCTGGAGGCGTGGTAGCGCTGCCTTTGGCTCCCACCTTCTCCGCCCGCTTCTTCTCCACTGCTTTCTTGTCCACGCCGAGCGGCGCTGGCTCTGGCATGCTCAGCTCAGGCTCGTCCGGATCCTGCTCAGAGATGCCAAGCCGGCTCCTCGCCTCCTCTAGCCCCTGCGGGGAAGGGGGCGAGCGTGGCCGGGGGTGTAAGAGCATCGCATGGCCCCACGGGGAAAGCCAGCAGCGTGGCCGGGCAGGGTGGGGGGCATGGTGCACGTCTGTGCCCCCTCCCAGAACAAGGGGTGCTCAGGGACCCAGAGGTCCCCTGGGTGCTCCCCACGTCCCCCAGGGCTGAGCCGATGCTGCTGCTGTCTCTGAGACCAGGCTCATCCCCAGCTCCTCCAGCACCCAGCCCCAACGCATGTATTTGCATCAACAGCCTTAAAATCACGTTGGGGTGATATTTTTTTTTTTTTTTGTCTTGTCTGCTAAGATGGATTTAGCCACTAGCTGGCTCCATGCTGCAGAGCAGGCGCCGGGGTGCGGCTGCTGACCCCCCCGGGCTGCGCTTGAGCAAACCCACCCCAGAGCAGCCCTGGGGCTGGATTCGCCCCCGCATGAGCAGCGTTACGCACACCCACCGAGGGCAGCGGGCTGGATGCAGGACACGCTGGCTGGTGGGGTCAGGGCACCATGAGGAGGGGGTGCACACAACACTTTGGGGGTCTGGGCTCGGTGCTGCCGGGAACAGGGGGTTCGGTGGCCAGGCTGGCTGCTGGCGTGTGGCAGCGGCACCGGATCAGTGCCATGAGGGAGAGCTGCCCACCGGCACGGATCAGTGACAGCGACAGCTGAGGGATGCGGCTTTCGGCTCCCCTGGGATGGACACTCTGCTACACCCTGCAGAGCCCTCCTGGGCCGAATGCCGCCACGGTACAGCCCCCCCCACCCCCAGCCCCTGGCCCCGGGATGCTGCGCACTTACATGGGCTCTACCGCTCTCCCCGTCGCTGCTCACCGGCGCGTCGGCATCTGTTAAAGACAAGCACAGTGCCATTCATTAGGTGGTGATTTAGGTGGGAATCACCAGGGGCTGGGGGCATGGGGTCTTCCCATTGCCACCCAGCCCACAGAGCAGGGACATCAAGGCCACGTTTCTCCCGTTAGCACAGCCGGGTCACCCCTGGAGAGGTTTCAGAAGACAGGCAAAAAGCCCCCGGCCATTGCGGCAAGGTCGAGGTGTAAGAGCGGAACCACACAGGTCTGTGGCTGCTGAGCCCCGAAACATCATGGGGCTCAGCAGATATGGCTCAAGCCCATATCATCCTGGATGTCCTCGGGGAGCTGCAGCCGAGGGGGACAGTGACCTCCATGCCCAGACGCATGGGGGGACCAACAGCCCAGGCTGTGTGTAGGCACCCTGAAAATACGCGGCTGGAGGCAGCTCAGGCTGCAGCCAGGACAGCAGGACAAGCTCCAGGCACCGTGGAGCAACCAGACCTCAAAGAGGACTTCAAGTCACCCAAGAGGACCACGAAGCGCAGGGATGACTCTCAGGGTTTTTCCCAGATGTGAAGTGGGAGAGAAAACCGGAGGGGTCCCGAGGGCTCTGCAGGGGTTTGACGCAACAAAGGGCTGGGGAGCGTGCTGGGGTCCCCGGGGGTTTCTCTGCCCCTGGCTCCAGGGTGGTCTCTGGGGGAGGAGGATGCACCGACAAGTCCAAATGCCAAGTGGCCTCAGCCCTCCCGGCACCTCCGGGCGCAGCCCTTGCCCCGCTGGGATCTGGATGCCGCATCCTTACAAGCCCTCACCAGAGTTTTTGCCCCCTTTGAGCCGGATTTAGTTTATTTTCCCCCCATGGAAGAATGAACGCTGAGAAAAAACACCAGTTCCCAGGATGAAATCTAAGACATGATATTGGAAGCAAAGCAAGTAAATAAGAGGAAGCCTTTTGGCTGGGGAACCGCGGCCTGAAAGGTCTTTGCTTTCAAGAGGAAATAAAAAAAAAGTCTTCGTTTTTGTTTTAGCGATGGCGAGTCTGGTCCTTTCACTGCTGGGAAGCGAAGGAGCTGCCCCAGGACTCTCGCGTTGGCTCAGGGGGGTTCCCAGCCCCAAAGAAACCACAAAGATGATGAATTTTTCCTTAAAGAGTTTTTTCCCCCAGGTGCTCCTTGTGTTTTTGAGCTACACACTGTTTCTGAGCAAAGACGAGGAAGATGGAGGAGGCGATGAGCCTCCCTTCCTCTTCGCCCTGGCCATGGCTGATGTCCCCGTGGGGTAGGCGCCGTGTGGGTGCCCCTCGATGTCCAAGGTCGCCTCTTGATTTCACTGCACCGCAAAGAGCCATCTCTGCCGTGCCGAGCCCTCTCCTGTGGGGCTTCGAACACTGTGGCAGCGGCACTGGCACAGCCACAGCCGGCACCTCCCGGCCACCAGCTCATGGTGAGGACAAGGTACCTTTTCTCCCGTCCTTCTTGGGCCGCCTCTGTGGGCTCCCCGCCTGCCCGGGCAGCTCGTCGGTAGCCTCGGGGCATCCCAAGTCTTTCTCCAACACCTGGTGGGGACCTGCTGCCATGTCACTTCGAGGGACTCTCACTAAACCGAGAGGGATAAAACAAACGCCGGGCGGTCAGCAGTGCCCCGCGGCACACGGCTGTCCTGCCGCGGCCTCGCCATGCTCCCAGCTCCCTGGCCGGGCTCAGTGGTGGAGTGCCGGGCTGTTCCCACACCTCCGTCCCTCAGGCTGCACCCAGACGGAGGAGCCCAAAGGAGGAGCCCAAACCGCCTCCAGCCCCCCGGGGTGCGTTTCCAGGTTGTGCCACAACGGCTGCAGGGCTCTGTGACAGCCGTGCCGTGGCTGGGCAGGCAGCCATCCTCCCCCTGCAGCAAGCTCCCCGCGGGCGTTAACGCGGTCCCAGAGTCGACCGACTCCATGCCCGGGTCTGTTCCCCCCCGGGTGGGAGGTGGGGCTGGTGCCCCGGCAGAAGGCAGATGCATTTCAGGGCTCTACAAGCCTGCGCAGGATCCTCATCCCCAACCAGGATGGGTCGTGTCACCCGTAGGACCAGGTTTCCCGGGGCTGGTTCCTATGGGACCAGTTCCAGCACCGACGTACCAAGCAAGCGGCCACCACCCAGGCCAAGCAGGGCAGGGACGGCCACCAATGCCAGGGACGGCCACCAATGCCAGGGATGACTTGCCCATGTCACACAGCCCCAAAGCCCAGCTCTAGCCCTCGGCTCACACTGACTCCTGCTCAGGAGCCCTCCTGTACGACCACTCGCCATGTTCATCCCCTCCCTGGCGCTGCCCACACTCCCACTCCCTCGGACGCCACACTCCGCATGCCAGATCTTCTCTTAAATGCACAAAACCACAGCCATTCAATGAATAAATCAGCTCCACTCCCCTGTCACTGTGACTTTTCCTGCACGAGCTCCCGAGGTTGCCTCTACCGCTGACTCACTTCAAAGAAACTTCCAAAAATAGTCCCCCCGCCTGCCCCGCTCCCCCTTTGCGCACTCGCATGGCAGCGCCGGGACGGGGCCCATGGCCCCCGACCCACTGCTGGCCGGCCGTGGGGCGAGCACTGCCGTGCAGGCTGTGCCCGTGGGCTGCCCCACATCCAACTGAAAGGGTTAAAAGCCACACAAAGTCGTACCTGGGGCTCGACCACCGCCGCCACCGCCTTGCCTCCAGCCCCCCGGCTGGCTCTGGCTCTCCGGGGTAATAAACAGCAACAGCTGCCGGACGGTGCTGGAGCAAAATAGCACCCAATCACCGGGAGCCGGAGCACCCGCTCCTCAGCCCCAGAAAAGGCAGTTTAGCCCCGGGCATCGAAAGCAGGGGCTGCTGCCGGCAAGGCAGGCGCAGGGGGATGTGGCTCTCCAGGGGACGCACCTGGGACATGGATTGTCCCTCTGTGAGCACCCCCCAGCGAGCACGAAGAGGGGAGAAGGGGTTGTTTGCTCCCCAACCCGGGGTCTCTGAGCCAGCTGTGGGACAGACACGGTGCTAGGAATAAAATCATAGAATCATGGAATGGTTTGGGTTGGAAGGGACCTTAAAGCCCACCCAGTGCCACCCCCTGCCCTGGGCAGGGACACCTCCCACCAGCCCAGGTTGCTCCAAGCCCCGTCCAACCTGGCCTTGAACCCCTCCAGGGATGGGGCAGCCACAGCTTCTCTGGGCAGCCTGGGCCAGGGGCTCACCCCCCTCACAGCAAACAATTTCTTCCTCAGATCCCATCTAAATCTACCCCCCTTCAGTTTATAACCGTTACCCCTCGTCCTATCATTACACTCCCTGCTCCAGAGTCCCTCCCCAGCTTTCCTGGAGCCCCTTTAGGGCCTGGCAGGGGCTGGAAGGTCTCCCCGGAGCCTTCTCTTCTCCAGGCTGAACCCCCCCAGCTCTCTCAGCCTGTCCCCACAGCAGAGGGGCTCCAGCCCTCCCAGCAGCTCCGGGGCCCTTTGCTGGTCCCTGGATGCAGAGAGGCAGATCAGAAGCCAGGCACCGTTAAGGAGGTGGTGCAAGAAACAGGAGGAGCAACCCCCTGGGAGCTGTGCTTAGACAACCCCAGTGAAAACCACTTTTTGCCAGTGTTTAGAGCAGGTCCTTTGCTCTCCGGCCCCTCTGTTCCCGCAGCCAGGTCCCCAGGGGCTCTGCCACAGCCACCGCCACCTCTTGGGGAGGCAGGGAGGGACGTGGTCCTCGGCCCGGCTTCCCGCTCACAGGAGGTAGCGAGGAGATGAAGCATCTCTGATTTGGGGAGCTGAGAAGGACCATCGTGCTCCAGCCCTGCCTGTGAAGGTCACCCAGGGCCCCCAGCTCAGCAGGGGCAGGTACAGCCTCGGGCAGAAGTGCCTGTCCCAGGGGAGGTGGTGCAGCCATGGCTGGTACCAGCCAGGATCATCCTGGAGGCATCCTGCCTTGAGGACATCACTCTTACGGAGGGACACTTCTGAAAGGCTTCAGG
This sequence comes from Fratercula arctica, assembly GCA_947846985.1. NCBI lineage: Eukaryota > Metazoa > Chordata > Aves > Charadriiformes > Alcidae > Fratercula > Fratercula arctica. Next base: position 2,608,462 of record CANTUZ010000022.1, on the reverse strand, counting down.
TTTAAAAGAAACCAGCCCCCAAACTGTTGATGTTTCACGCCTGCAGTATTAACATTTTTCTTTAGCAGACATGTGAAAGGGCTTTGATGGCAAGACGTAAAGGAGGAATAAACCAGGCACTGGCATCCCGGAGGGGACTCAGCCTTTTTCCAGGGCTCCGGCCACCCGGTGAGACTGGGTCATGGTCCTGCTTTAGGACCATGCAGCAAATGCACCCGGGAGCAGCCCTCTGCTTTCCAGGGCAGGGATTTCCCCTCTTTGGCAGAGACAGGACCGAGCATGGCATGAACCCTGCTGTGGTACAAAGAACGCGCCGCAGAAGCTGAACGCAGATGCAGGAAGGGATGGAGCCGTAGCCACAGCCCCCCCCCACCCCCCACGCCGTGCCAGGGCCGCGGGCGCACACGCCAAAGGTAGTTTTCTCAGTTTTATTCCTGCCCCAGTAAGGTCAGGGCTGTTAACTGGCAAGGTACATTTGCTTTCTAGGGACATAATGAACGCAGAAAATCATAAAGAGGCCAAATAAAAATCCCTTCTTCTCCCAGTTAATCATATTTCCCATGGTGCTCGCAGGTTCACAAGCTTGTTCCTGCCTCCTGGGTCTCCCAGGAAAGACCCCGGGGGTGGAACGGGCAACGTTTGCATGCACAGAGCTCAGGCAAAACGCCTTCCCACTTCGTCCCTGCGTGGGGCCGCGGGACAGAGAGCTCTCCTCACCCTTTCCAGGACCTTTCAACACCCAGTTCCTGCAGCAGGGAGGGACCAGGAGTGTTTTTGCCTTCACGTGTTTAGCTCTGAGCAGTTCCCCGCCGAGCTGCAAAGCCTCCATCTCCATCGGACAATTTATCCCAGGCAGGTGGAGGAAAGAGATTCCCAGAGGCAAATTCTTTCCTAATCCCTTGAACCCCCCCAAATCTCAGCTTCTCCCTTGCCCTGAGACTGATAAAAGCGTCTCTGGGACAGGGTTAGCTCGGAGAGGGGGAAACACGATCCAGCTGCGAGACCAGGCGGAGAGAAGGCTGCTGGTGGAAAAGCTCTGGAGGGCAATCAAGCAGCGTGATGGACGGGGGCCCGGCTGCACACAGGCTGCGCTCCATGTCCAGGCTAAATATTGACTCTCTGGCTTTGGCTTGATAACACAAATCTGTCTTCTCGGACTTCCCGGGCCATCAGCTTGCCTGGGATTCCCGGGGGTGTGTCCCTGGCCGCCGTGCTTGGCCGTGGCTTCGTGGTTTGTGGTCCAGGTGGACTGAGCTGTGCTGCAGCATCCCCTCACTTCTATGGCAACACTCAGTTATCCTCCCACCAGGACATCGTCTTCTTTCTCCCCGTCTTTAATAACGTGCAGTTAAAAGGCAATCATAAAGACATAAAATTAGTCACTGATTATTTTCGGCACAGGTTGGTTCTGGGGATGAATTTTCTTTTTCTCCATGCAGTTCTCCTTCTCCCCAGAGTCCCTGCTGCTACGGCAGCCCCAGCCCCACGCCATCTCCTCCTGCCACGGGGACAAGGGGAGGCAGATGCTCGAGCTGGTTGTGCAGGTGGGTTTCCTGCTGTCCTGGCTCTTGGTCCCAACCCACTGGCTCACAAGGCTGGCTTTTTCCCCCGGATTTCATCCCTGGCTCCACCAGACCTGCCCGGCCGGGTTCCCAAGGCCTGGGAATTGAAAACACCCTTCCAGCCCTTGAAGCTTTCATCCTCCAACCCCTCACACAGGCAGGTTGGGCTCTTGAACTGATTTTAAAGATGGGAATTTGGATGCTGTCTGCCAAGGCCAGGTCCCCTGGGCAAAGCACGGCTCTGTAGGTCGGTCCCTGCTCCAGCAAGAGCCCTGTCACCTCCACGCTGGCACCGTCCCTTTGCGCGGCTGGGGGTGGCAGTGGGTGACGGCTGATCCGGGGCTACACAGGTGAGCGTTCCCCCCGCTGCCGGTACCAAATACCTGACGGAGATGCTCAGGACAGGTGTTGCACGGGCTTGTTGGAGGTGCTTTGTGTCTCAGAGCCCTCCACCCTTCTCTTAGATGTGGCTGGAGGTTGCCACTGGGCTGAGATGCCATCGCAGGTGGGAGCAGGGCTGGCGGCTGGAAGAAAGGATCATGGAAACATGACTTCTCAAGGAAATGAGGTGAAACAGCATCCCCATTCCTTGCACAATCAAAAACCTAAAGGCACAGGTGTCCCCATAGCAACCTGGCCATGTCCCAGCGCTGACAAGAATATTCTGCTGACCCAAAATTCCTCTTTCAGTTGGATCCAGCATACATCAGCTCTTCCCATCCGCGGCGGTTGTGCAATGTCTGTGTGCTGAAACACAGCTGCTGCCTCCTTACCCCGAGGTAGCAACACATCAGCGTCAGCCCGGGAGATTATTTCTCCGCGTGATTGCAAGAACCACAGACCTTTACGAGCACCGGCGTTATTAAGAAGCACTCGGGAAGTTACAGGAAATGAAGAGACGTCTTCCCTCTGCCAGCTGTGCTTCTCCTGTCAAGTCACGATCTATCATCACGGGAGATTTTAGATACGTTGAGCTGAGCAATATCCTGGTGGAGGTGCAGCTAATTGAAAGCCCGGAGCATTTTGGAAGCTGGATGCTCCTGTGGCTTCACTGCAGCGGGCATTGCAGCGGGGCCGGGCAGCGCCGCCCATGCCGGAGGGAGCCAGCGAGAGACGGAGCATCCTCTGCACAAGCCGATGGCCACGGCTGGTACCTGCCCGGGCTCCGCTGCCCCGGTGCAATGCCCTGGCTGGATGCTTGTGGGTCACAGCCCCGCTCTGTTCAGCTAATGGAAAGCATCTGATAGCGGAGAACTCAGACCTGGGCCCTTCCCCATAGCTTCAGTGATTTGGGTACCCAGGAAAACCCAGCTGAGGGTTGTCTTTTGCCTCCTCTCCTGGGGCAAGGGTTTGACGTGGTGTGGAACTGGAAAGGGAGAAGATGGGAACTCTGTGGGACAGGGACCGTCTCAGGCCAGCCCCTGGTTTAAGGAGTCACGGTTTGCAGCATCTTTGAGGACCTTCTTCTTTGTCTTACCCTGAGTGGGTGAGCCTGGTGGGATGGTGAGCCAGAAACACTATGGGTCTTTGTTTAAAGGCAAGGGGACATCCTGCCTATGGCCCAGGCTGGGAGGACACACCACCAACGGGGTCTTCAGGAGCATGATGTTGCAGACCAAGCACCAGTTTAGCCACCTGCAGGCACATTCATTCAGCCGAGAATGGCAAAGGTGATCACATCCATCAGAGAAACACTCTCCCGTGTCACCTCTGGCTTTCCAGCCCCGAGCTACAGCCGGCCAGCTGGCCATCGAGGGACAGGGCAGCGGCTGTGCCAGACACACAGACCTGATCCTGTTCAGCGTCTGGGTTGTCTCATCACCTTTCCCAGTGGCGATGGAGGAATCGTGCTGGGGACAGGCCTCAGCTTGGCAGAGCCGAGCAGGACAAGGAGCAGCCACTCTCCTGGTCCCTACAGGACGGGCCAGTGCCACTCAGCACCGTGACAGAGATCAGGCTGGCAGGGGCAGAAAACACCACATTGAACATGTCTGTAACCAGGGGAGAGCTGTGCAGATGTGCTTTGAAATGAAATGAGCTTGTTAGGTCTCTGCAAAGAGCAGAAGAGGCAACAAGAGGGTGTGGGAAGCCCCTTCTGTCCTGCTCCTCCTCCTGCCCTGTGACAGCCGTGTCTGGGCAGGGACGAGCATGGCGCGGGGGATGCCATGCACCCAGCCCCGGTATCGCACACGGCTGATAACACCCGCACAAAGCGCCGCGGTGCCGCCGCAGGGAGAGCCCTTCAGCGGGCTGGCCCCGTCACCTTGCTAAAAGCCGGTCGGAAGCATCGATCCCTCAGCACCGTATGATCTATAGGTATTCAGAGTAGCTCTACATTAAAGCCAATCTGATCACACTCTAATCCACGTGCGACCTAAATACTCCAACTTACGAATCTCAGAGGTTTTCGCTCCCTTTGCTTGTCAGAAGGAGCAGCATTCAGGTCAGCGGGAACAGAAGATGCTGGATCCCATTAAATGCTACTTTTAGTCTCGTCTGCTTTCAGTAATTGTTCCATGATCCGTTTTCTCACAGCCCAGCGCCACTTAGGGCTAATCATTATTCTCTTTCAAGATTTACAGCTGTTCGTACCTCCGAGGAGAATACAAGCACGCGACCGTGTTTGAACACGACATTTCAAACGCGCTGCCCTTGGAAGCGCCATTTGGGACCCGGGAAAGTGGCCGCGACATTTGTCCCTTGAAGGGCCACTGCTGGGGGCTGTGGTCTGAAACTGTCATGTCAGGGGAAACTGAGGCAAAAGGAGATTAAGGGAAAAGCGAAGCTTTGGCTAAGGAGTGCTGGAACAGCCTGGGAATATCCCAATGATCACAAACCTTCCCCGTTTTGACTTCCCTGCAGGAGGGCAGCAGCTGGTTTGTTGGTGCCTTTACCCAGTGACGTTCGGTCCCCCCCGCGCTGGCACCGAGAGGGCTGCAGATGCCGACCCATTCCCAATCAAATCCCACCCAAAAAAGGAGCCGCTTCCCTCTGCTCCAAACAACACAGGGCATCGGGAGCCAGAGGGCTCTGCTACCGGAGCTGCCCCGGGCGAGGGGCTGTTCCCTCGCTCCTCACAGCAGCCGGCCTCTCCGGGACGATGGCACCCCACCGCAGAGCAGGTCCAGGTTGCCCTGACACCATTTATAACACCGTGAAGCCCCAGTGGGAGCGAGCAGCTATTTCAAAAGCAATCAGCCTGTGCCTAGAGAAATGCCTTTTCCCCCCTGTGCCATCGCGGGGGGATGCTCGGAGCCCTCAGCAGCCTCAGCCCCAGCACCCTTGTGCCGGCTGGACAACGTGGCAGGGGGAGGAGATGGCCCAGGCAGGCTGGCTACAGGTCTTTGGGGTTAGAAGGGTCATAGAACTACAAAGTCCCCCGCAAAGTACAGCAGAAAGTGATGCAGCGACAGCAAAAAATAGCAGGAATTTCCTAATCCCCACCAGATCCTTGGCTGGGGTTTCCCAGTTTCCCAGTGCCTCCCTGCCCAGTTCCCCATTTCTCTCTCTCTTATCAGACAAGGATTTCCCAAGTTAAAATTCAGCAGACTTCAGGAACCACAGGCAAAAGCTTCATACACGCCAGGCTCGTCTGTTCTCTCCTCCCTGCCTCACACCGTGTATTTCTTGGTTTCTTTTTGACAGTAAAGGAAGGCTGGAGAGGTTTGGGTTCCTCTTTCTTAATAAAATCCCCCCCTTGACAAGGCCAGGACTGGCTGCTCTGGTGCTGCCCATCCCTCTAAGGCACTTGCTGGGGTCCTCACAGATGTGTTTTGTCTCCTCTCTGAGGTTTGGTAACTTTGGTGATGACTTTCCTTCTCCAAAATCATAGCTGGTCTCCAAACTACTCTGTTAATTATAAGCAGCACAGAAAAGGCTGGGACCTGGGGACGAAGTTTTTGAGTGAAGTTCCCTTCTGCTCCAGCTTTCCCTCCCCCTACTTGCGTAAAGTAATGCCAAATGAAATATATTATGTAATAGTAACAAGCAAGAAACAAACAATTTAGGCCTTAAAATAGCAGCAAACTCCCTTTCCCAAAGCCACATCTTAATTATTCAGTTTTCTCTCCTTTTCAACCACCATCCTTAGCATCATCCTGCAGACAAAGCTTCGGCCAGTGCAGGCAATTCCACCGCAACAAGGCAAATAAATAATTTTTTGCATCCAACCTTCTTGAAGGGCTGGAGGAACTGTAGAGCTCTTGGCTCTCATCCTCCTGGGCTAAATTAGAAGACATCAAAGCTCCTGATCTTTAATGTCTCCTAGTCCTTTCCCAAAATCATAGAATCACAGAATGGTTTGTGTTGGAAGGGACCTTGAGGATCATCTAGTTCCAACCCCCCTGCCCTGGGCAGGGACACCTCCCACCAGCCCAGGTTGCTCCAAGCCCCGTCCAACCTGGCCTTGAACCCCTCCAGGGATGGGGCAGCCACAGCTTCTCTGGGCAACCTGGGCCAGGGGCTCATCCCCCTCACAGCAAACAATTTCTTCCTCAGATCCCATCTAAATCTCCCCTCTTCCAGTTTAACACCATTCCCCCTCATCCCATGGCTCCCCTCCCTGATCCAGAGTCCCTCCCCAGCTTTCCTGGAGCCCCTTTAGGGCCTGGCAGGGGCTGGAAGGTCTCCCCGGAGCCTTCTCTTCTCCAGGCTGAACCCCCCCAGCTCTCTCAGCCTGTCCCCACAGCAGAGGGGCTCCAGCCCCCCCAGCATCTCCGGGGCCTCCTCTGGCCCCGCTCCAACAGCTCCGTGTCCTTCTTGTGCTGAGGACTCCAGAACTGGACACAGTGCTCCAGGTGGGGTCTCACCAGGGCAGAGTAGAGTCATTGCTGGTCATTTGTTCCTAAACTATGTCCTGCTCCAATAGCACAGGATGAGATTTCTATTGAAAATAAGGCTTGAGGCTCCCCACAGCCGTCACCAAACTACCAGAAACCCGTGGCTGTGTCTGGCTGAAGCAAAGGACAGGCAGGTGGAGAGAGAGAGAGAGACAGACAGACAATGGGGCATCCCTCCCTTGCCATAAACCCAGCTTCTGCTGACCCCACACCACCAAAAACCCGAAGCCCGTGGAGCCAGCACCCTGCTCTGCCCCGCCAGAGCCAGTGTGCTTTTGGCTGGAGACAACAGTCAGCAGCCAAGCAACTAAATTTCCCCTCCACCCCATAGCACAAACACAAAAGCCTTCCAGGAGCGTCGCTCTGCTGTCAGCACCCGCGGCCGGGAGCTTGCACAGGGCCCATCCGTGCGGTGCTGAGAGGGGAGATGCCGCTGTCGTTCATGCTCCCGAGGTCACCGTTGATACCCACAGCCTGCAAGGGCTTTGCTGAATTGCAAATGCTTCGCTCCAGATGTTGCGTTGCAGGCCAGGAGGAGTGCTGCTGGTATAAATCCAAGGCAACTTCTCTGAATCCATGGGGTTATGCTAGATTGATGAGGAAATTAGGGAGCTGTGGCTCTTTGGCATCAAAAAGGCCCGTCTTTACGACTGATCCTCGTTCACAGCCCCCTGCTGCCATCAGAAGAAAGCGAATGTCCTGGAAAAGCCAGGCTGCGATCACCAACGTGCCATGGTTAATACAGGCTTAGGCAGAATTTTTTTATGAATGACAGAGCAGAAGATTCAAGAATGAACCTTGAACGGAAGTGGGCTCCTTGAATGGAAGCGGGCTCCTGCCCACCTGGCTCAGGGAAGGTTTTTAGAGGGACTTGGACCAGCACCTCCACCCGGGTGACTCCCGAGTTAAGCAATCACTCAGTCTGGAGCACTGCCCTGGTTTTTATGCTGTTTTCTGGAGCACTGCCCTGGTTTTTATGCTGTTTTCTCACCAATACCACATGGCAATGTGCATACCGAGGCTTGTTCTGACTACTGACCCTTCTCTTTTCCCTCCTGAAGAAACCAAACCACCTCATTCTCACTCCAGTTTCACGCCCATGCCATATTTCGGGGCAGGACGTAGCCCTCCATGATCACGCCTTGGATCACAACAGCAGAGTTTGGCACAGACGGAATTAGTTCCCATGATTGTCTACGCCACCAGTCTGGTATTTCTTGGCAAAAAAGCGCAAAGTAATGAAATGCGCCCCGGGATGGGGCAGGTAGATGCAGAGACATGCACGGGAGATGGCAACGTGCAGGTGTTCGCTTGCGTGCGCAGCCAGCGAGGACTCGAGGCAGGAGCCTGCAGGCTCTGGTAGTAACAGCTATTTAAAGTGATGATGGAATTATTAAAAAATGGCAACACTGGTGCGTGAGTGGGCAGAAGAGTTGGAGATGAGCCGCTCCACAGCCTGCTTCCAGCAGCAAGGTGCTCAGCATCCCTGCCAGCCAGGCTCCGTCCCCCGGCTGTACCCTCCTGTCTCTTCTCTAGGGACTCCTCGAGTGACCACTGAAGATTTTGTGACTTCGGTCGTACATCCCAACTAAGGGACCAGGAACCCGGATCCAGGTGTAGGTTCCATCCTAGGAAGAAAACCCAGGCAGAGCAGCTGGAAGGGGGGGGTCTTGGCAGGGCACTGGGCAGGAATTGCCTTGTCCTTTCCCAGCTCTGGGGCAGGCATTTGACTTTGAAGCGCGGCTGCCCTCGAGTGGTGTCTCAGGAGCAGGAGTGAAGCCCATTAAAGGGATGCACGCTCGCAACACAGCTCCAAGACAAACGTTTAAACACAAATACCCATAGTTTCCTCGGTTCCCCTCCCTCCTCCCCATCCCACATGTGCCCAGCCTGCTTCACACTGGGAGGTATGAAAGCAAAGCCAGCTGAGCCCTTTTGCTGTTTTTTTTTTTTTGTTACAGTGAAATGCAAACAACAGCCTGAAAGAATTTCCTCCTCGAGCCCCAAGTTAGGCCCCAAATTAGCCATTCAAAACCACGAGGGGTTTCTTTCCATAGGAAATGCTGCGGGAGTCCCAGGCACCAGCAGCCCCCAGTCTCCAAACGCCATGTTCGCGAGGCTCAGGCCTCTGCATCTCGGGAAGGAGCCAGGTCCCATCAACACAGCAGAGCGCCGTCCCCAAGCCAGCCTCAGGTCTCTGCAGCCGATTTCCTATTCTAGACATCTGGGGATTTTAACAGCAAAAGCGAGAAGAGCACAAGACACCCCCATACACACACTTCAACCACCTCTGCCCCTCCAGAGATGTGGGGTGGAAGAGTTCCCGCCATCCCCATCAGCCGCGGGCAGCGTTGGATGGATCCCAGACACCACCTGAAAGCCACGTAGGTGACACACATGTCTAACAGCTAATTAACACTCATTATTTCCAACCCTACATAACGCAAGGAGGGGGCTATAGAAATATGTGTGGGGGAGAGGCAACTCCCCCCTTTCATGCCCACAGAAGCTATCTCCAGCTGGGGCACCAACCACCCCCAAACTGCTCCATGGTCACCATGGGGCTCCTCTGTCCTACGGTGACCAGGACCAGTGACAGAAGCTGTGGTGGCCCAGTAGGTGAGGAGCAAGAGTACCACAGAATGACAGAATGATAGGGGTTGGCAGGGACCTCTGGAGACCATCTCCTCCAACCCCCGGCCACAGCAGGGTCACCCAGAGCAGGTGGCACAGGAACGCGCCCAGGCGGGGTTGGGATGTCTCCAGAGACGGAGACTCCCCCACCTCTCTGGGCAGCCTGTGCCAGGGCTCTGCCACCCTCACAGCAAAGAAGTTCCTCCTCCTGTTGAGATGGAACTTCCCATGGTCAAGTTTGTGCCCGTTCCCCCTTGTCCTGTCGCTGGGCACCACTGAGAAGAGCCTGGCCCCATCCTCCTGACACCCCCCTTTCAGGATTTATAAGCGTTGATAAGAATGAGGAAGAAGCTTGGAGAAACCAATCAGCCCATGACAGAATCCCATTTGGAGTGTTTTGCTCCTGGACTCGGAGGTGAATGATCTCATGGGAGAAGCATCAAAGGCACCGAACCATTTCTGCAGGTGAATGAAGAACAGAGCCAGGCTGAGAACGGCGGGACAAGCCGAGACAGGTCGCAGCACAAAGCAGAGCCAGGGTTTGGCCGCAGGGAGCTTCCAAGCTCTGGGCTGCCTCGTGGGAATTTCTTTTGAAGTCAGGCTGGGGAGGAGCATTGGTGAGTAATTGCTCCACAGCAGGTCCAAGAAGTGAATAATTTTCCAAGAATAAAGGTTAAAAGCTTAGAGACTCCAATGAAAGGCGCTCTATAAATAGGCCCAAGTAGGCAGAGCAGTGGGAATAATGGGCAAAAAAAACTAATGTGGAAGAGGGCTGGAAATGATCTGACACCCATGTCGCGATTGGACACGTGTCCGTCTCTGCCAAGCAGATGTTTACATAAGCTAACATTGCAAAGAGTTTGGGTTTTTTTTTTTTAAGAACAACTTTTAGGCACTCCTCCGAGAGCACGTCCTGTTGCACCTCGTGCCCGATGAGCTGTCTGAAACCATCCTGCCCCAGTCCAGTGATACCTGACTTGACTGGTCCCTGGACCAGAGCATCGTGCCGGTGCGTGGGGCAAGGCAGCAGGACAGCAGCCCAAATTTGCTGTTGGTCAAACTATCACATCGGCCAACTTCTGCTGTGCCCAGAGGAGCTTTCCCACCCATTTCTGTCCTTTGTCCCCATCCCCACCGCCCCTCATTTCCCTTGCTGGGGACAAGCCCAGGCCGGGGTGCAGGTGGGAGACAGCAGGGAGGCAGGGACAGTCTTGCTGCCCTCCTGGGTGCTACTCAGCGGAGCCATACCTGCCCGCCCAGGCACAGACATGAGGATCCGCATCTCTCTTTCACTTAAAGAGGAAAAAAACATCCACCCTGGGGACATTTATCCCTCCTTCCACTTTAGCTGTTGCTGGTCAGTGCGTTCTACAACTATTAGAAAGATGGGTGGGGTGAACGGCACGATCACGTACACTTTGGCTCTTCAAAAAGCAACAACCCATCTGCAATTAGAGGCTGAAAATGAAGCTCACGCTGCTCAGAGATCTTCCAGTCACTGGGGATGTCACTGTGCAAATGTCAGCGCAGGGTTTACGACAGTAAAAAGGCACCCCGGGGAGTTGCGGCGAGTGGTGCAGATGATGCTAAAAAAGCCCATCCTGTGTTTGCAGAAATCCCCTGCGCACCCACTTCTCGACCGCTGCCACAGTCGCCTCCGAAAAGACACGGATAAGGAAGAAAAAAGGGGGTGGATGCAGGAGCAGATGGTGCGTATGGCAGAGCTTCCACACAAGAAAAGAGTGAAGAGAGGAAAATGTCAGCTTGGAAGAGAAACAAAAACCCAAGAGAGCTCTGGAGAGGGAGCAGTTACTCTCTAATTCACAATGCACAAAAATTGGGGTTCCAGATGGGATTAGCGAGCGACAGGTTGAAAACCAGCAAAGGTCTTCTGCACTGACACGTCAGGGAGTGGTGGGTCTCATCGCCAGGGGATGCGCTAGGAGCCAAGTGAGGACGTACTTCGGAAAAGGCTTTAAAAATCCCGCCTGGAGGACGGGTCCGTGCTCTGGGACTCGAGAGCCCAAGTTCAGACTCGAGAGCCCGAGCCTGGCCGGCCGCGGCGCTGCTCGCCCGCTCAGCCCGGCTGCGCCGGCTCTTCTGCAGTTACGGGGCAGACGCAAATCCAGCAAAGTCGGATGATTTACAGGAGCTTCGCAATTGTGTCCAAGGCTAGAAGCCAGGCCCAGATCTGCACATCAAAACAGATTTCCCATAAATTACTATGTTAAGGCTTTTCATAAAAGTTGAACAGCACGAAGTATGATTCATGAGGAACCTGTAATGTTTAATTAAAGGGGTGAAACTGATCCTGCTGTGAAAAACTTCCAGATCCCATGCCAAGCTCATCATTGACTTAATTTATGGGACATAAACAGGCCAGAAAATGGCATAAGTGGTAAAGTCATGTAACTTTTGCCAATTCGGGATACAACGGCTGCGCAAAGGGAGGCTGATTTACAAACTAAATGAGATGAAGGCGGAGGTGTAGCAAGAAAACAGTGAATAAAGTCCTGGGCAGCGCAGGACGGGAAGATCTAACCTACGCTCTGCTCCGGCTGCTCGTTTTGCTGCTGCCCTGGTTTCTGCCTCCCGGCATGAAGGTCACCGATCTTACACAGCCATGAAATTCCCCATTGGCTTAAGTTACACATGTCCTTCAGGCTTCTAACCCTAGATGTCAAACCGTCAAGGCTGCCATGTCAGTGGCATGGACGTAACTTCTGGGCTAACTCCAGCCAAACTGATAGAGTTACTTTGGACTTAGACCAGCCCCAGCCCCCTGCACCCACCCGCCACCGGGAGACGTTTCTCCAGTTTCCCCGGGGCTCTGGCTGTCTCGCCCCGCGCATGCCTCTCGGTGTAACCGTGCCCATGGCGGGATGCAACGTGTGCCCAAAAAGGGATTCTCGGGATTATTCATACGGAAAAAATGCTGTGGGATTGCTTCCCTTCATGTAACTAACTGGTCCCATGACCTCAGTTTCACGATTCTTGATTTCTCTGAGTGAAATAATTTCCAGTACCGAGAAGGGAGAGGCTGCCGGGTTTGTGGGGAAGGCAGGGGGGAGGCTGGAGCGAGGAATTGCTTGCCAAAGAGCCTGGCTTGGGAGCCACACCTAGGATGAGCTTGGCTCCAGCTCTGCCTCCCCGCACCATCTTTCCGATGGCTTTTTAGCAACCATGAGCAACGCAGTGAACTGGGACCCTAAGAGAAACAGAAACCCCTTGCTGGAGGCGCCTCTGACGGGGTGTTCACCGGTCCCTAAATAGAGCAGCTCTCCACTTAACGTGGAAAAGGGGGAGGCGAAGAATTCAAAACCAAGAAGGGAGAGGTCACTGCAGAGCTCCTCAGAGTTCAGCTGCAGTTTTCCAACCGCTTTAAATATCGCTCCCTGCTGTCCTGTCCAGACCTGGGCAGGGTCGAGAAAGCTGAAACAGCTCAAGGGCTCAGGGGGAAAAAATAGGTGAACAAACAGAGGGGAATGACAGGAGCAGCTCCCTGATCGTAGCAGGAGCTGCCTCCAGCTCTCTCCCTTCCCTCACTCCCCGTGGGAATCAGGATTTTGCCACAAACCTGAATCTGGGTAGTAGAGAGTGAAGGAACTGACACAGCAATCAGGTGGCTCATGAAACATCCCTAAAAAATCCCATGGGCAGCCCCAGGCTGCAGCGCCACAACTCGGTACCCGGGATGAAAACCAGGCTGCTCCTCTTCCGTCCTGCCTCGGGAAGAAGGCTCTCACCAGGCTTCAGACAGACACCAGCAGCACACCAGGGATTTCAAAGCAGAAGAAAACAAATGGAAAAGGCAAAAATATACGCAAAAAAAGCCCAGCCCAAGACTCTTGGGTGCAAAAAGCCTTGCAGGCGCCAGGAACACCTATGTGAGGGGAATGTTTGGAGACAAGCAGCAGCTCACCCCACGGGCGAGGGAAGCTCAGCCTGTCGGGGCAGCTCGTTGCATTCCTGCAGCAGGACAGGGCCGAAGCGCACAAACCGGAGGAAACCGTGCAGCAGGGTGTGGGGCAGAGCCACAGGCTGACCGAGGCCGAGCACCGAGTCCGGACCCACTGCAGGCTCTGGCCGGGGACAATCCCAGTGCCTCACAGCGCCACAGCCTCCCTTTCTGTAAACGGAGGGAATAACATTTGCCATGCTCCCCGCATCACACAAAGGTAATAAATTCACTAAGACGGGTTGTGGAAGATCCTACATGAGTTTACTGGAGTACTTTGCATTCTTTCTTGCCAGGTTTAATCCTAAATCCACCGTCCCCAACTATACAATGGTATCTTCCAGAGCTTTGTTCAGTTCAGCTTCCAGCATCCAAACAACAGTGTTTTGTGTTCCTTGTCTCGAGATACAATCCACTGCTTCCGCATCCCACAGCCAGAAATCATCCTCGACACCCAGGCTATAATTTCCATTTATTTAGCTTAATCCCTTTCACAATACATCATCCGTGCTGCTGCCTTCCTCCTTCGGGTGCTCACCACTTGTGACTTGCTACGGCACCAACTGCCCGGCCGACCTGCAACAGCTGCCCCCTTCTTCCCTGCTTTTTGGGGACAAATCCCGGCCCAGGACAGAGCATATCCCGGGAAGGTTTCTGCCCTGAGCTTTCCCACCTCAGTCCTCGCAGTGCAGATAACCGAAGGCAGCTGGCGGGGCCGGCGCGTGTCTTGCAGCACCGGGGATGGGCAGGGGAAGGGAGTGTGGGGTAACGCAGGGCGAGGGAAGGAATGGTTCACACAGGGAATAAAAAAGCCATCCCCGTCAGCCCTGATCACTAATGAAAACCTCGCAGCCGCGTATCGCTAGGATTCTCCTTTTCTTATACCCGAGAACGTTGTGGCCCTCAGGACCACAAAGAAAACACAATGAGAACGGGGGCAGGAGATAAAGAGGAAAGCTGGGATAAAGAGGAAAGCTGGGCAGCGCCAGGAGTGGAGGGAGGGGGGAAATGTAAAAAGGAGAAGGAAAAGAATCAAGGACGTGGGCGAGCGAACGAGCCAGAATTTCAGGTAAAAAAAGGCAGGGTCTGAAAAGGGCGAAAAAAGAAAAATGGAGCACCACAGCAAAGCAAATCCATGGGGAAAAGTCAGGAGGAGAGTGAGCGTCCCGAAGGCCAAGAGCTGCAGAGGGGATGGATGGATGGACAGACCCCCCCAGAGCTCCTGGGGCGGGTTCATGGGATGGCGACTGGCAGCCCGAGCACCAGAGGGTTCCCGTGGCCAGCATGGCAGCCCGAGCACCAGAGGGTTCCCATGGTCAGCACGTCACCCCGTGCCCGAGCGTGTGTCCCCGTGTCCCTGACATCGTTCTGCCCAGGGGAGTGCCCCCCACCGCAGGGGAGCCCGCAGCCGGTGGGCGCTCAGGACTGGCAGCACTGGCAGGGGGACCGGCAGTGGGACCAGCACCCTCTGCCGCGGCCCCACCACGGCCACCTCTCCCATCTGTTTTTGCTTGTGCCAGATGGGAAGGGGAGGGAGGCATGGGGGGATGGGGCCGCATGGCTGGGATGTCGGGGATTCATTTCTTTCTATTCTTTTCCCAGTGACATTTAAATGGCTGGCCCCAAAACGCTTTCTGATTGCTGTGTGTTTTTCCCAATGACACAAAGGCGAGAGTCTCTCAGAATAAATCATTTAGAGGCAGGGGGGGGAAAAAAAAGCAGCCGCTCCGACCCCACAAGCACATACACCTCCCTCCTCCTCGCCCTCCCCTACAAGCATGTTTTGGAGCTGCTCAAGTGAAGGGGAGAGCGAGCAGGAGTAATTTTCCACGGATGCAGGGAACAATTGAGCCCCGCATGGTTTTCATCGTTAAAATGCTTCCCTCCAGCAGTTTATGTTCACCCACACCAGACAAAGGCGATACGCATGCAGAGACCAGTTCAGTCTTGCTCCACCCGCCGGTGGCGAGGAATGGAGGTGCGGGGTGATGGGGAGGAGGAGTGGGGGAGAGATGCTGAATTGCGAGGTGGGACCCGCTCCAGCTCCTCTCCCAGCGCGGGCAGGGGATGGCTGAACCCAGCTCTGAGTAATCCTTACTCAGCCCCGGCGCAGCCTCAGCTGTGCCAGGGCTGGTCTGGGGAGGGGAGAGGGGACGGGGCAGCTCTGGCACAGAGAAAACCAGCGCTTGAGTTTCAGGGGAAGCGACACTCAATGCTGCTGGTGCGGCACCATCGTATCTGCAGGCAGACGGGAGGCTGGGGGAGGAAGGAAGCCACTTCGCAGCAGTGCTTGCTTCAGCCTCGTGCCGCCGGCCTGGCTTCTCCTGGGATCCAGCCCTTCCACTCACACAGAGTGTCCGGCCACCCTACAGCCATGGGAGATCCTTCCCCATCTTCCAGGCAAACACCAGCCGGCAGCGGGATTGCTCCCTGCAAGGAGAGTGCGTGCTCCTGCTGAGGATGGATGCTGGTACCATGTTCGTGCTGAGAGGCTTTAGAGCGGAGCAGGGGGACATGGGCATCCTCAGCATCGTCTCCCAGGCAGCACAGCCCAAAGGGGGCTGAACACCGCTGGGGCTGGGGGCATTAGACTGGAGAGTGGAGCCCGAGCCCTGAAGCACAGCAAGGCGATCCCCAAGTCATGCAAAGCCTCGCCACGATCCTTTGTCCTCTTTGTCCTCAATTCCCTTCCCATCCCCGCTCCTTTCGCATGGAAGAACGTAGTTCAGTCACTGGCTAGCAGTTCCCCAGCTCTGAGCATCACCCGCAGCCCCCTCAGGAAGGAGGAGGATGGGGTCTGAGCCCTCAGATGTCCCCTGCTCAGGTGTCAAACCTACAGACGACTATGAAAAGCAAAACTGGTTTTTATAGCACTGATCTGCACAAAATAAGAGCTCCAGGCTTTTGCAACAAGAGAGTTTTTAAATTTCTTTCTCTAGGACCTGCAGGACAGCAGGACACAAGTTTGTGGCTTCACCGCTCTTGCACATTAAATCACAGTATCGTTTCTGAGCCCTTCTTGGCACCTCTTCGCCGAGTGATGCCAACTAAACCCACCATCCTCAGAAACCTGCTGCTCACTGGGAGCACGTAGGGCTGCAGGGGCAATACCACCAGTCTCGTGGGAACCATGTCAAGAGGACCTCTAGCTCTGAGTGCGAAGAAAGATGAAAAGCGACCAGTTTTCATTAAAAAAAAAATACATTTTCAAAGTTCCTTATCAAAGATCAGCACATAGGAGCTAAACAGACTCAGGCCCAGACTGGTGGGAGATCTCTAAGCAACATTTTTGTGGTGCAGAGGAAGGTTTTGCCAAACTCCTTCCACCTAGATACTACCGAGCCAGTGGTTCAAACCAATGTCTCCCTCTGCCAGACCACTGAAGAAAGCTTTCAACAGAACATCAAAGCAGAGCCCCAAATGAATCACAGGATCCAGCGCTGAGGCTCCAACAGCCCTTTCAAGAAGCACAACAGCCTAAACCCTAGCATCCTTGTCGAATTATAACACACACACACACACCCCCCCCAGGTAGATGTGCCAAACTTTTCATTTCTTGTTCTGCTTGGATGTACGTGCTTCTAAAGCTCCTTTTCCAACATCCAGCAAACGCAGTTATAAATAGTTGGGTTTTACCTAAGAGGCGATGGCACTTACATGGTCATGGAGAGATGCTTTACATATATAGCTTGTGTGGGAAAGATTTTGGATGGCTGAGATGCTTCCTTGACATGAAGCATAACAAGGAGAAAGGAAGCTTTTACAGCAGACGATCTCAGTTTGCTTAGCCTAACAAAACAAAGGCCAGAAGGGGAAGGATTGCTACACATAAAAGCACCCAAGAGAGAGCTGAGATGCTTATTTAAGCATAAGGACAATGTTGGCATTAAACCAATTGGGGAAAAAAAAAATTGGCTACAAATAAACCTAACTGGGATTTAAAAGGAGCTTCATAACTCTGACAGCAGTCAGGTTATGGAATGGCCTTGCAGGGGGGACACTGGAGGCTGAGGGTGGAGAGCTGGACCTTCAAGAACGGGATCCTAGGACCGTGCGTGGACAGTCTGGATTTGACTCAGAAGGTCTCTCCTAGCCCTATGCCTCCACCAGTAAAGTCATCCCACATGTAGGTCTCTGAAACTGGGAAGCTAATCCTCACAGCATGGGGACGTCCCAGCGCTCAACGTCCCCATAAAGCTGTGCCAAGAGCTCTTGAAATCTTCCCAGATGAAAAGTCAATCAGAGAAGACAGATGAGCTGAATCCCCTTGGATTGCGTGTGCCTTGAGATTGGGAACGTTTCAAAGTACTATAATGAGCACGGATCTTGGAGAGCTACAACAATAGCTTATTTTCAAGGAAAATTAAGAACAGCTTGTTTTTCCTAATCTTACAGTTTCCTCCAAACAAATGTGTCACAGCTGTTATACCTGGAGGTCATGGAAAAAAAGGTCTCATCAGAACTGCTGCGAGAAGTATTTTGTCCAAAGAAAAAAGAGTTTGAATGTGTCCTGTATGAATGCAATAAGGAGAGACCAAAGAGAAACTGTCTTCTTGGCCATGGTAACAGAAAGCTGAACAGCAGTCATGAATTTAAGGGGGAAAAGCCCAAACACTTTGTAGTAGCAAAGACAGAAAAGTATTGGAAGAAATTGTCTAGGGAAATGTTGGCCTCCCTGTCACTGAAGGGTTTTACGGACAGGTTAGACACATCTGTCAGGAATGATTCCTGAAAAGCTGATCCTTTTTTGGGGCAGGAGCACGGGTTATATGGCCTTCTGAAATGGCAACTGTTATCATCTGTGCTAATAGCTCAGCACCAAGATGAAGACGACACCGTCCTCTCCGATCACCTATGTTCAAGGCTGCCAGTAGGAACCCAACAGGCCCTCCACGTCCCACTGCGACCCAGAGACAGCAGTCCTAACGCAGGTCCGACCTCCTCGATCCCACCTCGATTCCAGCCTGAACTGGAACGATAAAGGCTTAATCAAGCCTTACATATTATTAAACTTTATTGGCATTGCTTTGCGTGTGAGGCTCAGGAAAGGCTTGTCGTTAAAATTCAAAGAGTTTTAAAAGTCCCAGAGATACTGAGAGTAGTGATGCAAAAGGGGTGATGTGTCCGGGCCATCGTGTTGGCGTTGCTTGACGAAGACACAAGCTGCAGCGATGGTGGTCAGAGCCACGCAGAGGTGATGGTCATGTCAATTGACATCACCATGAGAACGCTAAAATACAAAAAAATATAGTTTTGTATAAATTGAGATCTTGCGGCCACCTCCGTAACGGTTCCTGGGGAAAAGTATCTGGTTACCACAAGCAAGCGTATTTCTGAACCCATTTAAAATCTTAAAACCGCAATACATAAACCTAACAATACCAAACGGCGAGACATCAGGAAACCATTGAAAGAAAAGCCCCGTATAATAGAAAAGAGAATGAAACATGACTATCATTGCCAAAGAATAATCTCCCATAAATATTTTTAAAGGCAACAAAGAGGATTATCACTGAGAGCTGAGACAGGATAAGGACAGATAATTTAGGTTCAAGAGATCATTTTGCTTATTTCAAAGGTTCTTTGAGGTAACTAGACCTTTTAAAAGCAACTAAACCCCCTAGTCTCGTAGGATTCAAGGTCAGAGGAGGCAGCCTGAAGGGAGCAGAGGTGCGAGACCTCTGCAGTTCCCATCTCAGCCTGGGGCTGGTCCTTTCTCCCTGCCTCAGTTTCTCAACCCACGGTGACACAAGCGCAGTAAGTCCCAGCCTCCGACGGGAGCACGAGGGCTGCCAGGACTGAGAGGTAGCATTGGAAGCTTAAACATGTAAAACACGGATCCTGTTTTCACTGTCTAATCAATACAAGCAGCCACAGGGACGGTGTAGGATCTGCAGCCGCGACACACTCCGATCTCCGCAGGGATCGGTTTGAACGTGCGTACTCCAGCCCATTGAGCCTGTGACTTGATTTAGCAGAATGACCGAGCTGCTGTACTGTGCACATCGTTCTGACAGCTGTTAAGGACTGACCTGCTGACTCGCATTGCTTCCTGTCACATCCCGTTCCTTGAAGGACAGCTGATTACATTTTCCTCCCTAATGAGCTCAGTGAGTCTGAAGATGGGCTGAGACTGCACAACTGGCTAGTGTAGGATCTTTGGCTTCCACTCCTGCCTGACGGCTGGCAGGCAGAGATCGAGGATAAGTCTGTGTGTGAAGCCAAACAAACATGGAAACGTCACGGGGAATAAGGAACCACGAGCTGACAAATTCATGTGCCGTAGGATTAAAGTGCATGGAAACATCAGGAAGGCAGGGCATGATACAATCTGCATTGCGATCTGGAAGGACATACCCACGAGACAATCCAAAATGGAAACTCAATGACCCAAGAAAGGACAAATGCTTATATGTGCATCAGATGTCCAGAGGAACAGAAGGAAGAGCTTCAGTAGCTAAAATATCCCCAAAACAAATTTCACAACTAATTCTCTATTCCTGTCCATTTTATTTTCTGCAATCACAACTGCTCCCTTGCTTTGCATACACCTCTGAAGCAGTAGGTTTTCAGATTGTCACCTGAGGTACTTGATTAAGAGTCACTGCAAGCAGAAAATCAAACGAACTAGGTCATCGGTCCAATCCCGAGCAGTAATTTCAAGGTTTCCTGCCTTCCTTACGCCACCTCTTTATCTTCTAGCACCTTAGGAAATCTGTTGGTCTTATTAAGAGTTACGAGCACATGCTCAGCTCAGCATGGAAGCGCAATTTTGCACTCTCCAAAGATTAGGCTGCCCTGCCTCCGCAGCGGGAAGCCCCATGGGTCGAGTTAGCGTATCTGTGTGAGATTGCTGGGCTTACCCACAGCAGGACACGCAGGAATAAACAGCTCCCCTAAAGGCTGGTCACTTTGGAAACCTAGGGGTGGGCGCAACGATGCTCTCGGGAGCGCCGCTGGAAAACATTGCAGTGCTTTGCACTGAGCAAAGCACACCTTTCCAGCAGGGTAAGCAATGAACCTTTCAAATCTCAGCTTCTTCTAGAGTTAATAACAAGCAGGAGACAGGGTAAATTAATTTGTACCTAGAATGGCTTCATAAATAAAAACCATTTTGAAAACTGGAAAATTCTAGCAATGAAATAAGGCTGCCTTCATTTTAAAGCCTCTGCCCCTAAGCTTGTTGACAACACAGTGGCTTATTTGATAGCAGTTTGCTGTCAATCCTTTATAAGCATCACAATAACACCGGCTGTCTTTAAATTTCAATTTGTCACTTACAGAGCAAGCGGTGGGGAGATGCTGAGCCCTGCACAGGCTGAGCAGCTGCTCCCCACCCGCTGCTCAGAGGGGTTTTCCTGGAGGAATCATAGGATGGTTTGAGTTGGAAGAGACCTTAAAGCCCACCCAGTGCCACCCCCTGCCCTGGGCAGGGACACCTCCCACCAGCCCAGGTTGCTCCAAGCCCCGTCCAACCTGGCCTTGAACCCCTCCAGGGATGGGGCAGCCACAGCTTCTCTGGGCAACCTGGGCCAGGGGCTCACCCCCCTCACAGCAAACAATTTCTTCCTCACATCTCATCTCAATCTCCCCTCTTCCAGTTTCAAACCCTTCCCCCTCGTCCCATGGCTCCCCTCCCTGATCCAGAGTCCCTCCCCAGCTTTCCTGGAGCCCCTTTAGGGACTGGCAGGGGCTGGAAGGTCTCCCCGGAGCCTTCTCTTCTCCAGGCTGAACCCCCCCAGCTCTCTCAGCCTGTCCCCACAGCAGAGGGGCTCCAGCCCTCCCAGCATCTCCGGGGCCTCCTCTGGCCCCGCTCCAACAGCTCCGTGTCCTTCCTGTGCTGGGGACTCCTGAGCTGGACACGGTACTGAAGAGGCACAGCGGGTGGGCAGGTTGGAGGGGGTGTGCTGCATGGGAAGCTTGCGTTGCCATCGCTCTACCTGCTGCGTGGGTAAAGGCTCACCAGAGCTGTCAAGCTGCCACCTTTCACCAGCCTGAAATTCAAGAGTATGTTTAAAGAAAAAGGTAAACAACTGGAGCTGCTAAGCTGGCCTGATGGCTGGTTCCAGCTCCACTCTCACTCGGAGGGATTGCTGACTATCTTGGTACACAGAGCCGTCAGTAAATATTGGTTCAAACACAGATAGCTCACGGGCAAAAGCACAAGGCTGCATGTAGCTCAAATAAGCAGCCTGGCAAAAGCGATGCCTACCAGGGCTGGAGCTCCCCTGTCCCTCCTGCGGCTCCCCGAGGACTGCCCTGGCTCTTAGTGTCACTCCGGGTGAGCTCCAGCCAGTGACTTTGCGCTGAATCCACAGGGATTATACCCAAAATAAAGCGGCGTGCAGCACAAACATACAGCTGGAAGAAATCCCACTTGGCCAATTCTGCTGGTCAGAGGCTGTTCTCGGGCTTAAAGCAAAGGGGCGAACTGGTTCCCTGACTCACAGCTCTCTGAAGGACGAATGTGGCATATAACTTATTGCAGGCTAAATAACCTTCCCTGCCCTCGAGGCTCATTCATTTTATTTATGGGGAAATATGCTCGTTAATGCTCTTATCACAGGAATGATCTAATCGGGGGGGAAAAGTCTCCTTTGAATATATCCATTTTAATGAGCTGCTGGGCGAAATGTTTAGGCAGGCAAAACTGACTCTCAACTCGTTTCTGACAGAGCAGATTCTGCACAGGTCTTAACGCTCATCCTGCTGGCATCTGTTTGTTTTGATAACATTTCCAAACGAAATTACGAGTTACAAAAGCTGAGCTGTACTCTGCACTTCCTTGTCCTTAAGGCTGACTGATCCAAGCACGATAGGAACTGAAGGAAAATAAAGCATGCCGTCCAGCTCGCCTTCCTGACACAGAGCCCGTGAAAGTGGCCCATCCTGTAAAGAAACATCAGATGGTGCTGAACTCTTCTGTAAGAGAAAAGCAAAAAAATAAACGAATAAATCCACCACACAAAGGCTCTCCCTCACGCAAGCAAGGGAAAGTGGTCAGCAGAGAAAGAAAATGTTCACAAAAGAATTCCAGAAAGCCATTGCAGACCAAAATGTGGATTACATGTGATTGCAGAGAGGCACGTTTCCTCAGGACCTGGCTCTGCGAGGTGCTGAGCACCCCTCCGCTCTCTCCCGTGCTGACGGGAAGGAAAGCGCTCCATCTCCTCTCTGAGTTGAACCCTTTGCAAGAACAGGACCTTAATCACCTCTCATTAATGTGGGGAGGGGAGGGAGAGGAGGGGATGCAGGTCTGAGCTGCCTCTGGTCCAGCGTAAACGAAACAGAAAACAGATTGTGGAAGGGAGGATGTTGCAATGCCTTCCACGTTATTGTTTTGTAACTACCTCTGAATTCCTCATGCCCATGTGTTCATAACTGGCAGCAACACCCGGAAAAAAATCAATACAAAAATCCAGCTTGTGGAACATTACTCTTAAATTACAAAACCGTAACGACAAACTGCACAAGCACACTTCTTTTCCCAGCAATGTTAAGGTGTCAGCCTCCGACTGTATCTCATGTTTCTTGCTGTTGCTAACCCCCTCTCGAGCTAACTGCGTTTCCTGTTCTCGCTTCAACCATTTCCCCTCACCCCCACATGATTTTTATATGGAAACCGAACCGCCATGCCTGGTAAATTTGATCCTGCAGACTTAAAACAACCCAGCACTTATCAGGTGACCAGCACTATGTTGGATTACACACCTAAATCAGATAACGAGACTTTAAAGCATTTTAAGCATCTGTTACCTCATCTGCATTCAATATATAGTCCTCTTCATACCAGCTGTTTTTAAGTGAGAAAGCAGAGATCCAAAGTTTCTTTGGTAAGAAGTACAGACATTTGTTGGCCTGACGAACTAGCGACTGCTTTCTTCTAATTCAGTATCTCACAAAGATCTCGGAAAATAAATTCTTCCCTGCGCTGGCAAACATCTAAGAATTCCAGGTTAACTTCGCAGTGGCACGCAGGATCTCCTTCCAGCACAAGTGGGTCTGCAGAAAACCTGACCTTCAAATCAAATCATTCTCACACGGATGACAATGAAAATGAGGAGAGTTTTCCAGCTAGAAAAAGTGTTCTAATTACATGTCCCACAAAGATTAGAATAGATTCTAACACACCAAATAGCATTTTGAGTGGGCGAGTATTTAAAATTAGATAACCGGTAGTTAACTGTTAACTGTAAGGAAACGAACCACAAGGTCTAAGGAAGAAGATGGGTAGACTTAAGAGCCCTGCTTTATAAGACTTATGAACTATAGGTCTTATAAAGTTTAGCAATAACACTGTCCAGTGTTTTGATAAAGATCTCACAAGTTTTTGCAGTACTTCGTCTCCACACAGAGCTGACCAAGATGGACATTTAAATTATTCTGGGACTCAAACCAGCTAAATTACAGGGTGGAGAAGTCATGATACACAACGATGCCTGTGAAAACACATCACGATGGACATCTCTGCCTCAGATTCGGTCCTGTTTTGGTGCTTGGCCACATCTCTAGATAACTCTTAAAACTGTGAGAATAACTAAAGTCCTCCTGGAGTGGAAATAGAGAGAAAAGGCAATCAGAAAGACTCGATTTCATAGTCAGTCTCAATTTACTTTTTTTACCATTTTGGTGAAGTTACTAAGTGTGTAATGCTATGTAAGGACTGCACACGCTTTAAAAGAGAGCTCCTGTTTTTCTTTCTGTTGTACTTCCCTAGTCAGCAAATCAGAGAGAGATTAATTCCCACGATGCTGCTAAATATCATAAGCATCTATTTCCACATTCAAGAAGAGCTATGACAGCATGATGCAGCTAAGCAGAAAATATACGGGGGTTTCTGCTACGTGGCAAGTATCAGGTTTTTTTCCATTCACCTTCACTGGAGCTTTGTTAGTCCTCTAGAACATGGACGCAGGAGCTGCTACAACGAAGCTTGCAGCAGCCCACTCTGCAACAACCTCCTCAGCGGCAGAAAAAACACACCACAGCACTAATATTTGCAGCCGTGTTACTTAGTTATGTTTTAATTGCCTAAACAATGGAACAGTTTCGCTTTCCTTATCTAAAGAAAAGATGCAATAAGGTATCGACGTGCAGGATTTCAGAACCAGCAAGTCTTATGAGTGTTTCAGGTCCTGTATATCTTTCTGAGCACTAGTTTCGTGTCATCTGATCACAAACACTTGCAAACCTGAAAATGGACAATGAAGAGGAAAGACATTCAGTTACTTATCCTTATTTCTTGCTCTAATACCTGTCTACATCAGCCACCAATTTTTAATTTGACTTTAACTTACTTCAGTGCTGCCACAAACTCTTCTTCCAATCTAATATCTTTCAGAAAGTAAAAACTATAAAAGCTTGACAAAGAATCATGACAAAGAACTGGTGATTTTGACTAATGTTTGAGACCTCGTTTGTTAAAAGAGGCTGAAAAGCATGCTGAAAGAAGCTAAAAAAGGAAAATGAAGTCCTAGAAAATGGCTTTCTGAACTGAAACAATTTCAATTTCGATTCCTTGGCTTTCCTGAACTGAAACAATTTCAATTTAGATTCCTTGGCTTTCCTGAACTGAAACAATTTCAATTTATATTCCTAAAGTGGAGTTCAGTTGTGTTGCTTCTTCTGTACTTTCTCTGTTAACAGGTCTGGTTATTGAGTAACTGAAGACTGTGCAAGATATTTTCCCAGGTCGTTTCTGGGAAACGTAGCCTAATTGCTGTGACCTGCTTGTGTAAGAACACAGAACAGCTGGGACTCGCTGCACGCTCTCCTCTGAGGAGTTCAGCAGGCAGTTCAGGAGAGAACTGATATAAACTCCCTGCTGCATCTCCTGCTTTGGGGACTATGCCAGTCCTTTGAAACACGTGTTTTTTTGGAGATGGGAAGCCGTGGTAGTTGGGAGCCAGCAGAATGAGGGGGCCTTTGACAGTGTATTTGTGCACTTGGGATGAACTAGAGCCTCAGGACTTCGATGGATGCGATTCTTGATTTGCAACTGTCCATCTTGCCTCTGGTGCCACAGCAGACGTGGCCAGGTAAGAATGGATGCCCCCGCATTGGCTGTTAGGGTTCACTGCCCAGTATATTAGACAATACCAGGGACGGAGATGGGTTTGGACTATGATGCCAAACTAGGAATGCAGCTGGAACAACTGAGACACCGACACGCAGTTACTTCTGCCTGCTCTGCTGCCACGGGTAGGGTCATCATGGCAAACCAGTGGTGAAAATCCAGCTGGAGATGGCAACATCTCAAACTGCCTCAGCTGTTAATCCCAAAATTGTGAGTCAGAGGCTTCTCTGTGAGGATTTATGAATCACTGTCACTGCTAAACTGGAAGTCAGGCTATCTCAGCAAAACTGCAGCTGGAACTAATCCCACACCATATTTAATGCACAAAACCAAAACAGGTTGATTGGGCTCTTTGCAGACTACAGAGCAGCACAGCGTTATCGGGGTCACTCAACTGTAAAATGGAATGATGGCCCATTGACATGACAGGTATCCAAAGGACAAAGCTGTTTCCAGTGCCACAGTAAAGAGGAAAGCAGCTGCAAAGATGATGTCCTCTGACACAGTGCCATTATAAGGAATTACAGTTGTATTACTACATAAATAATAAATGCCATTATTAGAAACACTGAAACATATCAGAAAACACTAAAGCAGTCCTTCTATCGACTAACACATTCATTCCCCCATCAGGAAAACCTTTCTAAAGCAACACACAAAACACAAATTGCTAAATCTCTGATGTGCTTCATTTGGTCCGGATATTCCCGAATTGCAGCTATCCTATTGTTTCAAGTCGGTCTCTGGGTAATGCATTAAATAACAGTCATCTTCCCCTCCGTAAATCAACAGCCAAATCTAGCAAGGGGGGCGGTGAAAGCAAGCACTAATATCTCAGTTACACTGTGTTCTGGGAGCTAAGAGCAGATACCTGCAGCAGGAAAAGGATTTTTCTCTCGTACCTCTTACTTACCATGACTCCCAGACTAGTCGCTGGCTGGTGGCCAGGCTAGGCTTCTCATCTAAGCTGCAGGAGAACAGACAGTGTTTTCTTTTGGCAATACACTTTGCTCGATCATAGTCAGTCTGAGCAGTTTCGGGACACAGAAGGTGGGTGGGGATTTAGACCCTTTAATCCTTGGGCAAAGTGGAACCGATCAATGGAATATCCATGTGCTCAGAGCTCCTGGATGGGAATATTTCAAAGCAAATAAAAATGAGCAAGATAATAAATAAAAAAAAAAAGAATGCCCAAATGCTACGGTACCTGAAGGCAATAAAATAGGTGTGTCGTAGCCCGAGTTGAATGAAGAAAAAAGAAATACTGCCATCCACAATGCTTTTTTTTAAGAAAACCATGATTCTGAAAATCATCACAACATATCTTTAGTAGTTTTCTTTGTCTCTATAAACACCTTTTTCCACTTAATGTACAAGGCATACCTGACTGCAAACTCGATTCAGCATCATTTAAACCACTATTCTGAGCTTTCTTTCCATATAGGACAAGATCCACTGTTCAGGATGTGCTCTGACTTTTGTGATGTGCTTCCAACTGGGTTTTCAGAAGAGGGATGCTCTCACCTAATGTGTAACAGGCTGAAATGTTCAGAAACAGCTGAGTCAAAGATCTCCCGTCATGGAAATTATAACCTTTTGTACATATTTGCTGCTTTCAAGATGAATTTTGAAGGTTGCCTCTCCCCCCCGCCGAGGGAATGAATCTGTTTTCATCAATATTGTCCATAAAGAAGTGGAGTGTCCGATTTTCAAATTCCCACCCTTCCTTCCAGACCTTGTTCCTGTCCCCAGGCCTCAGATTTCCAAAATCCTCGCAGGAGATGAAAAGCTACGCCGTGAGGGGAGCGGTACGGGCTGCTGGTTATGGGGGTGGGGATGCAGAGCAACTTCTGCCACATAAATAACCAGGATTTATTCACTTTCTCAT
The DNA here is from genome assembly GCA_947846985.1 of Fratercula arctica. Classification (NCBI taxonomy): domain Eukaryota; kingdom Metazoa; phylum Chordata; class Aves; order Charadriiformes; family Alcidae; genus Fratercula; species Fratercula arctica. Next base: position 2,581,506 of record CANTUZ010000022.1, on the reverse strand, counting down.
GAAGGTGCAGCACAAAGCCTTTTTTTTTTTCCCATTCAAACGATTACCACCAACCATTCCCCAGACAACCGAAGCTATAAATTACTGCACAACACACAGGCCGAGGGAAACTGGGAGACGTTGCCACTGGGAGGCACAGCCCCCCCTCCAAACCGCCTCACAACTTCAGCTCCTCCTTTTAGGGACCCCCACCAGCACTTGGGGGAGTTTTTTTATTGTTTTTTTTTTTTTAATTAAAGTTTCTCTCAGCATCGAGCCGAAAAGCGCTCTGGGTGACAATTTGGAAGGTGGCGATGCCCCCCGCGCCCACCGGTCCCCACAGAAGGCCGCGCTGCCGGGAGGCCGAGCCCCACCACCACCGAGCAGGCAGCTCCGGGGCTGTAAAGCCCGACGGTCTCAAGGCGGTTCGCAGCTCCCTTCCCCTAACGCCCGGCGCCATGAGACTCTCCGGCCGCCACCGCCCCGCTCCTCCCGCCCTTTGGCGCATGCGCGGGGCCAGCGCCGGCCCCTCCCCTCCGCCGCAGTTTACCTCAGCCAGGCGGGGGCGCGGACGCGGGACTCGAACCGGCGGCTCTGAGGGGAGTGAGGGCTGCGGCGCCGCGCCGAAGCCTGCCCGCCGGACCCTACCAGACCCCGCCCACCAGCAGCGGTTCTAGCCAATCACAGACCGCTATTTCCCCCCACTCCGTCCTGACGATCTCCTAACCAATGCTGAACCCCCTCACGCTGCCAGCCAATAGGGAAAGAGCTTTCCGTTCCGCTGCCCGCGCTCCGTTCAGCCAATGGGAAGGGAGAATTTCTAAGGGACAAACAAGCTGTTCACGGCACGGGAGCCCTTTCCCTGTGAGGGGGCGTGGCCCGAGCTGGGGGGCGTGGCCGAGGCGGGGGGCGTGGCCTAGGGAGGGTATATAATGACCCACTGCGGCGCTGCTGCCATTTTGTGTAGCAGCGCCTGGAGAGCGGCCGGCGGGAGGCAGCGGAGGGTTTCGGGGTTCGGACCAGAGCGGCCGGATGGTGAAATCCTCCCTGCAGCGGATACTCAACAGTCACTGCTTCGCTAGAGAGAAAGAAGGGAATAAAAGCACCATCATGCCCGCTGTGCTGAGCCTCAGTACCGGACAGAGCAGGTGAGGGGCCGGGGCCTCCCTCAGCCTTCGCACCGCTGGGGCGCTCGCTGCCTCCCCCTTCCCTCAGGGCCCGTCCTGGTCCGTCTCCTCCTCGGCCCTCCAGGGCTGGTCGCCTCCCCCGTGACCGGAGGGGGGGGAGGGGTGCTCCGTGGCGGGTGGGGGAGGGGCGGCCCGCGCCGCCGCCTCAGCGCTGGGCGCTGCGGCCTGGCCTCCTCCCCCGCAGAAAAAAAAAGGGGGGAGGAAAGGGGGGAAAAATAATCAAAAAAAGGGTTTTTTGAACGCCTCAGTCGACGCCTCCCTTGCCCCCTCCCCCCACCCCCCCGGTGTGACTCGCCGCCGTGCCGGCCCACACGTCCTTCACCCCGGGCGTGGCGGGGGGCTGCCCGCCGGTGCCACCCCCCTGAGCCGCCTCGCAGCCCGGCTGCCTCCCGCCCTGTGCCACGTTAGCTGCCGTCCGGGGAGAGCCGCCACCGCATCGCCGGAGTTGTCACAGCCCTGCGAGGAAGCCTGGAACAAGGCGCACCAGGGCCTGAGGGGGGGCGGCTGCTCCCTCCGCCGCTCACGAGCAATAACGAGCTGAAAAGGTGCCTGGAGACAAAAGCCCAGGAGGCAGGGCCTGGAGGTGCCGCCTTCGTACCGGGAGGGGAAAAAAAAAAGCCCCACAATTAGGCAAAGATCTCAAGGATTGAAAGCTGTTATCCCCTTATGTAATCGTAGATATACTTGAAAACTAATCGAGGGTACTGAGCCTAAAGTAGAACATTAAGAATGTTAGAGCTGTTAGTTTAAAACTCAACCAAAAGATTAAACAATCCCGAGAGATGCTGGGAAGAAAATACCTGAATTGGGGTGGCTGGTGTAGGGTGATGGAAGCTTAGGACATCAGTGTGCCTTGTATAAAGGAAGCCGTGGTTAGACCTTGTATGAGGGCTGTGAAAGGACTTTCAGAATTTTTTTAGAAAGGCGTTTTTATGCTTTCTTTTTTTCAAGAGGAGTAAGTGCACACAAACATCACTCTAGAATGCATTCTCAGTTGCGAAATGTGGGCAACCATTATGCACTGCCTTTCATTGGGCAAAAGGTGTAATTATATAAAGCATTTTCACTGCACCCTTCTGAACAGCGTGCTTAAAGGCTCATTTGTAAGGGTAATCGGGAACACGGAGCTCTACAATCAGAGATAAAATAAGTATCTAATGCTAGTACCAAAGGAAAGTGTCTCTCTTTCAAAGAGCCTAAAATAATGGATTGAATACTCATTTAATTGAGAGAACACAATTTTAAATTTTTCTAATAAAACCTTGCAGTTGCTGTGCTTACTAATGCCTTCCAGCGTATAATATTTGACCTATACGGCCATTTGATGCCTTTCTAATATGGATTATTCATCACAAGTTCCAAGCTCAATAAAAAAAAAACAAACTCGGGACGAACGAGTGCAAAATGGTGGATTATTTTGTACATGTTTATTCTGATTTGCAAATGGCTGCTGGCACTCACAGACAGGACGATTGTGAAAATTTCCCTAAGGGCCTCGATTGCTGCATCTGCTGAGATGACGCAACTCAAGAGTGAGCCTGCAGGGTGAAGGATGGTGCAGAGGGAGGGGCCAGGCAGCACAGCCTTTGCTCTTCCTACAGTAGAACGCTTATTCGCTTAGGCATACAAGAAATACTTTTAATATCTTAAGAGTATCCCCTTGGACCTTCTTACAGACTGGGCTTTGCCAAGCAGTGTAAAATTGCTCTGAAGAGCTCAGTAGAAAAGCTTGAAGGCTTTCAAATATTCATGTGTGGTCCCTGGCGAGGTTGCTTCTGAGCATGGTGAAAACATTTGAGGTAGTGACATCTGTGAGACTATTTCATGTGGTTTTCTGACCTCAAGCCAAGAGTGGTGATGCAAAGATCTAGGGTAATTGGGGCCGTATATCACAGGGAAAAATGATCCCTAGCTTGCTGGGCAAGTGTGATCGTGGTAACTTAGGAGAACAAGGTGGGGGAGAAAATGGGATCTTGCATATGTGATGGCAGAATGGTTCTTCTCTTGAGATCAGGTCAGTCATGCTGCTGCCTTGGTGCAGAAATACATCTTTCTCACTTCAAGCTGAGAGTATTTTCATCTCCAAGTTAGTCTTTCCTTCAAAATACTGCAGTAGTAGCTTTTTGAGCCTTGTGGGTCTGGGCGTGAGGCAGGGTTCCTGTCTTGCTACATCCCTAGGTTGCAGTGGGAGGAGGTCCCTTGGCTTAGGTTCGAGGTTTTTCCTTTAAAATCCTTGCCATTTGATCGCTGTTTAAAGCCTAGAATTCACAGGGCTCTGTCTAATGCTGTTTGCCCCTCTAACTGTCGTCCCTTTCTAGTTCCAGGGTTCCCTTCAATTGCTGTAGTAACCTGGGTCCGGGGCCTCGGTGGTGCTCCTGATGTCCCTCACCCACCCCTGAAGATCCCAGGTGGGCGAGGGAATAGTCAGAGGGATCACAATCTTTCAGCTAATTTATTTTATTCGGTGAGTATGAATAATAGTAAGCAGCTTGCTATGGTGAGCTTTGAATGCATTTCTTGCCTCAAGCCTATTAATGGGAGTTATCCCTTCTCCAAAACGAATTGGAACTAACTTTGCACGTGTTATTGCTACAGGATAATCGGCTGAATGTAACAGAAGAACTAACATCTAATAACAGGACAAGAATTCTGAATGTCCAGTCAAGGCTTACAGATGCCAAACACATTAGTTGGAGAGCAGTGCTGAACAACAACAACCTCTATATAGAGATTCCCAGTGGTGCTCTGCCTGAAGGGAGCAAAGACAGGTATGTAGAATAAAACACAGCTGTGGTTTAGCTCGTCTCTGTCTTGAAGGCCTGTCAGTGGGGTGGAATAACACTTTACTGTTGTTGATATTCACTTCCGTTGTTCTGAAAGTAGAAATGCGATTATGGTGCTTCAGGCTGTCTTGAAAGAGGCTGCAACTAAGTGATCCTGATCTGAGGGTGGCTTCTACCTGTTCTGTCAGGCAGAACCACCCAAAAGGTCAGTGATTTCAGGCCGTGTTCCCAGGTGCTGGGTGGTTCTGAGTCGATCACTGCAGTTCTCCCTTCAGCTGCAACACCAAAAGCATGTTTTCTGTGTTACTGAAGGCTTAGATTTCTGCCCTCAAGTTAAACCTGGGGCTCAGGGATTTCCTGTTGTGTCTCCAACCCTGGCCTCTTACTTAACGCCGATGAATTCCATGCAGATCGGCTCCCAGGGCCTTGCTGACTCTCTCTGAAGGAAGCACTTGCTCCCGTGCATTGACCACCTTGTCTTTGTCTTGTAGTTTTGCGGTTCTTCTAGAGTTTGCTGAAGAACAGCTTCGAGTTGATCATGTGTTCATTTGTTTCCACAAGAACAGAGATGATAGAGGTAGGTGTTCACTCGTAGCCCTGTGTCTCTAAGAGTTGCGAATGCAATATTTGAAGTTAGTTTTGGTGGATGCTTTAACTGTTGGTACGGTATCAAATGGATGAAACCTGTTCTCTGCTCTTTTTTTGTTTTTCTAGCTGCGTTGCTCCGTACTTTCAGCTTTTTGGGCTTTGAGATTGTGAGACCAGGGCATCCCCTTGTCCCCAAGAGACCAGATGCTTGCTTCATGGCCTACACGTTTGAGAGAGACTCATCAGAAGAAGAATAGATTGCAATGTTTGCCTCTTAGAGCTTTCTTGTTGTCTATAAAGATGATTCTGTAGAAATTTTGTCAACATCTATTACAGTATATATTATAACTCTGTACGAAACGTTGTGACCAACTGCTCTGGTGGTGAGATGTTGAAAATTTCAGACTCCACATCTTTTTCTGGATTTGTGCGCATGTTGTGGTTGTGCAAATAAATGCTCCCTCCAAATTAGCAGTATATTTCTTGAAGTTTAATATTGTGTTTGTGATACTGAAGTATTTGCTTTAATTCTAAATAAAAATTTATATTTTACTTTTTATTGCTGGTTTAAGCTGTTTAAGACTTGCACATCTGAAGGTGGTGTTGGAACTGCCCTGACCATTAAAGTTGCAGGTACGGAAAGGCGTTGGTCATTCTTTGCTTGGCTGGAAAACATGGCTACGATCTGCCAGGACTTGAAATAATCTAGCAATCCTGAAAGGCCTGCTTTTGGTGAAAGAATTCGCAGGTTCTCCATTTCCACTGGTAATTGGGATCACTGCATCTTGGTGTTTGGTAGGATACTTCAGGGGGTGTGTTAGTTGGCAGGTGAGAAGAGGAGCATGGCTCGCGGCTGCCCTGAGGTTCCAGTCTTTGAGTATCAAATATGCATCTTTGATACCTGAAGCTTCAGTGTTACTGGTGATGCTGGGGTCTTACACTGGTGTGTTTGGCATGCAGGATGGCTTAATTACGAGGTCTTTAGCCGTTATCTAGGAAGGCTTGTGGCACTTCCGTGGCTACATACTGTCATGGAGGCTGGGCGGCCTCCAGAGCTCTGCTGGGGAGACAGGTTGGGGTGTAAGAAGGGGCTGTTGTCACACAGTGCCTGTTGTTGGGGTCCACAGATAACTTGTTGGTGTTCGCAACAGAAGGGAGAATGGCTGTTTGTGCAGTGCTGGAATTAACAAAACTTGAGCTGAAGCTACTAGAGAGAAGTCTCCAAAGGACTGGGCTTTAAAGCATTGTATTTCATTTTTTTTTCCTCCAGTATTTAACATTTGCCACTTTGGAGGGTTGTTTAACCTTTCTTCGTAGCGGTGAATCCCTGGATTGGGTTATTTTACCAGGCTGTTATGCTGCAAGTAGGTGTCGATAGAAGCACGTGATGATCTTCACGGGCGTGGGCTCCTCCAGGCACCCCCACCGACCTCAGCTTTAGGAGCTCTGTATGTAGTGGAAGTGAGGGGGCCTAAGGATCCTCCGCCGGGTCATCCCTAGGGGATGTTCTGGGCTGAGCAGCACTGGAAGCGTGTGGAATACACGAAAATCTAATCCCTGAAACTCCCTTCTCAGAGGTGTCGCAGGGAGCAGATCCTGCAGTGGGTGGCACTGTGTTCCCAGAGAGCCTGGTGTTAAATTAGCAACACAGTGACAGGTGGATGTTCTTGATGCTCTGTTTAATTGGCTTCAGTTATTTATATCAGGCTCTCACTGACCCTGCCCCAGCTCGGGCTGTGCTCTCCCCTCGTGTCCCCGGGCACAGCGTCCCCTCTGCTGGGACCAGGGCTCTCCTCCCCATGGGTCTCTTGCCATTTTTTTTGTGGCTGTACAAATGTGCTCTGCCTGTGGGCTCTTTTTTTTTTTTTTCTTTTTTCTTTCAGAAAGCTGTGAAGTTGCTGTTCTTGGTGTGCCAGCAAAGGGGAGGTGGGCATGGCTGAGGAGAGGGTCTTCCTCCTCCACTCAACAGGCTGAACTTCCTAAGCTGATTCTCTGGAGAAATTCCTGATTTCCTCTGCGAGGCCGTGCCTGCGCTGCAGCCTGCTTTCTGCAGGGATGTGCGAGCGTGGAGACGTTCGTGGTCCTCTTGTAGGCTTTTTGCTGACTTTGGGTGCTCCAGGCTCCTCCTGGCAGGAGGGGAGGGGGTCACCCAAGGTGGAAGCCAGAGACAGGGGATGCTCGGAGGTGCCACCCTGGGTCTGGGATCCAGCCGAAGCAGGTTTTTGTCTTTGTTTTTCCAGGATCGGATGCCCAAGCTGGCTTTGGGCCGAGCTGCTGCCGTGCCACGGGCTTTACTGCCATCTTGTAGCCACACAAAATACTACAGGAGAAGTGATGGGGACAGCAGGGCTGGGGCTCACCCAGGACAACCCCTCTTGGATGTTTTTTGGCCCAAAAGCTCATACTGAAATTTGAACGGCACCTCTCTGGACCGGCCGTGCTTGGGTGGTGATGGTGTCAGGGTTTTTGTGGCTGGGGAGCTTGTTTGGTTCCCCCCTTGCTTGTCAAGCCTTGCCGGGGAGGTCACGCTGCTGAGTTTGGGTGCTGCTCCAGGAGGGGACGGTCCCCCACAGAGGGGCTGTGGTCTCGGCTGGGTCTTCCCCCCCGCAATGCGGCTGCTGCCTGCAGAACCCACCGACTGGGGGAACTGAGACTGTGCTGCTCCGTGGTTCCACCTGACGGGGGTCACAGCTCCATTTTAGCAGGTTTTCTTTATTTTAGCTTGGGGACTCCTCGGAGGAACTGTCCCCAATCCAGCCGTGCCACGGGCAGTGGTGGCAGCCTGGTGTGCCACTGCCCACGTCCACAGGGATGCTGGGGCTGTGGGGAAGCCTGGGAAGGCCCATCCTGCTGTGTGCAAGCTCTTGCTGCTGACAGGTGATAATAGCTGTGAGTGGATTAATAATTACTTAATTAATAATTGAGTGCACCCTCAGCAAATTCATCAGTGACACCAAGCTGTGTGAAGCGGTTGACACACTGGAGGGAAGGGATGTCATCCAGAGGGACCTGGACAGGCTGAAGAAGTGGGGCCATGTGGACCTCATGAACTTCAACCAGGCCAAGTGCAGGGTCCTGCACCTGGGTGGTGGCAATCCCAAGGACAAACCCAGGCTGGGGGATGAAGCGATGGAGAGCAGCCCTGAGGAGAAGGACTTGGGGGTGTTGGTGGGTGAGAAGTTCCACACGCCCCGGCAACGTGCGCTGGCAGCCCAGAAACCCCCCGCAGCCTGGGCTGCATCCCCAGCAGCGTGGGCAGCAGGGCCAGGGGGGGATTCTGCCCCTCTGCTCCGCTCTGGGAGACCCCCCTGCAGCGCTGCCTCCAGCTCTGGGGCACCAACAGCAGAAGGACACGGAGCTGTTGGAGCGGGGCCAGAGGAGGCCCCGGAGCTGCTGGGAGGGCTGGAGCCCCTCTGCTGTGGGGACAGGCTGAGAGAGCTGGGGGGGTTCAGCCTGGAGAAGAGAAGGCTCCGGGGAGACCTTCCAGCCCCTGCCAGTCCCTAAAGGGGCTCCAGGAAAGCTGGGGAGGGACTCTGGATCAGGGAGGGGAGCCGTGGGACGAGGGGGAAGGGTTTGAAACTGGAAGAGGGGAGACTGAGATGAGATGTGAGGAAGAAATTGTTTGCTGTGAGGGGGGTGAGCCCCTGGCCCAGGTTGCCCAGAGAAGCTGTGGCTGCCCCATCCCTGGAGGGGTTCAAGGCCAGGTTGGACGGGGCTTGGAGCAACCTGGGCTGGTGGGAGGTGTCCCTGCCCAGGGCAGGGGGTGGCACTCTATGGGCTTTGAAGTCCCTTCCAACCCAAACCAGTCTGTGATTCTAATAATAATATAAATGACCTGAGCAGGGCCTTCAATGGCACTTCACTGTGATGGTCACTCTGCAGCCACGTGGTTTTGGGGCCCAGATCCCGCCTGGTGCTGGGTGTTTCACACCAATCAGCAGATGCAATGGCCCTGCCTTGGTGCAGGCAGAGACTGACCCTACAGCCCGGTACTGGCCCCAGCAGCCGTAAACGGACCCGAGCCATTTACTAGGTGCCATCGAGGCTGTTGTGGCGAATCACCGCCGGGCAGCGGAGTTCGGCTTTGTGTTTCCCTCTGGATACATCACTGGGGTGTGTAACGCTGTCAAAGAAGCACAAAAAGGACTGGTATTTAAGAGGCTCAGCTCTGGGTTTTATTGAAGCTGCTTGGCTGCGGTATTTCCCCCTTTAAAATGTCATTTATTTTTGCGGCTGTGCCACAAACTGTTTCTAAGGAGAGGCGGCTGTAGAAATACTGTATTTCTCCTTTGCTAAGGGTGCGTTAAGGTGAGCTGTAACGTGTGGCTTTGTTTTTCCACGATCAGATCACTGTTACTAAAAACAGCGAAAGCCTCGTGGCCGTAGGTGGGGTCTGAGGGGGTTTTGTGCAAAGTCCAAGCCCCCTAAACTTTACTCGGGATAATCAGCCACTAAAATTGGTGCTTGATCCTGTGGCTTCCATCCAGCCGTCTTTCCTGAGACGCTCCGATAAACTGGACTCACAACATCAAAAATCGGTCAAGGGTGTAAAAACACACCCCGCGTTGTGGGAGCCGCAGGTGGGAGCTTGGTCCCAGCTTCATCGGGCACGTGCTGTGGGGGAAGCGGGTTCGGGTTCGCAAACGGAGTTTTCCCAGCCAGGACCAGCATGGGTTCCTTGTGAGCTGCTCCAGGATTTGGCCAGGTCCTCATGGCCTCTTGGCTTTGAGGAGAGTTTTTGGGTGGGCTGAACTTCCGCTTGCCTTCAGGGAGCGTAGAGAGCCTGGGTGACTTGGTAGAGCGTGTGTTCGGTGACCTCCTTGAAGTACTGGCAGCACAACCACTCCTCGAGGCCGGGGCTCCCCACCGCCCCAGCCGAATTCTCTGCAAACTTCAGGAGCAGCAGAGCCCTCTTCACCTCCACCCAACTCCGGAGCAGGGTGAGGGACTTCTTACTCCTGGCGAAGAGCTCCTGGCGAGGCCCCCAGAGCAGGACCTGCAGGATGCTCCTTGCCTGCTCGATGGAGACCCTCTTGCAGGGATCTCTGTGGAGAAGCAGCATCGCCAGGCGCTTGAGTCCCGTGGAATAGATGGACAGGGAGGGGATTTCAGGAAGTCTATTGCTTCTGAACCCCAAGGCGTTCTCCAGAGAGATGTCCACATGCAAGATCTGATAGATCAGCATGCCTACGTTCAGCTCGTCTGCCACCGAGGCAGGCGGTGCAGCAAGCCCCTTGGTCCAGTCCTGCTCTTGGCTGGTAGAACAAGGTCTTTGCTTGTCTTTAACCTTGAAGAAGCTGCTGATGAGCAGCCTTGGAAGGGACAGCCCCAGGGATGCCTCCTTGCCTTGCTGGCTCTGGGGAGGACACGGGCACCGCACCAGCAGCAGGTTCTCAGGGCAGAGGTCCCCCTGCCCCATGTTCTGCACCCGGAGGTGCTCCAGCCCCATGCACACCTGCAGGAGGAGGAGGCAAGCCAGGCGTTCGTAGTGCCCAGGGCTGGTCCGGTGCAAACCGTGGGTTCCCTTCACAAAGCCTGCCAGGGTCTGGTAGGGAACCTCAGGAGAAATAAAGACCTGCAGGACAGGGCAGGTGGGAAGACGGGCTGGCTCCTCTCCGGAAGGGGACTGACTCTGCTCCTCAGGGCTTCCCGGGAACACCAACTCCCAAGGGAGGCGGTCGGTGAAGCAGCCGATGAGGCGCTGGATGCTGCAGTGGGCCCCAAGGGAGCTCTGCACCCCCAGGCTGGCACAGCACGACTTGGGGACCTGCAAGGAGACACAGGGCACGGCCAGCTGTGCGAGGATGGAGCCACCACGCGAGGATGGTGCCTTGTCCTGGCCCGGGCCACCGCCTCGGCTCAGGGCCACCAGCCCTAGTCTGACCCATGCAGGTTGCTGGTCTCCCCCCACACCCTCCAAGCCCGTTGGCACCCACCAGAATGGTTTTGAGCAAGAAACGGGAGAGGAGGGGGGGGGTGTAACCCCCAGGCGAGCTGCAAAGCTGCTTTGGTGGGTCTCATCCTGGGCCAGCTCTGCTCCAGCCTCTCCTTTGTGTCTCCTGGTCCCTTGAGACCACTTGCCAGGGCATCTCCCCCAGTGCTGCCGTTCTCCTTGACGTGTCCTACGGACCCGTGGGAGCTGTCGCCCTCCCCACCCCACCCCGTGCCCGCAGCACCGTCCTGTTTCGCAAATGCAGAAGTAGCTGCAGAAAGGGGAAGCGCCTGCGTGACGGGGGTCAGCGGAAAAGCCGGCGCTCCTGCTCCATGCTTTGCCCCCTGCGCCGCAGGAGCCGGCTCCCCCTGCACCACCCGGGGCGTTTTCCCCCATTCCCCGCTTACCTTGGCTGCGAACACCAGTTGGCTTTGCTCAAAAGCGAAGCCCACTGGGAAATACCAGGCGTCCCTGCTCTGGCAGCACGGCTCCCGCTCCAGGACGCTGAGCGCTGCCCAGCCCTTCCCCGCCAGCTCTGCCTCCAGCAGCCGCTGCCGCTTCTCCGACCCCAGGAGCGTCTCCTGGATGCGAGCCGAGAGCCGGGCCAGGGTGGCCGCCTGGCACCCCAACACCACCCTCCACACCCCTGCCGGGCTCTCCAGGAGCTGCCCCAGCTCCCCATCTGCCGTCCCGAATGTCACCTCCACCGGGCTGGGTGACGGGCTGCTCCGGGCCACCGGTTCCCCCAGGCTTTGGGACTTGGTCAGGGGCCTCTTGGGTCCCCAGGAGGGTCTGTCGCAGGGGGGGATGGAGCTGGGACCCCCCTCCTCGTGCGGTGGATGGGGTGGTGGGATGCTGGAGAGGGTGCTGGCGGCCCATGGTGTGGGGTCACCCTGCCAGTGCCGGGATGGTCCCTGCTCCGGGAGGGACTCGGCTCGCTGGAGCTGCTTTTTCGGCAATGGGGGAGGCAGGGGATCCTGGCTGGGCTGAGACGGGGATCTCCCGGCTCCTTCCCCTCGGCTAGCCTTGCGGGGGACGAGGTGGGCCCGCAGCTCTCCTGGGGGGGGAGGGATGGAGATGGCAGGGCTGAGAATCCCCCAAGGTGGGAGAGGGGGAAGAAAGTGGGAGATGGCACGGGTCGGGGGTAAAAGCATGTCGTTATTTGTCCCACTGCATATTTCCAGCTCCAAAGCCATGCCCAATGCCAGCTAGGGGGGTGACAGCTGGGTACTGCGGGAAAAGGATAGGGCAGCAGTGGGGTCCATCCCCGCCATCCCCGGTGACCCCAGGGGGGCAGCGGGGCTGTCACTCACCCACGTTGCTGTAGATGAGGGCCGAGGCAGGGGGCTGAGGCGGGTGGCCCCCTGGGGTATCCGGCATGGGGGCGGGTGGTCCGGGGGCTCCCAGGTCCAGGCTGGCACAGCGGGTGCACACGATGGCCCTGCACGGGGCGGGAGTCAGCGCTCGCCCCCCTGGGGGGGGTTCCAGCTCCTCTCAGTGCTGGTTCAGGGGAAGGATAAGGAGAAAGGGGAAGCGGTGGCCTGGGGAGCCCTGGCTGTGTGGTTTTGGGGTAAAAGACAGGAGTTTGGTGGCCTGGTGACTCCAGCTCCTCCCCTGGGGGGGGCACTCCCGAGGGGTGGGGGCTGCCCTGGGGGCTTCACATGGGTGCAGAGGGGAGGGTGTCCACCGGGGCTGTGTCTGCCCTGCGGTCCCTGCCGGGAGGACACAATGGTGTGGGACAGGAGTGGGAAAAGCCTTCGACACCCCCAGCCCTGGTCTTGGGGGGGGCAAAGCAGGACGGGGGGGGTCTGTGTGCAGGGAGGGAAAAGCAGGGAGCAGGGAAGGAGCTGAGCAGCGGGAAGGAGCCGGCCCCAGCCCTGGCCGGGGTTTCACTTCCCCGTCCTGGCCAGGCTCAGCGCAAACCTGCAGCGCTGGCCCTGCCGCCGCCGCAAGCGGTACCGAAACCAGGGTGGCTTTCTTTAAAAACCCCGGTTTCTGCTGAAGACATCACTGCCTCAAAGTGTGGGCTTTGTCCCCTTTTTTGCCCACTTGGCCCCCATTACCCCCCGGGAACCGGGGATTATGGCCCTGCCTCTTGCTGCGGTGCAAATGTGGGGCTGGAGCAGCCTTGCCAAGGGGGATGCTGCTGGGAATCTCCATTTTTGGGACCCATTTGCAGAATTATTTGTTACCTCTGAGTTTTTCCTGGCAGCGGCGGGGGCCTGGGGGGTTCCAGCTCCATCTCCCGGCTCGGCAGCAGCTCCCGTTCCCTGGCCCAAGTTCCCCTGGCACTGGCCATGCCGCTGCCGGGGAATGGCCTTGCCCAACTCCGTGCGACCCCGCTGGCCGCCGGATGGTCTTTCAAAACCTGCGGGAAGGAAGGCGGAGGCTCTGCCTGGCTCCCCGCACGCTCCCCGCCGAGGCGCCTGCTGCCGCCGCAGTCATTGCATCGCCTTCGGTGCAACCCCCTGCAGCGGTTTTGCCCCCCACCGAAGCCACTCGCGGAGGCATCACGCTCCTCCCGGGCTGCTTCCTGGGTGGCAGCTGTATGGAAGGAGGGGGGGGGGGGATTTCCACGGTAAACCACCCCCCCCCAAACCACCTAATTAATTCCCTGCTCTCCAGGTTGTGTTGCCCTATATGGATGGGCGAGGTGAACTTTTTTTTTTGTTTGTTTTCTTCACTTTTTTTTTTGGCTGGGGTTTCCTGCAGCCGTTGCACAAGGGGAGCCCAGTGGTTAGAAAACGCTTCCCCCGCTCCCCCCCACAAGACCTTTACAGAGAGCACAAAGTGACACGACTCAGCAGCTGAAAAAAAATATGCCCCCCTCCGTGTCTGTCCTCTCTAGACTAAAGTTGCTCTTTTAGCAGTCTAAACCCCCAAATTTTTTAATATCCGCTCCCTTCTATTCAGTCTTTGAACTAATTAGCAACTAACTAATGGCACTCATTAGCGCCTGGCCAGGGTGGGTGGCTGAGCCCCTCTGCCGAGCTGGGGGAAGCCGGCGTCAGGGATTTCTCCTGGCAGCACGGAGGCTGGGGATGGGCAGGTTCTGGGGGACGTGGATTTACAGGAGGAACGTGGCACCATCCGTGGCATCTCCCTGGCTCCATCCCCAGCGGCGGGGTGGGTGCCCACGGGACGGGCTTTGGTGGGGCCGGTGTGGGGCTCAGCGGATGCCTGTGAGCCTGGAGCCTCCCCCAGCGAGGAGACCACCCGCCTTGGTGGTTTCCTCACCGTGTATTTTGCAATTCGTATTTCCTTGTTGAAGCCAAGCCAGCCGGCAGGTCTGTGTCGTTGGCCCGTGGCGCTTGCCAAGGGCCTTTTCATAGAATCATAGAATAGTTTGGGTTGGAAGGGACCTTAAAGCCCACCCAGTGCCACCCCCTGCCCTGGGCAGGGACACCTCCCACCAGACCACGTTGCTCCAAGCCCCGTCCAACCTGGCCTTGAACCCCTCCAGGGATGGGGCAGCCACAGCTTCTCTGGGCAACCTGGGCCAGGGGCTCACCCCCCTCACAGCAAACAATTTCTGCCTCACATCTCATCTCAATCTCCCCTCTGTCAGTGTAAAACCCTTCCCCCTCGTCCCATGGCTCCCCTCCCTGATCCAGAGTCCCTCCCCAGCTTTCCTGGAGCCCCTTTAGGGACTGGCAGGGGCTGGAAGGTCTCCCCGGAGCCTTCTCTTCTCCAGGCTGAACCCCCCCAGCTCTCTCAGCCTGTCCCCACAGCAGAGGGGCTCCAGCCCTCAGATCATCTTTCTGTGGTGCCGAGGCCTTGCGCTAGAGCTGATAAAAATATGTGTCGGGGGCTGAGTCATGTTCGACTCCGGCTCTGGCTCAGGGAGGATGTGCAAGACGTCGGGAGATGACAACCCGCCCTGGGAGCCACGCGGTCCCGTCCCTCACTGCTGCCCGCTTTGCTGCCGGGGCCGCTCATCCCCGCGTGCAGCCCAGCAGCCAGGCCTGGCACCACCTCATCTAGGGCTAAAATAAAAAAAAAAAAAAAAGAAAAAAAAAAGGTATAAACGGATTATTTAAGATGCAGCAGGATCCTGGGCTCATTGATGGCGTTCAGCAACGGGGTCAGTGTACGTCCCTCCTCCCAGTAAGTCATTTCTGTTAATGACTGGACCACAACCAAGAGTAAATCTATTAGAAGCATCAATATTTTTCCCTAATGAGTAACGTTAGCTTCCAGATATGAGACCATTAGGAATAAAATTGCAGAATTAAAGCCATGAACGTGGCCCTCCCAAGCTAGAGCGAGGTGGCACGAGCCCGGAGGAGGCAGGGATTGCCTTTTCCAGGAGCATTAGCTGCAAATTTCCTGATGCCTCTTATAATAAAGGTGACAACGCCAAGTTTAAAAGCAACCCGAGCCCTTAAAAAGGCCTGTGATTTTATATTGCTGAGCCCTGCAGGACTAGTTAAAAAAAAAAAAAACAACACTGATTTGCTTGTCCAAGCTGCAGGACACTGATGACAATGGCAGTTTCTGGTCCAGGGGGTGCCCAGCCCTTTGCGCCCCCCCAACAAAGCTGCGCAGGGCTGGGATTTGGGGACCGCAGGGAAGTTTTACTTCGCCCAAGTCTTTTTAATTTGTAAGGAAATTGCTTTCTCTTCCCAGCGGGAGATACGAGCTTTAAATGCAGCCGCTGGAAAATTACATTTTTCTAATTGTCTTTATTTTTTTATTGGGGTGGTTTTTTTTTTTTTTTTCCTGGGCTCAGGGCAGGTTGTGGGGGGGGGGGGTACCTGTGGGGCTGGCGTGGGCACAGCGGGCACCGAAACCACCCCAGCCGGGCTCTCAGCATCGCCGGTCCCGGCATTCCTCATCCATCCACTATCCATCAGCCCTGGCTCCCGGGGGTGTCCCATGGGTGCACCCCGACCCTGAAGCACAGGCAGGAACTGTAACCCCAACTTTAACCTCCCGGGTGCTCTTGTGTCACGTACTATATATATATTTTTTTTTCATGCAGGAAATGAGAGAAAACCCCCAATTTCCTCTTTTACTCCCAGGAGAG
This sequence comes from Fratercula arctica, assembly GCA_947846985.1. Lineage (NCBI taxonomy): Eukaryota > Metazoa > Chordata > Aves > Charadriiformes > Alcidae > Fratercula > Fratercula arctica. The sequence continues at coordinate 2,566,008 of CANTUZ010000022.1, read as the reverse complement.
CTCTTCCCCGGCTTGGGGGTGGGGGGATGACAGGAGGTCCAGGGCGCCAGCAGCACCCTGGTTATTTTGCACCCAGGGCCACCCTCCTTCGTGTGGGTGCTGGGAGCCTGCCCAGGGAGCAGCGGGGTGGGAATTTTGGGGTGCAGAGGCTGGGAACCGGCCCAGGGCTCTTTTCTCCAGCAGATGGAGACCTTGCTTTGCTTCCACCGCCCCACGGGCTCCCAGTCCCCATCCCAGTGCCATGCTGGGAAAGCCAGGACTGGCATGGGGGCAGCCACTGAGCCTGGAAGGAGGGAACTGGGGGGGGTTTGCGGAGATGTAGCAGCCCCTCTGCTGGGGACACAAGGACAGATGGTCCCCAGCCAGCTGGGCACAGGGACACCGGGGTGGCCGAGCACCCCGTGGGCGATGGCAGCTCAGCTAAGGGCAGGGACGGCCTCGCATGGGGGTCCCCTGCGGTGACGGGACAGGGAAGGGGTTCCAGAGGGTCACTTCAAGAGGGGAAAGCACCCCTCCCCACCCCAGTGCCACTGGCTCCTACCCCTTGGTCCTACTGCAGTGCCTCTCCGTGCCTCAGTTTCCCCAGGCGGAGAGCTGGGGCGAGGTGCCGGCTCTGCACCTTTCAGCTTAAGGGCATCCTTATAAACACCCTATTAATAATTAATAACAGATTAACAGCAGCGGCAGTTTGTTAACACACGCGCATTAATGGTTTATCAGTTATTAATACGGACTTGAGTGCCCTCTGAAAGCTGGTTTAGCATCGTTTATGAAGGGCTTTGCAGGGACGACGGTGGCGATGGCCAGGTCATGGGCTGCAAACCGCAAGCCAAGTGGGCACGAGGGTGACCCGCTGCTGCCGCCGAGTCCCCAGCCATCGCTGCTCTAAACCCCGGCGATTTGCTCCCAGTTCCTTTGTCACACGTGGGTGAATTTAATTTCTAAACGAGGTTGGTCAAACATCATTAAACTGGGCTGGACCCTGCGCTTTGGCATCCAAAGGGTCCTCACCTGCGGCAGGGGATGCCCTGGGGTGCTGCTCTCCCAGCTTCACCGGACCTCCAGCCCTCCCAGTTCTCCCAGTCCGGGTTCTCCTGCTGGTTTTCTGGGATGGATGATGATCCTAAACTGAGCCGTAGGGGTTTAACTTCTGCCTGAAGCCTGGGAGTGCCTTGGGCTGGGGCAGGTCTGGGGAGCACCACGGCACGAATCCTGCTCCGACAGCCCTTTCCGATCCTGCCCCGCTCCATGCTCACGCTCAGCCCTGCTCGGGCTTTCTCCGCTGACTCTGGCTTTTCTTATTCGAGCCACACGGAGAAGGGAAGGGGGGCAAAAGGAGAAAAACCAAAGAAGCCACAAAAGTCCCCTTCTTTTTTTTTTTTTTTCTTTTTCTTTTTCCCCCCGCAAATACATTTCACATGCTCATTACATAGAAAACTGTGCCAGGTCTGCACTGCCCAAACCTGCCTTTGCTGCTGGCTGTGAGGGTCCGTGCCCGACTCTCTCCCCACCCCCCCCCGCCACCCCCCAGGTAAAAAAACCCCAGACACCGAACAGGGGCGCGCGGGTGACGCCGGTGGGACCCCTGGTACGACACGGCATGCACGGCTCGGGGGGGCGAGGGGGCACCGGGCATGCGAAGGGCAACGGCTGGAGCCACGGCAGGGGGTGGGTGGGCAGAGACGGGCAGCACACACCCCCCCCGCCAGGTCGGGGGCCTGATCCTGGCAGTGACCAGCTGCAGCCCAGGGAGCACCTTGGGGCTAGGTGCTGAGCCCGTTGGCTCCTTCGCCCCTCTCCCCCCGCCAGGGCTCAGCCTGGGGCTGGGGGGCACCCAGCACCTACGGGATGCAGGATGGGGACAGCGGGATGGGGTGCAAGGAATGACCAGAGCAGTCGTGCTCACTGGTGCCCCACGCAGCAAAGCTCATGGGGTGCCACAGCCCCGACCCCTCTGGAGCTCCTGCCTCCAGCGCAGCCCTGAAGGCGCGGGGGTGCCCGGCAGGACACGGACAGCTGTCTCTCCAGCTCCCGAAGCCAGCGTGCCCAGTCTGACCACTGCCAGCTGGGAAGGGACATCCAGGTGGGGGGACATGCCCATGGGAATGGGGAGGTGGGACCTGCAGCAACGCCGGGGGTGCACACGGTGGGAGGAGGAGGAGGAGAAGGAGGAAGCAATGGGCTCCCCAGCCCATCTAGGTCCCGTCCAGGCTCTTCCCTTCCAGCTGTGCCAGCTCTGCTCCTTCTCCCACCCCAAAACCCCATGCCCTGAGCCGAAGCCAGCGCTCCCCTGGGCGGGGGTGGTGGGGAAGCTGGGGACCATCCCCGTGGCTGCAGAGAGCGGAGCCCGGGGACACCAACCCACGGTCCCCAGCGCAGGATCCGGGCGGATACGCTGGAGGTGCCAGCTGGGACCTTCTCCCAGAGCTTTTGCCGTCGGTTCCCGAGCTGCTTGTCCCGAGCCTTTCTCTCCTCTTCTTTCCTGGGCTGGATGGCCTCCCCGCGCAGGACAAGCCAGCTCCTGCTCTGTTGCAGACTTCCACTTCGCAAGACAAAGAAAACGGACCCCAAAATGCCTTTTGCATCCTGACCGCCCACCCTTTCACCCCCACAGCTGCTGCAGTGGCTTGGACAGATGCAAAGACGGGGCCTTGCACGCCCTGGGGCTGCTCATTTTGCCTTTTTTCCCCCCTTTTTTCCTTGCTGACACCTCCTCAGAGCCTGGCCTTGGGAGGGTTATTATTGCTTATGCAGGAGCGTCCCCGGACACCCGCCTTTGCAGATGCCACCTCTTAAATCCGCCGATGGGAAGCTCTCAAGGCTCGGCTGTGCCCTGGGGGTCCGGTTTTGCCGAGGGGCTGGGGGACACCCCCAAGCTCGGCACAACCTCCCCGAGCGCCCCAGTCCCGCATTGCCCCGGAAGACTTTTCTCTTGGAAATTCATTAAAAAAAAACAAAACAAAAACCAAACCAATCATTGGACCAAAAAAACCACAACCCAACAAGAGAAGAACCATAAACAACCACCATGAAAGTTTTCCGGAGAGTCTCTTAAAAACCAATGGGAAAGGGAGGAAAAAAAAAGGAAGCAGTTTTGGTTTTTAATTTCTCCAGGTCCAAACGCTGCTGGTCTCTTGGCTAGAGAAATGCATAGTTGGTAGCAAAAAATGTTGGCTACATTGGGAGCCCCTGGAGCTGGGACAGCCCCTGGGCCCCGTGGGCTCACCATGGGGCCGGGACAGCAGGGATCACCGCTCCCCAACCCTGAGGTCCATGCGGTGCCGACCCCGCTGGCTTCCAGCATGTCTCCCGCCACATCCCAGCACAGCGAGGTCCCGCCGCCAGCCCCGGGATGTCACCGGCGCTCCCACACACCCCCTGGCCCCAGTCCACCATCGCCGTGCCTGGGGCCGGGCAGCAGACAACCGTTCTCCTCCGGGAGAGGTTCAGATCATCTTCATGTTGAACTTCCTGGCTCCTCCTTGGCCGGTGGTGGTGGTGGGACCGTCCACCTTGCGGAAGGAGTACTCCACTGAGAAGTTGTTCTTGTGCTGCCCTCGGCCCCGGCTCCAGACAAAGAGGAGGAGGAAGCAGAAGAGCACCACGCCAAGGAAGGTGATGCAGCCCATGGCCGTGGAGACCAGGATGGTCTTGAGGTCCAACGTAAATTTCAAGAAGACTTGCGTGTCGTTGTGGGAGGTGTCGTTGAACTCGCTGAGGTACAAAGTCCGGTTTGCGTAGTGGGATCCATCAGCTGGGCGCCCCTTGACCGTCAGGGTGGCGAAGTAGGTGTCGTTGCCCCCCGCGTTGCTGGCGATGCAGATGTAGGTGCCGCTGTCCTGCACTTGGGCAAAGCGGATCTCCAGGGTGCCCCCGGGCAGCACGGTCGCCCGCCCCGTACTGCGGGTGGTGATCATGCGATGCTGGGGGGACACCCAGGCGATGGAGGGGTCCGGCTCCCCGTCTGCCCGGCAAAGGAAGGATACGGACTGCCCTTCCCGGGCTGTCACGTGCTGCAGTTTCCGATCCTTTATCTTGGGCTTCTGGCAGGTGAAGTACTCGAAGAGCACAGAGTCCGGGAAGTCACGCAGGGCATTGCCCTGGATTTCGGGTGGCGAGGAGCACATGGGCTGCTGCCCATCGAAGTTGAGCGTCTTCCGTCGCTGCAGGATCCAGAGGAGGCGGCAGTCGCAGGCCAGGGGGTTCCTGTCCACCCGCAGCGTCTCCAGTGTGTTGACGGAGTGGAAGGTGCTCTCCTCCAGCGTGGAGAGAAAGTTGCTGGAGAGGTTGAGCAGCCGGATTTGTCTCAGGCCGGAGAAAGCCTGCGGCTCCACAGACACCAAGAGAGCGCCCACGATGTGGAGCTCCTGGAGCCGGATGAGGTCTTTAAAGGAGCCCTTCAGCACAGTGCTAATGGGATTGTAGGACAGGTTCAGGTACCGGAGGTACACCAGGTTCCTCAAGGCAGCGGCGGGCACTGCTGTGATGTTGGTGTAGGTGATGGAGAGCGAGGTGAGGTTCAGGCCCTGAAAGCTGGTGGGGGAGATGTCTTCCAGCAGCGGCCAGTTGTCGATCTCCAGTTGCAGGAGGTTGTAGAGCTTCTTGAAGTTTTGGTCCTCCAGCGTGGAGATGCTGAGGTGCCGGAGCCGCAGCACCTCCAGGTTCTGGAGGTAGGAGAGTGACTCGGCTGAGATGGAGGTCAGGTTGCACTTCTCAATGGTCAGCTGCTCCAATCCCAGCAGCCCCGAGAAAGCCCGTTGGGAGATGTACACCAAGTCGTTATCGCCTACCTCCAGGCTCTTCAGGTTTCGCAGGTCCTGGAACATGTAGTCCAGCAGGATGACGAGTTTGTTCTCGCTGATGTCCAGGAGGGTGAGGTTGGTCAGCTTGGTGAAGACCCCCGGGGGGATGAGCTTGAGCTGGTTCCCCCGCAGCCGCAAGGTCTGTAGGTTGAACAGGTTGCTGAAGGCGCCCGGCTCCACATTGGAGATGATGTTCTCGCTGAAATCCAGCTCCTCCAGCAGCGGGTATGGGGAGAGGTCCCCCGGGTTCAGGCAGCGGATGCGGTTCTTGTTGAGCTCCAGGATCTTGGTCTCGGTGGGGATGCCCTCGGGGATGGAGGTGAGCCGCTTGCGGTGACACACCACCGACTTGATCTGTGGGGCGCACTCGCAGCGGGCAGGGCAGGCTGCCACCCACGGGGGGCTCAGCAGGACCAGGTGGAGGACCAGGACCGGGAGCCAACATGTCATTGTGTAGAGCATGGTCTTATGGGGGGCTCACTACCATTCTCCCATGCGCCTGGAAAGGAGAGAGATGCGGAGTCAGCGGTGAGCCCAGCGGAGGCTAACAAAGTCCTGCCCAGGCCCACATCACCCAACTGTGGGCTGAGACCGAAAAACATCTCCCAGACCATGATCCATGGGCCTCACGATCCCAGCTCCCCCAGGAAACCCTCTGGACACCTTTCTCAGCACTGACTGTGTGACCTGGTACCCTACGCAAACCTGGGCTAAACGAGCCTCACCGCCTGCAGGCACCATTAGGAGAGCAGGGAAACTGAGGCAGGGGGAGAGATTTGTGAGAGGAGACAAGGTTGCAGGCCCACATAGAGTCACAGAATCGCCCAGGTTGGAAGGGACCTTTCAGATCATCGAGTCCAACCATCAACCCAACACTGACAAAACCCACCACTAACCCATGGTCCTCAGCACCACGTCTGCCCGCCTTTTGATGGTGCCTCAACCACTGCCCTGGGCAGCCTGTTCCAATGTTTGATAACCCCTTCAGTGTAAAAAATTCTCCTAATATCCATCTTAAACCTCCCCTGGGACAACTTGAGGCCATTTCCTCTTGTCCCATGGCCTGTTCCTTGGGAGAAGAGCCTGACCCCCCCCGGCTGCCCCCTCCTTTCAGGGAGCTGCAGAGAGCGAGAAGGTCTCCCCTCAGCCTCCTTGTCTCCAGGCTGAACAGACATGAGGTGGCACCGAGATGGGCTCGAACGTGCAGCGATGGCACGATGGGCTTGAGCAGCCACAGACATCACGTCCTCCTGTCCCCACATCCTGGTGGGCTCCAACAGCCACTTTTGGGGTCGCCAACAAGCCCAGAGAGACAGAAGGGGGCGTGCATGGGGGGGGGGGCTTGGGCAAAATAACCCCTGAAGCGATGTTCAGCACTCCCTGGAGCCACGGCTTCGGCTTCCCCGAAGGCGGAAGGGCTGGAGCTGCACCTGGCTGCCCCTTGGGTACCACACACCAGTTTGTCCCAGTGCTTGGGGGGGTAACGGAACTTGGCCTCCCGTGCTGGAGGGGTTGGTGCCCCTCCAACCCATTGATCTGGCCATGCTGGGGTGTTGAAAATTTGGAAAAGCGTGAAGTCAGGGATTCGAGTCTGTGCGAATGGAGACGTCCCACGGAGAGGCGGGTTTCGCCATGAGAAGCAGGGCTGGCACGGCAAGAGCAGCCGGAGCGTGGATAAACGCTGCCGATAGCCAGCAGATGGGGAAAGGGATGCTCTTGCTCCTGCCCATGAGGTGCAGCAGCCAGGAGACAGCTGGGAAGGCACAAAGCCATTTATTTAATCCTGGCAGCAAGGAGGCTAAGGAGTCGGAGGTGGAAGAGGACAAGGAGGAAGAGAAGGAGGAGGGGGCTGCTGGGACATGGTGAGCATCTCCCTGTGCCAGGTTGGGCTCCCCGTGTTGCTTTGGTGGGCACCCTGCTGTGACGCAGGTGGTGATGCTCTGCCCAGGCTCTCGTCCCCACGCTGCTTCGGGGACGGGGGGACGGGAGGGGGTGAGGATCCAACCCCAGGGGATGTTGAACCACTTCGGGTCACATCAATCAGCTCATTTTGCCCAGAGAAGCTGTGGCTGCCCCATCCCTGGAGGGGTTCAAGGCCAGGTTGGACAGGGCTTGGAGCAACCTAGTGTAGCAGGAGGTGTCCCTGCCCAGGGCTGGGGGGGAGGAATGAGATGGTCTTTAAGGTCCCTTCCAACCCAAACCAGTCTGGGATTCTATGATTCGGGATATTTTCTCTTCGGGCCTTTCACCGCCAGCATGGGTCTGAGACCTGGCCCACTCACTGCACCTCCTCAGGGGTGGCTGGAGCATCTGGTTCTGCTCCCAGTACCCCCCAAATTGTCCACGTTCCCTTGCAGGGCCCAGAAACACCCCGCAGCACCCTGACTGAGCAGCTCTGCCACTTAATTAGGTTAATGACAGTGCTTCGTTATGGAAAGGCGGCTGAGGAGTTTGCAGTGGCGCTGGGAGGCACATGTCCAGGCGCGGTGGCAGCCCGGCGAGTCTGGGGCACAGAAGGTGACAGGGAGCGGGGAAGGGGAAGCAGAGAAAAGGGAAAGCAGTGGTGAGGTGCTAATCCCTGGAAAGGAGGGCACCGTGCCGCGCAGGGTCAGTGTTAATCCCTCATCTGCCAAGATTGTGCCCACAGACGCCTTAATCTCCGCTCCGAGAGGGTGACGCTGGGGACAGGGACAGGGGGACAGGTCCCTACGTGCGGTGCCAAGCATCCCCTGTCCTGCAGGACCTCGCCGAGCCCTGGGCCTGGGAAGGGTTTGTGCTGCTGGATGAGACCTCGCTGCAGCCGCACGGGGAGCTGAGGGGATGTGGCATCCCACCTGTGTCACAAGTTTGCAAGGCCTCTGGCTGCATCTGTTTGCTCTTACACTGCCCTGGGCGGGGGGGGTCTGTGTCCCCTGTTATCCCAGGGCGCTCGTGCTCATGGTCCCCTACATCTGTGTGTGCACTGTCGGTGGCACAGAGCAGGTGTGAGCTGGTGGCAGGGCACAGATGAGGGAGCTGGGGGCGTGGATGGAACTTCCCATGGTCAAGTTTGTGCCTGTTCCCCCTTGTCCTGTCGCTGGGCACCACTGAGAAGAGCCTGGCCCCATCCTCCTGATACCCCCCTTTCAGTATTTATAAGCGTTGATAAGATCCCCCCTCAGTCATCTTTTTTCCAGCCTGAAGAGACCCAAATCCCTCAGCCTTTCTCCATCAGAGAGGTGTTCCATCCCCTCAGCATCTCGGCAGCCCTTTGCTGTCCCCTCTCCAGCAGTTCCCTGTCCTTCTGGAACCGGGGAGCCCAGAACTGGACCCAGCGCTCCAGCTGTGGCCTCCCCAGGGCAGAGCAGAGGGGGAGGATGACCTCCCTCCACCTGCTGGCCACGCTTTTCTTGATGCCCCCCAGGATGCCACTGGCCTTCTTGGCCACCAGGGCCCATTGCTGGCTCGTGGTCACCCTGTTGTCCCCCAGGACTCCCAGGTCTCTTTCCACAGAGCTGCTCTCCAGCGGGTCACTCCCAACCTGTACTGGCACCTGGGGTCCGCAAACGCCAGCAGGGCACCGGAGCGGGGATGCGGCTGGAGCTGCTTGGCAGCCTCTGCTCACAGCCGTGCCAAGAGCCATTCTGCAATGGGCTCTGCCTGGCTGGTGGCCTCGGGAACCCGAGCCAGCTCCAGGGTGAGGGAGGGGACAGCCTCGCTTGGTCCGCCCGGTTCCGAAGGCTCCGCTCCTGCTCTGCCGGGGGGCTGGACGGGAAGGATGCGCCCAGGCATGACCTGCAAACCCACAGGAAAAAAAAACCCTCCCCATTTATTGTGACGCTTATTTTATGTAATGTCTCTACGCTAAATAAATACACCCAGGCACCTCGGCCAGGCTAATGGTCTCCCATGCTGTGCTGTATCCTGTGCCCGCCATCGCGTCCCCCTCAGGGGTTGCGGGGGGATCCATCCCCTTCCCCTCCCCTGCCCGCGGCCACGCCGGCTCCTCGCCGTGTTCATTATGAATGAGCCTGGGGTAACACTACTCCACTTTTGGTTACTACTTTGGCCACCTAATCCTCTAAGCAAAGGTACGAACCCGCTGGCGTTGTTTTACCTGGCAGCCGGGGAGCGTGAGCTGCAGCCCCGGGCTCTCCTTCCCCCCCCGCGGCCGGAGCAGAGCATCGGCTGCCCCATGGGTGCCCCGGGGGAGCCGGGCACAGCCCCGAAACCCCCAGCAAACCCCACAGGGGGGGTTCAACAAGGGCAAGTGCAGGGTCCTGCACCTGGGGAGGAATAACCCCCTGCACCAGGACAGGTTGGGGCTGACCCGCTGGAGAGCAGCTCTGTGGAAAGAGACCTGGGAGTCCTGGTGGGACAACAGGGTGACCACGAGCCAGCGATGGGCCCTGGTGGCCAAGAAGGCCAATGGCATCCTGGGGGGCATCAAGAAGAGCGTGGCCAGCAGGTGGAGGGAGGTCATCCTCCCCCTCTGCTCTGTCCTGGGGAGGCCACAGCTGGAGCGCTGGGTCCAGTTCTGGGCTCCCCGGTTCCAGAAGGACAGGGAACTGCTGGAGAGGGGACAGCAAAGGCTACAGAGATGTCCAGGGGACTGGAGCATTCCAAACCCTCCGTTCCATGATTAACAGGTGCTGGATGAACTCCCTCCCAGCAAATCCAGGTGGATACGAGCTCCAGAGCAAAGAGCCCAGGTGGCCAAGGCTGGCTGTGCCCCTGTGGGTCTCTGTCAGACCCAGAACATCCCGCAGAACCCACCCTAGCCGTTGAGACCCCGTGTCCCCTACAGTGACAACCAGGACCCTGCGGTCCCCGTCCGGCCCCGGCAGAGCCGAGCACAGAGCCGAGCAGCGCCGTCTATTAATAACTCATTACTGCGATAGCGCGACCTTCTCGGGGGCTCGCCTGGTCCCTGGGGAGCAAGGCCAATTAAGACTCCAGTTGAAGGCCTAGATAGAGGCTCTTCTTCGCATTTAATTTATTTTTAAAAATAACACGCCTGCTGCACACAGGGCTGGGGAACGGAGCCCGGAAAGCCGGAGGCTGCGGGGCTGCGGCATGGCGGGGGGAAGCAGAGCAGAACCACCTCTGGCCACTTCTGAGTCCCACCGAGAGCAGCCCCCTCCTTCCCTCCCTCCCCGCCAGGACCTGCGGCCACCGAGCCCGTTTCGTCCCGGCCACCGGCAGCACGGTGCGTCCCAGCAGGCAGAGATCGGAGCAGAGGAACCAGCGTTCTCCGACCGCCCGGCTCTGGGATGCTCACCCGCCGGCTGACCTGGCTTGCAGGGGGCGTTTCACTCCCTTGCACCAATTCTTAGAGAAAAGGAGGTGGCAAAGTCTCTTCCACCCCCTTCAAATGGCTCCTGCTTTGGTGGCACACGCTCGGCACCGTCAGCTCCTCCAAGAGCAATTGCTCCTCAGCTGCCGTTTCTCCCTTTTTTTCTGAACAAAGGTGGGAAAACAAGCCAAGGCTGACATTTCTAGCTTCTCCTGTTTTGACATCGCGCAAGTACAAATACTTCAGTCAAAGCAACGTCTTGTTTTAGTCTTCCATTGACTTGCAGGACGCACAATGGTCCTGCTGAGACCTTCTCCTTCAAGCACCCCTTGAGCTGCTGCTCGAGGCCAAGCCCATGTTACCCATCCTTCCCGGGCTCTGCCCGGGGATGCCAGAAGCACCCAGGGGAGGCTCCATGCTTGGGATACGGGAAGCTGCTCCACCTTTCCAGGGGATGCAGGGGATCCCAGGGAAGGGTGAAGACCCCCAGGTAGGGAGGGAGCAGAAAGCGATGCTGGGATCTTCATCCTCAAAACACCAACAGGGGGAATAATACCAGCGCCCCGACACACAGGTGACAGGGAGGTGGCAGAGACTTGTGTCAGTCCCAGCATGTCCCAAACCTGGCACAAGACAGGAGAGGGCTCCTACAAACACCAGTGGCGGCCAAACGCTGCTGGAAACCCCCCGAGTGATGCCCGTTTGCTGCTGCCTGCCTGAGAGCTGGCAGCCAGCCCTGCCCTGGCAGCGAATCACAGAATCAGAGACTGGTTTGGGTGGGAAGGGACCTTAAAGCCCACCCAGTGCCACCCCCTGCCCTGGGCAGGGACACCTCCCACCAGCCCAGGTTGCTCCAAGCCCCGTCCAACCTGGCCTTGAACCCCTCCAGGGATGGGGCAGCCACAGCTTCTCTGGGCAACCTGGGCCAGGGGCTCACCCCCCTCACAGCAAACAATTTCTTCCCAATATCTCATCTCAATCTCCTCTCTTCCAGTTTCAAACCCTTCTCCCTCGTCCCATGGCTCCCCTCCCTGATCCAGAGTCCCTCCCCAGCTTTCCTGGAGCCCCTTTAGGGCCTGGCAGGGGCTGGAAGGTCTCCCCGGAGCCTTCTCTTCTCCAGGCTGAACCCCCCCAGCTCTCTCAGCCTGTCCCCACAGCAGAGGGGCTCCAGCCCCCCCAGCATCTCCGGGGCCTCCTCCGGCCCCGCTCCAATGTGACGTGTCCCAGCTGCCTGCCCACGGCTGCCCTCACTCCCAGCCTGTGCCGGGCTCTGTGCCAGTGGCAGAGAAGATAGCGCCAACCATGGCTCTGCCACGCAGACGGTGGCACGTCTGTGCTCGCCGGGGGCCGTGCCAGCACCCCCACAGGCATCAGTGCCCCACTTAGGGCTTGGGCTGGATTTGGGAGGTGGATGGAAAGGCCGAGCATCCCCTGGTAAAGCAGAGCAATATTTCCACGGGCTCATTTCCAGCCTGCCAGGATTGCTCAGTGCCAGACTCTCCATCAGCGCGAGCTCCATGTGCTCCCCAGTCCCGGGGTACCAACTAGCTGAGATCTCGATCACCAGGAAGGGGAATACGGCTGCATCAAGCAGGCTCGATGGTTCGTCTGGGGCTCGAAGCACCCAGAGCTGCTGGCACAGGCTCGGAGCGGAGAATGGACACCCTGAACGCAGATGCCAACACCTCCCGTAGGCGGGTGCCAGGCTGAGCCCCGTCCCCGGGCTCCATCCCCAGGCTGGGAGCCTTGGCCCAGGTCTCTGGGGAAGCCCGGAGCCAGAGCCACGGGACAGAGCTCCTCCGGACCAGAACCTGAGCCCAGCTTCCCCGTCCTGCACCAAAGCCTGTCCGGACGTCAGCTCCTTCCTCCCCGCTGGAAAACCCCAAGCCCTCAATTACACCTTCCAACAATGAACAGCAGCAAAAAAAAAAAAAAAAAAAAAAGCCGTGTCCCCTCCCCCCCGCCATGTTTTTTGGGCTGCAAAAGGAGAAAAACAGGGGCCCCGGGAATTCTGCTTTGTGCTCAGCTCTCGCCGGTGATGCTGCCCACATCGACCTGCGGCACCCACGGGCTGACGTGGGTCCCTGTGGAGGGGGGGGGGCGGAATTCTGAGCATTTTTCAGAGGAGACAGAGCAAACTTCCACGCCTGAAGGAGAAGTCAGGGATTTGAACCATGTTTTTCCAGCCTCTGCTGCGGGTGGCTTTGCTCCAGCAGAGCATTAGTTTCCAGGGACATTTCTGGGGGCACTGAAACAAGGACCGAAGGTGACCTGTGCTGCTCAGCGTCTCCGGGGTTTCTTGTGCCACCACCACAAAATAAACCCTGTGGCTTTATTTCACCCATTGCCTCGAGTCTGCAAAACCAGCGGGTTTGGGAGGATGGAGGTGCCGGGGAGGAGCCGAAGGGGCATCCCCAGGACCTTCCCTGGCTCCAAGGGTGACACCAGCAGGTTCCTCCCTCTGCTTAGGGCAGCAGAAACAACCCAGTTTATGCTGGGGAGTGGAGGAGATTAAATCAGAGCTGAGGCATAAACAGAGAGGCAGAAAACTCAGAAGGTCAGAGGAGGCCAGCGATGTCCCCGTGCCTTGCCCTGACGAGGCTCTGGTGGTCAGGCAATTAGCAAACCAAGCATGAGAGTAATCCAGCTGAAAAAGGGAGAGGAGGAGGAGAGAGCTGGGGGGTTGGAAGGAAGAAAATCAATCACCAGCCCTAATGGAGAATTATCTAGCAGAGAGTTATTCCTAATCCCATCAGGGTCTGGCTGGGAAACAAATTCTCTGCCACTCTGGGCACGCTCAGAGCACGTTTTTGTTTTTCTGGGTCAGTTCATTTCCCAGCAAAGCGGGGCCGGGGCGGGCAGGAGGGCAGAGTCGGAGCAGCCGAGGGGAGAGCCGAACAATGGGGCAGCCCTGGTGGCAGGGGGACACCCGGCAGGTCCCCTCTCACCGTGGTGGCTCGTGCCTGCAAGACCTGGTGGCCAGGAGTCCCTGGGTGGCCGAGTGACTGCACCCAAGAGCCACAGGGCTGGGACCCGCGGTGGCCGTGCTCCCGAGTCACCCTCGTGTCCCTCTCGTGGCTGCTCAAACAGAAGCAGATTTTCCTGACGACTTGCAGAAATGAGGAGGGAAAGCGTGAAAGCAGAGACGCCTGCGCGAGGAGACAGGCTCCCACGGGGCCAGGGCAGCAAATGTCCCCAGGCGTGACTTCAAGGGGCTGCTTCAGAACCATGAAAACCTTCTATAAAGGGAGTTATTTTGGTGAGCGGCAGCTGCGGCATCTCACGCGTCTGCCCCTGCTCAGCAGCCCCAGGTCTCAGGGCCAGCCGAGACCATGCTGGAGCTCCAAGACCGTGTGAGCTTTCAGCGGAGGCAGGATTTACCCTTCCCACCCAGCAAGCGCCATGACTGACGTCTTCATGGAGCCGTCTTCCCACCCCGTGATCCCATCCTGAGTCCTAGCCGAGTCCTCAACAACCACAGGACTCTCCACTTTCTTCCCACGTGGAAACTCCCAGCCCTCGCAAATGCTGCGAAAAACCCAGAAACAAGGATTCCCTAATGAGCTGAGATGCCAAGGAGACAACTCGAAAGAAGCCACCGCTTATTTTTAGAGACAACCTTATGATCCTTGAGCACGTGGCCCAGGCAATACTGCGCAGGCAGCCACAGATTGGCCGCAATCTGCTTCTCTTCTTGATAGACATCATGTCTGAATCTCTATCTCCACAAGATGCTCCCCGGAGAGAAGACATTTAGATACGACCACAACGTACATTTCCAAAAGGTCACTGCGTGTACTCGGGAACGAGGCGCAGAAGCCGCTCATCAGCAACAGGGGCTTTGGGGAGGTATTTAATATTCCACAAGCATCTTTATTTCTCTACCAAGGTAAATAACTCCTCTAAACCGGGTGTTTGGGAAGGGGGGGCAGGACAAGTGGGTGCTATACTCTTATTTTGACCCAAGCAGTTGGACCGAACCACCTTTTCCTCCAGCCAGATCCGAATCTGAGCTGGGAAATGTTGGCTGAGAGCAAACCTGACCTGGATCTCAACGACTCCAGCACCTGCTGGGCCACTCGGGAGCTAAGGCTGAGTTTTGATTCCCTGTCTTCAACTGTGCCCAAAAACTCCTTGTTGCCAGTCAACCATTCCACCAGTGCCCAGAAGAAACACTCCTGTTGAACCTTGCTTTAGCCAATGGCAGTAGTCCCCCGACAGGCCATTGTTTGAGGATTCCCAGCAGGTTCCTGCTGCGCAGTGGGAAGTTTTAATTAGCAGAAAAGCCTGTTAACATCCTGAGCAGGATCATAGAATAGAATCACAGAATGTGTTGGGTCGGAAGGGACCTCTAAAGCCCATCCAGTCCCACCCCCTGCAGTGAGCAGGGACATCTTTAACCAGATCAGGTTGCTCAGAGCCTCATCCAGCCTGGCCTTGGATGTCTCCAGGGATGGGGCCTCCACCCCCTCTCTGGGCAACCTGGGCCAGTGTCTCACCACCCTCAGCGTAAAGAACTTCTTCCTAATGTCTGATCTAAACCTGCCCTGCTCTAGTTTAAACCATTGCCCCTCGTCCTGTCGCTACGTGCCCTTGCAAACAGCCCCTCCCCAGCTTTCCTGGAGCCCCTTTGGGGACTGGCAGGGGCTGGAAGGTCTCCCCGGAGCCTTCTCTTCTCCAGGCTGAACCCCCCCAGCTCTCTCAGCCTGTCCCCACAGCAGAGGGGCTCCAGCCCTCCCAGCAGCTCCAGGGCCCCTCTGGACCTGAATGATGAGGATGACGAGGGTCTGGAAGACAAACACAGGCTCACAGCCTGTGTCCCCAGGACTTCCCCCAATGTTTTGCCATCATTGTCTGTCACTGGGACCAGCTGCTGGCTACATCCCTCATGGTGTCCTTGTCCCTGCCCACCCACCCCACTGGGAGAGCACCCAGCAATGAGCCTGGAGGCAGCCGGGTCTCGGAGACTCCCCCTGTAAAACCACCTTCCTCCTCTCCCACCAAAGGGCAGGACAGAGCCCAGGGGCTCTGGGCTTTGTAGAGCTCCCCGCCTGGACCAAAGCTGCCCCATCCGAACCCAGGTTTGCCTGTGCTCACATTTCATCCTGGCCCAGCACCGGGAACGGGGATGGGGAACCCGAGCTGCCAGGAAATGTCCTCCTGGCATCTGTCGGTTTGAAAGCCCACGCCACGACGTTGCCCAGAGATTTACAAAACACAAGCCCGTAACAGCCCCGGCCGGCACAGACGTGACAGTCAGGCACGCACGTATCCTGGCTACGAGCAGAGCATCTTGGAAAACAGGGCAACATTCCCGGCAAGGGCTCCTGCCCCCACGGCGACACAAATAAAAAGATCATTAAATGAGAGAAGGGGAATTATCTCCTTCTCCTGCAGCTGCTTCCCCCTCCTGCCTCCCAGGGACCGCGGCCGCTTTCCGAGCTCATCACTCACCTCCTGCACCAAACGCTGCCGAAACACAGCCTGGGAGCAGCACCCCGGGAGCAAAACCTCAGCGGAGGAGAGCACCGATGCCACTGTGCCATGTGTGGCCAGAGTCACCTGGAAGGGGACGGAGGGACCTCGCCGGAGCCCGGCCAAGCGGGACGTCCCCAGACAGAGCACAAGCGGCGCTGGGGCTGGTGGCGGGGACACCCCATGCTGTCCCCCCACACTGGGAGCACCCATGTCCCGCAGACACATCACCCAGAGGGGCTCCCAAGCAGCGGGGAGATCGTGCCACCTCGTCACATGAAGGGACCCCGCGCTGCCTTCGCTCCTCAAACCCAGGCAGCTCCGTAATAAATGGAGTACAGGAGCAGGATGATTAATAATCATAACAGAAAAGCATACGCTGTAATTAGCCACCTTTCAGAAAGCTGATTGATGACGCTGCTCGGGGGCATGTGGAGGCTCAGGCTGGCACAGGTGATGCCCCCCCCCCCCCCAGCCCCAGCTCCGGTCCGGCCACTGGTGCCCGGCAGAGCTGGCCCAGGACCTCGAAGCCGCCAAGCTCCAGCCGCTTCCCCACAGGCTTTGCCCCAGCAAACGACCTCATTTGTCCACCTGGTCCAGCACGCCAGCCCTCGTTAGAGCAGGTCGTTCATTAAGCTCAGCATCTTGGCAAAGCTGGCCTGGCCCATAAATCACACTGTGATGGATGCCTCTAGCTGCCAGCGCCGGAGCTTTGGTGGCAGAGTCCACTCTTAATCCTTCACCTGAACGGTGGCGGGTGCCACCATGGCGCCAGGCGCTGCACAAAATGAAGTCAAAGCAGTCCCAGCCGCCTCGTCGAGGCTCCCAGATAAAATGACAGACGTTTCCAGACCCGACCCTCAGAAAGGACCCTGTTCCTGAGGGCTTGGCCCCATGGGGTGCCTTCACCCATGGTGGGGGGTGCAGGGGTCCCCAGCATGCCGGCGAGCCTGGCTTCCCTCCGGAGAAGGAGCCTGGAGCCCTGAGGCCGGCTGCTGCCAGCCCATGGGCACGGCACCTCGGCAGGGTGACGCATCATTCCAGAGGCTTTAATTCAACCAGACTCATGGGCAGGAGGAACAGACGGACAGGCCAGACTGACGGACAGATGTCTGCTCCGAGGCCAGGGCGGCAGAGGCAGCCATGGATGGAAAACAACTCGGTCCTGGCAGGACTGCTCGGCTTTCTGCAGGAAAACAAGCTCGCAGCTCTGCGAGGAAACCTCTTGCGGGGGCAGAGGGGGGGAGAGGTGCCGATATGGAGCCCCCGATCTGCTGGAAACCCTGCCCGGAGCGGGAATCCCAGGCGAGCGGAGTGCGGAGCAACCGCCTTCCCTCCGCCTTTCAGCTCTGCTCAGCATCAATCCCGGGCGGAATGCATTTTTTAAGACCTGTCTACAGCTGCTGCATTGGAAATTTTATTGCTGCCCCAATTATGATCACAGGAGCAGCCAGCAAAGAAAGCAAAATGCCATTACGGGGTGAAATAATGCTTGACATCGCAATCTAAACCTGGTTCTGCCTGGCGGGAGTGAGACCAACCCCCCCCCCCCCGCCCCCCCGTAATAAACCCTTAAGAAGGGACAGGGACAGGGGACTCATCCCAGCCCTGCCCAAGCCCTACAGAGAGCGGATCCCAGATCCCTCCCAGCCTCGCTGCTGGGATTTCAGAGGGGGCCAAATGGGTCTCGGAGGGGTCCAGCTGCGCCGCCCCCACGTCTCCTCCAGGCTGGAGATGGCAGTGAGTGGTGACATTTGGAGCGAGACACACTGGCGTCGGTCCCCAGCTCTCCAGCTTCGGGGCGTCAGCTGTGGCTGCGGGACCAGGGGAGCATCTCCTCTCCCATGCGCAGCCCCAGAGAGGCTCCCAAAAGCCAGAAGTCCCCATGGCGGGAAGGGAAGGGGATGGCAGGGCTGCATCGCTTCAATCCCTGTCCGGCATCTCCAGGATGGAGCTGGTGGACCCCCAAACCCCTGTCTGAACCCCAAATTGTCTTTCTGCAAAGTGATGCTGTGCACGCATCCCGGTGCAGCCAAGGCTGGGGTCCCCGCTGCTCTCTGCCAGCAACCTCGGAGCGGGTACCAGAGCCGCTGAGCTTCGCATCGCGTCCCCGCCTGAGTTAATTCTTGCTCATTTGGGGGTCATGGCAACAGGCAGGAGATTTTCTCAGTTACGTGGGATAAATCTCTGGCTCGCTGGGACCGAGTGCTCCACGCTGCAAAAGGAGGGTGGGGAGCAGGAGGGAGCTAATGCCACCAAGCAGGGATGGCCATGAGCTAAAAATGAGCTGGATTTCAAGTGTCCCAGTGCACAAACCCCATGAGGTGCGAGGGCAGGGATGATGCTGACCCCCCCCTTGCCCCACTCGAGCCCGGGGAGCGCTCACCGTTCTGCAGGTCCGGGGCCGCACCGACATCTGGGTCTGCTGTGGCATCTGAGACGGGGGATATTTAAATGGCAAAGTGTCCGGCACAGCCAACCTCGGCTCCTCTGGACAAAACAGCACAAGGAGATGACTGTAAATCACCTTTCCACAGTGTCCAGCACAGAAATCCCAAATAAATGCCCCCAACGCCCAAGGACACGGCACACAGGCACCTCCTGGAGAGGAGAAGCATCCTTAGTGTTGCTCCAGCCCGATGTGTGGCCTGACCATTGCAGCTTGCCTAATTACATATATATAAAATTATATAGCACTTCGTACCCTGAAGGATCCTCTTACGAGCTGGGGGGCTTGCGAGCCCGGCACTGCCGTGGCCAGCTCTGAGGTGGAGCAAGGGGAGACGCAGCAACGCTCCCGGCCATCACAGGGGGGGATTTCAGGAGGAGATGGCACCCACCCAGCGGGTGCCCACGGCCAGCTCTCCAGGAGTCCTCTCATTTTGGGAGATTCCACCCAAACTAGGCAGCAGAAATGCTGCTGGCTGGACCCCGCGCCCCTGCATCCCTCCCCATGGGCACTTTGTGGGGTCAAGGGATGCGCTCCCAGCCCTGACGGCCGCTGCAGGGGATGCAGGACACGACAAATGACTTGCTACGGTTTTGCTAAAGCGTTTTGAGCTCCTTGGATCAAGTTTAATTTGCCTGTAAAAGGAAAGAAGGAATTTAAATAACCCCATAGCTCCTTTTGGGGGGAAACTCAGCTCCTCCTGGTTAACAGGCCACACATTGGTCCCAGACTTGGGTCCTGCCCAGCTACACCCGGGCAGAGATACTGCTGTTACAGCTCGGCGGCAGCTCTGGCCACTGCTCAGGAGCCCGACCCCTCTCTGTCCCCTGCTCCTGCCTGGCCGAGCTGCCCGGGGGCAGCAGAAGCAGCCGGGGAGGTTAATTCCCACTGAGAGAGGTTTGGGGAGCCTTCACCAAAGGAGCTTTCCCTCATAGGGATTTGCTGGAGAATGGCGGAGAAACGAGGAGCCGGCTCTGCAGCGGCAGCCGGAGCCGGTGGCACACGACGTGTACCCCCTTAGTGCTCTGGGGGACATCCCTGGTGACACCGGGGGGCCAAGAGCCGACCCCAGGAGGGTGGGTGCCCCCTGCCCGGGCAGGGCTGGCCCCTGCAGCCTCCCCGTGCGCTCCTGCGAGCCCCGTCACCCTCCAGGTGCTGCTTATGGGTGGGAAAACCCCCTCTTTTGGGGTCCCTGAAGAACTGACAGCGCACAGAACTACGGAAAAGCTACAGTTCCTCCAGGAAAGCATCGCTACCCCAAAGCAAAAGATGGAGGGGTTCCCCTAAAACCCACCGGCTCAGGCTCAGTCATGTGGGGGATCGGCGGGGGCTCCCCTTCCCCAGCCAGCCCTTCGCCCCATCCTCCCCCGGCTCATGTTGGGCAGTTAATGGCAGGGACACACACGCTTCAACTCCTGCCTCGCACAGGACTCCGGCAGGGATGGACGGATGCGACAAAAATCCCCCCATTAGCAACCACAGCAAGGAAATCTCCTGCCATGGGTGTGCCAGGCTTTGCTGGTGGAGCCAGGGGATGCCCCAGCCTCTCCGGGCTGGACCGAGGTCCCAGCAGGACGGCAGGGCTGGGACAACAGGGACAGGGAGTGCTCCAGGGCTGGCAGCAGGACGGGATACAGTGAGACCATCCAGAGAGACCTGGACAGGCTGGAGAGCTGGGTGGTGGAGAAACTCAACAAGGGCAAGTGCAGGGTCCTGCACCTGAGGAGGAATAACCCCCTGCACCAGGACAGGTTGGGGCTGACCCGCTGGAGAGCAGCTCTGTGGAAAGAGACCTGGGAGTCCTGGGGGACAACAGGGTGACCATGAGCCAGCGATGGGCCCTGGTGGCCAAGAAGGCCAGTGGCATCCTGGGGGGCATCAAGAAGAGCGTGGCCCGCAGGTGGAGGGAGGTCATCCTCCCCCTCTGCTCTGCCCTGGGGAGGCCACAGCTGGAGCGCTGGGTCCAGTTCTGGGCTCCCCGGTTCCAGAAGGATGGGGAACTGCTGGAGAGGGGACAGCAAAGGGCTGCCGAGATGCTGAGGGGATGGAACACCTCTCTGATGGAGAAAGGCTGAGGGATTTGGGTCTCTTCAGGCTGGAAACAAGACGACTGAGGGGGGATCTTATCAACGCTTATAAATACTGAAAGGGGGGTGTCAGGAGGACGGGGCCAGGCTCTTCTCAGTGGTGCCCAGCGACAGGACAAGGGGGAACGGGCACAAACTTGACCATGGGAAGTTCCATCTCAACATGAGGAGGAACTTCTTTGCTGTGAGGGTGGCAGAGCCCTGGCACAGGCTGCCCAGAGAGGTGGGGGAGTCTCCGTCTCTGGAGACATTCCAACCCCGCCTGGACGCGTTCCTGTGCCCCCTGCTGTGGGTGACCCTGCTGTGGCCGGGGGTTGGAGGAGATGATCTCCAGAGGTCCCTGCCAACCCCGACGTTCTGTGATTCTATGTGAAAAGCCCAGCGCAGATCCCAGGCACAATCGCATCTCCACAGCTGAAGAACATCCCCGCGCCAGACCCTGCAGCACTGTGTAGAAGTGACTCAGACCTGATATTTAAAATAAAGGTAAGAGCAACCCAAACCAAGCCCTGCTCTGGGGAAATGACCCCCAAACACCTCGGCCTGCCCTCAGCCCCCACGGGGGGAAGTTTGTAGCACCACCAGCGTCTCCTATACAGTGCAATCCAGCATGGATTTTGTCCAGAGAGTCAATGCAGTGTATGTGCTCCCCAGGATCGCAGCCTCCACCGCGTCAATGCACAAATCTCTGTTTCAGCTCCACGGTGCTGGCAGCTGCAGAGCACATGGGGGCTCCTCTAACGCCCAAGCGATGTGCTAATTGGGAGGGAATCATAGAATCATAGGGTAGGAAGGGACCTCTGGAGACCATCTCCTCCAACCCCCTGCCACAGCAGGGTCACCCGGAGCAGGTGGCACAGGAACGCGTCCAGGTGGGGCTGGAATGTCTCCAGAGACGGAGACTCCCCCACCTCTCTGGGCAGCCTGTGCCAGGGCTCTGCCACCCTCACAGCAAAGAAGTTCCTCCTCATGTTGAGATGGAACTTCCCATGGTCAAGTTTGTGCCCGTTCCCCCTTGTCCTGTCGCTGGGCACCACTGAGAAGAGCCTGGCCCCGTCCTCCTGACACCCCCCTTTCAGTATTTATAAGCGTTGATAAGATCCCCCCTCAGTCGTCTTGTTTCCAGCCTGAAGAGACCCAAATCCCTCGAAGCGGATTAGTCCTGCACCGCCGCGACGTGTGCATGACCTCGCAACGCTCCGGCCCCTCCGTGCGTCCCAGCAGGGGTGGTGGAGACGTGGCGGGCGATGCTGGGAGCCATCGCCATGCAGGAGTGAGGTACAACTGGGACAGAGCAGCTCGGCTTGCTGCTCCCCGGCAGCTGCCGGGGATGGATAACGCAAAATTTAATACAAATTCCAGCAAGCTGGACGTGCCCGTATTATTTCTTGCAAAGCTGCTGAAACCAAATTGCAGGAAACCAAACTCTGCTCAACTCCCTGCGCTTACTGGCCCCTCTCCTGCTCTCCCTGCAGGCAGGAGCACGCAGCGGCTTTGCCTCCAGACCTCCCTGCACGTTGCAGACGCGGCGTTTAAGCTCGTTTTAGAAAGCGGCTGGGTTTGGCTTATCAACCCCCCCCCACACACACACCTTCCCTGCGCCCGCCGTTCCCAGCCCTCTGAACGATGAGGGTCTCGGCTGATGGTCTTGGCATTTGTTTTTTGGCAGCTCTGGTGTCACTTAGCAACCTCCGTTTCAGGTTACTTCGGGTTTTTTTTGTCTGCAAATGCATTTTAATCCCCGCAAAATGAGACCCACCAGCATGTGGGTGAAGTGGCCTAAAACCTCCTCCGGTCCCACGTGCCGCCACCACCACAACTCCCCAGCGCTCCGTGTACTCACCCCACCGGAGCACTTGCCACTGTCTAGCCCCTGTGCCTTGTATTTTAAGGCACATACACTTAAAATTTGCATTTTAACTCTTTTCTAGAGCAATCTGATAGAGGAGCCGGGAGAAGAGTCTGCTCTCCCGGGCATCACACGGGACCTGCCTCTCCGTCGAGGAGGTTCCAGTGCAAGTTCTGCGCATGGGAACCTCTTGAAGAAGAAGTTTGACAACAAAGCCAAAGGCCAAAGCGGGACCCAGGTGTCCTGTGAAACCAGCGGAGACACTTGTACCTCCAGAGGACCAGACCAGGATGCCCCAAGCCAAGCTCCTCCAGGGCAGGAGCATCCCTTGGGATGTGCAGACCAACTCCCCCAGCCGGAGCCTGCAGATGTGCACGGCAGTGAATCTGCAGCTCATCCCAGCCCGTGAGAGACCTACAGCCCCCCAAACCCACAAGAGACCTGGACTCCAGGAGCCCCTCAATACCCTCCTGCAGCCACAGGGCACCCAACGGTGCCCAGGGTCCATCCAAACCAGCCTCGCATCATCTCAGCATCTCAGAGAGCGGCACGGAGCAGTAAACCAGAGACTTTAGCTCATTAGAGTAATTAACATCAGACTTCCCAGGCAGCCGGGCTTCCGTTTGACCTTTAGTTATTGAAATATGAACAATAAAAGTGACGTGTTATCGTGGAGGGGGCGTCATGGGCCATTTCCTTGAAATCCACTCAGCGAATCACTCTCGGTGACGTGCCCTCAAAGAGCATCTTTCTGCAAAAGTAAATGGGAAAATTTAGAAAACCATCAGGGAAGGAGGAAAAATTCACCTCCACTGGTCCATAGCAGCAGCCCAGCAAGGAAATGGGGTCTCCCATCTCCTGGGGGGACACACAGCCAGAAACGACCCCAGGGAGAGAAATGGAGAAATGGGGCAGAGCCGTTAAAAAATGAAACGGGAAAAAAAAAAGACCTGTTTCTTTAGAATCTTGGGAAAGTGGGAAGCCACCAAGATGGAGGCAGCCGAGCCAGACCCCGGCAGCACAGTCGGAGCCCACCCCAGCCCTGAGTGGTCCCTGCGCAAGGGACAACTTTGCCTGTGTCCCCATGTGAACCGTAACTCACGGGCCAGCAACAGCCGCCACCCGGCCAAGGATTCAGGCCAAATTCATGGGAAAAACCCCAAACCTGGCAGCCGGGACAGGAGAGTGGCTGGTGATGGATGGGCATCACCATCGGATCACAACCCCATTTGCCACAACAAACAACTGGGCCTGAATTTCCAGAGGTTGCCAGATGTTGGTGCGAGGCTGAGCAAGGTGGGGGAAAAGGCAGCGGTGCCAAATCCCGGTGGGACACTCCCTAAGCTGGAAATGGCTTTGCCGGAGGGATATCCCCATCCTGGGGCTAGGGCTGGGTGCTAAAAAGTAACCCTGAAGGCAAGAAGGGAAACAGCTTCCTGAACTGATGATGGAAAAGATCCGGCCTCCATGGACCGACATTCCGCTGGGCATTGGGCATGGTTGGGAGGGATGTCCAGCATCACCAGCTGCGCTTCCCGGGAGCGGACCAAAGGCTCCAGCTCCACATCAGCCCTGGGCACGAGGACTAACGAAGGCAGGATTATTTTTCAGCCCCCATCCCTCCGTTTGTCACACTTAGTTAATACTCCTGCCTACGGAAAAAGGTCACAATTTAGATCTCATTTGTGTCACTTCGTTTTGGGTTGGCAATCGCAGGGTCCTGCCCGTTTTCCGTCCCCAATTAGCGTTCGATTACGGGGGCCCTGCTCCACCCCTCCTCCTTGCTGTGATGGAAAGGCGAAGAGACGGAGGTCCCGGCCGTGCGACCTCGCCTGGGTCTCCAGCGAGGAGATGCCCCGCAGAAACCTGACCTGAGAGCAGCCTTTTTCCCTCCGGCAGCACGAAAGGAACCAGATGGACTTTCCTTCAAATGAGATTTAAATGGAAAAATACAAAACAGCTCATTCTGGCAATATTGAAGAGTTGGTGCCCAGCTGTCCTCAGCGCGGGGAAGGTCAGACCGGGTGACCCTCTGGAAAAAGAGGCCGGAAGCACCAACAGTCCTCACGTGGCTCATCTGGCTGCTCCGTCGGGACCGGGTCCGAAACAGCAGGCAGGGCACGTCTCCGGGCACAGAGTGCAATACCTCCCAAGGAATAACACCCAACGGGAAACAAAACCACTCGCCTAATTTGAGTTATTATAGTACCCAGAAGCCAGAGTCACCGCGGAGACTCGGCTGATGGGGTTTGGATGGGATGCTTGGCCAGAGCCGCTTTAGGTGCCCAGCTCCGTGCTGCGGGACGGTGCTCTGCCAACCTCTGCTGCTCACCGACCCGCCAGGAGCATCGCGAGGACCTTTTGAGGATGGAAAACACCTTCCGGAGCCCGCCTGGGTCCTACTCAGTTCATCCCCGTGGGCAGCACGCCGCCGTTCCCCCCACTTCTGTTATTTTACAGCTGCCCGACGGCTCCGCGTTACAGCCAAAGCCCCTCGTGCCGCCGGGCCAGCCCCACAGCGCACAGCCCCTCGATCCCCCTCTAAATTATTTCAGCCTGCAAACGCACCCTCTCATCCACCCGGACCGAAACAGCGTCCAAATCGAGCAGGAAAAACGAGTGGGGGCCTCGGGGGGGACTCTTCTGAGATGGCGAGGACGGGGACGAGCCGGAGGTCAGGCGCACCCCCCCCGTCCCACTGCATGTCCACCTTCCCGCGGCTTCTTCCCTCCCGCGTCTGCCTGCATTTGCTGCGTGAAACAGCCACGATGTCCCCACGCTCCCGGCTCAGAAGCCAGCGGGGGCTTTGCCACCTCCACGGTGATGGGTTCCTCAAGCCCCAGGCAGGAGCGGGACCGTCCCCACCGCCTGGATTCACCCCGGGTCCCACACAACCTCCCCGAGTCTGCTGGGAGCATCAGCGTCCCGTGACGTGACAGGGGCTCAAACAGACCCAGGGCAGCGAGAGGGAGAGAGGGACAATATTTGCTTCAAACGTTTCTTCTATTCCCTTTGTATTAAATATTTTCCCTCTTCCTTTCCAAGAACCTCCTTTATTCCTCCCCGTCTCCCTCTAGCAACAGTATCTGGGAGAAACAATGAATTTTTAATAGGAGGGGGCGGCAGGAAGAGGGAGACCCTAAGGCAAAGAGATAAAACACCGATCTGTTAAATAACCTCATCATCATGAAACCACATTTTAGGGAGCAGGAACCACGCGAGGGACCCTGCTTTGCTTCTCACCCAGGGACAGGATGGATGCTGCGCGGGAGCAAGCTGTGGACAGGGTGAATCCTGCCCGGAGGGGTTTTCCCGGCCACGCCACACATGGCTTGGCCATGGCTGAGGTGGGTCTGGACAGGCAAGACCCCAAACAGACCACGGCACAGGCGAGGGGAACCCCCCAGCATCGAGGGTTGTCCCTCTGCAGCATCTCTAAGCCGCGCCGTTCCCATCGCCTGGTCCCCGTGTTCCCCCCAAATCCTCCCCGGGCTCTGCAGGGACAGGGCTCGCCCTTGTGGGGCCGAGGATGCCCAGCTCCCCTCCCGCGGGGATAAGGATGCCCAGCTCCCCTCCCGCGGGGCCGAGGATGCCCAGGTCCCCTCCCGCGGGGCCGAGGATGATGCCCAGCTCCCCTCCCGCGGGGATGAGGATGCCCAGCTCCCCTCCCGCGGGGCCGAGGAGGATGCCCAGCTCCCCTCCCGCGGGGCCGAGGAGGATGCCCAGCTCCCCTCCCGCGGGGCTGAGGAGGATGCCCAGCTCCCCTCCCGCGGGGCCGAGGAGGATGCCCAGCTCCCCTCCCGCGGGGCCGAGGAGGATGCCCAGCTCACCTCCGCGGGGCCGAGGATGCCCAGCTCCCCTCCCGCGGGGATGAGGATGCCCAGCTCACCTCCGCGGGGCCGAGGATGCCCAGCTCCCCTCCCGCGGGGATGAGGATGCCCAGCTCCCCTCCCGCGGGGATGAGGATGCCCAGCTCCCCTCCCGCGGGGCCGAGGAGGATGCCCAGCTCCCCTCCCGCGGGGCCGAGGAGGATGCCCAGCTCCCCTCCCGCGGGGATGAGGATGCCCAGGTCCCCTCCCGCGGGGCCGAGGATGCCCAGGTCCCCTCCCGCGGGGCCGAGGATGCCCAGGTCCCCTCCCGCGGGGCCGAGGATGATGCCCAGGTCCCCTCCCGCGGGGCCGAGGAGGATGCCCAGCTCCCCTCCCGCGGGGCCTGGCCCTGCCGCCCCATTGCACGGCTCGACCTAAATATAGTCCCCGGTTCTCTTTTCTTATAGACACAACCGGTGCTCCGGGTGAAAGTCCTTTCCCATGAACTCACTGTTGCTTAATAAA
This sequence comes from Fratercula arctica, assembly GCA_947846985.1. NCBI lineage: Eukaryota > Metazoa > Chordata > Aves > Charadriiformes > Alcidae > Fratercula > Fratercula arctica. The sequence goes on along the minus strand of CANTUZ010000022.1, from coordinate 2,539,737 downwards.
GCACAAACCCTTGGAGACCTTAATGCCGGGATCTGTCATTTTAATTCTCGGCGACACTTGTTTCTCTCCACTCTGGTATGCGGCCGCTGCTATTTTGGCTGGCGCATCGGGAGCCGAACAAGCAGCCCCGGCGCTCCAGGTCCGAGCTGTTAAGAGCTGGGATGCAGCTTTAAAAAACCGAATCCCTATGATGGATGGGGCCGCAAACTGCGGCGAAGCTCGTGGTGGCATGAAAAATTCAGGGGGAGGAAGGCAGGAAAGGAAGGAAAGAGCTGGGCTGAGCCAGCCAAGGGCACGTGCCAGGGCTGTGGCCGCCTTCGCCGCTTGGGACCGAGCCGCTCGGCGAGACGATGCTGCCTCCGCTCCCCAGCCTGGCACCTGGATCCCGGACACTGGGCGCCCACGGGGATGCCCAGGCACCCCGGCAGCCTGGGGATTGCAGCCCAGACCCTTCGTGGTTAGCTTTGGGGTTTTTTAACTCATCCACGGGGAAGCTGTTTCTTGCGGTTTGCCCAAATTATCCACTCTGACCACACTGGGGTGAGTTTGCTCCTGTCCCAGTTTGCCCAGTTTCTATGAAGAAGAGGGAAGGGCAGCCCCTCTTCGGGGCTGGGGAGGGCTCTGCTCACCGATGACAAGTGTCATTTCCCCCCTCTGCCACCCACACCAGCCCTGGGCCCACGTCCTGCCCCACCTCACCCCCCACCTCCGACACCCTGTGGGGCTGGGGGGCCAGCATGGGGGCCCGGCTACAGCCCCAAAGCATCTTGGCTTAGAGCAAAGGGATGAAAAGGAGGAGAAACCAGCACACGTCGTTGCCGATGGCCACCCAGTGCCCGCTGCCAGCGGCCGCGCGATGCTGTGGTCCAGCCCCCCCTGCTCCCGCATCCCCGGAGCCAACCCTCGCGGACGCATTTGCTTCGTCTTGCAAGGTAAACCCTACATAAACTTCAAAAATAGCCTGCCAGAAAAGTCAACCGATAACTCCTGAAGCCAAATCAATTTCCCTACCACGGCCGGCGAGCGGGAGCGGCTCTCGGCATCTTTTCCAAATGCTCTCGCGGGTTTTATTGCTTTCCTTCATCTCCTCTCAAATCTCTGCTCTGAACATTTCTGCCCTCGCCCGTTCGTTTTGGTGTTTTTCCAGGACTCACAAAACGGCCCTTCGGGCTCCGGCGGCACCTCCGGCGGCAGCACCATCTGCCCCCCACACCGCAGCCCGTGCCCGGGGCCGGCAGAGACGCTGCGTGATGCCCCATCCGCCCTTCTCTGACAATTCAACCATCGCTTTACAGCTGCGGACACAGACGGGCAGCAGGATTTGGGCCGTCTGAGAGAGCGTATCAACCTACAAAGCCAAGCCTCCAGACTACGTGCACTTACAGACAGGGAAACTGAGGCACGGGATGCATCTTGGGGCTTTTTTATAGCCACTTGGTGATTCAGCACGGCAGGGGACAAGCTCAAGGTCGGCCTCGCTCGCCCCCCGGGTCCCTTAGCTCCGAGATGTGGGATTTCGTACTCAGAGAGATGCTGCTGGCGACGGGCATCCCACCCGGGCTGCCCACACCACAGCGAACCGGCGACGTGGGAATTACCACTGCCCACGCAAAACCCACCCGTCCACGTGCTTGACGTTCCCGACGTTATTTCCAGGGCTACGGCAACAGCTCGCTCCCGTCCCGGGGAGGCGAACGCAGCAGCGACGTGGCTCGTAGCTGCCGGAGCAGCCCGGCTCCTCCGCGCCCGCCTGCTCCTTCTGCCTCACCGCAGCTTCGGTTCCCTGCGCGCTCAGCAAAGACGGGCCACCCGTTCCCCGGCGGGATGCTCGGGGGCCAAACAGCGGTGAGCCGACAACCAGAAGCAGAAAAAAATAAATAACAAATCAATTCCAACAACATCAATTTAAAGCCTTTAAACGCCGAGCACAAATGCAGCTGGGCGCTCTTCTCTGGGCTTCCAATTCCATGTTTAATTCGGGCCCGTGCCATTGCTCGGAGGAAAAGCGCAGTGATTAGGTTTGGGCCTTGGAGCGAGGGATGCGTTATCTTGTGATGCAGGATTAATGCAGCTAATAAAAGCAGACATTCCTGAGCTCAAAACGCTCCAAAAAAAAAGAAAAAAAAAATAGGAAAAAAGCCCCCGACCCTGCTTTCTTCAGCGAGGGATGGGCACACGTGTGTCCCATGGGAAGAGCTGAGCCCGCAGCGGGAGGCGGCGCAGGATCCGGCCGTGCCTGGGGGATGCCCGGGCTCTGCCACCGCCGCGAGCCCCTCGCTCAGCTCCACGCAGCCACTTCCACCCCGGGCACCGACGCCAAGGGGCAGCTCGGAAGGGCAGCCCCAGAGCGGGGAAACGCAACCCAGTCCCTGTTTCACTGGTCCTCCAGCTCCCTCCTCCCAACAGGGCCGGATAAAAGCAAAAACTGCTGACTTTTTAAGCCAAAAAATCCCAACTCTTCCATGAAGCTACTTTGCCTCCCGCGTCCCCACACCGATGGGAACACATTTGCTCCCTGCTCTTGGGGTGCTTCTCCGGCTGTTCTGCAGAGCATCTTCCCCCGAGCTCAGCTCAGCCCAGCACCGAGGGCTTTGGGAAAGGCTGCAGACATCCAAGCGGGATTTTTGCAGCCTCTGAAAACCATGAGAAGCATTGGCAGGGGCCAGGGGGGAATCAGCAGCCACCTCTCCCACCTGCTCTGGCCAAAACTCCCCCAGCACTACCAGTCCCCCAGCAGGGAGAGACAGCAACTCCGCTCCCTCCCCTTCGCCTTAACGAACGCCCGATGATAAATACATTAGCTCAAATTAAACCGGATCAATCACAGACCGTCAAACTGGCAGCTCCCCAACGCATCTTGAATTATTCTCCCGTTTAAAGGACATGTGCCACGGTTCTTGCCGTGCCCCGGGGCGCAGGCAGCAGGGACCGTACCCCCGTCTCCATCCTGCAGCCAAAGGGATGGTGAAGCAGCGGCGAAGGGCCGAGCTTTGGGATGCAAAGCCCCAAGCAAGGGGTTATGGCAGGTCTTAGCGCCCGCATTTCTGCGTTTTTAAGGCCAGCAACAGAACCTGGCCCCGGCTTTAAAGCCTCACGTGAGTATCTCGCACCAAGCAGCTGCTCGGCTTGCTGGGAGCTGCTGGGCAACTCTGCTTTTTCAGGTTTTCTCTTTTTTAATTCCTTGTGGTTTGGTTGAGAGAGATGTTTGTAGGAACTTTCTCTCTCTGGATGCGGCTTTTCTTGTGGTGTCTCGCCAGCAGCGGGGTTGGACCTGGGTAAAGCAGGGCCCCAGCAGGACACCCCCCGCCGGCAGGCAGCGCATCCCCAGCCAGGGCAGCACCACCTCGGCAGCCACGACCAAGCAGCAAGTGGGAGCTCTCTGAAAGGCCCAGGCTGGTCCTCACCAGGCCACCAAGGGTCCCCAGCCCCGATCCGTCCCCAGGTTCCAGCCTCTCCACCTGCAGCGGATGCTCTTTGCTCCGAAGGGCCAGCTCTGGGCGCTGCCAGGCTGCGGATCCACGCATCGATCCGCTCTCCATCTATTTTGCAGGTGCTCAGCTGGCTCCTGCTCTCCTCTGTCCTCCTGTTTGCTCTTTTCTCCTTCCCAAAACCTCATCTCAGGGTAAGGCTGGGCACGAATTTAAAGAGCAGCTGCTCTTCTGCCATCGCTCCCTTGCACGAACGCTGTGGGAATTAGAGCACCTTTTGTCAGGTTTTAGCTCAAGCCGCTTTGCAAGTAGATTAAGAAACTGGCACAAAAGTACTCTGGATGTGGAGTAGGAAGAGGCAGGCTGCTATTCCAGAACGGCGACAGGAGACGCGTATGCTGCGATTGCTGCCTGCTCCATTTCCCTGAGAAACACAACCCCGGTAACATTTGCATTTAAACCAGCCCTGGGATTTTTTGACAGGAGAATCCGCCTAGCCCTAAAATCACGGCTGCTGAGAGAAGGGGGCAGGCAGGGCCCTGGGGTGGCGAGGAGCGAGAACCTGCAGGACTGGGGGGAAAACGGGAGCGATGGGAGATGGGGGAAGACCCTTCCTGACGCCTGGCGATGCTCAGACCCGCTCGGATCTGACGGGGAAAGGCTGGGAGCAGCAGCCCCATCCCTGACGGCGGGGAGACTGCAGGCACCAGCCCCTCCGGACACCGGGGCCGAGGGCAGAGCGGAGCCGGGCGGCGGAGGATGGAGCCGGGCAGGTTCAGGGCTGGAACCTCCCGGTGCAGCTCCGCGCCCGCTTAAGGCCATTTAAACCCCCGGTGCCACGGGGGGCGACAGCCGTGTCCGCCACCGCCCTCTCCTCCAACTCCCCCCCCAACCCCAGCCGGGGCTGAGCCCCCTCTCCCGGGGCACCAGCGGGGAGCGGAGGGGCCTTGCAGCCCCGGCGCTGGGCACGGGCCGGGCAGCCCCCGGGGTGACGGGGACAGATGGAGGAGGGTGGCCCCGGGCGGGGTTCGCGGCCGCATCCCCCCCGCACCCACGTGTGCGCCCCGCCGGGCTCTGCCTCCCCCGGCCCGGCGGGGTCCGCTCCGGCCCGGTCCGGCACGACACGGTACAGCACGGCGGCGTGTCCCCCCCAACCTCCCCGCCATTCCCGGGACCCCGCACTCACCGCTCGGCTCCGGCTGCCGGGCTGCCCATGGCGCGGCGGCGGCGCGGGCAGAGCCGCAGCCCCGGGGGCGGCAGCGACGGCGGCTCCGGAGGGACCCCGGCCCGGCCCCGGCGCGTCCCCGGGGGCGGCGGCGGCAGCGGCGCCCGTTCCCGCTGCCCGCCGCGCCTGGCCGTGCGGCGGCGGAGCGGCCGAGGGAGCCGCCCCCCGCGCCCCCCGCCGGGCCGCGCCGCCCCGGGAGCGCGGGGGAGGGACGGGGACGGCGGCGATGCGCGGCCCCGGGCCGGCGGCTGCGGGCGGGGGAACGGGCAGAGCCGGCGGGGAAGGGCAAGGGGGTCCCCTCCCCGCGCTGCCGTGCCCAAAGGGGAGGGGGCTAGTCCCCCCCGGCCAGACGGGGGTCCCCCAGCCCCGGGCTACACTGCTTGGGGTCCCCGACCCCATGCCAACGTGCCCGGGTACCCCCACACCACCCTGTCTGGGGCCCCCAACCCCATGCCACCCTGCCTGGGGTCCCCCAGCCCCAGGCTACCATGCTTGGGGTCTCCAACCCTGTCAGCATGCCCAAGTACCCCCACGCCACCCTGGCTGGTGTCCCCCAGCCCCACACCAGCCTGCTTGCGTTCCCCCCACCCCATGTCACCCTGCCTGGGGCTCCGACCCCATGCCAGCATGCCCAGGTGCCCCCACACCACCCTCTCTGGGACCCCCAACCCCATGCCAGCATGCCCAGGTGCCCCCACACCACCCTCTCTGGGACCCCCAACCCCATGCCAGCATGCCCAAGTATCCCCACAACCACCCTGCCTGGGCTCCCGCAGCCCCACACCAGCCTGCTTGCGTTCCCCCCCACCCCATATCACCCTGCCTGGGGCTCCGACCCCATGCCAGGGTACTCCCACACCACCCTGCCTGGGCTCCCCCAGCCCCACGCTACCCTGCTTGGGGTCTTTGACCCCATGCCAGCACGCCCAGGTACCCCTGTGCCACGCTGCCTGGGGTCCCCCAGCTCCATGCCAGCCTGCTTGCCCTGGGACGGGGTCCAGCTGCCCACCTTACTGGGAGCTCCCCTCTGCACTGGAGGCTGACTCCATGGGGGTCATCATGGACCACCATGGCTATTTTCCCCCCTATTCCACAGGGAAATGGGGACAAACGGAGCACAGACAGCACTGTGGCACCAGGGATGAGCACAGCCCCCAGCCCAACAAAGGCCTCTGCGTTTATGTCCCCGCAGAGGGCTCCGCCGTCCCTGGCGGCGATGCCAGGCTCCCAGGCAGGCACAGCATGGCTGGGAAGGCGCCCAGCTCACCAGGCAACACCACGGTTCAACTCCACACCCCACCAGCACCCGCATCCCACGCAGGCCCAGCGCTCACCATTAGCCATTCCTCCTGGAGCTCCCTGCTTGCCCCTCTCCGCTCCCACAAACACAGCTGATCTGTTTAATTAGGCTTTGAGGATGAGCGAGGCCAATTCCCTCGTTAGGACTGACTTCCTTCCAGGGCAGGATTGTTGCTTTCCTCCGTTCGTTGCTGCTCGGTCCAGGCTGGCATTAGCCTTGTCAGAGGGCTGAAGGGACGTGGGCTACTGAAGCAGAGTGTCCTGTGCCCTTGATGCGTTGCGTGACAGCCGACGAGCATCACCTGAGCAATTCAGTTACATTTTCTGCAAATGACAGCGGTTTTCAAGCAGGGTTTGGCAGCGTGTCCTCCATTTTACAGATGGGGAAACTGAGGGAAGAAATCAGGGGTAAGGAGCAGGGCAGAGCGCTGAATCCTAGGCTGGTTTCATGCCAGCGGCTCCCCTATGAGACGATCGTGCCTGAATTGGCTCCATTTGTCCAGGATTTTGCCAGGAGAAATGCCAACAGCTCACCCGGCTTGGGTGTCTTATCAGTTCCACTTGCAACTTCCACCCCTTGCTGCAGCCCAGCGCTCCTGCTGATGGAGATTTCTGGCTGCCTCCTACTGCTGGTTTGCTCCGGGGATGTGGATTTATAATTTCATTGCAGGCACAAGCACCTCAGGCTTTCCCATTTGAGTTTCATCCCCAGCCTCATCCCTGGATCTGCAGTTAAAACTGGGAGATTTACGCGGGTGTGAAGGAATTTCATGCTGTTTTAAACAATAACAATTGAGCTACTTAATAAAAGATGAAAAAAATCCAAGCGTGAGAAATGCAACTGGTTTCGTTGGAGATGTATTTTTAGGAGGCTGGCGTCGGGGGGAGGGCGTGCTGGAGCAATCCACGTTTCATTCCAGTTCCCCGGGATGGAAAGGTGATTCTGGCTAATTTGAACCTAGTCATTAAGCCGCTGTTTCAAAAACACAGAGTCAATTAAACAGCGTGTCCCCATCCCGCCCCCGCCCCCCCCCGGCCCTTGCTCCGCAGGCCTGCCTTGTTATTAATCAAGGGATGGGGGGGGGAATTTCTTCATCCGTACGTCTCGCTCTCCTGTCGCTGGGAGCCAAGTGCTGAGCTGATTTTGTCTGATGGAAGATGCTTTCCCACCTGCTGGCCGGGGTTCAGGTTGGCTTTGGGGGGGCAGAGGGCTGGGAATGCAGCAGGGGAGCTGGGGGAAGCCCATGTTAGAGGGGGCCACCTCGTCCTCGTCCCCTCCCCAAGCCTCTCACCAGAAAAACAAGTTAGTTCTGTCTCACTGTGTCCCCTTCGTACCGTTATTGTGTCTGTGCCTTGGTTTCCCCCCAAAGTAAGCGGTTTGCCCAGGATAAGGGAAAAGGCAGGTTGTGACTAAAGCCCCTAACGGGGGTTTTAGCTCAGCCCTGCCCCGGGTGCGCCCCCGTTGCCACCTCCTCCCAGCAGCTTTGATGCCCCTTTAGCATCGCTTCGGGCTTTAACCATAGAACAGGACAAAAATGCAGGGAAACGGTGCCAGGCCGAGGTTATGGCTCTGCTTCCCCCAGCCGCGGCCCCGCAGCCCCACGCTGGATGTCGGAGGAGCCCCACGGCGCCACGTCCCCAAGTCTCGCTGTGCAATTAATTCAAGCTGGCTGCGATATGAGTATTAATCAAAAAGAACCTTACGCCAGGAGACAGTTTGGGCCAGGGGCCCCCTGTTCTCTGCGTGCCTGGAGATGGCTCCCTGCGGGGGCGGTGGCGTTTGGGGTGCTGAGATGGGGCCGGTCCCCTCCTTCGGTCCCCTGGAGCTGTCACCCCTGTCCCCAGAGCCTGGCCCCGCAATAAAATAGTCGTCCCCCACCAAATGAGGATGGGGACCCATAAACCACATTGCTCCAAACTCTGCCTCTTGCTCAGCATCGGGACTGAGGATGCAGTGGGGCCAGCTGGGTCACAGCTGTCCCCTGTGAATGGAGGGGAACACGAATGTCACCTCCTCCTGTCGAGGTGTCCCTGTCCCCAGCTCGGAGCGGGGCAGGGGGGGGAAGTGGCAGGGCCCTGGGGCTGTCGGCACGCGATGCTTCGGGGAGGGTCCCTGCCTTTCCGTTCCCAGCCAGCGCTGGGAGCGTCTTGACAAGTTTTATTGCTTTCTGGGGCATTTTCACAGAGACTCAGCAAAATGATTTAAAAAAAAAAAAAAAAAAAGCGAGAGAGAGAAAGGAAAAAAAAATCACAGCTGCTCTGGCACACGCTCAAAATCTCAAAGAGTTTTTGGCAGAAACGTGCCAAGGGAAGAAAAAAAAAAAAAATTCCAATAAATAGGGAGGTAAACTCCTTTTTGCCCCTGTTTTTGCCTTCCCATGGTGGAAGGCGGGAGCTTTGCCTGCTGGCCCAGGCGGGCCAGGGTTCTCCCTGCTTGCCGGGGGGCCGTGCCAGCCCCCACTATTGCCGGACGCGCTGGCCCCCTGCCAGCCGAAACGCAGCACTCCAGCGCTGCCAGCTCCGGTGGCAGCCAGCGATCCCCCCCCCCACCCCCAAGGATGCAGCAGTGGGAGCCATGTGGTGACTACAGCCTCTCGGTGGCTGTTAATTTTGGCTAATGGAAACCTGGATTAACTCCTAGAAGGAGCTGGACGGCCGGCTCACGGTCCCCACGGCAGGTCCAGAAGGAGCCAGTGTTTGACCCTGCAGAAATGGGGTGGGTGGGGACCTCATCGAGCCCCTTTTGGTGCTGGACTGATGCTCGAAGGGCTCGGGGATGCCAGGGAGCCGGTCCTCACTTGGCAGGGTACCGTCCCCAGGGGTGGCTGGAGGGTCGCCCAGACACCCCCAGCCGCAAACGCCGCTGCACCAGAGCCAGCCAAACCACAGGGACTGGGGACAACACCGTCCCCAGGACTTGTACCCCTGGGACGGATGCTGCTGGGATGTGCCATGGTGCCTCTTTCCTGGGTGGCTCCTGGGGCACAGGGAGGGGGTTATTCACCCCCCCCCCCCGAGATGCTCTGGCCAGAGGCTTTATGGAGACCCAAACTCGAGTGGAGAGTGACACTGCATGGCCGGAGGCAGCAAGGCCCTGGGTGCCCCAGGGACACCACCCCATGTTGTCCTCTCCTGCCGGTGGAAGGGCAGGAGGAGCCCCGCTCCATCGCAGGTTCCCAGCCCACAGCGATCTTCTCCCAGGGATGCGCTGCGGTGGGACCCGCAGTGCCCGGCTGTGAGGTCCCATGGGCTTGCTCTGGCCGGGTCCCTCATCGGCACCCCAAAATGCAGCCTCCCCCAACACGTGTCACGCGGGCATGGCCCACTGCCCCCGCTCCTGCGGGCTGAGGGGGGACGGGGTCGCTGTAGGTGGCCTCCTCCGCCCGGAGCCAGCGGCGTTCCCCCTACAAAGCCCATCTCCTCCTGCTTGCTCTACCCTGACCCCGATATTCCTGTGGCTGTGGTTTTGATCTGCTTCAGAGCAGGAACCCCCTGGGGGAAGCCACCTCAGGCTCGTATTTACCTACAAAGCCCCGGACATATGTACCTGCTCCGCAAACACAGCCTGAGCCCATGACTAATCCTAGTTACTTTTAATAAATATTTGGTAACTGCAATGAAAGTTTCTCGGGCCAAGCACCTGCTGTTCTGAGCTGTCCCCAGCAGAAACACCATCAGGAGAAAGGTTTTAATCCGAGCGGGAAGGAGAGGGACCTTTCCCCCCCTCCGACTGCCAGGGCTTCAGGTGACCGCGGAGCTTGGCTCCTCACCCACCCTTTAGCAACCCCTAAGTGTGCCCTTTTGCTGTCTGGGTCAAGATGTCCCTTTTAGCAGTGAAGTCAGCCCAAGGTGACAAAGTCCCCCAAAAGGAAGATTTCCCCCAATCCCTTTTTTTAAGGTCCGTGGCTCAATTTTGCACCAAACACCAGCAGCAATAGGCTTCAGCAGGAGCTTTGTACGCTCAGCAGCCCTCAAAACCAGCACACCTGGGTGGATGAAGCGAATTATCTCCAGTTGCCCAGCACAGGCAGCGTTTCTCCCCCCGCCGCCCGGCACGATGCTGGTGGTGGGGCTCTGCCCACCCCGGGTCCTCTTTGCAAGGCCATCGCTTCCACAGCCGCTCCGCACCCAGGTCCCAGCATCTCCCCGTGCTCACGGAGCCCATCGCTGCCCGGAGTGGAAACGTGGGTGCTCCGTGTGCTGCGTGCTCACCCCGGGGGGGCTGCTCGCCCACAGAACTCATCTCTCGGCCCCACTGGAGTGCGGAGCCTGTGGCCGATGATTTATTCCCCTGGGCAGGTGGGGCCGGCACTGCCCGGCTCATTTTCTCATCCTGGCAGGTGAGGGGTTTCTGTTTGCCCAGCTAATCCAGGGAGGTGCTCCCAGTACCAGGATACATTGACAGAGGAATCGTTGCCAGCGGACGTGCCCCGGTTCCTCCTTGCCGCTGTGATCCTCAGCCAGGCAGGATCGTGGAGCCGTCTGTCCCCACAAGGGTCCCCAGCCTTCGGCGGGGCTGGGAGTGCGGTGTGGTGGGGATGGTGCAGTGACACCGTGGGGTTGGGGGGGTCCTTAGGGTGGGGAATCACACAGAAACACAGAATGCTGGGGTTGGAAGGGACCTCTGGAGATCACCCAGTCCCACCAGGGTCACCCAGAGCAGGTGGCACAGGAACGTGTCCAGGCGGGGTTGGAATGTCTCCAGAGACGGAGACTCCCCCACCTCTCTGGGCAGCCTGTGCCAGGGCTCTGCCACCCTCACAGCAAAGAAGTTCCTCCTCATGTTGAGATGGAACTTCCCATGGTCAAGTTTGTGCCCGTTACCCCTTGTCCTGTCACCGGGCACCAGTTCCCTGGGGAAGCCCAAGGAACTGCCTCGTGTCAGGATCCCTGCTCAATCCAAAAGCAGTGAGGAGCAGGAAATTTCAGGCTCGAAACCCAGCTCTGAGCACAGCTGCCCACAGCAGCAGCGCACTGCCAGGGCTGACCATAGCTCAGGGACACGGTGGCTGCGCTGGGGGGTGAGGGCAGGCAGCGGAAAATGCTTCCCCCAACCCACCTGGCCCTGCCTGCAGACCCAAACCTCACATTTCTATAGTGCCAGGGCCCTCAGGGTTCCCCCAAGCACTGGGCACACCCGGCATTCAGCACTGCAGTCACTCTGCTCCAGAGTGAACAGGCACGTCCCTTCCCACAGCATCGGCCACGGCTCTGTAAGGGCAGCACAGGCAACCGGGCTCTCTGCTTGGAGGTGGCAGATGCCATCCTTGCTCGAGAAGCGAACCTGGCAGCTGCCCATGCAGTGATTTTTCCTCCCGTTCCTTCTCCTGGTTCACGGCCCCGCGTGGTGCTGCGTGGCCACCCGGTGTGTCCATTGGTGGCCCCCATGCCACGGAGCCTCTGCTCTGGCTGAGCCACCTGGGACTCTGCTGGTCAGTGGGCACAGGACAGGGTGGAGGGCATCTGGCAGCGCTGATGTGACCACTGCCAGCAGAAATGGCTGAGACGTGGGCTGGGGTCTGCTCGGGCACCGTCGTGTGGCAGTGGCCGTCGTGGCGCAGACGGGCAGGAGAAGGTGTGACGAGCAGCACTGGCACAGCAAATTTTTCACCAGACACTGACTATTTCACCTCGTCCCTTCTTTGTGTAGCAGAGGTGGCTGCTGGAAGGTCCAAGATCGCCCCTCCATCCCTGACCAAGCGCAGGGGTCCATGCCGGAGCCATACCCGGCGGGATCCCAGCGCTCCCCACTGCCGGAGAGCCGGGGGCGGCCGCTCCGCCGCCTGCTCGCTCCCGCCCCGCTAGGAAATTGCTCCTGATGAAATTCAGCCCACATTTCCCTTCACTCAGCTGCGTCGTGCGAAACGCGCTCCCCGCCCCCGTCTCCCTCCGGCGCGCATCCTGCCTGCCTTTATCTGAGCACGGCATCGAATCCCTGCCGGCAGCTCCGAGCTCATTTTCAAATATCATTAGAGCTGCTGTGCAGGCGATTAGGATTCCAGGCACTGCGGTGCCGCGGACGGCAAACACACCATCGGCACTCGCCCGACAGAAACCATCCCTGTTGCTTTCTCTGCCCCGTGCCCCCACGACCCCGGCATCTGTCTTCAGGCTTAATGCAGATAGACCAGGTTCTCCTCTCCTTAATTCATCAGCACAAGCCACATCTGCTCACAGCTCTGGGAGCTGATGGTTCCCGGTTGGACACGGGGCTGTTGCAGATGAGTCATAGAATCCTAGAATGGTTTGGGTTGGAAGAGACCCTAAAGCCCACCCAGTGCCACCCCCTGCCCTGGGCAGGGACACCTCCCACCAGCCCAGGTTGCTCCAAGCCCCGTCCAACCTGGCCTTGAACCCCTCCAGGGATGGGGCAGCCACAGCTTCTCTGGGCAACCTGGGCCAGGGGCTCACCCCCCTCACAGCAAAAAATTTCTGCCTCAGATCCCATCTAAATCCCCCCTCTTCCAGTTTCAAACTGTTTCTCCTTGTCCTATGGTTCCCCCTCCCTGATCCAGAGTCCCTCCCCAGCTTTCCTGGAGCCCCTTTAGGGACTGGCAGGGGCTGGAAGGTCTCCCCGGAGCCTTCTCTTCTCCAGGCTGAGCCCCCCCAGCTCTCTCAGCCTGTCCCCACAGCAGAGGGGCTCCATCCCTCCCAGCATCTCCGGGGCCTCCTCTGGCCCCGCTCCAACAGCTCCGTGTCCTTCTGCTGTTGGTGCCCCAGAGCTGGAGGGAGCGCTGCAGGGGGGTCTCCCAGAGCGGAGCAGAGGGGCAGCATCACCTCGCGGCAGTCTTGTGCCCAGCCAGTCTGAACAGAATTGTACAAGTGGAGCACGTAGTGTGGTGGCAATAAAAACCCAAAAGTTGTGTCCATCTCTGCTGTAGGATGGTCCTCACCGTGTTCTCGCGCAGGGATGCTGCAGGTACACAAGGCACTCGCTGAACTTGGGTGCTGGTTGCGCAGACAGGAGGGAGGTCATTGCCTGGGCTGGGGACCCCGGGGGCTGCTGGGGCCATAGGCCAGGAGACATCCTCCTCACCCATTTCTAACGGCTCGCTCGCAATTAGGCAGCAGTTCTGATCCATCGGTCACTCCACAAGACACTGTCCTGGGAGAAGAGCTGCACATTGGTGTAAATTGCTGAGGGACGTGTCCCCTTGTGCCTTTCCAGGCTTTTCCCCGTGTTTGGAAGGACTTAGCCCAAAGCACCAAACACGCAGAGGGGACCACCCTCACCCCGGGCTCGGTGACCTCCTCCCTCCCAGCAAGCGGCTGCCCGGCCCCTCTCCTGCTCTGCCGCGTCCAGTGGCAGCTGGCAGGTGACAGGGGTGACGATGCATTTCTCTAGCCCTTTTCTTATCGAACGTGCCCTTTTCAGTCCCTTTCATGGCTCAGGGTCACACTGCGGCGAGGTGCCAATCCCCAGCGATTTTCTCCATCTTCCCTGTCCACGCATGTACCACGTCCGGAACATGAACTCAAACAGCGAGGGAAGAACCTCCCCCAGGTCCCTGTCTTTTACTGCTCTGCTGAGGCCAGCACACAGGGTCCTGCTTTTTTTTGGCTGCCTACTTTTTCTCTGCGTCCTCTGAGTGGGATGGGAGCCGTTATGTTGAAAGCCAAGACAAATTATGCTGGTATGCAATGATGGTAGAGCTGATTCATAAGCCAGGTGGGTCTACAAGGTCTAATTTGGGATGGAAGATAGCTGACAAGTTCTTTAGTAACAAGGAAGACTTGGGAAACTACATTTTCCTTGACAAGCACATCATTATCTACCAGCTTAATGCTGTTGCCCAAGCGCTGGGCTTCTGCAGGCCAGCGAGGAGAGGCTGGCATGGTTAGGAAACAGGTTTTAAAGAGGAAATGTCTTAATAGGAAATGGGAATAGAAAATAGGAAATAGGAACAGAAAAAAGGAAATAGGAAATTTAATAGGAGGATCATCCCCCCCCAACCATGTGTCTGTCTCCAGGGGCATTGGCCAACACCATATTGAAGATGGCAGATTCTTCCCCAGGGAATCCAGATGTTTCCAGCTGTTGAGAGTCTCTTCTGGCCCACATATGAAGCTCCGCAGCGCCGGCCGCATTTCGCCTGCCAGAACACCCCTCATCCCTTCTGCGGGGACCGGGGATGGGTACCGGGGTGTTCTGGCTGCCCCGATGCCAAGCGATGCTTCAGGGCTGGGCACGGCCCTGGCGGTTGGAGTGACTTCTCCGGCTCGACACTCCAGGAATTGGCTTTGTTACAGCCAGGCAGGAAATTACAGTCCCGCTGGCAGCCTCATCCAGATGCGAAGGCCTCGGAGGCTGGAGGAGAAAGACTCTCCTTCGGCTGTTGATAACTCAGCACTGGGGTCTGTGTACCCATCTGGGGACAGACACCGGCACGGAGGGGGCTGTGGGAGCATTTTGGGGAGCATCAGTGCCGGAGGTGAGAGCTGGCACTGCACCTGGCCAGCGTTATTAGTGTCGCACTTCTGCAGGCAGCAAATCCACCCACGTCCTCGACAGAAGGAAAACCTGTTTGGAAACAAGATCTCTACCTGGCACACGGAGCCGGAGACGCTCCTCAGCCCGCGCCTCCCTGCCTGAAGGTGTCTCGCCCCGCAGCACCCGGCTCCCTGCGCCATGGCGTGGGCAGGACCAGGGCAGCGATGCCCAAGGGACCACAGTTCCACTGTGACCGTCCCCGCCATCCTGTCCCCCTTCCCTCCCCATCATGCCGGTGACAGCTCTCTGCACCTCCCAGCACTTAATATGCGAGAGGGGGCGAAGATCACTGCACCCTGCCTCGCACAATGAATTATTAATCCAGCATTAGACAGGTTGGATTATTAAATCCTCCCCACCAGCCATTCCTGGCTGTCCCCCAGCATGCAGGGACACCGGGGCCGCGTTGTCCAGGCCCTGCTGGGGGAACTGGGCAGAGACCGAGTGACCTGGGCCAAGCGCGGTCCATCCTGTCTGGAGACAGTGTCCCCTGACTGAGACACGGGGAATCCAACGTCGCTCTCACCCCTCGCCCCGCACCAGTCTCCTCCGCTCTGCCCCAGGGTAAATCCTGGACCAAACCTTGGGATCTTCCTGCCACGTGCTGGGGTTCCTGGGAAGGAGTGGGGTGCAGGGCAGGGGTGCTGCGGGAGGAGGGGGAGCGCCCAGGGGTGCAGCAGCGCATGGGTGCTCGCCGCTGCTTGGGGAGTGCATTGCAGCGCCCGGTGCCATTGCACGGAGCAACGCAGGTGGGTCCCCAGCCCAGCTCCCAGCACGGGGACAACCGTGTGGGGCAGGTACCAACACCGGGGCTGCCCTGGGCAATTCAGCAGGGCAGAGACCGGCTCAGCTCCCGTGGGACAGTGCTCTCCTGTCCCTGCGGTGCCGACAGCAAAGCCCCAGCCTCACCTGCGCCTTCCACTGCTGAGCGCTCGAGCATCCCGCAGAGGAAGGGCAGCTCCAGGCTGGCACAGCTCGCTCCACCTCCCCTCTCCGGTGACAGCTCAGCCACCCCCGTGTCCCCTGCGTGCGGCTTGCGCCCTCCTGTCACTCCGTGTTTGTGTCCCTGCTGCCGGGGGGCTCTTCCCTGGCAGCTGCCAGCCTCCTTGGCGGGGGGACAAAGAGGGCTGCAGGCACAGGGAAGCTATTGCCGACTTCTGCATTTTTCCCAAGCTGTTGGCGCCGTTAGTGTCTTCTAAGCAGATTAAACTTGGATCCCAGGCAGGGCAGCCCCATGCCCGGCTCACCAGGCTGCTGGGGGCAGAAAAGGAGGCCAGGGGGGTTTCTCTGAGTCTGGGAAGCAGGAAGAAATTTTTTACGCTGAGGGTGGTGAGACACTGGCCCAGGCTGCCCAGAGAGGGGGTGGAGGCCCCATCCCTGGAGACACCCAAGGCCAGGCTGGATGAGGCTCTGAGCAACCTGATCTAGTTGGCGATGTCCCTGCTCACTGCAGGGGGTTGCACTGGATGGGCTTTAGAGGTCCCTTCCGACCCAAACCATTCTGTGACTCTATGATTAGTGAGACCTGGTCCTTCACTCGGAAAGGCCCAAGTGCAAAGATGCTGATGCTGTAGCTGCGTATCGGAGGTCACTGCACCCACCCAGGGGCTGTGAAGGGACGTGCTTTGCTCAGACCACACAAGCCTGGGCGACATATCCACGTTGGCTGATGGCTGGTGATGCTGAGCCAAGCTGTCCCTGCTCCACCTTGCAGGGCCTGTCCCACCTCCAGGCTCTGCTCCACCTCGGTGGCTCGCGGTGGGCAACAGCACCTCCCTCAGCCCTGTCCATTCCCATAGCGAATCTCACAGAGGTTTCAGCCAGTCAAGCCCCGGCATTTGCTAAACCCCCCAGACATACTCATCGGTACAGATGAGAGGAAGAGAGCAGGACAAACCAGGAGCTAAGGTGCATTATAGCTTAAGCAAACACCCAAAGAAGCGTTGTCTCTTTGCTCTCCACGTCTGACAAAAACTACTAAAGCTTTATTAAACTTCAGGAGTAACAATAATCCATCACACCGTTGCTGTCATTAATCCTTGGTAATTGTTTCTATAATTAAAAGCCCCATTGTGTCTTGTCTCTCTAATATGATTTATCAGATAGAGACCACTCTTGCATGAATGATGCATGGCTCTTGGGAGGACATCTGCCTCTGGGCCGCTTGCATTTAAGAGAAACGCACGGTGCTTGCCTTCAGCGCCTGCTGTTCCCTCACCGTCTCCATCCCTCGTGTGCACCTCAGGCTATCCAACCCCGGGATGAAATCCCCATGATCCCGACACCCCTTTGCTGCCTGGGCATCAGGAACCAGATTGTTTCGATCCTTTGTGCAAAGCTCCCAGCCTCTGATCCGCAGGTGAGCTACAGGCAAGGACAAAACTAGCTCATGAGCGAGAAGAGCAAGAGAGAAGCCACCTACTTGCCTGGAGATGCAGGAGAGCTGGATTTCATGTCAGCAGATCACGCTCCTGCCTCTGACGTGAGCTGCTTTAAAAACTCAAAACAAGGTGGGAGGACCTACTCTTTGCTGGTGATAAACTAAGCGGTCTCCAGATTCCCTCTCTCTATTAGAGACTCTGGAGCTGATGAGGGAACTGGCTGGAGTGTGCAGTAGAAGATGTGATCCCCGGTTGTTCCTTGGTCGGACAGAGCTGTGCTGGGCATGAAGTTTCCTTGGCTGCAGGCTCCTCCTGAGAAAGCATTTGTGGTGATAAAGCCAGGAGCTGCTAAGGAGACTGGAAGAGTCGCTGAGGTCTCGGCAGACTGCCCACCTCCTCCATGCTCTGCAAGAACACCGGCCCGGGCAGGTCCCCGGAGCCCCTGGAAGCGCCGCTCGCAGCGAGCGGGCCACAGCCAGCCGGGATGAGACAAGACGAGCAGAACGGAAAGTCCACTGGGGACGAAGCAGCGACCGACAGCCTCGTCTGCCCCTTCGATTGCAGACACCATGCCTGGACCTCCCCTCCCCGGGAGGGCTGAGATATGGGGACGCATCAGGAGAAGTCACCCGCCGTGGGCAGAGCGGCACCCACAGCTGCCACTGAGGTCCCCGGGGAGAAGGGGGTGTCAGAGGAAGGAGGGATGGGTGGTGATCTACACTCCAGCCCTTTCGGTGCCCTGAACTGAAGCCGCAGGTGCCTTCTTCCCGGGCAGAGAGATCCAGGGATGCCAGAAAAGAAACTCGGCGCAATCCTTGGCCCCTTTGGTCTCCTCTGCACCTGGACCCACCTCTAAAGCACTGGCACGAGGAGATCATGCCTCAGCACCACCAGATCGGCTCGTTGGCAAGGACCTCATCCTCCCTTACCTCCGTGGGGTTGGGATAGGAGTTGTCCTCGGCTCTCAGCCTTCCCTGTCCCCTCCTGTTTTTCTAAGCTAATATCTTGCAGCATCTTAAATGAAATATGAATAAATACAGCGAGTTTTAGAGAGCGCGTGGATGAAGCTAATCGGACCTGAAAATTACTCTCCTTTCTTGTGTGAGTCACACACCTAATGTATGTGCATATTAATGCTCGCAGCACGCTCGCCTTCCCATCTTTGTTTTCAAGAGCTTTCACTGGGGGTTTAGCTGGAAAGACACACACCACAGCCGCCGCAGGAGAGGCACCGCTCATTTCCCAGCTCAGCTGAACGCAGCCATCAGCGTGTGGGGGTCTGGCCTGATGGATCTCATGACTTTTCCATCACAGTGTAACAGGCAATAAACCTCTGGGGCTCAGCTCTCCACCTCCCAGCTGGACGTCAGCCCAGCCGTGGCCTCCGGCACAGCACCGGTTCCTCCAGGCCACCCAGCTGTGACCAACAGCTTGGCTCCAGTTCAAGAGACTGCAACAAGGGCAGCGGCACAAATGTTGGCTCAAGGCCTTTGGAAAACTTCGACATTCAGAGCACACATGAGCCAAAAAAAAAAAAAACAAACCCAAAACCAACAACTGGATAACTGGTCTGGAAACTGTGCACCTCCTAGGCCATGGCTCCATTTCTAGCAGCATCGGTGATGGCCAGGAGCTCTCTGTCACTGATAACCTGCTCCCAGTTACACACCTGGGAGCAGCCCTCTTCACGACAAGGGGGCTGCGTGTCCAGATCAGGGCTAAAAAACTGATTAGCTGGTCCTTGGACTCTTGGATCCAGATAAACCTCCAGGAGCGGTGCTAATCCCTGATGAAAAGCTTTCATTGGCATCTCCAAACCCCCAAAGGGCACCTCGAGGCAGCCTGGCTGGGTCTCACCCTGGCCACTCCTGAGCTAAGCCGAAGCCACCACTGACCCTGCCTCTAACCCACCACGTGCAGCTGGGACCACACTGTGTCCTCAGAAAAGGCACAAATTAATCCCCTGGTTGCCCTGTGTTGCATCCTGTGATGACAGCGCCCAGGGCTCTGTGAGATGAGCAGATATGGGGACACATTTCTCTCTTGACCATGTAGACGTGCAGCAGCAACACCAGCTGGAAAACCTGCTGGTTTTAGGGCAGCTACAGCGCTTCGACACTGCCTGTAGCGTGGAGGAGATCCAGGTCCTCGGCACCGCCTGGAGCTTGTACCGAGCTCCGCAGGGACACGTCAAAGTCCCCCTCGTTCCTGCCGCTGTTGCAGCGTGAAGACAAAGCCGGGATTATCGCTGTGAGCTGCCAGGAGCTGCAGGCAGGAGGACAGCGCGGAGCAGGAATCTGCCCACACTGCTGAGGGTTTGCATCTCCTCTGGAGGCGGTGGGAGGCTGAGTGGGATGGGCAGAGGGAAGCCCCAAATGACCCCTCTGCCTGCAAGGAGGGAGGTGCCCAGGCCCCGAGGGCTCCTGATGCTTTTCAGGAACAATATCACCAGCTGCCTGCTCCCCGCTGGGTTTTGCTGGGGCAGAGCTGGGACCATGCTGGGCACAGCACCACAGCCCAACATCTCCTGGGGTTCACAAGCTCACGCTTTGCTTCTCACGCAGCAGCATCCCTTAGAGAGCAGTCGTGCACAAAAGCTGTTGCAAATTCAACCCTTGGGGCTGGAAGGAAGAAGAATCATGGACCAGTTTGGGTTGGAAGGGACCCTAAAGCCCACCCAGTGCCACCCCCTGCCCTGGGCAGGGACACCTCCCACCAGACCAGGCTGCTCCAAGCCCCGTCCAACCTGGCCTTGAACCCCTCCAGGGATGGGGCAGCCACAGCTTCTCTGGGCAACCTGGGCCAGGGGCTCACCCCTCTCACAGCCAAGAATTTCTTCCCAATATCTCATCTCAATCTCCTCTCTTCCAGTTTAAAACCCTTCCCCCTCGTCCCACGGCTCCCCTCCCTGATCCAGAGTCCCTCCCCAGCTTTCCTGGAGCCCCTTTAGGGACTGGCAGGGGCTGGAAGGTCTCCCCGGAGCCTTCTCTTCTCCAGGCTGAACCCCCCCCAGCTCTCTCAGCCTGTCCCCACAGCAGAGGGGCTCCAGCCCTCCCAGCATCTCCGGGGCCTCCTCCGGCCCCGCTCCAACAGCTCCGTGTCCTTCTGCTGTTGGTGCCCCAGAGCTGGAGGCAGCGCTGCAGGGGGGTCTCCCAGAGCGGAGCAGAGGGGCAGAATCCCCCCCTGGCCCTGCTGCCCACGCTGCTGGGGATGCAGCCCAGGCTGTGGGGGGTTTCTGGGCTGCCAGCGCACGTTGCCGGGGCGTGTGGAGCTTCTCACCCACCAACACCCCCAAGTCCACTCTCCATCCCTTCATCCCCCAGCCTGGGTTTGTGCTGGGGGTTGCCCTGACCCAGGTGCAGGACCCTGCACTTGGCCTGGTTGAAGTTCATGAGGTCCACATGGCCCCACCTCTGCAGCCTGTCCAGGTCCCTCGGGATGGCATCCCTTCCCTCCAGCATGTTGACCACACCACACAGCTGAAATGCTGGGCTCTTTCCTTGCAGAGGTTCATGGAGCAGAGGAGCCGTGGTTCCACCAGCCGCTCTGCCACAGCGGGATTCCCTGCAGCTGAAGCATCTGGGGAAACACTTCAGCCCAAGCACAGCGATGTCCCAAAGCCCAGCACCCATTCAACCATCCCTGATGGAGAGATTTGCTCCGACAGCTGCGCAAGCAGGGGTGAGAGCCACAGCAGCCCCCGGCTGCGAACCCCAGCCTTGTCCCTGCTCCCGGGGGTCCCATGCCCACAGAAGGGTGATCCACCCCAGGGCTGGCGTGGGTGGGTGGGGGGATGCATCTGCCCACACTGCTGAGGGTTTGCATCTCCTCTGGAGGCGGTGGGAGGCTGAGTGGGATGGGCAGAGGGAAGCCCCAAATGACCCCTCTGCCTGCAAGGAAGGAGGCGCCCAGGCCCCGAGGGCTCCTGATGCTTTTCAGGAACAATATCACCAGCTGCCTGCTCCCCGCTGGGTTTTGCTGGGGCAAAGCTGGGGGGGGCTGTGCTGCAAAAGGCAGGGGATTGGGTCCAGGGGGTGCCGAGGGCCTGCCCCTCACTGCTGGAGTGGTGTGAAGAACCAGTTCTGGGGGGACCAGGACACCGAATAGAAAAGAGAAACCCAATGAGAAGAGAAACACTGCGGTTTCATGTTTTCCCAAACTAGAGGAAAAAAAAAATTGTAGCAAAAATTATAACCCATAAGGATGATTTTGCTGGAAATGAATGCTTTGAGTCCCTGGCCATAGCATGCATATGATAGGAAAGGATTGGCTCCTGTAATTTTGAGAAATTACACTTAACCTCATTATTTCTGGTGTGCCAGAGCAGGAGTGCGTCCCGCTCCGCAGCCCCCAGGCACACAGGGAAGTCAGCGCTCACCGCTAAAGGATAAACAGGAACAATTTCTCTCTGCTCCTTGTAGAGAAGAGCAAAACGCTCCTTCCAGCCCTGCAGCAAGGTTGGAACAGGGTTTCTGACCCTCTCGATTACCAGCTTTGAGCAGCCGACAGCGCCGGCATTTGTTACGAAGCTGCTCCGCGGGAGGCGATTGCCGCTCTGCCCCTCAGCCCCGATGCCGACATCTCTCCCCTCCGCTGAGCACAGCCTGGCAAATCCATTTCTCCATCCTAATTAGGCTCCATCCAGGGCGCAGAGCCAGCAGCCCGAAGAGAAGAGGATGCTAATGAGCATCAGCCCCCAGGGAGCACCTGCTGCCCCCTTCCCACACCACCCCAGCCCCCCACGGTCCCAATGACAGGCCCAAGGTAACCCACCTGTGGCTCCTAATTGGATTTGCTCATGCTAATTATGATCATTTTTGCCTCAATTAAGCCATTTGTTTCCCACGCAACTCCCTTGTCATAGGTCTAGCACAGAGTCCTTTGCAGGCTCCACATGGACCACATGCTTGGTCCACATGTCCCTGGGGACCCCAACCATCAGGGTCACCTTTACTTACCCCCTCCCCCCCCCCCCAGGCTCCCTCAAGGGCCATGACTGTCTCTTCGCCCCCCCCACCGCTGCATTAACACCTCAGTTTCTCTCCCTCTCCCCATCTTCCTCTCTCACAGCACCTGGCCTTTCTCTTTAGTGGCCCTTATCCAGGAGTGGGACTGGTCCTGGTGTCACCTACAAAGCCACCAAGACTAAATGGACCCTGGGGCTGGAGAAGGTGCAGATCTGGGGCCTGGAGCCTGTGTGGTTCCCACCATCCCAACCCCTCTGGTCTGCAGGAAGAGGCAGGGAAGCATGGCCTGAAAAAGCAATGACTGGAGATTTCCAAGGTAGAGGAGGCAGGAGGGAACATGATCTTCAACAGAGCCCTCCGCCACAGCCCCAGCACCCCGCTTCTCACCATGGCCACCCCTTCTGCCCAGCTCCTGGCACCCAGGGGAAGGGTGAGGGGGGACCACACAAAAGCTGGGCTGGGGCGATGCACAACGCTGTGCCCAAGCCTAGCAGATACTCAGCTGCGTACATCCCACATCCCATCTTGGGCCTTTTCCCAGAACAGAAGATGCCAAGGAGAATTCAGAGCATCTCCATCCAACCAGAGTTCAACACCCTGCTCCATCAGGCTGCT
The DNA here is from genome assembly GCA_947846985.1 of Fratercula arctica. NCBI lineage: Eukaryota > Metazoa > Chordata > Aves > Charadriiformes > Alcidae > Fratercula > Fratercula arctica. The sequence goes on along the minus strand of CANTUZ010000022.1, from coordinate 2,517,331 downwards.
CCTCGCATAATCCAGCCCCAAATAGAGCTGGGCTGCAGTCACCCTGCGTGGCCCAGGGCACGTTCCTGTGCTTCACCTCCCCACACCAGGGGAAAACACAACCAGGAGAGGGAAGAACAGGGACAATGAAGAGGAAGGGAAAAGGCGCTCAAGTGTGCTTAGCGGAGTCTTGCCTTTTGGCAGAAGGACAGACTCTCACAACCCTCCCATGCTCTGCTCTCAATCCCCCCCTGGGTCCACCCAGCTGTAAAGAGGGGCCAAGTCCTATAAAAGCATCAGGTTCTGGAATACCACATCCCAGTGACCGGGCTGGCTGCAGTACCACTGAACCACCCCAAACAGCCTTTTTGCCCCAAACATATATTTCTGGGATGTACAAGCCATATCCTACCGCAACCAGATGAAGCCCATGAGCAAGCAGGTATTTGGGGCAGCTCACTCACGGCCCTGCAGACCCCGTTACCCCCAGCAGCAGTGACAGCCATCAGGCCACCAGCAGCCAGTGCCACCTTCAGGCACCTCCCAGGTGATGGGTCACCTCTCTCAGGGCTGAGCCTTCACACACGGGCAGCGGCATGACCATCAGCTCCCTCCTTTTCACCCTACCTCTCCGACAACGCAAACACATGCCACCTACTTACTCGGGCTGGATTCAAGGTGACGACCTTGGGATAGAGCAGCTCTGCAGCTTCTTCTCACTCCACCAAGCCATTTACTTCCTCCATCTCCTCCTCCGAGGTCTCTTCTTCCTAAATGGGGCCTTAAGATCTGGGAAGCTTTGGGCATGCCCCTCATCGCAGGCAGGTGTGCACAGAATTCATTTGCAGGTGAGCTCAAAGAGCCAGATTTAGTGCTAGTTGCTTCCTCCCTACATTTTTAAGGCATAATCACTCTGCAGCCTGGCACCCAGACAATGAACAAAACCTCCTCTTTATCTCCCCATCCAGTGCTACTAAAGCTCAGGAACAAGCAGGAAAAGCCTGCACAGATTTCAGAAAGAAAGCCCTTACCTAGCTACGTGCCACTAAAGGATGTTTTATGAATCTCTGCTTTGAAAACGCTGGCTGCAGACAATGGGAAGAGCTATCAAACACAAATGAGGAGCAAGTGAATTAATGCAGAGCCCAACATAATATCCAGGAGTTGCAATATCAACTCCTTTAGCAATCTTCAGAAAAATCTTGCTATTTATTCAGCAGTAATGAAACCAGCACTATCGTGGTTGCAGATAATGCCAGGTAAGAGGCATACCTGCATTTAAAGAGACACTGCCACGGGGAAGGACGTTGAGCAGCTTCACGACAACTTGAGCTTCATAACTCAGGGCTGTTCCGCACATTGGTGGTGCGCCAACAACTGGTCTCACCTGGGAGGAAAAATTGCTCTGCCTAATCCAAGACGTGCCCCACTGAAGCAGAGGTACAAGGAGCCAGAACCAGGTCTCTGGTCAGATCTTGGAAAGCCAGTTTTCCAGTGCCAGGGAGGGTTTTAAGGGCTGCAGCTCAAGGAGAGGTGTCCTCACCCAGCCACCAGTCTGAAGTACAAGCGTTTCTTCCTTTAAATGGTTCACCGCTGGCCAGAGCGGCCCTTCGCACAATCACTGTAGCCCAGCAGGAAAAGCTGCACAGAGCACAATGTGCCCCAGAACAGCTTTTAACAGAAGAAACAATCTTTAATTAGAAAGACATTAGCATCCCTGATCACAGCAGGGTCTGGGAGCAACGACACCTCCATCCTTGTTACTGGCCTGCCTTTCAACTCCCTGGGATTTTTAATTCCCACCCTTTCTTGCAGCCCATATGAATTGGGAAACACAAGAACAAGACCTCAGGGCACCTCAAGATCTCCCTCCCTTCAGAGCACAGACAGTACTGAGCTGGTCGGCAGCCGTGGCTGCCGCGCTCAGAGCGGAGCTGGCCCGGCCCGGCCAGGTTAAAGCTGCCCAAGAGCCCAGCTTGTTCAGCACAACGCCGCTGCTGCGGGACGCCACGGTTATTTTTAACAGTTGGAGTGTTGTTAGTCCAAGTGAATACACACACAAATACAGCTCAAGGCAGTCGTCCATCAGATGCAGCCTCCAGGCATGCCCAGAGCCAGGGAGCCAAACACCCGGAGCGGTTCCCATTTTTACACTCACATTTGGAGGAGTTAATGCTCTTTGCGGCTTCAGGTACCGTGACTTGGTCCAGGCAACGGATCAAGCATTGCCCAATCTCAAGTCCCTCCAGAGCTCTGGGTTGCGTTCAGGCACTTTCTGACCTGAACCTGCCTTTTCCAGACCCCAAATCACCCTTTGCTCCACTCTTGCACTGAACCAGGGTCCTCTGTAGGATCCATGTGGAGGAGAAGGCTCTATGCAGAAACACCCAGGTATGAAGAAGCCAGAGAGCAGACTGAAGACCTGCAAGTGCACACTGAGCAACGTGGGCTCCACAAGAAGTTGGTTGGTTTGTCCCAAGGGCAGAGACTTGCTACCTCCTGTATTTCTAGAGATGTCCCACGTGGAAGGAGGTTCTGCTGAGGCACCCGTCCTGCACCTCTGCAGCCAACCAGCCCAGGGACATCTGGGGGTTAGTCAGCGTGGCCATGCTCAGGTACTGCCACATGAAACCTGAGCCTGCAGCTCCACTCCCTGCACCCCTTTCCTTCCCATCACATATACCAGTGCTCCCAGACTCATCACCCTCCCAGAAGCCATGAAGATCCTCTCCACGAGGAGGCACAGAAGAGAAGGTCCCACTGGCAGCCCCATACCTTGGGCTCCCAGCAGCAGTACGTCCATGCCATCTGGTGCACAGGCAGAACCTGCCAGCTCGGGGTACTGACAGCCAATTGCATCCCAATTCATGTGAAAAAATAGGGTAATTTTATTATAAAGCTCAAAAGATATTAACATAGCATTTAACTGGACACCTTACTTGAGGACACAGCCACCCTAGAGAATCAGGCACTTTGCAGCCACAGCACAGGTCCAGGTCCACGGGTCAGGGTTCCTGCTTGTCCTAGAAGACACAAGGGGTTTTACCCATAAAAACAGCCAGCCGTCATTGACCCCAGGGAGTGAGCTGCTGAGTACGATCCAGCCCACCCCGCACCACTCCTCACCCTCCACTTCCCTGCCAGCCGGGCAGCTGAGCACCAGCTACTTGGGAACTGGGAGGGTATCATCCACCAGTGCTTTGGCGACAGATGGGTCTGGAGCAGTGAAGGACCCCATGCTAATTTGCCATCAATGAAGACTCTCCCACAAATCCTCCCCATTTTAAAGCACAAGATATCCAGGCCAGCGAGTCATGAAGGGCTCGAGGTGACCTGGTGGTGGTGGCGGCTCTGGTTCAGAGGTGGCTTCCCTGGGTACCAGCACAATATATTCAAGAAACATTTGGTATTCCTGTCGCTCCAGGGTGATGATGCCCATGGCACTGTGCACACCCAGCATCATCTCAACCGCACATGGGGACTGAGGTTGTCTCTTTGCACAGGGAGAAGAACTAGAGCCCCTACAACCCTTTCCTGGCTTACTTGTCAGCAGAGGGAATGGAGAGCAGTGTCACAAGGACTTAGCCTGGGGACATCCTCCAAGGCTGAAACATCTCCGAGCACAGACAGCTTGTGACACCTCCCCTGCTCCGCACTAACGGAGGGTGGGTGGGATTGTGGCTCAGCACAGAGGAGTCCTTACCTCGTACTGTGACAAACTGCTGCTCTCATCACAGTCTGCGTCAGCCTCCTGCTGACTGCCATCTCCACTGCTCCCACCACCTTGTGGCTTCTGGGCATCATCATCACCACCACTATCGATATCTGGAGCACCTTCCCCACTGCTGGACCCAGCTGGATCCTCTGGTTCCAGCTCCGTGCTTGCAGCCAGCAGCTCTGGGACATCACGGATCCCAACATGTTGTATGTCCTCCACCTGCAGGGACAGGGGCATGGTCAGGGTGCAGCTCTGTGGAAAGGCAGCACAAACCCCATGAGAGATCTCATGAAATTCAGATTAGTCCGAGTAACCCCAGACACCTTTCCTTCTGTAGCCAAGGGAACAAGGACTGAAGTACATCCTTCCAGCCCAGTATTTGCAAATCCACCCAGGACAGAGTGTGCAGCCCACGTGGGGCAGGGCAGCTCACCTGGAGATCTGATGAGTCCTTCAGCATAATGGTCCCATCCTGCTCTTCAAACTCCAGGTCTGTCTCAGTGTCATTCTGGGACTGGTACTCCTCGCTATCTGTTTCCACCTCCAAGAACTATGGAGGAAAGAGGCAATCTGAGGAAGGACACACCAGCCCCATTCCCAATGGGAGCCACAGCCAAATAGCCAAGGGTGACGGAGATGCTGGTTTGCAGGGACATCAACGAAAGGGAAACCTCAGTGCTATGGGACGAGTAGGGCACCTGCCCCTTTCACAAAATGATGAAGTGATGTTCAAGTGCTCTTTGGACAGCCTGCAGCCCTCAAAAGGGCTACAACAAACCGCCGCAGACCTGTGTGGTGACACTCCCGGTCTACCAGGAACACACGGAGGCGGAACCCAATCACCCCACAATTGCTCAGCCCCTGAGGAACAAGCCTGCCCAGCACATCATACCTCATACGTGGGGTCATCAGAATCATGCTCCGGCAGGTCCCGCTCCAGTACCACCAACAAGGACTCCTGCTCCTCCAGAGCCACGTCATCCCGCTTCCTCTTGTTCGCTTTCTTAGAGGGGCTGATCACACCTTCTCGGATCTCTGCAGGGATCCATAGGAGGCACAATGACTGCACATACAGAATGAGCGCATTTCCCATCATGAGCTCTATTTCCCATCTTTCTACCCAGCACCAGAGCTTCAGACCTAATGTATTTTGATTTCATTTTCCACGCTTCTTAGCTGCAAAGCCTTCAAGTGTTCCAGGAGGCCACAGTTCTTACCCTTGGGCATGTTGCTCCGGCCCCAGTCTGCTGGCAGGTAGCCCAGAATGTTCTGAATCCTGGTGGGGACAACGGAGAGGAGGAGGCGCGTTAGTCTCCCCCGGCGCTTCTTGGCAAATCGTCTAGGCCTGGTGGGAGACTGGGTGGGGTAGACTTTGCTGACAATGGTCTCCACAGGGACCACGAATCCAATCCAGACTGATGTTTTCTGAAGGATCTTCAGCTGCAGACAAGGGAGAGATACATTAGGTCATGCGAGAACTTCCAGCTATCTAAAAGTCCTCAGTGGAAAACCTTGAGCCTTGCTCTGTCCCAGTGTGGTGCTGAGATTGGGACCAGCTTCAGACAGGTGGAACAGGACCAGTGAGGTTGTGACTTGTCCCTAAAGGCCTCCCATCTCTCCTGGCCCAGAGAGGGAGAAGCATGAAGGCTGCAACAACCATTGGCAGAAGGGGAACAAGGCAAGACCAAACCAGGCAGAGGGCAAAAGCTGGGATGATGAGGAAAGCAGAGGGACTGAGCACAGGGCAGAGAGAAAAGACTGAAAGAAGAGAGAATATATGGCAGAGAAACCAAAGGAACCGCCAGTATCAAGGTCTTATCACCCCATCCCCTTGGCCTCAGGCTCCTCCAACAGCAGGAACATCACCTACCAGGTACTTGACAAAACTCAGCTGGAGGATCTGGCACAGCAACCTGCTGGAGAAGGAGTAGGGCTCATTGCAGGCAACCGGCCTCCCCTAGACAGAGAGAGAAAGGTCAGACATCCTCCACCCCAGCTCTGACAGTGCCCCCAGCAGAAACAACCCTGTGGTACCTCCTCTGAGCTGGTGTGTGGTCTCAGTTGCTGCTCCATGAAGCCCAAGAGCCTGGACTAGACAGAAACCTGGCTTAGCCCAGCCTGCAGCCCTCGGGCTACTTGTAGCTACTGGCCCAGCTGCTCCTCATTGCGCTGACGAGCTACTACCGGCTTCACTAATCAGTGGGGCAGCCCAGTGCCCTCCCACGGGAGTTCCCCTGGTTTCCCCTGGACTCATTGCACTGGTCCTGGTGCCTTGCTTAAGGGCTGATGGCTCTCAATTAGGGCATTATTTTCTCTCACTTTGGGGTGCCTGTCTCCTCCTGGGGGTTGTAGCTTGCCAAGACTGATTTGGGATATCCCCCCTCCCTCTGTGCTGATGCAAAGAGCTGAAGGCAGAGGGTGATGAGATGCCAGATAAACCTGCGCCACTGAGCCCCCGGTGATGGGAGAAGCTGGACCCCAGGTGAGGGGAGGTCCCTCAGCATCCCTCCCGGTCCGCGCTCTCCCCTTGCTCCTGCACTGGGGGGAACCTGGGGCTGGGATTTGTTCTAGTCAATAAAGATGGAAGGAAGGGAGTAAGCCTGATCCTTTGAAACCACGGCCTGATCAGGTAGCCAGCAGTTCTGTGTGCACGTGAACACACGCACACACTCCCCTTCGTAAAACAGCCTTAACTGAGCCCCCAGAAGCACCTTCCAGAAGCTGCTTCACAGCAGATCCTCCCAGCCCCTGCTCTGGGCACTCACTGAGCTTTTAACTTCGTGCGGGCCGTACACCCAAAAGCTGCGCTGGGCACCACAAGGACACCGCAGCTGCTGACCCCCGTGTCCGGCTCAGCATCCATCCTGCCCCGGCTCCACGCTTGGCCAAGCTGGGCAACACGACGTGCAGATGGGCTGGGGTTGCATCTCTGACCAATTCAACTATTAGGAGGGATTTTCAGCTGTTATTTCTACCAAGCAGGTGGATTTGGAGCAGGGAAAGGCATTTAATGTTTGGCCGTCACTTTGCGCTGGTGCAAGGTAACAGACACTGTGCTGCAGACGCTGGCGAGATGCGGGGAGCGGGTACGGCATGTGGGCATCATCCTGGGGGTGAAGGGCACAGTGTCAGGATAACGGGGCACCCACCTCCTCGTTCCATCCATCTGAACAGGGCGTCGTGGCAGAGGTGACCCCACAGAATGGGGACCTGTACCCAGCATCCACAGATCCTGCTCGTAGCCCTGCCACAGGCCACGCATTTGGGGGACAGACGTGAGCCCCCCTCAGTGGAACTGGGACGTGGCTGTTGATGATACTCTGAGATGGTCTCCTGGGCTTTTCCAGGCTCCCAGACCCTGTTTGTGGCAAAACAAGCCTGAAACCCACGGCAGAGCCTCTTTGGTTCCCGGTACAGGACAGAACGTGGCACGTTACAGCAACCCCCAGCTGCCTCACTGCAGGGCCAGACCCTGCACCGCACAGAAACGGCGCTGCTTTTTCTCTCCACGTCGTTTGCAGAGCAGGACCCAAGATGAAGCAGCCGTTATCCACCTCCTAGCGCAGGAGGCTTCCTTAGCCAAGGGGAGGGTGACAGGGCAACCCGTCCCCGCAGCTCTGCCCCTGCCCGGCTGCTGAGGGGGAAAAGGTGAAGCAGCCTTTGGCTGAGGCTCCACTGGGAGAGCAGTTTCGTGCTCCCACCTGGAGGACGTACAAGGCCTCCCCTCACTGTGGCCTCATGCCTGGGTGCTGCCTGGGGCCAGTCCCCACCTCAGTCCCATCCCCAGCAGGGACGGGAGCGCAGGGATGCGGCGAGAAACAAGCCGGCACGCAGCCCTAGTGACAGCAGAGGTGGGAGGAGGGACTTGGGGGCCCCAGCGGTTGAAATTGCTGATTTCTCTGGGTAATTGCGTGGGCCAAGGCGGAGATTTTCCTGATGGGAGTTTTGCTAGACAGAGCTGAAGTGTTTGTCTCCCATTTTCAGCTGCGGCTGCCCCTTCTGCGCAGCTCCACTTGGTGCCCACGGACGGTGACTCATCCTGCACAGGCCACCGCTCGCTGCTCTCGCTCCTGGCTCCCTCCCGCCCCGCGACCCGCAGCCCCGGCTCACACCGCTCATCCAGCTCCTCTTCTCCTCCGTGCCCCCCCAACTCCTGTCTCGTGGGTGACGGGAGCCGGCCGGTGGCCCTGCACGTGAGCAGGACCTCACAGAGCTTGCTGTGTGAGGGGACAAGTGTCTCCTCGCCCGTCCCCCTCCGCCTGTCTCCCCTGTGCCCAGGCGGGTGACAAATTGCTGCTGGTCCGGAGGGAGCAGGTGCAGGGACCTGGCAGCCGTCGTCACCGTGCGTCACCGCGTGGAGAGCAATCAGGGCTGGCTGCAGAGCATAAATACACAGTGCGGCTCCAGGGAGCCCCGTCGGTCCCACCATGCCACTCTGGGAGGGGATGCTCTGTCCCCATGCGCTCCAGGGCAAGAGCTCCAGGGACATGTTCCTCCACGTGGTGACCCCCGACCGCATCCCGCAGTTTACTATCCCCTCTCTGGACATCCATGACAAGCAGAGGCGCTCAGACAAGGAGAAGGGGCAGCCGGCGGGGATGGCCAGGAGGAGCATCTCGGACCCAGCAATGGAAGAGGAGCACAACTTGCCCTGCTCTACCTCATCCTGCTCGAACGCCGGGCTCGCTGCCACTGCGCAGGCTATCCCAGACCCCACCGCTTGGGCAGCTCTGTCCCTGCCCCATCTCCCCACGGTCACCACCCCGTACGGCTTCGTCACCCTGGGGCAGAGCCCACAGGTCACCAGCGAAGAGGCGATGTTTTTTCACCCGGGCTCAGGTTACCCTCGAGGTCCGGCTGCTGAGATACGTCCCGGTTGGCAGGAGGAGCCAGGGTGCTGCAGGCACCCCGGGATGGAGGCTTCCGGGGGCGATGGCTGCTCCCGGATGGGTGGAGGCCTGAGGGACCGCAAGCAGCCAAGTCCCCATGCCACCGGTGACAAGGACGGCAGAGGCAACCAGGCCTACAGGACTCCAGCGGGGCTTCCCCTGCCCAGGAGATGTGCCAGCCCCCTCGGAGACATCCAGATAATGGATGTTCTGGAAAGCAAAGAGGCAGAGAAGAGAGAAGAGAGGCTCCTTGGGGTGGGCTATCAGAGGAGCAGCTCCAGCCTGGAGCTCCCCGCTGGGACACCCAGGAAGAACTTGCTGAAGAGGATCCTCAGGAGGCACCTCGCCCACCCTCGGCGGCTCAAGCCCACGAATTTCACTCTCCACTGATGTTGCACAGCAGCTCTGAGAAACGGAGGTTCCCCAAAGACTTGGGAAAGAGAGACTTTTGCAAATGCCTCAGCCCACCAGGCTCCAACATGAGGGCGTCAGATGTGTCGCCTTACCTGGAGGAAAAGCCTTGGAATGTCACTGCCCCTGGCTGGGACACCAGGCTGGGGCTTTGCCGGCGGCGGCAGGAGATGCATGAGGCAGGAGGGGCGGCAGCAGCGGTGGTGAAGCTCTATGGGGCAGGCTGGGGGGCTGCAGGTTTGTAACTGTACTGTGTCTGAATAAAAACGAAAACATTTCAATTGACCTTTTTCACCTCTACTTGTTTCTTGCCTGTCCCAGCAGTTAGGTAGCAACAGGATATTTCGGTGCACCCCAGCACTCCCTCCTATTGTACCCCCGGTCTCAGCAGCTTCTGCCCTTTATCTCCAGGTGCCAGCAGGTTCTTGACGGGCTGAAACTGCCGAAATGCAGAGCAAGAGGCTGTCTGAGCCCCCCAAGCCACCAGCTGCAGCAGGCTGGGAGAGAAGAGGGATGCTCACACCCACTTTACAGCTGGTTTCCAGTTTTGTGGGTGTAGGGCGGGACGTTTGCAGGTGTCGGGGGTCCCTCTCCCAGCCTGTCCATTGCCGGCAGGAGCCCTGCTTTCAGGACACAGCAGCTTTCCCAAAATAGTTACTCCACAGGGTACAGTTGCCAACTGCTCTTAACCAGCTGCGATAAAGCGAGTTTCACAGTATTGGCCGCGCTCCCATAAATCGCTTTTTGCTTTTATTGAGAAGCAGAACCTGCAAGGCCAGAATTAAAGCCTTCGTGGTCAGCAATGTTTCGGGGCTAACGGAGCGGAGCCTCCCAGGTCAGCAGCGCCGAGCTGCTGCCACGTTCACTTTCAGGGCTCTTAATTCTCAATGAGGATCCCCGAGAGGGGGAACCGGGAGGGCTGGTCCCAGCCCAGGCGGGCAGCTGGGGGGTGCTGGGAGTCAGCCAAGGTCCCCGCAACGCAACCACACGGAGCAGGCAGCAATCAGCTTTTGCATCAGGGCCATTAAACAAGGGGTTTATTAACCCAGTCTGATTCCCATCCCTGCCGGGCCGGCTGCGTGAGCTGGGCCACATCCTGCTCTAGCTCAGTGGCTTGGTTTCCCCCATCTCTTCAATCTAGTTCAACTAAAAGCCACAAGGGAGCTTTTCCCGGTGTGTCTGAGCATCACCCAGCACCCAGGATGAACAAGAAGCGAGACGTGGGGCCCCAGAGTCCCTGCTCTCCTCCAGATGATGCTGCATGAAAGCACCGGTACCCAGAGGACCTCAGCGTTGGCATGAAAAGGGGGATGGGGAGCTTTTCATAGTGCAAATCCCAGACTTCTCCAGGCATATACATGCCCCGCTGAATGGCTCATGGCATGGATATTAAAGGCTCTGCCTCCAGCACAGGAGAAGGTGGCAGCCAGGGCTGCTAGAAAGGGGGCTGAGATCAGTTATGCGACAGAAAATGCACTCAACAGTAATTATAATGAGTGCTGGCACTATGGAGCGAGTCAGGGACTAAGGCTTCCAAAAATTTAAATTGATCTCCAGCTCCTGAGGGCATCGTCTCTGCTCAGCACTTAGGGCTGAGAGGGCAGATTGAGTTACCAGAGATTAATAAACGAGCGGTTATCAGTTACTCGAGTTGTGATATCTGACCACGTGCGTGCTCCGAGCTGACAGGCCAATGTGAATTAAGCCACGCTCCCGTAAACCTCTGTCCTTTTTTCTTTTGATGCTTAAACTACTACGGAGTAGCGGCTCTGCCTAACCGCCTCATCATCTTCCATGGAAAGCACGGGGACAAATCCTCGATGGCAGCTCACTGAAATTATGAGCCTGCTGTATTTAGCAATTAAACCTGGAGACTGGGAGCTAGGACTCCTGGGTTTTATTCCCTGCTTGGTGACCTTCCTGAGCTCCCGGGAACCTTTTTGTGCCCCTCATCTTGACTACAAAATAGGAAGAAACCTGCTCTGCTTCACAGGTGGATTGTAGGGCTTCGTTCATCCTTGTTCACGAGACACCCCTGGTGCCCTTGGCAGGATTTCCCAAGGGAAGAAATATTATGATATGTTATTACAGCCTGCCACGGTACAAGACTCGTTTCCTCTGGATGTGCCAGCGTGGGGATTATCAGCCTGGACAGAATCACAAATTAAAGGTTTGTTTAAAATGGTTGCGGTGGGGATTGCTGCGCGGCAGGCGCGGAGGCCGAGCTAGGGAAGAAACATCAATTCCCCGCAGCCCAGCAAAGGTGCTCTGCGGTGAAACGGTGCCGCGCTGCCGTATTTCTGCCGGCTGCCAGGTTACAGCTCAAGGCGAATCTCCAACCCGTGAAGTGAGAAGGACAATATCTCCCACCCGAGCAACGCGCCGCGGAGATTTACAGGATGCCCTTTCCCTGCAAACCCCATGAGGACATTACGATGGGAGACCTCACTGATGTGGCAAGATAAATAGTCGTTACTAGCCACTGATTATTCTGCCCGGGCCTGGTACATTTTCTAAATGCCGTTTTTTTTCTGACTCAGAATTTTGTTCCAGCCTCCCGCAGATACAGACAGCAGAAAAGCTTGGGGCTAATTATCCACTTTTAATCCCACGTACAGCAGTTTAAGCAGCACTAACCACACTTGGCTGTAAGTAGGTGGAACCAGAAAAGTAACCGGTTCAAATCCCCTGAGCACGAGGGGCTGGATCGGGCCCAGCTCTCCAAATCCTCTGTTCCCGGCTGCCAAAGGGGCAGGCGCTGCCACCCCACCATGGCTTCCCCCAGCTCCATCCCCAGCTGGGACTCTCTCCTGTGATCCCAAGATCCCTTTTTACCTCCACGGTGACCCTTCTGAAAGGGCAGACGTTCCAGATGCTGCAGAGGCCAGTTTATTTGCCAACCAAAACCAGCCAAACCGGGCTCATTCCTGCAAACTCTGTAACAAGAAAAATAAACAGACCTTCCCTTTGATCTCAGTGGATCCAGCATATCTCAAGGTCTCTCTGATAGCGCTGTCTCCCCTGTTCTTTGGCATTTCAGAGAATCACAGAATGGCTTGGGTTGGAAGAGACCTTAAAGCCCACCCAGTGCCACCCCCTGCCCTGGGCAGGGACACCTCCCACCAGCCCAGGTTGCTCCAAGCCCCGTCCAACCTGGCCTTGAACCCCTCCAGGGATGGGGCAGCCACAGCTTCTCTGGGCAACCTGGGCCAGGGGCTCACCCCCCTCACAGCAAACAATTTCTGCCTCAGATCCCATCTCAGTCTCCCCTCTTCCAGTTTAAAACCCTTCCCCCTTGTCCCACGGCTCCCCTCCCTGATCCAGAGTCCCTCCCCAGCTTTCCTGGAGCCCCTTTAGGGACTGGCAGGGGCTGGAAGGTCTCCCCGGAGCCTTCTCTTCTCCAGGCTGAACCCCCCCAGCTCTCTCAGCCTGTCCCCACAGCAGAGGGGCTCCAGCCCCCCCAGCATCTCCGGGGCCTCCTCTGGCCCCGCTCCAACAGCTCCGTGTCCTTCTGCTGTTGGTGCCCCAGAGCTGGAGGCAGCGCTGCAGGGGGGTCTCCCAGAGCGGAGCAGAGGGGCAGAATCCCCCCCTGGCCCTGCTGCCCACGCTGCTGGGGATGCAGCCCAGGCTGCAGGGGGGTTTCTGGGCTGCCAGCGCACGTTGCCGGGGCGTGTGGAGCTTCTCACCCACCAACACCCCCAAGTCCTTCTCTTTTTCCACTGCAACCCATGGAAATCAGGATACATCCCTTTTCTTTCCAAACAAGCCCAGCTTCCCCCTGGCCAGGCTGCTTCAATCACCAGTCACATCGGTGCTGCAGAGCAGAGACCCTCCGAGGTGACACCAGTCTCTCGCTATTGACAACCTCGGGTGCCACAAACGTCACCTATTGCACCATGAGGGCTCTTTGCTGTGCTGGGCACGGAGCGGTGTTGGTCTCACGGACATCAGGCCCTAAGCAGCAGCGGGACTCGGATAGGAGCAACAAACATTTCTCGATGTGATTTTTATGCGATGGAGCACCTGGCCTTCCTGAGATCAATACCGAACCGCTGCCTTTGCCAAGAATTTTATAGTCAGTGTCCATGCCTGCCGGATGAGATAAACCCCTCCACGTGCTCATTAGCTGCACAGCTCCTCTCCCAGCTAATTGGTGCTGGAAAGGTCAAGCTCTGGCTATGAGACAGTCTGCTGCAATCCGGAGTCCCAGTTTGGGAAGCAGGGAGGCAGACGGGGCTGGAGACTGGGATGTTCTTCCACTGACCCCGGTGGAGTTGGGGATGTGGTTTCCCATCTGGTTTCCCCAGTGAGGGGAACCGTGGGCTTCTCCCTGCCCAGACAGAGCCTGGCTCTCCTGCATTCCACCCTGCCGACCCCTCCTGGAACAGCCCCCTGCTGCCCGCCATGCCTTCCACCCCGATGGCTCCTCCTGGAACACTCCCCCGCTGCCCCCCAGCAGCATCCGTGCTCTCGCCACCCCGCTCCACGCCGCCGGCGCCTGGCTGGCCTGCGGGCTTCTCCGGTGCCTGGATGCTACGAGGATAACAGCTTCTCCGGTGGGTTAGATTTCACCTCCTCAGCTGGCAGGCTGTTTGTGACCAGGTAGCGACTGCCTCCGATTTAGCTGTTGTCCTCATTTGTTCCCTGAATGGGTTTGTTTGCTTGTTTCCATTACGGCAAACATCTGACAGCCAAGCTGTGCCGGTTAGCCGCGCGTGGCACGGGGAAGGGCTCAGCACTCCTGCCGGGCAGAGCCATGTGAGCCCCTGCGGGGCACATGGCAGCAGCTGCTCTCTGCTCAGCCGCGCTTGCTCCGAGAAACCGCTTTTCCACCCGCCCTGGCTCAGCAGCGGGATCTCTGTCCCCAGCCGCGCTCTGCAGAGGCACAGCTGTCTGCATCCAGGTCCTTGCTTTTCCCTTCAGATGCTCCCAGAGAGCCAGCTGTGGTGACATTGATCCACCCGTGAGGAGCAGAAATACCAGCTGTGTCTCCCTCCTCGGGGTTTAAAGTAAACCCCAGTGGGATAATCTGTTGCTCATCACGAAGAGCTGAGGGTCATATCTGAGTGATTTTCAAGCAGCTCCTCTTGCTTTGAATGTATTCAAATATCTCTAGAGACAGGGTTTATGGTGTGCAACTGGGAGGGTGTGTGGGAGCAGCCGGCGCACAGGGGATGTGACGTTGTCTCTGGACATCCCTGCTCTACTGCTGGAACCTGGCCTGATGGAAAAGCAAAGGTGAAGCAGCTTCTGTGCTGTGAAAACAAGGAGGAAAATTCCTGGCTGAGCCCTTCGCAAGGCAGCAGCTGGGAGGTGGCAATCGGAAAGCAGGAGCTTCAGGGCAGGGAAAAGCTCGGTGGGGTTAGCGATACAACCAGGCAGGGCAACGGAGAGCCAGGCTGCTGCGGAGCTGAACCTGCCTGGCAGGACAGGACAGGCAGCATCCCCCGGGAAAGAGGTGGGCTGGGACCCGGCACACACCCGCACATCTCTGCGGAGAGTGTAGGTGTGTCTGCGAGTGGGCACAGGGATGGGCAGGAGAATTTGCCCCATGGAATGGTGTTCACACAATCACAGAATGTCGGGGTTGGCAGGGACCTCTGGAGATCATCTCCTCCAACCCCCGGCCACAGCAGGGTCACCCAGAGCAGGGGGCACAGGAACGCGTCCAGGCGGGTTTGGAATGTCTCCAGAGACGGAGACTCCCCCACCTCTCTGGGCAGCCTGTGCCAGGGCTCTGCCACCCTCACAGCAAAGAAGTTCCTCCTCATGTTGAGATGGAACTTCCTATGGTCAAGTTTGTGCCCGTTCCCCCTTGTCCTGTCGCTGGGCACCACTGAGAAGAGCCTGGCCCCATCCTTTTGCCACCCGCCCTTTAGCTATTGATAAGATCCCCTCTCAGTCTGCTCTTCTCCAGGCTCAACAAGCCCCAGGTCTCTCAGCCTTTCCTCAGCAGAGAGATGCTCCAGGCCCCTCATCATCTTCGTAGCTCCGCTGGACTCTCTCCAGCAGTTCCCTGTCCTTCTGGAACCGGGGAGCCCAGAACTGGACCCAGCGCTCCAGCTGTGGCCTCCCCAGGGCAGAGCAGAGGGGGAGGATGACCTCCCTCCACCTGCTGGCCACGCTCTTCTTGATGCCCCCCAGGATGCCACTGGCCTTCTTGGCCACAAGGGCACGTTGCTGGCTCATGCTCACCGTTAGTTTCCAACTGTGGCCATGTCATTTCTCCCACGGCCACCCTGGAGAAGCGGGCAGGTCATTTCCTTGGCAAGGTGAGGGGGGCTGGGGGCAGCCGCATGACTTCGCTTCCAGCCCCCATGATGAGAGGGCTGTTCCCAGGCTGCAAGAGCTGTGGGCTACCCCTGATGCCCACGAAGGCAAGGGGCAGAGCACGGCAATGCTGTGCCCGGGGCTCCTCCATGCACATCCAGCATCCTACACATCTCCCTGATGCTGGGGACCACCTTCAGCAAGCCCAGGAGGAGCAGGGCCAGTGGTGGTGCACCTCACGCAACCTCCTGCATCTTCCCGTCATTTGCTGTCACTTCTTCCCATGCTGATGGCACCTGCCAGGGCAGGGACCGTTGTGCCAAGACGGAGCAACAGAGTGTGGCCTGCTGTGGGAGATGCCACAGTCATAAATCTGCCAAACCCCAGCTGGGGTGAGGCATCAGGGGATCCCCCCCCAGTGCATCTTCACTGGACCTCAGACCTGTGGTTTCTGGTTCCCACTCAAGGAGATGCCAAATTTCCTGAGCTGGAGATTTTCACCTGATGCAGTTGCTGCCCCGGGTGCCGAAGGGCGACTGGAGAGCTGTGGCAGCAAGACGGACGGGCAGGAAAGCCACGCGGGGGTTCATAAGGAGTTGTCCATTACTTTTTTCCATCTGCAGCTTGTCTGACCCGGGTTTGCTTGGACTCGCTCCTGGATAATGTCCCTCACGCATGGTTTAGTTGCAGCTTTTAGGCCACACACCACAGGTACTTGGCTCAACCTCCTCTTCAGGGCCAGCAGTGGAACGTGGTAGGGAAGGTGGTGACAAGCTCAGCGAGAGGCAGACCCGGTGGCTGCGCTAAATGGCAATCTCCTTTAGCAGTTCTCCAACACTGCACCTCTGGAGAGCAGCAGGATGCGGGGTGGTGAACCTGGAGATGATTTCCCACTGGAAACAGCAGTCTTGGGGATCCCTGATGGTGGCCTAGGGCTTCCCGGGGGACTGCAGGGGGTGTTCAGCCTTGAGAAATGGCCTGAGAGACGCAGGCGAAGCTGCTGCTGATGGCAGCACAATTGCGACGGTGCCTCCCCAGGAGGAGACCTCAGTTGTGACGCTCAGATCAGGACTTGTCTCAAACACAGCGGTTTTGGCTGCTTTGCCTTCTTGGGTTCTCCACGCCACATGGGCTTCATTACGACAGCACGGGGGAGAGCAGGGCCAGCGGTACGGTCCCTCACCAGGGCTGCTTTCCCACCCCCCCGCGGAGACGCAGCGCAGAGCCCTGCTGGCAGGGCTCATCCGAGCTGTAACAAAGCTGCTCCCTCTGCTAAGGCTGGAGTCGGCCCAAACGAGACTGCCAGCTCAATTAGAGGAAACACACGGAAGGCATCTGCAGGGATAGCTCCAGTTTTCGGCACAGGGCAAAACCAGGGAGCTATATTTTCATCTTGTTTGTGCTAATTATCCGTGTAGATGAAACAAGCTGTTAAAGTTGGAAACCAAACTAATTTTTCTTCCATACGCTGCCTTCGCGCCTCCCAGGATTTGACCCTACTGAGGAGCAGAGGGCTGCTTTGTTCATTTGTGGGTATTTTACTTCCTCCTGGCGCCTCTTCCCAAGAGCTTGTCTAGACATGGCAGAGTCACAAACCAAAGCCTATTGCTGTGCCCACCCTTGGGAAAACCAGAATTTGCAAGAAACAGTTTTCCCAGGCTTGGGGTTGTTTCTTACGCAGTGTGGAAACCCTTCCAGGCTCAGGCCAGATGCGGACTTAAATACTGAAAGGGGGGTGTCAGGAGGATGGGGCCAGGCTCTTCTCAGTGGTGCCCAGCGACAGGACAAGGGGGAACGGGCACAAACTTGACCATGGGAAGTTCCATCTCAACAGGAGGAGGAACTTCTTTGCTGTGAGGGTGGCAGAGCCCTGGCACAGGCTGCCCAGAGAGGTGGGGGAGTCTCCGTCTCTGGAGACATTCCAACCCCGCCTGGACGCGTTCCTGTGCCACCTGCTCTGGGTGACCCTGCTGTGGCTGGGGGTTGGAGGAGATGATCTCCAGAGGTCCCTGCCAACCCCGACATTCTGTGATTCCGTGATCTGTTGGAAAACCTCTTCTCGTGCAAGGCCGGTGGGTGTTGCAGGAACATGAACCCCAGGAAGCCGCGTGTCGTGCTGCCAGCGCTGACTTGGGATGGGGGGTCTTGCCAGGACCACCTTCGCAACACCACATGGTTGCCCATGGATGGAGAAAATGGGGCAGATGTGCATTACTCAGAGTCAGCTGCTGTTTTTCTTGTGTCCGATGAATAAATAAACTGTGGCTGAGAACAAAATCGGTACTTGCCTCACCTCCTTTCATGTTCGTACCCAGCAAGGAGGTTGAAACGCCCAAGGAAAGGGAGGCTGATTGCTCCAGCCTGGTTTGCGGAAGCAGCTGAGCCGGGGCAGAGACACGGGGATCCCGGCCCAGCTTGGCCACAGAGGTCAGCTGGAGGGTGATGGGGCTGCAGAACCCACCGGGGCACACGGGCTCCTCTTCGGGAGCCAGGAGCAGAGACGAAGTGAGGGAATTTGGAGCAAACCCATATCAGAGGAAGGAGGTGAACTCTGTGCACCTGGAACCTGATGGCAGGAGTGAGAATGGAAACACAGTGAACCAGTTTTCTTGGTGAACAGATGAACCTACAAAGCAGCTTTGTTATTTACACCAGGGGCTTCGGCGCAAACGCAAGCGGCAGAGCTGTGGTTGCTGCACTCAGACTAGATCGCCGCTGTGTCCGGCCCTGTACAAACACAGAGACAGCCTGAACTTCACTGCAATCAGCATCCCACGTGGACAAACCTTTGTCCAGTTCACCAGTTGTGAGAACCATTTGAGCTCCAGTAACTGCTGGGTAATTGGACCGGCAATGCGGGACCAGCCCGAGAGCCGAAGGAAGGAGAAGGGAGAAGAAAGCACCAGCTCCTCCTCATACAACACAGCCTGAAGGCTGAAAAACAAAAGGCACCTGGTTTGCAGATCTGGGGCCTTTCTCTGAGTTATCTCCAACCCCCCCAACGCCTCCGGTTTCAATGGTCCTCAGCTGCCACTCTGCACAGCTGCCGTCTCCTCCCTCTCTGCGGGAGCCCCTGGGCCAAACTGCTGCCCTTTGGCCCCTGCTCTCAACAGCACTTCAAGCCCTTGGCACATCTTCACATGGTGGCAGCCAGCGAGTAAATTGAGATGATCAGCAAACATGACAGTCGCAAATCTCTTCATCAGGAAGGCTGAATAACGCTCCCCCCGACGCCACGTTCTCATCTTCTACCTCAACCCCTTCTTCACAGGGGCAACCGCACGGAAAGTGCTTATAAACCAATATTGCTTTCCCCATCAAAAACTATGAGTCACGTAATTTTTAAAAGCTACAAGGTTCACCTTTGTATCCGCCCCAAGCTAATTGCTTTAAAATACCCACGAAGCAGGATTCATTATGTTTCTTTAATTGCCCTCAGGGCTGGGTGTGCTGCGAGGGCGAGTTTAATTTAGCTGGGAGGGGATTTTCACTGGGGGATAAAGGAGGAGGGAGAGAAAGCGTTGTGTGCTGTCCTGTCCCTTAACAAAACAATCCTTCGGGAAAGCTCTTGAGCGTGCGGGGCCGGGCTGCGGGGGAAATGGACCCCACTGCCCCAGCTCCCTGCTGCATCCCCAGTAGCGAGAACCCACTTGTTCCGGGGGCTGGAAAGTCCTTCGAATATCAGTGGGACAGGAGTGGACAGGGGAGGGTGTGAAACGCCTCTGTGTGCAGGGGCTCTGCGGACAGATGTTGCCTTCAAGCAGGACTTACAAGGGAGCATCGTGTCCTTCTGCCCCCGAAAGACTTCACCTGTGCAGCTCCTCGGCCAGGCAGGGAGAGCTCCACCTGGCCGACTGCAGAAACATTCAGTATTTCAGGGAAACTGAGGCACGGAAGGTTACCTCGCTCACCCAAAGCTGCCCAACAGGAAGAACGTTCTGCATCGCCACTAACTGCACCAGGAGGTTTCCTCCCTTGGGGGCTGATATCCTGAACGACACTGGTTTTGCTCCGAAGGAATGCCCGTCCTTGGAGCTGCACTTGTGGGCTCTGGTTCACCTCTGAACCGCCCACGCACGTGGCAGAGCTGCCGTCCTTGCCACGGGGCAGCTGCCCCAGTGGACCCTCATTTGCGGGAGCAAGAAAACGGCTGTTCCTCGCTGGCGCTTATCGGAGTGTGCCCACGCTGGGCTCGTTGCCTGCGAGAACAGTGGAGGTTTTCATAGACTGGTTCAGGTTGGAAGGGACCTTAAAGCCCACCCAGTGCCACCCCCTGCCCTGGGCAGGGACACCTCCCACCAGCCCAGGTTGCTCCAAGCCCCATCCAACGCGGCCTTGAAGCCCTGCGTTTCGTAGCCCCGTGTGCCACCGAGGGGTCTCAGCAGGCTTTGAGGCAGGAGAAGAGGGACACTGAAACATGGAGCCACGTTGCAGGAGAAAAGCCCGGGTGAGCAGAGCACAGGGCGTGTGCCTCGCCGTGAAATTCCTGGCAGAGGCGAGACTCCTCTTTTCTTCTCGCCTTGTCGCCTCCCTGTCGCTGCTAAAGTCTCTGACGGAAATTCATCGTTCTCCTTCGCTCGGCGTCTCCCCCTCGCTCCCGTCGCTCTTGCTGCCATGGCCTGGGGCTGCCCGCGTGTCCGCCCACCCGCCCCGCTCCTTCAGCGCGGGGGACTCAGATTCCCTGATACGACTCTATTTCGGGAAACGCGTTTCAGCAAGACCAACTGGGTTGATGGAGACTTAATCACTCCATGCTTCAGGAAAAGTCCTGAAAAGGCAATAATATCTGGGTATTTATGGCCCCGCGATTGTTCCGCTCTGCAAGGCAAGTACTGGGGAGAAGAGAAACGGGCAAAGCACATGGAAGGGCATTTTTTTTCTGCTTCTGAAAAGCGGAACAAAGGAGTGTGAGGATGGGCTGAGCTCTGCAGAGCTGGACAACGTGCAGCCCCGTGAGCTAAGCGGCAAAACTATGGATTTGCTGAGTGGGAGCTCTTGGCGAAAGCCTGTGGGGAGCGTGGTTGCACAAGTGCTAGTGTCAGAAATACTGACGGGTTTGAAGGCTTGACAGGGAGGAGCCCAGGAAGGAGAAAGTATATGTTGTGATTTATGTGAACAGCACAAAAGAAGAAAATGTCAAAATCAACAGTTGTCAGCAACGGGTGACTGAAGCCGGATGCAGACCTTGCGGTGGAAGAGGCATGTGCTGTCACAGGGGTTTCGGGTGGTAACTACGGGGCTACGGGAACTGTGACCGGATTCAGTTAATCCTCGCCAGCCTCCCTAGCAGCTGGCTCGGGACGTGTCTGGTGAGATGGGACATGCTGATGGGAAAACTGCAAACTAATAAAACGCTGGTTTGTTTTGGAAAGATAAATCCGCATTGTGCTTTCAGTCCCGGCTGCACGTGGGTCTTTGGAGGGTGAGGCTGCCCCACTGATCCGAGCCACGCTGGCACAGGGGGGAGGATGCCTTAGCCCATGGCCCAGCTGTGGTCTGGGTGTGCCAAGAGGAACTGGGGTGTGCAGAGGGGTGAGGGAAATGCTGGGGTCCTCAGCAAACCTGTGAGACTCCCTACAAGACGAAGCTAATGCACTGCAGACGAGCTGTCCCGTACCAACCATTTGGAGGCTGCTGAGCTCCAAGCTCATCCGTGTCTCTGCAGCTGAACACTGGGATGAGTCTATGAGGACAGCAGGGGCAGACAGCCCAGCGATGTGACCCTCTACTGAACACGCGTGTACGTTTACACAGCCATTTGCAGCCACCCTACGATAACAAAGCATCACATCCATTCCCTGCTTATCCATTCCTTAAAAAAACCAGCGACTCTCTGCTCCCTCCACAGCTCAGCATATTGGAAGTTTTAAAGTAACTTTTTGCTCCATCCAGAGATGTCTCTTGTCATCATACCAAGTGTTTCAGGCTCCATATGAAGGCTGTTTGCCCTGTCCAGGGTCACCTCCGCCCTGCAAGTCCCCCGAGGAGGAGGAAGGGGCTGCTGAAACGTTGCTGCTCCATAGACTGGCTCAGGGAAGAGAATCTGTGCTTGGCCATGGAGGAGGGAGAAACAAGGGGGATGCTTTATATCTCCACCTTCAGTAGAAGTGGATGCTTTTAAGGATAGAGCTGTCAGGGAGACCTCCTTTCTTCTCCTCCTCTTTCTCCCTCCGTTCCTTTCTTTGCTCTGTCACTTACAGCTCTGCTCCACTGCACGTAACCTTTCAGAGAAGCACTTTCCTGCAGTCCCAGCGGCGTCTCTAAACCCGCCACCACAGCGAGGAACCGCTGGAGGTGACTGAACTCACAATCTTCTTTGAGGATTACACTCTGCAGGGGAGGGAGCTCCTCTTGCTCTCCTCTTCTGCGGGAATTTGCAGTCTGCCTCACAGCCTCCT
Source organism: Fratercula arctica (assembly GCA_947846985.1). Taxonomy (NCBI): domain Eukaryota; kingdom Metazoa; phylum Chordata; class Aves; order Charadriiformes; family Alcidae; genus Fratercula; species Fratercula arctica. The sequence goes on along the minus strand of CANTUZ010000022.1, from coordinate 2,495,666 downwards.
GCCAATACGTGAGATATGTGGAAAAGACATGACTTTAGCCAATTTTGCGTATAATTTGGGGGTTGACGTATTATTTTAAAATGGTTCAATCAAGGTTTTTATTATAGAAGGACAGTGATGAGAATGCAGAGGTAGGTACTACAGCTACCCAATTAATGAGATTAGTCCTATTGATTTTAATGGGGGTGATTCACTGTCTTGAGATGAAACACCAGCTTATTTATCTACTGGATCACGGCCAGACGATGCAGCATCTTACAGGATATAGCCCTTAAATATCACAACTGGTTACAGTCAGTGCAGGAATCCAGTCCTTTTCGTAGTGCTAGTCTTGAGATTACGTTGGGGGTTTTATTGCTATTATTTTAGGCAGAGCGCCCAAGACATAACAGTAAGATTAATATTCAGGGAACAAATCCAGAGGTAATGGTCCCCACGAGCCTGGGGCCAGGGAAGCTGACGGCTCGGTTTTCTGGGTAGCCGGGTGGAACTGCTGATTTCTGAGCTGCACTTTGCAGACGCTGCCAGCAACATTTCGGGACGGACTGGTGGGCTGAGAAATAAAACCTGTTTACCCACGCAGCTCACCCGCTCCGCTGCAAGGGACCATTAGCCCTGTTTCTACAGGATCTGTGCTGCCTGTGGGGTCCTGCCTTCACCGGCTGCGCAGATGTGGCTTGCACCCCCCTGGTACCTTATGCCCAGGCAGGAGCCTGTCTGCGTATGCAAAATTGTTCCTGCCTGTGTGCTTTGAGCGCAAACCTGAATTCAGGTTGCCCTTGTAACAGCAGGCACCCATCCTCCCAGCGACACAGAATGTGCAAAGCGGCTCATCTTCCCTGGCCGGGACAGCAGGACGCGGAGCCAGAGAGGGCAATGAGCCCCCACCCCGAGCAATGAGACGCGGTAGAGGGGCCCACGGATGGGTGCGAGCTCAGGGTGCTGAGCTGCCTCCGCCACCTCCCCTCCGGCTCCCCTGGGCTGGCTGGGGATGTGGCAGCACATGGGCTGCTGCTTTGCAGCATCTGGTGCCCTCCCCTGGCCCTCTGCCGCTGGCCACGCTCCATGCCACTCTCCTGCAGCCCTCTGCTGCCCAGTGTTCACAGGCTTTCAAGAGCGGCAAGAGAGGAAAGTTGATCCGTGCCCTACATTTTAAATGTCTGTGGGTTTTTCATCTCTGTGAACAGTTCAGAACCTTTGAGAGCCTCTTTCTAGGTTACATTTCTCTCCTCCAACTTTTTTTCTTAGTATATTTTCTTCTTCTACCATTAGCTTACCTTTTTTCTTCTCCTTTTCCCTCCAGGGTGGCGAGACACTGGCCCAGGTTGCCCAGAGAGGGGGTGGAGGCCCCATCCCTGGAGACATCCAAGGCCAGGCTGGATGAGGCTCTGAGCAACCTGATCTAGTTGAAGATGTCCCTGCTCACTGCAGGGGGTGGGACTGGATGGGCTTTAGAGGTCCCTTCCGACCCAACACATTCTGTGATTCTATGTCTGGTTTAAACCCATCCTCGTTTAGCTAAGGCTAAGATCAGGGCTTTTTTAAGAAACAACTCACAACACCTCTCCTACGGGTGCTGCCTCGGAGCAGCAGTAAGGCCCCACTCTCCCTGTCAGATATCATCACATTTGTGGAGAAGCACGGAGGATGGTGAGCTATTCCTGAGCGAAGGGGATTCATTCTGCCCAGTGCTCAGCCTCAGTCCTGGCCCTGGTGCTGGAGGAAGCCAAGGGCTGTTCTCAGAAACGTCAGTGCTCTCCCTGACTCCAGAACAAGCAGTAAACGTGACTTTGCATTCAGCTCCATCAGCATTTCTGGTACTGGGGAGACAATCAGGAGAAACCTCACACCTCTGTGGGGTGGGATGTTCCATCTTCTGAACAAGAAGATTTCTAATTAATACAGTTTAGGAAGAAAATTCCCAAAGAGGGAAGGATTTCCTACAGTCACTCATGATGGTGCTTCTGTTCCATCTCCTGTAGCCACTTGCTGCTGCCCATCATAGGAGGCAGGACACTGGTTTAACTGGGACATTGACAGTTTCCAAATTTTTTTTTTACTAACGCGTCTCTAAATTTGCTTGTATTGATCAATACTTTTTGGTGGGTTCATTGTGGGAATGCAGGGAGCCAGAACAGACAGCCTTTCCGTAAAGCCATCAAATACTTCACGTTCCCTCAGTGAGGCCAGAAAACAAGCCCTGTAACAACTAAATGACCAGGAGAGAGTTTGTTGATCCTCAATACTTCGTAAATAAATAGTCAGTCACCGCTTCAAAAGAACAGGGCAGAAACGCTGAGCTCTGGAGAGGAGCCACGTTGGGACTGTTGGAGGTGCAGACCCTGTACGACACGGCGAACGTCACTTTGTCAGCGTACGCAGGGCTCTGCCCTAGTTCAGCCGAACCTGCTCCTCCTGAGACTGGCAAAAGCTTTCCACAGCGATGGAAAAAGGACAGCTTCCACTCTCCGCCACACAGCTCCCAGCAGAGTCAGCTCCCACAGGAATACAATCGATCCTTCATGAACAGGAGTTCAGAAAGTGAGAGCAAAGTTTTGGTATTTCCTTTGAGTGCAATATGACAACGCGGTCCTGCATTATTCATCGGACACTCCTGACAGTGCACGCCACAGAGGAGATCAGTCTATGCTATGCTTTCAATTCCGAGTCTGCCGATGCAAGGGGAATAATAATTAGACTCTTGTAAATGTTAAAAAAGGAATGTCTTAACACTAATTAAACCTATTTATCTTTCACAGTTAGAGCAGTTAACATCCCAGTAAAAGGTATCACAGGAAAACAGTATGTTTATTTATCAAGTGATTTTCCTGAATGCAAGGGCCTCTCCTTTACAAACTACACGATGAAAGAGCAGATGGCATACGAAGATGAAAAAAAGCCTGACCGTTGCCCTGTGTGTGATCTCGGAAGTGAGGCAGCTCAACTGAACATCATCATTAATATTTAAGGGAAGAGCAAAGCATCATCAGGACCCAGGGCTGCCTGCCACACAACGATAGTGTAAGGACAACCCATTCCAGCAGGAGACTACAGCCTTTGGGCTGGAGGATTCCTGCCCCACTGACAGGGGTCTTCTACCCATCAGCAAGCTGAGCGTCAACAACCTTGTGCCACCTGGGGACCGTGAAGAGGACCAGACCCTGCGCTGGTGGACGGTTGTGGTACTCAGCCTTCCCAGGGATGGCAGTGGCCGCGTGAACCGCGGGTCAGTGATGAACAGGGCTCAGGCCCTGCCTGGGTCTGTTGCTCGGCTCCTACCTGTGGTCCTGCTGACCGGTGCTGCACAGCCAGGGAGGGTTGTGTCCCCCGTGCCATCTCAGCAGCACAGGCCCCGTGCCAGCTGGGCAGTCAAGCAACCACCAAAAGGCGAGGAGACACAGGAATGACCTCCGTGTATCTGGACGGAGGCTGCTGTGCTGGGTTGCCACCCCAATGGCTGTGCAAGTGCGGCAGGGTGAAGCCAGCTTGCCCCATGTGCGGAGATGTCCAAAGCTGTGGGACATGGCGTGGGAACAACGGCGGCAACTGCTCCAACCCAGCCAGGCTGTGGAGGACAGCACAAAGGGTTAAACGCTCATGTCCTGGCAACACGGGGCTCAGCTCCTGTGAGCACAGGAAGGCTGTTGAGCAGGCTCTCCTCCTAGCCCATCACTGGCCTCAAAGCCCAGGCGTCTGAGGCCACTAGCCTTATTGCAGGTCTTTGCAAGGACGTGGAACCAACAACATCTGACTTCAAGAGCCGGGGCAGAGGTGACCTCCGCTGATAAAAGTGCTGACTGAGGCAGGACTGTGCCTGCGTGCTGCCCGCATTGTCACCTTTGTCATGCTGCATCCCTAACTGAAAGCTCAAAGAGCCCAGGGGAAGGCCAGGCAAGAGACAAGCCAGCAAATGAAAAGGGGCTGCTCTGTTCCCTTTGTGCCAACATCTCCGCTCAGCCTTTTTTTCAAGGACACAAGTCTTTGAGAGACGCAAGGTGCTGCGTGCAGGGGTGACTTCCAAATCATAGACGCGGCCCGGAGGTGACTGGCTGTTTGCTGCAGTGCTCCTGACGGCATGGGTAGGAGAGCGGGTGTGGAGGGAAGAGGAGGAGATGAAAGGCAGAGACTCATGAAAGAGCTGCAGTGTCCCTGGGGGAGCAGAGACTCTGAAAGGAATGAGAGAAGGGAGTGATGTAAGTAGGGAAGAACTGGATGTTAAAGAACCTGAACACTGGTGTCAGGAGCAGCAGGGTGTACAGGAAGAAGAGCCGGGACAGGTTTGACATGGAAAAGCCTTTGGAAAGATTAGTCTCAGTGAAACGGTGAATAAAAGCCAGTCTGGAGGGATCCTGAGGGGTGAGAAAGGGCAGGAAGGCAGGCAGTGACTGATCATCATTTTTAGGCAAAAGGAGTTAGGAGAGTGTCTGCTCATCAGTGGGCTGGGACCATGTTTATGAAACTCTGGGTGCGCTGGCACTCCAGTTCAGACCAAGGACTGTCAGAAGATAAAAGACTAAACCTGCTGCGTTTACACCCATCTCCTGTTCTAGATGTGAGTAAAGAGGTTTGGCGGTTTGGCGTGTTTCCCCAGCCCAGCCTGTGACAGGAGGTCGCACCGAGACCATCCCTCTAGGTACACAGAGATGCCCTTTCAATCACCTGAGCCCCCAGACCAGTTAGTCCACAAAAACCTGAACTGGCTTGTGACGGCATGAAAGGAAGTGGCTGTAAAACAAGGAACATACTATTTTCAGACAACATAAATTGATCTGCTTTTATTTATTTAAGCTGTTGATCTTCAAGTCTCAAGAATCCAACTGGCTTCTTACCATCAGGTTGCTACTCGTTACGGAGTGCCTGGGAATGACCAGTGTCATACCACGGTATAGTTTTAACAGAAATTTAATGCAAATTCTTGCATTTCTTTTACACAAGCTGGTAAGGTTCATCCTTCCTGTCCAGGCTTTTTTTTTTTTCCCTGAAAGAAAATGACTACATTTACCTCAGGGTGTCATTTTCTGAAGATGGGTTTTGTCATTTGTTATGCCGTTAAACTCCACACCGATCCAGTATCAAATTCTTGTCTTGAGATTATAACCATGACAAACCACAACAGCTATCAAGGCCGTTGTCAAAATCCATCTGGACTTTTTGTGCTTAAATTAAGTGTTCCAAATACTAACTTTGTTCCTAGAAAGAAAACTTCTTGGCTCTGCGTTGTAGGAACAGGTTAGGAAATGCATCCTGTCTTGATTATACTGTTAGTACAAATGAGAGGTGGAGACATTTTTAAAATTCCAGCTGAATCTCCCGCTTCAAAGGCAGCACAGCTCTTTGTAGGTGCAGGAGGGGGTTACTGCCCCCTGACGCACCACCGCATTTTTAAGGGATGTATTAGATGTTTTCATGAACTTTGCAGGCCTGGTCCTTGTCTTGGCTGGCTCCAGGTGCCAGACTGTGGGATGCTACAACCGAGAAAGCGCAAGAAGGGAAAGGGCTGGAAGCAGCGAAATTTCCACTTTGATTATAGCTGTTTTTCCGTCCTGGCCAGGCTGCAGTTTTGCTTAGTTTGCAGCAGACAAATGCGCAGTTACAATGCGCGCGGGGCAGCTGAAAACAGGCTTGTGCACGGTACCGAGCAATGGTAACAACCAAAGAAGTGGCAGCTGCTCTTTTCCCACCACTGAAGCTACATATGGCTTGCAGCATCTCCCAGCAGAGCTTCGGGTGGCCAAGAGGGACGGCGTCTGTCAGGAGGGAAGGGCGGTGTACTAGGTGGAGGAGAAACCTCTGATCCTTCTCTCCGATGTACCAGGTTCCCGTGGCTGTAAATCTCCTGCTTTCACAAGCAACCGATGACACAAGGTTCATCCGAGCACAAACACAGGTTACCGCAGGATTTCCCAAGCCTTCCGCTCCACGCTATGATACTCCAGGCTAAACAAACTTCCCGTCTGCCACAATCCTTTCGACACTTTCGGTTCTGCCTGGGGGTGAAGTTCAGGTGGAGCCAGCTGAACCTGGCACCTCGTCCTTTCTGCAGACCATGATGTTCTCGCTGCTGGAATAAGCTCATTTTTTTTACATCTGCCTTCTGCCTGCCAGCGTTGCTCTTGCCTCTGCTCTACCCTGTGCTCAAGAGCATGAAAAGGTCAGGAAATCGAGTGAAAAGGGGTCTGTCCTTGTAGGGATGGTAGTCAGCTCACAATGTACATGGGCTTAGGAGCTCACCCCTCGGCATAACGGAAACTCAGGTCCCATAAAGGCCAAAGGCAGCTTCCCTCTGTTTTAGCTACTCAAACTGCCCAGGAAACAAGCTGATAAATAATATCCCATATCAACTGCAAAATTACATGGAAACCTACCGGGACAAGTTGCCAGTAGAGGAGAAACTGAGATGAACCTTTGATAACTGGCATGAAAATTCCTTGCTGACCTCTTGTTATGGTTAGATTCATTAGAGAAATCACATAGAAAGTATGCAACGTTGTCTTTATCTGCACCCTCATCTGCTTGGCTCAATGCAAACATAAAATTCATCTGCTGTACTGAGAAAAGCTTTTAGAAATTCACATAATTCAATTAGACCATCAAAAGGATGATCTAATTATGTCAGTTCAATTATTCAGACCAGGGCGAGCTAAAATCTTTCATGTCACCTAAACTGGAAGCCTTCTGCTGTGCCAGCCCTCCGATAGCAATCCAGTCATCTAAGGAAGAGATTCATTCGGACTTTATTCTTGCTTTTCAATTTAAATAGTGGGTCTTTTTTGGATAAGAAAATCCTCTAAGTCTGATATTAATCAGAAGAAAAGTACCCCGGCCACCACAGGCTGTTCTGCAGGGTAGGAACAGACGCGGGGTGGGCTGGGGGTGCGGGGGGGATACACACACCCACGTTTAAGATCAGGTCTGTCACAGGAGCTGTGCCTCCCATGGAGGTGTATTTTGGCAGAGGCCCCGTTGTCCACTTTGGCTTGGCATCGTGAGATTTCCTAAAGATGATGCCTCTATTTTCCCTTTTCCTCCTGTTCTTGCTCATTTTAAGCTTCTCCATCCTCACTGTGTTCTGCTCCTGTCCTTTCACGTGGCCCCCACAATGGTTTCCCACCAGTTGCTTGTCTGGACAGACTTTCACTGGGGTCGCTGGGCCATCAGCTGTATGTGCACATCCTCTTCTAAGTCTTCCCCTGTTCTGTGACAGGACCCAAGATCTGACCTTCAGCAAACCCTTTTCTCCCAGCCCTGCTGTGTCTCATTCCTGACTCTGCCTACACCCATATACGCGGCCTCCCCATCAACCACCTGTGTTGCTTTGCGGTTAAGGTGCTGTGCTCCCTGACTCTCATCAGGTGCTTGGTTTCGAGAGACAAAATGCTCTTACACTGAGCAATGTGTCACTACTGTTCCTTCTGAAGCTGCCCTGCAGCGGATACATCCTCCCCGAAAACAAAAACATCGGAACAAGTAGATGAAGGACATACGAACGAGCCTTTCAACCTCAAGCCTCACCCCTGAAGCCGCCCCAAAGATACAGAGAGTTTATTGCCTGATCAAACAGAGCAATGACCACGCTGCTTGCGCTGCGCTCGGCTATTGTTCGCGGGCAAGTCCCAGCTAGCAGCAGTGACGGCCAGATTCGAGGAGGAGGGAGCATCCGAGAGCCAGCTGGCGGAAGCTCTGTTTCTGCTCTTGTTTGCTCACTTTGTCTCGGAGACTTCCAAAAGCCTCTCACTCTGGCAAAACAAATAAATTGCAAGCTGCCGAAGGAATCCTGAAGAACACATCACACGGCAACAACAAGCTGAGCCCGCCTTACAGGGATGTAAACACGCTCCATCTGCATGGATCCGCAACACCCCGTATGTGCTACCCCTGTTTTATTCCAGGGACCTCTGACGAGGAGATGGAGGCTCAAAGCTGCTCAGACAAGAGCGATGCGGCGGTGTCCTAGCTGTGCGGTTAAACAGCTCCCCAGTGAAAGGTTTTCTAATTGGTGAGAAATCAGTCAAGGGAGAAAACCCAAAATGTGGGAAATAAGAGGCAAACTTTCAGCATGGAAAGAGATTAGCAGCTCTATATCCGAACAATTTGCGCAAGAGACAGGATTACTGCATCTATTTAGTGATGATCTATAAAAGACAGTGAACGGTGGATATGAGAAAATTACGGCTTACAGAAAATCATTTAGATGTGAGAGAGTTTTGGATAGGCCCAAATATGAAAGGATTTTGAGGAACTTTGGAAGGACGGGGAAAAAAGATCAGCTGGGCAATAGAATGGCAGATTAAAGTCAGTGCAATGGGATGCATATGGGAAGAAACAGTTTGAACTATTCCTGGTCTTCATGCATTGTAAATCACCTAAAAGGCCTTGGTGTCACTGTAAAGAGCTCATTAAGAAGCATCTGCTCAGCAAAGCATTCTGACCAGAAAAGGAGTATGACAGTATTTAAATATGGGGTTTTATCTAATGATAAAAACATTATAGTGCCATATATTACATTAGTGATGATACCTCCTCATCTTAAACAGTGTGTTCAATCCAGTTCTGTTCCCCTCATTTAGGAAATATAAGTCAAGTTCAAAGAGTGCAAGAAGAAATGCTAAAGACTTGGAAGATTTCCATACGAAAAGAGATTGCTTGGACTATTCCAACTTTAGATAAGAGAGAAAAAAAAAAAAAAAAAAGAATTTTGTTCACTAATGAATGGTATGGGAAAAGAGAAAAAATGATCTTCCAAAATACTCTGTGTTGTACTGCTACCAGAATAAGGAGGAGACACTGATATAAATTCAAATAACCTTTTTTATGTCAAGCACCATTAAAACTCAGATGAAGTACTTTTGATCTGGAAACTCATTAGTTCAATATAGTAACTTGTGCTCAAGAATTTAGTGAGATTACAAATAAGAGTTCCCTGCTCTTCCCGCAGACACTTGCATGCAGATAATACCAACCGTCACAAATTCTTGGTAAGTTCTCGGTCCTCTGGGAGACTCCAAGACTATTTCTTGAGCCAGAGCTCACGCTCCTAATATACCACTGAAACTGGGATTTTAGACGACTCACTTGCCAACACATTTTCTCTGGGAAACATCCAGAAATGCTTCTGTAATATCAAACCTAGTAAATCTAGGCTGCTGTTATCCACCTGTCAGTTTAGCTACCAACGTAACAATTAAGGCGTGTAAAATTCAATTCACATGCACATCCTGATTTCAGGCAATTTCAGGTAATTCCCTAACCTCCAACTACTGGTTTTAAAGCCTCAAGAAAAAAAAATACTCATCGCACTCCAACTCCAGATGCAGCCCTGTGCCAGAGCCAGCCATGCGCTTGGGAGCCCTCAAAAGCACTTTGTGTGAAGTCCAGTGGTCACTGCAGGTTCCGCAGTGGACCTTCACTGCATTGCAAGTGGCCTCAAAGCCCATCTCAAGGTGAAATTCACCCTCAAGTCTAGATCACGAAGATGATCCGAGGGCTGGAGCCCCTCTGCTGTGGGGACAGGCTGAGAGAGCTGGGGGGGTTCAGCCTGGAGAAGAGAAGGCTCCGGGGAGACCTTCCAGCCCCTGTCAGTCCCCAAAGGGGCTCCAGGAAAGCTGGGGAGGGGCTGTTTGCAAGGGCACGTAGCGACAGGACGAGGGGCAATGGTTTAAACTAGAGCAGGGCAGGTTTAGATCAGACATTAGGAAGAAGTTCTTCACACTGAGGATGGTGAGACACTGGCCCAGGTTGCCCAGAGAGGGGGTGGAGGCCCCATCCCTGGAGACATCCAAGGCCAGGCTGGATGAGGCTCTGAGCAACCTGATCTAGTTGGCGATGTCCCTGCTCACTGCAGGGGGTTGGGCTGGATGGCCTTTAGAGGTCCCTTCCAACCCAACACATTCTGTGATTCTCAGGAGTGAGCTTAGGGCCAGATTCAGGGAAAATTATTACACTTGAGAGCTACCCCAAATATGCCCTGCATTTAGAGTGTGCTCCAGCTGCACAGGGAGCCAACTCAGCTGGTGATATGAGTGATGTCAGTCAGATAAGATGGCCCCAAGTGCTACCTGGAAATTTTCATTTGTCCCCTGTTGTGAAGGCAGAAGAAATCCACAGGTGGTTGAAGTTCAGCTTCCCTTCCAGAGCCATGTGGCCTGGAGCTGGATCCCAGGAGAGCTCTGAAACTCGGGTGTTTCCAAAACAAGCCAGGTCAAATAGAGCATAAACATCAACAAAAAGTCCTCTTCTCTCCTTGTGGGTGGGACTGCTCCAGAGCGCTGAAACGATGGGTAAAGGCTATGACAGGGACAGCGGGGATTCCACAAGAACGTCTCAAGAGTTATGATTTGGACCAAAACTCGTAAACCTTTAAAAGAATCTTCTTTTTTGAAAATTTCCCCATGTTGTTCCTAGACAACCCTTAAGTATTAGTACGGGAGATTCTAATTCTCAAAGAGCAATCCACACCTCGCAGGTCCAGAAAGCTACACTGACAACACATTTCAAACCCAATTTTCCTCCCTGCCCATCTACTGGCTACAGAAGACACGCTCCTTCACAGAGAATACTCCCAAGCCCTTCCAATGAGTAAGGCTTTGGGTTATTCTTTTTTTTTTTTTTTTTTTTTTTTGAATTTCTTTTTTTTCGTTTTGTTTTTCCGTTTTGCAGGGTACCTGCTCGTTTTCGGGACCCCGACCACACACCTCCACAATGCAATTTCTCTATTTCAGTTTAAAGCAAGGAAGATCATCTCAGAAAAGTCTCACCGTGTGATGTCCTGAGCGCCTGCTGGAGGCTGGCACAAGGGGTTCTTCCCGACCTTCCCTCTGCAACGTGGCTGTGGAGAAGAAACCTCGTGTCCCATCCGGCTTCGAGCCCCCAACAAACTGATCCTAAAGCTGGTAAAACAAACCGTGCAACATTTGGAAACATTTACAGACCTTTCATGCTGCAATATTTTAAAAGTGGATACAATTTTCATGTATTTATGCATTTCCACACAGATAGGGAAGAAGCCATCTTCTGTTATTAATACAAAGAGACATTATCATGAAGGAGAAAAATGCAAATTAAAATATGGGTTTTGTAGGCAAGCCCGCAGAGGCAACACTGGTTAGGAATATATGGCAAGAGGCAAAAAAAAGGCAAAAAAAAAAGGCAAAAAGAAGGAAAGGGCAGACACCAGCCGGGCTGTGATGCTCTGCCCACCCCTGTCTTCAGTTTGGTAAATGCTTCCCCCAGGCCACGACAGAGCTCGGACGTTTTGGGCATCACTGTCCCTGGCTTCTGCTTCCTCCCAGCACAGGAAGGACGAGCACAAAAGGGAGTGAAGGGGACACTGGCCGAGTGCCCTGGGGACATCAGGGAGAGCAGCACCCTGCCTTGCACCAGCCGAGCTTGCCACCGCGCTGTGTCCAACTGGGTATGACTGGAAACCAGTCTTGAATAGGAGCCACTCCCTTCGCCTTTTACTAAAGCCGTGTACTAACACACCTGCCGTTAACAGATGAAGTCATGAACCTAAATCTTATCTGAAACAAAAGTTCACTCTCAGCGAAACTGAGTTTCACCATCAGACCTGCAGGGAGCAAGGGAAGGGGAAACCGACAGCCTCAGAGCGTCGGCGGGGACTTCTGCTGGGGACTTGAAACACTTCTGCCACCAAATTGCACGTCTCTCTTAATGCACGAAGTTTTGAAAGTTTTAAAAGCAACACGATGAGATGTCTCCATCTTATACTCTGTCCATTATATGTTACGGATTTCAGAAATTTGTTATTGACTACATGGCACTACCCAATCAAAGCCCGGGGTTTGAAACATTTAGTGCATTAAGAGTACACCTACGTGGAAACTGAAATGTCTGTTTCCTTGGAAATTCTGTAATTTCAAACTCAATTTTCAATCCAGTGTGGAGTGAAATGTCATATTTAGAAATCCAGCACAAAATGAGATGTTTAAAAAGTTTTTAGAAGTTACTTGAAACATTCTGTTGTCATTTTGACAGGCTTCTTTTATGTTCTTATTGTAAATTATTACACCAAGTGATAATTTTCATAGCAAAAATTATTTTGAAAGCAAAAATGGAAATGTGAAGTTCTTGTCATTTTAAAATGGAACACTTCAGCCTTATTTGCATGTTTGACTTTGCGTTCTGAATATAACGGGCAAAATCCAACAGAGTTCTGGTGGAAGCTTAGATTTCAATAAAACATCATTTTCTAAGAGGAAAATGCATGAGAATGACGCCCAGCTACACCATGACTCCATATGGACTCATTCCTGGCCTGATCCCACCTGGTCGCTCCTGCAATCCTTTGCCTTAGCTTTGATGTCACTTCAGCGAAGGTGCAAGGTGGACAAGCGCTCCTTGGAGTCAGGTAGGTGACGTTCACCTCCAGTCTTACATATCCTTAGCGATCACCAATGAAGGTCACAAGGTTTTGATCACCTCGGAGCAGCTCTGAGCTGGGCAGAGCTGGGGAATGAAACATCTCTCACGCTCAGATGCGTAGTTTGAGTCATCCTGGGGAGCGGGGTGGAGGATTTAAATCTGCTCGCATTCGGGCTGGCGTGCACTTGTATCAGTCCTTGGTGGAAGAAAACCTAAAAAGACCACTTTAATATTATACATTTCCACCACCAACTATTGCTTTTTTATTTAGACATCTCAGGTGTGATAGAAAGCTGTTTCTTCAAGCTTGTTGTAGTCCAAGCTCTCTTTTTAAGAGCAACAACCCATGCTATCCTTATTAAATAGGTGGAAAATAGATGTGCATGCTGAGAAGTTCCTTAGAATTACTAACATTTTTATCTTACTTCAGTTAATGAAAGGCGCTCTTACTGTTCCTGCTTTACAGCTTCACTGGACCGTACTGTTTGAGACTTAGACATTGTTTGCATTATGGTGGCAAACCAGCCACACAACTTACATATAAACTGCGTATCTCGACTTTGCAGGCTCCGAACTTGGCATGAGTTTGCTAAATCCTTTTGCTTCTCACAAATATCTGCCTGCAGCAAACCCCCAAAGGACGCCTCCTGCTACTGCTGCACCACTGCTAAAGGAGAGGGCACACAGGGAAGGAGAACGACTCGAGTCCGCTCCCGATGAGGTCTCCCAGCACCAACCATCTATCAGCAGGACCAGGACCACCGCTCTTTGGCATGCAGCTCCTTGCAAGGGAAGAAAGTCACGGCCCATGTGACGAGTTTGATGAAGAGGAAGGTAATCAACTCACCCATGGACTTTTCAGCCAGAGAAGTAAGAGATAAACAGTAAGAGATGTTCAGTGAGGCTGGGGCTCCAAGGCTCCCTCTCCACACACATTTCTGCCGCCTGTGTCATCCTGCCGTGCCCAACCTCAAAAAGACTTTTTTCCCTTTCTATTCCTCTACATTTGGAAAAACAGAAAGCTAACTTTTCCAGGCCTTCGTGATGCTTAATTCCTTTAAGGTGGCAGAGGACATTTTGGAAAGAATGAATGTTATGAAACTTTGGATCACTAATAATGATATTGTTCCCCAAAGCACACTGGGAAATGCACACACTGTCTCTCATGACTCACAGCCCAATGAATCCTGTTGTTGTTGCTTCTCCAAGGATATTTGCTATTATCTGTCCCTCCTCACAAGCCCGGCCTCTCACTCCTCATCTTTTGCTCCACGCCAAGTGTGATCTGGCTTGGGCAAGGGCTCAGTGCTGTGCTGGGTTACTAAATTTTGTCCTTCCTCGCGCATGCCGGGGGTAACAGAGCTCGGACATGCCGCGGGCATTGCTGCACCCCCCCAAGCTCCATCACAGGCTGGGCCACCTCCAAGCCCTCAGATATCCCCAAGGCAGTTGAATGGAGGGAGCACAGAGGGGTTGGCAAGGCCTTGCTGGCAGTGGTTTACCTACTTCTTTAGCCCCTCTGCAGAGATGAGGAACTGGGAAAATGAGTATGAGGAGCACCAGATGAGGATGGTCTCTCTGGTGCTCGGAGCCATCCTGCCCAGCCAGAATGGGCAGCTCAGCACAGGACTACGCCACACAACTGCCGCCGTTCTGCAGTTTGTGCTCTCTCCTGCTCATCCAAGAAAGGAATCTGGGTTGACGATGGTTTGTATTAACCTTACATCACATGCAGGGTCATGTAGGCAAGTATTTCTGTGCTGGAGAGAGAGAGATGGGAGGTAGCACAGTGCAGTGATCAGACTGCTCCAGGAATGTCTGCAAGGAGATGCAAGAGCCGAAAAGCCAGGCCATAAACTGCACAGACCATAAACTATGAGGGCAGTGACACTGATACAGTGACATTAGTACTGTTGTCTCCCTGCTGCTCGGAGAACCTTCAGTGAAATCTGGAGCCGTTCCTGCTGATGGAGAGCAAAAGGGATGACAGATTTTCCTCTCCCTGCAGGGAACATCCCTCACTGTAGCGGGTAAGAGCTGGGTGCAGGAAGGGGAATCTGCTCTGCTTTTTTTTTTTTTTTAAGCCGAGCCAGGATGGCCGCACCTGCATTTCACGCAGCCACGGTCTCCCTGCACACCTTACAGGAATAAGCGAGGCACCTGCAAATCCTCTGCAGAGCAGCAGGGCCTGCTAGCACACTTAGGCTTTAGGTAAAGACGTGCCAATGGCTTTTCGTTGTGAGGGTGGTGAGCCCCTGGCCCAGGTTGCCCAGAGAAGCTGTGGCTGCCCCATCCCTGGAGGGGTTCAAGGCCAGGTTGGACGGGGCTTGGAGCAACCTGGGCTGGTGGGAGGTGTCCCTGCCCAGGGCAGGGGGTGGCACTGGGTGGGCTTTAAGGTCCCTTCCAACCCAAACCAGTCTGTGATTCCATTCCTGTACTTCTTTAAAGGACATCCCAACAAGGGAATCCCTCAGGCTCCTGTAATGGTAAGAAAGCACCCCTACCTGGCAGCAAAAAACCCAAACCAGGAGACTTCCATTATCAAAAAAGAAAACCCCTTCTAAAGAATGCAATGCTAAAAATGCAGGTATACAGGATCCGTATATACCCTTGAACACTTGACTTTCACATTAATGCTTCTCACCACACCCCAAATGTATAGGCATGCAGTATAACTTCATGCCGGAGGTGCTATTCTTTCCTCTGTGCAATGAACCAGAATGCTGCTCCGGCTGCTCTTTCCTTGTGTTGGCGTTTGTCTTCCCAACAACCATCTCCCTTCGTTATTCCTCTCTTAACCATTTCCTTGCTGAAGAGTGTAAAGCCCCATGGCCAAATCCAGACCAGGCCTTGAACTTCAATATTTTTAAAATACAGAGGTGTCTAGGTCTGGGTTTCAGTGTGATGCAGCAGAGAAAGAGGAGACACTTGCAAAACCAAGAGATCTACCTGGGGTTATGGGTCGCGGTTTTCAGTGAAAGCTCAGGAGCTGGCTTCAAGCCTTCCGCTACTACGTGGTGCTCACGCATCCGCCAGCAAGTGCATTGTACGGTGTGATTGTGCCCGGGGTAAACCCAGCCCTTTCTGCAAAGAGGGTTTTGAAATGCACCCGTAAAAGAGTTAATCACATCTGTGGGATGGCGATCTGACAGAAATCCAGGCATTTGTACCACTTTCTTTCAGAAAAGTCCTTTGGACTCTTAATCAGTTATGGGATTTAGTTGTATTATTTGCGAACTGAAAGGAGGAAAAAGAACCACCCAGCAGGTCCTGAGCGAGACAATGCAGAGCCCCTCCTCACGCTGACTGAACTGCGTCAGCACTAACCTTTCAGAAATCTCCTGTTGCGGAGGTGTGACACCCAGACATACCTGGCTTTGATAGCCAGTGACTCAGAAGCTGAACTGAGCTAATTAGCACCATTATGAAGTGGTTCTCGGGGTTTCTGCAAAGTTTACACCTAATTTCTTGTAAGGAAAAGGTGGGCACAGGTGATTGCAACACATTCTTGCTCCTCATCTTCAAATCAAGCGACTCTTCCACCACGCAATGACTATGATGAAAAGAACTGGAGCTGTGACCAGTTACACTGGGAGCATCTCCACTGCCCTGTAACTCACCCCCTTGCCTTGTCCCAAGGCAGACGGAGGTGGTTTGCCCAGTGGAGACCCGGTGCAGCGCTGTGGGTTGTGCTCCCCATTCGCAGTGCGGGGCAGCTGACCCACAGTCTCCCGGTTTGTTCCCAGCTGATGCTGCCAGGCGTGCAATACCATCCCAGGGCAAAACACCATGTCAGCTGGCCTCCAGTGCAGCTTTTGCTCCATGGCAAACCCCTGATTGAAAGAGAAGACTCTTGTCGTTATCCTCATTTTTTCTTTTTCAAAGATCAGCTGAGAATAAAACATTTATTCTGCATCCCAGATATTCACGTCCCCAGTTCATTGAATGTGTCTTGAGGAACCTCTAGACAGATCCCACCACAGCTTCACACTTCCAAGCTGCAGTACAATGAACTCCGTGAGATTATCTTTGCTCTGCAAATGCAAATTCGATATCCTTTTGTGTTACGGGGGTAGGTACTGCGGAACCAAGCCTACCAGAGACTTTTGTGATCTCCCATGTTCAGCAGCAATATCATTACCACCCTTTGAATGGCCCGGAGAAAACAAGATCTCAGGAGCCCTTTATGGCTGCTGGTGCTGCTAATTCAAATCAAGTTTCAAATGGCAGGTAAGAAATGGATTTATCTCAATGATTTCCTTTAATTCATTGAGTAGTCAGACTGGCAATTTACAATCAAATTATTTTTCTTTTACCAAAAACTTCCCTGCATAATCACTTTCTTGAAGTATTTGCCCACATGCATTTAAAGAAAAATAAATCAAGAAATTAATTTCCAAATTACATGCAAACAATTCCCATAGTGCTGGCAGCTAATGAATGCAACTTTGCACGTAGCTTCACTGTAACTTCTTTTCTGATAGAGGAGTTTAAAATAATTACAAAATCAGCGTATGAGAAATTCATCAACAAAATCCCACTGTTTGGCAATGGGTTATTCAGTGTCCAGAGAAGAGTAACATTGCATACAATGCTGTGGGAAAGGCTTCAGGGGGTTATGGTGGGCTGATCCATGTATGAATAACTGTTTATGGTTTACCAAAAAAGCAGGAAGGAGCATTTAAATATTTTAATCAAGGACCAATTTACTTCTAAAACCTTTCAGCCCTGAACAATATTCCCATCTGTGATTCCTTTTAAGTACTTAGTAGTAAACTTCTGAAAGTTTGGTGTTTATATGTCATGTTTGCATAGATACTGAGAGGTAAGGTTAAATAAATATTTAAGTTTTGATCAGACATGTTAGTTAAAAATACCCAGAAACAGATTTTTTTCAAATCGCTAGTTGAAATCAGTGTTGCTACTGGCAATTTCAAGGTTGCCATCAGCATCTTGCAGAGTACTAGATTATTAAAATCATTATTGTCGCAATGTAATTAAATCTGAAATACAGGCTACAAAGACTCTTAAAGAAAATATATCTTGCGTATTGGAGCCCTGGTAATGCATCAACACATGACACTACCACTGTCTTCCTACTGTAAGAGCGTTGTCTCCCTGTTGTCTTACTGTTCTTTATCTGTAAAAACAAGTTTCTAAAAGCTAAAAAGAATAAGCTTTGTGTCTTAAAACTTTGGCCCTTCCAGCACATCATCTCTGGGCATGGAAATATGCTTTTGGGAAGCTTTAGTATAATTTTCAGAGATGTTTGGAAGATACGAGAATCCTATCTTTCATCTCATATGAAATAACTCATAATGGAGTTACTTCATTACTCGTCATGTCAAAACGACCCTCCATGAACAAAACAACAACTCTGATGATAATTTTTTTTCTGGTCAAATGAATGTAGACACCTGAGCCGCTCTCAGCCCACAGGTCTCACTGCAGCCTGGGCTGTTTGAGTTACTTCACTGAAAGGACTCTTCTTGTCTCCTAAGGGACAGCACGGATGTACACCCAGAGAGGTCCCTAGAGCCACGCTGCTGTGAAGTCCTTGACAGCATTTCTCGGACCTGGAGCATAACTAAATGGGCCTTGAAGGTCCATTGCCTTCAGTCGCGTTTCCAAGAAATTCCTCTGACATACCCTCGCTTCTCAGATGCTAAAAGGAGTATCTTCCAGATGCCAAGCCCGATGGCTTTGTGGAGTTATGCTGTCAAAGTCGTGGTGCACAGGGGAATCATAAATTGGAGTTAGGGATGTTTTCTCCCCAAAGGTCTGACGCTGGGGGAACTGAGATGCTCTAGTTGGAGATATTAGGTTAGAAAGGAAATCAAAGGGATTCTCAAATTCTTTCTTAAATTAGTCTATCCCTCTAGGCAAAAGAAATCATCCACTGACAAGGAGAAAAGAGAATTCCCAGCTAGCATAAGCCTACTAACCTCTGGCTTGCTTTTCCCAGAGTCATTCCACCCTGAAATGAGTTCACCTAAGCCCAGGAACAGCCACAGAACCAGAGCCGAACAAGGAAGCCAGGTAACAAAAGATTCCTAATCCTTCTGTTGTCTCCTTTGCTATTAAATCTCTTAGTATTTGATCGGTGAATTGGTCACATAACTCCCCTGACCTCGGGGTGGTCACCAGAGCATTAAGGAAAAAAACCTCCTCACTCTTGGGACTGTGCCAAATCCTCTACGGCTGAGAGAGGCAATGACAGCCCTTCTCATGGGCTGCACTGCGGGCACTGCTGCCTCCTCAGCACCGGCTCTGAAAACCGAATTTACACAGGATTTAGACACTGAAATCCTGGGCTGCTCTCCTGACAATCCCTGCTCTGCTGCGTTTTTACCCTTCCCTTCAGGTTTTTACCCTTCCCTTCCCTTTCCTCCCCCTCTACTCTGCCTTCCTCCCCCTCTACTCTGCCTTGGTGAGGCCACACCTGGAGTACTGTGTCCAGTTCTGGGCTCCCCGGTTCCAGAAGGACAGGGAACTGCTGGAAAGGGTGCAGCAGAGGGCTACCAAGATGATTAGGGGACTGGAACACCTCTCTTATGAGGAAAGGCTGAGGGATTTGGGTCTCTTCAGTCTGGAAAAAAGACGGCTGAGGGGGGATCTTATCAACACTTATAAATACTTAAAGGGTGGGTGTCAAGGAGGATGGGACCAGGCTCTTTTCAGTAGTGCCCGGGGACAGGACAAGAGGCAATGGGCACAAACTTGAGCACAAGAAGTTCCACCTAAACATGAGGAGGAACTTCTTTACCCTGAGGGTGGCAGAGCACTGGAACAGGCTGCCCAGAGAGGTGGTGGAGTCTCCATCTCTGGAGACATTCAAAACCCGCCTGGACGTGTTCCTGTGCCACCTGCTCTAGGTGACCCTGCTCTGGCAGGGGGGTTGGACTAGATGATCTCCAGAGGTCCCTTCCAACCCTATGGTTCTATGATTCTATGATTCTATGATTCTATGACAGCCCGGTGTTCAGAGCATTTGCCCCGTAACTGAGACACATGGGTTCATCTACTTGTTTGAGAAGAATTAAAGCTGTTTTGCTCCTCTGTGAAGTATCCCAAAGTCCATAAGTGAACTTGGACCTTCTCCCAAGGGAGAAGAGCAGCAGATGCATTACTCGTATCTGCATGACTGCTGTAATGATCATTCACATTAGCTCTGTCTGCAATAATTCTATATTTATGTAAGAATCTCACACAGTAGTGTGTTTTTAAGTACTTCTTCTCACTGCAGAGCAGGTAACAGCACTAAATGTACTAGAAAAGGGAAATTAGTACAGTCAGAAGCACGTACACCAGGAAATACATCTATGTGTGCAAAGCCATGGCCCAAAGGAGTTCAAGGAACAGTTTTTGCCTCCAGCTAAAGTGGTCCTTACCGGTTCTAAACATGCCCTGGTAAAATATCATTATGTATCTGCATTGCTTAGCTGATGACACCAACAAAATTCATTGCAATTTTGGATTCTTTCCCTGCTGACCTCAAGGCATTAAGTGGTTGGAAAGGTCTGTGCGCCTCTTTTGTAGAGCTGCATTTCACAGCACAGTCGTCGGGTCTCGGCTGAGCTGGCCCTTGGCCTAGAGGAAGAAAAGTCTCGAACAATGTGTTAACAACAGCATGGAGGACAGATTATTTCTCATCTGTTTTAAAATTCATAGAAGCAGGTTCTTTTCTGGGGCCCCACGATGCGTAGATCTTAGCCAGAACAAAGATGTACTGGCAAGATTCAATGGAAGCTTAATGCAAGACAAATATTTGAATTTATAATATTGGAGTTTCGTGATGGTTATTTCTTTCCTCTGAAGGGAAAGACTGGACCGACATAAACTTTTCCTGTTTTGTTTTCATAACTGAACAATTGTTTTCAGATGGCATTTATATTAACAGCTGTGCAATCAACGCATGCACAAATTGCCTTAAAATTAAGAAAAAACCCAAGTAAATCTTGTGCTTCCATTCCAGATATAAACCCCCAAACTTCTAGATTTTGAAGGTGTATTTAAGCCAAAGGATCTAAGAGGTTGTTTCGTTCTTTTTTGGTCAGCCTGACAAATATACACCATTGTGTTCTGGCCTCGTCAAGACTAATTTCAAAGTAAATACATGTAACTAGCCAAAATAAAGGGCAGTACAGAACCTGAATGTTTTATCTCCCACTTTTTTCAAGCTTGTGATCTGAAACAGAAGAAGCATAGCTGATGACTCTGCGGGAAGATGTTTTCTTGGACTAATTTCTGTTTGTATGAGCGGAAGTCTAAGACTAATGTGATATAAGCCAGATTGCTCTTCAACCAGAGAGGAACAAACATCCTTTGATACTGCTTTTATCCCCTAAGTAAATAATGCTAAGAAACTGCAAAGAAGCCTTTAATACATTTCCTGCTTCTTTCTTGGATTATTCCCACATTAGAAACACTCTTCTTCTTTGAACTGAATTTATAGTTCATTTAATGAGGCTAAAAACCCCCCACTTTTAAAATTTGAAAACGTAAAATGGGAGATGAAAACAATACAAAACAGATCTATTGACTAATTGCTTTTCTTATACTTTTAAAGCATGTAATTGCTGAATTATTGGCTATTATAACAACTACAAGAGGGAAGAAATATAAGTCCATATACTAATTTCAGAAAAGGCACAGCTAGTAGTATTTCTTCGATATTGTCTGAGCAGAACCCTTACATTCGGAGAACGCACTGCTTTCTATATTTATTTATTCTATTTATTTATTCTCGGACTTGCACCAGCTGAGCTGAATGGACAACACTTGTCCAAGACAAGCCTTAGAATGGCATGAGAAGAACACAAAGCAAAAGTACAAAAAACCGACACAGATTCAGGAATCTGATATAGATACGGATAAATGGGCCTGCATGGTGGTCTACACTACCAGCTTCTGCTGCTTTCGTTACCCACAATTTTGCATTTAAATCCCCCAAATCTCTCTCTGTGACATTGCAGCCTCTGCAGACTGAGTCTTTGTTACAGACCACCTACGCTGGGATGAACTGACGGCAGGGCTGATACTCCAACCTGCCTCTTGCTCCACTGCAACACCTTCATCAGATCCACTTAGAGCCCAACTAGACCTTGAAACAGTCATGTACGCGTTGAAGGAGTTCTAGTTTTAGCCTACTGAGAGTTAAAAATAGGCTGAGGAACTAGGAAGGGAGGCAGAACCCAAGCCAAACCACAACACGAAGCTTCTGTGCATATGTCCCATCCGTCGGCAGGCAGGCAGCAGAGCTCTGCGTGGTACGGAGGTGCAAGTGTGGGCCCAGCACAACCATCAGCAGGTCGGCTGCTTGGCTTACGGCTCCTCCTCGGAGACAGGAGAAGGCTCCCGGGAAGAACGGTGCAGGGAAGTTCAAATTGTTTGCGTTCCGACACTAGTAGCACTCGGATTAAAAAATCTCCCCTCTTGTTTCAGAGAGGTAATGAAAGAGCTAGAAGCCTAAAATAATAGGTCAAATTCACAACCAGCCTTTGCAAAGAACGTTGGCCGTCTAAAATAACGCCAGTTTTAAGCTTCTCAAAGAAATAGTATTCTTTGAATTCACAATTAGGTTAAAGATATCAAATGGAATAAAACCAAGACAGCGGGGAATCAGAGCACAGAAAATATATGCATCCCTCACTAAGTGCTCTCAGTATGGGAAAGCAATTAAAAACTCAGCTAAGAAACGTTACCAAATATTCAAGGATGAGGGAAAATACATCCATACACTGAAAAGTGCAGGGATATGAAACAAAGGAGGACATTCTCCCTCATTCAGTAGTGACACAGCTCCCTCTGCAATGAAACTCGCAGAACTGAAGCAACGATCCCTTGGTTAATTACCACGCTGGAAAGCAGACGCTTCCTGTGCGAACACAGCCATTGCTGAGCTGACCACACTTGTAACACCTTCAGCCAGAACAGACCACCTTTGCCATCCCAGCAAGACAACTGGGTGGTGCTGAGCATTCCCATTCGAGAGAGAACCCGGCTCTGCAGGGGTAGCGCCTTCTGGAAACAACTTAGTTATTATTCACTACCCAGGAAGAACTGGACTTCTGTGGGAGGAGACAAAAATAAACAGATGTTGCAATAAATTATCCTTATGAGCTGGACAGTTGTCCTGAAAAATGTGTTTATTAATTCAATTCTGCTAACTACCTATATGGAAGGATGTTAAGGCAGGTAACTCTTGCCTTTGTAGCCATAAAGCTTCCGAGTGTATTTTTCCTTATGTACTATTTACAAATTATGCTACTACTTTTTAGGGTTACTTTCCATTATTTCCTTTGCAAAAGCTGTAGAAAACGTGAAATATATAGAAATCAACAATTTAATCTAAACATATTCGTACAGGAAAATATACAAGAATTCACCTCCAGAAACTCCCTGAAGGGAGGCTAAAAGCCTAACTCAGAGGAGAGTGTTTAGACCAGTTCCTAATGACAGCACTATCGTACATAGGAGACAGCTCTCCAATTCCCCTGTCAACTTGGAGTATCCCAGCCTTCTTTTAAACTCTATTACAGAACAGAACTGAATTTTCTATTGTCTGCTTGTCAAGTATAGACTAAGCCTGGAATCGCTGCTGCATCAGCTCTTACAACCTGGTATTTTATATTTCATTGCAACAGACTGGAAGGATCCAGCTAATACAATGATGTCACAAATGAAAGACTGCATTTTCAACTGTGCTGTTCTAACTCATTAGACAAAGTGTTCTTACATTAATTATTCCAGATGATGGCAAAAAAAAAAAAAAAATCATTTAATAATCTATAAAAAAGATGTCAAGGTTAATGATTCAATCAGGAGAAAAACTGCTACTGGGAAAAAACCCTCCATATGACAGAAGTTTTGATATTAAATGAATAAAAAGAATTAAAGATTTAAGAACTGAAGATGGCACCTACAAAACCCCAACCTCCCCCACTTGTACAATAATAAAGCTGTATTTTACATCGAGGCTTTTTGAAGTAAACAAACCTTTGCTCTTCCACATTATATTTTCTCCAAAGAAATTCACCAAGGCCTACATTTACACCACAAGATGCTTGAAAAAAACCCTTCAAACATGAAGCTCATTCCAGGGGGTGGTGTGAAAACCAGCCTGTTCAACGCCAGCATGTGTGTCACCCAGTCTGTACCTTGGCACTCTGCCTTCAGGCACTGCGCGCAAGAGCCAGGCATAGGTTGATATTTAAAGCTATAATTCATCCCACCATCTCCGTACTATAGGACTTGTACGTCGAGTATAATGAAGACACTTTTTTCTATCAAATCGGACGGTCTGTTTTGCCATGAGCTAAGGAATCACCATATTAAATACACGGAGGGGAACCCCCCACCCTACGAATTGTCTCTTCTCTGTAAGTCTACATTTCTCCCTTTTGCTTAATATTATTAATTATAAAATCACCAGTAGGATCCTAATTTAAAACGGATGCCTTTAGTAGAGCACTTGAAAGATGTTTAGATGGTTAATTAGGTAGGTATTGAAGCCTCGCTGAAGTACAACAGTGCCATGGTCAAGCCTGGGCTCTGGCAGAGGGACGCTCACAAGGCAGTGCGCTGCCTCATCCCTTGCCCACCTCCATCTGCCATTGTGCCAGTCGTGCATTAGGGAAAACAACAACCAAGCTCTGGTTTCAAAAGGAACCATGGGGTTTGCACGGTCACTTGAATTTTTAGTTAAGCCTGTAAAAACTGGATGTAAAATGCTACCAGAAGACCTCATTATAAAGTCCAACTCAGCTTAGGTTCCTTGTTGCTTTTTCCTTATGGTAAATGTTTGCCCCTTTCATTCTGAATTGCTCCAACAAAGCCCAGATACCTTGTGTTTTATTGCTGCATGGTGACAAGGGCTGACCTCTCCCTCCACTCCTACTACAAAGGCTTTTGTGTTTTACATGTTGCTAGGAGGGAAGATATGGAAGTACCTTGTTAGCTTTTCCTTTGCCTCCTTCACGCCCCGAGGTGCTCCATATGACCTTAGTCTTTACCCTTTGTCAGCCTCCACAAGAAGAAATAGATTCAATCCAGAATTTAATCTGTAGTTAAACAGAAAGACAGAAAGGCATGGTCAGATGGGAAAGGTTTTAAATACTCTCCTATGAAACTGCAACAATACCAGGTGTACTGAAAGACCGTTGAACAACCTAGTGCAGCGCAGCACCCTTGCTCCATCAGTAGCAAATACCTCAGGAAAGACCACAAAGGTGCAAGCAAAGAACAATTCTCTCCCAAAACAAACTGCTTGCCTTGCTTTAAAAATATCTAGACTTGAATTAATCTTTTATGATTCCGTGCTGTTGTCCTTTTTTCCCATATGCTTCGCTATTTTATTTTATGAGGTGTAGGATGGCCTCTAGTGGCCCACACGATGCGCAAGGAGAGACCCTGTTCTGTTTGACTTAGGAGGGCTCGCACACAACGAGGACGCGGAGGCAAACACGAGCCTTGCAAAGAAAACAGACCAGACTGGTACTAAACAATCTCCAGACAACAACTCCTTCCCCCTGTCAAACAATAAATAGAATACTAATTTATGAGATGCATTTTTCATTCTGGAAACAAACACAGAGTATTTGCCAGATTATAATTTTATTTCATCTCTCTAAGAAAGCTGTCTTTGCAAAACCGCTGCCTAATTAGGACAGCAGGGACTCGATGAGGTTAAAGGTTTGTGGATAGTGGTATCGCTGTGGTACGAAATGAGATCAGTGACCTCATCCTAGTCCTTAAAGGGCACTTTTGAACATCTCTAGTCCACTGCTACGACAATCAGCTTTCTGGGTAGCTGAACATCACCTAAGCAATGGCAAAGGGATAGTTACAGTCCATTAGGTTCATTGCAGCAACAGTGGAAATGAGGAGGCAACGTGGTTCATATCCGTGCAACAATAATCTCAATTCATTCCTCTATTGCAGTACAGGAGCAGAAGAAGAGCCAATGTGCATCTCGTCTCTCCTAGGATCGTAGGGTTAGCACATTTCTGCCTGGAGGCTGGGCACTGTCTGAGGCTGATTTGATAATCACAAAACCACACAGGAGTGATTTTTATTTTTAATTAGCTATTTCCTTTATTTGAGCAAAAGGCGGTGTGAGGAATTGCTCCTGCAAACTCAAATCCTCTCCGAGTGAGAGGTGGGGGGTAAGGGACCACCTGAGTGATTGCCTGTCTCTCCTTCCACAGTCTAGGCAGTTACCTGTCATCGACACATGGTAACGTTGCTTTTGGAGACCTCCCTTCTTCCCAACTTGATAACTAAACTTCAACTCAATAAATCCATTATTTTTAATTTATTTTTTTTTAAATCCAAATGCCTTTTCATTAACGCTGCCACAAACGCATTTTGGCACACAGAGGCTCAGCTAGGTGGCGAGGTGATATGGGTCCTCGTGAAAGTTCTAAATGGATGCAAAACATAACTACATTTTTTTTGTAACTACAAATTAACACACATTGGGTCCACAGCCTTCTCGCCCAGATAACAACAGCTTCTTAAACTAAGCAGGACTTTAAGGTGTGTCAGCTGCTCGGCTAACAGAGCAACATGCTTGCATTACCCCAGTTACTTCCATAACATTTGGAATTTGCTTGCAGAGGCAGCAGAGCTGCGAGGAGCCTGAAGCAATCTTTCGTTTGGAAAAGTAGTCTCAAGGCAACAAAATGACCCGGAAACATCGCTCTGTGCGGTATTTTATACAGAATATATTCGTAGTGTTGGCGTTTTATTTCAACATACACACAACAGGTAGGATGCACCTTGTGTTAATTATTTCATAGAACGCTCCAGGGAAACTGTAAGCTTTTATAATGAAGGAGGAAGATTTTTTTTAAAGGGAATTGTGAATGTGTATCTATATGTCAAATCTATACATCTATGTCTAACTCTATTTAAGCTAGGACTAACAGTAGCAGAGCATATTAAAAAAATTCCTGGAAAATATTTGGTAGTGTTAGGATTATGGTTGGACTTAATTATCTTAAAGGTCTTTTCCAACCTAAATGTTTCTATGATTTTATACCTAACAAGTGCATACAGGGCAGAAGCATGAATTCAAGGCAGAACATAGTTGAGATACTTTCTAGTAACTGCGTATTACTCTGGGCATGAAGATGAGAGAGAAAAAAAGTCCAAAATAGTTACAACTTGAGCAGCCTGTGGCATATGCCCTATGACGAGAAGTAAGGTTTACTGCATGTCGTTAACCAGCTGTAGATGGGGACAGTAACTGCGGAGGAGTTTGAACAAATGGTGACCGATACAGTCACGTACACGATCAAAGCTGCGCCTTTTGTAACAAAAAGTTGTTCTATTTTCCCTCTGGATACCAAAAGGAAGGACACCTGAATCTACGTGATTCGGGTAGCGGTAAGGCCCAAGTTCTAGTAATAAGTCAGTGAGTGATGGTTTTGACACTCGATAGGATTGTATCCAAATTCCATTATTTGGGTAAACAGAGAAAAAGTAGGTCCAGCCTTTTTTTACCCCAGACCACAAATATCTGATAGCTGAGAGTTCAGCACAAGAAAGAAAATGCATCTGCAATTTCTGCACACATAACCTTCCCTAATCCAGCTCAGCACAGGGCAAGCACTAAAGTGTAAAATTGTGGTTGAGTCTTAGAATACAAACCTAATTTGTGGTATAAGAAGAAACTTCTAGAAAAAAAGGGTTTTAATATTTATTGCACCATTTACAGGTGCTCTGTAGAAGTGCTGCAGAAGTCCAGAAGGTCCTTTATTTAAACTGGTACATATCTACTGACCGTTAAAGGAAACCTTAAAGCTAAAAAAAAATCCAAATTGCCCTCAAATAAACGTTGTACCAATAGCTGACATCTCAAATTGCTAGAGTTAGGTGACAAAAGCAACAACCATGGAAATTCAGATTCAGGGGAAAAAAAAAAAATAATAAACTCTTTACATGAGTTTTAAAGCAGAGAAAGTTAAAATACTGGAGTTATTGGAGGGAAACTTTTTACCTCCTGGGGCCTGCGGAGGAGACGCTCCCTCTGCCGAGGGTGCCGCACGTCGGACCCGCTGAGACGCCTGCTCTGTGTCGTGGAGAATTGCTGGAGCAGAGAGGGGTCGGACTGGGGGTCCCTGGCTAGAAGGGTCTTGGCTCTGCTACACGCAGCGGCTCTGTTTGGAGCCGACAGACCAGGAGTCCCGGTTCAAAGAAGAAAGTAGATATCGAAAGACTACAAAGCACACTTAAATCTCACAGAAAAAAGGATTTAAAAAAAAAAAAAACCAAAAAACAAAACAAAACCAACAAAACAAAAACTGATGCATTTCGTAATTTTTGCTAAGCATTGAGACCTACTTATGTCATCAGCAGGTGCAAGCAGCGTGGCGCACGGCACAAACGAACGAGCGGCCGTGGGGATAACGCCGCAGGAGGCCGAACCCAGGGCGCTGGGACCAGCGGCGGCTTCGGGGGAGAACCACGGCCCCAGAACAACCAGAAAGACAACCCCAGAAGACAGAGTTTTTCCCAGGCCGCCTCTCCTCAGGCGAGGCGCTGCAGATGAAGTGGGCCACCGAGCCACCACCGCCACAGTGGTGCCCACGGAGCCCACCATGACAGAAATGGCAGACGCACCGCTCTCCCCCATCCGTGAGGACGAAGGCACGAACTCTCCACAGACTTCCCCCCAGACAGCCGCCAGCACCGCAAGCCGCTCTCCCCCACCGGCCTCAGGCAGCTCCTCAAGAGCCACAGGCTCGGGTCTCCCCCACACGTCCGACCTCGCTGACAGGAGCGGCACAGGAGGCTCTCCCGCAGGCGCCATTTTGGCTTTAGCAGATCTTGGGGCACCCGGCGTGGGGGGCACAGGGGAGCCTGGAGGGACCCCCTCAGTCCTCGGCCCCATGGGGCCGCCTGGCCTCGCTCGCTCCATGCGGGCTGCCTTTGACGGGACATCGACCTCCATGGCCACCACAGGGATGGCTGGCATGGCGTGGCTGGGCACCACTGCTGCAGGTAAGAGGTTTTACAGATCTATTGGGTAAGAGAGATCAGCTTTTTCTTTTCTCTGATTTATTACTTTGAAACAGTTCATTTGGGGTCAGATCATCTTTCAGAGATTTTTTTTTTTCCTCTTCTCCTCCAGTGTCATCTGAAATGCACTGATATCCCTCATGCTAGGGAGATTTTTACATCATTTTCTGGAAGGTTTTCCTGTGTGATGCATTATATATGTCTGTTTACTCCTTCAAAACATTTTTTGGGCTGTGGAATTATTTTCATCTGCCATTGCGGATGCAGTATTCCCCCCCATGCAGATATTGAGGAATGCTCCAGTCAGGCCTTCAGAGCATGAGTTTAGGCTGCAGCTTTATGCCCTTTGACAGGAAAGAGGGTTTTGTTTGAGCATTCATTTACAGGAAACGTCCAAATTCTCTATTATTTTCATCCTTTTAACTTGATATTCCATCAACGTTGCAATACATTCTCTTACAGCTTGTTGACAGCCACCTGTGTCAGATTTGGGGTTTGGGTGTAGGGTAAGCTTGGCAAAGGAGCTGTTGAGAGGATATCTGCTCAGACAGCTTAAACAATACCCTAATCCAGAAGTAAATGAAAATAAAACAGTATGGAATTAGGGGAAATTACTTCCTCCCACAGCCCTTACCTGGTTTGTGTTCAAAATGTAGTTCTTCTTTAATGCCAGCAGAAGGAAGTATTCCGTTACAAAACAGACTGGTAAAACCTGATAAATCCATCATAATTTACTCTAGTGAGTATCCATTAATGCAGGACAGTCAAAGAATGAAATTTATTACTCAAGCTGTTTAGAAAAGTACTTGTGACTTTGCACTAAGGTTTCCTTTGCCACACCAGAAGTGCGAGAATTATTCCTGCTTCAGAACTGAAGTTCTCTTAAGAAAGTTCATGCTTGGTTAAAATGGCAGGTTTAAAAAGGAAATTACCAACAGCCTTTCTGAAGGTGCTGCATTCTTTCCAAACTAGTCAGGCCTTTCCCTTCACTTTCATTTACACGTGCAAAATACGGAGTATACGCAACGAGGTGTTCCTCCCTGGCAGGTACAAACACCCGAGCGCTGCTTAGAGGACATGATGCTGGCTTACGCAAACGTTACTAGAGAGATGTTATGAAAATAACACTTTTTTTTTTTTTTTTTTTTTTTTTTTTTTACAAGGGCTCTCTTCGCATCCCACATAGGGAGCATTGCCTTTTATATCACAGAGATGTTTGTGCCAATACCTGTTTCACTTGAGTAGATTTTGCCCGCAAATTCCATTACTTTTTAACAGTATCAGGCCTGTCTCTGGGTGTATGTGTCTGTGCAGCTCTCCCATCTAGGATTTCCATACTCAGTCGGCTGAAACAATAGCCAGAGTCCACTGGCTATTTGTACTTCAAATTCACAGTGAAAACAGGGGGGTTGTGACTTTTTGCATACACCTTTAAGATTCTCAGAATTCTTCCCCAAACTCCTTTGTTTCAATTCTATTTACCTCCATGGTTTTTAATACTACATCTCTCCCTCCAACTGACTCCAGCTGTAAGCAAGCTGGGAGGATTCCGGCACCCCCCCATTTTTAACCCTTTTTATGCATAAAGCAAAAGAAAGATTGCGTCGAAGACAGTGGCCAACCGAGCAGAAATGAATTGTGAATCACAAATTGTTTCTCCCTTACTAACACCTGAGGAAAGGTCAAGGATGTGCGTTCAACTTACCTAACTTCTTGCACAACCAGGCAAGAACGCACACACACGTCAGTCCCTCAGACCATGACATATGCGCTCGCCGTAATTTCAGAAACTTTGGGAGGAACTTTTAATCTCTATATGTTATCCAGCCAGTGCAAATCAAGCCATTAAGTGTATCTTTGCATTACATAAACAAACGGAAATTGCATTTTACAGAAAAATAACATTTATGTGAATGAATGCAGGCTTTTCAGAACTATTTAGTTATTCAAGTAGGAAAACTGAATTCACTTTAGTTATGTCATGGATATATCAGCCAGCGTTTACTAGTTCTTTACCTGTGAAAAGAGCATTTTTCATGTAAACTATCTCTCAAGCATTTTCAGGAAAACTTTGGATATTCAAAGCAGAACTGTACCCTGCCACTTGTACAACGTAGCAAATATAACACGATTTTTCAATCCAATCAAACTAAACATTTCACTAATACTTATAAACCACCTGATTAAATGATAATTGTGTGCTAGAAACTTTCTAGGTCATACAGAAAAACATTTACTTTTCTACAGGCCTTGCTAGTTACTCTTTGAAAACTGAAAATTTGAAAACTCTAAACCTAGAACTGAGCTGGTAATGAAGCCTCTCCATCAGAGAGCAGGCGTTAAGAAGGTGTTAGTCCTTTCCCTAGCTAAAACAGAGGGTTTAGTGAGAACTGATAACTAGAATATAACAGAAAATGCAGATAAGATAATTTATATTTTTTTTCTGGGTCATCTTGAACAAGAAATTTCAGGTTTGGAAGAAGCGTGAGAGGAAAGGGAAATGGGATTCTGAAAAGACAACAAGGACAGGACCTCAGGGATGAAGGAACCCAAAGCCAGAGAGTCTGGGGTGTAATTTACACCTGTAGGTTTTCATATCCTTTGTAGATTAATCATGATAAAGAATTCAAGAGGCACAAAGCATCAAACTCATTCAATATTCAAAATAGTTGGAAAGCTTTTTAATGATCATGTGAATTCATGGATGTGGCAGTCCTTCTTCCTTAAACTACACTATTATCTAATGCTCCAGCTATCGAGCAATAGCAGCACATGAATTCACTGAATTTTGCCACTTTATCCATCTGCCTACTTTTGTGCGTTCCCTCAAAGATGTTCTCCTGAATCCTTTTGTCCCTTCTCTCATTCAACCGCAATGGAAGATATTCCAGGGGACGACTAAGAAAAGTTGTCTCTTTGCAGTTCTGGCAGCAAGATAGAACCTTGGCCCCAAAGAATTTGTATGATTCAGCTAGGAAGGGTGAGGTCAATGAATTTTTTCTTAACAATCCAATTGGGCCTTTATCAGTATACAGCAATTCACAAAATAGCATCAGGAAATATTTTCTCATTATCCATTAAAAACTTGCAATTCCAAAACGTGAAACTCAACAACACTACTGTCTTCCTTTCTGTTATGTGTCCACCCTGAACTGAAATATCTGAATGTGTGATTGTGGCCTTCTTAAGGGTGTAGACTCGTCCCCATTCTTGATCATTTCATGCTCAGATTAACGCACACTGACCTTTTCAAGCAGCAAGTTTCTTATTTAACTTGCCTAGAGGGAAAGTACCATATTCTAATTTTAAAATCCTTGGGCTGTAAGGTACAAGCAGGTGTGTCACTCACCAAACCCTCAACAAAGCGCTGGCATTATGCAAGGTGCTTTAGTTTAAGAACATTTCACCTTGACCATCAGACTCATCTTTTGCACTTGGTTGTGAGAGTTACCAAGAGCGCAGCAGACACTGAAGGGAATTTTGGACTCAGCTGGTAAAAACTATGATCTTTTAAGAAAAAAGATGGATTGGACAACAAATTTACCTCATTATAAGCAGAAGTTCATATACATTATCATAGCATTATGCTGCTTTTCAGGTAAGCTGAATTTATTTGCTACTTTGATGGAAAAACTTTGCCACTACATTCTGTACAAGTTTACATACTTTTCAGATGAAATTACTACCACTAAAAACTATTAACCAAAGATAACGTATTTTATTTGTATCTGTGTAAGTACTTCAACAATACTGTTGATTAAATTTATTCAGAATTTACCTTGCGGTACAAGTGAAAAACCCTCTGCCACACACTTTTGGGTGGCGTGCTGATCTTGCTCATTGCCTTGTCATTTTTTAGCAGTCACGTTTACTCAAGTTTTCATCAGTTAAAAGGAGAAAATAAGAGAGATGAAGATGTATTGTTTTCCAGCTTTAGTGGATTTAAACAGGGTGGTAATAACAAAAGCTGAGCTGATCTAGTGTCAGTTAGCAAAAGCCATGATATAAACTATTACATTTCTTTTTAGCAACCAAAGTTAATTTCTTATGTTTTATTAAAAGAATGAGTGAAATGTTAATATTTACTTGATAAAGTGCACGTGTACAATCCTCAATAAAGCCTTTAATTCATAAAAAGAGAAAAAAAAAAAGTCCAGAGCATAAATGTTTCTAGAAAATAATCAAGCTAGAAATATTTTGAAAATTTTACAATGCTTTCAAATTGCATATTTTTTTACCCATGAAAAAGTAGTATCTGAAAATCAAAAATGCACTTTCAATGGCAACAAAATGACAAAGGTCTGAGGCTGTGGAATGCTCAAGTCACTGAAATGGTATTTCTTATAAAATGAAAATTAGCTTTGTAAGTACCTCTGAATTTAAAATCTAGAAGGCATTTAATAATCTAAAAAAATCAAGATTTTTTTTAAATTTAAGTTTGAATTTCTATATGGAAAAGCAGTTTTGCGGTAGTGGTTACTCAAAGGAGTACAAATCTCATTTTCTAAAACAAATAAGGCATTTAGGAGTTTAAGTCACTGGACTTACAGAGCTGTCCAAGAACAGAAGGGGAATTAATTCAAATTAATGGAGAAATTGGTAAAAACATATCAAACCCCTTTGTTCAAACAACCAGGGGCTTAACTGATATTAGTTAGTTTTAAAATAAAGGTAACTAAGGCCATTTAAATTCTGAATTAGAGGGGAAACGGGAGCTAAACATTGCTTTAAATGATATGGACTCCAAAAAACTTGCATAATACAAAAATTGTATTAATTTAGATCTCTTCTGGTAGCCTTTTTGTTGTTTTCATCTTAGATGGTGTATAGCAATCTGCACGAGGATTTCAGCCCAGAGACAGATTTTAAACGGGTAGAATTTCGCATTTGATGTGGAAATATTTGCCTTTTGCCACTGCATCACAAAAAATCCCAGCTTTGATTTACAATACAAAAAATACTGTTCTACTGCCCTACGAATTTCTGACTAGGGCCAGGAAATCCATGGTGAATTGCAGTATGCACACTGGGATGAGACTGGTATTTTGGTGAATTCTTTGTGAATACTGCTCCATTAGAAGGACAGGTAATTACATCCTTGGTTCTATAGTTTGTAATTCAATCGCAGTATTTCAACGTATGCAAAATTACAATTTAAATATGAATATATCCAATTACTGCTAGACAAATGTGTCCTTTCAGATTGCTGGCTGGGGGACTTGCCTGGGATATAGAGAGGTTAGCTGGACCTCTTTGCCAGGAGCTGCTTGCACAGCCTAAAAGCAAATCATCTGTCCCATTGTACAGACATTGTTCTACAGTACAGGAACATCGTAAAGATACCAATACTGAGGCACAGAAACGCTACCTAGCAGCTACACCAAATAAAGACAGAAGACAAAATTAGTTCCTTGTGTTTGGTTCCCTCCTCCGGTATTCTGAAAAAACGTAGCAAATCTATTAGGCATTGCCAGGAATGGATTAAAACCCCCAGACAGTAGAGAAAAAAAGGAAGAATTTTCCCATTTTTTGGTATACATATACATACACACAACAGCGTACAGGGATCCCAGTATCGTACATTTTAGAAAAAAAGTATTCCTGATGTTTATACAGATCTGCCCTTTCTTCTGATAAGAAATGTACTTTCATTCACTCGTGCCTCTGAAGTATCAAGGCTTGATTTTATTGGAAGCATTGATATTACCATGCTTGTTACTTCTAATATTCTACAGCCTCCCAAGATCTCTCACGACAAAAATGCTAGAGCCTCACTTGAATGAGTTTGGAATCTAAAAAGACAACAAAGATAAAGGAACAGGGAAGGCACAGGGCGTTACTTTTGCATATAAGGGGTAGAGCTGTGCTTTGCTTAGCACTGGATCACAGCTAACAAGTCATGCTAAGGCAGAGTGTTTATTAGTTTGCTTTGCACAGCATGTTAACGGGGCAATACCACCTCCGGAGTGGAGGCGGCTCAGAGCCAAGCGGCTCCAGGTGGGTGCACAGCAAGCTCGGGTCTTCCAGCAGCACAGGCAGAACAAACACCTGCATGCAAAAGTCCACACAAACTCATCAGTTCTCCATCAAGCGTATTGTGCCAACAAAGAAATTGTCTGCTGGGATGCTGGGATATCATATTTTGATATGGCTTGGTCTGAGTACCTCTTCCTTCCCCCATCCTTTCTCTTTGTAATGGCACTAACTGAGGCAGAACATCAGCCCTATTTGTTTCCTGGTGGGTGTCAAGCACAAGTGTTACCTCACCAGGCTGGTATGCCTCACAAGGAGAGGATCTTTTGAGGTGACACAACCAATCCGACAGGGGAGAGACCGTGGAGGCATGGGGTGTGATTCCTGTAAAGGATTAATAGAATGAGCCCCTCCTTAGACACATAACAATCTAGATGATTTTGAACATTTGCGTATCCCTCAAGGGAGGAGGGTAATTCTATTAGGCTCTCAAACACACAGATATTTTGTTGTCATTCAATGAAGTAGATATGGATGAATAGCAGACTTCTCAGGTGCTGCCAACTCAAGAAAATTTGTAAAAATATTACAGTACTAATATATACTCATTACACACAAAGCAGCTTGAAAAGTGTTAGACTTTTTAAGAATTTTTCTTCTTGACCCCTTTGCTAATCCATTAGGTATCTACTACTGTTTTGAAATCTGACAATAACAGACACCACTTAAAAACATGTCCCTCAGTAAAAAAAATTAAAAATAGCTCAGAGTTCTCAAGAAATTATTCTAGCAACCTCTGAGCAGTCAGGCTTTGACTCTCTTTTCCGTGGCATGTAGAAAACTAGGAAGATCAAAAAGAATTGGGGATGGGTAGGTCTATGATTTCTTATTGCAAAGGACTGAAAAGGGTTTATAAAGAATTCTAAGCTAAATATCTTTACTGTACTAACGAAAAGTAGAATACATACTAAAAATTAACAAGGCCATAGGAAATTCTAAAGTGTTAAGAAGGACAAATTGCGTTGATCCAATCTCATTTCTATTTTGACAAGAGCTTTTGACCAAAGGAAAACCCTCAGTTATAAAAATAATTTAATCAACTGTTTATCGACAATCGAATGATTTGCATAACAGTTTTCAAAAGAAAAAATCATAGACAACCTCCACACTCCTCTCCACCACAGCAGAAACATCCACTGCAGCCACTTCCACCACAGCTGCAACATCCACTCCTGCTCCTGTCACCACCACAGCTATGGGGACCACCACCTCTGCTCCTGGCACAACCTCACCTCCTCTCACCGCCTCGACTGTTACTCGGAGCACTGCTCCTGAAAACACGTCCCCCACTCTAGCCAGAACTACACCCACCTCGACTCTGGAGACAACCTCCACTGCTACCATTACCAGCACGTCAGCCCCAGAGGCAACCACTGTGGGCACTTCCACCACGGTGGAAACCTCCAGGACGACCACCCAGTCCACATCTCCTCCTGAAACTACAGCTGCACCCACTTCCAGTCCAACACAGGCGGCTCTTCTTCAGACAGCCTCCACACTCCTCTCCACCACAACAGAAACGTCCACCACAGCTGCAGAAACAACCACTGCACCCAATTCCACCACAGCTGCAACATCCACTGTTGCTCCTCTCACCACCACAGCTATGGGGACCCCCACCTCTGCTCCTGGCACAACCTCACCTCCTCCCACCGCCTCGACTGTTACTCAGAGCACTGCTCCTCACAACACCTCCCCAAAGCTGACCACACCTACACCCACCTCGACTCTGGAGACAACCTCCACTGCTACCATTACCACCACGGCAACCCCAGAGGCAACCACTCTGGGCACTTCCACCACGGTGGAAACCTCCAGCACGACCACCCAGTCCACATCTCCTCCTGAGACTACAGCTGCACCCACTTCCACTCCAGAACAGAGATCTCCTCTTCAGACAGCCTCCACACTCCTCTCCACCACAGCAGAAACCTCCACCACAGGTGAAGAAACAAAGACTGCAGCCACTTCCACCACCGCTGCAACATCCACTGTTGCTCCTCTCACCACCACAGCTATGGGGACCACCACCTCTGCTCCTGGCACAACCTCACCTCCTCCCACCGCCTCGACTGTTACTCAGAGCACTGCTCCTGAAAACACGTCCCCCACTCTAGCCAGATCTACACCCACCTCGAATCTGGAGACAACCTCCACTGCTACAATTACCACCACATCAGCCCCAGAGGCAACCACTCTGGGCACCTCCACCACCCTGGAAAACTCCAGCACGGCGGCCCAGTCCACATCTCCTCCTGAGACTACAGCTGCACCCACTTCCACTCCAACACAGGCGGCTCTTCTTCAGACAGCCTCCACACTCCCCTCCACCACAACAGAAACGTCCACCACAGCTGCAGAAACAGCCACTGCAGCCACCTCCACCACAGCTGCAACATCCACTGTTGCTCCTCTCACCACCACAGCTATGGGGACCACCACCTCTGCTCCTGGCACAACCTCACCTCCTCTCACCGCCTCGACTGTTACTCAGAGCACTGCTCCTGAAAACACCTCCCCAAAGCTGACCACACCTACACCCACCTCGACTCTGGAGACAACCTCCACTGCTACCATTACCACCACGTCAACCCCAGAGGCAACCACTGTGGGCACTTCGACCATGGTGGAAACCTCCAGCACGGCCACCCAGTCCACATCTCCTCCTGAGACTACAGCTGCACCCACTTCCACTCCAGAACAGAGATCTCCTCTTCAGACAACCACCACGCTCGTCTCCACCACAGCAGAAACGTCCACCACAGCTGCAGAAACAGCCACTGCAGCCACTTACACCACAGCTGCAACATCCACTGTTGCTCCTCTCACCACCACAGCTATGGGGACCACCACCTCTGCTCCTGGCACAACCTCACCTCCTCCCACCGCCTCGACTGTTACTCAGAGCACTGCTCCTGAAAACACGTCCCCCCACTCTAGCCAGAATCTACACCCAGCTCGACTCTGGAGACAACCTCCACTGCTACCATTACCAGCCACGTCAGCCCCAGAGGCAACGACTGCTGGGCACTTCCACCACGGTGGAAACGTCCAGCACGACCACCCAGTCCACATCTCCTCCTGAGACTACAGCTGCACCCACTTCCACTCCAACACAGGCGGCTCTTCTTCAGACAGCCTCCACACTCCCCTCCACCACAACAGAAACATCAACCACAGCTGCAGAAACAGCCACTGCAGCCACTTCCACCACAGCTGCAACATCCACTGTTGCTCCTCTCACCACCACAGCTATGGGGACCACCACCTCTGCTCCTGGCACAACCTCACCTCCTCCCACCGCCTCGACTGTTACTCAGAGCACTGCTCCTGAAAACACGTCCCCCACTCTAGCCAGAACTACAACCACCTTGACTCTGGAGACAACCTCCACTGCTGCCATTAACACCACGTCAGCCCCAGAGGCAACCACTGTGGGCACTTCCACCACGGTGGAAACCTCCAGCACGACCACCCAGTCCACATCTCCTCCTGAGACTACAGCTGCACCCACTTCCACTCCAACACAGGCGGCTCTTCTTCACACAGCCTCCACACTCCTCTCCACCACAGCAGAAACGTCCACCACAGCTGCAGAAACAGCCACTGCAGCCACTTCCACCACAGCTGCAACATCCACTGTTGCTCCTCTCACCACCACAGCTATGGGGACCACCACCTCTGCTCCTGGCACAACCTCACCTCCTCCCACCGCCTCGACTGTTACTCAGAGCACTGCTCCTGAAAACACGTCCCCCACTCTAGCCAGAACTACACCCAGCTCGACTCTGGAGACAACCTCCACTGCTACCATTACCAGCACGTCAGCCCCAGAGGCAACGACTCTGGGCACTTCCACCACGGTGGAAACGTCCAGCACGACCACCCAGTCCACATCTCCTCCTGAGACTACAGCTGCACCCACTTCCACTCCAACACAGGCGGCTCTTCTTCAGACAGCCTCCACACTCCCCTCCACCACAACAGAAACGTCCACCACAGCTGCAGAAACAGCCACTGCAGCCACTTACACCACAGCTGCAACATCCACTGTTGCTCCTCTCACCACCACAGCTATGGGGACCCCCACCTCTGCTCCTGGCACAACCTCACCTCCTCTCACCGCCTCGACTGTTACTCGGAGCACTGCTCCTGAAAACACCTCCCCAAAGCTGACCACACCTACACCCACCTCGACTCTGGAGACAACCTCCACTGCTGCCATTACCACCACGTCAACCCCAGAGGCAACCACTGTGGGCACCTCCACCACGGTGGAAACCTCCAGCACGACCACCCAATCCACAACTCCTCCTGAGACTACAGCTGCACCCACTTCCACTCCAACACAGGCGGCTCTTCTTCAGACAGCCTCCACACTCCCCTCCACCACAACAGAAACATCCACCACAGCTGCAGAAACAGCCACTGCAGCCACTTCCACCACAGCTGCAACATCCACTGTTGCTCCTCTCACCACCACAGCTATGGGGACCACCACCTCTGCTCCTGGCACAACCTCACCTCCTCCCACCGCCTCGACTGTTACTCAGAGCACTGCTCCTGAAAACACGTCCCCCACTCTAGCCAGAACTACAACCACCTTGACTCTGGAGACAACCTCCACTGCTGCCATTAACAGCACCTCAGCCCCAGAGGCAACCACTGTGGGCACTTCCACCACGGTGGAAACCTCCAGCACGACCACCCAGTCCACATCTCCTCCTGAGACTACAGCTGCACCCACTTCCACTCCAACACAGGCGGCTCTTCTTCAGACAGCCTCCACACTCCCCTCCACCACAGCAGAAACGTCCACCACAGCTGCAGAAACACCCACTGCAGCCACTTCCACCACAGCTGCAACATCCACTGTTGCTCCTCTCACCACCACAGCTATGGGGACCACCACCTCTGCTCCTGGCACAACCTCACCTCCTCTCACCGCCTCGACTGTTACTCAGAGCACTGCTCCTGAAAACACCTCCCCAAAGCTGACCACACCTACACCCACCTCGACTCTGGAGACAACCTCCACTGCTACCATTACCACCACGTCAACCCCAGAGGCAACCACTGTGGGCACTTCGACCATGGTGGAAACCTCCAGCACGGCCACCCAGTCCACATCTCCTCCTGAGACTACAGCTGCACCCACTTCCACTCCAGAACAGAGATCTCCTCTTCAGACAACCACCACGCTCGTCTCCACCACAACAGAAACGTCCACCACAGCTGCAGAAACAGCCACTGCAGCCACTTCCACCACAGCTGCAACATCCACTGTTGCTCCTCTCACCACCACAGCTATGGGGACCACCACCTCTGCTCCTGGCACAACCTCACCTCCTCCCACCGCCTCGACTGTTACTCGGAGCACTGCTCCTGAAAACACGCCCCCCACTCTAGCCAGAATTACACCCAGCTCGACTCTGGAGACAACCTCCACTGCTACCATTACCAGCACGTCAGCCCCAGAGGCAACGACTCTGGGCACTTCCACCACGGTGGAAACGTCCAGCACGACCACCCAGTCCACATCTCCTCCTGAGACTACAGCTGCACCCACTTCCACTCCAACACAGGCGGCTCTTCTTCAGACAGCCTCCACACTCCCCTCCACCACAACAGAAACGTCCACCACAGCTGCAGAAACAGCCACTGCAGCCACTTCCACCACAGCTGCAACATCCACTGTTGCTCCTCTCACCACCACAGCTATGGGGACCACCACCTCTGCTCCTGGCACAACCTCACCTCCTCCCACCGCCTCGACTGTTACTCAGAGCACTGCTCCTGAGAACACATCCCCCAAAGCTGACCACACCTACACCCACCTCGACTCTGGAGACAACCTCCACTGCTGCCATTACCACCACGTCAGCCCCAGAGGCAACCACTGTGGGCACCTCCACCACGGTGGAAACCTCCAGCACGGCCACCCAGTCCACATCTCCTCCTGAGACTACAGCTGCACCCACTTACACTCCAACACAGGCGGCTCTTCTTCAGACAGCCTCCACACTCCCTCTCCACCACAGCAGAAACGTCCACCACAGCTGCAGAAACAGCCACTGCAGCCACTTCCACCACAGCTGCAAC
Organism: Fratercula arctica; assembly: GCA_947846985.1. NCBI lineage: Eukaryota > Metazoa > Chordata > Aves > Charadriiformes > Alcidae > Fratercula > Fratercula arctica. Next base: position 2,455,124 of record CANTUZ010000022.1, on the reverse strand, counting down.
ATCCACTGTTGCTCCTCTCACCACCACAGCTATGGGGACCACCACCTCTGCTCCTGGCACAACCTCACCTCCTCCCACCGCCTCGACTGTTACTCAGAGCACTGCTCCTGAAAACACGTCCCCCACTCTAGCCAGAACTACACCCAGCTCGACTCTGGAGACAACCTCCACTGCTACCATTACCAGCACGTCAGCCCCAGAGGCAACGACTCTGGGCACTTCCACCACGGTGGAAACCTCCAGCACGACCACCCAGTCCACATCTCCTCCTGAGACTACAGCTGCACCCACTTCCACTCCAACACAGGCGGCTCTTCTTCAGACAGCCTCCACACTCCTCTCCACCACAACAGAAACGTCCACCACAGCTGCAGAAACAGCCACTGCAGCCACTTCCACCACAGCTGCAACATCCACTGTTGCTCCTCTCACCACCACAGCTATGGGGACCACCACCACTGCTCCTGGCACAACCTCACCTCCTCTCACTGCCTCGACTATTACTCGGGGCACAGCTCCTGAAAACACGTCCCCCGCTCTAGCCAGAACTACACCCACCTCGACTCTGGAGACAACCGCCACTACGACCATTACCACCACGACAGCCCCAGAGGCAACCACTGTGGGCACCTCCACCACCCTGGAAAACTCCAGCACGGCCACCCAGTCCACATCTCCTCCTGAGACTACAGCTGCACCCACTTCCACTCCAACACAGGCGGCTCTTCTTCAGACAGCCTCCACACTCCCCTCCACCACAACAGAAACGTCCACCACAGCTGCAGAAACAGCCACTGCAGCCACTTCCACCACAGCTGCAACATCCACTGTTGCTCCTCTCACCACCACAGCTATGGGGACCCCCACCTCTGCTCCTGGCACAACCTCACCTCCTCTCACCGCCTCGACTGTTACTCGGAGCACTGCTCCTGAAAACACCTCCCCAAAGCTGACCACACCTACACCCACCTCGACTCTGGAGACAACCTCCACTGCTGCCATTACCACCACGTCAACCCCAGAGGCAACCACTGTGGGCACCTCCACCACGGTGGAAACCTCCAGCACGACCACCCAATCCACAACTCCTCCTGAGACTACAGCTGCACCCACTTCCACTCCAACACAGGCGGCTCTTCTTCAGACAGCCTCCACACTCCCCTCCACCACAACAGAAACATCCACCACAGCTGCAGAAACAGCCACTGCAGCCACTTCCACCACAGCTGCAACATCCACTGTTGCTCCTCTCACCACCACAGCTATGGGGACCACCACCTCTGCTCCTGGCACAACCTCACCTCCTCCCACCGCCTCGACTGTTACTCAGAGCACTGCTCCTGAAAACACGTCCCCCACTCTAGCCAGAACTACACCCACCTCGACTCTGGAGACAACCTCCACTGCTGCCATTACCACCACGTCAGCCCCAGAGGCAACCACTGTGGGCACTTCCACCACGGTGGAAACCTCCAGCACGACCACCCAGTCCACATCTCCTCCTGAGACTACAGCTGCACCCACTTCCACTCCAACACAGGCGGCTCTTCTTCAGACAGCCTCCACACTCCTCTCCACCACAGCAGAAACGTCCACCACAGCTGCAGAAACAGCCACTGCAGCCACTTCCACCACAGCTGCAACATCCACTGTTGCTCCTCTCACCACCACAGCTATGGGGACCACCACCTCTGCTCCTGGCACAACCTCACCTCCTCTCAGCACCTCGACTGTTACTCAGAGCACTGCTCCTGACAACACCGTCCCCAAGCTGAGCCAGCACCTACACCCACCTCGACTCTGGAGACAACCTCCACTGCTACCATTACCACCACGTCAGCCCCAGAGGCAACCACTCTGGGCACCTCCACCACGGTGGAAACGTCCAGCACGACCACCCAGTCCACATCTCCTCCTGAGACTACAGCTGCACCCACTTCCACTCCAACACAGGCGGCTCTTCTTCAGACAGCCTCCACACTCCCCTCCACCACAACAGAAACGTCCACCACAGCTGCAGAAACAGCCACTGCAGCCACTTACACCACAGCTGCAACATCCACTGTTGCTCCTCTCACCACCACAGCTATGGGGACCACCACCACTGCTCCTGGCACAACCTCACCTCCTCTCACTGCCTCGACTATTACTCGGGGCACAGCTCCTGAAAACACGTCCCCCGCTCTAGCCAGAACTACACCCACCTCGACTCTGGAGACAACCGCCACTACGACCATTACCACCACGACAGCCCCAGAGGCAACCACTGTGGGCACCTCCACCACCCTGGAAAACTCCAGCACGGCCACCCAGTCCACATCTCCTCCTGAGACTACAGCTGCACCCACTTCCACTCCAACACAGGCGGCTCTTCTTCAGACAGCCTCCACACTCCCCTCCACCACAACAGAAACGTCCACCACAGCTGCAGAAACAGCCACTGCAGCCACTTCCACCACAGCTGCAACATCCACTGTTGCTCCTCTCACCACCACAGCTATGGGGACCCCCACCTCTGCTCCTGGCACAACCACACCTCCTCCCACCGCCTCGACTGTTACTCGGAGCACTGCTCCTGAAAACACCTCCCCAAAGCTGACCACACCTACACCCACCTCGACTCTGGAGACAACCTCCACTGCTACCATTACCACCACGGCAACCCCAGAGGCAACCACTGTGGGCACTTCCACCACGGTGGAAACCTCCAGCACGACCACCCAGTCCACATCTCCTCCTGAGACTACAGCTGCACCCACTTCCACTCCAGAACAGAGATCTCCTCTTCAGACAGCCTCCACACTCCTCTCCACCACAGCAGAAACCTCCACCACAGGTGAAGAAACAAAGACTGCAGCCACTTCCACCACCGCTGCAACATCCACTGTTGCTCCTCTCACCACCACAGCTATGGGGACCACCACCTCTGCTCCTGGCACAACCTCACCTCCTCCCACCGCCTCGACTGTTACTCAGAGCACTGCTCCTGACAACACCTCCCCAAAGCTGACCACACCTACACCCACCTCGACTCTAGAGACCACCTCCACTGCTACCATTACCACCACGTCGACCCCAGAGGCAACCACTGTGGGCACTTCCACCATGGTGGAAACCTCCAGCTCGGCCATCCAGTCCACATCTCCTCCTGAGACTACAGCTGCACCCACTTCCACTCCAACACAGGCGGCTCTTCTTCAGACAGCCTCCACACTCCCCTCCACCACAGCAGAAACGTCCACCACAGCTGCAGAAACAACCACTGCAGCCACTTCCACTCCGGCACAGGTGGTTCCTCTTCAGACAGCCTCCACACTCCTCTCCACCACAGCAGAAACATCCACCACAGCTGCAGAAACAGCCACTGCAGCCACTTCCACCACAGCTGCAACATCCACTCCTGCTCCTCTCACCACCACAGCTATGGGGACCACCACCTCTGCTCCTGGCACAACCTCACCTCCTCCCACCGCCTCGACTGTTACTCGGAGCACTGCTCCTGAAAACACCTCCCCAAAGCTGACCACACCTACACCCACCTCGACTCTGGAGACAACCTCCACTGCTACCATTACCACCACGTCAACCCCAGAGGCAACCACTGTGGGCACTTCCACCACGGTGGAAACCTCCAGCACGGCCACCCAGTCCACATCTCCTCCTGAGACTACAGCTGCACCCACTTCCACTCCAGAACAGAGATCTCCTCTTCAGACAACCTCCACGCTCGTCTCCACCACAGCAGAAACGTCCACCACAGCTGCAGAAACAGCCACTGCAGCCACTTCCACCACAGCTGCAACATCCACTGTTGCTCCTCTCACCACCACAGCTATGGGGACCACCACCTCTGCTCCTGGCACAACCTCACCTCCTCCCACCGCCTCGACTGTTACTCAGAGCACTGCTCCTGAAAACACGTCCCCCACTCTAGCCAGAACTACACCCACCTCGACTCTGGAGACAACCTCCACTGCTACCATTACCAGCACGTCAGCCCCAGAGGCAACGACTCTGGGCACTTCCACCACGGTGGAAACGTCCAGCACGACCACCCAGTCCACATCTCCTCCTGAGACTACAGCTGCACCCACTTCCACTCCAACACAGGCGGCTCTTCTTCAGACAGCCTCCACACTCCCCTCCACCACAACAGAAACATCAACCACAGCTGCAGAAACAGCCACTGCAGCCACTTCCACCACAGCTGCAACATCCACTGTTGCTCCTCTCACCACCACAGCTATGGGGACCCACCACCTCTGCTCCTGGCACAACCTCACCTCCTCTCACTGCCTCGACTAGTTACTCAGAGCACATGCTCCTGAAAACACGTCCCCACCTCTAGCCAGAACTACAACCCACCTCGACTCTGGAGACAACCTCCACTGCTGACCATTAACCACCACGTCAGCCCAGAGGCAACCACTGTGGGCACCTTCCACCACCGGTGGAAAACCTCCAGCACGACCACCCAATCCACATCTCCTCCTGAGACTACAGCTGCACCCACTTCCACTCCAGAACAGAGATCTCCTCTTCACACAACCTCCACACTCCTCTCCACCACAGCAGAAACGTCCACCACAGCTGCAGAAACAGCCACTGCAGCCACTTCCACCACAGCTGCAACATCCACTGTTGCTCCTCTCACCACCACAGCTATGGGGACCACCACCTCTGCTCCTGGCACAACCTCACCTCCTCCCACCGCCTCGACTGTTACTCAGAGCACTGCTCCTGAAAACACGTCCCCCACTCTAGCCAGAACTACACCCAGCTCGACTCTGGAGACAACCTCCACTGCTGCCATTACCAGCACGTCAGCCCCAGAGGCAACGACTCTGGGCACTTCCACCACGGTGGAAACGTCCAGCACGACCACCCAGTCCACATCTCCTCCTGAGACTACAGCTGCACCCACTTCCACTCCAACACAGGCGGCTCTTCTTCAGACAGCCTCCACACTCCCCTCCACCACAGCAGAAACGTCCACCACAGCTGCAGAAACAGCCACTGCAGCCACTTACACCACAGCTGCAACATCCACTGTTGCTCCTCTCACCACCACAGCTATGGGGACCACCACCACTGCTCCTGGCACAACCTCACCTCCTCTCACTGCCTCGACTATTACTCGGGGCACAGCTCCTGAAAACACGTCCCCCGCTCTAGCCAGAACTACACCCACCTCGACTCTGGAGACAACCGCCACTACGACCATTACCACCACGACAGCCCCAGAGGCAACCACTGTGGGCACCTCCACCACCCTGGAAAACTCCAGCACGGCCACCCAGTCCACATCTCCTCCTGAGACTACAGCTGCACCCACTTCCACTCCAACACAGGCGGCCTCTCTTCAGACAGCCTCCACACTCCCCTCCACCACAACAGAAACGTCCACCCACAGCTGCAGAAACAGCCACTGCAGCCACTTCCACCACAGCTGCAACATCCCCTGTTGCTCCTCTCACCACCACAGCTATGGGGACCACCACCTCTGCTCCTGGCACAACCTCACCTCCTCTCACCGCCTCGACTGTTACTCGGAGCACTGCTCCTGAAAACACCTCCCCAAAGCTGACCACACCTACACCCACCTCGACTCTGGAGACAACCTCCACTGCTGCCATTACCACCACGTCAACCCCAGAGGCAACCACTGTGGGCACCTTCCACCACGGTGGAAACCTCCAGCACGGCCACCCAGTCCACATCTCCTCCTGAGACTACAGCTGCACCCACTTCCACTCCAACACAGGTGGCTCCTCTTCAGACAGCCTCCACACTCCTCTCCACCACAGCAGAAACATCCACCACAGCTGCAGAAACAGCCACTGCAGCCACTTCCACCACAGCTGCAACATCCACTGTTGCTCCTCTCACCACCACAGCTATGGGGACCACCACCTCTGCTCCTGGCACAACCTCACCTCCTCCCACCGCCTCGACTGTTACTCGGGGCACTGCTCCTGAAAACACGTCCCCCACTCTAGCCAGAACTACACCCACCTCGACTCTGGAGACAACCTCCACTGCTGCCATTACCACCACGTCAACCCCAGAGGCAACCACTGTGGGCACTTCCACCATGGTGGAAACCTCCAGCACGGCCACCCAGTCCACATCTCCTCCTGAGACTACAGCTGCACCCACTTCCACTCCAGAACAGAGATCTCCTCTTCAGACAGCCTCCACACTCCTCTCCACCACAGCAGAAACGTCCACCACAGCTGCAGAAACAGCCACTGCAGCCACTTCCACCACAGCTGCAACATCCACTGTTGCTCCTCTCACCACCACAGCTATGGGGACCACCACCTCTGCTCCTGGCACAACCTCACCTCCTCCCACCGCCTCGACTGTTACTCAGAGCACTGCTCCTGAAAACACGTCCCCCAAGCTGAGCCAGCACCTACACCCACCTCGACTCTGGAGACAACCTCCACTGCTGCCATTAACACCACGTCAGCCCCAGAGGTAACCACTCTGGGCACCTCCACCATGGTGGAAACCTCCAGCACGGCGGCCCAGTCCACATCTCCTCCTGAGACTACAGCTGCACCCACTTCCACTCCAGAACAGAGATCTCCTCTCCACACAACCTCCACACTCCTCTCCACCACAGCACAAACGTCCACCACAGCTGCAGAAACAGCCACTGCAGCCACTTCCACCACAGCTGCAACATCCACTGTTGCTCCTCTCACCACCACAGCTATGGGGACCACCACCTCTGCTCCTGGCACAACCTCACCTCCTCCCACCGCCTCGACTGTTACTCGGGGCACTGCTCCTGAAACACCGTCCCCCACTCTAGACCAAACTACACCCAGCTCGACTCTGGAGACAACCTCCACTGCTACCATTACCAGCACGTCAGCCCCAGAGGCAACCACTGCTGGGCACTTCCACCACGGTGGAAACGTCCAGCACGACCACCCAGTCCACATCTCCTCCTGAGACTACAGCTGCACCCACTTCCACTCCAACACAGGCGGCTCTTCTTCAGACAGCCTCCACACTCCTCTCCACCACAGCAGAAACGTCCACCACAGCTGCAGAAACACCCACTGCAGCCACTTCCACCACAGCTGCAACATCAACTGTTGCTCCTCTCACCACCACAGCTATGGGGACCACCACCTCTGCTCCTGGCACAAGCTCACCTCCTCTCAGCACCTCGACTGTTACTCAGAGCACTGCTCCTGACAACACCTCCCCAAAGCTGACCACACCTACATGCATCTCGACTCTGGAGACAACCTCCACTGCTACCATTACCACCACGTCAGCCCCAGAGGCAACCACTGTGGGCACCTCCACCACGGTGGAAACCTCCAGCACGGCCGCCCAGTCCACATCTCCTCCTGAGACTACAGCTGCACCCACTTCCACTCCAACACAGGCGGCTCTTCTTCAGACAGCCTCCACACTCCTCTCCACCACAGCAGAAACGTCCACCACAGCTGCAGAAACAACCACTGCAGCCACTTCCACCACAGCTGCAACATCCACTGTTGCTCCTCTCACCACCACAGCTATGGGGACCACCACCTCTGCTCCTGGCACAACCTCACCTCCTCTCACTGCCTCGACTATTACTCGGGACACAGCTCCTGAAAACTCATCCCCCACTCTAGCCAGAACTACACCCAGCTCGACTCTGGAGACAACCTCCACTACGACCATTACCACCACGGCAACCCCAGAGGCAACCACTGTGGGCACCTCCACCACTCTGGAAAATTCCAGCACGGCCACCCAGTCCACATCTCCTCCTGAGACTACAGCTGCACCCACTTCCACTCCAGAACAGAGATCTCCTCTTCAGACAACCTCCACGCTCGTCTCCACCACAGCAGAAACGTCCACCACAGCTGCAGAAACAGCCACTGCAGCCACTTCCACCACAGCTGCAACATCCACTGTTGCTCCTCTCACCACCACAGCTATGGGGACCACCACCTCTGCTCCTGGCACAACCTCACCTCCTCCCACCGCCTCGACTGTTACTCAGAGCACTGCTCCTGAGAACACCTCCCCAAAGCTGACCACACCTACACCCACCTCGACTCTGGAGACAACCTCCACTGCTACCATTACCACCACGTCAACCCCAGAGGCAACCACTGTGGGCACCTCCACCACTCTGGAAAATTCCAGCTCGGCCACCCAGTCCACATCTCCTCCTGAGACTACAGCTGCACCCACTTCCACTCCAGAACAGAGATCTCCTCTTCAGACAGCCTCCACACTCCCCTCCACCACAGCAGAAACGTCCACCACAGCTGCAGAAACAACCACTGCAGCCACTTCCACTCCGGCACAGGCGGCTCCTCTTCAGACAGCCTCCACACTCCTCTCCACCACAGCAGAAACATCCACCACAGCTGCAGAAACAGCCACTGCAGCCACTTCCACCACAGCTGCAACATCCACTCCTGCTCCTGTCACCACCACAGCTATGGGGACCACCACCTCTGCTCCTGGCACAACCTCACCTCCTCCCACCGCCTCGACTGTTACTCGGAGCACTGCTCCTGAAAACACCTCCCCAAAGCTGACCACACCTACACCCACCTCGACTCTGGAGACAACCTCCACTGCTGCCATTACCACCACGTCAACCCCAGAGGCAACCACTCTGGGCACTTCCACCATGGTGGAAACCTCCAGCACGGCCACCCAGTCCACATCTCCTCCTGAGACTACAGCTGCACCCACTTCCACTCCAGAACAGAGATCTCCTCTTCAGACAACCTCCACGCTCGTCTCCACCACAGCAGAAACGTCCACCACAGCTGCAGAAACAACCACTGCAGCCACTTCCACCACAGCTGCAACATCCACTGTTGCTCCTCTCACCACCACAGCTATGGGGACCACCACCTCTGCTCCTGGCACAACCTCACCTCCTCCCACCGCCTCGACTGTTACTCAGGAGCACTGCTCCTGAAAACACCTCCCCCACTCTAACCACACCTACACCCACCTCGACTCTGGAGACAACCTCCACTGCTGCCATTACCACCACGTCAACCCCAGAGGCAACCACTCTGGGCACTTCCACCACGGTGGAAACGTCCAGCACGGCCACCCAGTCCACATCTCCTCCTGAGACTACAGCTGCACCCACTTCCACTCCAACACAGGCGGCTCTTCTTCAGACAACCTCCACGCTCGTCTCCACCACAGCAGAAACGTCCACCACAGCTGCAGAAACAGCCACTGCAGCCACTTCCACCACAGCTGCAACATCCACTGTTGCTCCTCTCACCACCACAGCTATGGGGACCACCACCTCTGCTCCTGGCACAACCTCACCTCCTCCCACCGCCTCGACTGTTACTCAGAGCACTGCTCCTGACAACACCTCCCCAAAGCTGACCACACCTACACCCACCTCGACTCTAGAGACCACCTCCACTGCTACCATTACCACCACGTCGACCCCAGAGGCAACCACTGTGGGCACTTCCACCATGGTGGAAACCTCCAGCACGGCTGCCCAGTCCACATCTCCTCCTGAGACTACAGCTGCACCCACTTCCACTCCAACACAGGCGGCTCTTCTTCAGACAGCCTCCACACTCCCCTCCACCACAGCAGAAACGTCCACCACAGCTGCAGAAACAACCACTGCAGCCACTTCCACTCCGGCACAGGCGGCTCCTCTTCAGACAGCCTCCACACTCCTCTCCACCACAGCAGAAACGTCCACCACAGCTGCAGAAACAGCCACTGCAGCCACTTCCACCACAGCTGCAACATCCACTCCTGCTCCTCTCACCACCACAGCTATGGGGACCACCACCTCTGCTCCTGGCACAACCTCACCTCCTCCCACCGCCTCGACTGTTACTCAGAGCACTGCTCCTGAAAACACCTCCCCAAAGCTGACCACACCTACACCCACCTCGACTCTGGAGACAACCTCCACTGCTGCCATTACCACCACGTCAACCCCAGAGGCAACCACTGTGGGCACTTCCACCACGGTGGAAACCTCCAGCACGGCCACCCAGTCCACATCTCCTCCTGAGACTACAGCTGCACCCACTTCCACTCCAGAACAGAGATCTCCTCTTCAGACAACCTCCACGCTCGTCTCCACCACAGCAGAAACGTCCACCACAGCTGCAGAAACAACCACTGCAGCCACTTCCACCACAGCTGCAACATCCACTGTTGCTCCTCTCACCACCACAGCTATGGGGACCACCACCTCTGCTCCTGGCACAACCTCACCTCCTCCCACCGCCTCAACTGTTACTCAGAGCACTGCTCCTGAGAACACCTCCCCAAAGCTGACCACACCTACACCCACCTCGACTCTGGAGACAACCTCCACTGCTGCCATTACCACCACGTCAACCCCAGAGGCAACCACTGTGGGCACTTCCACCATGGTGGAAACCTCCAGCACGGCCACCCAGTCCACATCTCCTCCTGAGACTACAGCTGCACCCACTTCCACTCCAGAACAGAGATCTCCTCTTCAGACAACCTCCACGCTCGTCTCCACCACAGCAGAAACGTCCACCACAGCTGCAGAAACAGCCACTGCAGCCACTTCCACCACAGCTGCAACATCCACTGTTGCTCCTCTCACCACCACAGCTATGGGGACCACCACCTCTGCTCCTGGCACAACCTCACCTCCTCCCACCGCCTCGACTGTTACTCAGAGCACTGCTCCTGACAACACCTCCCCAAAGCTGACCACACCTACACCCACCTCGACTCTAGAGACCACCTCCACTGCTCCCATTACCACCACGTCGACCCCAGAGGCAACCACTGTGGGCACTTCCACCATGGTGGAAACCTCCAGCACGGCTGCCCAGTCCACATCTCCTCCTGAGACTACAGCTGCACCCACTTCCACTCCAACACAGGCGGCTCTTCTTCAGACAGCCTCCACACTCCCCTCCACCACAGCAGAAACGTCCACCACAGCTGCAGAAACAACCACTGCAGCCACTTCCACTCCGGCACAGGTGGCTCCTCTTCAGACAGCCTCCACACTCCTCTCCACCACAGCACAAACATCCACCACAGCTGCAGAAACAGCCACTGCAGCCACTTCCACCACAGCTGCAACATCCACTCTTGCTCCTCTCACCACCACAGCTATGGGGACCACCACCTCTGCTCCTGGCACAACCTCACCTCCTCCCACCGCCTCGACTGTTACTCGGAGCACTGCTCCTGAGAACACCTCCCCAAAGCTGACCACACCTACACCCACCTCGACTCTAGAGACCACCTCCACTGCTCCCATTACCACCACGTCGACCCCAGAGGCAACCACTGTGGGCACTTCCACCATGGTGGAAACCTCCAGCACGGCTGCCCAGTCCACATCTCCTCCTGAGACTACAGCTGCACCCACTTCCACTCCAGAACAGAGATCTCCTCTTCAGACAACCTCCACGCTCGTCTCCACCACAGCAGAAACGTCCACCACAGCTGCAGAAACAACCACTGCAGCCACTTCCACCACAGCTGCAACATCCACTGTTGCTCCTCTCACCACCACAGCTATGGGGACCACCACCTCTGCTCCTGGCACAACCTCACCTCCTCCCACCGCCTCGACTGTTACTCAGAGCACTGCTCCTGAAACACCTCCCCAAAGCTGACCACACCTACACCCACCTCGACTCTGGAGACAACCTCCACTGCTGCCATTACCACCACGTCAACCCCAGAGGCAACCACTGTGGGCACTTCCACCACGGTGGAAACCTCCAGCACGGCCACCCAGTCCACATCTCCTCCTGAGACTACAGCTGCACCCACTTCCACTCCAGAACAGAGATCTCCTCTTCAGACAACCTCCACGCTCGTCTCCACCACAGCAGAAACGTCCACCACAGCTGCAGAAACAGCCACTCCAGCCACTTCCACCACAGCTGCAACATCCACTGTTGCTCCTCTCACCACCACAGCTATGGGGACCACCACCTCTGCTCCTGGCACAACCTCACCTCCTCCCACCGCCTCGACTGTTACTCAGAGCACTGCTCCTGAGAACACCTCCCCAAAGCTGACCACACCTACACCCACCTCGACTCTAGAGACCACCTCCACTGCTCCCATTACCACCACGTCGACCCCAGAGGCAACCACTGTGGGCACTTCCACCATGGTGGAAACCTCCAGCACGGCTGCCCAGTCCACATCTCCTCCTGAGACTACAGCTGCACCCACTTCCACTCCAACACAGGCGGCTCTTCTTCAGACAGCCTCCACACTCCCCTCCACCACAGCAGAAACGTCCACCACAGCTGCAGAAACAACCACTGCAGCCACTTCCACTCCGGCACAGGTGGCTCCTCTTCAGACAGCCTCCACACTCCTCTCCACCACAGCAGAAACATCCACCACAGCTGCAGAAACAGCCACTGCAGCCACTTCCACCACAGCTGCAACATCCACTCCTGCTCCTCTCACCACCACAGCTATGGGGACCACCACCTCTGCTCCTGGCACAACCTCACCTCCTCCCACCGCCTCGACTGTTACTCGGAGCACTGCTCCTGAAAACACCTCCCCAAAGCTGACCACACCTACACCCACCTCGACTCTGGAGACAACCTCCACTGCTGCCATTACCACCACGTCAACCCCAGAGGCAACCACTGTGGGCACTTCCACCATGGTGGAAACCTCCAGCACGGCCACCCAGTCCACATCTCCTCCTGAGACTACAGCTGCACCCACTTCCACTCCAGAACAGAGATCTCCTCTTCAGACAACCTCCACGCTCGTCTCCACCACAGCAGAAACGTCCACCACAGCTGCAGAAACAGCCACTGCAGCCACTTCCACCACAGCTGCAACATCCACTGTTGCTCCTCTCACCACCACAGCTATGGGGACCACCACCTCTGCTCCTGGCACAACCTCACCTCCTCCCACCGCCTCGACTGTTACTCAGAGCACTGCTCCTGAAAACACCTCCCCAAAGCTGACCACACCTACACCCACCTCGACTCTAGAGACCACCTCCACTGCTCCCATTACCACCACGTCGACCCCAGAGGCAACCACTGTGGGCACTTCCACCATGGTGGAAACCTCCAGCACGGCTGCCCAGTCCACATCTCCTCCTGAGACTACAGCTGCACCCACTTCCACTCCAACACAGGCGGCTCTTCTTCAGACAGCCTCCACACTCCCCTCCACCACAGCAGAAACGTCCACCACAGCTGCAGAAACAACCACTGCAGCCACTTCCACTCCGGCACAGGCGGCTCCTCTTCAGACAGCCTCCACACTCCTCTCCACCACAGCAGAAACATCCACCACAGCTGCAGAAACAGCCACTGCAGCCACTTCCACCACAGCTGCAACATCCACTCCTGCTCCTGTCACCACCACAGCTATGGGGACCACCACCTCTGCTCCTGGCACAACCTCACCTCCTCCCACCGCCTCGACTGTTACTCGGAGCACTGCTCCTGAAAACACCTCCCCAAAGCTGACCACACCTACACCCACCTCGACTCTGGAGACAACCTCCACTGCTGCCATTACCACCACGTCAACCCCAGAGGCAACCACTCTGGGCACTTCCACCACGGTGGAAACCTCCAGCACGGCCACCCAGTCCACATCTCCTCCTGAGACTACAGCTGCACCCACTTCCACTCCAGAACAGAGATCTCCTCTTCAGACAACCTCCACGCTCGTCTCCACCACAGCAGAAACGTCCACCACAGCTGCAGAAACAGCCACTGCAGCCACTTCCACCACAGCTGCAACATCCACTGTTGCTCCTCTCACCACCACAGCTATGGGGACCACCACCTCTGCTCCTGGCACAACCTCACCTCCTCCCACCGCCTCGACTGTTACTCAGAGCACTGCTCCTGAAAACACCTCCCCAAAGCTGACCACACCTACACCCACCTCGACTCTAGAGACAACCTCCACTGCTCCCATTACCACCACGTCGACCCCAGAGGCAACCACTGTGGGCACTTCCACCATGGTGGAAACCTCCAGCACGGCTGCCCAGTCCACATCTCCTCCTGAGACTACAGCTGCACCCACTTCCACTCCAACACAGGCGGCTCTTCTTCAGACAGCCTCCACACTCCCCTCCACCACAGCAGAAACGTCCACCACAGCTGCAGAAACAACCACTGCAGCCACTTCCACTCCGGCACAGGCGGCTCCTCTTCAGACAGCCTCCACACTCCTCTCCACCACAGCAGAAACATCCACCACAGCTGCAGAAACAGCCACTGCAGCCACTTCCACCACAGCTGCAACATCCACTGTTGCTCCTCTCACCACCACAGCTATGGGGACCACCACCTCTGCTCCTGGCACAACCTCACCTCCTCCCACCGCCTCGACTGTTACTCGGAGCACTGCTCCTGACAACACCTCCCCAAAGCTGACCACACCTACACCCACCTCGACTCTAGAGACCACCTCCACTGCTCCCATTACCACCACGTCGACCCCAGAGGCAACCACTGTGGGCACTTCCACCATGGTGGAAACCTCCAGCACGGCTGCCCAGTCCACATCTCCTCCTGAGACTACAGCTGCACCCACTTCCACTCCAACACAGGCGGCTCTTCTTCAGACAGCCTCCACACTCCCCTCCACCACAGCAGAAACGTCCACCACAGCTGCAGAAACAACCACTGCAGCCACTTCCACTCCAGCACAGGCGGCTCCTCTTCAGACAGCCTCCACACTCCTCTCCACCACAGCAGAAACGTCCACCACAGCTGCAGAAACAGCCACTGCAGCCACTTCCACCACAGCTGCAACATCCACTCCTGCTCCTGTCACCACCACAGCTATGGGGACCACCACCTCTGCTCCTGGCACAACCTCACCTCCTCCCACCGCCTCGACTGTTACTCGGAGCACTGCTCCTGAAAACACCTCCCCAAAGCTGACCACACCTACACCCACCTCGACTCTGGAGACAACCTCCACTGCTGCCATTACCACCACGTCAACCCCAGAGGCAACCACTCTGGGCACTTCCACCACGGTGGAAACCTCCAGCACGGCCACCCAGTCCACATCTCCTCCTGAAACTACAGCTGCACCCACTTCCACTCCAGAACAGAGATCTCCTCTTCAGACAACCTCCACGCTTGTCTCCACCACAGCAGAAACGTCCACCACAGCTGCAGAAACAGCCACTGCAGCCACTTCCACCACAGCTGCAACATCCACTGTTGCTCCTCTCACCACCACAGCTATGGGGACCACCACCTCTGCTCCTGGGACAACCTCACCTCCTCCCACCGCCTCGACTGTTACTCAGAGCACTGCTCCTGAGAACACCTCCCCAAAGCTGACCACACCTACACCCACCTCGACTCTGGAGACAACCTCCACTGCTGCCATTACCACCACGTCAACCCCAGAGGCAACCACTGTGGGCACTTCCACCACTCTGGAAAACTCCAGCTCGGCCACCCAGTCCACATCTCCTCCTGAGACTACAGCTGCACCCACTTCCACTCCAGAACAGAGATCTCCTCTTCAGACAACCTCCACACTCCCCTCCACCACAGCAGAAACGTCCACCACAGCTGCAGAAACAGCCACTGCAGCCACTTCCACTCCGGCACAGGCGGCTCCTCTTCAGACAGCCTCCACACTCCTCTCCACCACAGCACAAACGTCCACCACAGGTGAAGAAACAACGACTGCAGCCACTTCCACCACAGCTGCAACATCCACTGTTGCTCCTCTCACCACCACAGCTATGGGGACCACCACCTCTGCTCCTGGCACAACCTCACCTCCTCTCACTGCCTCGACTATTACTCGGGGCACAGCTCCTGAAAACACGTCCCCCACTCTAGCCAGAACTACACCCATCTCGACTCTGGAGAGAACCTCCACTACGACCATTACCACCACGGCAACCCCAGAAGCAACCACTGTGGGCACCTCCACCACTCTGGAAAACTCCAGCACGGCCACCCAGTCCACATCTCCTCCTGAGACTACAGCTGCACCCACTTCCACTCCAGAACAGAGATCTCCTCTTCAGACAACCTCCACACTCCTCTCCACCACAGCAGAAAAGTCCACCACAGCTGCAGAAACACCCACTGCAGCCACTTCCACCACAGCTGCAACATCCACTCCTGCACCTGTCACCACCACAGCTATGGGGACCACCACCACTGCTCCTGGCACAACCTCACCTCCTCCCACCGCCTCGACTGTTACTCAGAGCACTGCTCCTGAGAACACCTCCCCAAAGCTGACCACACCTACACCCACCTCGACTCTGGAGACCACCTCCACTGCTCCCATTACCACCACGTCGACCCCAGAGGCAACCACTGTGGGCACTTCCACCATGGTGGAAACCTCCAGCACGGCCACCCAGTCCACATCTCCTCCTGAGACTACAGCTGCACCCACTTCCACTCCAGAACAGAGATCTCCTCTTCAGACAACCTCCACGCTCGTCTCCACCACAGCAGAAACGTCCACCACAGCTGCAGAAACAGCCACTGCAGCCACTTCCACCACAGCTGCAACATCCACTCCTGCTCCTGTCACCACCACACCTCGGGATAGAACACAGACGTCACACATTAGTTTTTCTCAGTTTACGACTTCTTTGTACCGTGAAACCACAGCTCTAATGATCTCTAGTAGTGTTGGAAAAACAAGTAAGTTGTATTTTTGTAAGTTTAGTTAGGTAGTAAAAACACTTTTTTTTTTTTCATTTTACAGTGAAATCCATCTGAAATATTTCCAGTACTATCACTTTTTTCATATACTGATATACTGAATGGTACTCTATCTTTTTCTTTAAGCACCTCTCATTGTTTGAGAAAGTATTATTATTTCTTACATGTAAAGACACCTTATTATGCAGAATGGTGCCCTCATTTACTGCACCGTAGGGAGTGATTGTAGATTCCTTGCTTTTTTATTAAGGACATGTGCTTAATATCGTAAATTAAACTAAATCCCCATGTTGAAAGGCATAATGAGAAAAAGAACACTTAAGATCAAGGTTAAAGAAAAATATGATTCACTGTATAAGAGGAAAATTATACGCATAATGTTAAAATGTATGATATAAAAAAAAGCAATCACATAATTTCTAAAAACGTAAAAAGACAAAGTCAAAATTATGATTAAAAAAAGATACTGCCACATAACATAAAACAAGTCAGAACAGGGCCAAAGAAGATGACCAGATGGTAGGCACAAGACCTCTGCGTTTCTCCACCCCGAGCCTTGACACCCTGGCTCTTGCACCTCCTCACTCCCCATCTGTGCTTCTTGCAGCTCCCAGCCACCCACCAACCACACCTGCACCCCTCCAGCATTTCACTGTCAACTTCACCATCACCAATCTCCCCTACAATTCCGACCTGGAAAATCCTGACTCGGCAAAGTTCAGCACTACGAGGAGGGTCATGGCCACCTTGGTAAGCAGCCCACCACAGGGCCATGGCAGTGCCCCCGGTGGCCCCATAAACTTGGTGGGAGCGCAGGGGGATGGCCAGGGCTTAACTGTGAAACCTCTCTCCTCGGCAGCTGGACCGCCTTCTGAAGGAAAGCAGCATTGGCCCCGCTTTCCTTGGATGTGAAACCACAGCCTTCAGGTATGGGTTGCGCGTCAGTGTCCCTTTCCAGGTCCCACAAGGAGATCAGGGCGCCCATCACACTCTGTGGCCACCTAGCCTACGGAGGCAGGACCTTCTCCCTCCTGCCCTCCTTCCTTAGCACCTTCTCCTTGATGCCCTCCCGCCTTAGGACCTTCTCCCTCATTCCCTCCTCCCTTAAGACCTTCTGACTGATTCCCTGCTCCCTTAAGACCTTCTCCCTGATTCCCTCCTGCCTTAGGACCTTCTCCCTCATCCCCTCCAGCCTTAGGACCTTCTCCCTGATCCCCCCCAGCCTTAGGACCTTCTCCCTCATTCCCTCCTGCCTTACGGACCTTCTCCCTCATTCCCTCCTGCCTTCCAATACCTTCTCCCTGATGCCCCATTCCCTCTGGACCTTCTCCCTGATGACCTCCTGCCTTAGGGCCTCCCCTCACTCCTGCCCTCTCGCCTCGGGACAGTGACGGCACAGCCCCAAGACCACTCTAAAGTCCTGCCTGGCCCCGCGCTTCCTCAACACCCCCAGGGCGTTAGTGGAGGCAGGAGAGCAGTGGCCGGCCACCACGCACACACGGCCTGGCAATGCCGGGCTTGCGATCCTCTGCCGAGACGGCTGCGGGTGCCCCAAGGCCTGGCCTGAAAGCGGCACGGCACAGAGGAGGGGTGCTCAGGCACGGCGCTATGTTTTCCAGGCCAGTGAGGCAAGGGGACAACACGGGGGTGGACGCCCTCTGCAGCTACAGGCAGGAGCCTTCTGCCCTGCCCTTGGACAGGGTGGGCCTTTACCACGAAGTGAGCAACAAGACCAGAGGCATCACGCAGCTGGGCCCCTACAGCCTGGACAAGGACAGCCTCTACGTCAACGGTGACCCATGCTCCTCTCTCTGCCTCCTCTGCTCTCCCCTGGCCGCCTTCCCCAGCCCTGCTCCCTCCCTGTCCCCGCCTCCAGCTCATGACCCCTCTCTCTTTCTCTCTCTTCCCAGGTTACAACGAACAGCCAGTCCTGCCCGGTGAGTACCTGGCAGGAGCAGGCTGTGCTCAGAAGGCAGCAACTGCCTTGCGGGGGTCTTCTCCTGGGCACAGGTTGCTGGGGGACAGGACTCCTGCTCCCTGCGAGAAGCGGGGAGCCTGGAAGCCTTCCCCAGTGCGACCAGGGCCTCCAAGGAGGGGTGGCTGGCACAAGACCTCTGCGTTTCTCCACCCCGAGCCTTGACACCCTGGCTCTTGCACCTCCTCACTCCCCATCTGTGCTTCTTGCAGCTCCCAGCCACCCACCAACCACACCTGCACCCCTCCAGCATTTCACCGTCAACTTCACCATCACCAATCTCCCCTACAATTCCGACCTGGAAAATCCTGACTCGGCAAAGTTCAGCACTACGAGGAGGGTCATGGCCACCTTGGTAAGCAGCCCACCACAGGGCCATGGCAGTGCCCCCGGTGGCCCCATAAACTTGGTGGGAGCGCAGGGGGATGGCCAGGGCTTAACTGTGAAACCTCTCTCCTCGGCAGCTGGACCGCCTTCTGAAGGAAAGCAGCATTGGCCCCGCTTTCCTTGGATGTGAAACCACAGCCTTCAGGTATGGGTTGCGCGTCAGTGTCCCTTTCCAGGTCCCACAAGGAGATCAGGGCGCCCATCACACTCTGTGGCCACCTAGCCTACGGAGGCAGGACCTTCTCCCTCCTGCCCTCCTTCCTTAGCACCTTCTCCTTGATGCCCTCCCGCCTTAGGACCTTCTCCCTCATTCCCTCCTCCCTTAAGACCTTCTGACTGATTCCCTGCTCCCTTAAGACCTTCTCCCTGATGCCCCATTCCCTCTGGACCTTCTCCCTCATCCCCTCCAGCCTTAGGACCTTCTCCCTGATCCCCCCCAGCCTTAGGACCTTCTCCCTCATTCCCTCCTGCCTTAGGACCTTCTCCCTCATTCCCTCCTGCCTTAGGACCTTCTCCCTCATTCCCTCCTGCCTTCCAATACCTTCTCCCTGATGCCCCATTCCCTCTGGACCTTCTCCCTGATGACCTCCTGCCTTAGGGCCTCCCCTCACTCCTGCCCTCTCGCCTCGGGACAGTGACGGCACAGCCCCAAGACCACTCTAAAGTCCTGCGGGGCCCTGCGCTTCCTCAACACCCCCAGGGCGTTAGTGGAGGCAGGAGAGCAGTGGCCGGCCACCACGCACACACGGCCTGGCAATGCCGGGCTTGCGATCCTCTGCCGAGACGGCTGCGGGTGCCCCAAGGCCTGGCCTGAAAGCGGCACGGCACAGAGGAGGGGTGCTCAGGCACGGCGCTGTGTTTTCCAGGCCAGTGAGGCAAGGGGACAACACGGGGGTGGACGCCCTCTGCAGCTACAGGCAGGAGCCTTCTGCCCTGCGCTTGGACAGGGTGGGCCTTTACCACGAAGTGAGCAACAAGACCAGAGGCATCACGCAGCTGGGCCCCTACAGCCTGGACAAGGACAGCCTCTACGTCAACGGTGACCCATGCTCCTCTCTCTGCCTCCTCTGCTCTCCCCTGGCCGCCTTCCCCAGCCCTGCTCCCTCCCTGTCCCCACCTCCAGCTCATGACCCCCTCTCTCTTTCTCTCTCTTCCCAGGTTACAACGAACAGCCAGTCCTGCCCGGTGAGTACCTGGCAGGAGCAGGCTGTGCTCAGAAGGCAGCAACTGCCTTGCGGGGGTCTTCTCCTGGGCACAGGTTGCTGGGGGACAGGACTCCTGCTCCCTGCGAGAAGCGGGGAGCCTGGAAGCCTTCCCCAGTGCGACCAGGGCCTCCAAGGAGGGGTGGCTGGCACAAGACCTCTGCGTTTCTCCACCCCGAGCCTTGACACCCTGGCTCTTGCACCTCCTCACTCCCCATCTGTGCTTCTTGCAGCTCCCAGCCACCCACCAACCACACCTGCACCCCTCCAGCATTTCACCGTCAACTTCACCATCACCAATCTCCCCTACAATTCCGACCTGGAAAATCCTGACTCGGCAAAGTTCAGCACTACGAGGAGGGTCATGGCCACCTTGGTAAGCAGCCCACCACAGGGCCATGGCAGTGCCCCCGGTGGCCCCATAAACTTGGTGGGAGCGCAGGGGGATGGCCAGGGCTTAACTGTGAAACCTCTCTCCTCGGCAGCTGGACCGCCTTCTGAAGGAAAGCAGCATTGGCCCCGCTTTCCTTGGATGTGAAACCACAGCCTTCAGGTATGGGTTGCGCGTCAGTGTCCCTTTCCAGGTCCCACAAGGAGATCAGGGCGCCCATCACACTCTGTGGCCACCTAGCCTACGGAGGCAGGACCTTCTCCCTCCTGCCCTCCTTCCTTAGCACCTTCTCCTTGATGCCCTCCCGCCTTAGGACCTTCTCCCTCATTCCCTCCTCCCTTAAGACCTTCTGACTGATTCCCTGCTCCCTTAAGACCTTCTCCCTGATGCCCCATTCCCTCTGGACCTTCTCCCTCATCCCCTCCAGCCTTAGGACCTTCTCCCTGATCCCCCCCAGCCTTAGGACCTTCTCCCTCATTCCCTCCTGCCTTAGGACCTTCTCCCTCATTCCCTCCTGCCTTCCAATACCTTCTCCCTGATGCCCCATTCCCTCTGGACCTTCTCCCTGATGACCTCCTGCCTTAGGGCCTCCCCTCACTCCTGCCCTCTCGCCTCGGGACAGTGACGGCACAGCCCCAAGACCACTCTAAAGTCCTGCCTGGCCCCGCGCTTCCTCAACACCCCCAGGGCGTTAGTGGAGGCAGGAGAGCAGTGGCCGGCCACCACGCACACACGGCCTGGCAATGTCGGGCTTGCGATCCTCTGCCGAGACGGCTGCGGGTGCCCCAAGGCCTGGCCTGAAAGCGGCACGGCACAGAGGAGGGGTGCTCAGGCACGGCGCTATGTTTTCCAGGCCAGTGAGGCAAGGGGACAACACGGGGGTGGACGCCCTCTGCAGCTACAGGCAGGAGCCTTCTGCCCTGCCCTTGGACAGGGTGGGCCTTTACCACGAAGTGAGCAACAAGACCAGAGGCATCACGCAGCTGGGCCCCTACAGCCTGGACAAGGACAGCCTCTACGTCAACGGTGACCCATGCTCCTCTCTCTGCCTCCTCTGCTCTCCCCTGGCCGCCTTCCCCAGCCCTGCTCCCTCCCTGTCCCCACCTCCAGCTCATGACCCCTCTCTCTTTCTCTCTCTTCCCAGGTTACAACGAACAGCCAGTCCTGCCCGGTGAGTACCTGGCAGGAGCAGGCTGTGCTCAGAAGGCAGCAACTGCCTTGCGGGGGTCTTCTCCTGGGCACAGGTTGCTGGGGGACAGGACTCCTGCTCCCTGCGAGAAGCGGGGAGCCTGGAAGCCTTCCCCAGTGCGACCAGGGCCTCCAAGGAGGGGTGGCTGGCACAAGACCTCTGCGTTTCTCCACCCCGAGCCTTGACACCCTGGCTCTTGCACCTCCTCACTCCCCATCTGTGCTTCTTGCAGCTCCCAGCCACCCACCAACCACACCTGCACCCCTCCAGCCTTTCACCGTCAACTTCACCATCACCAATCTCCCCTACAATTCCGACCTGGAAAATCCTGACTCGGCAAAGTTCAGCACTACGAGGAGGGTCATGGCCACCTTGGTAAGCAGCCCACCACAGGGCCATGGCAGTGCCCCCGGTGGCCCCATAAACTTGGTGGGAGCGCAGGGGGATGGCCAGGGCTTAACTGTGAAACCTCTCTCCTCGGCAGCTGGACCGCCTTCTGAAGGAAAGCAGCATTGGCCCCGCTTTCCTTGGATGTGAAACCACAGCCTTCAGGTATGGGTTGCGCGTCAGTGTCCCTTTCCAGGTCCCACAAGGAGATCAGGGCGCCCATCACACTCTGTGGCCACCTAGCCTACGGAGGCAGGACCTTCTCCCTCCTGCCCTCCTTCCTTAGCACCTTCTCCTTGATGCCCTCCCGCCTTAGGACCTTCTCCCTCATTCCCTCCTCCCTTAAGACCTTCTGACTGATTCCCTGCTCCCTTAAGACCTTCTCCCTGATGCCCCATTCCCTCTGGACCTTCTCCCTCATCCCCTCCAGCCTTAGGACCTTCTCCCTGATCCCCCCCAGCCTTAGGACCTTCTCCCTCATTCCCTCCTGCCTTAGGACCTTCTCCCTCATTCCCTCCTGCCTTCCAATACCTTCTCCCTGATGCCCCATTCCCTCTGGACCTTCTCCCTGATGACCTCCTGCCTTAGGGCCTCCCCTCACTCCTGCCCTCTCGCCTCGGGACAGTGACGGCACAGCCCCAAGACCACTCTAAAGTCCTGCCTGGCCCCGCGCTTCCTCAACACCCCCAGGGCGTTAGTGGAGGCAGGAGAGCAGTGGCCGGCCACCACGCACACACGGCCTGGCAATGCCGGGCTTGCGATCCTCTGCCGAGACGGCTGCGGGTGCCCCAAGGCCTGGCCTGAAAGCGGCACGGCACAGAGGAGGGGTGCTCAGGCACGGCGCTATGTTTTTCCAGGCCAGTGAGGCAAGGGGACAACACGGGGGTGGACGCCCTCTGCAGCTACAGGCAGGAGCCTTCTGCCCTGCCCTTGGACAGGGTGGGCCTTTACCATGAAGTGAGCAACAAGACCAGAGGCATCACGCAGCTGGGCCCCTACAGCCTGGACAAGGACAGCCTCTACGTCAACGGTGACCCATGCTCCTCTCTCTGCCTCCTCTGCTCTCCCCTGGCCGCCTTCCCCAGCCCTGCTCCCTCCCTGTCCCCACCTCCAGCTCATGACCCCTCTCTCTTTCTCTCTCTTCCCAGGTTACAACGAACAGCCAGTCCTGCCCGGTGAGTACCTGGCAGGAGCAGGCTGTGCTCAGAAGGCAGCAACTGCCTTGCGGGGGTCTTCTCCTGGGCACAGGTTGCTGGGGGACAGGACTCCTGCTCCCTGCGAGAAGCGGGGAGCCTGGAAGCCTTCCCCAGTGCGACCAGGGCCTCCAAGGAGGGGTGGCTGGCACAAGACCTCTGCGTTTCTCCACCCCGAGCCTTGACACCCTGGCTCTTGCACCTCCTCACTCCCCATCTGTGCTTCTTGCAGCTCCCAGCCACCCACCAACCACACCTGCACCCCTCCAGCATTTCACCGTCAACTTCACCATCACCAATCTCCCCTACAATTCCGACCTGGAAAATCCTGACTCGGCAAAGTTCAGCACTACGAGGAGGGTCATGGCCTACCATGGTAAGCAGCCCACCACAGGGCCATGGCAGTGCCCCCGGTGGCCCCATAAACTTGGTGGGAGCGCAGGGGGATGGCCAGGGCTTAACTGTGAAACCTCTCTCCTCGGCAGCTGGACCGCCTTCTGAAGGAAAGCAGCATTGGCCCCGCTTTCCTTGGATGTGAAACCACAGCCTTCAGGTATGGGTTGCGCGTCAGTGTCCCTTTCCAGGTCCCACAAGGAGATCAGGGCGCCCATCACACTCTGTGGCCACCTAGCCTACGGAGGCAGGACCTTCTCCCTCCTGCCCTCCTTCCTTAGCACCTTCTCCTTGATGCCCTCCCGCCTTAGGACCTTCTCCCTCATTCCCTCCTCCCTTAAGACCTTCTGACTGATTCCCTGCTCCCTTAAGACCTTCTCCCTGATGCCCCATTCCCTCTGGACCTTCTCCCTGATTCCCTGCTCCCTTAAGACCTTCTCCCTGATCCCCCCCCAGCCTTAGGACCTTCTCCCCCATTCCCTCCTGCCTTAGGACCTTCTCCCTCATTCCCTCCTGCCTTCCAATACCTTCTCCCTGATGCCCCATTCCCTCTGGACCTTCTCCCTGATGACCTCCTGCCTTAGGGCCTCCCCTCACTCCTGCCCTCTCGCCTCGGGACAGTGACGGCACAGCCCCAAGACCACTCTAAAGTCCTGCCTGGCCCCGCGCTTCCTCAACACCCCCAGGGCGTTAGTGGAGGCAGGAGAGCAGTGGCCGGCCACCACGCACACACGGCCTGGCAATGCCGGGCTTGCGATCCTCTGCCGAGACGGCTGCGGGTGCCCCAAGGCCTGGCCTGAAAGCGGCACGGCACAGAGGAGGGGTGCTCAGGCACGGCGCTGTGTTTTCCAGGCCAGTGAGGCAAGGGGACAACACGGGGGTGGACGCCCTCTGCAGCTACAGGCAGGAGCCTTCTGCCCTGCCCTTGGACAGGGTGGGCCTTTACCACGAAGTGAGCAACAAGACCAGAGGCATCACGCAGCTGGGCCCCTACAGCCTGGACAAGGACAGCCTCTACGTCAACGGTGACCCATGCTCCTCTCTCTGCCTCCTCTGCTCTCCCCTGGCCGCCTTCCCCAGCCCTGCTCCCTCCCTGTCCCCGCCTCCAGCTCATGACCCCTCTCTCTTTCTCTCTCTTCCCAGGTTACAACGAACAGCCAGTCCTGCCCGGTGAGTACCTGGCAGGAGCAGGCTGTGCTCAGAAGGCAGCAACTGCCTTGCGGGGGTCTTCTCCTGGGCACAGGTTGCTGGGGGACAGGACTCCTGCTCCCTGCGAGAAGCGGGGAGCCTGGAAGCCTTCCCCAGTGCGACCAGGGCCTCCAAGGAGGGGTGGCTGGCACAAGACCTCTGCGTTTCTCCACCCCGAGCCTTGACACCCTGGCTCTTGCACCTCCTCACTCCCCATCTGTGCTTCTTGCAGCTCCCAGCCACCCACCAACCACACCTGCACCCCTCCAGCATTTCACCGTCAACTTCACCATCACCAATCTCCCCTACAATTCCGACCTGGAAAATCCTGACTCGGCAAAGTTCAGCACTACGAGGAGGGTCATGGCCACCTTGGTAAGCAGCCCACCACAGGGCCATGGCAGTGCCCCCGGTGGCCCCATAAACTTGGTGGGAGCGCAGGGGGATGGCCAGGGCTTAACTGTGAAACCTCTCTCCTCGGCAGCTGGACCGCCTTCTGAAGGAAAGCAGCATTGGCCCCGCTTTCCTTGGATGTGAAACCACAGCCTTCAGGTATGGGTTGCGCGTCAGTGTCCCTTTCCAGGTCCCACAAGGAGATCAGGGCGCCCATCACACTCTGTGGCCACCTAGCCTACGGAGGCAGGACCTTCTCCCTCCTGCCCTCCTTCCTTAGCACCTTCTCCTTGATGCCCTCCCGCCTTAGGACCTTCTCCCTCATTCCCTCCTCCCTTAAGACCTTCTGACTGATTCCCTGCTCCCTTAAGACCTTCTCCCTGATGCCCCATTCCCTCTGGACCTTCTCCCTCATCCCCTCCAGCCTTAGGACCTTCCCCTGATCCCCCCCAGCCTTAGGACCTTCTCCCTCATTCCCTCCTGCCTTACGACCTTCTCCCTCATTCCCTCCTGCCTTCCAATACCTTCTCCCTGATGCCCCATTCCCTCTGGACCTTCTCCCTGATGACCTCCTGCCTTAGGGCCTCCCCTCACTCCTGCCCTCTCGCCTCGGGACAGTGACGGCACAGCCCCAAGACCACTCTAAAGTCCTGCCTGGCCCCGCGCTTCCTCAACACCCCCAGGGCGTTAGTGGAGGCAGGAGAGCAGTGGCTGGCCACCACGCACACACGGCCTGGCAATGCCGGGCTTGCGATCCTCTGCCGAGACGGCTGCGGGTGCCCCAAGGCCTGGCCTGAAAGCGGCACGGCACAGAGGAGGGGTGCTCAGGCACGGCGCTATGTTTTCCAGGCCAGTGAGGCAAGGGGACAACACGGGGGTGGACGCCCTCTGCAGCTACAGGCAGGAGCCTTCTGCCCTGCCCTTGGACAGGGTGGGCCTTTACCATGAAGTGAGCAACAAGACCAGAGGCATCACGCAGCTGGGCCCCTACAGCCTGGACAAGGACAGCCTCTACGTCAACGGTGACCCATGCTCCTCTCTCTGCCTCCTCTGCTCTCCCCTGGCCGCCTTCCCCAGCCCTGCTCCCTCCCTGTCCCCGCCTCCAGCTCATGACCCCTCTCTCTTTCTCTCTCTTCCCAGGTTACAACGAACAGCCAGTCCTGCCCGGTGAGTACCTGGCAGGAGCAGGCTGTGCTCAGAAGGCAGCAACTGCCTTGCGGGGGTCTTCTCCTGGGCACAGGTTGCTGGGGGACAGGACTCCTGCTCCCTGCGAGAAGCGGGGAGCCTGGAAGCCTTCCCCAGTGCGACCAGGGCCTCCAAGGAGGGGTGGCTGGCACAAGACCTCTGCGTTTCTCCACCCCGAGCCTTGACACCCTGGCTCTTGCACCTCCTCACTCCCCATCTGTGCTTCTTGCAGCTCCCAGCCACCCACCAACCACACCTGCACCCCTCCAGCATTTCACCATCAACTTCACCATCACCAATCTCCCCTACAATTCCGACCTGGAAAATCCTGACTCGGCAAAGTTCAGCACTACGAGGAGGGTCATGGCCACCTTGGTAAGCAGCCCACCACAGGGCCATGGCAGTGCCCCCGGTGGCCCCATAAACTTGGTGGGAGCGCAGGGGGATGGCCAGGGCTTAACTGTGAAACCTCTCTCCTCGGCAGCTGGACCGCCTTCTGAAGGAAAGCAGCATTGGCCCCGCTTTCCTTGGATGTGAAACCACAGCCTTCAGGTATGGGTTGCGCGTCAGTGTCCCTTTCCAGGTCCCACAAGGAGATCAGGGCGCCCATCACACTCTGTGGCCACCTAGCCTACGGAGGCAGGACCTTCTCCCTCCTGCCCTCCTTCCTTAGCACCTTCTCCTTGATGCCCTCCCGCCTTAGGACCTTCTCCCTCATTCCCTCCTCCCTTAAGACCTTCTGACTGATTCCCTGCTCCCTTAAGACCTTCTCCCTGATCCCCATTCCCTCTGGACCTTCTCCCTCATCCCCTCCAGCCTTAGGACCTTCTCCCTGATCCCCCCCAGCCTTAGGACCTTCTCCCTCATTCCCTCCTGCCTTACGACCTTCTCCCTCATTCCCTCCTGCCTTCCAATACCTTCTCCCTGATGCCCCATTCCCTCTGGACCTTCTCCCTGATGACCTCCTGCCTTAGGGCCTCCCCTCACTCCTGCCCTCTCGCCTCGGGACAGTGACGGCACAGCCCCAAGACCACTCTAAAGTCCTGCCTGGCCCCGCGCTTCCTCAACACCCCCAGGGCGTTAGTGGAGGCAGGAGAGCAGTGGCCGGCCACCACGCACACACGGCCTGGCAATGCCGGGCTTGCGATCCTCTGCCGAGACGGCTGCGGGTGCCCCAAGGCCTGGCCTGAAAGCGGCACGGCACAGAGGAGGGGTGCTCAGGCACGGCGCTATGTTTTCCAGGCCAGTGAGGCAAGGGGACAACACGGGGGTGGACGCCCTCTGCAGCTACAGGCAGGAGCCTTCTGCCCTGCCCTTGGACAGGGTGGGCCTTTACCACGAAGTGAGCAACAAGACCAGAGGCATCACGCAGCTGGGCCCCTACAGCCTGGACAAGGACAGCCTCTACGTCAACGGTGACCCATGCTCCTCTCTCTGCCTCCTCTGCTCTCCCCTGGCCGCCTTCCCCAGCCCTGCTCCCTCCCTGTCCCCGCCTCCAGCTCATGACCCCTCTCTCTTTCTCTCTCTTCCCAGGTTACAACGAACAGCCAGTCCTGCCCGGTGAGTACCTGGCAGGAGCAGGCTGTGCTCAGAAGGCAGCAACTGCCTTGCGGGGGTCTTCTCCTGGGCACAGGTTGCTGGGGGACAGGACTCCTGCTCCCTGCGAGAAGCGGGGAGCCTGGAAGCCTTCCCCAGTGCGACCAGGGCCTCCAAGGAGGGGTGGCTGGCACAAGACCTCTGCGTTTCTCCACCCCGAGCCTTGACACCCTGGCTCTTGCACCTCCTCACTCCCCATCTGTGCTTCTTGCAGCTCCCAGCCACCCACCAACCACACCTGCACCCCTCCCAGCATTTCACCGTCAACTTCACCATCACCAATCTCCCCTACAATTCCGACCTGGAAAATCCTGACTCGGCAAAGTTCAGCACTACGAGGAGGGTCATGGCCACCTTGGTAAGCAGCCCACCACAGGGCCATGGCAGTGCCCCGGTGGCCCCATAAACTTGGTGGGAGCGCAGGGGGATGGCCAGGGCTTAACTGTGAAACCTCTCTCCTCGGCAGCTGGACCGCCTTCTGAAGGAAAGCAGCATTGGCCCCCGCTTTCCTTGGATGTGAAACCACAGCCTTCAGGTATGGGTTGCGCGTCAGTGTCCCTTTCCAGGTCCCACAAGGAGATCAGGGCGCCCATCACACTCTGTGGCCACCTAGCCTACGGAGGCAGGACCTTCTCCCTCCTGCCCTCCTTCCTTAGCACCTTCTCCTTGATGCCCTCCCGCCTTAGGACCTTCTCCCTCATTCCCTCCTCCCTTAAGACCTTCTGACTGATTCCCTGCTCCCTTAAGACCTTCTCCCTGATGCCCCATTCCCTCTGGACCTTCTCCCTCATCCCCTCCAGCCTTAGGACCTTCTCCCTGATCCCCCCCAGCCTTAGAACCTTCTCCCTCATTCCCTCCTGCCTTACGACCTTCTCCCTCATTCCCTCCTGCCTTCCAATACCTTCTCCCTGATGCCCCATTCCCTCTGGACCTTCTCCCTGATGACCTCCTGCCTTAGGGCCTCCCCTCACTCCTGCCCTCTCGCCTCGGGACAGTGACGGCACAGCCCCCAAGACCACTCTAAAGTCCTGCCTGGCCCCGCGCTTCCTCAACACCCCCAGGGCGTTAGTGGAGGCAGGAGAGCAGTGGCCGGCCACCACGCACACACGGCCTGGCAATGCCGGGCTTGCGATCCTCTGCCGAGACGGCTGCGGGTGCCCCAAGGCCTGGCCTGAAAGCGGCACGGCACAGAGGAGGGGTGCTCAGGCACGGCGCTGTGTTTTCCAGGCCAGTGAGGCAAGGGGACAACACGGGGGTGGACGCCCTCTGCAGCTACAGGCAGGAGCCTTCTGCCCTGCCCTTGGACAGGGTGGGCCTTTACCACGAAGTGAGCAACAAGACCAGAGGCATCACGCAGCTGGGCCCCTACAGCCTGGACAAGGACAGCCTCTACGTCAACGGTGACCCATGCTCCTCTCTCTGCCTCCTCTGCTCTCCCCTGGCCGCCTTCCCCAGCCCTGCTCCCTCCCTGTCCCCACCTCCAGCTCATGACCCCTCTCTCTTTCTCTCTCTTCCCAGGTTACAACGAACAGCCAGTCCTGCCCGGTGAGTACCTGGCAGGAGCAGGCTGTGCTCAGAAGGCAGCAACTGCCTTGCGGGGGTCTTTCTCCTGGGCACAGGTTGCTGGGGGACAGGACTCCTGCTCCCTGCGAGAAGCGGGGAGCCTGGAAGCCTTCCCCAGTGCGACCAGGGCCTCCAAGGAGGGGTGGCTGGCACAAGACCTCTGCGTTTCTCCACCCCGAGCCTTGACACCCTGGCTCTTGCACCTCCTCACTCCCCATCTGTGCTTCTTGCAGCTCCCAGCCACCCACCAACCACACCTGCACCCCTCCAGCATTTCACCGTCAACTTCACCATCACCAATCTCCCCTACAATTCCGACCTGGAAAATCCTGACTCGGCAAAGTTCAGCACTACGAGGAGGGTCATGGCCACCTGGTAAGCAGCCCACCACAGGGCCATGGCAGTGCCCCCGGTGGCCCCATAAACTTGGTGGGAGCGCAGGGGGATGGCCAGGGCTTAACTGTGAAACCTCTCTCCTCGGCAGCTGGACCGCCTTCTGAAGGAAAGCAGCATTGGCCCCGCTTTCCTTGGATGTGAAACCACAGCCTTCAGGTATGGGTTGCGCGTCAGTGTCCCTTTCCAGGTCCCACAAGGAGATCAGGGCGCCCATCACACTCTGTGGCCACCTAGCCTACGGAGGCAGGACCTTCTCTCCCTCCTGCCCTCCTTCCTTAGCACCTTCTCCTTGATGCCCTCCCGCCTTAGGACCTTCTCCCTCATTCCCTCCTCCCTTAAGACCTTCTGACTGATTCCCTGCTCCCTTAAGACCTTCTCCCTGATGCCCCATTCCCTCTGGACCTTCTCCCTGATCCCCCCCAGCCTTAGGACCTTCTCCCTCATTCCCTCCTGCCTTACAACCTTCTCCCTCATTCCCTCCTGCCTTCCAATACCTTCTCCCTGATGCCCCATTCCCTCTGGACCTTCTCCCTGATGACCTCCTGCCTTAGGGCCTCCCCTCACTCCTGCCCTCTCGCCTCGGGACAGTGACGGCACAGCCCCAAGACCACTCTAAAGTCCTGCCTGGCCCCACGCTTCCTCAACACCCCCAGGGCGTTAGTGGAGGCAGGAGAGCAGTGGACGGGCCACCACGCACACACGGCCTGGCAATGCCGGGCTTGCGATCCTCTGCCGAGACGGCTGCAGGTGCCCCAAGGCCTGGCCTGGAAAGCGGCACGGCACAGAGGAGGGGTGCTCAGGCACGGCGCTATGTTTTCCAGGCCAGTGAGGCAAGGGGACAACACGGGGTGGACGCCCTCTGCAGCTACAGGCAGGAGCCTTCTGCCCTGCCCTTGGACAGGGTGGGCCTTTACCACGAAGTGAGCAACAAGACCAGAGGCATCACGCAGCTGGGCCCCTACAGCCTGGACAAGGACAGCCTCTACGTCAACGGTGACCCATGCTCCTCTCTCTGCCTCCTCTGCTCTCCCCTGGCCGCCTTCCCCAGCCCTGCTCCCTCCCTGTCCCCACCTCCAAGCTCAGTGACCCCCTCTCTCTTTCTCTCTCTTCCCAGGTTACAACGAACAGCCAGTCCTGCCCGGTGAGTACCTGGCAGGAGCAGGCTGTGCTCAGAAGGCAGCAACTGCCTTGCGGGGGTCTTCTCCTGGGCACAGGTTGCTGGGGGACAGGACTCCTGCTCCCTGCGAGAAGCGGGGAGCCTGGAAGCCTTCCCCAGTGCGACCAGGGCCTCCAAGGAGGGGTGGCTGGCACAAGACCTCTGCGTTTCTCCACCCCGAGCCTTGACACCCTGGCTCTTGCACCTCCTCACTCCCCATCTGTGCTTCTTGCAGCTCCCAGCCACCCACCAACCACACCTGCACCCCTCCAGCATTTCACCGTCAACTTCACCATCACCAATCTCCCCTACAATTCCGACCTGGAAAATCCTGACTCGGCAAAGTTCAGCACTACGAGGAGGGTCCTTACTACCATGGTATGTGGCCCACCACAGGGCCATGGCAGTGCCCCCGGTGGCCCCATAAACTTGGTGGGAGCGCAGGGGGATGGCCAGGGCTTAACTGTGAAACCTCTCTCCTCGGCAGCTGGACCGCCTTCTGAAGGAAAGCAGCATTGGCCCCGCTTTCCTTGGATGTGAAACCACAGCCTTCAGGTATGGGTTGCGCGTCAGTGTCCCTTTCCAGGTCCCACAAGGAGATCAGGGCGCCCATCACACTCTGTGGCCACCTAGCCTACGGAGGCAGGACCTTCTCCCTCCTGCCCTCCTTCCTTAGCACCTTCTCCTTGATGCCCTCCCGCCTTAGGACCTTCTCCCTCATTCCCTCCTCCCTTAAGACCTTCTGACTGATTCCCTGCTCCCTTAAGACCTTCTCCCTGATGCCCCATTCCCTCTGGACCTTCTCCCTCATCCCCTCCAGCCTTAGGACCTTCTCCCTGATCCCCCCCAGCCTTAGGACCTTCTCCCTCATTCCTCCTGCCTTAGGACCTTCTCCCTCATTCCCTCCTGCCTTCCAATACCTTCTCCCTGATGCCCCATTCCCTCTGGACCTTCTCCCTGATGACCTCCTGCCTTAGGGCCTCCCCTCACTCCTGCCCTCTCGCCTCGGGACAGTGACGGCACAGCCCCAAGACCACTCTAAAGTCCTGCCTGGCCCCGCGCTTCCTCAACACCCCCAGGGCGTTAGTGGAGGCAGGAGAGCAGTGGCCGGCCACCACGCACACACGGCCTGGCAATGTCGGGCTTGCGATCCTCTGCCGAGACGGCTGCGGGTTGCCCCAAGGCCTGGCCTGAAAGCGGCACGGCACAGAGGAGGGGTGCTCAGGCACGGCGCTATGTTTTCCAGGCCAGTGAGGCAAGGGGACAACACGGGGGTGGACGCCCTCTGCAGCTACAGGCAGGAGCCTTCTGCCCTGCCCTTGGACAGGGTGGGCCTTTACCACGAAGTGAGCAACAAGACCAGAGGCATCACGCAGCTGGGCCCCTACAGCCTGGACAAGGACAGCCTCTACGTCAACGGTGACCCATGCTCCTCTCTCTGCCTCCTCTGCTCTCCCCTGGCCGCCTTCCCCAGCCCTGCTCCCTCCCTGTCCCCACCTCCAGCTCATGACCCCTCTCTCTTTCTCTCTCTTCCCAGGTTACAACGAACAGCCAGTCCTGCCCGGTGAGTACCTGGCAGGAGCAGGCTGTGCTCAGAAGGCAGGCAACTGCCTTGCGGGGGTCTTCTCCTGGGCACAGGTTGCTGGGGGACAGGACTCCTGCTCCCTGCGAGAAGCGGGGAGCCTGGAAGCCTTCCCCAGTGCGACCAGGGCCTCAAGGAGGGGTGGCTGGCACAAGACCTCTGCGTTTCTCCACCCCGAGCCTTGACACCCTGGCTCTTGCACCTCCTCACTCCCCATCTGTGCTTCTTGCAGCTCCCAGCCACCCACCAACCACACCTGCACCCCTCCAGCATTTTCACCGTCAACTTCACCATCACCAATCTCCCCTACAATTCCGACCTGGAAAATCCTGACTCGGCAAAGTTCAGCACTACGAGGAGGGTCATGGCCACCTTGGTAAGCAGCCCACCACAGGGCCATGGCAGTGCCCCCGGTGGCCCCATAAACTTGGTGGGAGCGCAGGGGGATGGCCAGGGCTTAACTGTGAAACCTCTCTCCTCGGCAGCTGGACCGCCTTCTGAAGGAAAGCAGCATTGGCCCCGCTTTCCTTGGATGTGAAACCACAGCCTTCAGGTATGGGTTGCGCGTCAGTGTCCCTTTCCAGGTCCCACAAGGAGATCAGGGCGCCCATCACACTCTGTGGCCACCTAGCCTACGGAGGCAGGACCTTCTCCCTCCTGCCCTCCTTCCTTAGCACCTTCTCCTTGATGCCCTCCCGCCTTAGGACCTTCTCCCTCATTCCCTCCTCCCTTAAGACCTTCTGACTGATTCCCTGCTCCCTTAAGACCTTCTCCCTGATGCCCCATTCCCTCTGGACCTTCTCCCTCATCCCCTCCAGCCTTAGGACCTTCTCCCTGATCCCCCCAGCCTTAGGACCTTCTCCCTCATTCCCTCCTGCCTTAGGACCTTCTCCCTCATTCCCTCCTGCCTTCCAATACCTTCTCCCTGATGCCCCATTCCCTCTGGACCTTCTCCCTGATGACCTCCTGCCTTAGGGCCTCCCCTCACTCCTGCCCTCTCGCCTCGGGACAGTGACGGCACAGCCCCAAGACCACTCTAAAGTCCTGCCTGGCCCCGCGCTTCCTCAACACCCCCAGGGCGTTAGTGGAGGCAGGAGAGCAGTGGCCGGCCACCACGCACACACGGCCTGGCAATGTCGGGCTTGCGATCCTCTGCCGAGACGGCTGCGGGTGCCCCAAGGCCTGGCCTGAAAGCGGCACGGCACAGAGGAGGGGTGCTCAGGCACGGCGCTATGTTTTCCAGGCCAGTGAGGCAAGGGGACAACACGGGGGTGGACGCCCTCTGCAGCTACAGGCAGGAGCCTTCTGCCCTGCCCTTGGACAGGGTGGGCCTTTACCACGAAGTGAGCAACAAGACCAGAGGCATCACGCAGCTGGGCCCCTACAGCCTGGACAAGGACAGCCTCTACGTCAACGGTGACCCATGCTCCTCTCTCTGCCTCCTCTGCTCTCCCCTGGCCGCCTTCCCCAGCCCTGCTCCCTCCCTGTCCCCGCCTCCAGCTCATGACCCCTCTCTCTTTCTCTCTCTTCCCAGGTTACAACGAACAGCCAGTCCTGCCCGGTGAGTACCTGGCAGGAGCAGGCTGTGCTCAGAAGGCAGCAACTGCCTTGCGGGGGTCTTCTCCTGGGCACAGGTTGCTGGGGGACAGGACTCCTGCTCCCTGCGAGAAGCGGGGAGCCTGGAAGCCTTCCCCAGTGCGACCAGGGCCTCCAAGGAGGGGTGGCTGGCACAAGACCTCTGCGTTTCTCCACCCCGAGCCTTGACACCCTGGCTCTTGCACCTCCTCACTCCCCATCTGTGCTTCTTGCAGCTCCCAGCCACCCACCAACCACACCTGCACCCCTCCAGCATTTCACCGTCAACTTCACCATCACCAATCTCCCCTACAATTCCGACCTGGAAAATCCTGACTCGGCAAAGTTCAGCACTACGAGGAGAGTCCTTACTACCATGGTATGTGGCCCACCACAGGGCCATGGCAGTGCCCCCGGTGGCCCCATAAACTTGGTGGGAGCGCAGGGGGATGGCCAGGGCTTAACTGTGAAACCTCTCTCCTCGGCAGCTGGACCGCCTTCTGAAGGAAAGCAGCATTGGCCCCGCTTTCCTTGGATGTGAAACCACAGCCTTCAGGTATGGGTTGCGCGTCAGTGTCCCTTTCCAGGTCCCACAAGGAGATCAGGGCGCCCATCACACTCTGTGGCCACCTAGCCTACGGAGGCAGGACCTTCTCCCTCCTGCCCTCCTTCCTTAGCACCTTCTCCTTGATGCCCTCCCGCCTTAGGACCTTCTCCCTCATTCCCTCCTCCCTTAAGACCTTCTGACTGATTCCCTGCTCCCTTAAGACCTTCTCCCTGATGCCCCATTCCCTCTGGACCTTCTCCCTCATCCCCTCCAGCCTTAGGACCTTCTCCCTGATCCCCCCCCAGCCTTAGGACCTTCTCCCTCATTCCCTCCTGCCTTAGGACCTTCTCCCTCATTCCCTCCTGCCTTCCAATACCTTCTCCCTGATGCCCCATTCCCTCTGGACCTTCTCCCTGATGACCTCCTGCCTTAGGGCCTCCCCTCACTCCTGCCCTCTCGCCTCGGGACAGTGACGGCACAGCCCCAAGACCACTCTAAAGTCCGCCCTGGCCCCGCGCTTCCTCAACACCCCCAGGGCGTTAGTGGAGGCAGGAGAGCAGTGGCCGGCCACCACGCACACACGGCCTGGCAATGCCGGGCTTGCGATCCTCTGCCGAGACGGCTGCGGGTGCCCCAAGGCCTGGCCTGAAAGCGGCACGGCACAGAGGAGGGGTGCTCAGGCACGGCGCTATGTTTTCCAGGCCAGTGAGGCAAGGGGACAACACGGGGGTGGACGCCCCTCTGCAGCTACAGGCAGGAGCCTTCCGCCCCGCCCTTGGACAGGGTGGGCCTTTACCACGAAGTGAGCAACAAGACCAGAGGCATCACGCAGCTGGGCCCCTACAGCCTGGACAAGGACAGCCTCTACGTCAACGGTGACCCATGCTCCTCTCTCTGCCTCCTCTGCTCTCCCCTGGCCGCCTTCCCCAGCCCTGCTCCCTCCCTGTCCCCGCCTCCAGCTCATGACCCCTCTCTCTTTCTCTCTCTCCCAGGTTACAACGAACAGCCAGTCCTGCCCGGTGAGTACCTGGCAGGAGCAGGCTGTGCTCAGAAGGCAGCAACTGCCCTTGCGGGGGTCTTCTCCTGGGCACAGGTTGCTGGGGGACAGGACTCCTGCTCCCTGCGAGAAGCGGGGAGCCTGGAAGCCTTCCCCAGTGCGACCAGGGCCTCCAAGGAGGGGTGGCTGGCACAAGACCTCTGCGTTTCTCCACCCCGAGCCTTGACACCCTGGCTCTTGCACCTCCTCACTCCCCATCTGTGCTTCTTGCAGCTCCCAGCCACCCACCAACCACACCTGCACCCCTCCAGCATTTCACCGTCAACTTCACCATCACCAATCTCCCCTACAATTCCGACCTGGAAAATCCTGACTCGGCAAAGTTCAGCACTACGAGGAGGGTCATGGCCACCTTGGTAAGCAGCCCACCACAGGGCCATGGCAGTGCCCCCGGTGGCCCCATAAACTTGGTGGGAGCGCAGGGGGATGGCCAGGGCTTAACTGTGAAACCTCTCTCCTCGGCAGCTGGACCGCCTTCTGAAGGAAAGCAGGCATTGGCCCCGCTTTCCTTGGATGTGAAACCACAGCCTTCAGGTATGGGTTGCGCGTCAGTGTCCCTTTCCAGGTCCCACAAGGAGATCAGGGCGCCCATCACACTCTGTGGCCACCTAGCCTACGGAGGCAGGACCTTCTCCCTCCTGCCCTCCTTCCTTAGCACCTTCTCCTTGATGCCCTCCCGCCTTAGGACCTTCTCCCTCATTCCCTCCTCCCTTAAGACCTTCTGACTGATTCCCTGCTCCCTTAAGACCTTCTCCCTGATGCCCCATTCCCTCTGGACCTTCTCCCTCATCCCCTCCAGCCTTAGGACCTTCTCCCTGATCCCCCCCAGCCTTAGGACCTTCTCCCTCATTCCCTCCTGCCTTAGGACCTTCTCCCTCATTCCCTCCTGCCTTCCAATACCTTCTCCCTGATGCCCCATTCCCTCTGGACCTTCTCCCTGATGACCTCCTGCCTTAGGGCCTCCCCTCACTCCTGCCCTCTCGCCTCGGGACAGTGACGGCACAGCCCCAAGACCACTCTAAAGTCCTGCCTGGCCCCGCGCTTCCTCAACACCCCCAGGGCGTTAGTGGAGGCAGGAGAGCAGTGGCCGGCCACCACGCACACACGGCCTGGCAATGCCGGGCTTGCGATCCTCTGCCGAGACGGCTGCGGGTGCCCCAAGGCCTGGCCTGAAAGCGGCACGGCACAGAGGAGGGGTGCTCAGGCACGGCGCTGTGTTTTCCAGGCCAGTGAGGCAAGGGGACAACACGGGGGTGGACGCCCTCTGCAGCTACAGGCAGGAGCCTTCTGCCCTGCCCTTGGACAGGGTGGGCCTTTACCACGAAGTGAGCAACAAGACCAGAGGCATCACGCAGCTGGGCCCCTACAGCCTGGACAAGGACAGCCTCTACGTCAACGGTGACCCATGCTCCTCTCTCTGCCTCCTCTGCTCTCCCCTGGCCGCCTTCCCCAGCCCTGCTCCCTCCCTGTCCCCGCCTCCAGCTCATGACCCCTCTCTCTTTCTCTCTCTTCCCAGGTTACAACGAACAGCCAGTCCTGCCCGGTGAGTACCTGGCAGGAGCAGGCTGTGCTCAGAAGGCAGCAACTGCCTTGCGGGGGTCTTCTCCTGGGCACAGGTTGCTGGGGGACAGGACTCCTGCTCCCTGCGAGAAGCGGGGAGCCTGGAAGCCTTCCCCAGTGCGACCAGGGCCTCCAAGGAGGGGTGGCTGGCACAAGACCTCTGCGTTTCTCCACCCCGAGCCTTGACACCCTGGCTCTTGCACCTCCTCACTCCCCATCTGTGCTTCTTGCAGCTCCCAGCCACCCACCAACCACACCTGCACCCCTCCAGCATTTCACCGTCAACTTCACCATCACCAATCTCCCCTACAATTCCGACCTGGAAAATCCTGACTCGGCAAAGTTCAGCACTACGAGGAGGGTCATGGCCACCTTGGTAAGCAGCCCACCACAGGGCCATGGCAGTGCCCCCGGTGGCCCCATAAACTTGGTGGGAGCGCAGGGGGATGGCCAGGGCTTAACTGTGAAACCTCTCTCCTCGGCAGCTGGACCGCCTTCTGAAGGAAAGCAGCATTGGCCCCGCTTTCCTTGGATGTGAAACCACAGCCTTCAGGTATGGGTTGCGCGTCAGTGTCCCTTTCCAGGTCCCACAAGGAGATCAGGGCGCCCATCACACTCTGTGGCCACCTAGCCTACGGAGGCAGGACCTTCTCTCCCTCCTGCCCTCCTTCCTTAGCACCTTCTCCTTGATGCCCTCCCGCCTTAGGACCTTCTCCCTCATTCCCTCCTCCCTTAAGACCTTCTGACTGATTCCCTGCTCCCTTAAGACCTTCTCCCTGATGCCCCATTCCCTCTGGACCTTCTCCCTGATCCCCCCCAGCCTTAGGACCTTCTCCCTCATTCCCTCCTGCCTTACAACCTTCTCCCTCATTCCCTCCTGCCTTCCAATACCTTCTCCCTGATGCCCCATTCCCTCTGGACCTTCTCCCTGATGACCTCCTGCCTTAGGGCCTCCCCTCACTCCTGCCCTCTCGCCTCGGGACAGTGACGGCACAGCCCCAAGACCACTCTAAAGTCCTGCCTGGCCCCACGCTTCCTCAACACCCCCAGGGCGTTAGTGGAGGCAGGAGAGCAGTGGCCGGCCACCACGCACACACGGCCTGGCAATGTCGGGCTTGCGATCCTCTGCCGAGACGGCTGCGGGTGCCCCAAGGCCTGGCCTGAAAGCGGCACGGCACAGAGGAGGGGTGCTCAGGCACGGCGCTATGTTTTCCAGGCCAGTGAGGCAAGGGGACAACACGGGGGTGGACGCCCTCTGCAGCTACAGGCAGGAGCCTTCTGCCCTGCCCTTGGACAGGGTGGGCCTTTACCACGAAGTGAGCAACAAGACCAGAGGCATCACGCAGCTGGGCCCCTACAGCCTGGACAAGGACAGCCTCTACGTCAACGGTGACCCATGCTCCTCTCTCTGCCTCCTCTGCTCTCCCCTGGCCGCCTTCCCCAGCCCTGCTCCCTCCCTGTCCCCACCTCCAGCTCATGACCCCTCTCTCTTTCTCTCTCTTCCCAGGTTACAACGACCAGCCAGTCCTGCCCGGTGAGTACCTGGCAGGAGCAGGCTGTGCTCAGAAGGCAGCAACTGCCTTGCGGGGGTCTTCTCCTGGGCACAGGTTGCTGGGGGACAGGACTCCTGCTCCCTGCGAGAAGCGGGGAGCCTGGAAGCCTTCCCCAGTGCGACCAGGGCCTCCAAGGAGGGGTGGCTGGCACAAGACCTCTGCGTTTCTCCACCCCGAGCCTTGACACCCTGGCTCTTGCACCTCCTCACTCCCCATCTGTGCTTCTTGCAGCTCCCAGCCACCCACCAACCACACCTGCACCCCTCCAGCATTTCACCGTCAACTTCACCATCACCAATCTCCCCTACAATTCCGACCTGGAAAATCCTGACTCGGCAAAGTTCAGCACTACGAGGAGGGTCATGGCCACCTTGGTAAGCAGCCCACCACAGGGCCATGGCAGTGCCCCCGGTGGCCCCATAAACTTGGTGGGAGCGCAGGGGGATGGCCAGGGCTTAACTGTGAAACCTCTCTCCTCGGCAGCTGGACCGCCTTCTGAAGGAAAGCAGCATTGGCCCCGCTTTCCTTGGATGTGAAACCACAGCCTTCAGGTATGGGTTGCGCGTCAGTGTCCCTTTCCAGGTCCCACAAGGAGATCAGGGCGCCCATCACACTCTGTGGCCACCTAGCCTACGGAGGCAGGACCTTCTCCCTCCTGCCCTCCTTCCTTAGCACCTTCTCCTTGATGCCCTCCCGCCTTAGGACCTTCTCCCTCATTCCCTCCTCCCTTAAGACCTTCTGACTGATTCCCTGCTCCCTTAAGACCTTCTCCCTGATGCCC
The DNA here is from genome assembly GCA_947846985.1 of Fratercula arctica. NCBI lineage: Eukaryota > Metazoa > Chordata > Aves > Charadriiformes > Alcidae > Fratercula > Fratercula arctica. The sequence continues at coordinate 2,415,169 of CANTUZ010000022.1, read as the reverse complement.
CATTCCCTCTGGACCTTCTCCCTCATCCCCCCCAGCCTTAGGACCTTCTCCCTCATTCCCCCCAGCCTTAGGACCTTCTCCCTCATTCCCTCCTGCCTTAGGACCTTCTCCCTCATTCCCTCCTGCCTTCCAATACCTTCTCCCTGATGCCCCATTCCCTCTGGACCTTCTCCCTGATGACCTCCTGCCTTAGGGCCTCCCCTCACTCCTGCCCTCTCGCCTCGGGACAGTGACGGCACAGCCCCAAGACCACTCTAAAGTCCTGCCTGGCCCCGCGCTTCCTCAACACCCCCAGGGCGTTAGTGGAGGCAGGAGAGCAGTGGCTGGCCACCACGCACACACGGCCTGGCAATGCCGGGCTTGCGATCCTCTGCCGAGACGGCTGCGGGTGCCCCAAGGCCTGGCCTGAAAGCGGCACGGCACAGAGGAGGGGTGCTCAGGCACGGCGCTATGTTTTCCAGGCCAGTGAGGCAAGGGGACAACACGGGGGTGGACGCCCTCTGCAGCTACAGGCAGGAGCCTTCTGCCCTGCCCTTGGACAGGGTGGGCCTTTACCACTGAAGTGAGCAACAAGACCAGAGGCATCACGCAGCTGGGCCCCTACAGCCTGGACAAGGACAGCCTCTACGTCAACGGTGCCCCATGCTCCTCTCTCTGCCTCCTCTGCTCTCCCCTGGCCGCCTTCCCCAGCCCTGCTCCCTCCCTGTCCCCACCTCCAGCTCATGACCCCTCTCTCTTTCTCTCTCTTCCCAGGTTACAACGAACAGCCAGTCCTGCCCGGTGAGTACCTGGCAGGAGCAGGCTGTGCTCAGAAGGCAGCAACTGCCTTGCGGGGGTCTTCTCCTGGGCACAGGTTGCTGGGGGACAGGGACTCCTGCTCCCTGCGAGAAGCGGGGAGCCTGGAAGCCTTCCCCAGTGCGACCAGGGCCTCCAAGGAGGGGTGGCTGGCACAAGACCTCTGCGTTTCTCCACCCCGAGCCTTGACACCCTGGCTCTTGCACCTCCTCACTCCCCATCTGTGCTTCTTGCAGCTCCCAGCCACCCACCAACCACACCTGCACCCCTCCAGCATTTCACCATCAACTTCACCATCACCAATCTCCCCTACAATTCCGACCTGGAAAATCCTGACTCGGCAAAGTTCAGCACTACGAGGAGGGTCATGGCCACCTTGGTAAGCAGCCCACCACAGGGCCATGGCAGTGCCCCCGGTGGCCCCATAAACTTGGTGGGAGCGCAGGGGGATGGCCAGGGCTTAACTGTGAAACCTCTCTCCTCGGCAGCTGGACCGCCTTCTGAAGGAAAGCAGCATTGGCCCCGCTTTCCTTGGATGTGAAACCACAGCCTTCAGGTATGGGTTGCGCGTCAGTGTCCCTTTCCAGGTCCCACAAGGAGATCAGGGCGCCCATCACACTCTGTGGCCACCTAGCCTACGGAGGCAGGACCTTCTCCCTCCTGCCCTCCTTCCTTAGCACCTTCTCCTTGATGCCCTCCCGCCTTAGGACCTTCTCCCTCATTCCCTCCTCCCTTAAGACCTTCTGACTGATTCCCTGCTCCCTTAAGACCTTCTCCCTGATGCCCCATTCCCTCTGGACCTTCTCCCTCATCCCCCCCAGCCCTTAGGACCTTCTCCCTATCCCCCCAGCCTTAGGACCTTCTCCCTCATTCCCTCCTGCTAGGACCTTCTCCCTCATTCCCTCCTGCCTTCCAATACCTTCTCCCTGATGCCCCATTCCCTCTGGACCTTCTCCCTGATGACCTCCTGCCTTAGGGCCTCCCCTCACTCCTGCCCTCTCGCCTCGGGACAGTGACGGCACAGCCCCAAGACCACTCTAAAGTCCTGCCTGGGCCCCGCGCTTCCTCAACACCCCCAGGGCGTTAGTGGAGGCAGGAGAGCAGTGGCCGGCCACCACGCACACACGGCCTGGCAATGCCGGGCTTGCGATCCTCTGCCGAGACGGCTGCGGGTGCCCCAAGGCCTGGCCTGAAAGCGGCACGGCACAGAGGAGGGGTGCTCAGGCACGGCGCTATGTTTTCCAGGCCAGTGAGGCAAGGGGACAACACGGGGGTGGACGCCCTCTGCAGCTACAGGCAGGAGCCTTCTGCCCTGCCCTTGGACAGGGTGGGCCTTTACCACGAAGTGAGCAACAAGACCAGAGGCATCACGCAGCTGGGCCCCTACAGCCTGGACAAGGACAGCCTCTACGTCAACGGTGACCCATGCTCCTCTCTCTGCCTCCTCTGCTCTCCCCTGGCCGCCTTCCCCAGCCCTGCTCCCTCCCTGTCCCCACCTCCAGCTCATGACCCCTCTCTCTTTCTCTCTCTTCCCAGGTTACAACGAACAGCCAGTCCTGCCCGGTGAGTACCTGGCAGGAGCAGGCTGTGCTCAGAAGGCAGCAACTGCCTTGCGGGGGTCTTCTCCTGGGCACAGGTTGCTGGGGGACAGGACTCCTGCTCCCTGCGAGAAGCGGGGAGCCTGGAAGCCTTCCCCAGTGCGACCAGGGCCTCCAAGGAGGGGTGGCTGGCACAAGACCTCTGCGTTTCTCCACCCCGAGCCTTGACACCCTGGCTCTTGCACCTCCTCACTCCCCATCTGTGCTTCTTGCAGCTCCCAGCCACCCACCAACCACACCTGCACCCCTCCAGCATTTCACCGTCAACTTCACCATCACCAATCTCCCCTACAATTCCGACCTGGAAAATCCTGACTCGGCAAAGTTCAGCACTACGAGGAGGGTCATGGCCACCTTGGTAAGCAGCCCACCACAGGGCCATGGCAGTGCCCCCGGTGGCCCCATAAACTTGGTGGGAGCGCAGGGGGATGGCCAGGGCTTAACTGTGAAACCTCTCTCCTCGGCAGCTGGACCGCCTTCTGAAGGAAAGCAGCATTGGCCCCCGCTTTCCTTGGATGTGAAACCACAGCCTTCAGGTATGGGTTGCGCGTCAGTGTCCCTTTCCAGGTCCCACAAGGAGATCAGGGCGCCCATCACACTCTGTGGCCACCTAGCCTACGGAGGCAGGACCTTCTCCCTCCTGCCCTCCTTCCTTAGCACCTTCTCCTTGATGCCCTCCCGCCTTAGGACCTTCTCCCTCATTCCCTCCTCCCTTAAGACCTTCTGACTGATTCCCTGCTCCCTTAAGACCTTCTCCCTGATGCCCCATTCCCTCTGGACCTTCTCCCTCATCCCCCCAGCCTTAGGACCTTCTCCCTCATTCCCCCCAGCCTTAGGACCTTCTCCCTCATTCCCTCCTGCCTTAGGACCTTCTCCCTCATTCCCTCCTGCCTTCCAATACCTTCTCCCTGATGCCCCATTCCCTCTGGACCTTCTCCCTGATGACCTCCTGCCTTAGGGCCTCCCCTCACTCCTGCCCTCTCGCCTCGGGACAGTGACGGCACAGCCCCAAGACCACTCTAAAGTCCTGCGGGGCCCCTGCGCTTCCTCAACACCCCCAGGGCGTTAGTGGAGGCAGGAGAGCAGTGGCCGGCCACCACGCACACACGGCCTGGCAATGCCGGGCTTGCGATCCTCTGCCGAGACGGCTGCGGGTTGCCCCAAGGCCTGGCCTGAAAGCGGCACGGCACAGAGGAGGGGTGCTCAGGCACGGCGCTATGTTTTCCAGGCCAGTGAGGCAAGGGGACAACACGGGGGTGGACGCCCTCTGCAGCTACAGGCAGGAGCCTTCTGCCCTGCCCTTGGACAGGGTGGGCCTTTACCACGAAGTGAGCAACAAGACCAGAGGCATCACGCAGCTGGGCCCCTACAGCCTGGACAAGGACAGCCTCTACGTCAACGGTGACCCATGCTCCTCTCTCTGCCTCCTCTGCTCTCCCCTGGCCGCCTTCCCCCGCCCTGCTCCCTCCCTGTCCCCACCTCCAGCTCATGACCCCTCTCTCTTTCTCTCTCTTCCCAGGTTACAACGAACAGCCAGTCCTGCCCGGTGAGTACCTGGCAGGAGCAGGCTGTGCTCAGAAGGCAGCAACTGCCTTGCGGGGGTCTTCTCCTGGGCACAGGTTGCTGGGGGACAGGACTCCTGCTCCCTGCGAGAAGCTGGGGAGCCTGGAAGCCTTCCCCAGTGCGACCAGGGCCTCCAAGGAGGGGTGGCTGGCACAAGACCTCTGCGTTTCTCCACCCCGAGCCTTGACACCCTGGCTCTTGCACCTCCTCACTCCCCATCTGTGCTTCTTGCAGCTCCCAGCCACCCACCAACCACACCTGCACCCCTCCAGCATTTCACCGTCAACTTCACCATCACCAATCTCCCCTACAATTCCGACCTGGAAAATCCTGACTCGGCAAAGTTCAGCACTACGAGGAGGGTCCTTACTACCTGGTAAGCAGGCCCACCACAGGGCCATGGCAGTGCCCCCGGTGGCCCCATAAACTTGGTGGGAGCGCAGGGGGGATGGCCAGGGCTTAACTGTGAAACCTCTCTCCTCGGCAGCTGGACCGCCTTCTGAAGGAAAGCAGCATTGGCCCCGCTTTCCTTGGATGTGAAACCACAGCCTTCAGGTATGGGTTGCGCGTCAGTGTCCCTTTCCAGGTCCCACAAGGAGATCAGGGCGCCCATCACACTCTGTGGCCACCTAGCCTACGGAGGCAGGACCTTCTCCCTCCTGCCCTCCTTCCTTAGCACCTTCTCCTTGATGCCCTCCCGCCTTAGGACCTTCTCCCTCATTCCCTCCTCCCTTAAGACCTTCTGACTGATTCCCTGCTCCCTTAAGACCTTCTCCCTGATGCCCCATTCCCTCTGGACCTTCTCCCTCATTCCCCCCAGCCTTAGGACCTTCTCCCTCATCCCCCCCAGCCTTAGGACCTTCTCCCTCATTCCCTCCTGCCTTAGGACCTTCTCCCTCATTCCCTCCTCCCTTAAGACCTTCTCCCTGATGCCCCATTCCCTCTGGACCTTCTCCCTGATGACCTCCTGCCTTAGGGCCTCCCCTCACTCCTGCCCCCCTCGCCTCGGGACAGTGACGGCACAGCCCCAAGACCACTCTAAAGTCCTGCGGGGCCCTGCGCTTCCTCAACACCCCCAGGGCGTTAGTGGAGGCAGGAGAGCAGTGGCCGGCCACCACGCACACACGGCCTGGCAATGCCGGGCTTGCGATCCTCTGCCGAGACGGCTGCGGGTGCCCCAAGGCCTGGCCTGAAAGCGGCACGGCACAGAGGAGGGGTGCTCAGGCACGGCGCTAGTGTTTTCCAGGCCAGTGAGGCAAGGGGACAACACGGGGGTGGACGCCCCTCTGCAGCTACAGGCAGGAGCCTTCTGCCCTGCCCTTGGACAGGGTGGGCCTTTACCACGAAGTGAGCAACAAGACCAGAGGCATCACGCAGCTGGGCCCCTACAGCCTGGACAAGGACAGCCTCTACGTCAACGGTGACCCATGCTCCTCTCTCTGCCTCCTCTGCTCTCCCCTGGCCGCCTTCCCCAGCCCTGCTCCCTCCCTGTCCCCACCTCCAGCTCATGACCCCTCTCTCTTTCTCTCTCTTCCCAGGTTACAACGAACAGCCAGTCCTGCCCGGTGAGTACCTGGCAGGAGCAGGCTGTGCTCAGAAGGCAGCAACTGCCTTGCGGGGGTCTTCTCCTGGGCACAGGTTGCTGGGGGACAGGACTCCTGCTCCCTGCGAGAAGCGGGGAGCCTGGAAGCCTTCCCCAGTGCGACCAGGGCCTCCAAGGAGGGGTGGCTGGCACAAGACCTCTGCGTTTCTCCACCCCGAGCCTTGACACCCTGGCTCTTGCACCTCCTCACTCCCCATCTGTGCTTCTTGCAGCTCCCAGCCACCCACCAACCACACCTGCACCCCTCCAGCATTTCACCGTCAACTTCACCATCACCAATCTCCCCTACAATTCCGACCTGGAAAATCCTGACTCGGCAAAGTTCAGCACTACGAGGAGGGTCATGGCCACCATGGTAAGCAGCCCACCACAGGGCCATGGCAGTGCCCCCGGTGGCCCCATAAACTTGGTGGGAGCGCAGGGGGATGGCCAGGGCTTAACTGTGAAACCTCTCTCCTCGGCAGCTGGACCGCCTTCTGAAGGAAAGCAGCATTGGCCCCGCTTTCCTTGGATGTGAAACCACAGCCTTCAGGTATGGGTTGCGCGTCAGTGTCCCTTTCCAGGTCCCACAAGGAGATCAGGGCGCCCATCACACTCTGTGGCCACCTAGCCTACGGAGGCAGGACCTTCTCCCTCCTGCCCTCCTTCCTTAGCACCTTTCTCCTTGATGCCCTCCCGCCTTAGGACCTTCTCCCTCATTCCCTCCTCCCTTAAGACCTTCTGACTGATTCCCTGCTCCCTTAAGACCTTCTCCCTGATGCCCCATTCCCTCTGGACCTTCTCCCTCATTCCCCCCCAGCCTTAGGACCTTCTCCCTCATCCCCCCCAGCCTTAGGACCTTCTCCCTCATTCCCTCCTGCCTTAGGACCTTCTCCCTCATTCCCTCCTGCCTTCCAATACCTTCTCCCTGATGCCCCATTCCCTCTGGACCTTCTCCCTGATGACCTCCTGCCTTAGGGCCTCCCCTCACTCCTGCCCTCTCGCCTCGGGACAGTGACGGCACAGCCCCAAGACCACTCTAAAGTCCTGCGGGGCCCTGCGCTTCCTCAACACCCCCAGGGCGTTAGTGGAGGCAGGAGAGCAGTGGCCGGCCACCACGCACACACGGCCTGGCAATGCCGGGCTTGCGATCCTCTGCCGAGACGGCTGCGGGTGCCCCAAGGCCTGGCCTGAAAGCGGCACGGCACAGAGGAGGGGTGCTCAGGCACGGCGCTGTGTTTTCCAGGCCAGTGAGGCAAGGGGACAACACGGGGGTGGACGCCCTCTGCAGCTACAGGCAGGAGCCTTCTGCCCTGCCCTTGGACAGGGTGGGCCTTTACCACGAAGTGAGCAACAAGACCAGAGGCATCACGCAGCTGGGCCCCTACAGCCTGGACAAGGACAGCCTCTACGTCAACGGTGACCCATGCTCCTCTCTCTGCCTCCTCTGCTCTCCCCTGGCCGCCTTCCCCAGCCCTGCTCCCTCCCTGTCCCCACCTCCAGCTCATGACCCCTCTCTCTTTCTCTCTCTTCCCAGGTTACAACGAACAGCCAGTCCTGCCCGGTGAGTACCTGGCAGGAGCAGGCTGTGCTCAGAAGGCAGCAACTGCCTTGCGGGGGTCTTCTCCTGGGCACAGGTTGCTGGGGGACAGGACTCCTGCTCCCTGCGAGAAGCGGGGAGCCTGGAAGCCTTCCCCAGTGCGACCAGGGCCTCCAAGGAGGGGTGGCTGGCACAAGACCTCTGCGTTTCTCCACCCCGAGCCTTGACACCCTGGCTCTTGCACCTCCTCACTCCCCATCTGTGCTTCTTGCAGCTCCCAGCCACCCACCAACCACACCTGCACCCCTCCAGCATTTCACTGTCAACTTCACCATCACCAATCTCCCCTACAATTCCGACCTGGAAAATCCTGACTCGGCAAAGTTCAGCACTACGAGGAGGGTCATGGCCACCTTGGTAAGCAGCCCACCACAGGGCCATGGCAGTGCCCCCGGTGGCCCCATAAACTTGGTGGGAGCGCAGGGGGATGGCCAGGGCTTAACTGTGAAACCTCTCTCCTCGGCAGCTGGACCGCCTTCTGAAGGAAAGCAGCATTGGCCCCGCTTTCCTTGGATGTGAAACCACAGCCTTCAGGTATGGGTTGCGCGTCAGTGTCCCTTTCCAGGTCCCACAAGGAGATCAGGGCGCCCATCACACTCTGTGGCCACCTAGCCTACGGAGGCAGGACCTTCTCCCTCCTGCCCTCCTTCCTTAGCACCTTCTCCTTGATGCCCTCCCGCCTTAGGACCTTCTCCCTCATTCCCTCCTCCCTTAAGACCTTCTGACTGATTCCCTGCTCCCTTAAGACCTTCTCCCTGATGCCCCATTCCCTCTGGACCTTCTCCCTCATCCCCCCCAGCCTTAGGACCTTCTCCCTCATTCCCTCCTGCCTTAGGACCTTCTCCCTCATTCCCTCCTGCCTTCCAATACCTTCTCCCTGATGCCCCATTCCCTCTGGACCTTCTCCCTGATGACCTCCTGCCTTAGGGCCTCCCCTCACTCCTGCCCTCTCGCCTCGGGACAGTGACGGCACAGCCCCAAGACCACTCTAAAGTCCTGCGGGGCCCCGCGCTTCCTCAACACCCCCAGGGCGTTAGTGGAGGCAGGAGAGCAGTGGCCGGCCACCACGCACACACGGCCTGGCAATGCCGGGCTTGCGATCCTCTGCCGAGACGGCTGCGGGTGCCCCAAGGCCTGGCCTGAAAGCGGCACGGCACAGAGGAGGGGTGCTCAGGCACGGCGCTATGTTTTCCAGGCCAGTGAGGCAAGGGGACAACACGGGGGTGGACGCCCTCTGCAGCTACAGGCAGGAGCCTTCTGCCCTGCCCTTGGACAGGGTGGGCCTTTACCACGAAGTGAGCAACAAGACCAGAGGCATCACGCAGCTGGGCCCCTACAGCCTGGACAAGGACAGCCTCTACGTCAACGGTGACCCATGCTCCTCTCTCTGCCTCCTCTGCTCTCCCCTGGCCGCCTTCCCCAGCCCTGCTCCCTCCCTGTCCCCACCTCCAGCTCATGACCCCTCTCTCTTTCTCTCTCTTCCCAGGTTACAACGAACAGCCAGTCCTGCCCGGTGAGTACCTGGCAGGAGCAGGCTGTGCTCAGAAGGCAGCAACTGCCTTGCGGGGGTCTTCTCCTGGGCCACAGGTTGCTGGGGGACAGGACTCCTGCTCCCTGCGAGAAGCGGGGAGCCTGGAAGCCTTCCCCAGTGCGACCAGGGCCTCCAAGGAGGGGGTGGCTGGCACAAGACCTCTGCGTTTCTCCACCCCGAGCCCTTGACACCCTGGCTCTTGCACCTCCTCACTCCCCATCTGTGCTTCTTGCAGCTCCCAGCCACCCACCAACCACACCTGCACCCTCCAGCATTTCACCGTCAACTTCACCCATCAACCAATCTCCCCTACAATTCCGACCTGGAAAATCCTGACTCGGCAAAGTTCAGCACTACGAGGGAGGGTCATGGCCACAATTGGTAAGCAGCCCACCACAGGGCCATGGCAGTGCCCCCGGTGGCCCCATAAACTTGGTGGGAGCGCAGGGGGATGGCCAGGGCTTAACTGTGAAACCTCTCTCCTCGGCAGCTGGACCGCCTTCTGAAGGAAAGCAGCATTGGCCCGCTTTCCTTGGATGTGAAACCACAGCCTTCAGGTATGGGGTTGCGCGTCAGTGTCCTTTCCAGGTCCCACAAGGAGATCAGGGCGCCCATCACACTCTGTGGCCACCTAGCCTACGGAGGCAGACCTTCTCCCTCCTGCCCTCCTTCCTTAGCACCTTCTCCTTGATGCCCTCCCGCCTTAGGACCTTCTCCCTCATTCCCTCCTCCCTTAAGACCTTCTGACTGATTCCCTGCTCCCTTAAGACCTTCTCCCTGATGCCCCATTCCCTCTGGACCTTCTCCCTCATCCCCCCCCAGCCTTAGGACCTTCTCCCTCATTCCCCTCCATGCCTTAGGACCTTCTCCCTCATTCCCTCCTGCCTTCTAATCTTTTGTTCCTATTTTCCTATAAACATATTTTTTTTTTTATTTCTTGCTGTATTCATTAAGGTCTTTTCTTTTTACATGTAATTTTTTTTTTTTTTTTTTTTGCATCCAGATTATCCTTAGTTTTCTCTGGTAGGTCTTACTGGATATGTGTGACCTACTGGTTCGTAATTTGATATTCCTCAGTAGATTTTTTAGTATTGATACAGGAAATTTGACCTCATCCGTTTATACTTTTCTTTTCTTATACTTACTTATTTTGTCGTTTAACCTTTTTTCTTCATTTTTTTGTCTTTTTTTTGCATCTGCTCCCCTTTTTTCTGTTTTCATTTTCCTTTAATGAACATGTCTTTCCCTTTCAGAGTTCCATGAAGCCTATCTTTTGCCAGGTAAGTTTATGAAATATTCATGATCCATATATAAAGTAGTAGTACGGCACGTAAATTTCAGCTTTCATCATAGCTTTTACTAGTAGTTACACTGTTTCCTCTAAAATGGTATATATTAAATAGCTATGTGGTTTTTTTATATGATTATCCTACTCCTTAACTGTAGAAGAAAAATTAAAATCAATTTGTCATTCACTTTTCCTTGTGTTTTGCTTCCTGCTACAGCTCTATCTCCACGAACTGAGCAGTTCACAGTGAACTTCACTATAACGAATCTCCGGTACTCTATTCATCTCAGAAATCCATATTCCGCCAAGTTTAGTGCTACAACAAGAGTCCTGACTGCTCTGGTTAGTGCGATATATTCCTGGGGTTTTTTTCTTTGTGATATGATATTTTGCTCATCTAAATATGGTTAACTTTGAAAACGCATTCTTTTTCAGCTTGATCGGCTGTTCAAGACGACTAGTATTCATTCTGTGTATACAGGCTGCAGAAGGATGGCTTTTAGGTAAGCATAATTATGTAGATTTCGAAAATATATTTTTTTCCTTTTCATGACATGGTGTGATACACAAATCCCTTAATTCACTTTTACATCATTTAATTTATCACCTGAGTCAAGAAAGCCAAGAAATCTTTACACTTTTTGTCAACTATGTCTTTATAAATTTACTTGAATTCAGGCTTGCAGCCTCTGAAAGGTCAAGTATGTTTTCAACATTTTGATAACACACTTGAAAGAATCATCAGGGCCGGGGGGCGGGGCGGGGGGGGTGCGGAATATTTTCTTTTCTACCTGGCAATGATGTGTCAGGAATATTGACTTCTGGAACGCAACAGGATTATCCTAATTTCCCTAGGCCTGCACAAAAAATTGAAGACACTGGAGTAGATGCTGTATGTACCTACAAACCAGATTCTGCTGCTTCCCAATTTGATCAAGTGATTCTTTACCACGAAGTGAGCAACAAAACAAATGGCATCACCAACTTGGGAATCTACAGCCTGGACCAGGAAAGCCTGTATATCAATGGTAAAGTACTGATGTGGGGATATTCATTGGCTGCCAGTCCACCGCTGTCTTGTAGTTAAAGCACAGTTGTGACTCGTGTGCAGATGGAACAGCATTTGCAACACGTATGCTTGGGCTCAACATACATGCTACAGAATTCCCAAAGCTGTCACCTACACAAGTTCTCCTCAAACTGGCACCATTTACCTTCAGAGGTTTTGCATTGTCAGTTGCAACTTCTTTTTTCTTTTAAATTTTAAATAACATCTGATAAATGACCAAAACATGCTAAGCAGCATATAAATCCTAAAAGTAAAGGCAACTAATTTCAGTATGAATTGGAAACCTTCTTCCACTAGTTAGGAGTTTTCTTCAAAATAACACCTTGCTGCACTATCACAAATAGTTTAAGCAACTGGTCAGAAACAGCAAATCTATTGTCCTTCTGCGGCATTGTTCACCTGTACAATAATCTGACTCAATTGTCTCATTAGTAGCATAATTCATTATTACTTTGTTCTTTCTCCTTCTAGATTACCATGAAACTCATCTCATGCCTTGTAAGTACTTTTAAGTAATTAAAAAGCCATAATGCCCTAAGTGTCAATATACAAGAAAGAATCATAGAATCATAGAACCATAGGGTTGGAAGGGACCTCTGAAGATCATCTAGTCCAACCCCCCTGCCTGAGCAGGGTCACCTAGAGCAGGTGGCACAGGAACACGTCCAGGCGGGTTTTGAATGTCTCCAGAGATGGAGACTCCACCACCTCTCTGGGCAGCCTGTTCCAGTGCTCTGCCACCCTCAGGGTAAAGAAGTTCCTCCTCATGTTTAGGTGGAACTTCTTATGCTCAAGTTTGTGCCCATTGCCTCTTGTCCTGTCCCCGGGCACTACTGAAAAGAGCCTGGTCCCATCCTCCTGACTCCCACCCTTTAAGTATTTATAAGCATTGATAAGATCCCCCCTCAGCCGTCTTTTTTCCAGACTGAAGAGACCCAAATCCCTCAGCCTTTCCTCATAAGAGAGGTGTTCCAGTCCCCTAATCATCTTGGTAGCCCTCTGCTGCACCCTTTCCAGCAGTTCCCTGTCCTTCTGGAACCGGGGAGCCCAGAACTGGACACAGTACTCCAGGTGTGGCCACACCAATGCAGAGTAGAGGGGGAGGATGACCTCCCTCCACCTGCTGGCCACGCTCTTCTTGATGCACCCCAGGATGCCATTGGCCTTCTTGGCCACAAGGGCACATTGCTGGCTCATGGTCATCCTGTTGTCCACCAGGACTCCCAGATCTCTTTCCCAGATCTCTTTCCAGAAACAAATGGCTGTGCAGATATCTTGTCTTTTTTAGCCTTTTAATGGAACTAGAAGTAAAAATGCAAACATTTAATAGAGGAATTATCCACTAAGCACCATCGGTATCAATGTCTCATGAAGCATTTGAATGAGATCAGGTCAGAGGGGACTGTGTGAGGAGCCTGTTTGCAGAAACACACAATTACACTCTTGGAAGGCTGGAGGGTTGCTGATGCAGTTCAGTCTTTCCCAACAGCAACACTACAAGTAAAAAGAATCCCGGGTTGAAAAAGCTAGACTATCAGGCCAGTGTGGTTAAAGGACATCAGGGTTTTTACCCAGCAGGATAAAAGGGGAGGTGGAGTTAACCTCACCTGAAGTGGTTGGGTACCTGTTTACAGCCTGCTACAGCTGGCCTCCTGTAGGGCTCTGGATGAGCTGGAGAGCCCTCCTCTGCTCCACAGATCTAAGCCCTGCGCTGCTGCTGCCATCGTCATTCCATACTGAGCTGTTCAGGGAAGTGCCCATCCATTTCAGCTGACAAGCTGACAGTTGACAAGAACTTCTTTATCCTTGGCTTTAGCAGGCTTTAGCGATGAGATTTCTTTTCTCATTGCCACAAATTTTGTGCTTGTCTTGCAGCAACATCTCCAGCTCCTCCTCTTGCAAGAGAGGGCCAGTTCACAGTGAACTTCACTGTGACCAATCTCCTCTACACATCAGCCTTCGGAAATCCGAATTCTAAAAAATTCATTGCTACCAAAAAAACACTGGGCTACTTGGTGAGTGTCAGTCAGCTTCCTCTTGTGGCTACGTTCTTGTTGGTTTTATTGTTTATTCACTGTGACTTATCAATGGCTCCTTTTCTTGGCAGCTTGATCGCGTACTCAAGAACAGCAGCGTTAGCCCTGCTTACACTGGATGCACAGTGGTGGCACTAAGGTAGGCGCATCCTGGAAGCGTTATAGAAGACAAGGGCGATCCAAATTTTGGCTGACAATAGCATTATGCAGAAATCTTTCCTTCACATGTAATTCCTTCCTGATTTTGTTTCCTCCTAGCCTGGTAGAGCCTTTTAAGTTCTACAGAGTGACGAGTAGAATTACAGCTCATTTATGATCCCTTGTGATGGGGTGGTTATTGCTTAATCTCTTCTGATCATGCTTGCGTTGATTTCACACCAATTTTGCACTAAAGAGGGTAATCTGACTAATTTTAAATGCATTTCAGTTAGATCATAAAAGTGCTGTTCCAATTGTATAAACCAGCATAATACTAAATTTCCAGAATCTGAGGGCATTCTTTCATTTAATTATATTGTTTTACATTATTTGAAGGGGAAATCCAATTCCACGGTAGCGTGCAAGCAAACTCAAACACACAGAAGCATCACCCGGCCCTGCAAACACATGTGTGATTTTTCAGGTCTGTGAAGAGCGGCGAGGGCACTGCCATGGATGCAGTCTGCACATACGGAGCCAATGCTACCACTCCGGAATTCGACCGAATTAAGGTTTATCACGATGTCAGCAAGATGACAGCCAGCTGCACTGAGCTCGGACCCTACAGGCTGGATGCAGCGAGTTTTTATGTTAGTGGTAAGTGGCTGAGCTGGTGTCAGGAGGGAATCCTCTCCTGACTGCTGATATACTAGGAGGAACTGAGTTACTACATAACCACAGAAGCAATAAAATCTGGAGAGAGCGCAAGAGCAAATGGTCAAAGCAGAGGAGCCACTGCCACTCATAGCCTTTGCACCTTGTTATTCTTTTGAACTTACTTTGCCACATACAATGTATAATAAACCATAGGTCATTCTCCAGAAAATCCAAGGACTGACCTCTCCAGGTGCACTATGGAATGTGTTCCCCTGCAGAGGAACAGCACTAGAACTGGACACCACTTGACTAAAGTCATACTTAAATTGTCAGTGCAGAAGTTAAATTCGAGTTAGGGCATGGGTAAATTCCCTCTCAACATCCCTTAGGAAGGGAGAATTCTGTGCACTGCTCTCTAAGCAAAGCAGCAGCTTGCCAACAACATACAGCAGGGTGAATGTCCATTGATGCCCAGACAGCCATCAGATCAGCCTTTCCTAGTAAACGTTTACACAGGATCTCTCAGACAAAAACGATTCAAATTCTGCATTCCACTGTGTGCCAGACCTTCCAAATTGTAAGCCAGTTTCTCAAATACTGTCCTTTTCTTCCCCTCACAGGTTATAATGAGCTGCAGCCTGGAGTAGGTAAGTACCTTTAAAGAGCAACTGAAAGGGCAAGAAGATTTTCTAGTTAGCGGTAGCCAAAAAAGAAGGTTGAGTAACCAACCAAGAGCACTACTAGACTTATAAAACAATGTTAAAAGAAACTGGGAGCCTGTTAGGGAACTGCAACTGCTCTGACCCTGAAACCAACTAGAATATCTGAGTATTTTCTTATAGCGTTTCCTCTAGGGATGACGATCCTAAATTGTATTTGCAAGCAATAATTTGCCTTGCTCACTACAGCTGTTGATCAAGGAACAGAACCTCTGTCACCAGCAGTGAGGAACTTCACATTGAATTTCACTATAACCAACCTCCAGTTCACTGCAGATCTGGCGACGCCAAACACTAAAAGATTCAAGTCAACAGAAAAAGTCATGTATCATTATGTAAGTCTGGCAAAATGATGCCCTGCTCAGGCACAGTTCTTTTAATATCTCTAATCTCTTACCTTTTCCATGACATTTTACTTATATGTTATTATTAAATTTCTAGGTTGATCCTTTACTGCAAAAAAGCAGCATCGGCCCTGCTTACCTTGGCTGCAAAGTAATGGCATTCAGGTAAGAGTCATGTCTGGGGAAAGTCTGCATTACTTTCTTCTTAAGAAGCTGTTTCCCATTTCCCAGCATTCAACACATTAATGTAATATGTCACTTAGTGGTTTTCCCATATGCGTCTTTGATCTTCTAAAAGTGAAGACAGACTTCTCAATAATGACTAAAACATCCTAAAACGATGCCTCATCTCCTAGGTCAAAGGAGGACAGGGATGCTACAGGAGTAGATGCCATCTGCAGCTACAGAGATGAGCCTTCAGACCCCAAGTTCAGCAGAGTGACAATTTACCATGAGCTGAGCAATATGACAAATGGCATCACCAAGCTGGGACACTACAGCCTTAACAGCCAGAGCCTCTACATTAATGGTAACAAGACCACCTCAAGGCATCACAGAGTATTTTGGAATGAGGAGAGAATTAAGTACACCTCTTAAAACAGATAGCAAAAAGTAGAGGGCAAAAAAATTGTCAGAGTCACTAAGTTAACATAGTCATGTAATTTAGTTGAGATTTAATTTAGATTACTAAACTACAATTTAGTAATCATTATCCTGAATCTTTTGTAATAAAAAGAAAAAAAACCCATGTGCCTAGTCCTCCCAAGACCTTCTTGGAATATTTTCCTAATATTTGTTCATTTCTTTTTCAGATTACAACGAACCACACAGTCTGTCAGGTAAGTATACTTAAAAACAGATACACATTAAAGCTACTCAAAGGCATAAATTGGTTTTGTTTCCCCGATTTGGAAATACTCATAAGATTACAAAGTATCTGAAATGTGTGAACATGTTCCTATGTTTTCCTGCTCTAAACAAAGGTAAAAAAGTAACAATACTGTGTCCTATGAAGATCCTGTTCTTACTTTACGGGTGTAACTGTTGTTTTCTCTCACACCAGTGAAGTCAACCACCACCCAAAGCCCAGGACCAATAACAGAGCAATTCACCCTGAACTTGACAATAACCAACCTCAGGTTCACGACAGACCTAGGGACACCAACTTCTGCTAGATTCAATTCTACTAAGAAAATAATGCAACATTACGTAAGCCACAGTCACGTTGTTTTTCACTGAAATCACCCCTTATTTTGGGTATCCCGTACTCACAAAGACCTTCCCTTGTCAGATTCACCCCCTGCTTCAGAAGAGCAGCATTGGCCCCTATTTCACTGGCTGCAAAGTAATAGGATTCAGGTGAGCAATGTAGCTGAAAGATTAACTTTGAACTTTAGCATATGGGTTTCCTTATGTTTCACTGACACTTAAATAACTAATAAAAGTTCCTTTTTTCGAGAAGTCAGTATCATTATAATAAAGGTTCCATGCACTTTTTTATGGTCCTTATCTTACAAAGCCTTTTTCTTTGTTGTACCATATCTCAGTAATTTCTGCAGTTCATCTCTGAGAACTATGGGTAGATTTTCCATGTTGTGGGTTGTGTTTTTTCTTTTAATCACGTAAAAAAAAAACCCAAACAGATTTTTGGAATAACTAACAGAACCCTCACGATATTCAATTCCTCAGGTCAGTGAGGAACAGGGATAACACAGGAGTAGACGCCATCTGCAACTATGGAAACGGGTCCCAAGTGCCCAAGTTTGACCAAGCTGAGGTTTACCAAGAACTAAGGAGCATGACAAATGGCATCACCCAGTTAGGAATCTATGACCTGGACAACAAGAGCCTCTATATCAATGGCAAGTGCTTGATTTCCTCATTCCTCCAGGCACCAGGGCAGTTTGGGGCTACCTTGGGCATCAGGGAGCACGTCAATGTAGAAAAAAATATTGACCTTAAGGAAAAGGTGGTCCCACTGGAGTTTACTGCATAACTTATGTGCATAAGATGCATCCTATGCTTCCAAGAACGTCTTCACGTAGCCATTTTTTAAGATTTTAATTTCTCTATTACATGGAAGAGTGACTTAACTTTAGCTTTGACCTCAGTCACTCGCCTGCATATGAACATTTCACCCGATTTCTGTCCCACCAGTATTTAATTTAAATAGCAGCACATGTATTTTCTCATTGTAGTCTTCACTATTATAAAAGCGCCTTGTTGTGCTTAAGCAGTAGGTTGTTTAATAAGAGTCACACCCTTGGGGACAGGTTCTGATGAATCATTCCCAAGCCATCCATGTAATCATCCCCTCTTCTCTTTCATTCTCTTAAGTGTACAGTTCTCTTACGTAAGGTTTCTCTTGCATTTCCTTTCCAGGTTACAACGAACCGCTTGAGAGATCATGTAAGTGTTTTGCCAAACTCATTCCAGAGAAAGCTATCAAAGGAGTGGTACACTCCAAAAAAACAAGAGAGGAAGAGATTCTCCAGAGTAGCCTTGAAGTGCCCTAGGACTGGCAATGGCTTTGAAAGTGAGGATAGCTTTTTGTATAGCAAGATCATAATCCTTCTCCCCTTTGCTTATAGCTCTGAGCACAGCTACCACACCAAGCCCAACATCCAGACACTTCACATTGAATTTCACCTTGACCAACCTCCGGTACACTGCAGATCTGGAGGCACCAAGTTCCCGCAAATTCATTTCCACAGCGAAAGTTATCAACCATTATGTAAGTCTGGCTCCGGTTTTCCCCATTTTGTGTTACGGTGGGGATCTTAATCTGCCCACATTAAACTTTCAAGTTCTCAGTTGGACTTTTTTTTTTTTTTTTTTGACAGATTGACCCTCTTTTCAAAAGAAGCAGCATAAGCTCT
The DNA here is from genome assembly GCA_947846985.1 of Fratercula arctica. Lineage (NCBI taxonomy): Eukaryota > Metazoa > Chordata > Aves > Charadriiformes > Alcidae > Fratercula > Fratercula arctica. The sequence goes on along the minus strand of CANTUZ010000022.1, from coordinate 2,397,370 downwards.
GCCTACACAGGATGCAAAGTAATGAGATTTAGGTAAGATTCCTGAACGAACCATTTCTTTATCTGCTTAAATTTTATTGAGTCATATGCAAATTTGCATAAATCTGCGCCTTAAATTTGCATAAGTCACAATAGATGTTCTGATGTCAGAAAACAGAAGCCAGTGACACCTCCCTGTCTGTTCATGAGTTTCTTGCTGGTATCTAAAGGGTATCCTTTTGGTATCTAAATGTCATTGCCACAATATTCTTGAGAATCTGCTGAAAGACGTAGGAGTCCAATTGCACTGACAGGTTCCAGTGCCTGTTGTTCCAGGCGTACAAATTACACAGGGTGTTTGTTCTGTAAGCATCAGCAGTGTCCTAAAGAACATGTCTGACATTTTTCCTTAGGTCTGGGAGAGACAGGGATAACACAGGCGTAGACGCTGTCTGCAGCTACAAAACCAATGACAGCCTTGCCACGTTTGACAGAGAAAAGGTTTATCAGGAGCTGAGCACCATGACAAATGGTGTCACCAAACTAGGGCACTACAGCCTGGAGAGGAACAGCCTGTGCGTCAACGGTAAGCATCGGTGAACAGTATCAAGATGGAATTTTGGGATCACCTGGAGATCACTTCTCATTCTTCTACTGCAACAGGGCTTGAGCACTAATGAACTTCCCCTTTGATTTGCTGGTATTCTGTAGGTTTTGATACTATAACAAAACCAATCCAGCATGAGATTGCCATTCTAGAAGCATTTCCATCACTTAAACCATACAAATTCCTGGAGAATTTCATTGTTATATTATATAATCTGAACAGGGATTCTCTTCCTATATTACTTTTGGGGTACAGAAAGATCTGATGTAAGAATAAACGCACTCTGCCCTTTTTATTTAGGTTTCCCCCTCTCGGACACAGCTAACACCAGAAAGCCTGTCTTGACTGAAGCTCCAGCCCAAGTGGGCTACAGACTGAGCTTTAGAATAGTCAATGAAAATTTAACCAACCCAGACCCTCAGTCTCCAGAGTACAAAGCGGCAGTGGAAAGCATCGGTAACAAGGTAAGGAGATGCAGCTCAAATACCACCACGTCTGCAATAGGTGAATTTTACTAATCTACTCACCATAGATTTTTTGAATAAAAAAAATCAGCATTTGAGAACAAAAAGTTCTAGAATCTAAAAAGATGAGATCGGCCTTTGAATCACTTTTGATTTTGTTATTTTACATGTGGTCTTAAGAAATGATTTCCAAAGATGTGCACTACAAAAATGTGGGGTTTTTTCAAACACATTTTAAACGCAAAAGAGGTTTAGGTCATCTGTTAAATGCGCATTCACTTGGCACTTCAGTCCCACCTCCAGAGGTGCAGCCAAACCTCTGCCAGCTGAGAGGTCAGCACATACATAATTCATTGCCGAGAATGTTCAGCACCAATCTGCCAACATATCAACCCAATAAAACCCTAATTAGGTAGGCTTTGCTTTTTAGATGGGACCATAACATTCCATACTTTGAGTTCTGAGGCTGCCCCGTGACCCGTGGATGAAGGCGACGGCTGTCAGTCAGACTGTGCTGTTTAACATGGGCAGCTTGCTCAGATAAGACAGAAAGTCTTGCCAAGCTGGAAGTCAGACTCCATCACCAGAAGGCATAGTCTGAAGTAAAAACCAACTCCCATAAAATCCAACTAGCCCCCAAAAAATAATCTGGTCTATGTCCAAAGTTAGAGGCCCTTCTGCTGCCCTAAAGCATCTACCATGAGGCCCAGAACTCATTAATATTTAACATGACATTTTTATTTCAGATGAATCAACTGTACCGTCAGAGCAACCTGCGAGACCAGTTCCTGAACTGCAGTATCACCAGGCTGAGGTCTGTGATACAATCTGATTTTGTTTGAAAGGTTGCCACACCCTGGCACCATTCCCTAATGGCCAAGTGCCACTGTCTTCCGCAGAATTCCTCCCCTCCATTCTCATGTTGGAAATGATTTGCTTCATGCCCTAAGAAGCCCTTTCCAGGCTTCCCAGAATTCATGTTTGAATTTTTCCTGACTTCGTATGGACCGACATTTTTCTAAGTCTCAGTCAGGATTTCTGCAAGGCACTCTTGGGTCTCTGAATATCCCAGTAATTACCATCAGCAATCTTACCTCTTAATGAGGACCTAATGGTCATCCTGCAACCTCTGCTCTCCTCCTCCCCACCTGGGCTCCACTAGGTTTGAAAAGCAGGCTTCAGGCATAGCTGGAGTGTCCCTCTCTAGATGGGAAGAGCCTTGGACAAGGGACCCTCACACAGGGTGAAAGCTTTTAAAAAAAAAAAAAGTGCTGATCGTTCATTGTATGTGTGCAGTATAACCTAAGTTTGCAGAGAGAAGAGCTGGTGGTATTGCATTTGCTGTCCCTGGACAAAGGAAGCGCCCAAAGCAGCCTGTTCCACACCTCTGAATAGCATCACATTAGCTTAAAACTCTTAACAGAATAGCAGGAACCCTTCAGGAAACCCTTTCCCACATGAACAAGTCTTATGATCATCAGCCTATTTATCTCAGAACCTCTGTTTCTCTGTCTGCAGGACCGGATCCATACTGGTCGACTGCAACTGCTTCTTCCAGCCAGAGCCCAGCATCAACAGGGCTGTGGTTGAAAGGACTTTTCAGGACGGGACTTCAAACGCAACGGGACTATGGCTGGGAAGCAGTTACCAGCTGCAAGGATTCGCAGTAGACGGTACGTAGAGCTCAAACCGCAGCTGCCCGGTTTCCACCCAGATCAACCCACCTGGCCATGGCATACACGGAATTCCCCAGCTTCTGGTCTATCAGAGGCTGTGTTTGGGGGTGTTTTGGGTGTGTGGAAATATATCGGTGTTATCAAGTTGAATCACTGAACTCAGGTCAGAGCTGGACCAGTCCTTTGCCACATTTAGCCTGGCTCAGTGTAGCCCTTTAGTCCTCAATGGCTTAAGGTCTTGATGTTAAATAATAAGAAAATGAAATGGTAACTATTCACCATAACTTCAAGCATTTAAACAGGCTTTTAGCTTGTTTTCAAACGTACAACTTCCCAAAGAAATAAGTGGCCTAGGACATTGCTGAAGGACTGATTTCAAAGGGAAGACTGGGAATTCGTTGTCAAACCCAAATGCAAGTCAAGTTCTGTTAATCCCTTAAGACTTCAAGTTTCCCCAGCTAAAAGCCTGCAGATCAATGCTGCTTGGCAGAAGAGCCTCTGTTTCTCTCTGCTGGAATTTATACTGACTTTTCCTCTCAATTTCCAGGCTTGGAACTAGCAATTGAGGCAGCAACTCACAAAACACCCCTCAAGGCTGGGAAAGAAAAATTCAGATTGAACTTCAGAATCTCCAACCTGCCCTACTCCCCAGAACTGCAGGACTCCAGGTCACAGATGTACCGAGAAAACAAAGAGAAAATTGAGAAAGAGGTAAAACATAACCGCAATAACTTCATTTCCCTGCCCAAATTAAAGATGTATGAATTTTACTCAATTTTCCACTATTTTGTTTCTTCCCACCAGCTTGATGTGTTCCGAACTAGCAGCCTGAAGGACTACTTCGCTGGGTGTACTGTTGAGAACTTTGGGTAAGTCCTGCTCCGAAAGTGTTTTTTCTTGAGTGTCCCCAAAAGAGCAGTTAGCAGCGAAGGCATTCCAAGCCGCAGAATGGTGTTTATGCCTCATTGCCAGCCTTTGTGCTCAGGATGACACGTAGGCACCTTCATTCACTCTCAGTTTTGCCTTTACCACAAAAGGTTTCTGTCCGAATGAGAGGTGGTTTTGTTTCCGTGCTAGCAAAGCTGTTCTCGTGCATAAACAACTCCAGAGTAAAACAAATACCAAATGAACTAAAACTCATCCAGACCGACCAACCTGAGAACAAAATCTACTTCTGTGCGTCTTTCTCCAACACTTCTTTGGAGGAACGCAAAAAGCTGAGCTGATTTACCTCTTAGAAATGCCTTGCCTGGGATTAAATCAGTGGGTGAATTTCACAAGGCTGCATGAGTTCCTGTTTCAGCTAGTGTAAACTGTAAAAACTGATCCCATGCTAATAAAAAAAACCCTGATCCTATTGCTTAGACATCTGCAAAACCCGAGCCTGATTCTGAATCCCTCTCCCTGCCTCTGTTCAGCTCTACCTTTCCCCCCTGCTCTCCCCCTTCTCCCATAATGATGATTCTGGCTGCCATCCCGCAGGCCTGTCCGTGGGAAAGCTTACACAAGTGTCACCTCCACCTGCAAATTCACCCTGGACCCCTTCTCAAGGATTTTACGAAAGCAAGAGGTGTACGAGGAGCTGAAACACCTGACACATGGGTTCACCAAGCTGGGCCCCAGCTATGAGGTGGAAGAGCAGAGTCTGGTTGTTGAAGGTGAGAGCTCCTGCCCCTGACTCTGCAGGAGTCCGTGGATGCTCCATCCCTGGAGGGGTTCAAGGCCAGGCTGGATGAGGCTCTGGGCAACCTGGTCTGGTAGGAGGTGTCCCTGCCCAGGGCAGGGGATTGGAACTAGATGATCTTTAAGGTCCCTTCCAACCCGAACCATTCTATGAATGAATCTACAGTGCTTTCCTACTGAGGGCCAGCACATGCCTCTGGTTCTGCAATTCTATTGCAGTTCCGGGCCCCTCTGTCCAAGAGGGACCTTGAAGTGCTGGAGCGTGTCCAGAGGAGAGCTACCGAGCTGGGGAGGGGTCTGGAGACCAAGCCCTATGAGGAGAGGCTGAGGGAGCCGGGCATGTTTAGTTTGGAGAAGAGGAGGCTGAGGGGAGACCTCGTTGCCCTCTACAACTACCTGAGAGGAGGGTGTAGAGAGGTGGGGGTTGGCCTCTTCTCCCAGGTGAACAATGACAGGACCAGAGGGAATGGTCTGAAGCTGCGGCAGGGGAGGTTTAGGTTAGATATTAGGAAGAATGACTTTACTGAAAGAGTGGTCAGGCCCTGGCACAGCCTGCCCAGGGAGGTGGTTGGGTCACCGTCCCTAGAGGTATTTAAGAAACGTCTAGATTTGGCACTTCAGGGCATGCTCTAGCGGTAGAGATTGTAGGGGGTTTTTTTGTGTGTGTGTACGGTTGGACTCGATCTTGAAGGTCCTTTCCAACCATGAAGATTCTATGATCTTTAAGGTCCCTTCCAACACCAACCATTCTATGATTCTATGAATGTTTATTAGTTGTGTTTTAGTCACCTCTAGAGCACTCTTTCTCACCTGTCCCACCCTTTATTTCCAGGTTACTCTCCAGTCAAGACAGATGAACAGGAGTCTGAAAGATCTGGTAAGTGCTCGTAGAGAGGGATTGACCCCACAGCCACTGAATACTTGAACTGTGGCACATTAACATCACATACCTTGAAACGGAGACTAGACCTGTGCAAGAGCCCAGAAATCAAGGGTTCTTGGTAGACTGGCAGCAAAGAGCAGGTACCATCAGAGCCAGCCACCCTGAGGCAAATGGAAGCGAAGGACAGGCAAAACAAATGCAATTTGGAAAGCTTTTTTGGAGCTCTGGCACCAATAAATTTTGATAAGTGCAGTATTTACCAAAAAATCCAGCTACAGTGTTGTGAGCACTAGCCACAACCCCAGAACTAACAGTAAACAGGAGAAAAAAGTAATGTAGTCTGAACTGTTGCTTTTCCATGCACCACAAACATGCTGGCAAAAGTAACTACAGCTTTTACTGACACCCTTAGCCCTGTCCCCTTCTCCAAAAAAACCTGAACTTCGTCTCTCTGAACACCCCTGAAACCATGGGAGGGCTCTGACGCTCACTGAGGTAGCATTTAAAGCTGTAGATCCTCGGACCCTGACTCCATTTTACCAAAGTTTCTGTATGCTCTGCCCATCTTCCCATCGCTGGGGCACGTTTGCCCTGCAGCCAGAGAAGGCCAGGTGCTGCCTTTCAGCAGTTTTGCCTCACCTACACAGCACTTCTGAACTTCACCAGGGCAAGATCTCCCTCTCTCTGTCCCACATACAGGGGGCCAAAAAACACTGATGTGCTCTTATTTTGCCTTTGCAGAGCTTCAGTTCTGGGCAATTATCCTCATCTGCGTTTTCACCCTGATTGGCTTCATTCTCCTCCTCTTGTTATGCTTCCTGGTAAGTGGCCCCTTTGCTGTCCTGCGAACTTGGCTCCAGCAGGGCTGAGCCATCTGGGGACGTGCGGGAGGGATGTTCAGCCACATCCACCAGCAGCACAGTGGGAGCAGTACCTGACACGCGTGGTCATGCCAAATCCACCTCCAGCTGCTGCCAGCTCATTCAAGGACTTGTGCACAGGAGGACGGGGAAGGGTATTTATAGTCCCCTAAGTACATTTCTAGGAAGGGAAGCACTGGATCATGAGTGAGAGAGAAAAATGGAAAAGCAAAGGTAAGGCCAAGGTGACAAGCAGGTTGAATTGGGAGATCTCCTGCAGCGTTTAAACCTCTTCCCTATTCAAATGACTGCAGAATGATCAGGTTGTAGAAAAGGGAGTGCAGAAAACTACATTTTTAATAGCCTGCAGGAATCGCATTCACAATTTTATATTCAATGCTTTCAACATAGACTGCAGCAGCCTTGCAGGGCTCCAGCTGCGCACAAGAGCAGACCCTCTTCTGATCTCTGCTGGGGATTTGATGGGGGACAGCACCTTAATAGCACTGTTTCAAGAGCAGCTGTGTTTGCTTGGCACCAGCTAGAAGAGAACAGCTGAATCCAGAGAGAACCCGGGCTACTGTCCTTAGAGGTTCAGGAGCGAAAGTTACAGTCAGCAAGATTTAGAAGAGGAAAAACCTCGGATTCAGAACTGGGGGTTGTGCTAGTCTCTGCCTAGGCAGCTTTAGGCAAGTATTTAATCAGAGGGATTTAATCATTTCCCACCTGGCAACACAGTTTGAGGGCATCTAAGGAAGGGTAAAGACTTATATTTATTTATCGCCATTAGCATTGTTCTTTTCCCACCAGATCATCTTTTGCCTAAGAAGAAAGTCGCATCTATACCAGGTTCAACAAGGCATGTACGGGGTGTACTTCCCACACCTGAACACCAGAAAAGTGCATTAACACAACAGATGACGTCCGTCTTCAGACCTGTTTGTCCACCAATGAAGGAAAAATGTTTACATGTACTAGAAAAATGTTTCTTTAATAAATTATGTTTAGCATTTTCTCTTGTCTGGAGGCAAATCTTTGCACAATTACCACAATCATTTTCATACTATGGGCAGCTGCCAACAATGCAGACGTTGAGGAAAATATTTTTTTTAAAGCACTGCAGTATTTTATACAAATATTACACAACCAACAGAAAATAAAGACTATGAGGAACTGCAGTTTGCAGGGCTCTTCAGTGTTAGCGTCAGTTCTCTGGAAAAGGCTTAAAATTATACTAATTTATAGATTTTGGGGGACTGACTACTGTAAACTTCACCTAGATTTTAGCTTCTCCCCCCAGTTTGTCTTTTAAAATGTAAATATCTTAAACTGATTAAAACATTTCATGTATTTGTCATATATTCATAAATTATGTCAAAAGATTCTGTAAAGGCAGATTGCCAAATCTGGGTGAGATACAGCCACCCTGTGTCTTTTCAGATTGATGCTGGTTTCAGCTGAATAAATGCCATGTTTATTGCCATGAAACTGTATTTCCTTCTCTTTCCTCTGCAGCGAGACTTTTCATCCCAAATCAGAAACTACTTTCGCCCTACTGCAACCCCTGAGCTCTCGCTCCTCACTTGTCCCGGGCATCCCATAGCGCAGGGTCCGACCTTACAGGGATCAGGACCTTTTCCTGCCCCTCCAGACTTGCCCAAGAGCCTCAATTTTCCACCAAGCACAGGAGATTGTGCTCATCTCCAGGGTAAACAGTTGATACATCTCTAGGTAATTAGTTGATACTATCATTACATGAACTCCTTGCTGAAAGTGAAAGCTCTAGAATTAATGAAACCATGATTAGTCATTAATCCTTCCACTGTAGGCAACGTTTCCACCGGCAATCACACTGTCTTTTTACTGTCACAGTAAAGCTCCTCCATGGCCGGTTGGACCAGTTCACCCCCCAGGCCAGGTTCCTCGGCGCAGAGCGGAGTTTCCTACGCAGAGGATTAGAAACCTGTTTGCTCCATCGAACAAAGGTTCTCAAGCACCCAGTATTATGTCAGTGACATCAGATTAAAAGCTTTCACAGCTGCTTGCAAGAGACCTTTGCAGGTTTCCATCCACCCAGCAGGCCCTGGCTGCAGCAGCCCCTGCACGACAGCGGAGCCGAGAGCAGAAAGGACTTCCCAGCCTGGGCTTTGCCGGCGGGCACTCCAGAAAAGCGGCTCGGCAGGGCAAGCTGGGGGGGTCTGGCCATTGGAGCACCAGCTCCTGACTTGGCAGCACTGGGCAAACCCCCGGATCTTCAGGCGACTGTCCCTGCTGCGCCACCCTTACCTTCATCCTGGTGCCCCAGTGCCCTGCTCCCCCTTCACCACGGAGCTCCATCACGTTTCTTCTCCAGAACACAACTGTGGAGATGCGTCAGCCAGAGCACACTGGGAGGGGAAGGTGCTATTTTACAGAGCTGTTTCCTAAGGGCTTTGAATTTTCAATTTTACACCATAGCCACAGAAGGGCTGCCTCTCAGCACCACGAGCCACACCACCACCGCCTCCTCCCCACGGGTTTGCTGGGAACAGAAGCCCCGCGCACAGGTCAGAGCACAGACCAGCAGCCCCTGGGCTGGCACCGCTGCCCTCTCCAGCCCTGGGGACAAAAGGGAAGGCAGAAGGGACAGCGGTTTCCCAGGGGAGCTCCAGGCACCACCATAAGCCCCAGGACAAACTGAGAGCAGCGGGGACAAACTTGCATCTGCTCAAAAGAAGGGCACACGTGGCTGGTCTAATTTAGAAAAGCTTCAGCTTCGAAGCAGCACAGCAGCACCCAGCTCTGCCCGACCTGCTTGCGGGGGCTCCACAGAGCCCAGAGAACCTTCCCACAAACACCATGAGACCCCATTTCTGAAGGGGCTGTTGCAAACGTGACTTTCTGCAGCCACCCAGGCCGAGCATCCCCCTCTCCCTGGCACAGCCACCAGCGCTCGCTGCCAGAGCGGGATGTGCCAGGGACATCCGACCCCACACACCTTTGCCACCATGGGCAGGGGAGTCAAACCCCAGCCCCAGCAGCTGGTCTCCCAAAACTAAAGATACAAAACTAAAGCTGAAACGCACCAAGGAAGGGGCACCAAGAGAGCAGAGAGGGGAAAAGGGGCTGAGGAGCCAAGAAAGCAGCAGCAGCTTGCAGGGAGGAAAGGCCAAGCTCGAGCACGCTGTGGGGTGGTTGGTGCCCACGAGCCTCCCCACTGGGCTGCTTTCCAAGAGGAAGGAGCCCTCACATACCACAGCACTTCTCAGCATCCCCTATGCCATGTCACAATGCGCTTCATGTTATGGTTGGACACCCGCCCGCGTTTGCTATGGAGCCGCTGTTTCCAAGCAGAGGCCCGGCCAGCTCGGCAGTGACGCAGGTGGCTCAGCCTCTGGCATGGTGACCCGGCCCCAGGCTGGGACTGGGGAAGGGCAGAGTAAGCAGATGAAGAGGCTCAGCTTGACCTCAGGCATCTGTCCTGGACCCAGTTCCACCAACGCCCACAGCAGCACCCTCTGGAGATCATCTCCTCCAACCCCCGGCCACAGCAGGGTCACCCACAGCAGGTGGCACAGGAACGCGTCCAGGCGGGGTTGGAATGTCTCCAGAGACGGAGACTCCCCCACCTCTCTGGGCAGCCTGTGCCAGGGCTCTGCCACCCTCACAGGAAAGTTGTTCTTCCTCATGTTGGGGTGGACCTTCCCGTGTTCCAGTTTGTGCCTGTTGCTGGGCACCACTGAAAATCTCTGGCCTCCCGCTGCCTCTGCTCCCCCCGTGCACTGCAGATGCATCGCGGCTGTTCCTCAGCATTTCTGTCTTTCTACCTGTCTTCATGCTCTTCCCTGGTCCCCGCTGCTACCAGTGTGCAAACTGACATCTGGCAGCACCTGGGCCCCTCTTCTCCCAGCTCGGCGCTACGCCTCTCAGTAAGAGAGAGTTTATCAGTCTCCTTTTCAGCTCTTTAAACGTTTTGTGCCAAACACTGGCAACAAGCCTGAATTGCAGCAATAAAATTCATCTGCTTCTCATCATTCTACCCAGCAACTCCTGTTCGATTTGCCTCTTCGATAGAAAAATGCCCCATCTGCTTTGGAAACAGTCATCAAAAAGCCCTTTGCACGGCAAGGGCACACATTCAGACTTCTTTAGCCTCCTGTTCTCAGCATCGACCCAGGACCATCTCCCAAGGGCAGAACCCCATCCTGTTCCACCACTGAGGGAGGAGAACCTGAAGACCCTGAGCTGCCTTGTCCAGAGCAGGACCCAGACCACCCACCCCATGCACAGGCACCGACAGCACCCGGCCCCAGCTTCGCTGCCGGGATTCACAGCTCCGCAGGCGAGGGCACATCCTTCCTGCTCATCCCCCTCATTGCCTCAACACTAATTACACCTCATCAGCCTTTCTCCTGCCTTGGTCCCCTGGGGACCTGAGCCCCGGGCAGCCAGCAGGAGACCCACACTGCACCCAACCAGGAATTTAATCTGTGAAACGGTTTATCAGGAGCAAAAACTTCACTTTGTCAGCACCACAATTGCTGAATTTTGTCATGTCCCATCCGCTTCCCCCCTCCCCAGGCCACAAGAAGCAAACACAGATTTCCCCCTGAGCCACTGCTGGGCCTGACGGCTGCCCTTTCCTCTGCACGAGCAGCCCTGCTCCTCTCCAGCAAAAAGCACCCGATTTAGGGGCAGCAGGAGAAAGAAAATTCAGAAATTATATTTTTATGCTTCAGCTTGCCCAATGCATCAGTGAAAGAAGGAGCACTGAGGAAAACGCAACGTTCCTCCCCGTTGCCAACGCAGGCCAGAGCCGTGCTGCCAACCGCCGGCCCGCAGCGTCCCGTCCCGCTGCGTGGTGTCACCCACACCTTAAACAGCCCCGAGGGACCCCCCCCACGCTCAGCCACAGCAGCCCAGCAACACCCATCGTCGGCGGAGGTGAAGCCCCGGGGCCGAGGGCAGAGGCTGCGCGGTGCCGGCGGGCCCACGGCGGGGCCGTCGCCCCCGGCGGGGCCATTACACAGGCTTTGAGAAGTGATGAGCCCTGCAGGAACCGAGGAGCCGTTTTCCTCGGGCACGCGTAACCACAGCCACAAAGGAGCTGCTCTGGGCACACCGCACCTGAATGAAGGATTGCCCCGGGGCGCTGGCTTCTGGCCAAACAGCATTACAATAATAAAAACAGCCCAAAACCAGACCACGAACCGCCCCCCCCCCCGCCCAGGACACATGAGCCAGAGCTGGGCAGCGCCATCCGCTTTTCCACCAAACTCCTGCCAACAAGCAGGTGACACCATCAAGCATCATGGCCTTACTAAACTTCCTCAGGACACAGAGGCAAAAAATCCCGCCGCAGGGGCCAGAGGTGCCTCCCCGCTCCCTTTAACCACCATTTTCCAGTCGATCTTACCAGGTCCGAAGAGCCTTGCTGAAGTCCAGGACCTCGACCCACCGTCACTAAGTCCAGGTTTTCATGGGAGACCTGAGCAAACGGCCCGACCTGTCGTGCTGCAAAGGCGGCCCCTGGTCCCAGGGCCACCTCTGTGCCCGCGGCACCGCTCCTGGGTCTGCCACCCACCCCGTGTCCAGCGGCAGCCACAACTGCCCCGGCCCTCCAGCCTTTTGGGGAAGGCACCATTTCACCGGGATAAAACACACCGGAGGTTCGTCAGGGCCTGAGCAATTCAGCCCCGTTGGTACGGGGGGGGTGGGGAGGTGGGGTATTTGCTCAGGGTCTCTGTCCTTTTTGGGGCAGACCAGGGACCAGGCAGGGTGGTCTGGTGAGACCCCTGGGCACACAGTAGCCAGCGGGGACCCACTGCCACCACCTCCCCCCCAGTGATGTCACAGTTCCCTTTGTCAACGATTCTGCCCAAACCCACTGGGGGGGGGGGGGGGGGGGGGGAGGGGGAGCCCCACAGGCTGGGTTTCCCCTGGGGGGAGTGTGCTGCTGCCCAGCTCTGCAGGGACCATGGGGTGAGGGCTCCCCAAAGTGGAGACCAGGGCCATCTATAGGAACAGGAGTCACCCCCCACCCCCACCCCGCGATGTTCGCGCTGCTCCAACTTCACCGGGGTTGGAGAAATGGCAGAAGTAAAGGGTACAATTAACACTGTAAATAGGTAAGGAGATGTGGCCCTGGGGAAAGAACGGGACAATACCATACATTAGCCAAAATAAGGGAATACCAATATAAGCTCAGGGGGAACAGAACTGCTAACAAGGCCAAAGAAGTCACTTGAACTGCGAGTGAACGATCCTAATTAACATAGTAAATAAACCCACCCTCGGGTAGGGAAAGCCCCCTGCTAACAAAAGCCCCCTCTGAAAAGACAGGACACAGTGACTTTAAGTAGAGACAAGGCACAGTAAGAACCGATGGGAATGAGGATGGCTAAGTGTAACTAGAAAGTACTGATAACTGCTGCTTTTGCTTGAAAATACGTATAAACGCTTACTGTGTGCCAGCCTGAGACATGCAAGCTTTGTGGACGAAGCACCCAGCACCCATCTCCACACAGAAATGAAATAGGTATCTCACCTCTCTGTCTATCAGCTCCCTGCATATTCTTGTTGCAAAAGAAGCCGGATTTGAGACACCACCAGGACCACGCAGGCCTGGGGGCTGCAAGCACCAGCTCCTCTAAGGCCTCCAGCTCCTCCTCAGGCGAGGAACTGGAGCTGAGAACAGGAGCAGCGGTGGTCGATATGGGCACGAGGAGCTGTAAAGGGGGGCTCTCCGGACAACAGCCACCCATAGCCAAAATCACCACCCTGCTGGGCAGCCCCATGGCATGGCCCCTAAGATCAGGTCTTTTCACTGGAAAGAAAGCCTTGATTTACCCTGCCTCTGAAATTATTCCACTGATGCAGAACAGCAGCATCATCAATTGGGAAGAGGCCGAAACCACCAGCAGCCCAGGGCAAAGGCTCAGAGGTGACGCTGAAGCCCTGCCCTAAGTTACCCAGGCCCCTGTCACACTCTGCCACCTCCCTGACAGCCTTGTGGCCCCGGCTGCACATGGCCACTTCCCCACCCCTGTCGCCACAACCCCGTCATATAACCCCACAGTGGCCAAGCTGACAGTGTCCCCTGCTGGGGCCAACGCAGCAGCATCAAGGTGACATCGCCACCCACGCCAGGGGCTCACCGAAACGCAGGAGCAGGTGCCAGGGTCCCACAGCAGCCCAGGCTCACCTCTAGCAGCGCTGTGCAACAGCTCAGCCAGCACCAAAAATTCATGCCCCGGTTTGCAGAAAGGCCACTCCCCTGGGGCTGCAGCCCACGTACCCAGCAAAGGTCCTTCGCTCCCCCCACACAAACCCCATGGGGCTCCCATTGAGCAACCAGCCCTCGCAGTCACCCCCAAACACAGAAGACTGGTCATAAACGCTTATATCCAGGCAAAAAACAGGTACTCGGAGCAGCCTGCCACGGTACAGGAGAGAAAACAAAGCAGAAAACCGCGACATTAGGAGACCTCTCCCAAACCACGTAAAGGATTTTCAAACCTGGAGCAGGAGACCGGGAAAGGGACTGCCACAAGCCATGTACTGCCACACACAGAGGAAGGATGCTGGCTTCCCAGCCTTAGTGCTCTCGTCTAGGGAGGAAACCCCCTCCCACCCCACTGGGTTTTATAAGGTGGAGGGTTTACGCGCCGCAGCTGCAGCTCCAGCTCCTCCACCACCTGGCACCGCTCCTCAGGACTCGATCACCCTCAGGTGTGATCCCCAGCAGGGAACCGGGATCATCCCCTGGCACTGGGGGCTTGGCATCAGCTCAGAGGTGGGAGAGGCCAAACCCCCCCCCCAGATGCACTTGGTAACAAGGACAAGAGTTCCCCGTCTCCTGCTGGGCATGGAGGACCTGCGCCCACATTTGTCATCCTCTCCCAGTCCTCATTCTTCTCTGCTCAGCCCCAAGATCTCTATGTCCCGTGAAGACCCTTTATTTAATACACTCCAGAGCGTACTAAAGGGCAGAGTTAAAGGTACTGCGGCAGGTTTAATCACTCATCTTGAACAGCAACACGGCAGATTTAATTTACTTTTAATGCAGTGGAGGTGTCTGCTCCCCGCTCCAGCACCACGAGCACCAACACCTGCACACGAGCAATTTGCTCACTGCAGAGAGGAGCAAGAGCCCCGGGAAATATCACAAACAGTGTCAAGCTCGGCACCAAACCCTCCCTCAGACAATCCCCAACAGAGTCACGCCACATTTAATAAACTTCTGAGAAACTCCCCCTGACCTTTTGAAGCTGACACAGGGTCAGGTGGAAGGGATGTGGGAGGGATGTGGGATGCTGCAGGGATGTGGGAGGAATATTAGAGGAACACTGCAATGATGCCGAGCGGATGCTGCAGGGATGGTGCAGGAATGTGGGAGGGATACAGAAGGGATGCTGCAGGGATGCAGGGAGGATGCTGCAGGGATGCAGGGAGGATGCTGTAGGGGTGCTGCAGGGATATAGGGAGGATGCTGTAGGGATGCTGCGGGGATGCAGGGAGGATGCTGCAGGGATGCTGCAGGGGTACAGAGAGGATGCTGCAGGGATGCTGCAGGGATGCAGGGAGGATGCTGCAGGGATGCTGCAGGGATGCAGGGAGGATGCTGCAGGGATACAGGGAGGATGCTGCATGGATGCTGCAGGGATGCTGCAGGGATACAGGGAGGATGCTGCAGGGATGCTGCGGGGATGCAGGGAGGATGCTGCAGGGATACAGGGAGGATGCTGCAGGGATGCTGCAGGGATGCTGCAGGGATACAGGGAGGATGCTGCAGGGATGCTGCAGGGATGCAGGGAGGATGCTGCAGGGATACAGGGAGGATGCTGCATGGATGCTGCAGGGATGCTGCAGGGATGCAGGGAGGATGCTGCAGGGATGCAGGGAGGATGCTGCAGGGATGCTGCAGGGATGCTGCAGGGATGCTGCAGGGATGCAGGGAGGATGCTGCAGGGATGCAGGGAGGATGCTGCAGGGATGTTGCAGGGATACAGGGAGGATGCTGCAGGGATGTTGCAGGGATGCTGCAGAAATGCTGCAGAAATGTTGCAGGGATGCAGAGGGGATGTTGCAGGGATGCAGGAGGCATCTTGCAGGACACTTTCCCACGGCTATCTGACAAGCAAAGAGTGTTTGGCTCTCAAATTGACTCAAACTAGCCACTTCACTTCCCCTGAAACTTTCCGGAGAAAACAAGTTCTTATCTCACTAGAAACCCAGGCCGCAGATGCTGGGCTGCCTGGGAGGAACAAACAGCTCTTGTAAGCTGACAGCGGCACTCCCAGCCTCGGAGAACTGCTGGCTGCTCCCCAGGGATGCACTCGAGGACGGGGTGGCACCTGTGGGGCTGCGGTGCTGGCACCATATGCCCGGTGCAGCTGCAAACCACAGTCCCATGCCCTGTGGAGCAAAGAGCTGCAAATTTGTTTCCTGTGAGCTGAGAGGGGAAACACAGGGGGACCAGGCGGAACCCAGAGGTGTCATTCTGCATCCCTGGTGTCAGCTGAAATGTCAAACACTTGGCTTTCAGCCTGTCCCTTTTTCTGTGAAAGGCTTAACAGAGGGACAGGACTCTAATTCTGACTTTGGTTAACTCTGCGGTCAGCGCAGCCCTCTGAGCGGGTACTGCTGCGGCCCACAAAACAGCTGGCACATCTGCAGCGTTTAGAGCCCAGTGAATCCCCCCTCCTCCTGTTTCTGCTCAGCAAAAAGCCGGAGCGGCAGCATCTCTCCCTCCCGATTCACCCCCAGTGCAGCTCGGGAGAGCAGAAAGGCAGAGATCAGCTCCCCTCTCCTGCCTCTGCCCGCACAGTGAAATCGCAGAATCACAGAATGCTGGGGGTTGGCAGGGACCTCTGGAGATCATCTCCTCCAACCCCCGGCCACAGCAGGGTCGCCCAGAGCAGGTGGCACAGGAACGCGTCCAGGCGGGTTGGAATGTCTCCAGAGACGGAGACTCCCCCACCTCTCTGGGCAGCCTGTGCCAGGGCTCTGCCACCCTCACAGGAAAGAAGCTTCTCCTCGTGTTGAGATGGAACTTCCCATGGTCAAGTTTGTGCCCGTTCCCCCTTGTCCTGTCGCTGGGCACCACTGAGAAGAGCCTGGCCCCATCCTCCTGACACCCCCCCTTTAGCTCTTGCTGAGCAGTGATGATGTCCCCTCTCAGTCTGCTCTTCTCCAGCTGAACAGCCCCAGGGCTCTCAGCCTTTCCTCAGCACAGAGGTGCTCCGGTCCCCTGGGCATCTTCATAGCCACCGCTGGACTCTCTCCCATAGTTCCTGTCTTCTTGAACTGGGGAACCCAGAACTGGACACAGGATTCCAGAGCCAGAGCTCTCAGAGGCAGCTCCTCCGCCTGCTCCACAATGTCCCCTGCGGGCACTGCCACCACTGCCCGCCACCTCGCTCCTGCTGGCACGGAGCGCAGCCACCGCACAGGGAAGAAATTGCTTGGCAGTTAATACAACCTTTTATTCTCCCAGAGGTACTTTCTGCCACTCATCAGTTTTTCCCCACGGAGGAGGACGGCTCCTTTCATCAGCTCGAGCATTGGGGAAGGGGCTCCAGTGGTTGCACGGGGACTTTTGGGGAGGTTGCGAATGAAAGCACTGTCAGAGCCCCCCTGGACCACATCCACCCTGCCTGCTCTGCACCAGCGCGGGGGAAGCTCCCGTGTTAAAATCCGCCTTTCACAGCCCCGCAGAAACACCCTCCCCTGGATGCTCGGTGAGAGGCCCGGGGTGACATGGCCGCAGATGGACAAAGTTACTGGTGAATTTGGGCTGTGCCTGGGAGATCGGCGCAGCCCAGCGGGATGCCAAGGACTGGTGCTCAGCTCCGAGGTACCGGCCAGTTGGAATTGGGGGCCGCCTCATCCAGGCAGCGACGGAGGCGGCTTCTTTGTGCCGAAGGGGTTGGCACAGCTCAGAGCTGGACCTTAGCTCCCAGGTTATCTCCCGAGGCCTTTTTGGTGGTATAAAGCAAATATGCCATGAAAAGGTGGCCTTTCAGCATGTCACGGGCTCAGGGCCTGAAAGGGACAGGGCAACCCTGCGCTCTCGGTGCTGGAGCCCTGCGCTCCTCTGCCGCAGCAACGCGCCGGGACTCCACGCCCGTGTTTCACCGGGATGCGCAAACCCCTCATCCTCACGTCTCAGGGGACCAGGAAGAAAGGGATGGTACAATTTTGAGGTCAGTCAAAACATGGTGGTAATTTAGCGGAAAGTATTTTTCTGCTGTAATCTTTTCATGCCGTGCCAGGTCTTTCTTGCTGTGTTAAAGAAACGCAACGGGTGTGGGAGGTGTGAACTAATGGTACTGCACCGGGAAGGTGGTGACGACCTGAGATCTCACAATGATGTTCCTCAGACCCCCTACTCGACAGAGGTGTGAGAAGTGCAGCGGAAAAAAAGGGGCATAATTGGTCTTTTAAGAAAAACCCAAACCAAATAGCTGTGAGACAACCTCGTCAGCAAATGCTATTTAAGAGCACAGACGTGCGTTCGCCTCCTCTCTCCCGGGGCAAGTGTTAACCTTTAAACACAGCCTTTCTGCTCCCTTCCCTTTCACTCACATGTTTTCTCCTCCACTTGCTCCTCACTTGCCAAAATCGCTCGTGTTTCCCCATTGAGAGCCCATGGTTCCTGCGTGCGGCTGTGCCGTGATGCACCGCGCCAGGAGCTGCTCCGACCCCAGCCGCCACCACCCCGTCCCCGCGTGGCCACGGGCTTTGAGGCATTATTCGGTATAAATCTTTTTCCAGCAGCAAAATCTCCCTGGGTGTGATCTGCGCACAGCTGGGGCTCGGACAAAAGCCTCATTTCTCATCATTCCTGGGCCAGCTCTCCCTGGGAAGTGGTTAGAGCTGAACATCCCCAGGGCTGGTGCCAACGGGGAGCTGGGCAGGAGCATCGCCCCGGCTTGTGCTGCAGGCGGCTGCCCCGCTGTTACAGGCTCCGGCACACACGGAGCTGCCTCCCTGCTTGGGAAGGTTTTTCCTGGCTGCGGGAGAGCCTGGCCGGTGTGGCGGTCCCGGCGCCGAGCCCGGGGTGAGGTTTCTTGAGGGAGAGCGGCTCCCGTCCGTGCCGTCGCTTCCTGCCCCGGCTGCGAGGGCGAGAGCGACAAGAGCTCGAGCGGTGACGTGGGAGCCTTGCGCAAGAGCCGAGCAGGGCAACGCAGCTCGCTGCCTTCCAGAGAGCATCTCGTGCTCATCGGCAGCGAGTGGAAGTGGCGTTGCAGGGAAAAGGGCTGCAAAGATGCTGAGGGGATGGAACACCTCTCTGACGAAGAAAGGCTGAGGGATTTGGGTCTCTTCAGGCTGGAAAAAAAGACGACTGAGGGGGGATCTTATCAACGCTTATAAATACTGAAAGGGGGGTGTCAGGAGGACGGGGCCAGGCTCTTCTCAGTGGTGCCCAGCGACAGGACAAGGGGGAACGGGCACAAACTTGACCATGGGAAGTTCCATCTCAACAGGAGGAGGAACTTCTTTGCTGTGAGGGTGGCAGAGCCCTGGCACAGGCTGCCCAGAGAGGTGGGGGAGTCTCCGTCTCTGGAGACATTCCAACCCCGCCTGGACGCGTTCCTGTGCCACCTGCTCCGGGTGACCCTGCTGTGGCCGGGGGTTGGAGGAGATGATCTCCAGAGATCCCTGCCAACCCCAACATTCTGTGATTCTGTGAAGTGCTGTAACTTGCTTTAATGTCCCCCCCATCACATCTTTGCCCTTATTCTGCACTCCCCAGTGTCCTGCACCCGGGAAGCTCCTTGGGGCCAGGCAGGCTCATGGCAGGAGGCTACGATGAGGGGCTGAGCCCCAGGGGAGGGAGGGCCGGTGCCGTGGGGAGGTGCAGAAAGCAAGGAGGGAGGACAGGTGTGTTGGGAGGGGGCTGCCCAAGCCCCCCAGGTGGGGAGACATCACAGTGCTGCGGCTCCCCCGTCCTCCGACTTCCCCGCCCTGGGCGCCTGTTCACTCATTTAAAAAAAAATAAAAGATGCTTTTCTTATCAAATCGCCTTTAACTTCTCAAGTTGCCGTCACTGCTTCAAAGGTGTTAAGAACAGAAATAGCTTTTTTTCTGATAAAAGCGACTCTGACTCATTGAGAGTCTTCGACTGCTGCTCTAGTGCCAAGCGCCGTCAGGGAATCGGGCAGGAAGCTGCCTGTGCTGGAGCGACGCGGTGGTTGTCACCAAAAGTCCCCAAAGCTGCTCATGTCCCACCCACCGGAGCAATGAAGCTCATTCCCTAAATAACTTAAACCTTACAACTTACTGCGTCCACATTTCCTAGCCCCAAAGAGGACAGAGCATTAGTATTTGCCCCCCAAATCCAGCTCAGCTTCTTTAGCTTTCGCAGCAAAGACTAAACAGCAAAGCCCCGTGGGGGGGGGGCACCGGCTTGGATTTAGAGTAATAAATAAAAACCAACCCACTGTGTGTTTGGATTCCCCAATTTCCCAGGTGATGCCCAAGCTGTGGGTACACGGTCCGAGTGAGATGCCGTGGGCACCAGGCGCCTTCCCCCCATCTCCCATCTCTGCATCCCCGGAACATCAACAGCATCCTCCAACCACCGAGGCAAATGACAGATTTTAAATGAAATCTCACCAATTCTACCCAGTTTGGTAGGGAGAGTCCTTGCTACCACAGTTAGGGGCTCAGGAGCTTTGAACCCCGTGGATTTTTCCTGCGGTTGTGCTACACACATAATTAATCATCTGGTAACAAATATGTGGCCACCTGGGACTCTGTAGCTGCTTTTCTGTTACTGGGTGGTTATTCAGAATTTCAGAGCCACAGTGGGGTTAAAACACAGATCCCCCACTTCGCTTTCCCAGCAGCCCGGGGCACGAGCTGGGGGCAGACCAGATCATGCTTAAATTTCACAGTAGCGTTCACCAAAAAAGGTTTCCCCCCCCCCCCCCCCCCCCATCTCTGCAAGGCATGAAATAAATAATGCAACAGCATCTTCTGTTCCCTTCTGGATTTTGTGTATTGCTGTTCCTTTTTCTCCTCATTTTCAAGCTTTCTCGTTCCCGCTATGTACAAATGCTGAGCAATTCAGGAAGACTATCTACATTTATGCCAGCTGGAAAAAATGTGAAACAATGAGGAAAATTGCCTGGATTACGTCAAAACTTTCTGATTTTGTTTAACTGGCATTTAACCAGTTAACTAACTGCATTAACGCAAACAACTCAGACAGGGGACAAGTCCCTGGTGCCCCTTGGCCTTATCTCCCCTGTTTGGTCCAAGGAGAGATTACCCAAATGGGAATTTGGGAATGAATAAATAAAATAATCCCAGCCAGCTCCTGGCTGCCAGGGTGTGCCTAACAAAACATTTCCTAGGAAAGGTTATTTTTTTTCCCACCAAAACCCCAACTTTTTGTCAAACAAATTGCAATAAAGAGATCCATCTCTTTTGCCTTGGTTAAAGAAACAAGAAGCAAATAGGTGCAACTTACAATTTAAAGCTTTGACGTTTGGCAGCGGGGGGGGGGGGGGGGGGGGAGGGGCGGAGAGGGAAAAGCTGACAAAATGAAAACCGTTATCAGATCACGCGTATTTTGTGTGCAAGGGAGGAAAAAGTAATTCTCTAATCATCTCTAATTGCTGATGTGCGGGAAAGCTGCCCAGGAGGGATTTCCCTGTCCTTTAGCTGGAGGGGCGCGGGGGTGGCACGGCCGAGGACTGACGATGGCAGCACCGTTGCGCATCCTGGTCCTGCGCACACCCAGCCGATCACGGCCCCCATGGCCTGTCCCCTCCCTGTCTGTCCCCCCCGAGGGGTCCCTGCACGGCTGCCACCGGTGCTGATGAAAACGGAGCATCGGAAGGAAAAGTGCTGATGCTGCTGAGGGTGGTGGTTTGAGCCTGATCCCACCTGGCCACTGTCCTTTGTTCTGGGCACATCTGGAGCTGGGGGTGCCCAAGAGGCCACATCTGGATTGCTGCGTTGGCATCTTGTGGCTGCACGCCGTAAGAAATCAAGTGGGATCGACAAAACCCGGATTTTTTTCTTCTCCTCCCCTTCCATAGGAGTAATCTCTGGCAGCCGACGCAAGCACTTCTGCGCTTTTGCTTCTCACCACTTAATATTCAGAGTTACGGCCGTGGAAACCAGTCGTAGGGCTTAGACTGGAGGGGGGCTCGGGGACAGCCCTTGCAGAGGGGGGAGCCGCTCCCCAGCCCACAGCCCGACGGTGGCTTCATCCCACCTGGCCGGGCAGAAAACAAGCACGGGAAGAGGTAAACCCGAAGATGTAACGGGGTCTCCGATTTCTAGCAAGCGGAACCTCCTCTCGTGTGCTCGGCATCCCACCTTCGGTGCTGTCATGCAGCGACGTGGTTAACACGGGCGTTTCCTCCCGTTCAGAGGGATAGGGACACACATCATAGTGCTCCTCACACCTCTTGCCGTGATGCAACTTGTTCATCTGCAAGCAAGAAATCCTCTGTCGGGCTCCTCCTCCACCTGGGCAGCACATCAATACAGCTGGACATCAAAAAAGGGAAGTTTTGTTGGACCAAAGCCACACTTGCATGTCCGATATTGTCCTCCATGCCCTTATAACCATTCCAGCTGTGCAGCAGATGGGATAGAGGGTGCTGATCCCTGCGGGCAGCAGTGCTGAGCCAGCCCGAGAGCTCTGGATCTGTGCAAAGAGAGGGGTTGAAAAGCAGCACAGAAATAGCAGACAATTTCCAGGTTTAACTCAACCCAGTAAGACTTGAGTTCTGGGGAGATTTGGGGGATTTCACCCAGACAAATGGCATTTCAGGAGGTTCTGTGAAGGCCTGGTTTGCACTTTAGTCCAAGGGAATTGATGCAGCCATCACTAAGCGAAGGGGTTTGGGCAGAAAGAAACAAAAAAGAGAGACAACACAGCACAGCTCCTGGGAAGTGGAGCTCAGCTCCGTGCTCTGCCACAGCCTTCCTGCACCAGGTGGGGAATCCGGAAAAAAAATCATGGAAGCATAGAATTGCCCAGGTTGGAAGGGACCTTTCAGATCATCGAGTCCAACCATCAACCCAACACTGCCAAAAACCACCACTAAACCATATCTCTAAGCACTATGTCCACCCGTCTTTTCAATACCTCCAGGGATGGTGCCTCAACCACGGCCCTGGGCAGCCTGTCCCAATGCTTAATAACCCTTTTGGTGAAGAAATTTTTCCTAATATCCATCCTAAACCTCCCCTGGCACAACTTGAGGCCGTTTCCTCTTGTCCCATTGCCTGTTCCTTGGGAGAAGAGCCGGACACCCCCTGGCTACCCCCTCCTTCCAGGGAACTGCAGAGAGCGAGAAGGTCTCCCCTTCAGCCCCCTTGTCTCCGGGCTGAACACCCCCAGCTCCCTCAACCGCTCCCCATAAGATCCATCCCTCCTCACCATGGCGCTGGGACTGTCCGGGCACCGGCGAGCCAGGGCTGCGCCAGGGGCCTGGAGAAGTCAGGGTGGAGGCACCTGGTCCAGTTCTTGCTAGAGGTTTGGGGACCGAAGTTGGGTTTGGGCACAGGATTTGGTTAGCTGCTATTTCATCCACACCCTGTCCAACACATCACAACTGCAAAGACCTTTAATGTCTGAAAAAAATAAAAATAAGAACCAAGCAGGCTTTATTCATCCTGGAGTGTTGCTGTTTGAGTCGTTTGTTTGAGGTCAAGGAGTTGTCAAACCTCCCCAGTTCCCTCTGATGTTTTAGCATATCAAGTATGAGTAACTCTACGTGCGAGAAATGAAAGATTGTGGTCTTCAGAAGAACCGATATCAGAAAGCCAGCTTAAAGATGAATAGCTCACTGTATTCACACTTCTTCTTCAGTTGCGTTTACTACATCATACGTACAGGCTAATGTAAGAGTGCATACTTTCTTTTTCTCTTCTTTTTTTTTTTTTTTCCTGCATAGTTGAGCACGAATTTAAAAGACTGAGTATCTGATAAGAGAAAGATATAAGCTGGAAGGCAGCTATGTAAATACTGACTCCCACGCACCCAAGATACCTCTAATAATCACTTCATCTTAACAGACTGCTGAGCATTATTGCACATAAACAAGGATATTTGGTGGCATTAGGAATTTAGACAGCACCTCCCAGTGTTTTGCAGTACAGGGAGGCAGATTGCGTAACCTTCCTTTTGCAAGCCGCAGGTTGAAGCTCCAGTTAAGGTGACACAGGAGGCTGAAGATTGCCCCAGATGATGGCCCGGGGGTATCGCAAGACCATTTCTCCAGCTGTATTTCAGCCTGACCTTGCTGTGGAAGGATGGACAGACCTGACAGACATTTTAAAGTTTATCATCCCTGAATCCCCACAGGATAAATCAGGTGAAGAAGCCCACGGTCAGGTACATTGTCTCCGTAGGACTTATTCCCCTGGAAGCCCACACTCACAGGCACCAAGGCACTGTGTTGTCCAACTTACTGCGCACTGAACTGCTACTGAGCATCAGTGCCAGCCTACTCCTACTAAAATTGCTGCAGCTGGACATGAAAAAACCTGCATGTTTTGCTGGTGGTATTTCCTAAACAATTATCTCGAATACCCTTCCTGTTAAATCCAGCTGTCCAAAATACTTTTCCATGTTGGCACAGATAGTGCCCAAACAGCAGTGAGGTACCTAAGCTAGGAAGAGAACTGGGACCAGTTTGCACAACACGCAAAGCACGGTCAGGGGATTTACACCCCGGGCTGCTGCCAGAGGCGCAGAGACAGGGCACCGCAGGAGAGCGTGTAAAGAAGGCACCTGGATACAAAGATAAGGGCAAGGTTCAGCAGGAAAGAAAGAGGGGTGCAGTCCAGGCAGCTCAGAGCACAGCGGGCGGATCACGCGAGGAGCAGCCCCTGTGCAGCTGATAAGGCCAGCAAGAGATAAGGGTCAGAAATGTTCTTGCTGCCTGCGGCCGCTCAATCACCCCACGCAATCTCTCTGCATAGGAAACAATAAAAACCAGCCCTAACTCCAGTGTCCGGAACCTGCAACTCACCACAAGAGTCAGAGCATCTCTATGAACACAGAGAAGTGACGCCGCAGTCTCCTTCCCCGACTCCTGCCCAGCTGACCCCTGCTAAACTGGATGCCAGCACCTTCCTCCGCAAACAGCCCTGACTGGTACGGGTAAAGAAACGGAGCCCTCGGGGCATTGCCAACCAGGGAGTATAGCAACAGAATGAGAAGGGAATGGTTTTAAACTGGAAGAGGGGAGATTTAGATGAGATATTGGGAAGAAATTGTTTGCTGTGAGGGGGGTGAGCCCCTGGCCCAGGTTGCCCAGAGAAGCTGTGGCTGCCCCATCCCTGGAGGGGTTCAAGGCCAGGTTGGACGGGGCTTGGAGCAACCTGGGCTGGTGGGAGGTGTCCCTGCCCAGGGCAGGGGGTGGCACTGGGTGGGCTTTAAGGTCCCTTCCAACTCTAACCACTCTATGATTCTATGATTCTATACCTGTGCAAGCTGGAGATGCAGGCACTGACACTGCCAAGGTCGCCTGGGATTCCTGATGGTGCAAACACCAACCAGAAACATGATGATTATTTTCTTTTCCACAAAAAAAAACAAACAAAAAACCAACCCACTTATCTAGAAATAATCTTTTAGGGTTGACACAAGATTAAATTAGAAGGATCCTATAGGATGGGAATGGGGGAATTCCGCTTGAGCCTGAGTCTGAGCTGCCCATGGGGGTGTCTGGTCTCCTGCGTGAGTGGGGGACACCATGCAAGGCAGGGAGCAGTTCCCTTCGCAGATGATTAATACTGCTAGTCGTGTATGGTGTGGAAATTTCCCTTCGAATTATTTTATAATGATGGAAATCTAGCCGAGATTAAATTCAAAAGAGATTTTTGAAATGGCATTGCCCTTACAGATACACCCAGGGGCTACACAGCCTGTGAGGCAGCGAGGTGCTCTGAACGCAGCATCAAT
Organism: Fratercula arctica; assembly: GCA_947846985.1. Taxonomy (NCBI): domain Eukaryota; kingdom Metazoa; phylum Chordata; class Aves; order Charadriiformes; family Alcidae; genus Fratercula; species Fratercula arctica. The sequence goes on along the minus strand of CANTUZ010000022.1, from coordinate 2,372,297 downwards.
TTCCAGAAGGCATTGCTAACTTTTCCTACATAGCAATGATTCAGTTTTGGTCCTTAGCCTAAGCTAAAGGTCAGAATTAACTCATGTTCTTAAAGAAGACTCTGTAGTCATCTCTCTGCGTAGTTTTTCACACTACAGAGGTGTGAAAAATAGTGCCTGACGTGTGAGACTTGGGTTTTTTTGGAGTGCACAGTGTCTGGCAGCAGAGAAGTTTTCTTTCCCGAGGCTCAGAGGCATTTGGATCAGCCTTCAGCTCCATCCAGCCTCGCAGCTTGTCTCCAAAGCCACTGGATGGTTTGCAAAATCCCGTGAGAGCAGTGGCAGCATCGCCTGCCCTCCCAGCTCCCCTGGCTGAGCTTCGGGGACATCCTGAGCCGGAGTCTCGCCACCACTCCGTGTCCAATCGCTCCTGAAAAACTAGTTCTCCCTGAAATTGTCTCATTGCTTTACAACCTCATTTATATCCACACCATCCTCTGGACACAAGTTGCGTGGTTTAACCATGTGCTACCTGAAAAAGCACTTCCGTTTCACTCAATGCCCACTTTCACTCAGTGCGAGCTCGTTCTGCATTACGGAAACCAGTGAGTGATTTTTCCCTGTTCAAATTCTGCAGGTTCTCCCACGATGTATGTTTAGATGCCTGTAGCATGCGCGTCTCTTCCCAACTCAGACTTCCAGGCTCCGTACCAGAGCCGTTCCGCATCTCTGTTGCTCTCGTTGCCTCTCTCCGCTGCCTCTTCTCGCAGGCAGGAGGAGCAGGATGGCGAAGGGATGGCGATGGGAGCTGGGCAGGACAGCAGAGCTGCCTGGGAGAGGGCTGGCTCCTGCTTAGAGTTCTGAAGTGATTTGTTATGGCCGTGACTTTCTCCTTTGTGCATTAATTTATATTTATCATCACTGAATTGCCCCTGCATTTTCTTCTGTAGTCTTTGAGCATGGTGAGATCTTCCTCAGCTCGTCACCATCATTTCCAGCCCTTGCCAGCCTGAATAACTTTATAATGCCAGCACCTTTTCCTTTCACTATTTCACACTTTTTTCTCAACCACTTACTAAATGTGATGACTAGAAAACAGATGCCACCACAGCACCTCTCAAATTAAAACCTAAGGTGTCTTTCCTGGAATCTGTTTGGGGCTTTTGAGCAGTTTTGGGGCATTACAAAAATGGAAACAAAATTGTCACCTGAAATAGCAAAATGGCTATATTTTTTAATTTCAGAAAAAGGTATTGATTGTGAAGGGCAGAGGTGTGCAGAGGGGGGAAGCCTGCTTTAAAAATGCACATTGAAACAAAATGAGGAGTTAGAAAGCTGGACTCACTTGTGGCTGACAAAAACATTAAGCTCTGAATGCAAAAGAAGTGTGGTGAAATGTCGAAATGCCGCAACATGCTCCCCCTCCACTGCAAGGCAGGGAACGCCACCGTCCCTGGCTCCCTCTCCTTTCCCATTCCAGCCCTCGGCACCCCAAGTTCCCGGCCGTGGGGCCACGCTGGTCCCGGCAGAGGGATGAGTTTGCCCCGCTCCGCTCCAGCTGCCCGCCCAGGCAGTTTTCCCTCCCTTGGGAAGCAGTTTTGATTCCCTGCAGCCAGAGAAGGGAATCGAAGCGAAGTCTCGTTTCCTGGGGAAGTGCTGACACCACCAGCTCCTGTGCAAAGCAAAAGGCTGATATTTATATACCATTTCTTCCTGCCCTGGTTGTGCTTTCGAATGAAAGTGTTAGTGGTGGCTGTGCTTCAGGGGAATCCGGGCTGGCCACACGCACCAGGACTTGCTCGATGGAGAAGGTCCATGTTGGGACCACGGTCATGCTCCTGACCCCGGTGGAGGAGAAGGGGAAGCTGTGGCAGGGGCTGGGCTTGGCTCCCGCGGGATATCAGGCTCTGTGTGTGCGAGGGTGATGCTCTCAGGCTCAGGTACAGATGCAGAAGACAAAGGAGAACCTCCGCATCTTAATCCTATTCCTGCCCCAAAAAGCTGCCAGCCTGCACCTGGGACTCAGTAATGATGAGAAAACCCTCGCACACGGAGGCGTGGAGTGAGCGGCCGCGGGCGGGAGGCCGTTCTCCTGTTAGCCATCACAGCAAGAAAAACTACATTTTTGATTTTATAAATTAAACATCTCTGCCCCAGGGAGCTGCAAAACGGTGGAAGTGTGCAGTGCAGAGCTGGATTTAGCAGCTTCTGCCTTCAAATGTCCTGCCCCGTGTAATTCCTATATTTCACCTCTGCCCTAAGAATAAACATCACCAAGTGGTACTGATAAACACAGGCTTGTATTTGCCAGTGTAAATAATGATGATATTAAATCTGTGGCATTGGTTTACATGTTTAACCATGGGTTGAATCAACAGTACAATCTTAAATGCCACTTAGTACTGAATTAGGCTGTTACTTTTGAACTTTCCATTCTGGTAGACAGACAAAAAAATACCAGAACAGGTTTCCAAAGAGATACAGGCAAGAAGTATCTTCCTCTCCTCCCCCTCTTAGGACACACACACATTATTATATATCACTCACCCCGGTAATTAAACAGCTTGAGAACTACCTGAGATTACTTTGGAACAAAGACTGAATTAACAGGAGCGGAAATAGGTCAGTTTCCTTCCAGGCAAGCCTTGCAGCTACCATCATCTGAAACAATTAGTACAATAATGGCTCTTATCTGAAGATGTTATTAAATGTGCAACTTGGGAATGGGATAATTGATAGAGAGGGCTGGATCTCCCCTGGGTACCGGCAGGAACCTCTCTAGGACAAGGCAGCAAAGGAGAAATGCGAGTGTGGAGGGGGGTGAAACACCCTCCCCTTCTCCATCCCCTCCAAGCGAGCGGCCCCAGAGGGCAGGAAAAACAAAACCTGGAGAAAGAGGAACAGTGGCGATGGGGGTGTAAGAAGGTGTGAGAAGAGCCAGCTGTGGGGCCAGGGCTGCTTTAATTCATGCCCTTTCCTGCTCTCCTGCTGCTTTTCCTGCTGCTCTCGCACCCTTCTGCCGCCTGCGCGGGGGCCCGGCAGCTTACACCGCCATGAACCCCGGCTCCAGGTTTGGCCCCCACTTTGTGCAACAGCAGGGACACAGCAAACAGGAAGCGTTATTCATTTCTTCATCCTCCTCAGATGAACCCTGCCTCCTCCCCGCAAAAGGCCGCCTCTGGGCACCTGCAGGTTTAAACCTCTCAGGGCTGTCTCTCCCTGGGCCCCGGGCAGCGGGGCTGGGAGGGAAGGCAGGTCCCGGGGGCTGCCTCCCTCCCTGCGAGCCCCAAACCCATCTGTCAACATTTGGGCCGGACTGGCCGCCGAAATGAATGACAGATGCTCTCCCCAACCTCTCTCTCCTAGGAGAGGAGGGAAAGAGATAAAGGGATTTATGAGTTTAGAAGGAACTAAACTACTTCAATGAAAATACTAATAAAATAATAAAAATTCTCCATGGCAGGGTGAGCTGACCTCCCTGCAGCTCTGCCGTGGTGCTGCCTGCACCCCACATTGCTCACTCACGGCCGCTTGTTGCATCCCGAAACGGCTGCAGGCGCATGGGGCCAGGGAAGGGCCCTGCACAGCCGTGAGAAAAGCTCGTCCAGGATGGGGAAGGGCAGGAGTCGGGGGGAAGGCAATTTCTTCTAGCAAAATAATTTCTAAGCTGCCTTCTTGCTACGGGCTGGCCCTACCTGTTCTGAGGGCAAAAGAGGACAGGGGGAATAGGCCAGGAAATTGAACCACTTGTGGTTTCTTTTAATCTGAAAGCATCGCTGCGTCAAGTTTCACACCTGAAGAGTGGTTGCAGCGCTCTGGTTTCCCTTCATGCCAGTGAGTACAGTAGAGCTGCCCCCCTCACGCTGCAGCCTGGGGGCTCCAGCCTCTGCAGCTGCGAGTGCGAAGGTCTACCCATTTCTCTGCACTGGTCGCAGCACAAAGGTGCCAGAGATGGGCAGTCAGCGGGGTTGACCCTTTCAGGGCATCACTAAAACGGCAGTGAGCTGCATGAGCCCCATCGCACCAGCCCCTCTGGCAGCACGCCGGTGGTGCAGTAGCTGCAGGAGGACTCCGCGGAGGAGAACCAAGGGTCCTGCTGCGAGCACGTAGAGAGAGACAGGGGAAAAACACATTTATGGACATAGGAATCAGGAAGGTATGTGCCCCAAAGCCTGCTTAATCTACGCCTGTCATTCAGCGACCTGCACTGCTACTGAGCAGGACTTGTCTCCATGGGATGTATTTATCAGGTTGGCTGTTCCCAAGGAGGAAAGTTCAGTGCAGCTACAGTCCCAACAGACAGGCAAATACATCTTTCACAGCTTCTGGAAACGGTTTTATTAGGCACATGTTGATACACCTCCACAGTTCAGGTGACCCTGCGTACAGCTCACATTAAGGGCCCTCTTTTCCAAACCGACTTGAGGGATGTCAGATAGTGTGGTTTGTCTTTTTATACGGTCTTATTATTGGTGCATTTCTTTATTAGCTTTAAAATGATTTCTAGAAAAATACTCTTGACAATTGTCCTTATTCTCCAGAGCCTGAAATTTTAGTGAGAACAGTGTAAGATGAAAAGGAACAGGGCGTTCCTCTGAGCAGCAGAACTGGCGAAGCGGAGATCCCCAGGGACCTGAGCTAGGAGGTTCAGCTCCCACTGTCATCTCTGGTTTCCAGTAGGGCTCAGCAGGCAATGCAGTCTTTTCTATCAGTAGGGACATGGTAGATTGCATGAAGATGTATAGCTGGGGCAGAATAGAACAATTTGAAGTTGCTTATTCCCTTTGAGATCTGTCTTCTTCCATCATATTGGGCTGTATCTGTCCAATACATCAAAAAATGTTTAGGCCTGACAGAACAGGCTCAGAAACATCAGAACTGCATTAGCCTCCTTCCCTTAGGAAGAAAGACAAAACGTGAGAGGAGAACTGAGCACAAGGAGTTACAGGTATACCTTGAATACATCTCTGAGAACTGTCTTTGGCTTGTAAACTGAGGTGACTGAGGAACAGCATAAAGTAGGCTTTAGAGACCTCCATGAGGCTACTGCTCACGGAGGCTCAGCTGGCTTTCAGCTCAACGTAGCTCAAGAGGCCTCCTGCCTTACACTAAGCACAGCTTGCCCAAAGGCTAAGCAGTTGGATGCCAGGATGAACAGGGAAAGTGTGCAAGCAGGTACCCCAAAGAATATATAAACTATATGCAGCATGTGCATAGGTAAAAGCAAGCAAAATGCTGTAAAAGGGGAAAGGGTCTTGAACACAAATACATCAGATAAAATCAAAGAAAGTCTGGAGATCTGCAACCGAGCAGTCTCTTGAGACATAGGATGGAAACCCCTGTCACCAGGAACTGCTAAAACCAATGTGGAGATGATGCTTTAGCACGGACACTCCTTGAATGCTTGGGGATGGAGCAGAAGCACCACATGAGAACCAAGTAACAGCTTGCCCAGCCTGAAAGCAGGTTTCCAACACCAATGCTTTGCTGAAGCTTCCCAACACATCTCACTGTACACATTCGTCTGGGAGGGAGGATCTCCTGCAGACCAGCGACGCGGGTGAAACCTCGGGAGGGCAGTGAGCTGGTAGCATTATATCTGTCAAGGGGACCCACCGTCAGAACATGCTGGGACATCTCTCTCCCTGCCTGGACACCGTATGCTTCTAATTGTCCCCCCTCCTTCACAGAAGGATGGAAATCAGTGCTTCCATGTCCAGATCTCTGAAGGAGCAATATGTGGCCTTCACTGTTTTTGCAAAGTTCAGCCCATTCTGTTCTATATCTGCAGTTCATCCAGTTGTGCTGCACACTCGGTGACAGCAGGGACCCAAAAGGCTACAGTTATGAGCATTATATTCCTCTATTATTTCTGAGTGCTGCAAATACGCCAGGCACTGAAATGCAAGAGAAACCATCAGTGCTAGGTCTCCAGTTCAGTCTCTCCAGTTTGCACAGTTTGATAAATTGAAATAACCGATGAGTACATCCAATGTGAGTCCAGCCTTGGGCCAGTTGAGATTTACCTTGATTAATCTAAGCAGCCAGATGCTAACTGAGTTGCTCACTTGATTTAAAACTGGTAAAATAATTTTAAAATCATATAAAAAAAATAATCTAAAATGTTGAAATGCTTTTTGCTCAATTAATTAACAATTTTCATATAAATTGTCTTTTTTTGTTTATTATTTTTTTTTATTTTATAAGCAATTAATTTCCACAAAAGGAAACGGATCAGCCAACTCAGCTAAAGGTGAGAGAATGTTTTACAAAGGCAATTTCCAAATATAGAAATACCATTTTTGAAAATGCCTTATTTAAAAATAATGAAGTAGGCTTTGCATTTCAGTAAAAAACAAGTATTTAGTCCTCCAAAATAATAATTGCAAAGACTGATGAAACTATCTTCTGGACTACACTGTGTCTGGTCAAAGAGAAAGAGTTCATTCTCTCTAAAGATAAATTATGATAAACTGGGAATAAAACAGACTAGGTTCTGCTGTCATTTCATGAGAGTGTAAATTCACCGCCTTTTTATGACTATCCCTTTTTCTTGCTCCAGACAGCTGAGGGTCTCAAACTGTTTCCACCAACAGTTTCCCATGTCAAACAATTAAGACTTCAGGCACATTCGTGAAGATGAAGGTGATGATGAAGCAAAGGTAATTAAAATGGTTGTCACCCCAAGCAGCTGTAGTTGTGTTACGTGATGTGGTCACCACCTCCACTCTCTTAGCCTCTTCCTGACCCTGGTCCCTTCACACCTCAAATTTTAGCGTGGTTTTATGAGCAGAGCAGCCAGGTAAAACTCAGACCGCAGGGTCTGACAGGTCTCACCCAGTAAGATGAACATTATGGCCTGCTGCAGTTATGCTGTAGTGATGCAGCCCAGCCCTATAAACTCCCTTATCATTTATGCAAAGCAGAGAAAATGACTCCCCTCTTTGAAGCATAAGACGTTCCCCCCACACACCCTCCTTCCAAACCCTTCATGTCTTTGGAAGGTCTTGCACTGGCCCCACAGTGGGCCATTCCTCTGCTTCCTCAGTGGGAGTCCAGGCCACAATCCTCCAAGCTGCTGAGGGCTTTGGTCTTAATCCGGAGCTTGTGGGGTAGGGCAGCATAGCTTCGCCCCTTCGAATGATCTTCTGAAGGACAGGGCAGGCTGCATGGGGGCAGAGGAGAAGCTTTGGGCACTTGTTGCTCATCATCTTCATTTGAGACAGTTGTGGTGTTTTCTTTGCTCGCCGCAGCTGGACAGGGGGAAGGGCACAAGAAGCAGGCACTGCTTGACAAGGGCAAATGGAAAGCGTATTTGTCTGGACTGTGGTAATTGAGGAATGGAGAGCAAACTGTGGGTCTGAAGCCTGCATCAAGCCTCTTTGGCTGCTGAAGGCCAGGTGTGTCCATGGGAGTTGGTTCTGAGTCACAGCCGAGGATGTTTCTGGATGGGCCAAAGGTTTTCCAGGAAAAGTCAGCTGGCTCCAGCACCTTTGGCACAAAGCTTTTGGTTCTGAAGAAGCAGGACCCCCCAGCAAAGGGTTCAGCTTCCAGAAGTGGAGAGGCTGCCCTGTGCCCTCTGAAAAAAACTCCCAGAAAGTCTTGGTAACTGCTAGTGTCTGGGCTGATGAGTCCAAAGTGCAGCTTCAGGGACAGGAGCTCTGTCCTGAGGATCGCGTTCTCCTCGCTGAGAGCAGCCAACTGGCTCTCCATGGCAAAGTCATTGAGGCGCCTCTTCTCCCGTGAGCGCTTGGCCGCCTCGTTGTTCTTGCGCCTCTTCTCCCAGTACATGTTGTCCTTCTTCTCATCTGGCATGAACTCCCGCTTGCGCCGGGAGGGACCGCTCACCTTGCGGTGGAGGAGCTTGGCCTTGCTCTGCTGAAGCGCGAACTCACTGACGGTGCTCAGCGGTGCCATGAAGTTTTCCATGGTCGTGAATGCAGCCAGGGTTCTGCCAGAATCAGAACGTAAAACTATCAACACTGAAGGCACTATTAATTAATACCAATGAACAAATTAATATAGCCACGTGATTGTTTTAGCTCTCTTGCAGTCACACCAGGAACACTGGGTACAGCACAGTACACACACGTAACCCAAGGACAGCTTCCCTCCGCTACTTCTGTCATTTTGGAGACACATTTTCAAAATACTGTCAGCACATCAATGCATTCACATCTCACCCGTGTCTGCAAAGTCCATCAAGGGGTACCAAGACAAAGTATATGACTGAGCAGAGCTTAAAAGCTTAAAGGACATATTTTGCTGACTCAGCGAACAATCACAAACACTTTGCCTAACTAACTTCAATCAGGATAATAAAAATTGCTCTCACATACTACTTATCTCCCACTGATCTCAAACTGCCTTACAAAGGAAATAAGTCTCATTGCCCCTGTTTTACAGATAAGGAAGGCACAAGGAGAACTGATTTACCTCAGTCACAGACCTTAGTTAGCAGCTGAAGCAGGATTACAAATCTACTGCACCTACTCAGTCCCCATTTTTCCCCCAAAACCTCTGGTCCCACCCTGGAAAGCTGGATTTGATGAAGTTTGTGATTTTGAAAGGTCTACAAGCAAATGCGGATGAACACTATGAAAATGCCCTCTAGGAGCCTGCAAGTTACTTGCCCAGCAGGTGCAGAGCAGCAGCATGGCACCAAGTGCTGGCATAGAAGTGGCCACCTAAAGACAATGACAGTGGTACATTCCCAACTACAGGAAGAAGCTAGCAGGGAAGACCAATGATACAGTCTATGTTGCAAATTAAGAGATCACACTCCAGACATCCGCATCCAAGCTACAAACTTCCTGAAACACGGTGATCTTCCAGGAAAACCACATCAGCCCTCCTGCCTCTGCACAGTCTGGGACTGTGCTGATCAAGTGTGAGTGTCTAGAAGCAGGCACCTGCATGTGGTCACCTCAGACACCCTCGATACTTCACAGAGACCTAGTGAGGGAGCTTAGCATGATGTATATCTTACCCTGAAGTAGCCACTTATATTTAAAAAGCTGAGCTCCCTGGACTGCTGTCTGTTGCTTGTAAGAAAGGTCACAGTGACTAATTCTGATTTAGACCTTGCAGGCACCTTAGGTCCGGTAAGAGGAATTACATCTTGAGAGCCTAACTTCAGTTTTGAGAAACTACTTTGTAGAGTCAAGAGGAGACAGACCATTATGAGAGCTCTACAGGATGGATAGGGAAGGAGCAGAGAAAGGACCCCAGTCAGAAATGCTTCACTGCCAGACTGCTCAGGAGCTAGGTCCCACATAAGAGAAAGCTGGGCCAGAGAGACCAGCCAGCACTGAGCCCAGTAAGCCGCCACCTCTACAGGATTACCCTAAAATGGTAAAGAAGGGCATGATTGTTTCACTTTGATTAGCAACTAATGCACTGAAGCTTTGGTGTTTGCCATGTGTCACATGTCCGCAGCCCTTGCACGAGGCCCTTCATTTTAGCCTTGTGACTATGTGACTGTTGGGACCCACAAAGACCAAGGCACAAATCGTGGTCAAGGTGCCCTCCACACTGTCTGGTGCGTTGCAGTACGCTTTACTAGCACTGCAGTGCACTCATGGGTCACCACATAGCTAGAATAATAATAGTACCTGTTTATGTAACTGCAAAGTGCTTTTCTGAGTCATGGGGACAACATCACCAAGGTTCCCGGCAGGGCTGGTCAGAATGTTGGGGGGAGGAGGGCTGCCTGACATTTTCAGCTGAAGACATCCCTCCTTTCCCCCCCAAGAAAAAAATGTTTCAGGCAGAAAATTGTCCAAACTCAAAAGCAATAAACTCAACATAACAAGCAAAAGTCAAACATCATTCCTTTTTTTTTGCCAGAAACATTCAGTTTGAACATTTTTGGCTTTCAAACAGTTATTTAGGAATCAAAGTAAATGGACATATTCAGAACTACAGATGAAGTGAGAAGTCAAACTCCTTTAGAAAGCCTGGGCCGTACACATTCATGCAGTCAGATGTTGTGAGCTCGTGAAAATCTGGCATGTGGCATTTCTGAAAATCAACACAGCTAATGATCAGCACGACTAATAGCCAACATTCTTGCTAAATCAACTTATTGCATGAGTGACGTGAATTACTCTTTTCTTGATGACTCACAGCCATCTACAAGCAAAAGGGTAAGACATAATTCAGAATCATTCAGGACATCACTTTGGGCAGGGACTCTATGTCCCTCTGAACACAGCAGGGCATTAGTTAAATGAAGGACATACAGAAACAGAAATGATGAAGGACCGTGTTTGGATGCTCTGCTTGCTCTTCATGAGCATTCACATCAACACTAATCAAAAGAGCTCACACAGCTGTGGGAAAAAAAACCAATTCCTAAACATTGTCCAGTTGTAATTTGTCTAGAAATTTTGAAAACTTCCAGTGTTGTTCACTTTCCAAGTTTTATGTAAAAGATCACATTTGAATGGTCTAGTTTTCCAAGAGTGACTAGTGATTTCTTAAGAATCCAACTCATAAATCATAAAGAGGACAAAGTTTTAGAAGTAAAGTACTCTCCTTGTATTCTTGTATAGCTTTGTCTGAAAATTAGATCCCTTCTTAAGGTATCTCAAGCTAGCACTCAACAAATGAGCTATAAAAGAGGATTTTTAAAATCAAACAATGTGTGAATGTATGTAAAGGAGTTCCATCATATACCCAGTCACATACATATCCTACAGCAGAAATGTGAACACTGAGCCTAGAAACACTAATCTTCTGTAGGATCTATTTCCTTAAATATTTTGCTGCTTGCAGATAAAATATCACCTATTTATTTTTATGGATTTAGAGACCTTCGCTATTGGCAGGTTGTCAGCAACTGGGATCTCTGCACAACGCAAAATAGACAACTCCACATCTATTTGCTATCCGAGTGTGCTCAGCCTGACCAGAATTTTGTTCTGGTTTCAACTGGGACAAGTTCCATGAAAGTATTCTCTGTCCTAATCAGTGTGATTTTGTAATTAAATACATTTGAAATGCCTTTATTTTAATTTAGCCATAAGTCTTTGAGATCTCAAACAGTATGCAAAGGTTCTGAGAGTAACTAAAGACCAAAACAAAGAATGTCCTTTACCATGAATATGTTTGGGGTAATTCCTCCGGCTTTCAATCAAAATTACTTCTGATCTCAAAGCATCAAAGGGAGAATTTCAATGAGTGTACCTGTGGTTTCTGACAGCGTCAAGAGGCAGAAATATGCTATTGTTTCAGGGCTTAATCACTTACCAGGAATTTTTCAGGTTAGTATTTGACGTGACTTCTTTGTTGAATGAGTCAAAGATCAACAGGTGGCTTTTTCACTGTGTAAACTCATCACCCGCACCAGGCAAAATAGTTTGCTTTCTCCCTGTCCTTCTCTTGCTCCTGGTGCCTGTCATAAGGAGATCCTATAAGAAGTTTCAAGATTACTGTAACCACCATTCAATGTCCAGCAGAGCTGGGAAGCATGCGAAATAAAAGCAACCCAAAACTAGTTACAAAAAAGTAACAAACCCGAACTCTTTCTTCCAGCAAACTCATTTTAGCATATTTGTTCAACCTTTCCCACATTTGTTCAGTCCCTCACACTCTAATCCATCGTGCTATGGTGGGAATTTCCTTCAGACCCCAACTCAATGCTGCATGAATTGAAGCAGGCAGAAGTGAAACACCGAGAAGTGAGGGTTGAGTCCGGGAGAAGAGGCAGGAGTCAAACCAGAGGGAGGGCACAGTTACGCTCACTTGGAGGTGGGGAAGGTTTGGAAGGAGGTTGGGTGTGAAGTGGGAGGCAGCAAAAGTCCTTATCGAAGGCAGGATCTGGCCTTTTAAGGGCAAGGAATGAAGATTTAGCTGGGCCAATATATGAAAGCATCAAGTTTTAGGTCACAGAGTCTAAACTCTACCTGTTACTTATATCTGCAGCTCACAAAGTTGCACATAAACCCACAAGACATTTGCCTTGGGACTCTTCACAAGTGCAGACTCTAGCAGTCAAGAGCACAAGGTGACAAACAGCTTGTACTCGCAAGGACCAGTGGAAACATTAATATTAGCAACATTGGTAAAAACGTTTTGGTCAAGTACATTATGCAACCAGTATTTCCTAAGGTGCATTGGCATCTGTTGTTTCTGCGGCTATAAATGTAGAAGAAAATTAGTAATGTTTTGCCAAAACTTCAGCCATCTTCTGTATTGTCTGCATCCTGAACAGAAGAGAAAGCACCAAAACCATTGTAAAATGATGACATTCCTTTATTTTTCACCTTTGAGCTGCACTAAAGCTGCTAGTTCTGTTCAGAGAATATTTCCAAAGCCCTTCTTCTCTAGAGACAGCAGCCTTTGAACTTTTCCAGTCTCTTACCTTTCTGCGCAGGCAGGAAGCAAGCCACATTTTTATGTAAAGACTGATAATACATGGAGATATCCAATAAAAACTATCCTTACCACTTCTACAATGCATCTGATCAGCTGTGAAGGGCTAAACGTGTATTGTCCGAGTTTAATGCCGATGCTAAACTATTTACACCTCTGTGAAAATGAGGACATGTTGTATTGAGTTTTTTTTACACGCAATCTATCTGCCTGGTCGAAAGATCTTCATTTCTGGTAAAAATGCTTTCCTTCCACTAACAGAAGACCATGTTAGGGCTCAGGCTTCAGAGATTTGGTTCCGACCTATCTCCCCTTCTTTCTCTTATCTCCGCCCTGAGCAGCAGATGAGAGCAGACTGATGAATTGTACTTTCCAGCAGGTTGTACAAAGCCCTCCAGGAAAAACTTATATCTAACAGGAACTGATTCACTGCAGATCTACACGGTGATATACACTTTTCTTTAATCAAAACACATTGCCTCATAAAACAGCTGGTGAATCTCAATTTTCTGTGATCGTAAGTCAAGCCCGCAACCCTCAGATCCTTTTTCCCAAGGATGTAGTAAAATTAGAATAGATCCTGTAAAGGGCAACCAGAGCAGCCATAGATTCAGAACAGTTGATGAAAAATGCTAACTCATTATTTCTCAAGAATAAAGAACACCTACCGGAATTATCGGACAGTGGATTTCAAAGAAACAGAAGGAAACCCATCTTCATACAACATAAAATTAAAATTTGGAGTTCGCTGCCTCGGGATAATGTAGTCATCAAAAATAAAAAGGGAATCACAAAAAATATTAGGCCAAAGATCGGGCCAGGTGGACCTCTAAGCTGACTCACTCTGACCATTCCTATGTCCTAAAATACTGTGTGAATTTGAGTATTAAATAAACTACCAGCAAGTGGGTTATAGATGCTGTAGAATTGAACCACAGTCATGGGTCTCACCTTTTCTTTGGATTAGAAGAGAGGATGAAGTGGAGTACATACAAAATTCAGTCATTTTAATATGGTAAATATCCATATTTTATTCTTCTCAATTTGCTAATTTTTAAGGTATGAACCTAAATTTTACTGCCTCTCAGTATGAATTCCCTTCCTATAAGTTGCAATCTTTTGCTTGTATTTTTGCATATCTGTTTATTTCCCCCTTTTTATATCACAAATTCACATCTACAATTACCAACGTTTTTGAGTTTGAAGTCTCATTTAAAAACACAGTTGAGAGGAGTATCCTTAACTATAACCACAAGCATAAATCTACATATATTTTGATTAAACAGGAAAAATCCATGTAATATAGACGTGCATAGAGTGACTTGGCATATTTTCTCTGTTAGAGATTTCTTTTATTAGCTCTGAAATAAAAACTATTGATTTGCTGCGGTATTCCCATGACATAGAATCATAGAATATCTCAAGCTGGAAGGGACCCATAAAGATCACCAAGTCCAACTCCCCTCTCCTTGCAGGACTGCCTAAAACTATACCGTATGACATGCACAGATTTCAGCACACACTGTATACAGGATATTCAATATAACTTTAAACTAACAAAGGGAAGAAATTTTCCAATTATTTTTCATAAAACCATAATTCCATTATGAAATTAACCACCCTACAGACAATTTTTGGATTGAGCTTTGATTCACAGTTTCCGTATCACACTTGATTCAGCACCCATTTACATAACAGCCAATCCACGGAAACATCACTGGAGTTTACCTACCTTAATTAAACTGGGAACAGAATTTAGGATTTAAGGAGTTTAAACCAGCACGAAGTTTGAGCCAAGCTATCTTTGCTTTAGGCTAACATAAAGGAGCTTGATAACTGCCTATTTTTTCAATCTTAAATCATCCTAAATCAGAACCCAGCCGTTAATCTCAAGCCACTCTAGTACATCGGTATCTAACCCACAGGAGTTATTCAGAATTTACACTGATAAAATGAGATAATAAATAGGCCCCAGTGAGCATGGCATGATTTACAACAGAAATCTCTGAAAAATTCTACCAGGAACACTGTGCGGTACAAACACTGCACTGCAAGCACCTTAGTAAATAAGTTTCGATCCTCGCTGCTGCTTCTTTGCCTTAGTAATAAGAAAAAAAAATATCTGTGGTTTGGTAGTATCTTACTGGCCTATTTAAGATAAAAGGACATCATTCTAATTACTCATATTCCTGAGTATTTCACATTCATGCTAAAGCAGTGGTTAATAGGTGCTATTGAGGAACAGGTATTACTCATTTTTTGTATCTCCGTGGGAAATAGCATGATCTATTGATTAAAGCAGAGAAGGAGAAACCAGAGCAGACCCTAATGACCTGTACGCCTGAACTCCGGCACAACTACTTCTGCAGCTGCTACTGATGGAAGAATCACTATTACTGGTGAAGCTTTAAACTCAAATTCAAAGTAAAATTGACTCAGAAACAACTACAGTATGCCAAAGTCACAATTTTTCTGTACATCTATTTTGAAAACACGCAAAGGATTGTCGGCTCAGAGCACCAAATGTTGCTGCAAGTCTGTCAATGTATTGCAGGGCCTTTACAGACAGATTTTCAAAATCAAGCATTTTCATCATCGGGCCAGGTTTTCTAAAGTCTGCTTTCCACTGAAGCTCTGCACTCCTTTGGACACTTGTTTAGAAATCAGATTCCAAGACTCCACAAGGATTCTCTGGAGTGGGCCACTTTTGAAACCTGGCCACAACCACAGATGCTGAACTCTTGAAAATCAAGTTTTTCTCTATGGATTCAGAGTCTGAAGGATACACTGAACTTTCTGGTGTACTAAAATTCTAGGCTCAAAGATATTAAATCACTGTCTCTGCAGCTTAATCACAACAGGTCATTTATTAGGGGCTTGGTAGAATTAGTTTTATCTTTTGGTCTTGAGGTATGAGGGTTCAAACCATGTGAACCTATCCAAAATTACCAAACCACCTGCAGCAGAACTGCTGGGTGTTACAGTTTGTAAGCTGTAGAAGCCTTCCTTGATTCCTCAGTCCTTGTGGCCAAAGCCCACACCGCTGAGGCTGCATTGCTCATGGTAACTAGCCTCAAAACCAGTTCAGGTATTACTCTATTGGGAGCAAACTGACCTCTAAATTTTACTGTGGGTCTACAACAGACCGTAAAAAATGGAAATGTACTGCCAAACCCTTAAAACCCCTAAGTTACTAATGATTCTTTGCAAGTGACAGAGTTTTGTATTTCTTGGTCTGCAAATGCCTCAGTGCGTGCTGCTGATGAATAATGAAGTCTTCATGGTATTTGCTCCATGCGGCTTGCCTCTGGGACCAAGAAAGCTGACCCCGTCACACCATGGGTCAATGTAAGGTACTTCATAAATGTTTGGGTTTTTTTTTTTTCTCTGGTAAAGGACTTGAAAGAAATCCTTTTTCTTCCTCTGCTTTATTTCATAGTTTGGGTCAGAACTATTGACTTTTCAGCAGTTTATGCTTGGCATGGATAATTTAGTTGAATTCTGAAGTACTGGAACCAGAAACTCAAGTGTTTCAGCTGAAAATGCAAAACAATGAAGATCTTAGTATTTTCAGATAATTTTTGCTGATTTTTTTTAAACAAAAATTTCATTGGAAAGCTGACTATGTCTGGAAAACTGAATAGTACTGAGTATTTTACAAACATTTTTAGTTGTCTTGTTCTTTCAGTTTCAGCAGCTACTTGGTGGACCCTGCTCCAGGAACATGTAAGCCATGAATAACTGAATTGCTCTTCTTCCCCTTGACGTTTCTTCACTGCACAAGGCAGAGGAGCGCAGAGATATCTGAGCTATTTCATTTGGATGCAACGGTGCTGAGACAGACTGGAATTCCCCCAAGCCAACTAATGCCAACAAGCTCAATTTGGCAACGCTATCATCACCATACTACGTTTACTACTGAAGCTGGCTTACTGAGAGCATGCTTAAGCACAATCACAGTGCACAGATTTGCAGGACCAGACCATACTGTATCAGGTCTGTGTCACATCATTTGTAGAAAAGCAGTAAATAACACATTATGCTATGCTGCAGCATAGATGGCAGGTATGAAGCTGTTAATTCTTGTGCGTGGATATTTTAAGTGGCAGCTTTTGGTCTCCTGTGCTAACAGGAACCAGCAAGGTGTGGCTGTATTTACCTTCGTGTAACTCAGTAGCCCTCCAGCCACTAGATCTTCCCTCACATGACTGATGGGAGAAGAGGAGAACTAGCCCAGGAACTCACATGACTGGCTCCGGTTGACCAAGCAGATGGATGCTCGTACATGCTGCAATACATGCAGCCCTGCATCCGCTCTCCACCTCTGCCTACCCAGAGGGATGGAAAATTCCATCTGGCTCATACTGAATCTGACAAAAACTGCTGTCACAATACTTTTTTTTTTTAAAGGCGAAGATTGATTCACAAAGATAAAGCTTATAATTATCTGAAGGTTACCCAAGATGTTACGGTGATGCCTCATCAAGAGGAAGAAGTGAGAGGCGGTCTAGACCCAAAGGTAAGTCCCTTCCTCTCCGTACCACACAAATGTCATTGCAGGCCATGAAATCAATGAGATCTAAGCGTGTGTTTAAAATTAAGCAGAGGCTAAGAGCTTTTTCTGAGACAAAGCCAGAAATGCTGGCTTAAGCAGGGCTGCCGCTGATGTTAGCAAGTCAGTGGCTTTCTGTCTTGGGAATCAGAAGTCAAGAACTACCAGGAAAGAAGTGAACACATTTCTAATGTTTCCTAGATGCAACCATCCATGGTTAGTAGGTCTTGAGGGCACACGAAATCCCTATTTTTAAAAACAGATGGAATCATTTGCAAATGACAAAATTCCCTCTCTGTAGAAGCTGCAAAGATACCACTGTCACAAAGTTTCTAACAATATTTCAAGAGGAAAAGCAGAACAAATCCTGATAAAAACAAGGCATTCCCCACCCATTTTCAAAATCCATTCCCCAGCAAACACCAGTCAGCAGGAAAGACAGCCTTCTCCTATATCTAATATTCTAGATTCCTTTCTTCATCCTTTCACATATCTGTTTCAAAATGCTCAACCCGAAATATTTTTTTCAGCCAGTAAAACTTCCAGGACCTGCTTCATTCCCCATTCTCCTGCTCATTGTGTGGTCACTTACACCAGCAGTTGCAAATTATTCCTTATTTAGAAAACTGAATTAGGCCCTCAGCGTATTGCTGAGGGCGACACACGTACGCAGTAGAGCCTCACGGGGTTTTGCTAACCCAGCAGTGCTGTCATCTAGATTCCGGCCCTAAGAAATTATTTTCCTTTAATTAGACAAACCAAAGCCAAGCTCTTCCACCCTTTCTCCCAGTCTGTTCCTGCTCCTAGCTCCAGCACAAGCACTTCCAGAATGCAGGATGGATCACAGCATCCTGTACACAAAAGTTTCTGCAGATCCTAAATAAAACCCATCTCATTGCTTATACCCTCCTGTTTCAGAACGAGAAACTGATGATCACAAAATAGAAACCATTCACACCAAGATGCAGAGAAATATTTAGCAGAGAGAGCAGGAGCAGAGAATTTCAAGGACCACAAATTTCTGCTCACGGCGCCTTTTTCAGTGTCTTCTGGCAGGAAGACTCCCATCCTTGTGTTCTTTTGAAGAAGTGTTGCCAAAGGATCCGATGCTCTCTAAAAGCTTTTCTTTTTCTTCTTAAAGGAAGCAAGCCATCGCTACTGGCTTGTCTTGAAGGCTGCCAGGCCTCCTCCACTCAGACGCGCGTGCAAAGGGCACTCGCTGCAGACTGTGACCACATCTCTCATTCATTAATTGTTAATATCAAGATTTTCTGTCAGAGGTTTCCCTTTCACTCTGCTATCACAGGAAATAAATGAAACTTTTGAAGATTTTGCAAGGCAGAGTCATGCATCGGCCACTTCTGTCTGAGTTTCTATAGTACATAAAACTGGTGACAATCCGCTTGTACTAAAGATGAAACTCCTAATTTCAGTCCCAAATCATTGAGTTTCTCTGTGCCCAAAGCAACAGGCTGCTTATCAGTGCTTTATCAGATTCAAAATACTTACTTCTGGGTAACTAAAGTGAAACGCTTATATAAATTCACATGGTCCAGTCCTAGAAATATTTTTTCCAGATTCAAACTGATTGCTGCAGTTTCCTTTTTAAATCATCAAAAAAGGAGATAAGGCTCTAAATTAGGACTTGGGTTTTGTCTGAAACTACACCAGACTCAAATCTGGAGTGCCTCCACCAATGCTGTACAACTCATTCCAGATTTCTGCCAAAGCAGCAGAAATCAGCAGCCAGACTATAATAGTTTTCACAGAAACCAGCAAAAGACAATGAACTATCTCTTCCACCCCTTGGGTTATTCCTTGCAATATTAATATTCACAGTACTCTCACACTAGATGGAAGCAGTGGGAATTTCTGCCTAAACTGCTTGACTTCACAAGAAAATAAAGATACTCTTCCTTCTCACAACACAAAGCCAAATTCTGCTGTTAACTGCATCTTATCTGACTTACTGCACAGGTTTGAAAAAGGAGGGAGCTGTGACCTTGGCACAGATTTCAGCTAGATACATGTCAGAATACTCACCAAAGTGTTTTCACCTGCCAGAGCTCTTAGGTCTGAGAGATCCCCAGGAGCACGGGACCAGTCCTCGACTCCCTCAAGATCGAAAGTCAGGGGACACTTCACTCCCCCAGTTGCCGCGGCCACATTGACATGGTAGTGCAGTAAGACCACACGTCACGTCAACCCGATATACACAACACCCTAGCCAGGAAGCAGAGAACAACACTGCAGCCAGGGGAAACTGTGAGACAAATTACAAGGAGTGAGAAAGGCTAAACAGCAAAAGCTGGATTGTGCTCCAAAGGCTTGTGTTTCAGGGAAAAAGTCAGGGAAGGACTCGCAAGGATGAGGCCAGGTCTTTGGGTCATTTCTTGCAGGTAGACAGACGTTTTAGAGTCTCTCAGGCAAAAAATCATGAAGCTTAATAAGACTTTCCTAATATTTGCTGTTTTCCTGAAAGCCTCTGCTAGCTGAAGTTACCTCATTAGGTAGAGTCTCAGCTTTCGATTAGAGAAAAAATGTGTTTAGCTCTGGTGGAAGCAGAGGATTAAAAATGTAACATCGAGGAGTCTCAAAAACAAGACAAATAGAAAGCTTCCCTTCAACAACAACCAAACAACCCCACAAACAAACCCAAAAGTTCTTCCCATTTTGATTTTAACACTTGACATTGCTTGAATTTAGCTTTTACAAACATGCTGCAAAGAAGACATCTTTTAAAGTTAGAGCTGGAATCTTCTCTTAAAATAGTTTATGATTTAGAGCCTCTTTATTAGAGGACTGCAGTTCTGAGACGTCTTAAAGGATGCCTGAATTTAAAAGGTGGTCTTTTTGAATGAAGCCTGTTAGGTTTGGCAATCAGAAATGTCAGAGTCCACAGTCATTAGCCTCTTCTGAAATACTGCCTGATGTCTGCAGATTATTCCACTCATACTGGCGTAGAAGTCATCCTGCAGTTAATTATTGCAATAATTATTTCTGATGAGCAGAGATGCTAGATATGGGATAACTGGCACGTAGTACACTTCTGAACAGCACTTTCCTTCTCCTAACAAATTTTTGAATGTCCCCAAGAAATTTAGCCTGTCATAAGCCACAGCACAGCAAAGTTCAAATTTAGAACAGTAAAACTTTACCATAACAAGATATTTCAAAAATTTGAAGTGTTGTATTCTGTATGATACAGCAAGGGCATTTGTTGCATGTAGAAATAGGAGGTTTCAACCTTCGGGTGGGCTCTCAGTGCTCCCTTCTTGGTCTAGGAGGACTCGAGAAATGTCCTTCTTAGGTTTTTTTAATCAACAGAATAGTTATTTACTGTCACAACCTCTTTAAATCAAAAGCAATGCTGGCTACTAGTTATTTTCACGATTATACATGGAAGTGATTTAAAAAAATCATCTTGTTTAAAATGTCCACACCTAATGTATAAAGTAGTTTTGGAGAGCGGCTACTTGAATGTTTCAGCTCCACCGACATGACAAGACCAGTGTCCATCATTCAAAGCTTCATTCTCTCCCACCCCACTAGAAAGAATGCAGCGAACTGGAATTTCACATTTGATACTGCTCAGACCCCTATGCTCACAATATACTAGATTTTGCATGTGGGGCGCAAAACCCGCTCTCAGGCATCATCATTATCTTTCAATAGGAGAAGCAAATCTGCCGCCCACGTCCAAATTCGGCTATGTAGGTATTAGCTATACAGAGCAGAAGAAACAGTTTTGCTGGAAATGTAAAAAATATACAAAATTGTGTTTCTCTCTCTGTTTTGATCTCATTATACTGTCTGCATGGCTCTTCTCCTCTATTTATTTAAACACCTGAGTTCCCTCTGCAGGTGCAAAGCACAGCTCATGTTGGAATGCCCTGCAAGAGTTCTTGCCGTGGCTGAATTGAACATTTGCAGAACTGTTTCTATGGAATCAAGAGAAAACATTTTGGGTTTGTCTCAAATTAAATGTTTCGGGATTGTGAACCATTTTATCTCATAAGGGACTGATCAATTTTAGCATGAAAATGCCTTTTTGAAATGGTATTTTTCTTAATAAATTTGAAGTAGTCATTTAGAAGCATTTTGAGTCTTCCTAGAAACAGCTTCTGTATTTTTTTAGGCAAAATAATTTGCCAGTGAAACTCTTAGAAAAACAGTTTCAGACTCACTAATATGTTGTTGGTTTTTGAATGCAGTCTCTTGCAAAAATTCACTCAGTTGTAATCTGCGAGGTCTAAAAATACCCAAGGGCTGATTTCCTATTCTGTCTTTGTATTTCTTAATATGCTGTCAAACATATGGATGCGCATTATCATATACATTATGTTAATTTAGACTTGCTTAAATAAAGAGTATGCCCTATGAACTGGTTGCTTCTGCTACACCAATCTGCTCCCTAAAATGTGCAAAGACAAAAAATACAACTTGTAAAAACAATCGGAACAATCTTACTCCCATTCTTAAAAATAACCTGTGAAAGTCAGGAGCAAAATCTACAAAGAATGTAAATGGTATGTGGCATTGTAGCGGTGCCAATTTCAGGTATCTACAACCTGTTTTCTAAAACTATTTCGTGATGTGCGTATCTAAACCGCACTGAAAATTAATGAGCCCTCTAAATCCGGTGATCTGCTGAAAATGTGAACTATCTTCTGATGCAAGAAATCCCAGAGCCAAATGGGAATGAAGATGAGCTGGAGTATCAGGTACAAGGGTTGGGTGGCTGGGGAGAGGAATGGACATCAAAGGGTTTGGAGGCAATAGCACAAATTATTAAGGAAAACTAGAAAAAGTTAGAGCTGGTGCTTTGAAATCCTTTTGTGAACCTCATCCAAGAGCCCTGCTAAATGGTTAAATGTAAGGAGATCTTACAAATTTGACTCTTAAAGAAAAAAAACGGATCTTTTCATTTCTCAGCTAAGTAAGTACATGCCATTGACACTGAAAGTCAGTGAATGTGAAAGTTCCTCCCACAGTCTTCATTTATTTATCTAATGACATAACTTCAGAGAATTTCATCAAGATTCTTCAGAATGATTTTTTTAGCATGCGTTTGGTATTAGTTTACTATCTGTCTGCTAGCAATAATAAGATTCTGTAGCTGGAACTGCATTTTATGTTGCTTATATAAATAACCCAAGTGATTATGAACAGCAGATTGAGGTTTGGCGGATTTGCAACATCCAGATAGATATGCATCTCTGCCACATGAGACTCAGTAGCTTTTTCAACTGTTTCATTAACTTGCATTTTATATCTACAATCTTGACACATATGTTGAAGGGGAAATTTGGTTAATTCCACAGAATTCAGGATGGCAGTTTAATTTTCTTTTGCATAACAGCTTTTCTCTCTAGAGTTTCCTCTACTGCATATTACTTGCGATGACTATGAAATATACAAAGAATGTTGGGTTTAACATTAGACAAAGAGCAAAGAAAGGGCCATTGCTACCACAGCGACCTGAAAGAGTTGAATGTACCATGATTTTTGTGTGGTAAGGGATGCACAGTGTGCCCAGAGGAGTCAATTACTCCAAGGCAGCAGGACACCCTTTCACGACTAATTCTCAAGGCCTGTTGACAGCACATTCCCAATTCTTCTACACTCTAATTAACGGTAACAACATTAACTAGAAACTCTGGGGATACTGTTGCCCACAGAGGAGGAAATGCTGTGTTTTAGAGTCCACTGAAAGCCAGCAGGAAACGTGGCCTCAAGGCACAGCCTTTGGTTTTGTGCTTCCAGACCGTGCAGTAGTGTTCAGTCCTGGCTACAGATTTCCATGCCACGTTAAAATGCTTCTAACACCAAAGGCTGCCTCTGAAGGACAGCTTCGTGACTCCTCTAAGTTCACGATTGGGATGTTAATCATTCTCCTCAATTAATATCATTAAAATACTTAATGTGTTATTTTCTTCACTGTAAAATTCACTGTTTTGCTGAAGCAAAATAAGGACAGTGAGCCTTGGGCAGAAAAAGGGGGATTAAGTGCGTCTTTTCTTTGTATAAAAATTTCATGATAGCTGTCAGCTTTAAAATTCAAAACAAGAACGATTTCACCACAAGCTTCAGAAATAACACACAATAATTTTAAACCTTCCTCCAGGTATAATAAATACATATCACCTGCCTTTATATAAAGTCTGCGTGCCTTCAGAATAGTTTTCTTTCTGTCTCTCTCTCTCAAACTTGCTACAGAAGGGGAAGTCTAAGAGGGAGAGCGGGAAATTACAACAACCCCTCCCCGCCTTTGAAATAAGATGCAAAAGGTTTTTCAAAGCACGAGAGGAAAAGGCTTGTCCCCAGAAGCTTTGTGAACTGAAGAAACCACATTACAAGTGAGCAATGATAGAAAGAAACAGTCCTGCATGGTGTTAATAATTTTTTAACAATTTTCAATTTTCAGGCACACAAAGACCTGCTAGAACAAAAAAGTTTGCACTTTCAGTGCAAGCTCACTAGTGTAGGAAATTCACAGCAGTTTGCAGTAGTTAAAACAAAGTTGAGCAAACGCCGAAACTATACTGGGACCTCCATGACAGGAGCTGTTCTTGGCCTAGGCAATCATTCACTCACCGCTGGTACCACACTAAGGCTACCTGCCTTTCCTGGCCTCACCACCTCTGCAAGCAAAGCTTTGCATAGAGACACGCGAAGGGCTCCATCCGCTGAGAGGTGCGTACTTCTGTCAGGGTGGGAGCCACCAGCAGCAGGTTCTCTCCAAGGAAGCCACCTTTCTACTGTGGCTTCTCCAATGAGATGGTGCTGACCCGTCTCTTTTGGGCTGGAGATCCAGCACCTTACATTCACTATGTTATCATCAAGCTTGGCTGCTGTGCTGGCTGCCATAGGCACCAAGTGATGGTCTAGACACAACAAAAATAAATTCTTCCTTAGTCTCCCAGCCAGGCATATGCAAGTGCATGAATGTTGGTGTTTCTGATGTGAAGAGGAAAACTGAACCAAAATAAGCACATAGGAAAGAACAGGCAACAAAAATGTCCAACTTCGACAACTAGGCAACCATAGTAGAAGCATACAACAAAATCTACAAATATAACCACCTCCATCACTCCCTCTGAGGATAAGAAGAGAAATTGGGGAGGAAGATATCAGGCACTGCAATATGGTGAGTGTGTGTGCATCCATGTGTGTGTGCACACAGGTGTCGGTGTGTTGGCAGTCACAGCAGGGAGGAGTGCTGAATGTCAGAAGTTTAGAGAAAGAGAGAAATTCAGGGACAAATGCAGGGAAGCATAGAGTGAACAGAAATAACATATGGGGAGAGAGAGAGAAAGGAAGGAAGGTGGAAAAGGAGAAAAGGAAAAAGGGAAAGAAAAAAGAGAAATAATGGAGAAGAAAAAAGATTAAAAAGGAAAAAGAAAAATTAAAAAGATGAAAAAAGGTAAAAAGATGAAAAAAGGTAAAAAGATGAAAAAAGGTAAAAAGATGAAAAAAGGTAAACAGATGAAAAAAGGTAAAGAGATTTTAAAAGAGTAAAAAAGAAAAAACATTTAAAAAAGACAAAAAAGATTTAAAAAAGAAAGAAGAAAAAAACATGAAAAATTAAAAAAGCCAGCAATTTTCATGATGAAAGTCACTTGCTTTTCAGGAAAGCTAGCAGGGGTCTAGGGACAAGCATAGCAATGGTTTTCTGTAGGGTTTCTCTGCCTTCTTTGCCCCACATCACCCGGAAAAACCCCAACACCGTGACCTCCCTGGCACCAACTTGTCCAGGACTCACCTTGTGGATCAGACGAGACACCCAGAGTCATCTGCCGTCGGCTCCTCACCCAAGAGCCACTCAGGCCAGGCGAGAGGGGGACAATGAGCTCCTCTTCTGAACGCTGCCTCACTGCACACCCGCTTGCCACAGCCCTTCACTGAGAAACATGTCAGGGGGTCAGTGAGGATTCATTTTTTCACTTTTTTTTTTTTTTTTGTTTGGCTTTTTTGCATAACCAGGTCCCAGGAAAGCTGGAGTCATGTAGTGATGATGCAAGAGGCGGTGACACACGGTGGCAGAGCAGGCTGCATCACCGGGAGTCAGGTGGCTCCCACCAGCGACACAGCTGCTTTCGAGCTTCCTGTTAGCATTTACACCAAAAAAGCACGTCAGCCACAGTGGTGGCAGTGAGGGGGGTGGCCTCCCTGCCGAGCCTGATGTTTCAAAAGCTGTTGTAGGTGTTGAGTCACCCAGAGAGCCAGGCGAGGAGCGCCGTGCCCAGCCGAGAAGAGGGAGGAAGGCACAGCAGCCGAAGGTGGCACTGGGGAGCCCCATGGGCACCCGTGCGATATGGAGAGGAGGAGGAACAGGGCTCGATGGATGCAGCCAGATGAATCTTGCTTAAAATAGAGGCAGGCACGGGAAGTCAGTGTGGCACAAATAGGGTGATTCAGGGTTTTGTCCCCTCTGCCTCAAGGCACCCCTGGCAGAGCCCTCCCGTCCTGGTTTGAGCAACACAGGATTAATTTCTCTTTCAGTAGTTTTACCTTCTGGTAAGGTCTCTTCTAATGCTAGGGAAAAGTGCATTTTTAGAAGACTCTAGTGTCTGAATTTGTGAAAATATTTACTTCATAGCCAGCTGTGCTATGTGGGTTTCAAGGTCTCAGTGTTTTCAAGTTAGCCAGGTGTGGGGATGAGAAGGAGCGAGACACAGGCCATTGACCCAAGCTGCCAACAGGATTATTTCATACCATCGATGTCACATTCAATATAAATTAGAAAGTTTGCTGAGGAGCTCTCTCTCCCCCTTGATGGCTGCCACCCTGAGCACTCCTTGCCCTGGTGCCGGCGCCCTCAGCCCTCCCCTTCCTCCCGAAGCCACAGCACTCGCAGGGTCCCACATTGGCTGTCCCTGCTGGGAGTGCACGGCTGATACAATGGGCTGAGTGTAATCCTTGTATATTTTATATTGGCATCAGGGTCAATATTGGTTCTTCGGTATTATTAATGTTAATTATTTAGCCTTACTCTATTAAATCTGTTCATATATCAACCCTTGGGTTTCCTTGTTTTTCCCAATTCCCCCTCCTGGGTGGGGAGGGGTCATCGAGTGAGAGAATAATTGTCTAAACAACAATAAATTGTTGTGGGTTCCTCAAAACACAACACCATCTCCCCGCCAGGCCCCTGCACACAGGAGCCGCCATGTCCCACCGCCTCACCCCTTCCTCCATCCTCGCCCACCTCACACGTTTGCCCACCTGGCCTGCAGTGACAAGGAGCCGTAGAGAAGGGGCTCTCCCCACTTCAGGTGCTGCTCACCCTGCCGCCTTAGCCTGCTGGGGCTCCTGGGGTGTCATGGCTCCATGAAGGCCTCAGCTCCACCGAGGCCTCAGCTCCATGGAGGCCTCAGCGAGGCGCCTTCCCTCAGGGGAGACGTTTTTGACATCCTGACACAGCCACGCTCACGGCACCGTCCAGCTCCTTAGGAACTGAAGATGGTGACCTAGCTTCCTGGGCCCACCTTGTCATTTTCTGTCAGGAGCCGGGGCTGGGATTCGCCTTTAAATCTGGTAAAATCAGCTTCGCTGGAGCCTCCTGCTGCTCACCCCGTGGGCTGCACCCAGCTGCTGCCGGCCCTGTCAGCCCGCCGGGGGGAAGAGGGGCTCCCCCGCTGAGGCAGCTGAGCCCTCAAGGTATGTGAAAAGCCTTAATATACCATTTTTAGAGCATGTTGGAGTGTTTATGGCACTCTTCTCCCCTCATGTAAAAACAAGTTTGCACGGTGGAAAGGCGGCAGCCGAGGAGGCGGTGCCGGGGTCGCTGGGCCTGGTGGGAGGCCCTGCAGGCACAGGGATGGCAGCATGGCTTCAAGGGACGGGCTTCCATCCTGAGGGGAAGGTTGGAGCCGTTGTTGACACTTACTAACGCCTTTTGTGCCTGATCTGGGAGCTGCTACATACTTACGTGCCATGTAAAATCCTCCAGGAGCTGATCTGTAAGACCTAGGAATTGTTACCCTTCCAAATGCTGGAACAACTGCACTAAGTTTTGTGCAGGAACTCTTAAAATCCTTGTGGAGAATATAAGGAAAAACTGTTATTTGGGGGCAGCAGTCGGTGTGACAGACCTGTGGCTGTGGGCAATGCTGGAGATGGCTGTTTCATATGGGATGTGACGTTGATTCCTTATCTCCCTCCACGGCTCTCCTGCATATATCTCACTGGATACATTGTATTATTGATGAGTAAACTATTAGCACACAGCAAAACACTGTGCTAAAGACAGCCACAGTTAATTAATTAATTCTAATCAATTAAATTCTTCCTCTGAATTCTTCAAAATAACATATTGCAGCATCCTTCACTGATGGTTTTTTACTGTTTTAAGCAGGTGCTATATTTTGTGCTCTGCAGCTCACAGGAGGTTTGCTCCTGGGTGGTAGTTTAGAATGAACCAGCTTCTTCCCTTGGTGAGGAAATCCAGATACAAAGCAGAGAATAGTTTGCTTTTCGCTTTGGATCAAGACTCACCCTGTAATGTGTATCACGAAGAAAGTGTAGATGATGGGCACAGGAGTGGGATTTCAGGCAAGTCAATGGTATCTCTCTATAGATTGAAATTCCAGATCGATAAAGTGAGGATAATCATTTTTTAGATGGCAGATTTTATAGTGCACATATGGTACGTGCTGCATGTGCCTTGGCAGTGCTAGAATTTTATTTGTGCTTTTATGTTCTGTTGTAATACAGGGATGAAACTCTGTTGATACTGGCATGAAACTTGGTGTGCATACCCTGAGGACACAAAAACAAGGAACTAGCTCTGCTGAGGACTCAGCGCAGTCCAGGAAAGCAGAAACCACCTTTGTGGTCTGCTGCTCCATTACCTGTTTGTAAACCTGCCAGGAGCCTGTGCCACCTGGTGGACACCCCAGAGGAAACACTGAGCGTCACTGATGTGAAATGAATGTTTGCTGAAAGCACAAATACTGCCCTGGGTCCCAGGTGTCCAACCAAACCAGCTCTGATCCTTTGAGACAGGGTGTAAGAGCAGCGAGGGCTGAACCTCCCAGCTGGAGAGCTGCGAATGGGCTTGGGGACATGCTGGTGTGAACTTTTAAAAGTAGCAGTGTGGAGAAGGTGGCCCCGTGTGCCATCAGGGTGAACCGTTTTGCAGTAAAAATTAACATGCTTCTTCCCAGGCAAACGTGCCTGGCTGTATGCGCAAGTCTGTGCGGCTACCAAAGTCCTCCAAGCACAGGAAGGTACTGGAGTCTTACCAGGAGTCCTGTGTTGTATGATTCGGTTTGAATCATCCCACTTGCAGGGAAAATTTTTGTTCGTTCTGGTTTCATTCATAGCCGTGGGTGTTAGCTTTTACAGAATCTTGCTTTTCAATCAAAGAAGTTAAAATTGCCAGGCTTGTTTGCCTTTTGAACCAATATGAATTAAAATTTGCAAAAGCATTGAAGGAACCAAGGAACCTAGGTCTTAGTCTTGTGGGTAACATATTTTAAAGTCTGTCTGGATGTTTAGCTTTATTTTTGTTTTTTTTTTTTTTTTTTTTTAAACTGACTTTCCTTTAGCCTTCAGCAGTAAAATTTCAAACTGAGGGGCACAGGCATTTGTATATCTGAAGTGACCATTAAAGGCCTGTTTCCATAAGTTTGCCTTAAATCTTTTTTCTCTTTTTTTCTTTTTTTTCTCTAGTTCTGACAGGTTAGTGTGAGCAAGGGAGAGAGCGAATCGTCCCTCCCAGGACAGCAGGCCTGGGAAGGGGCTGAGCTGTAGAGGTCACTCTTCTCCCTCATTGCTTCCAGAAGTGGGAATCAGGATACTATTGATCTCATTTAGCTTTAGATATCTGCAAAAGCAGGGTTTCTACATATGGACTCTAATTCCTCTTGTAGTGAATGGAGAGAAACACACTTTTGCAGGGTGTGAGTAATCTGACCTATTTTAGATTATTATCTTGAGAAGAAAAAAAAAACCACCTTAGCATCTTTCTCTGCATTGGGCAGAAAGGCAGGGTAAGGCGAGTAGTCTGGATGAGAGCTGCAGTGCT
The DNA here is from genome assembly GCA_947846985.1 of Fratercula arctica. Classification (NCBI taxonomy): domain Eukaryota; kingdom Metazoa; phylum Chordata; class Aves; order Charadriiformes; family Alcidae; genus Fratercula; species Fratercula arctica. The sequence goes on along the minus strand of CANTUZ010000022.1, from coordinate 2,343,354 downwards.
ACCAGATCGGTCTGTGCTCCTGCTGTAAGACTAGAGCTAGGAGTGCCAGTCAGAAACAGCGTAATACCTCTTGTGAGCAGGCTGTTATGGATGCGAAACCCCTCAGATATTGCCCCAGAACATGAAAATAAACCCAGGACTCTCAGCACTTGCGAGGAAGTAATTTGTAGGGTCTGACGATGTAGGCTGTATCCATTGCTATTCTGTTATCACTCACAAAACTCTTTTTTGCCCAGACCCTCTAAATGGTGATCAGCCTTCACAGATTTTTTTCAACACTATAAGAGAATGCTTCACAGAATCACAGAATCACGGAATGTCAGGGTTGGCAGGGACCTCTGGAGATCATCTCCTCCAACCCCCGGCCACAGCAGGGTCACCCAGAGCAGGTGGCACAGGAACGCGTCCAGGCGGGTTGGAATGTCTCCAGAGACGGAGACTCCCCCACCTCTCTGGGCAGCCTGTGCCAGGGCTCTGCCACCCTCACAGCAAAGAAGTTCCTCCTCCTGTTGAGATGGAACTTCCCATGGTCAAGTTTGTGCCCGTTCCCCCTTGTCCTGTCGCTGGGCACCACTGAGAAGAGCCTGGCGCCATCCTCCTGACACCCTGACACCCACCCTTTAAGTATTCAAGAGCATGTATTCTTGTGACAAAGCCATGAACCTGATCACAGAAGATCAGTGATCACGTCCAATTCTTTTTTTTTTTTTTTTTAATTGCAACAACACACCAGCATGGCCTCAAATAATTGATAGTATGTAGCAGCCGCACACACTCAACCCAAGCATGAACCAGTGCAGGTGCTGAATGCTCCCTCGTGCGCTGCGGGGTATGTAACATATATCATGTCACTTCTTTTAAACATAACTATTGCAGATGAATTTTACTGTGCAGTTCCCAAGGCAGCATCCCATTCACAAGCGAGTTTTCCTGAAATAGCCCGTCATGAGAATCTGGTGCCCTCCCATCCCTGTTCTTCTCTGTGGGCTGGGCTCCCCAGCAGGCTTCGTTCTTCATTGTGCAATGTGATGTGCTGTGGTGGTCCAGGCAGAAAACACCACAGGGACAGGACTGCCGGCCCACCGGGAAGCTGCGCCAAAAAGGGAACGAGGGCACAAGGCATCTGCACCAGGACTTATTAATGAGCAGTGGCTGCTGCATGTGGATGTAGTTCAAAGCAGAGTGGAATTGAAAATTAATACTTCAGTCAGGCTTGACAGACCAAACAATATTAATTTTAACCATGCTCAGAATAAAATATTTTGCTTAATTTTTGCCACTGGGAAATTATGCTGTGGGGTTGGTTTTTTTTGTCTGGCAAAATAGAAATATTCCCTCAGAAAATGCTGATGTTGCAAGACCCCTTTTTTTATCTATGAAGAATGAGACTCTGACATAAAGATCATTACTATCCCTAGAAGTTAGAGCCAAAATGCTACGTGTTTTAAAGCGGATTGTTAGTTATGAAAAGAGATACCATTTTTAAGGAAATGTATAGTGAACAGGGATTAGCCCATCACATCAGGTTGTAAAAGCAGGCAGTGTTTTTCTAGCTGGTCACCTACATTTCATATTTTTAGAGATCAGGTAATTTCATCCTATGGCTTCTCTGTCGCAGTCTGTTGTGCACTGTGAGCATGAAAAAAACTGAGAAGTGTTTTGTTCAAACCATGTTTTCCAGAGATGTATGTTTTCATCAAGTAGTTTTCCACAGCAAATACCAATTTTCTTTTATTTCTTCTCCCTCTCCCCAGGAGTTTTCAGCTTGAACAATCAAAACATTGCAGCCAAAAGGTCCCCAAATAGTTTTTACTTTTCAGACATGTACTTTTAAGAATGCCTCCAAAGGTTGCAAAGAAAAACTTCTCAAAAAATCCCAAAACCTTTTTCTGTTTTCTGTTGTCAAAATCATTGCCAGGAACAGGAAATTTATAAACAGCTCTAAATACATAGTCATGGGACTGCCAGTCTTTTTGCTGCAAGGACAACATCTGCCCAGCTTCCCTGGGGGCTCTTTTGTGGCTCCCAGACAGGCTGTTCCTCTCTGCTTCTCTTCCTAACTCAAGGTAGAGCTGAGCGCACTTAGTGCTCTTACCAGAATAGCAGGAAACCTGCAAATGTCTCACCTTTCCTGGTGAGATTCTGTATCTGAACCTCATCTTCAAAACCTCACCTCGCCCATGTACCCACATGAGCAACCACAGAGTGTTCCTCCTTTGCTCTCAAGACCGTGACCTCACCTCCCTTCTGGCTTCTTTGCACTTTTCCCCTGAACCCCAACAAACAAATCACTGCTTTGCCACCACCTTTATTCCAGCTGAGCTGGGCTTTACCTGTGCGGATATTTTACTGACTTCAAGAGGAATTACTTGCATGCTGGCAGCCGAGAGGGAAGGGGAGTAGAAAGTGCCACAACAGCATTTTTAGGGGATAGCTGCCTTCAGTGGTCATTCATCCCAGCTACCAAGAAGAACAGACCCTGCCTACAGCTCCCCATCCCATTCTGCTAATTACTGCAGGGACTTAACGAAGACACACTAGACATTTTAGCCTAAATGAAGTAAAAACCCTCAAATAAGAGTAGTAAGTTCTGGAACTCGCAGACACGTGAAATAAGGAAACTCACTCAGAACTGGAGAAAGATGGATGGTGATTTGGATTTGGACTGCAAGGATGATAACACTTAGCTGGGTTCTCACCTCTCTGATCTTGGTGGTTTTTGGCATTGGGATGGATTTTGCTTCTATCACTGCAGTCCTGCACGTTTGGTGAAAGATTTTGGCAGGACTCATCCCCGGGAAATAGTTGGCCCAAGGGGCTGGAAACCTCCTTGGTCCCTTCTGTCATGCCTGAGCCATTGTTTAAGAGTTGGCAGGAGCTTCTGGTATTAAAACACTCTGACATCTCTAGTGTCAGCGCTGTCACTCTGGGATCAGGGTGTGCAGGCATTTTACCATTTCGTTGCTAGGCTAAAGGACGATACTATTCAAACAACTCAAATGAAATGGGGGTAGCACAAGAGGCGTGTGGTTTTCTGACTGCAGCAGGCAGCTCTTGGAGCGAGGCAGAGCAGAGGGAAGATTTTCACTGTATTATTCATACCGACAGGACACCCAAAGGGTCCCCTTCACCATTTCCCAGCAGAGAGGATTTTGTGGACTTGGTGAGACAAGAGCGAAGCTTGCAAACTAGAGGGAGAGGAACTGTAGCTGCTTCATATGGGGGCTGTGTGTCAAACCCAAGCTTCATCAGAAAGATCGCACTCTTCCTTTTCTTATTCTCTTCTTCCATCCCCCCTGTACCTGTCCTCACCTTCTTGGCTTTCACAGATGCAGACCACACTTCCTGCTCAGCAGAAATGCACTCATTACTCTATGCTCTGGTAGTGACCTGAGGCTGAACTGAGAATCTACTCCTTTCGTGTACAGATGTCTACTGAGATAGAGTCACATTCTCAAAAACCTGCTTAAGGGTAGATGTTTAAAGGAACAGATACTTTAAGATCCTCTTGATGTGGGAGCCGAGGCCTGAAGTTTCATTTATGGTTCTGCAGTTCTCCCCTTGAAGTCAAAGCATGAAATTATAGCATCCCATCTAAATAACTTAGCATTTCTGTGTCACAGAATCACGGAATTTTTCAGAGTTGGAAGGGACCTCTAGAGATCATCCAGTCCCACTCCCCTGCTGCAGCAGGACTGCCCAGAGCACATCCCTCAGGGCTGCACCCAGGTGGGTCTTGAAAGTCTCCAGAGAAGGGACTCCACACCCTCCCTGGGCAGCCTATTCCAGGGCTCTGTCACCCTCACTGGAAAGAAGTTTTTTCTCATATTTGATCATTACCAAAGTTTGTAGATGTGTGTGCTCATGCTGACATGGAGCAGGAATTTTGTTGCATGCTTTATGGCCAGCAAAAATGAGAACCATCAGAATGGCTGCATGGAGAATGATCAAAGATCCTAGGCAAGGGAGTTTGATGATAAACATCCAAACATCAGTAATTTGGGACACTTCTTACTAGGGGAAAATAAAAGCAGGCATTCGTTGTAGTAGCTCTATATATGTGGGATATACATATACTTCAAAACTGCACAAATGAGACTAAACAAGAATGGGGCAGGGAAAAAAACACAGACAGAGGAAGCAGTTATTCAGGGTCACATACCAGGATTAAAACAACTGCAGAGTAAACCAGTCTTTGACTTCCTTTTCTCTCTAATAGCAAAGGCTAGATTTTCAAAGGAAGCCAACTGCCAAAATGAAATTCATAAACTTCTTGTTCATGACAAAGAAAACTTGTGAGTGTGGGTGGAGAGCTGTTCTGCAAACCTTTTCCCTGTGTTTGCGGCTGAGAGCATTGCTGTTCCGAAAACTGGCCCCATCTGTGTAGGAGGTAGTGTACAAAAAGCTGGCCCCGAGCACTTCCAATAAGACAGCTTTATGGGAGAAAGGATGCTGCTGTGGGGAAGGTAGAAACCTGGCATGTAGTAATTTCATTGTGATCTAAATCAACTAATTTAGTCTCTGTTTGACTTAGTTCCTGGCTTACTATTGTTTGATTGACCCAATTTCTCAGAATCTCTACCTGCTGCCTTGCATATTTAGATTCATAAAACTGCAATAAAAATAAAACCAATATGCTTGTAGACAGTAAGTATACTTGTTCTGTTCCTTGAGAAATACAGCTCCCACAGCCTGATGTTTGGGCACATACACAGTACAGTACTGGAGCCTATAAAAGAAGAATCTGGGTGGATAAGAGGATTTTTTTATGGTTACTTTGTGGGGTTTTTAAATGAAAATCATATAAATACTATTCCAAATCGGTGATGTCTCCCTATGGTTCACTTAAATCTTTCCTGCACTTCTCATTCAAATAGCCTATCGAAATTCTTGATTATTTTTCTACATTGCTGGGATGTTAGTGCTACAACACAGGGGCCAAATTCTGCTTCCACTTGCAGCAAAAAAGAATTAAGATCTGCTCAACAATTTGAGCTAACTGGAAAGTGGGGACCTGAACCTGGAGCTCTGACTGCCCTCTCAGCATAGTGGATGACTGCATGAATATCCCTGATGTAAGTTCACAAGTTAGTGCCAGCATTTGTCCACTTCTGAACTGGGATTTATATCATTTAGCAATTCTTTTAAATGCTAAGCAGCTGAGTTTACCGTCTTGTATATTTTACTGCCACGTCACCAGTGATTGTGTTTGAAATATGCTGCCCCATTCTGTGCAGCATATCAATAAACAGGAAATACAGACTTATTACTTGCATCAGCGCAGTTTACTAATCAGTTCATGCAGCTCGATAAAGTATCTGGGGTTTTAAAACACAAATAGGATGGGGAAGGGAAGGGTATATGTGGGGAAACAAATAGACTTTCTCATAAAAATTAAATCGCAGGCACCGGGGAGAGCCCCAGAGTTCACATCCACTGTAGTTATGAGGTGGAAAGGACTAGAGGTTTCCACTTTGGGTGGATATTAACTAGTCTGTAAACAGTGCAAACAAAGTATCATCTTTGTTATTGTGTACATGAAACACAGACCTGCAGGTGAGTGTCCTTGTGTTTATGTGTATATAGGCGCACACACACAAAACCTCCTCTACACATGCCAGGGCATAAACATGCCTGACAATTTCTGCACATGCACAGAGTACCACAGAGATGTTATTCTGCAGTTTGAAGGGTCAAAACCAAAGTGCAGAAAGGGAAAATAAAGATTAGACTTGTTCTAACTCTAAGTCATATTGTCCTTTGGAAAGTGTTCAAGAGGAACATTTACATCCTCCTTCCATTGACTCGCTGGGAAGAATGACCTCCAGAAATTCCCGTCACTTAATTCCCTCTTCATTTGAACTCTACCTATGAAATCTGTTTTCCCTTACATGGGTATTCTAGAGTCTGTGACTGTGCTAAGGCATCCTGATCCCAGTGACAGAGGGAGAGCTATGGAAGCTGTGTCCTTCTCCGTCAGCATGAGCTCCCGTTTCCATCTTGTCGAGCTGGCTTTCTCCATCCGCCTCTGGGCTCTGACCTTGCGTGGAGGAAGGCGAAATAGGTGGAGTATGGAAAGCAAATGGTGCCCCTTTGGGGAGCATGGCCTTTGCTTGCTCTACTGCCAGCATACGCAGAAGCAAGGTCAAAAATCCCCAGCAAAATCACAGTGAGAAGTGCAGGAGTTCTTGATTAGGGGAAGCCACAATCAAGTAGGGTAATTGATTTAGAAAACCTAATTAAGAAAACCTAGAGGGGAGAATTTTGTTCATTTCTAAAGTCACATTAAAGGAGACAAAACAGGTGATTTTACATGAAATGGAGGATTAAAGATGGCAAAGTAGAATTTAATATCACCTTTCAAATGTGCTTCCTATTGCCCATACTTGCCTCAGAATATAATCTGAAATCTTCACTGTCCCAGTGTCTTAACTGCCCTTTGCTCAATTCCTCTCTGTAGATTATTCCGAGTTTTTTGTATTCTATCACAAAAAGACTTCCTTACCTCCCCCTTTCTGTATCTGAGCCCTTGTAGTTATTTCTGCTCCTAGTTAGTAACTTCTCTGACCATTCTTCACCTTTGCTATATCTTTGCAGCACCTCCCAGTGTAAGTTTATTTGTGTTTTTTCCAAATATGCCAAAACAGCACTGGAGGTGTTAAAACAGGCTGCCCTAAATATCAAGTCTTAGGCTTCCGTACAGTTTCTTTCTCTTTGCTGATTTTTTGCTGCTTTACACTTGGGAAAATGGATGCTGTACTAGGTGAACTATGGCGTGATTCAATATCTGTCTTCTCTTCCTGTGTCTGTTTTTTAACCCATTTACAGCCCATAAAACACTTTTTCCATCCTTGTTTCTGTTCATATCAGTCGAAGCAGGAACACACAAAACACCCGCTTTCCGCTTTTCCACTGATTGTATGATATGGTTTATCTTTTATTAATCATTGCAATTTTTTCCATATCGGTACTTTTAATTTGCTTTGTTAAAGTCTTTGATTATCTACTGGTTAAATTTTCTATTAAAATGGCTGGAGCAAGACAGCGTATTTTGTAATTCCCTTATTTATTGCCACAAAGGTCTTGCAGGTTTTTTTGAAGGTATGGCTTGCATAGGTGTAAAAAAGATCACTTTATCGTTTTCAGCATAGCATCTGTGTAATATAAGCACCAGCACAGAAGTGGGACTAAAATGCCCGGTTCCTGAAACCTTGACACAATGTAGTTGTACACACATTTGGAAGCAGGCTGGTGAAAACTGTAACATAATCAAATAGTGCCACTGTTGCAAATATTACACTTAAACCTGGTGTCAGAGTTGATAAAGGACCAAGTTTGTGATCCTTGCTTTAAAGTTAGGCCAGTTTGTTTCTTAATCTTTGCGCTAGAGAAGAAAGCAACACTGCTGCTTCTCAGTCGGGGAATTAGAGCCTGCCCCTGCTGGTGTTTCCCATGTGGGTACTTGCTGTGCTTCTCACTCGCAAATAGAACCCTTACTTGCTGTGAGATTTGCTACAGTGGAACATACTGCCTTAAAACTGCAAATGAGCAGGGCATTGCCGTGTAACAATGCAGCACATTCACAAAGGGTTAGGTTAACTATGGATTTCTGGAAAGCACTGCTCCGGGGAACAAAAAAGGCAGAGAGATACCGAAGAGGCAGAGATGGATGTCCACGTACATCTCCATGCCTAGACGGGATTTCCTATTTGCTTTAGGTCCAAGGCTCTTGACAGTTTCTCATTCCAGCCTGTTTCCCTAAATGCACTGACGCATGGCCAGAATCAATTTCTTAAGTTTGTGCAGGATGACACGGTACACTGATGCTGTAGGTCTGGGGAGGGAGCTGGTTCTCCATCGCCTGTTACACCACATCCCTATTTACATCATGCCAAAGGATGTGGCAACTGCTACATCTCTGACATGACCGTGCTTTACACCCACATTATACTCATTTGCCCCAGGAGTAAATGACTTGAGTTGGATGGAAATTTTCCTACAGAAGAGTTTTCCATCCGAAAGTGCTGATTAGACTGAATTGAAATGTTCCGTGGAAAGGTTTTGATTCCGTCAAAGCTTTCAGTGGAAACAAAGCAAGCCTTGGCCAGGCTGTCTGATGGGCGAGCCTGCCTCCACTCCTGCCAACTCACCCATCTGCCTTCATGTCCCTGGACTTTCTGGCTCTGTGGCTACAAGCCTTCCCGGCTGACTGGCTCATGGAGGCCAAGACAACAGTTAGGTACCAGTTTTACAGCTCTGTCTCTGGATGGGGACAGCTCTGTGACCAGACACTCTGACTCCCAGAGTTGGACATTTTATTTTTAAAGTCTCTTTTGATTCCTTCGTCATGATTTTTCATCCCACTGAAATTGTCCATGTTTTATTTTGCCATTCAGTTCAGAGTTATTGTTATTATAGTTGTCAGTAGGGCACGTCCTAGGTGGTGTCCGTTCATCTGTGTTGGTAACGTCATTTCCAGCTCCAGGAGCAAGCTCTGAAAATAAAGCGGGGTGGGGGTGTGTGCATGTGATTTTTTCGACATTTCACCCTGCCTGCTCACAACTGCCACCTACAGTATGTCCCCTAGTGCTTTGGTCCCTTCTGTCCTTCCTGCATAACCCTGCTCCATACTTCTGCTCTGTTGTCAGTGGAAGTTCAGACGTGCACAGGGAGGTTGGTGCTTCTCATCCTGAGGGGGAGAAATATTTGAACCTCACCACAATGCTGGGAAGCCTTTAGGATGCTTTGGGAGGAGCACAGCCAAGCTCTGAATGATGGGAGTGTTTGGAAGGACAGAAGACAACCCATTGATTAGTTTATTGGAAGAATGGTGTGAGTAATAGCAGTAGTGCAGCTGCTGGGCCTGCAGTGGGTGGTTTCGTTCCAGAGAAGCAATCACTGCACAGCCCCACACAAGCTGAGGTCCCTCGAGGACCGAGGTGCAGAGGGACTCTGCTGGAGGGTAGGACCTTACAGGGGATGTGCTCAGGCTTTGATCTGTGATGGGAAGCACATATGAAGAGCCCCCCAGCCCATGAAGGCCAGAACACAAGTTCCTTCAGCCGCAGCAGCGCTCTCTGCACTGCGCTTTGCCGGTGGAAGGAAACTGCTCTCATTTCTCTGCCAGCTCCATCATCCTTACCGGGGACTGCTGCCCTCACTGGCCTCTGCACAACTGGGATGTGCTGAACGTACCTACAGAGAGTGTCCGGACAACCCTATATTTTACCCTCTTTCAACATTTCTGATCAAATGCCATTTTAGGTTTTAAAGATTCTTTCTGGTGCTGTTTTTATTTTTGCTGCCCAGACAATGTAGCAGACAGCCTAGCGCTCCAGCCAGGCTACAAAAGAAGAAAAGCAGTCCCTTTGCAGCAACAGCAAAACCAAACTGGTTGGTTACTTAATAGATTAATAGTAAAATATATTTACTGAAGGAGTTGGATATTTAACCTTTCAACACGCAGTTACTCAGGACCGTGATTTCTTTGCTCAGTGAGAGGCTGCTTCAACCTGCCCCACAGCTACAAGTGGAAGCATGGGTTGGACGTCACAGACAGGGAGGGCCTGAGAGCTGAGGAGATAGGGAGGATGGGACATACGGGGACCTCAGATCAAGACCCAAATCGCTGTCTACCTGCAAGTCCTCTAGGCTTTATGAACAAGGCTCTGAAATGGCCATCTTACTAGAGCAGAGGGCTTGAAGAGGCAGTGGGAACCCTAGCCACTGTACCCTGATCTGCCTGTGTGCAAATGCAGAGCAACATCTTACATCGACCAAAGCTGATCGCTTAAGGCCACAAAACCTGACACAAGGCAGTTAGGGACAAAAATAGCCTCTCTTCATGACACGGTGTGTATCTGATGCCTCTCTGCACCTCCTTGCTCCCTGCAGGGCTTGACTCCGGCTGGTCAGGCGGGCAGAGTCCCAGTGCTTGTCCTCACACCACAGGTATGCTCCTGTCCTCAGATGGGATCAGTTGAGGTCGGAAGAGATGAGCGATGCTGAATTCCTACTGCTCCCCAACAGCCTCTCAGCCAGTATGAGCACCTCTCTTATTTTCCAAGATTTCTGTTGCTGATCAAAAAAACCACTTGTGAAGACATGTTTAGTTTCCTCTGCCAGCACAGAGATTTCGATCTGCCAGGCAAAACCAAGGTAACACTGAAAAAACTAGAGACAAAAGAAGAAAAGGTCTGTTGGCTCAGTCCAAGTCTCACCTGCTCTACCAGATTTCTTGGTGGCAAAATAAGTCATTTCATCCTGCTGTGAAAAGAGAGTTTCTGTTCCTCAGGACTTGGATACCTGTTAATACCTAAACCAGCCCCATCACTTGCACTCCTCTTGTCAGTGAAGAACATCTAATTTTGTACCTTCCAGTGCCTAGCACATCCTTTTTTCTTCACGTGCAATGGGTTGATGGTAAAAGCCTCTACAATAAGACTTGGCTATTTCTGGGCCACTGCTGAGTGACTATATCGATGTATGTGACGGCACTCGTTGTGCTGGGGCATCGTTTGGCTTGTTCACCTTCTCTGAATCATGAAGGCCTTTGAACATAAAAAGAAGACATCATCTGGAGAAGAAAGCATGAAAACAGGCAAAGGTGGATGGGAGCTTTTCTTACAGGCCCCTCTGCAACCACTGACAAGTCATATCCTTCCCTTGTCTCACTTCCCCCTGCTGTAATTAGAAACAAGCTGATCTCTCATGGAGGGAGAGAAGGGGGCAGTGCAGATTCACATGACTTTTGTGAAGAAATCTGTGATTTCGAGGTGTCTTTTCTCAGGGCAGGACCAAAGCATTCTGTGACTTCATGGTTACCAGACATTCCGTAACAAGGGTGACAAGGGTGAGTAGGTCTGTGCCCTGCCCTTGCAGTGTCTCCGAGTTGCCAACAGCTGGAGCCATCCAGCAGGACAGAGATCTTGACAATGCAAAGCTGCCCTTTGCCCAGACAGGGAGCGGGTCTGGGTGCTGCAGTAGCTCATCGCAGCAAGGGCTGTGTGGACACAGCTGCCGTGGAGCATCCAGTGCTCTTCCCTCGGGCTCGTCACTCTCTCTGCCTAGTGCGTTAGTTCTGCCTTCTTTGCTATGTGGAAATACCAAAGGCCCAGAAAGCAACCAAAACTGAGCAGCTTCACTGCTGACCTGGCTCATGGGAGAGGGGACAACCCAGCAGCAGGAGCCCCCCTGGCAGCGTTGAGCCATGCCCTGAGGAACCTCACAGGCAGCACTTCTTGGGGAGAGAGGGGAAAATACCCAATGCTAGCTTTGAAAATATGCTTTTGCATTAGGTATGATACAAAGGTCAGTGAGCACAGAGCTGTGTTAGTCACGTAGTTGCTGTGCTGCTGAACAAAATGAAAGTGCCTAGATAGCTGAAAGAGATAGAAGGGTCAGTATGTGCTTGTGATATCGCAGTGCAATTGATAAATAGGCATGTATTTGTGATAAGATAGGCTTATTGGTGATAAGATAGGTTGGAATGTGATAGATCTGCATTGGTGATATGGCGGAGTGTTATATTGTGTTGATCAGACATGATTACCAATACTTTATCGTGTCTCGCATTATCACTGCGGGTGCTTAGTTAGAAGATGAAGTTCATCTTTTTCCTTGCAAGATAGAGAGTTGCAAGAATCAGAAGAGCTTTAAGGATTCATGTAAAACAGAGGGAAGTGGGGCAAGTGGAACGAAGGAGAGAAGGAGAGGTCAGCAAGAAAAGAGAAGATTTGGGAAGTTTATGGGAGAGCAGAAGCAGCCATAGAGCACTGAGCTCTGAGTCTGTGCTCACTACAGCCTGTGCCTTTGTCTTATCAGTGACACAGCTCTTGCTTGAACACCCAGTGCCTCTGGGACCAGTCAGCGAAAGGACTGAAAGGTCCAGCAAAGTGTTTCAATATTCAGACCTGCCGGCAGGGAGCAAGGAGAGAGAACAGAGCAGAATATATCCATGCTGTGGATGGGGAAGAAGAGAGGCTGTCCCAGCCTGCAGGGCCAATGCACCGGGGGACCCAGAGATGTGTCTTACTGAGGGGGCTAAGCCCCTTCTGTGGTTGCAGATTGGGGATGCCCAGGAGGGAGGCAGTGCCTGAATTCAAAGGAAATTCCCCTCTGGGGTGACTGTCAGACTTCGCACATTCCAAAAGCAGGACTCACAGAGACGCATGAGTCACAGAGTCTTGTGACTTCGGGTCCTGGTTTTCTCACTCCCTTTTTCCCCCACAGCAACTCACGACATTTTGAGATGCTCTTGGAACAGCCAGAGCAACATCCACAGCCTAGATGGCTTTCCAGAGGACAAGCCCCTGCCCCTTATTCTTGTGGCATGATCTCGAGGGATTTCCATTCTGTCTGTCGGGGTGTGTGCACCAACACTTGCTTGAAATTGTCTCCAGCTAAACTAGAAGCTCCTCTGGGGTTATGACTTCTCTGGTACTTTCCATCCTCATTTGAAAAAATCCCAGCAACCAGTTAGATGAAAATTTAATATGACAAATCATTTCAAACCAGAAAATGGATTTGTTTTGAAAGAAAAGCCTAAACAAAATGTTTTGGCAGTGGTTTTCAAGCAGAAAGCACATCGAACCTTCTCTTTTCCAGCAAAATATCTGCTTTCTCTGGGAGGAAAGCATGACACAGGAGATAATTTTTTTCCTGTCTGCCACTAACTCACTGAACAAACAGGAACGAGCTACTTTCTCCTCTGATACCTCTATTTTCCCCTCTACTGGTAGGGATAATAGTCTGTAGTTCTCAAGCATACAGGACAAGCTCATGGGACTGAGAGAGACAGAGAAAATGCTTTGGTGCATAAATAGTTGGTATTGCTGGAGTCTGCAGTCTGAACAAGGAGAAGAGAAGACTTGTTTTTCGTCAGATCGAGGTTCTCCGAGCGCTTGAACAGGCTGTACCGAGAGGGTAATTTAGGTTTTATACCTGAATGCTCCCCAGGAACCGTTATCTTTAGATCAAATCCACCTCCCATTAAGGTTTTAGATAAGGACTGTGCCCTGGCCTGGGCTGTAGCTGTTTATTTTACCTCCAGGACAAGGTACTCTGTGTGAGCTACTGGTGGCTCACACTGCTTTCGGGGTGCCAGATGATGGTGAGAGATAAGCTTTTCTATTCACTGTATCTCAGGGGTCTGATCTTCTGCTTCCCCCGCTTCCCCAGCCTTCACTCTGCTCGCTGCAACAGCGCAGGCCACAGTCCCCCCCAACACAGGTAATCCACGGCATCGGGGGGCAAGAGTGGACCAGTACAAGCCTTAATAGGTGGGTTTCCACAGTGGGCTCAGCTGAGCGGCTGTATATGCCATTCGCTGCAAGAAAGCTGCCAGAAAGCTCCAGCTCTGTGGTGAAGCCAGGCCAAGGGTGACCAGGTTGGTTGACTCTATAGGGTTATGGAGACCATCAAGGAAGGAAACACTGGCCTAGTGGAGGGAAATCACAATTATTTTCTTGCCAGCTTGAAGCAGTTGCAAATATTTGTGATAGTTCAATAGCCTGAGCCAGAGATATGTTAAAAAATATAGAATAGTTTATTTACAGGGTGACCAGTTTTCGGGCCTGGAAAGCAAAATGCTCATTTCAGTAGCATAGAGGGGCCAGATGGGATCCAGGAGGTGAGCAATGGGTCCTGGGAGGTTAGTTGTTTCAGGAGCCACAACCAGCTTGGAGGGCTGTGGCAGTGCAGGGGGGTTGTACCCCATGCTCTGTGCTGAATAGGCATGTGGCAGTGTCCCGGGGCCAGGGTGCCTGGAGGACAAAGCGGTGGCACCGTGCAATTCTGCCTGCCTGCTCCTCCCCATTTCTGCTGGGAGCCAGCAGCACACCTGCTGCTTCTTGTCCTAAGCCAAGGGGAAGGGGACTTGATGGCTCCCTCTCCTGTGTCACACCCCATGCAAACCTCCCCAGAAATGTGTACTTGATGGTTTCCTGTGAAATAATTGTTTTTTAAGGGATCTGGAAAAATCCGTGTCTGCTGGAGCCAACACAGTTCATCCTTAGTGAGCCTGGTAGACATTAAGCTCTGAGGTCCTGGGACAGCTTTGGAAGTGGGCAAGAAGTAACTATAACACTGTCTGTACTGTCCTGTGCTGGGTCAGGCTGGAGATGTAAATCATGGATGGCTCTTTGGAGACACAGCTGAGTGCCCTTGTCTGCTGTGATAGCATCATTTCCCAGGTTCTTAGTTCTGGAACTACTTGAGAAATAAAACCAGTGTATAAGAGATTAAAACAAAAATTCACAGTCTTTCCAGGTCCCATGCAGGAAGGGTGTGTGTTCAGGAGAAGAGAAGGGAACTCAGGGAAGAGTTGCTTTTGACTTGTCCTCTGTCTCTGGCCCATTTTCTGTCTTGGTAGCAATACTGTAGTAGTAGGAGCGGATTATGGTTTCCACAGAAGAAAATCCTGGACGCTCTTCCCATCTGCAAGGGCAGAAAGTTACAAATAGAGTCAACAGAAAGGACAAAAGTGGACTGATACAACAAGAAAATACCAAGCACAGGAGAACCTGGGGAAGAACAGCAGCCTGTTTGTACCAGGGCTTAGGAGGGCAGCTGAAACTTTTCTGAGATGAAGTGGGGCAAAGACACAGGGCTGGTACAGGCAAATGGAGACATGGTAAAGAAGATAGAGAAATAGGTGCATCATTCATCATGGACTGGGGAATGAGACCAAGGCAGGAGACACCATTTGCTTTGTGTTGCCACCATCCAGACAATGTGTGTGGTTCTGATGGACCTGCCGCCCAGCAAAGGGTTGAGACAGTAAAAGCCTTACCTGTAGGTCCAGCATTGCTGCATGAGGGCGTACATCTCTGCCGGGCAGTCCGTGGGGCAGTCCATGCGCTTCCCTTGCTCTATGAAACTGATGACCTCCGGGCCTTTCATTTTCTAGGATAGGATCATGCAGGAAAATGCTTTAATGTTTTTTTGAGCTGGCAACAGGATTAGAAGACAGATTAGAGCTGGGCCTGGGGTAATGCTTTGGATCCATGCACCACATCCCATACAGTCACTGTTTTCAACATTGGCACTCGGGGTCTCCCGCTGTGGCCTGCAGCCCCCATCCCAGAGCAGTGGCTGAGCAACTCATTTTTCAGCTCTGCAAGTGAGCAGAAGGATCAAAGAGAAGATCTGCTTTGATTCAAACCCAGGTTAATTTGTTTTGTTTTCTCTTTCTTCTCCCTTAAACGAACACAAAGCTGCAGGATCCGAACAATCTAATTTGTGCCTTTTGTAAAGTGGAAGTGAGCCTGTCTCCTTTTCCCCTCTGTTCGACAGTGGGAAGAGCACCCACTCAAGGAAATAGAAATTGTCGTCTCAGTGTGTGTCAGCCTGTTACAGAGCAGGAGACTTGACTGTGGCATCCATCTGTGATGGACCCAGCTCTGCCTCACCTTGTATGGTTTCTGCCCGTAGCTGAAGGCCTCCCACATGGTCACGCCGTAGCTCCATACATCACTCTTGCTGGAGAACTTGTGATAGAGGATGCACTCGGGGGCATACCATTTCAAGGGCCACTTCCCTGCTGTCCTGGCCTGTAGCAAAGCAGAGAGGAATATTTCCACCGAGACACAGACTCTCTGAGCTAAACAGGAATTCTGCTTTGCTAAATGTTTGTGTCATATGCAATCCCACGCTGCTGAAAAAATCCCCTTGCCCTGGGCTGGGAGCTCAAGGCCCTGAGCCCTAAGCCCTGAGCCACAAACCCTGGCCCAGGCCCTGCTGTCACGCTGGCCCTGCTCAGCCATCCCTGGGTGCAGGACACTGTTCTGCGGTGCCACCCCCCTCCCACAGCCCAGCCCCAGGGCTCGGTGCGGTCATGCACCGGTGCACACTGCTGGGAAGATGAGCCCTGGCTCGCTCTTCATCACCTTCTTTCCCCTGCTCTCTGCTCTGGCTCCTCTCCTGTCATCCCACTGCACTGCATCCCCCTCACTGCCTCTGCATCCATCTGAATTTCCTCCTTGCCCCGCGGAGCTTTGCAAAGCGCCTTTTAATGTCACAGCAGTGAGACCAGCCAGAGCGTGATGTGGTCATCCAGCAGGGCTCCTGGGAAGAGTCCAGACCCCCTGCCTTTGGGGTCTCAGCCCCCCAGTTACGCAGGCTCCTGATAGCTATCTGGGTCCTTCACTGTGCTTATGCTTACCTTGTAGTAGCTGTCATCAGCTCCAAGAGCCTTGGAGAGCCCAAAGTCACTGATCTTGGCATAATGCTGGTTGACCAACAGGACATTTCTGGCTGCCAGGTCCCTGTGGACAAAGTTTTTTTCCTCCAAGTACTTCATCCCCATGGATACTTGGTGCATCAGCTCCACAATATTGCTGACTGTAATCTCATCTCTGGGGAAGATGAAAGGACAATGCCGTAATAAAGGACTTGCCATTACTCTGTACACCATGGTCCCCTCCAAGTTTTCTAGCTCCAAGGGAGAACAAACATGGACATCTCTGCTCCAGAAGCATCAGTCCTTATTATATCACATGAAAAGACATCTCTTTCTGCTGTTATCACCTTCCCTCCACTTACAAAGCCAGGCTCCCCTGGCAGCAGAGAGTTTGATGACAAGTGCAGAAAACCGGCCAGCCATGTTTTATTCAGTACTCACTTCTTGGAAGCCAAGAACTTGTTGAGGGGCCCTCCAGAAGCCATCTCCATCACGAGCATCAGGGACTCGGCCTCACAGACCCCAATCATGCGGACAATGTAGGGGTTGTCCAGCTGATGCATTATCTGGGCTTCCTTCATCATTTCATCCTTCACTGTTTTCTCGTTGTTGCTCTTCAGCACCTTTATGGCCACATCAATCTGCTTCCTGCACAGAGCGCAAGAAGAACACACATGGGATGAATGAAACAGCAGCTGGACTCATGTATCACAGCCAGGAATGCAAACCAATCCTCACATGATACTGTTTGATCTCTAAACCGCACTCTGAGAAGCCTGTTTTGGTGGAGCCCTGCACAACACTGGTATCCCAGGCCTGCTAGAAGGCCAAAGAGAAAAGGACCACCTCACCCTTATAAGTGCAGGCCAGTATTTGCCATCTGTAGATCTGAAGGCACATCACCCCGCACACTGAGATCTGCAACACCATTGCCATTTTTCAAGGGGGAAGCTCAGGCACAAAGTGCGCAAGGGCCATCTTTGTAGACTCATAGACAGCCAGCAACAGAGCCAAGGATCGCACATCTCCTCAGTCTCACTCCTTCACCCTGACATGGACAAAGATGACCTCAGAAGCATGGACTTGGTCTTCTGAGCCTTCAGAAGTGGCAGTCTTATGCCCAGGAGCGTGCAGTGCAGATTACTCTCTCAGAACAACAAGGCTGTCACTGAAAGTCTGTGGAAAGTCATCACTGACCTTCCAGATTATCTCTTATACCTCGACCCCATTCTCACTTTAGGGTCCATTTATCTAGAAACAGGATAGCTGGGGACACCTCTGAGGTCAGCCTGGAGCACCTTCCTCCTGCTTCCTCAGCATCCTTCAGGGCAACACTCACTTTCTCATTTTGTAGACTCCTTTCTTGACGCAGCCAAAGTTCCCTGCCCCCAGTTCCATTTCATCAATCATCAGGTGGTCCCTCTTCAGGAAAAGCTTCTTATCCTTCAGTTCCTCAGGGTCACTGTATGGACTCTCGTAGACACTGGTGTCCATGGGTAGCAGGCGTGACTTTCCTGCACCTTCCCAAGAGATACAGGTTTTTATAGCTGTAAACAACATATCCTTCCCCATGCCTCTCTCCCTCACTGGTTGGGAAGGTCTTCTCTATACTCTTGGCCAATTCTCCTTCAAGCAGCAGCATTCAAGCCTCCCTCCTGGGCATCTCCCCGCCTTTCACAACCCACGGCCTCTCCTAGTTACAGCTGCTGAAGGAGCCAGGATGGGAAGAGGTGTCTGAGCATTCCCACTCCATATTATCCGACCCCGCAGGACCTGGGCGTGCGCATGAATTCACCCCATTGAAACGTAACTGAATACATTGAGATTTAGTAGGCAGGATGGAAGATGGGGAATAGGACAGGGCTTGATTTACTGGGTACGATGGGGAATGGGACGGGGTTTGATTTACTGGGTGCCAAGTGTGGGCAAAAAGTTTTGCAATATTCTTGTCTCAGGGCCCTGAAATGAGTGAGATGCTCCTGGGTGCCTTTGTAAGAAAGGGGCTTTGTAGCACAGCTCTTTGACCAGAGGTGATACAGATGTGACAGGGACCTCCCATGGTTCCTGTGGCATCCTCAGGTCCTGTCTCCTCCTGTTAGGAGGAGAGGGCTTTCAAAGATGCTCACCTACAGGCTCTGGTGTGTATCCATCTGCATTGAGAGGCCCAAGGTTTCTCTGGAAAAGAAACAGGGGTAAAGCAGATAATGCACCAGGGGAAACTGCTTCAGTTTGAGATGGGAAAGGAGAGGGACGGCGAGCCTCTGCAGGTAACTCCCTCTAAAAGGCCCTGAGCTGGGCACAAGACACTGGCATGGTATGGAGCCAACTTTTCCCTTGCAGTCCCAGCTGGCAGGTACCCTGACTGCAGCCGCACAGCAGGGATCAGACCCTTGGGGGATTCACTGCCATGGAGCCTGAATGCAGCATCGCCCTCCAGTAACCCAGCCCGTGGGCTCTGCAGGGTGAGGTGCTGAGGGCTCTGGGTTTACCCAAGCAGCGAAGGGCACACACACAGGGCTGCATTTTGTTCTCTGCCCCCTCTGCTTTCCCCATCCCAAAAAGACAAGTCTCCTGCAGCAGAAGGGGTCATCCCAGCCAAGTCTCTGCAGCTTGGTTTGAGGCAGGGAGGGAAGGGAAGCCAGGAGGCAGCTCAGCTTGTGGCCGGTACACGTACCTGCCCGAAGGGTGGCCCCCAGGAGCACACACCGCCACTGCATACAGCCACTGTCCCAAAAGCAGACAGCGACAAAGCGGTATGGTACACATTTGTCCAGCACAGCTTTGAACACCAGTGCTGCTTGCAGTAGAGTCACCGTGACATGGAAGCCCACCACAGATTGTGACAGCTCTCTGAGATGGGCGAACACTCAGGCCTTTATTTAGCCTCCGCTGGGCTCTGGGATGGGCTGCTGGTATAGCCCAAACTGGCTGGTTTCAACACTGCTCGGCACTCGGAGTGGTGACTGAGCACAGATGGACCCCAAGGCCAGGGACACAGAGGGAGCTCAAAGACATGGCTGGTGGCCAGCGGCCAGCAGCAAGGTTGAGCATTCCCAGAATCCGACCGCATCTTCCTTGCTCCTGCCTGGCATGAGGGCAGGGGGGAGAGGGCTCCCTGAGGACAGGCCCACATGTTGCACGGAGCACAGTATGAATGGAAACCATTTTCAGTTCTAATGGTAGCTGTGCCCAGCTATTTCTTGTCCCCATCCAAGCAGGAAAGGGGAAGACTTTGCAGCTGGGCTTAATATATTCCATTTGAGTTATTGCCTTTTAGACAAGAACAGAGTTTGATCAGCAAGCTTGAAATGCAATAACGTTAAACCACTGAGGTACCAATAAAACAGACCATCCCCAGAACTTACGCTCACGGAGGGGTGGGTTGGTGGAACCGGTGCTGCAGATGCTGTGAATCAGGAGAGAGATCAGAATCAGAATTAAGAATCTGCCTATGCCCCAAGCACGATCAGAGCATCCTTGAAGGACTGTGTGGATGCCTGGGTCTGACCCCTGACTCCCCCACCAAAGGCTGGTTTCCACAGCCCTTAGCCAAAAAAGGTGTGGAAACGTGCCTGGATGGGGGTGTTATTCCCGGAGCAGCCCTTGGGGGGTGCAGGCCCACTGGAGCACCCTACGGTTTCCATCAGTCCTAGAGCAGGGACTGTCTGAGCTGTACCTCAGAGTCCCCTGCCCAGGAGAGTGGGGGTCCCATGGGCAGGCTCTGAAGTGACATTTTTGGTACTGGGGCCAGGACAAAGTGACCCGTGGTTTTGAGTGTTCAGCTCAAGGGACCCACCAGGAGCCAGTCTTGCAGGACGTGTTGTTTCCTGCTGCCTAAAAAGCAGGTCATTTGTCAGAAGCCATCTGTTTGGCACTAGGAGTTCCCTAATCCATTTGGAGCACTGATTCCCCCATCTGCTCCCATCTTTGGGCCACCCTAGGCCAGGCCTGGAGAGTAGCCTTTTTCAGTAGACAACATGGCATGAGACCTGCCCAGTTTGCCAGAGAAGCAAAGACATCACCGTTCCCTCACCACCAGGGTCTGAGCAAGGTTGGACATGGTAAAGGAATCTTGGACTGGTGCTGCTCAAATTGGCCCCACTGGGTGGTGAACCGAGGCCAGGGATGGCACTGGGAGACGTCGGCTCACCTGGCATGTTGGGGTTGGGGCAGGTTTCCCTCAGGTAGAAAATCAGCCCATCCGGTTTGAGTTTTAAGTACTCCACCAACTGGGAAAGGAATTGGAAGAAAAAGCGACTGTTGAGAGGAGAAAATAACCCTTCTTTTATTTGCAGGCAACTTGTGCGGTTTATGGTAATGATTTCTCTCAGATTTATGGCAGACAGGGACTTGACTATTTCTTTCTCTCCTCTCCTAGAGCAAGTGCTTGCATACCTGGATATCTGCCAGAGCTGGGAAGAACTTGGGAAGTCAGATAAGGACCGAAGAAAGACTAAAGGAAAATCTCCAGTAGGAGAGCTGGGTAGGGCATTTTCAGTGTAATGTTGTTGTTGTCCCAGCCAGAAAGGGGGTTTAAGTCGTGTTGTGTTCGATAAAGCATGAGAGAGACATTTTGCTTTCCCAGAGGAATCCTGGGTTTAGCCTGGTGAATCCTGGGCAGTTTTTCACTGCAGCAACCCCTGGTTAAAGCACAGTGGGGACTTGGCTCTGGCTGGAGACGATCAGCCCAGCCCCTGGCCACCGGACCGCAGGGGAGACCAGGCTTTCTCCTCCCCTCCTGTCTGGCTTGTATTTCATCTGCAATTGGGAGCCTGGCGTGGTTCTGTTTCCATAAAAATGCCCCAAAGCCTTTGTTTTCAGTCAAATTCAGAGTGAAAACAGTTTTGGGAATTTGAAAAATTCAGGAAAACAGAGTTACTGTCCCCCAGACAGCCCTGCCCAGGAGGAAGCGCTCCTATCCGTCCCCTGGAGCAGGTCCAAGGTGTGTGCCATGGGGCAGAGCCGGGCTCCGGGGGGGCACGCAACTCCCCAGCAGTGCCAAGAGCTGCCAGGCCATGTGTCACGTTCCCTACAAACCCTGCCCCAGCCTCAGGAGGACTGCCGGGGCCTTACAGCCCTCTCCACTTCCCAAAGCCCCTGACTCTCAGGGGTGATAGGATGTGTCTCCTGGCAGTTGGATCTTCAGTCACGTAAAGATTTTGCCAACTGGCTCAAGACTTCTGGCCTCCCTTACTCTTTGCACAGAAGTCAGGCACTTGGAAAATAAAGTGGCAATCTGCACACAGCAGTTTTGCCAGTCCAGGAGCAGCGTGGGGGACACGCGGGAGGGAGGGACAGCCTGGGATGAGCAATCTCATCGGGGCTTGCTGCAGGAAGAGGTCCGAGGTGCACGCTGTGGCTGAATGTGTGATGTTTGCTGATGGGGTGCAAGTGTAATTAATATAACCATCTCAATTATCCTGGCTTAAAGCTAGAAATTAAAAGCGCTAATCCTCTTGTTTCCTTGGAGAGGCACCACACCGGCGTAAGGCACGAAGGCAGAGGTAAAGCCAGCACTATTTCAGGGCTGCTGTGATATCCCAGACTTAGCTCTGTTTCTCTAGGAGTGCACAGAAATGAATGCAATGAGCGGACAGACAGCCAGACCCAGGGAATGTAAGGGTTTTCTGGAAGGGTTACAACCACCCATGTGCGGTCTTAAAGCCTTTGAAGCTCCACATGGCCTTTCCTGTCCCTCAAGGGATGGGCAGCTCTAACAAGGGAAAGTGCCTTCGTTTTGTTAGGACACTGGTGGTCAGCATCCCGCAGTACGGTACCTGCCAGAGCGTGTCGAACTTGGTCCCCTCGGGGATGGAGTACTTGCCGGACTTGTCCTGGTCTATCCGATAGTGATACACTGTTTTGCCATAGACGAGGGAGAGGGCATAGGTACCATTCTCCTTCCTTTCTCTCAGCCTGGCAGGAAGGAGAACAATTAAAAGCAACTCTACGTTTTGCCCTGCAAATTATCATGGCTGCAGCGGTGGTGGGTCACTGGGTGGGCACTTGGTCAGGTGTCCCTGCACCCCACTGTTGGAATTGCCACCTCCCTGACACCCCTCTGCAGAGGCTGAGGAGGGACCCTTTACCTTCAGTCTCTTGCCCCTCTCCTCCACCCTCTCCAGCTAATTCTCTCCCTAACTCATACAGGAGACAATTAAATGAACGCCTGTCTCACCTCGGCAGAGATGAAGAGCAAATGCTTTCTCATGTATTTTATTGGCCATACATTGTCTACGTGTCAGTGTTAAATGTCTTCACCCACTGAACCCTATATCTCATATGATCCGGTGATCTGTGACAAGCATAATTCCTAGAGATATCTAAACAGGGGAAACAAATAAAGCTCAAGATTGGCTCTTCATGGAAGTCAGACACTGTCTGGACAATAACAGTTTTGAGGTGTCAGATCCTGTCTTTGAAAGACCTGTAGCCACAGTCTGACCATATTCAGCTAAACCTGCTCTCAGGAACTGCCCCATGAAACAAGTAACTACAGGGTAGTGGAGGTGGGGAAATGGTGAAAAGCTCAGGGATCACAGCATCTGCCAGGGTTTTGCATACTCACAGGAATTTCCCATCAGGTTGTGCCCCTGAGTAGAGCCTCCGTTCAGCTTCATCCCGGGCGATACTGCCATGGTACCAGGGCATCCTCTCGTGGGCCGTGGTGGCAATGAGCTTCTCCACCTGTGGAGCCTGGCTTATGATGGCCTGTTCCAGTGCATCACCCTGGAAAAGAATGAGAAATGAGACCTCCTGCCACTCTGCTGCGTGGGTTCTGCACAGTCGATTTTCCACCCTTTTGGGCAAAAGACACAGGAAACTTGGAAGGCCTTGAAGTTGAAGTGCCTGTGGCCTTAATCGTGCCTATAGCAATAGTGGGTTGAATTCTGTTCTGCTGTAAAGCAGAATTCCTTGCTTATCTAAATTGGTCCCATCCCTTGAATCCAGCTGAAGTCCATTGACTTGCTGGTGAGGGAAGAGAGAAGGTATCATATTTGTATGGGGGATCTTGATATCAGGCTTGCAGGGCCTCACATTCCTGGGAGAGCAGGATTTCTTTCTGGTTCCTCTGCCCTCCTGGCTGCTCGCTGTCCCCAGGCACTACAACTTGTAGAGCAGTGCAGTCTGGGAATCCTGTGGGAGACCCTCAATTAATTTTACTGGCCCCACACGTTTTATAAACAACTGTAGTTTTTCGTTTGCCAGTAGGTGGCAATGTCCTTTGCGTTATCGACCAGTGTCCGCAGATCAGCTTCATGGAGAAACCCTATAGATCCCCCATTCTGACAAGCACCATTGGTCTAAAATAGGCCAAATTTAGAGATCTTTCATAGAAAGGCTCCATAAGGAGAATGCCTGAGCCATCTTTCTGCGAGGACTTGGAAGTGTCTGAGCAGACACTCTTGAGGTGACAGCAGGCAGAAGGAAATTAATTACATGGCTGCCAGTGTGACCATTTACAGAGTTTGGCCTTATACATATAATACATATATTCCAGTCTGCAATAAAATGCAGGAACCTGTCTGTAGCTATTTCTAAATTTAAATAACAGACAGACCTGATCCACTAACCGATACCTCCGTCTCATAGGCAAAACCTCCGCTGACTTCAAAGAGTGAGGAAAACCTGAGCAAGAATTTAAGTCTGGTTTCATTACACCTTCAGCACGATGTTATGGAGACAGACACCTCACGTGGAGCGCGATGGCCTGACTGCAGCGAGTGTCCCATGTGCCGCAGGGGGGCAAATGGCACATGGGGAAATGCTCGCAAAGTGGGCAGAGAGCTCCAACGCCCTGCAGAGCAGACGCAGCACGAGCTGTTCAGAGGAAGAGTATGAAGGCTTGAGAAGACGTTTAGACCTGTTTTGGAAGAAGAAACTGGAAAAGTGAGAGATTTAAGACTGCTCTTAGTGCCAGCAGCCTCCGAGGAGAAGGACCTTGCTTTACCATGCTGTAAGAGGGGGACAACAACAACAGAGGAGGTCAGGGCAGCAAGCAACAGCAAGCCCTGGGGGAGCACCCCTTGCACAGTCCCACACATCTTTGGCAATGGCCCGTACCTCTAGTTTCCACGTCTGCCGGACATATTCGCGCACCATATTGTCCCTCATGCTGTCGAAGACACCGGGCTGGGGCTCCACACCACTGGGGCGGTTGCAGGGCTTGCGGAGGGTGCAGCAGAGCCCGTCGGCATCCTTGGAGTAAAACTCGCAGAGCTCCTCCGGCCCACAGTGCGCTTTGCCCCCCGCAATGGCGTAGGTACCGTTCATCTGGCGCTCGATGGCGTAATGGTAAAACTGCAGGTTGCAGACCATGGAGAGGACGTAACCCCCCAGGCTGCGCAGGCATTGCCGCAGCAGGAACAGGCCATCCGACATCCCCGCCAGCTTCAGGTACTCCTCCGCTTCTGACCTGGCAATGCTGCCGTAGTAAAAGGGCAGGTGAGCAGCAGCATCTGGCATCTCTGCACGCTTACCGGGACTGCTTGGGTCGGCTCACACGCTGCTGGTGCTCGCTCTGGAAGACAGAAGCAAAATTCTTCACTGACACATAATTTTGCAAAAATGTTTAACTGGAATTCAGGCTGGTCTGCCGAGAAGTTCTTCAGCCCTCAGCTGACTATCTGTAGGGTCACTTCAAAAAAGCGCATGGAGAGTAGCAGTGGGTGCATTCACATCCCCAGCCAGAGAATCCCTCGGTGATTCCTCTGTCCCGCCCTGAATGCAGCTAGAAAGTGTAAGTAAAAATCCATCTGATCTTGATTTAAAAATCTCAAACAACACAGAATGCACCCAATCCTACAGCGAATTGTTCCAATGGTTAATTACGTTCACCATTAAAAATGTGCTTCTTACATCCATACCAAAGTTTTTAGCTTTCACTTCCTACCATTTTCTCTCCAGCCCTGTTCACAATAAAAGGAAATTCTTTTGCCTCTCTGAATAAATTCGTTTTTCCATGTGGGTCTATAAGGTCAAAATCTTAAATGGAATAAGATTAAAACACAAGAGGGAAATTAAATGTCTAAAAAGCATTTAAATACACAATTGCACCGAACACAGCAAAAGAAGATAAAGATAAACCCAAGTGCTTCTGGGCAGACATTAACCATCAGTTGACAGAACAAGAAGAAACATTCCTCTAATTGTCTCTTGAAAAATTTATGGATTTTTTCCCACAATACCTGACTCTGGCTGGTTTCTGAATTTGGCCGATACTCCGATCCCCTTTGGCAGTTCCTATTTCTACATGGCGCACATGCTCCAGAGAAGGCCGGAGCTCAGATGTGGCCGGACATCACCACAAAGTGAGTTTAATCCCACTGTCTCTGTCGAGCTGCAACATGCAAGAGTCACTGGATCCCCCGGCTCAGAACAGCCTAAAACCAGAAATGAACCTACCGTCATGCTGCTGCAGCACCAGCTTGCGGTGGGTGTCCAACAAGAAATGGCACTTCCTTAACTGAGTCACGGCAGAACCCGTTCTGCCAAAGAGCTATAGGTCTTGTATCGAATCATCTAAAATCCCACCCACAACCAGAAGCCAGTTTTTGGTGATTAATGGAAATGCTATCATATTCGAAGGGTCTCATTTGTTCCCTGGAGCCTGATCTTTGATTTTGTCATTGCGCAGATGCTGAGCCCAAAAAAGATCAGAGTGTTTGTCTCCATCTGCATTTCCCGCAAATGCGTCACTTGCGTTCCGAATCAAGAAAACAGACTGAGAGAGTTGGGGTTGTTCAGTCTGGAGAAAAGAAGGCTCTGAGGAGACCTTATAGTGGCCTACCAGTATCTTAAGGGGCCTACAAGAAAGCTGGTGAGGGACTTGTTAGGCGGGTAATGGTAGGACTAGAGGGAATGGATTAAAACTAGAGATGGGATGATTCAGACTGGACATTAGGAAGAAGTTCTTCACCATGAGGTCGCTGAGACACTGGAACAGGTTGCCCAGAGAGGTGGTGGAAGCCCCATCCCTGGAAGTTTTTAAGGCCAGGCTGGATGGGGCTCTGAGCAACCTGATCTAGTGGGAGGTGTCCCTGCCCAGGGCAGGAGGGGTGGAACTAGATGATCTTTAAGGTCCCTTCCAACCCTGACAATTCTATGATTCTATGAAACACCAGCTCTTTGGCTGGCACGCTGGGTATTTGCCCTCATTCTTCCCAATGTAACTCTCATTTCTGAGCATGATGGGAGAAGTCGTTGCCTGATGAGTTGGGCCCACTGCGCTATTCGAGAAGCGGCCTCTGCTGGCAGGCAGTGGCTGGGGCTGTGCCTGGGCTGGTGGTCGGCCCTGCTCCGTCTCACCCAGCTTGCCACAGCCCACTCAGCAGCAGAATGACAGGGCGGCCTCCTGCCAGCCTCGGGGAATGCTGGAGCTGGGAAGGGGTCAGCTGGATATGTGCTTTGTATGGGCAGGAACAGGAGAGGGGTCAGGAGGAGACCGCTCAGGAGAAACCATTCTGCTTTGTGCACCCTGTCTGCTCAGCCTACAACAGCTCTCCACAGGGAGCTGGATTTAATGGCAACCAGACCCTCCTCTATCTCTTCGTTTGTTGTCTTCATTAAGCCCAGAATTAACCCCCTGATGAGAACAGGAAGGGAGAGCAGGCTCTGCTGAGGCAGGAAACCACAACAGGAAGCCGTCAGTGGCGTTTGCAGCTTGGGTGCGGGACCAGCGTAAACCGTATCAGGCGCAGCACAAACAAGCCAGAGTTGTGAAGCCTCTTTCATCAAATGAAGCAAAGTGGGGTCTTGGCAGACGTGCCAGCCTGGGACACAGGAGGCAAATGAAAACACCCCGTAGATCAAACCCTAAATGGAGGCAGTGCTTGGGACCAAAGCAAACCTCCTAACCCTTTGATGCCTCCAGGCATCGAAGCAGCCCAGACACTGGACAGGAGAATCCCCCAGGTTCAGCTCCTGGGACGAGACGACTGCCAGATCTTCCCAAGCTCAGCCTGGTCCCAGGGGAGGGCAGGTCCCAGGAAGGTGGGTTGAAGGATGTGAGGAGCGAGGATCGCAGCTCTTGGTTTTAGCTGCAGAGTCAGGCTCATGAGTCACGTTCACGAGTCAAGGAAGAGGAAGCGCTGAGTAGGCAGTGGAATGTCAATGGCTTTCTTCATGTGCTACTAATTTCCACCAGCTACCTGGGATAAACAGTGATTAGGTACAAGGACGCTACACCCAAACATATTGATTCCCTTTTTTGGAAAGTCCAGGATCAGAACATCACAGCAAATGGAACATGTTTGACAATTGCTCAGGCAGGTGAAAATGAGACGGCAGAAGCCATTGATCACCACTGAGCTCATAGAAAGTTTCCAGCTGCCTACACAGGCGGTTCTGTTATAAACAGACTGGTTTTCCTCTCCGAGCACAGGGCTGTGAGTCAAGAAAGCCTCAGGGAGACATGAGAGTGAACCCAGGGATCAGAGGTTGGTTCAGGCTACGCCACCCATTTCATACAAGCCTTGCTGATGCAAATGAACCCTATTAGAAAATTAGCCTTTTTAGAAAAATCTTCTAAGTGCCCAGCTGTGAAGGAAAGTCACCCTCTGAAGTCTGAGAGCAGATTTGCACAGGATGACTTATAGCCCCTCTAAAGCTTTTGCTTTAAAAAAGTTTGTCCTACTGTCCTGGCTCTTTCCATCGCCCGTACACCAGCCCAGGGTCTTCTGGGCAGAGCTCAGCTCCTCTTCCAAACTACAGCTCTGGTCCTTAGCACTGCCTCTGGGTGGACCTGAGCAGCCCTGACACAACCTCAACACACCTGCACAAACCTCACACAACTTTGTTTTCTTGCGCTGTAAAATGCAGATGAAAATGAGAACAAATTCCATGGGTTGCTTCTAGGAAAATAACAAACTAGTGCCTGGAAGAAGCTGTGCAAGGGACCCTCCACCGCTATTAATTTCAAGTAACAGGACCTGATTTTTCCAGCACCTGCTTAATCTCTGTCCCTTGGGCTGCAGTGACCCAGATGCTGAGTTCCTGTTGGCTTTGGGAGGTCCTCCCAGTTTAGAAACAGCACCGAGGGAGAAGTGGGTAAAACCAGGGCTCCTGCGATGATGGCTGTGTTTGCAAGTTGGCGTTATGACGTGAAGATGCACTGAAAAAAGCAACACCCACGTAAAAAGCAGTTGGATCTGTGCACCATGACACACAGGAAAGCCAGGCAGGAAGCTATTGAGATGTCAGTCAATCAGATCTATATATAGCTGGCCACTTGCTTTTACTTAGATCAGACAAGAAACATCAGGAACTGGTTTGTTTTTATAATTTCTCAGAACAGCAGAACCACTTTGTGTGAAGCCGGAGTCAGTCCCCGAGAGCGGTGGGGTGCGCTGATGAAACCGGAGGAGGCACTGGCAAAGTTTAGCATCCTGTTAGGACCATATTTTTCTGTATCGTTGTCCTGGCAGCAGTAATCCCTTCTAACACAGCCCTGGCTGGCTGGGCTGTCCCTTTAAGGTGGCTGGGTCAGCCTGGGGCAGAGGAGGGACCTGTCCCGGCAGAGCAGGAGGATGGGAACGGTGTGATGAGGAACCAGCCCGGAGGGGTATAAAGAGGGACTCGGGAGGGGCTGTGTGCTTTGGAGGTGGTGGCAGGAACTGCTGCCGAGGTGTGTGTTGGCAATGTGGGGAGGGGTGTTCTTAACGATTCTCTCAAAGGTGTTTCATTGGGGGAGGCGGGGAGAGGTAGCTGTAAGTAAAACCTGGTGCGGTAAACGCCCCTGTGGCACTGCTGAAAGGTGAGGTCGGCCTGTCTGACGGGGCGGGGGTCTCTGAGCTCCTCTGTGGGTCACTTCTGCTGCCCTGCAGGGCTGGGGGTGCCGATGGGGGGGTTGAGCTGTGGCACAGGCAGTGCAGGGGGGGTCGCTGGTGTGCAGCCCAGCCTCGGGGGCTTGCCAGCCCTGCAGGCAGGAGCCCTGTGTGGGTGAAGGCAGCTGGGTGCGTGCGGGGCATCCCTTCTGTCCTGAGCTCCTAATTGGCCTGGGCTGCCTCCTTGTCTTGGCCTCTTTGACCACCTCATGGGAAGGAAAGATGCTTCTTGTGGTGCCTTGCCTAGGCCCACCTGCAGCTAATGCAAGAATAAATGTGCTTTCTTATGGTGCTGTTTATACCCCCTTCTTTGCAGTGCTTTAGGAGAGCACTGAGGAAAGGTTTGTACCCAGGATTATCTGAACCCTGCTGTTTACTGAGCTCCACAGAAGTGTCTGCAGGAGCAATGCTGGTGCCCATGGAGGGGCAGTTGGCTGGAGAAGCGGGGCTGAGCCTGATGAGCAGAAGCTGTGGCAGGGGGAAGGTGTAGGCAGGATTCAGAGGCGGGAGCAGGGTGTGAGGTGCAGAGAGGATGGCAGAAAGCAGAGGGAGTCTCAAACAGTGGCTGCTTCCCTCTACCTGCAGAGGTGATGAGCACATACAGGGACCTTCCAGCTTCCCTGGGGCTGCAGAGGAGCAGGTATCCCCTGTCCCTTCCCCTGGATTCCCTTCTGTTGTTCCCGATTTGATCTGAGAACTAGATGTACAGCAGAGAGTCTGGTTGAAAATGTGAATGGCTGAAAAATGTCTACAGCATGCAAGTTCCCTTTCCAAGGCATTCTTCCCAGGAGTAGCTGGCACAATGCAAGAGGATGAACTGAAGAGCTGATTCCTGGAGCTCGGGCACATGGTTTTTTCTAAATCTTAAATAATAAAGACTTGAAATTACTTTGATTCAACTTGAAATGCTTCTTAAAGAAAAACCTGAAAAACTTAACTTTGGATTGGCCTGAATTGTTCCTGATTAATGTTTAATTCTTATTTATGCACTCCATGGCAGCTCTTCCCAAGAGTTCCTCATGAGCACTTACATTCCTGGCTGTAACTGCTTTCCTAACCTCCCTGCTGACTACTCATTAAAACCTCAGCTACCCAACCATTTATTAACACTTGAATTATGTGTGAGTGGGAGTTTATGAAAGTGTGAGCCTATTTCTGTTTGTACTCATAAACAGTGTGCCTTCTGCTTGCTTGTGAAGATAATAATCTCTTCTACTTCTCAGTGAGTATTACTGACTCAATCCTGCCTGAAATGGTTGTGTTTACAGAAACTCGACAGGAAAACCTGCCCGATTTCCACTAAGGACCTTGTCTGCTCTTGCTGTCCTTGAAGCAAGCAGGTAAGTCCAAACTGCCCCTCCACGGCCCATGGATCCCAGGCCAGGTGCCAAAATGCTTCATGTACCTCCTGCTCCTTTGCAGTGGAACATGGGAGCCATTTGGCCCCGGGGACAGTCCACAGTCCTTTTTGGAAAGAAAAATGTTAAATTCCACAGCAATGCTTGCAAGGCCCACGGTGGGACCTAGTGCTCCTATGATGTACTCGGTGTGAAGGCTCCCAACAGTGATGGGACTGTGCCAGATACAGGCTTTGAGAAAAGCTGAGCCCGTGGAGCTCACACCCCCTCTTCTTCCTTCTAAACCCCTGGCCAGAGACCTAGTGCCACCCCGTCACAGTATTACTGCAGATGAAAAATAAATGGAGGGGATGGTTCTGCTCAAATGCATGTGGTCTTGGTTTCATGGTGCGTGTACAGTAGAAGCAGCCAGTGCTGACCCAGTGGCGGGGTAATGGGTGACTAGTTTTCTGTGCCGCCTTCCACCCAGGCTCTGAGCTAGGCAGGCTGCCTTAGGTTCCCTCATTTATTCCCACAAGCCAGTGCTCTTTCTTGCAGTTAGTATTTAAGGGGTCAACGCGTGAGCACGCTGCTCACAGCCCTTCCCAGAGCCACCCTGACACTTGTATCTGTGCCCAGAGGCTCAGAAGTTGCCATGTGTCATCTCTGCCCCCATCTCACAGCTCTCAGATCATTCCTTCTTGCTGTTCTGTTTTGACTTGGCCACTCTGAACCTGCCCCAGCGGGTGAGGGTGCTCATCCTTCTCCAAAAGGGAGAAACGGTGCAATAGAGCATGGAAAATTGATGACATGCTTGTTTGGTGTAGTCAGATGGCAATAAAGGCCTGAGCTCATTCATATCCTGCTGGGGACTTGTTTTCCTTCTGTGGTTATTTGTCAAATGCTAATGAGCGGAAGCAATTTACTCCTCTAGCTTTGAGAGCAGGAGACGCGGAGGGGGCTGCGGACGGAGAAGGCCACCTGCATGGGGGCCTGGTGGGTAGAACTATCTGCCTTTTTTGTTCAAGCTGTTGTTTTAACGGCTGGGATTGCCTTGTTCCCAGAAAGCAGTTTTCTGGTGTTACCCTGCTTCCTCTGAGTTTTTCACTGATGGTTGTGAGCCTGCAATGCCGCTGCCTCAGGGGTAGCATGAGGCAGGGCTCAGTGCCTCCCCGCAGGAGGTATTTCTGCAGTGCTGTAGCAGGGGAGTCAAGCAGGCAGAGTCCAGTCCCCAGAGACAAGCTTGGTGAGAATATTGCAGTAGGACGTACCAATGGGTCTCTGAAACATGCAGATGGTGTGTTACTACTTCTGCATTAACACAGATTAATTGTTCATGCATACAGCTTGTTTCCTATTTACACATGGTCGTGCCTGTGGTCTATCACGTGCTCTTTCTAGCAGAGTGCACCTGTCTCTTACTAAAACCTCGTTGGCTGGTTGTACGCTGCTTGAGGAGTGTGGATGGAAAAACACAACCAACCACGCGGCTCTCGGTACGCCCCCCGACAGCCATGGAGTGCAGCACAGAGCAACGCAAGTGCCTGCTCTTCGTC
Source organism: Fratercula arctica (assembly GCA_947846985.1). Lineage (NCBI taxonomy): Eukaryota > Metazoa > Chordata > Aves > Charadriiformes > Alcidae > Fratercula > Fratercula arctica. The sequence continues at coordinate 2,311,457 of CANTUZ010000022.1, read as the reverse complement.
TGCCATGCCCTGGGTCATCACTGGCCATAGAGCTGACAAGTTCTGCCACTAATTACAGGAGTTTGGGCTAAATACTTGGCTCTTTCCTAAGGAAAAGGGGTATTGGTTCTTTATCTAGCGCTTTTCTTCCATGAAAGATCCCTGAGCAGTAGGATCCTGGCAGACCCTGATAAATCAGAAGGTAAAGAACCATATTTTTCCTAAAATGCTGCAATGAAGGGCACAAAATTTAACTGAACATGGTTCCTTGTTTAAACTCAAGCTGACACTAATATTTTGGGAACATCCAGAGCTGCAGACAGGCCCAAGTACCCTGACCCCTGCGTCCTGCACAGAGGAGAGCTTTGCCGTAGGCTTCGTTGTCCGGGTTAGTGCAGGAACAGAAACCTGAGTTTTGGTGCCACACGCAGCTGCCTCTGGAGCTGCCCTTGCTACTGGTTTGTAGTAGTATCTTCTCACAAGCCAAATGTCCCTGGTGAGTAGTTCCCTCTCGGGGCAGCTCAGGAATAGGTGGGGTGCTGGGGCCCGTCAGCGGGGTGACACGCTGTTGTGTGGTGGGGTAAAGCAAAGTCACTGTGTTGTCCTAAGGCAGCTCGTGCTCATCTGTTGCATGTGGATTTAGTTTGGAAAGCTGTGAAAACACCCTGCTGATCCTTTGTAGAGCCACTGAAAACACTCCTGGCTCCAGACCCGTTGATCCTGAACAGCTTTTAATTAGGGTCTAACGTAGGTAGTTAAACACAGTACAGGCAGTTTCCTGCCTGGTATCCCCAAGTGCTCTTGTGGTCTGATAACTCGGCTATGGATCATCCTCTCTAAACAACTGCTGTCAAGATGTTTGTCCTGGGGATGAGTGAGCACGGAGCTTGTCCCTGCTACCAAGGTGGAGCTGGTGTTGACAACTCCCTGGAGAGAAGAGTCGGTACTCCAGCAGGATCCTCTGGGGTTTGGGTCTAGCAGATGGTTTCATGGAAAGAGTGACAGAAAACTGCAGTAACTTATGCATAAGTTGGAGGAGAAGGGCTCTGGTTTTTTGCTTGCTTCTACAACTTAGCACACAACATCGTGGAGCTAGAGGTTGAATCCTGCCAGTACAGAGCATTTGGGGAGTGGCAAACTGGAGAAGGATTACATGAGATATTTATGTGAGAGATTGGTGGTGACCCCATGGCTTGAGTCCATTCCTTGGCACTACTGCGAGTAGCGCAGCCCTCAGCAGGGTGCAGGAAGGGTGACACCGTGGGCTTTGAGCCGCATCAAAGCGAGAGCACTGGCTGTGATGCGTCTTACTGGAAATAAGTTTCACAGACTCATAGAATGGTTCGGGTTGGAAGGCACCTTAAAGATCATCTAGTTCCAACTGCCCTGGGCAGGGACACTTTCCACCAGACCAGGTTGCTCAAAGTCCTGTCCAACCTGGCCTTGATACCTCCAGTTTATCGTGTTCTGCGCTGCCTTGGGTCCTTGTGATGGTGCTGAGTAGGTCCCTTCTCTGGAAGGACTGAAACCTGCTGAGCAGGTCCAATGCTGCTCCGAAAAATGTGCCCTTCTCACATCTGCCCCCCTCCCTGCTCTGGGTGATGAAGTCACTGACAAATCTATTTCCAACCACAAAATGACGGTGTTTTTGTTACATAAACATCTGCATTTATGCTTTGCCTTTGCCATTTAAGAATAAATGTAATAGCTGAGCTTAAAGTTTAGCAGCATTTATTTTTTGCAATGCCTAGAGACTCCCTGGAAGATCACAGCCACCCTCTGCACTGCATAGGAGTGCTCAGTCTTGGACCCAAAAAGCCCAGGAAGAAGAAAAGACAGGGGGAGGAAAAGATAGAAAGATAGAGCCAAATTGGGGACGGGAGGACTGTTACGTGCAGAGTTGCAATCAGGTCAGGTATAGAGCTCTGAAGTCTTGTTCCTTGGCTCCTGGTGTACAGGGATCTGCATTCCTGATGGGGCGCTGACTGTTTGTACTGTACTCAGTAGGGTGCTGGCACCCTCCCTACTGGGGAGGGCGAGGGGGACAAGCTGTCTGGAGGTGACACTGGGGGGCTCACTCCCCTGCTGGCCAACCTTCAGTTAAAAGTTCCTCTTAAATGCTTCATGTGAATTAAAACCTGATTCAGCTAAAATACTTTGCACCTGAGGTGTAGCCTAGTGCTGAGCTGCTTGTTGGGTTTCAGTCCTTTTAATCATTCTGCCTTAATTTAGCCTTGAGAGGACACAGTTACTGTGTCTCCATCAGCAACATCTCCCTGCTGAGCACAGACTCTCCTCTGCTTTGGCCATTGGGCCGTTTCATACGGTAGATACGGTTCAGACGTTGACTGCTCTGTTCAGAACTACCCGGTGGCTTCTCCTCTGCCTACTTTACAACATGTATTTTTAAGGTATTCTCACTCTGGACAATATCTCTATGCAGATGTGGCACTTCATGATTTTTTTTCTGGTTTATAGTCTTCCTCAGAAGCTGTCTGTGAGCTCTGCAAGTCCCTCTTGGAGAGGAGGATGGGGACAGGGAAGCAAGCAGTGGCCATTCAAGCCAGTGCTGAGCTACATCATACTGGTGCTGCACCAGTGCCACATGTTGGTCACCTGAGCTTCATCCTGGACAAAGGCTTCCATGTGCCCTGAGCTGCCCCAAAACTCTACACAGCCACCGGACAGGGGCTTCTGCTTGGGCAGAATGTTACACCTCACCTGTACGGAGCCAGCGTCGCTGCGGTGGCTCTCTGAACGTCTCTGACGCAGATGTTAGAGATGGTTCATCCTCATCTTCCCATGCAGCTACCCCCAATATGGGACATGGCGGCTTTTGTGCTCCGCAGTGCTGGCACAGGAGTGCCTGACACAGGGAGACAACCTTCTCTAGCACTGCTGGAGGGGATTTCGGCAGGCAGAGTGTAAATATCCAACTCAGAAGTTGGCTGAGACACCAAAGCAGCTTCTCCGTGCTTGCAGTAAGTGCCATGGGCTCTAATGGTCATGAGTCACAGGGTTTCTCAATCTCACATTAAAAGCCCAGGCGAAGGGGGCTAGCAGCAGATCCAAGCATGACAAAATGAATGTGCTGGGCATCTGATGTTCGCCACCGGCGCTGCAGCCGTAGCGCTGGCTTTTATGAACAGAATATTACTGTAAGACTGCTGCCAGGTGGGGAAGAGGCTGGCAGAGCGCTGGGTGCACTCATTTGCTCCTCAGATGTACAAAGATGAGTTTTGTTTACATGGAACAGACCAAAACAGTTCCTGAAGTTTTAAAAAATAATAATAAAAAAAAAAATACCACCCATGTGTTTCATTACCAGTGGTGAACGTGATCCCAGCACCTTGGTGCTATTGAGATTACTTATTTCAGTAGGTGATTTGATACTAAAAGCGTTGGAAACATTGCAAGTTTAGGAGCGAGCAATGAAAGGGCCTGACTGGACTGATTAATGAGTGCAGCTCTTAGGGATGGAGTGCGCACGTTAATTTTGACCAAGAGTAACAGGGGAAAATTTGAGAGCAAGGTAGAAGTATCTAAAGAGCATGATCGTCTTTCAGAGAGGAAAAGCTGGTTTGGATGTGCCGATAAGATGATATGGGGATAAAGGAGAAGATGTTAATCAGTGGAAAATAAGTCCGGTTATCATGAAACGTTTCCTAACGAGAAGGTTCATCAGGATGTGGAACAGGGGGAATAGTGGAAGTCCCATTGCTAGTCACTTAACACCGGATCAGAAAATGTACTGTAGGGAACAATCCTCTACAGACAAAAAGAAACTGGGATGAGCGAATAGGACTTTCCCATATCCAATTTCTGCAATTCTGAGTTCCATTAGGGAAATAATACTTTCGGTTTCTTTCTCTGGCCAATGTAATTTCCAGTTCAGCCAACGTTCCGTGGAAAACTGAAAAACACTGAATGCAGAAGCATTTTGCTTCCACTGTTGACATTTTTGGTGGTCTTTTGTTGAACATCAGTGTCTGAAAAGAGAATGGAGTCCTCGACTTGCTTGCAGACTAGGGTTCCATGCACAGCCGTAAATACTTTCCGGCACATTTTAATAATGTGGCTCAGCGATCAGCGAAGTGATGTCTAAGGTGAAAAAATAGCTCATTCTCCATGGTCTGCTAAGTTCTTAGCTTTTGTCCTTTCTACGTTGTCAACAGGAGGTGGCATTAATCAGTGTCTACCAGTGCAAAGTCTGTCCTTACATGATCAAAATGCACATTCTCCCTTAACTTTTCCACCAAGCAGAACTAACTTTGAACTAACCTTGCAGCTGAACATCCTGTTGCAAGCACCCATCCTCTTTTTCCTCTTGGATGCAAGGCACTAAAGCAAGCGGCGGAGGGTTAACGCTGTCTTGCAGAAAACCTTCTGGTCGCTTCACCCTCCTGCAGCCTCCCCTTGTCGGCTGGGTGTGGGGGGATGCCAATAACCCATCAAAACAAATTCTCCAAGGAGAACACTGTGGTCCAAGGAACGGGGCTTTGTGCTGCGGAGCCCTCTCGGCTGCTGGAGCGCCTCCAGCCGTGGTGGGCCAGGCTGGATGTTCCCGGGTGCTGTGAGCAGAACTGTTGTTGTTCTCGCAGCCCGCTTCATAGCGGGTGTGTCTCGGCAGCAACAATTAGTTGCAAATAAGCTTTTCTTCAGCGCTCTCAGCAGAGACCCAGTGGAAATCCTTCCAGGTCCCAGGGAAGCCAGGGCACTGGCAGCCGTGCGGGGCATGTCCTGCCCTGCGTGGGCCCAGCTGAGTTCCCAGAAGTGCCTGGTGCTGTTTACCCCTGCCCTTGTAATGTGATTTTGGGGAGAAGCAGCCAGCACTGAACGCCCCTGAATGTTTTGCCTGTGCCTCTGGCACCTATCGCCATGTTTTGCTGTGGCTGTAGGGCTTTTTGTTAGACTATTGTCTGTTCCCGCATCAAAATTATGTTCCTTGGGCAGTGTTTGCTGGCTCCTTTCCCAGCTCAGCCATAGCCCTGGAGTCTGTGCCGTTGTACCCGTCTGCACAGTTTGACTCTGGCAGGACCCTCGCCGATACCCCTCTATCTTTTTTTTATCACTTGATGTGGTAATGGCCACAGGACCTTGACCATCTCTGTTAGGATTTTGGGAGTATGCTTCTTCCACTGGTTCGTAGAAATGTGCATAGTCTCACACTCTTGCCTCGGGCTGTATTAAATTAATAAAATCAGGCTCTAGTTGTCATATAATAGTTATGCTGGGAACTCCTACCTCTGCCGCCTTAGCTCTGCACATGAAAGATTATAATCTCCTCTGATAAGAAACGAGGGGCAAACCATAGGTGTAAGTCTTCACAAGTAATCTCCAGGATCTGCACAAACATCTGATGGGGAAAAGGGTTATGATTTTCACTCAAAAAAAGAAAAAAAAAAAAATCTTACTAACTTTCCACCTGCCCTGCAGATCTCAACAGCTTTTGAGATTCCTGTGTGATCTGCTCCAGAGCCACACGCTGGGAGTTTTCTGATGAGATGGAGAAGAGGCGTGTAGTAGGAGCAGGACAGCAGATGGGCAAAGAAAAACTGAATAATCTGTTCTTCACTAGGCCCAACCTATCGCAGCTGTGTCACTTAATAGACTTCTGCCGAGGGATTATTTAGAAGCTTTTCAGAAGTGCAAATAAGATGGTTTTTTAAAAGATTTTAAGGGTTTAAAATACTCAGCTGGCTTCAGTCTCCTGTTCTTTTTGGACAAAATGAGAGAGAACCTGGTGAAAATGCAGTTGTGCTAAGCACCTCAGATGCAGAAGGACTTTCTCCGAGATTTGAGCTTGGGATTTTAGTCAGTGTCTGGGAGATGATGGGTCTGGTGTCTTTTCCAGTGTTGTCTCTGTTGTCTGCTTTTCTGTCCAGTTAATTGTTGCCATGCAGCAGCAGCTCTAGGTGCTTGCGGAGGGTCACTTTTTTTGGTCAACTCATAAATTAAGGTTTAAGACGATGTTGTTCATCCAGGTGCTTGCGTCATAACTCCAGAAACGGCAGCTCGGTTGTTTCACTGCTCAGTCGTTTCTGCTTTGCAGTTTCGCAGCTCATCCCAGCACCGCCCGGCTCAGGACCCTTCCAGCAGCCCCGGGCAGAACCAGCACGTCCCATCGGCTCCGTCCCGCTGCAGCGCTGGTGGAGCTCTGAGCAACCTTGCCAAGGCTCACAGCGGATTAACTGGAAGGCTCAATGTTCTGCTTCGGGCTTTTAACTCTCGCGACAGAGGATTTTCTCTGTATGTGTCCAGGAAGGCTTTAAAATTGCTTGTCTGCTTTGTAACCTTGCTGGGCTTCAGCGCTCTCAGACGGAAAACCTGGCAGGTAGCGAGTGATTCCCCTAAAAGCCAGGACCTTTCTCTAACCCTTCCCAGACTTTACCCCAGGTTTTGCTCAGGTTAAGGAGAACTTTGGGCGCTGAAAATGTGCCAATGCTGATTGTGCTCTGCATCCATGTGCTACCGTTCAATTCTGTATTTCTAGGCAGCTGAGGGTGACATTGGTGATCCCTCTCCTGCAGATGAGGAAGTTCAGGGAGGCAGAAGATCTCATGCCGTTGTAATGCCGTGTGCTGGAGTCTTCCCAATTAACATGCTTGCTTTTGCCTCTCACACTAAGCTCACTGCATCTCTAGATGATCTGTGATGGGTCTTGGAAAAATAGTGAGTTTGTCATCTTCATGCATTCTTAATTATGGCTAATAAGGCTCAGAACTGAAGCTGTTTTAAAATCCTGTGGGATTTGTGGAAAAATACAGCATTATCTGAAGCCTCTTACCCCATTTACTGTGCCAGACCCCAAAATCTGTTTGAGTTATTAACTCACTGCAACAATTGTGTGTTGTCTCGTCGCCTCAGGGGCACCCAGGGGGTGAAGTGATTGCTTTCTGATATACTTAAGGATCATTCAGAATGAAAAGAGCTATGTATGTGTCCCAAGGTACAGGTGACAGGTCTTGCCTAAAGTTTCGATGTCTGTAGCATTCACGCTGTGTGGCTTATGTGCATCTGTCCCTGCTAGAGTAATTCTGTCATCGGCTGAGAGAAGTTTATAAACCCTCCTGCCACCCCTTCAGGTCCAGATTCTCCATGGAGTTGCTAACAGCTTCAGTCCCGTGAGGGTGTTATTTTTGCACACAGAGTAGTGTCCAAGTACTGGGTTGCTGCGAAGGATCCCTGTGTTTCAATGAACCCGCGGAAGGTCCTGGGTGAATCGGCTGCCCGGCTCGTTCAGGGTCTGGCTAACGGCATGGAGAAGTGTTTAGTAGCTGCGGCTGCCTTTAAGACCTATTGCTCACAAAGACGGCGAGAGGTCTGCGTGCTGATAGCTTCTGTCGTGCCGGGCACGTTTTTATTGCACGGGGCAGTGATCTTTGGAAAAGTTTGGTCACCAGAAATGGCATTTACTGCATTAGTATTGCACTCTGGGTGACCTCAGCCAGACCTTTCCAGTCCCTCAGCCAGCTCAGGTATCTCTGCATGGTGAACATAGAGCAGAGGCAGGCGTTGGTCGGCGGAACTGCAGATCAGACACCCCGATGCTGTTAGAAGCCAAAGGCTGCTGTGCAGGCTGGCTTAAGAGGCTTCAGTCTGCAAGACTTAGGAAGCTGGGTCTTTGGCTAAGCTGCCCTGGTATGAACTGGGAGACGGTGACAGTCAGCCACTCTGTTCCTTTCAACAGTCAGAAGCAGTTTGAGGTCAAGCTTCAACAGAGCCTTTTGAAAATGCTGTTAGGTGATGAATTTAAGGTCCCCACGCTTGCCCTTTGGCACTTGCCACTCACTAAAGTAAGCCACAGGGAAGTGGGAGATGGTTCTTGTATTGCCATGGGCATGTTTAACATCCCAGGAAGTATCTTCTCCGCTCTCTAGAAAAGGGCCAGAGCAGTGGTAAAGCTACACTGTGCCTCGCTGGAGCCGAGGGCACTGCGCTGGCAGACCTGGCAGCTCCTGGCTTTAAGGTTAGCAACTAGGCAAATAAAGTTGAAAGCCAGTTCAGAGCCTAACAGTCACCTGCAACTCGACAGCAAAGTTTATTGAGCATCAGTTGTTCTGCTTGGTGTTTTAAAAGACAAAAGATGAATCTGAGCTTGAAATCTAATCTGCAACAAGGAGAGGAATTCAGCAAGATCCATCTGAGCTTCCAAAACTGTAGGTGTAAAATACTGTCCTGATGGTAAGTGACAATCGAGGCCTTGATAGGTCTTCATCAGAGTGGGAGCTCAAACTTTGCCTTATCGCTGTTGTTCAGGGTTTCTTTGAACGCTGTTTCAAAGCAGAGCGAGACTGTTCCTTTACTGATGTCCATTAAGAGAATTAAACATAAACTTCAGACTGCGCAGGATTACCGGGTGGAAATTCTGAAGAGGAAAATTAACACTACCGGAGGCAGGGGAAGGGAAAGGCTTGAACTTCACCAGCTCTGCTCTTCTTGCGAAAGCTCATTAGCTCTGAAGGGTGAGTATGTGTTTGCCTGGGACCAGCAAGCGCTGGGGCAAAGCGTGTGACTTGCCAGTGGTAATGGAAGTTTGCATTCACAATCAGTCATTTCCTATGCGAAAAGGGCTGTTCTGAGCGTTGAAATGCACTGCTCACACACAGCTAGCTCGCTCGCTCTATTTTCCAAGTCTAAAACTGAGGCATAGAGAAAGAATGGCCTAGATCTGCACAGGGTTATGTTTATTTTAAATAACAACGGTAAAGTCTTTTTGTTCCAATCATTTGAGTAGGATTTAGGGAAGTAGAGGTAAGAGTTCATGCTTTATCCTTACTACCTCCCTTACAGTGGCTATGACTTTGCTGGCTCTTTCGGAGTTTATAGAAAGCTGCCCGTGTTCTCCATGGCCCTTGGTATCTGTCTTATCTTCTGGGCTCTCTCCAGCCTGGCCCCCTATCCCTGCTGTGCCCATTCAATTCCAGACCCAGCAGGGTCTTTCCTGGCATCTCTGGGGATATTACGAGACCGAGTGAGCAAAACGGTGTTTAAAAATGCACGTCTTTGCGCCGGCGAGGAAAGGATTATGCAAGTAGTATACTTTAATTGCTAACCTAGTCTGTCTGATATTACCCATCTAATGCTACAGTATGAGTTAGCAGAGATTCCTGGGAAAGCAAGTGCTAAACAAAGTGTGGGGGGCTTTAAATTACTTTAAATTATCTGTATTTTTGTGTATTGCCAACTCTCCAGATTAGTTTTCTGCATTGCCCCTTGCTAGTGCCTGCCCTACAAACAACTGCTTCATGCACCTTCCCATTCCCAGTCAACGTTACTCAACTCGGACCCCACAATTGTTAGAGGTGAAAAAAAAAATTTCAGTGGCATCCTTTGCTGTTGGCATCTCTGCTTTTGTGCTGGCGATCCCACCCGCTCAGGGTTTGTGTGGGTCAAAGCTTGGCTTAACGGACACATCTCGCGTCCTTTCCGACCCCCTTGGCCTGCTCATTACTTTGCTGCTCAAGCCAAGTTTTGTGCCGCTGGTTGAGCGGGCTTAGATCATGTACTGGTGCTTCAGAGGTTTTCTGCCTTGCAGGGCAGTAGAGAGACTGCAGCAGAATCCTCACTATCTGAGAGTTTTCAGGAAACCCTCTTTCTGGTTAAGGTCTTAATGGGAATTACTTTTTAAAAGGTCATTGAGCACCCACATGCATATATGTATGGATTCTAATTACTGCTGTGTTCCATTGTTTCTTTAGAAAATCCTATTCCTGGGAGCATCAGCAAGCTTTTCAGACACTTGAGTTCCTTCTCTTCTCAAGAGGAAAAAGGATGATAAAACATTGAAAATACAACAATCATAAATATATGAGAAAACATAACCTCATAGATCAGTTTGTTCATTGCCCTGCCAGTGAAGGAGCCTTCTGCCTGATCCCTTCTCCAGTCGCCTCTCCAGTTCTGCCCATGTGATGGGTTTCCCTTGTGTCCCTGCGGCGTTTATTCCACAGTCTAATAGATCTGCCCATTAGGAAATGTTTGCTGAGGTTTAATCTCAACTTTCCTTTGTTTGAGTTTATTCCGTAGCACCACGAACTGTGGTTGAATTGATGGGACTTGGAACTGTGCCTGTTTTCACAGAAAAAGTGCAGAGCAATAACAGATGAGATGACAAAGAAATTGAAGGAAGTAAATGTGAGTTTGCCGGAGGCCTCTGGTTTTGAGTGTGTGTATGTGTATATATGTACATATGTATTTGTCAGTAGGAAATCTCTGAAGTCCTTCTCAAGTATTTGGAGCATTATTCAGTAGGTGCCAGGTATCCTAAGTCTGCCTACATTGCCACTGAGGCTCACAGGCAGTTTAAAGAGAAACTTCCAGAGGAGACAAGTTTTGGTGTCGCGTCCAGAGGTAAAGGGAAGAGAATGGCTGGCCCTGAATATTGGGCTAAAAGCCATCATTTCAGCATCTTCTGACCTATCTAAATCCCACCCCCCCTCAACTTCAAAAAGAATACGATGCCCCCTAACTTACACCAGTTATTTTCCTGAACCAATGGAGTAATCAGTAGAAAAGCTAGAGTGGTCACACAGTGAATTAATCTGGGCCTATTAACACCACCGTTTCACAGGGTCTCCCCTCCCGTCACTAAAGCCCCGATGCTACCGGGGTGTGCGGAAAAGTATGAGACAAGGAACAAAGCAGCCATGTCGCGTAACAGCTACCGAAGATACCGACGGCAAAAAAAGTGCCTCTTACCTGGTTTGCAGATGGGCAGGGTGTCTTGTTGGGGCTTCGTTACAGCAATTTTGAAGAAAGAAAGGAAAGAAAGGGGAAAATGTTCTTTGGTGAGTGAGAAACGTGTCGATTTTGGAAGAGAAGAGGGGAGCAGGCACCACCATCCAGTGAACTGTCTGGCATTCGCTAACCTCCGTTTGCTGGTTTCTTTGAAATGTGACCTATTTCCTTGTTGCACAGGAAAGGAAAGAAGAGAAAATAAAAGCTATGTAGCTCTGAAGAGTGAAAGAGCTCTGAGACCTTCTCTGTGCCGGGACACGGGTCTTCTATGGAGGAAAACAAATCAGAGGATGGTGGTGAAAAGCTGTCGTTGTTTAAACAGATGTGTTGGGGTGATGCTTGGAGAGCAAAGCTCTCTTCTTGCCCATTGAGCAGATGTTCATGGGGAAATGAGCCTTTTTGCACAAGGTTCTCTGCCATGCCATGGTGTGTCCCTCGGAAGTTGCAAGTGGGTAAGGAGAGCTTAGTTTCTTTGGGTTTTCCCCATCCAGGCAGGAGGCTACTGAGAAAGGCCCTCTGTGTAGGGCTGCTTTGGAATGACGGTTGTGATGGTCAAGACCTAGGCTCAGTAACCCAACAAGCTTCTCCAAGAAGCCTGTTTTTCCGGCTCTGCTTTCTGATTAGCTTGTTGTAGCCCCAAAATGGCCATAACGCAACCAGCTGGGCCGGGCACCATCCAACACCAATCTCACCAAACGATGCTTATTTTTGGCAGGGTTTTCAGCTGCTCCTCAGGGGCACGTCTCCCTTTCCAGGAGAGAAAAGCGTGCATGTTTCATCACCAGCCGTGGTAAATGGCTGACTGCCGCCTGACAGCTCCTCAGCCTGGAAGAGACGGGTAAAGGGTCAGTGACCGGGGAGAAAGGCTACAGCGCCGTGACTTCTTTCTGCTGAATGCAAAGAGGTCGCCCAACGAGACGGATGGGGAATCCCCAAGTGTCTCGTTGTTGCAGGCAGAAGACTCTGCACTGAAGAATTTGGGACTGGGGCCCTGATCGTGGCAGGCTGAGCTTGCTGATGTTCAAGACTGATTGGAATAAAAACATCCAGTAATAGAGTTAGATATGCAAAAATGCAAGCTATCCTTCATCATTACTTAATTGTATGGCATTTCATTGCCAAACCCCCCTTGAGGAGCCCTTTGTTTACATTTTGACATGGAGCTGTACATGATGTTTACTCAGAAACCCATATTTTTCCAAGGACAAGGTGAGATCCTGGGATAGAAGGGATGAGTCACTTAAGCAGTTTACAACGATGAAAATACAGCATCCCAACACACCCAGCCTTGCAGGGCGAGGGGAGAGCTCTCAGCCCTGAGCCCTCAGCAAGGCTCACCTGCACGTTTGTCCTTTGCCCAAAATCCCCACAAAGTTTCAGCAAGGCACAATGATCTTGATAATCGCTCTCTGACAGCTGCGCTTTCAAAGCTGGCGGTGGCTCTTCCAAGCTGGAGTTACAAGTTTGGGAGACACCAGCCCAGTTTTACCTAACACCTGGGATTAATTAAACTGAGTTTTACTGTTGGGCAATTAGTTTGCACGTCTCTACACTAGTGGAAAACCAAAAGCATTTGTTTACAGGTGGTTTCACTTGCAGGTTCTCAACCTGCAGTATTTGGGCTGCAAACAAAGCAGAGCAGTTTGTTTATTACAGCGGTAGCTAAAAGACTGAATGGAGCGTTGTTGCGTTTGGTCCTGTACAACCATAAAAAGGGTTAGCCTGTGGCTAAGTAGCCAGTCCCAACATGGACTTGGGACCAGGCTGTGATGTAGAGCCAGAGCTGGGAACTTTGCCCAGGCCCTGGAGTTTAGACATAGCAAGAGAGAGTTTCTTTTATTTTTATTTTATGTACGAAATGGTTGTACAAAATTACCCCGTCAGGCCTCAGCATCATTCCCTCTGTGTTTTAATGGCAACCGGGACAGAGTTTGCAGCCTCGCAAGCCCTAAAATGAGCACTGGCCTGAGCGTCGTGCAGGCTGGTGCTGCAGCTGGGCGCGCTGGATGCATCTGGGCATCACCCGGCGCCACCGAGAAGCCACGGTGCCGGGTTTGCCTGGAAGCATCGCTCTTCGTGCTTCCCCCAGCGTGGGGTGCATCATCCCGGGAGGGTTTCTACCAGCCAGGTGCCGAGCTTGGACCTGGCAGGACCCGGGCACGCAGCCTCTGCCACGTGTAGCCACAGGAGGGTGCAGTGTCACCGGGCTGCTGAGCCTGGGGGACGGGTCCTGGTGCCGCGCTGAGCAGCCATCTGTCCGCCATCCCGGGGGCGAGGGGGATGCCGGGGAGCCAGGGGCAGAGGATCTCTAAATGTCCTCTGGAAATGCATCCTCATCTCCTCATCCTAGAAAGGGAGGAAGCAACCGGTTGGCAGTTTGGTGTTGGAGATGAATTGGTAATTGTAGTGGCTGACAGTTGCCTGTGAAAGCTTTTTTTTTCCAGGCAGTGTCCAATACCTTCTGCCTCTCTGCTGTTTCTGATCCCTTTACCTTTCCCCATTTTCTGGGCTTTTGTGCAGGTGATGGAGGCCTTGGGAAGGTGTGTGCAGCTCTAAGGTGGCTCTGTCACCCCCTCAGAGACAGGTCGAGACTGGAGTAATTCCTGTTTTTTGAGCTGAGGAATTTGCGTGGTCTGGTACAAGTACGAGAGGGACCTCAGAGCCGTACTGGTTTTGGGTGCAGGGCTGGCCCCAGGCACACAGATTGTGTGTCCATGTATTTCAGGACTCTTAACACCGTATTTACCATCCAGAAGGGACTGGAGACCCTGCACATCAGGGAAAAGCAAATTTCCCTGGGAAAGGAGAGGGACAGGCAGCCCAGAGCCGCTCGCTGCTGAGCGGGGAGGATGGTCGTCTGCAGCCTCCGTCCCTCTTCCCTCCGCCCGAGCGTGTTTGGAGACAGGCCTCAGCAGACAGAAAGCCCCTGGTATGGCACCGGGCCACGCTTTGAGCAATTAGTTTTTCCCTGGCCAGAAGCGGCACCATTCAATTAAAGCCCAAATACTTCGTTTAGTTGCTCTTTTATGTATGTGCTTTGGGGGCTCAGACAATGGCGAGCACGGCCTGGGGAGGAAGGAAACCGCTCTTTCCACCCAGCCAGGGAACCGGCCAAAAATCCAGCCCAGCAATTGCAGTCCCTTTGAACTCGGTTTTTAAACAGAGAGCCAGGCCTTTCCAGTCTGAACGCCTGTAAGGGAGAGCGGTGCTTGCATTGGGATGCTCCAGGAGCCGGGGCAGCACCAGGAGTGGAGCTGGGGGCTGTGAGCTCCCACCTTTGGGCATCTCCTCCTGGCAGCAAAGGATGTTTTCCCTTGTTTCCTCAGGGCTGTGATTGTCCTAACGTCCTAACAAGCACGTCTACCAGGTAATGCCAACTACTTCGAGACCAGCGGAGGCTCCAGAGGTCCCTCCTGGGCTTTTCCTGCTCAGGTCACACTGCTGCTCCATCTGAGGAGCGGGGTTCAGAGGGCTTCAATAGGGGTTTACACAAATTCATGGAAGAAAATGAATTATATCTGTTAAATGCAAAGATCCAGCTTCTGTCTCAGGTTCAGCCCTGCGCTTAGTTTACTGATAGCAGAGGAAGTGGAAGGATATACTACAAAAAGTACCACAGCTCCTTGCTTTTTCCCTAATCCCTTTTCTTCGGCATCCCATAGCCAGCATACGGTTAGGACGTAGGGCTGGCCAGGCAGTTGTGGCTTTTCCTTTCTCCGTTCCCATCTAATGGTCAGATGGTTACGGGATTGTGCTGGGTCAGCCTGGATGGCACCCAGTTGCCAGGAGCCCTGGCTGCTCAGGCCTGCCCTGGGGGCCGGATCCTGGGGATTTGGCAATGGCCGTACCTGGAAGAGCCACGGCAGGACGTGCGGTCTGGAGGGGCTGGCTCTCCGCAGACCCACGGCACACATCTCAGGCCTGCAAACCCTCTCGCCCTCTCCTAAACCCCCCCTTGCAATCTGCTCCTCGGCAGAGGGGTCTCACATTCAGGGAGCTTGGTCTAAAACTTAAGCTTCTATCTTCCCCTGGCAATTTTTCCCCCCCTTACTCTTCATTTAAATCCTTTTATACTAAACGGCTCCTTGGGGGTGGGTTTGGGGTCCCTCTGTCCCCACTGATGGGCTCAGGCTGGAGCTCAGCTGCCTTGTGCTCCTGTCCCATCCCTGTGTCCTTCCCCAGGGCCCCTCTCTGTTCCCAGAGAAAAGCCAGGCAGCACATGGCAATTCGGAAGGATCCATTTGTATAATATTTGCAGAATTACCAGGTAATTCTCTCTTTACCAAGGCTCGTCTATTCAGCTTTCTAATCTCAAAGACGACTTCAAGAAGGAAGGAGGAAATAAGCTCCTGCCCTTTATTGTTGCTTATTGTTTTATGTGTCCTGAGAGGGCTTTGTTTTTAAACAAGCAGTATTTTACTATTTGCAATGTTTATTCTTTACTTTAGAAACGTATTGTCCTCTGTGGGACGCTCCACGGTGGCAGCAGAACAAGAGAAATTACGGCATCACACGAGCCAGCAGGGCGAAAATGATGTAACTCGGGAGGGAAGGGACTTCTTAAAACATTAGCAAATTCTTGCGGGCTTTTATAATTTCAAAGCCAATACCTAACATTGCTGTAAAGCGCAGCGGCCTTTGTTAGGGCCATTTCACCAGACGTGCACTGGCTTTTTAAAAGCATTTTGAAAGCTAGGGTTAAAATGAAGGATGGGAGCGTTGTTCGTTGTTGGGTAAAAAAAAAAAGAGAAGAAAAAAAAAAAAAAAGAACAAAACCCCTGGCTTGCTTTAACTGTTTTGTCTGCTGTCTGCCACCGTCAGCATGACCTCTGTGCTTTATGACTTTTATTGGGATGTTTTATCGGCCGGGGAGCTGCCTGCATGGCCGGCGGGGCTGCCCGGGGGAGATCGCTGCCGGCTCCCTGGCAGAAGGGCTTAGCTCATTAGTTTTATACTGTTGCAGGCAAGACCTGCCTTCTGCACTGATGTCAGCAGTCAGGGCGGGACTTTTACAGCCTTGTGGGTTTGGGCATTTTTTTTCTTCTTTTTTTTTTTTTTTTTTTTTGGATAATCCTGGCAAAATTCCTGAGCAAAGATTTTTTTTTTCTTTTTCTGGGTTTTTTTTCTTTTTTTTCTTTTTTTTTTTTTTTTTTTTTTTGAGCAGCCCCTATACATGCTGCCTCCGAGCCGCTCTCTTATTACTGCTCACTTCCTGAAAGGAGACTTTTTAGCAAAGCCTCTTGCTCCAGCGCTGCCTGGGTCTGACAGAAGAAGGTTATTGAGGAAGGCGACATAAACCCTCAGCCTGGAAACGTTCTGACACGCGCAGGATTGAGGGGGAGAGAGAAGCTTTTGGCTGCTGCTGGGAAAAAGAAAAAAAAAAAAAAAGAAGAAAAAAGAAACTCAAGGAATTAAAAGGGGAAAAAGAAGAAAGAAGGGAAAACACTAGAAAAGGTAAAACACTCTTTAAAATAATTTTTCCAGAGAAGACTCTTTGAGGTTGGAGTGGGGTGGTCTGGGGTGGAGGGAACGCGAATGTTCTTTGAAATCAGAACTGTCTCTCTGGAGAAGGAATGAGCCCAAAGAGCATTGCACGCTGGAAAAACATTTATGAGAATGAAAACCATGTTCACCCTTCTCCAACATTCAGAGTTTCCATAAAAATGCAGGGTTGTGTTTCAAAGTGTCTGCAGACAGCAGGAGTCAGGCATCCGTGCTCGCGCGCTGTCTCCCTCGCCTCCCCCTATCCCCACACCACTCCGCTTTTTTTTTTTATTGCATGAAGCCATCTGATCGCATGTTTGCTGCTCTAAAATATAATTCCCTTCTGCGGAGCTGCCGTGGGCGAAGCTCTCAATTACAGAAAGCAACAGCTATAATCCCTGTTGCAGAATTATATGTTCCTTGCTGTCTTTGTTCCTGAGAATAAACACATACTTCTCCCTCTTTCCCTGTCTCTCTCCGTCTTCAGGGGCTGCCAATGCCTCTTTCCCTCCTGTACGATGTGGTCAGAGGATTATAAACTGTCTGCCCTGAGAAAGTTGCAATGTCATTAACTTCGTGTGCATCACCAGGCGTTTGGCCCCCTCGCACTAGTCCTATAGTGCTTTGCTTTGATTATGTTTTAAAGGTTTGTTTTTTTTTTTTTTTGAAAAAGATCAATCCCTCACAACATGTTATTTTAAACATCAAAGTAAATATTAGTGATGGTGAAATGCCAGAAGATTATCTCATTAGAGCTGAAGGAGCTGTGCTATAAATAGAAAGGAGTTTATAAAATAACCTTGGCAGATATCTTGCGGAGGGGCAGAACCGACGGGAGGGCAGTGTGGAGCGGCGCGGGTCGGAGCTGCGGGGCAGGTACCCTGCTTCGGCGCCAGCCGCGCCTCTGCGGCAAAATTTGAAATTTCACACGGAGGCTCATTTTTGGGGACTTTCTATCAAGCGTACACAGGGATGTAAACCTCAGGGGGCGTTTGTTTTCCTGTTCCAGTCCATGCCAATACCCATACTGGCTGGAGATAGCTCAGCCACACCAGAGGTCTGTTTCTTATTCCGTTCATTAATATTCCTGTTAGCAGAGCTCACGTGGTGACAGCGTGCGATCTGGTGCATGCCGGGTGAGAGCAGGGAGGTTTTTGAAGCCTTTGTTCATTTCTGGTCTCCCCCGCGCCACGGATGGTAGAAGGGGAAATGCTTTGTCGGGCGCCCAGGTAATTCCCCAGCCGGCACAGGGGTGTTCCCTCTGCTCCGCTCGCCGGAGCCCTGCCCGGACTAGTCTGAAATGCCTCCGTCAGTGAGGCTTCCTCCAGTTCTTGGGAGGTTGTTCCAGTGTCACGAAGTTTCTCCATATATGGAACATGCCGAGTGCTCCGGTTGCTCCATCCTCGGCTTCCCGTTGTTCATGCTTGGCCCCAGGGCATCTCCCTCTCCTTCTCTTCTCCTCCTTCCATCCCTAAAACCTCCAGCACTTGTCGGTGCATCTCCAGTCGCATTCCCCGAGCAGCTGCTCCTTGGGTGGAATGGGAAAGGTCCTGTCATCTCCTGTAAATCATGCTTCTCCCAGATAAGGCTCGGGGGCTGAACTGTTTCACTTGGCAGAGGAAGACCCCGATAAGCTGCGACTGAGCGAGCAGTCGACGGGGTGAAGCGTAGCCCTGAGGGAAGGTATTGCCTGCTCAACATCAACAGTGTCTGCTAGTCATGCGAAAGGCCTTTTAAGTACCAACATGCAAACCTGTAAGAGGAGAGGCCCTGTTACCGCTGATGGCTCAAGGCCACCCAGGGAAGGTGATGGGGAGGAGTAAGTTTCCTTATCATCACATGAAGCCCTGCTCTGCAGACAGCGTGGGCTCAGCTGCCCAGAGGAGCCGTTCCATGGAGGGCTTCTCGCTGCAGGTTGCATCAGGCCCACCCAGGGGATGATTCTGTTCAAGCACTTATCTAAAGCTTATCTGAAACCCCTAACTCCAAAAAACACTTTTCTTGCCAAGTTTCCAGCAATAAGTTCATTCTAAGCCAGAAACACCCCAGGATGTGTTTGTCACGTCCTGTCCTGCCTAGATCTCAAGTTAACACAAATGAACTTAAAACAAACAGAATTTGGACCAAATTTGTCAAGTTTTCAGAAACAGTTCGCTAGTGATGTGGATGATGTCAGCTCAGATGTGCCGAAGATACGCAAGTCAAAAAGATCTTTGCTTGACCCCACCACCACAGGAAATGTTTGCAGGGCGAGTGGTTACAAACATTTCCTGGGAATCCGTGAGCAGGTCGGATCTCATGCAGTGACAGGGGAGTGAGAAACGTGGAGAACCACCAGCCTGGATACAGACTCATTTTTCAACACTGAAGGAGGTTTTAAAGGGACGCCATCAAAGCAAATTTTCCCAACTTGGTTACTGTGAGTGCCTTCGTTTAAGTCTGCAACCAATTCAAGAATTGGGAGATTCTCCACCGAGAAACTCTGCCAAAGTATTTTGGCTCCATCTGACTCCAGTGGAGCGATGTCAGTGGCACGTGTTAACTGCAGGGTCTCCATCCGGCAGCTCCGTTGCTGCTACTCTCTTACCTTCTGCCTTCTCCCAGGCTGGGAAAAGAATGCTCGGGGTATGCCATGTCTGGCTATTCAGTGTCTTTACACTTCTTTTTATCATCCCGACCCCACTCTTAGTGCTCTTGTGTTTCCTACTCTTCCATCGTAGCTTAATTTTTAAAGGGAAAATGAGTTAAAATGAATCTATTCCTGTGCAGTTCTGCAAATCCTTCTGAACTCAAACGTTCATCAATGTTGGTTCCAACGGAGCTGAACTCGGAGGGTGAAATCCTGGCCCCCTGCTGTGGGAGTTGTGCCGCTGACCTCAGCAGGACCAAGACTTCACCCTGAAGTGGCTTCAATCAAAACCACAGTGCAAACGATGAGTTCAGCCCTCTCAGGGTTAGTGGCCAAGAACGAAGGCAGCTCCTCCACGTCCAGGCATGGATAAATGTATTCGGTGGCCTTTGGGCTGCAGCTTCCTCGTTAGGAAGCCACATATGCTTGTTAGTCGGCGTATTTTCTGTTGCACCCTGCCATACCCCGTCAAATCCAAACCATCTGGGCCATATGTTTCCCTGAGCAGCGAACCTGCAGGGAGGGGAAAAGGGCCCATAAACTCCCTGCGCAGCAGATCTCATGGAGCTCGCTTAAGGGAGCCGCAGCCTGGAAACGATCTGCACATCTTCCAGATCTGCAGGGGCTGGAGGGAGTCCATAGCCTGATGCGGTCTGCAAGGCTTCATCCCGCTGCAGAGCTCCCCTGGCACATTCCTCCATGGTAATGTGTCTCGGGGTCTGTGGGTGCTCGCTGTCACGGTCACGCCGCCTTGCACAAAGGTGTCCCCAGGGTGACAGCATGGGTGTCCCCATGCTCTTGCACAGACTGCCTGCTTGCCTGTTGCCAAATCACTTCTCTGTTTGCTTTGGTTTGGTCTGCTGTGAAATGAAGCTGGTGGCATTCACCTGCTTGCAGGGCAGCCATGGGGACAGCAGCAGAAGCCATCGGGGTGGCAGAGGAGCTGGGCTGTGTGTTTGCGTTATCGTGCTCTGGGTGCCCTGGGAGGCCAGGTGCTGCCTGCGCATCTCTGTGTCACCGCGATGCAGCTGCTTCTCTGAAAGGACACGTTTCTGATTTCCTGGAAGGACAGCATGGTCCAAACTGACTTTGCTGCTTTAGGGTCCCGCTCCGCAGCAAACCGCATTTCCTCCAGGCCACTTCTGTATGTGACCCTCTGAGACAGCCTGGGTTTTGTGACCCAAACCTGATCTAATGTCAAAGGTAACCCAGTTGTGAGAATGGAATGGGACCAGAGATCCCCTTGAGTCCTTTACAACCTCCGTTATTCTTTTATTCAGTCTGTCAGGACCAAATCCGCAATGGGTGCTGGAGCCAGGCGATGCTGTGGATCCCTTCCCCTGCCCAGGACCGTGCTCTCCCTGGGCGCAGCGTTACACGCTGCTGTGCCACGGGATGCTGTGCCTTGGTGGTGGCAGAAGGAGCTGCTGACCTCAGTGCTCGCTGCAGGTCCCATGGTGCTTCTTGCAGCCCTTCTGGGTAACAGAAGTCCCCTTGAATGTTCTCCTTGGGAAGCGTAGTGGGGCTCACTTGTCTCCTTAGCTTTAAGCGTACGAGGCTGTGCTATGCCATGGGTGCACGTGGTGTGGCAGGCGATGAGAGGGGCTGTAGTGGGGCTCTGCTCTCTAACATCGCACTCCCGGTCTGGTGACCAGACATGTCTTTGTCGGAGTGTCCCAGCACAGGTACTACAGGCACTACAGATGTGTGGGGTATGGCCCTGCCCTAAGGCCAGGTTGACAAAGCAGTCAAACTTAGGGTGCCACCCGTGGTGTGTGAGCTGTGACAGGTCTTTGTAAGGTATAACTGTATAAAACATGCTCCTGCCTGAACCGGGGCAAACAGCACGTTCTTTCTCAGAGCAGATCCCTCCTGGAGGGAGCCGGTGGCGGTGATGCAGGTGAGTGGAGCTCAGTGTTGGCACAGGAGGGTGTTTGTCTTTATGCAACCCCAGGGCTCGGTGCCTCCCGTTGCTGTGTTGTGTAAGCACAGAGACTGCTGGAGGGCTGATGCTGGAGCCAGCTCTGCCGGGATGCAGATGGCTGTTGCAGTGGCTGCAGCTGCTTCCCTGCCTGCTCGGAGGTGTGAGTGCTGTGAGTGCTCCTGGCCTTTCTGAGAGCCTGGGGCTGGTTCCTGGCATGCCGAGCGTGTTGCTTCCTCCATGCTGGTGCAGAGGGAGCTGCTGTTGCCGAGGCCCAGGAGATCTGGATTCTCTCCTGGCTGCGCTGAACCCTGCAGAGAGAAGGGGTAGCTTTATGAAGGCAGAAGGCAGCCATGGAGATGTCAGGTATAAAAACAGCATTCACGCGTGGCATAGCCGGAGGTATCAGCGGTGCATTATGGCGTGCAGAGGGGTGTGCACGTACTGAACACAGACGTGCCTGCAGGTCGTGTGTATCCTCATACAGATAGCGTGTATCCTCGTGCACACCCACACACAAACACCTGCAGTCGTGGTCTGCATGCATGTGGATGACATGTGCGTACTTACATGCGTGATGCGCATGTGTAGTTGGCAAGGGCACCGTATGGTAGGCGAGACGCACTTTCTTTTGACGACTGTTCAGTCGTCTTTTTAATTCTGCTGTTTTGTGCATGGCTGAAGCCAGCAAGGAGAGTGGTGGCAGGGGGCCAGCAAGTCTGGGTCACATGGAGCGGCTCCAAACTATTGCATAAGTCTCGTCTGAAAGTGGACCTGCTTGGTGGAGTCATCCCCTTTAAGCAAAAGAAGTCCACGGCTGGGAGCGCTGGGCTGCTGGGTAGCCACCTTACCTCTGGCAGAAGCTGGCTGGCCCAGCAACTGGATTGGGGCTCAGCCCCGGGGCTCGCGCTGCCCCATGCCGAACACCCCTCCCTGATGCTGGTGTGAGCTGGCACTTCTCTCATGCTTTCCTGTTGAGGACCTCCGAGCATTTTACCACACTTCGAGAAACGCAGTGACCCCGGCCTTCCAGATAGGGCCAGATCCTTATGTAACAGAGAGATAGTATTTCCAGAAAGCAAAGCTGTCGGTGTCAGAGAGAGGTCGGTGCTCCCAGCTCCCCATTCCTATGCCCTCGCTTTGCCATGGGGTTCTTTTGCCTCTTTGCCTGTGAAATTAAAGATCCTGTTAGCTTTTGGACAGGAGCAAGCGTGTAATTCAGTCCTTTTCTCACTAAGATTGCACTGAATACATTTGACTGTAAAACAATTCTGGTGTTTTTTTTTTTTTTTTTTAAAAAAAAGTACTCCCACACAGTACTGGAGTGAGCCCAAGCCCCTGTGAAGCTTGCTTGTACAAAGGGATGGAGGGTGTGCCCGGCTAGAGCACAGCAGGGCCCAGCGTGGAGGGCCACCACGAGCCTGAAGGAGGGAGCTGGTGGTCCAAAGGCAGCGTTGTTGTCCCTCTGCTCACCCGGGCTGGTACCAGGACGGAGACCCTGGCTCAGACCCCTCGCTTCTCGGGTTCAGACTGGCAGCATCAGCCTGGGTTCCCCACATTGCTGGTGAACGCCTTTGGACGGGGTTGGATCTTATTTTAACAGTGCAAAAGCAGCATCTCTGCTCCAGGCAAACTCTAAATTTGACCCTGCAGTGGCTGGGATGGGCATCTGCAAAGAAGTGCTCGTAGGGTGAGATGAAACAGCCCTTAGACGTGAGGTGGGCTGCAGTGAGTGCTGTAGGTCCCCTCGCAGCCCGGTGGATGCCAGCGAGAAAGGGAAAGGCAAAAGCCCTTGTCCTTGCTCCAGCGTGGGCTTGATAACAGGAGCAACTGGAGGACGGCGAGGGGATCCTAAAGGGTTGCTGCAGAGCAGTGTAGGCAGTAACCATCCCATGGCTGGAGGCTGCTGTTTTCTGGTGAACAGTGATAACTACGTGTTTCTAATTCTTTGCTTGCCGTGCCCCGAGAGAGGCCAGGCTTGGAGCAGCAAAGCAGATTAAGGTTCAAGCTCTTGTTTTCAGTTCTGCAGACCGGTGACTTTAACCCATTTTTCACATTCTGCAGCCGGTGCTCCTAGCAGTGAGCTGCTGATTAGCTAATGCTGTTTTTTCTGGTTTTAACCCATAATGCTACTCTGGAGCTGAGAAGTGACTTCCCAGTGGAAGTCCTGTCATGCTGGCAGGATGACTGCAAAAAGACTTCTGCCATCTGCAGCTCAGCATGTTTTCAACTTAGCAGGCCAGCCAAAGATTTTGTCGGGAATGTCAGGACAGTCTCTTGCTGAAAGCCGGGGAGCTCTCGGGGCACTTTGCATCCACCCTCCTGCTCACCACCCGCCTGGCCTCTCCGCAGGAGGTGCACCGCGGTGCGGGGGAGCAGCGCCGTTTACTCTGTCCTCGGGAGCGTGCAGGGACCTGCTGGGAGCTGGGGTGGTGACTGGCCATGCACGAAATGCCCGCCACCCCAGGGGGGAGCACAGCGGGCCAGCAGCCCCCAGCCAGCGGCAAGCACACAGCTGCATTGGCAACCCCACGCCCAGAGGGAGGGACCTGCCTGCTGGCATGCCCTGGGGTGCGCGGAGCCCAGGTGATGAGGAGGAGGGAGGTAGAAATGGTGAGAAAATTTGACAAAAATTTAGAAATTTGGGAGCCGTTTCAAGGAAAGGAGACAGGAGTGTTATCGGTGGCTTTCCTTATCACTTCCCCTCCTTATACTGGAAATGGCATGGTGCTGGTGCAGATGGGAGAGCTGGTGGTACCGAGCATGGCTGGATGCAGTGGGGGGAGAGGAAGGAGATGTCCCCTTTGGCCATGAACTGCAAACAGGCCCAGACCGTGCCCGGCTGTAAGGGCTGAGCTCTGATTTCTTGCTGTGGTAATGACTGCCCAACATTGCCTGCTCCTCTGATCCGGACAACGAAGCCTGCTAAATTAGGCACACGGATCGGCTGCGTGGAAGTTGAAGTTGATGTTTGATGGGCTTGGTTGAAAGGTAACGGTTTCAAACTTGAAAGAGGGTAGTTTTAGACTGGCTCTCAGGAAGAAATTGTTTGCTGTGAGGGGGGTGAGCCCCTGGCCCAGGCTGCCCAGAGAAGCTGTGGCTGCCCCATCCCTGGAGGGGTTCAAGGCCAGGTTGGACGGGGCTTGGAGCAACCTGGGCTGGTGGGAGGTGTCCCTGCCCAGGGCAGGGCGTCGCACTAGATGATCTTTAAGGTCCTTTCCAACCCAAACCTTTCTATGATTCTATGAAAGTGTGAGAAAACCATCTAATTTTCCTTGAAGATTCTGAAGATTCTGGATTTGGTATGTCTTTTTTTTTATATCTGGCCGGAGCCATCTAACTCTGTGTTTTCTTATGCCAAAAAGGCTTGCCTGGGTCACCGGAGGTGGTTTTCTGCTGGTCACCTTCGGATGCGTGCCAGAGCCCTTGGTGCCAGCAGTGGCACGGGCACATGCAGCTCTCTGCGAGGCTGACCACACACAGCTGCCATTGAGTTGTCTCTGGAGACCTGGGCAGAGCTCACCAGGGCCTTTACTTTTAAGACATTCCAGTCCTCAGTTAAACAATTTCCTCACTTTTGCGCTTTCGGTGAGCCCTCCCATGCGCTCGCTCTCACGGGGAGCTGGGGATGGGGCTGGTGGTCCGGGTGTTCCCTTGCTCTGACCTCCATGGTGCTCAGCTCTGCGGGTCAGGCAGCGATGGGCATGTGGTGGTTTTCTGCGAGTCCCCTGAGCATGGGCTGAGTCTGGGACAGTCCTTAGAGACCACGTGGAGGGGTTATCCTTCTGCCTTGCAGCAGTATTTGGGAAGTACATTTCAGATGAGGGTTTACAGCCAAAACTTGTGAGCCTCTGTGAAGCAGTGACAGCAGGAGAGAAGACGGCTGTTTTTTCACAAAACACGGTGACTTTAGGATCGGCATCCATGAGCTACAGGCACTGCGGGGGTGGCTGTGTGGCCGTGGTGGGCGGGTGAGGTAGCAGACAGGAGGTAAGAGCCCTTTGTGCGGAGCAGGGGGTACGTGTGGGTGCTGGGCGAAGCCTGAGAAACCTGGCGATGCTGCTGCCAATGGCCTCTCTGTGGCACTGGCGTGGCCGTGAGCCACACATGCCAGCACCCTGCAGTCCTCACCCTATTTAGTTTGGTTTCCAAAGAAAATAACGCCCGTGTAGTCTCCGTACTTGTACACTAAGGATCAGTGCTATGAGTCTGGTTATTCCCAGACCTCCATCCTGAGTATTGGAATATAGGATGGGATCACAGGTACTTGATGGTGAATGTAACCATTCCTTGACCGCAGTTCGAATAGCCAAGTCCAAATTTTCCAAATATGTAGATTTTATATCTGCCTGATCTGCTAGGTAAATCAATCGTGGGATCATATACCCCTTCAAGAGGTCAACTTTCTGAAATGGTTTTAACGGGGCCTTTCCAACTTTCTCCAACCATCCATCTCTTTCTCTCGATGATAACTGTTGAACTGGTGGGAGGATGGAGTGGACGGAAGAGCAGAAATCTCTCCGTGGTGGTGTGTTCGAGGGGCTCCACACGACAGCCGTGTTGGTGCCCTCCCGTGGGGTCTGAAGTGCTGCTAAGCCCGATGGCGGGGTCAGGAGGCAGCCGGGGCCGAAGGCGGCCAAGCTGTGGGACATGGCACCGCGATAACCCCGGCGTGGTTAGGGAGTGCCGGCACCAGACAGAAGAAAGGAGAAGTAACCGTGAGGGCCGGTGACTTTCATTCATTCGTTAACGCCGTTGCTGATAGCACAGCCCGGAGCTGCTGGGGGTGAAATGGCGCGGCCGTGGGGTGCTGCTGGCCCTGCACCTCGGGAAGGTGTCGGTGGAAGGGCCGGGGGCTCAGGGTGGGTGCACTGCAAGTATTTCCTCCCACCGGGGAGAGCTGGAAGCAGAAATCTGTGTTTGTATTTATTTCTCTCTCAAAAAAAAAGGGAAAAGGACACCTGAGCTCATAATTTGCAAAAGTTGGATGAGAAACCTGGAAGCTGCCGGGCCCTGCATCTTTAAAAGCAGTTAAATTCCTCTTCTCTGCACTAGGAGGCACCTTGAACCTTCCTCTTGGCCCCGAGCAGGGCCCATCTGCTTCCTATTACCTTCCCATAAAGCTGCCTCCCCAGCCAAAAAGCCGGGCTTTCAGGGAATTCTGTCTGCAGCCCCGATGTTGAAATTAGTAACAGTTGTCATCTGTTTTTCTTTTTTTCTCTTCTCTTTTTTGCTTTATTCCAGCTTGAATTTTAAACCCCTTCCGCAGCCTCCCTCCCCCCCATCCCGCCTGGTTTTGATGTGGGAAGAGGTGACCTGGAAGCCACCACCGGCTCCGGTGGCATCGTCCCCCTGGTCCCCGCCGCCGCCTCCTCGCGCGGGCGGCCGGGCCCGGCCCACGGGTTCACGCGGCGAAAGCCACCTTGGCGCAGGGAGCGGGGAGCGTCAGCCGCTCGCGGGGCGCCTGCCAAGGACAACGAATTCCTCGGGAAGGAGCAAATCGGAACCGGCCCAAGCGAGGGAGGCACGAGACCGGAGAGGTCACCCCGTGCCTCCCCGTAGCCCCTCCATCCCTGCCGGCGAGACGCCGGCGTCCCACCACCCCTCATGTGGGCCTGGGCTCCTCGGGCTTGTCCGGTCGCTGCCGCTCGGAAAGCGAAATCTGAAAAGTGAGGTTATGGAAAACTTTATACGTATTGAAGCAGCCACGGAGCCCGCGCGCCTCCAGCTCTCTCCTCCTTGTTACAGGTCCTTCTCCTGCAGGAGACGGGCTCCTCGGGGTCTCGGAAGTGAAGCAGCGGCGCTGGGAAGGGGCCATGTTTTCCTCGCTGTGTGTGAGGCGGAATCGAAGCCGGGCCCTTCCCCCAGCCCAGCTTACGGGAAATTTGCAGCTGTAATTTCTGACTTGTGCTTCTCCAAATGTGCCTCCTTCCCCCGGGGTCGGGGCTGCAGGGTCTTGGCTCCTGCAGCTGCCTCCCGGCCCTGGCTCCGGTGGATGCCAAGGAGCCAGGACTGAAGGGGAAGGGCAGAGGGGAGACGAGGGCACCAGTCAAGACCGCCGCAGGTCAGGGTCGCGGAGAGGCGGAGGAAGGGCAGGAAATAACGACAGCCTTGAGGAAGCGGGTTCAACAGCTGGAAAACAAGAAAAATCAGTACTGTGAAGCCCAGGAGAAAATATACTTCAGCTGAGCGGCTTTTTGTCCGCAGACCTTGGAGCTGTGACAGGACTTAAAAGCTGGAATCTCGAGCTTTTATAGATGCTGAAAAATATGCTGACTTAGGAGAGGGCCGTAGCACGCCCGGCTTTCGTTTCACCTTCTCCCGTTTCCAGTTGACTTCCCGCAGCCCCGCGGGGAGCCGGCGCAGAGCGGTTTGCAGCATCCCCGGCACATGGCCATGCGTCGCTGTGGCCCTGGCTCTGCCCTCCCTGCGCCTCAACCGGGGAGGTGACGCTACGGAGGATGCTGTCACCAGGTGGACATGGCCTCATGGACCCACGGTGCTGTTCTCAGCATCCTTGTGTCATGGTGAAAGAGGGCAGAAGAATTCCTGCCCAACCCTCTTGCCTCCACTACCTGCTTCCCTTTACCTGTCACGGGTGAGCGGAGCAGCCCGAGATGAGATTTAGACAGTTTTTCCCCCATCAGGCAGTTTATTCTCACAGTTGCTGATTGCGTGGCAGTCTCCAAGGTCACCATCGCGGGTGTTGTGTCCAGGCTTTGCAGGAAACAACCTGGCAAGTGACACCAGACGAGACCGGGGAGACCAGCCCGAGGCCTCACTGATCGTCTTTGGCCATTTTTAACTGTAAATAAACAGTTTTACGTTTTTAACTGTGAATAAACAGTTAAAAATCTTAGCGTTTAAAATATGGAACTCCAAATTGTGATTTAAAGATGCATGATTCATCCTCCCAGCATTTCTGTCTAGTAGGGAAAAATCATTAACTTATTTAGATTAATTATTGGGGTAGGAATCATTGCTCTGATTTCTTCTTGTACTTCACCTCTGTAGTCTCTGGCCTGTGAGGGGTGTTATTCCAAGCCTCTGCAGCACAAATAGCATTAACTGCGTAGTAAAGATGGGAAACCAGAAGCAGAAATAGCTGGCAGACTGGCAGACTCCCCTGAGGACGCCAGGTGGAGGGGAGCGTGGCAGAGCCCAGGAGGAGCCGGGCTCTCCTGCCCCGCGCTCCAACCATACTTAGTCTTTGCTATGTAAAACACGCAAGAGCGGAGCAGGTTAATGATGTTATTCCAAGTATTTCCTTATTGGGATGAGGACCACACACATGCCGTGGCTATTGACACCTTTGGGAAGAGCAGCGTCCTCCGAGCCCCGTCTTCCTGGCAGCTCAGGAGCATCCATCCTGCCCTTCCCCGCCGTGCTCCGCCGCCGTCCGCTGCGCAAGTCGTAGCTGCATGGCGGGGCTGAAGCCAGGCTTCAGTATGTATTTATCTGTCGCCTTTGCAGGAGGGTTTGCGTTCTGCTGCGGGGCTGCTCTGGAGCAGAGCATCGCTTTCAGATATTTGGGATTCTCCAGGCGGTCGTTAGGTATGTGCCGTATTCATTGCGTACGTCATCTAATCGCTGGATAGAAACAAAAACCGCAGGCTTTATGCAACACTCCAGCACTATGTGAGTTTTGTATAATTGCCTCAGACTGAGTGGAAATTATCTGCAAGCCAAAAATCTTTCACTGAAGCAATTAGCAAATCATTTTAAATAACAAATACAATTGGAATCTCACGATCCATTTGTGGATAGAGCTGAGGGTAAGGGTGAGTTCGCTGAATGGGTCCTTTGTTTCCAATCACTTTTTTAGGTTTAGCCAATACACTCGGAGAGCAAGTGCTCATCTCTCAGTGCAGTGACAGTCATCAAAGTGTATTTTAAAGCCAGGGAAACTGGAGTAGAGAGAATTCCTAGGTTGCTGCTCAGGACTAACCTGCTAATGCTTTTATTTCGTGCTCTCCCTTGAGAGATCAGGTAACCCAGACTCTTCGGTCGGCACTTCCTCATGGGTGTTGACACGGGACAAAGGGTTCCAATTTATTCTGAGCTGCTTTCCTCAGGTATGAGGTGTATACCAGCCCTTTGGCGCTCTGTCAGAGCAGCGCGGGGGCTGTGCTGGGAGCAGAGTTTGTCCCCAGGAGAGCACCCGTGTGTGCAATGTCCCCGTAGCAGCATAACGTGGCTTTCCAGTGCTGTGAACTGATGTGGTTAATTGCACATTTGCGTTCGCTTCCCGTCCTTTTCTCCCCTTTTATTTTCTTCCCATCTCACTCTGCTTCTCTACGATCGGGCTTTCCTTGTTCACCTGCACACCATTTACTCCCTCATGCCCTTCTCCTCCATCCTGTGTTCCCCCCTCTGCCCGTCTCTCCCGGTCGCTCATCCCCACCCTCTTCTTCGCAGGGGCGATGCCACCGACAGCCGGCGGTTCGAATTAGCCCATGGTGACCCCACTGCGCTGGCCCGGGCTCAACACACTGCCAAGACACCGTTGGCCTCGCTGCTTTGGGGAGAGCACGGAGCGGCCGAGGATGCCTGCGGAGGGACCGAGGACTCCTGTCTCTACATAAGCAGTGGCCGAGGGAGAGACATGTTGGGACGGCGCCCTTTCAGCTGGCACAATACTCCCTGCGCTGAGACAAGCATCGCTAACCATGGCAATAGCTTGGAAGCTTCTCACGTGGACTGTCATCTTCACTGCGGCTGTGTGCAACTTTCCCGGTTACACGTTCCAGTCACAAGGTAGGATTCGCCATGGGGAGGGGAGCTGGATCCAGCCACCTCCGCTGGCAGGAACCCTAATGCCGGCCCGGGGGGAGGTATTAGGGTGATGTTGTGGTGGGGAGGAGGTGGAGATGCCCCGAACTCTGCTCTGTTTGCTATGCTGCAGCAGAGCTCCTGCTGAATTTGCAGGTGTTTTCCACTGACCTCCGAGGAAAGGATGTGTTTTGCTCTCGGACGTGACGCTCCCTGACTTTTTGCAGAATTCAGAGCGGTAGGGTCTGTGTAAGACGAGGGCCACGCACAGGCTTAGATGGCGAAGGGGATGTGGTAGCACTAGAGGAAGCTCCTCTTGCACTGGGGTGGAGCAGCGCATCCTCGGATGAATAGAGGCTTTGTTACGGGGAGGGCGGTGTGTGCGCAGCCAGCCCGGGCGCTTGCGAGCGGTCCCCTGCACGAGCAGGGATGGAGGGCTCTGCTGGAACCTACAAATACAGATGCGTGCTGCTGGAGGAGCAGCTGTAGTTTGTACACACTTTTCTCTAAGTGCTGCCATTAGTGAATGCTCAAACCCGCTCAGGCGTGAGCGCTTTGTAGCCGTCTTGTACCTGTGTGTTTCTAATCCTCTTGTGTTTAAATACAGAGCCGCGCATGCAACTGATTGCAAGGAAAGCAGAATGTGGGGCTCTTGTGCATAGATTTGTGCCTTTGTACATGATTTTATTCCAGGTTGGGAGTAAAGGGTCTGGAAAGTGAGGTGGGCTGCCTGGTACTCAGCCTAGAGTACAAATACAGCACGGGCAGGTAACACAGAGTAGTTAAATTGCTTAATGCTTATTTGCTTTTGTGACCATTTCTTAAGAGGCAATATGAACACTCCCATCGGGTGCCAGAGGTAAGAGGGCAGAGCTCCGAAGTTAGACATTTATTTGTGCAAGGTGTTAAAGCCTCGTCAGCATACGTACGCAGCCATAATCCTGAAATACCGCCTGTGCCCAGATTAACTGCAGCAGGGCCAAAGTCGGCGACGTACCTGGGCTGTTGAGTAGTGCAACGCCATTGAGCTGTAGTTGCAATGGCTGTGGGTTGTCTTGTGAAGCAGAACTGAAAAGAGGAACAAAGGCAACCGAAAGCCGTGCGCCGTCCCGGGTCTGAGCACCGTCTCGTTGCTAAACGTGGGGCACTGCCGTGCTGCAGCTCGCGCCGGGTGGAGGAGCGGCAGTCAGACGCAGCGCTGCGTGCTGTGCAGCCGCTGCGCAACGTGCAACGTTACACAGGCAGATTTTCTTGAATCTGAAACAAACACGGTTTCTGGTCCTTTTCGCCAAAGCCTCTGGCAGTGCCTGGGGTGACTGTTCTGGGCCTCCTGCGTCCATCAGTTCACACCTCCCTCCATCTGCAGCCCCGCGTTCGCAGCGCAGCGACGCTCTGACGAGGGCTTCGCTGCCAGATCGCCTCCATCCTGACTCGCAGCGGCTCAGATCCTCCCTCGCTCACGAGCCCCCGCACCGTTTGCTGTAACACACCTCGGTCTGAACCCGAAGGCTCACCAAAATTACAGTTAATGCGTTTGTGCTCTCCTGGATACTGGCTTCCTCTGAGCAGGGCTGGGGGATGAGTCTCGGCCCGTGGTGTTGCCGGGAGCGTGGTGCCGTGGGAGCACGAAGCCAGGGATTGCAGCCTGTCCCCTGCCCAGTCCCCATCCATTCCCAAAGATCAGGCTGCCCCATGGGCCCCTCTGGCTGTCAGAGCACTTTTTTAGGCTCCCTGTGTCCGGAACGGTTGGCGTCAGGCTATTGAAGTTACTCAACACTTCTCTTCGCCACGCTGCTGAGATAGGAAGTACATAATCCTCACAACGCCCTTTCAAGAGGGTGAAATGCCGTTATCTCCTCGTAGCAGTTGGAGGCACGGAGCATAAAGGCCAGTGTTTTCAACAAGCTGCTGATTTTGACCGAGTGACTCGCTCCAGTTAGCAGCGGAGCAGGATTCACGTGCCCCGCGTGCACGACTCCAGATCGGTGTGTTTGTTTTATGCAGGAAAAAGATTAAGGTATCGTGCTCATAAGCTGTAATTACCTTTGTGGGAAACAGCAGCCCAGCGCTGAAGGCCTCTTCAAGCCAGCAGAGACGTAACGAGATTCAGCTGTAACGTGTACACTCAGGCCACAGTTTTTAACAGTGCAGGGAACAGCAGCTGAACCAATCGACCAGGGATTCAGCACGTGCTCACCGTTGCTGAATGGGTTTTAATCGAAAGGAAATTTTCTGCCTTAGTTTAACTGTGGTGACAGATTAGACAGTCCCTGTTTTATAGAACGTTAAGTGAGGCCAATCTCACTGCTCCCGGCTCACAGGTGAACCAATGGACCCTTGGAGGACGCAGTGAGACTGCCACAACGCCAGGGCAGCCTGAAGCCATGGGATCCTATGGGATGTATGGCTGTTTTCCACAGCCATCTCTTAGGAATCGTGTCTGGGCTGCAGCTGGGGCTCCTCTTTGCTCTGGTGACAAGACCAGAGCAAACATCTGCTTCCTCTTCATCCTTTAAGCAGCTCTGTAATGAGAGAGGCGATGGTGAGCATGCAAGGAGGGAACAAAATCCTCCGTATTCCACTTCCACCTTCCCTCTCCTCTTTTTGTTTAGCTTAGCCCTCTGCCTCCCCGGTGCCCTTTCCCTTCCTCTGACGTCCCTATCCCTGCAGATGTCTGCTCCCTTTCCACCAAAAATGGGGCAGCGAGGTGCCCCTCCCCGCACCCCATCCTTTCTGCTTCCCAGCTTTCTCCCTTGCCCTCTCCTGGGAAGTCCATGGTCCTTCATGGGTGCCCAGTGTCCCACACAGCCGTGGGCAGGTTTTCCTGGAGAAAGGCTTTTTATAGCATCTCTTCCGAAGCAGTTTGACAGCTCTCTGGAGACACCAGGGTGCTTATCACCACTGCAAACCCTTGTGATGCAGTGGGTGCAGTACTGCATGTCTCAGGCCGAGAGCTATTTATACAGCGTGAAGTGGCTGAGAGGGCAGAGGGAACACGATGGCTTTTCAGGAAGGAAGGAAGGAAGGAGGGAAGGAGGGAGGGAGGGAAGGAGGGAAGGAGAGAGGGAAGGAGAGAGGGAGGGAGGGAAGGAAGGAAGGAAGGAAGGAGGGAAGGAAGGAAGGAGGGA
The DNA here is from genome assembly GCA_947846985.1 of Fratercula arctica. Lineage (NCBI taxonomy): Eukaryota > Metazoa > Chordata > Aves > Charadriiformes > Alcidae > Fratercula > Fratercula arctica. The sequence goes on along the minus strand of CANTUZ010000022.1, from coordinate 2,278,804 downwards.
GGGAAGGAAGGAAGGAAGGAGGGAAGGAGGGAAGGAGGGAAGGAAGGAAGGAAGGAAGGAAGGAGGGAGGGAAGGAAGGAAGGAGGGAGGGAGGGAAGGAGGGAAGGAAGGAGGGAAGGAGGGAAGGAAGGAAGGAAGGAAGGAGGGAGGGAAGGAGGGAGGGAAGGAGGGAAGGAAGGAAGGAGGGAGAGAAGGAGGGAAGGAAGGAGGGAGGGAGGGAAGGAAGGAAGGAAGGAAGGAAGGAAGGAAGGAAGGAGGGAGGGAGGGAAGGAAGGAAGGAAGGAGGGAGGGAAGGAAGGGCCAAATAGTGCCGCTCTTGCTGTTGGGAGAGCTCCTAGTATGGTCTGTAATATGGGGAGCAGGACCAAGGCAGAGATGAGCAAATAAGGGAACAAATAATGGGTGGAATACAGAGGGTTAGGGAGTAAAAAAGGTTCCAATCACTTAGAGCCTAATCTAATCTTTCACATTTTTAGAGGAGAGGAAGGAGCCAGCTGTAACCCTGGATGAGGACACTGGCTTTTTCCTTGTGTTCAAAGTCCGTGTTATTTTTTCCCATTTGTGGCATTTGAAGCATCACCTCCTAAAACATTCCTGTGATGCAGGGCACTGCTCTTTGTTCTTTCTTCCTGTGCCTCAGTTTCCAGAGTGACATCTCTGAGAGGATGAGAGGGTGCAAGGTGACCAGCACTACAGCAAAAGCGGGTTTTCACACACAACCAGGCTCTGGACACGTTTTTTCCTCCTGGATGTACCTTGCAGGTTGGGATGAGAGACCGCAGCCCAGGGTCCCAGGCCCTTTCTAGCCACTGCGTGCGCAAACCTCCTTCCGAGTCACTATTTTGCAAGCCCATGTGGACTGCGGAGAGGGAAAAAGAAAAACAAGACACTTCCGATAGCAAATTTTTCCAAGCCTGAGATCATTGGTTAAGTGCAAATAGTCACTCTTGTTTGCCTGGCTGCGCCACACGCGAGGCAGTGTGATGCAGGAGAAGCTGGAGCACAGGAAGTTAAAGAACTAATAATTATTTCTGGCTTGTTGAGGCAAGGGAGAGGTGCCAGAAGTGCTTATGGTTTGGAAGGATGGGAGCTAACCCCTAAACCCAGCTGGTGGGAAGGACTGTCCTATTACCGGTGGCCAAGGAAACCACTCTGTCAGGCTCCCACACTGGAAAACACACTAGAGGAAAAGGAAACTTTCCAGTGCTGCCATGTGGTAAGAGTCTAATTTGGAATCCAAATTTATGATGGCTGGGAAAGCTTTGAAGATGGGTGCTGTGGAGCCAGGCGAAAGGCAGCCACCCTGGAGCAGCCTGGCCTCTCCCGTTTGCTTAGGAAACAGCTAAAATGGGATGCAGAAAGCACAGTAAGAATATTCCAGAGTGAAAAGAGAGCAGATCCTCTCCCACTCCATGAGCAAACCTCCAGCCACGAAGGGTTCAGAAGAACACGCCGTGATGGGGCAAGCTCTCCTATCCTGTCCAGTGCAGGATTTTTTACATCTTGCAATGAAGGCTCTGGTACTGAGCGCTGTCAGAGACAGCTGAACCTCCAGTCACATCCAGTCTGGCAGGCCCTGTGACATTTTTGCTCGGAAAATGAAGAATTTCTGTAGAGGTTGCCGAGTGCCAATTTCTTTGACAGCCAAAAGTGTTGTGTTGCCGGGTGAGTGCAGGCAGACGTTTTGGGCAGTGACCTTGTCAGAGCACATTTCCCAAGTGGTACGAGACAGGCTCAAAAACTCAAGTGCCCCAAGAGAAGGTGCTAAGCCGGGCTGTTAGGGTGCGGAGCACCAAGCTGGTGAGCCGGGAAGGCAGGCGGTGTCATAGATTGAGACCTGGCTGAGGGGTTGGAACGTCTGGCTTTTTTTCTTGCTGCCGTTTTAGCGCAGCTGGGGAACTCTGGTTACCCTCTTTCTTATTTTGATCGCCAGATTGGCATTGCAAGGACGTTGTCTTTGTGCCTCTTAGGAGGATGCCCAGTTCCTAATGCACTAGTGCAGCTGGGATCGGGGAGGCTGGTACAGTACTGGTATTATGCAAGTTATCAAAGCGGAGTTTGCATGTGGCAGCTGTAGATGTTCTGAAGAACCCCACAGTTCCTTAGTGAGACTGTCTTCTCCTGAGGCATTGTTGCCCCAAGGCTCGTTATGTCTCATTTTGAAGAGCCCTTATTGCTAGCTTTGTTACTGAAAGGACGCAGGTCAAAATAACCCCCCAAACCAGAGAGCGTGACTGCACAACCCAGAGTCCCTCTGCCCAGTGGAGATGGAGAGATGGGGGACAGTCCAGGTCCAGAGCCAGAGTCTGGGTTTCCCGAATGGCCCCTTGGACCAGTCTGTTTCTCTCCGTCACCTGCAGAGGAAGAATCACAGAATCACAGAATGGTAGGGGTAGGAAGGGACCTCTGGAGATTATCTAGTCCAACCACTCTTTTTTTTTTTTTTTTTTTTTTTTTTAATAAACTAGCTGTGTGCTGTGTGAAACTTAATCTTGCCTTAGTTGTTGGAACTGTTTGATTCATTTTGCAAGATTCGATAGTTCTCTGCAAGTTCCACACATGAACAAGGATCTTCTTGTCTTTCCTTGTTTCCCTATGGCCCCATCCCCCTGAATCAGCTTTGGACAGCTTTTTGACATCTGAGATGGGCTATCTAGCTCTATTTACTTACGTTCGGTGGAGACAGCCTGTTGCTGTCTTCCAAAAACCCTTCCAAAGTTACCGTCACACTGCCAGGTTAGGCACGCCGTTGCCTGCTTGAGCCTACGCTCCATAGACTCAAGGCCTATTGATGCTTCCAGGCTCTGAAGGCCTTTGGGAATACCCCAAGGATCCTGCAGCCCAGGCAGAGCAGTCCCTCGGTGTCAGGACCATGTCCTTCTGCCATGCGTGGGCTGCGGCTCAGCTGTGCTGAGGCACGGCCGGCTCCACGCTGGAGTCGCTGGGTGTTTTGCTCTGACTCTCTTTGCAGGATGTCATTCCTCCTGTGTTTGCTTTCCCCCCCCAGAGGAGTTCCTGTCCAGCCTCGACCACTATGAAATTGCGTTCCCCATCCAAGTGGACCAAAACGGGGACTTCCTCACCTTCGACGTGAGAAGCCAGCTGAAGCAACGCCCTCGGCGCAGTCTGGGGTCCTTGCCCTACGAGCCATCTGAGCAGCAGGTTTTCTACAAAGTCTCTGCCCACCGAACCCAGTTCCTCCTCAACCTGACACTGCACTCCAACCTGCTGGCTGAGCACTTCACTGTCGAATACTGGAAGCGAGATGGCATGGACTGGCAACACGATTTCCACGAAGACTGCCACTACGCGGGCCACTTGCAGGATCAGTACCTGAACTCAAAGGTTGCCATCAGCAACTGCAACGGACTGGTGAGTCTCTGCATTTTGCCCAGACAAGAGCAATGCTAACAACTAGAGCTGCCCATAAAGCAGAGCAGATGGTTGCAGCTTCTTTGATCTTTGCTGTAGAAGTACAACCAGATTTGGGTCCCAGCAGGTAGGTCCATGCTGGTGGGAAAGGCACGGGGTTGGTGTCAAGCTAGAATATTGCACGCTGGCATTGAAAGTCAGCTGAGGGTGAGGAAGGCCACATCACTTCATTACATCTGTAAGGGTTCCTGATCCACATCTGGCTTGTAGTCCAGTTTCTACTGAAGCCGGTGGGCATTTTTCCATTCATTTTAATTGGAATGGGACAATCAAGGTTCTAGACCGTTATTCTGGCTCTCTCCCCTCCATTTCCAACAGCAGCAGCAAAAAGGTATGTTTTGCACGTGCTAGTGAGGAAGAAATGCAGGAGGGCAGGAATTTCACAGCACAACTGGGAATGTCAGAAGTGCATTCGGATCCTTATAATTATGTTCCTGGGGCTCCCAGTCACTTCAGGAGCTAAAAATGTGACTTCTGGGGGAAAAATTTAAGTAATCAGTGTTTTTCAATATGAAAAAGAGAACACCAAGAGGAGACAAGATGGCATTCCTCAAAAACAGCAAGGCTGCTGCAAAGAGGGTGGGAATGATTGATTTTGCATATCCTAACAGCTAGGAATAGACACCATGGTCTTAAATATCAGGAAGAAAGCTTAATGGTAGACATTAGTGGTAAGGCTAGCTGAGCTCTGGACTAGATTGCTTGGAGAATGTGAGGCCCCTACATCGTTGGAGATCTGTAAGCATAGCCCAGACAAATGCCTCTCAAAAATATTCCAGGTATGATTCATTAGCTCTTCCAGCATTGGGAATAGGTTAAGGACTATCCTTATTTTTCTGTGATTTTCTGATATTTCTGGCTCAGAAAGCACATTTCATGACCTGCCAGATGGAGGGATGGAGCGAACATACCCTGCTAGCGAATACCAAGGATGATGGCTCCCTTGGAGGGGTAACATGTAGAAAAAGCCTCTGTAGGCCAGACTCATATTTATGCAACGGCCCCACCTCTTAGCAGTATACTGGCAGTGTGGAAGGGCTTCCAAATGGGAATGAATTCACGTTTGATTTATTGCTAAATTACACTGCCAGAACAGTGCTGTGGGTTATTAACAGAACTGAGAATCTGACTCATTATATCATAGAGTCTAATGTTTCTACCTCACAGCCAAAAATCAGAGCTGCATAAACTCTTGGTTCCCCAGTTAGCCCTTTGTTTAGAGATGGGAACTCTGCTGAAGACCCAGACAATTCAGTGGTGTTCACAAAAGCGGTGAAGGGTGAGCTGGATGCTGCTGGCTCAGGGGGATCCGGCGGTAGCCTACCTTCCCACTTCAGAATGCAGCGAGTCCAGGGCAAGCGGTGGCCCGGCAGCACTCGGACTGGGGTAATGTAGTCCACAGGCTGTGATAGCTCTGGAGAGGTACCAGGGGCTGCCTGGAGGAAAATGCAGACAGGCACAAAGAGGGAGGGAGCGTCATCCAACATCATCTCCTTTTCCTGAACTCTGTCCTTCTGCCCTGGGGAGCTACGGACATCAGCAAGGAGGGGAGAGGAGCTCTTCTGGGTTAGCAAGGACCACAGGGTCAGGAATTTGGATGAGAGGAGACTAGAGTCTTTTTAGCTGACAGAGTCAGGGCTGTACTTGCCACCGGAGAAGATCTGTTGCAGAGCTCTGGTTGATCAGCAACAGCTGATCTGCTCGTGCCATCCCTCAGCCCCAGCACAGTCCCCTCCAGGCGGGCATCAGTCCACTTTGGAGGGTACAGGTAGGGACAGAAGAGGGTCTCCAGTTGCTGAGGTCTGAAGGTTCGGGTTCATGCTGACATGTGCCAAGGGGAGACTGCACACGGTGACCCACGTTTGCACAGACCTGACTCACTCAAGATACAAAGGGGGTTGTGTGTTGTGTCGTTGAATCATAGAATCATAGCATGGTTTAGGTTGGAGGGGAACTTAAAGATCATCTAGTTCCAACTCCCCTGCCACAGGCAGGGACATCTCCCCTAGACCAGGTTGCTCCAAGCCTTGAACACTTCCAAGGATGGGGCATCCACAACTTCTCTAGGCAACCTGATCCAGTGTCTCCCCACCCTCACAGTAAAGAATTTCTAAGTAATATCTAGTTTAAGTCTACCCCCTTTCAGTTTAAAACCATTACCCCGTGTCCTATCACTACACTTTAGCCTGATCCAGAGTCCCTCCCCATCTTTCCTATAGGTCCCCTTTAGGTACTGGAAGGCCGCTATAAGGTCTCCCCAGAGCCCTCTCTTCTCCAGGCTGAACAACCCCAACTCTCTCAGCCTGTCTGAATAGGAAAGGTGTTCCAGCCCTCTGATCATCTTCGTGGCCCTCCGCTGGACCCATTCCAACAGGTCCATGCTGGGGCTCCAGAGCTGAACACAGTACTCCAGATGGGGTCTCACCAGAGCAGAGGGGCAGAATCACCTCCCTCGACCTGCTGGCCACGCTTCTTTTGATGCAGCCCAGGATGTGGTTGGCTTTCTGGGCTGCAAGTGCACATTGCTGGGTCACATTGAGCTTCTTGTCCACCAACACCCCCAAGTTCTTCTCCCCAGGGCTGCTCTCAACCCATTCTCCGCCCAGCCTGTATTTGTGCTTGGGATTGTCCTGACACACCTACAGAACTTTGCAGTTGGCCTCGTTGAACTTCATGAGGTTCACATGGGCCCACACACATGGGCACCAGCAAGGACCAGGTGCTAATTATGGGCTGGGCTGTGCATGAGGAGGGGGGAAAGGGATGACCGCATCCACAGGAGCATCCAACGCAAAGCTGTGAAAGCAGGTAACAAGCCCCAGGCCATTCTCCTGTCCTCAAACTCCCACGTCCCTGAGCAATTTCTGTGTCTAAAAGGCATACCGCTGTAAACCGCTTTGTTTTCAAACATCCACAACATAGCTCACACCGTATGGCACCCCGGGTTTGGATTGCCAATATCTGCAGAAGCTCCCATAGACTCGTCTTCCCGGCCTGCGGGCAGGCGGGAGCGTGGCTCGCCCCACGCATCTCCATGGAGGGCACGCTGTTCTGTGCTTTAGGCTGAGCCAGGGGGAAAAGTCACCCGGGCTTAAGTTGTCGGAAGCAAAGGTTGCTTCATTGGTCCATTTTCCAAAACACACAGAGCTGTGAGCTGTCAGCAGGGCCAAGCACAAAGCAGCTGGAGCCTGCAGGGAGCAGCCCGGGGAGCTTTGCCTCAGCCCGGCCAGGAGCTGAACTCTCTGTCTTAAGCAAAGCCATTTTCATCCCACCGGCTGCACGAGATCCTGAGGACACGTGTCCTACCATCAAAAAAATCACAGCGAGGAGAAAACAACTTTAGGAGAGAAATGCCACTCTCTTACCTCTTGTGTCAGAGCTTGTCAAAGCACAGTTTAAAGGCCAGGTTTTCAACCCTGTGTGTCGTGTGTTGAAATTGTGCTTTCGTCTGACAAGCCTTCCTGAAGTCAGCATGAACATCAAATGCTTGGAGCAAGGCAGATGTCCTCGCTACCGAGGTGAACGTCAAGCTGCTCGCGTGTATGTACATGGAGGTGGAAGAGCTGAATTGCAGTATGTGGCTGTGCTTTTCTTAAGTGTGGTTATAAGCTAATAGCATAAACCATCCTTGCTCTGCAGATGACCTGGGTGAATCATAGACAGGATATCCAGTTTAGCTCCCCCACAAACCACAGGGATCTCTCTAAGGACTTGTCGCCGCCCCCTTTCAACAGGCTTGTGTCACGTCCAGCGCCCAGACCTCAGAGCTCGGTCTTTGGGGTCAGCGATGGGGCAGTTTTCAGACTCCTGTGACAGCCGAGCTCGGGTGCCGAAGGATGCCAGGCAGGCGGTGGAGCCTCCTGGCCTCTTGCGCCCTGCGGAGGCTTCAGGTTAAAGTAAGAACGGCCCTTTTCTAGTAGTACATGGGTTTTGGGCAGGACGTGCTCTCCCCTCCTGCTGCTCTGCCCCAAGCCGGCGGTGACCTCCTTCTCCCCATCCCACAAAGCCGGCAGCCAGCTGGCTTCGCAGGCCGACACTCGGCTTTCCGCCGGAGCCCTCGCCAGGCTAACCTCACAGTACCTCGCTTGTGTTTGAAAAGGTGGAGCTGAGCCAAGAGCAACAGAGCCTGGTGCAGGAGGAAATCCCCCGGCACTCTGGAGATGGGGACTTCGCTGTGCACACACTGCCCCGATTCAGCTTTCCTGGCGGGGAGGGAGAGGGAGAGAGACTTATTACGGAGGCAGCGTCCACCCCAGAGGGGCTCTCCCCCACGAACGCCCAGCAGTGACGCTGGTGGTGCCTTCCATGCAAGGACCTCAAGATGTTTTAGAGACCTGCGTCCCCACTCCCCATCCCGGCAGATCAGGGCTCCTGTCCCCCTGGCGCAGAGCGGAGCTGGTGAAGGGCTGTGACATCCAAAGGGCACCGGTGCAGAGCTGATGGCAGGACGGCGGTGTCTCTGCACCCAGAGCTATGCCTGCGCATGGGGAGTGGGAGGACAGCCAGGTAACGCGGGGCTTAGGTTTTTGGGATACTTGTCCTGCTTGAGCGACGTCAGGCGTGTTTCTGTGCCTCAGTTGCTCGCTGGTAAAATCCAGCTGATTGATAGCACACCCACGTTTCTTGGAGTTAGGTGAGATTCAGTGCCAGGAGCCATTTCAGCGATGGAGCTTCTATTTGTGTTGTGATGGGCTGCCAGAAACTTTTTAGGTTGCTCAGACTTTTTAGGTAGAGGATAGGACCAGCTGCAGAGGAGAGATCTTACAAGCAGCTGGGGGGTTTGGCTGCTCCTCCTGCTGGGGTCTGCTCCAGCCGGTCATCACTGCTCACGCAGGGTCCACTCGCAGGGAGCAAAGTCTGGACTCATAGCCGAGATTCATTCAAAGAATAAAATAAGGGAGAACCAGAAAGAAACATGATTAGCTAAATCAACAAGTAAGGAAGCAGAAACAAGATCGACTGACTGAGGTGACCAGTCAGAGGTGTAAAAGGGGCAGTGATGCCTGCGGGACACAACCCAGGTTTCAGGCTACGAGGAAAGGTTGTGACTCCCAATGGCTGCCCCACCGCAATTCCGACTTCAGATTTCAAAGATTCAGTGTGTTTCTCAAAAGCCCCTGAACATGTACATTTCTCTGCAGCCCTGTGCCTGAGTTTCCCAGGTGATGGTAGTGGTCCTGAGCTGCTTTCCAGGGTTCTTCGGTGAGGTTGAAAAGCCTGGGAGGTAGATCTCACTGCTGAGTTGTGCTGCTATTCGAAGGTATGGTATTTAGGATCCCACAGACAGCTCTCAATTAGACTGAGTGGGTGGAATAGGAAACAACTTATTCATAATTTTGCAAGGAAAGACTGTGATTTCCAAAGGACTTTAGTGAACGCAGATGTCCCAAGGCATCCACGACCATCTGGCTTGGGCTTCTCTGGTCTGTAGGTTCATATAGTTCAGTGTTTGTGCGTAAATGAAGGATTCCTTCACATTCTCAAAAGTATTTGTCAATCGCTAGAAATTCAGTGGTTAATCATCAGAAAGCTCAGTACGAGAAGCCACCAGTATGTCACCCAGTTCTCTCTCTACCTCTTTTATTGCCTGCCCTCTCTTTGCTTCCGCAGCACGGGGTGATCGTCGCAGATGAGGAGGAATATTTCATTGAACCGCTGAGCCCGGGAGCCAATGTCAGCACAGGTAGCGAGGGCAAGGGCAGCCCCCACGTCGTGTACAAGCGATCGTCTCTCCAGTACCCACACATGGATGCAGCCTGCGGCGTGCTAGGTATCTGTACCCACCAACACATCCTCAATCCATCCCAGTGCAGGTTGGGAAAGTGCCGGTAGACCAGGCTTCCAAGGTCCACGCTGCTCTATATGGCCAATAACCAAATTTTTCTCCTGCATTCAAGAAAATTTTCTGTATTTACTTTTACCCTTGTTAAGGATTTCTGGTGGCCTGGCCTTTGGAAAGCTCTTGTTCTCTGTTCTTCGCAGCAGGGCTTTTAAATTTGTAAATAGAGCATGGAACAGAAGAGAAAAAACTGCCTCTTATTGTTCTTAAGAAAAGTCCTCCCAAATTTGGCCAATTTACAAGGTATTGGGAAATCGTAGCTCACGCATGCTCAGCAGAAACTTGTCTTTGGGTTTTAGTCACTGAAGATTGTGTCCACATTGAGATACATCTGCTTCTGTTAGAGACCAGGTGAAAAGATGCCTTGTAGGGTGGGATGTGGGATCTGGTCAATCACAGTGGGCTTTGGGAGATGTTTATAGAGAATGGCAATTGCACGTCTACCCCATTTCTACCCTTGCAGGCCTTTGACTTCCTAAAGAGCTCACACAGGTCAGCCCTGGCCTTTCCTCGCGTGCCTGTGCCCTTCTCATCCATGCTAGCAGCCAGCCTGTGTCCCAAAGCCTGGCTGAAATCCCCAGCCCGTGTGAATGTGCAAAGTTTCTCTGTCTACCCAAAAAGTTGCGTGCACACAGGATGCTGCTCCCTTGGTTTACAGAGGCTTCCCCAGCTCCGTAAGGATGAGAGGAGATGCCATCCCTGCAGAGGGTCCAGCTCGTGGTTTATGGATTAGAGTTTGTGGGTGCAGAATCAGAGCTGTTCCCAGGTGCTCCTGGCAGGTTTGTGTGTCACTTCAGGATGTTCATCCAGTGCCCCAGTGGTGACACTTGACCAGCTGAGGAAGAGATGGAGCCTCTGGAGGTGACGGGGCACCGCCAGCCTGCTCTGAGCAGGCTCTGAGTGTCCCCAGACCTGCCAGCATCTCTGGAGACAACCTGTCCTTCCCTGGCCCAGCTCCTCCCATCCCAGCTCCCAAAGTCACGTTGGACGAAGCGCCAGCAGACTCCCCTTCTGCTGACTCTTTGCCACATTCCTTGGCTTCCAGACGAAAGTTAGCCTGTTCCTAATTGCTTCTTGGAAAGCAAAGACCGTGCCGTGGGAGCCACAGGCCAAATACAGTTCAGAACAACCACAGTGCAACTGGCCCCAGCAAAGCCACCCCATCTCCTCGCCCCACAGGATGGACCTGTCCTGACCTGCCCAGCACAGCTGGGCCCCGAGCACCCCCCGAGCTCCCTCTGAGCTGGTAGGCTGTGGGGGGCCTGTGACCTGCCCATCTTCCCAGTCTTGCTGGATGTTTGATGACCCAGCATCAGAACAAAGGAGGGGCATTCGAACGGCTCTCCTGACGGGGCAGGAGAAGGGTTGTAATGCCCCAGTCAGCTCTCCTGCCCTGTGGTGGTCTCCAGGCTGTGGGTTTAGAGCTGGCCCTGCTGGGGACATCTCTAGGGTCAGGTCAGTAGCACTTGAAGCCTCAAGCAAAGTCCTACAAACAAGCTGCTGCTGCTTTGGAGGCTGCAGCCATTTCTGTGGAGGAAAAGCCAAGTCCTAAATTCAGGTCCTGGCAGGAAAGGGAAAGAGGAAATGATCTGCAATGGCTTTATTTTCAGATTATGTCTGGGTAGTTTCTAAATCCCCACCGTTCTTCCCTGCGACAGAGGCGAGGGCAGGGCACTGCAGCGCGGAGGCAGTGAAGTGCGTGGGGCTGCCGCAGCAGGACGGGTGCACACCTCTGCCCACAGCGCGGGCGGCAGCAGGGCAGGGGGGCAGGCAGGATGCTCGCGGGGCCGGCAGGAGCGCGGGGACAGCCCTGGGCTCAGCAGATCCAGCCGATGGCAGTGGGGACATTTGCTGGGTCTGTGTGTCGTGCATAAAGAGCCTCTCAATGGCCTTTCCTTCCCTGAAACTGAGCTCATACTGCGCAGTCCTCACCTCCCTGTGCTGCCGAATTGCTGCTGGAGGGCAACAGAAAAACGTCTTTCCCTCCTCAGATGAGAAGCCCTGGAAAGGGAGACACTGGTGGCTGCGGACGCTGAAACCCTCCCCTCTGAAGCCGTCGGGCAACCACAGCCAGCGAGGCCAGCTGCCCCTGAAGAGATCCGTCAGCACGGAGCGCTACGTGGAGACCCTGGTGGTGGCTGACAAAATGATGGTGGGGTACCACGGGCGGCGGGACATAGAGCAGTACATCCTGGCCATCATGAATATTGTAAGTGTTATAACCACATCATGAACCTTGGGGGACCCCGGGGGCTCACACACCCAGCAGCAGAGAATAAGCAGGAGCAGATCCTGTTCGTCACCCCGAATGCCTGGGTTTGGCAGAGGGTGCCATGGGATTTTCCCGCAAGAAGCGGAATGGGAGCGCAGTGGGGAAAATCAGATCTGTTCCAGGATGGCAGTAGCTTCTCCCCAGCCCCAGAGCAAGACGTTTTGGGTCAAAAATCTTGACACCCTGCTGCTGCTCATGAGCAGTGATACTCTGGAGCCTGCAGGGACTCTCTCTTGTATAGGGGAGGCACTGCAGGAGAGGTAAACTCTGGCCCGTCTGACCATGCTACAGGCCAGATCTGGACTGGGAGAACAAAGCCCTTTCTTTGAACACCATCTCTCATCTCCAATTAGCATTGCAAATAGGGCCAGCCAAGCTGAGAAACACATGGGAAAGCATAAGGACAGTGAGCTCTCACGCCTGGGGGCTGATCAGCGCGAGGGGTAGGGAGAAATACCCCCGTTCTTCCATCCCACACTGCCCGTGTCTCTGGGTTACCGCAGAGGAGCTTCCTCTGCAGCGTCCGATTTGGGTCATTGCTGGCGGCAGGATACCAGGGTAGATGCATTAACAGCCTGAATTGGCCATGCTGAATCCTCCTGTGAGGTGAGCTAGACTTGGAAGTTATCCATCAAGCTGCTGAAAGCCCCTCTGTGATGGTTCTTTGTCCTGTCCTCTGCAGGATCTCTTTTCATGGCTTGCTCCGTTTGCATTTCTAAAGCAGACACCAGATTTTAAAACAACACCGTTTCTAACTGTTTCATCTGCTGTAAAACACCCATGGCATGGTGGCAGATTTCTGAGAGATGCCGTGTTGTTCCCTGCGGATGGGCAGTCAGCAGAGCTTCATCCCCGTGGCTGCGTAATGCCAGGACCGTGGGGCTTCCCCACCTGAGCTCCGGGCAAGGAGCAGGTGCTGAGGGATGTTGGCTTCACTGCTTGAACCTCCCCAGAAGGAGACACCGAGGTCTGATCACGGTTTAGGAGGGTCTGCAATCCACGGAGTCCCATACCCATTTCTGCTTTCTAAAAAGGTTGTGTTCAGCCCCTGCAGCCCACGCTGACCAAGCAGCCCTGTTTCCCCCCGCCAGGTGCCCAGCACATACCAGCTCACCCACCGGCTGCACCATCGCCCAGCCAGCGAGCTCATTTTTAAGACTCGTCTTTTCTTGTTTCTTGGAGGTCAGGTTGCCAAACTTTTCCAGGACTCGAGTCTGGGCAATATTGTCAATATCCTGGTGACCCGGCTGATTCTCCTTACTGAGGATCAGGTAAGGTGGGCTCTGCTGAGCCGCTTCATCGTGTGTCTGCATTTCCTTTGCGGGTCTGTGTGTTCCCCCTGGTTGTCACCCCCAGGAAATCCCCCAGTGGAGTCTACTGGGTGCACCACATCCTCTCAACAGCAGCTGGGGACTGGGTTCAGGCTATGGGCTGAGGAGACCTCTGGGGCTCTGAGGACTGTTTCTAGATAAGGTGGCTTTAGGGAGGCTTAAGTAGCTTTAATCCTCCTAAAGTCTTGCTTTCCCATGGCCTCCATAGAAAGGTGGGGGCATCTGGACTGGTGTCAGTGCTCTGCTGGCATGGGAATAGGCAGTGCCTTCATATCAGAGCTTTCCTGGGAACACGCTGTCATATTGCTGCCGTTCCAGCCCACACTGGAGATCAACCACCACGCCGGGAAATCCCTGGACAGCTTCTGCAAGTGGCAGAAATCCATTGTGAACAGGAATGGCAACGGGAACGCTATCCCTGAGAATGGCATAGCCAACCACGACACTGCAGTGCTGATCACCAGGTAAGGCTGAGCCCGGCCCTGCCAGCTCTGTCCTCACGGGGGATGTCCTCTGGGCAGATGTCCTCTGTTTCTGTCCGTGTGGTTCATCTGAGGCTTCCTTCCCATGCTCTCCCCACAAGCGGCTGTCCCTCATGCTGCCCACTTGCCCGTTCCCTTGCAGCAATGCAGATTATTGCAGTTCAGGTAGTTATCGTCCTCCACTGTCTCCCCTCAGTCTTCGTTGTGCTCTCAAGGAGCTTAGTTTGCAGCCATGGGTATTTGTGTAGCAGAAGTCCATGGCGCAGCGTGTACAGCGGTGTTGGGCACATGTGGGAACCCACCCCAGAGTCATGGAGCATCGGAATCCTACTGAAATGGAGAGCTCCATCTGCCCCAGCTGTGAAAGATGGAGAAGAGGATACAAGTGGGACCTGAGCATCACGGCAGCGACAACGTGCCTCCAGCCAGTACGGGATTGGGCTCACCTTGGTTTAGGTGCCTACATGGAGGGCTGAACTCTCTCCTTTGGTAGCTGATGGGCACCCTTGATGTTGTGACTTCATCCCAACTCCCTTAGGACAAGAGCGGTCCTGCCCTGCCTGTGTCTCTGAGCACCTGTAACAGCAGTCTAGGTCAGCAGCTTAACCTGGATGCTGAATTAGACCTCCAGAGCTGGTTGAAAGGGTCTGAACCTTCACATGCAGGACAAATAACCCCCGTCAGGATAGATGGTGCTTGAGCCTGGAGCAGCAGAGGGCATGGGAGGCATCGCTGGAAGGACGGATGGATGGTCAGAAGGAAAGAAGATGCAGAGAGGACGACGGGGACAGTGGAAGGAACAGAGAGGTGGCTGGGAGGACAGAAGGTGCCAAAGGGAGAGCTGGAAGGTCGGAGAGGACGAAAGGTTCTGAGAGGCAGCTCTCGGTGGAGCTGCCGGCTGCGCTCTCCAGTGCCTGCATAAACCCTGCTTGGGCAGCGGGGCAGCAGCCTGGGGAGAAGCCAAAGGCAAACCCAAGATTTGTTTGTGCCTTTTTCCCCCCCTCCTCTTGCGGAGTGGAAGAAAGTCATAAAATGAAAGCGCTGGAGAGGGAAGCCTCCAAGCAGGAGCCGGTTTCGTTGGCGCCGGGCGCCGCTCTCCTGCTCCAGTTGCTGGCGGCGGCGGGAGCTGTGCGCAGCCTGGCGCATCCCTCCCAGGGAGCTCCTCAGTGCTGCCTGCTGCATCCCTCCTGGGGAGCCTGCGAGAGAGATGAGAGCCCGCAAGCAGGAGGGGAGGAGCGAGCGAAAGGCCCCTCGGCCCCAGCTTTTCACCCTCCCAAGGCTGCAGCATCTGCTTTTCTTTCCTTCCCACCGCACGTGTGGGATGCAAACGCCGGCTCCGAATTCTTCGACCTCCCACCAGATGTTTGAGCTAACCCGAAGCGACTCGCCGGGCCGGCTGCACCAGGCTTGGACAGCACCAGCGCATCCGGCCCCGTCTCTAATAAATTCCCCGTCTCCCGATAACATCTTGCTGAGCTGGGGGCTTTTTTCTCTTGCAGGGACGTGTCAAACCAGAGCCTCCGAAGGCTTTAACGGTATTCGCTCATAACAAAGCAACAAATGTTTTTCACTCGCTTGGTTTCCTGCCAGGAGTGAGAGGTTTGGACACTTCCAGAGAGCGCCAGGGGCCAAAGGGACAGGAGCGATCACCAGGAACACGTTATGCTTAACCCATCGCGTGCTGTCAGCTTGTTTCCTCCCCACTCTCATCCCCATGGGGCCGCAGGGGCGAGCGGTGTCGGATGGTCCTGCTCGCCGTGCGGGTGTCCCCCAGATCCGTACGGTGGTTAGCATCCTCGGTGCTCTGAGTCCAGCTCGCACTCGGATTGAAATGCACTTCGGGGCTACGGAGCAACACCCCAACCCGGCTTGGGGGCATCCCAGCCCAGCTGCTGCCAGTCCCCCCGCCTGCCCGCCCCGCGTGGGTTTCAGCGCGAGCCTTGCCCCTTGCAACCCGGATTTTCCAAAGACCCAGATGTCTGGGGAGTCTCACCTTCTGTAGAAGGTATTTGAACAGACGCAGGGAGGGTGTGCGGTTCATCTCCGCAATTAAATTATAATATTCACTCTCTGGCCCAAACTGGTCTCTTTTGGAGCTGCTGCCCCGTGCCATTGCGAGGGTGCAGCATTTCAATTTGGAGGAGATTTCACTTTGCTGTCGTCGTTTAGCTTTTCCTTGTACATGGCTAACGATGTGCAAACAGTCGATTCCTTGATGCAATGGCTGGAAGTCGAGGCCAGGAACAGAGGGAAGAGTCGTCTTGAATCAACCCATATTGAATTTGTTTGGAAAATTCTCAGTGAAGAACTAAACTGAAAAAAAAATAAATAAAAAAATCACTTCAGCATTTTAACGAAACCACACTGGGTTTCGAAATGGAACATGTTTTCAAACGGCAATGTTTTTCTTATTTATTTTTTTTTTTAAATTCAGAATTACATATTTGATTGATAGGATTTGCTGTAAGGGACCTGAGTTTGCAGACAGGAGGCTGGCCCTGTCCTCTTCCACCCTGCACCGCTGGGGCAGATCCCAGAGCCCGGTGCCTCTCGGGAGAGAAGTGGCCGGATCCCGGGAGTGCATCAGGTGTTGGTGAGCAGAGCTGGACCGCCCACCCAAACCCAAAGATAGCATTGTGCCCGCTGATTTACCACATTGCATCAAAACCAAAGCTCTGACCTCGCTCAGCACTGCCCCAGAGTTAAGGGACAGGAGCAATCATTAAAAATCCACAGTGGGTCTCAGCCTGGGGAAAGTGAGCGTTGTAAAATATGGATCAGAGGCATCTTACCTGTTACACGTGGCACTTGCCATTCCAGAAGCGTTTCATGAGCTGTTTCAAAGTGGTTTGGATGTGAACGCTTCAGTAAAATGGAGATGCGCTATTTCGGAGCCACTGAAATTGTAAGTGTCCTTAATGCTGCCTTCTCTTCTTCGCAGATACGACATTTGCATCTACAAGAATAAGCCGTGCGGCACCCTGGGTAGGTTGGATTTTGCTGCCCCTTCGGCAGCGCTTCTCACCAGCACACGCGTCCTGGGGAGCGTGGCGAGGGCGGGCTGTGCCATCCCCTTTCCTTGTGAGCAGGGTGAGGGGAAGCGCTCGCCCAACGCTACCGTGAGCGCTGGCAGCGGAGCCAGGAACGGGCCAGTGGCTTCCAGCCCGCTCGACTGTGTAGCCTCCTTACTTCTGTAAACACGAAAAGCAGCAACCCGGAGGACGGATGGGCTCTGGAACATTTTGCCGTTATATCCCTGGGTCAGGTCCAGCCTGATGATTAAGAACCGCTCGCATCTAGGGCTGGTCCATAGCCTAGTGGAGTATTCCTGGCTTAGCAGAGAGAAATAAGACTTTTCTGTGATGACTATAAAGGGAGTTCTTTATTTAAACTGCTAGACGCAGACAGACCCTGCAGCTCGCTCTGGCTGTAGCTCCTAATTTGTCTTGCCCTGGTCTAGACTAAGCAGTCAGGGAGGGATTACTGCTCTGAATCACTGCAGTTAAACAGGAAAAGTTGGTGGATCTCTGACCTGATGCGGCTGCAGACGAGGTGCCTGGGAGGAAGGCTGAGGTTGGAGGTGCAGTGACTGTCCCTTCCCCGGCCCGGTGCAGTGGGCACGGCCTGTGGTGGTGGGACAGTGTATGGGCAGAGGGTTGGGGGAATCTGCTGCCATGATTCTGTGGGGATTTCTGCATGATCCATCCCTCCAGGTGGAGTCAGGCTGGATTCCTGATCATGGTGGGTGTCAGCCAGAACCAGGTGGGGACGGTCAGGTTGGATCCTGGCTTACTCAGTTGTCCAGGCTGCCCTGGCCGAGTTTGGATGCCCAAGTGCTGGTGCAGCTGATCGCAGGTTCCCCCACCAGCGTTGTGATGAAGACTGCTCCCCTTCCACACACAGTCTGGGGTTTGGATATGAAATTCAGAGGATTTTGACCCGTTCTTAGTATTTCTGAGCCTGTCATTGTTAATTTAGTTGACAGAGCTGAGTGACCGTGTGCCCACAGCCCATAAGAGCCATGGGTCCATCCCAAAGCCCAGTGCAGCCAGTGGGAAGAAACTTGTTACTGTCCGCAGTCTGCGCTCGGTGTTAGTGAGTGTGAAGCACGTCAGTTGGTCCCCAAATACCACCCGTGTCCCCTACGGAGGCTTTGTGCTGACCCTGTGTGACAGGTCTCTCTGGCTTCCCTAGGCCTGGCGCCCGTCGGCGGGATGTGCGAACGAGAACGAAGCTGCAGCATCAACGAGGACATTGGCCTGGCCACAGCCTTCACCATTGCCCACGAGATCGGCCACACGTGAGTGCTGTGCCAAGAGAGTCCCTGGGAGTGGCCGTCACAGGGAAGGGCCTCTGTTGGTTTGTTCCTACCGACAGGAGCTGAAAAATCCTTCCTATGGATGATCCAGATGTGTCGAAAATGCAGCAGCTGATCATCTGTTGTCTTGGTGATGCTTTCCAGGTTTGGCATGAATCATGATGGGGTCGGCAACAGCTGTGGCTCCCGTGGGCAAGAAACAGCCAAGCTCATGGCTGCTCACATCACCATGAAGACCAACCCGTTTGTATGGTCCACCTGCAGCAGGGATTACATCACCAGCTTCCTGGAGTAAGGAATCCACCTCACCTTGCCCGCCCTTCTACCTCGCAGCCAGTACATACCTCCAACCTCTCACAGTCACTTGTGAGGAGTGGGTAAAGCCAAAGAAAAGTCCCCAAAGCACACAGCCCATGCACCTTCTCTCTTGTCTCCCAGCACCTCATCCTATCCCGAGAGGCACGTGCTTTCCTTCCTTCCTTTTGACTGTGCCATGGTTTGCTTGCCTGCTGAAGATACTAATCCCATTTACCTTGCGGTGTGGAACCTTTACTTAGGTTCCCCACTTCCAGAAGCTTCACAAATAAATCAAGAGGCATTTGGATGTTTCTGAAGCTCCACCAGGAATTGCAGAGAAGGGTTGGTGTGGTGCAGAAGGAGGATCTGGAGACAGGGTCTGCATGGTGTAGGCAGCTTCTCCAGACACTGAGGAGGAGAGTTTTCAGGTGCGAACAAGCAACGTAGGAGAAAAGTTTTTGGTTTTTTTCCAAAGCACCTTTAGTATTCAGGAGAAGGGATTTAGGCTCCTAAGTTCCAGGGTTTCGATATTGACACCTTCCCTGAGTCATGTCTCTACAGCATGAAAGAGCTTCTCCTCCGGGGTTTAGGCAGCCTCCAGGATTTCTATCACAACAAGCAGTCAGGATCAATTTTGGTGAGGTTTTTGGTAGGATACGGGCACTACCCAATAGAAGGACTGGACAGGACTTGAGTCACGATTGGAAAAAGCAAGTGTGGGGTCACTGTGGAGGGAAGTCCCTGGGGAGTCTGAATGCCAGACCTCTACTGGTGACACTGCTGTTGTAACCCTGCAAGAGCAGTGAAGGCAAGGCTCCCCGAGGGGCTGCCGCCTGCCCTACCATCCTGCAAAGCTTGGCCAAACCACGTGGCTTATCACCAAATCCCACATCCGGCGGCTCACGTTTGGCCCCTTCTCTCTTGACCCCTGGACGTGCAGCGCAGCAAGGCACGTCGCACAGGCAGCACCGGGAAAGCACGGCGGCAGAGGCTGCCTTGTCCTCAGGTAACCCCCAGGTCTCATCAGGGCTGGCAGAGGATGGCAAATTCGTGTCGGTCCTCTCCACAGTTCATGCTGGCCGCCCCCGCCTAAGCACGGCCCCGGGAGCCTCCGCTGGGATGGCAGGACCCCGGGAATCAGGGCCGGGGGAGTGGTGACAGGGGCCGTGATTTAGGGAGAGCTGAGACAGCAGCAAGGAAGGGGGAGGGAAAGGCGCGTTTCTTGCAAAATTTGGACGCTCCTACAAAGCTCTGGCATGCAGAAGGACGGGCTTGGAGAGCAGGGGCTCTCCGCGCTCGGCACCTCCGGTTGCTCTCAGCTGGGGCTCTGCAGCCTGGGATGGGAGGGCAGCCCCTCCGCCGACCCGCTGCCCATGCCGGGGTCCTGGGCACACGCCTGCCTGCACTGCTGGTCCCCGAGCCCATTGGGACAGCCAGGGGCTGGCGACAGCCTGCAAAACCCTCAGATGAAAACTTCTAGAGTTACCTAGGGACCAGCATGTGCTTCCCAGCCCTGAGGGCACAGATTTCAGAGCACTTTCTCAGCAGTGGTTTTGCCCAGAGGAGGCCGATATAGAGTTATTCCCCCCCAGCAGCCAAGCATGTGAGAGCTCAGCCCCGTGCGGAGCGGGGAGAGCCCGCTGCTGGTCCTCCACTGCGACGCTCTCCTACAAACCTTTCTGCTCTCTGATCCTCATCTCTCGTTTCCAGCTCCGGGATGGGATTATGCCTGAACAACGCTCCTCCCAAGCAAGACTTTATCTACCCAACGGTGGCTCCGGGACAGGCCTACGACGCAGACGAGCAGTGCCGTTTCCAGTACGGAGTTAAATCTCGCCAGTGTAAATACGGGGTAGAGAGCCTTCCTGCTTTACTATCGGTTCCCAGGGGGTGGAGGACGGGGGCTACAAGGGCAAAGGGCCGTGGGGCCGTTCCTCTGCTGCCCACATCGCTTTGCTGTCCTGCTTCCAATGAAGGGCACTGGCATGTTCCCTGTGAGCTTTCTGCCTTCCTTCCCTGTGAGAGAACAGAGGAGGCTGTTTCCCATCCACAACGGTTGACCCCAGCTCGGTTTCGGTCAGATTAGTCCCATGGGAAGAGATCTTTTGCCTCTGCCCGATACTTTGGCTGCTGCCGGTCCCCAGGGGCTGCAGCTGAAAGCCACGCTGCAGTCCCCTCATCCAGACTTCCCTCTCAGCGGGGCTTTGTGCTCAGACGTATTTTTCATAATCCTTACTAGAAATCATTATGCTGCTTGCACAGACTTGGGAGGAGGAACGTCTTTCTTCCAGGTGAGGCGGGCTGATGTGCTGTAGGTGCGTCTGAGGGACAGCTGCCCACCTCCCTCACCCCTGCCATCCCCTGATCTTTGAATCCAGGAAACCACTGAAAGGAAGGGTTGTTTCAGGAGAAAAGAGTCTTCCTGGATCTCAGCCTGACGTTTTGCTGTTCTTAACGTACTGGACATTGCCAGCTAGCTGAGCAGAGTGGTGAGGGGGAAGCGTCTGCACTGAAGGGCTGATTGAACTCCTTTAAGGAGTCCGCTTTCCTCTAGAGAAAACAGAGGAGCCAGCAGTGAGGTACACAGGCAGCCGCGTTGTCTGATGGACGCATATGTACGTGTACCCACCCCAGCCAGGCCCTGGAAAGCTGTGAAGGAGGAAACGTGTCAGATCAGTGTTTAGTTTCTTTTGCAACCGTGTAAATACAAGCCCAAGGCTGCCATTGAAGTGACCCAAAGTGAACCAGTTTATCATAGAATCATAGAATCATAGGGTTGGCAGGGACCTCTGGAGATCATCTCCTCCAACCCCCGGCCACAGCAGGGTCACCCACAGCAGGTGGCACAGGAACGCGTCCAGGCGGGGTTGGAATGTCTCCAGAGACGGAGACTCCCCCACCTCTCTGGGCAGCCTGTGCCAGGGCTCTGCCACCCTCACAGCAAAGAAGTTCCTCCTCATGTTGAGATGGAACTTCCCATGGTCAAGTTTGTGCCCGTTCCCCCTTGTCCTGTCGCTGGGCACCACTGAGAAGAGCCTGGCCCCATCCTCCTGACACCCACCCTTTCAGTATTATCACTCTGAGTGTTCATCTATTTAGGATGGTTAAACACTAAACCCCCTCCTGGTGGTCTCAGCAGCTCATCCGGGTGAACCAAGGACAAAGTTTGTCTCTCCCTGGTCCAGTGCTGTGTTTCAACACGGCCCAGGGGCCCGGAGCCCGCTGGACACGGGGCAGATGCAGTCTCACGAGGTGCCCAGAGCAGCAGCAGGAGAAGTCTGGGTCCAAATAACATGGTTGTGATATCTGACACCAGGTGCTACCGACTGCGGTCTGTGCCCCTCCTCAGCTGAGCCAGAGGCAGCGGAATGGAAACTTTCCACGTTTACATGCCTGTTTCCCAGCTAATTTTTAACTCAGGCAGACACTTCCTGTATATATACAAGGATCACAAAAGGACAAGATGTCCTTGTGACGACCCGCCTAGCCCAGCCTGTCTTGCGCGTTACTTGGGAGAAACCCAAAGGGCGTCAGGGCTCAAGTGTGCGCGGATAAATCTGGGTAGATGTGTAAGTCCACCCATCCTGTGCCCCGTATAAACAGACTCCAGGGCGATGGCGCAAACACGGCAGGATCCCTTCCTCCATGCCAGTACAGAGTGGATGATTAATAGGTGTAATGAGGACAGAGCGAACAGATGTCACTGGTTGAAGCTGGGAAGTTCTCTCCCTTGGTGACATGGAGAGAAGAGACTTTACAGGAGTCCCTGCTTCCCAATAGTCATGCTGGCTCTGCGGGAGCAGTGTGGAGGGGGAGATGCCTTTTCGGGGATGGGAGAGACTTTCTCCTTTCACTGGGAAAAGCCAGCCGCAGCTGGGCTTTGGTGAAGGAGTTGGGAACCAAAATCCCTCTGCGTCTCGGAGCTGCGGTCCTCGGCAGACTCCGCAGCATTTTCCTTTGCCGGCTCGCCCTGAGGCACTCCACTCTCACAACCCCGGGAACAGGAGGGAAGCAGAGAAATCCCAAGCTCATCTTTTTGCCCTTCTTGGTACCAGCGCAGAGGATTCCCAGTCGTTGAGTCAGATCGTCCTGCGGGGCTATCGGTTGCTGTTTCGAGCACAGCCCTTGGCGGGGCGGAGGAATGCCTTGCTGGAAGGCTGATCCAAGCCCGGAGGCGTGATGAACGGGCTGCTGCCTGACTGGGGGAAGCCGTCGTGTAGGTCACACTGCCATAGGGGCAGGCAGGAGGGCAGGTGGTCACTGTGCCAGCACCGAGCACACCGGGTGCTTCAGCCCATGCTGCGGCGTTGGTGTGCACCGACAGCGGCACCGGCGTGTGCTGGGAACACGTTAGCAGCAGCCGTGGCTGTTCGGGCTCAGCTCTCGCCTCTCGAGACAGTTTCCTTCATTGACAACGTGAACCTGTTTAATACTTTCAAGTATAACCTGAGTCATGGCATGCTGCTCCCTGGAAAGATTTCCAAGTAAGATTTCCAAAGGCTTGTTTCAGTAGGAACGGGAGCAGGATGGTGAGCTGGCAGGAAACTCGGCTCTGGATTTTAGGTGTTGCTTTGGGGTTTGCAGGTGTGGAAGTCCAGCCTGGCTGATTTAGGGGCAGAGGAGGTTCAAGGGGCCTGGACTTTCTGATTTAGCATCTGTGATAAATTTGCAGAGTCTCTGTCGTGGACCTAGCTTTGGGGTGGGTTCTGGAACATCCAAGGAAAGCTTTTCATTTGCTGGCGCTCTGAGAGGTCAGGATGGGCTGAAGCTCAGGATCTACGGCTTAGGGAAACCTCCTGGAAAGAGGTCTGAGTCCTCAGCCCAGTATCACTCACTGGGGACAACTGCACCCAGCAGAGACAGAGAGAACTGCCCACATCTAGAGCTGCTTAAGGGCTAGTTCAGTATCTGGCATTATTTTGATTATTCTGAAAATGACTTCCAGAGGAGTCTTCCCTTTAGGACTGTGAGGCTGGCTGGAGATTGCCGGTACACAAGGTGGTCACGCTGTGACCTGCAGTGCGTTGCTGTAGCAGGAGACGACAGATGTGCTGTCTTGATGCTCCCGGGGATTCCCAGCTTCCCACAGAGGCAGATCCGGATCCGCGTGGCATCGGGATATGCTCATGGCAGGTGCTAGGATTGGGCCCTTGTGCTTGGCCTCCCCTGCACAGACCCAAAACAGCGAACGTCCCTCAGCCCTGGGGAGAGGGGTCAGGTGGAGCACAATGGGGTTAGCTCGGGACACACTGCGATGTCCGAGGAGATGTGTCCTCTGTGGCACAAAGCCCAGGTTTGGCCACGTGGGCTGGCTGGGGAGCCGGCTCTGGCACCTGAGTGCAGTGGAACCTCCAAATCCAGAGAATCCCAGCCCCTGGGGAAGTCCTTAGGCTTAGTCCAGAGAAGGGGGTGAGCTGTCAGTGGCCTTGGGGTGACTGCAGCTGGCAACACCTTGCAAGATTTGATCTCATTTTCCCCCTACCATGCTGAAAACATTCCTGTCCCTGTGTCCCAGCCCAGCTGGTGCTTCTCGAGCGCACCGGTGTGCTGCTGCCCCAGCCTCGCAGCCCCGAGCACAAGCAAATCCTAATCTCGGCTTTGTTTCTTTGTCTCTTTCTTCCTCCCCCTCCCTCTCTCCCCCAAAACCTCTCTCTTTCCAGGAAGTCTGCAGTGAGTTATGGTGTCTGAGTAAAAGCAACCGCTGCATAACCAACAGCATCCCTGCTGCCGAGGGGACCATATGCCAAACCAACACCATTGAAAAGGGGGTAAGGAAGCCCGGGGCACCATAGCGAGTTGACAGTGAGTGGCTGAATCCCTCTTCCAGCGATAACCGGCATTATTGTTTGTGTTGGTGAGCGCAGAGTTGATTTAAGAGCACCCACCAGCCTGTCCTCCCCTGCCTCCCCGAGCCTGGAGCCACCCCCACCATCCCCATCAGCACAGAGGGAGGCTGGGATGTGCCAAAGATCCCAGGGGCCCATAATCCCCCCAGCGTACTGCTGGAAATGCAGAATATGAAGTCCCTGCTCCAGCAAGCTTCTTGGTCCCACCTAGGAGACGCAGGAAGGTGACCTCGAGCAATGCCGTACGCTTTAGATGAACATCTTGTTCTCAGGTCTGCTGAGGTCTCCTGGCTGTCCTGAGAACAGTGGGCGTTTTGCCCCAGTTTCCCCAGGAGGGACGATGGGTTTGTAACATACTTTCAGAAGACCTTGTGAAAAATGGCCTCACAAGGCTAGATATGATGAAACCTTCATTTTTCAGATTCAGCTGAGAGAGGAGGGTAGAATTTTTAGTGCCCCTGTATTTTGAAAGTGAATTTTGACTTGGTTGGTCATATCGCTTTGTTCCCTGCACCTCCTACGCCCATTTGTGCCAATATAAAGCAAGTGCATAGCCCTGTCAAAACAAAGTGCCTTTGCAAACTGAATAATAATTGGGACAACGGAGAATCAGGGATGGGACATTCTCCATTAAATGGGCATGCATTTTTCCACTAGAGGAAAAATAATTCCCAAGGAATTCAAGAATAATTTCAAATCCTTAAGAAACTGGAGAAGCTGATGCGCAGGAAAGAGGATGGCTTTGACAAATGCATCATTCTTCACGAACAGTCATCTTAGTTCTGCTGGAAATTAGATCAAAGAGGAGGAGACAGCTCGTGGGGCTGAACATCCCTGCTGCTGGAGATTCACCGTGTACAATGGCAAATTTTTTTCTACTAGTCATCTTTTTTTACCAGCTTTTCCCACTTTTAACTATCTCTTTTTTCCCCCCACTTGCTAGTTGTTTTTTAACCAGTGTTCTTCAAGAGCCCTAAGAGAAGTGAAGTGACAAGCAGTCGCCGCCCCCAGGACTCGTGGGAGCTATTCCCAGTGAAGATACTGACTCAGTTTGAACGCCCAGTTACCTTCCTGTGCTTCTGTTTATGCTTTTGTATTAATGCATGCTTCAGAAGTGATATCCTTGGGTGAAAGACGATGCACCTTCACCAGCTGGACCTCCTGGCTGGTGGCCCCGGCGCTCGGTGGCCGGGTGAGCCCTGAGACCTCAGCCCTTAGCTGGAGCAGCTCTCTGAGGTCTGCCCTGGCTTCTCCCTTTCCAGCTGGGAGAGCAGAGGGATGGAGCAGGGCACAGAAGCTATTTAAGGTATGCAAGATTAAAGGAGAGATAGGGTGAGTTTCTGTGCTCTGCCACCCAACTGGGACAGCAGTGGGGGTGGAAGACTGAGTCAAGCTCTATTGGATGGTGACTGTCCCCACATCCCAGACCTCTGGTTGTTTCCTCCTCCCAAATTCTCCTTTTTTTCTTTTTTTTTTTTAACTGATCCCCTGTGGTTGTTATGGCTTCACCTGTCACCCAAGAACCCATAGTGGGTGACTTCAGGCCTGGATCTGGTGGTAGTTTCTGCTGCCTTTGGGATGCTCCCAGCAGCCTGGCTGCTCAGACAGCGGGTTCACTGTCTTGCTGGCTCCTTCCCTGCCTGTTTTGGGTTTCTTTTCTCTTTTTTTTTATTTAATTTCCAGCAATCAAGCACTTGTTAACACAGGTTATGGTCAGCGCGCCCTGTGAGGATGCCTTTCAGGGTGCATCCTCCCTCGCCCCATTGCCCCCAGCTCATATCAGGTCTCACAGCTGGTGCAGGAGAGCGAGCCAGGGTCTGCTGCCGGTAGCCAGAAGGCAAGGGCAGAGCCCATCACCGATGGTCTCAGGAGCCCTGAGTGTATGGGGGGAGTTGCAGGGGCTGGTCAGGCTCCTGGACCCTGCCTGCAAGAGCAGCAGCCCCAGTACCTCCAGTCTGGAGCATCAACAGGGACACCAGAAAGGCTGTGCCTGCAGAGCATCTCCGCTGCATGCCTTTGGAAAGGCGCTGGTGTGCACAAGGAGGTCACTTGCTGAGTGTCCTGGGAGGCCATGGTTCATTTTTCCCTGCTGGCTGTGCTGCCCATGGAGAGCCTGGCTCGGAAGGAGCCGGGAGAGGCCATGCCAGCAGCTCCAGGGTGGGTTAGCAGCCCCTGGAAGGAGCGCGCAGCAGTTTCTTCCTTCCTGGGATTATCTCAGCCCCCGAGGCATGGTGTCCGGCTCCGTGCCCAGAGAACGGCAGCGGGTCTGGCAGCGTCCCGCTCCTTGCATCACTGTCGACTCCAGGGGGTGCAGGACGCTTTCCAGGTCCAAGGGAAATATTTCATAGGCAAGTTTCCGTGAGCATCTGTCACCCAATAGGATGGGGACAGGCGGATTCTTTTAGGGTCCTTGGCAGAACAATGTTGTTATTACAATCAAAACTTTATTTTAACCTGGACCCTTTGCAGGTTGGGTCATTTTAACGCATTAACCACAACTTGAGCTCCCAGTACACATGCAAAACTCACTCCATCCTGGGAGGGAGCAGTTGACGGTGGAGGTGTCTGTGTCCCCCCGGGATCCTGGCCCTGTTGCCCAGCAGCAGCAGCTCCAGTCCAAGCCCCACCTGGGACTCGCTGCCACGCACTTTTATAGGCAGTGAGGTGCGTGCGCTTACATGTCCCTGGTGGCAACGTGTGTCACTCTGATTGACCCAGATGCCTGGGACCCCTTTAGAGGAGAACTGGGGATGTCACCCGCTTGCCCGTGGCTGCTTGCCCCACAGGACGGTGCTCCGGAGGTTGGGAGTGGGAGCACTGGTCACAGCATCCCTGCGAACCCCGAGCACGCAGCATGCGCAAATGGTGACGGTGTGACTTGGAGGAGAGGTGAATGCCTTCTGCAAGGGAGGACTTGGCTCCAAGGGCAGCACAGCTCCGAGTTCAGATTTCATGGGATCAAACCAGATCCCAGCCCTGGCTACCGTGTCCCATGGAGGCTGGGGAACGCTCTGGGAGGAGGAGACCATGTGCTCGGGGTGTTTAAAGCTCTGTCTTTCCACAGTGGTGCTACAAGAGGGAGTGTGTGCCTTTCGGCACCCGCCCGGAGGGTGTGGATGGTGCCTGGGGTGCCTGGTCCTCCTGGGGAGAGTGCAGCAGGACGTGCGGCGGAGGCGTATCGTCATCCATTCGCCATTGCGACAGCCCGCGGTAGGTGTACATGTACATGGCCATGTTGGCATGTCCCTGCCTTGTCCTGACATGTGCGTGGCCATGTCAGCGTGGCCCTGCTTTGTCCTGACATGTCTGTGGCCATGTCGGCGTGGCCCTGCCTTATCCTGACGTGTGCGTGGCCACGTCGGCGTGGTCCTGCCTTGTCCTGGCTGGACGGCATCGCTGTTGGGGAAGATGGGGAAGGCAGCAGCCAGGTGCCTGTGCTCTGTGCTCACATCCCGGGGAGGGTCTTGGCTCCTGCATGCAAATCCCGTGTCCTGCTTTCACAGCAGCTCAGTGCTTCTGCTTTGGTGTCGGGTCTGCAGCCACAGACCCAAAGCCACTTGTGCAACTCCACTGCGCGCTTGCAGCCGAGCGTGCGAGATCTGCTGGGGGACTGCACTTCAGTAGCCCCTTCAGCAGGATCCGTCCTTGCAGCGGAGCAGGGTTGGGAAATTTGGGAGGCCTGCCTGCCACAAACGCGGCTCACTGCCCTAAGCTGGTTCTCCCATCTCATTCCTGGTTTGGCAGCCCCACGATTGGAGGGAAGTACTGCCTGGGAGAGCGGAAGCGGTACCGGTCCTGCAACACCGACGTGAGTACTGCCGGGCTCGGGGAGAGGAGCCGCCATGGGCTAGCGGGGCTTTCCCAGTGGGGCAGGCAGTGCTGTGCCGCAGCAGGGAGGTGGGGATGAGCCCTCTCCGCATGGATATGGAGCCATGGGACCCACGGGAGGAAGCAGCTGGGTGGGGGCGAGCGGCCCTGTGCCGGCAGCGATCCCGCAATGGGGAAAGCCCAGCAGGACGATGCACGCCTGGACCAGCTGGGCACTGGCTCAGGGGGCGGGTGGGTGGTACGTACCTGCGGGGCTTCGGCATCAAGAAGGGGCCCGAAAAGATAACAAGGCAAAGGAGGAGAGATCAGAGGCTTCCAGCACTGACGTGACAGCGATTGCCTCTTGCACTCTGCAAGCGCAAGCCCGGTCAGGTGAGAGCGGCTCACAAAATGCAGTGTAGCCCCCTGCTTCCCAGGGCTGAGGGTTAAATCTCAAGGGGAGCAGAGAAATAACTGTGCTGCAGGGAAGCTCAGTGAAGCTTTGGACCTGGGAATTTGTAGCTTTAACATCCACAGACTGGTAGTGAGGAAAATAGACGGCTCCCCATTGCTTCCCCTGGGCTTTGCACCTCGCTTTTAAAGGATTGCTTGCAGGAGCAAGTGTTGCATCTGCAGACAGACCAGCTTGGGCCCAAGGGCTCGTGCCATTAGTCTTCAAATAGCGTCTAGCTTTGCAGGAAGGATGCTGCTGCCATATTGTAGCAGTGTGCAGTTGTCAGGGCTGGTGTCTGTCTCCTCGAAGGGGCTGGTGTTAGTCGCAGCTGGGAGCCCTGCAGCAGCTCCTGCCCTCCTAGCAGATAAGGCAGGCTGCTCCCTCCAACGCGCTGATCGCTGGCTGTGTGGCCGCAGGACTGCCCGCCGGGCTCCCAGGACTTCCGAGAGCTGCAGTGTGCCGAATTCGATAACGTCCCCTTCCGAGGGAAGTACTACACCTGGAAGACGTACCGTGGAGGTGAGTGCTGGGGCTGGGCTGAGCATCCCTTGGCTCAGGCAGAACCAGAGCAAGACTGTGCAGGGCTTTGCTCTCTGCAGGGACAAGTCTTGTGGTCCAGGCGGTCTGGTGGGCAGTTAGTCACCATGGCTGCTAGCCCAGGTCCCGCAGGCTGTCCACTCTGTGTTCCTGGGGTGTGCTGCCTCCTCCTCACACGATGTGCATCCCTCCAGGTGGCTGGCCCCGGCGCTGGACCACAACCGTCCTGCCGTGTCCCCCGTCCTGGGTCACTTCCACCTGTGCAATTGCCCTTTAACTTCTTTGCTCTGCCAGAAGCAATTCCAGCAGCGTCAGAGCTGTTTAGTTTCTTCTCTCAAGTCTGTTTCCTTAACTGCTAAGGGAGCAAAGAGGAAGACGGACAAGAGAAGGGAGTTGTTAGTGTCTGGTACCTGATGGGGAGAAAACAGGGCAGCCCCCCTCTGTGCTGGCAGGTAAACTTCCAGCTCCTGCACGGGCGGAAAGCATGGGAAGTGGTGGATCCTCCAAAGAGCAGCGCTCCCCTCTCCCCAAGGTCAGTCCTCCTGTGTCCTGCAGAAGTGTCTAGCGAGGAGAGGGGGCAGGAGGAGGCCTCTGTGGCAGAAATCTCTTAATAATGAGAAAGAACAGCGCGTCTCCTTCATGTAGTTAATGAACTTGACTGGGGAAATCCTTCGCAGCTGTGTAAATAAGCACACCTCCCAGCGGGGCTGCTGCAGCTGGAGCAGATGTGCTGAGGCTGCAGGGGATGGATCAATAAAAAAGTAATAAAATTGCAAAGCAGTAAGTCACACAAAGACCCCAATGAATGCCAAGGTGGAAGACAGCCCCGCAGGCTGGGTCTGCCCTCGCTCGGACCTCTCTCCTCCCGAGGCATGGCCCAGTGCTTTGAGTCCAGGGGACGGTTGGCCAGTTGAACATCGCCCCTCGAATGTAATCTGGCCCTGACACTGATACTTGCTTTGGCTTTCAAAAGAAAAAAAACCCTTCCTCTCTGCTTCAGCTTCCTCTTCCATAAAATAAGGTGATGAAACATGTCCCCTTCCCAGGATGCTGTGACAGTTGGCACAATTGTGTCTTGAAGGCATATGGCAGCTCCGTGTCTCAGCTCTCCAGGTTGGCTGTGGGTAATGGTCACGAGGAGCCGTGTTGTTATGTTTTGTTTATTCAGTGTCCAGAGACACTGTTGAGAATTGCCCAGAGAAGCTGTGGCTGCCCCATCCCTGGAGGGGTTCAAGGCCAGGTTGGATGGGGCTTGGAGCAACCTGGGCTGGTGGGAGGTGTCCCTGCCCAGGGCAGGGGGTGGAACTAGATGGTCTTTGAAGGTGCCTTCCAACCCAAACCATTCTGTGGTTCTGTGACTATGACTTCAGGAGCACAGGTACTTGCCTTGTCACTTGCCCGTGGGCTTTCGTGGTACTTGGTGTCATTTGGGTGTCAGAGGTACGTCTGTGGGAGAGGTGGGGAGCATCCCTTGCACCTCCACTTGCTTCTCCATGTTGTAGATCAGACCGCTGGGGAATGGCCCCCACCTCTTGCCGCAGGTGTTTTGCTCTCAGGACCCGTGTTTCCCCCCTGCAGCCCCTGTGCTAGCAGGCCCCCTCCACCCCGGCATCGGGGAGGCAATGAGGACTGGCCGTTGTCTCCCTTGCTCCCTCCTGGGCTCTTCCAGTGGTGCCCAGAGAGCTCTGGGGTGGGGAGCGTCAGTCCATCCCTCCCCGCTGGCACAAGCAGCCCCACAGCATCCATCCTTGTTGGTGGCCTCGTCCCCAGGCAGTCTGCCCTCCAGCTGGTAGCAGATCTCCTCTTCGGGTTGCCTTCGGGCACGTGTCCTCACTCTGGGAGCCATTTGCCACCCTGGCCCTCTGCTGAGCCCCTTCCCCTGCTCAGCTCAGCCGCTGCCTTCGGCGCTGCACCCTTCAGCCACCCCCTTGCCGAAAGGTGCAGTGTTGTCTGTGCCCTTTGCCCCTCAGACGCCGGCCCCGCGGCGTTTCGGGGAAATATCCCAGGCAGGGAGCACCCCCACCCTGAAGACAAGGAGTACCCCAGTGGCTTGGATGGGGGATGGCACCGATCCCACGGGGAATTTGGGAAGGGAGGGTGCCACCCACTGAAAGCCTGCCTCCGGCCGACGGGTCACTGGCAAGTTGAGGTCGGGTTTTGCGTGGGACCGGTACAACGTGTTTTCCTGGCGGTGATTTATAACAGTCCTGGAGCCCAGACCCCGGGATCGAAAGACACAGCCCCGGCGAGAAGCGCTGAGCTCAGCCTTTCGGAGCTCAACAGTCAGCAGATACCTCGTGGAATGCGGCTTTAATTGTTTGTTTATTTTGCTTTTTTCGCTTAGTTATTCATTTTGCTCTTGGCGGATGCAGGAGCCGAGGGAGAGCGGAGCGGCTCACGGGGCTGGGGGAGGGCTGGGGAGGAGCAGGGGCTTGCAGAAAACAGGAGATTGTTCATCATAAATTGTAATGCGCTTTAATTCCTCTGTGGGACATGGCAGGCAGGAGGAACAAAACATCCTCTGAGGCACTGTGTAACCAACTGAAAATATTCTGTTCTATCAAAAGAAGCGTGGCCAGCAGGTCGAGGGAGGGGATTCTGCCCCTCTGCTCTGCTCTGGTGAGACCCCACCTGGAGTGCTGTGTCCAGCTGTGGAGTCCGCAACATAAGAAGGACACGGAGCTGTTGGAGCGGGGCCAGAGGAGGCCCCGGAGCTGCTGGGGGGGCTGGAGCCCCTCTGCTGTGGGGACAGGCTGAGAGAGCTGGGGGGGTTCAGCCTGGAGAAGAGAAGGCTCCGGGGAGACCTTCCAGCCCCTGCCAGTCCCTAAAGGGGCTCCAGGAAAGCTCGGGAGGGACTCTGGATCAGGGAGTGCAATGAGAGGACAAGGGGTAGCAGTTTCAAACTGGAAGAGGGGAGATTTAGATGAGATATTGGGAAGAAATTGTTTGCTGTGAGGGGGGTGAGCCCCTGGCCCAGGTTGCCCAGAGAAGCTGTGGCTGCCCCATCCCTGGAGGGGTTCAAGGCCAGGTTGGATGGGGCTTGGAGCAACCTGGGCTGGTGGGAGGTGTCCCTGCCCAGGGCAGGGGGTGGAACTAGATCATCTTTAAGGTGCCTTCCAACCCAAACCATTCTGTGATTCTATGAAATAGCTATATTAAATATTAAAAGGAGTACCCGCGGCAGACCTGGCTGTTGCTGGCCTTGGACTGCTCAGCCCGAAATGGGTGGCTCTCTGCAGGCCAATGCATGGCCGGGGGGGTTCACCTCTCAGGGGGCTGGAGACCAGCACCCCTGTGCTCTTCAGTGTTGGATGGTCTTATCTGCTGCTTGTTTCCCAGGCAATTAGTGACATTCCCTAGGCAGTGGGCAGGCGGAGGGGGTCCCAGTCATTCTGGACGTGGGCTCTTCTCCCACGGTGGTGGGACCCCCTTGCGCAGGTGAGAAGGGGCACTGCAGAGCCTCTCCTGCCCCTCCGCTGCCAAACGCCCCGTGGGGCTTGTGCTGAGGATCCCACTCGTGCCCTGCAGCTGTGGGTGTCGCTGGGCAGCAGTGAGCCAGCCTGGGAGGGTGCAGAGTGCTGCCAGGCCTAAGGCTCCCACCCCAAAAAGCCCAGCTCCCACCAGACTTCACATGCTGGGACATGATGGGCTGGATCCTGCTTGCTGGTAAAAATATGGTCCTCAATTCCCATCTTCAGGGATGGCAAGGCGTGTTGTGCTGTTCCAAAGGATCTTTCTGGGGTCCACACCTCACCCTGGCCATGTTGCAGTGGTCAACGTTGCTGTCGTGGGGACACACAGTTGTCACTGGTCTAAGGCTTTAGAATGGTGCCTTTTTAAGGAACCAGCTTAACAAGGACAAGGTGATGCCCACCCAAGCGCCTCTTGACCGGCTGAGTGACGAGGAAAGTCCAGTTCCCGGCAGGCGCTGGGCAGTGATACCAGCCCCCCTTTCCTCTGGTGGGTGGGAGCATGACCCGGCTGCCAAGGGCAGATCCAGCCTGGAAACTGTCACCAGGGAGGGTGTGTTGGGGACTGGCCCTGAGCTCAGGTGGCCCAGCCGGCTCGCTGGAGCAGCCGCAGTCAGGATGCAGATACCAGTGCAGGGTCATCCCTCTCTCTCCCCCTTCCTCCTTCATCCTCTCACTCCCCATTTCTCTTCCAGAAGACTTTTTTCTTTTAAGGGCAGAAATCCCCCAGCCTTTCCCAAGTGGCTAGAGGAAGAGAGCCAGCAGGGATTCGTCCCACGTGGAGCAGCAGCTGGGTGGCAGCATGACCACAGGAGCCCCAAGTCCCAGCTCCGTGCATGGTCCCCCAGATCCAGCACCCACTCTCGGCTCTTGCAGGCAGGAAGGTGACGGGCGCTGAGTTTCCCTTGCTCAGCAGCTGCTCCCCAGGCTCCCTCTGCACACAGGAGATGCTCGGAGCCACCGGGATACAGGACCTGCATCAGCAGCGATGGATCTTCACCAGTGATGGGCTGGAACCCGGGCAACTGGCCCAGCATGGAGGGCTTGCTCTCTTCCATGTGCTTTCCTCCCTCTCTGCTGATCTCACTTCGAAAAGAGGTTAAATCGTGAAGGATTTAAGCGGACGTGTGCACACGCATGAATCCTCCTGGGCTGCAGCAAGGGGAGGGCAATGAGGAAACCCCCCTGACTACCCCCAGCTCTGCGATGAGCCGAGTCCATGCACTTGCACCATTTTTGCAGCCCTGTAACAAAGTCAGGGCACTTAAGGCAAAGGAAAAAATTTGGCTTCCTGCTGCCAATCCCCAATCTTCTTATTTTCCCTCTTTTCTTTCTGTTTTTTTGTCTCCTGCTTGTTATGCTTTTCATTCCAGTTTTCCCCACGGGCTCCTCTTTCGAGGCCGTGACGAGGACGCTTGGGGCTGTTTGCTGCTGGAGGAGGCTGGGCGCCAGCCTGGGCACGGGGCAGCAGCGGCGAGGAGTTACGATAGAAAAGGAGGATTCTGAAGCCGATTGGGAGCTACTAAAATGGAGCCAGAGCTGGGAGCGAGGTGGAAACAGGCTGTGGCAGGAGTTAGCTGGCACCAGGGAGCAGCAGCAAGGTGTCTGCAGTGGGTCTCTCTTTTCCTTGTAGCTGGAGACAAGGAATGGAATAGGGAATGCATGGGAATAGCTCAGCAAACCCATCTGAGAGCCCTGAAATGAAAGCCCAAGTTTCTGGCTGTTTCTCAGCCCTGCTTCATTGCGCAGTCTGCCCTGCACTCCAGCGACGGCAGGAGAGAGCGCGGCCTTAGGGAGCTGCACACGGGCCGGGACGAAGTGTCCCGCGCAGCCGACGGAGGACAGGAGCAGCAGGAGGGATGCTCCTGAGCCAGCGGGCACTGGCTCAATCCCAGATACTTCTCAGGAAGGACCAGCACAAGCCCCTCTCCCAGGCTGGTGTGTCCAGGGTGTGCGGTTGCTGGTTGGGCTTGATGGCGTGGCCTCTCCAAGCTGGGAGATCCCGCAGCCAGCGTAGCTCCCTGGTGACTCCTGTTTTCTTACCTTGCTGGTCATGTTTTGCACCTGGACAGACATGTGCTCTGTCCTGGTCCACGGCCATGCCTGGTCCAGGCATGCTGCGGCTCGGTGGCTGTGAGTTTTTGAGGTCACTGTCCCCCTTGGTGGCCCTGGAGCTCCCTCGCCAGGCAGGGGACAGCCCGGGGTGCTGCGGAGGGGGGATGATCGAGAAGGAGGGTTGATCAAGCGCCTTCTCTAGGGGCTTGCCCAGGCATCCTGCTCGACAGCATGCCTCCAAGCTGCTGAATTCCCCTCTCATGTCTCCTCCTGTTCCTCCTTCTCCTGGCTTTGCTCTTTCTTCCCCCGCAGCTGCATTCGGGTGCTCCCAGGCACAGCTGGGCCACCCCTCCCCTCCATCTGCCCCTTTGATGTGCTGTATCAAGTTGCAAGTTTTGCAGATTTCGATTCCTCCCGACCTAGGTGCTTCCCAGCTCTGGCACACGGCTCGTGACTGTTGCCGGTGCCTGCAGGAGGGAACTGCCACATTTCAGGCATGTGTCTGTCTCTCCGCCAGGGTCTGCAGGCTGTTGGGTCTCCTCGGGATGTTCAGTAAAGGCAGCAAATGCCACGATCTGCACCAGCGTTTGATAAAACCCAATGGCAGGAGGTAGAAAATTGCTCTGCTCAGGTGTCTCCTTCCATAACCAGTCCCACGTCCTGCTCCCAGGCACCGTAAGCCAGTATCCAGATATCCAGCCTCTGTTCCTTAGACAGTGCTTTGGCAAGGGGTGTTGGGAAGCAGGTATTTTAGCTATAACTTAAGCATCCTTCCCCTTCATCCTCATACTGCTGTCGTCATCTTTGCTGTGAAGGACTCAGTATCCACCAGTCTTGAACAGCAAGAAATGGTTGCTCTGGCCTAGTAACTGGTCTAGGAGGTGAAAAACTTGGTTGCTCTGGTCTAGTAGCTGAAAAACCTTGGACAAGTTGCTTAAGAGCTGCTATCTCAGTTTCCCTGTCTGTAAAATGGGCACAAGGGTGTCGACAGCCATTGTAACATGCCAGGAGACCCAGGAGTGACCAACACCAGATAAGAACACGTCTGTTTCATTCCCCATCACATAACGCCTGTGTTTCCCAGACTGTGCAGAAGGGACAGTGTCTCATCATGTGTTGGGGTCCGGTTCAAGAGTCTCGACTCGGTGCTGATCAATAAGGAGGGTGTCTGGGTCCCTCCGTGGGTCCCGCGGCTCAGCAGGGACATCCTCCTGGGCACCGGGAGCAGGACAGAGGCGTGGGGAGGCCGAGGGTAAGGCAGCTGTTACCCAGGTCTGGCTCTCTACGTCTTTCCTCTCTCTCCTTGGCAGCACCGTTTGAGCCTCTGCTTCTTTCCCAGGGGGTGTGAAAGCCTGTTCCCTCAACTGCCTGGCCGAGGGTTTCAACTTCTACACAGAACGAGCCGCAGCCGTGGTGGACGGGACACCGTGCCGGCAGGACTCCAACGACATCTGCGTCAACGGGGAGTGCAAGGTGCTGCTGGGGTCTGGGACAGGCTCAGGGTGGGGGGGAGGCAAGGGCAGACCCCCAGGCAGGGGGATCTCCCTCCACCTGCCCATGCGGGCACCCGGTTCACCTGTGGGAGCAGGAGCACATCCACCTCTGGGCTTGTGCCCGTCCCCTCTCCATGCACCGGGTGCCACGTTGGCCTGTGTCAGCCATGGGCCTCTGCATTTACAGTCCATGTAGCCCCAGGCACTTGATATTTCCCTTGAAATGGGATCTGGAGGGCTATAAAAGTTTGATTATAAGAAAGCGCTGTGGGAGTGGCGAATGTCTCCTGGCAGGCACGCAGGCAGACAGGCTCTCTGTCTGTCTCCCTTCCTGTGTCTCTGGGATCTTTTTGTCTCTATGGGGCTGATACACTGTGGAACAAAAGAGGATTGCACCATAGGTAACCACAGCCATGCTGGTGATCCACCACTAGCCCACGTACTGTGGCAGCGGGGCAGAGCCGGAGGCTTCACAAGGGCCTCGCTATCGTGATGCCGGTCCTGCGGGGACACAGCTCTCCTTGGGCTGCTGCAGTTCCACCAGCTCAACGCGGGCACCCTGACCTCTGCCTTGTCCCGCAGACGCAGGATTTCTGCCTGTGCCCCGCCCCAGCCTTGGAGGGAGCCCCCCCAGAGCTGTCCCTGGAGAGGGGTGGCAGAAACATGGGGCTGGGCAGAGGTGATGTTGCTGAGCATCTCCTCATGTACGGTGCAATGGAGGGGAGCGAGATGGAGCCCAGGGACGGGCTCCCTGGGATGCCACAGGTCAGGTGTGGGGAGGACACGGCCCCACCAGGATGGCTAATTCCCTGCTGCTCCTTCCTCCAGCATGTGGGCTGTGACCGTGTCCTGGGCTCTGACTCAAAGGAGGACAAGTGTCGCGTGTGTGGGGGAGACGGCAGCTCCTGTGAGACCATTGAGGGCGTCTTCAACCAGTCCCTGCCGGAGGGAGGTAGGGAGCAAGCATCACCCACCCTCGAGTTCCTCCTCGACTTCACCTGCTCCTGGGGATGCGCAGGACGGGCAGGGGCATATCCCAGAGAAACACCCCAAAGGGTAGGACCAGACTCCAAGCAGGGAGCAGATCCCTCCTCTTCACCAACCAAGCCGTGCCCCAGCCACCACTGGCACCCAAGTCCCTGCCACAGAGCACCGAGCTCCTTCCCTCCTCCCCAGCTCCCCCTGCCCTCCAGCCTCCATGGAGATGCCCACGGAGATCCCAGCTCCACAGCGCTTCCCCAGCACGGCCGGTCCCAGCACAAGAGCTCACACTGCCAGCAAGCAAGCCCCTGTCCTGGCAGGCTTTTTCCATTTAATTGCAGTGGGTGGCTGAGCGAACACCTCCGCACTGCCAGCATCTCAATTAGCGTTTAGCCCATGGGTGACAGGGTGGCACACGCTCCCATCCAGCCCAGGGCAGGGTTGGCTCTGGGCTCCGAGGCTGAGCATCACTGCTCACCAGCCCCGGGTTGTCTCCTAGGTTACGAGGAGGTGATCCAGATTCCCAAGGGCTCCGTCCACATCGACATCCGGGAGCTGAACCTCTCCATCAACTACCTAGGTGAGATGGGGCTGGGGGATGCTGGAATCCCAGACAGACACCCCTGCGTCTGCCATTTCCCTGCGATTCACAGGATGTGGGAAAGGCCCAGCAAGGAAAACCTCCCACTGCAGCAGAGGACGGGGTTGGGGGTCCCAGCTCGGGGCTGGGGGCAGAGGGAGGCAGCAGGGCCTGCTGGCAGGGCAGCGTGTCCCAGGCCAGTGTGGGCCATGTCAGCGTGGCCCAGACAGCCCCTGTCTCGCTGCAGTGCTGCCTCCATCCTGTGCTCACCCCGCCGTTCCTGGCGCTGCCTGTGGCTCCTTGGCATTCCCCCCTCTGCCAGCATGTTGGGCTGGGGATTAAAAATAAACCTGCTCACATTTTCCTTGGGCTTAATTTTCCAGCCAGACTGTGGCTCGTTTATACAATGGGCTTTTTTCTTTCCCCTTGTCTTCTCTTGCTGTCCTCCAAGCGATGGACAGTGATGACAGAGGGGTGGGCAGGGGTGCTCACTACGCGCTCGCTGTCGGGTGCCTCTGCAGCGGCTCTGCAGGAGCCTGCCCGGATGCCGGCACCAGTGGGAGGTTGCAGCGGGGCTCTCCTGGCAGCATCCCCCCAGGTCAGATTCCTTTGCTGGGTTCAGAGATGCCAAAATCCCTCCCTGCCCAGCCCACATATACTGGGGACTCCTCGTGTCCATCCAGACTGGTGTGCACTGGAGGCACAGCCCAAGCTCGTATCGCTGTCGACTGCTGCCACCAATTCTCCCACTCCAGAATCTATCCCTGCACCCCAGAGGGAGCATCCTCCATCCTCAGCAGTGGGAAGCATCCTCCCCGCCCCAGAGCATCATGGCAATGGGGTGGTTGCCAGCAGCGAGGGCAGGAGTGAGGGTGCCAGCGCGGTGTTGGTAGCAGGGAGCAAGCGGGATGAGCGTGGGAATGCGAGCGGGAAGGAGCAAGCGAGCCGACCCCCCTCTAGCGACTGGCTTGGGCAACCACAGCCAGGCTCCTGGGGACCAGCCTCCTCCAGTAGCCCCAGCAGCCAAGACCCAGTTTGCACAGCTGGATTTTGAGCCTGGCTGCGTGGCCACAGCTTGTCACGCTGCCAAGTGTCCCCATCACCACCCCGGGCAGGCCACCGAGCTCCCCGCAGCAGCATCCTCCCATGGCGAAGTGGCGGGCAGGCTGAGACAAGGCGATGGGTACATTAGTCCCACCTCTGCTAGTGACTTTTGTGTCACCCTGACCCAGGCACCTACTTTATTTGCCCCATCTATTCCCTCCCCGTGGAATGAGGCTGATGATATTTACCCTCGCTTGGAGCCATGCTCTGAGCCGGGCAGGTGAGAAGTGCCCGGCCGAAGCTGGATGCGGGTGCGCTCAGCCGTTCTCCTAACGCTTGCCCCCCTGTCCTCGCAGCGCTGAGGGGGGAGAACGGCGAGTACTACATCAACGGGAAGCTCTCCATCGACCCCCCGCGGCGCTTCGACATCGCAGGCACCACGTTCCACTACAGGAGATCCCCAGAGGAGCCTGAGTCTCTGGAGGCCTTGGGACCCACCAACATCACCCTCTTTGTCATGGTTGGTAACATGGTTCCTTCATGCCCCCACCTGGTGTGGGCCTGGGCTGGGCTAAAGAGACCTTGCTGTGACAACATGGGAATTGGAGCTAAACAGCCCCTGTCCTCATTAGCTGGAGTAAACGGGCACAGATATCAGAGGTAAATTGGGCTAAATTCTCAGGTCTCCCTCCCTAATTTGCCAGGTTTTGGAACAATTCAATCTTTAAGTGCACGGAGCTTGTTTTCTGATAGTGTTGCCTTCCTGGCTGCATCACTGGCATCACTGGTGGCTGCCCTGTCAATGCTGGAAGGGACTGGAAAGGGAAGGGGGCGAGATTTTGGCTGCCCTGGATTTTAGAGAGCACGCTGAGGTCGTGGGAAGCCATTCAGACGGTGACGAGCATGGTGGCACTGATGCCTCGGTGGTGCCTTTCTCCGCAGGTCCTCGTGCGGACGGAGCTGCAGGGGATCCGGTACAAGTTCAACGCGCCCATCGGCAGGGATGCCTCCAACCAGTATTCCTGGCACTACACCCCGTGGACCAAATGCTCAGTGCTGTGTGCAGGGGGTGAGGTTTGAGCCCATGTCGGCAGCAGGGGGGGGACACGTGTCTGCTCTCCTGTGACTCCCACGCACCGGGTCTGGGCCACGTGAGGCAGCACACAGATGTTAGCATCTGCTTTGCTCCAGAGGAGCTCTCAGGTTTCTAGATATTCCCACCCTGCACTCAGCCGCATACAGGCTGGTGTCGGTCACCGTGGTCCTGTGGGCAGTGTCAGGGCAAACAGCCCAGCTGCCATTCTTTGGCTGGACCACAGGTGTAGGTGGTAGAGGTGATGGGAGGTGGCATGATATGCTTGAAATTCATTTACTTGTGCGATGCAGGACAGGTTGGCCAACTGCAACAGCCCCTCTGGCCTTCAGATCTGTACGTCTGTGAACTGAAACACCGCTGATGCTTCCCTGGATCCCTTGGGCTGGTTCGCGTGGGGGTTGACACAAAGGTTTGCACCATGTCTCGTGGCTCTGGAGAACCTGGCTGCGAGTGACTGAGCTGATATTCAGAAGAAGAGAGAGGCAGTTTCAAAAGCAAACCTTAATCATGT
Source organism: Fratercula arctica (assembly GCA_947846985.1). Classification (NCBI taxonomy): domain Eukaryota; kingdom Metazoa; phylum Chordata; class Aves; order Charadriiformes; family Alcidae; genus Fratercula; species Fratercula arctica. Next base: position 2,238,959 of record CANTUZ010000022.1, on the reverse strand, counting down.
TCCCTGTTTAAGGCTAAGGGCGCTGACCTGGTCCTGTGTGCTAGGCCTCGACAAAGTGTTGCCACCTCTTGTTCCAGCTGTTCCCCCAAATGCTGCCCAGAAAGTGTCCCAAGATCAAGGTTAGAACAGGTTTATTTGAGCGTGTGAGTTTATTTGGAACGCTTTGATCCTCCATCCTCTGCAAACTCTGCCGGGTCCTGCCCTGGCTGGTGAGCCTCCACCCCATCCAGTTTTTTCTGGAGATGTTAGAGGCAAAGGAGGCCTTGGTTCCAAATAGAGAAGTAGGTTCAGGCTTGACGGGGTGCGGTGACAAGTGGCTGCCCTGTCAAATGTGACATGGGAGCAGAGCCGTGGGGCTCCTCCCTCCAGCCTGCCTCAGGGTCCTCCTCCATTTCCCCCTTGCCTCTTTTGTTTTTGGCAGGCAACCAGATCCAATCTGTGGTATGCAAGAAACTGGCCGATGGCTCAACTGTCTTCAACCATTTCTGTAGCCCTGAAACCAAAATGCCAGAGCGGCAGAGGCCGTGCAATACCGAACCATGCCCCCCGGCGTGAGTACTGTCGCTTGGAGCAGGTCGAGGGAGCATGGGTGGAAAAGCCAGTGTGGAGGAAGGGGAAAGGGAGATGTGGAGGAACTCTGTGCTTCAACCAGAGCTGCCTGGGAGGCTGTGGCCAGAGTAGGAACAGGGGACAAGCTTTGACCACCGTGCCCCTTGCAAGCTTTGCTGTTTTACCTGTCTCCAGCTGGGTGATTGGGAACTGGTCTGAATGCAGCCGAAGTTGCAATGAAGGTGTCCGCACACGCAGCGTCTTCTGCAAGCGTAAGATCTCTGCCACCGAGGAGAAGACCTTGGATGATGCTTCTTGCACCCATCCGCGGCCAAAGATGCTTGAGCCTTGCAATAACCAGACGTGCCCTCCAGAGTGGGTCGCCCTGGACTGGTCTGAGGTAACAGGAAAGCTGGGGAGGGGCTGTTTGCAAGGGCACGTAGCGACAGGACGAGGGGCAATGGTTTAAACTAGAGCAGGGCAGGTTTAGATCAGACATTAGGAAGAAGTTCTTTACACTGAGGGTGGTGAGACACTGGCCCAGGTTGCCCAGAGAGGGGGTGGAGGCCCCATCCCTGGAGACATCCAAGGCCAGGCTGGATGAGGCTCTGAGCAACCTGATCCAGTTGGCGATGTCCCTGCTCACTGCAGGGGGTGGGACTGGATGGGCTTTAGAGGTCCCTTCCAACCCAACACATTCTGTGATTCCATGATTCTAAGTGCTGAATGTTGTCCCTCACCTCTCTGATGGCACTGGTCCATAGGAGGACAGTGTCAGTCACGAGGCCAGAGCATCACTGATGGCTGCTGGCCATGGAGAGCATAATGTGGGAAATGGTCTCGTAGCTCAGGAGACAGACAAGGTGGGGACACCCGATGCTGCCCCTCTCTGCTCTTCGCCGTTCATCCCGACCATGCGTGTCCTCTCTTTGCAGTGCACCCCAAGCTGCGGGCCAGGTTTCCGCCACCGCATTGTCCTCTGCAAGAGCGGTGACCACAGCACAACTCTGCCCACCTCCCAGTGCTCCGAAGGCTCCAAGCCCCCGACCAGCATGAGGTGCAACCTGCGGCGCTGCCCACCGCCGCGCTGGGTGACTGGCGAGTGGGGAGAGGTAGGGACAATCCTTCCCATGGGATTATTGAAGGAGAAGACTCTGTCTCCCCAGCCCCTCGAATCCTAGTGCACATGAGGCTTTTACCTGCCAGCAGAACTCCATGTGGCCACCACAGCTATCTGGGGGGCAGCAGGACACCATGGTGGTGTTCTTTGCCCCAACTTGGCTCAGGAGGCCATTGGAATGGTGGCCCAAGTGCACAGCTGACCCATGGAGTCTCCTGGGGCTAGCAGGGCCCCACAGAAGTCATTGGAGGGCCCCCATGGTTATCTGGGGGGCAGCAGGGCTATGGGAGCCATGGACTGCAGAGGTGGGCTGAGCCAGCTGCAAGCAGGGCCACTGTTGGTCCACCTGCCACAGCCCAGCCCGGTGCCTGCAGTGGGGTGACGCTGACAGTCCTCCCTTCCCTCTAACACCCCTTGAGCTGCAGGGTGACATCGGGGTGCGGGAGGCCTGGGAAAGGCCGGTGATTTAGGGCTGGAGGGAGAGCCCCTCGCTGAGTCCTGGAGGTTCAAACCAAACTTTTTTGGGAAGCGGGGCCTCGGCGCTCAGCCACACTGGTGAGGTCCCTGCAGCTGCGGGTGAGGGACGGGACGACTTCATCCAGCACCCTTCGCACCTCCTAAAACCTGGCCGTGACCTCTCCCCTTGCGTTATTAAAGCCACGGTGGCCACCGCAGCTCCATGCTGTCCTGTTTCCCGGCAGTGCTCTGCGCAGTGCGGCCTTGGCCAACAAAGAAGATCCGTCCAGTGCCTGGCTCACACCGGGCAGCCGTCCAGTGACTGCGTGGAGAGCCTGCAGCCGCCCGGCATGCAGCAGTGCGAGACCAAGTGCGAATCGGGACCTACGGACAACCCTGAAGGTGAGGGGGACGGGGGGACTCGGGAGGGAAACGCGGAGCACTGTGGGGGCTACGTGGTACAGGGACGCCAGAGCTGGGCTGTAGGTGCTGTGCTGGGGGGTGAGGCTCTCATGGGGACACCTGATGCTGTCCCTTCTGGTCCCCGGCCAGACTGGCATCCCGTGACCCTGATAAATGAAGTAAGTGCACCTTGGCAAAGAGAGGCTTTCAGTAGTGAGGTTCCCAGTAGCTTCTTCGGCTGCGTCTTTGCTGCTTCCAGGCTGTCGTGGAGCTGGGCATCGGGGTGCAAAAGGAGGTTGCGTAGCAATAGCGGTGGTTAGAAGTCCCCCCCCCGCAGGGCTCCTCCCCGCGAGGCGGCTGTAACCCTCTTCCCTCTGTCGCCCATCCAGAGTGCAAGGATGTGAACAAGGTGGCCTACTGCCCGCTCGTCCTCAAGTTCAAGTTCTGCAGCCGGACCTACTTCCGACAGATGTGCTGTAAAACGTGCCAGGGGCACTAGGGACACAGCGTGACCCCCGTGGGAAAACTGGAAGGCAAAAGCTACGCCGGGGGGGGCCGCCGAGCCGGGCCCTTCCTCTCCGCCCCGGGAATCTCCCCTGGGTCCAACACAGACACTGGTCGTGCTTCCAGTGGGAGCTGGCGTCACCCAAACCCGTCCCCCAAAGACACGCACCCTTCGCCCCCGAGCTTCACAATGGCAGGTTCCCAGTTAAACCACTGCCAGCCGCTGCAGACACCGCCAGTGCCCAGCGCGACAGGAGCCGGCCGATGGGCGGTGGGAGAGGGAGAAGCTGGGCAGAGCGCGGCAGCAGGGACATTACTTGAAATTCTGACGTTGTTATTTATTAGTAGAGGACCCAGGTCCTGCAGGTGCCAAGACAGCCACCGAAGCGGCACCGCTCGCCCCGCTCCTGCCTCATCCTGTTCCGCGCCCATGTCCCGAGGGCATCACGGGGCATCGCGGTCCGTGGTGGGGCATCCCCAGGGGGGCCGAGCGCACTGGGGGCTGCTGCCTTTCCCTCGGGGACCCCAGGGGAGGCAGGGAGGAGGTTTCAGGTGCCACGGGTGACAAGCGTGGCTTGTGGCTTCTGGGCGATGGATGAAGATGAGCTGCTGTGGGGAGCAGGGTTGGAGCAGGGATTTTGTTTTCTTGGTTTGCATCCTGTCACCTTGGGACACGTGGCAGGGGACAGAGAGCAGGTCACTCCGTGAGCAGAGCGGTGACACCAGTTTAACTGGGAGAGGGGGTTATTCAAACTCTCTTAACAACCTGCTTTTGATTGGGGTGTCCCCCTATTTTTCCCTAAAGCCCTTGTCACTATTATGACCATTTTTTATTCCAGAGACACCTGGAAGCACGAGCTGAGGTCAGGGCCGAGCCGTGCTCGGGGTTGCAGTCGCTTAACAGGCACCAAGGACGTGCCGGGCTGCAGGAAGCAAAGCAGAGGAGGATGCAGGACAAGAACCGTCTTGGTCACAGTGTCCCCATTGCCGAGCCGTGGCTTGGGACCAGTCTGCCTGCTCCTGGCAGGGCCCTCCCCAGGGAACGCCACGGCCTCCGCGGCTGCTTTGCCTCCAAAGGTGCTTTGCCTCCAAAGGTGCTTTACTTCCAAAGGTGCTTTGCCTCTGAAAGGTGCTTTGCCTCCGAAGGCAGCCTCGCTGCATGCCGCTGTGGCCGCGGGGTGCCGGTCCCGGTGCCACCCACTCCTCTGCCCTCGGGAGACCTCCAGTGATGGGAAAAGAGCAGGCTTGAAATCCCTCCAGGTCACCTCCTGGCCAAATCTGGGCCGACACACAGCTTCTCCACGGGCCACCGCCGCCTGCAGAGGAGAGTTGGATTTCCAGTCTACAAAGCGTGTTCTTTTTGTTATCGTTATTTTTTTATTATTATTATTGTTATTTTCAGGCCTTTCTGCATCACAAAGATGAGAAATCTTGTCCAAAGCCATGTTCTGTTCCCCTTGGGGGTCATCTGTAGGGTGCAGGGGGGCGGACAGCCCTCTTTCCCCAGAGCAAACCTCTCCGCCCTGCCAGCCCTCATGTCTTCCTCTACCGTCTGTATTCTCACCCGCTCGCCAGCCGATCGCAGCTTCTCTGGTGCTCGGCAAATCCCGTTTGGCTGTTGAGCGGGGCCTTCATTTGTCTTCCTTCCTGGTGCCATGCTCCGTTCTGACATTTTGGTGAGGGGAGGGGGTGTTTTCACCTTTTTATATAGATATATATATAATGAAAAATGTTTAACATACTAACTCTGAGGAGGAGCGACGTAACGGCATGATTTATAATAAAGGAGTAGCTACGATCCCGGGCACAGCTTCTGGTCCCAGTCTTGTTTCTCGAGCAGCAGAGAAGTTTCTTCTTTCTTCTCTTCTGGGCTCTGGGCAGCCCCGCACCATGATGCTGATGCCGGAGGAGGGTTTTGAGCAGCAGGGAAGGGTTTTCCCTGCAGCCTGAGTGACCAGAGTGGGTCGGAGAGGTGGAGATCCGCCCGGAGCTGCTGCGTGGCATGGAGGAACAGGCTTCCCCTTGGAGACCCCTCAAAGGTTGGCTGTGCCCCCCTTCCCCGGGCACACAGACCCCGTGTTGGTAATGCTGGTTTGGGGTTTTAGGGGAGAGGATGGTTGAAGATCTAGATGTCTGTGGACTGAAACACCGCTGATGCTGCCCTGAGTCCCTCGGGCTGGTCACCCTGGGGATTGACGGAAAGGTTTGCACCATGTCTTGTGGTCTGGAGAACCAGAGGACAGACCCTTTAGTAGAGCCTGTAGCGACAGGACAAAGGGTGGTGGTTTCAAACTGAAAGAGGGGAGATTTAGGCTAGATTTGAGGAAGAAATTTGTTACGCTGAGGGTGGTGAAACCGTGGCCCAGGTTGCCCAGAGAGGGGGTGGATGGCCCATCCCTGGGAACATTCAAGGTCAGGTTGGACGGGGCTCTGAGCAACCAGATGTCCTTGCTCATGGCAGGGGGTTGGACTTGATGGCCCTTAAAGGTCCCTTCCCACCCAAACCATTCCATGAGTCTATGATTCTAACCTGGCTGCGAGCGACCGAGCTGGTATTCAGGAGACGAGAGAGGCCACTTCAAAATCTAAGGGCGCTCACCGCTCCTGTGTGCTGGGCCTCGACAAAGTGTTGCCCCTCTTGTTCCAGCTGTTCCCCGCAGCGCTGCCCTGACAGGCTCAGGGCCCAGGTTAGAGCAGGTTCATTTGAGGAGGAGAGAACTCAGGAACGCTTTGATCCTCCGTCTTCTGCAAACTCTGCAGGTGAGAGATGTGCCGCGCGCAGGCTGTGTGTTGGCCATGGATGGTGGCTGCAGCGTGACCCCCTCCCGGCGCTGCTGTGCTGCCTCCACGCTGGGAAAGGTGGGGAGATACCCTGTGAGTGTCATTGGGGAAGAGCCCGATGGGGCCGTACCGGGTGCCCGAGTGGGCTGTGCAGCGCTGAGCGCTCCCGGGCACGGCCAGCCCTTGCTCTGGGTGCTGGCGGAGCCGGCATGGGTTTCCTGCAGCAGTGGCAGGCAGCGAGGGGACAGTGGGGACCTGGCAGTGGGGAACTGAGCAGTGAGGTTGACAGGCCAGAGGGATGGGATGTCATCCAGAGGGACCTGGACGAGCTGGAGAGGTGGGCCTGAGCAGACCTTATGAAGTTCAACAAGACCAAGTGCAAGGTCCTACACTTGGGTCGGGACAATCCTCATTATCGATACAGACTGGGGGATGAGGTGATAGAGAGGAGCCCTGCGGAAAAGGACTTGGGGGTCCTGGTGGGTGAAAAGCTGGACATGAGCCAACAATGTGCACTCGCAGCCCAGAGGTCAATGGCATCCTGGGCTGCATCAAAAAAAACGTGGCCAGCAGATCCAGAGAGGGGATTCTGCCCCTCTGCTCCGCTCTCATGAGACCCCACCTGGAGTCCTGTGTCCAGCTCTGGAGCCCTCAGCACAAGAAGGACACGGAGCTGTTGGAGCGGGGCCAGAGGAGGCCACGGAGCTGCTGGGAGGGCTGGAGCCCCTCTGCTGTGGGGACAGGCTGAGAGAGCTGGGGGGGCTCAGCCTGGAGAAGAGAAGGCTCCGGGGAGACCTTCCAGCCCCTGCCAGTCCCCAAAGGGGCTCCAGGAAAGCTGGGGAGGGGCTGTTTGCAAGGGCACATAGCGACAGGACGAGGGGCAATGGTTTAAACTAGAGCAGGGCAGGTTTAGATCAGACATTAGGAAGAAGTTCTTCACACTGAGGGTGGTGAGACACTGGCCCAGGTTGCCCAGAGAGGGGGTGGAGGCCCCATCCCTGGAGACATCCAAGGCCAGGCTGGATGAGGCTCTGAGCAACCTGATCTAGTTGGCGATGTCCCTGCTCACTGCAGGGGGGTGGGACTGGATGGGCTTTAGAGGTCCCTTCCGACCCAACACATTCTGTGATTCCATGATTCTAACTGTGCTCAGCCCTGGGCTTCCCGCTGTGGAATACCTGTTTTCTTTGCCATCTTGGCTGCTTGCTGCTGGGGGTGACCGCTGCCCAGGAGCTGTGCCCACGCCAACAGGGTCTCGGATGGGGCCGGGACCTCTCAGCGCGATGGATTCCCTTCTTCAAGCACAGCCTGGGGTCAGTGTGGCGGCACCATCGTGGTGAGCCGGGGTTTGCCCGGCTGCGTTTGCACACCAGGGCCGTGGCATGAAGCCGGGTCCGTGTGTGTGCAGGGTGTGCAGGAACCGCGGTGCTGCAGTCGCACCGGGGACACCGCCGTGGCCATGCCCCACGGGGACCCCCGCTCTCATCCCCCCCACAGCTCCAGGATGGCCTTTCTGAAATGGCTTCGCCCCATTGGTAGCCAAAACATTTCCTCCAATGTGGCCTTTTTCATTCAAAAGACCTGGAAAAAAAAAAAAAGAGCAGCAGCCAGAAGCATCTTGCCCCTAAAAGCACCTTAAAGCAGAGCATCCCCAGCAGTGACTGGCCACCCCTGGAGGGGGACACATCAAACTGTCACCTTGGGGAGGGGGGGGTGGGTTTTGCAGAGTCCCTGAGCATCCCTGCAGGGGGACCCAGTGCCCACCCCCTTCCCCAGGCTGGTGACCCCCGGCACCAGCAGCACCCATCTGCAGCAGAGGTGGGGTCACCCTGGGCAGGGCCACCCCAAGGTCCCCCCCCCAGCAGCAAAGAGCCGCTCTCACCCTCCCCACCCCTGGCAAACCAGCACGAAATGAGGAAGTGGGAGGAGGAAAAAAAAAAAAACCAAACTTTAGTTGCAATTTGTAGTTGCAGCAGAAACACAAAAGCAAAGCGCTTCGAGATGAACCTGGGCCCTCGGTGACAGCAGCCCTGAGTGCCCCGTCCCCGGGGGCGAGCCGCAGGGACACCATGGTGAGTGCAAGGGGGGCCCTCGCTGGGCTCCCCCCGCCCTGTCCCCCTCGGGCACCCTGGGGATGTCACCCCCTCTTCCTGCCACCTCGGGGCCACCTCAGCCCTGTCCCTTCCTGCGCCCATCCTGGTCCCTTGCTGCTTTCCGGGTGGTGCCAGCAGCCAGCCCAGTGTCCCCCCCGGAGAGGGGACGGTGCTGCCCTGGCGTGGGGACAGGGAGGGGAGTTGGGGCTGGGTGAGGCGCTGGCGCAGGTGGGGGGCAGCCGGGGCCGGGTGGGTGCCCCCGGGAGCGCGGATCCAAGGAGGATGGAGGGCACCAGGGACGAGGTCTGGGTGACGCAAAGTGGTTTTGATTTTGCCGTCGCCGGTGCGGTACCCGCAGGAGAACCCTCGTGTTCCTTGCGGCCCAACTTCCCACCAGGGCTTCTGGTTTCCGCGCCCGTGGTGCCACAGGGTGCGGGCAGAGCAGAGCGGGGCGGCAGGGGCTGCCGGGGGCAGCCGTACCCGCCCAGGCCAGCTCAAGCCAGGACCCCGGTGCCCAGGGTCAGACCTCGCACCCCGGCACACGCAGGGAACCAGGACCGCGGGCAGGACGCGGGGCAGCATCCAGAGCTGGAAGTTGGTCTGGAGGCAGAAGAGGAAGGTGAAAGCTCTAAAAATGAGGGAGACGCTCAAACACGGAGTAAGGGTCCGCAAGGTGCATGTCCCTCAGCCTGCGGCTCCCTCCGTGTCTCAGAGCCCCCAGACATTTCCGCCCGGCCAGGAAGGGGACGGCAGCCAGGCTGAAACGGATCCTTCTCCCACCCACGGTCACGGTTGTCACCTCTGAGAAGCTGCTCAGATGCTGTCCCCCACAAAACGCGCTGTCCCCCCCACTGCCCCTCCCCGAGACCTGAAGACGTTTTGTGGCCTCATGAAGGGCCATGGGGCCGCGCCGCCACGACCCCGACCCCTGCCCGGGGGGTCCCAGCTCTGGGGACGTCTCCGGTCCCCAAAACCCTGGAGAAACACCCCATCCCCAAACGCTGCCTGTGCCTGGGAGCTGGCAGGTTGTGACAGCAGCAGCACCCCGCGCGGCTCTTCTTGAGGTTTCCGGTGGTTTTAAGGTGTTGGCTGCATCTGGGCTCAACCTCTCTCGACACAAAAGGTGTCACCTTGGGCTGCGTCCGCTCCCCGCTCGGGGCTGGCAGGGTTTTCTGGTGGCTCAGACCTGAGCTTTGAAGAAAAACAGATGATGTTTTGCAATCTGCAGGGCCGCTCCCCTCCCGCCGCGATCCTGTCGTGAGCAGCCGGCACAGGCGGTGGCTGCGGCGGTGACAGTCCTCAGCCCGCAGCCCTCGGCTGGGGCGCTCCTGGGGGGGCCGATGGGGGTCCCCACGCACGCACCCCTCATTCAGAGCAAAGTCCCTTGTGCAAAGCGGCTGCAAACTGCTCCTTAAAGCCCGGGCCAAGGGCTGTCAAAAGCTGCTCCCCGCTCGGCTTGAGGATGAAATGGCCTCACGGAGGCGTTTGGTCCAGGCCACCCATCAGTCCCCCTCCCTGGGGACTCCCACGGCGGTGGCTGTTGAGCCGCTGCTCGCTGGCTCGTCCCTCGCTTTGCCCTGGGACAGAGGAGGGGACAGAGGAACCGCCACCCCAAAACTGAAAGCAGATTCCGTTTGTGCCCCCGCTCCCCACAGGGATGCCGCCCGCAGCCCCCGTCCCCCAAGGGCTCGCTGGGCGCTGAGCTTGGGCAGTGCCACGGTTTTGAGGGAGCATCGTCCCTCTTCATCCTCCCCGCGAGACTTTTACCCAGCGTAGTGAGCCCTGGCCCCGCGGAACCCCCCGTGCCCCCTCTTGGGACGTGCTGAGGGAAAGCCAGGCTGACTTTGTGCTCCCAGAAACAGGGTGGAAACACCCAGGGCCTCGCAGATATCCGGGACAAAACCCTTCGTTTAAAGCGAGCCGGTGTTTTCCCTGCAGCTGCGCTGCATCAGGTGCCCCGGCCGAGCCAGGAAAGCACCCGACCTGCGCCCGGAGGAAGAGGAGGTGTCACGGAGGCACGCGCTCACCGCTGACAGCTCTGAGCAGTCCTTCGACTGAAGGAGAAACTCGGGGTGTCAGCTCAAAAGCGCCGAGCGTGCAATACAGGAAATGCTCGTATTTGCCTTAATTTGGTGCCATAACCAGGCGGGCGAGCCCAGGGTGCCCGCGCCGGAGGGCTCAGGGCGATGGAGGCACGGGACGGGGAACCGAGGTGTCCGGCTCCCCGTGGATCCTCCCAACCTGCTCCTCTCCAGCTGAAGGACGAGGTTTTGGCCAGGCTGGGTTGAAGCTGGGCAGCTCCTGGGGTCACCGACAGCCCCCTGGGTGACAGCACGGCAACCTGCAGCAGCTGACAGATCCCACCGGCGTTTTTGCTGGTGGCTTTTCTAGGGGCTTATTAGGATGGAGGGGAGGAAGAGGAGGGGAAGGCAAGAAAAAGGGCCATTAAGCAACAAAGAGGAGGAAGAGGAGAAGTTCCCTGCCTGCTTTCGGGCTGCATGAGCAGCCCCCATCCCCCCTGGCCTGCCCCAGGTCCGTGCGTCCCAAGGGAAGGTGGTGGGACAACGAAGCCAAAAGCCTCTCCACCGGCTGTGGGGGCTTGAGCTGCACTTGGGGTAGGGGGGGGCATGGATGGCGTTTTGGGTTGCAAAGCCCAGCGGGGAGGGAGGCGGCCGGGGGGAGCTGCACGATGCTGCCGAGCTCCTCCCTGCTCCATGACGGTCCCTCCGTCCCCCATCGCGCAGGTGCCGGGATATGCCGAGCATCCCGGGGTGGGTGCCGGGGGGGGGGCCGTGAAAATCAGGGGGCAGACGGGAGGGTGCAGAGGCGCTGGGGTCCGGAGGCCTGAAATCTTGAGAGCCGGCAGGAAAACGAAGCAAAAGGGGAAGAGAAGAAAAGGGAAATGGAAAGAGTTAAGAGGCCGGGGGCGACCGGGGGGGACGAGAAGTGAAATCAGTGCCGGGAGCACTGGGGTGAAAGCGGAACCCCGGGGGGGTGGGATGGGGGCAGAGGAGCCATGGGCAGCTCCAGAGGGGGTGTCACCTCCTGGGCACCGCGCCGGGGGCCGCACGGGCACTGCGGCACCGTTCAGCGCGTCTCCCCTGCAGCATCGAGAACAAGGGGCTTTTCAACAGTTTCCTTTCTGCAGGGTGAAATCTCACAACCCCCCCCCCACCTTGCCCAGGGCGGGTTTTACCCCCCCCAAAGGCTCTAATCACAGCCCAGGTTTCCTGCTGCCCCACGGCCCCCGGAGGATAGAGACCGGTAATTGGGGAGTGGATGGAAAGCGGGTGCTGGCATCCCCCCGGGCAGGGAGAAGGGGTGAGGGGGGGCCCAGTCACACATCTGCCCCCCTGCAAAGGGGACGCGGGGGCGCAGAGGATGCGCGGGGCCGGGGATGCCCCCGCCAGCTGCAATTTTTGCCTTTCCCCTGGGTTATTTTTGCTGCCCCCTTTGACTCATAAGCAGAGCCTGCGCAGCGTTTGCTTCGTTAGTCCTTCGTTACCCCCGTAACGAGCAGGGCTGGTGTTACAAACGTGCCCGCGGGCTGTGGGTGCCCTGTCCGCTCCTCGCCGGGGTGCCAGACCTGCGGCGAGGCAGGATCCGGCCAGAGGGACCAGAGGGACGGGACAAGCCCCAGCGCGGCAGCGCTGGCATTTTGAGCTTCGCAAGTTCCAAGTGTGGCCAAAACACCCCGCTCTGCGCCACCTGAAGGTGCCGGTTTGGTGCCAGGGCTGGGACGGGGGCCAGTTACAGCTGCCAGCAGCTCGGGGGGGACCTGGGGGGAAGGATCCAGGCCTGGAGCCCCACTCCTGCGGGTGGTGGCCCCGGGGCAGTCGCTGTGGCCCTGTCCCCGCAGGGCAGCAAGGAGCGCTTCCACTGGCAGAGCCACAATGTCAAGCAGAGCGGCGTGGACGACATGGTCCTGCTCTCCAAGATCTCCGAGGAGGCCATCGTGGAGAACCTCAAGAAGCGTTTTATGGACGATTACATCTTTGTATCCTTCCCGGGGCAGCGGGACGCGGACGGGGAGCGGCAGGGCTGGGCTCCAAGGCTTTGCCAGGGCGTGGGCGCCCTGTCCCCACGCTGCGGTGGGACAAGATTGGGATCAGCGGGGGGAATGCCACCATTCCCAGGCTGAGTTGCACCTGGCAGACGCGCTGCAACCGTGATGCCCATCCTGCCGTGTCCTGGGACCACCTTAGTCCTTCCTTCGTGACCACAAAGCTCTAAGCAAAGAGCAGGGAGTAACCCCTCACCTGCTGTCTCCCACTGCCCCCGCGCACCAGAGACCCGCCTGCCTGCCCCAAGAGGGACAGACCCCGGTGGCAGTAGTGGTCATCGTCCCCTGCCGCTGTCACCCAGCCCCTCCGATGCCCAGTGTGCCCTGGGGGCTCTGCGCCCCCAGCAAATCCAAGCAACCCCTGGAAGGAGTGAGAGCATCCCTGTGGACACGAGGACCAGGTGCCACCTCTCGCTCTCCACCAGGGTTACCCCCACCCCGAGAAGCCACCCGGGGTGCAAAGCTCCCACCCTGTCCAGCGTTGCCCCCTCCCTGTGCCATCCCCAGCCCCGATGCTCTTGCGGTCCCGGGCTCCCATGGCGGAGCTGACTCCCCTGCGCACCCTGCCCGAGGCTCAGCGTCCCTCGGGCTGCGCGGTGCGGACAGGGACGTGTCCCCACGCCCACGACTCGAGGCACTGAGCCCTCACCTTACCCCCGCCCCACACCTGCTGGGGGATGCCCCCCAGCTCCACTGGGGCAGGGGACGGAATGCCTGCGGTGCAGAGCGGGGCACGGCGGGGGCTGAGCCGCTTGCCCACCCCGCTGCGAGCGGCTGCGGTTTCCCTGAAGACGTGACTCTGTCCTTACAAGGCGATGCTCTGCCGCGGGCCGGCGGTGACGCAGCCATCCTCCCCACTCCTTCGGCAGCCCTGGGGCTTTCAATGTGTTTAGGGGTTGGCTTTTTTTTCGGAGGGAAAAAAATACCCCACGCAGCTTCTTTCTTCCTTTTTTTTTTTGTGTGCCGCTGCGCGCGGGGGCCCCGTCTGGTCGTGACTCAACGCCCCGCGCTTCTGCATTTCCCAGAAAAGCCCCTCTCTTCCTGCCCTTCGGCTGCTCTTCCCCCTCCCGGCTGCCAGGTGGGCTGAAAATAGGACATGGAGGGCTCGGGGTCACCCACTGGCACCGCTCTGTCCCCAGCCTCCATCTCCCCACCTGCCCCCGGGGCGCCGGGGGCTCATCCCCATCCTGCTGCTGCATCATTTCCAGGCGCGATTCCCGGCTTTTCCATCCCCCTGTCCACTCCTGGGTGACTCGGGGATGCTGCAGGCTGGAGCGGAGGGAGGTTGGGTGGCCGGGGAAAAGCAGGAGCCGGCGGTTTCTCTCTTCTCCATGCCTCAGTTTCCCTGGCTGTAAAACAGAGACAATCTCCTGCTGCAAAAGGTGCAGATGGGGCACGAGCAGCTGAGCAGAGGGCGAACGCCGGGAGGCCGCGGGATGCTGGAATGCTGCTTTTGGAGCCAATCCTCAGCCAAAGGCAGCAATGCACAAATCTGGGGAGCTGAGGGGATGCTCCCGCTGTACCCTGCACCGGTCACACCGGGGGGACACACCAGGGCCGAGGGAGCGAAGCATCAGGGCTCCATGGCACTAAGTCATGGCAGCAGCTCTGGAAACCCTCGTGGTGCTCCTGGAAGGGGCAGGGACACCCCCCACACACACACACCTTCCTGGCACCGCTCGCACTGATGCTGCCCCCGGGGGGACATGGGAAAGGACACACGGACCTTAACCTGCCGCTCAGACCTACATCGGGCCCGTGCTCATCTCCGTCAACCCCTTCAAGCAGATGCCGTACTTCACCGACCGGGAGATCGAGCTGTACCAGGGGGCGGTGAGGCTGCTGCGCGCCGGCGGGGGCGGGGGGGGGGGTGTCAGCCAGCCCAATAAACCCCTTCATTGGGTTTAATTTGGTGTGAAACACCCGGAGGGTGTCCCCTGAGCGTCCCCGTCCTCCCCAGCCCTGCGGGAGCTGCAGGGGGTCGGCGCTCCCGAGCGCATTGATGGAGGGTCAGTAACGAGGCTCCGGGAGAAAAACCGCATTCCTGGGAAATTCAGCTCGCAAATACACACCAAAGCAACCCAAACATGGTAAAATCCACTCCGAGCAACTTCTGCCACAACCAGCCTCCCAAGGAGGAGGGGGGAGTGGAAAAAAAACCATCTGGCGGGCTGTGATGAGCTCATGGCTGTGGCAAGAGGCTAATTGCCGGTGCCGGCTGCAATGCACGGGCCCAACTAAAGGGACGTGGGGTGGGGGCTCAGGGCGGAGGGCGGGGGGCTGGCGGCTGCCCGGTGCTCAGCGCTGCTGTCCCTTGTCCCCCGTTCAGGCTCAGTATGAAAATCCCCCCCATATCTACGCCCTGACCGACAACATGTACCGCAACATGCTGATCGATGGGGAGAACCAGTGCGTCATCATCAGGTAGGGGCGCAGGCGGGGACCCTGCGCCACCGGTCCGGGGATGGCTGTCCCCATCACCCCTTGTCCCCACACCCCGGGGACATCCCGGCAACCGGGCAATGGCCAGCGGAGGCTGGAGCCCAGCGGTGGGTCCTGGGGGACCCGGCGCATGGATGTCCCTGGGGGGACGCCATCGTCCTGGGCCGTGAGCACCAGCGGGGCTGTGACCGGGTTGTCCCCAGGCAGGGACCCAGCCTTGTGTAACGCACTTTTCCGGCTGAGTGTTGCAAGGGAAATGGTCAGGATGTGGGGCAAGGCCGGAGACTTCCCCTTGAGGCTCCCACATCTCCCTCCTCCCCTCCAAAATCCAGCAACGACAAATCCAACATCTCCTCCCGGAGCAGCTCCTCACCCAGCCTTGCTCCAGCCCCGCTTATATCCCAGAGAACACGGGGAGCCCCGTCCCCAGCGTTGGCACTGCCACACGCTCAGAGGACATGGCAAGAGGGGGACCACAGCCCTGTCACCCACCGTCACCCCCCAGCCCTGCTCTGCCATCCCCACCCGAAGCACCCAGGGACACACGGCGCTGGTGTGGCCGTTTCACGTCTCCTCTGCTTTGACATTTTTCGCAGCGGAGAAAGCGGAGCCGGGAAAACGGTGGCAGCAAAATACATCATGGGCTACATCTCCAAAGTGTCCGGGGGCGGTGAGAAAGTGCAGGTACAGCTGTTTCCCCCCCACCATCCGCCACCGCTCATCGCTTCACCTCCCAACCCCTGCCCGCTCCCCGCTGCCCCGATCCCCCGCTGCCCCCGGCTGACAGGGCACCCGGAGCAGCCCCGGCTCCAGGGATGGGGACAGGCAAAGCCCTGGGACTGTCCCCAGCCCTGAGGCAGGGCTGCTGCAGTGGGGTGCAGGCGTGTGGTCCCCCTGGCTCAGCCCCTTCCCCTCCTCTGTCCCCAGCATGTGAAGGACATCATCCTCCAGTCCAACCCGCTGCTGGAAGCCTTCGGGAACGCCAAAACCGTGCGGAACAACAACTCCAGTCGCTTCGTAAGTCAGCGGGGCAGGCGCAGAGGGCAGGATCCATCCCAGCGATGCTCCCAGCGTGGTGGGAGAAGGGGGGGAGAAGGCAGGGCTGGGGGGAGCCAGGGGTGCCGCCGGCCGGGCTCTGAGCAGGAGCTGTGCCGCGGCAGGGGAAGTACTTCGAGATCCAGTTCAGCCGGGGCGGCGAACCCGACGGGGGGAAGATCTCCAACTTTCTCCTGGAGAAGTCGCGAGTGGTGAGCCAGAACGAGTGCGAGAGGAACTTCCACATCTACTACCAGGTATGGGGGGCTCGGAGCCATCCGGGCTGCCGCGGGGGCTGGGGGCCGGGTCACCGCAGCCCCTCTTTCTCTCCCAGCTCATCGAAGGGGCGTCCCAAGAGCAGCGGCAGAACCTGGGCATCATGAGCCCGGATTATTACTACTACCTGAACCAGTCGGACACGTACCAGGTGGAGGGCACGGACGACCGCAGTGACTTCCATGAGACCATGGTGGGTGTCTGGGAGGGGGGGAGTCCCCAAAGCCAGCTGCGGCCAGGGAGGGGCTGATGGGCTGCCCGTGCCCCCAGAACGCCATGCAGGTCATCGGCATCCGCGGCGAGGACCAGCAGCTGGTGTTGCAGATCGTGGCTGGGATCCTCCACCTGGGAAACATCAGCTTTCGGGAGGAAGGCAACTATGCTCGGGTGGAAAATGCTGACTGTGAGTAGCCGGCTGCCCCCGCTCCAGGGTGGGGGCAAGTTCCCAGAGACCCTTGGCAATGAATTGCAAACTCTCCGTAGCACAAATCCCCTGGCAGAGGAGAGAGGCAGCATCAGCATCTTCCCCACTCTAGACATGGGGAAACTGAGGCAGTGAGCAAGCGGCACAACCAGAGCTTAATTAGCAAGGGGATGGATGCCAGGAGTCACTTGCTGTGATTTAGCAGAGGGAGGACCACGTCCCAGGTCCCTGGTTGCTGCACCACTGCTGTCCTTTGCACTTGGATGGGGCTGGGGGTGTCCAGCAGCGGCTGCGGGCAGCGTGCTGGGGGTGTACAGTGGGCAAGCAGCCCTGACCGCCCCCCCCTCTGCCCAGCCCTGGCCTTCCCTGCCTACCTGCTGGGGATCGACCAGGACCGCCTCAACGAGAAGGTCACCAGCAGGAAAATGGACAGCAAGTGGGGTGGCCGCTCCGAGTCCATCACCGTCACCCTCAACGTGGAGCAGGCGGCTTACACCCGCGACGCCCTGGCTAAGGGGCTTTACGCGCGCGTCTTCGACTTCCTCGTGGAGGTGTGTGGTCCCCTCGGGCCGGGCTGAGTGTGGCCACAGTGCGGAGGGGATGCTCGCCATCCGCTCCCGCACGCAACTGGCCCCGTCCGCCCCTGATGAAGGGAATTCATCATCCCATCTCTCCCTGCAGTCTATCAACCGGGCTATGCAGAAGCCATACGAGGAGTACAGCATCGGGGTGCTGGACATCTATGGCTTTGAAATATTCCAGGTATGCATTGCTCGGGTGTAGGAGCCCAGCTGGGGAATGTTCTTCCCTGCTTCTGCAGCAAGGAGTGTGGCCGACGCAGGGGGCCGTTAGCAGTCCATGGGTCCAAGAAGGGTCCCTGGAGCAGCACCCAAAGGCTCTGCTGTCTGGGGTCTCCCCGATGCAGGGAGAGGAGCAGAAGCCAACTCAGCCCTATCTTCTCTTTTGTCTCTTGTCCTTTCGCAGAAAAATGGCTTTGAGCAATTTTGCATTAACTTTGTGAACGAGAAGCTGCAGCAGATCTTCATAGAGCTGACCCTGAAGGCAGAGCAGGTATGGGGGGGGGGGCTGGACTGGGGGGGGCTGCACCAGCACCCCAATTCCGGCGCCCCCGCTGCTGGCCGGTCCCGGTGCCACAGCCGGAGCTGGGGGGCTGCGGCATATCCCATGGGTTGGGGGCCCACCCCGCTCTCCCTGTGCTTCCCCAGGAGGAATACGTGCAGGAGGGGATCAAGTGGACCCAGATCCAGTACTTCAACAACAAGGTGGTGTGCGACCTGATAGAGAACAAGCTGGTGAGTGGGATCCCCTCCTCTGGGGGGGGGGGGCTCTCCTAGGGAGCCGAGGCACCCATGGAGGGGGTGTCGGATGGGCTGGGTGCTGCTGGGGATGGGTGGCAGATGCTGGGGAGCATCGCTGGGATGCACAGCTCTGCATCTTTAACCTGAGCTGCGGTCCAGCGTGAAGCAGCTTTGAGCAGCGCAGGGCATTTGAGCAGAGCCAGGTGCAGGATTGGGCCTTTGGGCACCCATGGCTTTGCTCTCCCTCTCCCAGAACCCCCCCGGGATCATGAGCGTCCTGGACGACGTCTGTGCCACCATGCATGCCACCGGCGAGGGGGCGGACCAGACCCTGCTGCAGAAGCTGCAGGCGGCCGTGGGCAACCACGAGCACTTCAACAGCTGGAGCTCGGGCTTTGTCATCCACCACTACGCAGGCAAGGTACCGCACCCCACACCCCACACCCCATATCCCGCACCCCACACCTTGCACCCCATAGCCCTGGCCACAGCAGCCGCGGGGCTGAGCGCCCCCCACCCCACCCCCAGGTCTCCTACGACGTGAACGGCTTCTGCGAGCGCAACCGGGACGTGCTCTTCACCGACTTGATCGAGCTCATGCAGAGCAGCGAATAGTGAGTCCTGGCAGCGCTGCGGTCCCCAGGGGCCACCCCCAAAAGGGCTGGGGCAGAGGGCAGCATCCTCAGCATCCAGCCCTGCCTCTGCTGGAGCCACATCTCGGGGTGCTCAGCATCCCGCATCACCCCGCGGGTACCAGCAGCATCCCCCCGCTGAACGCAGCAGGACCCAGGGGCTGCAGGGCTGGGCAGAGGGGTGCTCGCCCACCAGCACCCATCCTGCACATCCCTGGGGGCAGTTTTTGGGGGGTGGGAATGGGCTCGTCTGCGGTGCAGGATTTCCCAGCAGCAGAAAGCAGTGCTGGAGCAGCTCAGCGCCTGCTGAGCTTGGGGAGCCTGGCGGCTCTCACCCGGGGACTGTCACCTGCCTTTCAGCGGTTTCATCCGGATGCTTTTCCCAGAAAAGCTTGATTCTGACAAAAAGGGACGACCGACCACCGCAGGCTCCAAAATCAAGGTACGTCCTGGAGGCTGCGGGACAGTAGCTGCCTCTGGGGCAGCAGCAGGGTGATGGGCTCCCACCAATGCCTTTAACGCTACAGAGGTCGATCCTTGCAACAGAAACAGGCTAACGACCTGGTGAACACGCTAATGAAGTGCACGCCACACTACATCCGCTGCATCAAACCCAACGAGACCAAGAAACCCCGGGACTGGGAGGAGAGCAGGTAACAGAGGCCCCTCCCGAAGTATCAGGAGCCCACAGAGCCCGGGGAAGCGGGGGCCGGTGACGGGGATGTGGCCAGGACCAACTTTTCTCCAAAAACTGCACCCTGGGCTGGTCCCACAGACCCAGGGGAGCACGAGACGGGTGCTGAGGAGCGTGTGGGGACACACATGTCCCTCTACGTGCAACACTCAGAGGCTCCGTCCGAGCCCCAGAAGCAATCCCACGCGCACGGCCGAGGGCATCCCCATGCCAAGCAGCGGCCGATGGGCACGAGCAGGTCCCCCACCGACCTGCCGTCCCCCGCCGAGCGCGTCCCTCCCGCTCCGCAGGGTGAAGCACCAAGTGGAGTACCTGGGGCTGAAGGAGAACATCCGTGTGCGCCGGGCGGGTTTCGCCTACCGCCGCCTCTTCCACAAATTCCTGCAACGGTGAGCGACCACCGGGATGGGGGGGTCGGTGGCAGGTCCCCACAGCCCGGCCACCACTCACGTCCCTTCTCCCCGCAGCTACGCCATCCTCACCCCTGAGACGTGGCCGTCCTGGCGCGGGGACGAGCGGCAAGGGGTGCAGCACTTGCTGCGCTCCGTCAACATGGACCCGGACCAGTACCAGATGGGTCGGAGCAAGGTGTTTGTCAAGAACCCCGAGTCGGTAGGTGGCCCAGCTCTGCTCCTTGTCCCGCGTCCCCAGGGTGATGCTGCATGTCGCCGAGCATCACTTTGGGCGACACCAGGGAGGGTTTGGGGTGCCAATGTGCGGGAGAAGGGATGCAGCACGGGCGCTGGGTGGCCCCTGGCTGGCCGGGCTCAGCAGCCCGTGTCCCTCCCAGCTCTTCCTCCTGGAGGAGATGCGGGAGCGGAAATTCGACGGCTTCGCCCGGGTGATCCAGAAGGCCTGGCGCCGGCACGTCGCCATACGGAAGTACGAGCAGATGCGAGAGGAGGGTAAGGCCGGGCGAGGACGGGGACACCGACACGCCAGCACCCCTTTTAGGGTGCCTTTTGCTGGGGACAGCCCAGCTGCCAGAGTGGCAGGAGAGCGGCAGCTTGGCTGCTAATTGTGGCACTAACGAGGAGAGGGGTGAGGAGGGACCAGACCGTGAGATGCCCGGGCTCTTTTCCTACATCTTAAAGGAGGGAATGGATTTCTTGCTCTGCGGAGACCTTAGAGTCCGTTCCAGCATCTAAAGGGGGCCTACAAGAAAGCTGGGGAGGGACTTTTTGCAAGGGCAGGTAGTGATAGGATGAGGGCTAATGGCTTCGAACTGGAAGAGGGGAGATTTAGATGAGATATTGGGAAGAAATTGTTTGCTGTGAGGGGGGTGAGCCCCTGGCCCAGGTTGCCCAGAGAAGCTGTGGCTGCCCCATCCCTGGAGGGGTTCAAGGCCAGGTTGGACGGGGCTTGGAGCAACCTGGGCTGGTGGGAGGTGTCCCTGCCCAGGGCAGGGGGTGGCACTGGGTGGGCTTTAGGGTCCCTTCCAACCCAAACCAGTCTGAGATTCCATAATTCTATTTCCAGCCCTGGGAGGGGCTGTAGGACAGAAGCGGGAGCCTCTCGCTATCTCGCTCCGCATTTCATTGCCTGCAAAAAGACGGAGAGGAGCAGCCGAGAGCCAGCATTTGCAGAGGGATGGGAGAGAGCAGTGGTCATGACCTGACCCCCTCACGGGTGTTTTCGCACCCTCCCAAGCATGCAGGAAAAAAATTCAAGGGGGAAAACCCAGAAAGCAGCTGTGCTCCCCCTGGGGCACAAGGTTTTTTGAGGGTGGTTAATGGGTTTCGAAGTCAGCCAGGCTCAAGCAGCTCAGATTCCTCCCATGGCATAAAACGAGACCCACTTCTTGCTACCATGGTCCATGCCATGGCTCCCGCAGCCGGGTTGGGAGGGCAGGGGCCGAGGGCTGAGCCGAGGGCTGAGCCGCCAAGGGCTGAGCCACCGGAGCAGAGCCCTGTCCGACCGGCATTGCTTTGGGGTCCCACACAGCCTCCAACATCCTCTACAACTTCAAAGAGCGGCGGAGGAACAGCATCAACAGGAATTTTGTGGGCGATTACCTGGGCATGGAGGAGCGGCCAGAGCTGCGCCAGTTCCTGGCCAAGCGGGAGCGGATAGACTTTGCCGACTCCATCACCAAGTACGACCGGAGATTCAAGGTACATGGACCCGCTCGGGGCTTGGGACAGGCCAAGCCATGCCTCCTGGTGGCCACCCTTGGGTGAGATATGTGTGCAGGGCATGTGCCCCCAAAAAACCCCCCTCGCCCCCTGCTTCTGCCCTTTCCCAGCCCATCAAGCGGGACTTCATCCTCACCCCCAAGTACTTCTACGTGATCGGGCGGGAGAAGGTGAAGAAAGGTCCTGAGAAGGGGCAGATCAAGGAGGTGCTCAAGAAGAAGGTGGAGCTCCAGGCGGTGAGCGGTGTCTCGCTGAGGTGCGTTCCCCCAGCACGGGCTCCACACAGGGGGGGTCCACGTGGTCGGGCTTCACCCATCAGGTCCACCAGCTTTTCCATCCTCCGGTGCCCCCGGCCCCTTGCCCGTGGAGGCAGTGGGGCATCGGGCCATGGGGAGGAGGCTCCCCACAGAGTGCTTTGCAGATGGGGCGTTGAGGGCTGGGGAGGTTTCCAGCTAAATCACCCCCAAATTTACTTGGGGTGGACCCAGCCCCAGCTGGGTCTCCCGGTTCCCCCCCAGCACTGACGGGCACCAGCCTTGCCCCTACTGACACCCCCGCGCTGGGGTTCCTCCCCCAGCACCAGGCAGGATGATTTCTTCATCCTCCACGAGAACGATGCCGACAATTTCTTGGAGTCCATCTTCAAGACGGAGCTGATCAGCCTGCTGTGCAAGCGCTACGAGGAGCTCACCCGCACCAAGCTGCGCCTCTCCTTCAAGGACACGTAAGGATGGAGGCCGGGAGAGGTGACAAAACAGGACGGCGTCCCCTCCCCGCGGCCTCACGGCCTCTCTCTCCCCCAGACTACAGTTTCGGGTGAAGAAGGAGGGCTGGGGCGGTGGCAGCACCCGCAACGTCACCTTCGTCAGAGGACAGGGCGACGTGGCTGCCCTCAAAGCCGGAGGCAAAACGCTTACGGTCAGCATCGGGGACGGGCTCCCAAGGAACGCCAGTGAGTGCCAGGGCACACGGGGGTGGTGGTGGGGGGGGACAGGAGTGCTGGGGCTGCAGGTCATGGCCGGAGGCTTGGGGACATCAGGGTGAGGTGGCGTGTGCCCCAGCCCTGTGGGGTCTGCGTTTCACCCAGGAGGGACCCGCTTCTGCCCGGGTGATGGGGCAGCACAGGGTGTTTTGGGGAAAAGGGCAGCCGGGTGCAAACTGGGGGGGCAGGCCCCCCCCCAGCCATGTCTGAGGACTGTCACCTAACGGGGGGCTCGTGTCCCCCCAGAGCCCACGAGGAAGGGGGTGACGCAGAGCAGAGGTGGCAGAAGGTGTCCGGCATCCTCCCGAAGCGCCCCACCAGCACCCCAAGGTGAGGAGGGCAGTGCCAAGGGGGGGGTGATGGGGAGGGGGGACCCCAGCCCGCACCCAGCCAGCACTGCACTCCCGGGGGGTGCGGGCTGAGTGGGGGCCCCCTGTAACGCACCATCCCTGGGGGGGTGGGGGGGGATAATCTTCCAGGTGCCTGCAGGAATGGGGCACCCCAGTTCCCGCGCAGTGACAGCCGGGCTCAGCGGGACACCCACACAGCGCCCCAGAAGCAGGGGCGGGGGCCACCAGCCGCGGCGTTGCCCCCCCGAAACACCAGCCGCCAGTCGAAGACGCGGCCCCCGTCCGAGCAGAACATGGATTTCCTCAACGTGCCCGACCAGGGGGTGGCCGGGTAGGTCCTGAACGGGTCCCCGCGTCCCCCTCCCTGCCCCATCCTCCCCTCCCACTGCTGCCACCCCCCAGGGACGCTCTGTCCCCTCTGACGGGCCTCGCTGCCCAAAGCAGCAACAGCCCGACCAGCTCCGGGCAATCCAGCTTTGCCAGCAGGATGGCATCTCCCGGGCTTTTGCCCACCCCAGTTCTCCCAGTCCCTGCACTGGGAGGACCCACCTGAGCTGCAGGCACAAAGCATCCCGATGGGGAGGGGGTGGGCAGGATGGGGAGGGGGTTGCAGCGCACCCCACGCCCTCCCCGGTGCGAACGCCATGTCTCCCGGCCCCGCAGCATGCAGCGCCGGCGAAGCCTGAGCCAGCGGCCACCGCCGGCCGGGCGCCCCAAGCCGCAGCCCAAGGTGGCCGTGCCGCGCTGCCAGGCGCTCTACCAGTACATCGGGCAGGACGTGGACGAGCTCAGCTTCAACGTGGGGGACATCATCGACATCCTGCTGGAAGGTACCGCCGGGCTCCCGCCCTGCCCTGTGGCGCCCCGTGGCAGCCCCGCGCCTGACCCAGCTCTTTGTTTTGCCCCCCCTTCCCAGATATCTCGGGCTGGTGGAAAGGCCGGCTGCACGGCAAGGAAGGGCTTTTCCCTGGGAACTACGTGCAGAAGATCTGAGCTGGGCACGGCAGCCGCGTGGCTGGAGGCAAGGAAGGAGCCGCCATCCATCCTCCCACCCCACCTCCGCCAAGGCCGTGCCAAAGGAGCCGGTGGTGGCTCCGCGATGGTTCTCCACCGACGCCAGTGTTGAGCAAGTGCTTCCTGATGAGCCCCCCTGGCCAGCGCTGGCTACCGGGCTGTGCCGGTGCCAACCGCCATATCCCGCAGCTGCTTCCGATGGTGACCTCCCGGCAGCAAGGACCGGCTCTTTGCTGCTTGTTCATACCCTGGGAGTGGAACTGCTTTGGTGACTCTGGGGTATAAATTGTTGTTAATTTAGGATTGTTGTTAATAACTATGGTAAATAATCAGACTCATCAAATCTGAGTCTGACAAACTGAGCCCGGAGTTTGTATTTCACCCTGGTGCGGGCCTGGGGCTCCTGCTGGCGAGACACCTGCACCTGCACAGGGGGGACGCGGGAGGACACGCGCTGGAGGCAGCCCCGTTCCCTCCACGTTGAACCCTCCAGGAGATGTCCAATCCAGAAACCCAACGCCCCCAGGAACCCGGCTCCGGCGTCTGCGCACCCTGGCACAACTCTGGGAGCTGCCGGGGCGGCGGCGAGGCAATGCAGGACAACGGGGTGTGGCAGGACCAGGGCGGTGCCGTTGCCGTTCCCTGATTTCCCACAGGAAAAGCAGCGAGGAGCACTCATCCAGAGCCCACCGAGCTGCAGCAGCTTTTTCTGATGGTGGTTTGGGGGGGGTCAGGTCCGTGGGGGCCCAGGGTCGACGTATGGGGTGGAAACCGCCCTCCTTGGCTGCACCAGCTCTGCGGTTCGGGGGTCCCTCTCTGCCCCGATCGTGGGACATGGGGACAGCTGGGGGTGGGGGGGTCTGAGTCCATCCCGGGGTCATTCCAGGAGGTTTGCAGCAGGGAGAGGGACGACCGGTGCCGACATGTTGGGGCTCGTCCCTGCCTGCCCCCCGCTCCCCCCGCCAAGCCCTGCACCGGGCGGCCGGAGGAAGTGACGCCAGCGCGGCCCTGCCTCAGCCTCACGTCCCAGCCCTCCTCTTCCTCCCTCCCGCAGACCCCACCGGTGCTGCCCCCCCCCCCTCCCCGAGTCCAGCAGGCAGACCCCCTGCCCCAGAGACGGGGGGGCTACAGAGGGGGTCAGGGGACCCTGTTTCCTCCAGGGTGGGGGTGTCACGGGGCGGGAGGTTGCTGGGGTGTGAAGTCCTCCATGGCCCCACGCTGCAAACGGTGCTCGGGTCTCCCCACCGCGGGCTTTTACAACCCCTGCGGTTCCTTGGGGTGATTTTTCCTGTAAATCACAGGTTTTTAGGAGTCCTTGCACTGCGGAGCTTGGGGGAAGCCAGGGGGAGAGGGAGGGGAAGGGGGAAGAAAGGCAGAGCCTCTGCTTTTATTTTATTTTTATTTTATTTTTTTAACTCTGGGGATTTAGGAAACTCCTTCCTGCACCTTCCAGCCCTTTTTTGGGGTCTTCACTGGGGAAGGAAGGGGGGGGCGGCACCCTGGCAGTGGGTGCCGTGCAAGTGGGATGGTCCCACTGGAGCTGGGCCAGCTCATCGTTCACTGGGGTGCTCCGAGGGGCTCTGGGGGCTCCGAGGGGCTCCAGGGTCTCTGAGGGGCTCCAGTTGCTCTGAGGGTCTTGGGAGGCTCCGAGGGGCTTGGGCTGCGCTTTGGGGCCATGTGTGATCTGATGGGCTCGGGATGCTCCGAGGAGTCCAGGGTGCTCCAAGGAAGTCGGGGTGCTGAGAGGGCGCTGGGATGCTCTAAGGGGTGCAGGGTGGTCTGAGGGGCTTGGGGAGCTCCAGAAGGCTTGGGGTGCCCAGGGATGCCCTAAGGGGTCCAGGGCTCCCCAAAGGGTTCTTAGGACCCCAGGATGCTCCGAGGGCAGCAGGATGCTCTGAGGGCCCTGAGATGCTCGGGGGAGCCCGGGCTGCTCCAAGGAGCCCAGGATGCTCCAAGGGCCCGGGATGCTCCAAGGACCCCGAGACGCTCCAAGGGCCCCAGGATGCTCCAAAGACCCTCGGGATAGTCCAAGGGCCCAGGATGCTCCCAGGGCCCAGGATGCTCCAAGGACCTCGAGACGCTCCAAGGGCCCTGGGATGCTCCAAAGACCCTCGGGATAGTCCAAGGGCCCAGGATGCTCCAAGGGCCCAGGATGCTCCAAGGACCCTGAGATGCTCCCGGCTCCCTGGGATGCTCCAAGGACCCTGGGATGCTCCGAGGACCTGGGATGCTCCAACGACCCTGGGATGCTCCAAGGACCTGGGATGCTCCAAGGACCCTGGGATGCTCCAAAGGCCCCCGGGATGCTGCGAGGCCCCCAGGATGTTCCAAGGACCCCGGGATGCTCCGAAGGCCCTCAGGATGCTCTGAAGGCCTTCAGGATTCTCCAAGGACCCTGGGATGCTCCAAAGGCCTGTAGGATGCTCCGAGGGCCTGGGATGCTCCAAGGACCCCGGGATACTCCAAAGGCCCCCGGGATGCTGCGATGCCCCCGGGATGTTCCAAGGACCCCGGGATGCTCTGAAGGCCCTCAGGATGCTCCCGAGCGCCCGGGATGCCCCAGCCGCCCGCAGCCGCTGGGGTGCGGATCGCTCCCGCTGCCGGCAGCCGCGGGGGAGGCGGGGGGGGGGGGGGGTATGAAAACACCCGGGAAAAACACCCGGGGGGCACCGGGGCGGGGCGGGGCCGGGCCAGGCCACCCCCCCGCGGCCCCCGCCCCCCCTTCCGCACCGCTCCTTCCTCCCCCCCCCCCCCCTCCTCCTCCTCCTCCTCCTCCTCCTCCTCCTCCCCCCCCCGCTCTCGCGACAGCTCCGCGCAGAAAATGGCCCCGCGGCCGCGCCGCCGCTGATGCGCGCTCCGGGCGGCGCCGGCCCCGCCGCAGCCCCGGTACGTGCGGGAACGGGCCGGGGAGGCGGCACCGGGCACCGGGGGGGAAACGGGGCCGCCGGCGCACCTGGAGGGGGGGCACCGGCACCGAGACGGGGGGACCGGCACCGGGGGCTGTACCGGTACCGGGGGGGGGGGGGGTACCGATACCGGGGGTACCGGCGCTTTGCAGGGAGCTGGGACGTGCACCGGGAGCTGCGGGGGGGGGAGCTCCGGGCAAAGCCGGGGGAGCACCAGCCGCGGGGCTGCCGCCCACGGGGGGCTCCGGGTTACGGGGGCCACTACCCGTGGGGCGACTCGCCATGGGGCTGCTGGCCGTGGCTGTGTTACTACCGACAAGAGCTAGTAGCCATGGGTTTATTACCCAGGGGGGGCTACTAGCCACAGAAACCACTAGCCATGGGGGTGTTATCCATGGGGGGCTGCTAGCCATGGGGGGCTAGCCTGTGGGGCTAGTAGCATGGGGACAGGTAGACACAGGAGCTGTTAGCCCCCATCTGCAGGTGTGTGTGGCCTGTGGGAGCACCGGGACCTGCTTCGCCACCCCGAGCATCCCGGGGCTGCGCCCAACAGGGTCTCCCCACGGTCCCTCCATCTTCCCGCACACGTGGGGGCCGCTTTGTTGCTGTCAGGGGCTGGAGGACGCGGCTGCCGGAGTGAGGGGGTCCCACACCTTGGCCACGGTGTGAACTTGACAGGGGCCAGAGCTGCTTGGGCAGGGGCAAGGCTCAGGGAGGAAGATCCAACCTCCCCAGATGGCTCCCGAAAGGAAAGAGGGTTTTTTTTCCAGCTGAAGAGCTGATATAGCCCGGTGGATTGGCCAGCCACAGGCAACCAGGTACAGGTGGGCACCAGGATGGTGCGGGGACGTGGGGAAATGCCAGCGTGGCTCTTTCCCGTTCACATGCCCCCCAGGTCACTGATGGCTTGGAGCAAGCTGGGGGGGATGGCAAGAGCCCTGGGCTGCCCAGGGCGGCTCTGCGGGGAAGGCTTTCCCAAGGAACCACCAAAGGGCCTCAACCGAGCTGCCTCAGTCGTCCACCCTGGGGACGTGGCATCGTGGCTGTGTGCGAGGCTCAGCGCTCGCCCCCTTGGATGCCCACGCTGCCACCGGCAGCTGCTGCGGAGAGGTCTGGAGCGGGCTCCGTAGGGCTCTCCAGGTGGGTTTTCTGAGTTGGAAAGCAGGGAGCCTGCCCTCGCAGTAAGACGGAGGGGAAAAATATTGAGACAGTGGCTCTGCTCCAGCCCAAGTAGGGATTAGGGCACCCAAGTTGCAGTGGGCATCACGAAGCCCAGGGCTGTCTGGTGGCAGAGATGCTCGGAGCATCTTCCCCCCCTCCCCAGCTCCTGCAGGGCTCCCTGTGATGTCTGAAGGCACCGGGAGAATTTACGATGTGCGTTTTAATTTACGACGTGCATTTTGACCCCACGGCCAGTGGCCGGAGCGCACGCCGGGGCGGGCGGGGGGCTCCGAGGCTGGCGGGAGCCGTGCCACTGTCACAGCCTGCGCTTCCTCCCTCCGCGCCGCTCAGCGCTGAGCGATCACATGAGCCCCTTGTTCGGAGCCTTTGTCTCTCGTCTCCTATGCCGAGGAGCTGCCTTTCGGGAAGCCTCTGCAACCTCTGGCCATAGACCACACAGAGATGCTCAAATAGGATTATTTGTCCCATTTATCCTGCCGGGGGGGCGGTTTGGAAAAGCCTTCTGTGCTTGGCAATATGTATAAACCCCCCGGTTCGGTTGAGGGAGATGAGCTGTATTAATTATTAACTGAATCAGCACCAGCAGCTGCTCTGGGTGACCGGTAGCTGCAAGCCCTCCTGTTCTGCCCCTCACCGTCAGTCTCCCAGAAGGATTTTTCCGGGGTCCCCGTTCACCGCAGGGGCAGGAGCGAGGGAGTTTGGTGCCGGCAGGTTTTCAGGGAGACTGAACCTGCAGCAGGAAAACCCTTCCAAAAGTGACACTGAATTTGCGGTGGCTCCAGGATTCAGGTTTCCAGGGCAGGGTTTGACCCGGCGCTGGGGGAGTCACATCCCCAGCGGCCACCTGGGGTCACCGGGGCTGGGGACGGGGGCAGGTCAGCGGCACCTGGGCGGGAGCATCGTGCTCCGGGTTGCAGAACGGAGGGGCCTGGAGAATGATACGTGTTGGACACCATCCCACAGGAGGTGACAAGTGACAGCAAAATGATACAGGTGCCACCGGCTCCCGGAAAACCGGGGCCTGGGCCGAGCGTATGGTGATGCTACGGTGCTGCTGCCGTGTCCGCTGCCGAAAATGCACCTGCCTCGAACAGCTTTGCTCCGGGGGGACGGTGGTGGGGCAGCGAGCCGGACGCAGGCAGTGAGATGCGCCCGCATCTCTCCGCGTGCCCTCACCGGACCTGCCCGTTGGTATCTGCTCAAGAGGCATTTTCCCAGCTTTTCTAGAGAAAAATCAGCTTAAAACGCATCTCTGGGGTACTGCCTGCAACCGGGAAATAGAGAACACATCCGCAAGGGAGCGGCGGGAGGTTTCAGCACGAGCTGTAGCATCCAAAGGGGTTTGACCCCGGAGCACCGGGGGCCGACAGCCCTGCTGCGATGCTGCCGAGGAAGAATTTCCCGGTTTCTTGAAAAATGGACTTGAAAAAAATTGCCTGTGCTCCTGCTGAGCTCTTGGTGTGGTGGATGCTGGTGTCCTGCTCCCTCATGGCCTCATCTGGAGGCCATCGGAGACCATCAGTCCCCGGGGGACCATCGACAGGCCCTGGGGACTGGCAGTGGCATCGACGATTGATCCGGAGTCAGCGTTTCCAGCGGGGAATGGGGGATCTGGGGGCGGTTTGCTCCAGCCTCAAGGACTGGCAGCACCAACGCTCCGCGGCATCGGGGACGGCCACCGGAACGTGGCGGTGGCACACGGAGGCTGCACAAGGGGCTGAGCAGGCAACCGCAGCCCCGCCGCGACCCTTTTAATGTTTATCTCCCTCAAGAGAAGATTCCTGAGACTTTTTTTCTCCTGGTAAAACCGTGTTTTCCCCCTCCTGATAAAACCAAGCTCCACCCAAGCTGCCGGGAAGTTTCCGTGCGGTGTTTACCCCCCGCCCCGGCCGTGCCGCTTCGTGCAGACCGGGCAAAGCAACCCCTCCAGCCTGGGCTGAATTTCCCCTCCAGGGACATGATCAGCCCCTGCTGCTGCCCCAAACCCCCCCCCTCTGGGGCTGACCCCCCCTGCCCTGGGCGCAGGTTGCATCCCGCAGCGCCAGCAGAAGCTGAGAAAACAACGGGGAAGGGGGGGGTTGGGAGCGGATAGGCACTGCAACCCCCAAACAAAGCCATAAGCCTGGGGGCGGCCGGAGAAATAATCCCACATGGATTTTCACCCCCCCAGCCTCCCCCTGGCCCGGGCTCTGATTTATTGCCCGCTGGGTTGCAATACCAGCGCCGCCGGTTGCTGCAGTAACAGCGGCTGAGCCCGCCTTCGCCCGGCTAAAGCCCCGCTGTGCCTGGCCAGCTGGGAGCCGGGGCTGGAGCGGAAAAGCTGGGAAAATAGGAAAATGCCTCGGGAGCAGGCGGGATGGACGCGGCCCGTCCCCAGGGACCTTTGTGTCGGGAGTCGTTGAGCTCTTGGGGAAACATCAGCCCTCAAACGAACTGCAGCCCCCCAGTGATGATGATGATGATGGTGACATTATCAGCATTAGTATTTTCTTTTTAACTTTGACATTAAGACCCTATTGAGAAACCTCCCAAAGCGAGGGGGGTTTCGGATGCTTTTTGCTGGGTACTATCAGTGTTTGCCTTTCGCATGCCGAAGCCTCGCACAGAGGCTCCATGAGGCTGAACCAGTTTAATTTTGGGGACGGTCTGATGTAGCTTGTGTGACGGAACCGTCCCCATGCCGCCATCAGCCGGGCATCGGGCCCCGCTGCCGATGCTCCTGGCCATGGACTGGGACCTGTTGCTGCTCTTGGCTGGAAAAACCTTCAAAACTGGGGGGGAAGCATCCAGTGAGACACCCCCCCCCCAGTGCGGCCGGGAGCAGGAAAGGCTGGAGCGGCTCCTGCGGTCCCTGCTTCGGCGATGCCAGGGCTGTGTCACCCTGCGGGGAGGGGGTTCCCTTGGTCTGGGGGAGGGCATTTTTGACTCTAGATGCTGTGGGCTGGGGTCTGGCGATGTGTGGGGCAGGCTGTGGAGGACGGGAGCTGGGGGGGAGACCTTTCAGGGGGGGTTGTGGATCACCCTTTGGG
Source organism: Fratercula arctica (assembly GCA_947846985.1). Lineage (NCBI taxonomy): Eukaryota > Metazoa > Chordata > Aves > Charadriiformes > Alcidae > Fratercula > Fratercula arctica. Next base: position 2,208,571 of record CANTUZ010000022.1, on the reverse strand, counting down.
GTGGGAGAAGCGGGAAGGGATGGCGACGGCTCCGGCTTCAAAGCCCCAGGGGCGAAGTGCTGCCTTTGCAGCGTGTCCCCCCCGCAGAGATGCTGCAAAGCCCCTGTGAAGCTGGGACCTTCTGCCAGCTTGGCCCAGGAGGTCCCCAGGAGAGAGGGTCGAATGGGACACTGAGGAGGGAGGAGGAGGAGGAGGAGGAGGAGGAGGAGGAAGCGGTTGACATCGCTCCGTGCCGGGCTTTAACCTCTCGCCCTTGCGCTCGGTGTAGCGTCGCTGGGAGAAGACGCCGTCGGCAGCGCGTGTCTCGCCCTGTGCCCACCACCTGCCAGGCCATGAAGACGGAGAAGGACGAGGCTGTGCCCACCTTCTCCCTGGGGGGTAAATACGCCGGAGAGGGGGCAGGTGAGTCCCTGGTGCCAGGGGGGCGAGAGGAGTTGGGGCAGGACGAGGGGGAGAAGCCTTTGCTCCTCTTGCTGTTGGGCACCTTTGGCCGAGTCCCACCCCGAGGGGTGGCTGGGGGCACCCTGAGGCTGTGCCTGGAGGTGCAGGTGGCATCGCCCCGCGTGTTCAGGACACCATCAGGCTTTGCCTTCATTGCAGCAGCTTTTTCTAGAGCCAAGACCCTCCCATCTCTAACCACCCCGGGGGGCTCCTGCCTCTCCGGCCCCTTCCAGGCCAGACCCCTCCCCATTTTCCTGCACCCCTGTTTGTGAGGGGTCAGAAGGGGGGCGAAGAGGGACGTGGCAGGGGCTGAGGGTCATCTCTGCCCGTGGCAGCGGGTACCTAATGGCCTCCCCCTGGCAGGTTGCAGCGAAGCAACTCTTCCCGGCGGCCCGATGCCGGTGGCGGGGAGCGGAGGGACCCCAAGCCAAGACCTGCGGCCGCTGAAGCGCAGACCTGTCCCAGGTGAGCCCCAGCCCTGCCCCGGGGAGGTGACAGCAACGGCTGGGGCAGGGATGAGGCCAACGGCTCTGTCTCCTTCCAGGGAAGCACTACCAGTGCTCGAGCTACGGCTGCAAACTGGCCTTCCCCAGCATGCAGGAGCTGATGGACCACCTGAAGGTCCACTACAGACCCACGCAGTCCCTCGAGGGTAAGGCCGGGACACCCTGCGTCACTCCAGGGCACCCTTTTTATGGCTGGGAGGTGGCACAGCAGGGCTGGAAGCTGAGGCAGCGCTGGTGGTGGTGCCTGTGCCTCCGGGAGATGCTGCAGAGCACCGGATGGGAATGGGGAGAGCGTGGGAGGTGCCGGAGACCCACTGGTGGGGAGACCGGGGGCTGCAGCGCAGCCGGGCTCTGGCTGAAGCAAGCTCTGCCCCATTTCTTTGTTCAAGGCAAAACCTTCCAGTGCCCCACGCTGGGCTGCGCAGAGACCTTCCCCAGCATGCAGGACCTCATGGCCCACATGAAGGTGCACTACAAGCCGAACCGCTACTTCAAGTGAGTCCCGCTGCTCCCCGTCCCCATCCCCTCCCACCCTGCAGACGCCTCCCACGGCGCATCCTACCTGAGGGTAGCCGGCAGCTCCCAAAGAGCCCCGAGCACACAGGCTCCCATCTTTGCAGACCCCCCCCCCCCCAGTCTCGGTGGCAGACCCCGGGGCGCGGATATGGGGCAGGGTGGGGGGAGGTGATGCAGAGGGGAGCATCGCCACTGATGCTGCGGCCTCCCCCTTCCCCCCCCACCCCCCGCAGGTGTGAGAACTGCATGCTGCGCTTCCGAACCCACCGCTCCCTCTTCAAGCACCTGCACGTCTGCTCCGACAGCGCCAACAGCCCCGCGCCGCCCCCCAAGACCGACAAGCCCCTCCTGCCCGCTACCTCCGCCCTGGAGAAGGACCCCCCGACCAAGCCACCCGAGGGGCTGCCCAAGCTCCCAAGCGTTATCCGGCCCCTGGAGAAAGAAGCCATCCTCCCCGGCGCGGACACTGCCCCGGCGGCCCCCGCCGCGCTCCCCGCCAGCCCCCCCGAGCTGCCCGGCTCGCTGGAGGCGCTGCCGCTGGTCTCACCGGCCCCCCATCCCTTCCCGCTGCTGGAGCCCAGCCTTTTCGGGCCGTCGTCCTTGACTCGGTTCTCGGGGCCGCCCCACTCCTCGGTGCCGGGGCCGTTCCTGTCCTACGTGCACCCTTCGCCCTACAGCTTGCCCCAGCCCCCAGCGCAGCATCGCCTCCGGCCCTACGTGCCGGGCCACGGCCCCCCCATCTCCAACGCCGTCTGGAAGAAAAGCCAAGGTGAGCGCAAGGGGCCATTTGGGCAAACCTTCTTCTGCTCCCGCCTTGACCAGCAGCTCCCGGAGGAGGACCCACCGTCGGCCAGCCGAGGATCCCCCTCTTCCCAACCCTGTGCAGGGCCACCCTGCCCCGCCCCCCCAGCCCCATTCCACCTCTGCCCCCCCCCCATCCCACCCGCAGGGATGCTCGATTGGAGAAAGCACCGGCAACCACCAAAAAAAACCCAAAAAACAATCAAGCCTCCAAATTTTCCCGGCCCTGCTGCTCCCCGGCGTGCTGGGGGTGCGAGGCGGGGGGCCGGGCCAGGCCTGCCCCCCCACATCCACCCCCCCCAGCCCAGGGAGGGGAAGACCTAATGCTTGTCTTGCCCCTCGATTCCCTCCGCAGGTGTGAGTGTCAGCCCACTCCTCCCATGCTTTGGCTCAGGAGTGACTCCAGGTTAGTTTGGCACCTACTGGTTGGGGGCTGCGTTCTGTCACTGGGAGGGGGTGGGGGGCAGCGGGCAGGGGGGTCCGCAGGGGCTGGGAGAGGCACTGTGGGGTGCCACGATGCTCCCTGGAGAGCAGAGGGGGGGGGCGGGCTCCCTCTTTTTTTGGGAGCCACAGAGAGGGGATGCTGCCCAAGGAGACTCGGAAATGGCAAGGGGCGGGGGGGTGTCACCTGCTGTGCCCCCCCCCCGGGAACCACCAAGCCTGGTTGCTCCGGCACCTGTGGGCAGAAGCAGCAGGAGAAGGAGCTGCAGCAGCTGCTTGGGCTGAAGCCCCCCCGATCGCCCCGGCCCCAAACCCACTGCCCTGCGCTCCATAGGGTGCAGGGAGGCGACGGGCAAAGGGCATTCGGGGCCATGGCGGGGGGGGCCCAGCCTCGCTCCCTGCTCCCACATTTGGGGGTCCCCCCATGGGGAGGGGACCTCTGTGCATGTGGGGGTTGGAGAGCAAGGGGGGGGGGCTCCCGCCCCCGTAGCACAGGCCGATCCGAGCCCCACGGCACCCAGCACCCGGGGCCGCCTGCCCTGCACCCTGTGCTGCCGCTTGGCGTGGCTCCTGCTGGCGGGGAGGGGGCTGCCGGGCACAGCCACCCCCCCCACCCCCCCCCCGACCATGGTGGGGAGGGGGGGGGCCGGTGGGCGAGCACTGTGCTTCCCTCCTCGCCCGTCCTTGCAGGGCACTCCTCCAACAGCCGCATCGTGTGGGAGCACACGCGGGGCCGCTACACCTGCATGCAGTGCCCCTACTCCACCGCCTCCCGCGAGGAGATGACCCTGCACATCGAGGACCACCGCAAGAACCCCCCCCAGCCCGGGCGCCTGGACGCAGACATGGGTACGGCTCCGGGGGAGGGGGTTGGGGGGGTGTCGGGAGGGACCCCGATACTGCTGGGACACTCATGGGGAGCAGGCTCGGCCACGGGCAGCACGTACCCCACTCCCTCTGGCCTGAATGGGGGGCACCGGCCGCTGGGGTGGGCGCCAGGCTCTAGGTCCTGGCCCCCCCCAGCCTGCAGCAGTGCCCTGGGAAGCTGGGGGGGGTGGGATGGTCCATGTGCAGGGGGCTTGGCCACTGCACTGACAGCTCTTTTCCCCTCTCCCTCCAGATTTCGGGGTGGGCATCGCCTCCTTCCATGCCAAGCTGACGCCGGAGATGGAGAACTCCCTGTACTCCCAGCTCTGATGGCCCCGGCTCCCGTGGGACTGCTCCTGCGCCTCCCCATCCTTCCCTCCCCCGCCCCCAGCTGGGCAGGGGGGCACCGCACAGCCCCATGCCACCACGCTGGGACAGGGACCCCCCCTTCCCGGGCACGGGGAGCACCCTCCAGCGCCGGGTGGTGGTGGTGGGGGGGGGGGGGGGTGTTTTTTTTTTTCCTCTTGAATTTCTACCCTCCCTTTTATTTTCGGAAACTCTGAACCCCCGGTACCCCGCGTCTCCCTCCCCGAATGGTTTCATTGCTTCAGCTCCAGTGGCTGTGGGGCAGCGGGGGCGGGGGTGGGGGGTGGGGGGTGGGGGGGGAGGTGCGCAGTAGGTTGCTCAGGAGTTAGTGGACTTCTCTGGAATGAGGTCTCAAAATAATAAATGGGAATTGTACAGGAGCGGCGGCCGGGAGAGCCTCTGTCGGTCCCCCCGGCAGCTGGGGGCGATGGGTTATCCCTTAAGGGTGCCCCCCCCCCCCCCCCAAAGCAGGGGGCAGATGGGGGGGGTGTACATCAACACATCCCAACCCATGAAGGGCTGCTGAGAAGCAGAGTTGGAGTCTCTGCCAGTGGCACCCCAGCACCCAGCTTGGGCCCCCAAAACCAGGGCAGGACCTTGACCCCCGCCCACCCCCCAGCACCCAGAGAGCCTCAGTGCCCACCGGCCACCCCCCCACCCCACCCCCCCCCCCCCTCAGGAGCAGGGGTGCCGGGGGTTATCAGCACCAGGATCACCATCAGTGAGTGGAGAACAGTCCCAGCGGCTCCTCCATGCCCCGGTCCCCAGCCCTGGGCCGGGGGGGGGGGGGGGGGGGGGGCTGCACACACACACCCCCCCCGTGGGAGTGGGGCAGCTGCGTGTTCCCACCCCGGGGCTCCCCGCATCCCGCGCTGCCTGCGCAGCTGCCGGCCCCGTCCCAGCCGGGTGAAAAGTTGGCTCCAAACTGGTTTGAGGAAGGCGTGCTGCCGCATGCCGGTGCCCCACACCACCCCCAGGTGCCCCACGCTGCCTTCGGGTGCTCCACACCGCCTCGGGTGCCCCACGCTGCATTCAGGTGGCCCACTCTGTATTTGGGTGCCCCACGTTGCCTTTGGGTGCCCCATGCTGCATTTGGGTGTCCCATGCCACTTCGGGTGCCCCACGCCACTTTGGGTGCCCCACACTGTGTTCAGGTGCCCCACTCTGTATATGGGTGCCCCATGCTGCCTCTGGGTGCCCCACGCTGCATTCAGGTGCCCCACGCCACTTTGGGTGCCCCACGCCACCTTGGGTGCCCCACGCTGACTTTGGGTGCCCCACGCCACTTCTGGTGCCCCATGCTGTATTTGGGTGCCCCACGCTGCATTCAGGTGCCCCACACCACCTCGGGTGCCCCACGCTGCCTTCGGGTGCCCCACGCCACTTCGTGTGCCCCACGCCACCTTGTGTGCCCCACACCGCCACGCTGGCCAGCCACCAGCCGCACTAAGGGACAGGAGCGCTGGCACCCCACTGCTCCGCACCCCAGGGTCCGGAGCTGCCACCAGCCTCGGGAGGGGACACAAACCCCAGGGGAATTTGTTTTTTTTTTTCCCCCCCACCAGCTCAGCCCTTTCCCAGACACATTCACCCCAAAACACAGGTCCTGGGGGGAGCAGGCGGGGGGAGGTGTGGGGGGGTGCTTCACCCACCCTCCTCCCCGGCATGTTGCCGGCAGCGAGCACGGCCCAGCTGTGGGTATGCCAAGCCGGGGGGGGGGCACAGAACAGGACACCCCCCCCCCCCCCCCCCCCCCCAGCTCTGCCCCATGATGGGGGCTCAGGAGGGGCCGAACGCAGCCTGTGCCTCCCTCCTGCTGCAGTCCCTGCGGACGGGGGGGGCAGCATCACAGACCACCATGGCTCACACCCCCCCTCCGGCCCTGCACCCCTGCGCTGGGCAGCCTCCCCACGCCGCCTTCCCCAGGGGACCGTGCCCCGGGGGGACTAATGGGCCAGAGGCAGCACCGGCCCTAGAGGAGGGCGGTGAGGATGGAGAGAAAGCGGGGGGGAGCGGGGAGCCGGACAGACAGACCCGGCTGGACAGACCGAGCTGCAGCTCCAGCGCTGCTGCCTCCACATAGGGAAGCGAGCGGGAGGGCTCCCCACAGCAGTAGGGCAAGCCCCACAGTCACCCAGCTGGGTGGGGAGGGGGCGGCGAGGCTGTATTAGACAAGGGGGGGGCCCTTGGCTGTGGGGAGGGGGCAGCAGCCCCTCAAGAGGACGGTTGGGAGCGGGGCTGGGAGCAGCCGAGCGCTGCTCTGCCTCCTGGCAGTGGCAGGGCCACAGGGCCTGGGGCTGCCCCCCCCATCCAGCATGGACACCCCCCCCCCCACTCACCCCAGGCCCTGAGCAGGGGGACAGATGCGCTGACGCCTGAGGGGAAGCCCCCGGCTGCTGAGACCTGATGGAGCAGCAACTTGTGACAGAGCCAGAGCAGGACCACGCAGCCCCGGCGAGGTGAGGGACGCCTCCAGCCCCCAGCAAGGGGGGAGCACCGTGGCATCGGGCACAGCTTGGACCCCCCCAGCCCAGCCAGCAGTGGGGTTCCCCCTCCCTGCCTGGTGTCCGTACCCCAAACACCCAGTTTCCTCCTCCAGGGCAAACGCAGGTGCCCACCCTAAACCCTCCCGGTCCACGTAAACTTGGCCGCGGCCACCTCCTGTAGCCCATGGAGGTCCTGCAGCCACACTCGTGCCAAGGTAGAGGATGGTTTGCGCCGCTCCACCCCTCTCCAGAGCCCCCGCTCCGTCCCCAGCCCCAGGAGCAGCCCCGCTGTCCCCAAACCAGCCCCAGCACCGAGCTCCACTCACCAGCACCCACAGAGCTGGGGCTCAGGGAAAAGCCAGGCCACGCTGGGGACAGGGGACAGTCACGGCTCCCCCCAGAGTCTCCAGAAAAACCTCCCCAGTAACTTCCACCCAGCACTCGGGGGGGGGGCAGTTCCCAGAGCAGAGGCAGGCAAGACAACGCTCATTGCAATGGATTTTTAAAAACTGATGTCTTTATTAAAAGTTTTATCCAAATTTTGTAACAAAAGATACAAAAGGGCTGGAGATCCTTAGTTCTGGGACTAGTCTGACCAATCATAACCTGACAGTTACTAGGCTAATATAAAATCCATACAATCTGCTAAAAATGCAGGGAAAAATTAGAAGTAACTGCTGCTCTGAAATTTCTTTTTAAAATTCCTTTAACATTTATAAGTTACTCAGTTTGCATTTTACAGGACGAGTTCTTCTCCGAATGGTTACAGCGACTGTACAATGCAAGAGACAACAGCGAGGACAGAACAAAGCAACAGAAACTCGGATGTGCTGCAACACCCCCCTCTCCTCCGAGGGCACCGCTGCCAGTCCCGTCTCCCAGCGCCGGGTGCCGACGCATCGCCCGGAGCGACCCCCGGGAACGCCACAAAGTGCCAGTGCGTCTGCACCCGCGGGGAGCCCCCACAGCAAGAGGAACAGGAGTTACCCTCACCCCAGCGCGGCTCCCCGGCACCCAGCGCTGAGCAGTCGCCATCCCTTGGGATGCCACGGGGCTGGTTCTCCCCAGGCGGTGTGGGATGTGCCACCTGAACACCTCCAGGCAGAGGAAGGGCGGGCAAGGGGTCAGAAACCCTCTGGCGAAGAGCTACACCTGGCTGGATCCCCCCCTTTTCCCCTTCCAGCCACCGCAGGGTGGGGGGGAGACGAGCTGTGGGGCACCGTCTGCGCCCCCGCAGAGCATGGACACCAGCGGGAGAGCGGGATATCTGAGCAAGGCGCTGCTCTTGACGCTGAAAAGGAAAGAGGAGGAGGAGGAGGAGGAGGATGCGAACACCAGGCTACCGCCGAGGCAATTGTCCAGAGCTGGTACTGGCTAGCAGAAGGACCCTGAGAATATATATAGGCTAACACGGTCTCCCGGGGAACGCCGAGTTAGGTGCATCACAGTGATACTGGTTGAACGTGTTCTGTACAGTGCGAAATGGAGTTTGACGGAGTGCAGTATCCCTTTACCTGCTATTTCCTATCTCTTCCCAAAGGCAGAGGCTGCTACGGGGGTGAGGAGAAGCCTCAGCGCAGCAAAGACGCTCACAGCCGCAAAAAATCAGACCGATTTGGACATCCAAGTGAAAGTTATTAGGTGGCCACCGGGAAAAATATTCCAGTTTATAAAAAAAAAAAAAAAAAAAAAAAATAGGAAAGCAAGTGCAGGGCTACTGCAAGGTGCATCGTCAGAGGTACCAGGTCTTGCAAGCAGCCAACCCCCCCCCCCCCCCGCCCCCCCCCCCCAAGACCCCAGGCACCCCACATCCTCCAGCACTAAAGTATCTTCAAGCATCTCCAGAGATCACATCACCATTATTTCTGATCAGAGAGACCTCGGCCATCACGCGCTCGGAGTCCATTGAGGCGAACCAGATCTGCGCCCGCTGCTCGAGCTGGCTCAAGCGTCTTCAGAAAAGCTGGTCTGAGGGCACGCGGGCAGCGAACGCCTTCTTTGCTGTCAGGCGGGGTGGCGAGCTGGAGCTCTGGGTCCAGTGTGGCAAGGCTGATTTCAGACACGAAAGATACCCTAGGAGGAAATTATTTTTTTTTCTTTTTTTTTTTTTTTTTTTTTTTTTTTTTTTTTTTTTTTTTTTTTTTTTTTTTTTTTTTTTTGCAAACTGCTGCACAAACCACAGAACGGAGAAAAGCCTTTGGTCATGAGATACTTGTGAGAAAGTGAGCCTTGTATGGAAGATTCCCCTGAATGCCTACAGTATTCTACATCTTAAAAAAATATATTGTGGACGCTGCAGCCATACAAAGGGGGGAGGAGTGGGAGACGGGGATTTACAGTCTCACACAGACACAACGGGGAGGTTAAGACAAGCACAGTCATAGTCTGTAAAACTGATTGGCTCGCTCGGATCAGTCATCCTCATCATCCTCTTCCTCTTCTGGATCTTCCTCTCCTTCATCCTCTAGATTTCGTTTTCTCTTTTCCCCTCGCGGAAGGTCTGCAAAAAGAGGCGAAGCGTGAAGCTCTGCTCAGTCTTGCGGAACAGCACTTGAGCTGCGGCTTCCAGCCGCGGCAGCCACAGCTCGCTGGTGAGCAAGCACGGACTAGACTGGCACCATTACAGAGCGGAGATCCACCCTGCCCAGCTGCTCACGGCACCCAGAAGAGCCCGGGCTAGCACGAGACGTTAACTATTTTCTAGGCCCTCCAAGCATCCCACATTCCAACAGCCACTTGAAAACAGGCTTTTTTGTCGAGTACCCCCAAAAAAACGTAGCGTCTGGAGAATTCAGTCGCTTCTGACCAAGCTCACACAAGATCATCTGAAATCGCGCCAGGCACTATATCCTGTCAACATTCATTCGGGCGTTTATAGTTTGTTATAACCAGAGGAGCCTGGACTCAAGTCAAGGCGCTCAGGTCTACCCTCCTCCCTACAGCCGCGAGGAGAAACGTGTCTCTCCAAAAGCATTTCCTCACGCACACCGCGAACACAGGCTTCTGCGACAGAAGCCCTGCTCCTGCACGGACTCTCAGCTCAAGCTTCTTAGAGCTGGGGTTTTAGCCAATTTCTAATATTTGGCAGACTTAACCCGGCTCGGTTGTATCAGCAGGCACTGAAGCCTGTTTCCCCATCACCACTGTGTCACCTCTTGTTTATAACCACTACTCAATAGTCAGCTGAGGCGTAAGCAACAGCTTCAGCGGTGCCCAGAAGCAGAAACGCCGCACTTTCTACCGGAGAAAAGCTTGCAGGCAACAAGGCCACTGCCCTGAAGCTTGGGAAGCTCTACAAAACCAGCAAACTGAGACTGTTGAGGCAGCTTGGCAAGCACTTAAGTTTGTTAGGATTCAACTCACCATCATCAGCTTCATCTTCTTCATCATCCTCACCGTCTTCCTCCTCATCTTCCTCCTGGAGTCAAAACAAGAGCCACAATCCCATGAGCAAGGCGTGATTCCACAGCATCATCTTCCTTCACCGCTGCTCCTGCCCTGCTCCAGCCTCAGGGCGGCAGGTACAGGCCGAGCGGCGAGAAGCTGCCGGTTCCTAAAGAGTTTCTCGCATCCCTACGATGGGCGCTGTAGGGCTTTCTCACTTGAAGCCACGGGAAATACTGGGCCAAGCAATAAACAAAAGTGCGAAGTGATGAACTCTGTGGCCCACGAGTCAAAAGGCGTACGGGAAAAGCCAGAGCGCGTGGCAGCACTCCTCAGATCTGCCCACATCTGTGACATCTGGTCAGATGGGTCACCAGATTAAGGGACAAAGGCACTACCAAACGTACCAACGCGGCGCTGCAGATTCGTTCCAATGGCAGAAAGCCTCACCTCATCATCTACTCCATCCTCCTCCTCTTCACCTTCCAGATCATCATCTTCGTCTTCTTCATCATCAATGACTTCTTCATCCAAATCATCTTCCTCGTCATCATCATCCTCTTCCTCACCTTCTACCAAAAGGAGAGAGAGGTAAGCGGTACGGTTCCCAAAGCGTGCAGCTCCCAGACAATATGCCCGCAGCTCCAACCCCAGTGCTCCGCCAGCGACGGGCAGGAAATCCCACAGAGGACACATGCACCAGGAGGGCCAGCAACAAGCCCCGTCAACTTGCCGCACAGCCAGCCCCTACTTCAGTGGCAAGTCATAATCACCATTTATTTAGCACCACGACCATGCAGATGGGGAAAAGGGGGTTGTTCCCCAACAAGAAAACCAAGAGGAGAAAATCCTCACCTTCCCCATTCTCATACTCATCTTCCAGTCCGTCCCCATCTGCTTCAGGGTCTGAGTCAGGGGCTTCCTGGTCATCGGCATCAAATCCATCCAGGTAGGTGAGCTGGGGCAGCAGGGTGAACACGCTCTCCCGATAGTTGATAAGCATCGTCACCTCACAGTTGAAGAGGTCCAGACTATGGAGGTTTGGCAACTTTTTCTGCAAAGATCAATTCGTTCGATTATTTGCAAGTTGACACTGTTTGAAGACCAGGCAGCCATCAGAGGACAGCTGGTTTGCTACGCAGATCTAGCACAGAAGTGCCTCTGCATGCATTATTTGCACCATGTGCTCCTCAGATGGAGAGAAGTTATTGCTCTTGCTAAGAGTAGGCAAAGCTTTCAGCTCCTCTGTCCTAGTTTCCCCTCCCTGAGATACCATTTGCTTCTGAATGGGTTGGGCAACAAGAAAGAAAGCCCAGCTCCCTCAAGCAGGAGGAATCACTGAGTCGGACTCATCCTGCCCAAAACATCAAGCAAAACACCTGAGAGCACAACACAGGAGACCCGCAGGCTGCACCTGGGTGGCCTTTCGGCACCGCTACAGCAGCTCGCCCACTCAGCCCATCACACCGTGCACCAGGTCAAGCAAAGGAGGAGTAAAACGGTGTCAAGCTCTTTTTGGAGGGACCAAAGGCGACGACGGCTCATGAGGCAAATGCCCTAGATCAGACCTCTCAGCTACGGAGTCAGGATCACAAGGCAAGAGCCTTCTTTGGGGCAGTTCAGATGCAACAGGAACCCCCTGCGACACACGCTGTGACAGCACCCAGGGCGAGAGCGTCCCAGCCCAGCACACGGGTCAGGGACCCAGCACCTTCAGACCGATGGAACGGACACCGTCACGGGTGCCCAAGCAACTCATCTCCATGACACCCCAGGTGCCACCTACCTCAAACTGCATCCGACCCATTAACGGTCCTTTCTCAGATGGACACTGAGCACTGCATCCACAGTTTTACTCATCCAGCCCAATCTCATGCTTCTTTTAGCAACTGGCTGCTGGTTTTCCAGACAGAGGAGCCATTAACTATTAGCCCAGCCTCAAATTGGACCCACTCATCTGTTCCCATCAGAACCACGAAGTGCTGTTGGAACAGTTACCAAGACATTGGACTTCTGCTGCACAGACACGCTCCCCAAAGGAAACAACGTCATCCCTTAGATTTCAGCGCAGCCTTCCACTCACCAAGGGCTCCAGGGTATTGATATCTTTGATCTTGTTGCCGCTTAGATTCAAGTGTGTCAGGTTAGGAGTTCGCTCTGCTAGAACTTCAAGGCCACCAGAAATCCTGTTATCACTCAGCTCCAGCTGCCAGGAGGGAATATCACATGGTCACAAAGCGTCTCGGCTTGCGACATGGGGGATAAGATTGCCCTGAGGATGGGGCACCCAAGTTCCAGTCCCTGTCTGTTAGACCACGCCACAGAGCAGCGGTTCAGGTTTTCACTTGAAACCCCTTTCCCACGGTAACACAGCGCCCCCAGCCACCTCTGTACCACAGGACACCCCCAGCCACCTCTGTACCACAGGACACCCCCAGCCACCTCTGTACCACAGGACACCCCCAGCCACCTCTGTACCACAGGACACAGGGGCTCTAAAATCCAAAATCTTGATGATGCTGCAGAAGCATCTGACAGTAGCACAACAGCAAAAGCAAGAGAGAAAGGACACTAAACATGTAACGAGCTCAAAAGCATTTTGTTGCATACTGAAAAACCACCTCTCTCACTTGCTCCGGTTGTAGGCCGCAGAGGAAAAAGCAAAATCCAATGGCCTTTTTCTGGCAAACGCAGGAAAAGTAACTGTCACCAGGGACAGGGCAGAAGTCTCAGAGCAAGGACTGCCAGAGATGGGACCACAGGTCTGACTCACCTTCCGGAGTTTGTTGAGTTTGGGCAGATTGGAGACGGACAGCAAGTTGATGTTAATCATGCTGAGGAACTCCAGGTTCTCGAAATCTGAAGAGAGACCAACGATCTTCCCATCGTCCGAACGGCAGTTATCGAGGACCAGCTCCTTCACCTGCCAAGAGAGACACCCAGCAGTCGTCATCACGCCCAGCGAAGTCTCACCCCGAGTCTGTCAAGCTGACATCGGGCACAGTGACCGGCACTTCAAAGCAGCAGGCGTGGCTGAAGGTCCTCCTTGCTTACACTGAGGGACACGCAAGACCTTAAAGCCAAATCACTTTTGCAAGGACACAAGGCGAGAATCCCTCTCAGTGGTCAGGACTTCACCCTTTAAGCACGAGCCACGCACTACGCCACGGCAGCACCACCCCACACCCCCGTGGCTCCAACCAAGGTCCACCTGCTCCACCAAGAAGCACAAAGGGGTTGAACCACGAGGTTGCAGCAAAACGTTTCAGGCACAAGGCATCAAAAAAGCTGTCAGAGTCACGCTTCAGGCTTCACCACCAAGAGGCCAAACAAGGTCACCTGGTTTTGTCCCCTTCAACTTTCTCCCTCATGCCACTGGGGTGCTGGAAAACTTTCCTCCAGAGGATTTGTTCCCCTGTGACAGCCCCCACGTAGAGGTGACACACATGTCCTGGCAGCTCACTGAGCAGATGAGCTCAACCTCAGGCTCACAGTGCAGGACCACTGATGGCATCTAATATTTTGCCCAGCACAGACTACACACACAGAGGCCGTCACTACCCGGTAACTCAGCACAAAAGCCACCCCCCCGGTGGCATCAGGACCGTAAAGCACCAGCACAGAACTGTGTCCCCCCATAACACCCCTGGCACCCCTCTCTCCCCCAAAGTGCAGGGGAGGGCTCCAGCCCCAGCTCTCACAGGCCACTTCCAACACTTGCTTTTACCCCACACATTCTTGACAGCAAGATGCAAAAAACTCAGCCTTGGTCAGAAGGCTGGTGATGCTCTCCAAATTCCTCCTTCGCAGCACTCCCATTTTACCTCTCTTGCTCAGATCAGCCAGCTCTTTGGGAATCATTTTGAAGTCCCTTTGCCTTACTGGCAGCAGAGTTTCAGGGCTGCCGTGCCATCTCTGCAGCACAAACTCCACATGAATTAACGCTTAAAACTCCCAAAGTGGCATTGCTGGTCAGGGCTCAGCAAACAGGCTCGGCCAGGAGTTTCGTAGCTGAGCTCATTTTGCTCCCAACGCCCCAGACAAGCCTCCGACTAACCCGAGACTGTCCCCACGGTGGTGTAAATGTGGCCAAAGCCAGGTGCAAGCATGGAACGGTACCAGATTATGAACCAGCCTGGCCCAGACCAGCTTGAAGCTGGAGCAGGGCAAGGGCAGGACAAAGCGGCTGCGATGGCGTCTGCCAGCAGCCAGGCTGGCTCCGCTGGCCTTGCTCCCAGGGGACACGGGCCCTGTCCCCGCAGCGTGCCATCGCCCCACAGCGTCAGACATGGGGAGACCCGCAGCGTGTGGCCTCAGAGGGGACGCCACCACGTCTCAAACCGCTCTCTCACCCCGCAGATCCCTTTGTCACCCCATCCCTGGAGGGGTTCAAGGCCAGGTTGGACGGGGCTTGGAGCAACCTGGGCTGGTGGGAGGTGTCCCTGCCCAGGGCAGGGGGTGGCACCGGGTGGGCTTTAGGGTCCCTTCCAGCCCGAACCAGCCTGTGATTCTATCCACAAAGCATATTTAATCTCCACCCAAAGCTCCATTTTCAATCCATTTTCCTCGCGCTTGGTTTTAAGCCGCCCACTGCCACGACACGGCGGCCCGTCCCCAGGCCGGGTGACAGCCACCGGCTACCTCACGGCAGGGCGGCCAGCGGGGCCGCCGGCCCGGCCCGGCGAAGGGGCGGCCGCTTTTCCTCAGCCCCGCCGGCTCGGGGAGCCTGAGGAACGACGCGGAGCCCCGGGCCCGGCCCGGCCCGGCCCGGCGGCGGGGGACCGGGGCGGTGGGGCCTCCGCCTCAGCCCCTTCCCCGGGCGAGGGGAGACCGCGGCCCGGCACCCAGCCCCTCCCCGGGCCTCCGGGGCAGGCCCCGCCGCTGCCCCCCGGGACATCCGGCACCGAGCCCTGACAGGCGGGAGGGAGCCCCGGGCCCGGCCCGGGCACACCCCACGATGAGCCCCGGGCCCCGGCGGGGCGGGCCGGGGCAGGCCCGGGCGGCCGCTAACATGGCCGAGCCGCCATGGCTGCGCGGGGCCGCACCGGCCTTGCTCGGCGGCTCCGGCGCGGCGGGGACTCAGCGCGGCCCAGTCCGGCCCGGCCGCCCCCCACGCCGCCCTACGCCACCCGCGGCGGGTCGGGCCGGGCCGGGACCGGCCGCCGCCGCCCCGAGCCGGGCCGGGCCGGGCCCCGCCGCGCACGTGCGCGCCGCCATGCCGGGGGGGGTTTCCCCGCCACCGCGCTCCGCACCCTCCCCCCCCGCGCCACCCCCTCGCCGCGCGGGACCCCCGCGGGCCGAACGGCGCTTCCTCGCCGCACGTGCCCGCCCGGTCCCCCCCTTCCTTCCCCCTCCTCGCCCCCGCCACGCGCTCGGCGGCAGCAGCCGGTACCTCGCCCGGTTTCTTGTTGCGCAGCTCCAGCGTCAACCGCTTCTTCATCTCCATCCTCCCGCCGCCCCGAGCCGAGCCCGCCGCGCCGCCCCGAGCTCTCCGCGCCGCCGCCGCCGCCGCCGCCGCTCGCGCCGCCCCGCCCCGCTCCGCTCCGCTCCCGCCGCCGCCGCCGCCGCCGCCCGCACGAGCCCGCGCGCGCCGCCGCCGCCGCCCCGGCAGAGGAAGGCGCCAACGGCAACAAAGGCGGCGCGCGCCGCGACCCCTGCCGGCCGCGCGCCGCGCAACGCGCCCCCCCCACCCCCACCCCCCCCACCCCTCCGCACGGCAGCGCCCCCTGCCGGCCGCGCCGCGCACCGCGCCGGGACCCGCGGCCACCGTCCCGTCCCCGGCACCGCGTTCCCATCCCCGGCATCACATTCCCGGCTCCACTTTTCCAATCCCGGAACCACGTTCCCATTCCAGGCATCACATTCCCATCCCCAGCACCATATTCCCGTCCCCACCTTCCCAATCCCGGCACCACGATCCTGTCCCCGCCACCACATTCCCATCCCCTGGCATTACATTACCATCTCCATTCCCACATTCCCATCCCCAGCACTACATTTCCAATCCCAGCATCACGTTCCCATCCCTGACATCACATTCCCATCCCCAGCACCATGTTCCCCCGCACCACATTCATATCCCAAGCACCACATTCCCATCCCCAGCACCACATTCCCAATCCCAACATCATGGTCCAGTGCCCAGCACCGCATCCGCCCCACGTCACATTCCCATCACCGTCCCTGGGACTACATTCCCATCCCAAAGCACCACATTCCCCCACATGACATTCCTATCCCAAGCACCACATTCCCATCCCCAGGACCACATTCCCAGATCCACGTTCCCATACCCGACACCACATTCCCATCCCCAGCACCATATTCCCATTCCCACATTCCCAATCCCGGCACCATGGTCCTGTCCCCACCACCGCATTCCTATCCCCAGCACCACATTCCCATCCCCAGCACCACGTTCCCATCCCCTGGCACCACATTTCCATCCTCTGGGACCACATTCCCATCCCTATGCCCACATTCCCGTCCCCAGCACTACATTTCCAATCCCAGCATCATGTCCCCATCCCCAGAACCACAATCCCCTGCACCATATTCCCATCCCAGGCACCACATTCCCATCCCCATCCCCACATTCCCAATCCCAGCATCACAATCCTGTGCCCGGTGCCACATTCCCATCCCCATCCCTGGGACCACATTCCCATCCCAAAGCACCACATTCCCCCGCACCGCATTCCTCTCCCCTGGCACCACATTCCCATCCCCAGCACCACATTTCCAATCCTGGCACCATGTTTCCATCCCCACATTCCCATCCCTGGCACTACATTTCCATCCCCAGCACCATATTCCCATCCCCACATTCCCATCCCCATCCCCACATTCCCAATCCCAGCACCACGGTCCTGTCCCCGGCACCACATTCCCTTGCACCATGTTCCCATCCCCATCCCCACATTCCCATCCCTGGCACTACATTTCCATCCCAGCACTACGTTCCCATCCCCGGCATCACATTCCAATCCCCAGCATCACATTCCCATCCCCAGCACCACATTTCCACCCCCAGCACCACATTCCCAGCCCCAGCACCATATTGCCATCCCCATCCCCACATTCCCATTCTCTGGCACCATATTCCCATCCTCTGGCACCACGTTCCCATCCTCTGGCACCATGTTCCCATCCCCACCACCATGTTCCCATCCCCACATTCCCACCCCCATGCCAGGCCTCCTCTCCTGGCAGGGAGGCTCCGCCCGGCAGTGCTGGGGCAGCCGGGGATGCCGATAAAGCCGGGTGTTGGTGGGGCTCTTGCTAAAGGAAGGAGGAGATAAGGGTGGGAACTCCCCATCCTGGGGGTGACGGTGGGGTTTGTCCTGTCTCTCATCCCATGGCACCCACGGAGGTTGGTGCCTCCCTCCGGCCATGGCTGCGCTCCGGGAGAGCACCCAGAGCTGGGGTGGGCAGGCTGGAGGAGAGAAGGCTCCAGGGAGACCTTCCAGCCCCTTCCAGGCCCTAAAGGGGCTCCAGGAAGGCTGGGGAGGGACTCTGGATCAGGGAGGGGAGCCATGGGACGAGGGGGAAGGGTTTTAAACTGGAAGAGGGAAGATTGAGATGAGATATTGGGAAGAAATTGTTTGCTGTGAGGGGGGTGAGCCCCTGGCCCAGGTTGCCCAGAGAAGCTGTGGCTGCCCCATCCCTGGAGGGGTTCAAGGCCAGGTTGGACGGGGCTTGGAGCAACCTGGGCTGGTGGGAGGTGTCCCTGCCCAGGGCAGGGGGTGGCACTGGGTGGGCTTTAAGGTCCCTTCCCACCCAAACCATTCCATGATTCTGTGTTTCCATGGTTCTCTGAATCCTGCCATCATTCGACCGGCGAGGAGGGTCCATGGCGTGGTCTCAGCCCGTGGGGTCCATGGCCATGGTGGCGCCTGGCCCAGGCCGTGCCCAGCTGCGCTTAAAGGGTGCAACGGAGCTGGTGGGACTCACTGCACGGGGCTCGAGAAGGTCCCCCACCCCGACACGGTGCCACCGTTCCCAGGGACCTCGCGCAGGAGGAGGATTCCTGCAGGATGCGGGCACCGCTGCCGATGACTTCATTAAAAATTATCTGAAAAACTATCCAGAGCAATCTCTCTGATCGACGACCAAGCCTCCAAGTAAACAGGAACACGAGGGCTCGCAGGACCAGCCTCATCGTCCCTCATTGTCCCCTCTGGCAGCGGGCCACTGGCTCGCCTTGTATGGGAGGAAATGGCTTTCTGGTACATTGCAGCTTATTTTTGCCAGTTGGCTCTAAGACGAGCCTTATTTTATTAGGAGTAGCAAAATGAAACGGCGACACTCAGCAGCGGGGTTTAAGCTCCGAAGGGGCCAAACCCAAGGGTATTTTTTAACAGGAGATAAGGGACACCTCCATGAAAAAACTGAACGTCGGTGTGTTTTTGGCATCTCTGCGATCTCCCTGCTCCCTTGCTGTCCACAACTCACTTTTTCCAGCCCAACGGCGTACCCGACAGCTCCCGGAGCTCTGCCATGGAGCGAGCCGCCTGTGGGGCACCACCCCTCTCCTCCGTGTGCCCCAACGGGGCTCCCCCTGAAATGCCCAGCGCTGAGGCTGTGTGGAGGTGGACGAGAGCGTGGTGGGGGCACTAATGCAGCAGGGGCAGCAGCCCATGGCTGGGACGGGCCCGGCTGCAAGGCCCGGAGCGTCCTCTGGCTGCCCTGGCCGGGTTAATCACATCCCCACGGGTGGAGCAGCAAGAGGGTGGTAGAAGCATAGAACCATCTGGATTGGAAAAGATCTTTAATCATAGAATCGTTTGGGTTGGAAGAGAACTTTCAGATCATTGAGTCCAACCGTCAACCCAACACTGCCACAACCACCGCTAACCCACGTCCCTCAGCACCCGGCTTTTAAATCCCTCCAGGGATGGCGACTCCACCACTGCCCTGGGCAGCCTGTCCCAATGCTTGATAACCCTTTCAGTGAAGAATTTTTTCCTAATATCCATCCTAAACCTCCCCTGGCACAACTTGAGGCCGTTTCCTCTTGTTCCATCACCTGTTCCTCGGGAGAAGAGCCCGACCCCCCCCGGCTACCCCCTCCTTTCAGGGAGCTGCAGAGAGCGAGAAGGTCTCCCCTCAGCCCCCCTGTCTCCAGGCTGAACACCCCCAGCTCCCTCAGCCGCTCCTCACAGCACTTGTGCTCCAGACCTTTAAGATCATCGAGTCCAACCATAAAATCATCGAGTCCAACCGTAACGGGGTCCCTCCCCTGCTGAACCCGGCCTGGTCTGGGCTTCACCGGGACCTATCCGGGAGGGAAGGGCAGGTCCCAGCCCCCGAGGGGTCCCCGGATCTCCCCCCTCTGAGCCCCCCCTCCCCAGCCGACTACCTCAGCAGCTTCTGCAGGCTGCCCCCGGGCAGAGCAGCTGGGAGATGAGCAGAGAGGTCCCCCCCCCACCCCCCCCTTGCTGATCTGCATTTGTTTTAAGGTCTCTTTCATGTACTCTTTGAGGCTCGTTTCCTGTTCTTTGTAGAAAACAATGCTCCCCCCCCTCCCCGCCCGTCCCAGGGTGGCTTTATCTCCCCTCCCGTGGGCCGCGCTCCCCCGGGAGCTGAGCTTTATGTTCGTCTTTAAAATACAAAACCCCGCTCTGATTTAACCCGAATTGATTTTAAAGCTGCGTCTGGTATTTGATGTCTGGTAGATGCATTTAAACTCATCTAGATTTTCTGTGTTTGGGCAGATTAACGTTGGAGCTGGTGCAAGTGACAGCAACTGGAAGGCTGGGCCGTAAATGCTGACATGGGTTGAAATTCAGGGCTGGAGCTTTTTCACACAAGCTGGAGCACAGATGCTCGGAATAACGTATTATCTGTCTATTATACAACCCAGTATTATCTGCCTGCGCTTTGTCCTGCTTTAACTGCTTCGTTCCTAGCCCAGCGCCACCCGAGAGTGTAAACTGGCCATCACTTCTCACCACGCCGTCCACTCCTGTCCTCAAAACAGGGACAGGATCCCCCCCCCCGAGATCTCCTGGTGGCTGTGGATCCCCGGCAGACGGTTCTGCTGGGACATACTGGGACCCAGCCGCAGGGGAGGAATGGGAGCACGGAACCAGGTGCCAGAGCTTCTCCTGCCGGAGCCGGGAGCTGCTCAGACCCCCGAGAAGGGCTGGTCCCTGCATGGCTGAGCTGTTTTACCGGGCTGATGTGCTCTAGAGAGACTTTTGGGGCAGTTTGGGGATATTCAATGACATCCTGTAGCCAGAGGATGTGATCGGGTGATTTCACTGAAGATTTACAAGCCAATAAGGCTTGTAAGGCATCTGATAAGGAGGGACTCTTTATCAGGGAGTGGAGCGATAGGATGAGGGGGAAGGGTTTTAAACTGGAAGAGGGGAGATTGAGATGAGATCTGAGGCAGAAATTGTTTGCTGTGAGGGGGGTGAGCCCCTGGCCCAGGTTGCCCAGAGAAGCTGTGGCTGCCCCATCCCTGGAGGGGTTCAAGGCCAGGTTGGACGGGGCTTGGAGCAACCTGGGCTGGCGGGAGG
Organism: Fratercula arctica; assembly: GCA_947846985.1. Lineage (NCBI taxonomy): Eukaryota > Metazoa > Chordata > Aves > Charadriiformes > Alcidae > Fratercula > Fratercula arctica. The sequence goes on along the minus strand of CANTUZ010000022.1, from coordinate 2,188,237 downwards.
TGTCCCTGCCCAGGGCAGGGGGTGGCACTGGGTGGCCTTTAAGGTCCCTTCCAACCCGAACCAGTCTATTCTATGATTCTACTGGGTGACCAAAAAACCAGTGCCCACGTGCACGCCAACAACCCCCAAAGGTTAAACCAGTCCTTGGGTAGCTTTTAGAAGAAACTCCCATGATGGTTGGTTGGTTGTTTCGCTGGTGGAAATCGGGGATGTAAAACTTGCAGGGCCTGACGTGCTGTGCCCCCCGCTCTCCTCCTCTCCCTCCGGCTCCCCCCCGCGCCCCCCCCCCGCTGCAGGGCCGCCCCGCTGCCGGCAGAGGGAAGCATCCCCCCGGCCATGCCGGCGCCGTGGCCCCGCAGCCCGGCCAGAGCCGCGGGAGTGGTCGGAGCCCGGCCCTGGAGGGTCCTGGGGAGGACCCGCAGGGAGGGGGTGAATGGGAGCAGGAGACCCCGAGGGGCAGCCGGGCAAAGCGGTCCTGGTGTGGGGTGACGGCAGTGCTGGTGCCTCCCGCCTGGGCTCTGCAACCCTCCTCCACGGGACATAAAATCATAGAATCACAGACTGGTTCGGGTTGGAAGGGACCTTAAAGATCATCTAGTTCCAACCCCCTGCCCTGGGCAGGGACACCTCCCACCAGCCCAGGTTGCCCAAAGCCTCATCCAGCCTGGCCTTGAACCCCTCCAGGGATGGAGCATCCACAACCTCCCTGGGCAACCTGTTCCATGTGACGGCCAGGCAGATTTCCCTTATTTTTCGGTAAGACGGAGGCGCCCGAAGGGTTTGGATGCCACCAGCCTCCCTCCAGGCACCGAGAAGAAGTGCCTGAAACAGGAGTTGTTGTCCAGGGGCTCCCAAAAGGCAGCAGGGAGAGGGAGGCACTTCCAGAAAGAGATGTGCTGGATTTGCCTCCCCGAACACTCTCTTTCCATGCAGGATTAGTACCCAAGCAGGGAGGGAGGCGTGGGGCTGGCACTCCAGTTTACACACAGTATTTCCCCAACGTAGGATAAAGTCACAATTCTCTCATATTTGCAGTGTTTCTCCTTTATTGGTGATTCTCTTAACAGTGCGGTGGGGATAACGGCGGGATATGAGCTTTCTGCACAGCAACGGCCTTGCAAGCTGTGTCGTTTGTGCCTTAATATTTTATCAGCCAGTCAGTGATTGAAAAAGAAAATCCAGCCATTCTCCCCAAATTTACCTGTTGTGTCCTGTCCCTCACGCCAGTCTGTACTGGTCTGAAACGCCCAGTTGGCAAGCGGGTTCCTTCGGACTCTCTAAATATGGCATTTATTATCCCAATCCAGGGGTTCCTCAGCCCAGGACGGTTTGTTCTCTGTGCTCCGCCGTAATTAGCTTTGCCCTGCAGTAATTAGCTGTGGATACTGGCATCTTTATGCAGTGTAACCATATAACACCACCCAGCTCCTATCTCAAAGCAGATCTGGAGCCACCTTGCAGATCGCTATTCGAATTTTCCGATAGGGAAGCTGAGTCGTGTAGCGGGGAAGGTATTTATCCATAATCACACTGCAGAGAGCCAGTGCTATTCCAACCAGCTTCTCCCAGGAAATAAGCTCAGCATCAGCTCCAACACAATCAGTGCCTTGGAAGTGTAGGGTGGGAACGGGTCTGGCTACAGCCCCAGGGAGAACAGAGAGATGTGCCTGGGGTGGGATTTGGGGAGACGGGGCTGCCTCCGGCCAGGCGGGCACTGTCCCCACCTCTCCCCGCAGCGGGAGTTATCACCTCCAGGCTGCCCCAGCACCCCCCAGGCTGTTTGCAACACTGGGTAAAAAAAAAGGAGGAGGGTGGCGGATAATTACTGTTTTTACCAACTCCGCAATGTCTCCCAGCTCGGCTGGACCAAGTCATAAGAGCAGCAGGAACTATCGTCACGGCTATTACTGATTTGTGCCACCACAGGATTCTGGATCCCCTGTGAAGGAGCCAACACCCAGAGAGACCACAGAGAAAACCTGTCCCAAAGAGCTTACAAAAGGCCCATGACACCGTCAGGAAATGGACTTCAGGTGCCTCAGGCCCCAGGATGCACCCCTGATGGTGGGGTTAAGTAATGCTGTGTCTGCTGGGACGGACGTCTGCGAGGAACCCCACGAAACACACCTCATCCCCTGCAAAAGCTGCGGTGGACACTTGAGTCCAGAAGGACTTGCGACACATGCAAGCAAAAAGGCGTGAAGTGTGTGCAGGGTTCTCAAACGCCACCACTTTTTGGCTTAGAGCTCAAAAACAACGCGGTTGAAACGATACCCACCTCCTCCTTCGGGGTATCACCAAGACCAAGTCGTGGTCCCTGCGCCATTTTCCTGCCATTTGGGTTGTGCTTCAAGGGCATCAGGTCTCAGCCAGCTCATGACACCTCTGTGCAGTGTGGGCATCGATGGGTGAACCCTGAGATCTTCCCCTTCTCTGGCCTGGGGCTTACACACCTCGCTACCTGCCAGCTGCAAAACTTCCTGCTTCCAGGCTTAAAAATCCTGCCCCTCCACCCGTTTGTCTTGTTTGGAGAACTTCTGTGAACGGGTAGGAAAAATCAGGATTTCTCAGTTTGTTATCACACCGCTGCTCAGGCAGAGCTGCACCTTGCCGCCCCTAATTTGCAAAGTTTGTGCTAATATTCTGGTAATTTGCAGGAGAAACATGACAACGAGAGCACCCCCGGACGAAGTGGATTTTATCCTCATCACCTCTGCCGTGCCCAGAGCGTGAGTGGGGCCGCTGTGCTCCGTTCACAGGCTGCCGTGAGATTTCAGGATATGAAAATAGGATTTGGGAAACTCTTACTCTTTGGAAAATAGTCCCACAGGTGCCACAGGTGCCGCGGGTGGGATGGCTCCATCTCCCAATTCCCATCCCAGTTTCCCCGTCTCGACAACGGGGCTGCGCTGGGGAGATAGGCAAGGACCTAGCCTGGAGGCTGGGTTCCCAGAGCCGCCGCCTCCTCTGTCACCGCGGGTTGTGCAACCTCTCGCCCTCCCTGCGAAGGGTGTGGGCAGAAACCCTCGCAGGTGGGTGCTGCTCGGGGTGCAGCCAAGCTTGGGAAACAGCCACCCACCGGCACCGAAACACGGGAGAGCCCCGCGGGCTCCCTCCTTCGCCCCACGCTGGGTGCCACACGCTCCAGCCGCGCACACCCCGTCCGCAGCCACACCACGGTCCCTCGCACGCCCCGTGTGCCTTCGGAGACGGGACGGGATGGCCAGGCCATGCCGGAGGCCGGCAGCACCGATTTTACGCCTCAGAGCTATTTTGAAGCCAAACTCAGCCCTGATGCAAGCAGGAAGCGAAGCAAATTGCACCAACCTGGGGTTATTTTGGGCCCTTCAGATTGACCTCTGCCTTGCCTGCAGGCTCTTACACTCTCCAGACTTGTCGGTTGTATTATTTAGAGATGGTTTTTAGTCCCTCTGTGTTCCCAGGGAAAGCTGGAAATTTATAAAAGTGAACAACAGAGTCAAGAAATGGGAATTATTAAATGAATAAAGGAAATGTCTACACTGGCGAGGGCCGGTGCGGGAAGGGAGGGATGTTCAATGGAAGGCGCGTTCCCAACCAGCTTCTCACCAGAGTCTGGCCCGTCAGTCGCCCGTGTTTGGTGACTGCCAGCAGCCCAGACGCCCCGCTGGGAGAAGGGCACACATTTGCCAACAGATCAGCGCTGGCACAACCCAGCAAATGGCATCAGGAGCTTCCTACGGAGTGTGCGCAGAGAGGGAGCCATCTTCACGGATGCATCCAGCTCTGCGGGATCTGCAGGAGAGTGGCGTGGTCTTGACGTGAACGTGTTTTATTGTGCAGGCGGCTGGGTCAGAGCGCTGCCTGGGCCCGGGCACGCAGACAGAGGCTGTTAAATAGATCGCAGGAGGACACAAGCGTCGCTTGTTATCTGTCGGGGTTGAGTTCGAATCACAAGGGGCTGCTCTCTGCTATGAGGGGATCTCCCCTGCTTTTGGAAATAAGAAGGAGGTTTGAGCCAGGCGGTGGTGGCAGGAGGATGGAGAGGGTTTTCCTCCTGGTCTCCGAGCGCAGGCACCAAACCAAGAACGAAGAGAGTGGGACAGTGCACACACTCCTGCTGTATCCGCACTGTGGCTGCTGGGGGCATCTCTGCGCCCTCCTCAGGCTTTGCAGGTGACAAACTCTTCCAAGAGGTTTTTCTATTGGTTTTTCTAAGTGTCACCACGTCCTTGTCTGCCCATGAGGCGCCCACACCAGATTTCTGCTTTCAAAATAATGCACGAAGAGAGCCTGCGTTAAACACTAGTCTCCCTTTATTTTTGTAGGCAGACAGAGGATTCAGAGCACCTGGGGTGGGATATGCTGCTTGGAACAGGGATGGGAAATCGGACAAGGCACAGGGATGCGCACGGGGAAGCAGGCGGGTGGGGTGGGGAGGTCGCGGGGAGATGCAGCGAAGGGGCCGGGGGGCCGGGAGCAGGGAGGACCCACACGTGATTTCCCACTCCAGAAGTGACCCAGCTGGAGGGCGCCCCACGCAGCCACCAGGCAGCAAATAGGCAAAAGCAGGTACTTTTTCACCCAGCACCTAATTAAATTGGACCTCGTTGCCATAGGACATGACCTCGAAAAATAACCTTTTTAAAAGCTTGAGATAAATGTGTGCAGTTCTGGCCTGTTCTGACTGGTTAAACATGATCCAGGACCTCCAGCTAAGGAAGTATTAAGTCACTGACCACCAGAAGCTGGGACAGGACTATTTCCTGCTTGCCTTCCTTCTTGTATTCCTTCCAACAGCCCAATTCTGCTGCTGACAAGGTCAGAGGCAAACCTGTGATTTGCTGCCTTAGGTGCTTGCAGAGTTTTAATGAAGGCACTAATTCCCCCGTGCTTTACCCCATCCTTCACCATGAACCGAGATCCAGCTTCTCCCTTCCTGAAACAGAGAAAGCAGCTCCTGCTTTCTGCCCAGGGGGGAGCAGAGGGTAAAAAGGGGCCGGGGGGGGTCTCCCCGTTGACACTCGGAGGCAGCCCTGGATGAAGAAGCCTCTGGTTCCCAGGGCCTGTTGCAGCCTCTGCGATTTAGTCTCTCGCAGACCTTGCACAAACCATCGCCGTCTCCTCCTGCCAAAGCTTTGCGCCACTCTGAGAAGGGATTGCAATGTTAGATAAACACGTCTACCTGGCTGCAAAGCGCTGCCAAGCTTCTGCCAGCCGCGAGGGAAAGCTGCAGGCTCAGCCCAAAAGCCACACAGGAACCTTCTCTTCATCTCCTTCCATTTTCACATCTTTTCAGAGTCAAGATTCCTGCAAGTAAGAAACGTTTGGTTTGAGCCTCCCTGCTGCGTGTCTGCTAAATCGGAAACCTCTGGGGACTCAGGGCAGCCCTCGCTGTGTCTGTGGCCCGCACCTAAGTGGGAGAGCCCTGGTTGTGCTGCCAAGAATAAGGTGATTTTTCTCTCGCCTGATTTAGACAGCTTGTATTTTCACCTCCAAGAAGGGGAGAATGAGAAAAGTCTCTGCTCGGCCCCTGCACACCCAGCAGCTCCTGCTGAGTTGCACAAGCCAAAGTCTCTGCAGCGTATACACGACTGCACCGAGAAGCGCATGTGACAGGTGACAGCACCGGGAGAACTTCCTTTAATTATTACTGTTATTGCTGTTACTATTAGCAATTAAGGCATTTGTTTTAAACCTGTCTGCATTTCAAAACAAGCACGAGGTGGTCAGATTGGCAAAGACTGTCGGGTTAACTGGTATGGCATCCTGCCTGGAGTAAAGATAATAGAGTGCCTGGGTGATTGCTCAACGATGATGGATTGGTGGGGAATTTCTCTTGGACCCTGAGACCAACCCTCTGGGGCCTGACAAGGCTTGTGCTCCTCCGGAGGCTGACTTGCACAAGTACCAGGGCCACGATGTTGTAAAGAGCAGGTGTTTCAGACATTTGAGACTTCAACGCCACACCTCGCGTGGGGTGCGATCAGTCTTTGCCATTGCTACTGATGCTTTTTGGTTGCCTGGAGCCCCTGCCCTTTACCTGGTGAAGAAACACAGATATTTACAGCTCTGCAGACGTGAATAAGAGCGGGTACATTGCTCCCGGTAGGTTATACCGCAGCAATGGAGACGAATGCTTTCATTTGGCTGTGTAAAGCACATCCAGCTTTAGTATGTTTCCTGCTGCTGTTATTATTTCTTCCAGACCGCGATTTGCTAAACAGCTTCCAAATCAAGCAGAGGACACGATTCCTGCCCTGTGGAGCCATGAACAACAGGGATTATCTAATTGTTCAGCGTTAGCAAGGCTCCCAGGTCACCTGCCTGTGTTTTTACACCTGCAAGCAGGAAATTGCAGCCCTGGAGCTAAAGTCATGTACCAAAAGCAAAGGAGCTGGCAGCGGGACGGAGCCTGTCCGGGTGCTTCAGGGCCTTCCTGGACACAGGCAGAGCGATGCAGCAGGGCACCGCTGAGCCAAAATGCCCGGCTTCCCTTCCTGACTCGCCTTGCGAGAAGGGAGCGAAGTCATTTCATCTCCTTCCACCCCAGGGCTCTGACTCACGCTCGCTGAGCGAACAGCAGCGGGGATGCGGGATGCCAGCGCTCCCACCTCACCCTCCCTGCCCCGGCTGCTGGTTACTGCCCCTCTGCCCACCGTCACGGCCCCACGCCAGCCAAGGCAAGAAATAAAGACACGCGCCTCTGAGGGACAGCTTGTCCAAAGGGACTCTTTTAAAAAATAATCCCTCGTCAGCAGCAGTTCAGGTGGAAGCCTCCATCCGAGATGCCACAGGACAAGGCAGGTAGGACCAGTCGCAGGTTAAGCAACCAGATTCTCCCAAATTTGCCCACCAGAGTCCCCACTTCCCCGTTTTGGTGGCGCCGGCGGCAGAACTGCTTCCTCACCGTGGCTGGGGAGTACACAGTTATAAAACATTCGCGGCTGGGCCCTGAGGCTGCAGTTCGGCTCCTGCCCCTTCCCCTGTCGCCTCTCAGCTCTCTCGGCGCAGCACCCTCGGACCCCGCTGCCTGACAAGGGACGACAGAGGAGCCGGGATGAGGATCTCCAAATTAAAGCATGTCCCATATCACAAGGCCTGGGATGTTGCCTGGGATATGGGGTCTTGCAAGACGGCATTAAGTCCCAGGGGGCAGGAAAGGAACAGCTAAGGGGACAGGACGAGGACCAAACCTCCTCCATGAGGTTTCCTTGCAGATCCTGGTGCAGAAGAGACACATCCGAGCGAGCCGAGATGTCAGATGTTAGAAGAAAGGTGGAGAGGAGGTAGCAAGTCTTAGCAAGGAGGTGAGGACTCTGGGTGAAGTTTTGAGGGACAGAAGTCTCAAGTACAGGGAGGATTAGGGGAGTCTCTCTGTGTAAGCCTCACATGAGGCCCAGGGAGCGTCACCCCTGCCCTCCCTGGGCACCCCCACCAGCCCAGCCCACTCCCACGTCAGCATCCTCAGCATCCTCAGCATCCCTCCCCAGGCCCTTCTGACCGCAGGCAGGAGAATGTAGCCATTAGGAGGAGCTGGGAAGGAGGACTCACCAGGAAATCAGCCTCTCTTTGTGACCCGAACGCTACTTATTGATGAATCAGGGAAGATGCGGGTTCGTGACTTCCTCAGTTATTTATTCATCGTGTGGCACAGGATACACCGGTGATGCTTGGGCGCTTTGCTCATGCCAAGGATGCCAGAGTTTTTGGGGTGGGAAAACTCATTCTTTTCAAAGACGTTCATACAGGCCAGGCATCACGTGTTTGGGCAACGATCTGCCTTATTTTCAAATCCACCCCTGCCACCTTCCCTGGCCAACACCGCACCTCACCTGCCTCCCTTGGCAGTGGGATGAGCAAGTCACCACTTGCTCCTCACTGAGATCCCCTGGGGAACTGGGCACCTTCCTTCAGCGTGCGAACTCCGTCTCCTGCTCGCACCGTCCATTCAGGAGTTATGAGTGAAGTAGAAGCAAATTCATCCCAGACTTCCTCAACGTGGAAACCGCAGCGCAGCCATCCAGGGGCTGAGAGCAGCTCGCTGGGGATTGCCCCCGATCTTCTGCTTCAAGCCACATCGTCTGTCCTCGAAAGGCAGCCGGCCTTGACTTAGTTGCACATAACGGAGGCTCCACCATGTTGTAATATAAGCTGTTTCAGTGGTTAATTACCCTCTCATTTCAAAACACGTGTGGATTTGTGAGGCTTTTGTAAGCCCTGGCATCTTTAGGAGGTGTTGCACAGCTCAGGTCTCCCAGGTACGCTCCTTTTTATAGAAGTATCAAAATAAATGGCTCAGCTTCCCAAAGAGCCAGTCCCCAGGGCAGACCTGGATGTCACAGCTCTTTGATCCCTGCTCTTCAGGGAGCACATGGACAGGCACGGGGACACCTTGGATCTAGGTCTGACCCTGCCCCTGTCATGCTGAACGTGGTGTCTCCCCTGCTCCAACAGGAAGAATTGAACCAATAATGAGCTTTTATGTTTAAAAAAGCAACACATTTCTTCTTTTCCCAGCCCTACACGGAGGAAAAAATGTTGATTTTTGGGTAAAGTTTAACTGCTGGCAATTTTCTTGACATCCTGAATGGGATTCAGGAGGAAAATGTTTGCAAAGCAGTCACCCTAAAGTGTCCTGTTCATCCAATTCTTTAACCACATAACAAAATAAACTAGCTACAAGAAGTGTGATTTGTTTTTTATAATAAAATTAGGGGGGCAAGTTGAGAAGTGGCTCAGAAACGAGGCAGCATCAGCTTGCTGCATGTTTTTTCGGTGCAAACTGTTTTATTGGGTTTTAACCAGCTGTGTAAGGGAGGTTGTATGGATCAGTCCCTCCCCTGGGAAAAACAGGGTTAGGATTGGGGTGTGTGCGCCTGCGCAGGTAACCTGCCTAGGGGCACGCTGATGATTTCAGACTGCATTTCTACCCGCTCTTCCAACCTTTCCAGCTCACGCTTCTCTGCCCTCCCTCTCTGCCCCTGCCCATTTGGGTGCACAGATATAAACTCTCCAGCCAATATGTTTCCTTTGGGGGACTGGCAGGTTTGCCCGGAGGGTGCTCATGGCTCTTGTCTCATCCCAACGCTTTCCCTAGAGACGGAGCAAGGGTATTTCCTGGCGGCTGCTCCCGGTGAGCTCACACCGTGGGCACTCCTTCGGCGCTAGGGTGGCAGGGCAGGTTACTGCTCCAGCTTTGCTAGAAACCTTGGAGCTCCCGACGCTTCGCCTCACTGCGTGGAAGTCGTGCTGGTCCGTCCCAAGGGAACACAGGTAAGCCAGGCTGGGATGAGAGGCCAGCAGCCGCTGCACACTCTTGTTGCTGCTTTGATTTTTCTGTCCTCTTTTTCTTCTTCTGTCTCATGTCTCCTCCATCCCTTCACCATCTCTCAACTGAGGTCTCTTCAGCTAGCAGGTGGGATTTACCATCTTGGGTCTGATTCTTTTTTTACCCTACGCAACCGCTTGCATGGCTGTAAAAGCATAACGCAGAGCACCAGGGATCAGGAGAGAGCCACCATGGTGCGAATGAGCACACGGAAACCCAAGATCCCAAAGAGTCAGACCTCAAACCCATCTGCCTGCCATCTATCTTATTTTTCTTCTGTAGCTGTGATCTCACCTGGTCTGTGGAACCAGCCAGCCTGGATTAAAGGGAGGGCATCGTTAACTTGCAATTGTAAAAGAACAGCGGAGGTTTATCCACAAGTCAGTTTATCTGGTTGGAGCAGGAGGTTACAGAAGAGCTTGTTTGCAGTAGGTGTTTTCTCCCTTTGAACTTCATCTTGGGAAGAGAAGCAGAGGAAGCTGTGGTATCTTCACACCACTGCACACCTACAGTAACTGCTGAACTCAGCGGTGCTGCTCAGCTGACACCGGTGTAAACAGGGACTCGACTGTTTCTCCGCAAGAACATGGTCAACTGATGAGTGGTTTTAAGATAAACTTCCCTTCCCTGCGTTAGACTCATAGCTGAAAGGACGTTCAAAGAAAAGAAAGCTGTGTTTTCCACCCCTCACTACCGGTGCCTGGGGAGCTCAGAGGTGCTGCTGAAGGGCTTGGTGTCACCCCGGTACCTGCTCTTTCTGCAGAGCTAGAGAGGCACAGCCGGATGGGTTAGTTCAACACTGCATCCAGGGACTTAACTGCTTAGCTCTAGGGAATTTCTGTGGCTCTTGTGTACCAAGCACCCAGCTGCCAGGGTCTGGATGGTGCTTACAAACACCTCTAAGGTTGGTGCCCATCTACAGCTCCAAAGTCTCAAGGATTTGAAAGAAAACATGCCAAATAGGAAGCTTGATCAGAATTTTTACTTTTTCAAATGCATAAAAAGAGGGCTGAGAAATGGTGCTCACACTGAGGATAGGAAAGTCTTTAGCATGGGGAAGAAAAACAGGCAAAAGTTTAGATTTTCTTTAGAATCCCACTTGTAACTGCAGCTTCTGCCACTGCCAGAGGCCAGGCTGGGGGACCTGGCACTGGAGAGCCCACTCGAGGTGGGAAGCTCGGATGCCCATCACTGGGAAACCAGGATGGGGCTTGCATGGGAGCACGTTCAAAGTGAGATCAATGCCTTTGCTCTGCACCCCCAGGACTCCGGTAATACCCAGGGTCTGGGCTGGTGCTCCAGGGCTGAGCTTGCATAAGGTGAGCTCCAGCCCTCAGGAGGATGCTGAGAAACATCTAAGGAGCACAGAGCCAATAAGCAATAAACCCTGAAGAGTTGTCCACTCCCAAAAGGTAGTTCACAGGCCACAAAGTATGGGGAAGTCCTCTTGGCACAAAGATCTGAGTCATAAAGAAAGTGAAGGGAGAAGACAGAGTGACAAGGACGGGGCTGAAATGGGGAAGCATCATGTGGCAGCGATGACCCCTGATGAGAGATGTTAATGCCGTGGATGGGGCTGTGGCGACTGTTCCCAGGCTCAGAGTTCAAGAACATTTCCTAGGGTGATTTGTCACTCCTGTGCGGTGGGGGGAGAGGAGGAAATATTCCGCCATATGATGCGCGCTGAGAAGAGGATGAGTCTTTCGTAGCAGGGTAAGGATGCTGTGCTCGAGCAGGCTGGTGGTGCAAGGCGAAGGCGCGTGTGCGCGAGGGGGAGGCAGGCAGGCAGAGAGCGCTTCTCCCCTGTGGGTGTGCGGCACACACCTCCCTGGGTGCCAAACTAACCCGCTCCCTCTCCCTTTTGCTAAGGTGGCCCAACGATGCCGAGCATATTTTCCTACCAGAGCGCCGAAGTCGACTGGTGCGAAAGCAACTTTGAGCGCTCGACGGTCATTGCGGAGTACTACAACACCGTGAGTGAGGGCGCATCCGAAGGGCAGGCTGGGGCGCGAAGGCAGCCGGCTCCCGGCACCCAGGAGCTGCTTTTGGGAGACGAGATGGGACAACCTTGTTTTCTTTCCTCCTGCTCCTTCCTTTGAACTTCCTGTTGTTGGAGGGTGCTGGTATGGGGAACATTTTCTGAGCTTCAGGTAAATCATGGGACTTTTATTGCTTCCAGTTGCCAGTTGCTCACAAAATGAGCTGGGGTCAGGGGTACTTCTGGCACACGTGGGGCTGATTTCCCAGTGAGAAACCTCTGGCGGTGCTCCTTAGCCCAGATTTGTGAGATCCTGTTATACCAGTCCTGCAGCTCTCCTGCCAACTGGGGTAAGTCCCACACAGGGCTCATATATTCCAGCTAAATGTACAGGAGTGGCAAAATGAGAGACAGCACTTGCGTGAACCGTGTCGGGCAGGTTGGGAATCCGGAACTCAAGACAGAGGAAAGCTGCTGCATGAGCCAGTTTCACCTCCTCTGATCCTTCATAATCTAGGCTCCATCCAGTGCCAGTCCCTTGAATGCAGCCTCCTGGCTTAAGCATGGCTAGAAGCATCCATATGTGTCTGCAGAGGGCTCGGCAGATAACCGGTCTCTGCAAGCACGTCCTTCTCCCTCGGTGCAATTACAGGCTAGCAGGGGTGTGGGGCATGTGGATTTACAACCTTCCAAAGGCCTTGTTTGCAACTTTTAGCAATTACTGTCTAACACTAGAAGTTCTCGTTCTCATGGAAATGTCTCTTCCTCTTTTTTTTTTTTTTTTAAAGCATTTCCTGCTTTTGATAAATTGCCTATAATAATAATTCCCTCACCCGTGTCCTGCTGCTCCCCAGCTCTAATTGCCCAGGCAGGGTCTCAGAGGAGGGATGCTCGGGCTGTATATAGTCACTTCTCTTTGAGACAGTTAAACAAATAAAGATCTGCCAGTCCAGACCAAATCCTGCTTCTCTCTGGCATCCAACTGAATGTGTTGGTGCTGCTGCCTGTTTGCTGGCACCGCATCCCTGTCGGATGGGCTCAGAGCTGCGGAGCAAGGCATAACTCGCAAGGAGGCACAGAAATCACTTATACTCGCATCAGCATTTCAAATGCAGCTGGGGATGCCAAAGGCCTCTGTGCTTTGGAGTGTCGCTCGCAACACTAGAGAGGGGCTGATTTCCACAAAGAGCAGGAAGTCTGAAAGTTATGTTTTTAATCAGAACTCATTCTGGGAGATAAATTTGCCTCACCTCCTAGTATAGTACATATAGGCAGCATTTTTCAAATGTGTCTTTGGAGCTGGGATCCCATTTTCACAAGGATCCTGATTTACACCCAGACTGTCAAAATGTCTCAGGATCCCTTATCACATGAAGAGGTACCCCAGGAGTTCTCCAAAAAGGACCGAGTTACGTGTCTAACTTCTCTGCGGCACGCTGCTAGACACCAGTTGGTGTGCCCAGATGCGTAACTATCTTTCTTAGGACCCAAAATCTTTCTTAGGACCCAAAGCCCTCTCATTCCCATAAAATGTTACCTCTTAGCTGCGTAGGTTACTTTGTGGCACAGGTTTCTAAATTGCGTAGCTATTCCTGAAAATCTTACCCAGGTGCCTAGTTCTGGACTGAGGTCCCACTGGCCACAGCCACCTCCTGTGTTTCCATACTATACCACCTTTGAGGCACCGGGCTTGTCAGGATGCGTTTTCACTGGGCAGGACTCGGACGCAGCTTTCCTCCAGGAGAGGACAGCTTCTCCAATGCATGTTTCCACACAGATGCAAACTAGTGCGATACTGAGGAACACAGAGAGATGTGGGCAGAGCAAACCCTGCAGGATTTTCCGGTGATTAAACTAGCCCTTTTTCCTCCCTACATGTGAACACAGGGCACCTCTTTCCCAGCAGAGAAAGAGCTTTTTTTGGTCCCTGCACTGATCTCCTTCTTGCCAGGCCTGCTTTTACCAGTCCACGGAGCTCAGCAGGGTGCCTGCGCAGGCGGAGGGTACCACTTCTGCAGTTTCTGTCAGAAGATGCAATTCCCATTTGGAGAAAGCAGCAGAGATCTAAACCTGCCTCAACAGCTGCCTGCATCAGGGCTGGCATGGGATCTCCTGTGCAAACCAGGGGAGCCGAAAAAGCAAACCCTCCTAAAATCTGCTGCTGTCTGAGCATCTGACAACAGCCCCAAATGCTGCGCCATGCTCAGGGCCAGACCTTGTAACCAAGGGCGGGCAGGAGCATCACTTACACGGGCATCACCTCTCCATCGGTCTGCACACACTGGCCGGCACCGCCTGGCTCTCACCCCTTGCTGCAGCACCAGGGGAGCCCTCTTCATGCTCTGGGCTCTCTCGCAGGATCAGGCTCCTTGTGATGTGCCCTAAAGGGAGGACTAGAGAAATCGGGGCAGATTGAGGTATCCCTGCTGGCTGGCAGCATGTTGCGGATCCAGCTGGGGCTCAGGGCACTATTTCAGGTGGGATCCTAACAGCCTGGATCTCCTTCTCTTCTCTTCTCTTCTCTTCTCTTCTCTTCTCTTCTCTTCTCTTCTCTTCTCTTCTCTTCTCTTCTCTTCTCTTCTCTTCTCTTCTCTTCTCTTCTCTTCTCTTCTCTTCTCTTCTCTTCCCTTCTCTTCTCTTCTCTTCTCTTCTCTTCTCTTCCCTTCCCTTCCCTTCCCTTCCCTTCCCTTCCCTTCCCTTCCCTTCCCTTCCCTTCCCTTCCCTTCCCTTCCCTTCCCTCCTCTCCTCTCCTCTCCTCTCCTCTCCTCTCCTCTCCTCTCCTCTCCTCTCCTCTCCTCTCCTCTCCTCTCCTCTCCTCTCCTCTCCTCTCTCCTCTCCTCTCCTCTCCTCTCCTCTCCTCTCCTCTCCTCTCCTCTCCTCTCCTCTCCTCTCCTCCATTCATTAGTTCCCCATATTCAGATTGCATCCTCCCTGCAGCAAGCTTTATGGGCCTTATCTCACTAGCCTGCCCCGAGATAATTATATCAATATTGACTCCAGCATCAGTTTACCGGTGTTTTAGACTAGCTGGGAATGCAGACAGCTCCTACCCAAGGCTCCTGTACCACTAAAGCAGTAGGGCTTCCTGATGGAGCATCGTCTTCAACGTCTTCTTCCCAGCGCTGCCTGGGGCTCACGCTGGGTAGTTCTGTGCCAGCGGCAGCAATGTGCTGCTGAGAATTGCTTTGTGTCAGCCACACTCTCTCTCAGGTCTGCTTGGGTTGGATGCTTTTTATTAGAAATAAGCACCAAGGGTATGAGTAAAGAATGTAAACAGCACCTTTAAGTACCTAATAATACATGGTGGCTCATGACTGGATGCAATTCAGCAACAAAGCGCTAACTATTTATAGTGACGCAGTGACCCAGAAATTTATTGTCTCCTGGCTGTTCGCAGAAGAGTATTGTGCTACATGAGGGCCATCAGTCAGGGACTTGTCTTTCTACCCTCATTTCTTTCCTGAAATGACTGATCCAGGGTGCTGGTAATGACACCCAGATCCTCAGCAGCCTCTCTGGCAAAGCAGCAGGAGCTCTGGCACTGCTGTATATCCAGAGATCCCAGATGCTTCATCAAGATTGGTGGAGATAAGCTCAACTGCAGGTGCAAATTACCTAGGTACGCCCAGAGAAGCACTCACTTTCAGAGTCTGTCAGAGCCATGGCGTGTGCCCCGGCCCTCTGCATGGGCTCAGTAACCCCGCAGCATCACGGACACACCACTGTCTTGCCTGTCCAGAAAGTCCCGTGCAGGAGAACGGCGGGTCCTTGCCCAGCACTCTGCAAACACTAGACAAACAGCTGTTTCCTGCCCCAAAGCACTGGCGTGACACTGCAATGTCAGCACACGGAGCTTCATCTTCTGCTACACAGGTCTGGCCATTAGGAACTTGCTATACAGGTCTGGAGAGCCTCTGAGGTATTCACTTCTGTCTTTGGCCCTGTGGGCTCTTCTGTCAGCTAAAGCTGGTTCGCCGGCCTTTAAGTGAATAAATTCACTCCAACGAGTCTTGTAGAAATCTCCTCTCACTGCAGAAAATGCCTGTCTTGAGTAAGGACCAGCACACGTCTTGGCTGCTGTTGCACTGTTGCCATGCTCGCAGAGCCAGGCAGAGCTCTGCAAACCAGCATGTCCTGTCCCAAGCCGTATCGGAGGCTTGTTCTCACCCTGTCGTGGATGGAGATGCAAACGGATTCTCCGCAGGGCTCTCCCTCCATCTTGGGCTGCAAAGTGCCGAGTTGCACAAGCCCTGGGGCCTTTCCCATGATCGTGGTAATGCACCAGGATTAGAGCCACGTCGCTGATCCCAGTCTCGCTTTTCTCCTAGTGAAGGAAGAAAATGCCAGTATAGGCGGGCTTGGTTTAGGCACCCAGAGCAGTAACTCACGCTTGTTAGGAAGGGGGACATCGCTGTGAGCTCACACAGTGGAAAACCATGGGGCTGAGTCACTCTCACAGGTCGAATTGCACGGGCTCCATCACCACTCTCTTACTTCCCTGGCATCCCGGGCAGAGGGAGCTGGTGCCTCCTGGCCAGTACGACCCAGCTTGGTATAAGCAGAAGTCATGCTGGGGGGACTCAGCATGAGCAGAGACTCTGGAAAAACTTCCTAATGGGAGTACTCAGAGGAAAACCCTCCTAACGACATCTGAGAAGGAGCTTGCCACATCCTAGAGGGAAGATATAAGACAGCACTTACAAATCAGGGCTTGGATCCGATGAGTGATGAAGACCCTGTGTCTCCCACAGATGCGGTTTTGTAGCAGCTCTCCCCTAAGCTCCAGGTTTGGCCACTCTGCAAGGAACCGCTCTATCTTTTTGACCCTTTTGGCACAGTTCCCCTGATTATCCCTCCCCTCTGCTATCTGATATTGCACACCTCATACTGAATTAATGAAGTGATAACACTGCTATCATGTAATTAATGGCACTGTTGCAATGCCCACTGCGGCAGGGACTCCGACCTCTCCATACGCAATCTCAGAGTCCCACATTTCCTCACTTTCACATGCATGCTGGCACTTGCATACTGTTGCCTTTTCTGCCAGCGTTTTCTCTTTTCTTGCTATCCCTGCTTGTCTTCCAAAAGCCTCCTTAACCATTTCACAGGAAAAGAAATATTTGCAACACAGTTTTTAGTCTAACACACAGTTTGGTTTCTCAGTCCTTTCCAAACAGTTTGACCTCAAGTGTGCAAGTGGGACCAGCACTTCTCTTTTCACGGCTGGAACGGGAACAGGCCTGGATTTGGCTCTAAGCACCTACAGAAAACCAACACACTTGGCCTGAGAATTGCTGTTAATGGGAGCATCAACTTGTTTCACGAAAGCCTTAGTGAAATTCAAGATTAATCTCCAGTTGTTAAAAGGAATAGAGACCTTACATTAAGCGTGAATCATGTTTCCCTCTGGCATATGAGAGGGTGTGTTTCATATATATGACAACGTCCCTGTGATTTGCAGCCCCGTTACCATAAACTCAGATCCCATTGGACATCACAAGCCAAGCACCGATTTTGCCCTTTACCTGGTGCATGTAAGGGCTGCCGAGGGGTGAGACTCCAGCCGTGGAGGTCAGATTCCAGGCTAGGGGTCCAGGACAGCATCTAGCTGGAAGATGAAAGGAAAAGGATTGTCAGGGCAAGATAAAAGTCACCCTGGTGGCTTGCCAAATGGCATTTTAGCAGATGGCTCTGCCTCGCTCTTCCAAAGCCCCAAAAAGCTGTCTGGCAGGTAAAACGCAGCACCACAGTCCCAACCTTTCCTGAGGAAGAAAGATTTTCCCTGGGGAGCCTGTGCTTCCCTGCGATATTCCCTTACTGAGTTTGACAAATAGGGTGAAAAAGCCTATAAGATAAGAACCTGTAGAGGGTAAGGATTATTTCAAACTTCATTCCCCTGTAGCTGCAGGGTGGAGTGGGCCTGATCCAGCAGACAGGTCCAGGCTTTGGGCACTCACGGCTCCTCCCCAGCTCCCATATTTTGCCCATCAGCATCTGCTGTTCCCCGAAGCACTGGCACCTTCAACCCGCCCAGTACCATCCCCTCCTCCCCAGACTAATCAAGTTCTGTCAATGAAGCCATTTTGCAGAGCTGGAAATCAGGGCAGAATAATTTTGCTGGATTCATTTGCTAGGTATGTTTAAAGGAGGTTTATGACTTCATGTAATTACTAGTGTCCAGAATACCTCCCCTCCCCAGGCCAGGTGGCTTCGCACATGACACTACAGGCTGTCACCTCAGTCCTGTTCCCACCTACAAATATCCTGCTTGTCCTGCTGCTCTCCACTACACCCACTCCCAGTTAATGATGGTTTTCCTGACCGTGGTTTGCTGTGGTACCCTAGCTCCTCAGAGCCGTCCAGCCCCTCACAGGGGGCTGTGTCCTGGCCAAAGGGGGCAGAAGCCATCCAGGGAGCTCTTGGCAGGTCTGGGTTGACAGGAGAGGGAGATGGCTGCAAACAGAAGAGCTTTGGCAGCTTGCTTGAAGACACTGGGCAGATGAAGCTAAACCATCATCTGAAAGGGGTACACCAGCTTATCCTGGGCTTGCTGGCCCCAGAAGTGCCTGCAGGGAGAGCCTGGATGTCTGCAGCCATCGCTGTCACAGCAATAGCTGTCCTTCCAGTTCCAGTGTCACTTCTCAAGAAACGCCTCTGCCCGCTCCCTGTGCCAAGAGTAATACCTGCCTTCGTGCGATGCTTTCCACTAGAGATCAGTATCCTCTTTGCACATGGAGGTACTGAGGCACATGGTGGGATGGGACTTGCCCAAGATCATGCAATAAGCTGCATATGCCTCTTGTTTTTCAGATCAGCAATGTAAGCTTCTTTGTCCTTTCTCCTGCCCTGCTCTACCTGAACCGTCAGTACCGTCAGCAGCGTGCCTTGCCCTTGTATTTCGTCTCTGGCCTGCTCTTCTGCGTAGGTAGGTGCCAAGGTTGTGAGAAGACTGAAGAGGTTGCCAGAGTACCTGACTGTTCATTCATGATACCTTTGGCTTTGGAGGCTGGTTCTTAGTGGCCAAAGCACAGGGGCAAGCTGGGGTGGGAAACCGAGCAGCCACATCTGTTTGAAGCCCTGCAGCTCATGGTTCCTGCTGGCTGTGGATGCACAGCTTCCAGCCCAGTAAATCCCCGTGGTGCTGTGTGGACTGGCTCACTCAAGTCTCCATTAACGCCAAGATCCATGCCCTGCCCTTCAGGAACAATGTGTCTTTAGGAATGGCCACTGAGAAATTCCGAGGCCAGAGAGGCTTGCGCAAGGACGGAGCTTTGCTGACACAAGCTGTCCTTGCTCCTTGCAGGTATCTTCTCCATGTACTTTCACATGACCCTGAGCTACGTGGGACAACTCTTGGATGAGCTCTCCATCCTCTGGACGCTGGCTGTGGCATATTCCTTTTGGTACCCAAGGGTTTACTTCCCCAGGTTCATCAAGAGCAGGTATGACTCAGAGGGACACAGGGCTGCAGGCTCTGAGGGGAGGGCTGGGACATTGACATTGATGTGTGTGACCCACAGATCCCCCCCCAGCCCCCAGCCAGCTCCCCTGCAAGGGGTCAGCATTGAGGTTACCGCAGCTTGCTTTGGGACCAGACCCTCCATCACTCAGTGGTGCATGTGCTGACAGAGGAAGAGTCAAACACCCTCCCATGGGGAAGGACTGTGCTGGGCTCCTGCCAGCTGGAGCTGCTCGCCTTTGTGAAGCTGCAGAGGAAACTTAGCATGGAGAATTTCAAAATTGATTAGGAAATTAAATGTTCCCGAGCACTGACATTCAATTACCCACGTTGTCAAACTGTCATAGCACCCCTTGCCATCCACATAGAGCTTTCCCTGAAGGCTGGTGGGGTTTCCCGTGGGACAAGCTGATCCAAGTTAACACCCCACATTTCAAAGGTGGTTTGCAGGAGGGCTGGCTGGGCTAGAGGAGCTCAGCAGAAAGGATGGGGAGACTGAGTGAGCATGGATTAGGATAAACAGGAACCCAGCAGGGCTTTGCTCAAAGGATGGTCCCAGCCTGGCAGGCTTGCTGGAGCCCTCTAAGCCAGCCCAGTTAGGAGCCTTGCGAAGGCCTGCTCCGAGTCTGCTCTTCCCATGCCAGCGAGGAGGTCAGCAGGAGTTCACTGTGGAGACATGGTCGGGGAGAGGGGAAGGGACTTGGGGAAGGATTTGCATGTGAAAGGCCCCTCTGAGCCCTATTGTTGTTCAGTCAGCCCAAGTCTGCATGTTCGCACGGCTCCAGCTCCTGCCCGCCACTGCTGGGACTCTGCTTTGCAGCCATTCCCTGTGCAAACGCCTTTGACTCTCCATGCTCCGGCATCACCACGGAAGCGCACGAGTTACTTTCCGGGCTGTGTTCCCCAGTCTGTCATGGACAAACTGGAGGGCTTTTGGCAAAGCACAGATATAAACAGATGCCTCAGCCTTCCTGCCAGGACTACTGCAGAGGCTGAGATCAGTCATGTGCAAACAGATCAGAGGTGCTGGAGAAGGTGTTTCCTCTCTCAGGCAACGAGCAGGACCTCTCCCATCCTCATCCTTCCGTACTGTGGACCTTGGGGGCACTGACACTCACTCCCAATTCTCTTTAGGAAGCATTTCTTCTGGTTGAGTGGTATCACCACTGTGATCAGTACCTTGATGTCCTTCATCAAACCAGCATTCAATGCATACGCGCTCAACTGCATCGCCTTCCACCTGCTGTACCTGACATGGCGTGAGCTGAAAAAGTAAGGAGGGAGCTGAGAGGGGTTATCTGCAGGTCCATTGTGCGCTCCTGGCAGGCTCGCATGTGGCAGTGGCTCTTTGCCCAACAGTGAATGGAGGCCAAGACTTCATCAGCCACATGTTGGACTATCAGCTCTGCAAAGAATTGGGGCAGCCTGGGAGGGACCCAGGAAGAGGCACAGGCAGGACTGTGGGCAGTGGGGTACAAGAAGGCCATCTGGGCCAGGTGCCATGCAGAATGGGGATAATCCAGGGGACAAGCACATCTTCTCCTCCTCAGCTGCTGTCTCTGCAGCTCTTTCCCCTTTGTGAGGGATTTGAGAACCACTGTGGGGTTGGGAGAACCCCCCAGGCTCTGGGGAGAAAGACAGGAGCGCCCTGGCATCTCCTAGCATCATCCTCACCCACAGAAAGTCAGAAACCCCCTCTACAGAGCCACACCTCTCCAGTTCTTGTGGTCTGATGAATACCCTCCAGGAGAAACTTGCTGGGTTTTGCTCTGTTGTATTACCATTTGCAGACAGCAACCAGCCCTCTTTAAAACTCTCTTTCCTTCCAACACGATACTCCGCTCCCTGTCACTGTGTCTTCCAGGTGCAACGACAAAAGGGTTCACCGGATGGCTGCAGTCATGGTCATGTGGTGGGTACTGGCCATCAGCAGCTGGATAAGCGACAGGTGGCTCTGCGGGCTCTGGCAGGCGATCAACTTCCCCTACTTCCACAGCTTCTGGTAAGGGCTCCAGCGTAGAGGCAGGAACCCCAGCCCAAACATTTCAGCAGCTGAAGTGCTACAGCTAAGGGAAGATGGCAGCAGGGATGTGATACTGCACCAGGGAGCAGCCGCATCTCTGCCCAGCCCTCTCCCCCGTTCCTCTGTCACTATTGATGCTGCTCCTCACCCTGGCCCCAGCCCAGAGACTTGGCCCTAATCACTGCTTAATATCCCTTACCTCCTCCGCACCAGCCAAATGGTGTTTTGCAAGTGAAATTGTTCTAAAAGTCCCTTCAGGTAAGCACCTTGCTTTCAAAGGGCTGCTTCTGCTCCCAGGAAGCTGCATGAAGTGCAATGTTCTTTGAGTTATAATAGACAAAATGAAAGATGGTGATTTGCTTGAGCAAGGCATTTCAGTGCCCGGCCAAGTGTGTCTGTAAGTGCTGCACACTGTGCACATTCTCACATTCATCCTCACAAATCACTGGGATGACTGGGATGGATACCCAGCGCTGCTGGGCTAAGCCAGGCAAGGTGGAGAGGGTGCTTCGGTTTGGGGCTTAAGTCCCTTATATCACCCCATCCCCTCTGCGCAAGTAATTACCCCAACCCTGGCTCACAAAGCTTTTCTAGGATTTCCCCATAGGCACAAACCCTGCAGGACCTGCATTCCCTGCAGCCCTCGTGCACCACAGGGTTGGGACCTTTGCCTGCCGTTGCCATATCCCTTGCCTCTAGCCGCACGGTGGCAATGCCAGCTGCACACCGCTACAAGGTGCAGGGGGAGCAGATGGAGTTACCCCTGTCCAACACATATTTTTTTGGTTTCCTTGCCAGGCATGTGCTGATAGCCATGTCCCTCCTATACTGCTGCCCACTGGTCATCTACTTTGACGTCAACTACGAGTTGCCATCGTTCAAGCCAAAGCTAGGATATTGGCCCAGCGACTCTTGGCCTGTCGTGGTGCCTTACGTTGCCCTGGAGAAACCCCACAAGCAGTGCTAGAGCTGGTTGCCCTCAGGCATCCCTCGGGCACAGGGTGCGTGATGCACACGTGTGCATCTGTGCGGGGAACACCTCAGCTGTGCGCCTGTTCCTCGGACAAGGGCAATGTGGCTAGTGGATGGGGCAGGGAGCAGCTGAGCCTCGTGATGCCGGGCATGAAGCGGGGTGGGAGCCCACAGGTGCCTTGGAAGACTCTGCCCAGACCGGCGTCCGGGGAACCGAAGATCTCCTCTTCCAGCAGATCCCCACTGAGAAGGGGAGGGAGACGGTGCTTCCTCTGTGTCTTCTGCATTAGTCAAGCAGCGGCACCCCTTGCTGACACGGGCGCAGCGGAGAACACAGAAGCCAAACTGGTGACAGCTGGGTTTGTTGGGGCTGCTCTAATTATTATTATTAATTTTATTTATTGATGTATGTGGTCTTGCTCAGGAGAGCTGTGCATTAAAGCTATGGACACTGACTTGCTCTGAGCCCCATTCTTTCCCCTGTTATCTGCCAGTCACTCCCACAGGCAGGGTGGCCAAAGCTCTCTCTGACCTAGAAAGAGCTGTTTATAAAGAGAAATCCTCCTGGGTGACAGCCCAAAAGAGGTTCTGGGCTGCTCTACCCCAGGCTCTACCCCTTCTTCAGCCCCCAGCGGCCTTTGTTCCCCCCTGCTCTGACAGTCTCCCATGGCCATGTGTCACTTGGAGACTCCTCTGCTTGCTGGA
This sequence comes from Fratercula arctica, assembly GCA_947846985.1. Taxonomy (NCBI): domain Eukaryota; kingdom Metazoa; phylum Chordata; class Aves; order Charadriiformes; family Alcidae; genus Fratercula; species Fratercula arctica. The sequence continues at coordinate 2,165,787 of CANTUZ010000022.1, read as the reverse complement.
AGGGCTGGCTAGTGGCAGAGTGAGGTAAGGAGCCAATACATGAGATAAACATGTCGGTACCTTTGCAAGAACAAAGAGAAGATGTAAAGCCTCAGAGAAAGACCACTGCTGTGCCATGGGTACAGAGCGATGCTTTCCAGGCTCTCCCCACAGCGCAACAGTGAAGAAGTTGCTCTCGTGGCCACGGGACGCGCTCCTGTTCTCCAAGCCTTGCTGCATCCCAGTGAGGAGCTGAACCATGTCGTGGGTCTGGGTCCTCGCGCAGCCAGCGGGGACTGTCTCTGAGCAGCACCAAGAGGCTGGCAGAGTGGGTTGCTGGCTCCCTGCAATGCAGCCAGAACAAGGCAATGTCACTCCAGGGACCACCGGCTTTTTGGGCCCCCGTGAGCAAAGCAAAAGCAGAAGCACTCTGGGCTTAGCCTCCGTGGCAGCTGCCACGCAGCGCCTGTGCCATGGCCCTCCCGTGGCCACTGCTGCCTCGTGGGTCCCTCTGCAATGGTCCCCAAAGCCACTAGATGGCAAATTTGGCTCATGAACCCCAAGCAATATTTCATCTTGGGAAAGGGATGCCTTTGCTAGGACTGAACCCCCAGGCTGGGTCCCCCTCCCCTCTCCATCCCCCAGCACTGGGGTCAAACACCTCTCCGCCAGCACGGCCACCAATGAGACACCTGCACAAGGTGCAGAACAAGGGGGACTCGCAGCCCCGGCCTTTGTACACCCTTGAGTCCCCATGTCAACGCCCATCTCCTCCTTTTTTTGCCTGTCTCTCCCACATGCCATCACTCCCGCCTCTCCCTCCATCACCCCATCTCCCTTTCACTGACCCTCCCCATTTTGCTCCCTCTTGCTCTCCACCCACCTCCCCCCCCCCACCTCACCCTTTCCCCGGCCCATCACATTCTTCTACAGCCTATTAATAACTTCTGGGCAATTGCACCGGGTCCCCGCTGGGCTCGGCCCCGCCGCCGGCGCAGCCCCGCGCAGCCACTGAGCGCGCCGGCAGCAAGTTCAAAAGTGCAGCGGGGTTTTCACAGCCCCTCTCCCCGTCAGGGGGTGGAGGAGGCCGCTGGAAAAGAATAGGCCGCGTTGCCAGGGAGCCTGGCACAGGAAAAGGGGGTCACCTTCACCTCCGACGGGACCGCCAGAGATGGACAGGCGCCAGCAGCCCCGCGGGCTGGAGATGCTGGCAGAGCTGCGAAGGGATGGTGGCTGGATGAAGGCGAGGAGGGCTAATTGGCCACCTCCGGCCACGGAGACGGTGTGATGCTCGGCGGAGAAATCCAGCGGCAAAATCCCCTGTGCGGTATGGTAATAAGGGAGGTGTCCCAGGCGCCGCTGCCTTGAGAACAATGTTGCTGCAGTCGAGTGACTGTAACAGGCCCCGATGACAGCCAGGGCCGCGTTAAAAATGCCTATTCAAGCAGATCAAGACATTGAGAGGCCTCGTGGGGATCTGAAACCCTCAGGGATTTCTGGATGAAGCCAGAAGCTGAATCCCCAGCCCTGGGAACCTGGGCAGGGGCGGGGGAAGAGAGAGAAAAGAAAAGAAACCCACAAAGCAGCAGCTTTAAAAGGACTGCGGTGCCCGAGGCGGGGCCTCCTGCTCCAAGCCGGGCTGTAGCCCGAGAAAGTGAAGCAGCCCCGACACCAGTGTATGACTGTGGTCTGTGGTCCCCGAGGCTGCACAGGGTTACCTGAGGCTGGGGTCGCACCTCCAAAAGGTCCCTGAGCTGCTGGGGTTGCTCTGTCCTTCCTGCCAGGGAGCCACGGCTCCTGCTTGTGGGGCAGCGCTGGCAAACACCCCATAAAGACGAGCGGGGCTGTCAAAGGGATGAGTCAGGGCATTTTCTCCCCGAGCTGGAAGGGGTCCTGCAGAGATGACCAGCACTCTGAACGGGTAAAGCTGGGAGACCTCAGAGGGAGAAAGGCAACGGTGTCCCCTTCTCAGCCCCTCCAGGACACGGGGAGTTCTGGCAGTACCTCCTGCGCCGCGACCTTTGTCTGTCGCAGTGCCTCTCCGTGTGTAACCAAAGTAACACAGGCAGGGCAGGAAGGGCTGCAAACCCCGCACGTGGGGATATGAGTTAAGACCAGTCAAAATTAAACCTTTCCTTATTTTTGCCAGATGAGCCCGAACCCGCATCATTTCCCTGCTTTTGGTTCGCCATGTGGCTGCCTCAACCACAAGAAAAGAGGCAAGAGAAGGAGCAGGAATGAGGAAGAGGATAGAGGCTGCTGCTTTCAACTGATGCCAGATTAAAGGGGTTGTGAAACAACAGCATCAGTTGAGTCTAATTTGGTGCAATTGCAACACAAATGAAATAATAATGTTGATAACACACCAGTCCCGCAGCATCAAGGATTAATACTTACCTGTTCTGCTGCACCGAATTGCCTCCTGCTGTTACAGATTCACACTGCAGGATTTGGCTCGCAGACTGGAAACTTTTCAAGGCAGAGTGATTTATCTGTAAAGGACATTGCACATTCATGGATCTACATAAATAATGCAAAAGTAATTAATAATAACCCGGGCCCTGCTCTTAACAATACCAGGAGAAGAAATTGCTTCACTGGAGTGTCTCTTATGCCTTTCGCAAAAGGTCTTTATTTGTTAACTGCCTCAAACAGAAACGAAGATAATAGTTTTGAAACACGGAATGGATGTCGCTAGGTCCTGGGATTTTATTGCCAGCCTGGCAATTTTTATGATTGATTTAAAGAACCTTCTGCTGCAGTCATGTTAAAACAACATTGATTCAGCTTTGATTTTTTTTCAATTTTAATCTTCTTGGTCTGCAGTCAAAAGTTTGAAACCATGAACACAAAGGGCTAAGAAACCCAGGAAGGAAAGAGATAAGCTCCAAGAATTATCACCTCTAAAAGTCTCGTCCTTTCAACTCCAAGTGCTACTTTTGAGGTTGGACACAGGATTTCCAACTCAGGGGCCGGCACTTCTGTTACACCCACCTCACAACTGCTAGGAAAGCTGTTTCTTTCCCCCCCCTCCACTGTTTTACCTACATCCTTGCTATCCACTTCTCATACAGACAAAATTAGCCATAGGTATATAAACAAATGCCAGGATTTTCCAGCTATCGATGGCTGTTCTGGACAGATGAAAGGTATCAGGTCCTGATTAGCTGGAAGTCATATTTCAGTGAATAATCTGTCACCGTGTTTGCAGCAGTCAGGGTCCCCTGCCCATGTTTTTCTGTATGAGCTCACACGGTGGCTGCACACATCATCAGCCAGTTTCGACCAGCCATCATAGAGGAGATAGGGGTAAAAGTTGCTTCTCAGTAAGGAGAAGCACAGTCATTACAGGGCCAAATAAATCAGTTGATAAAAAAATGATTTTTAATCAAACGACCAAATGATCTCGTCAGCTGTTTCTATAAAACCCCATGATTTGCTTCCACCTAGTAAGACATTCTCACTGCTGTTTCCAGAAGGAAAACAAGCAGTTCACATTTGTCTGGCAAAGTGGTTCAAATAACTTCAATTCTCTAGTAATGGCTGCTATCAAAATACCTAAAATGGAAGGATCAATGTTTCTGTGCCTTCACATTATGGCTCAGAACGTGGTTTCAATTAGGACTGTTCTCCAGTTTTTATTTGTTCACTTCCTATGAACATTCAGTCACTTGGGTCCCAATTCACAAGCTCACTGAAGCACACGTTTTTTTATAAATGTGTTTAAACATAAAACTGAATCATGTTGTTCTCCTGAAATAGCGCACTTAGTTTCAGTGTCTCAAATATTTAACAAAAGGCAAAGACCTGTCTCAAATCCTGAAGTGTTCACCAAAAGCAACATTCAGTTGTGCATCGGGGTATAAAATTCACAATCTGCAATAGATGCTGCATTGATTGAGATAGGCCTTCCGTAAGAGACCAGCTGCCTCAGTTCACTAAAATACTCAAGCATATGTTTAATTTTAAGAATATGAATAATTCCATTGATGTCAATGGCACTTGCTTACATTTAAGAATATATTTTGCTGGGCTAGAGCCAGTAATAGTGCCATGTAATGCCAATAAAGAGCAAACTGCAATATTTCTCTAAGTGCTTTCTGGGACCAATTTAAAAATTAATCAATGAAGACCTGTAATGTGAAAATGCAAAAATTAATATATGTGACATTTTGCTGTTTACTATCCTAACATTGCCAAGTATTAACATCCACCAGAACACTGCCAAGTGCAATCAAAACCAAATCTGTGAAACGGAGCAAAAATGGCAACAAGTCGAATTTGTTATTCACCGTGAATCATCCCATCAGACTTAAAGATTTACTCATGTAACATTGAGTAACATCTACGACCCTTACAGAAAGACATACATATAAAGACAGGGTCTGACCCCGTTTGTACCATCCCCAACATGTACTAACTCTACCCAGCCCAGAGAGACCCTCCAGTTCAAAGTGGATGCTTAAAGGAGAGAAGAGGATCTGCTCTGTAACAGCAGAAACGTGCCTTGAACACGGATGACTTTTAATGACCAAAATATCATAGAGCAAAGGGCCGCTAAAAACACGATTTTGCTCTGCTGCTTGCTGTGCCGTACCTCCCACAAAACTCCATGAATTGCCCTGTTATGAGGAACCGATGAAAATTTGCAGGCACCAAACACTCCGGCAATTTGTATTTATTCTTATAGATTTACACACCACGAGTCCAACAGTACTGACATTGCCAGTGACCTACGTGGACTTGGGACATTCCCCTTACTCCCCTACGATGGTATCATCATATAAATAGCTATATATCCATATGCAAATGATTGCTGTTTTCAAGCTGTTCATGAGTGACCTTATACACTGCCCATACGGTACAGTAATATGTTTTCCACATATGTCAGATGTTTCATGACACATTTCACGCATATATTTAAAATAGATTTCATAGCATATAAAAATGCGCAGGCAATGGAAGAAAATGGCCTGCATCTGCAATGTTTACATAATGCATTTCAAAACTGCATGAAACGCATCCAAATTGATTGTATTCTTCATCTATCTAAAATATTGATGGCATATAAAATGTATGTGTAATGGATTCACTCATGAGCATGTATTACATGCCTTGTTTTGATGCCTGAGTAACAAAGGGAAAGAATTTGTTACAGCTCTGCCTCCACGGTGGAGCTGCAGAGACAATTCGCAGTTCTCCCCGTGTTGGTCGAAACGGTATTTGTCACATGTGTATGTCGCTTTATATTCCAACCTGACTCCCTCGAAACTGCCTTAGCTGGGCCTTTATGCAACAAAATCAAGCCCCAAGGCTTTTGAGAGGTGCCACACTGCTGAGATATGGCTTTGCTGCAATCAGGTGCTCTATTGTCTCACAGGTAGCGATATCAGCGACAAGGATTAAGTTTCAGTGGGACAAATTTCAGCGCGGCAGGGCCAGCCAAATTCCCTGAGTCACAGGCAAGTTTGCATAGCCCATACTGCAGCGCGGGGGATTATCTGAACTGCTATCGTACCTGAGCTACATAGATCAGAGGTGGTTTGCATACATTTACATATGTGGCAACCCCACCTCCAGTTGCTGTATAGACAGGTGAAAACTCATTTTGTATCATTCCATCAAAACAGCTCAGTTTTGCTGGAATCTGTCGTGAGAACAGCTGACCCAGAATCCACAAAAACATCAGGAACTCATACTAATTTGAATCTTACATGCCCTGAAACACTGCTCCGCCGGCTCTGGGATGTCTCACAATCTGCTCTGAGTATAGAGAGGATCAAACCACCAGGCTGGGTATCTGCTGATGTTGGAGGTGGCCGGTTGCTCTGAAAACCACCATTTTTTTTTTACTGGGTGTTGTAAATAGCAGAAACACCAGTCTCAAGAGGAAAAGGCATCACACAATGTGAGACAGAGCTCAGGATGCTCAGAAACAAGGCAAGCATGAGCGCGCAGCCACTGGACTGCTACGTTAGAGCCCTAGGAAACTCCAAACACTGGGAATGCCTTGGCAGAGGTTATATCTAAGTGTATTTGTCTGGGGTGGTAATTCCTACTTGCTTTTTGGACTCTTTTTGATACAGAAAACAATTCAGAGCGGGCTTTTTGGTACTGGTCAGACTCCCCTACTGAACTCCTCCTGTCATGTCCTATTTTTCAAGCTATTTTTTCCCCCATCTGGTATGTTTCAGTGGCCTGAAGGTTATCCCGTCTAGGGTGACAGTCACCAGCTCTCTCTCTGAGCATGCAGATGAGCACCTTTCAATGACTTTGGCATCGACCAAAAGAAGCCCCATGCAAAGCAGACACAAATTTCGGCAGCGAATCTCACTCCCTCCTATTGTACCATGATTGTGTCTGCTCCAACGGGCACATAAGGTGCCTGGGCCCGTCTTCTCCAGCCTGCACTTCTGCCAGCAGCTCGTATTCAGTGTTGGACAAATCCAGGCTGTGAAATGCTCGTCGCGGCAGGTCCAGCCGGCGGGTTTGGCACGGCACAGCCTGTTACATCACTTGGCCAAAGCTGACCTCTTGTCTGTAGAGTACAAGAGAAAGGTGCTGTCATCCAACGGCTGCTCAATAGCTAGGCGAAACGAATTGATAGGTGTCGATTCAGGCTGTGGTGGACCAGTAGCTACATTATAATGCCAACCTCACCTTTGGTGTTAATGAGGCCCCTTCATTAACAGCCTTGAGCAGAGGGGTCAAGGACTGAATAGAGACAGACTCCTTTCTCACCCAGAAAGCTGGTCCTTCTCATTCAGAATTGAAGCACGTTGGCGGGGCAGTTTGAGGACGCTTGTGCTGCCCATGCTGCATCTGCAAGGGACGTGACGTATTTGTGACTATTCATCTGTCTCTTTTCACCAGCACTAAATACACAGAAAGAATAAGATAAATTCTCATTGTGTTCCCGCTTACTAAGAAAATTTTCCCTCTTCCTTCTGGTTTGGAGGGTTATTGTACATTAAAAGCCTTTTGCATTTTTCAGTAGCTATAGTATGCTATAATTTAGATTTTCCTCAGGCACAAAAGAACTTAGTTAAGCTAAACTGTATTACAGTGTGGGTTTTTTTTCTACTAAGTCCTTCATTAATAAGTGAACGAAAGAATTTCCAAGCTGTCTGAAATTTTTCCCAGATGCAGCTAGTAGTTGCTAGGAGTATCTTTTTGGCAATCAGAGTTTTTGGCTATTAAAAATCTGGACTTTTGCTATACTACCCTGGTGTTAAATATGTGCTGTGAATACTGTAGTGTGGAGTGTGAATTGGAGGAGGGCAAGGCAGAGAACAGGCAAAGCAAAAATCATTTTTAGAAGAATAAATATTGCTAGGATGAACAGCTGATATGAATGAACACGCTTCCCTGATGCTGATTAGCAAACCAGGAGCCCTGCTATGCCAGCACGAGCATCGCTGCAGAGCTGACTCCCTCCTCCTCACTCACAGCTTCTCTCTCTGTCACTACCTGCCCTGTTTTCTCCCTGGCAGCCAGCACGGACAAGCCCTGCCGTGAGCCTGTGCCACAAGCTGAGGACAACAAAGGCCACAGCCAGCCATACACAAACCCAGCTCCCCTCGGTGCCACCAGAGAAACTCTCTTGACTGCAGGTTCAGGACGTTTTCTGAGGCTGCAAGCAAGGACTGTTGTTGGCAAACCTATGGTAAGTACCAGGAGAATGATATCTGTCCCTTATTACCTAAAATATCACCAGTTCCTTGTTTCAACTGCAGGTATGTTCGTCTTGGAAATACCACGGAGTATTTGGCACATCGGATGTGCTTCATGAGAGTAGACCAAGATCACTATAATCATTTTGCAGCTGGTAAGAGAAGGCGGTGAAGTGACTTGCACAAGTCCAGGAGAGAACTTAGTGGTCTTTCCTCTCAGTCATGTTGCATACGGACACAAAGTGGAGGCATATATTTTCTGAGAGAAATCCTGCTCAAATGCAAGATTTGTGTCTGAATCTTTAGGTCTGCGGAACTATTAGGAGATCATCATTTTCCTACACTGCCTGACTCTTTAAGTGCTGGAGACAGCTTTGCTTGTTGGCTGGCTGGTGTTCAAACCCCTCAAAGCACACACTGGCCACAAAACTCACGGTCTTCAGTTCAGAGTGGAAAAAGGGAAGATGCAACCAAATTAGTAATGAGAAAATAATAACGAATGACAACAAACAGTGAAACAAACTTGTTTCTCCAGGGCAGACATATGAAGACGCATATGTATAAATTGACGATGGGAGCCTTATAGCAGACATAAAACCAACCATGCCAAGGAGTGACGCTAAGCCTACAGGAAAGTACTTTTGCTGCAATATGAGAGATGGTGCTTGGGGGCCGGCGAGTTGGGCATCTTGGGTTGCATGGTAATTGGGATCATCATCTGAGGGGTTGTGTGTGTTTTTGGGGGTTCAATGCCGTGTTCCCACAGAGAGGGGGAGCCGAGGAGAAGGAAGGAGAGGTGCAGTTGTGATGGCTCTTGCCTGCTCCCCAGGCAGAGCCTCAGAAAAGCTCTGGGGCTCTGTCACAGCTCAGCGCCTGCCGGCCAGTCCTCTCCCAGGAGGTGTCTGTGGATGTCCCAGCATGAGCTGCACTGTCCCAACTCGCACTTGACGTGACTTTCCCCACCAAAGCACTAGGAATCATCCCTTTCCAAACACCCCAGTTGTTGCCTCCTTTGCTCATGCTCCCCAAGACCAGCGAGGTTTGGCCTGTACAGCAGCCATGGCGTGCACAGGCAGGAACGAAAAAGATGTGTTGCACCTTCCCCAGAGTGTAGATTAGCTTGTGCTGGCAGAAACACCCCAAAAATCTTTCCCACCCCTGGGTTTACCCGGCCCAGGCAGGGACAAGTGCAGTGCAAAGTCTTTTTTCCACTTTATTTTCCACCATCCCCGACTCTCAGGGGACAGAACCAGCCCTTGGCGTAGTCGCCTACCGTGGGCCAAGCCAGATTAAACACACACCTTTCAGTCCAAGGCAGGGATCTTTGAAGCAAGACTCTGGAAAGAAAAATAAAAAGCCCAAACAAAAATTAGGGAGAGCTGTAGTGTTTCATTTGCATATTTGAATATGCAAATAAGATCTGTTTCTTATCCATTGGCACTGGCCCTACTGTAGATGGCAGCAACACAGCAGATCTCTGCCAGCATACAGTGCCACAAAGAAAGACGCTAATTGGATTTGCAGACGCTTATTGCAGAACCCAGAAGTTGCTGGAATAGATATAAAGAAACAGGAGCTCAGCCCACGGCTGCCTTGGGTGCGAAGGCGCTCAGCTGACAGCTCGTTAGCTTGAGATGGCCCTGCAAAATTAGAAGTTTGGATGAGCCTGGATGGCTGCTGGCTACACCTTCCCCAGCACTACCCAGCACCTGAAACTCCCAACACACTCCCATGGAGCCTGGCAGATTTTCTACCCTTGGCTGTGGGGTTTTTTTCAGAACCTGAAAAGCAAATTGGGGCTAAGCTTGATCATTCCTTGGGCTGGAAACTGTTCAGAACTGGGAACTACTAGTGGAGCAAAGGCTGGTTATAGGAATTTCTCTCCTTCAGTATTTTTGCAGTTGAATGTAAGGAGCTACCCCAGCACATTCTAAATTAAACCACTCACACTACTTGTCCTAGCAGAGAGTCCTGGGGTGCTGGCTTGGAGCAGGCATCGATATAATGAAATGCTTACTCTGAATGGGGCATGCCAACTTCTTCAGTATAGTTTAATGGCCATGTACTTAGCCTGAGGTGCCACGGAAGCTGAGGCGCCTGACTCAGGGTTTCCCATCCCTGACGGGGAAGTTCTTGCTCAGATCCCACCCCAGGTGGGGGCAGCTGGAAGCTGGAGGAGCGACTTGTGTCCAAACCAGCAGAAGTACACGTGGTTGTGCTGAAGTGGGAGCTCAGTCCAGGTCCTGCACTGGGAGAGCACGAGAACAACCGTTAGCACCAGGCTGGGCAAAACTAAAGGCACAGAAAAATTGTCGCCCACGGGAATTAAAATAGACAGGAAATTCTAATGATGTTTCAGAGGAAGTAACAGACAATTTTTTCAGGAAAGGGAAAAGTTCAGGGTCTCGTGTGTCTGAGCAACACCTCTTGCACAAGGAGGAAATTCAACAGAGCAAGAGTGGAGTTAAACTTGGGAAAGCCAGAGACATTTCCAGAAAAGGTTCAGGCCTGGGAGCACGTAACCTCCAAGGACTGCGATGAGGCTGTGAGTGAATAGCCAGGACTGAGAGTTAGAAAATAAAAGATTTAGACCTAAGAGTCACGTGCATGGGAATAATGTCCACAATTAAAGATATCAATGAGAACTCCCAGAGAAAGAGGCCCTGTCTCAATGGAGAAGAAAAGAGACTGTCCAAGGAGATGTCTCTTGGGACTGCATCAGACAGAAACATGGAAAATTAAAACTGGGGCACTTAAAAGAATCCAAATCAGGCTCTTTTTTGTTGTTGTTGTTGTTAACTGAAGCGATTAAGCATTTTGCTTTACTAATATCCTCTATCAGGTTGATGAGGTAAACTGGCTCTTTAGAATGATTTGGGAACCGATTAATCCTTGCCTGTGGCTATCAGTTAGCGACACGCAGCGTTATTGGCTAACATGCATTTTTCCGCTGCCTTACAGAGATCAACAAACTATTCTCAAACAAGAAAGTTGCACGGCGAAAAAAAGAAATAAAAATAAATTCTGCTTTGCCTCGAAGATTTGCGCAGAAAGAGTCACAAATTGCACTTGTAGCGGCAGCCCCGCGGTAATTTAAGGCTGGCAAAATTGAGCGCGATAACTTGTCATGTGGAGCTCTAAGAAAAAGGTAAACAAAACCCCACTTTTGAGATGCAAATGTCACGCTCGGAGTCGGCGGCGGTGCTGTGAAAACCGCCTTTGCGGGGCGGGCGGCTTTTACCGCTGCCCCCGCCGCCGGCGGGACAGTGACCTCCGGGCCCGTCCCCCGGCTGAGCCCGCGGCCGATAACCACCGCTCCACTGAAGGAATCCCCGCGTCCATTTGCATTGCAAATACTCCCCCGCTACAGACCAGAAAACGAGATATTGTTTCCCCCGCCGCGAAGGGCCGTCTCCCCGCCGCGGTCTCCCCCATGGCGGCGCGGCCGGGGAAGGCGGCGGGCGGCCCGCGGGGCCCGGAGCGGCGGCGGCCGGAGGGGGCTGAAGGGAGAGCGGGGGGGGGGAAAGGCGGGAACGTGAGAGGAACTGCGGGAGAACGAGGGAAGGTGAGGGACAAAGAGGAGAAATGACGGAGAGCGAGGGGGGAAACGGGAGAAACTGAGGGGGAAACCGAACCTGAGAGAAAATGGGGGAGACTGAGGGGAAAAATGAGATGAACAGAGAAAAATTAGAGAAACTGAGGGGAAAATGGGAGACTGAGTGGGAAACTGAACCTGGGAGAAAATGGGGGAGACTTGAGGGGAAAAATGAGGGGGACCGAGGGGAAAATGGAACCTGACAGAAAAGGAGGGAGGCTGAGGGGGAAAATGAGATAAACAGAGAAAAATGAGAGAGACCGAGGGGGAAAACTGAATCTGAGAGAAAATAGGGGAGACTGAGAGGAAAAATGAGATAAACAGAGAAAAATGAGAGAAACTGGGGGAAAAATGAGGCAGACCAAGGGGGGAAACTGAACCTGAGAGGAAATAGGGGAGACTGAGGGGAAAGACGAGACAGAGAAAAATGAGAGAAACTGAGGGGAAATGTGGGAGAGTGAGGGGGAAATGAGGGAGACTGAGGAGACTGAACCTGTGAGAAAATGAGGGGAACTAGAGGTAAAAATGAGAAAAACAGAGAAAAATGAGGGAGACCGAGGTCAAAATTGAACCCGAGAGAAATTGCCTGAGGGGGAAATTGAACCCAAGGGGAAAAATGAGATAAATAGAGAAAAATGAGAGAAGCTGAGGGGAAAATGAGGGAGTCTGAGGGGGAAAAGAAACTGAGGGAAAATGTGGGAGACCGAGGGAAAAATGAAACCGAGGGAAAAAGTGAGGGAGACTGGGGGAAAAATGAGGGAGACTGAGAGAAATGTGTGAGACTGAGGGGAAGGAGAGAAACAGAAAGGAAATGAGGGAGACTGGGGGGAAAACGTGAGAGACCAAGGGAAAAATGAGACAAATAGAAAAAATGAGAGACTGAGGGAAAAATGAGAGAAACGGAGGTAAAAATGTTGGAGACTGAGGGGAAAAAATGACAGAAATGGAAAGAAAACGAGGGAGACCGAGGGCAGTTGAGAGGAAACGAGGGAGAGCAAGGGAAAAATGAGGGAGAACAAGGGAGAACGAAGGAGAGCGAGGGGAAACGAGGGAGAACAGGAAAAATGAGGGATAAAGAGGGGGAAAAGGAGGCGGGGGGCATTGGGGGGGGGAAATGACGGACAGTGAGAGGAAAAATGCGAGGGAAGAGGAGGGGGGAGAGATGGAGGAAAATGGGAAGGAAGGAGAGAGGCTGAGGGAGAACAAGGAGAACCGAGGGAGAACAAGGAGAACCGAGGGAGAACAAGAACCGAGGGCGAACAGTGCCGCCAGCTCCCTCCCTCCCCAGCCATTCCGGACCGCCGTGCCCGCTGTACTGGGAGCTGCGGTTTCCCTTGTTCTCATTTGTGTAGGAAATTAATAAACGGGTGAGATTCGCTGACGCCTGCGGCGGGGAAGCGCGGGCCGAGGGAGGGGAAAAGGGGAAGGTTGGCGCAGCCGGGAGCGCACAACGAGGCCCAAGCGCTCGGTACCGGCCGTGCCGAGCTGTCCTGGGAGACCGGGGACAGGCCCGGGAAGGGGCCGCGGGCCCGAGCCCGGCCACGCCGCAGCGCCGCGCCCGCCGCTGGGGGGGCCGGGGAGGTGGCAAGGCCCCGCTCCCTCCCACCACCCGCTTGATCCAGCGCGGGCCCCGCCCCTGAGCCCGCCCCCTCGGCAGCCCGCCCGCCGCCGATTGGGCGCGACGGCTGCCCGTCAGGCGGAGGCGGGGAAGGCCGGCGGCTCCCGGGCGGAAGCCCCGCCTCCCGGCGTGAAGCGAGGCAGCTATTGGCGGCGGGCGGGTGCCTCTCTGGTGGCGTCGGTTTCCGGTTCCGCGGGGCGGGCGCCGGGGGGGTGGTGGGGCTGCTGCCTGTGAGTGACACACAATGAGGCGAGCGGCGGCGGCGGGGCCGTGAGGGGCCGCGACCGAGGAGGCGGCGGCGGCGGCCGAGGCGGCGGGGAGGGGGGTGGGGGGGGACGGAGAGCGACTTCGCTCGTAGAGGGGGGGAAGAGAGCGGGGGAAAGAGACCCCCCCCCGCCGACCGGCCAGCGAAACCGCTGCGGCGGGAGCGAGCGAGCGAGCGGGGCCCGCGGTGCTGCGCCCAGCCATGGACAATCAGGTGAGGGGAGAGGCGGCGCCCGTCCCCCCGCGCCGCCGGGGGGGGTGGGGCCCCTCGGCGCCGCCCCTCCCCCCCGCGCGGGGGGCACGCGTGGGGAGGGGCCGGGGTCCCCCTGCACCGGGGGTGTGTGTGTGTGTGTGCATCGGCGGGGGCCACCCCCGTCCTGGAGGAGGGGGGGGTTGATTCCGCCCGGTGGTGTTGGGGGGCATCGCCCCCCCTTCGGGGAGGCACACCCCCTCCCCACACCCCCTTTTTTTGGGGGATGGGGGGTTGCTCAGCCCTCGCCCCTTCATGGGCGGCCGCGCTGCAGCCTCGCCCGCGGCGGGGGGTGGCAGCAGCATTTCCCGCAAATTCCTGCCTGGGCTTATTTACGGGGAGGGGTGGTGCCGACGTTGCTACCTCCACCAGCCGCGGTGCAAAGGGTTAATGCCACCGAGAGAGTTATTGCCGCTGCGGGGAGGCGGTGGGAAGCCGCCCGGTAGCGGCCGGGTCGCTGCGGTGCTGCAGCAGGCAGGGTTGGATGCTGGAAGTTTACCTGAGGTGATCCAGAGCAGGCTGGCTCAGGCCTTTTGTGTGCGAGTGCGTGTGAGCTGGTAACAGGTCACCTACGAGCCTGAGGTTCAGGAGGTGAGCCCCGCTATCCTTTGAATAATCGTCCAAAGGAGAGTGAATGGAAGCTGGTTATGGCTTTCAGGCAATTAGCACATCAAACAAAAAAAAAAAACCCAGAGCAGCCTTCAGAATGTTTATTGAGAAGTTGAAAAGCAGAGTCCTTTGTATTATTACAAATTGTTTGAATAGGATCCTGATTTCCCTTTGTTGAGAAGACACGCTTGGAAAAAAAAACCCCTCCATTTTCAGTGGAGCAACTTTGCATGTTTGTTATGTTAGGAGATCTTATTTTCAAATGTGTTTCAACTTCTGGCTTAATTCATAGCGATTGTTAATTGGACCGATATGCAAGGAGTATAGCAAGTACTACTTTCACTCTCAGTTAAACAGTTCTCTTTTATGTTTAATTTTGTTCTCTTCTACATAGTCCCATCTGTTTCTCAGCTAAAATTTCTCAGCCGTTTCAACTAGAAAGGCAAATTCTCTAGACTGACAGTCATTTGCACTCCTCTGGAGAGGGGTAGTAACTGGCAACAGTAGCACAATTTGAAGGGTAATTATGGAATTGATAACGTGAAGCTGGTGAGCAGACTGGCTCAGTTGATGTGAATGCTTGCGTGACCGCTGTGGGAAGTATCCCAGATAAAGCAGGCCTGCAAGCACCCTCCTATGTGAGCTTGGGATTTAGGCAGATTGTTTCCACATAATGCTCTTCCACTGTAGGAGAGGTTGCTCTGCTTCAAATGAAACACACCTTGTCTTTTTTTCTTATTCCTTCATATGATGTGAAAGAACAGACGGTTATGTACCTTCATTTTTAGTGCAGGAGTGAGGTGGAGCCAGTGTAGATAAGCCCTAAAGCGCAGAATGGGGAAAAAATGGCCTGCCAAGAGAACTTGCAGAGAAAGGTAACATATAGAAGTGTGGTAGTAATACAGGTGAAGGAATTAATTAGGCGAGTTTGTCCCTGAGTCTTAGAATTGATGTGTTGGATGGCAGCTGAACGTATTTTACTATAAAGATAATTGCCTGAAAGAGTGTGTTAAGGCTTATAGTTGAAATTAGAACTGGACTGCAATTTGGGAGGTCGAGCTTTGATGCCTGGTGCTCTGTAGACCTCCTGTGTGATCTTTTTACAAAGGAAAGAATACTGAGTTGAGTGACTTACTCTTTCTCAGGAGGTATTAACCGTGCTCTGAAAATCACTTTCCCATACAATGTCAGGTTGGATATCCGAAGTATTTTTTGAGTGTTAATCACGGTCATACTCCTCATTGCAGTTCCTCAATGGGAAAATGAGGATAATACTTTTCCTAAACATTTGTCTAGAGCTTGCGAAGCTTTCTCTTTCCACATTCATTGTGTAACATCATGCCCTGTGTTTGGCTCTGTGTCCACCTGTAATATAGGAAATGACAAATAACATTGCCTCTCCCAATGGTAACTGAGAACTGACAGAAAGGACAAGATGCTTGTTTTCAAGCCTTAGGTCAAGAAAGGGGTAAGGACTAAAAACTGCCCCAGTTTTATAACTTCCAGTTGCTGAAGCTGGATTTTATTGGGTTTAGTTTGAGATCACTGTGCTGCTGGTCTAGTTTGTATGACATATATGTACAAAATTAGTAAGTAGTCGGATACCTCAGGTGTTATTCCCTGTCTCTACAAATCTTGCCCTAAGATTTGCTTACTTTAACTTGTGTCTGAATCACGTTTGCCTTTCCTCTCTTACATCTGTGTAATTCATTTTCTTTCTTCTGACTGTGAAGTCTGCAGTATTGTGTGGATCTTCACAATTAATTTAATCTGTTTTTAAGACATTTAATGGGATTTTTGTGCTTTGAATGAGACATTGAATGCACCTTCTCTGTTAACCTATGATTAGAGTAGGATTCGGGAGTGGAAATCAGAATTAGGTCGTTTTAGTGTTGGATATTGTGCCAGCATCCTTTATGTTAGACTTGGTCCTTGAAAGTGCGTTAATAAAATACATTTAAAAGAATACAAGGAGCATCATCGCTGTATTCTAATGGATTACATATTCTGGAGAATGTCATAAACCACCAATTCATGATCTAATTTTTCCTGTTTTAAGATTAGTTTTCTGTCAGTACTGTGAATTCTGTAAGCTGTGAACATCAAGTTCTGTCTCTGACACTTTCTAGAAATAAAGATTCTGCAATTAGGACTTTGCTGACAATTTAGTTGATAAGTGAGGCAGATAAACCTATCCCTCTTCTAAAGCTGTTTTCTCTGCAATGCTAATTTTAGGACGGAGATAGGTATGAAATGGTGCTAGGAGCTATTTTTATGATACCTTTTCTGTTGACAACACTGTAGTTTTCAGAATTAGACTAATCTCTCTGTGGAGGTTGTTGTATTCCTCCCCTGTGGTGATCTAGCGTCTTCTGTATGTGGGGCTCAGCGTTATGTGTAACATGTAAGCTGTTTCATTTTGCTTATGGTCTTACCTCTGTCCTAAAACAGTGCACGGTTCAAGTAAAGTTGGAGCTGGGGCACCGAGCCCAACTGCGGAAAAAGCCCACCACCGAAGGGTTCACTCATGACTGGATGGTGTTTGTCCGTGGCCCAGAGCAGTGTGACATCCAGCATTTTGTGGAAAGGGTGGTCTTCCGGCTACATGAGAGCTTCCCAAAACCCAAGCGAGGTGAGTGTAATTTTGAAGATGCATTATTAGGTCTTCTCTCTATGTAAGAGCATTGTGCAAGTCTAGGTTGTCTTGGACTGTCACTTTTCTGTAAAATACCTCCTTAAAGAGGAGCAAAATGTACATTGCGTGTGCTTCAGCTTTAATCTTTACCGTCTTTGTCTGAGGAAGGTCAGGGAGAATGGGACCTTTCTTCTGATGAAAGGGCTGGAGGTGAGATCCTTTCTCCTCTTATTTAAGCATTAGTACATGCTGGTTCTCAAGATGCTTAGTGACAGCAGAAGATAATTCGTGTTCCAAAATGGAAAAGATGGGTTTGATTTGTTAATATTTGCCAAGAAAAGCTGGAAGCATGTGATTGCTGAGATGCTCAAGTACTGGGCTTGCATACATAGTGGAGTATGTAAAGTTTTGCATTGGTTATTAAGTAGCCATCAGGATTCCTACAATTTCTGGTCTCGGGTGCCAGTTCAGGTAGTGTGGAACCCAGCAGAAATCAACGATACCAAAGGGGTGATGGTCTCTTTGCCCCGGCTGTATGTTCCAGCTGCAAGCACTGTGCAGCCAGCATGGCTGGGGAGAATATATGACTTGTGCTGTTATTTTCTGCTGGATCTGTTCTTTGCTCTTTCTGACTGTGCAGCAACGTGAACCTTATTCTTGGCATGGGGCAGCAGGAACCCATGGTTGAGGTGGAGGAGCAGGAATTGCCCTTTTCGGCAGCAGCGCAGAGTTAGATCTGATTAAGATTGTGTAACTGCATCTGTGGTGTTACTGTTATGTAGTGTTACAAGGAATGCTGGCTGCTGAAGAGTATTGCTGTAAATTACTTCGTAATGCGCGTTCTTTGAAATATTTCTTTGGAAGACTTCTGGTCACACAGGATGTCTTAGGACTACCAGCTACATTGGTTCTTTGTGAGAGTCCACAGTGGAAAGTAACTCAAAGGTGTTCAGCTTGTAAGGGTGTGATTCTAGTCTGTATGTTAATGGTACCTCCTTCAAATTGACGTAGTAAAACTGATGTATGATAAACAAGTGCAGTACTGAGCTGAAAGCAAATTTATAGAATAAAAGTTACAATCTGCTGTGCTACAATTCTTGTCATCTGATGTAATTACTTTATTACAAACAACTGTGTTGGGATAGTACATGGTCTTTGCTCAATTGGTTGCCATATCACCTACCTTTAAAGAGGCAGTTTTTTCCTATCTCTAGGTTTTGCACGCTTTCTTGAGCTTGCTCATAATGCCAGCTTGCTTTTGACCAATGTGTGTCTGGGTTGTACATAAATGGTATGGCAGATGCATACTATTTCTAGATTTGTTTGAAGGATTTCTCCAGATGATTCGCTCTTACTTGGAGCGAAATCTACTGGTGAAGGTAGGCTTGTGCTGCTAGCAGATTGCCTGTGTAGTAATTTTAATTTGTTAGAATAGAGCAGCAAAGGAACAAAGGCTGCTTGGCAGATAGTCTTGAAAGATTCCTGCTGCCATATTGGCACTGTTCTTTGGTTTTGGGTTTTTTCCCCTAAGTGATGGGATTCTTGTATGAAATTCAGCTTAAAGCAAGTCTAGAGATTTTGATTATTTTTAGATGTGCTTTTTATTCACAGTTGAATTTGGAGTACTGCTTTCTAGCACCTTAATGATGGTAGGAGTGCTTAGAGCTGGGGATAACATATCTACATTAAAGGAAAATAATTTGTGTGCTTTTTAGGTTTGAGGTACTGTTTCCTAATCATATTAATTACTTGGAATTCTTTAGAGAAAGTAAAAAGATTTGCACTGAATTCCTCTAATTACTTAATTGACTTTATTTACATATATTGTAGTGCATATAAATTATATGCAAGTGCATCCGGTTCCTGAGAGGGAGAATATCTGTATTGGTCTTGTGTTTCTTCTGGCAGCTGCTGTGTATAGCTATGTTACGGCCAAACAAATGATCCTAGAATCCTTCCAGTCGGCTATCACTCTAGTGAAATGCAGTGGTAGATGGTAGGAGGGATTCAGTCTCATAAAGATACAACAGGTAGTGGGATGGGGGAACTGAGGCAGGAAGCACATAGATTAATTCTTAGAAGCGATAAACTTTTGTAGTCGGTGTTTCTGCAGTAGGCAGCACTGTGACCTTAGCAGCAAACTGCGTAACCTTTCTCCATTTCCTTGTGCGTGCAATAAATAGCAGCGCTTACCTGCCCTTCAGGTTTGTTACCAGGTTTGGAGGAAGCAGCTTGTAGTGTGGCTGTTACGTAATTGCGAAGATTGAGCCTTGCAGGAGAGCATTTCGAGGGGAAAAAAAATAATCCGCTCATGGATTTTGATTAATAAATATTGGCATCAAAGTAAATTTTACTCTTCCGTACTGTTTAAATTTCCACCTTTTGGGTCTTTGCCTTTTTTTGCAAGACAGCTTTAACCGGCAGTTTGCATTGTTGTGGAACAGCACAGAAAAGTAATTGTATCTCACTGCAAAAGGGGGGGGAAGAATCTCCCAGAGACTCTGGCATGAAGTGTTTTATGTTTCCTTTCCATGGGAGGAGCTAAGAACAGATTTTCATGTTCTTAACTAAGCCCATGACCACCATCTTACTTTGTTTTTTCACAAAGATCAGTTTTTTAAATGCGTCCTGAGTTGTCAGAGGCGCATTTCTCATCTTGCAATTCCTTTTTGGCTCGGATTAAGTTGCATTATTTTCAAAATTAACGTTTGTCTGTTCTCTTTTCAGTGTGCAAGGAGCCCCCTTACAAGGTGGAGGAGTCTGGCTACGCAGGCTTCATAATGCCCATTGAAGTACACTTCAAAAATAAGGTAGAATCTGATTTCTGGTCTTCTAATTGTTTTGAGCTGTGCCAGAGCCTGAAACTGCCTGACAGAAAGACTCTAAATTATGTGACTGTTTTATGTGTGTGTTTTTTATTAGTCTAATAAATAGAATTTAACTGGGAGTTGTAAGCTCCTGCCAGACTTCAAAAGAAAGCTTTTGGCAGAAATGGAATTGTATAGAAAGGTAATATCAGGACAGTGTGATGGTCCTAGAGATTCTGAACAGAGATTGTACCACTTGTAACGAGCTTCTCTAGCACGGATAATATTAAAGCAGTTTAAAATATTTTATGCAAGTAGGGAAGTAAATAAACATAAAACAGTGTTTTTATAAACATTTGTAAATAGTGTGTTGGCTGGCAATATATTAAAAGATCCATTTTTTTTATTTGCCATCTTATTAAATTAACTGTACAGGTATAAAATTTGTATAGGCCCAAGACAAACGTTTGCTTGTATAGGACAAGTATTTACAGCTATGTTAAAAATATTGTTGTTCTGATTCAGTACTCTTCCAAAAAGAAAACACTAAATATTTTAAATCTTAAGATGCATTGCCAACAAGTATATGAAAGTTAAAATTTGGGATTTATTACTTGCTTTAAGTCTTGCCACAGAGGTCACACGCTATGCGACTTGAAGGAGGTTATGAAAATAGGGATTTGGGCACTTGTGTTCATATTTACTCAGTTTCAGTTAAATTGTTTTGTTAAACATGAATACTGAATCTTTCTGGTTTTGATTACTACTTAAATAAAAAAACCATAATGTTCTGCTTATTATCCCTAAGCGGGAACATAGATAAAGTAAAATTTGACCACTATAATGTGTGCTCTTGCCCCACCTCCCTCAAGCCTTCACGCATAAGCCATTACCCCAGGTTTTGTTGACAGCAGACCACAACCTAATTCTATTTGGCTTCCCAGCATCCTTTCCATTGTACCTCCTGCAAACATATCTGTCTGTCGTTTCTTTCTCAGCCCAGTCTAGCGCAGTCTTCTCTCCTGGCAGTGTCACTTGTGTATAATTAACATTTTAGTTTGTTTTTTGGCCTACCACATTGCTCTTACCCCACTTCTTTACGAGTGTGAGTAATAAGACAAATAATGGGACTGAACCACAAGAAGACTTGTCTTCTAAACCTGGAAACGTTTTGCCCGCGACTTTCTTTTGAGTGGGTGGGGTAAGCCAAAAGGATGTGAAGAGAAATGGCAGTTAGAGAGTAGGGGATGAAAGCTGTTGATAGAAGTAGCTTTTTTGGCGAACTCTGAAAACTGCAAAAAAACCCTCAAAAGCTTAAAAGTAGTTTGACTTCTGGTGGCTTTTCTGAGGTTTTGGATGGAAATCAGGAAACTCTTCTTCTGCACTGTGTGTTGGCTTAATTCAGGTTCAAAGTCTACCTTTACATTCCTGACCAAAAATGTCAACTTCTCCGTGCTGATTTCTTGTAAGGGCAATCTCTAACGACTGATGGGTGAACTGTGCTTTGTTTCTACTCTTACCTTTTGTTATTTTTTCCTTTCTTCACCCAGTCTCTTCTCACACTTGCCTTTTCCCTGCAGGTCTCTGATGGCTTAGTCTTTCACAGATCCTCAGTTCTTTCTTTCTCATTTCTGCCTCTCCTGCATTTTTTTGTAGGTGCATTTGTTTGCGTTGACTTTTGTCTGCATTTGTATGTTTTCTTTCCCTCCATCCCTTATATTCCCATGCTCCTCACAGAACATGGAACTGGCAGCTTTTCTGAATATAACTTGGTTTCACACCCACTGGGGTCATCACTTCTCATTGTTTCTATAAACACGTGACTGCATAGTTGCTCTTTCTAGCATTAGGGATAGGATGGCTTTTATAAATAAGGGAAATAGGTGGTCTCTGTTCATAGTGGAAACAATGGAAGTAGCGGTTAATGTAGAGAAGGCGGTTCGGTTTTGGCGTTTAGGTCTTCAGAAACATGAAAAATAAATCGGAGAACAGGTTTATTTGCAGACTTGTTCTCAGAACTGCAGATCTTAAAAATACTTAATCTTTGCCCTGTTTTTTAGACTTATGCATTATGGAGAAGTTCTTTTCCACTTCTAAGTTGATTGAATTGACTAATTAAGGAGTTTCAGACAGCACTTCCCATTATTAAATTGGGGCAAGCGGTGGTTGAGGGAAAGTGTGATAGCTTCTGTCTTCCAGCGCATCATTTGAACAGAGACACGTTCCCAGGTTCAAGTATGAACTTGAAATAAGTGAGCTATACTGAAGTTGTATGAAATTTGCTTTTACTACTTAAAAGTAATTCTTTCCATCCTTGTGTCAGCAAATGTTATATTCTCTGCACATTTGGAAGTTAAGCATGGTACTTAGGATTGCTGGAAGCTTAGAATTTGCCTGATGATGTGAAGAATTTGGCTCCTCTGACCGCTCTTGCCCGGTGATAATGCCATCTTGAAATATCAAGAGCTATGATGATTTCCAGTAAGTGGAGTTGAAGGAAATATGAGAGGTGAATACTTCTGCAAAGATAGAAATGCAAAGATGAAAGATAAGCAAAAACTGGGATCTTGTAGAAATTAAAAAGATTGGGAAAGAGGAGGAGGAATGGCAAAGGCTTAGCACACAGCCCTTTTTCTCCTGATTAAAGAATGTGACATTAAAGCACCAAATAAATAAGTCTTTACTACTTCGAGACCATATGTTCACTCTGATCTCTGTAAACCTGTTGACACTGGTGGGGATCAGCTGTTGTGCGTGGAGCATATATTGTTTTGAATTTGCCTGAATTGATTACAGCATTTGGGACTCATCCTTGAATAACTCTTTTCAAGTGGATGTTAAGGATTGATTCTGGGAGCGGGTAGAAAACGCTGTTTCATAGGTGGCTGGGCAGGAGTTGGGTGGGTCTTTCTGGCCATATGCTCCCTACATTTTAGCACGTTTTTGTTGATGTGTGTCCTCTCAGTTGAAACAAGAGTTGCAAAGGCTTTGGGATTTGTTTATCGATGCATGTTTAGCTTTGTAAAGGTGAGAAGAGAAAGGATTTAAAGAGGGAGTGAACTAATCTGTGGAGGCTGATCTTTGCCATGGTTGGCTGAAATTTTTTTTCCACAGTTTAAGCCTCTTAGCCGTTTCCTTTCCCTGTTCTAATTTGTTACTCGGATGATAAATAGTGGTTGTCAGAGCCAGTGTACTCTTTGCTTTGGCTAAAGAAACATGGGCCTGTTCACTGCTAAGGAACAGTTTTGCTAAGGATGACTTAAGAATGTTTTTAATGAACTGCACCAGGAATTTTTTTTTTAGGCAAGTTTGCATAAAACTGCCCATTAACTCTTTGTGTTGGACTACTCTTTTTTAAAATTTTTTTTAATTGTTGTCATCTGGAGTAGGAGAGTCAGGGCTCTTGGCCCCACTGAAGCTTTTGGTGCTTTTCTGTCAAACAGGGAAGTGTCAGCAGAGGATTATAAAAGGTGCAAGAGCCTGTTCTTATCCTCTACAGACATAGTTATGCCCTGTTGGCATGTGTTTGTCCTTCCTGTGCTGTAATTTACTTTTTTAATAAGTAGGTGCTTTGTGCTTTCTCAGGCTTGTCATTTGAATTACAGAACATATTTCAATATATTGCAGTGAACCTGGGCAGTTTGTGTGTCTGAGCTTTCTAGAGAGTTGCAGTGGTCTACACGGCCCCCAGGACTTGCAGCCTCATGTGGCATTGGTGGCCTGCTAGAGCCTTTGCCTCTGTAACTGAACCTGAAAAGCAAATGGCAGGGTCTCAGCAGGTTGAATGATAAAGCTTTTGAAAGCGCAGTTGACTAATGATAGTGGATCATTTGGGATTGTTGGACTGAAAACGTTAGTAGGCTATTTTTGTTTTAAAATCCTTTGTGTTCCTTCCTGTAATGAGGGCTGCTGTTAGTGGCTTCTGGTGCTTGAATCAATACAAACTGGGTACAATAAATGCATTGCTGTTTTTCTACTGCTCTTCCCCTTCCCTCTCCCCCACTCAATTTCAACAGTCTTGAGGCTTTTTTTCATGGCCTCATTGTTGTCTCCAAATACATCTCTTACAGTGGCATATGTTGTAATCTGGAGGCTGTAACGCAGGTATGACTTTGGTATTCATCCCCCATTACATTTTTTGCATCCTAATCAAATTAGATCAGTCTGTGTCGTCGTCCTCCCCCCCTCCCCCAGCAACAAAAGCTAAAGGTCTAGTATACTGTCATGCTATTCCAATGTAAGGCAGATGATATTAATGCAACATGGATAAGACGTTGCTCTTTAAAGATGCTACCTCACAATTTCAGTGCTAGAGATAAAAGGTTTCCAGTATTTACATAATGGATACATGTAACTTGGGCTTTTTCTATTAGTAAAAAGGGAGATAAGCGAAGAAAGCAGAGAAATCTGTTTGATTTTTTCCAGTTAGGTTCAAAATAAAGACATGTGTATTTTACCCCTTCTGCAATATTTAGAGGTGTGATATATAAAATACATAGAAAAATATAGGAGAAGGGAAAAAACATTTGTGTTTCAAAGTAGGAACTCAGTAGAGACATTGCCATATCTGCATCCATGTACAGGGTTGGTGAAACTGGAGATCAATTAGAACGAGGTGTCAGGACTGTGCCACGAGGAAGGTATCAGCCTGTGAAATACTCCTGAGGAAGGTTGCTGAAGAGCCTGCGTTTGTGTGAGACATTTGATTTTACCTAACAAATTGCTGTGTTATTGGGGCAGGGTCTGCACAGGTCTGAGGAAGGGAGGAGCAGATTTACCCTGTTAGTATTTATTCATTGTTGCTGAAAGTTGTGGGAGGAGGAGTAAATTTTGTCTAGCCTTTAAGTGGAAGCATTTGTTGCTCACAGTTTTTAGGTCTGTTCTGTATCCCCTTACCAAACCTGCAGCACTTTCTTTTGTGCTACTGATGAGTGATGATTTTTTTTTTTTTACTTTTTTCTCCCATAAATTAATGCGTATTATCAGCTTACCCATTATTCTATCTGAGCAGACTATTTTCCTGGCCAAAACACCCGGGCTGTGTGTGTTTCAGTAGCCATTCAGTGTGGCACATTGATAGGCATCTCCATACGCTGAATAGATTGCAGTGCCTGGCAAGGAAGCCTTGTCAAATGTAGCAGCTTTACTAGCCATGCCAGCATCGGATCTGGTATTTCTAAGAGCTAGTAGATTATTAAATGCTTGTCTTTGAGCAGTGAGTATATTTTCCTAATTTTCAAATGAAGTAATAGGTTTCAGATGGCGAAGAGTTTCAAAATGCTGTTCTCTGTTATTTTACTCAGCCCTGTAGAATCTCAAAAAAGATAAGGGTGTTTCATGGACTTGTTAGCAGAGTGTAACGTAAGGCGACTTGCTTCAAAAAATGAATATTGGGCTATTCACTTTTCAGTGTCCTGTCTGGAAGCGGGGTGGAAGACTAGTCAAACGGGTTGTACAAGCCTAGAAAGGGGGTTTCATTTATACAGAAGTTATGAACCGGTTACGGATAAATGACTCTGTCAGGCTGGATCTATGGCAAAAGGGAAGTAGTGTTAGATGGTGTAGTTATTGAATAACCACGAGCCTGCTTCCTTGGTGTGCTAGATTTTTGTAGATAATTTTGTTTTATGGCTTTCTAAAAGTGATTTATAAGCTTTATGCACACGCTACCAGTGAAATTCTTTTGATTTGTGTTTAAGTGGCAAAGGGCACACCCTGCCTTAAAAACAGGACAAGGAAATTTTAACAAAAGACTTTGAAAAATTCCTTCTCTTATGGAAAGTGCCAAAAGAACTTTAACCCATTACTTTAGAACTCAGAAGAAAAATAAAGCAACTCCAGTGTTCATAACAGTGCAGTACCAGACAGGAAGCTGGAAAAGAGTAAAAATAAAGCGTAATGTACTCAGCTTTGGAGACTGGAGGTGGAGTAGCAGGAGTCACTGGACGGAGGGAAATTTACAGCGGCTGCAAATAAAGCTTGGCCCTAGCTTTGTTGTACACACTCCTCCTTTACTTCTCTGGCATCTCAGATTTGAGGGGCAGATATAAACTGAGGTTCTAAGGTGGTTTGCTCAGAGATCCCATACCAGATTAACGATTTCATGTCCTAATTGACCACCGAATTTTAATCGGAATAACCACCATATCTACTATTTAGAAATGGATGTGATCCGTCCTTTTATAGCCTTTCCTGGGAGTAAGGCCCTTTAGAAAAACATGGCTGCAGAGAGCAGCAAAATATCTGCAGAAAGTAAGTCTGTCCCCTTTTCAGTGTTACTTATTGACATCAAGGGTGGAATATCAGAAGGAGGAATCAGGGAATGGTAAAGCTTGGCTTGGCCGGGTACATAAAGTGGTGTTGCAGTATGAAAAGAGACTGCCTGGACCTAAGTTTGTAGGGTGAAAAAGTACGTACCCTCTATTGCAGCTCCAAACAGCAGGATGTGTAGATCCCAACGTGTTATTTAGAAAGGCTTTGAAGTGTGGCACTGTGGATTCAGTGTGGCTTTCCATTTAAAGTTAAGAGGATGTGTGGGTCCAGGTCAATTGAGAGAGATTTTCCTTGGTTTTCTTTCTTTTTTCCTTCTCCCCCCGCTGCCACCCCCCCACCCCCCCGATGGTTATTTGGAGGCAAGAACCTTTTAGGGAGGACCGGATGGGTTAAGCTTTGGAGTGTCTTGGGCTGTAATCATTAGCTGTCAGTGAAGGCAGTAAAGGAAAGAATGTTTATTTGCCGCTTTTTGCTTTGAGACTTTTGTACTGGTTCTTTTAGGAGTGCTGTAATCTTAACTATTCACTTAGGTGGGGGGCTTCTGATGGCCTGAGACGGTACAAAGGATATTTGAATGATCATGGTGTTTGGCTAGGACTTGGTTCCCAGGGCAGTCGTAATCTGTGAGTTGGAGAAAAATCACATTGAAAAACTGTCTTAATTTTACAAAAAGTGGAAGCCCGTCAACAGGGGTACAATAAATATTTGAGAGATTCTCTGATGCTTTTGAGCCTATACAAAAAAAGGGATACCTAAGATAAAAGGGAAATTAATCTGCTGCCCCTCTCCTGCTCTCGAATGTGATGGCATTACAACTTTTGGCTAAAGCCTGCTTTTGCTGATAAATCCAAAATCAATTTATTCTATGCTATAAACTAGGAAGAGCATTTTAGAAACTGTCCTTAGGCCACATTTGGGTTTCTATTCATCCTTCATTTAAGTTTATTAGACTTTGAGGGACCCTCTCTAGCTGCTGTTTGAACTGCAGTGTAAGCACACACATGCAGAGCTCACTAATGGCTCAGTTAATGAGAATGGTCGTAGAGAAGAAGAAAATGACAAGGCAATGTATTTTGCAAGTATTTTCCTTTTTCTTCCCATCCGTGTGTTTTAGTAGACACTTCAAGTACGAGTGGATTCTTCAGGGCTTTTTCAAAGGAGGGTCTGCAGACCCTTGTGTTGGTAGCATGTTCTTGCTTGTTAATGGGAGACAATTCTATTGTACGTGTGTGCTTAGATGCCTGCCTTCCCCAGTTTGGGGAGTTGGATCCAAGACCTTCACTCTCTGGTGGGCTTAGGGTACTGATTTTGATGTAAACCAGGTGTGCTTACCGCACTTTTTATTATTAGAGGTACAGTTTGTACAAGAAATGGCTTCTTTAGCGATGTTAGTATCCACCAAGCAAACAGCAGGAATCAGGGTGGTCTGAAGCCGTTTGACGCTTCAACCTATTTTCAGCAAATCTAATGGCTTGGGCTAGAAGCCTGCAGCGTCTGTTCCCATACAACAATGCAACTACACCAGGAAATCAAGCTGCTGGATATGAATTGTGGAAAAGACTGCTATGCAGCTGCTTGATGTTGCACATTGAATGAGGCATGTGGGATGCATTCATGTAAATACTGAATGTACTGTAAGGCTCTGTGTGGTTTGCAGGAGAGTCTCTTTTGCCCCATTTTGAGTTTTCGTCTTGAAATGCAGAATACAAGATAATACCAGGAAATTTCATATCAATATACACAAGTAGTATGCAATATTTGCAGTTTTGGGAGAAAAAAAAGGAAGAGATTTCTTCCATTCTGTACTGCGAATGCAGAGTGTTTGCTGTGCTTCTGCGGCAGGTGGAACAAAACCAGTGAGGCGCAGATGATCCCCAACATGCATACAAACTCCGGATTTCTTCAGTGAAAGTGCCCTTGGAAAGTTCAAAAGCCTGGGATATCTTCCCATTCAGCCCCTGCAATATGCATATTGAAAAGGATTTTACAAAACGAGTCATCGTTTTACCATTGCGTTTAATCTTTTCTCAGTACTCACAGGGATCCTGTGAGTTCAGAAGTTGTTCCTTCTCTAAATGAAGGATTATGCTTTTCTTAATATTGATACTTATAGTTCAGTTGCTCCCCAAAGGAGATAGGATCTGAATTTCAGTGAAAACAGAATAGTGGATAAAGCTTGTGAATCTGCTTTCCTAGGATGACTTGAGCAACTTTAAACAGACAATTGTCAGTCAGTATCCTTGTCCGTGCGTTTCTTTTGCAGTGAAAAGCCATGCCTGAGTTTCTGATGAACGGTATGTTAACCTCGGGCACTTTAGGCACAAATGGTTTGTTTTCTAGCTCTCTGATCTCATGATGAAAAACTCTGTGAATGCAACACTTACTCAGTGGTTTATTTGGGATTTTCAGGAACGACTCTTTGAATCCTCTGCCTTAGTGTGCTTGCCAAACTTCTTCCATTTTCCCAAAGTCTTTCTTGTTTTTAGGAGGAGCCGAAAAAGGTTTGTTTCACATACGACCTGTTCTTAAATTTGGAGGGAAATCCACCTGTGAACCACCTTCGTTGTGAGAAATTGACTTTCAACAATCCCACCAAGGAATTCAGACGCAAACTCATTAGGGCTGGAGGGGTAAGTGCCAAAGGGACTGGAGTTCTGAAGAGGTTCTGCTAAAATGTGTAGTGATCTCGTTTTGCTCTGGGGTTGCTTTTTAACTGCAGCCCAGCCGGCTACAGTTTTCCACGTTCGTCTAAAGGATGACCCAGCCAATTTTTACTCCTGGTTATATGACTGTAGCACTTGAAGCAGAACTAAACCATTGCTTGTGTGATTGGTGGCACTTCATTTTCAATTTAAATGTGACCATTAATATCAAAGCACTAAAACTTCTCCGGAAATGGAGATCTTCGGTGGATATTGCGCTCTGTCCATCAGGCAGTTGGTGTTATCTGTGACCTTCCTAGTGTCGTGAGCTGTATCAGTACAGAAAAGCTTGTGAAAAGGGAGAGGCTTCCAGTCTATTCCTTACTCATTTTTGCCAAATGAAAGCTTAATACTTAGCGCTTCCTGGTCAATAAACGTCCTCTAAACCTGAGGTCGGCTGCTTGTGGCTTAGATAATAAAAAATTAAGGAAGAGTGTTAGAATTTAGAGTAAAAATGGACATGGGAGGAAAAAAAAATAGATATGCTCTTGAAGGTACAATAAGACACAGGTTGCTACAGTGGATGAACTCTTACTTGTGGGAAAGTAATAGGCAGTGATAGACTAAAGAAATGATAACTACAAGATCCAGGCAAATTAGTGCAAGCCACAAAGTGCGTGAAGTTTTTAACCAGACAGAGAATGTCAAGACTGTATTCTGAGACACCCCCATATATAGTAATGTATAATTATGATCTGTTCAAGGACTTTATTCAAGATGGTCTTAATTGCTGGCAAAATTTTCTTCTGAAAAAACATGTTTCTGGCTTGAAAAATTAAAAAAGTAAAAAAGCTGTGGGGAAGTTTGTCAATAATAAATCTCAAGAGTGGCAAGTATTCCAAGCTGTCCTGTCCAGATCCTCCTCAGTGTGCCAGTGCTTTTCCTTATTGGGCACGAAGTGGAGAGTGCTTCTTTCAGACATAGGGTGACTAGAACATCATGTGCTTTCTAAGATTTTCATAGAACATTATTGTGTTCCTTATGGATTGAGGTGTTTCCTCTGTGAATCACTTTTGATGCCATTCATCTAGTGGAAATTTTCAGCAGGATTGTTCTGACAGAATACAGGGGAGGTAAGAAGAAAAGTGTTTTGCAGAGCTCAGTGCTTGGTGTTAAGATCTTAAGGAAGAGACCCAAGGCCTGCTTTTTGCCTTTTTTTTTTTTTTTTTTTTTCTGAATGAGCGAGTGCAGCTTCTCCTAAATTGATGAAGTCTTGCTCATTCCTTCCAGATTTACCTTGCTCCCTGTTCTCAGGATAAAAGCATTTGCAGCAGAACACACAGTTCTTGTCTAGAACTTTATTGCCTGCTTGTGCTCGGACTATTGGTGTTCCCTTTGGGAAAGATACTTGATATTGCATGTTGCCTTTCTTTATTTTGTGGTTTTAATGTCCTGTACTTGAGGAATTGTCTTGAAACTGAGCATTACCTAGACAATATCTTTTTATGGCCGGCCTTTAAGCAGGGGAAAAAACATCCAAAAGATGAATAATAGTGTGTTAATTGAGCAAGTGACTTAACATAATCACGTGTTAATAGCCCGTGCGACTTTACTCATACATAATTTTTCTCCTCTAGGTGATGGTGATGCCAGAAGGAGCAGAAACTGTTTCAAGGCCAAGTCCTGACTATCCGATGTTACCCACAATACCACTCTCTGCCTTCTCTGATCCCAAGAAGACCAAACCATCCCATGGGTCAAAGGTCGGTGAAGCACGCTTTTGTGTCACCCCGAGGTGAAGAAGTCTTTCAGGACTTGCTACTAAGAGCTTGTTTAGCAGCTGGTTTGGGCTACTTCTAATTCTGAAAATTACTTCCTTGTATTCTGTAGTTCACTAGCTAATGGTCTGGAACTTATAATAATTTAGGAGGCCTTTTTATGATTTGCTAGACTTCTCTAAAGGGAAATTTTGAAAAGAAAATTAAATGTCCAAGACTGGCATTTTTTGGTGAACCGTATCTTCCTCCTGTTCTGCTGTAGCAGATAAAGTTGAATGAAGTCCTTTCTGATTGTTCTGACTTGTATCCTTGATACTGAGGGTGAATTATGTGGATCTTTCTCTGTCGTGTAGAACTGTACTGTAAGTCCTTGCATCTCTTTGCAGCAAGGCTGAGTAGAGAGTCAGCACTTCCTCTGTCATTAGAGCTTCTTAGGGTAGTGGTGTAAAGACCTTCTGGTAGAAGGTCCGGAATATAAAATATGCTGCACTTGGTCAGACTAGTTATTTCGTGATTTGATGTTTGCATCCAGCAGTATCTAGTTCTTGAGACTTTCTGGTTTTGAGTTCTTGAGTTTTCCTTTTTTCAGTTGTGCGATGAATCTATTTTTGTGCAATTCTACATAGGGGAAACAATCCACAGGCAATGTGTTTTGAAGCAGATTACATACGATTTATCAGCCTGAACAGTCACAAATATTAACAGCAGTTCATTTTATGGTGTAATTCAATTCTGATATCCATTTTGTTCAGGGCTCTAAACACTTCTGGCACTTCAGTCATGTCTTCTGATGTTGATGTTATGAAACAGAATAAAGATGACTTATCTGTTAGTGGCTGATTTAATTTTGGTCAGGAATTAAGCATTAGAAAACGGAGAAGACAGAAGAGAAATAAAGGGTTCTGACACAAGCTCTGGTGAAAATTGCCAGTAGCTAGAGACGATAGCCTCCTGCTTCTCTTCCTCCAGGCTGCCCTCAGAGGTGCGTGTGTGTTTGAGTCTTGGCGTGTTCAGTTCATACACCAGTGTCTCCCCACAAGACCCAGTTCTATAAGTGTTCTGAGTTCACATATAATTCGCAAAGGGAACTCCTTTGCCTTCATGTGTACCTTACTCTTAGGATAGGCAGGGTCCTGATGATTGGTGTCTTAAAGCTTTTATTAAAGGTGATAGAATGCCCGCTTATATCATAGACTTTGGCTCTCTTGTGGTTGTAGGGATATTCAGTATTTTTGTCAAGTTGCAGTGCGGTTGATGTGGTGAATTGGCGACTAGGCTGCGAACATAACTTGCATTTGCCATGGATGTGATTTAACCTTAAAAAAAAAATCTCTTTAGTTGTTGGGGATTTTTTCCCTAAAATGTGGTGTGAAGCATAACTTTGTGTGACAGCTTGAGTGGGTTTCCTCTTATCTGGCTTCAGATGTTAACACTACAGATTAAATCTGAATAAAACATCTATGTTTTAGACCTCTGTTTATAGACCGTGGAAAGGAACGGACATTTGTGATACGTGTTTCATCCTGTCCTAATGTAGATGTTTAAGTGGCTACTGTCAATTTCTGTCCATCAGCTTTAGAGAAATCTATATGTCTACCTCTGAGGTGCATAAGTACATGAGGCATGTGTGGGTGGATGTCTACGTGAAACAAAGGCTTTCATGTGAATTTTGAGACTGTGTTTTATAATTCTGTGCAGAGCTTCAATTTCATACCTAGCTTGCATGTTTCTGTTGCTGAATTTTAGGATGCGAACAAGGAAAGTAGCAAGGCATCTAAGCCGCACAAAGTAACCAAGGAACACAGAGAGAGGCCAAGAAAAGACTCTGAGAGTAAAAACTCCTCCAAAGACCTTGAAAGAGAACAAAACAAGCCTTTGAAGGACTCCTCCAGAAAACCAACTGAGAACAAAATGCCTAAGGAGGAGAAGGCACCTCCAAAAGCTGCTTTCAAGGAACCAAAACTGGCCGTGAAGGAGACCAAACTGGAGAACACTTCTCCAAAGGGTGGGCCACAGCCGGAGTTAAAGTCTTCCAGCAAGAGGCCCTCCAACGTGGAGTCACCAAAGCCTAGTGCCAAAAAACAAAAAAAGAGTAGCTCCAAAGGGGTAAAGAATATTCTAGGGACATCTCCCAGAACCTCGTCTTCCTCATACCCAGAGAAGAAACAAACCAAGGAGAAGATGAATGCCAAAGTGGAAAAGGTAAAATCTGAAAATGAGGCCAAGGAGATCAAAAAGCCTGTGGAAATGGAGGAGTCAAATTCAGAGGATGAAACTTCTTTCAAGTCAGAGGTGAGTAGGGATTTGTCCTTTACCAGAATTTTCAAGTGTGCTGCTTAAATCCCTGCATGAAAAAGATGTTGAAAAATATTCCCTCAGTTAAGGTAGAGATTGGCAAATGCTTAGGCTGGATTGTGTCTCAAATAAAACTCTTTTTTGAATATCCTATCGGTATTAATCGTTACTACTACCTGGTTTACCTCCTGTTTCAGATGTGCAGTTCTATTTAGATTTATCTGCAGGCAGAGTTAACTAGAAGTCAGAGTTTAAGGTTATGGTCTTGTTCATCCCGTGTGGTGATGTTTATGGAACTAGAGTACAGTAGGCGTAGATACGCTTCCTACCTGCTGATGATAATGTAATTTTTGAGCATGATCTCAATTCAGAAAAGGATGAAATAATTTCAGTTTTGTTTCTGAAGAAAAAAAAAAAGTATTAAAATGTAAATAAAAAACCCTATTCCTGACATGGCCTGTAAGAAATGTGCTATTGGCTAAAGCTCAAAATATAACCACATGCCACTAAACCTAAATAAGTTGTGTTGTAAAATATAAAACAAATTATGTTTCTGTGCTACTATTTTTAAAAGCTGTCTAAATATTTTTTCCTTTTTACAACTAAGAACATTCCTCATCCTCTGTCTTCTACAAACCGTTTTCCAAAAGAAGGCAAAAAAAAAAAAAAAAGTAGGAGGGGAAACACATGACTTAAATCCAAACTCTTGCTATTTTTCAATTGTATATTTTGTATTTGCTATAAAGAAGCCACGTATCTTCTAACAGAATTCACAGGATAATATCACATGAATTTTAGAACTGCTTCCTTCTGACCACTTCAAGAAAGATTTGTTTTACTAGAATAAATCTAGGGACAATTTGTATTATGATTTAATCAGCACCGTGATACAATAAGTATTGATGTGTTTATTTCAGAAAGGATTTTTTTGCAAAAGATTCCCAGTAGAAGAGTTTATTGGGGAAGCGTTAATTCAAGTTACTCTGCGAAGATCTTTTCCAGATTGACTGAATGTTTGTAGCTTGTGCATTAGGAAGAAGTGGTCCTCTCCACTTTTAGCCTTATACCTGAAGTGCATTAGTGTGTAGTGAGCCCATCTTCTGTACCAGATACGTGGCCCTCACTGCGAGCCCCTGTACCCTGCTGAGCTCTGTTACGTCCTGAGTGTCTCGCACTTCATTATTTCTTAGGTGACATCCATCCCCTTGGGACTTGCCATGCAGCTGTAAGCCGATAGCGCTGGTTAGACTCTTCCGTGAAACCGCGAACTGTGGTTGCGGTTCCACAGCGTCTGCTGCAGTCCTGTCCTGCCCCCACCAAGTTTTGTGTGCTTCTGTGTCCTCTCTTGCACCAGCTCTTGTGTCTGTTGGATGCTTGACAGAGGTATTTGAGTGCTAGCCCAGGAGGAGGGCACACTCAGTGTGATGGAGGGGGAACCGTGGCAGCTGCCAGTCAGATCAGCTTAGGTTTCTGTGGAACTTGAAGCTTAAGGGTATAACTGCATAATGCATTGGCATCAGCAGAGAAGACTGAGTTCCTTTTCCACCCTGGGGGGTTCTTTTTGCTCCCAACCCTGCAGTTTGCTACTCCATCGTTTGTACTGGTACAGCTGTTTGTGGATCTGTGTGGTAAGCCACATCACTAAAGCGAATGAGCAGCTGGAGGTGGACTGGGGCCCGGAAACTCTTAAATCAGCTTTGCTGCTGCAGCCAACGTATTGTGCAACATGCTCCGAGGCTGCGACTCCACGATTGCTTTGAGTTGACATCTTTGCAGGCTGCTGTTGAAAGGAACAGTCTTGCTCTCATTTGTGCTGCTGGCATGAGAGCTCGTGTGACTTCGCAATGGGCCAGAGGAGTTTCTCCTTCCATTTCAGCTCCCGCTGAAAGTTAGTTGTCCTTTCCCTTTTTTCTTTTTTTTTTCTTTTTTTTTCTTTTTCTCCTTCCCCCATCAAGTCCGGTTCCCTGAACTGGCCTCATGCTTGGCTGCCTAAATGTTAGTGCTGACAAAAGAGAGAGGCTGAGATGTGAGGGCAGGATTGCTTTTTTCCATTGTCGGCATGTGCTTTTGTCATATCGCGGTGACAGTAACTGCAGCCTGAGCATGCAGAGCATGTTCAGCTGGATGCCTCCTGAATGGTTGAAATTAGCTGATAGGGTTAATGGCAAAAGGAGAGACAAGGATCTATACAACTTCCAACTTCTGTTTAGGCCCTAATAAGTCATTTTAAGGGAACACTTGCTGGATTATCAGGAATGAAAAATGTTAGGATTGAATGTGAGGGTAAGACACACAAGAGTTGTGCTCCCTTATCTTGAAAATATTGCTCTTTCCTTTCACATTGTAATTTTTCTAAAAAAAAAAAAAAAAAAAAAAAAAAAAAAAAAAAAAAAAAAAAAATAGGCCTACTGCAATGTGCCAGTACATCCAATATTGGCATTGTTAAATTATTCTCCTGTGCTACTGAATAATTTACAAGGGTTGTAATCACCCTTTTGTCATTTTTCCCCACCTTCTTACAGTTAAATAAATGAAACTCTAACAATACTTGGGTGATAAATTATAGGGAAGGGTGGTATTGGGATGAAAGTCCTGCTGCCGCTTTCACTTATTAACGCCCAAAGCTGCTGATGTGCCTCTTTCTACCTGTTTACAATGTTTTTATAATATTAACACTTTTGTAATAAAGTTTATTGATCAATGGGAATTTGTGATTTTTCTAGCATCAGGATTTGGTAATGGAAGTGGATTCCCAGGAATGGTGCAGTGAAATTGAAATGCTAAATTTCCAGAGAATTACTTTAAAAAAAGGAAGATAATATTACAGTACACTGAGACTCTTTAAACTACATTTTACTCAGTAACAAAAAACCCTTTAAGATTTTTGTAATAGTCACTGCTGCTCTTGGGAGTGAAGAGTTGTTTTAGCCTTCACTGCCACCTCGTGGTCCTTTAAGCTAAAGCATGTGATTGCTGTACGATATCTGGGTTTCTGTTAAAAACACACATAGCAGTAAAACTTTGTTTCTGGACGCTGTTATTAGCAGCGGTTCGTGATACCTTTGTACTCATCTTACTGCATAGTGTGCTCCTGGCACTTCTGCTCCATACTGGCAGTGGGTGGTGTTGGTTTCACAAGAGTTAAGCTGGTTTGTGTTATGTTTTCACGATAAACTGGAAACGGTACGGTGGATCACTCAAATTGGTGTAGAAACAACAGTTTTGAGGGTATAGTAATAACTTAGAACTCATTTTGGAGTCAACTGAGCTACTTAGGAAAGGCAGCCTTTCCGTGTTCAGTGATCGGTACGAGGTGTTCAGAGGGAGTGTTGGTGAGTTACAACAAATACGCTTTTTAAGAGGGCTTTGCTAATTGTGCTAAGTTGTATGCTGGTCATCTTTCACATTTCACAGTAAGGGGTTTTCACTTTTACGTTTTTTCAGATGTTATTTTTCGTCACTTGAGGCTATTTGAAACCAGTGGCGTGAAGGGTTTTGTTGGCAGCTGATGCCACTGCCCAGGAGCGCTGAACTACATCGTATCAGTTTTCATAAATGTTGTTTCTATTTACCTTGCATTTTGTATATTTTCTGTTAATTCCAAGAACTGCGTTCAGCCATGTATGACATTGTAGAGTGCTCAAATGCTTCTGTCTCACTGTGCTTTGTGCTCTGCACTGGTTTTCTGGATTAGAAAGGTTAAGATTCTTTTTTCTTTTTTTTCCCTTTTATGGGGGGTTAAGTCTGTCCAGTCCAGCCCTTCCAACTCCAGCTCCAGCTCCGACTCCAGCTCTGACTCTGATTTCGAGCCATCTCAGAACCACAGTCAAGGTGTGTTGCAAGAAATAAAATGTCTTAAAATCTTCCTTGCGTAACCTTAAAAGACGCATGAGAATTAGATGTTTTCCCAGCACTATGTATATTTAAGGTTAATAAGGTTTCTTGTATGCAACCATATGTTGAAGCTGTGACGCTTCAGCAAGAAAAGGCGATAATGTCATAGCGTAATCATGAACAAGTATTTTTCTTGTTTTGGCAGTTAATTTATGAGAGGGTGTCTCTCTGGATTTGGTTCTTTCCCTGTTGGCTTTGGTTTCTGCCTCGGTTTATAAATGTGTTTGCTGCTGCTTGATCTACAGTGTCACCAGAGTATTTCTCCTCCGATCTCATATATGCTTTATTAAAAATTATAGATGTGACATTCGTCACTTTGCCAGTACATAACGTAGCTTTTTTTCAGATTCCTCCACTGAAAATCCAGAGAGATACACAGTGGCAATACTAAATGTTCTAACCTTAGCAAATACTGTGTTGCTACAACTACTGTCTCTTGAGCGACAGCCCCCAAAGGCATGAAAAATGTGTCCTTTTGTTTTAATTCCAAAAGAGAGTGAGAGGATTTGGGGGGAGGCTAGGCTGGCTTTGTGGCAGTTGTAAAGTTTGTCAACTCTGCTTTAGTTTTGAGACTGAAATACAATGTCTTTTAGCAATATCTTTGCGCAAAATGAAGCTACCACTGACATCTTACTGAGAAATCTCGATGTATCTTAATAATAACTAATCCAGTTTAGATCCGATAGCTTGGATGGCGTTCTGCTGCACATGTCCTCGTGTTGAATCGCTTTCTCCCCTCTCGTCCCAGGTCCACTGCGCTCCATGGTGGAAGATCTGCAGTCAGAGGAGTCAGACGATGATGACAGCTCCTCTGGAGAAGAGGCAGCAGTCAAAGCAAACCCAGTCAGCCGGGATTCCAGGTGGTAACAAATCAGGAAGAAAGA
Organism: Fratercula arctica; assembly: GCA_947846985.1. NCBI lineage: Eukaryota > Metazoa > Chordata > Aves > Charadriiformes > Alcidae > Fratercula > Fratercula arctica. The sequence continues at coordinate 2,128,591 of CANTUZ010000022.1, read as the reverse complement.
TGTTTGTTGTCTTTTTGCCTTCCACGTTTGGTGTTTTTTGTGTGTCCTCCTTTTGGAGGGAGGAATCAAAGTGATGGGGCTATGTGTGAGAAGAAAGTGTGAGAGAAGGAGAGAAAGGGCAGATGTGTGGAGTACTTAGCGTGGGGTGGGGACACAGAGTCGATGAAAACAGCAGGGTGAGAAGAACAGAATTGGATGAGGAGAGATCACCGGAGCTCAAAGAGAGGAAGCCACTGGGAAGTGGTATGTTTGAGCTTGCAGGTGTTAGTGACTGAGCCCCTTAAAATAGTCACCTAATTGTTGTCTTCAGATCTCTGCTGAGCTGAATGGTGTGTGTCACCTTTGATCTGCAGAGATTAGAGAAGTGTTGCGGAGGCTGTCAGCATGTGTGCTCTTCTTACTGCATATGACTGATACAAAACTGAGAAGTCTTAGTCTTTGCTGATAGTGCGTGCTGACAGTTGGTTACTTGGCTCCTATGGGACTTGGTTAACAGCTTGTTTCCTGCTTTAGTCAATGGAAATAGTTTAATTTCATCCTTCTCCCTTCAGGAAATGCTGTTGTAGCCAAAACCTGGAGTCTCAGGCTGAATATTTGAAACCAAATGCTTGGCCCAGATAGCAGCTGCAAATTTCAAATGGTGCTGGTGTTCACCAAAACCTAAAAAAAATAAAATCTGTTGTTGCACTCCGTCACTATCAACTAAATAGGAGTGGAGAGACTTTGAAGTATATTTTTTTTATACCTTTAGGGGATAGATAATAAACAGTTTTTCAAGTTAATCAAAAGTAGGATACCTGCTATAATACACCTATAGGGCCACAAGAAGAATGAGAATAGATAGGAAATCTCAAAGGTCACAACAAACGCTAAGTGCTTTTTTTGCCTGTGTTCTCAGTGGGGGTGTTGGAAAGCCCCTCATGCAGGTACTGGGATGATCTTGGAATGAATCCTCAAAATGAACAGTTGCCGCCTGTGAAAATCAGGCAGTGCTTTCTCAGTTCTTCTAAGGGGACTGGTGTATGAAAGAGTTGAACTGCCAGCTGTAGTGTGTAAACTGAAACTCCCTCCTCTGCCTGCCCAGGGAATGGAAGATGGCAAAAGTGATGTCAGCAGGGAAAAAAGGGATTCTTGGAAATTACAGACTGACCATTTCTCCCAGACAATTTAGCAGCCCATAATACAGGGGAGAATTTCACTTAACTCTGTGTGGTTTGGTTGACAGCTAAGTAAGTTTCCTACTACCTGGTGATGCTAATTCTCTGCTGCTTGCTTTTCAGACTGAGCCTTAGTGACAGCGACAGTGACAACAGTGCAGATTCTTGCCTGCCGAGTCGAGAGCCACCTCCTGGTCAGAAACTGCCCCCAGCAAATAATAAGGTATCGCATCCCGTACAATGCTGCTTTCCACCGCTCTTGGTTCCTCGTTCCACGCATGGTGTTAGTTCTGACTTGCGCCAAATTTTCCCTATCTCGCTGTCTTCATCAGATGGGTGATTTCTCTCTGTTCAGTGCTGTGCATCCAAGCCATTAAACCACCACATCGTCTGAACTAATTTTAATCCCTAATGTTGATTTCTTTTATCCTCAGGCATCTGGAAGAAAAAGCCCAGAGTCTTGTAACAAGCCGGAGAAGATCCTGAAGAAGGGAACATATGACAAGGTAGGTTTGAGGATTTGCATATCATAGAACTGTTGCATGCTCACTAACATTTCTGTGTAGAAAACAATTTGAATCAGCTTAGGCTGTTCACATTGTTCTGTCTGGGCAGATTAAAAGCTTGAGTATAATGAAAAATAGATGTTGAAAGGGACAGACTTTGGAGAGTGACACTGCAGAAATTGTGTGGGTTAAATAGATGGACCCCCCAGGTTGTTTCCATATGCAAAATGTTAAAATTAACTTTATTTGTTTGCCCTTTGTCTGAACCAATGGTCTGGCCACTGCTGCAGTGGCAAGTGCCTTGTCGTTAAAACGCAGTTTTTTATCTGTCTTTGATCTTACGAATTAAAGATTGTTTGATGCTCTGCTTTGCTGGGTTAGTTGAAACCTTTGTTTATTCAAGGAGATTCCCTCCTTTGCTGCCTCCAAGGAAAGCAGAGCAGCGTACGTGTTCCTAAAGCATGGCTAACTCGCAAGCAGATGGCCAAACCCCAAGTTGTCCAGAAAGTTCTCCCACTGTGACTTCTTTTCACAAAGAAATCAGTCAAATGGGAGCTTAATGCTTTTCCTTGGTCTGATCATGGAGGTCCTTGCCGTAATCGGAAGATCAGTCTGTAGCTCTCGTTTGTGTGTTTTAATACTTTTTCAACAGGAGAACGCGGCACAGGTTAGTTGCTTAATGTTAGGTCTAAGGGCGATCTCGGGATACTTGTATCTGAGTCTCCTGCTAGTTACAAAGTATTCGACCACTAAATACTGGTAATTGTAGCTGAGATGGTTTATCTGAGGCAAGGTTTGTAGGTAACAGTATCTTTTATTCGACTACTTAGTATATTTATATAAAGGGAAGGGAACATCCCTAAGAAGGGAACATCCTTGAGACCCATTGAAGAGGGTGCTTGAAATGCCATCAGCTTTTCCAACTGTTAGAGGTTTTGTGAAAGATACTAGTTCTCCCAGCAAGCATAGCATTCAGTACTGCTTAGGTGTTTGGGGCTGCGTGAATGTGCTGGGGGGGGTGTATATTTCACAATTTTGGGGGGGAAGGGGGAGAATCTGGGATGTTTGGGGGGGGGGGTTGCCTTGCTACAATTACTTAAATGAGTTCATTTTGCTGACACAGACATGAACAACTCTGTCTGAGGCAGCTTTACAGATTAGCAATCTGTCCCCTGTGAGCCAACAGAATTTATTGGCTGTCTGGAAAAAAAGAAAAAAGAAACAACAAACCACCCTTATATAAGAACAATTCCCATGTTGAGCTTGTAAACAATCCTGCATTTCACATCGTGGCGTCTGTAAAACTACCTGAGAATACAGTGCACTCAAAGAATTTTACCTTCCCTAAACACAAACCATTGTTCAGCAGATTGCTGGGATGTCGGTCACTGACGCAGGTATTCTCAGGTAATGAGTAGCACAACTCGCTGCTGAAGAACTCGTGCTGAAGTTCACCAAGGTGAACTTCCCCTTGTTTAGGTCCTCTAAGCTCAAAGGTTCTGACCACTTCCTAAAGCTGGTTACAGGTGTTTGTTTAATGGTGTCATTAACTAGTCTTGCTCATGGTCTTCAGGCCATCCGTATTTGTGTGAAGTCTTTAGTCTCCCAGTACTGGATAACGATGGAAGAGGCGGTAAAAAATTTAGGGAAAAATTGGGAATAGAAACATGTCTGAAAGGGCCTCAAGTTCCTCTTATTCTCACTAGGAAAGTCACTTTGGCAGTCATACAAACATGCCACGTATGTCACTATTTCTGTTCATGCCTCCTTTACAGGCCTACACTGATGAATTAGTGGAGCTTCACAGGCGACTAATGGCACTACGAGAGCGCAATGTGCTACAGCAGGTAGAGATCATTTGTCAGCTTTCTGGCAAGCTGTTGTACTCTGGTAATCTTTGTGTCCAAGGGTCTCAGCCGGACCCCTGTGATGCTTGACCTCTCACTTGCCTCTCCTTCATGAGAGGGTCTGGTTCACTTTGAGAGCAAAGATATGTAGAAAAAAAAACCCCATCAGATGTGCATGCAATGTTTTTGGTGGAAAAGATACAGAAGTGTGGTTTATGCACCTTTCCTCTGCCACCCTGGTAGCAGTCCCCAAGCTGGGCTCTCTTGGTCTAATTTAAAAGGAAAGAAATGTGCCCACATCATGTTCCCAACTGAGCTAGTTAGCCATGCAGCAGGAGCTGGTTTGCTTTTTTGGGAGAGGATTCGCTTCATGTTGTGAGACGTTCTCATCTCTGAGGCTGTTCTAAAGGGATAAGAAAAGAACTGGATGGGTTGCTCTGTATCTGCTGGCCTTTCTGCTGTACTTAATCTTTATGGGGTCTCTATACATCCTTGCTTGTCTCCTTTCTGTACAGATTGTAAATCTCATTGAGGAAACCGGGCATTTTAACGTTACCAACACAACCTTTGACTTTGACCTCTTCTCCTTGGATGAGACAACCGTCCGTAAGCTGCAGAGCTACTTGGAAGCAGTAGCAACATGACGCTTGGCCTTAGAAGCAGGCTGCTTTTGAAACCAGAAATCCCGTTTATTGGTACCAGAAAACGAACCCATGGAACTAGGCCTTCTTATTCTCTTGATTCACCCGAAGCACTGCCTTAGAGAACAGCCATGCTCTATGAATGCACAGCCAGCTGCACTTTCTAGTAGGCTTCAAACAAGCGCCCATATTGCTGAGTCTGTCCTCCCTAGCTTCATAAGTACGCTTGGGCACAGGTCCTGAGTAGAGCAAAAGACGTGCTGCACTTAGCTGCACAGTGTGACCTTTCTGGTTTTACTTCGAGAAACTGTGTTTGAAGAGCACATTTTCAGGCGTCTCTGAGATCTGAAGAAGTGTGGACGATGTTTTCTTCACCAAATCTAGGGACCAGCCTGCCTGCGGAGAGCTTTAGTGAGTCCCGTTTCCTCCAGCTCTGTGAAGAAGCGTTCATGCTGTGTAAGCAAGATTGGCTTTTACAAAGCTAGCCGAGAGACTGATGACAGAGGAGGCTTCCCAGGGGTCCTGCTGGTCTGCTGCAGAGGAACGTGGACAGATTCCAGTTTTGATCACTTGCAAGTTAGTTCTGCCAAGGTTCGGTACAGGGCACTGCTGTAATTTGGCTCCCGATTCCTACAGGGCATCGTTCCACACGCAGGACCTTCAGCTTCCTGCAGAGACAGTTCGTGCTCTTTGGAGAGGCCTCTAGAATCTGCTGTCTCCTGCTGGGGTTTTGAGATGTCTTGTTTGTTGATCTGAGCTCCTAAACAAAGTCTCACTCCTTTCAGTCTGCTTTAACTGTAATAGGACTACAAAACTGTAAGCTGTATATTTTATATATATATTATATATATGTATGTACTGTATGTATAAGAAGGGCCTAGTTGGGTCTTATGATCTTAAGGGTGTGTTTTTCTGTTATGTTTTTTAATGGCTATGGCAGGGGAAGGGCGCTTAATAAGATTTGACTTGTTTGTTAAAATGCCTCTTGTGGACAATTTTTAGTGTATGAAAGCTGAACAGCAATCTTCAAAGCATTTTGTGCTCTGGAAGGGACTCACCTGTCGTCTTTTCATTTGTCAGTGTTTAATAACTTTGCCAAAATAGGTGATTGGTTTTGTTCTATGTTCTCAAAGAGGAATCTCCTACAGTGGCCCCTATAGTAGTGGCTGTACTTTGGGAAAACCAAAACAAGGGAGAATTTTATCTTGGGACACACCTGGAAAACGCTGATGTAAAAACCAAGTCAAGTCAGGTTTGTTTCCTCCTCCCTTTCTTGCCCCACTGCCTGTTAAATGGCAGAAAACAGTAAACACTAATCCAGAATCTTTCATATATTTCTAGTTAAACTAGTATTGACTTCCAAGTGTTGTCTAGGTGGGTGTGAGGAAAGTCCCGTAGCTTTCGTCAAAACCGTGTTACACTCCCGTTCCCTAAATTCAGTATTTTTTTGCAGAATTGCTCTGTTTTTCCAATCAGTGTGTAAGCTTTTGCCAAATGTTAAGTGGGCTGCAGGCAGCGAGGAGGAGAGCAGCGGTCCAGGGGAGCCTCCGCTCCCGCGGGGACCTCCCATATCTGTGAAAGCCCCAAGTGGGAGCTGGGGGGTTGCGTCACTCCAGGGTTGGCTGTCCCTTCTCCATTCTGAAATTGCAGTCCCTTGTTTTGGGTTACCCCTTTCTTTATCATGGAAATGTTGCAACTAATCAACTTAAGTGGCAATATGATGATAAGCTTGTTTGAGTTGGGTCATGTTGACCCGATTCCCATTAATTTTGTCTTTGTACCATCTTTCATGTGTTGTGTGTGTGTGTGTGTGTATATATATATATATATATACATATATATATAAAAAAAAAATCAAGCTCATGCCAGGTGCAAACCCTGTCACGACAGTGATCTCAGCTGTTTTCTTTCTCGATGGACAATGCCAAGCCTGGATAGAAACCCTGTGCGCAAACGTACACGGAGAAGGTGGAGGACAGCGGGAAGAGGAGGAGCTGCCGTTCCATCTTGGTTGGCAGTGGGATGCATCGTGGTGGAGGACGGCAGACGCAGGCCGTGAGTGTCACAGACTCTCCCGTGTGCTGTGTTAGGCCTGGTGGGTATGTGCGAACTGCTCATGGTCTCTGTTGGGTCTGTGGTGTGGAGGAGGCAAGCCTTGTGCGGTCGCTATGGCCCCAGACTTGGCTCCCTGGGTGTGCGGAGCCTCCTGCCCACTGCCCTCAGCGCAGGGTGGGGTTGGTGACGTTGTACTGTCCCTGAAGCAATAGGAGCAGCGGTGGTAGCCAGCCTGAGATCTCCGGAGATTTTGCCTCCTCTCTCCACCCGGGTAAACCACTCCCGCAGACATTGCATCCTGTCGCCTATCCTGGCAGTGTTTCTTCTGGGACTGTCAGTAGCCTCCAGAGTTAGTCCATGAGGGATGGGAGGTGCCATCTCCCTTCTGTCCCCTTCTCCTGTTCAGATCTGAGTGGTCGTGCTGCTCCCAGCCAGTCCAAGAACACGTGTGGGAGGGTGTTCCTGAACTTGGCTGGAAGTGCCCGGGGCTCCCGCCTGTGGCTGTGGCATCGTCCTGTCCTGGAACCGACTTTATTCGTGAAGTCTGATGAGCATTGATAGGAATTTTGTTTGGTTTTTATAAGAAGTATTTTACACATGGATTTTTTTAGACTGTTTATAATCTCCTTGAAAACCTGAAATAGGATTGTTCCCCCAGCAATAGTTCTTTTCCATTGTGTGCACATGCTGATTTGTTACTAAAAGGTTTCTTGCAAGTACTTAGTTGTTCTACAGAGTTGTTGTTTTTTGGGGTATGTGGTAGCGTCGGGGACCACAGGAGGAATGACTCTGCAAAGAAAGAATGGTCAGATTTGGGCCTCATCTTGTGTCCCCTTCTAGTTACATATGAACGAGTTCCCTGTGTAGATTCTCTATAGGCTGGCTGAATGCTGTTCTGAACATGCCGTGTACAGGTATTTGTGGATAAAGTGTTTGTTCTTGTGTCACTCTTGAGAGCATGGATGGATTATTGTACTATAGGAAGGAGGTGGCAGTGCTGCTGTCGGCATTGCTTCAGGTCCTCGAGGATGTGTAGTAGCTTGCGTTGTTAAAAAAAGGAAAAAAAAAAAAATATCCAAAATCGATTTCTAGCCATAATGGTTTTTCCAAGGAAAATGGACAGAACTCTGTTACTTTTCAGTGTCCTTCATCTTGTTACTGAAGGCGTGAACAAGTGCGGATCGGTCTGAAGGCTTTCAGAGTTGCTTTGAATTGAATCGTGGTGGAGGTGAGATCAGGACACAGCTTTTCCTTTGTCCTTGGCCTTTGTATTAAAGGGCGAAAGAGGGGGCAGGAGTATTTTCCTGTTGTCTTGGTCTGCGTATGTATTAAGCCTTGAGGCTTTGATTACTGACATTTACTATTAAAAAAAGGAGGGGGGGGGGGAAAAAGGATAGTGAGGCTGGCTGGATCCCAAACCAGCAGCTGAGGAATATTGGACACGTAGGTAACGAGACTGGCTGTGCTGTGGTCAGGCTGAATACATGGAAGTGCAATGATTTTGCCACCAGTTCTTCTGTTGCTGTGTGCGGTGGTAGCATCAGAACTAGCGAAGCAATTGATGCAACAATCCAGAAGCAGTTTTTTGTCAGATCTTGAACGTATTTGATGGTGAGAGAGGTTTAAACCTCCCTTACGGAGCTTGCCCTGTCACGTTCTCTGCGAGCAGAGACCCGAGTCGCTCTAGTTCTGTGGATTTCAGCTGTCCCGTTGGCGAATGCACTGGAGCACGGGCGGAGCTTCTCTCTACTCGCCCAGGTGCCTGGCACTCACTAGTTGGCATGTTCGTGTCGATGCTGGGGACAACCATTGCGCACCTTGTACGAGTAGTACTTCTAAAACGACGAAAATTGGTCGGTATTGCTTTCCGGGGGGCGTGAAATAGCCATCAAAAACTGACAAGATGAGTTTGCACTCCTAAAGAAAAAAAAAATGTAAGTACTTCAACTTCTAGATAATTTTTAATTGTATTTCTGCCTAGAGCCGAGGTATTAAATACCTTGTCACTTGAGGATTTTAAAAGTTGTGTTGGGAAATGAATTCTTCACTCAGCTGTAAGAAATTCAGCTGGCCCAAGACTAACTTCAAGATTTAAAAAAAAAAAATAATTAAAAAAAAAAATCATGTTTGTAATACGTTACAGGATTGTTTGTCCTGAATTTTAAACTTTTTGTTAAATTTGTGGAACTATGGAGGAATTTTCTAGAAAAAGTGAAATAAAGTAAGATGGAAAAGTAAAACTTCAGGTGTTTTTTTTGTTTGTTGTGTTGCTTCTCCGTGGGCAGCAACGACGTTTTCCTGAAGCACCTTGTTATCGAAAAGGTTTTCCGTGGGAAAGGCAGAAGCCGGTAACGCAGTCGGCTGCTCGGCAGCTCCACAGGCAGCGCAGGAGATGAAAAGGAAACTTACTAAGCGCAGTCACTCTGGGGTAAGACTCTGTTCATACATTAGTGCGTTAAGTCAGTTGTTTAAATCCTGTCGCCGCTGCAGGGTGGTGGTTGGGTTCCCTGCAGTTTGCCTGCGGGAGCTCTGAGCACCAGGTGGAGGGAGCAAGGCCAGGACAGAGCTTCCCTCCTTGCTTCCATAGGCTTTGAAGGGGTTCTCCACTGCTCCCAGGGCCTGTCGGAGCTTGTCACCAACCCGGCAGAGCCCAGGCGGTCCTTCGCCGTGGGCTGAGCACGAAGGGTAAGGCCAGGAGCTTCCCTGCCCGTGCTGCGGTGGTTTGTACGCAGCGCTGCTGCGGGGACCACCTTCAGCCTTGACTGTGATGGTGGAGTCAGCTCTGGCTACAGCCCTCCTTGCAAGAAGGCAAATTACAACCTTTTTGCTGCACCTGGGCCCCTGACCTCAAGGCGGGGTTGAGTGTTATTTTGCAAAAATTACTGAAGTGTTAAGAGACACAGACTGCAGAGTTTGTTTATTAGGCATTGGAGACACTTCAACTTCTTACAGCTGAGACCACAAATGACTGCAGTTACAATAGTGCATTACCCACCCTTCCCGACAGGGGCTGGAGGCACACGTGCGAGTGGAATTTCACCAAGCCCAGATCAGATCCAAAGTTTTAGGTTTAAAAAACCCAGTTCCAGGTACTGGTAACACCCACAACAGTGAGGTTTTTGACACTAAGTAGTGCTGTAGGGACAGAGCCGCTGTGACCTGCAGCCAGGAGCTTGCTTGAGCTATTTGTATTATTTAATAGTTACATTATCCCCTCAGAGCACCCGCCATCTCCGGGTGCTCCTCCTTTGGTCACAGGAAACGCTACCCAGATCCACTTGTACTCAGATCAGCGATTCCTACTTCGAAATAAGCCATTTTACAAGCAATCCTTCACTTGCCGTTGGGATTAACAGTCCCTGCAGGCACTGGCCAGGCTGGACTAAGCCTTGTACAACCACTTAGAAGTGACCTTCAAAAGCCCCTGGGTGCTTTGAAGACAGCGAGTCCCTGTGTCCTACAGTCCATGGAGTCAACGGCTGATCCCAGACCTCCACCAGAACCAGCCCAACACCGTCTCCTCTCTACCAGTGCAGGTACAAAGCCTCAGCCCCCCCCGGCTCTAGACTTCCACCCCTCTCGGGAGGCTCTGGCCCCCATTTCTATGATTTTAAAGACTACAGACAGCTTTCACACACACTTATCACTATCCCTGGGTGTAAAACACTTCTCACAACACAGGCCACGTACACCACTTTAACGATACAACTTATGGCTTCATTATAACTCAGAAAGATAAAAACGGACTCAAGATATTGCACAGAGGAACCCAGCGAAGGTGAGGCGCCACGCACACACCCCGAGCCAGCGCGTGCAGTCAGGCAGCGTTCATCGTCTCCCACAGCAGCCAGCTTGTGGGGAAAGAGACTTAAAATAAGGCAGATGTCATCAGCATGCAGTTAAACAGACACCGCTATAAAAAGAAATCTGCCTTTCTCCCTCTTGCGGGAAGATTGCAGGTCCTGACTGTTCTACATTCAAGCTCAGGGAAAGAAAACTTTGGTTAAAACATAACATGTGATATGGATTTACGGTAAACGTTGTATTGCCCTTATAAAGATGGAAAGACAAAAAAAAAAAATACAAAGGGGAGATGTTCAGGGCTATCTCAGCACAGACACAGGGGAAACACTGAGCGCGAACATGCAGAACGCACTGCACTACGAGGGCCAGAAGATGGAGAGTGACGGGATGCAGAGGGGCTGCGTGGTCACCGAGCCCCCTTTATTTCAACAGACCCAGGGAGCCCCCCCCAGGCTCGCTTCAGTCCGCAGCACAAAGCTCTGCGCTACTGCCGGAGAGCGTTGTCTGTCGCAGTCGCTGTGTCCACATCCGCGTAGAACTGAGCGATTTGGTCTTTGTACTTCTGCACCACCACTGGGCGCTTCAGCTTCATCGTTGGGCCTGCGGAGAAAACACAGCAGAGGTTTTAACGGTGACGGTACCCTTTGGAGGCACAAATCCGCATTAGAGCGAAGCAAGCCTTGGAGGAAGGTTCAGAACACATGAACGTTCTTCTAAATTGCTCTTTGTGATTAATAAAGTCTCTGTTCCTTCCCCTGGGGACAGAAACACCCACCCTGGAACAGGCACCGCAGAACCGCGGGTCAGCGCTGCTCAGCTCAGCTCTGCCGGGCAGAAGCGGGAATTCATCCCGCCCTCCCCAAAGCGGTGACATGGAAGAGCCGCAGCGAGGGAGGGCCGTGGGTGGCTGTGTATTGGGGGTCGGGGTTGCGTTGTCCATCCAACGGCCAAGGAAGGTGACCCCAAACGCCCCACTCACCAAGCTCGCCCCCAAAGAGGGAGAAGTCCTTCTCCAGAAGGACCCATTTCTGGACTTTCTGAGCATTCGAGACAGCTCCCTCGTTGACTGCTGAAATCCCCTTCTGGATGGCCGCGTAGACCGCCTTGTCTTTGCTGCCGATGATTTCGGAGACTTTGGTGGCCTTGCTGCCCAGTTTCTGGCAGTATTCCACAGCCTCCGGAGTGAGATCGTCTCCTGGCTCCCCCGTTTCTACATTGACGTTGCACTGCAAGGCAAGTCACAACAGGTAACTTTACACTGCTGAACGCTTGATTGCCTTCATGCTAACGAGCCTTACAGCCATGGGAAGCCACCCTATCTCCTTCCCCGCCCCAGTGCCAATTGTCCAATTAATCAACCACTGCAATTTGCATATGCTTGATGCAAACCACTGCTTCACATGAAAACTCACTGAGGCAAAACACAGCTGAAACCCCTCCAGCTCTCCGCATACTCAAGAACCATGTTGATACCAAGGAGCAAGCTGGGTACAGAGCTCAGCTTCCAAATTCCTCCTGAACTATCCCAAGTTGATCACTTTTTTCCTGGACCTTTTTTCCGGACCACGGCTTTACCCCCCCACATCCCACAGCAGCGTTAACAGTCTGTTGGAAGTCACCACACGCAGCACCTGACCAAGCCGAGCAGCAGCACCACCTCCAGGGCCCGGCTGGGCCTCTCTTGCACAAGGGCCAGGAGCTCATCAGTCAGTCTCACTAACGAGCAATTATCACTGTCTGAAAAACCACCAGCCTGCGGGGGCTCTAGAGAGAACTCGGTGCAGGCCACCACAGATGCGTCACTCTGGACTTTAAAGCCAGTGTCTTAAAAAGAAATCACCGACAGCTCCTTACTGTCCAGACCGCGCTGGGAGATACTAAAAATGGGTAAGAAAAGCAGAAGGGTTTCTTTTTTCAGTCTCACTTTTAGGTCTTTTATTTCTCTTTCTTTCTGCCCTGTGTGCTGCAGAGAGAAAGAGTTGCCCCAGCGAACAGAGGAACCTGTTCATCTGACCAAGTGGCAACGCTCATCCTTCCGTGGCTACCGCTGCTGTTTGCAACTCAGCTACAACAGGTCGTACTGCACGAAGCCTCTCTAAAAATGTGTGACAGTTACCTCCCTCACTGGACTTAAACATTTCTCAACCCAGGTGGATTCCCATCCCGTTTTCCATTACCTTTAGCGTTAGAAGCATAGCAAGGAATTTTGCTTTGTCTCCGACCAACATCGCATTGCTGATGATGGGAACAGCATCTTTTACAGCATCCTCGATTGGAACGGGAGGAACGTTCTCACCTCCTGCAGTGATGATGAGCTCTGGAAAACAGTCAAATCTTGATTAATGCTTAGAGCTTCCCCCCCCGCCCCGTCCTGCACAAACTGAAATAACTTTATAGCTGCTTTGTGTCTGCCGGGCTCTGTGTCCCAGTGTCTGGAGAAGGCAGCGAGCCAGGAGGACTCCGGTGGGGCGGGATGGATGCGTGCACACAAACAGCGTTGTAAAAACTGCTTTAATGCCGCAGAGAGGTTCGCGGTTTGGGAACACGGGGTGAGGCATACGAGCACCTTAGTACCCTGCCACCGTCACCTTGGACTCCAAAGCCTAAGGTGGTACCCGAGTTGTTCAGAAAGTGAAGTAAAAAAAATTGCTGAGGCAAAGTGGAGTTTTTGAAGTGACCCGGGGCAGAGGAGAGCCTGCCCTTCCTGCCTGTCTTTTATAGATTTCTTAAAGCAGCCCCTTTACGCGACCGTTCATCTCTTTTTGATGATTGAAATCTTGCATGAGATTGGATTTGTTTGGGATGGGTCAAAGCAGTGGCCCAAGGCCTGCCTTGCCGCAAGCCATTTCCACAACAGCGTTACGCTGCTCTTTTCTCTTGGAGGCTCAGGCAGCAAAGCCAGCTCAAACTGGAGAGACCTGACAGGTCCGGCACCGAAAAACAAGTCAACAAAGCATTAACTGCTGCTGCTGAAACTGGAGGATTTCTTCCTTGCTCTGCAAACGCACACAAAGGTTGCAGAGGTCATCTCTCCTCCCGTCACACACCGTGTCACACGCTCAGTAACAGGACGTGCTGCAGCCGTATTCCCATTAAAGACTTCAGAAGAAGTATTGGAATATTCTCCTGTGCAAGCCACAGCCAGGTAACTAGCAGGGTCTGAACTCATCCTATCGCAGCACTGTGTAACCGCACACAATCACAGGATGTCGGGGTTGGCAGGGACCTCTGGAGATCATCTCCTCCAACCCCCGGCCACAGCAGGGTCACCCACAGCAGGTGGCACAGGAACGTGTCCAGGCGGGTTGGGAATGTCTCCAGAGACGGAGACTCCCCCACCTCTCTGGGCAGCCTGTGCCAGGGCTCTGCCACCCTCACAGCAAAGAAGTTCCTCCTCATGTTGAGATGGAACTTCCCATGGTCAAGTTTGTGCCTGTTCCCCCTTGTCCTGTCGCTGGGCACCACTGAGAAGAGCCTGGCCCCGTCCTCCTGACACCCCCCTTTCAGGATTTATAAGCGTTGATAAGATCCCCCCTCAGTCGTCTTGTTTACAGACTGAAGAGACCCAAATCCCTCAGCCTTTCTCCATCAGAGAGGTGTTCCATCCCCTCAGCATCTCGGCAGCCCTTTGCTGTCCCCTCTCCAGCAGTTCCCTGTCCTTCTGGAACCGGGGAGCCCAGCACTGGCCCCAGTGCTCCAGCTGTGGCCTCCCCAGGGCAGAGCAGAGGGGGAGGATGACCTCCCTCCATCTACCTGCCGCACTCTTCAAGACAACAGAGTCAGGGGATGCGTTACCTTTAATTCTGCCCGTGATGTAGAGGAATCCATCCTTATCGTGCTTGCCCAGGTCACCGGAATGCAGCCAGCCATCTTCATCAATCGCCTCTCTGGTTTTTTCTTCCATGTTCAAGTAGCCCATGAAGATGTGCCTCCCCGAGAAGCAGATCTCCCCGTTGCCATCTCTGTCGGGTTTATGAATCAGCGTCCGGCAGCCTGTGACTTCCTTCCCACAGCTCAAAGAGAACACACACACAAACCCACGGCATTTTAAAAAAAAAAAAAAAAAAAAAAAAAAAAAAGAAAAACAAAACAGAAAACCCCCACACACTATTAAAACCCGGCAGCTGAGCAGTGAGATTACAGCAGTCCCCTCTCAATCTAAAGTGCCTAAACAAGGCCGCGGCAGCTTTTTATTACAACTGCTTCAGCAAGGAACTTGTAAGAGGCATCTGTTTATGGAAGGGGAACTACAGAAGGAGTTACTGCAGAGATCGGTGCTCACACACCTGGTGTTTTCCACCCATTGTTCTCAAACACCTGAGCTTCCCATTAGAAGGCTTATTGTGTCCTTGGCACAAGCTGCTGCTGCTGGTGGTATTTACTCTGCAGCCTGAACAAGCCATTCCAAGCAACAGCAGAGTCTTGCTGCCTTTATTAACGTGACATTAGAGTGACCTGTAGGCTGCAGTTACCAGTTCTCCCTCCTCCCCATCAACCCTTTGCTTCCTCCTCACTTCCTGGAGAATCCAGACCAAGTTAAGTTTAAGGAACACGGCTGCTGCCCTGAGCGGAACTCTTCAGCTGCGGCCAAAGGAACTGCCTCCCTGGTGCTTTTGAGCCGCGGCAGGACTCGCGAGGAGCCGCGGCAGGACTCGCGAGGAGCCGCGGCAGATGAGGAGAAACCTTAAAGCAACTCTTCCCCCCGGGCAGCTGCGCTCCGCTCACAGGAAACCATTTACCTGCCGAGCTTGAACGCGTGAGGTAGAGACACCGTGTGAGGCCCCGAGCTCTCACTCATGCCGTACAGCTCCAACACAGGAATGTTCAGGCTTAAAAAAAATTCCAGCGTCTCCCTGGAGATGGGGGCGGCCCCCGTGTAGCACTTGGTGCATCGGTCCAGCCCAATGGCCTTTCGCACCTTCTTGTACACCAGGTGCCTGGCTAAGCGGAAATTCACCGGCACGTCAGAGTACCTGGAGGACAAAAACAATTACAAGACCTCAGGCCTTTCATCTTCCTCCTATTTTACTTTATTCAGTAAAAAAATAAATTAGTATCCCCCTCTAGCTCTTGCTGCTCAGCCTCTGGTCCAACTGCAACATTTGGCTTTTACCATCCGTAAGTCTGGCCTGTTACACAGGATATAATTCCTGATCTGACAGGAAAAGCCTCCTAATATTCATCATATCCCTTAAGTGTAGTTCATAATTACCCGTTCATCCGCTTCAGGTTCGTCTGCAGCCCGACTCCCTTGGCCCACGATGCCACTTTTCTTCTGAGCGTTGACGATTTTGCGCCGACGGATTTCATTTTTTCTTCCATTTTTTCCCAGACGCGAGGAACTCCCAAAAAAGCAGTTGGCCTCACGTCCCGCAGGGTGTCCACCAAGGTGCCCTGAGCGAAGCAGAATTTATTACAGCTTTCAAAAGTGCTTCGCTACAGAGTTCAGGTCAGCGCTGGTCGCTAGCCGAGGCCGAGGACTGGGCCACGAATTTTGAGGAATTGCTCATTTTCAAGTGCAGTGACACCACGAGAAAGGAACCCCAGGAGCATGCAAATGCCACAGTGGTTTTAAGAAGACACCAAGGGTCGATCTCTCATGAGACCCCCCTGCAGCGCTGCCTCCAGCTCTGGGGCACCAACAGCAGAAGGACACGGAGCTGTTGGAGCGGGGCCAGAGGAGGCCCCGGAGCTGCTGGGAGGGCTGGAGCCCCTCTGCTGTGGGGACAGGCTGAGAGAGCTGGGGGGGTTCAGCCTGGAGAAGAGAAGGCTCCGGGGAGACCTTCCAGCCCCTGCCAGTCCCCAAAGGGGCTCCAGGAAAGCTGGGGAGGGGCTGTTTGCAAGGGCATGGAGCGACAGGACGAGGGGCAATGGTTTAAACTAGAGCAGGGCAGGTTTAGATCAGACATTGGGAAGAAGTTCTTTACGCTGAGGGTGGTGAGACACTGGCCCAGGTTGCCCAGAGAGGGGGTGGAGGCCCCATCCCTGGAGACATCCAAGGCCAGGCTGGATGAGGCTCTGAGCAACCTGATCTAGTTGGCGATGTCCCTGCTCACTGCAGGGGGTGGGACTGAATGGCCTTTAGAGGTCCCTTCCAACCCAACACATTCTGTGATTTTCAAGGGCAGTGTCACCACGAGAAAGGAACCCCAGGAGACACCAAGGGTCAATCTTTCCAGTGCCAACGCTGACACAGCGCCCAGAGAAGAACCGTTCTCAGGACACAGATTTAGCAGCCGTGGCGTTTTGCAATGTGGACAGAGTAAATACAAAGCCATTGCTCAACCGAGCTGCTGGGGCAGAGAAGTGGTGTCAGGTGAGACACCGAGAAGCTCCGGTTGTGAAGTGCTTCGTCAGCTCATCTGAGATTGCAGCGTGGAGTCAGAAGGCAAAGGTCAGAGCGGCTGTATTCCTCAAACCACCAGACCCTTAAACAGCAGCACTCGGTCGCGACGCAAATAAACCGAGTTAGCCCGGCTTTCGGAATCATGAGATAATCGCCCACGTTTGTTTTAAAGCACCCACCCAGCTACGAGCAGGTGGATGGGCGCAGAATTTTTAGTCTCTTCTGGTTTTACCTTTAATGCGTCTGGCTGAGCGAAGAAAACTTGTGCGCCGAATGCCATCGCCGACCAAATATCCGACATCTGTGCGGCGATGTGGCTGAGGGGCAGGTAGCTGACCACCAGCTCCTGCTTTTCTTTAGCGTCCGTCAGCATGATGAACCGCCCTGCCACCACCGCCGTCCACGTCAGCTGGAACAAGAACCCGCGTCGCTGTTAAGTGACAGCTCCGCCGAGCGGGCGCAGCGCAACACGCAGCTCAAAACGAGCCCATCATTTCCTGTGAGCTGAATGTCAAGGCCTGTTTTTCGGCTCCTGCCTTCCCTCAGCACCCACCTGGAGTCACAGAAAGGGCGTTTATACAAAAGGGTCCTTACGTTGTCGTGGCTGAGCATCACTCCCTTTGGCTGCCCCGTCGTCCCCGAGGTATATATGAGCGTACAGCACTGGTTGGGCTTCTGCGAGTCAATGATTTCACGGAGCTGAGCATCTGGAACATCTTTGCCAAGGTCCCTGAACTCACTCCACTGGACAGAGAAGAGAAGAAGCTCCATCACTTCGCAGGTTATTGTTCCCATGAGAAGTTAAACCCTTTGCTACACGTGAAATGAAGGAAACCGTTTCCCACATCCAAACCCCTGGCAGAGGTTGTAAATGGGCACCGTCGGCCCCGCAATGTTTTCTGGCTGCCACAAGAGGCCTGGCCAGAAGCAGAAGAGGAGAGGGGCCGGCCCTGAGGGAGCTTATTAGCTCTGCAGCAACCCCAGTACTCACTGGGTGTAACTGGAGTAACTGCGAGACCCCAGGCTGCCTCGCAGAGGTCAGCAGGGTAACAAACACCCTCCCTTACAGCACGGACTATCCAGGTTTGAGCAACGGTAGACACCTACCGCTTCAGTGAGGCAAGAAATCCCCACCAAAACCAACACAAGCTCAGGGGGTGACAGCCCCAGGGAAGGTGACAGTCCATCAGCTGGACACTGCCCGTTTTCTTTTTTTTTTTTTTCTGCCCAAGACAACCTCCGATCTTTACACCCCCTACAAGACCTTCTCTGTTAACAAGCAGCGGGTCCAGTGGGGCACTTTCCCTAGTTGGCTCCCTCACCAGCTGCGTTAGGAAGTTCTCTTCCACGCGCTCCAGGAACCTCTGGGACTGTTCCCTCTCTGCTGCGTTATATTTCCAGCAGACGTCTGGGAAGTTGAAGTCCCCCACAAGAACAAGGGCGAGCGATCACGAGACCTCTGCCAGCTGCTTCCAGAATATCTCCATCGGCCTCTACATCCTGGTTGCGGGGAGCGGGGGGGGGGGGCTATAACAAACTCCCACCACGATGTCCGGCTTATTGGCCTTCCCCTTGATTCTTATCCATAAACACTCAACAATGTTGTCGCGCACATTGTTAAGTTCTTGGCATTCAAAACTGCCCTTGACCTAGAGGGCCACCCCACCGCCTCTCCTTCCTTGCCTGTCCCTTCTGAAGAGTTGGTAGCCATCAATCACTGCACTCCAGTTGTGCGCGTCTTCCCACCACGTTTCTGTGATGGCAACTGTGTCGTAGTTTCCCTGCTGTACGATGGCCTCCAGCTCTTCCCGTTTGTTGCCCGTGCTGCGTGCATTCGTGTAGATGCGCTTCAGCTGGGCTAATTGCCTTGTCGCTTTATCGGGGGGACAAGCCCGTATTCCCACCTGTCCGCGCTCAGACGTTTCTGCAGTTGCCAACCCATCCCTGCTCCTCATGTCTCTGCCAGCACATGGGTCATCTTCTCCCACCTCCACTGCGACAACAGGCTGCAAGACCTTGCCAGCGCTTTTACCCACCAGCACTGGCACGCTGCTCCCAGGCACCTCTTCAGTCACTCCGGTTACATCCCCGTCCCCCTTCAAACCTAGTTTAAAGCCCTTTCAATGAGTCCTGCTAACTCCTGTCCCAGAATCCTTCTTCCCCTTCTGGGTAGGCTTTCCCCACCCGTTGCCAGCACGCCTGGTGTCCTGCACATCAAGCCATGGTCAAAGTAACCCAAGTTCTGCCGGTTGCACCAGTCTCTGAGCCAGGAGTTGATCTCCTGACTCTTCCTGTTTATCCCCTCATCAATCCCTGCAACTGGTGGGACAGAGGAGAACGCTACCTGTGCTCCTGATCCCTTAACCAGCCGTCCCAGGGCTCTGAAGTCTCTCTTAGACTTCTGGTAGCCATCTCATCGTTTTACAAGCCGTAAGGATGCCCGAGTACTTACCGAGTACAGATTTGGCCTCTTCTCTTTTAGCTCTTCCCCGTACTGGATAATAGCTTTCAGATGAGGTAGTTTATGCTGAATCTGTGTTAAGAAGGCAGATGCGTGAGAAGGAGCAAATCCTGCTTGTCTCTTGAGCTCAACCCCCCCCTTAACGTGCTACCGCTGCTTGCCATTGCAAGGAAAGTGAAGAGAACCCCATCCGTGATACCGAAAGAAAACAGAGAGAGAGAACTTTCTCCCTAGAGACAGGAAGCATTTGCACTGGGATGCTGCCTGACGACCTGGGGGATGATCAATTGTTGGTTTTGGCTTCTCATATTTTCAGCTCGAGGCTTTGCTAAGGTGTGGAACCAGCGTTTAACCTCCGTGTAACCTCTCGTGAGATTGAGCACAAGCGACCACTCATCTGGCTTGGACAGGGAACACACCAAGGATCACAGAATCATGGAATGGTTTGGGTTGGAAGAGACCTTAAAGCCCACCCAGTGCCACCCGCAGGGACACCTCCCACCAGCCCAGGCTGCTCCAAGCCCCGTCCAACCTGGCCTTGAACCCCTCCAGGGATGGGGCAGCCAGAGCTTCTCTGGGCAACCTGGGCCAGGGTCTCACCACCCTCACAGTGAAGAATTTCTTCCTAATATCTAATCTCCGTCTCCCCTCTTTTCATTAAAAACCATTACCCCTTGTCCTATCACGACAGGTTCTGCTAAAGTCTGTCCCCATCTTTCTTAGAGGACCTCTTAAGGTATTGAGATGTCACAGTGAGGCCCTCCTGGAGCCCTCTCCAACCTCAATTCCCAGCCCTTCCTCATGGCAGAGGTGCCCTGTGGTTGGCATCTCTGTAGGCTCTGGGTTCCTTTCTCCTGGGCGGTGACCTGGAGCTTTTGTAGAATCACAGACTGGTTTGGGTTGGAAGGACCTTAAAGCCCACCCAGTGCCACCCCCTGCCCTGGGCAGGGACACCTCCCACCAGCCCAGGTTGCTCCAAGCCCCGTCCAACCTGGCCTTGAACCCCTCCAGGGATGGGGCAGCCACAGCTTCTCTGGGCAACCTGGGCCAGGGGCTCACCCCCCTCACAGCCAAGAATTTCTTCCCAATATCTCATCTTTCAGTGTAAAACCGTTCCCCCTCGTTCCATCACAGCGGGCTCCACCAGTTCACCTCTGCTTTCAGACCCAGCATTCCCCCCCCGTCTGTCAATGGGGTGCTGTAGCCCCCGCCATTTAAAAAAGTGTATTTACCTCTAAGATTTTCTGCAGCTGTTTATGGTTTTCCACAACCACAACGTTAGCGCTACAGTTCTCTGCTACATAATGACAGGCCTCAGGGGAGTTTGTCGTGTAGATACCAACAGCAAATCCTCTACAAAAGAAAACGGGGGGGAAAAAAGCAAAACAGAAAAGCAAAACATAGAATTAGAAGATAAGCAGAGCTGCTGGCAGAAGTCAGAGCATTTCAAACTTTAACTTTAGGAAGAATATCCCATAAAACAACAACAAAAAGTGAAGGGCTTAATTCCAAGAGCAAAGGCTCTGTTCTGGGGCATGGGAAATGTCAGAATGGTGTAAGGGGCCAAAACGCCTCAGGTGGAAGAAGGTTATCAAAATCCAGAGCTGTGATCCTCTGGCACCTCCCATCATATTTTTTAACCGCAGTGCCAGTCAGCACGCTTTTGGATGAACCTACTGTTCCATCTTATTTTGAGAGAAGCACATGGCTAAAAAAACCATGAAAATAATACTTTTTGTCTCATTAATTCATAGAATCACAGAATGTGTTGGGTCGGAAGGGACCTCTAAAGCCCATCCAGTCCCACCCCCCTGCAGTGAGCAGGGACATCGCCAACTAGATCAGGTTGCTCAGAGCCTCATCCAGCCTGGCCTTGGATGTCTCCAGGGATGGGGCCTCCACCCCCTCTCTGGGCAACCTGGGCCAGTGTCTCACCACCCTCAGCATAAAGAACTTCTTCCTAACGTCCAGTCTGAATCGACCCATCTCCAGTTTTAATCCATTCCCTCTTCATAATGAAGAGAGAGTTTAGGTTCTAGCTATCTTAATTAAATTCAAATATAAGCAGTTGGGTTTGTTTTGGTTTTTTGTGCTTTATTTTGTTGGGTTTTGGTGTTTTGGTTTGTTTTTTTTGGTTTTTTTTTTTTTTAATCAAAAACTGCTTCTCACATGAATACTGTAGTTCCTAGCCGAAATACTGAAATTCCTATCTGGAAGCTAAAGCAAAACATGCACCAGGAGACACCCCCCGTTCCTACCCTGCAAGGATAGCTCCGATGTCCGCAATAAACCACTCCGCAGCGTTAAAGCCCAAGATGCACACTCCATGGAAACGCTCCAGCCCCAGCTGTAAACAAGAGAGGAGATTACAGCCATCTTTGGTTGGCTTTTTTTTTTTTTACGCTTCGAGTCAATTTACAGATCTCTGCTGTGAGCACAACGTCAAGGGAAGAGCTCACACTATTCATGGAACTTCTCAGAGTTGGAAGGGACCTCTAGAGATCATCCAGTCCCACTCCCCTGCTGCAGCAGGACTGCCCAGAGCACATCCCTCAGGGCTGCACCCAGGTGGGTCTTGAAAGTCTCCAGAGAAGGGACTCCACACCCTCCCTGGGCAGCCTGTGCCAGGGCTCTGTCACCCTCACCGGAAAGAAGTTTTTTCTCATATTTCATGGGAACTTCCTATGTTCCAGCTTGTGCCCGTTACCCCTCGTCCTGTTACTGGGAACCACTAAAAAGAGTCTGGCTCCATCCTCCTTAAACCCACCCTTTAGATACTTGTCAACGTTAATAAGGTCCCCCCTCAGCCTTCTCTTCTCCAGGCTGAAGAGTCCCAGCTCTCTCAGCCTTTCCTCATACGGGAGATGCTCCAACCCCTCCATCATCCTTGTTGCCCTCCGCTGGACTCTCTCCAGCAGTTCCCTGTCTCTCTTGGACTGGGGAGCCCAGAGCTGGACACAGTATTCCAGTTGTGGCCTCACCAGTGCAGAGGAGAGGGGGAGAATGACCTCCCTTGACCTGCTGGCCACGCTCTTCCCTGTGCAGCCCAGAATTCCATTGGCCTTCTTGGCAACAAGGGCATATTGCTGGCTCATGGATAATTTACCAAGATCCCCAGATCCTTTTCTTCAGAGCTGCTTTCCAGCAGGTCCCCCCCCAGCCTATGCTGCTGCCCGACATTCTTCCTCCCCAGGCGCAGGACCCTACACTTGTCCTTGTTGAACCTCACGAGGTTCTTCTCTGCCCAGCTCTCCAGCCTGTCCAGGTCACGCTGGGTGGCAGCACGGCCCTCTGGGGTGTCAGCCACCCCACCCAGTTTGGTATCATCAGCGAACTCGCTGAGCATACGCTCTGTCCCCTCCTCCGGGTCGTTGATGAGTACGTTAAACAATACTGGTCCAAGGACTGACCCCTGGGGGACACCACTGGTTACAGGCCTCCAAGTCGACCCTGCTCCATTAATCACAACCCTCTCAGTCCTGTCACAGGGCCAGCTCTCAATCCCCCTCACTGTCCCCTCGTCTAGTCCACACTTCCTCAGTTTCCTAAGGAGGACGTTATGAGAGAGAGTGTCAAAAGCCTTGCTGAAGTCAAGGTAGATGACATCTGCTGCTCTGCCCTCACGGGGCGGAGCGCACGGTAATTCACACGGAAGAATTTCCCAAAGACCTGACAGGGAACCAGTGGGGTTTCAGATGGGACACTGCCCCGCTTTATCAGCGGGCAGGAAAAAAAAAAGGGTTTGCCTGGGTCTGCGCTGGGTACGAGGAGCTCGCTGCCAGCAACGGTATCGTAGAACTGTGGTTTTACAATCCAGGTGGTTATTCCCTTTGGGCTGGGAATGAGAAGGCAGGAGGTTAAGTTGGACAACACCTGCCGAGACGTTTAGTCATTTAGTCCAGTTCAGGTGTGTCAGGTATCACCAACGACCAGAGCAGCAAGCGACAGCCAGAGACCCTTCGCTATGATGTTCCGGCTATCGAAGTCCCAGGCGTTAAATCCCTTTTCAGCCATTCTCTGGCTTTGTCCCGGGAGCAGAAGTTTGTGCACGGGCAGATCCCGCCGCAGGAGCGGGGAGAGAGGGGCCGTAACATCCAGAAATAAGCCTTCAGAACGGTGACAGCAAGGACACGAAATGTTGGTTTCTCTCTCCGAGTGTCTTAACTCCCAACAGTCCAGGCAAAAGGCTCAGCCAGTTTGGACATTTACATCTTCCTCCTAAGCATCCCTTCAAGTTTTTGCTTGGAAAGATTACTATTTACATGCCTGGCCTGGCCCAGCTCTGCCACGCACCTCAAACACCTCACTTTCGGAAAACGTTTCCTTACGCACTTTTTTTTTTTTTTTCTTTCAGTGGCACGTGGAAGCCACTTGTGAGAAACGCAAACAAAAGCTGCGCTCGTTGCCAAGCTGCGGGTGGCACAGCCGGGTACTTCCCTGTCACTCCAAGACTCACCCACACTCGGAATTTGCAGGTTTTAGACATAGTTGAGACAGCAATTCTCCCTGTTGGTGTTCTGTCAGTTTAATTCAACAACTGCTTACCTTCAGAAAGCTTTTTGCTGCTTTCCAGCACTCCTCATAGTACATCTTGTACGTTAGCTTTATCCATTGGCCGCCCTTTTTGGATGCGAGGGCGTAATAATCGCCGTATTTGCTAACAGCTTCCCGGAACAGCTCGTGAACCGTCTTGGGCGCCTCGCTGCCCCTGCCCTGCTCATCCAGCCGCAGCCTGACCTCCCCGTCTCGTCGCGTTGTCCACACGCTGGAGGCAGCGGGCGAAGAGGCCGCTTGGAAAGACAAAGCGTTCAGCATCTCATATTTAGAAATTGCTGGCTGCCGTCACAGAAATACGACCACAAGCACCAAACGCACCCAAGCGAGTGCTGTTATACCCCCTCCCACCCCCTCTTTTTTCACCTTGTCTGGCAAACTTGCCAAGCATAAAACTCCCGGCATTTAAACCAGGGCTAATAGATGAAGCTTCTAAAGCACTTTCGAAATTTTGTTAAACATTTCCCATTTACATCCCCCTCTAACCTGCTTTGCTGCCCCAAAGCTCCTCTACTGGTAAAGCGGCAGCTTCCTGCAACAATCGTTGCTTTTTTTTTTTTTTTTCTTTTAAGGAGGACCGAAAGCGGTCCGTAATTACCTGGCAGATGAGCACTCGGCAGCGACGCTGCCCATTTTACTCCTCGAAGCAGAGCTGTGCTTTAAAGCCCAAGTTCAAGATGCTTCTGGAGAGACCGTCCTGCAATTCCAGTTTCACCTTCCACTGTTACGGTTTGAGAAATTCCTCTCTCGTTTCAATAGTAATAATAATTTCATGCACACCGCAGGAGCTAAAAACTCTTTGCGCTCACCTTTGGAGCCAAGCGTGTCCATCCGACACCCCTCCGTCTTCCTCTCTTCAGCAGGCTGGGGGCCGGGGCCCTCCACAGTTCTGCAAGGCAAAGCCAGGATTCAGCGCACGGGCTGAAGAACGCCCGAGGAGCGCTCGCGCCATCCCTTAATCCTGTTAGTCCTTGGATATCAACAAGGATTAGCGGTTCCTGACGTTCTGCAGGTGACTTTATTAATTTTACTAGCCCGCACGGCTACGTCAACGAAACAGGTTCCTCTAGGAGAGCGGGCGAGCTTTGCCTGCGCTGCTCTTAAACACGCGTGTTGTCCTGCTCGTGGCTCTCATTTCAGACGAGCCCCAGAAGGATGCGTAAATATGCAGAAAACAGCCATAATTTAACCCCAGGGGTCAGCTCCAGGGGCCTGAAACAGCGTGTGGAGCGGCGAGGAGGAGAGGGGCAGGACCCGGTGCTCGTCCCCGCTCTGCAATAGGGGGTCTAACGAAGGGAGGCCCCCGCGAGGCCGGACGTCAGCCCCCCATCGTCACCCTGCGGGGAACCCCCAAGAGGTTTCCTGCCGAGGCCGGTCCAGCTGCAGAGCAGGAAACGGATTCAACAGGAAATGTTGTTCTTCGGTATTCCAAATAAAGCCAGTGCACGGCGTTCCCGCCAGACGTCTGTGAGGAAAACGGGAACAGGCCCGTTCCCCCGTCCCCAGCAGCCACGCTCCTCACCAGCGGCTTCTGCGGCGCCAGCTGAAAGCTGCCCCCTTTTTTTCCTTTCAACTTTGCAAGATCTGGTGAAACGCCCCCTGCCCGCGCTTGTAGAGCAGGGATCTTCCTCCGTCCCTTCCCAAGGGAGACTCTCACAGCCGTACGTGACGAGGACAAGGAACAATCAAGTCGCACGTCCCACTTCAGACCACAAGTTGGAAGCCAGACCCTGCGAGATCTGGTATTCACGTCCCCATGCTCTGTCCCCCAAAGGACATCCCAACCTCCAACCTACAGGCGGGTGACGCTTGTTCCCCTACCCTGGGCCATGCCCTGCCTGTACCACCAGCGTAGCACTGAGGTCCAAGGTCTAGTTGACCCAAAACTATACTCCAGAGAGCCAAAATGTCCCCCTTGCCTTGCCGAAGAGCCCTCCTGGGCCTCTTCGCTCCCGGCCATCACCAAGGTGTTGGTTTCTTCATGCCAGCGCCGGGTGTTTACTCTTCCCCCATGGCAGTGGTTGGTCCCTCTCCATCCCCAGCTCCCAGGTCTTCTAGAAGGGCTGCGCGTCCCTGACATCACAACGGCCCCAACCCCACGCGGGGGCAGTTTTGGGGCGAAAAGAGCCCCAATATCCCTGCCTGCCACCAGCACAGCCCACCCACAGGCAGGAGCTGCCCTGGTGGGACCAATCCAGGAGGGTTCCCCCTGCGCCCTACGTCTTCTTCCCCTTCTACTAGGCCGAAGCGAAGCCAAGCCTGCACGCGGCACCGCACGAGTAAAGCGTTTCCCGCTGGTTTACGCTTTCCCTGAATTTCTAGGGGGGGATCGTCAACACTTATTGCTTTGGGCACACGGTAAGATTGAAGATTGTCCTGTCCAAAAGCAGAACTGCTTCTCCCGTCTACTCCGCAAGCCAGAAACCAAAGGGAAGTAAATCAATTTTATTTTTTCTCTTTACTTCCCCCAAAGGGATTACGAGATGCTCCCCTCCCTACTACGCGTTTCCTCCTCATCGAGAGGATTTTTCAGCACAAATTAATCCTCAGTTGCGATAGTTCCGCACTATTTCTCCACCAGCTTTTACGATCAAAGCATGCAAATGACCCAGGAACACCAGCAAAAAAAAAAAAAAAAAAAAACCCCAGCTGTTTCCCTCCCAGTGACTCAAATCATCTTTTTCTCCCCTTTTACTACACATAATTCAGCCTGAAAAAAAATGAAGCAAAGAGGTTTTTTGTCAGCTGTGTCTCGTTACACTGGGCAGATCCAGACCCTTAATTGCTGCTCTGCTCTTTAGCAAGAGGCTGCTGACATTTACAGGCGGGAGTTTGATAAAAATCAGCACAAAAACCATCCTCTGCTGCCCGTACAGCAACCAACGCAGCGCTGGCTCGGTATTCTAAGTATTCAATCACTGACCTCCCGATTAAATAGGTTAACAATTAGTCAAAGTTCCTTTAAAAGGGGCAAACTTTCTGTCTACGCAGAATGTCCCGCCGCTCTTGGGCTTTAGGTTCGTATGAAACGCGCAGCGCTTCGAGCGCCGTCCCCTGCGCGGCAGCGAGGTGCAGCAAATTTAACTCCGTTCCTCTTCTTCCCAGAGGAGGATTTGTAAATTTTCAAGACTGTACATCCCGCTTTTGCATTTTGGAAATGATAAAAATTGAAGGATTTTTTTTTTTTTTTTAAATTCAGTTTGAAGAATTGAAATTCCTTCCAGAAAAAGAAAAATAATTTAATTAATCTAAGTAAACACGATAGAATACAAACTACATCCTACGTATACAGGTCACCACAGAGAAAATAGACTTAAAGAGCACAAACCTAGCAGAAGAGTTGAGCCGTACATCGTCCAGCGACACCTCGCGGTTCCCGGGAGGATCCGAGTTACAATAAACCGCGGGGACCAGTTCCGCGAGTGCCATCCCTGCCGCTGACTCACTCCCTGTAAAAACAGGTTTTGAAAAAAAAAATAAAATAAAATAAAAATCAAAATACAGTCAAACACTAGAGTAAAATCAGCTTCTCCCGCTGCAGGTCCCTGAGCGAGGCAGCCCCCGAGCGGGCACGGCCCGAGATCGCCGAATTTGCATGAAATACAGTAAATCCTCCCAGCGGACGCGGCACACCCCGCATCCCCCGGTTAAAAAACCCCCCTCGGCGGTGGGTGATACACCCACCCCCACCCCCGGAAAGGACCCTGACAATTTGACAGAGCACAAATTTAAGTTGTACCCTGCCTTTGCCCCCAACGGCCCCCCGCCGCGCTCGGCTCTCGGACCCCCCCGACCCCATCACCGCAGGGCTCCGGGTCCGGCCGTACCCCGCATCGCCTTTGTCCGGCCGCTCCTGCAGCCGCTCCGCACGGGTGCCCAGGAGGAGGAGGAGGAGAAGGAGGAGGAAGAGGATGTGTAATATCCTTTATTTTTAAACTAGCGCCCAGGAGGCAGATCTGGAGCATCTTATGTCATGTGCTGCCTGCCTCGCAATTGGAAGCGGCTCCTCACCCCACACGCCGCAGCCGCTTAAGGAAGCCCCAGCCCCGCACGCCCGGGATTTGGGGTCCCCCCCGCCTCGGGGAGGGACACCCCGGAGGTTTAACCT
Organism: Fratercula arctica; assembly: GCA_947846985.1. Lineage (NCBI taxonomy): Eukaryota > Metazoa > Chordata > Aves > Charadriiformes > Alcidae > Fratercula > Fratercula arctica. The sequence continues at coordinate 2,101,112 of CANTUZ010000022.1, read as the reverse complement.
GATCCGGGAAAAATTGATGCTTTGGCAGCCGTTGTGTTTTTGGCGGCTTCTACGCCGCTCTCGGTACTTTGTCGTGAGGGGATTTCGTCACCTCCACCAAGCGCTTCCCAGCACTGAAAGCAACGTCGGTTTTATTTAAGGTTTACATTCGTCACAAGCCTTTGACGCTTCTGTTTAATGGTTTCCGGGGATTTCTAACCGGTCGGGGATGAACCTCATCACCCCTCATCTTTTTAAAAAAGTGGATTTTCAGCGTCCCGTTTTGTAGCCGCGTCAGACAGACGCTATTTAAAGCGGGCACGGCGAAGAGCGTGTTTGTCGGAATGACGGCAGGCAGGAGGAAAAGGGAAGAGCCCCTCAATCCAATGAATCCGGCCGAGCCGAGCCGCAGCCTTCGGCCTCTGATGGCAGTGGAGAGCGGTGGCCAGCCCCAGCCACCAGCCCCGGGTGGCACCTGTCATGTCATTCCCCCCCCCCCCCCCCCCCCCAGCAAGGACACGTCGCTGCTCGCCCCACGCTTGGCTCCGGGCTGCAACTCACAACGCGGAAAATAGTCAAATTCACACGTGGCTGAGGAAGGGACGTCTCAAAAAATGCCAGCGCTGAGGTAACTGGCAGACATCGCCCAGTGCCCCATTCTAGGCTAAAAGAGTGGTTTTTTTCTTTTTTTTTAATTTTTTATTAAGTCAGCTGTGAGGAAAGGGGCATTATCTCTACAGACCTGTGACACCCGGGCTCAGCCCCCTCCCCAGCCCGGAGGGACTCAGCCCCACACCGGGAGGAACGTGCCGGTTCCCAGACCCCACGGTGGCTGCTGGAGGTGCCACCGCCTCCTGCTCACGCAGGGACCCGGGCACGAGGTGAGGGGGAACGTACCGTAGAAGCTGTCATTGGGCTTGACCCCCTTTCGCAATACTGTCCCCACACTCCTTCCCAGCGCCCCACAACAAGGGGTTTGGGGCTCCCCGGCGTCCCTGCAGGAAGCTTTTCTCTCTGTGCTAATTACAGCCTTTCTCTTGCCATCTGCTCGTTAACACAGCAGGAAAGTTTCAAGGGGAAGGGTGGAGGGGTCCTCACGCCAGCATCCTGCAGCCCAGCAAGCTCTCGGGCAGCGGAGGTTGTTTGGAAACACGTTGGGCAAAGAAAGGCCAATCTCCCAGGTGCTCAGGAGTCATATAGTCATGGAACGGTTTGGGTTGGAAGGGATCTTTAAAGGCCACCCAGTGCCACCCCCTGCCCTGGGCAGGGACACCTCCCACCAGACCAGGCTGCTCCAAGCCCCGTCCAACCTGGCCTTGAACCCCTCCAGGGATGGGGCAGCCACAGCTTCTCTGGGCAACCTGGGCCAGGGGCTCACCCCCCTCACAGCAAACAATTTCTTCCTCAGATCCCATCTCAATCTCCCCTCTTCCAGTTTAAAACCATTCCCCCTCGTCCCATGGCTCCCCTCCCTGATCCAGAGTCCCTCCCCAGCTTTCCTGGAGCCCCTTTAGGGACTGGCAGGGGCTGGAAGGTCTCCCCGGAGCCTTCTCTTCTCCAGGCTGAACCCCCCCAAAAACAATTTCGGATGTGAGGATATGCACGCTCTGAGCAGCTCTGCTAAGCACTGCAGCCAGCCCCCCGGGCTCAGCACCCACGGCTCTGCTCCACAAGCCCCTGGAAAGCCCCCAGGAGCTCACCAGAACCAGCAGGAGCTCACTGGGGGTCCCGAGCGGGATCAGGAACGATCCTCCCCTGCCAAAGGCTGTTCCCGGAGGAGGTAACACCCCACGCTGCACCACGGGCGCGCAGGGAGACGAGGGACACACACCCAAAGAAGAACCTGCCGGAGGAAACCTCCCTTTTAATGAAGCCCGTGTGACAACCCGAGTCATTTAAATACAAAGCGCCTCCTGCGCTGAGGGAGCGCTGCGGGCTGGGAGAGCTGGAAGCTGGGGAGGGATTTCACGGCGACCGCCGTGGAGCTCCACGGACAACCTCAGAGGAGTCTGAGAACGTGCAAACTCGTGACGGCCAACGGGAGTGAAGGCTCCGAACACGCCTTTACTCCAAACACACCCAGAGAGCCCCAAAAACCAGCTCAAATTCAAATTACCACAGGGGCTCACACTGCACACCCCGACACGCTCCGGCACGGCCCGCTTCCCTGCCTGCTACTGGTTTGGCTTGGTTTTTGTTTTTACTGGTAAAGGCACCGTGTCTGATCCGCTGCGGTTATCGCCGTGCAGATCGGCTTCAGGCGGTCGCCGCGTTATCTCGCTTCCTTCCCCCCAAAACTGAAACTTGGCCTTTTTGTTCCTTTTTATTTTCCTTAAAGATTTATCGGGCGAGGAAACAGGGGCCGAGCAAACCGCTCTTCCTCCCTCCTGGATAAACTCTATTTTTAAAAGGGCAGCGACAAGAGCTTCCCAAGCCCTGCGGGCCTGCTCCGGGGCCTACGGCCGGGATGGGATGTCGCCCGCTGCCTCCTGACGCAGGAATGGGGAGAACACGAGGAAAACCGACGCCAGCCCCCCCCGGAGGATGACCCCCCGCCGGGGACCCGCCATCGCGGGACGTTGGGCTCCGTCTCGGGGCTGAGCAAAGCCGCCCCCGGGCCGGCCCCCGCCAAACTCCTCATTCTAAATTTTGAACAAATTGCTTCTCCAGGAGCCCGGGATGTTTTCGGTGAATTCCCCGGCAGCGTGACTCACCCGGGTTTAATTTCCTCTTTCTGCAGCTGCTGGTGGGTTCGCCGCACCGTGGCCACGGGGGGTGGGAGCCCCCCGAGGGCGGGGTCGCCATCGCGGAGACACCCCCCCCCCCCCCACCCGCGGTTCTGCCCCCTCCACCTCCATCCTGCCACCGGCGGGACCGGGGCCGGGCCTTCCCCTCGCAGCCCCCCAGCGCTGCCTCTCACAGGCCCCAAACGCACCGGGGTGTGTGTGTGTGTGGAGGGGGGGGGTTATTTAACCAAAAACTCCAAGTTTTTGGCCGGCCCGCCCCACCGGCGAAAGGCGCGTCAAGAACGGCCGGCTCAGAAGTTGCCGGAAAGGTTAATTTTGCAGTGAGACACTGACACACCCCCCCTGGAGACGGGGGGGGGGGGGGGGTGGGCAAAGCTCCCACCGGCCCCCGGCCGCAGCCCCCCGCCTCGGGACACGTGGGGGTCCGCAGGGACATCGCGTAGGCGGGGCCAGGCCGTGCCCCCCGCCCGGCTTTCCCGCGCTGATTTTCCCGCGCTGATTTTCCCGCGCCGCGAGGGGACCATGAAGCCCCCACCCTCCCCTCCCCTCCCCTCACCACGCGCGCGGCCGGTCGCGAGGGAAAGCGGGAACCCCGCGCGCACGCGCCGTTACCTCAACTGGAGCCGGCGGGAGCGGGCGGCGACCCCCAGGCGGCGCGAGAGCAGCTCTAGCCACGCGCCGCCACGCGGGGCCCGCCTTTAGAGCGCTCGCGGCGGCGGGGAGGGGGGGGGGGGCGTGGCCAGCCCTTTTCCCCGCCCACCACCACTCCCCCTCCCGCTCGAAAGACCCGCGCGGCCGCGCCATTGGCGCAGGCGGCGGTCGGAAGGCGGCGAGGCTCCGCCCCCTCGCCCGCGCGCCGCGGGGTTACCCGCGGTCATTACCCCGGCGGGCGGTGCCCAGCGCCGAGCGCCGGCAACAGGGAACTGGGAACCGGCCCCACCCGGCGCCCCCCGGGGCTGGGGACAGCATGGGCTGATGCACCGCGGCGGTGGGAGAGGCGGGAGTCGCCTCACAGCCCCCCCTGCCCCCATCCCTTCTCCCAGGTAACGGGTGAGGGGACAATTCCATGAGGTTCAAGTGCCGGGGCCCGCGGCTGGGGTCCCACCAGCCCCTGAGCAGCTCTGCGGAAAGCTGGGGTACGTCTACAAGGGCATCACCGGCAGAGAGAAAGCAGCGACAGGACGAGGGGCAATGGTTTAAACTAGAGCAGGGCAGGTTTAGATCAGACATTAGGGAAGAAGTTCTTTACGCTGAGGGTGGTGAGACACTGGCCCAGGTTGCCCAGAGAGGGGGTGGAGGCCCCATCCCTGGAGACATCCAAGGCCAGGCTGGATGAGGCTCTGAGCAACCTGATCTAGTTGGCGATGTCCCTGCTCACTGCAGGGGGGTGGGACTGGATGGGCTTTAGAGGTCCCTTCCAACCCAACACATTCTGTGATTCCATGATTCTAAGTCATTATCCCCACTCTTCTCAGCGCTGGCCAGGCCACAGCTGGAATCCTGTGCTCCGTTTTGGTCCCCGCTACGCAAAACAGCTGTGGCCAGGCTGGAGAGAGGCCAGAGAAGGGCCCCCAGGATGATCCAAGGACTGGGAAGCTACCATCTAAGAAAAAGGCTGAGAGAACTGGGTTTGCTCAGCCTTGAGAAAAGAAGGCTCAGGGGAGACCTTATCTCCCATTCCCAGTGTTTAAAGGGGGGCTGCAAAGAAGATGGAGACTCCCTTTCTACAAGGAGTCCCATGGAAAAGACGAGGGGTGACGGGTACAAGTCTCTCCTGGGGAGATTCCGATTGGACACAAGAGGAGAATTTTTTGCACTGAGAACAATCAGCCCTTGGAATCATCTCCACAGGGAAGTGGTGGACTCTCCACCACTGGATACTTTTACGATCCATCTGGGCAGGGTGCTGGGCCATCTGGTCTAGACTGGGCTTTTGCCAAGAAAGGTTGGACTAGATGATCCCTGAGGGACCGTCCAGCCTGGGATCCTGTGGTTCTATGCAATAAAAGCAAGAGGAAGAGAAAGGGTGCGATGGTTACTCACAGCCGGGGTGCCGCAGCAGAGGAGGAGGAGGCTGGCCCTGAAAAACCAGTCCCATGCAGTTGTTTTTTCCATCAGCCCAAATGAAGGAAAGGGGCTGGGTCTGTGGGAACAGCATTTCGGGCACGAGCATGGGGCGGTTCTGGCCGTGGCAGCACCAGGCACCCCGTTATCGGACCTGGGGCAGAACCTGCGGTCTGGCGCCAGCTCCCCCATTCCTGCCCTCCCTGGGTCTTGCTTATTTAAACTAAATGCAGTGCCACATTTTTAATTATTATTTTTTTTTAAAGGTTGTGGTGAGGTGGGTCGTCTGACTGTTGTCAGTTGTTTCTAGCTCCTGAAGTTGCAGAAAAGCCAGAATATTGTTTATCCTTTTAGTGAAACAGCTGTATCCGTTGAATGAATTATTGCTGCTATTATTCTGCCAGTGCAGACCAAGAATTCCAAGACATTGTTTTTTTCCTGCAAATTCTTCACTCCCTCCCCCACCACCTGGAGATATTCCCTGTTCACGCCGCTTAGTTGATGAGCAAACCTAAGGAATATGTCACCAGAGAAGCTCCTGCCAGAAGCTCGGGGCCGCAGCTGGAGCAGCGGCAGGCCCAGAGCGCAGAAGAGCACCGAGGATATCGCAGCTGCGAAACAGGGACAGCCCAGTTAGACGGTGATGCCAAGTCAGCCCCAGGAGCCGTCTGCAGGTCCAGGCGCCCACCAGTTCTTGCTTTGCCGGCTCTTCGCCATCTCTCGGGGTCTGAGCCTTCCCTCGCAGCCCCACTGCGCTCCCCTCCCTGCCCCAGCTACCTCCGCTCCCCTCTGCGGCCGCTCCACACTCCCAGCCTGACTCTGTCTCCATTCAGTGGCGAATCTGTTCTGAAGAGCAAGGATACAAACAGCATCTGGAAAAGCTGGTGAGACCTGTAAACTAGGTAAACTAACCCTCTTACTGCAGTCCTGCCCTGGTCGTTGGCCAGTGCCTGCTCTGATGACAAGGGGCACGTCGGCGGCGTCAGCGAACCAAGAAAAGCTTCAGTGGCGCAACCCAAAGGTTAACTCAAGTGGCAGGAGTCACCGGTTCTATTTTTGGCCATGCCCCAAGCCAACAGATTGCCTTGGGCAAGCTGCCTTTTTGTGCTCCCAGAGCCCCTGTCCGTCCAACTGAGGTTGCACCACTTACCCGGGTGTGTTTGCAGAGCTCCCGTCGGTTCTGGGACCAAAGGGGATGACGTTACCGGTGAAAGACCAGACTGAAGGACCAGAGAAGAGCGAAGATAAGTGCAGATGGTCCTCAGGCAACTCTGCCACGGGCAGAGAACTGTTCTCGCTGCCTGCAGGGATCAGCTTATACCTTGGCATAACGACAAGAACGCTTATTATTGATTGATGATAGCCCAGCCCTTTATAAACAAACTTGGAGTTGTTAAGCTTCAACCAGCAAGCTCACCAGAGTGACTGCGCCCTTTGTCAAGTGTCACCAGCGCTGACTCTATATTTACTAACAATTAACTGGAGTGGAGTCCCAGGGTTCTCGCTTTCCCGGGCACCAAGAGCAGGGTGGCCCTAGCAGCCATGGGAAATATTAACACAGAAGAGAATCACTGGCCTGAGGTGAGTTTTAGCCATCGCTGGCCAGGCTGGAAAGGACTGGGAAGCCTTTGCAGGTATCAGTTTTTCCAGTCACCAGCTCCTGATTGATCTTCTTGAATTTTCACACCATGAAAATCGCAATCAGCACGAATTATATACATTGGCATGCGGGAAAAGAAAAAAAGGGGGGGAAAAAAAGCATGAAATACATGTCTTAGTCCTGCATTTGTTGGCTACAGGGAGGAGAGAGGCAAGTGCAGAGTATAATAATATCTACTGTCTGCACAGGCATTTTCAGTCTCTGGGACTTCAAAGGGAATAAAGGCCAGTTTCCCATCTGGTGCCAGTCGCCAGAGCTCTGCAGGAGCAGCCGTGCCCTGTGCCGTGCTCCCTGCCAAGATCAACATCCAGAGCCCAGCCGTGTGTTTTCCAGTAAAAGGAGCAGATGAGCAAATGTGGTGCCTCGGGGTTGGCTCCGCAAAGCCGACTTAGCAATAGAAACGCATTGTCTAGATGATCAGCCCACATTAGAGTGTTACTAGAGATTATCCAAATCAAATAAATTGCCAAATACTAGTGTAAAGTTATAATTTTAGTTTGGCATAGGTCTGACGAACTGTCCCGTCTGCTGCCCTTAGAAAAGGCAGGTCGCAGCGTGAGAGCTACGGAAGGGTTTGTGGTGACAGAGCCTGGCTGTGGACAAGCTTCCAGAAGGTACCAGGCAAACGAGGAATATTCAAGAAATCATAGAATCACAGAATGTGTTGGGTTGGAAGGGACCTCTAAAGCCCATCCAGTCCAAGCCCCCTGCAGTGAGCAGGGACATCGCCAACTAGATCAGGTTGCTCAGAGCCTCATCCAGCCTGGCCTTGGATGTCTCCAGGGATGGGGCCTCCAGCCCCTCTCTGGGCAACCTGGGCCAGTGTCTCACCACCCTCAGTGTAAAGAACTTCTTCCCAATGTCTGATCTAAACCTGCCCTGTTCTAGTTTAAACCATTCCCCTTTGAAGATGCCTTTCTATTGTAGAGTCACTCTTAACAATCAAAGCTTGACGTTACCTTTAAATTGTGCTGGTGACGGGAGATTGTTGGAGCGGGGCAGTTGGCTGCAGGTTAAGCAGCCTCCAGCTCTGTTGGTGACAGGCTCGACCTCGAAGGGAGGACCAAAAACTCCGCAGAATCCATTTTGTTCCTGTCAGTGAAGACACCCAGGTATCGCAGCGAGTTATGCAGAGATATGCATGATTTTGATAAAACCTCCAGCTACTGGTCTGCTTGGATCCCTTACAGTAGGACCGCAGCACCTTGGCTGTCTGCGCCTGGGAAGTTGCAGCTCATTGACTACTACGATATAAGTCACCTTTTCCTGAGTGTCAACACGCTCCTGGAGGGATTTAAAAGACGTGTAGACGTGGTGGTGCCCAGGGACATGGTTTAGTGGTGGACTTGGTGGTGTTAGGTTAACGGTTGGACTCGATGATCTTAAGGGTCTTTTCCAACCTAAATGGTTTTCCAATTCCTTCATGTTTCTACCCTGCCTTGACATTCGCAGGTATTTAACATGCTGCAGCAGAAGATGAAGGTGGAGAAGAAGATGAAGGTGGAGGAAGATGCCATCGAGGACAGAGGCATCCCTGACAAGACAAGAGCGGTAGGATCCGTGCCTTGACAAGGCCCAGGGTAAATGCAGACTGGGGCCGTGAATGTAAAAGATGGGTCTATGTGGTGCCGAGGGATGTGGTTTAGTGGTGGTGGTGGCAGTGTTGGGTTAATGGTTGTACTCGATCTTAACGATCCCTTCCAACCTAGAGGACTCTATGATTCTACGTCAAATCACCCAACTGTGGTTAGAAAAGCTGGTGAACAGACAACACGCTGCCTCCTGAGAGGGGCTGGTTTGTCGGCGAGGCACAGGCTGTCTCTGCCGAGAGCTGCGTTCTTCATCTTGGCCACAGGTTTCCTGTCGCCCACGGAACACCACTCTGCTTTCTGGTGAAAGAGAAGAAATTCCATTTGCGAATTCTTTCCCATCTCAAGCAAAGAATCATCTCTTCATACAGCTGTGGACACAGAGAGAGTGGAAATAAGTTTCTTCTTCAGCTTAGTCATTCCCCACATGGAACAAGTCCTGACCTAAATGACCCAAGAGAGTTTACACAACTTTTCACTTTTGTCACCCTTCCCCATCCAGCCCTGGCATTGGATCTGTAAGCTATTTTGGGCTACCATTGCTCCGATAACGCTCACAAATTTCCAATTCCAGAGTCACTGGGAGCCAGTGACTCAACCCGAGATGTCGTTGCACCTCGGGACATTGACTTGAGAGATAACACGGCGGGGGGCGGGGGGAGGGGGGCAATACAACTCGTTCAGAAATTTCCACATGAAGCCCAACAAGAGGAGAACGAAGGCACTGAGGCAATGCGCTGGTGAAGACGCCGTGGCAAGGAAGGAGGGGAGGCAGAAGAGTCTGTTTATAGCACAGTAATTTCTAAACTGAACAGCTCACGTTGTGTTTCCCACCAAGGACTTGCAGCATCTTTCTGGCCACGTGAGAGGGTCTACAGCAAAGAGGTGTAGGTGTCGCTGGTGAGAAAAAAACAAACCCAAACCCAAAAAAACCCACACACAATAAAAAAAGACAGACACACACACACACACACACTAAAATTCCCCCCCCCCCCCAAATTAAGTTCTAGATTCCGGTTCAACTCTCAGCTGTCACAAATCAACGTAACTTCAGCAAGGTCGAGGAGTCTTCACCAGAACACACCACCTGAGAACTGACCTTTAGCTGCCTCAGTCTGCGATAACGTGACTCTTCTGCGGTTTTCTTCTCATACATAAAACTGGAGCAAACGGTATTTGCCCTGTCTGCCATAGGCACAAACGCTTTTTTTTTGTATTATTTTTTTAATGCTCACTAAAACCTGCGTGCTAGTGGATTTTGAAATGACGCGGTACAGGCAAAGGCTGTCCATTGTTTTACTCAACGTGCAAAGTTTAGTATGTGGCATACGCGTTTATAAAGTGTGAAGGGCAGCGGAGAATTAGAATGTCTACCCTATATAATAATTTAGTTTGATGCTAGATATCACCTCTCTTCAGAGGTCTTGCCGATATCCTCTGAACGTTAAAGCTAAAACCAAATTGCAATGCTATTTATGTGCCCGATTTCTTTTGAAAAAGAATTTGATGGAAAGCGCTTGCTCCAAACCAAGATGCGCAGAGAAATCAGACATGCAAGAGGGAAGCTGTTTCCAGCAGCTGAGAAAAAAACCGCTGCGTCTCCAGAACTTCAATAAACCAAAGAATTACATCTTTTTCTCTTGCTGCTGGAGGACGAGGGCAGCGGGTTTGCTCCCCCGTCCCCAAGCCAAGGGACTCTGTGGCAACGGTGTCACAATATTTACCAGGCAGGTCTAGCCCAAAGCAGAACAAGGCTGTGCCCTGTCCGCCCTCCCCCTTTAACCTGTGTGGTAACCAGGAAAGGGACGAATGTGTAACCAGAGAGACAGCAACACGTGAACACGCTCTATCGCTTGATCGCGCCCAGTCCTGATACCGCCCCGTGTGCCGTGAGAAGACGACGAGAAGTTGCTGATGGTGGTTGACTGTCGCTGGAGTGCGGCGCAAGACCTGTGCACCTGGAACGCAGGCTGAAATGTTAATAATCCACTGGTCCACTTAATGTTTTTTTTCTGTGGTTTTTAAACATCAGCTCCCTGGAGTAAAAAAGTTACAGAACTTTAAAATGCTCACGGTCGTGAGCGTGTTCACCTTCCCCACGCAAACCTTTCTGCTTTAATATTCAGGTTCCAAACTTCCATAAGACTTTTTGTCCCAGTTCAGGATGGAAGGAGTGACCTGAAACATTGAAGACACTCTACAAGGTAGGCAGACAGAAGGTGCGTGTCCTCTCACAGTCTGGTTTTCAGCCTAAGTCCTCCCCAGTTACGTGGTCAGCACACCAGTCACACCACGTCCAGCCCTGTGGCCTTTGTCCCGTTGCTCCTTATCCCGAGGACAGCCAGCGCTGCCCGTACAGCCTCCGCAGCACAATTCCCAACCGGGATTTATTTTGTAGAAGAAAACTGTCCCTCATCCGATGGCTCGAGGAAATCATGCCATAGCAGCTGAAGTAGTTATCGCCTCTCGTTGTCCCCAGAGACTCATTTTGCTGCTGGTTGAAGCTACAAAGCCACGCTTTGCATGGAGGTGGCCAAAGCAAAAGCACCTGTAGCTTTCTCTTGGCACTGCTGGGTGGGTGATGGCTTTTGGCAGAGTGTTGGGATGGAAAGGTGAGGACAGACATGGCAGTTCTCTACAGCCTGTCCACCAAAACCTTAAAAGACTCAGCTACACCTCCCTTAAATACAGTGAAGGGGTTTGCTGCCCTCCTTCTTCCAGCAGGCCACTGGAACAGAAACCCAACAGCTCTTCCCACCTCCCCGTGTGCAGTCAGGCACCTCAGACAGCAGATCACACTGCTGCCAGATCCAGCAGATGAGGAGCGAAGTTCTCATCCCAGGCTCCAGGAGACGAGGAGCGAAGTTCTCATCCCAGGCTCCAGGAGACGAGGAGCGAAGTTCTCATCCCAGGCTCCAGGGGATGAGGAGCGAAGTTCTCATTCCAGGCTCCAGGAGATGAGGGGCGAAGTTCTCATCCCAGGCTCCAGGAGATGAGGAGTGAAGTTCTCATCCCAGGCTCCAGGAGATGAGGAGTGAAGTTCTCATCCCAAGCTCCTACCTGCAGCCCTGCAGATTTGCTGACGCACAGTTGTTTGCTAAATCGTTGCAGGCAAAAGCAACTAATACAGCTTAAATCAAGTAAAAAACGTGTCTAAACTCAGGTAGCTGATTTTGCCCAATAGCCATTTCGTGATTGCTTTTCAACTTCGCTGCTGGTAACACTCACCTCCAAAACGCACGAGAAGGTGGTGGGAATTTAGGGCAGTGATCTTTCCACCAGCATATCGACACCTGGGAGGCAAACTGCCTTAGCACGAGCCACAGAGATAGGTGGTGACTGACTTCGCGTGGCTGCAGCCTGGGCAGCGGTCACACACGCTGCTCCGCCAGGAGAGACGTAGGGAAAATAACCCCATCTACCAGGAATCAACAAACTGATGAAGGTGTCACATCTTCAACCACAAGTTGTCTGTTGTTAATATAAACTAGAAGAAAGAACCCCAAAACAGGGCTTTTTTTGCCATCATGCTGCGTTCATGCGGTGCATTTTTGGAAGCAGAGGCAGCGACAGCTTGGAGGTCAGGGGTTTGTGTTTGGGGTTTCTTTTTCTGCACTCCCAGAGAACATGGCTGCACCGACTGAAGGTGGAAATATAAACTAGGTCCTCCTTGGCCTCACCCCTAGCAGGTATCATTGATGATGATCTCCGGGAACTTCCTGGGTGGCTTGTGCCCTGCCTTGCTGTCCCTCCAGCAGCTCTCAGGACAGTCGAAGTCCCCCTTGAGGACCAGGACCTGTGAACACAAGGCGGCTCCTACCTGTGCGTAGAGGTCCTCAGCCACTCGTCCCTCCTGGTCAGGCAGCCTGTAACAACCACTACGAGGCCACCCTTAACCTGTCTCCTCTTTAATCCTCACCCACCCCCAGGTGAGCTCCTTCCTGCAGAGCCTGTAGCCCCTGGTGCAGCGCTCTGGTGGTGGGACCCGTCCCACCACGTCTCCACAACCCCGACCAGAGGGTAGCCCTGCAGGGGCGCGCAGGTCTCCAGCTCCTCCCGTTTATTCCCCGTGCTGCTGGCGTGACAGGGCACTTCAGAGAGGCACCCCAGCGCGCTGACTTCCTAGAAACGGTTTTGGAGATTTCTCCACGGCGGTGCCTTATCAGCAGGTGCTGAAGGTGACACCGCTTAAGCCATTTTGTTGATTTTGTGATCCCTTCCCGTCACATCACCCAGGCCCTTGGCTGCCCGACCCTGTCCGTCACCCCCGCCCAGGCTGCGGGTTCCTCTGTCCCTCCCCATCACTCGTAGTGCCCGTGGTTATCTGGGAAACAGGAGGAGACTCATCTAAACTCACTGCACAAGAAAAGTTCTGCGTTGTACGGAACTTCCATTGAAACCTGACGCCGGGGCTATTCAGTCATTGAGAGTTTAATTACACAGATCTTGCCTCCATACAAAAGTCGTGCTGACAGAAGCCATATTGATTTAGTTGTATCAATATGACTATCTTTGATTACATCCAAGTTGTGGACACAACCTCCTCTAGCTCCTGCGAGCTGAGAAGGTTCCAGCTCCCTGCAGGGAGTGGCTCACAAAAACCCCGCAGACACTGGTTTTTCCATGACCGTACCCAGTGCTTTTTGCAGAATTTCCAGGCAGCTGTGGCCAAAGCAAACAAGTAACGCTCCAGATCAATGCTGAGTCCTTTAATTCTGCGGAAAAGAAAATGTCCAGGATTGGGAGGGAAGAGAGCATTTGAGTTTCTAGCTGTGCTAAAAACTTGTGTAGGGGGAAGACACGAACTTGAGAAGAGTAACCCCGTTAAAGTCCATGTCCTTGAAATGTCGAGCGGGGAAGTCTTTGCCGGGGACTGTTGTGATCCTTGCTGCCACCCAAGGGAGCCAGAAGAAAGGGCAGGGGGAGAGCTGAACGCCCTTTCTTCTTTCGTCTGCACCCCTGTCTGCTTTCAGGCTGGGTGAGGCTGAGGGGGAGCAGAGCTCTGGGGTGCTCTCAGGACAGGACGCAGCATCCCGGACCACGGGAGCAGTAAGCGGCAGCCTGGATTTCATCTTCGCACTGCAGAGACGCGTGGGCAGACGAGGATCCGTGCCACTGGGAAATTCCAGCATGGCCTTGGCACAACCACACTCGATGGATTTCTCCTCTCAAGCCCAGCCAAAAGCACTGGAGAGGGCTGTTGCCTGACCAGTAGCAAATTCAGAAATGTGTGATGTGGAAGACAACGCTCCTGGGGCCATGGCTGGAGCAGGCTCCCCCCCAGCATTATCCATATGCTCCGGTGCTTGAGGGACACGGAAAAGCCGTCGCTTCGGTTTGCTTCGGTCCCTCTGAAGAAGTTTCCTCAGGAGGAGGTGGTGTGGAGATTTACTCTGTTCTCAAGAGCTTCTCTTGAGCAACTACCTCAATGTAGGGTTGTGGCTGCCTCATCCCTGGAGGGGTTCAAGGCCAGGTTGGACGGGGCTTGGAGCAACCTGGTCTGGTGGGAGGTGTCCCTGCCCAGGGCAGGGGGTGGCACTGGGTGGGCTTCAAGGTCGAACCAGTCTTTTAAGGCTTTAAGACCTGAACCAGTCTGTGACTTTGTGATTCTACCTGCCTACGCAACCAGAACCTATCCCATCTGCATCACGATTGAAAATCATTGTGAAGTTAAATTTTATCGCTGATATATTAAAAGAAAATCCATTCTTGCAAAATCCATTATCTTCTTAGCTTGTGTGGGATGATGCTGTTACTACAGTGGTAGAGTGGACACAGAGAGCCACCGGTCCGGGCTCTGTGTATTTTGCACCGGACACACAGAGATGTTGAGGGATGTTAGTTGTTTAGCATCCATATTATCACACCATATTATAATCCTAAGTAATTTATTCTAATTAAAACACTTATTTATGCTAAACAACTAGTATCCCTCAACGGAGATCACTCAGCAATAAAATACAGCACGGACGGGGGGAACCTGACACAGAAAGCTTTCAGGCAGGGAAGTGCTGCGTGGGTTGGTACCTGTATAAAAGTAGGGATTTTCCCCATTAAAACTGGCTGAACACAAGCAAACTACTTTTTTTAAGCAAAAAACCCCAAAGGCAATTTTTTGTTTTGGTTTGGTTTTAATCTTCCGGGAATTTTTTTTCCTTTTTTTTCAGTAAAACAATTTAAGGGAATAGCTTCATTTAAGCTTTCATTACCAGCAAACCAAACCAACAGTATTTTTCATGGATAAACACAACATTTCAAAGGATCCCACCACCCTTGCAGGGCATTTGACTAGTTTTTCTCAAAAGACTATTTTTTTCTCAGAATCTCCCTTTAGTGAAACCAAGTCCAAGGGATGGATCGTTGGAGCAGGGTTGGATTTTAGCTGAATTCCAGTTTGCTTTGAGGACCGTGCCCTCCTGTGGGTGTCTGCTACAGCTGCAGCAAACGTCCTGCTTTGCGAGCAGCCTCCCTTCCTCCTCTTTCTTCACCGGCAGCTTTCTTAAGAAAAGATGAAGATTGAAAAGATTTAAGATTTAAATCAGGCTCCTTCCCTCCCCCAGACCCACCCCGATCCTGCGCAGGCTGAGAGGGATGGGACCCGCTTCATGCAACAGGGTGTAAAAAAGGAGGAAAAATGAATTCCGGTGGGCAGCTTGACACAAGAGGTGACAGACAGGTCCCTTAATTTAAAATATCAGCCCCGTGATTACTCCTCAGGTTCCCAGGAGGGAACTGGCTAACTTCTGAGGTTTGTTTTATCGAGGGTTGTGTGCTGGGCTTTATGGAGAATTTCAGGATATTGCTGGCAGGGTAAGACAGGGAACCTCCGCTTTGGGTTTCATATAATAAGCGACATTTTGGAAAGAATAAGAACACATCCCAAATGTGTTTTACGTTTCTTTTGCAGATGCCGTGCAGTGAGGAATCGTGCCCTCGAAACGCAAGCAGTTAACAGATCCGCGACGCCGCGCCGCAGGTGACGCTGGGCCGGGAGGGACTGCAGGCTTGTTAGCCTCAGTCAATTTGAGCGATGACTCAAAACGAACATGATGCAATTCAGCGGGGCCAAATGCGAGGTACGGTGCTCAAGCAGGAATAAGCGACCACGGTATCGCAGGACCCAAAATAACTATTTATGTAGTGCCTCTGGAGGAAAGGCCTGGATTTTACAGAGAAACCAGAGGGTTGTTTAATTTAAAAAACTAGAGACTGAGGGAAGAAAGGGGAACAACCTTCAAACACATCAGAAGGAGCTATTAAGAAAAAGATATTAATCTCATCTCCATTTCCCAAGGTAAAAGTGGATGTTTCTGTGCATTAGGTGACGTCTCAAAAACTATTCAATCCCTATTTTCTATTTTACTGTTTATTAAGCAATGCCACCCTCACCTAAAGACTGATCTTTTTAAATACCCGTAGCCCAAGGGTCTGCAACCCATTAAGAGAGACTCATTTTTCTTTGGGGCTTCTCAAAATCTCCCCCGGCACGTCCTTGGTGCTCAGACACACAGGAGGTCTGTGAATTTTTCCTGTATAAATCTCATAGTAACCTCTGGAAAGCCGGAATACCAACCCCAAATCTGTGACAGACCACACGCTAACCTGACAGCCCAGTCTCTCCAATTTATATTTTCTCACTCAGCCATTTTCTCTCCTCTCCCTTTTCCGGCAACTCCTTTCCTGATGTGTTAGGTAAGAAAACTAATAATCCTGCGGGATTTGGAGCTGGCTGTGTTATTGGAGTCTCCATGGGTATGAATTCCACACACTTCCTTGGCTTAGGCTGGGACGTAATTTTCAGAAAACGCCACAGCAAAATACATCATAAAAGCCTTTTATTGCAGGTCAATGAGGTGATCCTGGAAATCTTGAAGCGTCCAACGGGGGTTTTTCAAAGCAATCGAAACGCGCATGTGGTGATTCTGCTGGGTTTAACGGGGGCCGAGGGGGGGAACCCACCAACAAAATCCCTCACAAATAAAAGTATTCCGTAAAGCTCTATAAAAAATGCAGCTTTCCTTGGCAGCACCTGCCTTCCAAACCCAGAGCGAGGAGCCGGGACCGACCTCGAGCAGGTGTTGGTTTTCAGAATTCCAATAAACAATTAAAGCAATTAAAGCAAGTGTCTTAAGCCACCTCGGATCTATCCGTCATTTTAAACTTCCGAGAAATGTGCGGAATAAAGGAGTGGGTTAACTCCGTGTGGGGCAGCCCAGCTCCGAAGCAGCGATGTTGGGGGGTGTGTGTGGGAAGTGGAATTACCCGCAGTAAGAGGTGGGACACATCCCCACTTGTTTTTTTTTTATCCCTCCATTCATAATTGCTTCTTTAGGAGCAAAAAACTGAATTAAACCTTAACCGCAAAGCCATGACCAGGGTCATTATCATCATCATCATCCCATGAAGACAAAGAGAAACTTCTTAGACTTTGAACGACAAAAGCATCTTAACTTTCAAGCATGTTTAAATTTGTCACCTGTTATAAATGCAAGGTGAAAAAGAGAAAAATCATCACATTAATTGCAGTGTCCGTGTTTCCCTCACTGTCTCTTCCTTAAGGCCAGACACAAAACCTCAGCCTGCATGAAATGCCAGAAAACAGAATTTGGCCATTCTTTGCAAAACGACTGGGACAAGACAGCTCAGCAGGAGCTGGGATTCCTGCAACTACTTAATATTGATTTCCAAGGGAATTGCTTTACCTGCCTGGAAAGGTTTGTATGTGCTGATTTGTTTTTATAGGTATCTGTATCCAGAGGAGCATCCCAACGCTGCAGGGGCAGAATTTGTGATGCCGCTACCAAAAATCTCTTTCCCCCCAAAAAAAGAGTGAAGGAATAAAGGCTTTCCTTATGGATTGATTTAAGTCTGTGTGCATTCAGGACGGCTGCCACTGCCAGGGGGAGTGCTGGCATTCCTTTGTGTCCGGACTGGAAATGTAAACCCAAGGCTACGAGTCTCCTTCTTCACCCAGCACCATGTTTCCAGTCTCTCCTGGTCACTCAGGGAAGGGATTTCAAGGAAACCCCACCTGAAATCTGCGGAGCTTCCAGCCTGAGCTGCTCCCAGGGGTGGAAGCAGAGTGGGTGGATAACATGGATTCTCACCGCAGGCACAGCCGGGGTGTTCATTTAAGGGCAGAAAGAGCAGAGCTGAGGGACCTGCTGCTTTTGCATTTCTCTGCATCCAGAGGCTGTAGTTTAGGCTTCATTTTCTCTCCACCACCAATGTAAAAATATCAGGTTTTACACCCCACCCATGAGCAGGCGCTATGTGGGTTTTCCCCAGTGCAGTATAGAATCATAGAATCATGGAATCGTAGAATCCTAGAATGATTTGGATGGGAAGGGACCTTAAAGCCCACCCAGTGCCACCCCCTGCCCTGGGCAGGGACACCTCCCACCAGCCCAGGCTGCTCCAAGCCCCGTCCAACCTGGCCTTGAACCCCTCCAGGGATGGGGCAGCCACAGCTTCTCTGGGCAACCTGGGCCAGGGGCTCACCCCCCTCACAGCAAACAATTTCTTCCCCAGATCTCATCTCAATCTCCCCTCTTCCAGTTTAAAACCCTTCCCCCTCGTCCCATGGCTCCCCTCCCTGATCCAGAGTCCCTCCCCAGCTTTCCTGGAGCCCCTTTAGGGCCTGGAAGGGGCTCTAAGGTCCCCTCCGGAGCATCCTGAAGCCTTGTCACGCCGCACACATGCCAATATTCGTATCTGCGGGGTGAGCGGATCCTGCGGATGTTCCGGGCGGGTGCACGGAGCCGTTCCCAGCTGGCAGATGTCTCCTCCAGCCGCGCTCTGGCTCGGCACGGAGCTCCCTGGCAAACACACCAGGCCTTTGGGGCTCGAGCCCAGCTTTTTGTGGACATAACCTGTGCTTTAAGACCCGTGACCGAGGGTCCGTCAGGAGGCGCTTGCTGTGA
This sequence comes from Fratercula arctica, assembly GCA_947846985.1. Classification (NCBI taxonomy): domain Eukaryota; kingdom Metazoa; phylum Chordata; class Aves; order Charadriiformes; family Alcidae; genus Fratercula; species Fratercula arctica. The sequence goes on along the minus strand of CANTUZ010000022.1, from coordinate 2,083,150 downwards.
GACCGATAACTTTGTGTCAAGGGACGATGGCGCTGCTTCCATCCTCGCCCATCGCATCACCCCAAGTTTTGGGCTCCAAGTGGTGCCGGTGCCTCATTCCACCGGTGCTGGGGTGGGAATCAGGAGCGCGTACCTGAGCGTGAGGCTGCTGAGCAGCAATGTACTTATATTTCTGTAATTTGCACTAAACCAGGTCCCCAAGCCCGGTTTTTCCATCAGTCCCCCCTGCCCTTGGTTGGCTGTGACTTCGTAGCCAGTCGCTATGGAGACGGTTCGATGTCACAGGGAACCGGGAGCTCAGGTAGGGAGAAACTCGGAGAAACCCCCCAGCGCGCCCGAGCCCGCGGGAACTTCTTAATATTAAATATGAATATTTAATAGGAAACATCAATATTTAATAGGGGGGGAAATTAACTTTTTGGTTTTGTTTTCCGCTCTCACAGAGCCGCCCGATGGCTGCGTTGTGTCCCCCCGCCCCGTGTCCGCCCCCCGTGTCCCCCCCGTCCCGCTCCGTCCCACGGCGGCCCCACGCCGCCCCCCCGCGCCCGCCCCGCGGCTGAGGCGCCAAAGCGCGCGCCAACTCTCCGCCCCGCCCCTTCCCCGCCGCCATTGGCCCGCCCCCGCCTCTTCCCGCCCCTCCACTGACGGACAGCCGCTCCGCCAATGGCCGCGGGCGGGGTGGGCGGGGCCGGGCGGTGACGTGAGGGGGAGAGGGTAGCAACAGTTGCTTCGAGACCCGGCGGCAGGCGCCATAGTGACCGTAGCCCTGGAGACTGTTACTTGCCAACGGCAGCAACGCGCGGCCCCGGCGGCCGGAGCCCAGCGCAGCCCGCGGCGCCCGGCGGGGAGGGCAGGTGAGCGGGGGCCCGGCCGCGGGGGTCCCGCCCGCTGAAGGGGGTCCGCGGCGGGGGGAGGGTGTGGGGGGGTGGGGAAGGAAGAGGTGAAGGGGGGGGTGGGGGGGGGGAGGCCTTCGGGGGTCTGTGAGGGGCCCCTGGGCCTCAGAGCGGGTCCCTCCGGGTGCCCCCCCCCGCCCTTCCCCTCCCTGCGCCACCCCCGGAAAGTTGGGAGCGGCGTCGGGGCCGGGAGGAGCGGGGGAGGCGACACCCCCCCCCTCCTCGCACACACACACCCCCCGGGGGCACCGCCCGCAGCCCCGCTCCGCGCCCTGCCCGCCCAACGCCCATCCGAGCTGGCGGGGGGGAGCGGGCAGCACACACCCCCCCCCCCCCCCGGGTCCCCAACTTCTCCCTGGGTCGTGTTTTCCCCTTCCCCCCCCACCCCACCCCGCGCCGAGCAGCGAGTCCGGTTCAGCAACAAACCTCGGCTGGTGCAGACCCCGCGGGCTCCGGGCCCCCCCTCCGAGCTGGGAAGGGGGGACACAGGGCGGCTAGCCCCTCTGCCTGCTCCTTAAGAAGCTTCTCTATCTTTTGTGTCCTCTCCGTCCCCCCGTCCTCCCCCCGGGCACTCCTCCCGGTCCTGCCGGGGGTGTGGGGTGGTGGTTTCAACTCCGGCTCATCCCTTTAGTTTGCCGGAGCTCTGAAATCCCCGTGCTTGCTTTCTTGTTGGAGCGAAAATTGCGAGGAGACCTATTTTGAAGCATCTGCCGTCTATTCTTGACTCGGTTTCTCCCGTTTGTTTTGAATAAAGTACGTTGTGAAAAAAAACTCGTCCCCTGTTAAAGCAGGATTTTGTGTATATGACTATTTCAAGCGTGAGTTCCTGCCGCCTGATTAAATCTTTCCATTCTTTGACTTAGATACTACTCTAAAGTCTTTTTTTAGTTTTGCTATTGAAAGAAGCAAATCTTACTAATCAAAGAGCAAAGTGGAATAAACGTTCCTTTTTAAAAATTTAATTTATGTTTTTGGGCTTGGAATATCCTTCAACTGACCACGCTCAGCTTCAGGTTCGTTTGTTAGGCAAGGCTTTTTTCATCCGCTTCTGCCCAAACTTTTCAACTCTCCATCTCGGTTACAAATCATTTGAGAACAGAGAGTAACTGCTGGCTTAAAAAAAGAAAAAAAGAATTCAATCTGAAAATATAAATAAGCCTTAAGCTCCCAAAGAGTGGGGGGTTCCTTCTGTGCCTCTGCTGTTTGCCTTTTCGGTCTGAGTTTGCTTCAGTCAGTTTAAGACTAATTCAGTCTTAGGTTTTATTTTAAAGTTGTACATCTCGTGGAAGGTGGGCAGTGTGGAAGGGAAGGCATGGTGGGAGGCCCTCTCATGGTTACCTCTGTCAGGATGGGTTCAGTCAGGCTCTGAAGGTCTTTTTCTGTGTTGAGGGAGTTGAGGATGAGCAAAGTTTGACTTCTAGAGGGCTGAAGTCAGGCCAGGAAAAGCCACAATTTGTGGATGTTGGCGATCTGACATCGGGACTGTGATGTGGTGGCTCCTGCATTGACGCTTACTGTTTCATTTTGAAACTCTTAGTTCATATTTAAAAAAAAACCAACACATCCAACTGGTTCTTTACCTCTCAATATTGCTGTCCTGAGGGACGTGACATTTATTTGAATTTTGTGAGATGTTTTGCATTTGCCTTTCGGCGTATACAGATGTGGGCATGCTCTGTTTGTTTGGTTGAAGCCTGTAGAGTTCATGTTCTCAAAGGTGTTCCCATACCAGTGAGGTTTGGACATACTCATCTTTTTTAAATGGAATCTGGGTTCTCAGGTAACTGCAGCACATGGGCCTTAAGGGCGAAAGCGCACACAAAAGCAAGCGGGGGGGGGGGGGTGGGGGGGTGGGGTGGGGGTGTTTGACAACTGGAATTTCTTTGTCCCTGGCTTGCTTTCCACAAAACAGGAATGATCTCAATGCGTTCAATGATCCCAATGCGTTTGTGGATGGTGATAAGAGCATCCGCTGCCACAGAGGAATGCAAGAGCCAGGTCCCTCGGACTTCACGTGGGGCTTCCGCAGACAGTCCCTGCTTTGCATTTCCCTGCTGTGCCATTTGCATCTCATGAATTCCTCTCATAGCACCGTGTCTCTGTCCTGGGGCCCTGTGTGTCCCTGTCCTGGGGCCCTGCGTGCCAGCTCCGCTGGCTGTGGAAGGGTCCCAGCGAATGTGGAATCCCCATGTTGCGCTGCAGCAACCAGAGAGGCCGTAAGACCTGCAGGCAATGTGCTGGGGGCTGTGACCACGGCCCAGTGCAGCAAATTCTCCCTTAGCATCAGATCTGCCCTCTCAAAGAACACTTTGTAGGTCTGGCATATAAATTTGTAGATTTGGCATGTAAATTTGTGGATTTGGCATATAAATGGAGGTGCATCTTCACCAAGAGACTGGACACCACATGTCCTGTTGAGTCCCCCACAGCAGGGGTGTGAGGGAGGGACTGCGTTGCCCATCTCAAAACTTCAATCTGAGTGCGGTCTAGAGAGAGTTGCAGTTAAATCATGTGTTATGTATGTGGAGGTACATTAAAAATACGCTTTCTGTATATTTTTGCATTTGTAAATCTGAAATGGTAATTTAAGGCTGTAATTGTTGAAGACCTGAGCAGCCAGTGCCACTGATGTCGTGTGTCCTGGCTATCTCTTGGGGTACATTCTCCAGTCGAGAGTATTCTTTGCCACTAAAAGTCACCTCTGTACTTGTTACCCTCTCTGTGACAACTTCAGGGCTGCCATAAATGTGAAGCCTCAGTCAGTGGTTAATAACTGTAGCTTTTCCTAGTTCGATCACAGTAAAATAGATGGCGCCAGTCATTGTCTTTAAATAGTCTCACGCTTGTAACACCTCAGAGCATTGACAACTGTTACGTTTAATCACAACATGTTTTCACTTTTAATACAGGCCTGTAAACATAGCTGTTTTAATGTATCCTAGCATATTTTCCCTGTTCAGTTTTAGTACTCCAGAGCTAAAAGCGTCCTGCGGAGTCCCAGCGCAGGCTGGGCAGTGCTGATTCAACAGGCGTCTCTTACCACCCAGCTTCTCAGCCAAAGTTTCTGCTGGAGGCTGCTGAGTTATATTTAAACCAAGTTTTTCTCCCCCTCCCTCCAAACAAATGCCGGCGCAGCTCAGGGCTGGCTGCCAGCCAGCTGGAGCGAAGCACTGCCCGGCCCAGCGTGCCAGGGCTTGCCATGGGTGCCGCCGAGAGGAGCGCCTAAACCTCCCCCTGTGTGTCAGCGCCGGGATCCAGGATTGTGTTTCTTGATATTTGAAACATATGCAAGGTTTCCTTCTGTAATCTGTGCTTTCAGACTCGGTATTTTGTCTTATTTGGACTGGCAGGTCTTTATTCTTGTGTTGAAGCCTTTGCAAATCCACCTTATTGTCTAAGAATGTGCTGGCTTTCTTATGTTAGGCTGTTTCTGTCTAAGTAGCATATGAACTAATCAAGCCATAAATACATAAATAGACAACAAAAACATTTATTCAGTGCAAGCCGTGTACCCCTTAATACACTGAACAAAGAGGAATCCTTTTGTGCAGTGCACTACCTGCAGAAAACCACTTTTCTTAACACAGAAGGCATGGAGGAAATTATTTCAGGGCACATCAGTCCACAAACTGTTCCCAGTTAGGGGGGAAAGGAAAAAAAACAAACCCACCTTCAGCTTTGGGTCATGTTTTTATGAAAGGTGGCATTTCATCAGCTAAAACAGGACGACTAGAAAAGTTTAAATTTCCTTAAGTCAACTGACTTGTTAAAACAATATATAGTTATGTATAGACATGTGGTTTCATGTCAACGAATGGAGAAATCTTCCTCTTCTGATGATATTCCTGCTTACTTATGGCACAGGGGGGTTAGGCAGTATCTATCCAGCAGTAAATTTATGAGGAGTATTTTAAATTGCAACAGAAGCAAGAGTCTTCCCAAACAGAACTTCATAAACTTTTGTTCTGTTGATCCCGTATTACACAGGAGCTAAGAGTTGTAGAAATGCCAAACGAAGGCGTTTGAAAAGTAATTTAAAAGCAACTGAAAAGCTTGCCTTTTTCCTAAATTAGAATTCTGTTAAGAAATTAAGAATCTTGGAGCTTCATAAATGCCAAAGAAGTCTCGACATAGTACAAATGTCTCGTAGCAATGAAGCTTTGAAAGAGATTAACAATTGAACATTGCAGTTGCTTTCAAAGAAACAGGGGTCAGAATGCTGTGCCAATGTTGACTTTATATATAGCCAATGGAAAAAAAAAAATCAGATTCTTTATTTTCTTGTCACAAATCCGTACTCTGCTGAAGGAAATCCTCAGGGTCTCTGTCAAGAAGCTGACAGAAGAAATAATTGCATTGACAGCAGCAATATTCCTCACTGCTGCATCATTTAGTTCGTTGATGCATATTATGACTGTCCAATCTCCACAAATGATTTTTTCCGTTTGAGGTGGTTCTTCCCTGGCTTTATGGGCAGGAATGTCTGAGTGCGGATGAGGACAATAGACAGCGGGTACCTGCATGTAGGCTAGGATGAAAATGAGTGATTTGAGACACGTCCCTGTCTTCTGCGACAGAGTGACTCCATGCTCAGACTTCTTCAGGGCGTCTCTAGTTTTTACAAAGTCTCTAGTCCTTACAAAGAAAATGCAGAACAATACCAGAAATAAGAAGGCTTCTGTGGATACCCCCATCTCCAAGATGAGTGTAGCATCATCTCTCCATGGAGACTGGCACCTGCCCTTCAGGAGTTGTCCTGCCTCTCGGGGCAGCCCAAGGTGAGCTGACAAAAACACTTCTCTGGTGCTTGCTGCACCTATGCCGTGAATTTTGCTACCATATGTAGTGCCGAAGGGGGGTGTTTCCTTTCTGTGCCCTTGCCAGCTGATGCTGTTCTGCTGTGAGAAATTCGCAGTGTGGCTCAGGATTTCCAAAATGTTGCCTGCTGATAGGAAAGGACTGGGGCTGTACGACGGCGTGTGTCAGCAAGCGCCAGGTTTGGGGCAGGAGACCTGCCTCCAGTCCTGCTGCTGCTTCGCTTAGCCGCCACGTGGCTCCTGGTGTTGTACACAGATGGAGATGTTGGGGTGTGAAATTATATTTTCCCCATCCCCTCTAGAGAAGAGGTTCATTGCTGGATTTACTTTTCTCCCGTACAGCTTTGACATGCACATTTTTGCCTTTCCCATCGGGAACTGAACCCATACTGGTATGCGCCTTGGTGGGCTTATTATGGACCAGTGAATCTTTGTAAAGTCCATGTGGCATGAGTGAATCTGGGTGTGAAGAAAGATCTTTCTGTCTCCATAGCTGAGTTTTCTAAGTGCCCAAGTTGTTTGGAAGTGCTAGGATAGAATCAGTGTTGAATCCATGCAGCGATGCACCAGTTATTCAGGAGTTTGTCTGGGATCACATGGTTGGTGGTTCTTGGGGGTTAAGGCAAGGCAAAGGGCCCCACCGAACTGAGCCCATAATTAAAGATACTCCGTCTTTTGCAAGAAGGAGTCACTAGCTAAGACTGACAAGAAACATCAGGGGAAGAAGAGAGAAAGGAATAGGCGCGGGTGGAATGATTGTAAGCAAACAACCTAAGCATAATAAGCAATTTCCTTAGCTGCCACCTAGTTAGTCATTGTGAGACTATTCTTTAGTATCAGCTTAAGATCCCATTGGCACCATGACAACCCTGGAACAGTTCTGGATAATTTCTGCTTTAACACACAGCTGATCAAACATTCACCTTGTTTGGGGAATTATATTAGTTATTCTGTTTCTTCTAATCTCTGGTGTATGGCATCTGGGATGCTGGGAGTTCAGCGAGCTTTAGAAAAAGGAACCTTGTGCTGACAGATAATACCCCTAGCTGTGCTAGATAAGGCAACATTTTAGGAGGAACCTAAAACTTCATGTTTACAAGCATAATTGGGAGTGTAAAAGAAAATTCTGATGTGGTATGTTAGTCCACAGCTAGCCAGCTTTGGGTAGAAGGTGTCACCCCCTTCGTATGCTTCGTTAGTGCATGTGTGTGTGAATGGTGGGGAACCAGGCTGAGGAGCTGCCTGACCTCAGTGTGACCATTGTGAAATCACATAGCAACTGCCTCTAAAGTTCCTGTTCTGCTGGTCTGTCCTGAGTAGCAAATATACTGTGTTTTATGAGTCTTTTGAGTTAGACTAGCCTGCCTTTGTGTACCTGAGCGTGTAGACAGTGGGACACTTTACAAGGACTTTTTTTTTTCCCTAGAACAGTGTTATAGTGATTAGAGAAACCAGGACACTGAGCATTTAACTTTTATTGTTATCATATATAGGCATCCAGCAGCCCTACACTGTGATGCAGTGATGGCCTGAACACAAAACTGGTTAAAGTTATTCTGTTCACTTGATTCTTGATTTGGAAAGGTTATTTGTGCTTGTTATTATGCATACGTCTTCTAGAATGGCACCTTTTGGAAACAGTGTTCAAAGGCACAGTCCAGATGATCTGAACGTGTTGCATCTGATGATCGCTTCTTCACAAAGGATTTCCCATGTTGTGTTGCTCACAGGACTGGATGCCATCGTAATGGAGCTCTAATCAGCTCATGGGAAAAGGCCTTTTTCTTTTCCCTGCTTGGCTTTCTCCAAGATCTGATCCTGAGCTGAACCAGTGCTTGATGATGTGTGGGTTGGATTAGTGTTTCTTGCGGCTGGGGTGGGTTGACTGGCTGGTGGTGGACAGTTTCGCTAGTCTTCAGCATCCTCTACTTGGTGTATAAGTGAGGCTGTGGGACTGGTTAACAAGGCACAGGGACAGTAACTCCAAATGCAAACGGCACTCCTCTCCCCATCGCCCCATGGTGGTGGTGGCAGAGAGTTTGACCAGTGTCCAAGAGCTGAGTTTACATCTGGACAAAGCAGGGCTTTGCTGAGAAGGGTGGAGAATACAGGTATCCCTGCCTTCCTCGGGCAAGCGTGTCCTTTCTTCGCTGCTTAGCCAAACCTTTCCAGTTTGCTCCAACCCAGGCTACAGCTGGAGAAGGGAAGGATTTGGAGATGTATGGATTAGACGGACAAATAGCCCCTCTCCATGCAGCTTGGGGATGCTCATGGGAAACGAGGCTGACAGACGGATTCTGCACAGTTACTCCAGTTGGTTCAGCCAGATCTGGGGCCTTTCTGGCAAACAGGCAGTAGTCTTCTATTTTCTCTTGTCTGTACTGTATTCTTATTTGGGCGGCAAAGAGAATTTGTGCATAGCCTCTGATAAGATGAAGCTTGCAGAAAGCTGGAAGGAAGCAAGTTCTGAGGTAAGGCCAACCTCTCGGTGTGTTGTAGGTATGCTGTTCATCAGTGTTGTCACCTCACGGGTCTGTGCAAGGATATTTTTCTCCTTTCTCCTCCCCCAAGCTGTTTTGGATGGTACAGTCAAAAAAACAACTTGAAATCCATCTCTGGGCTGTGAAACGTGGGGGTAGATGTGAATAAGTGCATGCGGGCTAGTTCTGTCTAATTTATCCTCAGTCCTTGCATTTAAATAAAATATTTTATGTGCTATGCAAGCCCCCACCCCCTTCCCCCTAAAAGAAGATCTTTTCAAATGCAGGTCTTTTCAAATATTCATGACCTTAAATGACCAGTCATGGGAGGAAATTTTTCTTTAATAGGTACAGATAATAAGAGAAATAATGACTTCTGGTCACCAAGCTAATCTTCAGAGCTTCCTTGTTCCTAGCAAATATTTAGTCGTCTTAATATGATAGGTGGGCACCATTGTTCAGAAGACTTGCACCCAGCAGGAAAGTGAAATACCCTCCACCCAAGTCCTAAAACCCTTGAAGAAACAGGGGCTTTCCTGCAGGCTACTTGTCCTCTGCAGTTGTTTGAACTCAGAATGTAGATTTTTCTAGATTAATTGCCTTCCCCCAAATACAAAATTCACCCTTTGTGATTTAGGTATCAGCTTATGTTCACCTGCTGAGGCTGACAACCACTCCAGCTTGAGCTGGGCAGCTTAGCCTGGAGATCTGTTGGTGTCAATGTTTTCCTTTAGGAATAGCATTTCCTATGGTAGTTTCCGTAAGATTGCTCCCAACACCGTGATCAGATAATACTCACCAGAGAGGAGCCACTGGCAGGCAGGAAGCACTTAGATGGTTAGAACTGCTGCTTGCTGTGCTAATAAATGGACTTATTTAAATTTCAGAGCGTTGTCTTGTATGCTGCAACCATTAGAGATAATTGTGTAAGGTAAGGAGTTGCAAGCCAGATAATTCGTGTTTCAAATTATACTGGAGAAGCAAAAGTGCTTTTTGATTCTTACCACTGCTGTTTTCCACATTTTCATTCTTCCCAATCTAGATGCTACTCAGAACTTTAAAATCTTTAAAAAAAAAAAAAACAATCAAACAAGCAAAACAACCCCCCAAACAAAGAAAAAAACAAACAACCAACAGAACAAAAAAAACCCAACTTGTTTTTAGATAAAAAGTGCATTCAACATTTCTGTAACGTTTAATAAACTACGTGTTCCTGGAGGTTTCCTGGCTGCTGAAATGTTGAGTCAGTTCATTATTTAATCTTTCTTGAGGTAGAGGCACTAAGTAGAAATAGCTTCTTTTAGACTTATCTAATATCAGTTAAACACCATGAACGTTTGAGCTGTTGCAGTGCCAGGAAGCCCCAGCGTACCCTGATAACCCGTTATCCTGGGTGCGGTACAGCAGAGCAGCGGGGCCGGTCTCTGCCCTGAAGTGCTCACAGTGGTTTCATGGGAGAGGCAGAGCAAAGATTGTCTTCTGACGAAGCTGGGGGTTAATTATTTAGTGCTGGCAGTGTGTTTTATCCGTCACAGAAGCCTCCTCTGCAGTTCCCATCCAAGACATTCCAGTGCGGTGCCTCATCAGCTGCTGCTGCGTCATCCCGGCGCTGTTGGGAAGAGCCGTAGCCACAGCTGTTCGTTACTAGGGAAGAGCCCGATGTGCCTGGAGTGAAGGATCTTCAGGCTATTTGAGATATGTAACCCTTTTAGAGATCGACCTCACTGAGAGCAAACAGCCTCCTTTGCCCTCATGGAGGAAATACATGATGTGTGAGCTATCATGGTGGTGTTCCATAAACTACAAACTCCTGCTTTTTAGAGTTGATTTTTGGGAGTCAGTATCTAATTGTATCTCTCCCGGTGTGAGGACAGAGCATACGCAAGTGTGGGCCAGGCAAAGCCTTTCTGTTTATTCCTCTGTATCTATTGTCATGGTGGATTTCAGCTGAGCCAGGTAGTGGATTGCAGGGTAGCTCTCTCCTAAATACAAACTGTGGAACAGGTACTTTTCTGCATCTTTTTCATGGATGCAATCGCTCATAAAAACATGATCTGCCCTTATTGTAATGCTCAGGATTTTTTAAGTCCCCTACTGTTGCCCTGGAGGGAAATGTGCTTTGTCTTTAGCTCCACAGGTACCCTGCAAGCTCTGTCTTCCTATCTCATTTGTAAAAAGCACTAATCATCACTTCCTTGATGAGGACTGAAAGGAGACATTTTAATATCAAAACATCTGAGGGGCTGTCTGTCACAATAAAATCTCTCTGTATGGTTAGACAGGGTCTGGGGTTATATCTATACCTGTGTATGTGGAGATACATGTATATTTTATTTTTATATATATACACACGCACATATATAAAAATATACCTGGATACATACATCTATATACATTATGATAGAGTGTAGTTCCAAGAGTACACCATGCTGAAGGATGTTTATTCCAGGTTTCTAATGCAGCTCCTTGCCTCTGGACCCGGTTCTCGCTGGGGTTTGCGTACACTCTCCTGTGGGACTGTGCTCTGAGGCATGAATTAGTCTCTGATCTAGCGAGTCCCGTCTTTTTCTGATCTGGAATCCACATGTAGTGGTACTTCTGAGTTTGTTTGGGGAAGCCTTGCTTTATTTGCTCTGTGCTTTCATTTCCATTTTCCGTTAGGGAAAAATTCAATACCTGCTTTTTTTCCCGGGAGCCAGAAAGTTGAGATGCGTAGACTTGTAAGGATTAATATTTGTGAAGTGCTTTGAAATCCTCAAGTGGTTGCTGCTTTACTTGCCGATCAAAATCGCACACGCATTTTTTCGGATGGTGTTATTATTAAAGGTCTTTTCCAACCTAAACGATTCTACGATTATCCTTTCTCTGGACGCTGCGAAGGGGGACACACGCTGCGTGGCTGAGGCTGCTCTGTGTCCTCGTAAGAGAAGCTCTCGATGCGGTTGCCCCCCGGGATGTGCACGGGAACGGTCCCCCAGCAGAAGCACCTCCTTGGAGGATGTGACCCCACCAGTTTGCTCTCCCGTCTTCAGAGGGCTGGCAATCTTGCGGGGGCTGGCTGGTGAAGATGCAGGGACCATGCTCAGAGCCATGTCTTGGTCCTGAAAACCTGAGAGAGGGAAATCAACCAACCCCCGGCGAAATTATTTAATTAGAGAAATGCTTCTGGGGAAAAGAGCGATTGGGGCATGTCTTGCAGAAGTGACTCCAGTATCATTCTTTAGGCTTGATACACTTTGTTACAATCCTTGTTACCATACTTGTTACAATTCAAGTGAACACACAAGGTAGAGTGCTCTCAAAAAGTGAATTTTGGAACAAAAATATTTGGGAGCATGAACTGTATGTAAACCAGCTAAAACTCTGTTGTTCCGTGCTGCTCTGTTTGCAGCACCCGATGAGAAACAGGAGATAGCTTCAGTGACACTCCCTCTCTTTGCACGTTTCAAGAGAGAATTTAAATCGAAGATTGAATTTTTCCAGCTGTATTGTAACCTCATGTCCTTAAAACTCAAGCTTTTTTCTCTAAATGCCACCAAATAACTGAATCGATACATCATACATTTCAATTCTTATTCATGTTCCCCAAAGAATTACTTAATACTTTGGTGATGAGTCTCTTATTAGTCTATCATTAAGGAATTTTTGTGATAACTTTCATTTTGGCAACTACTTGGTTGAATTTATATTCTGATGTTGGGCAACAGAATGTTCCACAGTGAACATTGTGAATGCATCTCCTGATTTCTAACGGCTCTCTTCATATACGAGGGTTGAATTACATGATTCGATAGAACATTATGCAATAGTTCTGCTGGAGAAAAGTAAATTGTCTATGGATTAGTTTCTACTTCACACTTCTGACTTACAACTGCCCTAGGCTAATAGCGAATTGAAAGTTGGTAAGAACTGATAGCCTGTGGCCTCTATGGCCTTATTTTTATACCTTTTTCTCAGGTTTATGAAAATTTTGCTAATTTTCTTGCATCAGAAAGTTAAGATAAGGGTTGAGCTGCTGCCTGTTCCCTGGAAGTCTGATTTTCCCCCAAACCAGCAGTAGCATATGCTGATGAGTTAGAGAAGATTTGCAATAATATGGTCCAAGAATGTAATAATAGAGGATTTTATTTTTAAAAGTCTGTCCCCCTCTCCACCCCCAGAAATCATTCTCAGCTGGGTACAGTGGGTTGACTGTGTTATTCCTTTGAGACAACAGTGTGTTGAAAATCTATTTTGGAAGGTAAACTGATCTGTACTGATGCCATTTTATGGGTTTATAACAACAGTGGGTGTTTTCCCACTGCAGAAGCACAAACAACGTTCTCCCTTGGACACACGTGTGCACACACCCACGGAACTGCAGATTAAGGCTGCAAATACTATTTTTTTTTTATTTTTTTTATTTTATTTTCCTTTTTGCAAGTGGCTTCTGGCATCATTGCTGTATCATTCCTAAAGACAGCAATGTCTCTCGTGAACTTAGTATCAACTGCTTGTAGTACTCCTTTGGGTCCGTTTCTTGAATTGTATTGTTGAAAGATCCCTCTGTAGCTTCGCGTCAGGGTTGGAGGGTGAGCCAGCTGACTTTTTTGGCATATAGTGATTGTCTATCTGATGTGAACGCTCAGCTGAACAATGTGCATTATTTCTAGTGGAGTGCTTTTTGCCTGAGCAAGATAAGTGCAGATGCAGAGATGATGATGGTGTTTTCTTTTTTCCCTCCATTTGCAGAAAGTAGAACTTCTCCACTAAGAAAATTAATGTCATACTTGATTTTTAAAAACTGCCGTTAATGTCTTGATTGTATGTACTCCTCTGACCCATACCACTGAGCTCAGCCCATTCCCTTTTGGTTTACAACATGCTAAATAAGAACAGGAACCGACCCTTCTGTTTTGGAAAATTGAACCAGAAATTCAGGATCAACAAAATCTACTTTTCTGTCTTTGAGGCAGGCAGATGGGTTCATTTAACATATCATTTGCTGAAGTTTATTTTGACTGAAGTCTGATGTCAAGTAGCATCCCAAGCAAATATTTAAGAATAAAATACCATATTGCTGACTTACAACTCTGTTGCTGTTGGTTTAAACTAACTATGATTATAAAATCACTCATATTGGCAAAGGTTCTGTTAGCAGAACAGTAATTGTTTGTATATAGTATTTTAAACCAGTTTGTTTTCTGCTATTACGTTAATGGAAAGCATGTTTTGACATCTTCCCCTTAGCTCCCTGGCTAAACTGTCTGGATTTGGAATTCCATCTGGCTGCACTGAAGAAACTCTTTCCTCTATTCCCCACTCGAATCTCTTCTTGGTACATAAAGGAGCCACTGAAAGGTTAACTGTTTTTTATGAGAACAAATCATTCTCCTTTTAAAATTGGCAGTGCAATGGCCCTTACTGGCTACCTGCTGAACTGAGCCTCTCTGGAGGTATTGGAAGCTTTTTAAAAATGCTTTGAGTTGTTTGAAGCACGTTTGGTGTGTAAATACCTACAGATCATAGCCTGTGAGAGACCTATGAGTCAGGGAGCAGGAAAGGGTGAGTATGGATGTTGTAGAAACCCCAGTCCAATACTTTAGGTGACAGAATAAACTGATATTTCATTTGACAGTACCAAAACCCATCCATAATTGATGCTCTTTGACCTGTCCTCTCTCCCCTTCATAAATGTCTTTTTTTTCTTTTTTGTCGTTTTGGGGAAGAATGCTGCAAACAGGGATATGGAATGGTGAGATTACCATATGGAATGGTGAGATTCATGTTAGCGTGTCTCTTCTGGTTTTCTTTTTAAAGACTGGTTTATGCAATTCAGTCAATGAAAGGAAAATTAACAGAAAGCAATAATGGGTCGATGGCTAGACAATTCATAATTTACAAAGAAAAAAAAAGTGAATCCCCAATACCACTGGAAAATATGAATGCTGACTGATTCCTCCGATGCTTTTGAAGCTGTGCAGCTCAGACAGGAGAATCGGTTTGAGGTGATTTAATCAAGACACCCATGCAATCTCTGGTACAGAAAAAAATCCATTGAAAGCTTCACAGCCCACACAGAGGAGCAGGGTCTTGGCTCTTAATGTCTCAGACCGATCTCCCTCTCCTTCCTATAATGACGAATCCTCATTGTTCTTTGCAGCAGAATAAGGGAGAAAAGTTGCCGCTGATGGTTCAGAGCAATTCAGTGCTTCTTGCACTGTGCTTTGTGCAAAAAACCAGAATGAGTCGATGCTTCAGACAATTCTAGAGGATGCTTAAAGCCGCAGTATTCAACTGGTGCTCCTGGAGGCATGGCTGTCCCGGTGCTACAGCTCACAACATCCTTGCACCTCCTCCAGAGTTCCTGACAGCAAATAGCTGCTTTTTACAGGAGTCTTTTAAGTCAGCTGGGGTGTCACTGTGAGGGAGGTTGACCTTGCTTATAACAATAGCGAATTTTGTTAATCCTTGCACTGTTAATTAAGCTCTTCGTGTGAATTTACAACCATCTGGGTGGCCGAGGGAATTCCACATTCCTCCAGGAACCCGTCAGAAGAGGCCCAATTCCTCCTCCCTCTACTCCATCTCATTCGTATGATTTAAGAATTAAAATCTGTGCAACTCTTGCTGAGGAGGGACTGAGAGCATGCCGGGGTCATTGCCGTGAGATGAATGCAGGAGCGTGATGCGGGTGTTTTGGTGATGGAATGGCACAGGACATTTAAACTCTGCCTGACGAACAAGTGTGGCAGGCTGTTGCCATCTGAAATATTAAAAAAAGAATAAGCTGGAAAAAAAGGTCCCAACCACTGAGCCTACGGTCACTCGCTTTGTCATGTCAATTCACTGTCCCGTGCAGTCACCTAGGAGGAGCTGGTGATGCTTAAGACATTGCTTCTCACTCTGCCCTTTCTGCTCCTTTGTAAAACGTTGTATCATATCAAATGTGCTCTCTTACAAAATTCTGTTCGTATTTTGGACTGCGAGAGTATTCCTAGAAAACTTTTCTCATTGCTAATGTTGCAGCACTTTTCTTCTAGTATTTGCTTTGCTGATTATTTGACCTTAGGAGGGTAGTTACTTTGTTCTCAGCAGCTGACGGCTTTCCTTTCTAGAGGAGATGGATTTGTTTTTTCCATCCCTGAATAATTTAGATACTATTGATATCTTAAAAATACTCTTTTGCAGAGTAACTAGGTACTTGTGCTAGACTGCAAATGAAAACTCTTCTGTATTTCCACCTGCAAATTACAAAACTGCTGCCAGAAGTTTACCGTAACAAAGCTTGAGGGACTCCAATTTAGTTTTCATTTAATCAATTTATTTTGTGGAGGAAAATTTATATCAAATCTGTCAGTCCTTTTAATAGGTATGTTTCAGAAGTGAAATGATGTCTGACTCCAGTTCCAAATGTGCTGTGAGATTAGTGTTGGAAAAAAACCCCAACCAAACCAAACAACACAATTATTGCTTCTCTTAATTGTGAAATGGACAGAGTCATTGTGTATAAAGAGATTTGTTTTAATTTTAAAAGGTTTTGTCATCCTCAGCTGTAGCCCACTATTGTCACTTACGGGTGCAGCCCCAACCCAAGAAATGTCTCATAATTTGAAAAACAAACATTTTCTGGCTGACCTGTATTAGAGAAAACATTTAGCCTGAAAACTTGAATTAAGATGGTGATGTAAATCAATAGGATGCTCTCAGTTGAGGCAAATGCTAATTTCTTTCCTTGGAGCACGGCAGTGTGAGGTGCGATACAGAGCAGTACCCGTTGTCATGCCCTGTATTGTGAATAGTGTGGCCATGGAACCAGGGCAGTGACCATCCATCCCCCTCTACTAGCCACTGGTGAGGCCCCACCTCGAGTGCTGTGTCCCATTTTGGGCCCCTCACTAAAGACGCTGAGGTGCTGGAGCGAGTCCAGAGACAGGCAACGGAGCTGGTGAGGGGTCTGGAGCACAAGGAGAAGGGTCTGGACAACTTGTGAGGAGCGGCTGAGGGAGCTGGGGGTGTTCAGCCCGGAGAAAAGGGGGCTGAGGGGAGACCTTCTCGCTCTCTGCAGCTCCCTGAAAGGAGGGGGTAGCCAGGGGGGGTCGGGCTCTTCTCCCGAGGAACAGGCGACAGGGCAAGAGGAAACAGCCTCAGGTTGTGCCAGGGGAGGTTTAGGATGGATATTGGGAAAAAATTCTTCCCCAAAAGGGTTATCAAGCATTGGGACAGGCTGCCCAGGGCAGTGGTGGAGTCACCATCCCTGGAGGGATTTAAAAACCGGGCAGACGTGGTGCTGAGGGACATGGGTTAGTGGGGGTTGTGGCAGTGTTGGGCTGATGGTTGGACTCAACCATTTTAAAGGTCTCTTCCAACCTGGACAGTTTTATGATTCCCTGAAAGGATGCGCGTGTAGGGGAGGAGTGTGTACAAGATGTGAAGCAAAGCACGCCTGAGCTTCTCATTGCTTGCTGGCTGGTGGCTTGGCTGGACGTTGCCATTGCTTGGCAGTGTTTTGGCTGCAGTGAGGCCTTCTGCATCTGAAGAGAGGGTCTGATACCAGGACCTTCTGCTACCGGGACCTGCTCTGGAGCTGGACTCCTCCCCGGGCTCTAGAGGTGTGTGGCTGCTCCAGCTCCTGCTCCAGCTCCTGCTGTTGCTCAGTTTGCAAGCGGAGGCATTCTTAGCATTCCTTCCAGTCTGCATGGTAGCTACACAACATCTAATTACACTTCTCCACAACAACTAGCCAGCAAATTAACATTATAATGGATCTTAAGGTTTGGTAATTACTCAAAAATGTCATTGGGCTGAAAGAGAGTTGGGCCCTGCCTGTCAGCAGCCTTTCCTCCCAGGGCAGCCACTTCCTTCTGCCTTTGGAGTCTTCCTGCAGGTGAAAAATTTGTTGTCCTGAGGCCTTTTAGTCCATAGCAGCACCTTCCTCCTCTATTGGAAAGGGTTGTTCTGGTAATTACTTTGGATACAGGAGTGTCACCAAAGTTTGGGAGCAGCCTGTCAAGGGGAGCCGAATACGTCGCTGAATTTCTTTGCTGACCTGAAGTATCCCTGCCATTTCTAAACACTGGCAGCTGCTGCTTTCTTTTGTCCTGTCCTGACTTTGATTTTTTTGTTTCTTCGGGCAAAATGTCTACTGAAATTGCTGGAAGAGTTACCTTTGGCAAAGATGGGGGTGCTACTTGCCAAATGGTAGGAGAACTGGTTCACCCGGAGAGAGAGGAGCAGAAGGCCTCGCACACTGTGTAGTCTCTCAAATTCTACCTTAGCTTGCCCTTGCGCAGGGCAACAGCATCCTTTCTGCTGTCCGTCTGCCCTGCTTTACAGCTTTGTGATCTGTCCTGGCAAAATCAAGGCTTTATTATTCCAGGAGGGATTATCCCCTCCGATGGGATGCCTCTCCCTATTGAAGGGCTGGATGCAGCAGGAGCAGTGGGGATGTTTGCATTGCTTCACTCCGAGCACTAAACTTAAATCAGGATTTTAGACTCCCCTGCATAGGCAACGCAGAGGGAGTCACCTCCAGGGGGTTGGCTCAGAGCTGCGTCTCCCAGTATACCAAAAATTAAGGCTTCAGCCCCTGATGAGGGTGCTTGGGGTAGGTGGTGGGTGCTGGAAATCCCATGCATCCTGTAGCACCAGCATCGAGAGCATCCTATAGGTCAAATGGGTATATTCAACCCTTACACGGCTTTACCTGTTTCCAGCTTAGTTTAGCGAGCCCTCACTTCTGGGAAAAGATCCGTCGGCTCTGAATTGAGGTTACTGCCTTTTTCTAGAAGCGGGGTATGGGGGGGGAGGAACGAAATAATAGTTAATACTTAATGCATATGAGCAGCAATGCTGCTCGGGTTGCCTAGCAGCCAGTTAGACAAGCAAGAGAATAAAAAGGGCTGTCTGAGTGAACGTGGCTGGAGCTGGTTTCTCATTTTGTGGGTGGAATCTGACCCATGCAGTCCGTTTGTTTGGGAGGGGGAGGAGATGGTGGAATTTACCACTAATGGATATTTTAGCTCTGTCGGATCATCTCTATCCACTCCCCCACCCCCATCTGTTTTTCCTTTTTGGTTTTTCAAGTGTAACTGGGAAAGCTTTAGCCAAAGGGAGGTGTTAAAGTTTTGTATGGTTTCTGGAGATGGAATGGGCAAAAAAATCTCTCAAAGTGACTTTTTCCTTCTATTTAGGACTGTAGCTCTAGCAGTCTGGAGATCATTAGCATTTCACGGCCTCTGCAATGTACTGCTCAGCACATGCAGTAAACGCTGTATGGACTGGAAATAGCTCCTGCAGTCACACTTAACGCTTCTAACGTTGCTCTCATTCTAACATTGCTCTTATTCTTGCAAGAAGTGGCTGTACATTTCATTTTCTGGAAAGCAAAAGTAGAAAGATACTTTGGAAAAAAAGGGGGGCTTGAGCTGCTGTATGATGGCAAATAACTTCTCCCTCCCCCGTGAGGCCAGAAATTCCCCAAAGTATAAGGTTGGATTAAAACCCACTAGGAGATAAAAATAAGGAAGGCTGACTGTTTGAATAACAACTTTCTGCAATTGGGTTCTTCTTTTTACCTTTTCAGTAAAAGTTGGAAAGCTGGAAACCCTTTTTCTTGTCAGGCGTAGCTCTGGGGGAGTAACAGGGCTCCGGCAGCGAAACCCTAAAACTCCCCACTTGAGATGAGAGGTGTCAGCTCTCAACTTTAATGTGTTTTCCTCATCCCAGGGGTAACTTTTTAGCGTATTAAAGCAGGAATGAGGGCACTTAGCAGAAAGGAATGGAATGAGAAGAATCTTGGACTTCATTTGCCCATCTTAAAAAGGAATAAGAAGTGTCTCTTTTGGGGCAGCTAGCTGCTTTTACACTCTGCAATGAGTTGATAGGTCTTGGGTCTTTGCCAGCAAAGACGCGTAATTTTGGTGGAAGGACCAAGGAGTGAGGGGGTTTGGGCTGGCTTCGCGCGCTGGCATTTGGGTAAGACCAGAGTTATCAAGAGGTTGGTCACGTTCATCCAGACTTCTGCTGCTGTCGTGGCTGAGGTGTTCCTCTCAGCCAGGGTTATCTTTTCAAGTCCTTTACTTGGCCAAATGTTGCAATGTTAAAGCATCTTTTAACTGTATTTCACACAGCTTGGAGATGTTGACGCTGAAGCTTACCATAAGGCAATAGGTAGGATGTGCAGGAATTCCGTTAAGGAGCTTATTTTGAGTTTACTTTTTTATGTTATGAGTGCAAATGCTACCAGATCACCTCAAACAGCTGCAAATGGTGTGTATTTTATCCCTTTGCTGGAGAGATTCTTCACGTTCTGATATTTCTTGATTTTTTTTTTTTTGTTGTCTTTTTTAAGTTGCCAAGCTATGCCAAACTCCTGGCTGTCTTGCATGAGTGTCTGCTCGCTGTTGGAATGCTGCTCTGAACACCACAAGAAAAAGATCAGCTGCCTCCTTCAAAATGTTCCTGGGTCTGCTGTTCTCATGCGAGAGGTGTGTGAGTCCCCCCAGAGAAGGAGATAAATGGAATTAAATGCTAGAAGACGAAGGAGTAGTCTGGGGGCTGAGGTCAGCAATAGTTTGAAAAAAAAATAATAAATCCTCAAACAAAGAATTTTTGAAAGACCTTATTTTAAAAGTGGCCAGTGCTATGACTTGCTATTATTTATCTGGTGGATGAGTGACTTCTGCTTTTCACGACATCTGCCTCGGAGAAGTAGATGCCTTGCTGCAATTGTGGTGCAGAGCCCTGGAGGACTCTGCCTTTAGTAGAGAAATGCCAAGGGAAGCACTAAAAGCACCCCGCACTTGGAAATCAGCAACTTCAGTGATAATCTTTATGGTTAATTGCTGTGAAGGTGAACTGATGTGATGCCGATGCCTAAGCTTAGATTTAAAAGTTGGAGGGACAAATTCTGCCCAAATTCTGCTCCTATTGAATTTGAGAACCTGTGACAGCAGCATGTGGCCTTAATGATGATGAGCAAGCACAGCAGAACTTTTATGTTTTAGATCATACCACTGTACCCAGGACAATGATCCATTTCCACCAGCCCAACAAAAGCCTGTCTCTATTTTTTATTTCCACAGAGAGTAAGCTCTCCCTTAAAATCCTCAGGATGTTTATAAATTTTTATTTATGATTAGTTGCCTCAAATTTTAAAATAAAAAAAAAAAAGCAAAGTAGAGAATTTAAATGAGTTTCCCATGTTCATGAAACTAGAAGAAAACATCTTTCTGGTGAGTTTCTCCTCTTCATTAAATCAGAGGACGCTCAAAAACCACACACGCCCTCTCGGAAAGCTTATTTCCCAGCCAGACAACCTTTCCCCGGACTCATAGATACCACCAAGAAAAGGAAACCTGTTTTAAGTAAGCTAAATCCGGCGGCAAAGGGATCTAAATTCTGCTGGGAAACTTCTAGGAATTTCCAAATAGATGAAAAAAAAATTAGTTGAAAAAATACTTGCTCAGGGACTTGTGTGTTTGCGGGAAGCTCTGGCCGTGCGCTGCTTTCCTGGGCAGCAAACTGGGGACACGGGGGTTTGCGTAATGACTAGTTACAACTGCCTCCAAGAGGTTAACTCCTTAATAATATTTTTAAAAACACACACAAAAAAAAGGTTCCTTTCCTGGGCATCTGCTTTGAAGAACGCTGTCGAGCCTATTAATCCGTTTATCCTGAACTAACAATTAAATAAAAGAAAATAAAACCAAAACAAAGCACCAAACCCCGCAGTTCCTCCCCCTCCCCCCCCCCCCCCCCCCCCCCCCCTCCCCTCCCGCCCCCCCCCCTCCTTCGCAGTTACTATAGCAAAGAAATTATTTGTCAGTCCTCCCGGGCTTCTGAAAATACCCGCTGACATATTTAGTGCGCGTTCGCGGCGGGCGGGGATGGGGATGGGGATGTTTGGTTTGGGAAGCGCTCCCCGCGTTGCCTAGCAACGCGCCCTGGACACGGGAGGGGACCGCGTCGCTCATGGCAACCGCTGTTGCTCCCCAAACAGCCCGGTCCCCGCATCCCCCCCCCCCCCCCCCCCCCCGCCCCCAGCATCGCCTCCTCCTCCTCCGCTTCGGGTGGGCTCCGGCTCCTCGGCTGCGCCCTGCGGGGGTCCCCCCACCCCCGTAATAACCCCTCCGAGAAGTCTCAGAATTAGGGCTAAAGCCACCCCCCCACCCCCCCTCAATTAATTTATGATTCAAAAGGACTTAAATCTTCCCACTCGGCTTGTTGGGCTCTAAGCACAACCCTGAGCAGCGCAGCGCTGGGGGACGAGCTTTTAAAACTGCAGCTTTGCTTTGCCCGCTTACTGAATGGGGAAAAAAAGTTGTTTTCTAGGCGTTATCTGACCCCCTCTCTGGCCGCACTACAGACAAAAGGAGCTGTCTGTCGGAAAGCCACCCACTCGTGTCTCAGGCCAAAAATACTGCCCACAGGAATTTGTTGCCTGGATAAAAGATATAACTCAGTTAAATTCTAGTTTGGTAACAGTCAGTTCTCTTTCTTTGGGAGAGCACAAGCTATTAGAGCAGTGTACGATTGTTGCAAGCCTTTATCTTCCCTATTCCCCTAGAATCCAGGCTGTCCTATTACTGTCCTCACCAACAATACAGCGGTGCAGAATATTCAAATACATATTCCCAAACTGCATTTCTAGGGGATCTAAAGCAGCCTTCTCATTTCTTTGCCTTTCCAGGATGAATTGCGCGTCTCTAGATAGTTTGTGTCTCCTCTTTGTGGTCTTGTTTAGTCCTGGAGCCTACACTCCCGGTCACCGATAGCTGTATGAACCTTCAATTTCCACAGGAAAAAACCCAGCTCATTCGCCCTCTTCACTGGTAGCGGTGGGCTGGTTTGCAAAGCAATCGCTTCTGTGCCGTTACTTGCTGAAACATATGCTGAATACTGTTCTAGAACAGTTGAATAACAACTGTGAGTTTAGTTTTGGGACCCCCCCGTGCCAGCCTGTGGCTCTGCTGAGCACACTTGTGAATTCACGTAGGCAACGCGGATCGGGAGCTTGGGGCAGTTTTACTGCAAGGGTAGAAGCAGAAGCATCAATAATCACATCCCAAACTCTCATGAGAAAAGTTTGCACATCCCCATGAGGTGGTTTTGGTGCACCATCACCTAAAGGGCGGGACCCCATTTTGCCCTCCATGGTGGTTCCTCCCCAGTAACACCAGTCCCTGGTCAGGGCAATGCTCCCCGGAGCGTGCCGAGTCAGCACAGCCTGGAAGAGCATCTTGCGTGCAGGTGGGTGGATGGTGGAGTCCGAGCTCATGCAGATGTTTGAGAGAGACAAAGAAGCTAGCCCTTAGAGTCAGGAGAAAGCAGACAAGCCCTCCTCCTCTTCCCCCTCCTTCTCCTCCTCCTCCTCCTCCGCATGCCTGCCCGGGCACTACCTGCCTTTCAGAGGGAAAAGTGACCACTTTTTGTTTCTCCCCTTGCTCCAACTCTCCTTTCTGGCTTCCCAAACTACCCGCTACAAACCTGCAGGAACGCTAACGCTTGTGACTGCTTGTTTATCTCCTCGTGCCATGTTTCCCATGGTGGAATCTCTCCCGGAGGCCTCCAGAGCACTGACTCGGATGCTGCTGTAAAATCCGAGATGAAGTCGTCTCTTCTCTGAACTGCCACAGTTTATGTTTGTGGCTTGTTCTGCTTAACTTCATTAAGTACCACAATGCTTGTGAATGGTGCTATATAAATAAATAACAATATACTGGGCTGTGTTGGCAGTGGTTACTTCTGTAGTTGCTGTTCACCGGATAGACATGATGGAAACAGCTGCTGCTGCCGCCCCACATCTAAATGAAATACTGGAGCAATCTCCCGCTTCACACTTAAATTGCCAAAAGGCGGACTGGTTTTAATACCATTGAAAGGATCATCTAGTCTAAACAAGTAAAAAGTGATGGCTGATGAACATACAGGTTTAAATTAAGCTGATCTCTTGGAATTAATTTAAAGTAAGTGACATATTCCATAGCTTTCTGCCATAGGATAAACTATAAAAGCGAGTCTTGCAAAAATGCAGCCGAGTACCTAGCTTTGCAGCTCCTTCTTCCAAAATGAGCCCGGTTCAGCCGGGGGAGGATTAGCTGTGCCCAGGAACCTGGGATCGTCCTGGGAGCACACAGAAGCAGAGCTACAATCCGCAGGGGCAAAAATATCCAGATGTTCTGGTTTGGTTGATGATTAAAACTTTAAGATTTGCCCTAGGAAGGAACCTTTGAAATGCTTTTGTGCCAGATTTTTGCTTTACACACTGTGTTTCCCCTGTTGAATCACAGCCCTGGGAAAACCCTTCAGTGCACGTTATGAAAAATATGGGAAAATAACTAATTTGAGCTCAGAACTTGCGCTTGCTTTCAGCAGGTAGCGCCAATGCATATGTTGCAGCAGTTAATAGGGAAGAAACAAGGGGTTTCGAGCAACTTGTTGACAGGCTTGTGCTAGGCTGGAAATCTGGAAACTGTTGGAGTTTTTCTTAAGAGCGAACAGCTGGGACGGGTGCAGGTGGGTCTGTGGGAGACGGAGGGGGAGATGCGGCACGGCGGTAAATAGGCCCTGTGCTGGCCCCTGTGTTTCTGAGCACCAGAAGGGATGCATTTAGATCTGAAGGAATCCAGTCCTGGCTTTTGACGCTCGGCGAGTGTTTGTATTATTAACCCGTAAAGAAAACGGGACAGGTTTTTGTACGGGAGGGAGGTTCGCGATGTTACTTTGCCCGTGTTCAGGTCCGAGATCTGTGCGCATGGGATTTGTCCCCAGGCTGCTGCCAGCAACGTTAAACCATCGCGACTTCTGCTGTTCAGCCTCAGCTGGCCCTTAAGGAAACTCCAAATTACCCTCCTCCCTCTCTTCTGCCTCTCGGAAAGTTACTTTTAAAGAACCGGCAAAGATTAGTGAGCTGTTGTTACACAACAATTATCTGTGTGTGTATATATCTATTACTTGACTTGATTCCATGAAATCTAATTAAAGACTAAGTGTGTATTTGTATTTCAGTATATTATTAACTATTGCTAATAAAAGCCATTTCCAAATTTGTATTTTTCCATGAGGACCAGGTTTATGAAAAAAAAACAACCCAGCTATACTGCCTGCTGC
This sequence comes from Fratercula arctica, assembly GCA_947846985.1. Taxonomy (NCBI): domain Eukaryota; kingdom Metazoa; phylum Chordata; class Aves; order Charadriiformes; family Alcidae; genus Fratercula; species Fratercula arctica. Next base: position 2,058,868 of record CANTUZ010000022.1, on the reverse strand, counting down.
CCTTGAAACGCGTGTTTTGGGTTTATCTGTGTTTCCAGGTAACTAGAGCTCTTAGACAAGCAGCGTTTGCTTCTGGTTTAAATTAATTTAACCTAATAAGTGGAAGGCTCTGGTGCCTTCTTTGTTTATAGCATTTGGAAGCAATGTAATAAGCAGCCTCTCCAGGATCAGCTTATTATCAAGTTCCTTCTCATGTTTGCTTCCCCCTTCCATCCCCTCCACTTACCACTGCTTATTAAAAAGCTAAAGGTTGTGACACGCAGTTCAGGACGCTCTTTAGCTCCTGTTAGTCTGGAAGAGCTCGCGTTCAGCTGGAGAGGGGATGAGGGCAGGGTGACACTCCTCGGAGAGGCCCAAACCTCTCCCCCAGCCTCTGCTGGGAGGGGATGCTGGTTTATGTGAAAGGCGAGTGTTGCTCCAGCCTTCAGGATGTGAAGGGTACAGGATGCTTGTTGCTGCTAACAGGGATGCTGGGCAGCATCCCACAGCATCCCACAGCATCCAAGAGCATCCCACAGCATCCCACAGCACCCAACAGCATCCAACAGCATCCAACAGCATCCCACAGCATCCAACAGCATCCCGCAGCATCCCACAGCATCCAACAGCATCCCACAGCATCCCACAGCATCCCACAGCACCCAACAGCATCCCACAGGATCCCACAGCATCCAACAGCATCCCACAGCATCCCACAGCATCCCGCAGCATCCCAGGCTCTGTGGGGCACCCGCATGGCTGCGGGTGTTAGGGGCTGTCCTCGGTGCAGGATGAGGGGTTTTGGTGCCAAAGCCAGGGTTTTGATGAGCCAAGACTCTGTCCAGTCCTAACCTGCTCCCACGTTTCCTGGCTCCCTTTGAAAGCCGGAATAGCAGGCTCTTCTTCCAGGGCTTTTAGAGCAGTTCAAAAACCAGGCAATACTGTAGCTGTCCTAAGTCAAGCTGGCATCGTGACTGATTGCCAGTTGTACAAGATTTTGGACAAGGATGAAGTTCAGGTGCTCAGCACCCAGACTTCCAAACGCTTCGAGCTGTGCCCGCTGCTGACAGCCGTGTTGGGAGCTTTGTTCTCCAACCATCGCTTGTATGGTCTGAAGGAAAAAATAACTCCAAAACATGGATGCTGGTAGAGCACGTTCTCTTTGGCTCAGCAATCCCAAAGCGAAGAGTTTCTTTCGGAGTCACAGATGGGTGAACTGGAGTCATGTTTTCCCAAAGAGGGTGCAGAGTTGGGGCCGTACTTGGCCCTTGGTCTCGGCTCAGAGCCACGTGCTGGCCGCCTGCAGGTCACCGCTCCGGTGCTCCTCCGGCTTCTGCGTTTCACAGGCGATGGAAAAAAGAAAAATATTTTCCTGATTGGAATTTCAGGGGAATGCCTGTTGTTTCTTGGAGATATCGTGCTTTGGAGACGTGCACAGCAGGGATAAAGGATGCGTACAGAGGCAGGGAGCACACTGGGTGCGATTTTGTGCTCTGAGGGGGTGCCATTCGCTCCATCGCGTTTTCATTCACATCAGATCAAACAATTTCTTCTTCCAAAAAACGAAACACTTCCTTTCTCTGCTCTGGTTAAAACACAACTAACGCCTTTTCTGGAAAGGCAAATTATTAAATAGAGACCAAGCCAAAAATGTTGAATGAAATGGAAAATATTTAAGAAGGTTTTCTTTAGTAAAATAAATGTGGCATAGTGTGGTGGATAAAGTTGATGGATAGTGTGCATCTACTAGAAAAGAAAGTCAAAATCTGCGGTTCCCTGCATTCCTATTAGTATTTTCAGTCCCTTTGAGAGCATTGAGGATTCTCAGCAGTGAATGTATTAAATGTAAAAACCATAGTTCCTTTTTCTGTAATCAAGGGAAAAAATACCGTTTCGAGCCCATATAGAACACAATGGTTAAATAGCATTTTTATTTCTTCTGAATTCAGTTATTGCTGTTCTGGTTTTCCTATTTATCTAAGCTCCAAGCCAACTAAACCTGAACAAAAGTTCCAGAAACTAAATAACTATTTTTAAATGTAAGCCTTCCTTTCAAAGTATGCAAAAAATGCACAAAACCAACCAAAAAAAAAAAGGCAAAAACCTGGGTTTGAATTTTGATCCTACCAGGTCGATGTTATGGATGAGATTTTTTTTTTTATTTTTTTATTTTTTTCAAATTAAACTAGAACCTTCCCATTATTTTCAGTAAAATACCAGATACCAGGAGATTTCTATAAAACAATTCATAGCTTGTGTATGGAAATGTGACCGTGTGGGATTCCCTGGTTATTTTACCCCCTGGGCAGCCTGGGAGCCCTTCAACAAAGAAAATTGGGAGCAGAACCTGTGCCCAGCTGGGCGCCCCGGCTCTTGGACGTACTCAATCTCATTAATAAAAAAGCAAGCATAATTATAGTAGGTTCCCCTGGAAAAAAGAAACATTTCCCGCCTGTATATTTTAATTTGAAACGAAAGCCACAAAGTACATCCTTCGGTCATCAAAAATCTGATTTACCACCGAGTCCTGGGCTTCAAGGCAGGCGTTCTCCTGGCCGATTTTTATGCCCCACATTTAAATCCCCTTTGAGAAGAAGTTGTTAAACCCATTTACACTGTTGGTTTTTTTTTTCTTGCCAATTTACAAATGGCAAGTGGAGGGGCAGTGGAATTACCTGCCCAGTAGAGGTAATAACACCCACCAGGGCTTACTGGGAAGCTTAAATATAAGTAGCTGTGAGCAACTTTATCCCATTGACTGTTCGTAAAAACAACAAACAGCTCATTGAAGATATTTTCCTTCCCCTCCTTTATATCCCAGTATAATATTCTGTTTCAAAAGTTCTGCCAGAAAAAAAAAAAGCACGTAATAAAGGAATTTAAAAGCTTTAAATAAGATCAAAGGATGACCAAGTAAGCTTTGAAAAGCAAATTAAATAAAATAGTTTATGATCTATTTCATCTTCAAATGAGCAAGTGATTCACTGGAACAGTAACAATTTTAGTGCTTTGAAATCAACACTAGCACGATTGTATGATTATTCTGGCTTTAAAAAAAGCACTCACTGGTTGCTGGTGTAGGGTAGCTGATATGTTTTACAGTTTCACCTTCAAAAAATAAAGATATGTAAATACAAGACCTAAATAGCCCACGAGAGCCAAGACTGTGCCAGTCCCGCTCCAGATTTATGTAAGGCTGCTCTTAAAAAATAAAAATAAGGTGTGGGGGGAGAGTTATATTGAATTGCAATGGTGACATTTTCTTCTAGAATAACACCACCAAGTAGGTTGGCCCCAATTACAACAGAAGCGACCCTGGGCCTGAGGAAGGCAGAGACTTAAATCCTCTTTTACTTGGAGTCTGGCAGCCGCCTGGGCTGCTCGGCTCAGCCCCACGGAGCAAGGACCAGAGAAAAAAACCCCAAATATTTCCCTGGGGCAGATTCCCTGCTCTGGCTCTAATCAGCAGCAGTTATTAAGACAGTTTGAGGTCTCGGCGTTTAGCTCCCAACCATTTTTGTTTGAGCGTCGAGGAGCTGATAGTTTATATTAAAACATTCTGTGGAAAAATACTTGCAGTTCGTCCTCGTCCCCTGGCTGAGAGAGCTCATGGGTTGCAGCGCCGGCGAGCGCCCGGGGGCACCTGTCTTGCTCCTGGGGGCTCTCGCAGAGCCCCCTCTTCCTTTCCCAAGCTCTTTTTGGGAGCCTGGGGACCGGTCCAGAGGATGCTGCCGCATTCCCTTCTCGGCACTGGAAGGCAGGAGAAAGCTGTGCCATACCCTCCTGCTGCCCCCTCCTTTTCTCCCCCCATCTCGCTGCGAACTTCAATGTGAAAAATATTTTGAAATGCTCCTCTTATCTGTGTTTTCCCAGCATTTTGGAGCTGGTTTAGGCAGGAGAGCTTAACAAAGGCAAGGCTATTTACATGAAGGCAACGTGGCTTATGAATGAAACGGTGACAATTGGAGTTTTTATCAACCCTCGAGGCTTGTAGTATTACTACTTGTCTTTCTCAAACGGATTCAGACTTTGACAGCCCTCTGGGACCGGAGCTCAGAAAAAAGCCTTACCTAGGGGAGTATTGTGGCTTTTTTAGGAGTGGGAAAATTAAAGCGCAGGGAAGGGGAAGCATCCTGTCCAAGGTCACGGAGCAAACTGGTGGCAGGACCAGAAATAGCACCCAGAAGTTATTAGTTTTTTCTGTATTTCCTTTCCTGTCAAGCTGTTTGCTTGGATACCGAGATAGCTGTGTGTAAACAGAAGGTTTCCAGAGCGCAGCAGCCTTGTTATCTGCCTGATTCATTCAGTGATGATGCAATCTGGGAGCCGGATTTCTGCAGCGCCTTCCACGGTCGTGATGCTGCACGTGACATTCCCGGCCGCGTTGAGCAACCAACTGGAGTTTCAAACTTGTCTCCACCTGAAACGCCAATGTCTGAGTAAGGCCCTTCTCACCAGGGTTTTATTCTTTATACGTGGTCAGGTTCTGTCTTCTCATTCCCCGTAAAAAATAATGGACTTGGCTTTTTTGCTCTCCTGAACCTGGTAAGGAGCCCTGGAGCTGAGAAAGATCCTCTCTGTGACACAGAACTGACTGGACACAGAAGTGTGTCTGGTTCTGGGCTCCCCGGTTCCAGAAGGACAGGGAACTGCTGGAGAGGGGACAGCAAAGGGCTGCCGAGATGCTGAGGGGATGGAACACCTCTCTGATGGAGAAAGGCTGAGGGATTTGGGTCTCTTCAGGCTGGAAAAAAGACGACTGAGGGGGGATCTTATCAACGCTTATAAATACTGAAAGGGGGGTGTCAGGAGGATGGGGCCAGGCTCTTCTCAGTGGTGCCCAGCGACAGGACAAGGGGGAACGGGCACAGACTTGACCATGGGAAGTTCCATCTCAACATGAGGAGGAACTTCTTTGCTGTGAGGGTGGCAGAGCCCTGGCACAGGCTGCCCAGAGAGGTGGGGGAGTCTCCGTCTCTGGAGACATTCCAACCCCGCCTGGACGCGTTCCTGTGCCACCTGCTCTGGGTGACCCTGCTGTGGCCGGGGGTTGGAGGAGATGATCTCCAGAGGTCCCTGCCAACCCCCAGCATTCTGTGATTCTGTGACCCTCCATCGGCTCTGTTGACTGCTAATTAGGTTCTCAGTTGGTGCAAACTCCCCAGTACCGTGGGGGCTGCCGAGCTGTCAGGCTTCCACTGGCTGTCAGAAACCACGAGACACCTTTTAATAGCTTCTGTCCATCACCTGTGCTACAAGAGTGGTCCAGTGTTCTCTGCCAGCCAGGAGTGGGAAGGAAGCGTGGCTGGGATGAACCTCTCTTTCTTAGACAAGGTTTAAGAGGAAGGCAGCAAATCTTAGATCTTTGGGAAACGGGAGGGCTCACTTTTGAGCCACTGAGTCCTTGTTAGGAGAGGGTGATCAAGAACCCTGTAAAACTTCCTCCCCCATGGGAGGTAACAAATGAGATGGAAGGAGAGCGGTGAGTCCTTTCATGGGCATTTGCTTTAGGGATGTGTCAGAACTGCCAAAGAGCTGCAGAAGCAGACGGCCGTGCTCCAGCAGCCAATGTTCATTAACGACCTACAAGAGTGTTCCTTTACATGCACAACTCCCAAGCAGAGGGAAGAGCAAGACTTGGGATGCCATATTTCCTCTCCTGCTTGAAAGCCGATGCTTTATCCATCCGCAGCCTTGGCTCGGGTGCTGTCACTTGGCAGCTCTGCTCCCGGGATGTTGGCAAAGCTTTGTAGCACCTTGTGATGGTTTCTCGGAGCGTAGGAATTCTGTTTACGTTGTTGAGCTTTTCATCAGCACAAATTAATGTTAGCAGGTGGCACGCACGTAATCTGTCTCCCCAGTTCTCAGGAAATGCAGGATGGCTTTAATGGGAAATGAATTATTCTTTATCCAGGATGTTTCACTGATAAACAAAATAATAAGTAGTCTTGTACATGTGCCTTGGTGGACCAGCACTTGTGTGGCTGTCTACCTTGTCTGGAAGTACCAGACACAGATTTTTTGGGGGTCTTTGTGTCTGCCTTGGTTGTCATCATTAACAGAGCCTGCGTTTTGTAACAAATCTGAAGATAGTGTTGATGATTTATTTTGGCAGTAGACAATTCATCTTCCACCCTGCAGACCTTGCTCTGGTCTCTTTTGGCCACTGAGGGAAACCAGAAGACAAAATTTATCAGCAGAGATGAGTAGGTAGTAATTTTGAGATAGCATTGCTTCCAAGTGTCCTTTTCTGATTGTAACTACACTTGAGAAGAGACCTTTCTGTAGCCCTGAAATGCCGAGATCTCACCCTCCCGCAACCATTCTCAAATAGAACATTAAAATAGATTTGACGTCTTACCCACCTTTCTTCTGAAACCTCACCATGCTATATTTTTCCACTTGCAAAACCCTAGAAAGCTGTGAACTGGAGCCCTGGGCACAAATAATAGACAATAAAACGCCCTTGGAAAAGTGAGGAGAACATGTATGGTAAAAGTGACCCTTCTCTTCTCCTCGAGCATCTTCACGTGAGCTTTATAAACCCACCTCCTTTGCCAGCAGCGCTGGCCAAATCTTTACTTGCAAATAATTTTGGGCTGGGACAGGCGGGAGACTATTTCGTTAATTTACTGCCAGAATTATTATTTTCATGATCCCACAGCGCTAATTGCAACTGGTGTCTTCTCCTGAATTGATTTTGGCTAAAACCCACACAGAGGAGAAGTGGAGCTGCAGGGAACGGCGTTGGGCACGTCTGCTACGGGCTCGAGGGCCAGGAACGGTGATAAATAGTGACTAAATTTCTTTACCCTGTTTCTGGGTCATTAAATTAATCTGGTAGCTGTATTTGGAGCAGTGACTCTGTGGGTTCTGTGTCTTCTCTTTCTCCTGGATGCAAGAAAGATAATGTGAAAGAAAATTACTTGCAGGCTGCGGGGTTTTGGGGGAGTCAGGAGAGTAATTGGTGTAATTTGCTAATGGGTAACATGGGAATATGGGTCAGCACTGACTGGAAAAAAGTCTTAAAAACCTGTTTTATGAAAAATATAAGTATTTGGGGTTTTTTTCAGTGGCTGAAGGAGAACAAACAGGTAACTTTTGTAACTTCACCTCCCCCTTGCATTTCTTTTTTCCACAAATGAGCAGGGTCCAGTGTCTCTTGGTTTCTCATTTTTCCTTTTGCCTCTTAACTTGCACAAAGTTGAGGAAAAAGTTTAAATATTGGATGGAGAAGGGAAATGAACCAGAAAAGATTTCACACGGTTATTTGGAGGCTGTATTACGCTCAGCAGCGAGGCTGAGAAAGGAGAAATGACACTGCTCAAAATCTGGATGTTTTTGAATCTTTTGGTTGTGAGGTGACAGCAGAAACCCTCCTAAAATAGTTTTCTAAACAGGAACTTTCACAAGAAATGGAGAAAAAAAGGCTCCCCCACCCCTCCATATTACATCAAAAACCCCAAAATGACATTATCTGCTCTCGGGAAGCACCATCGCAGCAACCCTCGGTGTCCCTGGGGTGGCCGGGCTGTAACATGCCCCATGGCCCACAGGGGACGGACGCGGGGAGCGGGGACAGTGCCCTCAGGGAGCGAGGAGCCCCGGGGGATGGAGAGCCTGTGCTGCAGGGCAGACGCTCGGCCCTGCTCCCCTGCCACCTCCCCATGCCCGGGACATCCCCGCGTGGCCCTTGGGATGCTTCCCAAGGTGGCTGAGCGATGCTGGGTGAGTGCTGGGGACCCGGTGATTTGAAGGTGCTGAGGGCATCAGCCCCGTAGGGTGGCAGCGAGGGAGCAGGACCAGAGGGCAATGGCGTGTGTGTGCTTGGGGACCTTGGTGATGCTGATGGGATTTTGGGGCGAGGACACAGATGGGAGAATAGAGGTGGTTCTTTGTGGGGGTGGTTTGCAGGTTTTAATATGATGCACAATCACTGTTCTTCTGTTTGTGTTTGATTATCGGTTGTGATTCTGAGCCCAAATTGATCACCTCACTTTCCAAATGAAAGCATTTGAGTTGGGGGGGTTCAGCCTGGAGAAGAGAAGGCTCCGGGGAGACCTTCCAGCCCCTTCCAGTCCCTAAAGGGGTTCCAGGAAAGCTGGGGAGGGACTCTGGATCAGGGAGGGGAGCCATGGGACGAGGGCAAAGGGTTTTAAACTGGAAGAGGGGAGATTGAGATGAGATCTGAGGAAGAAATTGTTTGCTGTGAGGGCAGTGAGCCCCTGGCCCAGGTTGCCCCAAGAGGCGGGAGATGTCCCATCCCTGGAAGCACTCCAGGCCAGGTTGAACGGGGCTCTGAGCAACCTGGTCTAGATGAAGATGTCCCTGCTTATGGCAAGGGGTTGGACTAGATGACCTTCAATGGACCCTTCTATGATTCTGTGAACTCAAATTGACGACCCCACTTTCCAAATGAAAGCATTAGCCAAGCTCCAGGCATGTACTTAGATTTGATTAATTTTTTCTTTTTTTGCAGTAGTTAAAACATGATAAGGCAGAGAGGGAGAAAAAATGATTTTTAAAACATGCTCCTACTCTTCCAGATCTCAAGTTGTCCTCACTGTGACACAATAATTTTCCAACGCTACTTTTCGGTTATATTTAGAAGTGCATTTTCTGTTCCTTCCCTCTCCTTTCTGTGGAACAATTGTGCAACTTTCTTTTTTTTTTTCTTATTATAATACCATATTAAAATTAGCTGCAAGACTAAAAAGAGTCCTGCGTAGGAAGGTAGCTACCTTCCGTCCTAGAGCTTCCCTTGGATTTCCACTGGGATTTTGTTCCTGATTTTGTTCCGGCGGGTTGCCGGGGCGTTCGCTGCGGCGTGGGGCTGTGCTTTCCCCAGCTGATGTCTCTCTGCTCTCCCCAGCAGTGAGCATGCAGAGTTCAGAGCCTGCATCGGACTCAGCAGCTTCTGTGGCACTTCACACTTCGGCAGCAGCCCAAGCTCCGGTGGTGCAGCCCGTGCCAGCGTCGCAGCAGGTAACGTATGCACAGCTGGGAATGCCGTTTCCATGGAGAAGAGACCTGGTTTGCTGGCAGATGTATTTTAATCCCAAGGTTTTTATATGGGGGAGAGGATTGTTAATCAGCTCGTTGAGGTTGTGGGGAGAACTTGTTGCTGGACATTGTGTTGATAAAGGCCGTAAATATTTCATATGTTCGCCCTACGAATATGTAAACATTAAAACACAGGGTTTAGATTTTAACTTAGCTACCCAAGGAAGTCATTTGATGCCCATTTGGTGTTTGCTTCAGTATAATATCCTGTTGTCATTATTCGGTGTGTCAATAAAAGCAGGAGAAAATGAAACTCTCCTTAAAGGCATTTGTGCAAATAAGGTACCAAGCTCAACAGAGAAGAGGTGGGGGGAGCGCTCATGGAGTGGGTGGAGGTCTTCTCCTTTGGTGGGTGGATCCTGACATTTTAAATTGGGGAGGAGGGATTCATGATTCATATACATGAATATGATGCACTTGGGAGGTCTCCTGATAGGAGAAAAATGATCACTTCAACTGATGAATGAAAACTCTCTAGTGCAAAACGGGAAGGGTTAAGTAAAACTGGTTCCTTTTTATGCCATTTGGGGAACTATCAAAAGAAGTTTCTGTCACAGGAAGCTGGAAGGATAGGAGGATGGGTGGGTGTAACTTAGCTACACCCTTCTCTGATTCCCAAGTGAGCAGAAGTAGCTGCCATTGGATGCTGATGAAAAGGAACAATTGAAAATTGTGAATTAGTAGGAGCATTTGATTCACCAGGAGACTTGGACATTCCCGTGGTGGTTGGCCAGATCGCGGTCATCTTTCAGCCTTCCCATCTTCCATTGCTCTGGGTGACATTGCTTCTTCGTGTTGTAATGATGTGGGTATCACTCGTCAATAGTGTCAAGTATCTTAGGGATCTCCAGTCATTAGTGTGAATTTGACTGTGACGACATGTTAAAGAAGTTCAGAAAACCCATCGGCTTTGGATTATGGAATTACCCGTCCAGCCTTTGCCAGTGCTGTCGTCATGAATATCGGGCGGAACTCCATGGATTAAAGAGGACCCAGAGGATCGTGGAATATTGCTGAAGAGGAGGAGCATCCAGAGCCTTCCCTTCTCACCAGCAGCACAAAGAAAATGCTAGGAATGAACTACTGGCAGCATGACTGTTGCGAGGCGGAAGCCTTTGGTGTTGTTGATCACTGGTCTACCTTTCAGTGTGAGCGAAGGCTGTATGAACAGGATGGCCTCATCTTACAGGTTGGGGATGGTTAATATTTTTGGTTGGAAGGTAGTAGGAGCAACCGGACAGGCGGTGACAGATTCCACAAGCAGCTGAGCTGGGCAGCTGTTCAAAGGAGATGTGTCATTTGGTAAAAGCAATGACGGAGAATGGGTAAAAAATAGGAGAAAGGAACGGATCTTTCTGAGCCTTTGGTGTAGGTGGCATTGACAAGGCCTGGCTTGAACAAGGGTTTTGAATGTTCCCATTGTGCACTGGTTATAGCCTCTTTTGGAGGGAAAGGGGACATGGTGATGGCTGGCGTAAGTGTACATGTCCTTATCTCAGCTGCAGGATCTCCTGTCTGTCCAGGCTTACTGAAGGTCAGTCTGGGGACTGGTGTTCTAGAGGCTGCCTAGAAATCTGGGCAATTACCATATTCCTGTAATTCTGCTAGAATAGAATTTCTGTCTGGTTACAAAGGGCGTGTTGGGAGGGTGCCAGAGGGCTAAAAATCATGAATATATATGCATAAGGTAGCCAGTAATTGGCAAAGTCTCTTCTAGTATTCATGTGGGATTGTTTTGCAGTTTTTGTTCTGTTGGCCCAGCCTGGTGGGTATTTTTAAAGCCTCAAGCCACAGAGGATGACTGATGACTGTCTCCTCGGAGAAGGTCCTCGGCAGTTTAAAAGGCCATACTGATCTTTGGCTTGAACGTTTCCTTTCTTACGCTCATGCCGGTGTCCCAGGCTCTGTTCCCACAGGCCTCACTGAATCCTTTCTTTCCATCCATCACGTCCCCACGCTTGTTCGGCTGTACCCGCAGGGTGCTGAGCACTCTATGAGACGCGTGTCCAACCTCAAACTGAATGCCAAGCGTTAACACGAAGAGTAGGGGACGACGGAAATGCTGGGGGAGAAGTAGAGGACAGAGCTGACCACTGCAGGGCAACGCAAAGCATTTCTGTGCCCTTGGTGGCACTGAAGGGAGGTGCAGAACCATCTGAGCTTCGGTGCTGGTAGAACCCATAAGGGCTGTGGTGCCTTGGAGAGCACGATTTGATGTTGCAGGAGGCAGAGCGCGGTTTGGTGTAACAGCTGTGAGAAGAAAGTTTACGGCCATAGGAGGAAAATGTGAATGTGTGAGGAGTCGTTCTTCTTTAGCTGCGACTGAACCTCATGTTGAGCTCCTCTCCTCAATCAACCGTTTGCTGTTATTTCCTTTAAGGTGATCCGTGTTAGGAAATGTGGATCCAGCTTTTCCCAGGTTCAGGGTACTGAGTTGAGGCTGGTGTCCGCTGCAGATTGCCTTGGAAGGATGGGGACACAGGGAGGCTAAATAAGGGTACTGCTGCCTCTGGAGAAGGAGGGAGGCTTCCCATGAAAGTTTGAGAGAGAATGCCTGACTCCCCTGTGTTACAGACTGAAAGTAAATGTTTGTTGCTGTATTTTCTTCTTTCAGAGGGTTTTGGTCCAAGCAGCAGGCTCCGCTCCCAAAGGAGCGCAGATGCAGCAGATCTCTGTTCCCAGAGTTCAGCAGGTTCCACAACAGGTAATATCTGCGGGGTGAGACACCACACAGGGACCCCCGCGTCAACAGGACCCTGTGTCCCACGTGACATTTGAACCTGTGCCAGATACCTGCTTAGAAAAATCATAATTAGAGAGTTGTGTGCAATTTGAGAACTGGAGATCACTGCGAGAGCAGCTTTCTCCGTCTCTCTCTTCCTTTCTAGGACTGATGGCAAAAGAAACTCTCAAGATATTTAAAACTTAGAAAGACCCTTTACTGTAGCAGTTGTCTTTCATACATTTGAAGATTCGATGGATGCTTTTAATTGCCATTTAAAAGCAGTCCTCCTCTCTAGAGATGTTTTTAGAGGCGCAGTGTTTGGGATTTTTTTTAATTGCACAAATAAATGTACTGACTGCATGTGGCTTCGTAGAAAGGTTAGGTGACAGAGAGCCATGCAAGTGTTTTTCTTTATCTGAACTTTGCCTTTTGCAGTCCTTGTTTCCTAAGAAACCAGGAATATGTGGTGCTGCTTCATGTGGACAGTGAGTCTGACTCTCTTGCCTTTTTCCTCTAGCAATTTTTTATTTGGTTGCTCGGTTTCAGGAGAAAAAAAAAAAACAAAAACAAAAACCAAAAAACTTGACAGAGGGCACCTACATCTCTCCCAGACCAACGAAAAAGGGGGCTGGGGTGCAGACGGACGCTGCCAACCTCCTCTCTGAAGGACAGGCTGCAGCGTGATCTCACCCTGATTAGTCAGCGCAGAACCAGCCCTGAGACACGTGTGCAGAGGAAACCCAGCTCCATTGTTTCCACTGCTCATGGAGCAACTACTTATTTATTTATTTTAATATGACCTTTTAAAATAAATATGTCCTTTGGGATTCCTAAGCATGTGGGGGTTTTGTTTGTTTTGTTTTTCTTTTTTCTGTTAAAAAGAAAGTCTAAATGTCAAGGTAAGGTTGGAAGTTGTTTAAGGGTGTAATATGCAATTTTTCCTGCTGTTCCTAGGCAATAACTTATCCCTAACTCGAGTTTATGCTGCTTGTTGCAGGTGCAATCTGTGCAGCACGTATATCCATCCCAGGTCCAGTATGTGGAAGGAGGAGAAGCTGTTTATACCAATGGAACCATGTAAGAGTCTCTTCTTGGCCGTGTTCCTGAGCCCTTGGGTCCTCCCAGGCTCCTTCCACCCGGTTGCTGCTGGCCGCCATAAAGAGGAGGAAGAGGAGGAACAACCATTTCACATGCTACGTTGTGTGCATGGGGGTAGTTTCAGCCAGACTCCACCCTTGGAGGAGGTGTTGTCCTCACGGAGGGGCTGTTTTCCAGGGCATCCTGATGCATAAATGGCCCGGTATTTCCCTCTGCCCATTGTGTGGTGAGGTGGGGCGGCTTTAGGAACCAGAGCATAACTGCTAGAAGAAGAAGGGGGGGTTGCAAGGTTTCCTCTTCCTCCTCTCTGCTGTGCCCCCTGCTTTGAGCATCCCCTGCTGCCCCCGGGATGCCCTCAGCCTTCTGCATGGAGGTGGCTGCAATGGCTGCAGAGCGGCTCCTGGGCTCTGCCCTGGCTGTGGCTGTGGGCCTTTGCTCCAGGACCCTCACAGGACTGATTAACGTTGTCACAATTAACGTTGTGACTTCTACAGCACAGGGTGCCGTTTCAATGGAGCAAATCCCACCGACAATGGAGTTGAATTTTTTTTAAAAGGTGGTCCAGATTGTGGAAGCTGTTGTCCCTGAGGTGAGCTCTGCAGGCTCCTCTCCGCCTCCTGACCCTGTTGTTCCTTTGACAGACGAGCCACCTACTCCTACAACACCGAAGCTCAGATTTACGCCCCCAGCAGCGCAGCGTCCTACTTCGAACCGCAGGGAGGTGGAGCTCAGGTGACTACAGCGGCATCCTCTCCTACAGCCATTCCCTCTCACAACATGGTGGGCATCACCATGGACATTGGGGGAAGTCCGATCCTCTCCGGCTCGGGAGCCTATCTCATTCATGGGGGGATGGAAAACACTAGACATTCTCTGTCACATACTTCACGCTCCTCTCCAGCAACGGTATGTAGCCCTGCAGATGTTGCAGCTCAGGGGCCAGGAATTATTCCAAGGGAACTGAAAAACCTTCAGAAAATAAAACTTCCTATCGTTCTCACTGTCTATATGTCTGTATAACATGCCATGCAAGTGCAAGGGAGAGAATAGACACTGGTGTACTACAGATATTCTTCAACGGGAGTTTGGAATGTCTCTCTCACTGGTGGGCAGAGGCTGGTCAGTCTCTCTGAGTGGATCACTGCAATGATGCAGCACAGAGATAAGAGAAAATTCTCGGGGGTTTTGGTTTTTTTCCCCCCAAGCAAAACGTTTTGGCTTTCCAACTCAAAAGAATTGTCTATATTTACATTTTCTAATAAGTATAACATCTGAACACGCAGCTTGGCTTACCCAAAACAAAGAAATATATAAATGTATTTTTAATTATGAAGAGACCTGAAAAATCCATTATTAACACAGCGGATAATTAGCACATAAAGTACGTCAAGCTGATTGTGCCAAATGCACAGTGATCAAAAAGTCTTTGTATATATCTCCTACACCACTGTGTATTCTGTCCATGCCATATGTTACAGAAAATGTATTTTAGGGATAATACTTATCAAACAGGAATGTTTTCGAGCTCTAATGGTTTTTAATGATGCCGGGGTGCTAGAAGCACAGCTGTACAGCTGTGTGGGACGCAGGGGGACACAACCATTCACCCAAACCAGCCTTTCTGCAGCCAGAGCTTCCCAGGGCTTTTCTCTGGGAATCTCCCAGGCTCAGTAGCGGCTGCTGCCAGGAGCGGGTTGTTTTCTGGGACGCTGCTCACCTTCCTTTCCAGACTGACTTATGTGTGTTTATACGTTTGTATGTAAACATAATTACAAATGTAGGTGTAATTCAGCCCATGTGGCCAGATTTTAAAATGTGAACAGCACCACCCAGGGAGAAAAACAGGAGCCGTTTGCTACCGAGTACTCTTGAAAATCTGGCTGGTTTGGTCATACTCTCTTTTCCCACTGTGTTTTAGAGTATAGACTTCATGTTTTTTGAATCTTTACTCCTTGAAAGGTTGGTTGCCTTTGATCCTGGAGTAAATGTGCTCTGCCTTAGGTAGAAGTAGGGGAAAAGTCTTTAGCTTTGGGTGGAAAATGACAGATGCCTCTGGATTAGCTGGGGTTCGTTTCTTTTGTAGGACTGTGTGTGTGTGTGTATTTTAACTGTTCATAGTTAAAGACTAGCATTGGACCATCTTCTGATTTTTGCTCAAGCTTGTTATTTTGAAGGAAGTAGCTGCTGATCTTGTCACCTGCGTGGGACTGCATCTTGCAAAGCTGCACAACATTACTCTTGGGTTTTGGTTTTTTGACTTTTTGCTTTGTTTTGTTTTACATTTCCAAGGCCGAGTAGAATACGTGTCAATAGAAATGCCCCATGAACAGATTCAGTTTGTAGTATCTCATCTACCACATGAGATAAAGCTGTTCAGCAAAAAAAATACAAATTCAGGAAGTGACCTTTCTGAAGATGCATCTGAAATAAATTCCCTCTGTTGCATGTAGGGATGAACTTTCTGAAGGTATTTTCACACAAACTGTCTGTGACTCTTGTGGAGGGTGAAAATGGTGCGTGGAAGACAGGATAGGGATGTGTCCATGTGTGGATTTCAGTTCTTTCAGTGCAGAGGGTCAGAGAGGGATAGAGCAGAGCTGTGATAACTGCTTTGGATATCACATAACAATGGGTGGATAGTGGAAGGCTTAAGGAGAGCAACGACTAAATCAAATCAATGGGCAGGAACATATTTTTGCTTGCGATGTCTTGCTTAAAGAGAGAATAGGAAAGGCTGGTGTTGAAGAGGCCAGAGAGGCTGTAGTTCTGGCAGAATGTATTTACGGCAGGATTAAGAGCTTTGTGGAGAGAAAGGAAAGTACAGCTCCCGCAGAGGTAGCCGAGGAAGCCGTAAGGTTTGCTTTTGCTTTGGGGGTGTAGTGCAGAAGGGATGGATGGATGGATGGATGGATGGATGGATGGATGGATGGATGGATGGATGGATGGACAGATGGACGTCAAAGTGGCCAGCAAAGCGAGGGCTTGGCAACGTGAGAGGCAGCTGCAAGGAATGGGGAAGCAAGAGGGCTTGAGGCAGAGCCGGCTCTGAGACCTCGAAAGCAGGGAGAGTGTCTTCAGAGGAGACGAGGAACGAGGTAGCGCTTCAGAATTAGCAATGGTGTAAGCGCTGCCTCAGGAGGTTGAGGGATGTTTGGTAAAGACCATGTGTACGCTAAAATAAAATCTTCAAATATTTAAAGAAACCCGTGTTCCATATCTGCTGGAATAATGGTGTTCTGCTCCATTGAAAGGGCTAAACCAGCACACGAATCAGCCCCATTCAATGTCTGTGCCAACAGAGCACTATTAATCCTCATTTAAATTAGGCTATCCCAAGAGAGGAAATCCTTGAGACCTCCCATAAGTGGGTCCTCAGAGCTCCTCGCCTTCGTGCAGGGCTGTTTAAGGACTTTAGTCTCTGTAATATTTTTTTCTCTAGACGCAAGATGTCCGTTTGTATGGGACACTTACCAAAATGCCAAAGGAGAGGCGGCGTTTCTGGACTTGTATAAGAGGCGTTGCTCAACGGGCACCGCGCTGCTCCTCGAACAGAGGAAGGAAACAGTGTCTCCCTCTAACACTGACTCATTTCCTGAAGGCTGCCTCAGCAATCAGTCTTCAGTTCCTCCTGATACATTGCGGTGTGGCAGTTTTCCCAAAAAGCATTGACACATAGTCCTAGACTGACCCTTTTTTGCATTCACTGATAACTTCTCGAGAAGTGCCGCAGTGCTGGCGCTTTTGGACAGAAACCAAGGGAGGTTCTGGAGGTGCTTGGACAGAGCAGCACCTTCAGACAGGGACCTGGCACAGGCTGTGTCTTTGGTTGTTGAATGTTACTTCAGAGCTTAGATGGGATTTGTTCTGTTCTATCACCTTTCTGACAGAGCTGGGGTTTGTAAAGGGCTGGTTTTCTCTCTACCACTGTCTTCACCGTGCTGGGAGTCAGTGCAAACCGGAGTAGAGGGAGCAAACCAGTCTGTGAAGGAGGCCGCTGACAGATCATTGTGCAGATGCGATGCTTTGTGCGTGTGCTTATGGAGGAGCGCAGGACCGTGCTGTTAAATGAGGACAGATGCTAGAGATAGCTGCTGGCTGCTGGTTTCTGTGGCTGATGTGTGCCGCCTTGTCCTGCCTGCACCAACAGGTCCCCGATAACAGGGCTTTGAGAACATCTACTGGAGAGAAATGGCAGGTTCTGCTCCTGCCAGTCCCTTAATGTGGGGTGGGGTTTTTTTTGGTTTTAGGTATTTCTTTTTTCCTTCCTCACTTGCAAAAAACTTGTGTTGAGGAGCACTAGAGCTCTGGGGCCCGCAGGCATGCGTTAAGTAGTTTGCCAGAGGTTGCCAAGGGAGCCCCAGCATCAGAAAGCAGAAGCCAAGAAGGGTCCAGGAGAGGGTCCGGGCACAAGGCAGCAGCCGCAGCTGGGCTGAGTGTAGAAGAGAAGCCAGACAGAGGAAAGCGAGGGGGCTCTTCAGGGACCGTGGCTCCGCTTGCAGGAGCTCTGAGATCCGTGGAAATGAGCACGAGTAGCATCCAGATGTGCCAGCCTGTCACGGTGGGAAGAAGGTCACCTCCTTGAAACCTCTCTTCTTCCTTCAGAGTCCCGTTGCAGTGCTCTTCAGGAGCAAAGAGCTCTTACCTATTCCAGCTTATGCATTCTGTGTGTCAGCCCTCCTTGTGCCCCTGTTTTATTTAGTTGCCGTTAGTTTTTTTGTCAAAATTTTAAGAAATAATAATAACCTAAGTAATTACTTCCAGTTTTCCTTGAAAGATCTGGGTAAAAATGCACCTTCTCTGGAGCAAATCTTTGATGTGCTGCAGTGTATCTGGCTGGAGGTGGTTTGGTCTAGGCTTGAAGGGGAAAGGAGAAGGAAAACTGCTTTTCTTTTTTATATATGGGCAATGGATACAGTGGAAGATCAAAAGGCCCCTGGTCTCGCTCTTTCACCCTGGTGGGGATTCTTGCCGGGGTGTTACCTTGCATGCCGTGCCATAACGTCCCTGCAGCTTCATCCCATAAGGTCTGCACCTCATCTGTTTGCCTCTTTTTCACAAGCTTGATATAAAGCATTAATCATTCAAATATTAAAAAGGAAATAATAATCCTGGCTGTTGCTAACTGTCTCATTTCCTTTCTTTTTCTTTTTCCCTTTTTTTTTTTTTTTTTTTTTCCCTGTGCACATTTTCTTTAGCTTGAAATGGCGATTGAAAACCTACAAAAAAGTGAAGGGATTACATCACACAAAAGCAGTTTGCTCAACAGCCATGTAAGTTACAATCGGAATTTACAACCTCTTTCCCGCTTCGGTAGGAGCATTATTTCTCGCCCTTTGGTATATTCCACAGCACGAGCCGCTCAAAGCAGCCCGTGATTCAGCTGTGCTGCCTAAAGCAGCCCATTCCCAAGAATCTGCAAAAAGTGCCACGATGTTAATAATGTTTGTTGATGAGCTGCTCTGGATTCTGTTAACTGCCTCTCCCCTGTGTTTATTTATTTCATCTGCCTTGCAACGGAAATTGCTGGCAATTAGATAAACACATTTGAGGAAGTGCTTTCCTTTCCCTGGAATTGAAAGATGGCTGGAAAATAACGTGGAATTCCGCAGCAATAGCTTGGAGTGAATCATGAGAGATATCCCTTAGATGGCGCGTACCAAAAGCTGCTCCTGTGAATGCCTTTGCTGCCTCTCTCTGTGCCTGAGGAAGACCGTTATGTTACAATGCTACGCTCAAGCCATTTCTAGGCCTCTCTCTTCTCACTATGCCAACAAATTCCCTGCTTTGTGTGAAGTTCCCACTGTTCTACTGGGCCTTCTGCATCATGGTTTGTGGCTCCCATGCAGGAATGCTTAACAGTGAGCACATGCTTGTGTGAGATTTGGAGGGTCTAATTCAAGTCCCGTTGAAGTCATCAGCAACTTGCCTTGACTTCATTGTGGTTTGGATTAGGCTGGAGCATGTTCTGCCCTGACAAATCACAGTGCACAAAGTGGTGCTTCCTTTTTCTAACAGATTTCCTTTTGCTTTGCGTTTGGGGGCAGATCTGTTGTCATTCTTGGGTCCTGCAAAAAAAATCTTTGCCCTCCTCACCCTAGAGAAACAGCCTGAGAAAATGAAAGGAACGTTAAACCTAATGATGTGGTTCTCTTAAGCTCGTGTTGAACTCCACACCAGGGCTCCTGGATGAGCTTAGTCCTTATTTCAACTTCTAGAAATGGAAGGTTCCTTGTTGTAGTCGAGGAAACACAAACCTGCAGGATCAGGCCGGTAGCTGCTGTTCTCAACATCTCTGTGCATCCTTCTGTCCCGTGCTGTGCCCCTGGTGCCGCGCAGGTTTGTCTAAGGATGATGTTGCTCTGCAGTATTTTTCTTGTTCCTCCCAGTGCAGAGAGGGACAGAGCGGAGCAGGATGGGGTGGGTCCTGGTGTCGTATTGAAGAAAAGCAGGAAAAGGTCAGAGGAAAGGAAGTGAAGGCAGAAAAGAGATTTCAACTGGCCGCAGGCTGTGCAGGATGGAGGTGGGGCCCGATCCAGCCTCTGATCAGATCTTCCCCACGCTTGTCTTGCAGGGTAGAAGAACATAATGTCTTTCTTCTCAGGCCATGGTTCATAGTCTGGCATAAGGCTTAAGTTGTCTTACAAATTCTAAAGCAAATAAAGTACTTGCTGAGCACGTGTGTACACATCAGCTCTCCACTGAGGGTGTCAGTCCACACACAAGCGACGTGCTGCTGCCCTGGGCAGCTCCAGGGCTGGGTAGTTCCCTCTGCCGAGGTGCAGAGCATCAGCCAAGGAAACCTGTGGGGCCTTTTCTGCCCCGTGCAGCTCCAGTGTCTTTGCTCTGCCTTCCCGGAGCACGGAGCGGTGCCTGCGGACATAGGGAATAATGAGGAGGTGATGGTCCGAGCAGTGCCCGTAGGAAACGCAGTGTGTTGCAGAACCGGATCAGGCAATCTCTTTTCAGAGCTGGAGGGAGGTCGGTGCTGGTGCCCGGGGAGGCTACGCAGCCTCTGCCAGGACTCGACTGAATGTCCCATTCCACTGGAGTGAGGGACCTGACCTCCCTCAGAAATGAGCCCTGATCTGAGGGGGGAGCTGGACTGGAATCACAGAACCATCATCAAATGGTTTGGGTGGGAAGGGACCTTCAAAGGCCACCTAGTCCAACGCCCTGTCCTGAGCAGGGGCATCTTCAACTCCGTCGGGTCCAAGCTGACCTTGAATGTTTTGAGGGATGGGGCATCTCCCACCTGGAGACTGGAGACTGCCAGGGGTTGCTCCCAACCGCAGTGTTCCCACCTCTGTACGTTAAAAAACAAACCAAACAAAAAGCCAGACAGAATCTATCCCAAACCGTGTGTGACGGACACATGATGTTGTCAGGCTTGCGCGTGAGAACCAGAAAGTGAAGCAGGAGGTGACTGTGGTTTGTCAAGGCTGAAAGCAAAATATGAGCTTGACAAAAGCTAGTGGCCCAGGAAGTTGTTAGATAATGCTAATTGCCCTGTTAGTTGGGACTTAATTGCTTTTAGTCTTAAGGTTGCAGAGTCTTTCATTAAGTGTTCCATCCCTTGTTCTGAACTTCACATTGTGTAAATCTGTTAATCCTCAGGATAATGGTTTATTTTGTTGCCATCAGCAGATGTTTTGTGCCAGGAATCTTTGGTTCAGTGTTTTGTTTGTTTGTTTTTTTTTTAAGTAAAAGGAAAACTAAAGGTATCTCAGTCAATAGGGAATTTTGTACATAATGCTGTTTAAGCAAAGTCAATGTGAACTGGAGCCACACTTGAGAACTTAATTTAGCCTCAAAAACTCTCTGAGAGGTTTGTTTAAGTGCACTTGAAATATCAAATTTAGAAGCCCAAGCTAACGTTAATACCCCCGTGACACACGGTGTTTCTAATGAAATTATGTCAATCTATTGCTGTTACCGAAAGAGCTCTGCTCACGAATATACTCCGGAGTCGCCGGGTCAGAGGATTGCTTCTTTGCCAATTAGGAGCTTGCAGATGATGCAAAGAAATTTGAGAAAAACTACTACAGTTTTTGTACGCCAGTGCCTGAAGGTGGGCACATCAGAACCGGTCGGATGCTGTAGCCTGGCTGATGCCCTGCAGCTCCCAGCCAGCCGTAGTGCTCCTAGGGGCAAAATGTATTTTTTCCTCGCTGCCTATAAAACAAAAAACCCCAAACCCCTTCAAAATACCAATCAAAAAACCATGGGACTTCTTCCCTGTGGGTGAATGGCTCTTAGGTAGGTGCTGATGGAGTTTTTCCCCCGAGCAAAAGATCTTACCCCCAGAATGGTGTTTAGGTGGAAACACCTAAAATGAGACTGAACAGAGAAACAGGAAAACTATTAAAGGGAATAATTCTCCCTTGGCCGGGGGAGGGACGTAATGACCTAATGAAGGATGAATCTCCTGCTCGGTGGAGAATGGCAAGCTAGAGATGATTTTTTTTTTTCAAAATCAAAACAAACAGTCAATAGAAATACAGTTAAAGCAGAAGTGAGATGGCGAGGTTCCCCCGTAGTGCCTCAAACAAAGCCAGCAGCACACGGCTGCACCGGGGTTTTATTGGAACCTGATTGTAATATAAACAGAAAGGAAACCGTAGAACATGTTGTCATTGTCCCAACCGGGCAAAATTCAAAAAGTAAACAGAGTAAGAGACACAAATGGAAAGAATCCTTTAACGTTCTCATTGTAAGTGCCCGGTCTGTTACTACTAATGCTGGAAGAGCAAAAATAGTGTTTTGAAAAGTATTTATATTCTGACAGATTTCTTTTTTAAGCTCTTTTGTGCGTTTCGTAATGAATTTTGAATTCAATAGTGGGAGTTCATATTGTGAAACTCGGTAATGTTTAAAGCAATATAAAAAGACACTTGCAGAAAAAGAAAGCTGGAAGATGAAGGGAATATCCTAGAAATATCTGGGATTAGACTAAAAATGTCCAGGATCAAATGTAACTGAGATGGTTTTACCTATATCTCACTTTTCCATAGTGACATGCAACTTTAATTTTTTTTTAAGGCTTGGAATTAGAACAGGTTTGGAAAATAATTAGCTGATCCGCATTCAGTATCTCCCACAGGATAAATAAAATAAAATTTTAAAAAAATTTAAAAAGAACCTTCTTAATCATTAACCTTTCTTCTTCCAGCCCATGGTCTGCTCCAAAGGCCACCAAAACTGATGGATCCAGGCGTTTGAACTTATGGTTGCTTTGGATCAAACCCAGCTAATGAATGAAATAAGATTTAAGTGTACAGCTTGGGATTCAGCTCATTTTATGCAGCGGAGGTTTCAGTTTGGGTACGTGAATGCTAAGCGCAGAACAGACGGCCGTAGCTGCTGAAAAGCCTTTGTGTGAGAGCAAAGTTGGGTACGAAATGCATAAACTGAAAAGAACTCAATGGGGCGAGGTGTCAGGGATGTCCTTGCACTTTTCAGGTTGTATTTCCACGGAGTTATTGTCATAAAACTCGAGTAAAATAGTGGTGAACTGAGACCCCGAGGTTTCCCCGAGAGAAAAGGGGAGAAAAGAGCCAAATAGTGGGGTACGAGTGGAGTGGATTTAAGCATAGACCAACTTGTACGTCCACCTGCGTGGTTCAATCCCGCTGATTTCTAGGCTTAAGTTTGTGCTTAATTACGATATGCAGTTCGTTGTATGGAGGTGGTGGGGCTAATATTTTGGCAGCCGTAGCCTGAGTGTGTTTTGCCCCTGCTCAGGTGCGAACGCAGCTGCTGGCGGTGGTGGAGCTAAGCCTCCTCCGCTCGCAGGGACCCAGGCCTCCGTGGAGAGGGGAGTCCTGAAAATGGTAATCCCAAAGGTCCCTAAGGGCAATGAAAGGGCTTTTACCAAAGCTATTGATTTTAGTCCATTTGTACATCCACTTCCTTCAAAAATTCGCTTAATATAACACTTGCTTTATTGATGCTGAAGTCGTGTAGCCAATTAAAGGAGATTGAGGTTTTTCTCTTTCTGCATTTTAAGTCCGGGGCTGACATTGTGTGCCGGGCCTGCCCTTTCCCATCGGCTGGGTATAGATATTTTATAGCTAATTGCAAACTTTAATCAACGGGAATGTCAGGAGAAGTTCAGACAGTCCATTTTGAAAAATAGATGGAAACACTCAGATTTTTAAGGTTGCTTTGGTAACCTTTCATTTTTATTGTTAAGGAAACGGTTGCAGACGTGCCAATCCTCAAATCAATAAATACTGCAGCATGTTTGGGGCTCCTAAAATTTATTCCTCTTAGGCAGTATCTTAACTTTTCCATCCTTGCATCAAACAAAGCCTAAGTTTTTGCTGAAGATTTATTTTTAAAAATCAAACCAAAGAGTCAATAGAAATAAAGTTCGTAACATCTTTATCCTTAACATCTTGATTCTTGGAAAACACGAGTTCTTACAGCTTTATTTTGGCTCTGCAGGAATTCATCCCGATCCGAGGTGGAGGCTGAGATGGCGGGCGCACTGTGGTCTGAGGCTTTTGCAAAATCTGGCAGCATTTTTGTTGGGTTATTAGTTGGGCTGGGGATCCTTTTATCTGTATAAAAATGCAACCGGTGTAAGTTATATAAATGAACTCAGCTAAATTAACGATCCAGCACTAAGCTCTCGTGAACTCTTCATGTCAGATGGGCTCTCCTGGCACTGAAGTGCTGACAGTTTGACGCAGCCCGTTCCAGCCCTCTTTAGACTTTCACGTGTTCTTTACTTGTTTGTGCTTTCCATACCTAAAGCTCCAGTGGTTGTTGGACAACTACGAGACGGCGGAAGGCGTCAGCCTTCCCAGGAGCTCTCTCTACAACCATTACCTGCGGCACTGCCAGGAGCACAAACTGGATCCGGTGAATGCCGCTTCCTTCGGAAAACTGATCCGCTCGGTGTTCATGGGGCTGAGGACGCGCCGCCTGGGAACCAGGTTGGTATGAATCTACATTTAAATAGAAAACAAAAATCCTGCAACTTCTCTTACGCATACTGAGAACCTACCGAGCGTCATTTAGCAGGCGCAGGTCTTTCTTCTCAGATCTACAGAAACGACCAACCGTGATGTTGTGGGGAAAAAAAAAATGGCTGTTCTGAGGCACAGCAGTAATTTCCGTGTGTTGTGAGGCAAAGCCGCTCTCTCACCGTGAGTCAGCGGTGCGAGAGGCTGGACAATGCAGTTAATTTCAGACACGCTCCAGGTCTCTGATGACAGCGGCTTCTCCAGCCACATTTGGTCTGAGTCCATTTCCTAAAGAGGCTAAGAATATTTTATTTGAACCGAGGTTTCTAGTCATTCCGTTACTGTCTAAAAAAGATGAAATAACTCGTCTTTACGGTTGCTGCTGTCAGCTCCAGAGCCCAAAATTCTGGTGCGGTGAAACGGTTTCTCCTTTTGGATCCAGTAAAGATCCTCCACCGCGGATGAGGACAGAACCTGTGTCTGTCTGATGCAGAGCGGCTGGACAGGTGTTACAGGTGTCACGCCTGATGTCTTAAATTCCCAAAGCGGCAGGCTGGCTCTTGTGATAGAATTTTTTCTTTTAAAACATCAAAGATGCCTATGATGTTACAACAAAAACGTAACATAAGAAAGCGCTTACATATGTGTCCTTCAAAGGAGCATCCAAAGTACCTGCGCAGCTTGCACAGCTGAGTTTGCATTTTATCCCAGCTTCTAATTTAAAAAAAGGTAGCTAATACACTACAGAAACAGCGATTGCTCGGATTGTGAAAGATTTTATAAGAAAATTCAAGCTTAGATATCTGGGCTTCTAAGCAAGAACAAAACCAGATGTGTCTGGGGCATTCCACAGCTGGAATGTGGGGGCAACAGGCGTTGGAAGAGCAAGGGAGAGTTTGGATTTCCATCGATTGGTTCAAGTGCAAGAGCTCTGAAATCATTTCTTTAGAGGAGAGGAATTCTTTAATTCCATCAAGGATTAAAGAAAAAACAAACAAGCGAAAAACCCACTTAACATTGCAAACATGCAGGCTGAGAAGGATACAGTAAACCTCAATAAATATGGAAATGGCTGTCCACCATTATTGTCTTATTCATTTAGATTATAAATGCAGCTCTTAATTAATTTGCAGGCACTTAAAATCACTTCAGACATGGTTGAAGTGTACTTCGTACCTGAGCCGTTTGGTGACAGTGACAAAGACCAAACGATTCAAAAAGAAAATTCCCCCAACCAGGAAGAAAGGGTTAATTCTTTGACAAATATTCCTCTCTTAAATTTCTCTATGTAATTTTCCAATGGGAAGCATCACAGGATTTAAGGTGCCTTGAGACCCTGTTGTAGTGACACGGCAAAGGAAGTTTAAGTGTCCCCAGTACGGGCTCTGGAGACGCGGCTGCCGCTCCCTGGCTCCGTCTCCTCTCCCACTGACGACTGGGCTCAGCCCTCGTTAGTGACAAACTGGCTAAAGCTGAGTTGGACAAACTGTGGTCACGTATCCATGGCTGCATAATTGTCCTTCTCGCTCCCCAAAGCAAACGCTTGGGGATTGAAAAATTCCAGTTTGGTGGAAAAAACCTGAACTGACACATGTGTCTAATTGTGATGGAAAGACATTCTCCCAAGGAGCATCGTAGCAGCTTTGCTGACCAGCAAAGGGAAAAGAATTACAGCCTCTTCCGCTCGCAAAAACCTTCCCGTTTTTACAAAAACTACAAACATGAGCGGCTCCAAGAGCAAAGCCACATCAAAGCCTGTTGCCATTGCTGTGAAAGCGCTGGCAAGAGAAAGACATTTTTCTTATCATAGTTGACTATTCAGTCAGGCTCGTTCTATCCAAGTCTAGATAAAGATGGAAGTTTGTTTTTATGGAAAAAACAAATCCTTAAACCCTAATCAAGTAGCAAAGTGTCCCCTGAGGCCTTTCTGTCATTCTGTTTAATCACACTTTGTATTGTAACACTTGTCTCCTCTTCTCCAGTTACCATGGGTTACTTGGAACAAACCTTGCCGGGTTTTAAATGTGGATGTCACTGAACTTTGGGACATGTGGTTTTAAATTTTATAGGGGATGATGGCGTTCGTTAGTTCATTAGTTCAGCCATTCAAATAGCGCTTGGCAGCGAACCGCTGTGTGCTGTAAGAAGTAGGGTGTATTGTCAAAACAAGCCTAGGAGTAAATTGCAGGGCTACGATGTCCCTTCCATTGACTGGCTTCCACTGAGCAATTTCACCACTGGTACTTCCAGGGGAAACTCCAAATATCATTATTACGGGATCCGACTAAAACCAGAGTCTCCGCTGAACCGTTTGCAGGAGGACACCCAGTACATGGCAATGAGGCAGCAGCCCATCCACCAGAAGCAGAGGTAGGTGCTCCTCGAGCCGCCGCGGCACGGTCCCTTCCCAAAGGAGGCAGCAGACCCCAGCTGAGGAGCTGGCTTTGCCTGGGAGCACAGGGAGCGTGTGGGACAGTTCAAACCCCGGAGCTGCAGAAGTGCCAGAGCTGAGCGGTGGAAGAGGGGGCTGCAAGTCACTGGCCACTCTGAGCAGTGGAAGGGTCCAAACCCAATTCTGGGAGATGCCCCATCCCTGGAGGGGTTCAAGGCCAGGTTGGACGGGGCTTGGAGCAACCTGGGCTGGTGGGAGGTGTCCCTGCCCAGGGCAGGGGGTGGCACTGGGTGGCCTTTAAGGTCCCTTCCCACCCAAACCAGTCTGTGATTCTATGAAATGGCCTTTGTCTGGCCAGTGCTCCAGAGAATGCCACCACATGTGCCGCTCTTCACTGCCTCCCTCCCAACCGTTTTAGGACCTCGGCTATGGAGTTATTTGTGCCAAATCAGTGTAAAGGACTTGGGGGCTTGTGTTGTGCTTGGGTGGGTTTTCGCTTTTGTTTCTTTTGGGCTTTTTTTGGTGCAACAGGGCAAGTTAAGCAGTGCTGTGGTTACTCTTGTGTCTGAGTAATTTTGAATATAAACCACAATGTGCAAAGGAATTTGGAATTGTCTCCTGGAAGCACAGACACTTCTGGTTCTTGCTGGAGTGAAGAAGGAGCAGAAGAATTTATTTCTTCAGCTCCCAAAGAGAAAGGAAATATAAAAGTCAGCTCCCACAACCACTCTGCTTCTCATTTTCTTTTTGTTTTTTGACGTCACCTTGAGCAAACTTCTTAAGCCCTTTAATTCTGTCTTGGGGAGTGCTTTTCAAAAGGAGGTGCTCGTTTTCCTCCTCCAGTTACGGAGGTGATATAAATGGTCAGCCCTCAAAACGCTGGCCTTGGGTGTCACCTCCTGTATTCCATGATGAACGCAAAAGTCTGCCTGACTGTGTTGCAAATACCACGTGCGCATTTGCTCGTGCCTGCGTAAATCCCAAGCCACGCTCTCAATGCAGGTATAGACCGGCGCAGAAGATGGATGGCATGGCGGAGAGCGGGTCCAACAGTAACCCGCACGCGACGCCCGAGCAATCGGTTGCTGCTCAAAGTCAACACCATCAGCAATTCATAGGTGAGGAGACGGCCTTAATGTGTAAGATACCTCACATTTAGGCTTAGAGCTTTAAGAGGAAGGAAGGTCTTGTCCAGCAAGCCTGGCTGTTCTGCATTTGTTTGCTTTTCTAATAAATCTACAGTATTATATATTATAATATCTATATTATATATAGTGTATATTCTGATAAGCTCTTGTAACATCAGACTCGATAAGTTTATTTGCTAACTCCCGTACCCACAGGAAGCCTTTTTCCTTGTGCCGTCGGGTCTGTCCATTCCCTCTAAGTATGTTTTTAATCCGACTGGTTTTATCCGTATTGGATGGGAGAGGCGGAGGTCCTGACCAGCCTCCTGAGGCAGGCAGCCAGAGGAAGAAGAGCCATCCTCTTCCTTGCAAAGGCTGCAATACGCGTCTGACTGCAGACCATCCATACGGACCTTCTTGTGAGACAAGCTCCCCGGCTTTGCCCGTCGTGGATCTACGTGTCTCCATCATTCAAGTAGAGACACCAAATCCCGGCCAGCGCTGAGCCTTCTCCGAAATACAATCGCTCCTGTTCAATTTTATTTTCCATTGTACTCTCAAAATACCAGAGAGACATTTGTCAGGCTTCGGAGAAAATCTAATGGGAAGCGTGGTGGATGAGGACAATGTATTCTTGTTTCTTTTATTACAGAGAGAAAGAAAACATTTTCCTTTCCGCGCTGAACAAATGGGCCGCAGTTGTTCGCTTTTTTCCTGGTAGAACAGCATGAATTGGGAAAGTACTAGATTATCTGTCTCATTTCTCCTGTTTCATCCCCAGTTGAAACATGAAGGATAGCAACCAGCGACAGCAGCGCCTTGTGCTCGTCTGTAGTCCTGCAGAACTGAGTGCTCTGAACCCTCACCATCTTTCCCGATTTTTTGATTTTCCCTAGATGTAACCCACGTCTTTCCCGAGTTCCCAGCCCCGGATCTAGGTAACGTCCTCTTACGAGAAGGGGTCACCATGAACGATGTGAAAACTCTGCAGCTTCTTTACAGGCGACACTGCGAGGTGATTCTTTTGAATTATTTTAATGGATTTATTAATGGATGTGGGACATAATGCACGTGCTTATCTCATATCCTGCTCTTAGGAAAAGCAGAATATAATAGGGAATGCTTGATTTGCTAGGTATTACAACTCAGGTATTGCACGTTTTGTTATTTTTTCATTGTGTGCCCTGGTTTATGTCATGTTGATTATTAAAACAATGCCCTTTTTTTTTTTTTTTCCTTGTAAATTACTTCTTCTAAATGGCAGCACATGAAATTTATGCTTACACTGTGTGACCAAATGCTAGCAGAGCAGCTGACGAGTTGTGGTCTTTGTTGTTAGGCGACTTTGGACGTTGTAGTGAATCTTCAATTTCATTATATTGAGAAACTGTGGCAATCCTTCTGGAGTCCTAAAACACCCTCTAGTGATGGCTCTGCTGCCCTGCCGCCCAGGTACGCTGCTGTGCTTTGATTGTCTCCCGACGCTCTATTCTTTGGTGTTATTGCTTTTAAAAAATGCATAAAGTATTTTCAGCTTCATTAAGCATTTTGAGGGCTCCGTAGGACTTGAAAGTATTTACTTCCCTGCAGAATTGGTACGAAGAGTGTTGGAAGTGTCTAAGATCGTAATGACCACACGAATTTCAGCCCTCCGAGGAAAGCATCTGCTCTGATTCTCTCCATCTATGCGCCTTTTACCTCCTGCAACAAGTGCTCATCCAAAATGCCGAGAGCGTTCAGATGGATGAGGACGGGGTGACGCTTTCCTCAACGGCCAGCAGGAGCAGGCAGTAACGAGTCCGTGTCATTAGATGTCAATCTTGAGTGACATCCTGGCCTTTGAGGTTTTAGTGACATCCAGACTGAGTCGCCTCTTTGCCTGGCTATCCAGATCTCGAAAGTGCCTCGTGTTTTGAGGCAGATAATGGCAAACGAAGCTGCTCTGATCTTGGTACTCCTGCCTGGCTCGTTGTTACTGCCTTTTCTTCATCCTTTGTGCGTTGGTAGCCCGCTGCCAAGAGACAGGGGGATGGAAATAATTGAAAATAGAGAAAATTGAAAAGGTGAAGGTTTCTTCTGAAAATCTGCATTGTAAGTCTGTATTGTCCACTTCTACTGATTCTATAAGGACTTCCGATACTGACGTTTTATATTCAGAAGAAAAATGGTAAGATTTTGAGTAATAAGCAAATACCCCATAATAATCTGTAGAATATGGCCCTGTAGATGTTACCCAATGGATATTTTCCCACAAAGAACTACTGTAGCTGTGGTTGATTGGTTCAAAATCTCTTTTACTTAAGCGTATACCTCCAAGGCGTATCGCAGCCCCGCGGGGAGAGCTGTGCTAGGTACAAACGGGCTCACTTGGGTACTGGAGGCAGCATTTCTGCCGGGCTCTGTCTAAACTAACACATCTTGCTAAGGCTGCGTGCCCTGGTACCTCTCTGTACCGCTGCTAATGACCAAGGTAGGTAAATAAACCACTCCCTCCACCTGCTCTCTCTCTATACAAACATAAAACCAATGTGACAAACTGAAAGTCTGGTAAAATGCAGAATATGGTTCCACTTAACAGAAATTTTAGGTACTTGATGGCCAATTTCTCCATGGGAGTGTTCTAGGGAGTATGTCTGGGGAGTTCATTTGCTAAAACCGCTCAGGCAGAGGCTATAACTACCTCTTTATAGTATGTCCAAGCCTTGGCTTTAATGGTTTTGATGTAATGCGTGGGGAAAGTCCCTTGCAAATTCCCAGTTCCCAGCGTAATGTCTTAGTAGCTCTGCTTTGATGCTCTGGCAGTGCATTAAGGCTTCGGTTTTCTCTGCTTGCTCTTTAACTAAATATCTTACGCCTTAATCATGCAGAAAAAGTTTCTATACATCTATAAAGTGAAAATAACGCAAGCTTGATTGACCTCATTCAGTTAGAGACAATATGTTCTGTTCTCATCAAAACACCAAATCTTTTTCCTTCTGAAAACATGCAGCATTTGAAGGTGTTAAACACCTCAAAACCGTTGGTAGGATCTGTCAATACCGGCTAATCTGCTCAAACGACATTTTGTCCCCACTGCTAGCGCTGGGGAGGGTTAGAGCACGGGGAGAGGTGTGAAGGTTTTGGAAACGGCTGGGTGTGTGAGGAGGCAGGGGCTGAAGTGACCGTAGTGCAGCACAATGCTCCGGCACATGAAGTGCAGGCCAAGCACAGGGAGATGCGGGTTTGAGGGAAAACTGCTCAGAGCTCTGACCCCGTGGACGGCGAGGAGCTTGCAGACTCAGAGAGGACATGTACAAACGATCCGATGTTCCCTTCTGAAAGAAACATGAATGGCTTTTTTCTGCTGAAAAGTGGGGTCGGGCGTCGAGAGGAAGGGTGAACACACTGAATGCAAACCTGCTGCTAATGCTGCCTCCCTCCTCCTGCTCCCACAGCGAAGAGGAACACGAAGGGACCCTCCCGAAAGATAAGCTGATCACTCTGTGCAAATACGAACCCATCCTCAAATGGATGAGGAGCTGCGATCACATCTTGTACCAGGCGCTGGTGGAGATTCTCATCCCAGACGTGCTCAGGCCGGTGCCCAGTGAGTATCCTCCAGCGTGGTCCGGAGCCCAGGGGCACTCCCGGCTCCAGCTCCGCTCCTGCTCCTTGCAGGGCTGAGTCATGGGATGCTGTGTCTGACCCACAGCGATCCGCGTGACTCACTCGGTCTGGCTACCACTTGCCACAAAGATTTCCATCGTAAAAGCTGATTTAGAGGGGTTTGTTTTGAATACAAGCTCAAATATTATGGCAACAGCAATATTGCTCCTGCAGCATTGCTCGCTCTGCGTCACCGGTGGCCCCTGGAAATTCCCATGCTTTTTCAAATTGGGTTTATTGCATATCACATCTCGACGTTGGCGAGGAGTCGAGATAAAAGCAGGGGCTGAAGGCACAAGTTAGCACGTCTAATCCTTGTGAGATATTCCTTGGAGATACTGTCTTTGTTTATGTAGGACCATCCTGTCCTCTACGGCACCTCCTGGAAATGTGGGGTCAACCGTTGTTTGGGAGATCAGCGATGGGGTACCCAGGGTTTTCTCTCGGATTTGGCTCTTCAATGAAGTGCCTGCGTCAGTCTCCCCCCGGCCGCAGCTCAGCCCCCGGCTGGGTTGAGCAGTACGGGAAAGTCACGTCCCTCTGAGCTGTTGCTGTCAGGCTGCATGCTGGGGCACGCGTCTGGCTTTAAAGAGTGTATTTCAGCATTTGGAAAATACTCAGAAGGACCATGAATAAGAAAAGCATAAGAAAGAGTAAGAATAAGAAAATAAGGGTAAGGGTAAGGGTAAAGGTAAGGGTAAGGGTAAGGGTAAGGGTAAGGGTAAGGGTAAGGGTAAACGTAAGGGTAAGGGTAAGGGTAAAGGTAAGGGTAAGGGTAAAGGTAAGGGTAAGGGTAAGGGTAAGGGTAAAGGTAAGGGTAAAGGTAAGGGTAAGGGTAAGGGTAAGGGTAAAGGTAAGGGTAAGGGTAAGGGTAAACGTAAGGGTAAGGGTAAGGGTAAGGGTAAACGTAAGGGTAAAGGTAAAGGTAAAGGTAAGGGTAAGGGTAAGGGTAAGGGTAAAGGTAAGGGTAAGGGTAAGGGTAAGGGTAAGGGTAAAGGTAAGGGTAAGGGTAAGGGTAAACGTAAGGGTAAGGGTAAAGGTAAGGGTAAGGGTAAGGGTAAGGGTAAAGGTAAGGGTAAGGGTAAGGGTAAAGGTAAGGGTAAGGGTAAGGGTAAGGGTAAAGGTAAGGGTAAGGGTAAGGGTAAGGGTAAAGGTAAGGGTAAGGGTAAAGGTAAGGGTAAGGGTAAGGGTAAAGGTAAGGGTAAGGGTAAGGGTAAGGGTAAAGGTAAGGGTAAGGGTAAGGGTAAGGGTAAAGGTAAGGGTAAAGGTAAGGGTAAGGGTAAGGGTAAAGGTAAGGGTAAGGGTAAGGGTAAAGGTAAGGGTAAGGGTAAGGATAAAGGTAAGGGTAAGGGTAAAGGTAAGGTTAAGGGTAAGGGTAAGGGTAAGGGTAAGGGTAAGGGTAAAGGTAAGGGTAAGGGTAAAGGTAAGGGTAAAGGTAAAGGTAAGGGTAAGGGTAAGGGTAAGGGTAAAGGTAAGGGTAAGGGTAAGGGTAAGGGTAAGGGTAAAGGTAAGGGTAAGGGTAAGGGTAAACGTAAGGGTAAGGGTAAAGGTAAGGGTAAGGGTAAGGGTAAGGGTAAAGGTAAGGGTAAGGGTAAGGGTAAAGGTAAGGGTAAGGGTAAGGGTAAGGGTAAAGGTAAGGGTAAGGGTAAGGGTAAGGGTAAAGGTAAGGGTAAGGGTAAAGGTAAGGGTAAGGGTAAGGGTAAGGGTAAGGGTAAAGGTAAGGGTAAGGGTAAGGGTAAGGGTAAAGGTAAGGGTAAGGGTAAGGGTAAGGGTAAAGGTAAGGGTAAAGGTAAGGGTAAGGGTAAGGGTAAAGGTAAGGGTAAGGGTAAGGGTAAAGGTAAGGGTAAGGGTAAGGATAAAGGTAAGGGTAAGGGTAAAGGTAAGGTTAAGGGTAAGGGTAAGGGTAAGGGTAAGGGTAAGGGTAAAGGTAAGGGTAAGGGTAAAGGTAAGGGTAAAGGTAAAGGTAGGGTAAGGGTAAAGGTAAGGGTAAAGGTAAGGGTAAGGGTAAGGGTAAAGGTAAGGGTAAGGGTAAGGGTAAAGGTAAGGGTAAGGGTCAGAGTAAGAATAAGAATAAGAATGAGAATAAGAATAAGAATAAGAATAAGAATAAGAATAAGAATAAGAATAAGAGTAAGAATAAGAACGAGTAACAACATTAGAGAATAAGAATAATTTAAATGCATCTCAGGACCCAGCTTATTTCCTTGATGCTAAACCAAGATGACAGCTAACAGACGAGAGACTGCGCTTTCCACAGCAGGCCTAAGCTAGACAGTGATGTCCAGAGATGATAGGGAACAGCCTTTCTAACTCTGCAGGCTTCTTTGCAGGCACGCTCACACAGGCGATCCGTAATTTTGCCAAGAGTTTGGAAGGGTGGCTGATGAATGCAATGAGCGAATTCCCCCCCCACGTTGTCCAGACGAAGGTAAGCAGAGGAGCACGGTGCCGGTCGGGGCTAGGAACTGAGTGTGTGTGTCCATGTTGCAGTTTTCCACAGCGACTGGAAATCACTGGTGGGGTTTGGCCACATGTCCTCCAGATTAGCGTGGTGTAATGAATAATTATGAACCAGTAAGGAGTGGGAGGACAGGTAGGGCAATTCCTTTGTACCAGAAGGTGATGCTGCTCTGTCCATTGAGCCATTCCTATGTCCTGAAATTGCGGATAAAGCTTTCTAGGAAAATCTCTGCACTGGGATGAAGCTGGCCTACTACTAGAAAGTAGAGGGCAGCCCATGGACTGAGGGGCATTGCAGAGATTGAACCTCAGGCTCCCTCTCCTAAAGCCATGGATTCTTGCAGCCTGTCCTCACCTTGCTGGTTTCTGCTGGAGGCAGAGTGTGAAAACCTGTTAGTTTAAAGAAAAGAAATGCAGAGACTGGTTTGCAAGGTGCAATAGATGCTGCAGAAGTGCTGCTCCCCTATGCTTTGGAGAGCAGCGTGGGTGGGACTGCAGCGCCGACCCCAGCTGATGTGCGGTGCGTGCTCGAGCTCAGCATCGCGGAGCGTTTGCCTCCGAGCCCCGCGGCCTCCTGCTCGCGGTGCCCTGCGTGCTGTCTTGCAGGTCGGGGTAGTGAGTGCCTTTGCGCAGACGTTACGGAGATACACGTCCCTGAACCACCTGGCTCAGGCCGCCCGGGCCGTGCTGCAGAACACTTCCCAGATCAACCAGATGCTCAGCGATCTCAATCGGGTCGACTTCGCCAACGTGCAGGTAACTTATGGTATCTTTTCCTAGGTCGTGTTGTCTAGAACTGGGACTCTCTAATGAGGTTGTCTGCTGGTAACCAGCACCTTATTTCCAACACTAAGGAGCAATTAAATGAACAATTCAATGGGTTTGGTGTTACTTTTCCAGATAAGTCTGTCATCTCACTGTGAATAGTGGAGAAGGTAGTAAGGAACTTCTGTAATAGGTTCCTTAACAACAATAATATGGTTCTAACAATAATATTGTACTGTGGTCTGGACAGATGGGAGGAGACGTGGTTCAGAGCTGGTTTGGAGCCCTTTGTCTACTAGAAATGAAGTTGAATTCCTGGGTTGGGATGCACCAGCCATGCAGGCTTGGCATGAGTAACCATCAAACCCTTCTTCCCGAGCAGGAGCAAGCCTCGTGGGTGTGCCAGTGCGAGGAAGGCATGGTACAGAAGCTGGAGCAGGATTTCAAGCTCACCCTGCAGCAGCAGAGTTCTCTGGACCAGTGGGCTAGTTGGCTGGATAACGTTGTCACTCAAGTCCTGAAGCATCACGAGGGCAGTCCCAGCTTCCCCAAGGCAGCCAGGCAGTTCCTGTTGAAATGGTCTTTCTATAGGTACATTTTCTTTCCCATTTTGGAGATATTTCTGCATCGGGCTTAGGGCGTGTAAATAGCTCCTTGAAAAGCCGAGGCCAAGTTCTTTACTTCCATGCAGCTCTGATTAACTGTTGCTTTGCCCTGGTACGGAAGGGAGTGTTGTGTCTCCTGTATCCTTTCAGGATGGGGGTAGGATGCTCCATCAACTAATTTCTTAATGTGCTTTGATACTCTTGGGTTAGAGGTAGAAACAGAGCGCTGTGTCCCACAGTACCTTCAGGGTCAAGAATTCACATCAGCCATCATGCAAACGTAAAACATAACCCAAATATTTTGTTTCCCGGCCATTTTCCAGCTCCATGGTGATCCGTGACCTCACCTTGCGCAGTGCTGCCAGCTTTGGTTCCTTCCACCTGATTCGCCTGCTCTACGATGAATACATGTTTTATCTGGTAGAGCATCGTGTTGCCCAGGCAACAGGGGAGACGCCGATTGCTGTAATGGGAGAGGTGAGAATTGTTTATTCCCTAGAAACAAACCCAAACTAAGCAGCACTTAAAGAGACAGGGTTGGTTCACAAACCGCACTGTGTCCTGAACGTGTTTTTATAACCGTCTTTGACGAAGGATTTACTGAGTTGTTTTGAGCGCCTGGCACAAGGATCCAGCTCCTTGAGCATCTTCCATCCTGGCTCCTGGGTTTTGGGGCAGTTGAGCATCAGCTGGGCTTTGGGGGCCTGGTGGAGGGAAGAAAAGCATCTCCCCGCTTCCCCCCATAACCTGTGGGTACCAACCCTGACTTTGGGACCCCACCAGGGCAAAGTCCCATCAAACACAAAAACTAAAGCAAGCAAAAAAAGGTCCAGAAGTTACTTTCCCTGCAACTTTGAGTGGTACCGTTCACTGAACTTCTTCAGGCCTCTGCAAGCTCCAGAGTTACGTGCTCAGTTTGCCACTCTCTGTTTTTGACTTGAAGAAGAGAAGTGACGGGTTGTTTGTGGTGCTGGGGGGTGTTTGGAATTTTTTTTTTAACAAATCTGGCAGCGAATCTGGCACCTGGCTTGCAGGTAGGTCCTGTCCTGCCCAGCTGAAGCCAATTCCAATATTTCACCCTGAAATGCCCAGATTTAAAAGGCCCCGATCAACCTGTGACAGCAAGATAGAAGCTACTGGTAAATTAAAACTGATCTCATTTGCTCCTTGAAGCTCATAACGGTTTTCTTCCCTCCGTGGAGCTCATGTGGGGCAGCCGGAGAAATCAACTGCATCCCTTCCCCTCCCATCACGCCCGTGCTGTTGCCCCAAGGCGCTGCGAGTTCCACTATTCCCTGCAAAATTTCTGTCTTTATTAGGGATATGAAAGGCAGAGTGTTGCCTTCCAGCAAAACCCAGCTGTGGGAGCCTTTCGTCCTTCAGGTTTTGCCTTTCCTTTAAACTCTTGCAATATTTCGCTTCTCCAGGAGGAGGCTGATTCTTCCCAGCAAAAGGGGGTGAATTGTGTCCTTCCATTCCCAGCTCGCATTATAACTCCCACTCTCCTTGGTTCCTTCTGCTGCCCAACTTCGCCTGACTTTTCAGCATTATTGTTAGAGCAATTTAGGGTTTCAGACCTCGTCCCAGAGGGAGAAAACACATCTCCAGAACCCGATATAGCTCCAGCTCTCTGGTTACGTGTGGCACCGTGGCCTTGCCAGCCCAAGCGCTTTCCTGATGCGAATGCAAAGGCTTTGCAGAGGGGTGGAGTGATGCTGAAGTGATACTGGAGTGATGCTGGAGTGATACTGGCATGATACTGGAGTGATACTGGAGTGATGCTGAAGTGATACTGGAGTGATGCTGGAGTGATACTGGAGTGATGCTGGAGTGATGCTGGAGTGATACTGGAGTGATGCTGGAGTGATGCTGAAGTGATACTGGCATGATACTGGAGTGATACTGGAGTGATGCTGGAGTGATGGTGAAGTGATGCTGGAGTGATGGTGAAGTGATGCTGGAGTGATACTGGAGTGATGCTGAAGTGATGCTGGAGTGATGCTGGAGTGATACTGGAGTGATGCTGGAGTGATACTGGAGTGATGCTGGAGTGATGCTGGAGTGATACTGGAGTGATGCTGAAGTGATGCTGGAGTGATGCTGGAGTGATACTGGAGTGATGCTGGAGTGATGCTGGAGTGATACTGGAGTGATGCTGGAGTGATGCTGAAGTGATGCTGGAGTGATGCTGGAGTGATACTGGAGTGATGCTGGAGTCCCAGGAGAGGGGAATTAGCTGCCCTACAGGCGCAGAGAGCTGGAGAAAAGGCACCATCCTATGGAGATAATGTAGGGTGATATTTATTACTTTGGGAAGTCAATTCTGTAAAGGTTATACTGGCAGTGGGGTGATATAAATAAGGAAGTATTTTTATTTTTTCTAAATTTGTTATAAAATGATAGATGCAGCTAGAGCTGAAGGGGAAAGGAAGGGGAGAAGAGCAAAAGTGTTGAACCTAGAAGCCAAGAGGAAGGCGAGGCCAGAAGGTTTGAATGATAACTGCAAGGCTGACTCGGGGTTTCCTTCAGTATTTCTGTACGGTTTTGTTTTAGTAGTCGCTGTGGGAAGAATGGGGGCTACAGTAAATGAGGTGGAAGAGTCAGCAGCAGCTGAATACACTTTGGTCATACTGAGCAAAATTATTTAATGGTCTGGTACGTCTCTGGCAGGTGGCCCAGCAGCAAAGCGGAGGGTTTAAGCGGAGACCTGATAAAATTACAGCCAAGCTCTGTACCTGCTGAAGTCTGTGCCAGATTTACCGTTACTTTAAAGGGTGGCAGGATCTCAAATAATCCCTGGCAAATCACTCAAAACTATTTCAAAAGTCCAAGAAATGTCTAGGCTGAATGAATGTTACCTTCATAAAGCTGAAGATATAGCAATTTTTGGCCAGATTTGTCATCGCTATAATACTACATGAATTGTGTTTAAATGACGACGAGGTATAAGCCTGAGAAAAAGCAAAAAAAAAAAAAAAAAAAAAAAAAAAATCCCTGGCTAGATATAGAAAAATCTCTTGAGTCCCAGGTGATGTGGACACTGCCAAGTTAACAAGGCTTGTTGGCAGCTGGGTCTGGGCACTCAAATTAGTCTATGAGCAAGTTTTCTATGACCTGGGAGATGGAAAAATTTCTCCCTTTGTTCCAGAGCTCGATCCTGCCCCAGATTGTTCCATGTGGTGTTTGCCCAGAGGTTTCAATGCCAGCGGCAGACTTTTCCCCAAAACCTGTGCTTGGTTTTGCTTTCTGCCCGTCACAGCCGGCACTGCTGACGCTTGTGGTTTCTCCCGAGCTTAAGCTGCTCCTTAGAATTGCTCGGAAATAGACGCCAGGTCTGGGCACCTCGGGTCTCCCCAAGCCTCACTTACCTTGTAACTCCTTTTTTCTTTCAGTTTGGTGACCTCGCATCCCTGTCCCCAGCGCTGCTGGACAAAGGTACCTCCTCTCCCTCAAGGGAAGTCCCTCTGGGTCGGGGAGTGAATGGCTGTGGGAGGGGGAACCTCGTGCCGGCTCTTCCCGGAGGAAGAGGAAGGGAAGAAGGACCTCTTCCCCGCCAGTCCCCCCTCTGACCGAGACTTGTCCTTTGCAGATGACATCAGTGACCTGGGCAGCGAGGTGGACACGGACTCCCGGAGCGTGGGGGAGCCGCTGGTGAAACGGGAACGCAGCGAGCCCGGCCACTCGCTGCAGGAGATCTGAAACAGGGATTCAGCTTTTCTCCAGCTGGACGAAGACGTCTGGAGCCAGGTTTGACGGTCGCAAGCCTGAGTCTCCCTGTACCTGCGTTATTAGTGCCTCTTAGTTTCTCTGTATGTTTACTTGTGTTTGAGGATGGGCTGCGGGGGTGAGCCCGGGCGGGCGGTGGGACGGGGACGGTTTGGCCGCCTGCTTTCCTCCAGCGTGACTGCTGGCTTGAGGGCCAAGGTCCAAAGTCTACGGCCGAGCGATGGAAGCCTCCGTGGTCAGCAGCAGACGGGATGTGCCTGTCCTCTCCAGCCTGAGCGAGGCAGGCAAACGAGGCTTTCTCTTTCAGGGAAGGTGGTTTGGGTTTCTTCCCCACTTCTCAGACTTCACTGTGATACAAACTTGAACCAATCAGTGCCCAAGAAGAAGGAAAAATACCTGACCCTTCTCCTCCAGCCTTTCAAGACAAGCTGTCCTGGCTCTGACTTTGCCAAATCATTCATGCCGGGGAGCGCAGGACAGTTCATCTCTGTCATACCCGCCTGGGGAGAGGGCTCCAGGCTGCACATCCGTCTGGTCCCGGTGGAGTTGGTGCACGTGCGTGCTCCGGGACTGGTACGTGCATGCTCCAGGACTGCAGGACACGCTCCGGGACTGCAAGACACGCGTTCCCACCTGCTCCCGTGTCTCCCCAGCCAGGCGTTTCATCGCTGATCCACGAATGCTCCTGGGGCACTGTCAGGCCAACTCAAGATACCAAAGGACTCTGAGGAAGCGGCAGCTGGTCACAAAGCGTGTTCGTTGCCCCCTGCGCTCTGATGCCCACAGGCAATCCCAGGGGCAATCCCATTGCCTGGGCAATCCCCATCCTCGCCAGGGTACCCAGGCAGAGGGGAACTGGTCCTGCATCCTGGGTTTTGTAAAATTCTCGCTTGATGTCCTGCTAAAATGTTGAAGGTCGGGTGCAGCTGCCCGCGGGGCTGCGTCTGGAGCACGGGCGAGGGTGTGTGACCGCAGTGCCTTAGGGTGGGCCACCGTGCCCGCTCCCCCCGCTCCGGGCAAGCCGGCGCAGCGCTGCCTGCTGCTCCGAGCCTGGTAAAAGAGAAGAGCCCATCCCGTGTAGCAGCGAGGGGCTCTCGCGGGCCCCGGCTTTGCTCAGCACTATGGTGCCGTTTCCCCGTGCTGTGTCGCTTTGCCTTCTGCAGCGGCGTGGGGGCGGCTCCCACGGGGCTGAGCTGGGGGAGCTTCTGCCCCTGGGGGGGAGTTTATTCTCCCTTTCCGTGTCCTGTGAGTCTGGGCTGATGGGGACGACAGGGCAGACGTTGGGGGGGGGAATCTGCCATCAAGCCAAACTGCAAAAACAAAGCCCTGGGGCAAATCTTTCTGTGAATAAAGGCCGTATCATAAATAGCTTTTATTATTATTATTATTATTATTATTTCTAATGATACAGTATTTGATGTGAGCTTTTCCAGGGGCCTTGTGTACATTTGCATCAGAGTATATTCTATCCAAATATATTATTTACTCATTCCAAATGGTACTAAGGTAGCTGTGACACTTTATTGCTGATGGAAAGTAAAAAGAAAGTGTGTATAGTGGCACATCTTTCCCTCTTACTGTCCCGTGCTGTTGTCTGTCAGGGTCATGTTTGTCTGTAAATGCCTCATATCAAAGTCGCAGGAGACAAGCGAGAAAGCTGGATTTGCCTGTAAATAACGACAAGTGAATACTCCCGAGGTCAGAGTCCGCACTTCAGATCCTGCTGATGCGATAAGATGGTCTAAAAAAAAAAAACAACTGAGCAACCAAGTCTTAACCTCCCCTGCTCCCACCCAGCGCCACAGTAACTTCAGCTGGTGCGTTGGCTCTTCTTTGCCCCAACCCAGCCACCTTCTGCTCACCGCGGCCGTGCAAACGAGATGCTCCGGAGCTGCGCAGCGCTGTGCGAGGAGTCTGGATAACCACCTACCCCCGATCTGCACAAAACTCCCAGCTAAACCTGAATAGCAATAAACATGTATCAAATGCTCAGGCCTATACAATAATTGTTGTGGTCCCGTTTCTTCTTTTAATCGCTGGAAGGAGACGTCAGGCAGATGCTGCAGCTTTGCAGGGAGATGCGGGATCTGCCCAGGGCAGTCTAATTAAAGCAATTTTGGCCAAGGACCCGGTGTCTGCGGGGAGGCAGAGTCACCATGAAGCAGTGGCCGGTTCATAGGGATAATGTGACCATTACACCGGAGTTCACGGAGGCGAGAAGAGGCTGAAAGATCAGGCTGCTGCTAAGCACGGAGCCGCAAGAAGCATATTCTAATTACGCTTCCAGACTAATTGTGGAGGATGGGAGCAGTGAGACAGGGATGTGATGAGGGACCGATCATTCCTGCTGTGACCCCTCGGGAAGGGGGAGGCTTAGCCTCAGCCCCTCTCCCTCTGCGTCCTTCTCGCTCCCTTCACTCTCCCTCTGGATGACGCCCAGTCCGGCAGGGATGGCTGGATCAGGCCGAGCCTCCTCCTTCGGACGCTGGGTCTCGGGGCTGGAAGAAGGGGGTTATTTCCCTCTGGGGAGCTGAGCAGCCCCCCCTGGCCCCGAGCACACCCGGCTGCAAGTGGAAAGCAAAGCACAGATTGAAAAACACACACACACGCAGAGCTTCGGCTTCTCTCGGGTCCATCCACACCCCCCACCCCCCCCCAGACAAAGCCCTGCAGAGATTCCGGCTGCGGGGCTCTGCCGACGGGAGCCCAGCGAGGGACGGGGAAGCCGGGCTGCCCCCACCCCCCCTCCTGCCCCCACCCCCCCGCTGCCTGCACCCCCTCTGCTGCCTGCACCCCCTCTGCTGCCCGCACCCCCCCTCCTGCCCGCACCCCCCCGCTGCCTGCACCCCCCCTCCTGCCCGCACCCCCCCTCCTGCCCGCACCCCCCCGCTGCCCGCACCCCCACTACTGCCCGCACCCCCTCTGCTGCCCGCACCCCCCCCTCCTGCCCGCATCCCTCCGCTGCCCGCAACCCCCTGCTGCGCGCACCCCCCCTCCTGCCCGCACCCCCCCCCTACTGCCCGCACCCCCCTCTCCTGCCCGCACCCCCCCTACTGCCCGCACCCCCTCTGCTGCCCGCACCCACCCCTCCTGCCCGCACCCCCCCGCTGCCTGAACCTCTACGCTGCCCGCACCCCTCTGCTGCCCGCACCCCCCTTCTACCTGCACCCCCCCTGCTGCCCACGCCCCCCCTCCTGCCCGCACCCCCCTTCTACCTACACCCTTCCTGCTGCCCGCGCCCCCCCTCCTGCCCGCACCCCCCCGCTGCCCGCACCCCCCCTGCTGCCCGCACCCCCCCTCCTGCCCGCACCCCTTCACTGCCCGCACCCCCCCCGCTGCCCGCACCCCTTCACTGCCCGCACCCCCCTCCTGCCCGCACCCCCCCGCTGCCCGCACCCCCACTACTGCCCGCACCCCCCCCGCTGCCCGCACCCCTTCACTGCCCGCACCCCCCCCGCTGCCCGCACCCCTTCACTGCCCGCACCCCCCCCTGCTGCCCGCACCCCCTTCTATCTGCACCCCCCCCGCTGCCCGCACCCCTTCACTGCCCGCACCCCCCTGCTGCCCACACCCCTCTGCTGCCCGTATCCCCTGCTGCCCGCACCCCGCTTCTACCCGCACCCCCCCTGCTGCCCG
The DNA here is from genome assembly GCA_947846985.1 of Fratercula arctica. Classification (NCBI taxonomy): domain Eukaryota; kingdom Metazoa; phylum Chordata; class Aves; order Charadriiformes; family Alcidae; genus Fratercula; species Fratercula arctica. The sequence continues at coordinate 2,016,677 of CANTUZ010000022.1, read as the reverse complement.
CACCCCTTCACTGCCCGCACCCCCCCCCGCTGCCCGCACCCCTTCACTGCCCGCACCCTCTGCTGCCCGCCCCCGGGGACAGGCAGCACCCACGGGTGGGCAGAGGGTGGTTCGCAGCAGCAGCAGCATCGACGCGCACGATTCCAGCTGCGGGACAAGTTGCGGAGCTGGGGGGGGGGGGGTCAGCCCTGCAGCGTCCCGACGGGCAGTGGATCTACCTCCCATCACAAACCCAGGTGAGGTGTGTCCTCGTTGTCACCTGCCACCAAGTGCCACCCCCCTCAGGGACCGCGGCTGTTGCCAGCTCCCCCCCAAACCCCGCGCAGCCCTTGGCCCCCTCCCTCCTCCCAGGTCTTTCCCACCCGCCATCTCACCCCCCCTCCCCCCCCCCCCCCCCCCCCGCAGCTCCCAACCAGCAGAGAAAGCCGGGAGGTGGCAGAGGAGTGACACCAAGTGTGACAACCCCAGGGAAACCAGGGGAGTGTGACATCCCGGGCGCTTTGGCATCGCCGGTCCCTGTGGCTCGTCCCAGAAGGATGAGCTCCAGCCGCACGGTGCGACACAGCGGGGACCCACCGGCAGCGGCTCTGCCCGGCCGGGGCAGGGGCTGGGGCAGGGGCTGGGGCCGGGGAGGCCGCAGAGCTGCCGCCGGGGACCAGCCTGCCCGTCTGGGAGCTGCTGCTGCTGCCAGCCTGGGGACAGTTTTGAGAGCTCAGGGTGACGCGTGACCAGCCCTTGGCCGGTCCTTGTCACCGCAGGGCACAGCAACATCAGCTCAACCCTGTGCCCGGACGGAGGGGCTGAGGGGCAGCTGGGTCAGGCTCCTGGCACCCCCCCCTCCAGCCGCAGCTCTGGTTCCTGGCCACCTCCGCAGCCCCCCGTGCCCTGGTGTCGCCCCCCACCCAGCAGAGCCACCCCCCGCCTGCCCTGCATCCCCCCCCCCCGGCTGCTCTGACAGCCCTGTCCCCATCTCCACATTGTCCTCCCGCTGCTGCCCAATGTGGGACTCAAGCAACGGGGACATTTCCTCCCAGACCTCCTTCCGCATCTCGTACTGAAGCTACGGGACCACCCTGCCCCACAGTGTCACCCCCCCTCCCTGGGGTACACCCCATCCCTGGGGCTCTTCTGCTCCCTCTCATTGGGGTGGGGAGCATTTCTGCAGGAAGAAGGACGTCCACCGGTCACTCTGGCAGCACCAGGAGCCCAGACAGTGCCCTGGATCGAGCCGTCCCTCCACCTCTGTGTGACTGTTACCATCCCTGCGCGAGACAGAGAAGCTGAGGCACAGACCGAGATGCCTCATGGCAGCAGTTCACTGCCCTGCTGGGTACCACTGGGTACCAGCATCACTGGGGACCAGCACACCACTGGGTACTAGCATCACTGGGGACCAGCACACCACTGGATACCAGCATCACTGGGTACCAGTACACCACTGGATACTGGTACTGGTACTGGTACTGCTGCCCCTGCCCCTGCCCCTGCCCCTGCCCCTGCCCCTGCCCCTGCCCCGCCTGCCCATCTGGGCTCCGCAGCCCCGGCAGGAGAAGCCCGGCTCAGCTGGGGCTGTTTAACCTGCGGACAGGTTTCACCTGGTGGGTCTCGGTGGGGGCAGGTCCATAACCACCCACTGGGGCTCTTGCTGGGAGGCTGCTCTTATAAACCAGCAGCCTGCTTGCCCCAGAGAACTTTTCCTTTCTTTCTTTCCTTCTTTTCCCTTTGTCTTTTAGGAGCCTTACTCTGGCAGTGGGGAGGGTTGGGGCCTGCAGGTCTCTAGGATGTAGTGCCAGGGCTTTCTCCCCCTCCCAGTGCTGCCCAGCAGGTAAGGGCACGGCAACGAGCTGCCTCCGCTCCCCGTCCCTGGGCTTGGCGGCTGCAGCCCAGAGCAGGGCTGTGCCCCGGGGCTGCTGGAGGCAAGAAGCCTCCCAGCAGTCTCCTTCTCTTGTCCCAGATGAAGGACAATGTCATCACGGAGCTCTGGGGTGGCTTTGGGGCTCGGTTCCCAGCCCAGCTGCAGCACCTCTCTGCCGGTGCAAAGGAATTCCTTCCCGGCTCCGCATCTCCGTCCACCGCAGAGCAGCTCGCTCGCCCTGCTCAGCCAGGAGGACTTCTTCCAGAGCTTCAATGGGTACGTGGCTGCTGGGATGTGCCTGGGGGCTGAGCCCTGGTCTTGCCTTGTGTTTGTCCCCAAGGGAACGTGTCCCTTGTCTGGGATGGGTTTAAGTTCATGGTCTAGCACCAGTGCTCCCAGCACCGGGGGGTTTGTGGGGTGCAGGCTGGTGTTGCTCCCCTGCAGCCAGGGCAAAGCCCTGGGTCTCCCCAGTGTCTCTGCCACCCGCACCACTGCGGCTGGCACTGGGCAGTGCTGCTCATCCCGAAGGCCACCAACTCACGCCTGTGTCCCTGCTGCTCTGCCAGGAGACTCTGCAACATGAACGACGTTCTGAGGGCTGATCTGTTGGACTGCAACTACTCCATCCCCGACCCACAGCTGGTCCGGAGGATTGTGTCCCAGGTGGAGTTCTACCTCTCCGACGAGAACCTGGCCAAGGATGCTTTCCTTCTGAAACATGTCCAGAAGAACAAGATGGGCTTTGTGAGCATCAAACTGCTGACGTCCTTCAAGAAGGTAAGCAGCCCGTGGCGCCGGCCAGCCCGGGTGGGAAGTGGCCTTTGCGTGGAGGATGTTTGGGTGTCTGGGTGTCTCTGGTGGGGTGTACAGGGAGGTCCAGGCTCTGCTCAGGCTGTGTCCCGCTGAAGCGCCGGTGGTGCAGAACTGGGCTCTGCTCTCTGCCCCCGATGAGGAGCTGCTGCATCTCCCCGACCAGGGAGGGTGGCTGGGGAAGTGGTGGACAGTCCCCAAACCACCCCCAGGGCTGGATTCACCTCTTCAGCCTGCGGTTTCCCCAGGCTGTTTTGGGAGAGGTCATCCTGCACCAAAAACCCGCAGGGAAGCGCTGGTGGTGTGATGTCTGGGGAAGCTGTAGCTTGTTGCCATGGTCCAGGGGGCACTGGGGACCTTCTGCAACCCCGGGAGATGCTCACATGAAAGGGTGATGCTGCCTTGCCATGACTTCAGGTTGATGGGGTTGCAGCCTGCCTGGAGGATGGATTTAGGGTGGTCCCTGCCTGGAGAAACTCACGGGGACGCAGCGACCCCCTCTCTCCTGCAGGTGAAATACCTGACGCGTGACTGGCGGCTCACGCTCTACGCCCTGCAGTTCTCGGAGCTGCTGGAGGTGAACGAGGAGGGCACCAAAGTCAGGCGGCGGGTCCCCATCCCCGATTCCCTGCTGAGCATCCCCCCCAGCAAACTGCTGCTGGCCTGGGAGCTGCTGCCACAGGGGCAGGACATGCTGCCGACGCTCCAGAAGAACTTCCTCGAGACCATCACCAGGATGTTCAGCCCCTTTGGCGCCATCGCCTCCATCCGCATCCTGCGGCCGGGCCGCAAGCTGCCCTCGGATGTGCGGAAATACACCTCGCGCTTCCCCGAGCTGCTGAGCAAGTGCTGTGCGCTGGTGGAGTACGAGAGCCTGGAGAGCGCCCGCAGGGCCTTCGAGGGCCTCGGCCGCCAGAGCCGCCCGGGCAGCGAGAGCATCAGGGTGGTCCGGCTCTGTGGGAAGGGCTCCAAGAAGAAACCCGGGGCCAAGAGGGAGGCGGTGGAGGAGCTGGTGGACCGGCTGGGTTGGAAGGCGCAGGTGGCAGCGGCGACATTCCCCTATGGCATCGGGGACTCCGTGCTCTGCAACTCCCCGGAGTCGGATGGTGCCCTGGCATTGCCATCCCTCTTCCTGAACAAGGACCCCTCAGCACCCACCTGGCCCAGCAGCGACTTCAAGCCCAGCGACTTCGGCAACGCCTTCACCAGATCACTGCTCACCAGCAAAGCCTTCCCTCCACTCGGGACAGGCTTGAGCACCAGCAGCTGCTACGACCTCTCCTCCAGCGCCGAGAGCCCCCGCGGCAGCGGCTGGGGCAGCAGGGGGGGTCTTTGGGCACCCTGGCCCAGCAGCCCCCCTCCCGATGCCAAACCTCTTCCCGGCAATCGTCTGGCAGAGAACAGGGTGCCTGAGCACCTCAGCATGAGGGACGGGGTGCTTCGCCTGCCCCACGGCCCCGACGGCACCAAGGGCTTCTGCAGCAGGTTTGGGAGAGGAGAGCTTGTCCTGCGGCGCTGACTCTCCTTTATGTTTGGGTTTGGGGATTTTTTTTTTTCTTTTCT